>OX371180.1:9880208-14680208 GCA_947310635.1 Leptodirus hochenwartii | reverse complement strand
TATAGACCGGGATCCCTTTATAGAGACCGCTCTATAAGCCTCTATAGGTATTTATAATATGCTTGTCACGTATTATGAATACTAAGCTAGGAATTTTTTTAAATTCAACTAATCTAACAATTTTTTTTTTCCAAACATTTTTACTTTTCGATAATTAATTAGATATTATATTTACTTACAGTCATATTTGCAACGAGTTTATAGTATTAGGTTACTTATGCTTATGCTGTTATATTATACATTATTAAGATCTTAATACACCTTAAATGTATTTTTAATTAATATCAGTATCAATAAATATTTACTATTGCCTCAATAATAAATATTTAAATATCTATTTTATTTTTATTTATTTTATTTTGTTTTATTTAAATATTTAAATATTTAAATCAATAAATATTTCTTTAGTTTCATTGTAAATTCTTTGATATATTTTGAATATGACACATCTTTTGGTAGCCTATTAAATTGTTGAACTGCTACAAAACTAAAGTTATTCTTTCCCTTATTAGTTCGAACATTGTACAAGTGAATTTTTTCCGCATTTCTTGTAATAAAATTATGAATTTGCCTATTCTCTATTAATACATTCGCTACCATGGAGGTCACCGGTGTCCGCTTGTCCTATTCCTTGCTACGCTTCGACCGACACCGATGTCCGCTGCAGTGTTTCAACCTTTGTGCCACGATGTCACGCTTTTATATACATATTATTGTATAGGCCGACCGCCATGGCGTATGCAATGATATTTCATTGCGTGGTTCGTACGTAGTGGGTTTGTAACATACAAAATTTTAGCGTCCGCAATATGAGTCCGCCCTGGCTCCAAAGAGATCGCAAATTGCCGAGTTCGTGGAAGTGCGCCATGGCGGACATTAAATGGCAATGAACACAATACTGCATTTATTTCGTACGAAAGGGAATTAATAGACTTTTTTTATAATAAACAAAATTTATTACACAGAAGGTTTTATGTAATAAGCAATGTTATAGAAATGAGAACAAGTAGTCAAGAACAAGCATTTGATAATAAATTCAAATACAATTTACAAATGCTTTTTATTAAAACACTCCAAGCAGTATCTTGGATTATTCGGACAATCCATGCAATAGGGTGTCACTTTTTTAACGTAGGATGTCACATAGGATGTCATATAGGATGTCACTTTACTTTTCGAAATTTCAATTTTTTGTTTTTTCAAATAGCAACCTCTGCGGTATCTCCTACCGATTCTAGAACCTCCTGGCAAATTCATAACAACATGGTGACGCAATTTTTATGCTCTTGAAATACTTGATTCATCATCGTCGTCATCTTCAATTTCTGTTGACAGTAGTTCATCGACAGTTACCTTACGAAAATCGTGTATTGAAATAGACTTGCCTGTAATACTGTTGTAAAGAAAACGGGCATTTACAAGGGCTGTACCTAGTATTACTTCAATTGCTACTTTGCGGTACCATTTTATAGTTTTTCGTAGACATGAACCATAACTTGCAAATTGATCGGATAAATCTATTGATGATTTTCCCTCATTATATTCTGCAACCATTTTTGTTTTTTGGGATTTCTTCGCCTTTATTAAAAGCGTGACAGTTTCTCCAGAAAAAAAAAGTGGACAGCATAAGTACTTCTCTTTTATCTTTCCACTTTAGTACAGTTATACCATGTTCAATGACTTTTAGGCAAATGTCTCCTTTTTTTATTGATTTATTCAGTACCTCTACTGGATTCCCTATTCTGTTCTTTCGTAAAGTTCCAAGAAGGTGAGTTTTTCTAACCAACAGCTTCTTGGCTAATTCAACACTTGTGTAGTAATTGTCCATAATCAGAATACGACCAGCGTCTAGAAGGTTTTCGCTCAATTGCATTACAACTTTAGTCGGTACTGACTGGCTCGCATCTGCTTCATTATCTGCGTATATTTTTATGTTCCAAGTGTTCCTTTATCAGAGCACAACTTAAAAACCTTAACCCAGTACTTATGCGTTCTTTATGGTAGATAGATAGATAGATAGATAGATAGATAGATAGATAGAATTTTATTAACCCATTTGATACAGACAGAAATTATTACGAATATATAAAAATACAGCAATAGATATTATAGTGTTAGTAAAATTATAACATGATTTAAGTCAAATTAAAAATTGGAGTGTAATATGTAACTTAAACATGTTAAAATTACCAAAATAAATAGATCACAATAATTTAAAATATTTTCACAGATATTTTGTCACATAAGAATTCATGAATACTATATTAGGATTTTCTAAGTAGGTATAATCTTAGGTTTACCTTAAAAGTTTTATAATTAAGCTTTCTTAGAGAGCTTGGCAACTTATTATAAATAAAAATTGTCTAAAAATAGACAATTTTTTAGCATATCAAGATCGGTGTCGATTATACGAATATTTATTTGTAGGTCAGCTCCAGGCACACTCCAAATTATTGATGTGTCATCAGTAAAGACCGGACAAATAAGTCGTGTTATACAGAGAAAAAAGTGGTTAAAAAGCATTAAAATATAGGGGGAAATGCAGGAACAAAGCAATATTTTAGCGAAAAGCGCAAAAAAGTAACATAAGCAATTAATTAATTACCAATTTTAAAGAAAATACTTTTATTTAAATATCGTAAAAAATTGTAACAAAAAAACTATTCCTGTTTAAAGGAGTTTACAATTATATATTGTACTAAGTGCTCCATCGTTAAATTTTGGCTTTTGTCGTTTAATATATTCTTGTAGGCCGAAAAACTTCTCTCCACGTCTACGCTGGTAATGGGTGCGTATTTAAATATAGATATTATAAACGGATCAATGTTTACATCAGAGGCAGTTTTCCCATTTAAAGTAATTGAATTTTGTTTCAGCGTTTCATACCCCTCATTTTTGGCCATAACAAATTTAAATTTGGATTTTACTATATCAACAATTTGTCCGGGTACAAACTGAAGTGAGCCGTAATAAATGCCAAATTATGTTGGAGTTCTTTCTGTTGCAAAACTTTCTGACATTCTTGAATTGGTTTATTTGAATCTTCTGGAAATTCAAAAATGATTTCTTTAAATTTTTCAAAGTGAATTGCATAATATGCAGCAGCATCTAACCAAGTTCCCCATCTGGTTAGAATTGGTTCAGGAGGTAGTGGAATGTTAGGCATTCTCTCCTTAAATAGTTGTACCCTTAACGGCGCTTTTATAAATATTTTCTTACCGTTGCTTATTAATTTGTTACTAACGGAAATTGCGATCGTATTGTTTCCGCAATTCCATTAATTTCGTGGGCTAAGCAGGTACAGTGAATTAGCGTTTTATAAAAAACTTTTAAATTAGACGCAGATTTGACCATGTATGATGCTACATCCGAAACCATAAGCAAATTTCTATGAGTTGGCACTGCCTCAGGCAAAAAAAGTTTGCCATCCCTTCATTAACAAATGTAGATATGATATTGCTATTTGTTTTGCTTAATTTTTTCAACAAATCAAAAACCTTTTATAGGTACTTCATTACTTAATATTCCTATGATTAAATTCGCCACGAATCTACAAGAGCTGTCAGTAGTTTCATCAACCGAGATCCATATATAGTTATTTCCTACAACTTTTCTAATTTGTTGCATTGTTTCATCCTACACAAGCTTAACATAATTTTTACGGAGTGTATTCTCGTCTGGTATGGGTCTTTTGCAATATTTTTCTAAAAATGTATTAAAATGACGATTGCACAACTTATTTATAGGTATATTTTACTTCAGCATTGCATTGCATAATTCCAAGTTGAAGTTTCGTTGTTCGTTAAAACCAGAATTGTATGCAATAGATGCAACAATTTGAAGCTATAATGTACTAACGGATTTTGAGCAAGCCTGACCAAATATTTGATCACCTTCAATTTTTAATTCCGAATGGCCTTTAATCCATTCTTCAATTTGCGATATTTTAGGCATTATACAGTATTTACTCAGAGTGCACAACTATATACAACAGACACGATTAATAAAATGAGATAATGATATAGACTGTAGTAGAAAAATGGTACAGAGTAGAAACTGTTGAAACTGATGATGAGCTCAGAATAACAGAGAAGATAATAAACCGAACTACTGAACTACGAGTGTAATTCGTGATTCCCAGTCCTAATAGTATAATATTCGTAGAAGTTACGTGTTTAATATTTATATGGTGTAATTTATACACTTCCTATTTTAGATAATAAATAATTTTCTGGAATTAAATTGAATCATTGGTTGAAAAAAAGTCAATATAAGAACTAAATAAGCAAAATAAGCACAATATCCATAAAAAAGTTCAAAGTTGTGCAAAAAGCAAAAAAGCAAAAAACAAAAAAATGTGGCTTAAAATGACCTAATTCAAGGCAATTCGTGTTCATTTTAGTATATTTTATCGATATTATAAATATTATGCATAAGCAAAAATGCTTAGATTATCCGGTCTCTAGTCATCAGCAAATAAAGTAAATTTACCATGAATTGGTAACTCACTGATATCATTTATGTAAACACAAAAAAGAGGGTCCAGACTGATCCTTGAGGAACAGCATCCTTGAGATATAAGGGTGTCAGATATAACATTTATTCCAAAATTATCTGTAATTTTAACCGCTTGACTGCGTCCACCCAGATACGATCTAAACCAGTCAATTGTTTGACCACGAAAGCTATAATGCATCAATTTGTGCAGAAGTTTATCGTGGTCGACACAGTCAAATGCCTTTGATAAATCGCAGAACAATGTAATAGAAATTTTTTGTCACTATTGAAATCATTATAAATTACTTTTAAGAAATTATGTATAGCATCAGAAGTACTTTTTTTGATTGGAATCAAAATTGATCACTTGCAATTACATTAAATTTATCAAAAAAAATATCATTCTACTTTTGACTAGTATTTCAATTATTTTTCGAAAAGGAGGATAATAATGATATTATATATAATAGTATAGCAATCACGATTCGTGACAGGGTTTTTTTGTTTTTTTTAATCTTATGCTACTGAAGATGGGGGCATAGTCTTCGTAATGTACATCTAGCTACTTAATGCTTTAAGTTACGGTATTTCGGTGCTATTCTATACTATTATTTAACACCGTAGTGATAATTTTTAAAATAATGATATTGGTCTAAAATTACTGATTGATTGATTGCCGCCTTTGTGTAATGGAATAATAACAGCGCGTTTTAAGAAAGCATGAAATATGCCTGTAGTAAAAGACTCATTTATAAGTGTGGCAAATATTTGAAGCATGTTATTGGGAAAAAGTAAAAATTTTTGCTGGTATACTATCAAAATCGCTAGAGTGTTTATTTCGTAACCCGATAATTATCGATTTAACCCTTGATCATAAGTTTGTATCCAGAAAAAAATTGTATAGATTTCCTTACACAGATAGGGCAAGACTTGTTGAGTAGTTGAAGTAATATTATTAACTAATGCATCTGTATTTTAGCAAAATACTCATTTAATTAATTTACGATAATACTATCATCTGTAATTATTTTATGTCTGACAATTGAATATTAATTTTCCTTACATTCTGTGCGAGTCCAAGACTTTCATTTATTATCTTCTTTGGGTATATTAGATGTGTTTCGAGTGTTTCAATGAAGTTTTTTAGCAGATAGAATTAGTTTCTTAAAAATATATTTATATTTTAGGTAATAAATTCGAAGCCATACAATGTTTGCGAATTTTGTTAAAAAATGAATCAATTTTTTGTTTCTAGCCGATATAACCAAACCTTCAGTAAGCCAAGATTTTTTAAATTTAATTTTAGCCATAGTTAAAGGAAAGCTGTCGTTGAAAAAAGTAACTATTACATTGAAAAATAATAAAAATCTTGTTTCATTATCGTCACTCTATTAATTGAAAGTTTAGACACTTGTCTTTAATTTATTTATATTCTGGGCATTGTAATGTCGGCGATATTTATTTAACTTTGCAACTTTATTCTTATTATCTGAAAGTGAATTTAACAGTGATTATTCTTAAATTCTGATTATTAAATTATCAGAATTTATTCATGATCAGAGAGACCATTACTTAATACTTGCGTGCAATAGTCAATATCTGAAATGTTAGTTTTTTACATAATCTACAAGTGTAAATGAATTTTATGTAATTCTTGTTGGAGTAACTAAATTGTTAAATTGTAAATATGAAGAAGCTGGGAAAAACGTTTAGTATTTTTATTTTTACTATATAAAAATTTTATATTAAAATCACCTGTTATAAATATGCGATTGATTTTTTCTCCATGTTCATTTATATACATTTAGTATGTGGTCTAACGCATAAAAAAAAATCCATGTCTCTATTAGGTGAGTGATATAACATAATACGTGTAATTTTAAATCATTTATAATTAAATACGATAATTCAAAATAAATAATTAAACGGGTATAGATTATAAGGATAGGAGAATAATTTTTAATTTATATAAACACCAAACTGCCTTAGTTAGAATTGAGGGGGAAGAAGAGGTAGCAAAAATAGGGAAGGGAGTTCGGCAGGGATGTACACTTTCACCGTTATTATTTAATCTATATATAGAAGATGCAATAAACAAAGTAAAAGAAGAGTATAGTGTAGGTGTGGATGTACAGGGAGAGAAAATATATATGTTGAGATTCGCCGACGATATAGCTATATTGGAAGAAAGCGAAAAGAATTTAGAAATGGTATTGAATGGTATGCAGGCAGTATTGACTAGGGATTTTAACATGAAAATAAATATAGGTAAAACTAAAGTGATGAGGTGTGACAAAAAGGAATGCAGTAGAAAAATGAGGATCACAATAGGAAATAATAGAATCGAAGAAGTGTCAGATGTTTGTTATTTAGGCAGTAGA
This sequence comes from Leptodirus hochenwartii, assembly GCA_947310635.1. Classification (NCBI taxonomy): domain Eukaryota; kingdom Metazoa; phylum Arthropoda; class Insecta; order Coleoptera; family Leiodidae; genus Leptodirus; species Leptodirus hochenwartii. The sequence goes on along the minus strand of OX371180.1, from coordinate 14,673,330 downwards.
ATCACAAAAGATAATCGAAGCAAGGTAGATATAAAGTGTAGGATAGCACAGGGTAGGAAGGCATTCGTAGAAAAATAACAGATTTTAAGATCAAATATTGACTTGGGTATTAGAAAAAGATTACTGAAGGTATATGTTTGGAGTGTAGCACTGTACGGGTATGAGGCGTGGACTATAGGAAAGGAAGAGAAGCGTAGATTACAAGCATTCGAAATGTGGTGTTATAGGAGGATGATGAGGATTGGTTGGGAAGATAAAGTAACAAATGAAGATGTACTAGAGTTAGTAGGGGAGAAGAGAAGTATTTGGAGAGTGTTACAGCGTAGGAGAGACAGATTAGTAGGGCATATCCTTAGGCATGGGGGGATTATGCAATTGATCATAGAAGGTAGAGTGGAGGGAAAGAGAAGGGTAGAGAGGGGTAGGTAGCCCTAAATTGGAGTATGTGAGTCAGATAGTTGAAGACGTTGAGATGAATAGCTATAGGGAGATGAAGGGATTAGCTCAGGATAGATCGGCATGGCGTGCTGTTTCCAACCAATCTTTAGGATTGCGGACTCTTTAACTAACTAATTCAAAATCTAGATCTCGGTAGAGACGGTCATAATTGCTGATATTCAAGGCATTAAGAGCAGGGACACATAAGATAGCCGAGCTGCCGTGGATGTGCATGCTGCGACAGTATTTGGATAATGTACCAGTCGTGTGTGGGTGGATTTCTCCTGTCGTTGAAGTATGAAGCCGTTGGCTTCTTTCTTCGGTCTTGGATAATGTAATTTAATTCTCAAGTACATATACCTCATCGGTATTCATCCAATGTTCTGTAATACGAATTATCTTAGGAAAATTAATGTTCATCAAATTTATTACGTAAACACTGTATATTATACAGTATCAGCGAAAAATCCCTGAGTCTAAAAAATCGTTTTTGTTATGTGGTTTATAATTACATTTATCTAAAGTGTTTATTTTCTTTTGGGGTGCAATATTTTTAAAAGATGATTTAGATGTGTCTCTAATTTCATCTATAAAAGTTTTCCTCATAGAAACTGTTTGGCTACCATAATTATCTATTAATTGTATATAATGCAAATTCTTATATTTATCTAACATCGTTTCCTTAAAGTCAAATACAATATTTATACATTTTTTGCATATTTTAAGTTTTCCAAATTTATTGAAATGTAACTATGATTTTATGAACAAAAATGGATTAAAAAAACAAAAAATGCTTGTATAATATTCAACGTAATAAAAGTTTTACATGCCGCTTGAAATTATTCATATTTAAAGCAAACAGGTTACATGGAGAATTATGATTGATATTGGTACATTTATTAGGTAAAAACAGATAATGACTACGAGTTCTATAAGGAGATGCGTAAATGTTAAAATATTAGGGTTAGGGATATGATTGTTCATTATTTTAAATAAAAACATTAGATCATTAACAGAACGACAAACAGATAATGGATGTATTTTGAAGTTTGCACAAGTAGTGGAATAATCAACATAATTATACTGGAACTTATAACTAAGATATTAAAAAAATTTCTTCAGAATAGATTCAAGTCTGTGTATATATAAGTTATAGCCAGGATTCCAAGTTACCGAAGCAAAATTAATTATACTGTAAACATATGCAAAATAAATATTTTTTATTGCTGGCAGTGAGTTGAAATTCCTTTTCGTTCTGAAAAGGAAACCCAACATTTTGCTAGATTTCTTTGAAATCAAGTCTATGTTCTTGTCAAATAAGAGTTTGTTATCTAACAGTATTCCTAGATCTCTGATCTCGGTGACTTTATGTAGCAACGAAGTATTTAAATAGAGTTGTGTGTCAATTGTATAAAGTTTACGTGTAAAAGTAATATGATGACATTTACTTATGTTTAAATCAAGTTTATTTATTACACAGTAATCAGTAAGACGATTCAGGTCATCCTGAAATAAAGCAACATCTTCATTACATTATATCGATCGAAATATCTTAACGTCATCAGCATATAACAGGTAATTAGTATGTTTAAAACATTTGGAGATATCCAATAATGGACCAATTTTCGAACCTGGGGCCACACCTGACGTTAGTGTCACTGGATCTGACTTAAACCCGTAGATATATATATTTGGCTACGGCCATATATATATTTATGACTGAAGCCAGTCATAGATGTCACCATGCACACCGACCGTAGACAGTTTCTGCAACAGGGTGGAGTGATCCACCCTGTCGAAGGCCTTGCTAAAGTCGGTGACACAGCTTCCACGTGATGATTGCTGTCCATGCTATCTGTGATATATTCAATATATTCAACTAAATTAGATGCAATATTTTTCTGGGGCGTAAAACCATGTTGATTTATATTGAGATAAGATTTGATTGCAAAAAAAAGATGATTATAGACTAATGTCTCAATAATTTTAGATAAGCTACTGAGAATGGCTATAGGTCTATAATTTGTGACTAATTTATTGCTACCCGACTTCCAAATCGGAAAAACATGTGCAACTTTCCATTTCTCAGGAAAGTTTCCATATTGTAGAGAGTCATTGGAGATAATAGAAAGAGGCAGCGAGATTGTGTCAGAGCACTCTTTTATGAATTTAGCGGGTATGCAATCAGGTCCTGCACCTTTATTTACGTTTAAGTTTTTTATTGCATTTGGGATGCCATCTCTGGATATATAAATGTTACTAATATTTCATATATCTCTTGAAAAAAGTCCCTTGAAAAAAGAAAACCTCATTTACTGTTATATATTAATATTGCCAAATCTTACTTATTTAAATCTGTAGTGCTGGTGCAATTTAGTAATTATAGCGATAACAGAACCAGCCTTATCTTACATTTTGCGGTACTCCAACATGAAATTATATACAGTATTTTCGTCGGCATAATATACTAATTCGTTGCGAGTTAATGGCCGCAACCATTCGCTTATTTGTTGAACTTGTATTGCTGAATATAAAACTTTCATCGATATTTTAAGGCATCTTACAATCTTGTTACATTCAGTTGACTAGAAAAGTATACGTCCGAAGTTAGACGATAGTGCGCTCTAGCCGGCGGATACAGTCAAGTCTTTAACAAATATGGAATCCATGCAACGTTGCCAATAATCCTAGAGATTCCACGTTTAAGATAAATGACTAATAGGATATTTGACAAACTGTGCACTTTAGGATAAATGACGATAAGATAAACGACGAACTGTGTCGGACGGCTATTTAAAGCGTAGGATAATCGACGTTTACGATTAACGACGAATAGGATACTTGACTGTTAGGCGGTAGGATGAATGACGAGTAGGAGGAATGGTCGGTAGGACATATGATAGCATCCCGTTTTGAATATAACAGAAAAAACTGTCTCTGAATTATCCCACATTGAAAATTTTGAGTCAGTTTCTCAATGTGATGTTTTATGTACAAAAGATTGACTGAAACACCTTGCATAGTAACAGGTTCAAGCTGAGAATAATATCGATATATATTTTTTAAGCATATGATAAAAGTTGGACATGATATAGCAATAAGATGATTTGCCCGCGTACGTGTCTGTGAGTTGAAGCCTTTATCAAATAACATGTCCTCTAGGCATTTCTTAGCGTAATGAACTGTTCAGAAAATATACGTATCGCCTTGTATTTTGCACTCCACCGAGTTTCGGATAAAAGAGGAATATGTGGTACACAGCTACTTCTTTTTGGGCTCTCGTTAAACAATTTATTAACCTCTTCTATATTACCAATCGTTTTCTGAATCTGTTGTACTGCGTTACGATCATTTACAAGTTTACAACTAAGTTCAATGTGTGAGAACTGCAATGGAAAAATGTTGCGAGCGGATATTGATCTCGTATACGTTTTTATACACCATTATCTTTTTCTGCCATTGTTGAACAACCCTCAAATCCGAGACCAAACATTTTGTTTAAATTGAGCCCATATGTATTTAGAGATTTCACTATAGTATCGGTGATTGATTTCACATCCATAGACTGCAAGTCTACGAAACCAACGAATTCTTCTCGTAGAACATTTGCTTTGTCCACAAATCGGACAACTAACGACAACTGCTCTATGCCAGCTATACCAGCAGATTCGTCTGCTAATACCGAAAAAGCTTCAGAATCATTCGCTTCCTTAACTAAGTTGTGTCTAATTACGTTACCACAAGTAGCAATGAGCTGGTTCTGAATTTGGACAGAATTATATTTTTGTTTAGTGTGACATGTTCGTAAATGAGTCTCCAAATCATTATCCCCGCTTTCCACTCTACATTTTAATAAGTCGTTGAAATTCCCTTCATTTGAATACTTTCCCCTTATGGGAAAGTTGTGAGAAGCACCAAAGGGAATTGTGGATATTACAGGCATAATTTTTTTACGACTTTTATCTATGAGCTCTCTTTCTTCATTATTGATTTGTTCCAAAATACTGACCATAATACCAGATGCAACTTTTATAAAATTGCTCGACATGCATACTGACTGCTGATGCCATTCCGAGTTTTGATGAGACCTAGCGGTTTCATGAAGTTTTTTATAATTGCTGAATTCTTTGACTGTAAATAATCCAAACTTGCCCCTCTTTATAATAGGCTTAAACAGTACACAAAACTTGCATAAAACACGTTTTAGTTTCGAGGAATATATCATCCATTCATATTCTTCCAACCATGAGATTTTAAAACATCGATTATTCGTTGTAATTAAATCGTTTTAAAATCATATTGAGCGCTCAGCTTGAATGCGTTTTTTAACAGATCGTACCTTTGAATGTCCGGTATTATCGATTTATTTATTAATAAGCCTAAATCATTGTCAAAATAAGCTGGTTCTGAAGCTTTGGATGTAAGCCAGGTCATGGATTATCGTTTGGACTATTATTTGATTTTTGCTTGGCATCCTCCGCATTCACACAATGATGCTCTACCTCTACTGTTTTGAAAAAACGTCTGATATCCATTTCTGTAAAATTAAATATTGTATTAAACTTGATAAGATTAAGTTTGTAATAATATTTACCTTTGTTGAAAAAAGAAAAAATGCAGACACTAAGATAGCGCTGGCTGATGAAAATTAAAGGCACACGTTAAAACACTTTTATATATGTGATTTCCTCAAGTAGGTCTAAGTTATAATAAAGCTAAACTAAGAATGAGATATATTAATAAATTTACAACTGATGATCCCATTTGCATTACAAAGATTTGTTTCATTAATAGATAAAGATTCCTCGTACTGTCGGGCATGAGACAGCATCCGCTATCTCATATCATAATACTGCAGTTGTAGCAGTAGAGGCATTAGACAAGGAATTCCCCGAATGCTCGCAAGACTAACGTTTATAATAAAAATAAACATAGAAATGAAGTGAATTTCATTATAAATTTATAATTGTATGTATTAGATACGGGAAAGAACATATCGAATTGCATCACAATGTTATAATTGCCATGTAATAAAGGGAATTTAATATCTAGTAATACAGTAGTGAATTTCCAGGGGGACGCAAATGCCCCCACTTGCCCCTCCCAAACGACGCCCCTGTCTACACTATTTTTTTAAATTTTCAGTTACATTCAATTCAATAATCAATACGCGTAATCAATTGTGAATATGCCGGGTGGCCTATGCGGGTAATGCATTGGGCATCGATAACCAGAGTTAAGCAACGTCCCGCTAGATCAGTGCTTGGATGGATGACCGTAGCTCACCTATACTCTATACTCGGTACCATTGTTAGTTGTGATACGATTAACTAAGCTTTAGCGGAATAGCAAACCGTTATAGTAACAGGCATCTCACCCATCCCATATATTCCTAATATCCCCAAGATATCAAATATGCTCATACATCGCATTATAGTGATACTGCAATCTGTTCCCATAACATAAACAAAAAAACGGGTATGCGGCGCAGGTCGGAGTATTGCGCATGCGCATGTTACGTGCCGTTAGTCTTCGTACTATTAGTAACCATACTGAGAAGCTATTAGTTAAATGATTTTACTACATTTATTGTATTACAAACACAAATCTTATTACAAATCCATATATACGAAATCCATAGTCATTTTAAAGTGTGCTAAATTCCAAATAAGACACATTATACTATGTACGTTAATTAGCTTCACATTAATTGCCCTCGCTTTCGGTCCGTTTACTATGCTTACCAGCTGCCACTATAGCCCGTCCCTTCCTTCTGTCAGCTGGCCAGCTTATATTGGAGCACCATCTGTACATGTGGAGGGTGTAATAAAATCCATAATCAAAATATATTACGCTTCTTTCATTTATTAAGTTGTTTCACAATATAACCCTTATATTAGTGCACGAGATTTGTATATTTTTATGCAAATTTCATTTGCCTAAATTCCTTAGTGGAATCGACATCAAGTATCTTGTGTTTAATTACTTACTACACATACTTTCAATTAATACATCAATATCAACATCATCGAATGCTTTGGGCGCTCGAAAGCTATATTTGTATATTTTATTATATATTCAATATAATAAGAAAATAATAAATTATTTTGAGGAATATCGTCCAATTGTATTAATTTGTAAATTTATTAGGTATTTGGACTGATTGTTAAAAAAAAAAAATTTCAATTGGACGATATTAAACAAAATTATTAAAATGGGGTTATATGAAGATGTATATAATAAATATCGAGACACAATGAAGAACAAGCCATAAAGAAGGATCTGAAATAGGACTCGAAACGTCGGCAAAAAACAATCGTGTGTGTTTTTTTTTAATAATCAGTGTCGAATATCCAATATATTAACAAAAAAATATAAATTATTTCCAATGAATAATACTTTTATTTCTTTGCTACCAACGCATGATTGCAAAAGTTATATTAAAACAAAGTTTAATAGGACTTTTATATCATCCGACTCCATGTGTTGAAAATAAATCCTCCGAATTTTATAAAGGATCATTCCTTTTATGTTTATGAAATTTTGTGATTCATATTCTTAACATATAAATTAATTTAATATTTTACGTTACAAATATTCGATGCGCGTGAATAATGACGGTGCCATATAAACAATTGGCATACGAAATACGTTTTAGGATTTATCAATATAGAGTTTTTAAGGATAAATATTAAAACACACATATCAATATGAAACTCTATAAGAATTTGTTAAACCTGAACGATTTCTATGTGGTATTATATGGTATTTCGATTTTGAAATACCATATAAAAATATTTTTTTATGGTATTTGGGTGATATTCTATATTATATAAAAATTACATTAATATTAAGATGAGTCACCGTTCCATGGTACAGCTGAAGTGTAAAATCGTTTGCACTCGTTCGATCGAATCTCTTCTCCAGTCTTCACCACTACATGAATGTATGATTCCGTATACGTATAGATGTGTCTAGGACTTATAAACGACTGAGTTATGATAGTTAGTTTCAGTCTTTTGATATCACTCCCCGGGCATACGATGCCTGATGTATTGTAATTACGAAATCATTGTTATTGTATCACGATGCGAAAAGAAAGGAAGTCGTGTTCCAGTGCAAATAATGTCAGCAAGAAATCTATAAGAACAACACGGGTATTTATATTAATATTGTCCATACTTATGAGAGTGCTGTTTTAAAATATCTATTCATGTTAATATTTTTAGGAAGATGATATTCCTATCCATAATGTATTTGTACTAATTTTGTCTAATTTAAATAATAATCTATAAGATGGTCAACTATTTCGAGAATTATATCTTTCACATCAATTCAATATTTTTTTATAAATATGTATCTTTTTATAAATATTTTTTAATTATTTAAATAATTTTTTGATTCAATTTTATAATATTTGAGTAAAATATTTTATATAAATATTATATTTAAATATTTAAAAAATTTAAATATTATAATATTTGAATGAAGTGTTTTTTGCGAATAAAAATGTGTGTGATGTATGTGGTATTTCCGGGCACTGCACTAGTAGCATCTGCACAAGTTAAAAAATAAATATACACATGCAATAATTTACATAAAAATAAACATTTTTTTGTAATATTAATATATGCATTAAGGGGCGATTTGCAACATTTTTCATAAAAAGTTCCAAAAAAACGTAATATTTCGAATATACTTTGCGAAAAGTTAAGATTATATAAAGACTAATATTAAATCAAACAGTATACTCAAATGTAAGATTGAGATTTTTTCTCTTTTTTCTACTATGAGAATCTTACAAAAATAAGCACACTATAAAAAAATTTTACTGAACTCTTAATATTTAAGTTGAAAAATTTGACATGACTAATGACGAATTTATATTTTTTCTACACTACGGTTAACAAATACATAGCATGAAATATTTGACCAAGAGTCTATAGAATATATATACAATGGTAAAGTACCCGAAAAAACATTACACCAACGGGTACTACCAACCGCCCCTTTAAGGCAATACCAATTATCGACCATGTGTATGAGTAATTATTGTTAAAATAAATTTAGGAAAGTATATTTCCTTTTACATCAGTAGTTAGATTGGTCATGGAATCGGTGGATGGGATTTTCGCTGCAATATATGTCGACATGCAAATCAGACATTTAAATACTACATAGGTCATTATACGAAAATTAACATAGTCACATTTTATGTTAATTAAGGAACTATAAACTATAAGCGTGTTTGTAATAATTTATGTCGTAAGTAATTTGGCAAAATATAAATGCGTAGTATAAATCCGACGTTTAAGTTCAACATACGTCATCAATTATTATGCAAAAAATATTATGCCAATTGACTAACTTAAGAATATGTAATTTCTTTATTTTTTCTCAAATAACGGTGTACCTATAATGAAAAGAATTAGAAAACCAACGTAATATGCCTAATGAAAATTAGCAAAATATTCATTGATACAAGTTTAATAATTTTTTCAAAAATTAATTTTCCAAGCTTAAAATTTACCTAAGTAATAGAAAAAAATCATTGAAGGAATATGTGTGGAGTGTAGTATTATACGGCTCTGAAGCATAGAAAATAAGAAAGAAAGATAAGCGTGAAAAATCAACTTTATTAAATTTGTTGATGAATAATGAAAATTTTGTGGGTAGATACAGTAACAAATTATAATGTATTAGTTTTATTTTAGGTTAAAAATTGCATTTGGAAAGTGATACTACGATTCAATCGCTTCTAGATATCTCAACATTTGAAGCAAGAGAATCTGTTGTAAGGTGTTATTGCATAGGAGATATATATTATTATTCTGAGACCATGGTTCATATTCTTAGCCATGATAGTATTTATGTAGTTAAGCAAGGTATAGTAGAAGGAAAGCAAGTGGTCAGATATAGTCCCAGTTTATTGTATTAAATCAGATATATGTTGGTCGAGACGTTAGACTTTGCTTTTGGCAAATAAAGGAATTAGCTTAAGAGAGATCGATATGGCGTACTGTTTCCAACCAATTCCTAGAATTGCAGCACAAACTACCGAATTCCTCTTAATATCTTTCATTTGTACCTTATCTTGTATTTATCCCACTAATCTGTCTTGAGTTACGGTATTAGGGTGATATTCTATACAATTACATATTTTTCATAATAAGATTTTTATGCTGAATTTATATTTTACCGGAATTTAAACTCTTTGTATCTTATTTAAAAATAAATAAATAAATTAGTTTTCTAATTAGAAAGTTAATTTTAGGTTGAATTGAATCTTTCTTTAAGAATTCGTTTTACCTTTTGATAGTATATCAATCACGATTCGTGACAGAGGTATTTTATTTAGTTTTACTTGTGCTACTGCAGATGGGCGCATAGCGCTTGAAATGTACATCTAGCTACTTAATGCTTGTTATGGTATTTGGGTGATATTCTATATTACAATATTATTTTGTTTATTTTCATCATAACAGCGCAACGTCGCTGTTGCAGCTTTTAAATCAAATTACACAGTATATATTGCATGTGTTGTAAATGAAAGTAAAATACTATTTTATAGGTATGTAATGTAAGGCAGGATAAGCAGGTGACCGATCTATTAAAGTTGTGCCTGTGGAAGGTGTGCCAGCTACAAAAGGATCTGAACGAAGCAGATGTTATAGAGAACGATGCTGAAGCAGCTGGATATACTGCGTGTGCAGTGGAAACACTCACATTTCTATCCGATGTGGGCTTACAACCAAATCACCCCATAGCCCAAATGTTGTGTAGCAAATTGATAAAAAAAGATAAATAATAATTCAAAAATAAATATTTAATCAAGAAAATAGAAAATTGAAAATAGAAAATAGAAATAGAAAATAGATTTTGGAGTAATAAATTCTTATTATCACATAATTTATATTTAATATAAAGTTGGATCGGTGTAAAAGCGGAATTATTAAATTTTAAGCGGACACCATTATACGAAATTTCCAATTTAACTATCAATTTTTAAGTAGTTTTTAAATTCTCAATGAAAACAACACTACAAACTTAATTTCTAAATTCATTTTGAAATACAGTGAATCAATAAGTTTATTACAATAGAACATTATGGTATACAATATGTTAACATGTTCCGTGTTCGTCTTATTTCATAATGTTGTTTATATTAAGATAAGCCATTTAAAAGTAAACAAACTTAAGCTAACGAAGGCAACCAAAAAACAATTAATTTGCTATACCCTTTTAAATATATTATATTTATGATGCGTGGTATTGTTCCTTAATTGTCACAATATGCATGTTACCGTCATTCAAGTCTTACGGTATACTCGATTTATTCCTTTAGTAAATAATTAGTAAATATTGCATTATTATAGAGATTATTTCATTTTGGAACATGGCACGAATATTTGAAAAAATATATATTTTTTATTATACAGAAGTGGCCAATTGCGTTTCTGTATAACTATAATATATGACTCAATATTATTGGTAATGTGTAGCTTAAGAATACTCTTAATTTATCAACTGATATTCCGATTCTAGTCATACATGTGCTTTTAGGAATTAATTTTACATTTGCAAACTAGTCATATATCAAATATGTAGAAGTAAAATATTGAGTTTAATGAAATAAAATATTTTAAATTGAAGGTTTTTTCCTTATCTCTCATTCTACAGCGTATCTAGTATAAAATAAATTATATGGATGTAATGGAAACTGAAGAAGGTAGGGGTATTTCGTATTTTCTAAACTCCATATAATTAACATAGATGTAGAATCAAATCGAATATCTTTTCTATAAAAACTGTAATATTTCCGTTTTTATATAAAGCGTTATATTTTACGAAGTATTCTGCATGTAAAAATTTAATATGGTGCCCATAAAAAGAATAAATATATTTATGTACGCTCACACAGAACTCGGGACGCTTAGATTTTCTAGTAACTTTTATAATCTAAGGTTCTATCCCTATTATAAAAATATTGTGAATATAATTTTTACACAAGCAAAATGTGAAGGACAAAAATTTTTTTTCAAACATTACTATTACCAGAAATCATTCAGACCAATTAGGTTGGGCATTCTACGTGTTGGAAGGTTAAATATCCATAGTCTAAATAGCACAGGCAAATTAGACAATTTGAAATTAAATACGAAGAGGATTAAATAGGGATTAGCGAAACTAGATGGAGAGAACAGGTAGATACTTGGTGAGGAGAATATAAAATAAGAAATACAGGGTTAGATATCAGGCATGCAGACCTTGTTTTTATAATGAATAGAAGAACAAGATTAAGGACAAAGAGTTATTGCCAAGCCAGTTATAGAATTATAACTATTAGGTTAGGCATCGTGCCATCGGATGCAGTAATAGTGTATGTATATATTATAACCACAGGTCATATGATGATATGAGTAGAAGCGTTTATGATGACATTGAATCTATGTTAGCAAATGTGAAATGCCAGGAAAACTTAATTGTAATAGAAGACTTGACGGTTATGCAGTAGTCTGAAGTTGTTCTGAATTCAGAGATGAAATTTATGAAATTTGTAGAGAAACCAAATCAGGTTAGATTGGATTTTGATAGGATAAATTATAAATGTGAGTGAAAGATATAAAGGAGAATGTAGAAATCATAGCGGGTGGAACACTTAAAGAGGATATAGATAGTGAATGGAAAGAATTTAGGGCTAGATTAACTAGCAAAACATTAGAAAAAAAATATTAAATACGAAGATATGGGGCAGGTAGAAAGAAATGGATAACAGAGGAAATAGTTACCATGAAAACCAGGCAGAAGATATTAGGAACTTCATTTATATGAAATCTAAATTAGCAAAGGAAAGAAAAGCAAAAGGAAAATATGAGGATATTGTGGCAGATACGAAAAGAGGTAAGATAGATTGGTATTTAGGAAATCTAAGTCTCCACAGTTAGGTTAATCTGACAAGCAAGTTCGCAGAAGCTCGCGGAGAATAAGGACAAAGCTAGAAGATGCAAAGAGTATTTCGAAGATTTCTATACGGTAGAAAATGAGATAGAAGAGAAAGCCTAGAATAGATAGATGATGATAACTTGGGTTTTAGGTCAGCGCTTGATAGAGCATTACATGAGTTAAGAAATATTAAAGCAGTAGGAATAAATATGATACCATAGAATTAATAAAATACGTCAGAGAAAAGCTGACCATGCCGAAGAAAATGTAAGTTAATTCATTTTATAACTCTATGACCATTTGTCTATTATCGCATGCATCGAAAATATTATTAGGGATTATTTATAGGTGATTAGAAAATAAAGTGGAATAAAGGCTAGGGACATATCTATTCGGTTTTTGGAAAATAAAGGGTGAGGGAAGTTATTTTAGAGTTAAGAAGAGTTGTACAAAAAATATAAGTAGGAAAAACAACTTACATAGATTTCGCAGATTTAGAACAAGCGTTTGATATAATATATATTTGGACATAATGTTTAAAATCTTAAAAAGAAATCGAATTTCACGATCGAATTATTTTCAATCTATCTACATAAAAATCAAACTGGTCTAATTTACGAGAAAGAAGAGGAACCAAGAATAAGCCAAGTAAAGACGAACACTTTAGTAATTATTTATTTAATCTATATATAGAAGAAGCAATAAATAAGGTTAAGGAAGAGTATTATATATATTATATATATAGTAGTATATAGTAGTATATAGTACTATATAGTAGTAGTATATAGTAGTATATTATTATATATAGAGTATTATATATAGAGTTTATTCATCACGCAAAGAAGAATTAGTACGTACCTTATTTGATGAATTCACAAAAAATACAGGCATTAAAGTACGTTATATTATTGACGATTATTCTCAACTACTTTCACGCATGGAAAATGGTGGTGAAGGCATGAAAATATCAGGCAGAGTAAATATATATGTTGAGGTTTGCCGACTATATAGCCCTTAGAAGAAAGGGAGCAGCGTTTATAAAAGGTATCAAATAGTAAGCAAGAAGACTAAGGATTATAAGATAAAAATATATATAAGCATATAAAGTGATGAGGTGTGACAAGGAAAGCAGCCGAAAGATAAAGGTTCGAATTGGAAATGAGAAAATAGAGGAAGTGTCAGTTTCGTTATTTAAGAAGTAGAACTACGAAGGATAAGCGAAGAAAGATAAATATAACTACAGGACACAACAGAGTAGGAAGACATTTATAGAAAAGGAACAAATTTGAAGCTTAAATATTGACTTAGGTATTAGAAAAAGATTACTAAAAGCATATGTTTGGAGTGTATCATTGTACGGTGTGAGGCACGAACAATAGGAAAGAAAGAGAAGTGTAGAATAGAGGCATTTGATATACAGTGCAATAGAGGAATGATAAAAATTGGGTGGGTAGATAGAATGACAAATTTTAATGGATGGATTTAATATAGGAAAACAGAAGTATTTGGAAGGTATTGCGGCATAGGAGAGATCGAGGTGACATTTTTAGACATGAATAATAGAATTAGTTGTAGAACAAGTAACTAACTAAAGAAATCAGCTTACTCAAATTTAAACACGCCTTACTTAATCTAATTATCAAATTAAAACAAGATATTGATGTGCAGTCAAGTATACACTTCGTTATAATAAGTTTGGTTATAGGAGCCAAATGAAGTATTATTATTAGAAGATAGTAATAAAGAGTTCTGCTTGTATAATATTTTATTAATCATTCTTACAATGTAAATTTGTCGACAATATTTTAGCAATAAATATAAATATATTACGTTCAACATTAACGTATTGGATAATACATAATCTCTATTAAATTAAAATGGCATTTAAATTTAGAGAAGCGCTATCTGCAATATAATGTAGTACTCTTAATCTATATTTTTATATATTTTATATACCAGTTGAAGTGTAAGTATATAAATCTAAGATAATGGATATTCATATTGCCTTATTAGTAATATATCTTCCTCAATATTATATAATTGTAATACAGTTGTATTTGACTAGTAAATGTATTGTATTTCATAATTAATAAAAATGTATTCTCATTCATTTCTAAAATGAATATATGTAAAATGAATTTCATTTAATTGAGGACTCATTTTGATACCACTTAAATGTTAGAATGCTATACAGGAATTTATTTTATTTTATTCTAATTTTATTTGAAAACAAATTACTTTTTTATTCCAAAACATATTTATTATTGTAAACAATTAATGAAGATCGATTTACTTTATATGGATTTACTGATATTAGTTAACACAGTAAATTCAAATCCTGTTGGAAACTTAAGTAAATTCTAATAAGCAATAACTAATAATATAGAAATAATTATTATATCCGAATTATTTTTTAATATAACTTATCGTTAATATACTTAGAAAACAGAATATTTACTTTAACTAACACTAATGAATTTGGAGTTTGCCCCTCATAATTTTATATATATAGTCGAAATTTACATGAGACGTGTTGTGTTGCGTTTGTTGATGCAGTGCCCGGTATAAACTGAGAAAATTCTGTTAAATCTATAATAGAATAAAGAAATTTCTTCTAATGTAGATTTCAATTTCTAAAGTTCCTCCGTAATATTTCCTTTATTATTAAAGATCGTTGCGTTATGATACATGTCATGTATCTTTTGTCAAATCAAAATATTTCAAATCGCATCCTTGGTATGAATATTGCAATAACTTTTGGAAATAAATAACTGAAATTGTCTTTAAATCCACGTCTTCCAGTAATCTTTCCATAACATCCGATGCTCTTACTTGATTCAGTTGTACTCCATGTACTGGTTGTCTCACTTGGTCACGTATTATTCCAATTTCATTCACGTTTCCAGTAATTGTTTTATTTGACATATTCGTACGGTATATATATAAAGTACCAACACTATTCGGAGCCATAATTTTGTCTGCCTTAATAATTTTAATATTATATATTGGTTAGAACCTCATTGCTATAGTAATCAGTCTTTCAGGATATAACCGATCAATATGTTATCATTATTTGATAAAATAATCTCGTTCAATATAGACTTAGTAGAATAAATAACACATGCCATTTATACAACGACCAATACAGCACTGTAAATGTTTGAGAATGTGCCACCCTTCCTAATGCTCCCTACCAAAATCCAACGCTCACTACATGTGTTGTTCTATATATAAAACTACCGCAGAAGAGAATAGTATTATTAATATTAAACCATGCTCATACCCGTATTAAATTTTATGTTTACGGCATAATATAAATAAGGAATGGTTACAAGATGAATGAATATTTTTTGTTAGTGGGTGTTGCTACCGGTAGTTGTGCAACTCTGAAAATTTTTTTTTATTAAAATTATAATAGTTTTTTATATAATAATATAATACTAATAATAATAATAATAAATCCATTTATTGGCATATGCTAGATTAGGAAAGTACAGCCAAAAGGAATGCCATCAAATAATAAGCCTTATAAGATATAAGGCTCATCCTTGCTCTTCTTGGCACCCCTATTATAAACATTATTAGTAGTAAATCAAATTATTTCACTATTCCGCATTGCAAAAAACATAAATAAAGTGCACTAAAATTGCAATTAAATATCCCGAAATCAATGAAGCAAAAGTGTTTTTAGCGAAAATTTATTAAGCATTATTATCATAATATAAAATATCACCCAAATACCGTAACAAGCATTATAAGTAGCTAGATGTACATTTCAAGGCCTATGCCCACATCTTCAGTAGCATAAGATAAAACTAAATAAAATACCTCTGTCACGAATCGTGATTGATATACTATTAAATAAATAAGTCAACACCACAGAAGTACTTAAAAAATGGCATATAATATGACCTATAAATCTTTTAAACAATACAAGTTAGTTAAAGAGTCCGCAATCCTAAAGATTGGTTGGAAACAGCACGCCATGCCGATCTATCCTGAGCTAATCCCTTCATCTCCCTATAGCTATTCATCTCAACGTCTTCAACTATCTGACTAACATACTCCAATTTAGGCCTACCTACCCCTCTCTTTCCGTCCACTCTACCTTCTATGATCAATTGCATAATCCCCCCATGCCTAAGAATATGCCCTACTAATCTGTCTCTCCTACGCTGTAACACTCTCCAAATACTTCTCTTCTCCCATACTAACTCTAGTACAGCTTCATTTGTTACTTTATCTTCCCAACCAATCCTCATCATCCTCCTATAACATCACATTTCGAATGCTTGTAATCTACGCTTCTCTTCCTTTCCTATAGTCCACTCCTCACACCTGTACAGTGCTACACTCCAAACATATACCTTCAGTAATCTTTTTCTAATACCCAAGTCAATATTTGATCTTAAAATCTGTTCCTTTTCTACGAATGCCTTCCTACCCTGTGCTATCCTACACTTTATATCTACCTTGCTTCGATTATCTTTTGTGATTCTACTGCCTAAATAACAAAAATCTGACACTTCTTCGATTCTATTATCTCCTATTGTGATCCTCATTTTTCTACTGCATTCCTTTTTGTCACACCTCATCACTTTAGTTTTACCTATATTTATTTTCATGTTAAAATCCCTAGTCAATACTGCCTGCATACCATTCAATACCCTTTCTAAATTCTTTTCGCTTTCTTCCAATATAGCTATATCGTCGGCGAATCTCAACATATATATTTTCTCTCCCTGTACATTCACACCTACACTATACTCTTCTTTTACTTTGTTTATTGCATCTTCTATATATAGATTAAATAATAACGGTGAAAGTGTACATCCCTGCCGAACTCCCTTCCCTATTTTTGCTACCTCTTCTTCCCCCTCAATTCTAACTAAGGCAGTTTGGTGTTTATATAAATTAAAAATTATTCTCCTATCCTTATAATCTATACCCGTTTCTTTTAAAATTCTAAACATTATGTCCCAATCTACATTATCAAATGCCTTTTCTAAATCTACAAAAGCTATGCAAGTTACCTTTCCTACCCTCATTCTTTTTTCTACTACTATTCTTAGTGCTAAAATCGCCTCCCTCGTCCCTCTGTTTTTCCTAAAACCAAACTGATCTTCTCCTAGCCTTTCCTCTACTTTATTTTCTAATCTCCTATAAATAATCTTTAGCAATATCTTCGATGCATGTGATAGTAGACTAATGGTCCTATAGTTCTCACACAAATTAGCTCCTATTTTCTTCGGCATTGTTACTATTCTACTACGCTGAAAATCCTGTGGTACTTCTCCCTTCTCATATATTTTACAAACTAACCTGTATAATCGCTCCTGCATTTTTTCTCCTGCGTGTTTTATTAATTCGGCTGGTATCATATCAATCCCCGCTGCTTTGTTATTCCGTAAATCATTTAAAAAAACAATACAAATGTACAATTAACGAAATTAAAAAAGGAAACTGAAATTTATTTTCCTAGAATTTGGATTAGATATGTAGATGACATCTTTGCGATTTTTGATACTGAAAAATCTAATATTCATGATTTTATTAAAATATGAAATTCTAACTTTCCTTCAATTAAATTTACTTATGAAATCGAAAATAATAATCAGTTACCTTTCTTAGATGTTTTAGTCATAAGAAATAATAATATATTACAATTGATATATATATCATTTGATATATATAGAAAATCTACAAATACGGATTGAAATCGTTGTCAACATAAATATGCTGCTTTTATTTTTTTTATTAACCGCATATTAAATTTTCCTTTATCTAATGAAAAATATAACATTGAATTAAATAGTATTCGAAATATAGCAGTACAAAATGGCTATTCTTCTCAAATTATAAATAAAATATTAAGAAAATTTAAAAGAACAAGAGATATCAGAAATATTAGTAGTTTGGAACAAAGTAATAATTCAACTCCAAAATTTGTTAAATTACCATTTGATCCTTTAATTGCACGTGATTTAGATAGTATTTTAAATAAATATAATTTTAAAGTAACATATAATACTTCTAATAGTCTTGCTAATGTTCTAGGAAATCCAAAAGATTTGATTGATTTCAATAAAAAATCGGGTGTTTACGAAATATCTTGTTCTAGTTGTCCTAAGGTATATATAGGACAAACACGTAAATCCGTTGAAACTAGATTTAAGGAGCATTTAGCTCATTTAAGATTAAATAGAAAGGATAAAAGTGCTGTCACCGAGCATATTTTTGAATCACGTTATCCTATTCAATTTAGTTCACTTAAATTACTTAAAAGTGTTTTGAATTATTCCGAGTTAAATGCTTATGAAAGTATATAGATGCATAAATCTAAATCAAATTTAATGAATTTAGATTTGGGCCTAATTTCATCTTGTCTATTTGATTTATTTAATAAGAACTATTTTTTAATTTATTTTTATTTTGTTTATTTATTTATTTTTGGTTATTTTAGATTTCACAAACCAATATGTTCGTTAATTGTTAATTTGTATTGTTTTAAAAGATTTATAGGTCATATTATGTGCCATTTTTGAAGTACTTCTGCCATGTTGACTTATTTATTTAATAGTACAATCACGATTCGTGACAGAGGTACTTATTTCTTTTTATCTTGTGCTACTGAAGATGGAGGCATAGCCCTTGAAATGTACATCTAGCTACTTAATGCTTGTTACGGTATTTGGGTGATATTCTATATTATAATTTAACATCGTAGTGATAATTTTTACAATTTCTAATAAGAATTAATTAATATTTTATTTTTAACTTCTTAGAAGTAAATCGGTTTTAACTGTTTTATGCATAGTGTGTTTTCTCTAGTATTTAATTATTTGTTCACTAGATGCTATAAAATGATATTGATTGAAAAAAATGGTTACTTTGGCATTTGTTCATATGATTTATGTGACCATTCTTTTGTTTAATAGCGTAATATCCATTTTAGGGAAGGATGTATCTATAAAAATAACAAATTCATTCATGTCCCATTTTAAATATATTAATATATATTAAATAACATGACAGTTGTGTGTAATAACATGGCTACCGATTTTTATTAATTTTTATATTTTTTATATATTATTTTCGGATAGGCGAATCAAAAGTTAAGCTATACCAATGACGATATATTCATTTCAAGTCAATCTAAAAGGGAGAATTAAAAAATCACATTTCCACAAATTTCGTAGTCCAGGATGTGCTGCACTCTCAGTGCAGAAAGTACTGAAAGCTTTTTTATCTTCTTCAAATCCTGCTTGTCTTCAGTTGATGCAAACGCCATAGAGGTACAAGCGCTGCTTGCCATTTGTTTCGTTATTCATCGTGATAGTTCGGTGACAAAGTTCAACTGATGAAAATAAAATATTTATACTACTGATTTAAAAGGAAAAAAATCACTTCCTGTATTTTCCAAGATATATGAGAAATTGCTCAAAATTCAAATACATAATTTTTTTGACTTGAACCATTTATTTGACAAAAGTTTTTTGTCAGTTTAGTTTTTCAGTGTGGAAAATCTACCAACAATGCAATTTAAGTATAAATAAAGAGACGGTTGATAGTTCTGAAGAGAAGGAATTCTGTTTAACCACCTTCTTCACAGAGGCGGCTCTTGACATTTCAATCGAGGGGGGCGCATTTCTTAAAAAATAACATAATATTAAGAAATCTTACCTAAAATGGATGCAAAATGATTAAATTCAATCATCTCTTAAAAGTGAATCTCTTCTCTCTTTCATTGTTATAAACTTTTCCAAAACTTTTTCGTCAAAATTGTCAATATCTTGCACCACATATTTATTAATACACATCATCGCCAATGCGTTTAAACGCGATCATTACCCATAGTATTTCGCAAAACAAAATTGATTCTTTTAAGTGTTGAAAAACAACGCTCTGATTTAACAGTGGTCATCGGGGTTGTTAAAATAATTTTAAGTATTTTTATATTGTAGTTTCCGGGAAGGTATCACTGAGATTATTTTGTAGCAATAATGAAAGAAAATTTGTGGCTTCAATTATTTGATAAAAATCCGGACGTGAGTAAATGACTTCTAATTCTGTTTTTAATCTGGTTTTATTCAAAAATGGATATGCATGACACACGATTTCCAAAAGGTCCACTGGAAATTGTTTAGAAAATGTTGGCATCGATTTCGTGTTAAATAACTCAGCGGCTTGTAGATGGCCACGATATGAGAATCTGTCCTTCATCTATGTTATAATTACGTAACACACTTCTTTGGCCTATACACTGGACTGGATTTGATTATACAATATATCTACATATGGCATAATTTTTTGGAAAAATGACAACCAAAACAAAAATTCTGGGTCTTCAAGAGCTCACCGGAGACCAGAAGCTTCATTAGAAGTTACACTTCTTAAGCATTTTTCTTCAATTTCTCCAAATGCTTCTATTAGCTTTTCTCGATTTTCACACACAGTATTGACCGTTCTGATTTTATAATTCCACTTTGTTGCAGCTGACTTCGGTAACCTGCGGTTGACTATTTCCTCTAAAACATCGTATTTGTTCGAGGAGTGTGAAAAAAAAGCGGGAATTGCCGATAGATTATTAATAAATACCCTCACGTTAATATGTTATGATGCTGCTTTCTGCATTAGAAGATTTAACTGGTGAGCATAGCAATGTATATAATGAGCAAATGAGCACAAGGATAGTTTTTCTTTATATAACTTTGAACACCACCTGTAGCAGCACTCTTAACATTCGCGCCATCCTACGTTTGAGCGATTATATTTTGAGGTGTTTCCAGAATTAGAGGATGAATTTCTTCTTCAATACATTTTTGTATGCCTCCTGCTGATTTATCATGGATCCTAATAAAGCTCAACAAATTCTCACAAACAATTCCAGAAAAATACATATCTAAATATCAATACCGTTTGGCACCAATTCGTAACATCTGTAGTTTAGTCGCACTGAATAGCCAAAAAATCGGAATTTTTAATTTGACTACAAATTTCCTCTTTGAATACCACAAGCATACTAACTGCAATATCATTTTGTATTGTTTTAAAGGTCTCCTTGAAAACCGTAACGTCTTGCAGATGTTCTCGCAATGTAAAATCTAATTCTGCAGAAAATCGACCAATTCACTAAATATTCCACGATTTCCCGATTCTTCATTCTCGCGGTGATCTTTGAGAGCTAATTCAAAACCACTGCAAAATTTCACACAACAAATAATGCGTTTTAAAATATAGTGATTATTCCTCACTTTTTCGTTATATTCTATTAGATGTTTGCGATATGCAGAACTAAGCTGAGTCATGATGTTTACTTTGCCAAGTAAAGCCAACTGTGGGGATGAACTGATATTGCCTCGAGATGATACATGCTTTCTTATTTTATCAGGAAGGTGATGCAAATCTTTCATACCTCTTCTGGCCCAATTTTGATCCATTCCAGTTGCTGCAGGGTTGTAATTTAATATACATGGAAAGCAGTGCAATAAGTTGGAAACTTCACAACCACATATCCATGTATTTTTTTTGTAAATGTCTCTTGAAAAACGCCGCGTAAATGTCCTGTTTTATACACTCCTTGCACAAGTTTGCGATAAATTTAAATCGGGCAATGGCCTATCTAATTCTTTAATTTTTACTTTGTCCTCAAGAGAAAGTAACAAAACTCTATTTTCAATAAAGAACTAACACTATTCATTTTTATTAAATTATTTCTATTAAATATATTCTTGGAGAAACACGTGGCAAAATCATACATACGTAACTACACAAAACAATACAACGTCTTATCTGTCTCTTCTATATCCATTTTCGTATATACTACACTAGGCTTCTCTGTTGGGACGCTAAAGAATTGCGGCCCGGAATAGATTAAAACAACGATATATTCTTAGCTGTAGAAGCAGCTTCACGTCACGTTGATATAGCAACCCGGGCCGCTAGTTTGTTTGCGGCTCATACGATACACGAACCAAAGAAACAGATGATATACTGCATACGGTTGCACTCAATCTACTACTTGGCAATATGCAATGTACAAGTGCATATGCAATTAACTCATACTTGCTCGTTGCCACACCGGTTGTGTTTCGTGCTATCGCAACGCAAGTTTTATCTTTTAGGAAAAATAATGCCTAGTTAAAATATCATAATACAATTATATATCTACGGTGATGCGCTCAATGTTCAGGGGGTGCGTGCGGCCTCGAAAGAAACCGCTACTGTTTTCTTAGATCTCAGTAAAGCTTTCGACTGCGTCTCACACGAAATCATAGAGCAAACGAAAGCTTTATAATTTTGATGAAAACAGCTGTACCCTTATCAATTCTTATCTTTCTAATAGAAAGCAACATGTACTTATAAATAATTGCATGTCTAGTGATCTGAATATTATATATGGTGTCCCTCAAGGGTCCATGCTCAGCCCTTTGCTATTTTCAGTATATATGAATGACCTTCCATATAACATTAAAGCTAAGACATGTCTATATGCGGATAGTACCTCTGTAATAGCAAAATCATATAATTTCTGTGAACTATTTGATTGATTCAAATTTAGTATGTGCTCCTTAGAAAAATAAATAATAACGATGAGAATCCACCGCAAATAAAGTTTCTAGGAGTCCTATTTAATTCAACTCTCAAATGGCATGAACATATCGATATGGTTGCAAGTAAATTACCCAGAAACAACTATTTAATAAGAAATTTGAAAGATACTGTTTCAATTAAAGTAATTACTGCTGCTTACTTTTCATTGTGTTACTCACATTTAACTTATGCTATATTAGTTTAGGGTCACTCGCCTAGTTGCAAAAGAGTCTTTGCTATGCAAAGAGGGGCCATACGTATTTTGGCAAATCTCGGTTATACAGAAGACTGTAGACAGGCTTTCGTTAATCTTAAGATTTTAATTTTCCATGTATGTACATATATCAATGTCTTCTGTATATAAAAGATAATATAACAGCTTTTGTTAATCACGAAGATATCCATTATTATAATACTAGAAATAGAAAATATGTGTACCCTAATTTTATCAAATTAACTAAAACAAAGTGCAGTTATAATTATTATTGTACCAAATTCTATAAGTGCCTTACCCAGAAAACTATATGAAAAATGTATTAAGTCATATATAGTCGATAAAGCCTTCTATAGTTTTACCGAATTCATTGTACTGATTTCCCTAAATTTTAGTTATACGGTGTTTCTAATATTCCGTAAAATTATATAATTGTGAAACTGTGATAACGTATCTAATATACGTGATTTAATGTATTCACACATTATATTTTTTTATGTGATATAATTTTGATCTGTTATCATGTAACTTTATCAAATAAGAACGAACTAAAATGTAAAACATGTTTTTGTAGCGTTTTAATAGTATAGAAATAATATATTTAATATATAATATATGTTTATAGTATTTGGGTGATATTGTATACTATTATTTAACACCGTAGTGATCATTTTTAAAAGAGCGTTTTAATATTTTAATTTATATATTTTAATTTAATTGTCTATGACTCGTGAAAATACTTATTACTTGTGTAAAATGTAACATTATTGGCATCAATAAAATACTCTACTCTACTCTACTCTACTCTACTATTTTCAGATTATATTTGATTATATTGCCGGAAATCTACACATAGTTGTCAAGTATTACATGATTCGTATAGATTTGAACAATTGTGTTCATTTCATGTATACGATGATTTACTATTATACTTTAGTATATTCACGAATTGCCACAATGCAAACTCGAACATAATTGCAGTTGAAACAAGAAAGTAGACAACCTGCGTTTACTTCTGTTTAGATTCATTTAACTATATTATTGTTATACCCTATTTAAATTACCATGCTGAATTTCTTTATAATAAAATTATTCCAATGTACCATATGCTATCAAAGCTTGATTTATATTTTAATATGGATGGTCAAGCTACTTACACTGGTTCATTATAATTAAAATACGCCTTCGCACCAGTGAATACCAGATACGAATCTGAATGTGCTTCACCTTAGAAGAGATAATCTAGCGTAAATTAAGCATCGGAATTTGGGCCTTAATTACATATCTACTTTCACACGGAGGTTCTTATAATAGTCCAACCATCCATTATTATAATAAATGTTATAGTTCTGTGGCATAAAATGAACTAAAAAAGTGGATACTTTCACCATAATTGTATTTAAAAATACATATACGTATTTCGGTAACCAAGCTACCTTCTTCAGTGTAATTCGCTTGAAGTGGCTAGTTCCAAGTGAATAGATTAATGATAGATTTGGGTATTTACACCCTGCAGATACATTATTTAATTTGTAGTATACGTATATAAAATAACGTAATATGTAATATTCAGACTAAGCATTTTTACATAAACATATAAATATATATATAAATAATATGTAAATAACATTAAAATGCTATAATATAAATTTAGAGTACAATGTAGAAAGACTGCACTACGGCAGTCAGTCTTTAAACTCCATTCAAAGTAACAAGTCGTTAATATCCCTTAGAAGCAACAAGTCATAATTTTGTAACATTAAGTAATAAAACTAATTCTTAAAAACCATATACAACGTTACACGCCGAGTGGCCTATGCGGGTAATGTATTGAGCGTCGATAACAAGAGTTAGGCAACGTCTCTATTCTCTATACTCAGTACCATTTTTAGTTGGGATACAATTAACTAAGCTTTAGCGGAATAGCGAACCACTATAGTAACAGGCTTCCCACTCATCCCATATGTTTCTAAATTCTCCCCAAGAACTCAGATATGCTTCACTGGCTTCGAGCTGTTTGCAATCTGATCCCAATCACAAACAATAAAACAAAACGTTAATTAAATTAACTGGCGCAGTCGGTGGTAGGGTTGCCAAAGGCCCTTGTGAACAAAAATCGTTACAAGCCTATTGTCTTAACCAAAAAATTCGAACTTTCGCGACGATACGTTCAAGTTGTTCGTGACCAAAGGATACCAGTATCGTTCCACGAGTCCACCACGAACTTCTACATCATTCCAGATAAGATTAAAATCCATTTTCAATTCACCATTTGACTCATCAAATAATGCAAATCGCAACCATTACTACTCTACTAACGTGAGTACCAAGTATTTATAATACCGCTACATATGTCGAGACATACAAACTCCGAAAGCGACTCAGAAATTTTCGGTACACCCTCAAATAGTCTTTTTAGGAAAAATATAAAAAGAAAAGAAAATATAAAAGAAAAAACTGCATCTATTGAGCATTATTGAATTTGTACTCCTAGTCCAATAAATTTACCTTCTAATATTAAACAAATACCCAGTGCGTTAATATTGGCACCAAGCTAATTCAAACCAGAATATTTAAACTGTATTCCTTCATTTGATGGCAATACCAATGAACTTTCTGGATTTATTGATGTATGTACATAAATAGTCGACTCATTTGTCGATGCTAGCCAACCTGATGTGTTTAGCAATAAATATAATAGCATAATTTTACATAGTATTCTTAATAAGTTAGTCGTAAAAGCTAAATTGATATTAAATATTCAGAACGTGCAACATTTTAATAAATTAAAAACTGTATTGAGAAGAAACTTTACACATCATCGTGACGAAACTTGTAAATAGAGATTTGATTATGATGTGATAAAATTATAATGAAAGTCCTCAAGATTATTATGAGAGATGTCTTGAGATACTGAATACTATTTGTAATACATTTGTAATAAATTACGATTAAAATCGATATTCAAGGTGGAGTACTGATTTAACATTAAGAACGTTTCTAGCAGATCTTAAAGATCATTTAGGTAACACAATTCGTTGTATGCGACCAAAAGATTTAGCCGAAGCAATGCAATTTATTTCCTAAGAACGCAATATTAATTATTATCAAAATTTCCGAAATCCAATACCCAAACCTAATATACCAGTGACGAATATACTCCCTAGACCGACTCGATATAATTTTGTACTACAAAATCGAAACTTCAATCATTATCCACCTTTTTAAAAATTATCACTACGGTGCTAAATAATAGTATAGAACATCACCCAAATACCGTAACTTAAAGCATTAAGTAGCTAGATGCGCATTTCGAAGGCTATGCCCCCATCTTCAGTAGCACAAGATAAAAACTAAATAAAATACCTCTGTCACGAATCATGAATGATATACTATTAAATAAATAAGTCAACATGACGGAAGTATTTCAAAAATGGCATATAATATGACCTATAAAACTTCAAAAAACTCAAACTCAAACTAAAAAAAAAACTCAACCGTCAAATTAAAATTTATTGTCCTAGAGTTTGGGTCTACAAACACTTCCTTTTAAGAGGAAGGCCACCATTGAAACTAGATGTAAGGAGCATTTAGATTATTTTCGGATTAAATACCTCATTTCAGATTAAATAGAAAAGATAAAAGCCGAGCATTTTTATGTTATCCTATTCAAAGTTATCCTATGCAAGTGATCCTATCAAATTTAGATTACTTAAAATTACTTAAAATTAAAGGGAGTTCGGCAGGGATGTACACTTTCACCGTTATTATTTAATCTATATATAGAAGATGCAATAAACAAAGTAAAAGAAGAGTATAGTGTAGGTGTGAATGTACAGGGAGAGAAAATATATATGTTGAGATTCGCCGACGATATAGCTATATTGGAAGAAAGCGAAAAGAATTTAGAAAGGGTATTGAATGGTATGCAGGCAGTATTGACTAGGGATTTTAACATGAAAATAAATATAGGTAAAACTAAAGTGATGAGGTGTGACAAAAAGGAATGCAGTAGAAAAATGAGGATCACAATAGGAGATAATAGAATCGAAGAAGTGTCAGATTTTTGTTATTTAGGCAGTAGAATCACAAAAGATAATCGAAGCAAGGTAGATATAAAGTGTAGGATAGCACAGGGTAGGAAGGCATTCGTAGAAAAGGAACAGATTTTAAGATCAAATATTGACTTGGGTATTAGAAAAAGATTACTGAAGGTATATGTTTGGAGTGTGGCACTGTACGGGTGTGAGGCGTGGACTATAGGAAAGGAAGAGAAGCGTAGATTACAAGCATTCGAAATGTGGTGTTACAGGAGGATGATGAGGATTGGTTGGGAAGATAAAGTAACAAATGAAGTTGTACTAGAGTTAGTAGGGGAGAAGAGAAGTATTTGGAGAGTGTTACAGCGTAGGAGAGACAGATTAGTAGGGCATATTCTTAGGCATGGGGGGATTATGCAATTGATCATAGAAGGTAGAGTGGAGGGAAAGAGAGGGGTAGGTAGGCCTAGATTGGAGTATGTGAGTCAAATAGTTGAAGACGTTGAGATGAATAGCTATAGGGAGATGAAGGGATTAGCTCAGGATAGATCGGCATGGCGTGCTGTTTCCAACCAATCTTTAGGATTGCGGACTCTTTAACTAACTAAAATTACTAAAAAACTTAAATTACTTAGTGTTTTAAATTATGCCGAGTTATGAAATACATGCATAAATCTAATTTAATAAACTTTAATTAATTCAGGCCCAATTTTATCTTGTCTATAAGTCTATAAGAGTCTCGGCGCCGCCACTCTCGTTTAAATTTTAACCTCGGTTATTCCAGAAGTTAAATTAATGTAGCACTTATCTGTATCACGCGATGTGATCTTGTTCAGACAAACAACTCGCCTGCGGTTATTGAATCGATCGCGCGTAATATTAAGTCCGCTCAGCGTTCAGACTCTTATGTCTGCAGTATTACGAAACGTAACAAATACAGTAACAAATTATGATAACTATATACACATAAAAAAGCACATATAAAAAATATATTTTTACTTTATTATTTACAGCTTAAAATTGGAAAGTAAGAACAACAGCTCGAGTTGCAACAAAACTTTTTGCCTTTGTTCAAAATCTATAAGCATCCACAATCATCTAGGCAGAACGACAGACCCATTGCCGTTATTGGAACTCTACCATTGAGTCAAAAAGTTTACTACCATCTAAGCGGCATGATAGGCTCAAGTCAATTCTTGAAACTCCATCCATTGAACCAAAAAGTTCATCAACAAAGAACAAAAAACAAAGACATAATAGAAAAACAATATTTTATTTAATATTATTTATCATACAGTAACACTTTACAATTTTCAACCAAGCGGAACGATAAGCAAAAGGTGCGGCCGTGCGGCCTCGAAAGAAATCGCCACTAGTAATGACATCAAAAACACATCATATATAATATCAGTATTAATATCAGTTTCGTCGTTATCAAGGTAATTCCACGTACATTGCGATAGTATATTATGGACATATTGTGGCCTTTTTGAGTAGTCGGGCGTTCAAGTTTATTTTCTAATACATTTAATTTAGAGGCATTTTTATACATACTTCTATTGTGTGTCCTTTATGGTCTGATAGGTTACTAGATACAACAGAAGCATTTAAATAAGAAATTTGTGAAGAAATAAATGTATTATCTAGGTAATTGTTGTTCCTGGTAGAAGCATGGATTGTTTGTTTAAAACAGTACGACTCAAACAGTTGGCTAAGTGCTTTATTATGAGACTTACTAAAATGTACGTTAAATTCACCAACTACAATGATTTTTCATATTATTTTACAATCAATAACGTTGGCCAATGTCAATAAACACATTAAAATAGCGTGTACATAACAATAAATACAAAACACACAATTTTACAATTTATGGTAGAGACTTCACAGTGTATTTCAGTTGATAAGATGTCGATTTTTGGCAGTATTTTATAGTTTATACCATCGCGTTTCTCGAGGCATCTGTATAATTTTTAAGTAGGCCATTTAAAATGAATTCTAATGGTTTCTGCGATTTTTTTTGTAGGTATCATTGTCGTCAAAGTGGAAATAATATGAAACTTTAGGAACAAGAAAGTCTAACAAAAGTCTCTTTTTGAAATTGATTTCTGCTTAGTTCTCGTACGATCGTGATTCTTTTACCTTCGAATAATGTTATTCATTTAGGTTTCATCGACTCATAATGTACGAGTGTTATGATTATTTGATTTTTATACCTATTGATAACTTGGTCAAAAATAGGTATTTCAATGATAGGGTCTTCAGAATTAGAATGGATCGTAGAAACATTTACTTTATAATGGTCTCAAATTTCTTTGAGTATGTCAATTTGTTGTTGGTCTTCGTTTGTATGTACTATCAATGATTCGTTATCTAGAATATCGTCTATGTTATCTATTGAGTTAATTTCTACTCGAGATTAAGCGTCTGCGTTAGTATTAATTTTATTCTTCTAGCTTTAGTCATACTCTTCTAGCTTTCTTCTCTATATAAATGATTTATTCTAATTTTTGAATGATCTAATTTTGACTTGATAACATTATAAGAATTTATATTCTTTAATTGAAAATAATTTTCTGTATCCATAAAAGGTTCTCTTCAATTTCCTTTTCAAATTTTACATTAATGTTATCTGCAGTATTATAAAATAAAGTTACTAGTACAGTGTGATAATAAGCAATTGTTATATATTCTGGAATTTCGAAATTTTGAGACTCGATATTTACTTGAAACAATGATTTATTTAATGAATCTTCAAAATATAGAGCAATTTTTGTATATGAAGTAACAATTTCACTATTAACTAAAATTATTCATTTTTTTCCTATTTTACCTTGTTTCAGATTTATGCAAATTAAATTAAGTGCTCCTTTTGCCCACCCTATCAACGACGCTTATAACTATATCCATATATTTACAACAAATATCATAGATTCTTTTATTAAGTCCACAAAATAAATAATAAATAGCAAATAACAAATAACTTGATTATCAGTAAAAAAAACTATATATTTATTAATTGTTAAAATGTATAAACATATTATTTATTTATAGCATATAATCAGTTTTTTTTTTCAACCATAAGGAAGATTTTAATTTTAATACCATTACTTGAATTCGATGTTTGAATCAAGATTCAAGACACAGCAGGAAATATTTATGCTAGCTCGTATACTTTCTATCAGCTTGTTTTCCTTATTAAATCTATTTTATCTCGGAAAGGACATGCCCGCGGTACCTATACTTCCATGACTAACTTAACTTTTCCATAATATTTATCACGCTATTTATATAGCGTTTCCTATAGTCGGTCAATGTTTTCTATATTCGTGTAATAGCACAAAACTGTATGAAAAGAAGAAATGTACAAATATTAAGAATATATTTACAGAACATTATATTAAGCATTTAAAATATGTAAATATTACACACGTGAAAATACAGATGTCTCTCTCAGTCTAAGCAATAAGTTTAGGAATATAAAATAAACATTCTTTAATTACAGATGTCAGAAATAGATTGAAATGCAAAAATGTATATTATGGTATAAATTACCTAACTAACTTTCGACAATCTATAGAAAATTATATGATCCCTTAGAATTGTTAAATGCACAGGCGAAAACATGCACGATCGATTATAAAGGCTGGTTTGAAGAATATATGACGAAGGAGGAAGGCACTCCAACCTAGTATAATAGTAACAATGCAAAAAGGATAGTGGAAGATCAATTCAGTTAAAAATATGTTAAGACGTATCCTTACTAGATATTGATTATTTCGTCAATGCAATACAGACTCTAAAATGCTATTGAGGTCTTTTTTTAAGAAAATATATAGTTTGAATTATATTTTGTTCTTTTTCCACTGTACTCATTTTGTTTCTCTAAGAAGTAATAGAGGCGCTGCAATAGTTATGATAGTAGGATCCTCCGATTATTGTACAATAAGTTTAATATTACCGATTATCATGATATAAATTATTAAATTATTTAATTAATTATACTTCAAAGTTTTTCGTTTTCCAAATAATCCACTTGTATATTTTTGTCGGTTAAAATAACTACAATTATATAACCGTTGATATAATTCGGTACTTTAATAAAAAGTTCAAACAATTTACTTACATCAAACTAAATAAGAATTATTATAACAATCTACAAATATCATTTAAATATATAGAATTATGACAAAAATAATATAAACAAATGTAAGCCTTGAACGGTATTAGCTAGTCTGGAGGTGGTGGCATATCATCGTCAACGACAACAGACAGCAACTCATCTGGTACCAAATCAGTAGTGTTGGTAGCTTTATCTACATCTATGACTTCGTTGTCCGCATCAACTGCATTTTTCTCCTCTGTTATCTCTCTGCTATCCTCTGTTATCTCTCTGTTATCCTGCGTTATCTCTCTGTTATCCCTTGTTATCTCTTCCTCCGCCATACCCGCTTGGTCTTCTTCTTCATTTTCTAAGTAAAAACTTTCTAAGAGAGATATTTAGTTTTTTATAATAACATTATTTATTTCTTAACGTCCTAAATCGTATTTTCTATTCACACAAAGGCCAGTAAATGTTATGTCATTAAAAATAATTTTTTTGGACGCTCAAGGTTTTTTTTCAAATTATATTAAAATATAAGAGTTATAGAAATTTATATAAATATAAAAATGTAACGTATTAATTCATATTTAATCAATTTAAATAGCAACCTCACTTCTGTAGATAATGGTTTTGAGAATTTCTATTATTTCAGTGTTACATTAAAGCTATTGTAGTATATGTTAGAGAGTTATGTAAAAAACGAATTTGTTTGCAGACTTGTACTAAAAGTAGCTAATATGAAGTTTATTAGGGAACGAACTGGGTAGAAATGTTTTTGCTTCTTACCTATTTACATATATGATTTATATCTATATATATTATAATTATTAAAATAATTATTTTAATTATTAT
This sequence comes from Leptodirus hochenwartii, assembly GCA_947310635.1. Classification (NCBI taxonomy): domain Eukaryota; kingdom Metazoa; phylum Arthropoda; class Insecta; order Coleoptera; family Leiodidae; genus Leptodirus; species Leptodirus hochenwartii. The sequence continues at coordinate 14,641,145 of OX371180.1, read as the reverse complement.
CTATTTTCCTCAATGCTATTCTATTTCAAGATTCTAAAATTATGTGATGCTTTAAAGCATAACAATTAATATAGGAAGAAGTATCGCAAAAATATCGAATTTAACAAATTTTATAAAACATTGTTTCGATAATTGAACGCGTTGATCTAACAATAAAATAAATTGCACGGATTTAATTTATCCATCGTTTTCCAATTAGTTTATTCATCATATTGTTTGTGTACCTTCGTTATCGTCTCCATCATCATCGTCATTTTGCTCCACTTCTTCCTGTTCTCCGACTTCTCGTTCATCACCTTCAATCTAAACTGTTTCAATATCAGTGGCATCCTCTTTTGTAGTTTCAACATTAGCTGCAGCGATACCACCATCAGCTTCCATCGCCGCCCCTGCTGCCTTCTTTTTCTTCTTGTGTTTCTTAACTTCTTCTATTACTTCCTCTTCCTCTGGTATATCATAACCATCCGGGAAAAAAGTTTGCATTCCCGTCCTGCCTCCACTCCATTAGTACTCATGAAACTAGGACCAAGTTGGGCAAAAGCCAAGACGGGATCGCTTCGTTTTTTACTTAGTTGGATAACAAATTTTTCGGTACTATGACACAATAAGGAAAAATAATTGAAGAATATCATATTGTAATTTATTTGGAATATAAAATAAATTGAAGAATGTGTACGAAATACAAATTATATCAAGACCAATATGGATTTGATTAATCTGCAGCTTTAATGTATTAATATATTAAATTCTAAATTTCCTTCAATTAAATTTGGTTAAGAAATCGAAAATAATAATCACTTACCTTTCTTAGATGTTTTAGTGATTATAAATAAAAATTTATTAGAATTTGATATATATAGAAAAGCTACAAATACGGACTGCTATATAAGGAACGATTCAAATCATTGTCATACAAACCGCATAAAACAACAAACAACACACCGCAATACTATCCCTAGACTTAGAAAAAGCCTTCGATAAAATCCCACACAAAGCACTAACATTCAAACTTATCAAACACGAATTTAACACAAGAGTATGCAAACTCATATAGAACAACCTACACGACAGAACCTTCAGAGTCAAAATTAACAACTCCATATCAAACACAATTCCCCTAAGTGCAGGAGTACCGCAAGGCTCAGCAAGGTCCAATCCTATTTACCCTCTAAATAGCGGATATCCCATCCCCGAAAGATCACAGGACCATATACTCACAATACGCAGACGACACAGCCATACTAACAACATCAAAGAACATTCAACTATTAACTAAAATCCTATAAAAAGAAAGCACACAACTCATAGAATACTACGAACAAGTGGGACTAACAGTAAACCCAACAAATACAAAATTAACGCACTTCACACTTAGAAGCGAACACCAACACAACGAACCCAACAAGATCAAAGTAAACCAGAACCGAATCAACTGGACGGACGACATAAAATACTTGGGACTGACACTCGACAGAAGACTCTCACTCAACAAACGCACTAATAACACCATCAAAAAAGCCATCCAAAAAATGCACCAACTCATCCCTATTATAATAATCCCCTCCACAACACAAGATCATACTATCCTACTATACAAAACACACATCCTCCCCATCCTATCATATGCCGCACCAGCCTGGATTAACACATCAAAACATAATATGGATATGCTCCAACTAATACAAAACAAATTCCTTAGACTAGCCGCCAGACTACCCATGTATAGAAGCATCAAAACACTTCAAGAGACAGCAATGACATACCTACAAAAACAACTAAATAAAACAAACCTAAAGTTCTACAAAAACATCAAACACATCAACAACCCAACACTCGAAAGACTAACAATAGAAACCGCATCACACAAACGAAAGACCAGCAAACAAACCCTACAATCTCTAACATAACAGACATCTAACTACAAATATTAAAAACCCACTAACTAACTAAAACGTCAAGAAGACAGATTTACGCCAAGATCACACTATTAAAAACAAACAAACCACCGGAGAAAAAAACAGACGTTTGACACTCCACACACAGACCGAACAAGCCACCACATACAAGACGCATCAATTGAAACTGGATTTAAGGAGCATTTAGCTCATTTCAGATTAAATAGAAAAGATAAAAGTGCTGTAGCCTAGCATATATTTGAATCAGGATAGTTCAAATTCAAATTAGTTCACTTAAATTACTTAAAAGTGTTTTGAATTATTTCGAGTGAAATGCTTATGAAAGTATATACGTGCATAAATCTAAATCAAATTTAATGAACTTAGATTCAGGCCCAATTTCATGTTGTCTATTTAATATATTTAATAAGAACTATTTTAAAATTAATTTTTATTTTATTTATTTTTGGTTATTTTAGGTATAGATGAAGTGATGTGAAGTGATACGGCCCTGATAAATTTTAAATGGGATGTTTTTTTCTCTATTCCGCGAATAGACTATAAATTTTCTGTCTGTAATTTTTATATTACGCCGCACACTTCCTCTTCTTTGCCACTACTGTTTGCTTGTCGCATTCTGGTTAAAACTATGTTAGGAGATAACGCAGAAAAGGAAATTCTAAAAATTCCTCTTGGGGCACCGTGGTGCAATGGTATAGCCGTTAGACTCGCACCGCAGAGGTTGGTTGTGGGTTCGAATCCCACTCCGGACAGGGATATTTTCTTGAGGAAAACTCCCTTCTGGACCATGGACGTTGTGAATGTTGCTCATTCAGGAATTCCTGGATGAGCATTGAGACAGATCTCATCAAAATTAGTGTAATCATAAAAAATATTGAAACAAAATTATAATCATGTTGGTACAGACAGACAAGTCGAGAACAAAAAATAATAAATTCCGCTTTCTGATAAAACAATTAGTAGACGGATTTAAAATATTTCAGATGATATTGAAAGCCAGGTAATAGAACACCGTATGTTATGTCTGGTGAAATATTTGCATTACTATGAATTTTGATGATAGATGAATCAACAGACATAAGTGGAAAGGCTCAATTAATGTCATTTATCGGAATTATTATTAATGGCGATATGAGCAGTCAATTTTTCTTTTGCAAAGAATTACCCGAAAAACAACTGGAAGTGACATTTTTGAAATAACAAACAATTATATAAAACGTTATAATTTAACTTGGAAATCTTGCATAAGTATTTGCACTGACGGAGCAAAATCTATGACGGGCTCGATAAAAGGATTTATTACCGTTGCTAAAGAGCATAATCCTAATACTGTTGTTACCCATTGCTTTTTACACAGGGAGGCTTTAATTTCCAAATGTCTTGTCAATGATTTGCAAATTGTTATAGAGCAAGTAATAAAAATATTGAATATTATTAAAAGTAGGCCACAGAAAACAAGCATCTTTTCTAAATTATGCGAAGCCATGGAAGCAGATTGATAATGCACACATAAATTCGGTGGTTATCCAAAGGCAAAGCGCTAGCACGATTTTACGAATTACGAGAAGAGTTACTTGTTTATTTCCCAAGGAAACAATATGAATATAGTGATTTCTTGAATGACGATTTAGGGTGTTCAAGGTTGGCATTTGTAACAGATATGTTTGGCCATTTGAACCAATTAAATTTAAGCATGCAAGGGTAAGAAGAATATATTTTATTATCGACGGATAAATTTAATTCTTTTAATGATAAATTAGGTATGTGGAACAGCAGAGAATTAGAAAAGAACTTAGAAATGTTTCCTCTAATATCAAAATCTAAATATGATGATAAAATTTTACAACTAATTACTGAAACTCTCACAACATTAGAAGGAAAATTCAGCACTACTTTTCGTCTTTAGATGTTCAAAATTATGATTGTTTCAGAAATCCTTTCTTATTTAATGATAATACTGAAAATTTCAGCCTATCTTTAACTTTATCAGAAGAATAGAAATAAAAAATGATAGAAATTTAAAAATAATTTTTGATGAAAATAAAATATCAGAATTTTGGATAAAAACTTCTTCTGAATTTCCAAGCATATCAAAAGTTGCCTTAAAAATTTTGTTGCCTTTCTCTATTTTGTACCTATGTGAATGGGGATTTTCAACAATGACGGAAATTAAAAATAAGAAACGAAAGAAATTACTTTCTTTGGAACAAGAACTTTTCTAATATACGACCCCGAATAAAAAAATTATGTGAACAAAAGGCAGGCACCAGTATCGCATTAAAAAGTTTTTTATAATTATATTCTATTATTCAATGGTATCTGCTAAATGTTTCTTTTTCAAATAAATAAAAAATAAATTGTAGCAAGTGACAACGTGTGTTATTATTAATATTTCCTGAAAAACTTTTTATTTTAACAATTTTGGTGTGTCGCGAAATCCTAATTAGTTTTTAAATGTGTAATTAATTCAAAAATGTTTGGAAACACTGTTCTATACTATTATTTAACACCATATTGATAATTTAAAAATTTCATTCAGATTATTTGTTTCTTAAAAATAAAAGCATTTCAAAAATGATTGCGAAAAATTCATACATATTGATTTTTGCTACAACATAAAAATATATTAGAAAGATTCACATAATTTTAATAAAAACATATACATGAATAAGTACGGGTAAGTATAGAGTTCGAACTTTCGTAATTGCCCTATTAACGTCTTCGATGTTAGTGTAGATCTTACACTATAGTATATGTTAGGATAGTCGGGATATTTTCTGGAAGAAAAATCCCTTCTGGACCTGGACGTTATGAATGTTGCCATTCAGGAGTTCCCTAAATGAGCATTGTAGCATTTTAAAAATTATCACTACGGTATTAAATAATAGTATAGAATATCACCCAAAAACCGTAACTTAAAGCATTACATAGATAGATGCGCATTTCGAAGGCTATGCCCCCAACTTCAGTAGCACAACTTCAGTAGCACAAGAGATCTAGTTTTATGGTTATAGTTTTGTATTAAATTAGTTATATATAATAAAACGTGAAAGGTTCCGTCGTGTCTACCAATCTGATAATGAACGGCTAAAGAGGATTACTTTGCACTCTGTGAACAGAGTTGAGTAATGCAATGGCCCGATTTAGTAAGAATATTTCAATTGGGAGCGAATGGTGTTTCAATTGGGAGCTAAAATTGGCTTGCTGGGTGGTGTGGCTTCGGAGGAGATATCTGCACAAAATTTTACAATAATTTTCAAATTAGATGAAAGAAAGTGATAAATTAGAGAATTATGACATTAAATGGATGCGGTCGTGTCATACAGCTGATGATAAACTAGGCTAATGTTTCAGTCACATTACGTGTTTTTGAATTTAAGACTTTGTATCCACACTATGCTGAACAATACAGGTTTATTACGTACTGTATATTTTATGTAGGTCTGTACTTTACATGGATTTATTTTTATTTTTTATATTTTACCTATTTTACTAGTAATGCACGTCACTTTGAGTGCACTACACGTGGTTAGTCTCAACATAGATTTGAAAATGGGTGCAAAGTGGTTGAATGGTGGCCGCCATATTTCCCTAAAATTGCATTGCAGCTATAATTAGTTAAAAAGGTAAGTTCTCCACTTTATCGAAATTTATCCATTTCACAATCTAAGTAATGTTCGCCTAAATTCAGAATTAATAATCTAATGCTATTACATAGAGCCTTTCGAACGTTCAAGTTCTTTATAGCATAACGATTGATCCCACTTTTAATTCTATCTTATGTTGAGGAAATCCTCTTTGATTTAGAGAATGAAGAAACTCAGCCGTATAATTACGCATTTCATTTGGGTTTTCAGTTTGTACATTATTAATAGACGTGTACTTTCTTGTAATGCCTGCAATTTGATTCAAAACTATTTGATTAAACCGATGACAATCATAGTTCAGTGGTGTCAGAATTAATTGCCTTATTCGGAATGTTACCGTTTTAATTGTCTCCAAAGACATTTTAAATGAGCTCATTTAATGATGTTACAATGCTGCTTTCATGCACTTGAATTAAATTGTCGTAATTTTGAACATATATGGTTACTAATTGACGTGAGCCTAATTTTGCTAGCCAAGAGGCAAATTGCTGTTCCTAAGTGTTTACACCCATGTTTATCTTTAGTTCTAAGGATTGGAATAATAGCCACAGGGCACGTTTGATACATTCTGCAACTATGGTGGTTCGGTCACCATTATATACGACTGGAAGACATTGTATAAAGTCGCCACCTATCATAATAACTAACTTCATCCTAAATAATGAGTTTAACGTCACGTAGAAATTGAGCCTCAGGACTGTTAAGGCTAGAAGTAGAATTTTCAACTAATGGTACAGGTAATCTACAGTGGCTGTGAACTGTGTGGCCATCCTTTAATACTTCTGCTGCTATACTGCTGTCCCTGCAACGGTATATGCTTTAAGATTTTGTGAATTTAATGAATTTAGATTCAGGCCCAATTTCATCTTGTCTATTTAATTTATTTAATAAGAACTATTTTCAAATTTTTTATTATTTTTTGGTTATTTTAGGTTTGACAAACCAATATTTATTATTGTTAATTGTTTGTTTCGTTAATTATTAATTTATATTGTTTTAAAATATTTATAGGTCATATATGCTATTTTTGAAATACTTCTGTCATGTTGACTTATTTATTTAATAGTATATCAATCACGATTCGTGACACAGGTATTTTATTTAGTTTTTATCTTGTGCTACTGAAGATGGAGGCATAGCCTTCGAAATGGCAACGTGTTGTCACGCTGCTTCTACAGCTAAAAATATATCGTTGTTTTAAGCTATTTCTGGCCGCAATTCTTTATTGTCCCAACGGAGAAGCCTAGTCTAGTATACAGGAAAATTGATATAGAATAGCCAGATAAGACAGTTACATTGTTCTGTGTAGGTACGTATGTATGATTTTGCCACGTGTTTCTCCAAGAATATATTTAATAGAAATAATTTAATAAAAATGAATATTTCTTTATTGAAAATAAATTATTGTTCTTTATTGAAAATAGATTTTTGTAGACTTCCTCTTGAGGACAAAGTAAAAATTAAAGAATTAGGTAGGCCATTGCCTGATTTAAATTTATCACAAACTTGTGCAAGGAGTGTTTATATCAATGATAGAAGAGCGGAATACCACTTTCAAGAAATGATTGAATTTAATCATTTTTCATCCATTTTAGGTAAGATTTCTTACTATTATGTTATTTTGTAAGAAATGCGCCCTCCTCGATTGAAATATCAAGAGCCGCCACTGATATGAGCACACATACAGGAGAGAAACCATATTTGTGTAATATCTGCCATAAACGACTTGGTAATAGTAGTAACCTTAGAATTAAAATATGTACCTATATTTTCCAAAAAATGTGTATCTAGATTATATAGCTTTAAAAGATTATTCTATATAGAAAATTTTATATAATTTCATATATTTTTTATATTTTATATATTTTTATATATATAATTTTATATATATTTATATATATATATAAATTTTATATATTTAAACTAATTTCTATATAAAGCGATATCTGAGAATTTATAATATATTATTATAAGATGTAGTGAATATATGTTGTATAAAAGTGTACCAATTAAACCTTAAATTCTGAATGAACTAAAAACAGCATTTTTATATGTAGTTTGTATAGAACATTTAATAAACTATGCCAGACTATATAGTCCTGAAAGATATAATTATAATTTTTTTATAAGGTTTTTACATTTCATGCTCTTCATGTAGAAATCTATCTTACAATTACTGTAGTTTACCAGTATAAATATACAAGTATAAATAAATTCTCATGATGGATTATACAGTTAAGATTTTTTTTTAAAGCTTCGAGAGAAATCGACATGACATGTATTTCAACCAATCCCTGGGATTAATAGTTAATTAAACGATGTATGAGTAAATGTTTTAAAAAATAATAATTTTTAATTAATATATAATAAAATAAATACAGTCAAATAACTTTGTAAATTGTAAATAAATTACTTAACATATTTTATATAATTTTATAATTTTAACATAATTTTATAGTACTAAGATTAAAAAGATATATATAATACAATGTATGTAATAGTCCAAATTTTAACGTATTTTATAGCTTGAAGAAGAAATTGCAATATATTTCGAAACGTCGCTTTAAAAGAAGGTGGTTTCATTTTGAATTGTCCGAAAATACCCGATAACTACAACATATTATTATTATTTTATTTATTTTTGGTTATTTTAGATTTCACAAACCAATATTTTTTGCTGTTACTTGTTAATTTATAATTTTTAATTTTTAATTTTTAATTTGTATTATTTTTAAAAGATTTATAGGTTATATTATATGCCATTTTTGAAGTACATCTGTCGTGTTGACTTATTTATTTAATAGTATATAAATCACGACTCGTGACAGAGGTATTTTATTTAGTTTTACTTGTGCTACTGAAGATGGGCGAATAGCGCTTGAAATGTACATCTAGCTACTTAATGCTTGTTACGGTATTTGGGTGATATTCTATATTATTAATTTATATTGATTTAAAAGATTTATAGGTCATATTATATGCCATTTTTGAAATACTTCTGTCATGTTGACTTATTTATTTAATAGTATATCAATCACGATTCGTGACTGAATTATTTTATTTAGTTTTTATCTTGTGCTACTGAATATGAGGGCATAGCCTTCGAAATGTACATCTAGCTACGTAATGCTTTATGTTACGGTATTTGGTTGATATTCTATACTATTATTTAACACTGTAGTGATAATTTTTAAAATTAATATATTGATTAATTCAAAATTAATCAATATATTATATTGAATAATTCATTTTTTTATTATTATAATATTAAATATATTATATTAAATTAATCACTACGTTAATTCTAAATTTATAAACAATTACGCGTTTCTAATGAAATTTTTTTAATTTTCGATATAAAATTGCAGAATTTTACAAACCCGGTTTTCACCAAAAACCGGTTTTTACCAAATATCGGTGCAACGATTAGTCGGTTTCCAGTTTGATTGGCAAATATTCCCAGCACTAATATATACATTGTCATTGATTCCGGTAATAAGTCAAAGACGGTGTGGAATGCCATTAATCAAGAAAATGGACATATAAAGCGACAGTAATTTAAACGCTTCATTCAGTGAAGTTTTTAATGTCCACTTCTCAATGCAAGCTGGGAAATTACTGCGAAATAGAATAACTGAAATCATAAGATGTTCTTCTGGCAATTAAAACCCTTTTAAATAACATTTTCTTACATTTTTCTTACATTCTTAGCTAATTTGTGTGAGAACTATAGGACCATTAGTCTACTATCACATGCATCGAAGATATTGCTAAAGATTATTTATAGGAGATTAGAAAATAAAGTAGAGGAAAGGCTAGGAGAAGATCAGTTTGGTTTTAGGAAAAACAGAGGGACGAGGGAGGCGATTTTAGCACTAAGAACAGTAGTAGAAAAAAGAATGAGGGTAGGAAAGGTAACTTGCATAGCTTTTGTAGATTTAGAAAAGGCATTTGATAATGTAGATTGGGACATAATGTTTAGAATTTTAAAAGAAACGGGTATAGATTATAAGGATAGGAGAATAATTTTTAATTTATATAAACACCAAACTGCCTTAGTTAGAATTGAGGGGGAAGAAGAGGTAGCAAAAATAGGGAAGGGAGTTCGGCAGGGATGTACACATTCACCGTTATTATTTAATCTATATATAGAAGATGCAATAAACAAAGTAAAAGAAGAGTATAGTGTAGGTGTGAATGTACAGGGAGAGAAAATATATATGTTGAGATTCGCCGACGATATAGCTATATTGGAAGAAAGCGAAAAGAATTTAGAAAGGGTATTGAATGGTATGCAGGCAGTATTGACTAGGGATTTTAAAATGAAAATAAATATAGGTAAAACTAAAGTGATGAGGTGTGACAAAAAGGAATGCAGTAGAAAAATGAGGATCACAATAGGAGATAATAGAATCGAAGAAGTGTCAGATTTTTGTTATTTAGGCAGTAGAATCACAAAAGATAATCGAAGCAAGGTAGATATAAAGTGTAGGATAGCACAGGGTAGGAAGGCATTCATAGAAAAGGAACAGATTTTAAGATCAAATATTGACTTGGGTATTAGAAAAAGATTACTGAAGGTATATGTTTGGAGTGTAGCACTGTACGGGTGTGAGGCGTGGACTATAGGAAAGGAAGAGAAGCGTAGATTATAAGCATTCGAAATGTGGTGTTATAGGAGGATGATGAGGATTGGTTGGGAAGATAAAGTAACAAATGAAGCTGTACTAGAGTTAGTAGGGGAGAAGAGAAGTATTTGGAGAGTGTTACAGCGTAGGAGAGACAGATTAGTAGGGCATATCCTTAGGCATGGGGGGATTATGCAATTGATCATAGAAGGTAGAGTGGAGGGAAAGAGAGGGGTAGGTAGGCCTAAATTGGAGTATGTGAGTCAGATAGTTGAAGACGTTGAGATGAATAGCTATAGGGAGATGAAGGGATTAGCTCAGGATATATCGGCATGGCGTGCTGTTTCTAACCAATCTTTAGGATTGCGGACTCTTTAACTAACTAACATCCTTTAACGAACCTGGAAGTCGACCATATAGTAAGATTAATGAGGTATAAAACATCCACCGGTATATACGATCAAATCTGACGAATAGAAAATATTTGGTGTTAATCAGAGCAGGTCAAATTAAAGCCGTAAGTATCACCAGTAGATCAATGAATAATCAATATTAGCTTACTCAACATCGTTTGCAGACAATACAACTAGCAGCACAAAGAAGACTTGCGTGATCAACTCGCTCAACGCAATTGGGAGATCCCAGACCAATTGGCAAAGAACGAAGTGCTACTAAGCATGAACAATAACCATAGTTGACTACGAAATTGATGGAGTAGTATAGCGGGAGTAGATCAAAAATATGTTCACTAACCGATCTAACCGCTCCCAACAAAGTGCAAGCCATTCCTAGAGCACCCGCCATGTATCCAATGGGATAAGTACAACAGATGCCCAGACAATTGGAAGGCAATAGATTGAATACTTGTCCTAAGTGCATTCAAAACAGACCTATAACACTGATGGGTCTGACTTAAAAGACGGATGATACAAATTATACTCTTTTATAAGTAATTAACTTGTATGACTTTCTACAGCACATTTCATATATAAATTCAATGTCTATGTGTTTAAATATAAGATGGGATGCAAGTTCAAATTCTTCAGCAGATTTTATTTTTATAGTATAATTAACTAAAATTATATTTTTAAATGAATCATTTATTTATTTGTTTTGTAGAAACTAACTCAGCAGGCTATAATATCCCAATTACAGAGTGTAGGTATAGAGTGATTTTAGGAACATATGGGAAGGGTGGGAAGCCTGTTACTATAGCGGTTCGCTATTCCGCTAAAACTTAGTTAATTGTATCACAACTAAGAATGGTACCTAGTATAGAGCGCTGAGCTACGATCACCCATCCAAGTACTGACACCTAGCGAGACGTTGCTTAACTTTGGTTATCGATGCTCAATGCATTACCCATATAGGCCGCTTGGTGTGTTTCAACACTGATCAAAATTGTTTAAGAAAATCTAAAGAAAATTGAATTCAATTCAAAATTGAATCAAAATGGTAGAAGATACGGTACGTAATAAAAAATACTTACAGTTTTTTTTATACGATTTGAGGTATATGTTGACTATTGGTCGATCTTGATATACTTTAGTTATTATTTGTTTTTTCCATCAGTTTCGTAAATTCGTTTACCTTTTCTATAATATTATATATTTGTCTATGTGGACAAAAGCAAATACTAATAAATCCTTACAATTATTTATGATAAAAAGCTCTTTATACTAGGATATCACTTTTAATCGTATAATCAATTGATTATAGAGAAGTTCTACGCCAACTGATAATTCATCGCTTAATTTAAATAAAATTCTAAAGAATGTAGAGGAATTGTAAATTAGGAAATATAGCTGTGCCTTAGAAAATTATCGACATATTCGATTGCAATCTAACACCATTTACATAAATATTGCAATCGAGTGCTAGTTTCGTATTTTTCGTATTCACGAAAAATAAATGCCTAAGTTTGTCACGGGCATATTCTATATATAGAGATTGTATTATGCTGTTACTGCACAGAATATCGTACAGATAATATCGTACAGGTAATATCGTATACATTCGGAACCATTCGGCTCTCGGTTTACTACTTCGTCTTTTCAGCTGTTTTGTTGGTTGGTTGAATATAGTTGGTTGGTTGGTTGGTATTTGACTTTGAACCTTCCAGTTGCTAGAGTCACAAATTATTTAAAATATAAACTAATCTTAATTTTCAATGTATTTTATTATTATTTTTAATTGTGCATTGAGATACCTTACCATCGATTTCTAATGCCAAATAAATGCTTTGGTTATTTGAAACACTTAGTTCATAAGACAAGTTGTCAAAATTACTGACGAGGAAAATCATAAAATCAACTGCTTAATCGTTTTCGTAATTGGATTTTCGTAAATAGAATTATAATATAAATAAATATATATAAATATTATAATTTAATATATATAATTTATAATTTATGTAATTATAAAATATTTTTAGAATTAACTTAAATTTTTTGAATTATCTTCTATCTTTTAACAACAGCCGAAAACGATTTGGACGATCTGATTTGTATTCCCGCTGTTAAAATTTAAAAATCTTTAAAAAATTTATTAAAAATCCGCTAAAAACAGCATATCGGAAATTTGCCTCTGTTGGTGTAGCCGTATTAGGTGGTCGGTCTGGAAGTGTTTTCTCTTTGTCAGAATGCCCCACAAGGGCCTCCAATTCACTGAGTCGAACGCCTTTCGATAATCAACAAAGCATAGAAAATTATTAAATTAAATGTTGGTGCTGGCCGGCTTCTTGACAATAGGCAAGTCTCTTCACAAATTTTCTAGCACATTTTTATTACTTCTTGATTTACTTTCCCTACTTCGGCTCTAATTCGACATTTTACTTCATGCAAAGTTTCCGATCTATTCATTTAAGTCTTACAATGTAAGAATAGCTCAAATTTTCCTGGATGTTCTGCATTTGTTGGGTTTTGGCAGTTGGGTTTTGAAGTCGAGTGTTATTAAATATAGTGCATATGGTGAGTCATGACTGAAAGAACCTAAAAAGGTTGTATTTATCATATTCCCAGATTGGCATATAATCCCAGCTTTAATACCCTGATGGCATTTTGTTGAAGCTATTTTTCGATTTTCTGTGTTTTTTTTTATTGTTACAAATGCGTCAGTGGAAAAATATATGTGATATGATCGTAAATTAAAGTCGTGTGTTGACCATATCGCCATTACTTTTATCCAGATTTGCTATCACAGTATATCACAGTCTGGAAAAACAAGTTTCTAACAGAAATAGTAATCTCATGCTATAAAGCATATAATTAATTGTACCTGCACTTATAGACAGGGGTGTATTGCTAAAAAAAGAGGTGTGGGCTCCCACTGCCGATCAAAATGTGCATATTTCTCAAGAATACTTTGAGAGAAAGGGGAAATAACAGGAGTTAGTATTTAAATGCCAATATTAATTCTTTGTCATTTAATAATATTAATTAAACAAAAATTATTTTAAAAAAATTATTAATGCAAATTTTTTTTAGAATTTTTTTATAAAAAGTAAGGGATCGCGAGCCCCTTGCCACAAAACGGTGGAGGGAAGGCGAGCCCCCGCGAGCCCCCCCCGCCCCAGAGGTTTAAGGTGTTCAAGATTCTTTTTTATTGCGTAGCGATGTTGATCATCTATTCCAAGCCATTTAGTCCATAACCAATTATTTTTCAATTTGGTTGTAATTTTTTAATTTTCTTCAGAAAATTGGGTCTACAATTCGGTTTGCTTATATGTTTGAAATACTGATACTTGATAATATAGAATATCACCCAAATACCGTAACAAGCATTAAGTAGCTAGATGTACATTTCAAGAGCTATGCGCCCATCTTCAGATAAGATCAAGATAAAACTAAATAAAATACCTCTGTCACGAATCGTGATTGATATACAATTAAATAAATAAGTCAACATGACAGAAATACTTCAAAATTGGCATATAATATGACCTATAAATCTTTTAAAAACAATACAAATTAAAAATTACAAATTACAAATTATAAATTATAAATTAACGAAAATAACAAGTAACAGCAAAAAATATTGGTTTGTGAAATCTAAAATAATTTTTTTATTTTTAGTTATTTTAGATTTCACAAACCAATATTTTTTGCTGTTACTTGTTATTTTCGTTAATTTATAATTTGTAATTTTTTATTTGTATTCTTTTTAAAAGATTTATAGGTCATATTATATGCCAATTTTGAAGTATTTCTGTTATGGTGACTTATTTATTTGATAGTATATCAATCACGATTCGTGACAGAGGTATTTTATTTAGTTTTATATTGTGCTACTGAAGATGGGCGCATAGCCCTTGAAATGTACATCTAGCTACTTAATGCTTGTTACGGTATTTGGGTGATATTCTATATTATAATTTAACACCGTAATGATAATTTTTAAAACTGATACTTGAAATTTCCTCCGTTTCCGTTATTTTATAAATATTTTAATTCTTAGAACAGTGGCAACAATCATCGCAACCAAAGCAAACATTAGAATAAAAACAATATTCGCGTTTCATAAAATAACAAAATGGCTAAATTATTAGGTCATTTTGTTTTGTAGACATCTATTAAAAAGAAAATAATATTTTTGTAGAACTTTTCGAACTATTATAAATTAAATTATAAACAACTTTTTATTCTTTTGCTTTTGCAATGTTACAGGATAGCCAATCTTCACACTTTTTTCAGATCCCATGCTAATCGGTTACATTCCGCGTTTCGCTGCACACCCGGTATATCGCGCTATAGTATTTGGTTGAATTGCTTGTTTTACATATTTCGCACGTATGTAGAAATATTAAAAAAGAATTTGACTTGCATCTGAATCCTGTCAGATCAAAAATTTTTTTTTTTTTGGAAATTTATTTTACACAATCAAAATTTTAATTTTGAAATTTTGTATTAGTGCAATAATTCCTTATTTTGGCGTGATGTAAATAAAAATTTAAAAATAAAAAAACACGCATATTTAAAACCCACCTTAATTCTTTTTCATCTGGTTTATACATAGGTTCATCTTCATGTCGCGGACATGAAATGTTAAATGAAAAGATGGACGCAATGCACAATAAGATACTAGAAATTGTAATAAAATTGCAAGAGGTGCTGGCCAAAGCGCAACCTGCAGAGGCAATCGCCACGAAGTTTAATAAAATCCTAAGCATGTTGCCTGTCAAAAGCATATTGGAGATGGACGTATTAAATAACAATGAACTGGTAAATAATTGTAAATACAATGAACTCATTAGCAATTATGTTTATAAATATGTTTAGAACACTTGTGAGGATCTATGGTCCCTGATAACTTAAAAAAAGCATTACAGCATAGCATAGCTATTTCTGCAAACCGCAATTTTCTAAACGTAGAATTGCGTTTGGGACAGCATAGTAAATGATAAACAATTGTATTGTAAATTGTAATATAATATACAGTTTGTTCGCTATAAATTTGCCTCGGGTCGTGCAGATAGCGAAGGGATATTCGGCGTTCTCCGTGAAGAGAAGGCGGTTCTTCTCTTCTACTCTGTCGACCAGTGGCGTTCCCAATACATTTGTCGTTCTTACCATGTTCGTAATATAAGATTTTTTTTTTGTGCTTCTAAACTTAAATCCTAAATCATGTACAATATGATTTAAGGAAGTTTTATGTCCTAATAAAACTATTGGCTTGAAATATATTATAATATACTCCAATATTATTTTTACATCTTTCTGCGAGTGCGTGGAAATGTTGCTTGAAATTTGGATGTTTCAATAAATGAACTGTACGAACAATATAAGAGCTACTTTAATAATTATTGTATTTTCTTTTAATAGCAGGGAATGGATGCTTAGCGTGGGTGGTAGTGGAGCCAAAGAATTGGCCCATCGCGTTTTAAAGAGATGCATTGCAGATGCATTTGCGGTGCAGTGCTCGTAGTTGGGACAAAGAAGCAATATCAGATTTAGCAACTATCTCTTCACAACAAATTTATTAGGTATCCAAAAATATATCCAAAAATATTTTATATTTTTAAACTTTAAGATCTATTAAATATTAGTACTGTAGGAAATAATACTCGTTCACCTTTAATATCTACCTGACTCAAAGTCTGAGTTGGTAAAAATAACAGAAACCGCAGGGGTTCATTTGAATGATAAGTAAAATGGCCAGAAGAATTTATAATCATATATGTAAATTGGCCAGAAAATCCCTACTACGATAATCCTCGCACACCATTTCGCTAATGGCATCTATGAGGCATCTACTGTACAACCATACATTTCACCAAATAAAAACTAATAAAATATTCGGCATACATAAATATTAATTTCTATAAAAATATTTCTATGTACATAGGTCAGGTCAGGTAAAGTTAGGATAAAGTGTGAGGGTGTCTTTTATTTGATTGTATTTGTTAATGCAACCTAACATAAAGCATTAACATTACCTACAAAGTAGAAATATTTTTATAGAAACTAATATTTATGTATACCTAATATTCTATTAGTTTGTATTTGACGAATTGTATATTAGTACTAGTAAATGCCCAATATGTGCCATTAGCGAAATGGTTTGGGAACATTATAGCAGTAGGAATTTTCTGGCCAATTTACATATAGGATTATAAATTCTTCTGGACATTTTATATATCATTAAAATGGACCTCTGTGGTTTCTGTCATTTTTACAAACCACTCTCGAAATAACAGTAGGGATGAAAAAGTCCCAAATTCAAAATAAATAAAAATATTTATTCGTTGGTTATTAATTATCAAGATTACAGCGTCAGTCATTTTGCTACTTATTTAAGATGTTGGTGCATTCAATGGCAAAGATTGTGATTTTTGCCATTAATTTTTGCCAAGATTTTTTGAAAAAAAAACAGACATGGCGTTCTATCTTGCGCCAGCTCCTTCATTTCCCTATACTTACTATCCTGCCTACATCCTGCATTACACCCCCGTGTCTCAAAATTATTATTCGCATATATTTAGACTGTTTTCTTTTGTTCTTACGAATTTACAACATCAAATCACGCCTTCATCATGTTTTGACTTTTTGCTACTAAAAATACCATATACAGGGTGCGGCTAAAGTATAGAATAAAATTACAATTAAAAAATTATAATTAAATTATGTAATTGTATATTAAAAAAAATATATATGTAACTATAATTAGAAAATTATAATAAATATTCTGTATATTATATCATTTTAAAGGGTATTTTAACTATCTCTCGAAATCCGTAAAAACAAGATGTCACATTTAAAATAACAATGTTTTTGTCACTTCCGGAAAGAGAGGGAGTGATACTGATTTGTCTAATAGGAAAAAAGATGTCTTTTTAAAAAACAAAATCGACGGGTCCGAGGGTTTTTTGAAAAAAAGTTTAGATTTTAATAATTTCAATCCATACTTTCGCCGCACAATATATAACTAATATCTTCTACACAATTTTTGAAAATTTTGTTTATATAAGTTTATATTGTGGCTTTTAGAAATGGGTCTATTTTAACATTTCTTTCTTATAAATATTAAATATCACTAAAAATATTAAAAACTATTCGTTTTATTGCTTTAGCATTTCTTGGTGTACAGTTCTCCTTAAGTGAGAAGGAAGGAGAATTAATTATCAGCGCTTGGTTGCGAAATGCTGGACTTCGTTTGTCGAGAGCCACAAAAGCAGACAGCAATTTATAATTTTCTCCGTTTTATTTTATAATTATAAATATTATATTATTAGAATAGTTAATATTTTTTTTTTAATTAGTATATTATGTATGATGTAAACCTAACTAGTTTTAAAGAATTTAAACACTGTTAACTTTAAGGAAATGTATACATATGTAAACTCATTATCATAAAGCGATAATTCACATGATTGTATAAGTGGAAAATTACTAATATTAATATTTCCCACAGTGGGTCATTTATTGTTACACTTGATTAATATTTCTTTAAGTTATGGTGTGATTCCTACTGAATTGAAGTCATCTACAGTTTTTCCAATTCCAAAGATTTAAAACACATGTATTGTAAATGAATTTAGACCAATTAATACCTTGCCGCCAATCGAAAAAGTAATTGAAAAGTGTGTTTATACTCAATTATCTGCGTTTTTACTGAATCATAACTTGTTGACTGAAACGCAGTCTGGATTTAGAAAAAATCACTCTTGCGAATCTGCTATTCAATTCATTATTAATGATTGGAAGATGGCTATTGATAAAAAAAAATAAAATTTGCTGTATTTCTTGACTTCCAGCGAGCATTCAAGACTATTAATCGGGCAATTTTATTGGATAAACTAAGAACTTTTGGAATTGGTGGCGAAGTATTCAATTGGCTATCAAATTATGTTAGTGATAGAACTCAATCAATATTCCTTCTTTATATTAATGATTTAATTGATGTACTTAGTGATATGCCTGAAATTGATATTAGATTATTTTCGGATGATACTTTATTGTTTGTAAAATGTGATCATTTAAAGGATTGTGAAAATAGTATAAATGAGGCATTAAAGAAAATTGATATATACTTGAAACTCAATAAAATAAAATTAAATATAAAAAAGACTAAAGCTATGATTATCTCATCAAAATATAATTTACAAAAGATTAAGGTCTGGAAAATAAATATAGAAATAGATAACTCTGCTATTGAGCTTGTTAGTGAGTTAAAATACTTGGGTATTCTAATTGATGATCAACTAAGTTTTAAACAACATTATCTTTATATACATAAAAAACTATCAAGGAAAATGTTCTTTTTCAGCCGATTTTCAAAGTATTTGTCAATTATTACAAGAATAAAAGTGTATAAACGTATCTGCCAACCTCATTTTGACTATTGCCCATCGGTCCTGTACCTATTAAACAAAGGTTGATGGCGAGCTACAAACATTACAAAATTGGGGTATGCGTATCATACTTCACTGTAGTCGTTAAACATCTAAACGTATTATGCTTAGTACCCTTGAGTGGCTATCTGTGTCAGATAGAATTGAGCTTTTAAGTATGATATTCACTTTCAAAATAATAAATGGTCTCTTGCCTGCTTATCTAAATAATACTATTAACTATTAAGTTCAATTATAACATACATAATGTAAACACTAGAAATAAAAATAAAATCTACATTGATAGGGTGAACACTTCAGCGGCGATGAAGTCGCTATTTTTTAAAGGTTTTGTTAAATATAATTCACTACCTCAATTTGTTATTAATTCTACAAACATTATCGAATTTAAGAATAGTTTAAATACATTATACATGCATTGAAATAATTATATTTTTTATTGAGATATAACACGGTCATGCATATACGTAATTGTTTACATAGTTTATATTGTCTACTATGCTCATGTAAGGCATAATTATATACTTAGTTTGTATTTGTTTGCTTAGTTATATTGTATATTGTTTACTATGTGCTTTTTTGCTTATATTAAAACTGTATGGTGCAACCTATTTCTGAATAAATTACTTACTATACCTAAGTACTGCAATAATAAAAAATTAATCAAACGAGGATTGCATTTTTATTTACACATCAATATTAAACTAAATATCTAGAAATATTTCATCTAAATATTACAGTAACGTGAAAGCAAGTCATTTCAGTAAGCTTACAGACACGCATCTTGGTATTAGTCAGAGTCATACAGCTATATTACTACGAGACCTATTACATGTAACTACGCAGAGATTCCGATATATAGCTATATACGAGATGCTGTATGATCGGTCATATATCGGACATTAAGCCCTCGTAGAACGGTCCTAGTGTTCTCTCTGACACTATACTAGGGCTCAGTGTAGTATGTCATATTATTCGTTGAGATAAAATTGGTTTGCTGGGTGGTCAGGTGACCGCGAGCCGTTGGGTGACCAGGTAGCTCAGTGCCTATTGGAACATTGGCCAGTTGGCCTGGTGGCGAGTCGTGGTGATCACTAAACCGTGCCCCACATGTCCTAGACCCGGATATTCAGAAAGGAATCAATAATATTAGAATGTCAATGTATAAAATATTAGACAAATTACAAGTTCTGATTATATATATATATATATATTACTAATTTAAAGTTGGCTATTATATATACAAAAAATGTACACTCAATATATAACATAATGGTATATAAAATTGTTTAAAATGTGCGGCATTTACAAATTCTTGTGGATTTCTTATAATATCGTGACCACTTGTAAACCCTGCATCTACTAGTTCCAGTAGGATGCAATTAAATTTAAAAAAAAAGTTTCATGCATGCTGCCTCGCATCTAGTTTGATATGATTGTCGCTTTGTAAAATTTAATCTTATCCTTCACAAATCTTATCCTTCATAATCTAATTGTAATCGGAGATTGGAATGCCGTAGTAGGTAAGCGAAAGGAAGTTTCAATAGTAGGAGAATATGGAATAGGAACACGTAATGATAGAGGGGATAGATTGGTAGAGTTTTGTATTAGGAATAAGCTAGTGGTAGCAAACACGCTTTTTCAGAATCACAAGCGCAGGATATATACGTGGAAAATGCCAAGAGATATAGGGAGGTATCAGATAGATTACATACTGGTTAAAGAGAGGTTTAGGAACCAGATTAAGAATTGTAAGAGTTACCCTGGAGCAGATATTGATAGTGACCATAATTTAGTAGTCCTGGACTCAGAGGTCAAATTCAAGAAATTACAGAAGTCTAAACAGGTCAGAGTAGATGTCGATAGGTTAAAATTAGCTGATGTATGTGAAAAGTACAAGCAGAAAGTAGAAATCATGACCAAAGGAACATCTAGGAACGACATAGATTGCGAATGGAGGGAAATCAGAAATGGGTTAACTACAGCAGCAAATGAAGTATTAGGCACAAAGAAAAGGGCAGGTAGGAGGGAATGGATCACGGAAGAAATAGTTGAAATGATAGAAGCAAGAAGGAAAATTAAAATTGGAAACACAGAAGCAGGACAGAAAAAATATAAGGAACTAAGGAACTTAATTAATAGGAAATGCAAGCTAGCGAAAGAAGAGTGGATTAAAGGAAATTGTGAGGATATTGAGGAGGATATGAGAAGAGGTAAAGTAGATTTGGGCTACAGGAAAATTAAGTCACATTTTTCTAAAGTAAAACCAAAGGGTAACATTATATGTAATAAGCAGGGTAAGGAACTCACAGAAAATAAGGAAAAAGCTAGAAGATGGAAGGAGTATCTTGCAGATTTATATAAAGGTAGGCAGGACATGGAGGAACTAGAAAGTGTGGAACAGATAGATGGGGATGACTTAGGTCCTAGCATACTTAGGTCAGAGTTTCATAGAGCATTAAATGATTTACGGAATAACAAAGCAGCGGGGATTGATATGATACCAGCCGAATTAATAAAACACGCAGGGGAAAAAATGCAGGAGCGATTATACAGGTTAGTTTGTAAAATATATGAGAAGGGAGAAGTACCACAGGATTTTCAGCGTAGTAGAATAGTAACAATGCCGAAGAAAATAGGAGCTAATTTGTGTGAGAACTATAGGACCATTAGTCTACTATCACATGCATCGAAGATATTGCTAAAGATTATTTATAGGAGATTAGAAAATAAAGTAGAGGAAAGGCTAGGAGAAAATCAGTTTGGTTTTAGGAAAAACAGAGGGACGAGGGAGGCGATTTTAGCACTAAGAACGGTAGTAGAAAAAAGAATGAGGGTAGGAAAGGTAACTTGCATAGCTTTTGTAGATTTAGAAAAGGCATTTGATAATGTAGATTGGGACATAATGTTTAGAATTTTAAAAGAAACGGGTATAGATTATAAGGATAGGAGAATAATTTTTAATTTATATAAACACCAAACTGCCTTAGTTATAATTGAGGGGGAAGAAGAGGTAGCAAAAATAGGGAAGGGAGTTCGGCAGGGATGTACACTTTCACCGTTATTATTTAATCTATATATAGAAGATGCAATAAACAAAGTAAAAGAAGAGTATAGTGTAGGTGTGAATGTACAGGGAGAGAAAATATATATGTTGAGATTCGCCGACGATATAGCTATATTGGAAGAAAGCGAAAAGAATTTAGAAAGGGTATTGAATGGTATGCAGGCAGTATTGACTATTTTAACATGAAAATAAATATAGGTAAAACTAAAGTGACGAGGTGTGACAAAAAGGAATGCAGTAGAAAAATGAGGATCACAATAGGAGATGGGTCATTCCATACCAAGTGGCCTAACGACCATTTTGGTACCATCTTGGATCTTGATGAAATTTGGTGTAGGTGTTGAACATTCCTTCAAATGATGTTGTGCAAAATCTCTCGTTTATTAGTAGTATAGATAGGGCGCTATGGCCTCCTGAAAAAGGGTCACCTCTGCAATGTAAACGCGCGCGCGAATAAATTGCCAAGTTTCAAGTGCTACTGTTTTGAAACTGTAACAGCTAGCATCCTGAAAAATGGCAATTAAGGACAACTTTTTGTGCTTTCCATAGAGGTTTCAGTCCTAGGGTTTAAAAAGTTTTAGTTTTTTTGCTGTTACCTCACAAAGTTGCCAAAATAATCCATCATCTCAATTTAGGGCCAAATTTTTGAGGCTTATAACTTTGAAACAAAACCTCCTGCAAAGATGTACTTTGGTGAGCAAACTAAGCCCACTATTGTTTTTAAAATTCCAAAGTATCAGCTATTAAGCTTACTTTGTTGTCAGGATATAAGCAATTAGTCGCAACGTTAAAATTTTATTAAGCAAATTTTGTGTATTTTCAAAGTCAAATAGCATAAAACCTTTTTCTTCAATCAAGTTCTTTCTATTACCAATAGAAAGAGCAGTCTTTTTTCTTTGAGAGTCATCTTGTTTCATTTTGGAGAACCATTGCTTAATGCCAAAAAAATTACTTTGAAAATGACACTTATTTGATTACGCGACCTGACATTACAAACACAACCTACAGGGAGATGATTATCAGTCATTCTAGAATTACCATCATCTGAATTTAGGGTCACTAAAAACCCCATTTATATATTCAATCTTAATTTGATTTAGGTGCTCTATTTTTTCTTTACTTTTTCTTTTATTCTTTATTTACATAATTTTTTTGTAGTTACTTCTTGATTTGACCAAACACCAGAACGTGCCTTGTATCATGGAAATTGAAGCGAACCTACCTAAATGCACCATAGGAAACTGTGATGATTCAATGTGCCACTACTCAGGATTCCATTCTCACAAAGCTGTCTTAAAACTGGTAAATCAGTTTAATAGCGAAGAAAAAGAACTTCTAAGTCGACGATCTGGATTGAAATTTAACGAAGGTTCTACAATTTGCATGCATCATGAAGCAAGGCTTCTAACAAATTTCCAGTTGCTGCAGACATCGTGTTATAATCCTTTTGGAAAGAAAAATCATGCACCAAAGAAAGGTTTGCGACCCATTGACTTACGAACAGCAGACTACCTAATGAAGCTAACAAAAAAAGATGTTAAGCCTGGCCAAAAATTATGCCCAACATGTAGAAAGGAATTGAAAAACCAAGAAGAAGAAGAAGCGTCAGGAGTACCATCTGCATCTTCAGTATCTGATAGTGATGACGAAGTGGTAGTTTGTGGAAAGATGAACTCAAGTCTGACAGCTATCGGCTTATCTCCTGTTAAAATTCCACGATTAACATCAAAAGATTCAAAAGACTATGTAAAAAAAAAATTGAATCAGGTGCAGGCAACATTTGCTGAACAAATTGCCTCCCTTAGTCACCTTAAATCCAGTGATATAAAGGCGGCAAGTACAAGTAAACAGTGTGAAAACTGTTCAGCATGTGATGAACTCCTAGAAGGACTGAAGCAAAAACTAAAGCTTTCAAGTACAAGCCGTCAAGAAAAGTTGCAGATATTGACACTAGTTCCAGCTAAATGGTCAATAAAAAGAACTATGGAAGAATTTGAAGTTTCCGAAAGAATGGTGAAGAAATCAAGGAAGCTAAAAATGGAAAATGGGCTACTGTCAATGCCGGGAAAGAAGCAAGGGAGAAAACTGCTTGATGAAGTAAAACAACGAATACTTTGCTTTTACGAAGATGATGAGTTTACACGAATATGCCCTGGAAAGAAAGATTGCTTATCAGTAAGAACATCTGAAGGTACAAAAGTTCAAATGCAAAAACGATTGATACTGTGCAACTTGAAAGAATTATATACAGCTTATCGAGTCAAAAACGAATCTGATAAAGTTGGGTTTTCAAAGTTCTGTGAATTGAGACCAAAATGGTGCATTACAGTTGGTGCAGCTTCTGTAAACCCATTTGCTACAACCAGTTTTTCATCTCTATCTGTTGCTAATCTTCATCCAGGACAATACATTGCTTGCATTTACGACAACAATTGGTGGATTGGCAATATCTGTGAAATTTCAATTGAACAGCATGATGCCTTGGTCAATTTTATGCATCCACATGGAATAGCACATTCGTTTTATTGGCCCTCTAGAAAAGATACCTGTTGGATACCAGAAGAGCACATTTTAGCCAATATTCCAGTCCCCAAAGCTGCACAAATGGGAAGGCAGTTTAGTTTAAAAGAGGCCTTCATGCTGGATATTGATGATAAATTTCAATCAAATATAAAATAATGAAGCAACTTTTCAACAAATCATCTATAGTTTTACTGATGGAACAATGTATCACTTTTGCTCGGGATCCATAAAGAAACCCACCCTTGGCTTGGGATCCTTGGTAAGAAATCCACAGCGTCGAGCGTGGTTGTGTTTGTAATGTCAGGTCGCGTAATGAAATAAGTGTCATTTTCAAAGTAATTTTTTTGGCATTAAGCAATGGTTCTCCAAAATGAAACAAGATGACTCTCAAAGAAAAAAGACTGCTCTTTCTATTGGTAATAGAAAGAACTTGATTGAAGAAAAAGGTTTTATGCTATTTGACTTTGAAAATGCACAAAATTTGCTTAATAAAATTTTAACCTTGTGTTCAATAGCACATATCTTGACAATAAAGTGAGCTTAATAGCTGATACTTTGGCAGCTTAAAAGCAGTAATGGGATTAAATAACTCAGCAAAGCATACGTTTCTACAAGGTCTTCTCTAAAAGTTATGAGCAACAAAAATCTGCCCCAAAATTGACGTGACGGATTATTTGGGCAACTTTGTGACATAACAGTAACAAAACTATAACTTTTTAAAACTTCGCAATACAACCATCATTTAAAGCATTAAAAGCTCTCATAGAGTGCAAATTTTCAGAGTGATAGCTACTGTGGTTGTACAACAGCTCCCCCTTGAAACTTGCCAGTTTGTTCGAATGTGCATCGGTTTTGCATGGGTGACCTTTATGCTGGAGGCTCCAGAACCACTGTTATAGTACTTATGAAGTTGAAATTTTACAAAGCATCGTTTCAGACATATGTTTATACCTACACCAAATTTCAGCAAGATTGAAGATGGTGACTAAAAAATTTGATTGTAAATTAGGCCACTTGGCATGGAACAACCCAGATAATAGAATCGAAGAAGTGTCAGATTTTTGTTATTTAGGGAGTAGAATCACAAAAGATAATCGAAACAAGGTAGATATAAAGTGTAGGATAGCACAGGGTAGGAAGGCATTCGTAGAAAAGGAACAGATTTTAAGATCAAATATTGACTTGGGTATTAGAAAAAGATTACTGAAGGTATATGTTTGGAGTATAGCACTGTACGGGTGTGAGGCGTGGATTATAGGAAAGGAAGAGAAGCGTAGATTACAAGCATTCGAAATGTGGTGTTATAGGAGGATGATGAGGATTGGTTGGGAAGATAAAGTAACAAATGAAGATGTACTAGAGTTAGTAGGGGAGAAGATAAGTATTTGGAGAGTGTTACAGCGTAGGAGAGACAGATTAGTAGGGCATATTCTTAGGCATGGGGGGATTATGCAATTGATCATAGAAGGTAGAGTGGAGGGAAAGAGAGGGGTAGGTAGGCCTAGATTGGAGTATGTGAGTCAGATAGTTGAAGACGTTGAGATGAATAGCTATAGGGAGATGAAGGGATTAGCTCAGGATAGATCGGCATGGCGTGCTGTTTCCAACCAATCTTTAGGATTGCGGACTCTTTAACTAACCTTCACAAAACTTTGCAACAATGGTGTTGTAGCAATCTGCTATATTAGAATCCATATTTAAAAGTCAATTTTTTCAAGAATCCATTTTAAACTAGCAAAATTATGAGCTACTCTATGTATGTGGATCACAGTGGCGGCTCTTGACATTTCAATCGAGTAGGGCGCAATTCTTAAAAAATAACATTGAACAGTATAATGCATATAATGTATAACAGTATAATGCATGTATGCATATATAGTAAAAACACTCACTAGAAATAGATGCGGCGAAAACATTTCTAATATTTATTTGGTAATAGGAAAAATTTAAATTTGTATAAAAATGACATCAAATTGCAACTTGAACATACTGAACCTATTCCAGTAAAATCAGCAAGAAATCTAGGATCTAGAAACAAGAAATCATGTTTCGAAACTAAATTCCAGAGGCTATTTATTAATTAAACAAATTTATAACAATAGAAGATATTTAACCACCGATATGAAAATCCTACTTTGTGAAACTATGGTGCTGTCACATTATAATTACTGTGACGTCATTTATGGACCCTGTCTAGAACAAATGATTAGCAAAAAGGTACAATACATGCAAAACAATTGTTTACGTTTAATTTACGGTATAAGGCGCAGGGAGCACATATCGTACACGCTCAAATCAGCTGGGTGGTTAAATATGGTTAATAGACGGGTCTTGCATTTAAATACCTTCTGTTTGAATTTATTACAAAAAAAATAAAGGCCTATTGACCATACCACATCATAAAAGCCTATATATACAGCTTAATAAAAACAATCAATTCGATTCCACTGAATAATAGAATATTAACTATCACAACTTTTAAGAAGAAATTGTTTATAATTCTAAAATCCGTTCAAGACCAATAAGCTACAATTTTGCAATAACTTTGCTAAGTACTTGGTATTATGTTAATTTCAATTTAATTATTTTAATGTTACATGAATGAATAATTATTTGTCTCCGCTGTAATTATGTACACTACAGTGTTATTCTTTATATTATGCAAATGAGATCTTCTGATTTTGTGTTTTTTAATGGTTTGTTATTTTTAATCTAGTATATAAGTAAATATTTTTAAAATATAAATATGGGTTGTGATGAAGACCAAAGGTGAAACATGTTCTGCACACTTCACCAATTTGATCACAATCCTTTTGGTGATTTGGTTCTTAAAAAGTCTATTATTATGTTTTTTTTGTATGTTATTGTCACCAATAAAGAGAATTATAATAATAACATAATAGTAGGAAATCTTACCTAAAATTGATGCAAAATGATTAAATTCAATCATTTCTTGAAAGTGGTATCTTTCTATCTTTCTATCTTTCATTAATATAAATACTCCTTGCACAAGTTTGTTATAAATTTAAATCAAGCAATGGCCTACCTAATTCTTTAAATTTTACTTTGTCCTCAAGAGAAAATCTACAAAACTTTATTTTCAATAAAGAACTAACACTATTCATTTTTATTAAATTATTTCTATTAATTATATTCTTAGAGAAACACGTGGCAAATCGTACATACGTAACTACACAGAACAATGCAACTGTCTTATCTGGCTATTCTATATCAATTTTCGTATATACTACACTAGGTTTCTCTGCTTGGACGCTAAAGAATCGCGGCCTGGAATAGCTTAAAACAACGATATATTCTTAGCTGTAGAAGCAACGTGCCGTCACGTTGCTATAGCAACCCGGGCCGCTATTTTGTTCGCGACTAATACGATACGCGCACAAAAGAAACAGATGATATACTGAATCGGTCGCTCTCACTCTATTGCTTGCAATAGATAGGATGAGTGCATATGCATTTAACTCATAGTTGCACGCTGCCACACCGCGTTGAGTGCTATCGCGACGCAAGCTATTCATATAAGATAATAAAAGATATTCATATATATTTCCTCTATAATAAAATGTTTAATAAATTGTATTCTCTTTTTTGTCATGAACTCAGCCTACTTCATTCAATATAATTTTTATTTATGCAAAAAACGCAATAAAAGCTGAACTAATTTAATCGCATCGAAACATACAAATATTATCCGATTGTATTACAATCCTTGATAAATGATACTCCACTTGTGTTGCAAGTCGTAAACACGGACTGTATTTACTATATACTCGCACCGATTGGCGCACAAACTACACTGCAATCACTATCTAAAAATAATGCCATCTACCACAAATAATGCTGAACTACACCCACTGGATTGTCTTATATATATATAAATATATATATAAATCACAATGTTCATTTTGAAAGATAATATCTCCCTTATTTATGAAGATAGAAGAAATTAACGACTTTGCGAATAATTTCCAGGTTCCCCCACTTATTAAAATTTTATTAAATATTTCAAAAATGTATTTTAAAAAGAAATAATAATAATAACTTTTTTTTCAAAAAAGTGAGCCGCCTATTACCTAGATACCATAATTTGAAATATAGCTACAAAATATTGTTGGCATATTCCCAGTAGTTTTCTCAAAATTATCTCTGAAATAGGACCATGCTAAATTTAAGGGATAATATCTCCCTGATTAGAATAGAATAGAATAGAATAGAATAGAATAGAATAGAATAGAATAGAATAGAATAGAATAGAATAGAATAGAATAGAATAGAATAGAATAGAATAGAATAGAATAGAATAGAATAGAATAGAATAGAATAGAATAGAATAGAATAGAATAGAATAGAATAGAATAGAATAGAATAGAATAGAATAGAATAGAATAGAATAGAATAGAATAGAATAGAATAGAATAGAATAGAATAGAATAGAATAGAATTTTTTTAATTCATGCTTATATGCAGCAAGGCATTTACATTCGTCCAAATACAAAAGTTACAATGTTAATAAATAAAACCATTGATTATTACCAGTTATCAGTTATCGAATTGACATTCAAGGTATTTACAAATGTCAAATATACATTTAAAATATCAAATCGACAATTAAAAAAAACTATTATACACTTATTATAAATTATAGCACAATCAAAAAATAGATAACAATTAGAACATAACCAGCATTGACACTAGATAACGGGAAGTCTAATATTACAATTCGTAGAAATATTGATTATTACGTTATCGAAATGACAATCAAGATATTTACAAACGTTAATTATCCATTTAAAATAAAGTCGCCAATTAAAAAACTGTTAAACATATAGTATAAATTATTATTATTAGCACTCACAAAATATCGTTATCAATTAGAACATAGCCAACACTAACAATAAATAAATAATGGGAAATCCTAAAATTCCTAAAAATTCTATCACAAGTCATCACAATTTAGAAAATCATCCACACTATAGAATGCTCTGTTTAGAAGAAACTTTCGCAATTGATTCTTTAATATATTTATATGTAAAGTTCTCATACGTGAGGGTAACTTATTGAATAATTTAACACTTAAGTGTATATACATTTTGTGTGTTTTTGAAAGTCTGTTAAATTCTGGTCTAATGTTACCTTAGATCTAATATTGTATTCATACATGTCACCTGCAATGGTATAACATTCAATTTTTCGCTTAACAAATAAAACGCATTCTAATATATAGAGGCCAGGAATGGTTAAAATTTTAATTTCTTTAAAAGTTTGACGACAGTCATCCATGTACATTAAGTTAGCAATTATTCTAATTGCTTTTCTTCGTAGCCTAAATATTCATTGCCATGATGAACAATGCCCCCATATTATGATAGAATAAGCAAAATGACTATGGCATAGTGCAAAATACGCATTAATCAAAGTTTCTCTTGACATTACCTTGGATAGTCGGCGCAAAACGAAAATACCGCTGCTGACTTTGTTTGCAATGTACTCCGTGTGATGCTGAAAAACTAATTTGTAGTCAATGAGCAGTCCTAGAAACTTCACAAAATTAGGATTGGGAAAAGATTCTATAGACGTCAGTGATAGTAACATTGATTCAGTCTTATTATGATTCAGCGAGAGCTCATTTGATACGCACCAATTAAAAGTGAGGTCAAGAGAATCAGCACAGCGCTCTAAAGCAATTTCCTTATTATTATTAGATGTCAATAAAGTAGCATTATCCGCATATAAATACACATAGAACTATTTATTCCGCTAGGTAGGTCATTTATGAATATAAGAAATAGGAAGGGGCCCAAGATAGAGCCCTGGGGTACCCCTCGCGTAACCTTAAGCTTATCTGAAAAAATACCATTAAGGGACTCATGTTGAAACCTATTATCCAGGTAAGATTGGAGCAGGTCAATGCTACTCTTTTCAAATTTGTATACATTTTGTAATTTATTAAGAAGTAAGTCATGTGAAACGCAATCGAAGGCACACATCAGGTATACAAATTTAGCCGCACAGTATTCGCCCTTTTCGAAACAATCAATTGCAAACATAATAAATTCATTAATAGCATCCGTAGTACTACGATTTTTCCTGAAGCCAAACTGCAAATTATGAATAAGCTTGTTATGTTCAAAATAGTGTGATATATGATTTGCCATTACTTTTTCAATAATCTTTGAGAAAGTTGGAAGGATAGAAATAGGACGATAGTCACTAATGTTCTCACAATCACCTTTTTTTAAAATGCGAATGACTGAGGCAATTTTTTGTGTTTCTGGAAACACACCAGACTTAATTGCAAGATTAACAATTTTAGTAAGGGGGGTCACCAAGAGATTGATAACTTTCTTAAGCAAAAAAGAACTGGTTCCATAGATGTCCTTCGCTCTATTATTCTTTAATGACTTTACAATATCCCTTACAATAATTTCTGAAACCTCACTAAAAGAGAACGTTAAATTATCCGGTAATATAATATTGCAACTGTCTAAGGAATTTATATTATTGTTTGGAAGGTTAGCAACAATATTGACGGATTTGTTAACAAAAAAATTATTTATACTATTAATTGAAATATCTGGATAATTACTTTTGCTTGAGACCTGTCTATGTGAATTCACAATTTTCCACATCGCAGTAATAGGGTTTGGAGAATTGTTTATGAATTCATTATTTGCATCCATTTTAGCTTTAGTTACTGATATACGATACATATTACGAATTGAATTCCGGGTACTAAGTAAATTTTCAGTTTTGTAACGTAAGTCATTGTAAGTCATTAACTAAACATAATTTTTCTCTTAAATATTTGAGTTCCAAGTTAAACCATGTAACTCCATTATCGAATTTCTAAATTGTAATATATTTAGTGGACATGAAATATAGAAAGCATCATAAAAGGAATTGAAATAAAAAGATAATGATAAGATATAAAAACGATCTATCTTACTCCTTCCAAGTTAAGAGAACGCAATACATGAATATTTAAAAAAAAAAAAAGGAGTTTTTTAAAAAACTTTTTTTTTGAAAAAGTGAGCCGTACAGTCCCTAGATGCATGTATTGGCAATAAAACTATCAAATATTATTAAAAAACTCTAAGCCGTTTTCTCGAAAATATCTCTGAAATTTTTTCTGAAGCTTTAGCGCAGCCGTAACTCAACTTGAGCAGTATTTGCTGCTGGCATAGATACTTTTCCTCGTATATTTAAATAACTTTCACTTGGTCACGTAAACACAGCCTGATGGAAGATAGCAATTCTTCCTTCATTATTATTGTCAAATGTCTACATCATAGGTTGGTACGTATGATAGTCTTCCTTCCTATACTATCATCGAAAATGGGGCGGTCGAATATATTGAGCTTATCCATGCTTCGGAGTATTGCCGAGAGAGCGTAGTTTTTGCAAGTGTATCGCTCTTGATTGTATCACAAGTAACTGAAAATTATTAATGCAATCATAAGCTTCATACTTATTGACAACATATTGTACTGAGAGACACGATGAACTCATTATTCCTACGAAATTGAATAATCATTCCTAATCACATCGATTTAACTCCAGTGGTATAACATTTTTTTTCCCGCGAAAATTGACAGGACGGTTATTTTGGTCCACAATTAGAACTGTTATGTTATTTATTAATCTAAATTTACTAATCATTAGGAACATTGGCTGCCTGAGGATAACATTAGCAGGTGGTTCATACTTTTTCAAATACACTTCTACCTTGTTTACGTTATTAAACAATGACTGAATATTAATGTGCATCATTGAGAAGTGAATTGTTGAAGCTTTAGGTAGTTTGCAAGAAGCGGAGTTATTTATGTTTTGTTTTTCGTTTCTGCGCGCTAGTGCCTACAAGTATACAAGTTCCTTCTGGCCATACATCTGCACAGTTGATATTTTCAAGATTTCCTAGCGGAACAGTAATTTTAAAAGACGAGTATACATCCGGATATTTGCAGATGAGTTTTTCCGATGATGCTATTGGAACTAAGGACTTCACAAAGATAGAATAGAGGACTTCATTTATTGTGTCTGGAGAAGTTTGGAGAAGTGAAGATAAGCGTTTGGTTGAATGGCTTTTAGGGTTGCTACAGTAGTATTCCTGGCGATAGTACTAGTTCTGCTTTTGGGCGGTTGTATTTTTCTATGTAATGGTTCCTCGGTGTGATCGACAGGAGGTGATTGTTTATTGTTATTATTGTGTAAAGTCGTGTTGTTTGCGTTGGTGTTGAGTTTACCACAATATACTTCCACAAGAACTGGATGCTTTTTCGAAGTGCTCGAAGCCAAACGATTGTTTTCTATATACGGCCTTGCCCTGTAGCCTGGAGGCCAAAGCACAAACGTATCGTTTTCCACTAACCAATGCCTCGGACATTCAGACACTAATTCGTTTTCATGGTTCACAAATCGCACAACAGCATAACCCCCTGCGTTATGTTTCATTGTTATAAATAAATTTAGCAGAAATATTTTCTTTCTGAAGATTGCAAAACACAAGTCACGTCAATATACTGTTCCTACATCTAAGCACTACGAAAGCAAAAGTTCTAATGCGTTGGGACCGTTTGCATTGAAATCCTGGTGGTCATAGTCAACTGATGGATGTAAGGATGTAGATATAATACTAAGAAATACGCAGCCTCTTTTAAGCGGAAAGTAATTTGTATTCCCTGCTGCGTAAACTGGTTGGACAAGATGAATTGAAATGGATGACACGAGATGAGATGTATTGCATTGACACTTTAACATTTTCAATTTTTGTATTTTTGTATTATTCTACTATTATAGTATTATTGAAAAGTTAAATAACAGCAATAAGTTTGAATTAGTTTTATTATTACATTTTCTGATGATTTCATACACTTTGACTTAATTGACTTTGTATTTATAAGAATTGTTGTTCTTTCACTTGTATTGGGTATTTCTACAATGCCAAAAATGCAGAAGGTGTGCTAAAGTAGCTATGGATATTTTGATATAATTTTACTTTAATACTTTCTCTTGAAATAATTTCTTCAACTTCACCATATTGATTGTTGGTTAACATAACGATATTATTTGGTTCTTTTGTTGATATGGTGAAACTATGAAATTTCAATTTGCAAAGTATTTCGCTATTATCAAAACATGGAACTGGGTAGTCTGCTTCATTGTGCATCTCCATCGGCATAGTCAATTCCTCTTTAATTCGATTACTTAACTGGTGTAATGGTAATCCTGACCTTTAATTTTGTTCTTTAAATTGTATAAGTAACTTTCATATTTCAAAGCACTAAATTCATCGAAAGTTCCATGTAATTGAGTATCGTCACAAATATGTATGAGATTATGCACATTGTAAGTGACATGCTGCTTTCCATACAAATCCGGAAATGTTTTTAGAAACTATTCCATCAAACTTCTAGCAAATGTATATTTGCGATAAAAAGATTTCTCACAAAAAATTCTTGTCGCAATGCTTAGGCAAGAAAATTAATATATTTTTCACTATCAATTTTATCTTTTAAAATAATGGGCCCTGTATATAACAAAAATTGTTGAAGTTCTGTCGCTTTCCATTTATCAATTTCTGCGAATTTTATTGGTTTTCGGTTGAATTCCATAGGAATAAAATGTCTGACATTCTCTAAACATGCAGATAATTCTGCTTTTGTACCTTTATGTATTCTCATTGTTCTATTGTACTTTGCTCCGAATACCCAAAAAAAAATTTTTTTTTCACTACACCGAGACTTAAAATGCATATAACCAGGGGTATTTGGGTTACCATCGCTAGTCCCAACCATTCAATTATAGAGTTATACCGATGAAGATTTACACATAATCTATTTTTGAAGGACAGATCTGTCCTCAATGCCGAATTAAATTCTAAGAATATCATACCGCCCTCACAATGATCACTTTCTTGAATACATTTCGAGCATCCATGGTACGCCGTATGTCCCTTAACTCCTGTAATATATGCTCTAGCAGGTGAATCGCAAATTATTGCATTGAAGCATACTTTTACCTTTTTAGTACAAAACATTAGCCCATTAGTTATAAGTTGGACAGCATTATCAATAAACGGTTTAAGAAATAAATTTAGATTAATTGGGCTTTCTTTGTCCGTGGAATACTCCTATCACAAATGGTTTTGTGTAAAAATTGTCACAGATGGATCCCAAAATATGCCAAAATTGTCTATTCGAATTTTTGAAAAGTGGCAACCCATCAAATATAATATTTATTTTAATGTTATCTGGTATTTCCTTATAATAACACTTAGGGCCGCTTGTATAACGCCAGTTTAAGGAAAGTTTAATTTTAAACTCAGTTTAAGAAAATATTTGCATTGTATAAACCGTAGTTACCGGTAACTGTGGTTTAACCATACTAAAACTTAATCGGTCGCCAGGGATCGTTTAAGATAATAACCAGGCAGTTAGCCGACTTTTTTGACATTATTCTATTATTGTCAAATATAAAAAAATATATATATTTTTTCTTTGATTCAAATAAAATTAAATAAACGTACGATGGACTTAAACTTAGAAGATCTTAATGATCATGAAGATTTTCTGTTCGTTGTCAGGAATATTGTTTATGAAAGATCGGAGAGAGTTTTCCGTGAAAGAGCAATTCAGTTTAATGAATGGTCTGATGAAGAGTTTTTTAAACGATTCAGGCTCTCCCAAAACACACTTTTATTTATTGTGGAACAAATTCGCAACCATACTTCACCACTTCACGCCAAATATGTAAGTATAAATTAAACATTTTTTTAACAAGTCATCTCACATCTTTGAGTAAATTAAATTATATTTATTTCAAAAATCAGCCTTATCAGCGCAAGAAAAACAGCTTATTACGCCACGTTTTCTGGCCACGGGTTCGTTTTTAAAAGTGGCCGGCGATTTTATTGGTGTGCATGAGTCGACCACATGCAGACTTTTATACAAAGTTTGTGTTGAAATAGCTCGCATGGCACCACGTTTCATAAACTTCCCTGAGCATCCACAGGAAATAATACAAGTCGTTAGCCGCTTTTATAAAATATTAAGATTTCCGCGGTGTGTTGGTGCGGTGAATTGTACACACATTAAAATTACAATTACCGGGAGGCAACAATCATGGAGATTTTCGCAATCGGAAAGGATATTTTCCCTACAACGTTCAAGTCGTATGTGCTTCTAACTTAAAAATTCAAGATATTGTTTACCGTTGGCCAGGATCAATACATGACGCTACAATTTAAAAAAATTGCAGTCTTCGGACTAGATTTGAAAATGGCCGAATGGGAGACTCTTTGCTTGTTGACGATAGTGGTTATGGCATAAAACAATATTTAATAACGCCCTTAGCAAATCCACAATGTCGCTTGGAAATTCTCTTTAACGAATCACAAATTCGCACTATAAATCCCATAAAACGTTGTTTTGGCGTTCTGAAACGAAGATTTCCTGTTCTATTCTTCGGAATTCATTTGAAACATATAAAAGTAGAAGCGATTGTTGTAACTTCCGTTGTATTACATAACATAGCCACAGAACTAAATGACAAGGTGCCACGTTTGAACCCGGAAATGGAAGAGTTATTTGAATCACAAAATTCTCAGGTTAATAACGGAAATGAAAATATACCAGACAATCGAGGTGGCATAAATAAAGCCGTTAGACATGCCTTAATTCATGATCATTTTAGGAGATTACTTTAATAATATAAATGTATAGATTAAGTTTTATTAAGATTATAATTAAGATTGTAACTACTAAAATATTGCACATTAAAAATTTGCTACAGTAGAAAAATTTGAATAATCACAAGGTATTTAAAATTATTAATGCATTAACATATTGCTATGATTATAGCAATTGTTCTTGTACCTCTGCCTGCAATTTCTTTTTTTGTAATGCTAGAATATCTAATTTTATATTATTTTCTTGCCTTGCAAAGTGCATTCTTAAATCTGCTTCACGCTCCATCAAATCGATCTCTTTTCTTGCCTTTTCTGTCATTAATTTTAATTTAAACTCATGTTCCTCCAAGTATGATCTTTTCTGAATCTCTGCCAAATCAACTTTTGATTTCGCCCAAGCCGTTATCTTATCTTTAGCATGATGTTTTTTCGAGCTGGAGGTATTCTGTTTTTTCGCAACAATGCACCTTCATACTATACTTACATACAGCCGATTGTTGTAAATTAAGTTTACGCTTGCAAAAATACCTACCTTCTTTATCTCGATTGTCATAGCGATTTGAAGTGGATTGCAGGAAATTGCTGAAATTTGTCTTCTTAATTGTGCTGGTGTATATTTGGCCCAGCTTGTTGTATCTAATGCTTCGTGATTATTATCGTTCGTTTGCGAAAGACAATCTAATTTATTTTCTAGAATGCCACTTTTAGCGACACGGTATGTTTCTACTTGTGCTAAAAATATATACGATTTAAGAAACATATGTTGCAATCAATATCATATATTTTGACATACCATCAGAAGAAATTATTTTCCTTGTAATGGAAGGAGTTTCTATAATAGATGGTGATAGAAGCTCTAAATTAAGTTCTTCAAAATCTTCAGACTCTTCAAGCTGAATACGTTTTCTTTTAGTATCTGTAACTTTCGTTATAATTAATATTGCTACCTTAACTAAAATCTATGGCTATTTACGTGAATCTGCATCAAAGAACGAATCAAATCCTGTCATCTTCTCCCCCAACAACGCATTTTTTTTTTCTTCGTTGCTCGACATTTTTGCACGCTGAGCAGTTCCTCCACCTATCTTGTATCTTTCCTTTTTTTCATTCGATAACTTTTCGTAGCACTTCTTTTTCAAAACTTAGTATTGCTCTATAAGCGATTCGACCTCTACATTTTTATTTAGAGTAGTTTCATTCGACACAAATTTTTAGCGAAGAATTCATCATATTTTTCAATTATTTTTACTAAAGTGGTTTGTTCTAAATCGTCGTCGTATTGCTACTGTGAATAAGTATGTTTCGCTGCTTTTTTAAATTTTCGTATTTATTCCTTAAAATTTGTGCAGATCTTATGAAGTGAAAAAATTTTAAATTAAAATCTCGCGCTATTCGCTCCAAAGCTTCAAACTTTATTTGGTTGTTTATTATATGCGTTTTACGGCACTCTATGATATTTTTATATTTGCCCACTAACTCGAGAAGACACGCCTCTTCTTGGGACAAAAAATTTGGGGCCCTTTTTCTACTGCAGTTCATCTGCTTAAAACAGTATTATTTTAAAGAAATTGTTATTTAGCGGAAGAAGTTCCACTGTTGTACGTACGTACGTACAGATACTAACAGAATTATGTTGCTAAACTTACCTTCGACAAGAATTCTATCAAAAAATCCTATCAAAAAATATATATCGCTCCAAAAATAACGTGCTAGTATAAATATTATTTTGCATTCAACCGTTGTTTAGAACTAGCAATTTTGTTGTTACCAACCTTTCGTAACTATAGTTTAAGTAACCAATTGTTAACTGAAGTTTATACAATCCAGTTTTCATTTAAACTACAATTAGAAATTAAGCGAAGTTTAACTAACTGGTTTAACTGATTGTTATACAAGCGGCCCTTAATCGATTTCATCAACTGCTCTTCTATACCGAAGTGGACGTATTCTCCCCCATTTCCAGTTTGAATATTTTTAGAGGCCTTACGTGGCGTTTTTAGTAATGTGCGAGCATCTTTAGGAAGCTTTAAATTGACCACAATCGACAATATATCCAACGAACTGTTAACAGCAGCCAGGGATATATTAAATTCACGCTTCCATTTTCCACTTCCATCATTTACAGGATTCCATATATTACAACTGGCAAGCTCATTTTTATATTTAGCATTTTCTGAACTTTCACTTAGATCATTGATTATTGCTACGATTTTTCATATAAAATTCCATAACATTGTTCATTTCGTTGCCTCTCAAATTATCACTTGCAGGTTGCTCTACTGTTATATCGTTTTCAAATAAATCGTCATTTAAACAATGATCGGTATCTGCTTTTTGTATTTTCGTTTTTGTGTTTTGTGGTGAATTCAATCGTAACTGTGCAGACCTTTCCTTTATACGTAATCGATTTTGCGAATAGCTAAGGTCACAGAATTTTTTCTGGTTCATTTTAAGATCGCTGGGAAATATAACACCGGCACCAAGAACTTATAGAGGCGACAAACAGGAACTAAGAAACTAAGTCTATTACTAAGTTAAATTAAATAAACTGAAACAGGAAGTGATACAAATTGATACTAGAAGTAGACCCGACGAACCGAAGAGAACTAAAGATATTTTGCTCCTATATTTTGTATTATGCATATTGTCATAATTGTGTACTATCTTCAGATATTTAGTTTACATTTGCTTGAAAGAGAAATTTATTACTACCAAAAATTTCCATTCACCCTCAATAAATCTTACAGTGTTGTCGTACAAAATATTAAGATATTATGAAATATTCTTGTTATTTTTATTTTTAAAATTCTTATGTTATAAATTATTAATGTGTTATTTACGAAAGATTTACATTCTAGGAGGGACAGAATGATAGGTCCCATACCTCGACATGAGGGTATTATGCGGACGATTATACGAGTAGTAGGCGCAGCAAAGTATAAGACGTATATGGGTAGACCAAGGTTAGGATATTTAATGTTGGATAGTACTGGATGTGGGGCAGAGTAGGGAAACGAAGAATCTAGCACAGGATAGAACGATGTGGCGTGCTATTTCCAACCACTCACTGTGATTGATGACATATTGTTTCGGCTCGGGTTTCGGTATAAATTATTTACATAAAATATTAATATATAATATTATTAATTATAAATAGTTCTTAATAATGATGTGAGCTGAATCTTATGAATCTAATCAATTTCAAATGCATGTACATGTACAAAATTGGCCTTCGACCCTGTAACCATCTTATGCAAAAGCAATCTTAATAAAGAAAAAACAGTTTCTTATAGCGTGACTCTGACATTTGAATAATTTATTCTCGTGTAGTAGTTTCTCCCTGTTTCAAATTGAACGTTTTATGAAATGAATTTTTTTTTCTCACGGTTTCTGATTAATATGTTATGCGTATATATTTTAGGAGTTTAATAAATCAGATAGTTTACAATTAAATCTTAAATTTGCAGCATTGGCAAGAAGAAGCCTGATCAAAATCTATATATAATAGCTTTCTACAAGGTCTAACGACTAAAACTGTACTTATACAAGCGTACTTCGGCGAGGACAAAATCTTTCTTTTTTTTTTTAAGAATGGGCGCTGAAGGCTCTCCCATTCTTTATGGATCAATGCTTACCATTATAGGTTGCCAGTGTAAATATTTAAATGAATTTAATTGTGGCACATTCAGGGTACTCCTGAATGGCAACATTCACAACGTCCATGGTCCGGAAGGGATTTTTCCTCAAGATTTATATCCCTGACCGGTACCGGATTCGAACCAGCGAACAGCGCGACATGCTAGCATAGCGTTGACATTATCCAATGACTATACCGCTGTGCCACGCGGCCTCCACAAAATCTTTTATTCATGCATTTTACAATAAATCATTGGCGTTGCATTTAATAATCCCACGAAAGTTTAACATTACATTTTAGTAATCGGTAACTCTCTTATTATCCGACGAAAAATTAAATCTAATCTGATAACTAATAATAATGACTTAGAATTCTTTCAAATATATCAAGAAAGTATTATTGATATCTTTATTTAAAGATTCAAGAAATTCTAAAATCTGTTCTAAAATCTTCCTATTGAAATATCTCTGGATCTGCCGCTGGGTATTATAATGCACGTTAAGCTTACAGTTAGATTCACTGACAAACAATCACATGTTATAGATTTAGATAATCACGTATTAATCATATATTGACATTGTATTACTAATATTATGCTGATAATGTATTAATCTAATTATTCTTTAAGACACGTAAAACTCAAATGTAAAACAAATTATTCCAAAAGGAAATATTGTAAATGTATAAAAGTAGATGTAAATTCAGAAAACATAACATTATAACATCATTCGTACAGAATTTAACATTGTCAGTCGATAGTTCCCTTGTATTAAATTAATTATAAAAATACATTGTAATAAAGAAAGAAAATAAAAGTTTTTTTCGTAAGTTTTTACTCCCAAAAACTTAAGTGGCGCAGTCGATGGGTTTTTTGAAAGTTCTAAAATACAAAAATCGATTTTAGTAACTAATTGTTTGAACAATTAATCAAAAATCAAGATCCTACACTAGAGTTACGTATATAAAACTCGTTGTTCCTTGATTCACCGAAAGAGAACACAAATCGTCTCTTATCTGTTCCCTTGGGTACCAGTTCCGGAAAGAAGAACAAAAATCGTGTGATTTTCGACCGATATCTACTAGAGTCCAGAATCGTTAGAGAAGAGGAATCAAAACGAAGCTAGTCCACGTCAATTCAAATCAACACAAGAAAAAGAAAAAGAAGTCCAGAATCGTTGGAGAAGAGGAATCAAAACCAAGCTAGTCCATGTCAATTCAAACCACACAGAAAAAGAAAAAGAAGTCCAGAACTAATGAAGAATTTGATAATTTTTATGTAAGTAATATTGTTCACTGTTAAATTATAGATTAAACGTACTAAATGTATATGAATGGAAATTAGTGATAATAATATAGAGAATTTAATTACAAATTTAGATAATTCAAATATAGAATCTCAAATTTTAAATAACGAAAAAATATATATATGGCTACTATCAGAGATCAACTCGAGACTATTCCAAGTTATAATGGTAATGCGATTACATTTGCTACTTTTATCCATAGTTGTGAGGATGTTTGAAGTCAATTAGTAAAAATTCCACACACACAAGATAATCGAAACTTTAATTCATTTTTGTTCAGACATATAAAAAATAAATTAGTTGATAGAGCCGCCCAAATAGATGCAATTAGAAATATTGTTAATTGGGAAGATTTAAAAAAAAATATTACTAATTACCTTTGGTGACCAGAGAGATGAAGATTCTTTGGTTAACGATTTATTAATGTTAACACAAAATCATAGTGAATCTGCTATTGCATTTGGTGAACGTTGCCAAGATATAAGAAGTTTATTAATTGCAAAATGTTCATAAACAGAAATGAATATTGAAATTAGAAATGCTAAAATTACTCTTTATAATAATTTAGCTTTAAAAACATTTACGCGAGCATTAAAAGAATCCATAAGTTTAGTTATCAGATGTAGAGATCCAGATACTCTGGAAGAAGGAATAAAAATTGTAATTGAAGAAGAAAACATTAATTACAATCGAAATAAGAAATTAAACAATAATACTATTAATTTGCGTCAAACTCAACAGTTTAATGCACAACCCAGATTTAATCAAGTTGGTCGAGTTGTGGCCAATTTGTCAATGTAGTTACACACTATAACAATAGTTATTTGTATTATATAATATGGGTGCCTTGTACACACTGTAGGTGTGTTTGTTTGACATTTGCGATAATCGTGTCTGTATGCGGGTTTACCATAGATTTCATTGTTTTGTAGCCTGATTATGACTAAATAATAGTCGAAACGTTGCTAAGAATACGAAGCTGAGTTTTATTTCTTCCAATATCCGAATTCCCATGAAGCAGTTCCAGATCTATTTATATGTGTGCATATAATATATAAAGATGATAGTATATGAGGAAAAAGGATTTCTGAATTCAGTTATAGATAAGCTTCCGTTTGAACTTCATCTACCGGGCGGCTATCAGTATTGTGGTCCTGGAACATAGTTGTGGAAACTTTTAGAAAGAGGAGATCGTGGTATAAATCCATTGGATACCGCTTGTATGCAACACGATATCGCCTATTCTAGACATAAAGATATTGGTGAACGTCA
Source organism: Leptodirus hochenwartii (assembly GCA_947310635.1). Classification (NCBI taxonomy): domain Eukaryota; kingdom Metazoa; phylum Arthropoda; class Insecta; order Coleoptera; family Leiodidae; genus Leptodirus; species Leptodirus hochenwartii. The sequence goes on along the minus strand of OX371180.1, from coordinate 14,598,599 downwards.
TAAAGCAGATTTAGCTTTACAAGGGGCTACTTGGCATAGAGTAAAATCAAAAGACGCTTCTTTGGGAGAGATAGTTGCCGCACTAACTGTATCAGCAGCAATCTGGCTCTAAAGCGTAAAACTGGGTCAGGAATAAGGATGAAGAAGAAAAGGCTGTCGTATGCGCGCACCATAATCGCAATTGCCAGAAACGCAATTAGAGGTAAAATATCGACTGTAAAATATGCATCTCAGACTGCTCTTTTAGCAGCTAGGCTAGCTGTTAAAAGGCTGGCGGTAAGAGTGAAATGAAAAAACCTAGAATTATTTCTATTCCAAAACGCGGTGGCATACTCCCACTTATCCCAATATTTTATTCGCTGGTCTTAGCGCTCTGGGGGTTTTAACAGGTGGAGCAGCCGGTGTTGCGAAAGCAATTAGTAATTCAAAGGCTGCGGTGGAAAATCTAAAATAACGTCCAAGACAAAATAAAATGATGGAAGGGGTGGCATTGCGAAGTGGAAAGGGGCTCTATCTAAAACCATACAAAACTGGTCTCGGAGTCTATTTGAAACGTTCAAAAACGATTAAATCGACTACCTAATCATGCACTCCCTAATTTGAAGTTGGAAGACTTTGCAAATCCTATACTTTATTTTATAGGTATATTTATGAGAGACAAACTGCCACATACGCCATTCTATAAAGAGTCTGGGATAATCAACATGAATTCCATTCAAGGACCCGGTTCTCATTGGGTAGCCTATAAAAACAATGGTGATCATGTTAGCTACTTCGATAGTTTTGGCAGTCTTCAACCACCAAAAGAAGTGATTAGTTACTCTAAAGGTAGTAAGATATTATATAATCAAGAGAGATTTTAGAAAGATAATTCATTTAATTGTGGTCATCTGTCTTTGAAGTTTCTAAGAAAGTGATTATTATATCAGAAACCTTTACTCTACCCGGAAAGTCGAACCGAATTTCTGTGGATTATCACCCTCAAACTGAACTGCATCTTAAACACGAGTACTGTGTAGGTCTTATTGGCTTTTATTCGTATAATACTATACCAAATATGGACACTGATAATAACAATATATTTGTATATGGACCTAATAAGAAAAGGATTGTAATTCCAGATGGATCATATGAGATAGACAACATTGAAGAATATCTTCAGCGTCATATTTTTTATAATGAAAAAATATATTTAAAAGCAAATTTTAATGAGGTGAAAGATAGCATTTTATCTATAAAAACCAACAATAATACTTTACGAGTCAACATGAAAAGTGTTTTTGACATTTTTGACATTTTTCAGATCCTAAACCAGTGCGGAAGCTTTTGGGCTTTATAGGCAGTAAAAATATTATTTTACAGAAGGTAATAACTCAGATGCTCCCGTAGAGATTATAAAAGTATCTAGCATCCGTTTGGAGTGTAATATTGTATTAGGCTACTCGTATAATAACAGGGTCGCTCATACGCTTTAGGAGTTTTTTCTATCCGTTGAACCTGGATTTGCCATTAACATAGTGGCTAGGCATAATTTATCTTCGAATACATAGTCATACAATAAATAACGGTTCAACTCGTGGGCCAACAGTAACCATCCTGTTCATTTTCGCGGGAAAAACATGGTTATACGACTGGAGTTAAAACGATGTGATTGGGAATGGGAATAGTATATCAGTACAATATGTTATAAATAAGTATGGAGCTAATAATTGCATTAACAGTCTTCGATTACCTGTGAGACAACCAAGTGCAATACAGTTGCAAAAACTACACACTCTTGGCTATACTTTGAAGCATAGACAAGCTCAATATATTCAACCGCCCCATTTTCGATGATAGTATTGCGTCTTGTATGTGGTGGCTTGTTAGGCCTGTGTGTGGAGTGTCAAACGTCTGTTTCTTTCTGCGGTCTTTTGTCTGTTTTTAATAGTGTAGTCTTGGCGTGAATCTGTGTTCTTGACGTTTAGTTAGTTAGTGGCTTTTTAATATTTGTAATTACATGTCTGTTATGATAGTATTACAAAAGAAGAATACCATATATACTGTCTTTTTGCGTTTAATTTGCCTCGCCATGAGATGCGCACTTGTCCAAAAATAGTGGGGGTGTAATTGCCATTGCTTAAGATGCGCCTTCATTCATTCATTCCTTGGCACTACTCATCAGTCTGTGTACTATCAGTGGCGTAACAACTTACTACCAAAATGAGTTCGCTTCTAAATGGTAAAGTAATCCATAGCAAATCAAGGGAATTGATTTTCAATGTGAATAAATACTTTAAATCTGATAGCAATTTGTCATCGAAGGAAGTAAAGGAAAGAGTGTCTGCAGCAACCAAAGTGTCCATAAGAACGGTAGCTACAATTATAAATGAAAGTGAAGCTCCAGGTAACGAAAGTGAACCGACATTTTCTACACCAGGACATTTAGAAGATTTTCAAAAGTGTGACTTTCGAAATATAATATATAATTTTCACAAAACCGAAAATACAAGAGTTACGTGAAAAACTATACAGTGACTTAGGATGGGAAGAACAAAAAACTTCCTTAAATCATATTATATATGATTTAGGATTTAAGTTTAAAAGCACAAAAAATAATCGTAAAGTTTTAATTGAAAGGCACGATATACGAATTTTACAAATTAATTAATTACAATTAATTAAATATTATCGACAATTAGGAAAGTCAATAATTTATATCGACGAGACATATATTCACGCCGGACATACTCAGTAGAAATCCTGGAGTGATAATTCCAATGAAGGACTGCATACGAATATCTCAAAGGGTCAACGTTTAATAATAATGCATGCCGGTAGTGAAAGTGGCCTTGTACCAAATTGTTTGACAATATTTCAGTCGGGTATAAAAAGTAGAGACTATCGCCATGAAATGAATTGCGAAAATTACGGAAAATGGATAACAGATCAATTGTTACCAAATTTACCGGAGGATTGCGTAATTAATGGTGAAATGGTTGTCCGAAAATAAAATTCCATTCACGCATCTAATGTTAAAGCCCCAGCTGTACGATATTATAAAATCTCATAAAAATAACCACATTACATATAAATTTGACACACTTTTCACAGACCATGGACACAGAGTTTTACGTTTACCCCCCTTATCATCCGGATTTGAATCCTATAGAACTAATATGGGCAAAAGTGAAAAACAGTGTTGCTAAAAGAAATGTGACATTTTCTTTAAAAGATGTGAAAGTGTTAGTAGAAGAGGAATTCAATAACGTCACACATGAGCTTTGGAAAAAGTGTTGTGAAAACGTTATTAAACAAGAAGATTTTTATTTAGAAAATTAAACTATAGTGGATACACAAACTGAACAATTAATTATAAATCTGAACGAAGAAACGGACGAATATTTACGCTCACTTTTATGCCAGTTCTAGGCCCTCCTCATGATAATGCTAAGACGTCACTACTATATGATGACGTCAACACTCAATGTGGAGGAGGGCCCAGAACCGGCAAAAAAGACACTACCAATATGACTGTGAATACTGGCCATTAAACCGGAAAACCGGTGCGAACGATTTTTCACCGGCTCACCGGCAAATCGGTTTTACCGGTTTTTGGTTCGCATGGTGCGCATCGGTTACTGATTCTTACCAAACCGCGGTTTACGATGCGTTGAACCAACGCCTTACCTCAAACCAACGGAACGCACCAATTCGTTTTTCCAACGCGTTGAAACAACGTAAACGACCCAATGTGAACCAAAATTTCACACTGAATATGTGAAATAGATGGTGAGCTATTATACAAAGGGATGTAAACAAGGCTTTCAAATATTTTGCCAATTTGATCTATAACTTTGAATTTAAATTTCAAATTGGTCAATAACTTTCCAAGCTATTCTAATTACCATTCTTGTAGATAAGAATTCCAAATGTTTGGACCTGCTGCAGGTCCAAAAGTGTAATAAGTGTAATATACAAAATAAATATATACAATATAATTAGTTAAGAGTCCGCAATCCTAAAGTTTGGTTGGAAACAGCACGCCATGCCGATCTATCTTGAGCTAATCCCTTCATCTCCCTATAGCTATTCATCTCAACGTCTTCAACTATCTGACTCACATACTCCAATCTAGGCCTACCTACCCCTCTCTTTCCCTCCACTCTACCTTCTATGATCAATTGCATAATCCCCCCATGCCTAAGAATATGCCCTACTAATCTGTCTCTCCTACGCTGTAACACTCTCCAAATACTTCTCTTCTCCCCTACTAACTCTAGTACAGCTTCATTTGTTACTTTATCTTCCCAACCAATCCTCATCATCCTCCTATAACACCACATTTCGAATGCTTGTAATCTACGCTTCTCTTCCTTTCCTATAGTCCACGCCTCACACCCGTACAGTGCTACACTCCAAACATATACCTTCAGTAATCTTTTTCTAATACCCAAGTCAATATTTGATCTTAAAATCTGTTCTTTTTCTACGAATGCCTTCCTACCCTGTGCTATCTACCTTGCTTCGATTATCTTTTGTGATTCTACTGCCTAAATAACAAAAATCTGACACTTCTTCGATTCTATTATCTCCTATTTTCTCTCCCTGTACATTCACACCTACACTATACTCTTCTTTTACTTTGTTTATTGCATCTTCTATATATAGATTAAATAATAACGGTGAAAGTGTACATCCCTGCCGAACTCCCTTCCCTATTTTTGCTACCTCTTCTTCCCCCTCAATTCTAACTAAGGCAGTTTGGTGTTTATATAAATTAAAAATTATTCTCCTATCCTTATAATCTATACCCGTTTCTTTTAAAATTCTAAACATTATGTCCCAATCTACATTATCAAATGCCTTTTCTAAATCTACAAAAGCTATGCAAGTTACCTTTCCTACCCTCTTTCTTTTTTCTACTACCGTTCTTAGTGCTAGAATCGCCTCCCTCGTCCCTCTGTTTTTCCTAAAACCAAACTGATCTTCTCCTAGCCTTTCCTCTACTTTATTTTCTAATCTCCTATAAATAATCTTTAACAATATCTTCGATGCATGTGATAGTAGACTAATGGTCCTATAGTTCTCACACAAATTAGCTCCTATTTTCTTCGGCATTGTTACTATTCTACTACGCTGAAAATCCTGTGGTACTTCTCCCTTCTCATATATTTTACAAACTAACCTGTATAATCGCTCCTGCATTTTTTCCCCTGCGTGTTTTATTAATTCGGCTGGTATCATATCAATCCCCGCTGCTTTGTTATTCCGTAAATCATTTAATGCTCTATGAAACTCTGACCTAAGTATGCTAGGACCTAAGTCATCCTCATCTATCTGTTCCACATTTTCTAGCTCCTCCATGTCCTGCCTACCTTTATATAATTCTTCAAGATACTCCTTCCATCTTCTAGCTTTTTCCTTATTTTCTGTGAGTTCCTTACCCTGCTTATCACATATAATGTTACCCTTTGGTTTTACTTTAGAAAAATGTGACTTAATTTTCCTGTAGCCCAAATCTACTTTACCTCTTCTCATATCCTCCTCAATATCCTAACAATTTCCTTTTATCCACTCTTCTTTCGCTAGCTTGCATTTCCTATTAATTAAGTTCCTTAGTTCCTTATATTTTTTCTGTCCTGCTTCTGTGTTTCCAATTTTAATTTTCCTTCTTGCTTCTATCATTTCAACTATTTCTTCCGTGATCCATTCCCTCCTACCTGCCCTTTTCTTTGTGCCTAATACTTCATTTGCTGCTGTAGTTAACCCATTTCTGATTTCCCTCCATTCGCAATCTATGTCGTTCCTAGATGTTCCATTAGCCATGATTTCTACTTTCTGCTTGTACTTTTCACATACATCAGCTAATTTTAACCTATCGACATCTACTCTGACCTGTTTAGACTTCTGTAATTTCTTGAATTTGACCTCTGAGTCCAGGACTACTAAATTATGGTCACTATCAATATCTGCTCCAGGGTAACTCTTACAATTCTTAATCTGGTTCCTAAACCTCTCTTTAACCAGTATGTAATCTATCTGATACCTCCCTATATCTCCTGGCATTTTCCACGTATACATCCTGCGCTTGTGATTCTGAAAAACCGTGTTTGCTACCACTAGCTTATTCCTAATACAAAACTCTACCAATCTATCCCCTCTATCATTACGTGTTCCTATTCCATATTCTCCTACTATTGAAACTTCCTTTCCCTTACCTACTACGGCATTCCAATCTCCGATTACAATTAGATTATCCTGTCCTTTAACATTTGCTAACCTAGATTCAATCTCCTCATAAATGGATTCTACCTCCTCATCATCGTGACTTGAAGTTGGCATATATACTTGCACTATAACTGTGTCCGTTGGCTTCGTGTCTAATCTAATAGTTATAATTCTATCACTAACTTGGCAATAACTCTTTACTCTACATCCCAACTTTCTATTCATTATAAAACCTACACCGGTATGCCCATTATCTGATGCTGTGGTTATTAATCTATATTCTCCTGACCACGTATCTACTTGATCTTTCCCCCTAACTTCACTAATCCCTACAATATCCAGTTTAAGTCTCTCCATTTCTAATTTCTAATTCTCTAATATAATATACAATATAAAGTGTTATATACAAAAAGTGTAATAATATTTGTTGAGGTATTTTTTATTGTTTATTTTCATGAGATTTTTTTCTCTTACTTTATTATCGATATTGTAGTATTTCAAAACCAACTGGGATAAGTTTTGTGTTTTTTGTTTTCAGAGAAATGGAAGTACTGATTATATTCTGAATATTATCGACAGAATATTATTAATATCAGAGGGAGCAAGAACAGAATCCCAATCGACTGACTCAATTGCCTCATTCACGAGTTCATAGTTTGTTGAATGAAATTTTTACGTTATTGAAATTGATCTTTAAGTTACAATTTTAAAAATTGTCATTACGGTTTAAATAATAGTATAGAATATCACCAAAATACCGTAACTTAAAGCATTAAATATATTGTATATTATACAAAAATTATACATGTATATTTCGAAGGCTATTCCCCCATCTTCAGTAGCACAAGATAAAAACTAAATAAAATACATCTGTGACGAATCGTGATTGATATACTATTAATTAAATAAGTCAAATTTAAAACAATATAAATTAATAATTAACGAAAATAACAATTAACAATAATAAACATTGGTTTGTCAAACCTAAAATAACCAAAAATAAATAAATAAATAAATTAAATAAAAATGAATTTAAAAATGGTTCTTATTAAATAAATTAAATAGACAAGATGAAATTGGGCCTGAATGTAAATTCATTAAATTTGATATATATGCATGTATATACTTTCATAAGCATTTAACTCGGAATAATTCAAAACACTTTTAAGTAATTTAAGTGAACTAATTTGAATAGGATGACCTGATTCAAAAATATGCTCGGTTAAAGCACTTTTATCTTTTCTATTTAATCTGAAATGAGTTAAATGCTCCTTAAATCTAGTTTTAATTGGTCTACGTGTTTGTCCTATATATACTTTAGGACAACTAGAACAAGAAATTCCATAAATAAAAAATATAAATAAACATAAATAAATAAATAAATAAAAAATTATAAATAGAAAAATAAAATAAAAAATAAAATCTGGTATTTATTGTATCTGGTTGGTGTTTCACAGCGGAGCACACCATATATCCCACAGACCATTCGTCCTACCCCCATTGTTCCTAACATTTAAGTATCCTATTCGGCCATTATCCTATTCATCGATTATTCATATGATGATCAAATAAAGAAGTACAAAACCCTATTTGATTTATATTTATTTGTAAGTAACATAGTACATAATTAAATTAAAAAATAAATGATGTCTTGCGCAAGTTTATATTAGAGAAGTGGTCGTATTCAGGAACTAAACCTCTTCGTTGACGCAGCAATCAGAGGCGATAGGAGATACCGTTAGATGGATATCACTTCATGTTTTTCATATATATATATAATTCCGCGGCTAATTCAAATATCATCTTTATGCTTTTTCGGCATTAGTTTCAATGAACAATTATAAATACAAAACGGATTGTAAAACAGTAATGATAAAAATATCATAATCGTTTCAAGAGACATAATAAATATGTGGTTCAAATAAAACAATCCATTCCACAAAAAATATATAAAATGTACTTTAAATGTAAATACTATAAATATAAAACATATAAATAAAAGTTGGCAGACGTATATGAAGCAAAAGAAACTTTAATTTTTAAATAAACCAAAATATGCTTCTTAAAATAATTCTAAATAAGGAAAAAATAAAATAACCATTTAAAATTGTAAAAAAACATGTATTACAATAGCCCTTGATTCGGGTATGGAATAAACTTCACCCCTTGCGACTCTACGACGTCTTCCACTTCTGGTATTTGAAGAAGTGTGCACTTTAGGATATTCGACGTGTAGGATAAATGACGATTGGGATGCTTGTGCGTTATGATATATGACGATAGGATAAACGACGAACTGTGCCGGATGGCTATTTAGAGTGTAGGTAATTGATAAATAGAATAAATGACGAATAGGATACATAACGAAAAAGGGTAGGACGAATGACGAATAGAAGGAATGGTCGGTAGGATATATGATAGGATCCCGTTTCACAGTTAGCCCTCATAATGCCGATGCACGGATACCAAACGACTCCTTCTTCCTTTTTACGCAAACAGATGTGTGTCGGTATAATGAATAACATTTACTATCAAGAATAAATTTATTAGAAAAAATTATTTAAAACACGGGGAACCATTTAGATATTTTATTTGCAAAAGATGTCGTAAATCACCTAGTGCATCTGTTCAATATATTAAACAATTTGCAAGCTATCGAAAATTCATTAACGTTCTGTAAATTAAATATTGTTCATCCAAGTATTATTAGTAGTGAAGAATTATTTAATCTTGATACCCATTATAATAGTAAATTACTATTTCCAGTGAAATCTGAAACCATTTCAAACCTTAAATTTGTACTAAAACCCAAATGTTCGATCCGAAATTATGAAATATTATATTCTTTGAATCTACCTCTAATTGATCTAAAGCAATTTGAGATATATCATTTATTACCAATTCCTAATGCAAATTTCCAAACAATTATACGGTCGGTGAAGTATATACTGAAACCCGTAAAGTCAGAGTCGGACTTTATACCTTTAATAAACATCTGTGATGATCTAGATCTTCAGTACTTATGCTCAAGAAAACTGAAACTTTTCGCAAACATATCATCTGAAAAGGAAATGCTGAACAATAATACTATCGACAAGTACTCCCTATTACAACTACCAGTAAAACAATCGCTGGAATACATTCCTGAACTTAGTCATCTTAGGCATCTGTCCAAAACGTCTAACCTACCAATTTAACTGCGACAAGATGCAATCTAACAGGAACATACGGGGAGACTTTTCTTTTCAATAAAGAAAATAATTGCCAAATCCGCGTCAATAGTCATCGACTAATAATCAACGACAGCACCGTTGGACAATGATTGCTACTAGAAGATTCACTACAACACACATGATCAGCGCGATAATAGGAACCTTCCAAAATTTCAACTTCGTCATCTGGAAGTATCAAAACTGACCGAATACGTGCGCCCCATCACGATGATCCCAGATAATAGTACGCATTGGCACCTATCTTCAACAGTTGTGCTTTACATCATTATCGCTGTATTTGCCTGCTTCTTGATCTATAAGCAATACCATCGGCGGCGTCAACTTCAATATCGTCCCCGAATCGATTTCAAAGCCAAAACGCAATCCAACGAATTGACAATGGATGAAGTCACCTTCTAACCCTTCACCTGAGTCTCCGGACAACAAGGGGAGATATTATATAATAGCGAACACAGACCATCTACCATGCCTAACACATAGCGCGGTTAGCGCTTACTGTATCTAAAAACGTGTAATCATGAGTTTACGTAATTTTAAGCATTATTCTTGTATAGAAGCATTTACTCTATTGTTACAAGCGGCCTCAATGGTGTTTGCAGTTCAGTTGAAAGGGAGCGTTTTTATATGTTAGTGAGTTCTGGTTTTAGTGAACACTTATACTATATGTAATAAGAGTTTTGATAAAAAAAAAAAATTTTACACAGTATTAGTATTCAAAACTAGGAAAATTATGAATACAGAAGAATATTGACAGAGAGGTTGCATGACAATTGCAGGCATTATTTTTAATAGGAATAATAGTTTAACAATAATTTTTAACTTACTATTTATGCAGATCAAGTTGGAAACTGGATCGATAGTGGCTGTTTACTCACGGCTTTTCCTAGAAGATGTTTAAAAAAACTGGAAGACGGTCAAAATTATAAGCGTTAACGACGGCTTAGAGAACTGCCGGTTCAACGGAATTTGTGAATTAATAATGGTTAATAATTTGAAAAACCCTACGCCTTTTATACTCGTTTATATCAGCGTCAAATTTTACTTTTTAGCTAATCCCAGTACTCAGAAAAATATATTCTAATTGAATATAAGTGTAGCGCGGATGCCTCATTAAGCTAATTAATGCTGATAACGCGACCCAAAGATAGACGCACGGCATTATATTCTATTTAAAAATTACTTTATTAATAACTGAATCCAATATTTATTTATTATTATGTAAAAATTATTATTTTACAAATGAAATTTCTAAATAATTTGCTTACGTTACACTATGATTACACTTCAATCTGTAAAGACGTACATTAAGTTAATAATTTCTTTTAAAAACTACTTCGTAGTTTCTGTGGGACATACTATTTAAATATTTATTAATCAAAAATGTATTTTAGATTATGTTATTAGAACGACTACTTCTTCACGTGAACAATTGGAAAGTTATGGAAAGTTTTCCCTAGTTTCACGTATCAAGTTTTCATTTTTGCTTATAGTATTTTTTACATTTTTACTTTTACCTTTTTAATAATACTTTAACAGAAATATCAAATTTTATTTTCAACTGCTTTGTGTATAATATCACCCATATAACGTACAATAAAACATTTAATAACTAGATGGTCATTTGGGAAGTTATGCTCCCATCTTCAATAGCAAAAGATAAAAATATAAAATACTACATAAATTACCTGTGTCACTCACGGTAATTGATATTCAATATGAATTTGGCTGTCAAAGTCTTCATGATACGGTATTTGAGTAATATTCTATACAAATATTTAACAGTGTAGTGAAGAAAAATTACAATACATCCGTTTTGTTAAATGCATATAATATTTTAATTTATTAACATAAATTGCAACATTACCGGAATTGACATAATATACTTGAAGACTTGTAGGAATCCAATAATAAATTATTTTAAAAATTATCACTATGGTGTTAAATTATAATATAGAATATCACCCAAATACCGTAACAAGCATTAAGTAGCTAGATGTACATTTCAAGCGCTACTGAAGATGGGCGCATAGTGCTTGAAATGTACATCTAGCTACTTAATGCTTGTTACGGTATTTGGGTGATATTCTATATTACAATAATAAATTAATTAAAGTATTTTATTTCAATCGAAATTAAATTTAAAAACACTTAAACAAAAAAAACAGCATTAACAGTATCAGATTCCAATTACTTGTAGATTGCGCAGTGCTGGACTGCATCGTGTTTTCATCTACGATAAAGATGATTCTGCCACTGATTTCTGGAGTGACAGGGCTAAAAGTATTGAGGTACCATGTTAATACATCAACATCACTTAAATCCTCGGTGATTTTTCCATATCCCTCGTTTTTTAAAATTTCATGTCCATCACCACCATTAGATAAAAATGAGTTTGTAACTAATCTGTAAACTTTTTGTACATCCAGTGGTTCGTAGATAGGAATATCACATTGTGCACATCTAACAAACACTTGTACCACGCGGGAGAATTTTGGTTTATCCATATTATAGATGACCTTTAGGCCTGACACCTGAAGGAATTCGCCATAGGATGTCTCACCATCACTACGAACACCTGTTTCTAGCGTCTTTAACAAATGACCTCCGGTGATGTTCATTGAAACAATTCGACAATCGAAAGGATTTGATCCCAGCAAGTCACCCCTACAATATAATTATGTAATTAAAATAATAATTCTCTATTGTACGACTACAGGTCGTTATATCACTTAATTATGCTTATTTATTTATAATTGTATAGAATATAACCCAAATATCGTAACTCAAAGCATTTAATAGCTATATGCGCATTTCAAAAGCTATTAGATGCTTTGAGTTACGGTATTTGGGTGATATTCTATAGAAATATTTAACACCGTAGTGACAATTAAAAAATATTTATTTGTAGTTAGAGTGGAGTTGTCTATAGATACTGGACCCAATAACGGACAAATTCTATTTACATTCTGTTTACAAGTCGAGTGGCCTATGCGGGTATGCATTGTGTATCGATAACCAAAGTTTAGCACTGTTAGGTCAGTGCTTGGATGGTGACCATAGCTCAGCGCCACCTATCCTCTAACTCGTTACCATTCTTAGTTGGGATACAATTAACTAAGTTTTAGCGTAATAACGAACCGCTATACTAACAGGCCTCCAACCCTTCCCATATGTTCCTAATGTCCCTAAGATCTCAGATATGCTTCATTGGCCTCAAGCTGTTTGTATTCTAATCCCATAACATAACATAAATTGCAATTTAAATAGTATAATTAGATTTAACTTATCATAACTTGGTAATATAAAAATATATTCAGACTAATATTTAACCCAGAAATATAATAAATGAAATTACATAAATAACCTATATAAAATAACGAAATAAATCATATTTTGACCGCAATCTGCACTACCTACCATAAATAAAGCTGAAGGTTGGGCTAAAAAAGTGGATACCGCCCCTTTCACCACAATTGTATTTAACAATACATATACGTATTTCGGTAGCCGAGCTTCCTTCTTCAGTGTAGTTTGCTTGGAGTGGCAAGTTCCAAGTGAAGAGAATAATTATGGATTTGGGTATTTATACCCTGAGAGATAATTTGAAGTAATTAATAACTCATTAAGTAGTTATGTTGTTTTGTATCTAGTCTAAAAAAACTAGTCATTAGTGCTAAACCAATAATTTGTATAAATCTTGTTTGATACTGAACCTCAATCTGAATTTAATAGATTATTTTTATTTTTATAGAAGTATATGCTTTTGTACGAATTCAAAAAAAAGTTGTTATGCACTACCTTAAGAATTTTGATGTCGTCTTGCAAAATAGGATATCCCGTTTCGTGAATGTTTGTAGTGAGCTAGGTGCTCTTTGAATCGCACTGTTACATTCCTCCTAGTTAGCCCAAAGTTTACATTTACAACAACACTTTTTTAAATTCGTATGAAAGCATATACATTTGAAAAAATAAAAAGAATCTATTAAATTCAGATTTAGGTACAGTACCAAAATCAGATTTATATAGATTATTGGATTAGCACTAATGACTTGTTTTTCGGCTAGATACAAAACGGACACCATTTGTTAATGAGTTCTTAAAACCGCAATTCATCTTGCAAGGTATACTGAAGAAGGTAGCTTGGCTACCGAAATACGTATATGTCTTTTCAAATACAATCGTGAAAGGAGCGGTATCTGCTTTTTCAATTAATTTTATAGCACAGAATTATAACATTTATTTTTTGCTTAATATATGTTCAATTTATATTTTTGTAATTTAGAATAAAAATGGCAATATTAAGAATTTATATAAAAAATAAAATCGTTTATATGATTTAAAAAAAAATTATAGTTTTATTATTTAGTTTTATCTTGTGCTACTGATAGCCCTTGAAATGTACATCTACCTACTCAATGCTTGTTACGGTATTTGGGTGATATTCTATACTATGTTTATATGATTTATTTGTTTTTTATTCCTATCTCGACTTTCCGATAAAATAATGAAATGTATGAATTTCTTAGAATATTTTATATGGCTAACTTATGAGATACGTAAAGAGTAGCTAACATGTTTGTTCCAAGTTTTGAATCTTTTAGACAGATTTATATAATATGGAATGGTTTATTTCCTGGCAATTCTTGGCTTACTATACCTCGAGGTGACGATGGAAATTTTACGTACTTTCCTTCAAGAGAAATGCCCTGATGCGCAGTGCAGCATCGAGGAATTACCGATGCGGAGTGATGCAATGAGCAAGGCTATCAAAATGGAAGCTGACATGGATCTACTGAAACGCCTAAATGATAGCTTGTTTTGGCCTAAAGATTCTCGTGAATCGTTTCAATTTTTTTCGAGGCCAATAAGATAACCGTGGACCCGGGTAGTAATGGTTACCCTGTATTAAGTGGTAATAGCAAATTGTCTATCAGAGAATCTTTTAACTTGTTGTATATTGATATTCAATGCCTCCGATATAAGATTAATGATTTACAGGCATATTTAAATAATAGCATAATTAATTTCACTGTATTAGCGTTTAGTAAGCATTGACTTAGAGAAAATTAATGTGAGTATTCAAATTAGGTTCGTAGGTCACTAGTTCGTATTATGCGCGCTCTAAATTTTCACAAGGAGGTGTTATGGTTTTACTTAAAGATAATGTAGAATTTTCATCCATCGACAGTATTAATAAGTTGTTAATAGATAAACATTGCGAAATGTGCGCGATTCACTGTCCTATCTATAATGTTATAGTAGTTTGTATGTACAGATCTCCTTTAAGTGATTTTGATATATTTCTTAATACTACAAGTAATATGCTGGGTAAATTAAATTTGTCGACAAATATTACAATATATGATAATTTTAACAAAACAATTTAATACAGATAATTTGATTACTTCGCAAATGCTAGATCTTTTCAGAAGTTACGGTCTCACACACAGTGTTACGGAAGCTACGCGTGATAATAATTATATAGGCAATATTTTCACGAAATCCTCGTGAACGTATATAGTTATAAAGTAATCGAACCACATCTCTCAGACCATAAGGGATTATTTTTTTCATTACAAACTTCCAATTAGTTAAAGAGTCCGCAATCCTAAAGATTGGTTGGAAACAGCACGCCATGCCGATCTATCCTGAGCTAATCCCTTCATCTCCCTATAGCTATTCATCTCAACGTCTTCAATTATCTGACTCACATACTCCAATCTAGGCCTACCTACCCCTCTCTTTCCCTCCACTCTACCTTCTATGATCAATTGCATAATCCCCCCATGCCTAAGAATATGCCCTACTAATCTGTCTCTCCTACGCTGTAACACTCTCCAGATACTTCTCTTCTCCCCTACTAACTCTAGTACAGCTTCATTTGTTACTTTATCTTCCCAACCAATCCTCATCATCCTCCTATAACACCACATTTCAAGTGCTTCTAATCTACGCTTCTCTTCCTTTCCTATAGTCCACGCCTCACACCCGTACAGTGCTACACTCCAAACATATACCTTCAGTAATCTTTTTCTAATACACAAGTCAATATTTGATCTTAAATTCTGTTCCTTTTCTACGAATGCCTTCCTACCCTGTGCTATCCTACACTTTATATCTACCTTGCTTCGATTATCTTTTGTGATTCTACTGCCTAAATAACAAAAATCTGACACTTCTTCGATTCTATTATCTCCGATTGTGATCCTCATTTTTCTACTGCATTCCTTTTTGTCACACCTCATCACTTTAGTTTTACCTATATTTATTTTCATGTTAAAATCCCTAGTCAATACTGCCTGCATACCATTCAATACCCTTTCTAAATTCTTTTCGCTTTCTTCCAATATAGCTATATCGTCGGCGAATCTCAACATATATATTTTCTCTCCCTGTACATTCACACCTACACTATACTCTTCTTTTACTTTGTTTATTGCATCTTCTATATATAGATTAAATAATAACGGTGAAAGTGTACATCCCTGCCGAACTCCCTTCCCTATTTTTGCTACCTCTTCTTCCCCCTCAATTCTAACTAAGGCAGTTTGGTGTTTATATAAATTAAAAATTATTCTCCTATCCTTATAATCTATACCCGTTTCTTTTAAAATTCTAAACATTATGTCCCAATCTACATTATCAAATGCCTTTTCTAAATCTACAAAATCTATGCAAGTTACCTTTCCTACCCTCTTTCTTTTTTCTACTACCGTTTTTAGTGCTAGAATCGCCTCTCTCGTCCCTTTGTTTTTCCTAAAACCAAACTGATCTCCTCCTAGCCTTTCCTCTACTTTATTTTCTAATCTCCTATAAATAATCTTTAACAATATCTTCGATGCATGTGATAGTAGGCTAATGGTCCTATAGTTCTCACACAAATTAGCTCCTATTTTCTTCGGCATTGTTACTATTCTACTACGCTGAAAATCCTGTGGTACTTCTCCCTTCTCATATATTTTACAAACTAACCTGTATAATCGCTGCTGCATTTTTTCCCCTGCGTGTTTTATTAATTCGGCTGGTATCATATCAATCCCCGCTGCTTTGTTATTCCGTAAATCATTTAATGCTCTATGAAACTCTGACCTAAGTATGCTAGGACCTAAGTCATCCTCATCTATCTGTTCCACACTTTCTAGCTCCTCCATGTCCTGCCTACCTTTATATAAATCTTCAAGATACTCCTTCCATCTTCTAGCTTTTTCCTTATTTTCTGTGAGTTCCTTACCCTGCTTATCACATATAATATTACCCTTTGGTTTTACTTTAGAAAAATGTGACTTAATTTTCCTGTAGCCCAAATCTACTTTACCTCTTCTCATATCCTCCTCAATATCCTCACAGTTTCCTTTTATCCACTCTTCTTTCGCTAGCTTGCATTTCCTATTAATTAAGTTCCTTAGTTCCTTATATTTTTTCTGTCCTGCTTCTGTGTTTCCTATTTTAATTTTCCTTCTTGCTTCTATCATTTCAACTATTTCTTCCGTGATCCATTCCCTCCTACCTGCCCTCTTCTTTGTGCCTAATACTTCATTTGCTGCTGTAGTTAACCCATTTCTGATTTCCCTCCATTCGCAATCTATGTCGCTCCTAGATGTTCCATTAGCCATGATTTCTACTTTCTGCTTGTACTTTTCACATACATCAGCTAATTTTAACCTATCGACATCTACTCTGACCTGTTTAAACTTCTGTAATTTCTTGAATTTGACCTCTGAGTCCAGGACTACTAAATTATGGTCACTATCAATATCTGCTCCAGTATATAACTTCCAATTCCAAAAAATATATAACTGAAAATGTATATCGTCTCATCACGCTAAAAGGCCTAAGCTCAATGTTCAATATATTGAGCAATCTAAATTTTGATTATTTGGGTATGCAGAAAGATTTGAACTATCTTTTCGAAATTTTTTAAAATAATATCGTTGATGCGTATCATATAGCATTTCCTATTTAAATGCTTAAAAGGAAAAATTTGCGAGAATGGTATTAAATGGTTCACCCCAGAACTAATAAATATGCATGAACACTTGCATTTGATTTGTTAGCTATACAACAAGTATAAAATTAATGAACTACTCCCACTACGTAATAGGCTTAAATGGCAATACAGATTAGCTAAGGCTAAAATTAAATGTAATGACGACTTTATGAAAAAATCTAATAATATCGGAAAATCAATGTGGCAATTTATCAATGCAAAGAGAAAACAAACTAATTTGGTAAAACTGTATTTTAAAACAAAACATTAATGTTATATTGTCCTCTATATGTAAACTGATCAATTTGTGTTTTCAATCATCGACTTTTCCTGAATGTATGAAGATTGCTTCTGTGATCCCGCTCTTTAAAAAATGAGATAATAATAATGTAGAGAACTATCTCCAATCTCATTGCTACCGGTATTATCCAAAATAATCGAAAAAGGCAATGTCAACTAGAATTTATGAATTTTTTGAGGTAAATCAGTTGTTCAGTGAGGCTCAATTTGGTTTTAGAAAAAATCGCAACACCTTTTATGTTATAATACACTTTGTACAAAGAACGATTGCCTGTTTTGAGAGAGGTGAATATTAGCTGTCAGTCTTTCTCAATCTGAGTAAGGCCTTCGACTGTGTAGATCATGTTATTCTTATTAAAAAACTTGAGAAATATAAATTTTCTGATTTTCTGATAATAGCTAAACTTACTTCGGTCTTATCTAACTAATAGATCGCAAGAAGTACTTTATAATAATATGACATCAAAATGAAAAAGTGTATCAATAGGCGTACCACAGGGATCTATTCTCGCCCCCATACTTTCTTTGATTTTGTAAATGATTTTCCAAATTCCCTACTCAATTATTACTCTATTCTGTACGCTGATGATACCACCATTTCAGTAAGCAACACAAATTTGAAAGTAGTGGAAGGAGAATGTGAAACTGCACGGTCGAGGGCTTTTCTATGGTTTAACACTAATAAACTTTACATGAACGAGTCAAAAATAAATTTTTTGCTATCTACTTTAAGAAATCCTAATCCCATTAATGTCGTTCTCTCGGATGATATAAAAGTCCTAGGTGTACATTTAGATACAAAATTATTATGGCAGCAAATACAGATGAGCTAGCGAAACGTCTGTCTAAGAATATTTTTATAAGTAGAAATTTATCCAAGGATGTATCTATATCTGTAATGAAATGTGCGTATTATGGGCTATGTGAATGATTATTAAATAATGCTATTGTATCCTGGGGATACAGCTACGGCAGGCATAGAATTTTTGGTCTGCAACGAAGGGTAGTGAGAATACTATAGAGAAAGATATAGAGAAAATTGTAAACAAGCTTTTATATACTTAGGAATTCTTACTTTCCCTTGTATATATGTTTACCAATGTGTCCTCTATGCCCGAAAGAACATTAATAACTATCTGTTGCAAAAAGATATTGATGGATATACCACAGATTGAATATTAGACAAGACATATGTAGACTAAACAAATCACAAATCAGTGTATTACCAGGCAAATTATATAACAAATTACCGGTAGATGTTAGAAATTTAAGTGACAATACGTTCAAACTGAGAGTTGTTCGTTTTCTTAAATGCAAAGCTTTTTATAGTTTAGATGATTTTTTAAACTGTGATATTTGTAATATGTGAGCTTTCTTTATATTGTATCTAAATAATTGCTTTTATTATTATTTTTAATGATTATATTGTAACGTATGTATATACTTTGTTTTTCTCATCAATAAATTTATCTTTCTTTATCTATCTATATCAAGAGAGCGTAGCAGTTTTCAGATAAAATCTGAAGAATTTAAGTAAAATACTTAAATTAAGTCAGTAAAAAACGTGAGAACATGGACTGCTGCAACTACAAGATAAAGTGCTAATGTGCAGATTTCTGGCAACAATCTGAGATTATTAGTACCTCGATTAACTCTACATGGGCTGACGCTGCTCTCAGTTGAAAAAATTAGCCACGAAATATTACACAACATCGAACTTCTTTTTAATTAGTATAAAATGGTCTGGGTACTATTTGTTTTCTATATATCACATACCTAGTAATATTTCCTCCAGCATTTTGCGGTTCGACATTTGTTCGGATGCCGCCGCCATTCATTAATCCTATAGGAGTATCTGTCCAGTATTTGCCAGCGTAAATAGACGCTCTATAAGTAACAAATGCATCCACAATTAAATTACCGAAATTACATTCCATTTTTCTGCAGTTGTGTTCCGTGGAGTCCAATTTTACCTGATGAAAATAGTAAACGGCATCAATGTATAATTTGAACAAATAGTTGATACAAAATTGAGTTTCTAAACAAAGCACTTGCGTTCTTATAAAATTTTAATTTCAAGGAACCTAGCATTATGTGAGTTTTTAATAGAATTATTAATTTATATTGTTTTAAAAGATTTATAGGTCATATTTATTTAATTTAATAGTATTAGACTTATTTATTTAATAGTATATCAATCACGATTCGTGACACAGCTATTTATTTAGTTTTTATCTTGTTCTACTGAAGATGAGGGCATAGCCTCTGAAATGTACATCTAGCTACTTAATGCTTTAAGTTACGGTATTTGGGTGATATTCTATACTATTATATTTTTAGTTTTATACTTTAGAGTTAGTTTGCTTATAGTATTCTTGTTGTCATATATCATATACATTAACGAATTCAAACTATAAGCAATGTCTATACAGATAACCATTGCAACTGTACCCATGATAAATTACACTACACGGGGCAAGTATAGATAAAAATGTATATGAACTTTTGGGACAATTGAGCAGTTATTTTAATACTAGCCACACCTGTCGATATCCTGACTTAGCTCGCAGTGAGTAAACATAACTGAAGATGGCACCAATAACGTAAAAAAAGGCAAGATAGCTATAGATGCCACTAGTGTCGAAAAATGAATTAGTGTGTCAATAAAAACGTAATATAACCTAACTTAATATGTAAAAGAATAGAAATCCGAAATAAATGTAAAGATAAATCAACAATGATCATAAGTAAAGATAATTGCACTAGAACAATCGTATCGTCTTCTCCATATTCTTCAATAATATTGATGAAATTACTACACGAAACGAATCATTATACATTGTGCTAGTGGTACATAATGCTTGATGCCTCAGTTCCGCTTTCGCAAAATATTCTAGAATTCTGTTTTAGGAATCTTAAAAATAGCTCGAATAATAACCGTAAATGCTTGTAATATGGATACTCGTAGTTATACCGCTCCAATACTTGTAAAAATGAGAATCGTTGTACATTACAAACTTTTTTTCAGAATACACGGTAATTTTTTAAACGCTGTTCCATTATTAATTGTACTCCAATCGATTTATAACTATAGCTTCGATGTTTGCGTAGAAGATAATGTAAATCATTTTCTCTGTTTATTTGGTACGATCTTGGATATAATGTTATATACGTATAAGGCCCGGTCATTCCATCTGTGTATAAAGCAGTGGCGGCTCTTGACATTTCAATCGAGGAGGGCGCATTTCTTAAAAAATAACATAATAGATTTGGGCTACAGGAAAATTAAGTCACATTTTTCTAAAGTAAAACCAAAGGGTAACATTATATGTGATAAGCAGGGTAAGGAACTCACAGAAAATAAGGAAAAAGCTAGAAGATGGAAGGAGTATCTTGAAGATTTATATAAAGGTAGGCAGGACATGGAGGAGCTAGAAAATGTGGAACACATAGATGAGGATGACTTAGGTCCTAGCATACTTAGGTCAGAGTTTCATAGAGCATTAAATGATTTACGGAATAACAAAGCAGCGGGGATTGATATGATACCAGCCGAATTAATAAAACACGCAGGGGAAAAAATGCAGGAGCGATTATACAGGTTAGTTTGTAAAATATATGAGAAGGGAGAAGTACCACAGGATTTTCAGCGTAGTAGAATAGTAACAATGCCGAAGAAAATAGGAGCTAATTTGTGTGAGAACTATAGGACCATTAGCCTACTATCACATGCATCGAAGATATTGTTAAAGATTATTTATAGGAGATTAGAAAATAAAGTAGAGGAAAGGCTAGGAGGAGATCAGTTTGGTTTTAGGAAAAACAAAGGGACAAGAGAGGCGATTCTAGCACTAAGAACGGTAGTAGAAAAAAGAAAGAGGGTAGGAAAGGTAACTTGCATAGATTTTGTAGATTTAGAAAAGGCATTTGATAATGTAGATTGGGACATAATGTTTAGAATTTTAAAAGAAACGGGTATAGATTATAAGGATAGGAGAATAATTTTTAATTTATATAAACACCAAACTGCCTTAGTTAGAATTGAGAGGGAAGAAGAGGTAGCAAAAATAGGGAAGGGAGTTCGGCAGGGATGTACACTCTCACCGTTATTATTTAATCTATATATAGAAGATGCAATAAACAAAGTAAAAGAAGAGTATAGTGTAGGTGTGAATGTACAGGGAGAGAAAATATATATGCTGAGATTCGCCGACGATATAGCTATATTGGAAGAAAGCGAAAAGAATTTAGAAAGGGTATTGAATGGTATGCAGGCAGTATTGACTAGGGATTTTAACATGAAAATAAATATAGGTAAAACTAAAGTGATGAGGTGTGACAAAAAGGAATGCAGCAGAAAAATGAGGATCACAATAGGAGATAATAGAATCGAAGAAGTGTCCGATTTTTGTTATTTAGGCAGTAGAATCACAAAAGATAATCGAAGCAAGGTAGATATAAAGTGTAGGATAGCACAGGGTAGGAAGGCATTCGTAGAAAAAGAACAGATTTTAGGATCAAATATTGACTTGGGTATTAGAAAAAGATTACTGAAGGTATATGTTTGGAGTGTAGCACTGTACGGGTGTGAGGCGTGGACTATAGGAAAGGAAGAGAAGCGTAGATTAGAAGCACTTGAAATGTGGTGTTATAGGAGGATGATGAGGATTGGTTGGGAAGATAAAGTAACAAATGAAGCTGTACTAGAGTTAGTAGGGGAGAAGAGAAGTATCTGGAGAGTGTTACAGCGTAGGAGAGACAGATTAGTAGGGCATATTCTTAGGCATGGGTGGATTATGCAATTGATCATAGAAGGTAGAGTGGAGGGAAAGAGAGGGGTAGGTAGGCCTAGATTGGAGTATGTGAGTCAGATAATTGAAGACGTTGAGATGAATAGCTATAGGGAGATGAAGGGATTAGCTCAGGATAGATCGGCATGGCGTGCTGTTTCCAACCAATCTTTAGGATAGCGGACTCTTTAACTAACTAAATTAAATTAAATTAAATTAAATTAAATTAAATTAAATTAAATTAAATTAAATTAAATTAAATTAAATTAAATTAAATTAAATTAAATTAAATTAAATTAAATTAAATTAAATTAAATTAAATTAAATTAAATTAAATTAAATTAAATTAAATTAAATTAAATTAAATTAAATTAAATTAAATTAAATTAAATTAAATTAAATTAAATTAAATTAAATTAAATTAAATTAAATTAAATTAAATTAAATTAAATTAAATTAAATTAAATTAAATTAAATTAAATTAAATTAAATTAAATTAAATTAAATTAAATTAAATTAAATTAAATTAAATTAAATTAAATTAAATTAAATTAAATTAAATTAAATTAAATTAAATTAAATTAAATTAAATTAATTAATTAATTAATTAATTAATTAATTAATTAATTTAATTAAATTAAATTAAATTTAAAAAATTATCAATATAAACCTGTCTATGTTCGCTATCTGTGTTCGTTGTCTCTTCTGCCTCAATATTTTCAGAGCAAATTTATATCTAGGTCAAGATCGTCTAGTGGATGTTCTTCATTGCGCATTTGTGCCAAGTTGTGAAGAATTACAGTCGCTATAATAATGTCGTGTGGCAGTCTATACCTCATCCCCACGCTCAGTACTGGGAATCGACGTTTCCAAATCTCAAAATTACGTTCAACAATATTTCTCGTTCTTATTTGTGACTCGTTGAATAATTTTTCGTTGAATAATCTTTTTAATTCGTGTGGTGTCCAATCTTTCCACGTACTATATATACTATATATAGCAGGCAACGACTCATCCATTGGCAATGTTTGCTCACTGATTTCTACTTGTACATTCTCTGTTTCTGCGATAAGATCATTTTCAGTATGGGAGACTTGCGTGTCAGGAATAATGTCTTCCATCAACAACTGTGGACTGATACTTAGGGGTATTGAAGATGTGGGATATTGAGGGTGTACTTCGCATTCTACCAATTCTTGGATTGGAAGGGAATCGCTCTTGTTGCGGGTGGGCAACCCCTCTACGAGGGTCAATATTGACAGTACGCTATTTTAATAATCATTAAATCATTTTCATAAACATTTCTGTTCACAACTGTCGCCCCCTGTTTTATATATAGCCTGCTTATTGTCGGCTTTCTTATTTTTAATATTTTTCTTAATGGCATACTTCAATCGCAAAGTTTTTTTACTTCTATGATGCAGTTCTACACTTGATGCATTGAATTCCTGGGCAATGCGTTCCCATGCATCATCTTCATTCCTTCAGGTAGTTTCATCCGTGCATTTATTTTCAATGATGTGTGTATATTTTTTCACCAATTGCACTAGGAACAGAGGAACCAAGTAGTACAATTTCTTACTACATTATGTATATACTCATAATAGATTGACACACTGAATTTGAGAGCTCATAAATGGCGTATTGCCTGTGTTGGGAACATGGCCACTTGGGTCTAGTTCCACAATTATTTAACAAAAAAAAATTGGGATTCATTATAGTGATAGTAGTATAAAAGTGTGAAAGTATTATGTAAAGAATTAAATGTCTGTTAAAAAATGTTATATATTAGGGGATTGTAATTTTCAAATTAGAAAGCACTATGCATGGTGTGTTGACGATGGAGTGCGATTAAAGGATTGATGTAACCAATGCTATATTGGTGATTTAATAAATATTATGTAATGTTCTTAGATCAATGAATTTGAGGTATGTTAATAATTAAATGTTAACATGTGTTTTTATATGTTAATCTAATAAATACTTTAGCTCTGGTGAAGATATTGAGAAATATATCGAAACGTTAGCAAGAATTTAAAAGAAACTTTTTGTCTACAATTGTCCGATACATTCACAACTTGAATTATTATGTAAGTTACCTTTCCTACTATCATTCTTTTTTCTACTACCATTTTTAGTGCTAAAATAGCTTCCCTCGTCCCTCTGTTCTTCCTAAAACCAATATGATTTTCTACTAGCCTTTCTGCTACTTTATTTTCTAATCTTCTATAAATAATCTTTAACAATATTTTCGATGCATGCGATAGTAGACTAATAGTCCTCTAGTTCTCACACAAATTTATTCCTACCTTCTTCGGCATTGTCACTATTCTACTGCGCTGGAAATCCTGTGGTTTTCCCTCCTCATATATTTTACAAAATAGCCTGTATAATCGACCTGCATCTTTTCCGTTGCGTGTTTTATTAATTTTGCTGGTATCCTATCTACTCCTGCTGCTTTGTTATAAATACATATATAGGTTTACAGTGCATAAATGAAATAAAAGTTGCTATTATTAAAATGAACAATTATTATTTCAAACTATTTATACTAGTGATTACGTAAAAAACATCCTAAACAACTAACGCATTGATGTGTCCTGACAATTACAGGAAAATGACATTGCAATAGACAATACTTTTTCATTTCCTAAAGCAAAAGTTCATTTGAAATAATTAATTTTGTTGTTTAAATAATATTTATTTATCTCTTATCGAAATCGCAGTTACAAAACGAACACGTGAATAAGATGTGATTTCACAATTATACTGGTATAGTATTAATATGTTGAGCAGTGAACATATTGCACTGTGCGTGTACACTAAGCTGCATCTTGATATAAAAATTTAGTATCTATTCGAACCAGTAGTGTAAACAGGATTTGGGTTAGGGGGCTTGTGACAAAAATATTTCTAGACTATCAGAATTTTGAGTATATAGCAAAAATTTTATTTTCCACCTAAAATGAGCCGCATCGGGTGCACTGGGTCACCGGAGTATAAATTAAATGTAGAGAAAGCTAAAAAATATATATTAAGGAAAAGCGGATGTTTACATTTATTATATTTTAGTGTCGATGGTGTGCCAATGCACCGTATATGCCTCCTAGGGGCAAGAGGAGGCTTTTTTTCACTGTCAACGACGCTCTGGCCTATAGAGCGGTCCCTATAATGGATCCCCTAGGAAAGATTCTGTAGGATTCTGTAAGGGTCTGTAGGAATGATTTCAGGCTATCCCATGATATTAGGGGGATCAGACTAAATCGGTGGGGTGACGGCTAAAGTATGCACTCATTGGTCGGTGCAGAGCAAGGAAAAACCAGCACCGTATATATTTTTCAAGTCTACAGCATGGCAATAACGATTTCTAATAATACGTCGGTGAGATAGACGTTCGGATGAATAGCTATTGGAAGATGAAGGAATTAACTGAGGATAGATCGACTTGGGTATTAGAAAAAGATTACTGAAGGTATATGTTTGGAGTGTAGCACTGTACGGGTGTGAGGCGTGGACTATAGGAAAGGAAGAGAAGCGTAGATTACAAGCATTCGAAATGTGGTGTTATAGGAGGATGATGAGGATTGGT
Organism: Leptodirus hochenwartii; assembly: GCA_947310635.1. Taxonomy (NCBI): domain Eukaryota; kingdom Metazoa; phylum Arthropoda; class Insecta; order Coleoptera; family Leiodidae; genus Leptodirus; species Leptodirus hochenwartii. The sequence continues at coordinate 14,572,490 of OX371180.1, read as the reverse complement.
TGGGAAGATAAAGTAACAAATGAAGCTGTACTAGAGTTAGTAGGGGAGAAGAGAAGTATTTGGAGAGTGTTACAGCGTAGGAGAGACAGATTAGTAGGGCATATTCTTAGGCATGGGGGGGGATTATGCAATTGATCATAGAAGGTAGAGTGGAGGGAAAGAGAGGGGTAGGTAGGCCTAGATTGGAATATGTGAGTCAGATAGTTGAAGACGTTGAGATGAATAGCTATAGGGAGATGAAGGGATTAGCTCAGTATAGATCGGCATGGCGTGCTGTTACCAACTAATCCTTAGGATTGGGAATATCTAACTAGCTATTTTAATGCGATTCTATAGTTAGTAAAATATGAAGAATACTGAGAAAATATTCGGACTTTTTACACTTTATGAAGCCCCTATGCGTAATTGTATTGTATACAAATAATTGAATAAGTATATTGATAGGAAAAATAGAAAAAATAAGAGAAAAATATATAAGACATGTTATAAATTATGCTCAATTTCCGATATAAAAAAAATATTCAAGTGTTCAAATGTTCAAATGCGAATATATTATATATTAGGTGAAATTACTTTGTACAAATATTGATATTGTCAATTTATTTTAGTCACTTCCTCCATATTGTCATTCATAATATCTAAATATAGGGGGCACCGTGGTGCCGTGGTATAGTCGAGAGACTGGCACCGTGGAGTTGTGGGTCGAATTCCGCTCCGGTCTGGAATATTTTTTTGCGGAAAAATCCCTTCCGGACCATGGACGTTGTGAATTTTGCCATTCAGGAGTACCTTGAATGTGCCATGAATTGCTCTAGTTATATAATATGTTCGATGTTGGCTAATACGCTAAGTTCGTAAGGCCATAAGGAGGATGGGAGTGCCTTCAGCACCCAACCTTTTTTTATTAAAATAATAATAATAATAAATATATAAATATATATTATTGTCCTCAACCATAAAAACTGATTGCAAACTGCACGGAAATTAAAATATGGTTCATGCATCATCTACCGAAATAGTTGGGAATAAATAAATGTTATATTTACTTAGTCATTCTTAATTTGTAAACAACTTTTCGTTTACAAAGAAATTTTTTTTAATTTTTAATTTTATAATTTTTAATTTATATATATATATATATATATATATATATATATATATATATATATATATATATATATATAGTATATCAATCACGATTCGTGACAGAGGTATTTTCTTTAGTTTTATATTGTGCTACTGAAGATGGGCGCATAGCGCTTGAAATGTACATCTAGCTACTTAATGCTTGTTACGGTATTTGGGTGATATTCTATATTATAATTTAACACCATAGTGATAATTTTTTAAATTATATGTACATAAATGATGGCCACATTCACCTCAAAACAACACATAATTATTATTACCACATATAAGGTCAATTACATATAACAAAAAAAGAAAAGTTACTTCGTTCTATAATACTTCGTTGGATAATGTCGTAATTAATTTAACTAAGTATTTACATTTTTAAAGCGTAGTTATATTCAAAATGTGGAATTTGGAATTTTACTAGTTTTGAAAGTTATAGTTTATTTTATAATACTCAGCTTGCAAATATTAATTCATTAATTACATTTAATTCAATAACGTTGAAACCTTAAAATATCTTTAAATTAATAAATACAAGACTTATAACAATGGTTTTTTCTCAATCGTGTTTTTTCCAGCAGAAGTATAGATTCAATAATAGAAAACCTCTTCAAATATATACAATCTGTAGGTATATAATATTACAAAGAAATTTGCATGAGCTCATAGATTTACCACCAACCAAATAGGTAAAATCGTCTACAAGGGGTGTATAGGTCTAATGTGCTTATCTATCGTACAACTGTATGATGCGAGTTCTCTGTTTCGAAACTCCACCTTTCGGAGACGTTGTACCCCCCGTGGAGATTTCAAATCTGAATACCCGTGATGGTACTCTAGGGCCTTAAGATGCATCATGTGGCGACATTGTTATAAATTAATGTATTGATTTGCATACAGTCACTTTAAACTGCCAAACAATTTTACATTTCCAAAGAAATTTTGAAGAAATTAAAATTAAGGCTCCGTAAAATTGAGAAGTATTATAAATTATTGTCCAGCCACTGCAGCAAGCTCACAATCTATTTCACACAGTCAGTATACTGAATAGAACCATCTACAACGACATGCCATACCCATACTACACACATTGGTTCGTTTACGTCGTTTCAACTCGTGGAAAAACGAATTGCTTTGAATCGGTGCGTTGATTTAAGGTAACGCGTTGGTTCAACGCATCATAAACCGCAGTATGGTAAGAATCAGTGATCAGTGATCAGTGTGCACCATGCGAACCAAAAACCGGTAAAACCGATTAGTCGATGAACCGGTGAAAATTCGTTTGAACCCGTTTTCGGGTTGAAGTACGAATATTCAGTCACATCGGTAGTGGTTTATACCGGTTCTTGGCCTTCCTCCTCATTGAGGGATGACGTCATTATACAGTAGTGACGTTTTAGCATTATGATGCGGACGGCCCGAACCGGCATAAAAGTGAACAGGTTCTCCGGAGCGCCACTTTAAACAGAACGATATATACAGCTTGAAATAGATAATTTGAATGAATTTTATATATATATATATATATATATAATTTTTGGTACATAGGCATTTTACATTTAAAAATTAATTGCTGTGATTGCTTATTAGCTCTTCTATTTACTTTATAGGAAGTCGGTTCCATAAATACAATAAAATTCAGAATTTAAAACTACATGTGATCTATGTGGCATAAGATTAGCCACTATTGGTGGTAAATCTATAGCTTCAATAGTTTATAAGAAAACTTGGATCAAATTTATAGCTGTTACTGTTACTTGAGTGCAATTATTGCTTAAATTACATAAATTATCTATTGCTACTAATGTAGACTATCGTTCATACATTTGTGCGATAATAACAGGACCATGAACAAGATAGAGCAAAGGTCGATAAATTCATGAACTTGATCTTTAGGATAGGCATGAGTTCGTAATTTTTGAATTTCAATGAGGAAAACGATGAACATATTAATATAATTAGATAGCCCTCAATTCTAGGAATTGGTTAGACAAGCACGACAAGCTAATATCTCCTGAACTATTTCCTTTGTTTCCTAATAATTATTCATCGTAACGTCTTCCACTATTGGACACACATATTCCAATCTAGGCCCATTCCCCGCTGGAATGCTGTTTACATCGATGTTTTTAATTTCATCATCAGTTAACCATCTGAAACCTCCATATGGCAGATATTGTGACATTGCCCATCCATATAAATTATTCGTATCCCAATAAGCTAGGAATGAAGATTCTTGCTCTTTATCATATGTTGGCATCTACTTGTTGTTCGTGGTAGCATGTCTCAAAGTGCAAGTGCATATACCACCACGTATCCCTCGTCTTATGAAATTGTGTTGGTCAATGTCTGTCAAAAGTTCCAATGTAACCTCGGTATATTTTAACATTGCCGACCATGGAAGAGATGGTGCTGTATAAAAATGGGCTGAATCGAGTTCGTAAACAGAGTGGCAAATCTTTTTGATTGCTTCCTAAATATCTGATAGGAGGAGTACATCAGTAATGAGGTAGATTTCACTAAATTGTTATGTTTCACAATTAAAAGTTGTCCATACATATTTAGCATGCTCATAATCCTCATCACTGTTTCCTTTACCATTCATGCTTTTATAAAATTTATCTTTGGATGGGAGTTGTGTTTCGAAAAGTGTGTTGTAGCTTGTAGTGTATGAATATGGAAAAACACCCTTTCGACATAATAGTTGCAATTTATTATCATCCGGAAAATTACTTTTAACATTTATTAACTGATCTTTGCTGAGATTTCTGCTTCGTTTATCGAGTGAACTGGATATAAATTTGAACTAGTCTTAAAACCACAGCTTAACAAAAACACTTTTTTATGATTGCTTGCATCGAGACGAGTATCAATGTGAATTGTTTTTGAAAATGATATGTATTTTTCCATATTCTGAGGGATTATCTCAACAGGTTGTTCAATATCGAGGGCTAGTTCATGAATAAACAAATGGCTATCATATCCTCTCAAATTATGGAAAAATACGGGGAAAAAGGTGGGTATCTTGTAATTTAAGTAACACTTTGAATGTGCACAATCACCATATACATGATTGTGATCCCGTATCTTAATATCATCTACTCTCATAAGTCGTTCACAAATATGGCAGGTTGTAGCCGCATTGAATGCCGCAAGCTGAATTGTAGTTAAATCTTTCATAGGTACAGTTTCCTTCAAATAATCGTTGTAAAATCGTTTACAATCCTCAGTGAGTGGATTGATAAATACTGAGCAACAATCTAAACTGGTGTATTGAACTAATTTGTTTAATGATGAGTGAAAAGAGCATATTACATTATATGCGAAAGAGGATGCTTTATGTATAGCTGTTTGTCGTATATATGACGCATCAGGAGTTGGTTGTACACTTGATGTAGGAACTAACATAGTTTCCATATCGGCATATATACAGAAAGGGACAGTCATTTGAGCGTTATAGTCTGTAAATTTTAACAAGTTTTGGGGTACATATTTCCCTTTTTATTCTTGATATAATTTGTCGATGATGGTAGGGTAGTTGAAACTTTATTATAATCATCGCTAATGTGAGCTAAATATTTACTTTCATTTGAAAATGTAATTAGGCATCCATCGCACAAAAATGTAACATGGCTTCGCTTTGAAACCTGCACTGAAATGAGTCAACAGGTTTTTAATTAGACAAAAATGCCTCTTCTCACCATCTTCAATAAATAATAAATTAATAAGACGTACATTTCATTTCTAGGTGAAGTGTAATTGACCAATTATAACATTGCGTTTTTCTCTAGGATTGATTGATAAATTATTCAAAAGTTCAAATTTGGGAATATCTTTAAATGTTATGAGTATTGAAATATCTGTTAAATTAAGAATGTTTGTATAATTTGGATAGGAAGACAATCGTGTAGGGTGTGATTCTGCTAGATTTAGCCCTGCCACAACTAAGTGAAAAAAACATGCGTTATCAATATTTTCAATATTAATGCATGCCTTTCGCGCTTGAATATCCCTGGGCAGGGCTATATAGGAACCACCTTTGAGTGGAGTATATTTATTGCAATTTACAGAAAGGTGTGAAACTGAAATGAGTGTCCAGCCACTATCGCGTTGGAAGAAACTTTCAGCATCTTTAATTAATTTACCGCAAAATGAATTGAAAAGTTCTATTAAATCTATAGATAGTTACAACTTCAAATTTTGTTGAAAATGATTTTAATTCAATATTAAGACCTATATCTGTTTGTTTTAAATAATTACCGAATATTTCAATATTGACTTTTAAACTTTTATTCTTATGCAACTGTTCCTGTATTATGGTTTTTGAGCCAACAGATCAACTACATCAACTATATCTAATCTTGTTAAGGAGTGTCTCAGTGCTTTTGAAAGATCTGAATATCTACGAGCGACTTTTATTGACTTGTGAAAAGCTATTGATCTGGTTAACCATGAAATACTATTGCGAATGCTCTATGCATATAATTGTGTTCCTAAATGTTGCAAATTAATTCTCTCATACCTTTCGAATAGAATTCAAATAGTATCTTTTGACAAAAAAAATTCGACGGTAATGAAAATCAGTCATGGTGTGCCATAGGGATCTATTCTGGGCCCACTCTTATTCTTGATATATGTAAACGACATGCCCATATCAGTTAAGGGTACAAATACAATGATGTATACAGATGACACTTCATTTTATAATGCACAAGGAAATTTGACTGTAGCAAATACTATAAATTGTAAAGCACAATCTGACTCATAGGAATGGTTTTGCTCTAACAAATTGAAAATGAATGCGGAAAAAAACGGTTAACACTGTTTTGACGCTGAAACATTATGAGTCAAAACATGATTCAAATGTAGTAAACTGCTTGGGCTTTTACTTAGACTCTAAATTGCTTTGGGACGTACATACAGACCATTTGGCAAAAAAGCTAAACTCAGCAATTTTTTTTTGCCCTAAGAAAATTACGTAAATCTGTGAGCCTGCGAATGCTGCGCACAGCCTACGTTGCTATGTTTGAAACAGCAGTCAGGTATAGGCTCCTGATACGGGGCCATGCCACGGGCAGACACAGGCTATTTGCATATCAAAGACGAGCAATACGAGCTATTGTGGAAGCAAAGTACAGGGATGGTTGCAGCCCACTTTTTAAGAAGCTTGATGTTCTTACAATACACTGGCTTTACATCTACATTACCCACATACATGCAAGAAATAACTTAAACCTTTATAATCAATACAAAGCTTTACATGTTTATGATACAAGAAATAACCAAGTCATATATCGAGAACAGATGCTAAGACTAACGAGAACAAGGACTGGCGAAAACTTCTACTGTTTTGCTTTCTATAACAGCTTACCTCTATGGACTAGAAGGTTAACATTAAATAAATTCAAGAAAACAATGCAAAGAGTACTCGTCTCGAAAACTTCTATTCATTTGATGAATATTTTACCAACATTGAAATGCACCTAAACGAAATATTGGTTAATCTAACGTGAAACATTTTTTTACTCTATATATAAATTTTACAATCTGTATTTTACAATTTTACAATTTTACAATTTACAATTTTACAATAATTTTATAACACTGTCGTTGAAATTTTTAATGTGTACTATAATTAAGATGTGAATTACTGAATATAATTGAATAAGATATCAATATATTATAATACAAATTGGCGTGTCTAAAAATATGTATAAAAAATAAAAATAAATTTAAAAATAGTTCTTATTAAATAAATTAAATAGACAAGATCAAATTGGGCCTGAATCTAAGTTCATTCAATTTGATTTAGATTTATGCATATATATACTTTCATAAGCATTTAACTCGGAATAATTCAAAACACTTTTAAGTAATTTAAGTTAACTAATTTGAATAAGATGACCTGATTCAAAAATATGCTCGGCGACAGCGCTTTTATCTTTTCTATTTAATCTGAAATGAGCTAAATGCTCCTTAAATCTAGTTTCAATGGATCTACGTGTTTGTCCTATATATACTTTACGACAAAATATATATACTTTATTTTATTTTTGCTTATTTTAGATTTCACAAATCAATAATTTCGTTAATTGTTAATTTTTATTGTTTTAAAAGATTTAAAGGTCATATTATATGCCATTTTTGAAGTACTTCTGTCATGTTGCCTTATTTATTTAATAGTATATCAATCACGATTCGTGACAGAGATATTTTATTTAGTTTTACTTGTGCTACTGAAGATGGGGGCATAGCCCTTGAAATGTACATCTAGCTACTTAATGCTTATTACGGTATTTGGATGACATTCCATATTAAGATGTAACACCGTAGTGATAATTTTTTAAATAGATTAATTTACTATTAAAAACTGGAAAATTATTATGCAAGATACGCAAGTTTACTTAAATTTTATTTCTTATTTGGTGTTTTGTTGAAAATCATTTTTGCACTAATTTTAATTTTGCTAGATGTCGTCTATAAATTTAATTTGATAAACTTGACTGTGGCGATGCTCGCTACTGGCCGACCGAACTATAATTTTTGTCCCGCACAGTCTCTAAATAGTTGACCTACCATAACCACAAGTAAAAATAAATGCATAGATATCAATGAAGTTTTTAACAGAATTTTAATTTCAAGTATTTATCGTTTTTATTTGTATCAATTTTGAACTTACCTTTGACTTTCCAACTACCATCTTTGTCAACGCTCTGATTTCAGGTGCATATTTCTCCACAATGTCCAGTATATCCTTATCTTGTGAAATAGAGCTATTTAATAGGAGGGGTGAGCCCTTATATCTGACAATATCTCCATTGTCATTAAAAGTAAGATTTAAGCGACCCATATATTTAGTGTAGGCGTAGGCTTGTACTACAGGGACTATTTTACCAGAAAGTTGTTCTATTTCCGTGGGATATAAGCCTTAAAAAACAAATTTTATAAAAAATGTGTGTATATATTTGTGTGTGGGGGGTGGTAAATTCTAATTTTATTTATTGACTGAAATATTTGATCTTGCTCTCACTTAGAGTATACTTATTTTAGTAGTATGATGACCATACTACTTTGACTTGTAGGTATCGTATGTACGATGACAACTGCCTATAGTAGCGACCATATAAGTATGCTATAAATTTTCTATTAATCTAGTGAAAATGTGGGCGTAGACCTCTTGCACCGGACACCCCGCTGTGATTGTCATTTGTATAATCCCTCTAGAAATTAAAATCCTTATCTTATAGTATACCTCATATAATAGACCTCTTGCACCGCTGCTTTGGTATAGCTAAATAAGAGAAGGGATGCATTGATATAAACGGGCATAGGTATTTTGCGCCTAGTAGTCAGGTAGTCGGTGTACTAAGGATTATAAAATGTTAATCCCCTAGGTAAATTGCGCTTAGACTGGCCAAACTGTACCTGCCAAAACCACGGGTAGTCCACAGGTAGGTTTCGCTAATAGTACTGGCATGGGGATTATTGAAGGGCATTATTGAATATATGGGGGGTACTGCTACATAATGTACAATTCATGACACTATATAGTTCTCGGGAAATAACCAATGAGTAATTATGAGTTTTCAATAGAAGATCAAAACTGTTCTTATTCAAAAATCAATTTTGAGTTAGTTGCGAGCAACAAAAGCTGACCTGACCTGACCTGACCTGACCAAATGATTGATTTATGACTGACCAAATGACCAAATATTTACACGTTCACTTGTATTTTATATATCAACAAACAATGCGAAATATGTTTTCAAACATACAGAATATTGAATGTCCATAAGGTGTGCATTTAGGCGCAATTTACTAGAGAGATTAACGACCGCTGAAAGGTTCTGAGCGCAATTTACCAGGGAGATTATAGCGCAGGTATATTTTACGCGCAAAATACCAACACTGGAGATAAACATAGAACTATATAAGCCCGTTCGCTATATTTATTGTAAGCAGCTGTAATTTTTATAATGTATTTTTGACAAATGTTCTATTTTAACATTTGTATATCTAATATATTTTTCTGTGTAATATAGAAATAAACGAATTTAAATTCAAATTCAAAGATGTCTAACACTAAAACAATGCTGGGCAGGTCAGGAAGATATTATTCTTATATTTTTGTATAAAATATTTTTGTATTGTGATCACCTTATTTACAATATTATATATTAATAAATGCACATTCCCCCCGTTCTGCTAGGCACTTCTGCTTGCTACGGTGCAACGGGTATATTAAGTCATTAGTACAAGACGGCAAGCGTCTTAGGATTATCGTTCAGCGGTGCAAGAGGCCTATGCCCGAAAATGTACACAAACGCAGATTCTTTCTGTTGCTACTAATAGATGCTCAACGTTGGTTAGAGCAGTGTTTTTCAACATTTTTTATCTGACGGCACACTTGAACCTATAGTTATACTTCCGCCGCACACTTAAATTATGATAATCAAAAAAACTTTAGAAATAAGCCGTTGTTATGCACATGTTTATTATGCGCTTTTTCACAGCAAGTTGTGTTACGCTATACAGTTCTGGGGTAGCTGCAGTAACAAACATTTTCAAAAGATATTTAGGCTACAAAAGCGTGCTGTACGCATTATTTATAAAGCACCTTTCAAAGCTCATTGTAAACCATTATTTCAGAATGGAAACATTCTAACCATGACAGGATTATATATTTTTGAACTATGTCTATTAGCACATAAATATCGCGCCACGTATAATAAAACTAGTCATATATATACTTATCCAACAAGCTGCTCTTCAAAGATCTATTTAACAAAACCAAATTCTACCTTCTTCAGAAATTCCTTATATTTATATGGCTGGTTATATATATAATAAGCTAACAAATGTAATGAAAGAAAATGTTAATATTTCACGTTTCAAAAGTAAATTACGGTCGGCACTCACAAAAAACTCATATTGTTCTATGGACGAATTTTTTAACGATGGTGACTTCGTCACCTAACAATTTGATAGTGTAAGGAATTCTGTAATGAGTTCCAATATTAATAGCAATCCAATATGTATATTTGAATCATACGGTATACATTTTGAAACATAATAGTCTAGTATATTTCCATTCAATGAATCCGCTTCTTTGTTCTTTTAAAATTCAAATTAATTTCAGACATTTCTTTCCAGAAATGTCTTTTAATCACAAATCAACAAATCACAACAAATATGTACTTAAACTAAATCTTCAATATTTCGATACATAAGAATCAAAGATCACTCTCACACAAAGAATCGGATGTCATCTGCACACGACACGAAAAACATCAACCACACATCAAGCATACGCACCATAACATATATAAGGCCTAGCTCACAGAGTGATCATATTCATATTCATATTCAAGCAATCAATTCATTATAATATTCATTCATATTCAATAACCATTCAACTACTATTCAAGCACCATGCAACCATTCGACCAGTATCATTCAACCATCAACCGTTCAATCAATAAATCAATCAATACTTCGAGCATCGTTTTCATTTAGTCCATTATTACTATCTACCCGTACCGTCCGTTTCTCTACTATAGTTAAAGAATGATATCTGATAACTGTTCACACAAAATGTATTTTCATTATGTATTGTGATTTTGATTTATTATCACCCTTAATTTATGATTGCATGTATATTATTCCAACCTACTTTATGTTCCATGTCATGTAAATCTTATAATTCCGCATAAATTGATATACTTTATATTTACTTACTGTATTTATATATGGGCAAATAAAATTTTACTTTACTTTAATTTACTTATAGTTTTGCTTATGCATATATAGTTTTTACTATATTATGTATACGGTTATTATAACAATGATATACTCGAATAATAAATTTAAAGAGGTTTTAATTTTGATATGAACACTTATTGTGCTTTAGACTTATATCGAAAGTAATTTGATTAATGATCCTTGAAATTTTTCGTGGCACACCTAAGATCCTTCACGCCACCTAGTGTGGCACACCGATTGAAAACCTCTGGCTTAGAGGTTAGATTATGGGACATGAGACCAAAAGGTCGCAGGTTCCATTAGTAAGTCCCGTATGTTTCATTTTTCTTGGACGATAACAGTCACTAGTGATTTGGTTTAATGTAAACTATAGCATTTAATTTCTTTAATTATTTTATAAAGCATAATGAAGAAGCAGCATTTTTAAATAATATTCTGCTGATATTTATTTAAGACATATGCGGTTCCGAACGTATCTGTCATTATACGTGTCTTGTGAGTTACTAATTCTTGGGTTAAGGCTAATGTTTACACGATCATGTAAGTTTTATTCCTTATTATATTATGTGATAATATAGTTCTTGCTGTATTTCTTTATTTTTCGGATTACAAATCTTACAGAATATAAATGCAACTAGCAGAAAACACTCGCACGTGTGCGAGTTCCGCAGCGAGGCAACAGCATACGCATCCGCCTTTGCGCGCATATCGTTCGGCGTTTGCGTATAGCTAAGTCCATTGTTTATCACGGGTTCACTCGTGCAAGCGATAATCTACAGCCACAAAAACAGCCCGTATAATCTGATTTTCCAATTTTCAGATTGAAACACTTGTGATCAGATGGAATTAGACCAACTAAAATCATTTCAATAAAAAGTATAGTTTACTATATTGCTCAATGCAGCCCATATAGGCTGCAGCGATTCGAAATTGGATAGATTCTTTTAATGGTGTACGGCTAAAAACAGAAGTAGAATTGAGTCAAATCAATTTTCTTATTTTAAGAATCACTAGTACACCATTTACGAAATGTTAATGGCAGAATGTATGCAAACAAATAAAATGAATAATTTTAGGACAAAAATTATCTCCTATCGTTACAGATATAATAATTGAAAATTCTATCGCGTTTTCTTAGAGCACACATACGCCCACACACATTGCAACATTGCTTTTATATAAGTAAAGTTTGTAAAATTTTTGTAAGAGTAAAATTATATTAGTAATTATAGTAATTATTTGCAATGCTGCAAATTAAAAATCTATTTTCGAACATGCACCTTGAAGCAGACGAATAATACATTTGATGTCTTTCTTATAAAAAATTTTAAAAAAATTATAAAAAAAAGATATGATTCTTAACACGTTATTTGTTAATATTTTGCTTTATGCAAAGTTGCATTCAGAAATCAGGCAAGCTAATGTTAGCTAACCACTCGTGACAATAGACAATGACAATGTTATGTAGACGTTGCAAGTACAAAAACGAAACAAATGAACTTGAAGCGGTTCATCTTAAACTAATATAAACAGGGTTTATTTAGGGTATTTAAGGGGAATCGTATTTGAATGGATCATGAAGGGTATTATACTTTTTTATAGATTGCTTACAGTTTTCATCTTATCATGTAACTTTTATGTCAGGCAAACTTTCAAGCTTCATGTTTGGCATTTTTTTCGTAATTTATCACATTGTTTCGATATATTTCAGCTATGTAGTAAAACTTATAGTTAATCCTCCAGAGATTTGTCGAATCCATTGGATCGCAGATATTTACATTTCCATCAAATATTGATTATCATATATGCAAACTACTGATTATCATATATGCAAAGGTTCAGTACTGTAAATAAGTATTCATGAATTGCAACAAGGCAAATGTTTAAAATTGGCTTGCCAATTTGCGTTATCATTTTCGTTATGTGTACCTGTTTAGTTTTGAGTTATTATTCGAGATATTCTGTTTCCAACCAATCCCTGGAATTGAAATTGGGATAACTAAAAATAATTTTAAAAAATAAATACTATATGGATTTAAAAAGGAAATAATAAATTTTAATAAATTTGAAGATGTGCATTAGGTATGCACGTTTAATTTTACATAATATTTAATTTACAGCAGCTGTAGATAGTCTCTTTAGGTCAGAATTTAATTTATCATTGGCAGAGAATGAGATGTAAATTTGAGAGTCGTCAACGTAAAAGTGAGATTTACCGTGTAAAAGTAAGATTTTAACTCAAATGTATAAATCATAAACATCAAGGGAGCAAGAATGGAGCATTGAGGGCCGCCTAGCGTACCAATAGAAAGTCTGAGGACGTATTATTAAGCACTACTTGTTATATACTACACGTTATATAACCCGTCGCGCAGCCTCATATGCAGGGCGCGCCCTAACAGTAGACCTCGCGCCTACGCGAGTGGAACCCTCATAAACAATCACTCAACTTAGCAACCAAGGGATACGCTTAGAGGCGCGAAGCGTCAAGACCTAGCAACAGCCAGCAATCCGCCCTAACGTGCGGATTACGTAAGTCTTTGCCTAGCTGCAGAACTCGCGCTTGCGCGAGTGTTGCTGTTAGTTATATATAGTAATATTTTTATAGGTTATGGATTTGGCCGTTACGTTGTGATATTCCATATTATAGGAAATTGAAAAAAAATACACAGTTTTAATATCACGTAAAAATTTAAATATTTATTAAATATTTATTCGACTAGTTTCGCTATAATGCATTTTCAAGAATGGTATAATTACAAAGAACACATGTATATATAATCAACATATTTATTCAAAAAGCCATGAACTAAATTTACTTAAATCATTGGAAATTCACAAATACCGAAAAAAAACGCATTATACACTACTTAACGACCAATTAGACTTGATGTCTAGTCCTTTATTCGATATTGTGCGCAGATAAAATCTTGTTTATATATACATGTGTTCTTTGTAATTATACCATTCTTGAAAATGCATTATAGCGAAACTAGTCGAATAAATATTTAATAAATATTTAAATTTTTACGTGATATTAAAACTGTGTATTTTTCTTTAATCTCCTATAATATGGAATATCACAACGTAACGGCCAAATCCATAACCTATACAAGTATTACTATGTATAACTAGCAGCAACACTCGCGCAAGCGTGAGTTCTGCAGCTAGGCAAAGACTTACGCAATCCGCACGTTAGGGCGGATTGCTGGCTGTTGCTAGGTCTTGACGCTTCGCGCCTTTAAGCGTATCCCTTGGTTGCTAAGTTGAGTGATTGTTTATGAGGGTTCCACTCGCGTAGGCGCGAGTTCTATTATTAGGACGCGCCCTGCGTATGAGGCTGCGCGACTTTGTATTTTTCTTCAATCTCCTATAATACTTGTATGTTCACTAAATACAGTTGCCATAAAAGGTAGTTAGTTTTTGAAGTAAAATTGCATATTTTTCTCTAAAATGTGAATTCAAACTTATTATACTGAGTTGCATGTTAGCAATTGTTAACGGAGATAAAGATAAAGCGAGCGCCGCGAACATAACACTCAACACGATATGGCAGCTAGCAAGTACGAGTCAAATCTCATCCTATCTGTTGGAAGCGCTAGAGTGAGAGCGACCATATACAGTATATCAGCTGTATCTATCGTTCGCGTGGTGTAATACCTATATAGCTAATACGGTTCTGACATTCTAGCGCTAGCCAGACGACCCAATACGAGTTAAATGCATATGCACTCATCTCACTCTATTGCAAGCAATAGGTGATAGCGACCGTATGCAGTATATCTTCTGTTTCTTCGGTTCGCTCCTCGCTTACATCGTCTAATATGTTTCACACATTCCAGCGGCTATCCAAGACCAGTACAAGTTAAATACATATATACAGTACATATGCAATATATACAGTGCAGGCAATGAGATGAGTGTATCATAGAGTGCAGGCAACCGATGTAGTATATCTTCTATTGGATGCCGCGCTTCTTTAACCTCCTAGAGAAGTTCAGAGAGAACAGAGAGTATATATATATATATATATATAGAATAGCCAGATAAGACAGTAGAATCTGTTCTGTGTATATACGATTTTGCCACGTGTTTCTCCAAGAATGTATTTAATAGAAATAATTTAATAAAAATGAATAGTGTTAGTTCTTTATTGAAAATAGAGTTTGTAGACTTTCTCTTGTGGACAAAGTAAAAATTAAAGAATTAGGTAGGTCATCGTCGGATTTAAATTTATCGCAAACTTGTGCAAGGAATGTTCAAAACCGGACATTTACGCGGCGTTTTACAAGAGATATTTACAAAAAAAATTATAACACAGATGAAGGACAGATTCTTTCATTTTCTTTCATTATTGCTACAAAATAATCTCAGTGAAACTTTCCCGCAAACTATACAAATATTTAAAATTATTTTAACAACCCCGATGACCACTGCTGAATCAGAGCGTTGTTTTTCAACACTTAAAAGAATCAAGACTTTTTTGCGAAATGCTATGGGTAATGATCGTTTAAACACGTTGGCGATGATGTGTATTAATAAAAATGTGGTGCGAGATATTTACAATTTTAACGAAAAAGTTTTGGAAAAGTTTATATCAATGAAAGATAGAAGAGTGGAATTCACTTTCAATAAATGATTGAATTTAATCATTTTGCATCCATTTTAGGTAAGATTTCTCACTATTATGTAATTTTTTAAGAAATGCCCCCCCCCCCCCCCCAGATTGAAATGGCACGAGCCGCCACTGCATACGATGGTACGCCTCATACATATACTTTTAGTAATCTTCTTCTAAAACTCGCCAATGTTTGACCTTAAATTAAATTTACGAATGCTTTTGAATCCTGTGCTGTCTTACATGTTATCTACGTTATTTCGGTTATTCTTTATAATTATAATATAATAGTGACATTCATAAAAGCTTCAAGAACGAAGTGGAAGAAATGCTAGCAGAAGACCAATTTGGTTTTAAGAAAAATACACAGAATAGAGAGGCCATTTTAGCGCTAAGAAGAGTAATAGGATAAAATATGAGTGTAGAAAAAGCAACTATCATAATATTAGTAGATCTATAAAAGGAATTTGATAATATAGATCTCGACATAATGTTTAGAATTCAAAGAAGCGGGAATAGATTATTATAAACTACAAATCGCTTTAGTTAGTATTAAATGAAAAGAAGAAGAACAAGAATTGGAAAAGGAATCAGGCAGGGATGTACACTTTCGCCATATATATATATATATGATACAACAATCAAGTTTAAAGAAGAGTATAGTGTACCGTGAAAATTAAGGGAGAAGAAATATTTATATTAACGTTTGTTGACGATATAACTATCTTAATAGAAAGGGAGCAGTATTTAGAACAGGTATTAAATAGTATGAAAGAAGTAATGATTAGAGACTATAAGACAAAAATAAATATAAGAAAAAGAAATGTGAAGTGTCAAGATGGAAAGTAAGCAAATTCTTGAAGGTTAGAATAGGATGTTAACATATATGAACTGTCAGATTTCTGTTATTTGGGAAGTAGTATGTCGGTAATCCTGTGTTACTTCAGCCTACTTATAAATTTCGCAAACTAGTCTATAATATCGATACTGCATTTTTCCCCTGCTTATATATTTTATTCTGCTGGTATCATGTCTACCCCTGCCTCTTTCACAATCCTTAAGAAAATAGAATACACTTATCAAACTGTAATCTAAGAATGATATGACTAACTCATCTTATCTATCTGTTCTACACTTCCTAGTCCTAGTAGGTTATGTTCTTAGATATGTGGGGTATATGCAATTAGTTAGAGAAGGCAGCGGGGAAGCAAGGGGTAGGGAGGACTAAATTAGAGCATTCAGGAGCTAGATGCGCATTTCGAAGGCTATGCCCCGTCTTCAGTAGCACAAGATAAAAACTAAATGGAATACCTCTATCACGAATCAATACAATGATATACAATCATGATTCGTGTTAACTATTTACTATTATTTCGTTGTTATCATTTCAATAGCAAATGTTTTCGAAGTATAAAAACCGATAATTATGGACAATTCGTTAATAATTATTTACTTTTTATAGATATTATATTTTGGAACGTCTTAAAATAATAGGTTCATTCTTTAGTTTTTATATCGGAAAGCAAATGAACTTTCATTGGGCAATGTTGCAATATTACAAGTAATCTTTGCTCTCCATATGCAAAGATAAAATATCAAATCTATTAATTTAGGATAAGTCATGGCACCCTGTTTATTGTGCAAGTAAGCTCATTTAGATTGTGTACTTGAGTCGAGATTCTATGGTCTATAGCAGGGGTTCCCAACCTTAATGTGGCGCGGGCGCAAGCCGGATTAAAAAAAAAAACAATTTACGTATTATGTACATTTATTATGAATAAATAAAAATTATTACTAAATAATTTTAAGCCATTACAATATTTATTTATTTACATGTTTTCACTTATGAGGCATTTACAAAAAAAAAAGCATTAAAAGAAAAACCATAAAGTTACAAAGAAAAGATAAAGTACACATAGTATAAACAGATAAAATAAAATAAAGAGTAAATTTACAATAAGTAAAAAAATAGTAATTAAAAATCAAATGGGATTCATAACAAAATGGTAATAAAAAAACATAAAATAAAACAAGGAAATGGAAATATTAAACAGAAAAAGGAAAAGAAGATTTATATTAAAAATACTCAAGATGTATCTTAAAAACAAGAGTTTGATTAAAATGGTATATAAAACTATCCCTAACAAGGCTAACCACAAACAAAAAGAAATCTGAAAGAGAGGCGTCGAAGATTAAAAATAAATAAAAATAAGAAAGTACAAATAGTGCGATCTTTGACATTGCACTTCACTTGCTAATTTCTTACAGTTGGGAGTGTAAGATGATAATCCCAATCGTAAACAGTTATCAACATTGGCACTGGTAAGAGATCTGATTTTTGATTTTATTATGTTCATGGTGGAAAATAAAGATTCGCACAAATATGTGTAAACAAAACAGGATTTGATTTTGTAGGCTCCTTTTTTCAGAAGAGTGTACTTTTTATGATCAACTAGATTCCAAAAGTTTTTATCCGTACCGTGAGATTTTAAGATCATGTCATTTTGAAAATTTACATCTCTTCTTCAATTTTTGATGTTTTTTCTTGAAGAAGTTCCGCTATGGATTTAGCAATTTCAGTCATGTCTATTTGTGTAGTAAAATGATTTACAAAAATGTAGCCACAGATAATCGATAATGGTAAATTGCTGGAATCTACTTTCAAATTGTTCCAAAAGCTTTTTAAGATGAGGAATAAATAATGTTAGGTCAAAACTATTTTCACCAATCACTTTTTTCATCCTTGGAAAGTGTACAAGAGAATTTTTCGACTAATTATTTATCCAAAACTGTATTTTAGCTTTGAATGCTTTTATAGAGCTAATCATTTCAGCTAAATGTTTATTTTTTCTCTGGAGTTCAAGATTTAAACTGTTCAATTTTTCACATATGTCAGTTAAAAAAGCGAAGTCTATCAACCAATGTGGGTTATCTAATTGTTCGAATGATTGACCTTTTAAAATAAGAATTTTTTTAACTCTTCCAAAATATCATAAAATCATCCAAGTGCTTTGCCTTTACTTAACCATCTTATATCTGTGTGTAAGATAAGGTCAGCTAGGGAGGATTCGTCCTTTTCTACAAGAGTTTTAAACAATTTGTGTGATAAAGGATTTGTTCGAATATTGTTAATTATTTTCAGAACGACAATCATAACATGTTCAAAGGATAATATTTTGGCACATAATGCTTCTTGATGAACAATACAATGATAATACATAAAGTTCGTGAGGATTCAGCTTTCCTGCAATGGGAAATGAATATATTATTGCAGCCCATCATTGCTGGTGCACCATCAGTAATTATTGCTGATACCTTGTGTAAAGGCATGTTAATTTCTCTCGAGTTATATAAAAATATCTTGAAAAAATATTGTTTCTCTCAGTGGATCATTATTGTAAATACATCACTATATTGCATCATTTTGCATCACTTTATTTAATTACGCTAGTACCTAACTTTAAAAAGTCATTTTATCAAATCACCTATTATGTTAATATATTAAGTTCAATAAAATCATATATTCATGTATAATCATATTTCTTGAAGTAAAAATTATATTTCTAATATGTATTATATTTTAAAAGAGATTAATAAATAGAGCTTAATTAAACGTGAGCAACACGGTCATATTTATAGTACAATTTCTTTAAGAACTGTTTCTGAAATCAGTACAACGTAGTAGAATTGTCTTGTTCTTTCAAAAGCACACCGCCATTCCAAAAGTCAAGTCTAATTTGAGAAATATTTCTTAATAAATTCCAGAATTTTGATCTAATGCTATAGCCAATCCCTTATTTATAAACTTAATATGTTTAAGATGTGTGTACAATAAAAATTAGATAACATAAGTTTTTCCGCTGGGGGATTAATTTTATGTTCATTATACCTCATACCATCATTTTGAATTATTCCAATTGAAATAAAATTACCACTTTTCCTATTATTCAATTTCCCTTTAATATAAATGTATTCGAATTAATATTTGTTATGATTTTTAATTGTTTTGTGCTTTTGCAAACAACTGAATGACTGTAAAGAAACTGTATTTGAATGTATGTTTTTAAATTTTGTGAATTACCACATAACGGAAATTTCAAATGTATAATCTTTATAATTGTACAAATTTATATTTTTTGGTCCATCCTTCTTCTACTTTACCTTCTATAACTAATTGCATAATACCTCCCTGTCTAAGTATATGGACTAATAGTCTATCTCTCCTACGCTCTAATACCTTCCAATAAATAATTCTCTTCGCCCCTACTAACTCTAAAATCAAATGATTCCTAATTTTTTTACTAATAATATATTGACATGCTTTTAACTTTAATAAAGTTAGTATAAAATATCACCCAAATACCGTAACTCAAAGCATTAAGTAGCTAGATGCGCATTTCGAATGCTATGCTCCCATCTTCAGTAGCACAGGAAAAAACTAATTAAAATAACGCTGTCACGAATCGTGATAAATATACTTTTAATTTTTTAATTTCATAAAGTTAATAACAACATAATTTGTTAAGTAATAAATTATTAAAATAATCTTATAGTCCACATTTGCTGCCATCTAGTGAGTATACAACAATTTTTTTTTTTGAGCGATAAACTGGCCTATCTCGTCAGACTACTTTATATATAAAAACAATGCTAACACCTTGTCTACAACAATTTCACCTATAACTACATAACTACATAACAAAATATGGAAGTTCCAAATCATCACCTTTATCATAAACTTTAAATTTTGTAGTTCTAGCACTATCCATAAAACCTTAAGCTGTCCATTCTTTCAGAAAATAATTAATTATTAAAGAACCAGAAGTTTAAAGTAGTATATCATAGTATATCATAAATAGTACATCATAGTAAAGCTACTATTATGTAATATGATAGGAGTTGTTAGTATATATATAATAAAATAAAACTAAAAAGTTGATATTAACATTACGAAACTAAAACACCATGCATACTTAAAAATACTTTAGAATATAGAGCTATAACCTTATACATTGATTCAAATTTTCAAACTCATATTTTTCATCATTTTATATAAAAGATTGCTCGTTTCAAATTTTCAGTTTTTTATTCATTTAGAACTGCACAAAACTAAAAGTGGAAACCATACAGACAGTTTTATTAATACTGTTTATACTAAAAGTAAATGATTATTAAAATTTTCTTAAGTCATTCAAATCACAATCTCTTAAAAATTTTACTACCTCTCTCAAGCAATTATTACCATAGATGTAAATGAATTTAAATATTTCTGATTGATGACTTCAATGTAAATAACAACGATATGCAAATGCTGTTGTACTATTTATAAATTGAATTATATATTTACGATATATTATATCGCAATAATTGCCAAAAAATATATATTAAATTCATTCGTTACGAAACCATGCACAACAGTTAATTATTTTTGTGTTCATTATCACAAAGTGCGTAGTTAAGGCTGGGTTAACGGAGCAGAGCCAACGTGATCGGAGTGGCATAAATTGGCATTTTTACAGTTTTCTAATTTTCATAGGCTTGTTCTCGCAGAAAACTGTGATGTACGCATATATATATACCAACAATATTGCCTATATAGTTACGAATTCAATTGTTATCGCTGGAATGGCTGGAGTATCATATCATACACGTGCAGATGTGTTTATGAGCATCATATACAGGGTATGAACTAGCACAATAAAGGAAATTGCAGTATTGCAATATTATATTGAATAAAAAAATTGGAAAAATGTACTAAAAATTAAGCTTGTCCCCTCAACAATTTAAAATAAAAAGAAATCATTTTAGCTCATTCGTTTATTTAAAAAAAGATTCTATAAACGAAAGAAATAAATTTCAAGGTTTTACTAATGTATATTTTCAAACATAGCTGTCTGTTTAGCCACCCTGTATACAACTTTCGATTGCTCTACTGAACAACCTCTTATCTGAAACTAATTCTAAGCAGATGAATACGGAAGAATGGTTCTTTGGTTTATGATAGTATTCTATCTTTTTTGCAGAATGGTTGTTTGCAAAATAATTATAATTGTGGATGATGAATTATTCTAATTTATTTATTGTAGTTAGGTGCCAAATATGTATAACAAACTTGTTATATCCAATTCTCAACATCTCCCAGCCCTAACATATATTTTATTAATTTATTAGCAAGTTAGCTATATTTGTGAAATACACTGAAACAATATTCTCAGTTTTCTCAATCTTCCTATATTTTACCAAACTGAAAACAGTAATATAGAAAGGTTTTGGTGATTTTCGCTTGTAGTGCTATATGTAATGCAAGCAGTGTTGCCACCTTTCCAATATTGTTCACCCGAAGAAATTTTAGCGAGTAAAAAAAAATACCTTTGTATATAACGTTATTTTTTATTAATTTTTGTGTAGGTACATATAAATATATATAATGAAATTTTGGGAAACCCGGACAAGTGGCAACACTGAGTGCAAGAATACACCAAACTCTTTGACATATTGTAACCTCGTGTACTTCGAATGTTTATTTATGATTAGTTAGTTAAAGAGTCCGCAATCCTACAGATTGGTTGGAAACAGCACGCCATGCCGATCTATCCTGAGCTAATCCCTTGATCTCCCTATAGCTATTCATCTCAACGTCTTCAACTATCTGACTCACATACTCCAATCTAGGCCTACCTACCCCTCTCTTTCCCTCCACTCTACCTTCTATGATCAATTGCATAATCCCCCCATGCCTAAGAATATGCCCTACTAATCTGTCTCTCCTACGCTGTAACACTCTCCAAATACTTCTCTTCTCCCCTACTAACTCTAGTACAGCTTCATTTGTTACTTTATCTTCCCAACCAATCCTCATCATCCTCCTATAACACCACATTTCGAATGCTTGTAATCTACGCTTCTCTTCCTTTCCTATAGTCCACGCCTCACACCCGTACAGTGCTACACTCCAAACATATACCTTCAGTAATCTTTTTCTAATACCCAAGTCAATATTTGATCTTAAAATCTGTTCTTTTTCTACGAATGCCTTCCTACCCTGTGCTATCCTACACTTTATATCTACCTTGCTTCGATTATCTTTTGTGATTCTACTGCCTAAATAACAAAAATCTGACACTTCTTCGATTCTATTATCTCCTATTGTGATCCTCATTTTTCTACTGCATTCCTTTTTGTCACACCTCATCACTTTAGTTTTACCTATATTTATTTTCATGTTAAAATCCCTAGTCAATACTGCCTGCATACCATTCAATACCCTTTCTAAATTCTTTTCGCTTTCTTCCAATATAGCTATATCGTCGGCGAATCCCAACATATATATTTTCTCTCCCTGTACATTCACACCTACACTATACTCTTCTTTTACTTTGTTTATTGCATCTTCTATATATAGATTAAATAATAACGGTGAAAGTGTACATCCCTGCCGAACTCCCTTCCCTATTTTTGCTACCTCTTCTTCCCCCTCAATTCTAACTAAGGCAGTTTGGTGTTTATATAAATTAAAAATTATTCTCCTATCCTTATAATCTATACCCGTTTCTTTTAAAATTCTAAACATTATGTCCCAATCTACATTATCAAATGCCTTTTCTAAATCTACAAAAGCTATGCAAGTTACCTTTCCTACCCTCTTTCTTTTTTCTACTACCGTTCTTAGTGCTAGAATCGCCTCCCTCGTCCCTCTGTTTTTCCTAAAACCAAACTGATCTTCTCCTAGCCTTTCCTCTACTTTATTTTCTAATCTCCTATAAATAATCTTTAACAATATCTTCGATGCATGTGATAGTAGACTAATGGTCCTATAGTTCTCACACAAATTAGCTCCTATTTTCTTCGGCATTGTTACTATTCTACTACGCTGAAAATCCTGTGGTACTTCTCCCTTCTCATATATTTTACAAACTAACCTGTATAATCGCTCCTGCATTTTTTCCCCTGCGTGTTTTATTAATTCGGCTGGTATCATATCAATCCCCGCTGCTTTGTTATTCCGTAAATCATTTAATGCTCTATGAAACTCTGACCTAAGTATGCTAGGACCTAAGTCATCCTCATCTATCTGTTCCACACTTTCTAGTTCCTCCATGTCCTGCCTACCTTTATATAAATCTTCAAGATACTCCTTCCATCTTCTAGCTTTTTCCTTATTTTCTGTGAGTTCCTTACCCTGCTTATCACATATAATGTTACCCTTTGGTTTTACTTTAGAAAAATGTGACTTAATTTTCCTGTAGCCCAAATCTACTTTACCTCTTCTCATATCCTCCTCAATATCCTCACAATTTCCTTTTATCCACTCTTCTTTCGCTAGCTTGCATTTCCTATTAATTAAGTTCCTTAGTTCCTTATATTTTTTCTGTCCTGCTTCTGTGTTTCAAATTTTAATTTTCCTTCTTGCTTCTATCATTTCAACTATTTCTTCCGTGATCCATTCCCTCCTACCTGCCCTTTTCTTTGTGCCTAATACTTCATTTGCTGCTGTAGTTAACCCATTTCTGATTTCCCTCCATTCGCAATCTATGTCGTTCCTAGATGTTCCATTAGCCATGATTTCTACTTTCTGCTTGTACTTTTCACATACATCAGCTAATTTTAACCTATCGACATCTCCTCTGACCTGTTTAGACTTCTGTAATTTCTTGAATTTGACCTCTGAGTCCAGGACTACTAAATTATGGTCACTATCAATATCTGCTCCAGGGTAACTCTTACAATTCTTAATCTGGTTCCTAAACCTCTCTTTAACCAATATGTAATCTATCTGATACCTCCCGATATCTCCTGGCATTTTCCACGTATATATCCTGCGCTTGTGATTCTGAAAAAGCGTGTTTGCTACCACTAGCTTATTCCTAATACAAAACTCTACCAATCTATCCCCTCTATCATTACGTGTTCCTATTCCATATTCTCCTACTATTGAAACTTCCTTTCCCTTACCTACTACGGCATTCCAATCCCCGGTTACAATTAGATTATCCTGTCCTTTAACGTTTGCTAACCTAGATTCAATCTCCTCATAAATGGATTCTACCTCCTCATCATCGTGACTTGAAGTTGGCATATATACTTGCACTATAACTGTGTCCGTTGGCTTCGTGTCTAATCTAATAGTTATAATTCTATCACTAACTTGGCAATAACTCTTTACTCTACATCCCAACTTTCTATTCATTATAAAACCTACACCGGTATGCCCATTATCTGATGCTGTGGTTATTAATCTATATTCTCCTGACCACGTATCTACTTGATCTTTCCCCCTAACTTCACTAATCCCTACAATATCCAGTTTAAGTCTCTCCATTTCTAATTTCAAATTCTCTAACTTTCCTATCCTATTCATACTGCGTACATTCCACGCTCCAACTCGTAGAACTCTCGACGAAATCGATTTCTGATTCTATATCTATATTCTACTGTATAATCATATTCTGGCTATTGTTTTACATTCTGTAACAAATCTAGGTATAGTAGTGTTTTTCGTTAGTGGACAGCCGCGGGTAGGTCTTATCGCGTACTTAGGATAACAAAATATAGGCATCATGTTTATTGTACCCCGTCTCATAAGCTCTTCACCTCTCACAATAGGTATCCAATAAACTTCAATTACCTTTAAGTTTACCCTTATCGTAGACTACCTGTGGCTGTCCACTAACGAAAAACATTACTATATACTCGCACTTGAAAATAAGTATTGCTCAAAACTAGTCGCGTCAATAAAAAAAAATTTTCATGGCATCAAAACAAAGTAGTTGTTTATATTGCCTATTTTATTTAACAAAAATTCAACAAATCTGTTATCTATGTTTCGCATTAGATACAAGCAAAAAAAACAAATGGAAACTATTTAGAAACAATTGGGCAATATGAAAATAATAAGTTTATGGATTATAAAAGATATTGATATATATTTCCTCTATAATAAAATGTTTAATAAATTGTATTCTCTTTTTTTGTCATGAACTCAGCTTACTTCATTCAATATAATTTTTATTTACGCGAAAAACGCAATAAAAGCTGATAATTTAATCGCATCCAAACATACAAATATTACCCATCATTTTACAACCTTGATAAATGATATTCCGCAAAGTTGCAAGTCGACACATGGACGGTATATAGATGCTATATACTTGTACCGATCGGCGCACAAACATACACTCCAATCGCTATCTAAAGATAATGCCATCTATCACTATAATGCTGAACTACACCGACTGGATTGTCTTATATATATAAAAATTACAATGTTAATTTTGAAGGATAATATCTTCCTTATTTGTGGAGATATTTCTGAGTTATAAGAAATTAACGACTTTGTGAATAATTGCCAAGTTCCCCCATTTTTTTTAAATTTTATTAAATATTTAAAAAATGTATTTTCAAAAAAGAATTAATAATAATTTTTTCAAAAAAGTGAGCCGCCTATTTCCTAGATAGCCACAAAATATTGTTGGCATATTCCCAGTCGTTTTCTCAAAATTATCTTTAAATATTACCATGTTAAATTTAAGGGATAATATCTACCTTATTTTAAAAGATAATAATAAGATACAAAAGCAATCTATCTTATTGATTCTATCTTAAGAGAACGCAATACTTAAAAATTTTAAAACAAAATTAAAAAGCAGTTTAACAAAAAAAATTTCGAAATTTTTTTTTTTGAAAAAGTGAGCCGCCTATTCCCTAGATACAGTAAGTGGAAATATAGCCACAAAATATTGTTGGCATATTCCCAGTCGTTTTCTCGAAATTATCTTTGAATTTTTTTCTGTACCTTTAGCGCAGCCGTAAGATGATTTTGGGAATAAGCAAACGTTTTTTGAGAGGTTTACTGAGCTTTATATTAAAACTGCTGCAATATTTTGCATATGTTAAATAATATTGTATATTTGTAAGAAATTAATGTAGGTATGCTAAATTTATAATCTTTTTATGTTATCTCCCAATTTATATTTGACATATTCTTCAGCTCAAGTTATGCTCAATCGAAAAATACGTGATGATTTTTATAAGACATTATATAGTTTTGTTGACAAAAAATCACTTATTATCGCGGTACAGAATTTTTGTTTTCAAGACTACGTTGACATAAAATCGCTCGTATCGTATTTATAACATATACAAGCTTTTTAAAACGCCACTAGCCAAATTTTAAAACTTAAAAAAAAGTTTTTAAGATATATAAACTTTCTTAAACTATAAAATCATTAATATAGAATATCACCCAAATACCGTAACAAGCATTAAGTAGCTAGATGTACATTTCAAGGGCTATGGCCCCATCTTCAGTAGCACAAAATAAAAATAAATAAAATACCTCTGTCACGAATCGTGATTGATATACTATTAAATAAATAAGTCAACATGACAGAAATACTTCAAAAATGGCATATAATATGACCTATAAATCTTTTAAAACAATACAAATTAACAATTAATGAAAATATTGATTTGTGAAATCTAAACTAACCAAAAATAAATAAACAAAATTAAAATTAAAAATAAAAATAAATTAAAACATAGTTCTTATTAAATAAATTAAATAGACAAGATAAAATTTATGCATGTATATACTTTCATAAGCATTTAACTCGGAATAATTCAAAACACTTTTAAGTAATTTAAGTGAACTAATTTGAATAGGATGGCGTGATTCAAAAATATGCTGGGCGACAGCACTTTTATCCTTTCTATTTAATCTCAAATGAGCTAAATGCTCCTTAAATCTAGTTTCAATGGATCTACGTGTTTGTCCTATATATACTTCTAGGACAACTAGAACAAGATATTTCGTAAATACCCGATTTTTTATTGAAATCAATCAAATCTTTTGAATTTCGTAGAAAATTAGCAACACTATTAGAAGTATTATATATTACTTTAAAATTATATTTATTTAAAATACTATATAAACCACGTGCAATTATAAACCATGAAGATGGGGGCATAGCCCTTGAAATGTAAATCTAACTACTTAATGCTTGTTATGGTATTTAGGTGATATTCTATATTAATATTTAACACCGTAGTGATAATTTTTTAAATATAAAATCATTACTACACTGATTGGCGTAAATCAAACATATCTAATACTATATGACAAACCTTCGACATTTTCTATGTCCGGTTGATCACTATTCCATAAAAACGTATTCGTATGTCCTCCAATCACAACATCCACTAAAGGTACGTTCTTCGCTATCTGCTTGTCTTTCTCAAAACCAGAATGACCCAAAGCGATGATAATTTTTATTCCCCTTGAATCCAGCAATTCACTTTCTTTTTTAATAGACTCTACTTCATCCAAAAAAATAACCTCTCCACTTGATGAAATAATCTTTGTCTCATTTGTTAGATATCCGATAACACCAACTTGATGGCCGGGTACCCCTATTACAACAGATTTCGGTATGTTTAATTGGTTTAAATCTCGTTCTAATGAGTAGTCCAGATTAGCCGCTACCACAGGAAATTTTATTACTTGTAGAAATGGTACCAGTCCCTGGATTCCTCTATCAAATTCGTGATTTCCGAGAGACTGTAATAGAATATTATTTTTTAAGTAATAATTAAAATGTACTTATAATAAAAACCAATAAAAATCCAAAATATTATAAAATATTATAATTAAAATAAATTTGGGTGATATTCTGTACTATAATAAAAATCCCTTTACAAGCAACATTATCGGTATAATAATTATATAATGCAGTATAAGACAATCGAAACAATATTATTTTCATTGACGCAGGCAGAGCATAACAATAATTGCAATAGGAAGCCACAATTTAACGTTCATATGCAAATTTATCTATTGTAGATATTATCATTACAATGCATAATAATACATAAATCATACGATCTTATAATATAAATTCTACACAGGCGATATTTAAACTGAACGATGTTAAAATAAGATAATGAATGATCGCATCTAATAAACGCAATGATGATTTTACCAAGCATAATAATATATTTAATTGAAATATGAAACAATAAGTCTTAATTTTGGGTATAAATAAATCATATCGTTTTAATGATTAAACAATGTTTAGTAATTAAAAGATTGTGCAACATAATTTATAATTGAATTTTATATATATTATTTATATATAGGATTTATTATAATTATAAATTTATAATTTATATTTTTATTCTGCATTATAATCAAGTGCAACAGAAACTAATCGTGATAATAACTAAAATTGACTAAAGACATTTTACTGTTATTTTAATATTTCAAATTTATAAATTAAAATACTACTACAGTTTAGTCATTTATCACAATATAATAAAAATAGGATGCTTTCATCATTAAAACAAGTTTATATGTAATTTTAAACAAAAACATTTTTTATAATCTTACCATTGCATCTGGCATAAGTGCATTTAAGAAATCAGCAGCGATTTTCCAACCGTGAACTGTAAACCATGATGTACCAGTATAGGTATCTCCAGCATTTAGGTACAGGACTTGCTGAAAAATCACTTAACAATTATTGCTGAGGCATATATTTTCAAAATTATACAGATGAATGTAAATTATGTAACCTTAAAAAATCTATATATATATATGAGTTCCCTAAATTTACAACTTTACCTAATGTCTGTGTTACTTATATTTTGGATTGTCATTATAATATTATCGAGCATATACTTTTGCTCCTAATGAAAACTATAACTTAAATAAAATGGAGCGGATCTATTTACTACTTATTTGCGCACACAATCTCTTATAGCATCACATTTTATTGCTCCTATTCTACACTTTTCTATTGACCAAGCCTCAAAGTCGTACGGTGCTACACCTCATACATACTTTTAATAATATTTTTCCAAAGCCTATGTAAATATTTTACATTAAATTTACTCCTTTTCTACGAACGCTTATGTACCTTATGCTATCCTACATTTTATATCTACCTTACTTCGGTTATCCTTTGTAATCCTAATTCATAAATAAGAAAATTCTAACATTTCTTCTTTAATATCATCTCCTATAACAATACTCATTTTTCGCCTGCATTCCTTCCTTTCACACCTCATCACTTTGGTCTTGCCTATATTTATTTTCATGTTAAAGAGTACCTATTAATAGGTACTTATTATATGTTGTACAAGCTATAGCACTGACAAATTACTATGGACGGAGCAGTCTATATAAAAATGCAAATCAACTCAAATAAGTTTCTTAATAACCACAAATTTTGTGCTTATGGAGGGGCAAAGGTAAAACCTTTAGGAAAAATTATATTACCTTGTAGAAATAATGATTTATTGTTAAAACAAGAATTTGTAATTACTAATATAATCAGTAAGCTATTGTTGGGATTTAAATCCTGTATTCAATTAGGATTACTTAAGAGAATTGTTGTGTTAGATTATGTGGGGAAAAAAAGTGAAAATGAATATAGATTTATTTACAGGTTTGAGAAAATTTTAATACCAAGGCCACCTCAAAGAGTTTCTTTTGCACTAAAAAATAAAATGAAGTGAACTCGTAAAATATTTAAAGGAAATGGAATTATTTCTAAAAGTGAACCTTCTGGATGGGCTAATAATTTGGTAATCATAGATTAAAAACCTAATGGTTCATTAAGAATTTGCTTAGATCCACAAGATTTATATAAGGTTATAATTATAAAACATTGTATTATTCCTATTTTATCTGAAATTTGTTCTCAAGTCAATGGGAAGTAGCAGTAATTGGCCGGCCAATGCAGTAATGTATTGGCCGGCCAATCTGTATTTGTGATGTGGATTATTTTTGCCCAAATGGAGTAACGCACATTTTTTTGAGTTAATGTTCATTTTCCATGTGGTGCACCAATCTTTAAGAGCATGAATGTCATTTGCAAAACGTCATTGGGCTATTACAGCTTTCGCTAGTACTACGCTCATAATTTTTGCAGGTTTATCAGTGATATTCTCCAACGCTTTTATCTTGCAAGCTGCATTTGTATTTGCTCGGTGTAGTTTCTGGATCTCTTCGGGATGACTATGAATGAAGCTGCAGTCTTCTAACTTTATTATTTCAATACTTCCAACTGAGGCGTAGACCTTGGCAGCGCAACTTTTGGTGGGGCAACGCCATGTGCATATATTTGCTTTTGCAGTATGGGCCTTATAATAGCTGTAATTGTCAATCACTAACAATTCGTTGTTTCTATGGCCGGTAGACATATAAACATCCTTGTCTATAACTTATACTATAAGCAATTGGCGGTGGTTTTGGTGCAAGGAAAGCAGTAAAGTAAAGATCACACGTAAAGTCAGAAATAGACTAATGTAGAAATATTTGCGTAAATTTATTTAGCTCAATTCTATTTTTGCAATAATTTATTTTCTATACATTTGGCAGGTTTTTTTTCGAACACTCTTATACTTTGACTTGAGTACCTAATAGGTCTGTAATAGCCCATTCCCGGTAATCTGCATCTACTGCACCATGACGGAAGATACAGTTAATTAGTATGGCTACCTGAGTTCGTGACGGACAATACGTACACCAATACAGAGACCTGAATCAATCCAATGCACGGTGGCGTGTCGATCTTCACCAGAAAAGAAAAACAAGTCCATTTCGCGATTAAAGATAATACATGTCAGTGGCGGCTCTTGCCATTTCAATCGAGGGGGGCGCATTTCTTAAAAAATAACATAATAGTAAGAAATCTTCCCGAAAATGGATGCAAAATTACTAAATTCAACCATTTCTTGAAAGTGGTATTCCGCTCTTCCATCTTTCATTGATATAAACAATCCTTGCACAAGTTTGTGATCAATTTAAATCAGGCAATGGCCTACCTAATTCTTTAATTTTTACTTTGTCCTCAAGAGAAAGTCTACCAAACTCTATTTTCAATAAAGAACTAACACTATTAATTTTTTTTATATATTCTTGGAGAATCATGTTGCAAAATCGTACATACGTAACTACACAGAGCAATGATTGTGTCTTGTCTGGCTATACCAATTTTGGTGTATACTAGACTAGGCTTCTCTATTGGGACGCTAAGGAATTGCGGCCCGGAATAGCTTAAAACAACGATATATTCTTAGCTGTAGAAGCAGCGTGACGTCACGTTGCCATAGCAACCCGGGCCGCTATTTTGTTTGCGGTTCATACGATACGCGAACCAAAGAAACAGATGATATACTGCATACGGTCTCTCTCACCCTACCGCTTGCAACAGATAGGATGAGTGCATATGCATTTAACTCATACTTGCTCGCCGCCACACCGTGTTGTGTTGAGTGCTACCGCGACGCAAGCTTTATCTTTTAGGAAAAATAATGCCGAGTTAAAATATCACAATAAAATTATATATCTACGATGATGCGCTCAAGGTTAAGGGGAGACGCGCGGCCGTGCGGCCTCGAACGAAACCGCCACTGATACACGTATATGTAGGTTTTATGCTGAAAACCATGTAGAAATATGTGGTTAATTTCTAAATTACAACGGAACCAAGGTCTGTATTGTAAATATGTACAAGCCGCCACTGGCTAAATCTGATATATTTTATAATAAGCTTTCCGATTGTTTAACATATGTAAATAATTATTGTGACCATATGATTCTCTGCGGAGATTTAAATATTAACTTTCTTGAAAATACTATTGATAAATCAGAACTACTTGATTTTTGATATTTGATTGTTTCAAACTAAAGGTAAACTTGCAAGAACCTACAAGAATATTCACTAACAAACATAATATTACAAGTATCTCAGTAATTCATTATATGGTAACAAACCTCCCTGATGAACATTATACAACCTATATGTTTCAACCTTGTATCGCTGATCATCTTACCAAACCATACACGAACAAACTGCCATGCCTAAACTTAAAACTACGCTATCCAAACTAAATACAGACTTCTACAACAAACTAAAACACAACCAAAATCCCACCTTGACCGCACTAACCCAAACCATACCCACTCCAAAATGAAAAGCAGCAAGAGTCATGCTGCAAACACTATCAAACCAACCCAACCCACACACAATGTAACCAACAAACACTCAACACATCCAGCCAACACCACACACAAACCGCCAGAGATACACTCAAGCTAACCACAAGACATAACCAGCCAACACCGAAGAAAGAAGTCAACGGCTTGATACTTCAACAACAGGAGAAATCCACCCACACACGACTGGTCTGATCATCTTGCGCAAATACTCAATCTCAAAATCTCCATAACAAATAAAATGGCATCTTCAAAAAATGATTTCTATAACTCTCGTGCTGTTTCAGATTTTAACTTAAGTAAATTTAGTTACTTCTTAAATAATGCTGATTGGCAGGATTCGTCATGCCAAAACACGAAAAACGTCTAGACAAAGCTTGCTCTGCTAGCCTGAAAGTCAGAAAACCTAAGTCTTCTTAAAATAATAATTGGATAACGTCTGAAATATCGAAAGAATTAGGTTCATTGGAAAAGTTGTACTGGCTGTCCAAAAATACAATTGATAAGGAATTATCTACTCTGTAGAGAAATAAAAAAGACAATTAAATAGAAAAATGCAAAATAAGAAGAAAGAATGTTATGCTAATATTATAAAAATCTCTAGCAATCGTAGCAAAACTACTTGGAGTTTAGTAAATTCTAAACTACAAAGAAACGACACTAATTGCAACAAAATTAAGTTAAATATTGATGGAGTTCAAATAATGAACAATATAGAGTAACAATAATAGTTTTGCTACGTATTTCTCAACTATTGCGAATACCATGATACAATTACATTTTGTTGACGGTATATCTGAATCATGCACAAGTGATGAAATTGATAAATCGATTTTTATAGAACCTGTAACGTCTCAGGACATCGTAACGCAGACTCGTAAATTGAGTTCTAGTCATTCTAGTGGAGTGGATGGGTTTTCCGCAAAGGTGATCAAATCTGCGGCAAATATTATATCTATAATATTGGCGCCGATTATAAACAGATTACTTATTTCTGGAGTTTTCCCCACTTCAATAAAGATTGCTTCAGTTATACCAGTTTATAAAAGGGACATAGAAATGATATCGCCAACTATAGACCCATATCAATATTAAGTGTATTCTCTAAGATCTCAAAAAATATTGGTTTGTGAAATCTAAAATAACCAAAAATAAATAAATAAATGGCTATTCTTCTAAAATTATAAATAACATAATAAGAAAATTTAAAAGTACAAGAGATATCAAAAATATTAGTAGCTTGGAACAAAATTCAACTCCAAAATTTGTTAAATTACTATTTGATCTTATAATTGCACGTGGTTTAGATAGTATTTTAAATAAATAAAATTTTAAAGTAACATATAATACTTCTAATAGTCTTGCTAATTTTCTATTAAATCCAAAAGATTCGATTGATTTCAATAAAGAATCGGGTATTTACGAAATATCTTGTTCTAGTTGTCCTAAAGTATATATAGGACAAACACGTAGACCAATTGAAGCTAGATTTAAAGAGCATTTAGCTCATTTCAGATTAAATAGAAAAGCTAAAAGTGCTGTACCGAGCATATTTTTGAATCAGGTCATCCTATTCGGATTAGTTCACTTAAATTACTTAAAAGTGTTTTGAATTATTCCGAGTTAAATGCTTATGAAAGTATATACATACATGCATAAATCTAAATCAAATTTAAGGAATTTCAATTTCATCTTGTCTATTTAATTTATTTAATAAGAACTATTTTTAAATTTATTATTATTATTATTATGTTATTTATTTATTTATTTATTTTTGGTTATTTTAGATTTCACAACAATATTTTTTGCTGTTACTCGTTAATTTATAATTTGTAATTTTTAATTTGTATTGTTTTTAAAAGATTTATAGGTCATATTATATGCCATTTTTGAAGTACTTCTGTCATGTTCACTTATTTATTTAATAGTATATCAACACGATTCGTAACAGAGGTATTTTATTTAGTTTTAGCTTGTGCTACTGAAGATGGGCACATAGCGCTTGAAATGTACATCTAGCTACTTAATGCTTGTTACGGTATTTGGGTGATATTCTATATTATAATTTAACACCGTAGTGATAAATTTTAAAATAACCTATTTATGATATGTTAACGACATTTCTACGACAGTATTCCTCACCTGCGCTTCAATATCCATGTATTAGTTAAAAAATAACTTTTATTCAACATCAACGCATCTAATTTCTATCCGGAATATTATGGGATAACTTGGGGTTCAAGCCAACTTAACAAAACATTACATATCTTCACATATATACCTTTAAAAGTGTGCAAATATTAAAGAAATTAAAGTTTTATCGTAATTAATAATTTATCTCAACGTACACGGAACATATTATAAACTTTTAGTTTATTTTTTAACGATGGAACGAAGAGGCATTCTTACCATTCAAGGCTTAGCGTAAAATCACATTAAGGCAGAGTTAAGGGCAACCAATACTAATTTTAAGCGTGTATGCTGGCCATGTTAATATTATCCCATTCCAAAAATCAAACTATTTGTACCAAATAAATGAAATTTTAACCGAAATCAAATTGGTCCTTTCTACATAGAAATACATAGAAAAAATCCTATTATCTTCATGTAATTAAAAGATAATTGACTTTGAATATAACACCATTTTGCAGTAACTTTGTGACGTCCTATTTAAATTTGGTCCATGTGTTTGATCGCGCAATAGTCTCATAAAGTATGATACAAAAAATTAGTTCTCTATATAGCTTAATTAAGCTATGGCATGGTATAATCATTAGCAATATTTAGTATAGGAAAGTAGTGCACCGGCGGAGAATATTTGTACTATTAAGATAGTTCCACCCTAATGAAATATTATTGGATACGAATTAATACAATAGAACTCCGGAATAATAGAAATGTACCTGTTTTGTAAATAGATGGTATATAAATATTACGTGAGGTCTTTTTATCTCTCTATATTTATCTTGTTGGAAAGATATATCTTGTTGTATTATTGGAAAGCGTACAGGAAAAGTAGTATATATTGGTATCCGTAATAAGTATTCTGTCATATGCGCAAAACATTGTGACGGTAATATTCATCAATGTTCGAAAAATTGGGACGCTTCCTCAACTTCAATGGAAGCTGATGTAATTCTAAAAGGGTTTAAAGAGAGCATTAATATGCACAAACTAAAATATGCAGTATTAGTTGGAGATGGTGATAGTAGGTGTACCGAAAAATTATGGAAGCACGTCCATACGGTAACAGTGTTTACATTAGGATGGTGGAATGCAAAAATCATGTCCTAAGAAATATGTGCAATAAATTGAAGAATTTAACTAAGAATAGGAAGAGCAGTAAACTTTTAATTGTGCCTATGACATTGCGTCATAAGTTATTAAATAAAATCCGAAATCTATTGTGAAAGCAATTGAATATAGGATGAATGAAGATTCCGCTACGTACATACGCATCAGAGAGCTGGCAGATGACATTATAAACTGCACAAGTCACGTCTTCGAGGAACATTTAGATTGTATTAAATTGCAATATTTATGCAACAAGCCTTATGAAGCTATTGACTGTGTGACTGAGATGAAGAATTGCGGGTTATGGTCAGATATTATGACCCATATGCATAGAGTAGCTCATCATTCTGCTAGTTTGCTTCTAAATATGGATTCAAATATAGCAGAATTCTATAACTCCATTGTTGCAAACTTTTGTAGAGAAAAGAGAATAAATTTTACAAAACGATATTCATATCAAACTAGATGCGAGGCAGCCGCGGTATCAGTAAACAAAATTCTTTCTTAAGTAAGAAAATCACCGGGAAAACATGCAAGACTATATACAAACCGCAAAGTTGCTAAACGTATATCAGCAACCGCAAGGCGTCGGCTATTCAGACGAATTAAAAAGAACAAACGTGTTAAATTGATTGATGGAGACTATGGGCCTACAGCCAATGTATGCGACAAATCGGAAGAAGAGCTCCATAAGCTAAAAGATGATTTCCTTAAAGAAAATAATTATATAAGCCTAGAAAGGTAACGTCGATTGAACAAGAAACAAGGGGGTAAGGCACCATACCGCAGTGGAAAGAGAAAAGACGAATAACTGCCTCAAACTTCGGACGTATCTGCAAAATGAAATCGTCCACATTATGTAGCAATACAGTTAAATCTTTGCTATACTCTGAATTTACTTGCAACAAAGCAACTAAATATGGAGAAATGTATGAAGAAATTGCTGTTAGAGAATTTTCAAAATTGTCGTTATTAGATATTTAAAAATGCGGTCTTTTTGTGGACACCGATTTTCCATATTTAGCTGCTAGTCCGGATGGTATTATGGAAGAAAAAGACGCTATTATCGAAGTCAAATGTCCTGCTACCGCCTTTGCCACAACACCTACGGAGGCTATCAAAAGTAATTTAATAAAATGGGCAATCATAGAAGAAGACGAAATAAATCTTAAAGAAAATAAGAAAATAGTAATTACTACTACCAGGTTCAAGGTGAATCACACATCACGTAGAAACTCAATTGCTACTTTATTATATATACCCCCCAAAAAATGGAATATATAAAAATTGAAAGGGACGATAAATTTTTGGAATTAAAAATGCACGAAAAACTTTTAAAAAGTTTTTTATTTTAATTGCATCCTACCAGAACTAGCAGATCCAAGATTTACAAAAGGTCAATATATAAGAAATTCACCAAGAATTTGAACATGTACATTTTCAATAATTTCGTATTTTACATTTTACATTTTAGATTTTGTATTTTACATTTTATATTTTATATGTAAAATTGTAAATTTTGTAATGCCGCATATATACAATAATTTAATACTATGTGACTCGTCATGTAATTTTATTTTGATGACAATACATTATTCTTATTCTTATATACTGGGTTCAGATTTATTGTATATATAATAGTAAAGTTTTAACTCAAAACGTAAAATTGGTGAGATACACACACACACACACACACACATATATATGTTTCCTTTCTGAATATCCGGGTCTAGGACATGTGGGCACGGTGTAGTGATCACTCGCCATCAAGCCAACTGGCCAATAGTTCCAATAGGCAATGAGCTACCTGGTCACCCACCGGCACGCGGTCACTTGACCAGTTGGCTCGGCGACCTGTCGATCATTGCACGTTGACGGTGGTCACACTACCGTGGCCACTTATCCCATGCTATCCAATTTTTCCAAATTATCTTATGCTTACAAATAAATGCATCTAATGGTTTATATAAATGCATCTAACATCAGGTAGTTGGGTTATAATAGCGGTCGGCCTAGCATATATATCAATGTATACGAAAGCGTATACCTGCACTTTACTTCTTTATTTAGCAAAATATGAATTGTACTTTATTCCACCAATCAGGACATGTTCTTGCATTCATAATTTTCATCTCACTTTCACCTATATATAATCAGTAGCTGCCTTTATTATGTCCAGCCTACATAGAGCTCTGAAGGGTCATAAAATTAGCCAAAATTCTCAGCGCTGAGAACTTGCGAGACACCAGTTGACCCTTAACCTCGAGTTATGCCAAACTATTCCGCACAGAGGCCGCTGGGGTCGAATACATATTATTTGGAGCTAGTGCTTAGATGTATAAGCTTACTGTTATCTGAATGTATAATCAAATTTTACCGAACCTTTTATGAAGCGCAGCGTACAGGTAGGTTTTAATACCTGGCTACTGAATGTACAACGAGTCGTCTGTAATAGTTTTGCAAGTTTACGTATTTTTAATCTCAAGATCTACTACAAATAAGAATAAATTTACGAAACAAATGCTGTTTTGAAGAGGCGTTTGAATCAAAAGGTCTAAAAAAGAAACGTAAAAAAGGCAAATGTTCGTTGGAAAAATCAATAAGTTCATTCAAATACTAGTGTCTAAAATTGGAGCTATTACACAGAAATGGATGTTTGAATATACCATAAAAGTACCAATTAAACTCGAAATCTTTATTTTTTTTCTTTAATTCGTTAATTAATGAAGATACGCTAGAAGTAGATATACTAGGAGAGTTCTGACTCAAAATTCCATAAGAAATAACACAGGGGTAAAATTCCCCGGGACATTTTGAATCCTCGCTGCGCATGCGCCATGCATCAGGTGCTGATCCGCTCCGGATGAGCTTTTATCGGATGGGAATGAGCTTTTAACAGGTACTGATCGTAGGTACTGATCGTAGGATAAGAAGGTACCTCGAAAGTTTTTTCTTAGAAATATTGTAAGTGCTGTTTCTGATTTCATTTGGGATTATCTAACTTTTAACTATTTACTAACTTCTACGTACTATTTCAAATCAAACGCCTTGATGACTAAGATCAGTCCATTGTGCGTAAACATTGATAAAATATTTTTTATCATATAGCCCAAATGTGTTAAACAGAGAATTGGCATGCTAGATATCTTCCACGATTATATGATCTGATATACTATTACTACAATATTTTTCAACCTTTCTAGTATTGCCTTAATTTATATAATAAAATTTTAATTAAAATAAAGTGCAAGTTATGCCACTAAAACTTGGATAATAGAATAAGATAACTCATCATACTTTGTCAATTATCTTCCTAAAGAAAATCTTAATTTGAGGACTTTTTGCAACCTACTAATCGTCTAAATATAATTCCTCACCAGTGCCTCAGAAGCTTGACTACGTGCCTCCCGGATAACGTGTGCTGTTCTTGCAAACCCACCATAACAATTATCTCCACCAGGTTTCGCACATGTACCAGATGTCTTGGACGTCTCCTGGAAACGCGAATGCATGTCGTTGTTGTGTAATATTAGAACATTTTGGTCAGCAAATACAATGGCTCCAGTGCCAAAGAAAATCAACAGGATGAGAATTTCTCGCATGTTGAGGTCGCCAACTTTCAACTATTCCATCAAAATAAGATCATTTTAATACAATACAAAGGAAGCGGGTATAGATTATAAGGATAGGAGAATAATTTTTAATTTATATAAACACCAAACTGCCTTAGTTAGAATTGAGGGGGAAGAAGAGGTAGCAAAAATAGGGAAGGGAGTTCGGCAGGGATGTACACTTTCACCGTTATTATTTAATCTATATATAGAAGATGCAATAGTAAAAGAAGAGTATAGTGTAGGTGTGAATGTACAGGGAGAGAAAATATATATGTTGAGATTCGCCGACGATATAGCTATATTGGAAGAAAGCGAAAAGAATTTAGAAAGGGTATTGAATGGTATGCAGGCAGTATTGACTAGGGATTTTAACATGAAAATAAATATAGGTAAAACTAAAGTGATGAGGTGTGACAAAAACGAATGCAGTAGAAAAATGAGGATCACAATAGGAGATAATAGAATCGAAGAAGTGTCAGATTTTTGTTATTTAGGCAGTAGAATCACAAAAGATAATCGAAGCAAGGTAGATATAAAGTGTAGGATAGCACAGGGTAGGAAGGCATTCGTAGAAAAGGAACAGATTTTAAGATCAAATATTGACTTGGGTATTAGAAAAAGATTACTGAAGGTATATGTTTGGAGTATAGCACTGTACGGGTGTGAGGCGTGGACTATAGGAAAGGAAGAGAAGCGTAGATTACAAGCATTCGAAATGTGGTGTTATAGGAGGATGATGAGGACTGGTTGGGAAGATAAAGTAACAAATAAGCTGTACTAGTGTTAGTAGGGGAGAAGAGAAGTATTTGGAGAGTATTACAGCGTAGGAGAGACAGATTAGTAGGGCATATTCTTAGGCATGGGGGGGATTATGTAATTGATCATAGAAGGTAGAGTGGAGGAAAAGAGAGGGGTAGGTAGGCCTAGATTGGAGTATGTGAGTCAGATAATTGAAGACGTTGAGATGAATAGCTATAGGGAGATGAAGGGATTAGCTCAGGATAGATCGGCATGGCGTGCTGTTTCCAACCAATCTTTAGGATTGCGGACTCTTTAACTAACTAACAAAGGAGGAACGATCCAATGAAATTACGCACACATATAATTATTTTTACAAAAAGTAATGCTTGCATTTTAGAGCAAATAGCCGTAATCTATCGCCCATAATTATATTGCTTCCTCGATAGGCAATGCTATTGATGATGTATTAATTGATCATATGTTGTTATTAAAGCTAAGCAGTATAATATTGTTCATAACTGAGAACTTGATCTATGAACTTGAACTTGATCTACTTTGTGCAGAGAACTTGATCTATTTCTATCAAACGCTGCTTATCTGAAGTTGTCTGGTGTGATCAGCCACTCGTTGATGATGGTGTATATCATCCAGCCATAGTTTTTAATATTACACCAAAGCAAAACTTTTTGAAAGTACGCCATAGCCAAAACTTAATTTTTTATAAAGGCAATTACAGTAAAATAATAATGCAATTTAAAAAAAAAAATTGTAATACCATCTTAACCAATGAGACTGTAAACGATAATCTAACATGCTTTTATTATATAATTAATTCCATAATTAGCGATAACATACCATGAAGAAAAAAACAATAACTTTCCAATGTGGTTTGGTAAACCACTGTTAGAATTTATAATGAATAAATGAAATACCATATAAAGTTTTAAAAATTATCACTAGGGTGTTAAATAATAGTATAGAATATCATCCAAATACCATAACTTAAAGCATTAAGTAGCTAGATGCGCATTTCGAAGGCTATGTCCCCATCTTCAGTAGCACCAGATAAAAACTAAATAAAATAATTCTGTCACGAATCGTGATTGACATACTATTAAATAAATAAGTCAACATGACAGAAGTATTTAAAAAATGGCATATAATATGACCTATAAATCTTTTAAAACAATATAAATTAATAATTAACGAAACTAACAAGTAACAACAATAAACATTGGTTTGTCAAACCTAAAATATCCAAACATAAATAAACAAATAAAATAAAAATAAATTAAAAAATTGTTCTTATTAAATAAATTAAATAGACAAGATGAAATTGGGTCTGAATGTAAATTCATTCAATTTGATAGATTTATACATGTATATACTTTCATAAGCATTTAATTTGGAATAATTCAAAACACTTTTAAGCAATTTAAGTGAATAATTTGAATAGGATGACCTGATTCAAAAATATGCTCGCCTACAACACTTTTATCTTTTCTATTTAATCTGAAATGAGCTAAATGCTACTTAAATCTAGTTTCAATTGGTCAACGTGTTTGTCCTATATATACTTTAAGACAACTAGAACAAGATATTTGATAAATACCAGATTTTTTATTGAAATCAATCAAATCTTTGGGATTTCCTAGAAAATTAGCAATACTATTACAAGTATTATATGTTACTTTAAAATTATATTTATGTAAAATACTATCTAAACCACGTGCATTTATAGGATCAAATGGTAATTTAACAAATTTTGGAGTTGAATTATTACTTTGTTCTAAATTACTAATATTTCTGATATCTTTTGTTCTTTAAAATTTTCGTAATATGTTATTTATAATTTTATAAGAATAGCCATTTTGTACTGCTATATTTCGGATATTATTTAATTCAATATTATATTTATCATTAGATAGAGGAAAATTTAAAAAGCGGTTTATTAAAAGAAATAAAAGAAAAAGAGAATATTTGTAGTTTAGTTCAGAAATATTAGAAATAGAAAGTAATAATTCAACTCCAAAATTTGTTAAATTACCATTTTATCCTATAATTGCACTTGGTTTAGATAATATTCTAAATAAATATAATTTTAAAGTAACATATAATAGTTCTAATAGTCTTGCTAATTTTCTTAGGAAATCCCAAAGATTTGATTGATTTCAATAAAAAATCTGGTATTTATGAAATATCTTATTCTAGTTGTCCTAAAGTATATATAGAAGACAAACACGTAGACCAATTGAAACTAGATTGAACCCGGGAGAGGTCGCGCATGCATAAACACAGTTAGAGGTCGCTTGTGGTATATTTTGACCCCAGCAAGAAAATCGCCATAAGCATGAAATGAAATGCAAAATATATTATCTTTTATTAATTTATTGTTGAACATATAGAAAACAAATAATATAATACAAATTTATTCGGAAATATCATCTTGTCCCAAATTTCCTTTGCAATTTTCGCATATGTAATTCATGTGCTCTGAACAGAGCATATAATTGCAGAGACAGCAAGATTTTGTTGTTTTTCTATCTCGTACCCTAAAATATTACAGAATATTATAAGTAAATTGTAATTGAAGAGAAGTAAAAAGATTGTGTCTTACCTGTCCCATCTTTATTCCATAAATCGTTTAGATTCAAGTGTGAAGATCGAAGAACACCACTCAAAAATAAAAGTCCCAATAGGGCCTTTACTTCTGTAAGCGTTGTGTTGATCACGCTAACATGAATATATTTCTCTTTGAGATTCAATAAAAATATTTGTATTTGCAACCACATTCAAAATCATTTCATCAGTAAAAAATAATTTCCAATAACCAAAGGCGGTCTTTACATTTTCAGCTTCACGAATAACACCTGGTTTCGCAGTTACGATAGTATGTGCTGATGCTCATCTCAAACGTGGTGGGAGTCCTTGCCATTGCGTCATACCATCTCGACCAGTGTATGATAAAAATGTGGTAGCCAGAGGAATGTCGTCAAGCTCATCATAATCACTATCATGTTCACTTGCACTTTGGTCAAACACAGAATCTACATCAAATGTCTCATTTTCGTCCTCCATGTCCATTTCTGAATCACTTCCTTCTTCATCACTACTATTTCTTCATCGGCCTGTACTTCATCCATGAGCTCTAATAGCCTGTTTTGTTCTTCTTCGTAAGTCATATTTTGTTTTATTTTCCACAACAATTAAAGGTCGCACGCGGTATAAAATTACCCCACATGGAATATATGTCGCTTTATTCGCCAAAAAAAAACTAATGGAACTGAATTCTTGCAGAGGTTATTGTAAAAACATTTGAGAGAAAATACCTAAAATGTGGGGAGTCCCTCTTAAAGTAATGTAAAAATCTCTATAGATTCCCACGACTGGAGTCATTATACACCCCGTGCGACCTCTCGCGGGTTAAGGAGCATTTAGCTCATTTCAGATTAAATAGAAAAGATAAATGTGCTTTAGCCGAGCATATTTTTGAATCAGGTCATCCTATTCAATTTAGTTCAATTAAATTACTTAAAAGTGTTTTGAATTATTTCGAGTTAAATGCTTATGAAAGTATATACATGCATAAATCAAATTTAATGAATTTAGATTCAGGCCCAATTTTATCTTGTCTATTTAATTTATTTAATAAGAACTATTTTTAAATTTATTTTTATTTTATTTATTTTTGGATATTTTAGGTTTGATAAACCAATTGTTGTTAGTTTCGTTAAGTATTAATCTATATTGCTTTAAAAGATTTATAGGTAATATTATATGCCATTTTTTAAATACTTCTGTCATATTGACTTATTCATTTAATAGTATATCAATCACGATTC
The DNA here is from genome assembly GCA_947310635.1 of Leptodirus hochenwartii. Classification (NCBI taxonomy): domain Eukaryota; kingdom Metazoa; phylum Arthropoda; class Insecta; order Coleoptera; family Leiodidae; genus Leptodirus; species Leptodirus hochenwartii. Next base: position 14,528,486 of record OX371180.1, on the reverse strand, counting down.
GTGACGGAGGTATTTTATTTAGTTTTTATCTTGTGCTACAGAAGATAGGGGCATAGCCTTCGAAATGCACATCTAGCTACTTAATGCTTTAAGTTACGGTATTTGGGTGATATTCTATACTACCATATAAAGTGGAAATAGTATGGCGACTTTAGAGACAACAATTCCTTTATTATTTGGCGCAACCGCAAAACGTGCTATAAGTGAGGATCACATAACTCTCTTAAAATTATCTGAAGAGAACATTCGCAAGGACTCTAGTACTTTCTGGAATTATAAAAAAAAATCATTAGATCAGGTCGTCTATCCCTGACACGATGCATTGTAATATTGTTGCAAATAATAATCAGTCAATTTCTAAGTTATTCAATGTTTACTTCTTATCCTTATTTAAAAAACCGTGCCAATCTTGTTATCCTCCTGACATAAATCAAAATATAGCAATTACTCTTAATAATATACCGTTACAGGAGATTTCTTAAGTTTTAGGTACGTTATTAAAAGTTCAGTTTATTCATTTCTCGATCGCAAATTTTATATGAATGATAAACTGTTAACTACGGTGCAGGCTAAAGCGTTACAAGTTACTATCATGTGAAAACCGCCGTATTTACCACGATTGCATGTTATTGTATAAAGTTTATTTTATGTATAAAACACTGTTAATACATTACTTAAAATAAGTTTTTTAGAACTCTTTATGTTAGCAACAATTGAAATGCAACTGTAATTATTATAATTATAGTATTTTTGTAATTCAAGGGGATCGTTTTGTTGCATATTGCATTGTTGGCACCTCCATAAATAAATGAATAAATAATGCATTAATATGTTTTTTTCTTATATTCTATATTGCAAATTACCTCGAAATTACGACCGAACTCTTTTTTAGCCTAAACATTTTTTAGTTAAACTTTTGTATAGGTTGTGGTAATTTAAGTAATATTAGAGCAACAGAGAATCCTAGGCACAAATCAAAAGTGTTAGTTTACTGAACTTTTCAATGATTATAGAAAAATATTGTATATTTGACTAATCTAGAAATATCAGTATTATTTCGTGATAATTTACTCTATATGGACAACATAGATTACTACAATCTAATAATCGTGATCACTGGTCAAATTTTTCTAGATCTTTACAAAATCAGTTTTAGAAAGTTATAATTTCTGCAATTTTAATTTTTTTTTATAATGCGGTCCGCTATAAAAAAATTATTAAACGCAAATCCAACAAACATTGTAAATTAGTCGGAAACAGCGTTAACATTTTTATATAATAAATTATTTATTATATATCCCATTGTTTAGCAACTCCAGTGAATCAAAAATGTGACCAAGGTTACTGCAAATGAAACATTGCGATCGAAAAACGCATCTCGTGTTCAGTATAGTTTGAGCTACGTTATTTGGGTGATATGCTATACTAAAGATGTAATGTAATGTAATGTAATAATGATTCAATCATTCAAGATTATTTTATTCTGGTAAAACAATAATTTTAAACAAGTTAGTTAGTTAAAGAGTCCGCAATCCTAAAGATTGGTTGGAAACAGCACGCCATGCCGATCTATGCTGAGCTAATCCCTTCATCTCCCTATAGCTATTCATCTCAGCGTCTTCAACTATCTGACTCACATACTCCAATCTAGGCCTACCTACCCCTCTCTTTCCCTCCACTCTACCTTCTATGATCAATTGCATAATCCCCCCATGCCTAAGAATATGCCCTACTAATCTGTCTCTCCTACGCTGTAACACTCTCCAAATACTTCTCTTCTCCCCTACTAACTCTAGTACAGCTTCATTTGTTACTTTATCTTCCCAACCAATCCTCATCATCCTCCTATAACACCACATTTCGAATGCTTGTAATCTACGCTTCTCTTCCTTTCCTATAGTCCACGCCTCACACCCGTACAGTGCTACACTCCAAACATATACCTTCAGTAATCTTTTTCTAATACCCAAGTCAATATTTGATCTTAAAATCTGTTCCTTTTCTACGAATGCCTTCCTACCCTGTGCTATCCTACACTTTCTACTGCCTAAATAACAAAAATCTGACACTTCTTCGATTCTATTATCTCCTATTGTGATCCTCATTTTTCTACTGCATTCCTTTTTGTCACACCTCATCACTTTAGTTTTACCTATATTTATTTTCATGTTAAAATCCCTAGTCAATACTGCCTGCATACCATTCAATACCCTTTCTAAATTCTTTTCGCTTTCTTCCAATATAGCTATATCGTCGGCGAATCTCAACATATATATTTTATCTCCCTGTACATTCACACCTACACTATACTCTTCTTTTACTTTGTTTATTGCATCTTCTATATATAGATTAAATAATAACGATGAAAGTGTACATCCCTGCCGAACTCCCTTCCCTATTTTTGCTACCTCTTCTTCCCCCTCAATTCTAACTAAGGCAGTTTGGTGTTTATATAAATTAAAAATTATTCTCCTATCCTTATAATCTATACCCGTTTCTTTTAAAATTCTAAACATTATGTCCCAATCTACATTATCAAATGCATTTTCTAAATCTACAAAAGCTATGCAAGTTACCTTTCCTACCCTCTTTCTTTTTTCTACTACCGTTCTTAGTGCTAGAATCGCCTCCCTCGTCCCTCTGTTTTTCCTAAAACCAAACTGATCTTCTCCTAGCCTTTCCTCTACTTTATTTTCTAATCTCCTATAAATAATCTTTAACAATATCTTCGATGCATGTGATAGTAGACCAATGGTCCTATAGTTCTCACACAAATTAGCTCCTATTTTCTTCGGCATTGTTACTATTCTACTACGCTGAAAATCCTGTGGTACTTCTCCCTTCTCATATATTTTACAAACTAACCTGTATAATCGCTCCTGCATTTTTTCCCCTGCGTGTTTTATTAATTCGGCTGGTATCATATCAATCCCCGCTGCTTTGTTATTCCGTAAATCATTTAATGCTCTATGAAACTCTGACCTAAGTATGCTAGGACCTAAGTCATCCTCATCTATCTGTTCCACACTTTCTAGCTCAAGTAAAATATGTCAAAATATTTTCGATAAATATAACTCATAATTGTTTTATCATTTGAGCCAAGCTGTACGTTTCCTTAATGTAGAGGTAAAAGATATAGATGTAAAAAGCTAAATCATTAAACGACATATATCCATCTTTCATTTTTGTAGTTGTAAAAACTGAATATAATATATAAAAAATTCAATCCAAATCAATTTGTGTATTTATTTCTTGAAAAGTTCGTAGGCTGTGTATGCCTATATACATAATTTCATACGAGGTCATCGGACTGGGATTTTGTGTGAAATTATTTTATTATTATAGAACAGTTCTCAAGCCCGCAACAACTCTTTTACTATCTCATTTAAAAAGTCATTGATTTCAATTGAAACAATAAAGAATAATTTAAATAAATGCAAAGCAGAATATAATAATTGAATCAAACGTTTTGAAACGTAATAAGCAGATTTCAGATAATATGGACAATCTGCGTTAATTGTAATTTATTGCTTGTATTTTACAATGTCAGTTTTAAAAATAGTTTTACTTTAAAAATATCCCAACATAAAATAAATTTCGCGGATAAGTATTAAGAAATCGGTGAAAATATTATGCAGCTACTAAGTGATGTATAAAATGTTATTATATAAGCACATAAAATAGCAGATTATATAGAACGACTTAGTGCTAAATTTGTAAATGAAAATCTTGTTTGCGTATATACAAGAGCCAAATCTATAAAATATTTTTATATGTGTAATTTTTCATTATTTTTAATATTAGAATTTTTATTGATTAGATGTGAAAGAATGTTTAAACTTATACAGTAATTAAGCAATGTGATTTAATATAATATATTATATATTCTATTATTTTATTTTTTTTCAGAATGTAGAGCTCCAAGCTTTATGTGAGAATCCAAATTTCTATCCATATTAGATTAGATAGGTTCGACCGCAGCACAGATGGCCCACCCTATGTATAATTTATATAATTTGTAATAATAAAGATATTCAAATTAAAAAAAAATTAAAATTAGCTCATAATTCTCGTATATTTGATCGAAAATATATTTTAAACTACTGTTGATATTCATTAACAAAATAGTGCATTATTTTTTACTTTAAGTTGCGGTATTTGTGTGATATTCCATGCAAAAAACTACGTATTAACATATACCATTATATTATTACAATCATCATTTTATTTTACCATTACCTCATTCTTGTAATTTTAACGCTTATGTACGTGCATATAAAATACATTGTTCTACGATCTATGCAAGTAAAGTGAAGTTTACGTCGACTACCTACAGACATTATATACGATAAATTATGAAACCCTTTTCCTCTAAATTCCGTCAATGTTATGCTAGTTATTTATGTATATAGTATCATTTTGATTTAAAATTTTAACATCTTTAACCACTTACCTTTTTGATATCTTTCCAAAGATATTTTTGGCACAGTGATTCTCAAGAATACACGAAAAGACCTTGAAATGGCAACCAATAGAAAATATTGTTTCGTGGACAAAATGAATACTCGCAATAAATTAAATGCATGATTTTAAAGGTAATATCATAATGATAATTTTGCAGAAATCAAAAATGTAAATAGAAGCATAAATCATGCGTGAAATCATGATACCGTAACGATGTAATAAAAATTGGAGCAACGAATTTGTATTTTATATGAATTGCGTTAATATTTTTTTATTCATGTCAATTATTTGCACATTTGCATTATCATAATAATATGCAGATTTATTTTGCGATCGATTAGAACTTTTTAATTTAATTGTAAATTTTTAATCTAATAAAATTAATTTCTCTCTTATATTTCTAAATCATCATTATATTATAATTCTATAAAATTAACACGTGAAATCACCCTTGGTATTAAGATTCAAATTCATAATATGTATTTAAAAATCTATTATACATGTCCGATATATTAACTTGCAGAGAAGTTCCCATCTTCTTAAGTTAATTCGCGATGTTCCCATTTCTAAATGAATTTCGTAAATTTTATTTTATTAATACAAAAATCAGTACCTGTTCTGAGTGCTATAAAAATTGTTATTAAATTAAGTATATAATAAGTCACTGTAGTAGAACAGAAACAAGCTTGTTGCACAAAATATTTAAATTTCATAGGTAAGGATTGCTCATATTATTGAATTATATTCTTTTTATAATTGATAGGTAGCTTGATATTAACACCTTGTAAATATATTTATATTGATACTTTGATATTACATTTTATGCTTTCACTATATTGTAACAATCCTTTAACTATAGCTCATGTTTTGAACATTTACAAGTATCATAGTTTTGACAAGGTAATAAATTTCTAAAGAATTAATGATAATATATTATATATATATTTCTAAATAAATTCCTCATATAAAAATGGAACACCTTGTATCGGTCAAAATATTTATGACATAGCCATCTATTATTATCCAATTTTTCAACTATTTTTTTTTTATTCGTTTCTGCAAGCAATTTCGTCTTAGATGTATTACCATGTACTTACTCCATCCACTGTATAATTAATATTCAAATACTCAAACCTGCAAGAATGTTCCCTCGTAATAAAATATAACCATTCATCAAATATTCGAAACATTCGATTGCACTGCATTATATGCTTGAATGCTTAACATGCAATAGATGTACTTAACTGTAGCTATCAGAAATTCTATCAAATTATATACTATTTAGATATGGTTCCAAATTGAATCAAGAATCCCATTTAATTGTAAACGTTCTATAAAAAAATCAACAACTTTTTAATAGCTTCTTTGTTTACTTGACATGGTCTTAAATCATTTTCCTATTTATAGGAAATTTATACTCACTTTTGAATTAAATTTTTTTGAGCTAATATATCGAATGTACTAGAATTAAAGTCCGAATTGGCTCCGAAACTATAAACAATATATTCCTGTGATCAATTGAATTTTGGCGACATCACGGTATGGCAGCAGATTTCGGTTTTGTTAATTTTTGTCAGAAAAAATTAAAAATCGCAAATTATTAATTTTTAAATTAACGCTTTAAAATGCACATAATTAATTACAGGTTTTAACTTTTGTTCTTTCGCTTTCCTAAACATTTCCTTAAAATTTATGTCAGACAAATTAAAATTAATACGCGCAAATTTCTTTTAGTTAATTCTAATATCATACCTTGAATCGCAGTAATTTCTTCAAAACCAGTCGTCTCTCTTATGACGAAACCAGTTTTAGTGAGAATAAAGCATTATATAAAGCATTATATATACATACCTATTCAATAATGTTATAGTAAAACAATGTGTTCAAAGTATTCACAAAATGAAGATCACAAATAAAAAAGAATGCACTATTAGGATTTTTAACTTAAACTTAATCTTAATAAACGTATCCAATTCAATATATGTACAAGACTTTATAAATAGTTTCAATGATTCTAATTACTTTGATTCACTCTAAAAAATAGAAGAATTACATATCATTCCAATTTTTCACCATGATTATAATTTGATGTAATTTTTTCAACGTCCGTTGCTTCAACGGATACAATTTAAACTGAACAATATGTTGTATCTTACATCGGATATTTTAGGTTGATAGAGCAAACTGGTTGTGCTTATGCATGCATAATACTGCGAGACGAAATATTAATAAACCAACACACTTTAAAATTTAGCATATATTTTACGTTGAAATGTCCGTAAAATTTCTCGGAAATATACCACAGTTATAAAATAGTTTAAGTAAATACAAATATTAATTAATTTATGAACGGTGGTTTCGTCAAAAATAAATAATTACACGTAGATTAAATAAAGTTTAGGTTCATTACACGCTTAATATATATTTAGCTGTATAAAAATGCTGTGATCAGTAATTATTTTCGAATCAATAAGACTATGGTTGTATTGGTTCATCACGAATAGCATATTACAAGAATGAAACCTAATTTTTGAGTAGAACAATTGGTAAAACAAAATTAAATGGCATTATGGTGATATAGTTGCAATGAAATATTTTTATTTATAAAAGTCTAGATACTTCATCACAAAAATTAAAGCCTAACATCAAACCGTATAAAGGAATTGTGGATTTAAAAGATAACTTTAATATCTTATTTTATTTTTAATTAGAAAAACCAAAATTACATAATTTGAACAACATGTAATTGTAACACGCATCATATAAGCTTAAGTAATTAAGAAATTTTAATAAATGGTGATAAAATGAATAAAACTTAAATACACATCATATCAGTAAACCCTGAACCATTGGACTAAAATACTCTTCGATTTCCCATAAGAGCAAAACACTGTTTCAAACACTCTTGCATTTTGGATAAGTTTTGGCAAGGCTTCATTTTTTCTAATATAGATATTTTTACTTGTAAATGTCGACATATGTCGTTAAGTTTTTCATTGGATACGATTCCAGTGCGCAAAACCTTCAAGTCACTCGGTGCCAATTCAATAGCAAAATTCTTTTCCGGTAGTTCTTGATATAATGGAAAATTTTTTGTACATGCCTCACATGCACAGTCGAAATAGTATTGACTTTTTAATGATTTCTGACGTGATCCTTTGGATGTAAGTGCATGATGATATCTATAAAAAAGACAAGTCGTGTGACAAAATTCGGGATAATTATAATGTTCGGTCGTATTACACAAACGGGTACTTAAATAAGCAATATAACTAAAGCTAACTCTAATTAATAAAATAGCGCGATACAAATTATAGGTGATAAAACAGTAAATGGATAACAATAATAATTACAGATTAGTAAAATATCTTAGCATTTGATGCGTAATGCGGTATTTAACATGCTTTCCAACACCGATGAGTTAAAATAAGTAGCGTTAAAATTGTGTACTTTTCTGATACAAATGATTTATTATTTTATAATTTACATTTCCATTCTTACAAATTCAAAATACTATAGGGCAGATATTTTTTAATATTTCCTAAATGATTTCAAATGCCTCCTATTGGGCCATTTTTAATTTCATTTATTAAAGTACGCTTTTCCCTTAATTGTTACTAAGGCCTATTCAAATAAATTTCACTATCAATCTCTTCAGGCCCAAAAATTTACGATACACTTCGGATAATAACTTTGTGGTTCTTTGCTGTACTCAAAAAATAGTGAATTTTACGAGATTAATAAAATGTATTATAAATAATGTAAAAGAACATTCCACATTGTGTAGAATATTATTCAAATACCGCAACATCTTTATAGCACGATTTTAAACGAAATAAAATTCTTTTGTCACTTATTATGACTATACTTATTATGACTATTCTATACTACTATATTATGACTATGCTATACAATTAAACGAAAAGTCAATGTGGCAATAGTTTCTGAACGTCTACATTCTCTGACGTAAATAATATATCTTTTAAAATACAATAATAAATAATATGATCAACGGCGTATTCATTATCCATTTCCGCAACACCATGAATCACCATTCATTCTGTGCAACTGAAGATGGGAGTGTAGCCTTCGAAAACTGCTATTAAATGTTTTGTGTTAGGATATTTTATTGATATTCTATGTAAGTATTTAACACCGCAGTGACAAATTTACAACATTCTCGATATTTTCGGAATATATCTACACCGTATATCCAGCAATATTATTATAATGGTATATACGTGATGAACTCGTTAAATCGGTTAAAATAAGGTACATTATGAGAACAATATACATTTAGTGAACACACTTGAAGGATGAATGAAGTAAGCTTAATTATAAATTTTTAATGCAATGGATTAATATATATATATATATAGGATTTTTATTAACTATTATATATTTGCATTTTTATTAATTACAGAATTAGATAATATTCACATTGTACACCATTGTGTAATCATTCAGGATATACAAATGATGCATTATACGTGAATCACACTTACCCATAATTGTCTTGTACTTGCTGACCTCTATATATTTTATTTATTGCTCTTACAACAATGGTACTCTTGTAACAGTGACGAACAACATTTGGATTACATGAATGATTAAATAAGCTCAGGAAGGAATATGCTCCGGCGCCTATTTCAATCAAGTTACAATCGTCATCTTTGTTTCCGTAAACTTCTGAAATCTCGTGAAAATTGCATGGTGCTGCGGAAAACAAAATAAATAAATAGAAGCATAAATTATTGTGTTCATTAAATATGACAATATTATATAAAGTAATAATAATTTTATATCAATTTAATTATAAGAACTAAAATATCTATAATAAACAAAGAGTCTTAATTGAGTGAATAGTTCATAAAATAATAAAATAGAATATAAAACATTAAAATTAAAATAATATGAATTTTTAGTATAAAACAAAAATTTAAAAGTATGTGTTACAAAAAGTTGAATTTTGGGTAATTAAAAAAAAAACACGCGCATATTTCCTACTGCAAACTAATTGTTGTTACCATATTAAATATATTTTTCACATAACAATGCATTAATCACTTAATTTTAACAATTATAATGTTTTAAGTAGTTCACAAGAAATTGTGTTTTTTTTGTAGTAAAGTTTTGACTAGTTATTTTATCACTAGTTAGTTCTACACAACATCTGTGAAGTATTGTTGATTTAATAAATAACAAAGCAGCAGAAGGCGATATTATAGTAGAAGAATTAATAAAATGCGCTACGGAAAAGATGCAGACTAGTATGTAGAATATATGAAGATGGATAGGTACCACAGAATTTTCAGTGCAGTAAAATAGTGATAATTCCGCAGAAGTTAAGAGCTAATTTGTGTGAGAAGTATAGGACCTGTAGTCTACTCTCGCATGCATCGAAGATATTGTTAAAGATTATTTATAAGATGTTAGAAAATAAAGTAGAAGAAAGGCTATCAGAAGATTTGTTTTGTTTTAGGAAGAACAAAGGGACAAGGGAGGCTATTTTAGTGGCTAATAGTGTAGTAGAAGAAAGAATGAGTGTCGGAGTCGTCTGTTCTAGGCAATCCTTGGAATTGATTACTAACTAACTAGATAACAAAAGTGTGAAATTTACTAGAAATTTATTTTCGGACTGCATCATTAGTCAGTTTCTTAAACTTATTTCTATCACGTTCTCGTTACCGGTAAGGTATTAAGCACCGATGTTAGTCGCCGCACTGAAGTTACATTATTCCTTAATTATTTGTATTTCCTTTTTTGTTTTCCATTTCCTACCCTACAATACTTATTCTCTTTTAGTATATCCTTAGTATTACTTAATTGCAATTATTTCTTTAAGGTTTATTATTATTATCATATTTTGTTGTAGCTTTATTGCTTTTATAATCTCTCTAATTTGAACATATGAAATTTAGAATGTTGATTTTGAATTATTTTATTTTAATTTCTAAGCACTTGTATTGTTGAAATTTTAATAAGAATTTAATTATGTATTTAACTTAATTGTGGTTTACATAGGCAATTTTATGGTACCATACGGTAATTCCTTGCCTATAATATTTTAATTTTTATTGAGGAGCACCATGCTGGTATTTACTTTCAATTTATTTTGAAGTGATTTCCGACTTCATTCTCGAGTCATGTGACCTGACAAGTTGATAGTTGTCAGTTGAGCGTTGACAGTGACTAGTTTGAAAGTGTGAGATTTAGGCTGAAGGGATGGACTGGAGGAGAAGTTCATTCTTCGGTGAGCTCTGGTGAGTGTGGTAAGTTCGCGTACTTTGTTGGTCCCAGACTGGATCTCTGATAAATTTCAGTCCTTTTATGCTTTCGTTTCTTATTTTATTTTGACGTTATTTCATTAGCTTTATGCTTGGAATCGTTTGGAGTAGCTGCGTTATCGACTGAACATTCTTCCAAAGATTGGTCGTGATGTTCGGATAACATCTCTACTTAGTTCGGGTTATGTTATTTCGGTAAGGTGTTGGACCTTATCCGCTTTCTCTGGTTTTTTTTTGGTGAATTCGTCATCACGTTTTTCTAAACATAAAAGTTAGATATCACATTAATAGAATGATCCTCTTTGTCTCTCGGATATGTGCCGTCGTGTGTATGTTTTTGAATTTAATGTGTGAGCGAAATTGTGTATGAAATGCGAACGAAGTGCGGATGTTGTCGAGAAGACGTGTTCTTTGTCCCATTTCCGTTTTCGAACATGTGCACGTAGGTATATGCCGCCATTTTGTAACTATCTTGACGATCTTGCTATCTAGATTCATTTTATTGCTTTTGCATCATATACGCTTATAAATGCTAAGTTTTTAGATTGCGCTTACTGTATGCCTTATGCTGATTGATATTTTATTCTTTTTTTGCAATTTTGCATTGTTGCACTTTTGGCTTTTAGCAGTTTTGCAATTTTAGTTATGATTGAACTTAGTTCGTCCTATGTATAGAGACTGAATTGAGTCTTGTACTTAATTATTTTGAGCTTAACGCTTGTATTTCTGTTTAGAAATATTTGTATGACTGATGGGGTGGATTAGAGGTACTGCTAATCCACTATTGTTCCTGGTTAAGCCATATTGAGTGCCGTTATCATGAGCTAGTACCAGTTTCCAGTATTTTGGTTGGCCGCTGCTACTAATGCAACCGTCACTAAACGTTAGTGCAAACACTAGGTGAGCACATGAATTTTGCACGCTTTGAGTACGAGCACGAACACATCACAGCATGAGCTCACCTATGCTAAGGTATTCTTTGGCTTATATCGCTGGTATTTTAACTTTGAGCTCATAGCAGTGCACAGAAGAGGAGTAGCTAAGCTGTAAGTCATTTCCCCCTTGTGCTTATATTGGCTCTAGTCTACCTTTGTATACCTATTAGGCATTATTCGAAGTGTTTTTTTCCTGCTGTAGTATCCCTTTTGATATTTATATATAGTTTGATATTTACATTTACAAATGATTTTTACATTTAAGTGTTTTGGGCTTTCCGGGTATTATATATATTTTAAGCTTAACCTTTAGTGTTATTTGCCTGACCTTTTGCTACTTATTGATACAAATTTATAGAGTATTCTAAATTTTGTATGCCTTCAAGTAAAGTACTTTCTTGGCTTCACCTTGCTTGAAGTTTTTCTTTTAGTAGATGAAGTAAACTTATGCGTAAGTACGATTTATTTAGTTCGTGACTTTGAGTTTAGTAATACGTAAATATTACAGAGGTTGAAATACCTCCTGGCCCCCAACCTTTAGCAGCCACGAACCCATTCAAATTCTATCCGTTCAAACGCGGGCATAGATACGATCTGGAGTAACCACGATCCTGTTTTTTTGGGTTATTTCCCAAAAGAAGGTGATACACGTGCGTAAATATATTTACACTAGATTCGTAAGTGTAAAACGATAATATTTTCTTTATAAAACTGAAAATAAGATTTAAACTTGCAAAATTCATATTTTATAATTCTCGACGCAACACTATTTTCTAAATAAATTATTTTTAATATTCAAGTAATATATCACGAGGAATTACTTAACTATATTTAAATTACAAACTTGTAAAAACTTAACAAAATCGATCATAACAATAATATTCTGAACGATCAAAATGAAATATGAGAAATGTTAAAACGATTGATCGAAAAAATTACAACAAAAAGCTGTATATCATCAATATTAAAATTCAGAACATTTGAAAGCAAGATAAGAGATTAACTTTAATAATTAAGGTGATATAGGAAATAATACAGCATGCAAAAGTATAAAACATGATCGAATTTTGTACGACTTTAGAATATTACATTTTAAATCGCACTAAAAGTTTTTTTTTGTGTTTTGATGAAAAAGAAGAGAAAATCGTGTTTCTAAGTACACTATTTCTGAGATAATTTATTTGAAATTCAAATTTTGGTTATTTGCTAAAAGAAACACATCTTTAAGAGCGATTTATAATATTTTAATCTATAATGATATAAAATTTCATCACGCTACTTATAATTGTTACGACTAGAAGTTCGGGTAGAAATTACAATATTTTACTGTATTATTAATATCAAAAAATATATATTACAAGAAAAGGTTATTGAAAGTAACGAAAATAAGAGCAGATTATTACAATACCAGTTGCCAACATATAATTATAAGCAATATATATCTTATAAGCATTATTGCTAAATACAAATTTATATATATATATATATATATATATATATATATATTTTTTTTTTAAATTATCATTACGGTGTTAAATAATTGTATACCCAAATACCGTAACTTAAAGCATTAAATAGCTCGATGCGCATTTCGAATGCTATGCCATGTTCAGTAGCACAAAATAAAAACTAAATAAAATACCTCTGTCACGAAAAAAAAAAAAATATATATATATATATATATCACACACACACACAGTATATCAATCACGATTTGTGGTATTTCATTTAGTTTTTATCTTGTGGTACTGAACATGGGGGCATAGCCTTCAAAATGCGCATCTAGCTACTTAATGCTTTAAGTTACGGTATTTGGGTGATATTCTATACAAATTTATATAACAAGAAATGTAAGCGACATAGACTATTAACAAATGAGCAGGACATAACACATTGTAATGAGTAATTGGGAAAAGGGGCTTTACGAAAGAAATTAGTGAGTAGCATGTATCAATCAACTTTTCAATTAATTAAAATTTTGTATCACCTGTTTGTAAATGATGTAAGAGTAATTGCTTGAACATATCATCACTGCCTTTATTTTCTGTAAAAAAACCGGTATGGTTTCTAAACAGCTGGTATATATATGCCGCATTGAATGATCTTTCGAACAGGTCAGCATTGGTGCGGTATTTAGTATTTCCTACAAGCTTGTGAATTTCTTCATATCTGCATCGAGAAATGATTTATTTTCACTTGTTTCTTTTCTTTTTTTTCAGTAAATTAAATTAAATATTCAGAATTAAAGGAGTGTGCAAATATGTAATCACGACATATCATTAAACTGCTAAAACCATCGTTAAAAATGCTTTAGTAAATACGGCGTGTGATAAAAATCTAATCTGAACATATTCATTGAGCATTGAACAAATAAGCTCAAGTTTAGTGTTAGTATACTCGTGTTGTTCACGTATTTTGCGAGATAGATTGCAAATACATACTTTCCCGTTTCTAGATATGGATGAACATCTCTCTATTATAATATATAACTTTCAATGCATTCGCCAACCATATATACACGTTAATTTTTCTATAAATATATTTGTATCGACACTGTATCCAAATTGCATTATGCATGTCACTCTATCATAAGTATTCTCAAATCTATAGTCGTGCAAACAAGTTCTAGTTCTGATCCTTTAAAATCTTTTTTCTTATTAAAATTCTAATTAAAGTACTATAGGATCATTCAAATATAGATCTAATTCTAATATTTCGGATATTTTTTCAAGATTCAAAGTATATTTCGAACAAAATAATTTAATCCTAATTGCGATTCTTCCACTCAAATAGTATTCTTCCTAATATTATTAGTATTTGCCGACTCATTGGAATTGTTACAAGCAATTACATAACTATACTACAACTGCAATAGGGTCAAAAAAAAACCTACATAATCATTAATATTAGGAACACAAATATTTCTACAGGAGAATACAGATTAATAACCACAGCATCAGATAATGGGCATACCGGTGTAGGTTTTATAATGAATAGAAAGTTGGGATGTAGAATAAAGAGTTATTGCCAAGTTAGTGATAGAATTATAACTATTAGATTAGACACGAAGCCAACGGACACAGTTATAGTGCAAGTATATATGCCAACTTCAAGTCACGATGATGAGGAGGTAGAATCCATTTATGAGGAGATTGAATCTAGGTTAGCAAACGTTAAAGGACAGGATAATCTAATTGTAACCGGAGATTGGAATGCCGTAGTAGGTAAGGGAAAGGAAGTTTCAATAGTAGGAGAATATGGAATAGGAACACGTAATGATAGAGGGGATAGATTGGTAGAGTTTTGTATTAGGAATAAGCTAGTGGTAGCAAACACGCTTTTTCAGAATCACAAGCGCAGGATATATACGTGGAAAATGCCAGGAGATATAGGGAGGTATCAGATAGATTACATACTGGTTAAAGAGAGGTTTAGGAACCAGATTAAGAATTGTAAGAGTTACCCTGGAGCAGATATTGATAGTGACCATAATTTAGTAGTCCTGGACTCAGAGGTCAAATTCAAGAAATTACAGAAGTCTAAACAGGTCAGAGTAGATGTCGATAGGTTAAAATTAGCTGATGTATGTGAAAAGTACAAGCAGAAAGTAGAAATCATGGCTAATGGAACATCTAGGAACGACATAGATTGCGAATGGAGGGAAATCAGAAATGGGTTAACTACAGCAGCAAATGAAGTATTAGGCACAAAGAAAAGGGCAGGTAGGAGGGAATGGATCACGGAAGAAATAGTTAAAATGATAGAAGCAAGAAGGAAAATTAAAATTGGAAACACAGAAGCAGGACAGAAAAAATATAAGGAACTAAGGAACTTAATTAATAGGAAATGCAAGCTAGCGAAAGAAGAGTGGATAAAAGGAAATTGTGAGGATATTGAGGAGGATATGAGAAGAGGTAAAGTAGATTTGGGCTACAGGAAAATTAAGTCACATTTTTCTAAAGTAAAACCAAAGGGTAACATTATATGTGATAAGCAGGGTAAGGAACTCACAGAAAATAAGGAAAAAGCTAGAAGATGGAAGGAGTATCTTGAAGATTTATATAAAGGTAGGCAGGACATGGAAGAGCTAGAAAATGTGGAACAGATAGATGAGGATGACTTAGGTCCTAGCATACTTAGGTCAGAGTTTCATAGAGCATTAAATGATTTACGGAATAACAAAGCAGCGGGGATTGATATGATACCAGCCGAATTAATAAAACACGCAGGGGAAAAAATGCAGGAGCGATTATACAGGTTAGTTTGTAAAATATATGAGAAGGGAGAAGTACCACAGGATTTTCAGCGTAGTAGAATAGTAACAATGCCGAAGAAAATAGGAGCTAATTTGTGTGAGAACTATAGGACCATTAGCCTACTATCACATGCATCGAAGATATTGTTAAAGATTATTTATAGGAGATTAGAAAATAAAGTAGAGGAAAGGCTAGGAGAAGATCAGTTTGGTTTTAGGAAAAACAGAGGGACGAGGGAGGCGATTCTAGCACTAAGAACGGTAGTAGAAAAAAGAAATAGGGTAGGAAAGGTAACTTGCATAGCTTTTGTAGACTTAGAAAAGGCATTTGACAATGTAGATTGGGACATAATGTTTAGAATTTTAAAAGAAACGGGTATAGATTATAAGGATAGGAGAATAATTTTTAATTTATATAAACACCAAACTGCCTTAGTTAGAATTGAGGGGGAAGAAGAGGTAGCAAAAATAGGGAAGGGAGTTCGGCAGGGATGTACACTCTCACCGTTATTATTTAATCTATATATAGAAGATGCAATAAACAAAGTAAAAGAAGAGTATAGTGTAGGTGTGAATGTACAGGGAGAGAAAATATATATGCTGAGATTCGCCGACGATATAGCTATATTGGAAGAAAGCGAAAAGAAATTAGAAAGGGTATTGAATGGTATGCAGGCAGTATTGACTAGGGATTTTAACATGAAAATAAATATAGGTAAAACTAAAGTGATGAGGTGTGACAAAAAGGAATGCAGTAGAAAAATGAGGATCACAATAGGAGATAATAGAATCGAAGAAGTGTCAGATTTTTGTTATTTAGGCAGTAGAATCACAAAAGATAATCGAAGCAAGGTAGATATAAAGTGTAGGATAGCACAGGGTAGGAAGGCATTCGTAGAAAAAGAACAGATTTTAAGATCAAATATTGACTTGGGTATTAGAAAAAGATTACTGAAGGTATATGTTTGGAGTGTAGCACTGTACGGGTGTGAGGCGTGGACTATAGGAAAGGAAGAGAAGCGTAGATTAGAAGCACTTGAAATGTGGTGTTATAGGAGGATGATGAGGATTGGTTGGGAAGATAAAGTAACAAATGAAGCTGTACTAGAGTTAGTAGGGGAGAAGAGAAGTATTTGGAGAGTGTTACAACGTAGGAGAGACAGATTAGTAGGGCATATTCTTAGGCATGGGGGGATTATGCAATTGATCATAGAAGGTAGAGTGGAGGGAAAGAGAGGGGTAGGTAGGCCTAGATTGGAGTATGTGAGTCAGATAGTTGAAGACGTTGAGATGAATAGCTATAGGGAGATGAAGGGATTAGCTCAGGATAGATCGGCATGGCGTGCTGTTTCCAACCAATCTTTAGGATTGCGGACTCTTTAACTAACTAAATATT
The DNA here is from genome assembly GCA_947310635.1 of Leptodirus hochenwartii. NCBI lineage: Eukaryota > Metazoa > Arthropoda > Insecta > Coleoptera > Leiodidae > Leptodirus > Leptodirus hochenwartii. The sequence goes on along the minus strand of OX371180.1, from coordinate 14,511,149 downwards.
TCTAATATTTGGAAAGAACTATCAATCTTTGATATTTATAAAAAACCTAAAGAACAGTCCGAATTGCCTGAACATTTAAGTAATCCAAATAATATCAATAAATATTTTGTAGATTCAGCGAAAGTTGACACTCCAGCAACTTTACAAAGTACTATTGAGGAATATACTAGAAATACATATACACATATAAATTGTTCATTCACTCTTCGCGACGTAACTATTGAGGAAATTTTAAATTACATGTCAACAATTAAATCTAAGGCAATAGGTCATGATCATATTAATTCCTATATGTTGCAAATATGCTGTCCAATTATAATTAGTGTTGGGAATATTTGCCAATCAAACCGGAAACCGGTGCGAGCGATTTTTTACCGACTATTCGTTTTTACCGATTTATGGTTAAACATGTTGTTGGTGAAAACCGGCTTTTGGTTTGCACTGGTACGCACCGAGTACTGATTCTTACCAAACCGCGTTGTTTCGAATCAACGCACTGGTTTGAATTAACGTACCAATTCAATTTTCTAACACGTTTATACAACGTCCAACGAACCAGTATGTGCAGTATGAGTATGGCATGTGGCGTTGGTTCCGTGGAGTGCAGTACACTGACTTTGTAAAATAGGTGACGAGCTTGGAGCATACTAAGTCTAGGATTACAATGTGCTTGCGCCAGTCACTGGAGAATATGTAAAATTTCGCAATTTTATATCGAAAATAATAAAAAATTCTTTAGAAACGCGTAATTGTTTATAAATTTAGAATTAACGTAAATCGATATATTAATTGTATAGAATATCACCAAAATACCGTAAGTAGCTTAAAGCATTAAATAGCTAGATGTACATTTTGAAGGCTATGCCCCCATCTTCAGTAGCACAAGATAAAAACTAAATAAAATACCTGTCACGAATCGTGATTGATATACTATTAACTAATTAAGTCAACATGACAGAAGTATTTCAAAAATGGCATATAATATGACCTATAAATCTTTTAAAACATTATAAATTAATAATTAACGACATAATTTCAACTGTACTTTAGTTTTCAATGTTCTTCAAATGCATTCCATTATAATGTCTATGCAGTTTCCAACTAATCCTAATAGTTGTGGATAAATATATATAATCAGTGATTGCATATAGAGGACACGACTAAAAACAATTAACAATATTAATATTTTTACAAAATAATTTCGACTTATTATCTCTTTATATTCGCACTTTTATATTGGGAACTGAGCAAAATTTATTAACGTGTGTTATATATTTTCTCTTATTTATTTTTTAAATATTTTCCCTACCAATGTATTTATTCAATTACTTGTATACAATGCTATTACGCTTACGAGTCTCTTAAAGTGTAAAAAGACCGCACCTTTTCTCAGCACTATATTTAACAAAATATAGAAACGTCTTAAAATATAATAAATGTAAAATTTCATGTGTGTTTTAATTTGTATTTTCCTCTTCAGAACATTTCATTTACACACCAGTGAACCCACCCGGTACGGCGCATTTTAGGTGGACAATACAATTTTTGCTATCCACTCTAAATTACTTGATACGCCACTGAATCCTATAGATAATGAATTTTTATATCAGATGCAGTTTAATGCACAAAGCACAGTGCAATATAATCACTGCTCGACATATCAATACTATATAATTGTGGAATCATATCTTAGACACGTGTTTATTTTCAAACTGCGATTTCGTCTGCAAGGGATAAATAAATGGTATTTTTAATAAAATTCTACATGCTTAGAGAATAGGTGATTGTAAACTTATCTAAAATTATTCTCTATTTGCATTATCATTTTGCTGTAGCCAGCTGTTTTTTTGCGATTTTTTTCTGATACCAACACGTATATAAAGAGCTTGAAATTATATATTTTTCAATTTAATAATAGCATATTTTATTTCGTTTTTCACTTTAGATAAGAATCTTTGCTTTCGAAATCTATCTTTGGATCAAAACTTTGCATAAGATTATTTTCAGATAAAGTTCAAATGGTTTAAAATACTTTAATATCAGATACTATCAATATTATTTAATATTTAATATCTACTAGCTATGGTACTTTACCGCCTGTTTCTGCTAATCTAATAGAAATCAACTTGCATAAACTTAATTATTCTGAGTAGCTAGAGTAAGAGCCATTACCAGTGAACTGAGCCAATGAATACTAACTATATAAAGAAGGATAACCATGTGTAATTTTTCCTTTATATAAATTTCGACAGAGAGCGACGTCGGCCTCCGAAGGATCGGAAATGGAACTAATGATTGGCAGATTTCTACAGGTTTTACTTCAGTATCTTGCAATTGTGGCAGCCAGTGTTGTGACGTATTTTACCGACTTACTATCTTCGTTATCTTATCAGATAGAGTGACATAGGGATTATGGTACATGTAGATTGGAGTAGCTACTGTACCGACACTTTACCGCTTGTGCTACCAATAGGCTTGTGCAATATATTTTCTTATTAATGAGAACCCGCAAATAGTGTCAATAATATAAAAATATAAAATATATATAATATTATAAGAATACCAAATATATATAATATAGAATATAAAAACCAATACAAAAAGCAATTCTATCGTTGCCCAAGAAAACAATTGTATCCTTACAATTATTTATGATAAAAAGCTCTTTATACTCGGATATCACTTTTAATCGTATATTCATTCATTACTGACTATAAAGAAGTTCTACGCCTACTGATAATCAATATTCATCGCTTAATTTACATAATCTAAATAATATAGAGGAATTTTTAAATTAAGAAAACAGATGTGCCTTAGAAATTTATCGACATACTCGATTGTAATCTAACACCATTTACACACATAAATATTGCAAACAGGTAGTCGGGTGCTAGTTTCGTATTTTATTGTATCAATATTCACGAAAAAAAAAATTGTCCTATGGGTCCTATGTATATATTATTCCTCTTCTATTCAATTCATTTCTTGCAATATATATCATTTTTCAGAAATCTAGACATTTCCTCTCAAAATGTTCTATTATGGATATACATATATGGACAACTGTCTTAAAATATTTTTGGTTCATTTCATAATCTCTTAAGGCTCCCAAATATTTGTTACATATTTTCCACTGAACTTATTTTCTGTGTGCATCTTTTGTCTATTTTTCAAATAGACAATAATTACTTTTACATTTTTCCTTATTTTGCACAACTATTGTAATAATAACATAGCTATCATAAATATTACATAAATTGTGGTTGACATCGCATTCATAATCTCTTGTAAATTGAACACATAATTTACGTTGCGCAAACAAAACACACTTGCAATTTCTTATGACTTACGGCTAACGGTATACTACGGTGGCAACCTAATATTGCACGCCTAGCGTGCAATACATGTGTAATGTGCAATAGCAACCCATGCTGCGGCCAACGATATCATCTGAGTCCTCAGTCAAATAAGTGCATATATTTCATTGTATTTGTTAATATTGTACATATGGCAACGCTGTATTCATTTTCCTATTAATCACCACGAGTCAGCACTGTATGGATGTTGTTTTGTAATGAGTAAGACATGGACCCTAAAAATTGTCTTCTATCCTTTAAGCTCGATTTGGCCGTAAGCGTTAGCCTTCTTTGTATAGTTAGTATTCATTGAACTGAGCATAGTGGCTACCATACCAACTACCAATGGTGTTTTGGAATCTAGTCGGTGCACACCAGTGCTAACCCAAAAACCTGTTTTCACAAAAAAAACGGTTTTCAACAAAAATCGATTTTCACCAAACCGGTTGTACAAAAAACGGTTTTCACCACATACCGGTGCACTGAGATTGTCTTGGTTACCGGTTTTCGAGAAAAAAACGGTGCACCGGAACCATTCCCAGCAGTAATTATAATACATTATATTGTGCACGTAATCAACTATTGCTTTTAAACCGGCAATTTTGCAACATCATGGAAAACAGCATTAATTACTCCAATGCCAAAAATAGTAATCCTAAGGAATTTTAAATTTTAAAACCAATTAGCATCTTACCAACTATTTCAAAAGTAATTGAAAGAGCTGTAAATGAGCAAATCAATAAATATGTTCAAGATAATAACATTTTACCACCGTCAGGTTTTAGAAAGATTCACAGCTACAGTACTGCACTATTAAAAGTAACTGATGATATTTTAACTGCCACCGATAACAAAAAGTTAACAATATTATGCTTACTAGACTACATTAAGGCCTTTGACACAATACATCATCAGCTATTATCAGTATTTCGAAGCATTATAAGTTTGGTGCACTAGCAATATCCTTCTTTAGAAAGTATTTAAAGGATATAATTCAAATTATAAAATATAACGGTATAACATAAAAGTCAATTAGAGTTAACCAAGGTGTCCCTCAAGGATCTGTCGTAGGGCCGCTATTGTTCTCTATATATACCTCAAAGTTTTCTAAAAGTTTATCTCAATACAGTATTCATCAGTATGCTGATGACACGCAATTATATTATAGCTTTGAGTAGAATTCGGTAAATTTTGCGAATTCAATAATAAAAACTGAATTGGAATGTATTGTAGCAACCTCTAAATCGCACTGCCTAAACATAAATGCTTCAAAGTTTGCAGTCATGTTATTTGGACCTCCGAAAGCAGTGGATGCTGTAAGACACTTGGTTAATATAGAATTAACGGACGATAAATTGAATCTAGTAGATAATTGCAAGAACTTGGGCCTTATATTGGACAATAAATTGAGATTGACTTGCCATATATCGGCTCAAATTAAAAAAAGCATTCTGTAACTTGAAACTAATATATAATAAGACATTGCTTGCCCAGATGCGTAAAAAAATGCCGTGTGACTCATTAGTTTTGTCTCATTTCAACTATAGTGACGTGTGGTATATGGCACCTGTATAGATGTAGCTCTAGCTACATCGAATGTCCAGCGAGTTCAGAATTCCTGTTTAAGACATATAGCGGTATTAAAAAATATTAAAGAATGTCGTACACGCTAACTTGGGCAAAATGGTTAAATATGTGTAATCGGAGAAAATTTCACCAGCTCGTATTATTTCACAAAATATTAAAATATTAAAATATAAAATAAAATTTTTAAAAAAATATTATTTATTGATTTTATTAATAGAAAACTATAAATTAAAAAAAAAACTGTTTCGCCGCACATTAAAAATGAATTGTATATTTGAAGTATGCATTTCTTTTCATGAGATGAAACTGTATTTTAATATTATTCTTGTGAACTTGTCTTTTCTCTTTTCCATATTCTGTAAGTTTCTAAATTTAAGTTTAGTTTTATATTGCATGTTATTATACGGATTAGTTTGGTCAATCCTTGAAGATTTACTTTTATCCAAAATAATAATAAATTTGTTAAAAAGCGGATAAAAACTTTTTTTGAGAAAATATATTAATTTAATTTAATTTTTTGGGATTCTCTTCTGGAAAAGTCTTGACAATGTGTGAATTTATTTAATGATAGTTGCATAAAAGGAACACTTAAAAAAACACAAAAAAATGTTAATTCAAATTGCAATATTTTTTCCAATATCAAATTCATTTTAAACTAAATGAGATTTTATCTCTATTACATCAGAATTTCAGTTTGAAATCTCTACATTTGCAATATAGTACTGACAATGATTCAAAACATACAGTATTATCTAGGTTAATTTGAATATCACAATCTAACCAAAATCTCATTAACTCGTGCTTCCACCTAATTTATAATTTCATTCACAAATCACAACTGCCCCTACAAGACTTGTCCCATTGGGTGTTATTTCACGCTTCCATGACTTCGTACTTTTTATGTTCAAGCATGCCATAGAAACCCAATGAACATTACGATAAGTAAACATTTGGGATTACAGTCAAATGGAACTATTTTTATAAAATTGGTTGTAATAAATTCAAAATATACTTATTAGTTGGTTATAAATGTTCATTTCTTTGCTTACAGTTGTCATTCTAATAAATGTTGTTATTCACAATAGTTAAGAGCGTCTTCAAATTAGGGACAAACTTCTGCCAACAGATACCACTAATGGTTGATGACCATAGTTTATCTGGTCGATTGTAATTGTATTGTATAACGTGTTTGTACCATTGTTACCAATACTCTCAAATCCCGTATAGATACAATGCTAAATTACTTGCGGATTACACACACGCACAAAATATATATATTCGCATGTCTGCTTTTTATTTATATAGCCTTCATGACTAGGAAATTTAATACGTTCGCTTATCGTATAAATTATGTCTGATGAGTGGCAGGCCAGATAGCCTGGCCTGCAAATATAATATCTTCTCTAACTATTTGTGTAACATACAGTGTGTTTAAAGTATTGCCATTTTTATCTTTACGTCTGTTTAAATAGGCTTTCCGTTATTAATAAAATTTTCATACATATTGCATGTAAACGTAGAGTACTTTTATGAATATATTTAAATTTAAATTCCCACACCCTGTTTTCCAAAGAATTGATAGGGTTTCCATATTTAATGAAATTGTACGCGTTGAAAACCTTATATAAATGTATTCTAAATGAATCCTTCAAAACGAGACATACTGTATAACAAAGAACATTTCATATATAAATGAATACGAGGCATAAGTTCAGAAACTTGTTGATGTGGCCTAGCATTTAAATTTTGCGTATATACAAGTGAGTCGGAAAATAGTTATTATAATAACAGATTGATAATGCAAATGGAAATGAGATCAATTATGAAAACTACAGCACGCAAAAAGCCATAAATTTATTCTATACACGGTGTTATAATTCACAATGTAAAAAGGATATTGAAACCATATAGCAAATATTTTCCACAATTTAAATTTTTCTTAAAATTTGTTGCAAGTTTGACTAACCTGTATAACATATATATCTATATAAGCTACTGTAAGATCATTTTTCAGACGCGCTAGTGCACTAGTACCAAAACAATGATATAACAAGATTAGGAGACAGAGCAGATTCTGTCGGAACAGGTACCCCACTCGATCAGAGCTAGAGCCGGTTACGCAACGATAATAGGATTTAAAGATTGAGCTCTAAATAATTTTGATGATTTTTGTACAATATTTATAGAGAATGTTCCTAAAGGATGGGGCTTTTGAACGGTATATTTCTTATATATTTTTATTTTCCGTAACATGTCGAAAAAAATCACAACTTTCATAAAAAAAAGACGATTTTTCAGACCTTGTTTTATCGAGGAACCTACTATTAAAAATATATATTATTACATTTCTTTTTGTAAAAAAAAAAATAGAAGACCAAAATGAACTAGAGTGTACAATAAAAATGAAAGGAAGCTCCTCTATCTTTCATTTTATATCGCTAAGGGCTTTAAACAGTTTAGTCTTATTTGTACGAATATATGCTAATCTATTCATAGTAAAACCATTAAGTATATACAAAAATATATTTATCTACTTTCATTCAGTAAAGTAAATATTACAGTTTAAAAAAGTTTTATAATGATGACCATTAGCGCACTAGTGCTGTAATAAGTTTTTATTGCTGTAAATAAGTGCTGTTAAAGCAACAAGCTGTATATATTTGTTTATATCTGATTTCTTCTTACGGAAATCATGGTTCTTAACAGGGAATAGTGCGTCTAAAGCGTTGACGGCTTTTGTGATTGTTGCTTTTCGGCGAAATACGCCAACAAAATTTTTTCCGACACTTCTTTTAATCTTTTTGATTCACACCATTTTTCAAATTTCTGGTATTCAAGTTCATATCGTAACTTTGATTTTGCGGGAATTGGACTTGAAATTGCTCCATTTGCAGCTACCTCTACGTCCGAGGGTAAACTTTCTTCAGAATCAGACATTTTCAAAGAGTACTTTTTCGCAAACTTTTTTTATAAATCTAACGTGTTTAACAATAACCAAGACGACTCAGAAACAACAAACCGTTCAAGATTATTTAGCAAACTTAAATCCTTATAACAGCAGGTATCATTTTTGTTTAGGACATAATATCATTTAAAAATTTATATCATTTTGTAATTATCGGATTATTCCACGAAAGTAGATAAAATTTCGTACAATATTCGAGTTGTAAATTCATATTAAGACACTCGACGTATTGTTAAACTTGTGTGTAGTTCACTCGCGAACCGTTCACTCTGAACGGTACAATCAAATGACGGGCGTACTGTGACGATGTTTTGCAACGACCTATAGGTCATTATGACCTAGTTCGTGAACTATAAACTACATGGTGAAAGGTGTACGTATTGATGTACTTGTACTATGTCCTGAACCCGTCGTGTACTAAACCGTTCATGAATCACAACGAATTGTAAACGATACAGTATACTATACATTACATATACAGTACTAACATTTATTTAGTGATAAAGTGTGTTGGTGAACGGAACGAAATAGGAAACTCGATGCAATATTGCAACAGCAGCATTGCCGAGCTGAGTCACAATTTATATGTTGATATCAGATTTCATTTGGAATAATAAAATTAATATATTCGCAAGATTAAATATGTTCTTAAATATGTCATGCCATAGCAAATTTTTGCAATAATATAAAAATAAACATCTAAATCTTATAGTTCTTCTATTTCATACTGAGTGCAATTCAATCACTTAATATCAAATCAAAGCTTTGAAGTTTGAACAGAGAAGATTCGGAATAGAAAATATAAATTATAACGCCAAACAAAACGATTCTATCTAGTTCATTTTGTTATAGTTTGTACAGTTAATTTTCAAGTGTTAGTAAAGTAGTCAACATTTTCATCAGTAACTACCAATAAGTATTTTAGAACTTCATATAAATAATCGTGCGTACCTAGAGAAGATTATATTTCTTTATATATATGTTTTGTATAAATTATAAACATTGTTGTCTTTTATTCCTCATTCTTAATTTTAAATAAGTATTGTAATATTTCAATTTATTTATTCTTTACCATTTAATATTTTTATATTGAGAAAAAAAGAGATTATTTTCAGTATGTGCATGTATTTCATATAGGTCGTGAACTAGTTCATTTTTAATAGATGTAGTAGTTCACGACCTATAGTTCGTGAACGGTACATTGAAGTGAACTACGAACTACGAACTAGGTCCTCAAAGTGACCTACAGTTTGCCATCGCCAATCCTAAGTAGCTTACCGTCTTGTACTAATGACCTAATATACCCGTTGCAAGGAGAAGTACCTAGTAGTGGTGCGCAAAATGATCATTTTAACCAACCTGACCCCGACCCACACCGGAACTGAACTCAACCCGACCCGAACCTAACCCGCACCGGCCCGACCCGCACTAACCCGGCCCGGGTTGGGTGAGTGTGAATATTTGTTGGGTCGGTTCGGGTTACCAACACGGCTTTTACGGGTCGACACGGCTCTTAGGTATTGAGCCAAGCTTTGTGGACTACCGGGTATTGCGTTGCGATATGTCTCGATACGATAGTTTCTACTCGACTCGTCTCTCGATACTCTTCAGAAACGAAATATTGAGAAATGATATATTGGCAATCGTATATAACATTCTGCTTGAATAGTATAATTGTACTCCTTACGGATTAACTCTGAATTCAGAATGTTAACAATAGTTAACTAATCTATTCTAATTTCAAATATATTACAATAGTTGTCATATAATACCAAATTAAAATAAACCCAAAGTATTTACCTATGCTACTTTAATTTAGTGTATATAGGAATATGTGTATTATAGGAACTGAGTTATATAGAATTAATTTATTTCTTATTAAAGAACGTATGAAGATTTAAAAAAAAGTATTTCGTTTCTATGCAATTTATTAATTTTATTATTTATAAGTTGCAAAAACTAGACACAATTTAGTACTTAAAAATACATTATACTTTCCATAGGATTAGAGACAACGTAATTCTGGATTTTGAGGGTACAATTGCCCTAGCGGCATATCAATGAAATATATATATATATATATAGTCGAAAATAGCACCTCCCAATAAAATGCAATTAGCAGGAAGTCATAAAATTGCATGCGGCACAAAGCAATTTGCCAGATGTGTTCTTTCTTTTATACAATGCTCCTTTATCATTTGCCGATATTATTATAAGACGTGTTTGCAATTTCATTACGGTACTATTATAAATCTATAGGTTTGTGCCGCATGCAATTTTATGACTTCCTGTTAATTGCATATTATTGGAAGGTGTTATTTTCGACAATATATATTATTTTTTAATGGTATGTCGCTAGGGCAATTGTACCCTCTAAATCCAGAATTACCTTATCTCTAATCCTATGGAAAGTAAAATGAACTTTTATAAATACTAAATCAAATACTATAAATACTAAATTGTGTCCAGTTTTTTTCAAACTTATAAATAATAAAATTAATAAATTGCATAGAAACGTAATACTTTTTTATCCTCATACGTTTTTTAATAAGGAATAATTTAAATCTCTTAGCTCAGTTCCTAAAATACACATATGCACTAAATTAAATTAGCATATGTAAATACTTTTGGTGTATTTTAATTTTGTATTATATGACAACTATTGTAATATATTTTAAATAGGGGGATTATTATTATTATTATTATTATTACTATTGTAGGGGGATTATACAAATGACCATCACAGCGGGGTGTCCGATGCAAGAGGCCTACCCTAGTAGTAAAATCCCTCAACATCCAACATCCACTTTTCAAGGGCGATAGCTTATTTACTCTGGGATGTGATGTACCTATATAGATTTTATGATCACTTTTCAAGTTACACCAGACTATAAACACTTTGGTGCTAAATCTATGTCCCAGCATTAATATGATACATAATTAAGACTATAAAAAGTCTGTTAGCGAAATGTTAAAACATTGTGATGTGTCATATTATTCTATTTAAATAATATGTTTGTCTTTATTATCAACTACAATCTGATGATTCAAAAATAATAAAATAAAATAATTTTATTATCGCAATTTTGCGTATGTCTTCACGAAGATTAGTAGTTTGACCTTTCTATTTTAGCGAAACTGCAATGAGAAAACTTTAAAATGTAAGTAAAATGGTATAACTTGAAATTTAATTTTCCAGTATTTAATATCAAATTAATCAATTTAATTTATCTGCGACGTCAAATAATGGTGGAGAAAACCGTGCACTTTATAATGGGTAATGCCAGTAATATTACTTTGCTTTCAATTTGGCCACTCTGTAAATATAAAAGAACATTAAATTTGACGAACAAATTTTAATTTAGGTTTTGTCATTTATCTCGTTCAAAATCCGCTCAAGCGTTGTTTAATACGGTTGCTACAAGAATATGTTTCCATGACGTATTAGGCATGTTTCAATATAAAAATCTTGAACTTAAAATTCATATGCAATAAAATAACAAATGAATTATTTAATCTCGTCATAATATTAATACGGTGTATAAATCATAAAATGTTTATTTGACAGTAACTTATTTAGTTTACAGCACTTAATGTACAACTATGGGTGGCTACGTATTTACTTATTAGATCTAATATTAGTAATTTCTTTCGTCAGATATGATGCCATTATATGTTATTTATACTAATATCTTTAGATTTTTTTATTAAGAGGCGTCTTCATTCTGTATACAAATGTTGATTTTATAATTATAATTGTAAAATCACCTTATATTAATATTTATAAATTTTACGTTATGATTAATACGTCATCTTCATCGTATGGTAATATTTGAATATTGAATTTGAATATTGATACTTTCGAAAACAGCCATTTTTATAATTCAGCAGGCTAGGCCTCTAAGAAATACAAAAATCTTAATAAATAATGAAACATATAGTTATAAATCTGAAATGCAATCAATATCTCCATTTGTTTGTAAACGTGACGTACTCAAATTCGGTTCCTCTAACATAATATTGTTTAAAAAAATCACTAGATAAGATTTTAGAAATCTGCATGGAAATGTAGATATCTTCGTGATCTGAAAATAAAATATTTGTCCTTTTCTTCGTGTTATAAATATTTCAAGTAAAATTTCTTGAAGAGTTTGCTAAAGTTTCATAATAACTATTCGCCATTTCTTAATAGATTATTACAATAAAATTAATACATTACTTTTATTACTGACCATGAAATTGTATACATTTATAATATACTTGGAATAAATCCTGAGTTTCTAGCGGTTTTTAAATTATAAGATAAGTTATGGCTCATGCAGTATACCACAAAGCAGGGTTGGAATATAGCTGGGTTAAAAACCCCAACATACTGGGTTTTATTGAGCTCTACATATAATAGTAAAATTTGAAATTCTAGTTTGTTTATTCAATCACATTCTTGATAATTGTGTTACAATATTAGTTCCGAATCTAAAGTGTGAGGACTAGATCAGGTGATAACGAAATTAAAATTATATTACGGTCTGTGTCAATCAGTAAAAAGATTAGGAAATGCTATAAACTTGGTTATAACTTTAAAATATATTTTCGTCCAATTTTTATACCCCATTCTTGTATTGATTTATCATCTTTCTAATATTGATACGCTTATTAATCCACATTTGGCTGATGGCATGTACTAAATCAAGTTTTGTGGTTTGAAAAGTGACAATGGTACCATTAATGCGACATTGCTCTTTGTTTCACATATTAGAGGTATTTTACATTTCGTTTTAAAATGCAAATATGCAAATACACAAAATTCAATTCGATTATATTTGGCCAAATCCAAACTTTCCTTTACAAATTATTATTACATGTTGTAAATAATTAATCCTAAATTGAAATTGGCGTATTATTTGAGAGTTTGATATGGAGACATTTATAAAACATCTTCCTATATAAAATATGTAAAGAGATGGAGGGCACATTGTAGGTTATATAGAATTTGCATAGGACCACGGAGGATAATAAGAATTTGAAAATAATAAGATTACATCAATTACCGCAAGATATACAGGTGTGTAAATAAATAAAATTATTTCAAATTAGTATTAAGCTAATTCAACATAAGTTATGCTAGTATTTTATCTGTTACATTTAATTTATAAAATTATTCTGTTTTTTTAAAGATTTAACGTTAACCAATTCGCAAAATTCAGAGGAAACTGAAAAGAAAATTTTAAATCGCACGTATGAGCCGAAACGAAATATTATATTGTGTGATTAAAAAAATGTATAAACAATTAAGTTTGTACGGTCGTAAATCTGTATAAAAACTATAGGCAATAAAAAATTCTTCTAAATACCGGATATAAATACTGCCAATCAATAATAGTCTAATATAATGACTTATGACTATATCATCCCGAAGTGAAACTTTGCGTGTTCATAACATTTTACAATAGTCACAAAAATTAAAGATTAATTGAATTTATTAACCGTATCGATTAATAATAAAAAGATTATATGATATAACAAATGCTCCTTCTTGTTCTTGTATTTTACTACTACTTAATAAAAAACAATCTGAAAATGAGTGGATTTGCGGCACTATAATGCGTTTTTTTTTTTTAATATAAGCCTATCAGGAAAATATACATCAACCCTTGATTCACCTGTTAGACTCGTATACATCTCGATGTTTCGGATACGTAGAGATCTTATTGTAGTCCTTGCGTGCCTGGGTAGTAATGCGCAGCGCCAGATGGTACAACTTATTCAGTTTTAAAGCAATCAGGACATCAATAATTGGACACTCGTACTTGTGATAGTCGCGCCAGGCTTCATCACGACATGCCTTTGAACAGTATAGCGCATAGGTGCAGCTGCGACACGGTTGCAGACAGTAGCATAATCTCAAGCAACCATGGCAGTGTAACAGATTAGCTTCACTATAAATATACAAACATTAATTATAAAAAATGTAAAGAATCAAGAATCCCAAACTGCGGCGGGTGGAGGGGGGGAGGAAGAAAAGGAGATAGACCAATTAGGTCGAGAATTCTAAGAGTCGGAGGGTGGATATACATAGTCTTAATAGCATAGGAAAATTATAGATTTAGAAATGAAGAGGCTTAAATTAGATATCTTAGGGATTCACAAAGTTAGAGGGAAAGATCAGGTAGATATGTGGTCAGGAGAATATAGAATAAGAACCACAGAATCATATAATGAGTATAAAGGCGCAATTTCATAATGAATAGAAGATTAGGATTAGTAGTGCAGAGTTATTGCCAAATTAGAAATAGAAATATTAGACATAGAAATATTAACTATTAGTTTTTTTTTTATTATCACTACGGTATTAAATAATAATATATAATATCACCCAAATACCGTAACTTAAAGCATTAAGTAGCTCGATGTGCATTTCGAAGGCTATGCCCCCATCTTCAGTAGCACAAGATAAAACTAAATATAATACCTCTGTCATGAATATCGTGATTGATATTCAATTTGTACTATTTATAGTATATCAATCACGATTCGTTATTTTATGTTAGACAAACCAATGTTTATTATTGTTAATTTTTAGTTTCGTTAATTATTAATTTATAATGTTTTAAAAGATTTATAGGTCATATTATATGCCATTTTTGAAATACTTCTGTCATGTTGACTTATTTATTTAATAGTATATCGATCACGATTCGTGACAGAAGTATTTTATTTAGTTTTTATCTTGTGCTACTGAAGATGGGGGTATAGCCTTCGAAATGCGCACCTAGCTACTTAATGCTTTAAGTTACGGTATTTGGGTGATATTCTATTCTATTCTATTCTATTCTATTCTATTCTATTCTATTCTATTCTATTAACTATTAGGTCAGACAGTCAACAGATACAGTAATAGTGCATGTATATATGCCAAACCACAGGTCACGATGATGAGGTAGAAGCAGTTTATGATGAGATTGAATGTACGTTAGCAAATGAAAAACCCAGGAAAATCTAATTATAATAGGAGACTGGAATGCAGTAGTTGGTAAGGGAAAAGTATCAATAGTATCAGATCATGAAATAGGAACACGTAATGAGAAATGGAATAGACTAGTACAGTTCTGTACCAGAAATAAACTAGTGGTAGCAAACACGGTCTTTAAGAATCGTCAGCGCAGGATATATACTTTGAAATTTTCAGGAGGAAGTTATCAGATTAGGAAGGTATCAGATTAGATTATATACTAGTTAAAGAGTGGTTTAGAAATCAGATTAAGAAAAGTGATGCTCTGGAGCAGATGTAGATAATGACCACAACTTAGTAGTTCTAAACTCAGAGATAAATTTCAAGAAACTTATACAGAAGTCTAAACAGGTTAGAGTAGATATTTACAGATTAAAATTTGCCGATGTCAGTGAAAGGTATAGAGGTAACGTAAAAACCGTAGCTAATGGGATATCTAGAGACGACATAGATTGCGAATAAATGGAAATTTGGGATGGGTTGACTACAGCAGGAAAAGAAGTATTAAGCACAAATAAAGGGGCAACTAGAAAGGAATGGATAACTGAAGAAATAGTTAACTTGACAAGAGGAAAGAAGGAAAGTTAAAATTATTAACACAGAACCAGGACAGAGAAAATATAGGGAACTAAGGAACTTAATAGGAAATGTAAATTAGCGAAAATGTGAGGATATTGAGGAAGATGTGAAAAGAGGTAAGGTAGATTTGGGCTACAGTAAAATTAAGTCTCATGTTTCTAAAATAAAGCCAAACGGCAACGTTATATGTGATAAGCAAGGTAAGAAGCTCACAGAAAATAAGGACAAAGCTAGAAGATGGAAGGAGTAGCTGGAATAGAGGAGCTAGAAAGTGTAAAACAAGATGAGTTAGGTCCTAGTATTCTTATGTCAGAGTTTGATAGAGCATTATATGATTTATGGAATAATAAAGCAGCAGATGATAGATATGTTTATGTTTTGGGAACAGATTACAAACAGCTCGAGGCCAGTGAAGCATATCTAAGATCTTGAGGATGTTAGGATCATATGGGAAGGGTGGGAAGCATGTTACTATAGCGGTTCGCTAATCCGCTAGAGCTTAGTTTATTGTACCCAAACTAAGAATGGTACCTAGTATAGAGGACAGGTGGCGCTGAGCTACGGTCACCATCCAAGCACTGACCTAGCAGGACGTTGCTTAACTCTGGTTATCGATGCTCAATGCATTACCCGCATAGGCGATTCGGCTTGTTAATGTACCAGTGTACCATATGATACCAGTAGAATTAATAAAACACGCCGGGGGAAAAGATGCAGGATCATACAGGCTAGTTTGTAAATTATATGATGAGGGAGAGGTACCACAGGATTTTTAGCGAAGGTAGCAGCTAATTTATATGAAAAGTATTGGACCGTTAGACTACTATCGCATGCATTGAAGATATTGTTGAGGATTGTTTATAGAAGATTAGAAAATAAAGTAGAAGAAAGGCTACGAAAAGATCAGTTTGGTTTTAGGAAGAGAATAGGGACAAGAGAGGCTATATTAGTACTAAGAAGGGTGGTAGAAAAAAGAATGAGAGTAGGAAACACTAGCTTTCGTAGATTTAGAAAAGGCATTCGATAACGTAGATTGGGACATAATGTTTAGAATCTTAAAACAAACGGGCTAAGGCTATAGGGACAGGAGAATTATTTTCAATCTATATAAACATCAAACTGCTTTAGTTAGAATTGAGGGGGAAGATAAGGTAGCAAGAATAGGAAAGGGAGTCAGGCAGGGATGTACACTTTCGCTGTTATTATTTAATCTATATATAGAAGGTGCAATAAACAAGGTAAATGAAGAGTATAGTGTAGGTGTGAAATTTCAGGGAAGGAATTTTCAAATTTCAAAATATGTTGAGGTTAACCGACGATAGAGCTATCTTGGAAGAAAAGGAGTAGAATTTAGAACAGGTATTAAGTGGTATGCAGGAAGTAATGACTAGGGATTATAACATGAAAATAAATATACGCAAGACCAAAGTGATAAGGTGTGACAAGAAGGTATGCACTATGCAGGTCAAAGATGAGGATTAGAATAATGGATAATAAAATAAAAAAAGTATCTTTTCTTATTTAGGAAGTAATATCACAAAGGATAACCGAAGTAAGCTAGATATAAAATGTAGGATAGCACAAAGTAGGAAAGTATTAGTAGAAAACGAGCAGATTTTAAGATTGACTTGGGTATTAGAAAAAGATTACTGAAGTGTTATGTGTGGAGTGTAGCACTGAACAGGTGTGAGGCGTAGACTATAAGAAATGAAGAGGCACGTAGAATACATGCATTCGAAATGTGGTGCTATAGGAGAACGATGGGGATTGGTTGGGCAGATAAAGTAACAAATGAAACTATGCTAGAATTATTACGCGAGAAGTGAAGTATTTTTAGAATATTACAGTGTAGGAGAGGTATATTAGTAGGTCATATTCTAAGATATGGGGGTATTTTGCAATTAGATACAGAAAGTAAAGTAGAGGCAAAGAAAGTAGGCCTACATTTGAGTATTTGAGTCAGATATTGGAAGACGTTAATATGAATAGCTATAGGAAGAGGAATTAGCTCAGGATAAACCGGCGTGGAGTGCTGTTTTAAACCAATCCCTAGGGTTGAGGAGTATCTAACTAACTAACGCCCATTTTCATAATCGGCTTTAGTAAATCTTTACAGCTTTAAGTATGACTACGCCTTTCATAATACGACTTTAACACTTTAAAGTCACATTAAAATGAAGTGACTGTATTGCAGCTTTGAAGGATACTTTAACGCAATATAACCCTTCATTTTACTTCTACCACAAAATTTGTATGCATTTGTCAACTTGCTGATACAAATTGTGTTTAGATTAGGTCATTGTTCAGGTGTTTTAATTTTTCATTATTGATAATGAATACTTCCGATTCGGCACTTACCTAGAGGTACATTTACCTGTATTAGAGTAGATTCTTCAAATGAAGATATAACGTAAAATATATAAGCCGCGCATCGATAATTTCGATCATTAGGATGATTTCGAGTTTTCATATAGTTTCGCTTAAGTAAATCCGCTACAAGGGAATTGTTAGAAAACATACGACACCAAATACAATCCAATTCAAACAGGTAGTAGCTACATTATTTTTATGAGAAATATGTATGTGATGGTTTATTTTTGTTTATTTCTAGAGGTGGTGCTATTAAAGCCGAAAGAAAACTTTTGTTAACCTTAAGATTTTATGCTACTGGTAACGTGCTGCTAACTGTGGCAGATTTTGTAGGGGTATCTGTAGTTTCAGCCAGTTGAATAATTAAAATTGTTAGTAATGTCATCGCTTCGTTAAAACGATTTTATCATAATGCCGGAGTCTAAACATGAGTAATAAAATATTGCACAAGCCTTTTATGACCTTGCACATTTTCGTCGGTGTTGTGCACATTAACTGCACACATATAAAGATTTTATCACCAGGTACGTACGTAATGCAACAACTAATAAATCGCATTTTCATATAAAATACAAGGCGAATTTTATTTTTTGCCTGTTTGCGCAATAATATTCAGAAACTAAATTTGAATTTGTGATGTTAATAAATTATTGTTTGATGTGGAGATGGGGAAATTTTCCGGAATAGAAAAGGATTTTATTCTCTTAACATGCAAACAGTTTCGGACCATACATTAAAAATGAGAAATATTGTTGCTCATTGGCCAGGAAGTTGTCACGACAGTACAATCTTCAGTAATTCAAGGTTTAAATTAAAATTGGAGAATGGATTATTTCCACCATTTCTGTTGATTGGAGACAGTGGTTATCCGGTTAGTAGGCATCTACTTACGCCGCTACATAATGCAAATTTAGAGAAAGAAATAAATCACTAATTAGAACAAGAAACGTAGTAAAACGTTTATACGGTGTATGGAAAAGGAGATTCCCAATATTATCATTGGGAATAAAAGTTGAATTGGATACAAATATGACAATAATAGTGGCAACCGCAGTTCTCCACAATATGGCCATAGAAATGAACGAAGAAGAACAAGATGAAATAGAAATACCAGAAGAGGATAATGAAAATGAAGATAACAATGCTGTCGAAGCTGTCAGGCAACTATTTAGGAGCATTTTTATTAATGAGAATTTTAATTTGATTTATTTGTTTTATATACAGTTAGTTTAATCGTTATATATATAAATATTCTTATATTTTAATTAATTTTAAATAAAATAAACCGATGGATATATTGTACCGAATCATGCATTTTCATTGTCGTTCTCCAGAGAAGGAATTGCTTTTCTTTTTTAAGCTGCATTTCTAATAACACTTTTTTGTCACGATTCTCCTGCTTCCGACGATCTTCGTTTTTTTAAATTCTCAAATTTTTGTTTGAAATATTCTCGTTTTAATGTGAACAACGATCTGGTTTCTTTTTTTTTGCTGTGGGATTATTTTTTAAGGTTATTTTTCTGTGTTACTTTTCCTGTAATAGTCTCGGCGTATATTTGTTCAACTTATGTGGAATCCATTGAGATTAAGTGTTGAGTATTATAAGATGAGCTTTTAAATTAAACTCGAGATATTTACCGGATGGTCAGTTCTCAGCTTCCGCTGGTTGATCTAGGACAGTATCGTCATCTAATTTGATTTTGAGACCGAAAACGGTATTTTTGTTATTTAATTCCAGCACAGCGTCGTATATAAATCTTCCGCCTTCTCCTGCCGGAACACCTCCCGTACCATATACGTCCCTATTAAGCCTCCCAGCGTATTTGGGGGCTGATGTTTTTAAATTGTCGTACTTGCTTTTTAGCTGCGTAATATTTCGATGCTGATTGCAACTATTATAATCTTTAAAAATTAGATTCCATGCGTCATGCTGCATATAATTACATATTATATAAATGGTAAATCATTTTATCTACGAATAAAAATCACGGTACCCTTTCACTTTGAGATATTGTATTTAAACTCTTGTATTCAATACCGTTTCTATATTGTGAACTTATCTGCACCAGATACAACTATTCATCTTTCGAAAAGTTAGAAAATAAAAATATTTAACTGCTTTATCCAAATATTTATAGTTCCTGTAATACAAGACGTTGGAGTTAAATTTTAGTCTTGAATGAATTATTGTCAATTCAATTATATATATATATATTTTTTTAATTATCACTACGGTGTTAAATAATATTATTAATATTAATTAATATCAGTGACAGGCATCTTATTTAGTTTTTATCTTGTGCTACTGAAGATGGGGGCATAGCCTTCGAAATGCGCATCTAGCTACTTAATTTTTTGAGTTAAGGGATAGTGATATTAGCGACTCAGAACTATTTGAATAGTTAAAATCATTAAAGTTAAATAATTTAAGTAAAGCAGAGTTTTTGAAAGTCATTTATAAAAATAATTTATGTCAAGCTGTACCAAATGTTGCTATAGTTTTAAGAATATTTTTAACCCTTCCGCTGTCTGTAGCAAGCGGATCATTTCAGAAATTAAAAATAATAATAAACTATTTACACTCTACTACGTTACAAAAAAAGACTCAGTGATCATGCGGTTCTTGCTATTGAGAAGGATATTTCCTAAAGAATTGATATGGATGAATTGACACACGCACACACACACACACACACACACACACACACACACACACACACACACATATATATATATATATATACATACATATATGTGTGTGTGTAATTGTTAAAGGCAATTTTACTTTTAAAGGTACATCGAATAAGTAGCATGACAAAGCAAAAATAAGAACAACTGCGAGTTCATTCAGCTCCTTTTATAATTTTCTTTACATATATTAAATATATAAATATATAAATTGGTTATTATAAATCAGTTATTATATGGAAATGATAATAAATCATTTATTGTTGTCACTATTATTTTAAAAATTATCATATATAATATTGATATTGGGTGATATTCTATACTATCATTATTATTAGTATAGAATATCACCCAAATACCAAATACGAAATGCGCATCTAGCTACTTAATGCTTTGAGTTACGGTATTTGGGTGATATTTTATACTATTATTTAACACCGTCGTGATAATTAAAAAAATATATATATATAATTATTATCTTATATTAGTACTGAAGAACTTAATATTATATAATTTATAGTCAATTAAGAGAATTATTTATTTTCCTTTTGTAAAAGGCGCAGATATATACGCAACAGAACATATACCTAATGCTTCCTATTATCATGTTGTAAGTAGAGTAACAATGCAGGAACAACTGCCAGAAAGTAGTACTCCAAGTGGCAAAAAATTAGAGATTATTAATGACAACTAATGATACGAATGGATGTAATGATGAACCTTCTCAATGCCATGATTGCAAAAACGCATTAATGCCTCTCCCATTAAGAATAGCTGCATGGAATTCCAACCGCTTAATTGCCAAACAATAAGAACTCGAAACATTGCTCATCAATGAAAACATAGACATAAGTAATGATTGTATCCGAAATTCATGTGTAGTGATCCTGTATATATCTTCTATACCTATAGCTCTCTCAACAATAACTGTATAATTACTTTTTCAATATCGTCATCGTTTACAATCTTCAACACCTTTTCAATTCTTTTCAATCTATCTCTTGTACATGTTCATCAAAACCTTATCTAGGTAATCTTAACAGCTTTCCTATTTTATAACCGCACTATCTTCCCTTTAGAATTCATTTGCCGCGTCCTTTCCTGCTATTTCTCATTTCTTCGAACCCTCTATTATTCACCTGTACCTGCACCCCATAACACTATGCAAACCCCTTTTTCGCATTTAGCTAATGTTATAAAAGATAGAGACTTAGGTAAGATTCAACATTCAATATCAAGACTCAACGATCAACACACTCGATATTCAACGCTCAACGATATGTTCAACATAATTAGACACTGCACTTTCAATTTCCTTAATAAATACTACAAAAATCGAATTCCATTTAATTCCTTACAAAAGTGGCGCAGTCGGTAGGATATTCAAAATTGTTACCGACAATATCGCTCTAAAATATTTAGCGAATATAACCGACCCCAGCTCACGATTATTGCGCTGGCGGCTTCTACTAGAAGAATTCGATTACTATGTAGAATATATTCCAGGAAAATCAAATAAAGCAGCGGACTGTTTAAGCAGGATTAAGGTAGATGAAGTTACGAACCCTGAAGTTCAAATACTTAATCTTCTTCCAGGAACGTACGATCACTTTTTAAAATCATTAGAAAGAAGTCTCATTTCCTACGATAAAATTTGTGACTTTAACGACGATTTAGTTTCAGCAAAAGACAACATAGCAATTTTCCTACCACTCGACCTAGATATTAACAACAATAATTGTAAAAATATTCTTTCTACGTATAATCATTTGGATGCTTTAAAGTCTTTAAATCCTAAAATGTTAGAGATGTATACATTTAACGAGAACAACCGTTCTATTTTCTATATTTTTCATAAAACCAATTATTGGGATAGTTGTTCCTATTACGAAATTTTCACTTTATTATTAAATTTACGAAATAAATTACAGATTGCTAAAATAAATTCTATTAGCATCTCCCGGCTACTAACTTCATACGATAAATTACACTGGAATAAAATTAGATCTATTATAAGATACATTTTTAAAGATAGCAACATCAATGTAAATGTTTATCATAATATTTTAATAACGCCTAGTGATGATGATATTCATACGATCATTAAAGAAAACCATAATACCCCCAGCGCAGGTCACCTAGGGTTAACAAAGACATATAAACGTATTAAAGAAGTATACAAGTGGAAAAATATGAAGAAACACATAGCCACATATTTAAAAACATGTGAGTCTTGTCAATTAAACAAATTAGAACA
This sequence comes from Leptodirus hochenwartii, assembly GCA_947310635.1. Taxonomy (NCBI): domain Eukaryota; kingdom Metazoa; phylum Arthropoda; class Insecta; order Coleoptera; family Leiodidae; genus Leptodirus; species Leptodirus hochenwartii. The sequence goes on along the minus strand of OX371180.1, from coordinate 14,488,338 downwards.
CCGCAAACATCGGCAGCCCATGGAAATAACCACAACTGCTTCAAAACCCTTAGAGAAATTTTTTCTTGATATGTTGGGACCTCTACCGCTGAGCTTAAATGGAAACAAATATATTTTAACCCTTCAGGACGATTTAACTAAATATTCACAAGCGTTCCCCTTACCTAATAACGAGGCTAAAACAATAGCTGATGCCTTTGTGAAAGGTTTTATATGCAAGTTCGGTATTCCTAACTGTATTTTAACGGACCAAGGTCGTGATTTTAATTCTAAACTTGTGAAAAACGTATCAAAACTATTTAAGATAAAGCATGTGGTTACTACCGCATATAGACTGCAAAGTAATGGAGCTCTGGAACGTTCTCACATAACTCTAGCTGATTACTTAAAACATTATATAAACGATCAAAACGAATGGGAGTTTTTCCTAGAATTTGCCATGTTCAGCTACAATACTTCTATTCATACGAGTACAAAGTTCTCCCCGTATCAGTTGTTATTTGGTTATAAACCAACTATCCCTAAGGATCTATCAAGAAATCCCGATTTTATGTACGCTTATGATGATTATTTAGACGAACTTAAAATGCGATTACAGACTTCTCCGAAACTTGCTCGCCAACACATTTTAGCATCTAAGGAAATTAATAAAAAATATTATGATAAGAAGGCACTTCCTCAAACCTTTCAGATAGGTGATCTCGTATATTTGAAAAACGAAGGTGGAAAGCCAGGAACTTCTAAAAAGTTAAATCCTAGATACGAAGGTCCATATTCTGTCATTGAAATTGTCTCTACAACTAATAGCAAGATCAAAATAAAAACTAAAGAAACGATTGTCCACAACGATCGACTGAAACACGCATATGTTTCAGATTAATACCCCAGATTATTCAATTTTTTTATATTAATCCCAAGTTCGTAGCTATATTTTATAAAATAACTCCACATTTTTATTTTAACATGTATTTGTATATTTGAAGTAAAATGACTAATGCGCATGTTTCACTTATTTGACGATAAAATATCTTGTATTTATCCATATAGGAACCTACATATTTCAAAAGTTATATTTTATATTTTAAGCTAATATTCTTTATATACTTATTCTCTATGTACTTATTCTCTATGTACTTATTCTCTATGTTCTCTTATTGCGTAACTACTATATTTCGCGACTTATGTAATTCCTAATTTTACATGTTTTAATATTTCTCATATTTTAAAATATTTTATTTTACAAAATATTTTCCCACAAGGGAGGGAGTGTAATGATCCTGTATATATCTTCTATACCTATAGCTCTCTCAACAATAACTGTATAATTCCTTTTTCAATATCGTCATCGTTTACAATCTTCAACATTTTCAAATTCTTTTCAATCTATCTCTTGTACGTGTTCATCAAAACCTTATCTAGGTAATCTTAACAGCTTTCCTATTTTATAACCGCACTATCTTCCCTTTAGAATTCATTTGCCGCGTCCTTTCTTGCTATTTCTCATTTCTTCGAACCCTCTATTATTCACCTGTACCTGCACCCCATAACACTATGCAAACCCCTTTTTCGCATTTAGCTAATGTTATAAAAGATAGGCACTTAGGTAAGATTCAACATTCAATATCAAGACTCAACGATCAACATAATTAGACACTGCACTTTCAATTTCCTTAATAAATACTACAAAAATCGAATTCCATTTAATTCCTTACACATGTTACAAAAAAGATTATGTTATGCTAGTTATTCGCGTTACACTGGAGAGTTGATCGGTAAAATAACTTTTTCGGCAGTTCACCAAAACATGTTGGTGGTCAAGATTAAGGTGGTATTCGTTCGTAGCAGATGTTTTTGTTTTATAGAGTTAAGCATTTTCTTGATGCACGTGAGGTAAAGCCATGGTTAATTATAATCTCACATATCCTTTTCATTTCTGCTTTGAATCTTTCTTCAGTCAACAGAATGTTTAACGTGTTGAACCATGCTTAATAAAAATTTACAAATAGTGAAGCAATTTTGTCTGACACTAGCACACACAAATGATAATACCCTAAAAAGTGAACTAGGAGAAATGTAACAGTGCGATTCAAAGATCACCTAGCCCACTACAGATACAATAGAGCAGAAAAATCATCTGCAGCTAAGCATATTCACGAAACGGGACATCCTATTTTGCAAGACGACATCAAAATTCTTAAGGTAATGCAATATAACACTTTTTAAAAAAATCGTATAAAAGCATAAAAATGTTTAAAAATAAAAAGAAACTATAAAATTCAGATTTAGGTCCAGTACCAAACTCAGATTTATATACATTATTGGATTAGCACTAATGACTTCATTTTAGACTAGATACGAAACACGACCACTTGTTAATGAGTTATTAATACCTCAAGTCATCTCACAGGGTATAAATACCCAAATATATCCTTATTCTCTTCAATTGGAACTAGTAACTCCAACCGAATTACACTAAAGAAAGTAGCTTGGCTACCGAAATACGTGTATGTATTTTGAAATACAATTGTGGTGAAAGGGGCAGTATCCATTTTTTAGTTTAAAGATCTTGAAGTTAAAAGATACTGCTCTGCAACATTGCTTTACGTAACTTAAGCATTTGATAAAGTATGGTACACTGAGTTATTGTATATACTAAAATTAAAACAGCCATGATATTTTACAAAATATTTATGTCTTATATAAGCGATCGACACTTCCAGATTTGATTTGATGAAGAATATACTAGTATAGATATTATATTATATTATATAATATTCTATACTATTATTTAACACCGTAGCGATAATTTAAAAAAATAAGAATATACTGATCTAAACTCAATTAAATCCGGAGTACCCCAAGGTAGTATTTTTAGGACCAATCCTATACCTTCCCTCCTGTATACATCGGATCTACCAATGGTAATGGATACTATTACAAAACAACCACATTTGCAGATGACACAGCAATAATGGCTTCAAATAAAAATCCTAAATTAGCCTCCACTCATTTGCAAATAAAATTAAATAAGATCCAAATAAAGCCAATAATGCAAAATCGATGCACTTAACATTCGCACTAAAATTAAAATAAAAACATGCCACCAGTCACATTAAATAAAGAAATCCCCTAATCTGATTCTGTTAAATACCTAGGTATGTATTTAGATCGCCGCTTAACTTCGAAGTAACATATATGCACTAAAAAGAAGCAAGTTTAGACAAAAGTAGCAAACATGTATTGGATAATAGGGCGGAACTCTACGCTCACCATAGAGAATAAGCTGCAGATGTATAAATCCATATTAAACCCATATGGACATATGGGATTCAATTATGGGGAACGGCATCAAATTCAAATATTGTTATCTTGGAGGCACAACGCCATGGTTTGTTCCCAACGAGGTTATAAGGCATGACTTGGGCATTCGTTTTATCAAAGAGGAAATTAAAAGTTTTGCTAAAATATATAGACTTAACTTAACAACTAGATTCTAAAATTTAGAATATCTATTAAATCCCTAGATCATAAATATAATGTAAGCTAGGATTATATACGTTTATTACGGTAGGAGCCACTGGAAGATATTGGTCGGAAAACACATTTGGTACTAAATTTGTTTCGGCAATTTTGATACAAAGAGCATCATCGCATAAACAAAATGATAAAACTTTAAATTTTCATGGAGTTATGAAAAGCGTGTATTTATTAAATCTGAACGTCCCGTATTATTCATCTAGTTCTTTAGCTTATGAATATAATAGAATATTAAAGTTTAAATAAGTTGGAATAATTATATATTAACTTGCATACCTGCTTTTTCGCGGTAATCGATGCATTTTTAATATATTTATATTAGTTTTGCAGTTCCTGCAGCAGTATTTAAGGTTGCAACTAAATTAAATTGATTAATTTACTATTAAATGTTGCAAAATTACGTAGTAAGTTAAGCAATTTTATTTCAATGTTAAAATATGTATCATTTGGTGTTTTGTTAAAAATGTTTATGTATCTCAATTTTTGTTTTCTTCAATGCCGCCTATAAATTTTTAATTTGAAAATCTGTACTATGGCGGAGCTCGAAACTCGCCTGTCGACCTACAGTTTTTATCCTTTGATTTCAATAGTTTCAATTCAATCGACTCCACATACGAACAAACATACAAGTACGTTATTTTCGCCTGCCAAAATATGATCAGGCCACAGAATTAGTTTGCCTCAGAACCGGCACAATATTATGCTTCGAAGCGATAAATGTACATGGCCAACCAAATTTAACGCTGCTTTTTAAGTTAGTTTATTTCTATAGAAATTCCACTATACATTAACTAATATTTTGCAAATATTATATGAACCTTAAATACCTTCTAGTTTACAAACTGAATAACACATGACATCTTAGTATTCTTGTACATTCTTGTACATAAGTCAAATTTTATATTACTACGTTTATATATTTTCTTCTAATGTAACCGAACGTAGTTTCTAGGCATTTTCATAAATATATCCATAAATAGAAGGGTCTACTAGACGAACATATATACACATAGTATATTCTATAATTTTAAATATAATAAGATTACGAACTAAGATTATTAACTAGAGGATATTTATAACATCCATAAAATATTTGCAAAACATTTTTTTCACGTTACGGAATAAATAAAAAATTAAATTAATTTGTAATCTAGAGCTTATATCTGTAAATGGGAAAATGGCAAATTGCCTATCGATCTGTTTGTCTTGCTAATTATAGAAGTAAAATTGCCAACACCACAAATTAAAAATCTATTTGCAAAAATGTATTTCGACGGAGACGAATGATAGAATTACGTATGTCCATTGCCATTATGAACGGACCATATACATAATAAAATATTTTGATGGAGGTGCAGTATTTTTGGTACAGACATTTTACATGTAGAATTTGATTCATGATTATTGGCTTTCGAATTTATTTTAGAATATCCGTTGATACAAACAATTGCGTAAAATGTATTATAGTGAATGCAAGAAAGAAGTGTGAAAAATCGTGATTAAATACTTTTAAATTTATTTAAATATCGCTATTGTAATACGAGTTTTGGAATAATATAAATGTTCGCGTACTTTTGCAATATTATAATTTATTTATTATCAAAATTTTTGCAAGATATAAAGTAATAATTCGTGTCAGCTTAATTATAAATATAGAAATCAAGCATAAAAATTTCTTATGACATTTCTTTTTCTTTAGTTAGTTAAATAGTCGTCAATCCTAAGGATTGGTTGGAAATATCACGCCACGCCGATCTATCCTGAGCTAATTCCTTCATCTCCCTATAGTTATTCATCCCAGCGCCCTCCACTATCTGACCCTCATATTCCAATCTAGCCCTACCTACCCCTTGCTTTCTCTCTACTTACCTTCTATAAGTAATTGCATAATCCCCCCATGCCTAAGAATATGCCCTACTAATCTGTCTCTCCTACGCTGTAACACTCTCCAAATACTTCTCTTCTCCCCTACTAACTCTAGTACAGCTTCATTTGTTACTTTATCTTCCCAACCAACCCTCATCATCCTCCTATAACACCACATTTCGAATGCTAGTAATCTACGCTTCTCTTCCTTTCCTATAGTCCACGCCTCACACCCGTACAGTGCTACACTCCAAACATATACCTTCAGTAATCTTTTTCTAATACCCAAGTCAATATTTGATCTTAAAATCTGTTCTTTTTCTACGAATGCCTTCCTACCCTGTGCTATCTTACACTTTATATCTACCTTGCTTCGATTATCTTTTGTGATTCTACTGCCTAAATAACAAAAATCTGACACTTCTTCGATTCTATTATCTCCTATTGTGATCCTCATTTTTCTACTGCATTCCTTTTTGTCACACCTCATCACTTTAGTTTTACCTATATTTATTTTCATGTTAAAATCCCTAGTCAATACTGCCTGCATACCATTCAATACCCTTTCTAAATTCTTTTCGCTTTCTTCCAATATAGCTATATCGTCGGTCGAATCTCAACATATGTATTTTCTCTCCCTGTACATTCACACCTACACTATACTCTTCTTTTACTTTGTTTATTGCATCTTCTATATATAGATTAAATAATAACGGTGAAAGTGTACATCCCTGCCGAACTCCCTTCCCTATTTTTGCTACCTCTTCTTCCCCCTCAATTATAACTAAGGCAGTTTGGTGTTTATATAAATTAAAAATTATTCTCCTATCCTTATAATCTATACCCGTTTCTTTTAAAATTCTAAACATTATGTCCCAATCTACATTATCAAATGCCTTTTCTAAATCTACAAAAGCTATGCAAGTTACCTTTCCTACCCTCTTTCTTTTTTCTACTACCGTTCTTAGTGCTAGAATCGCCTCCCTCGTCCCTCTGTTTTTCCTAAAACCAAACTGATCTTCTCCTAGCCTTTCCTCTACTTTATTTTCTAATCTCCTATAAATAATCTTTAGCAATATCTTCGATGCATGTGATAGTAGATTAATGGTCCTATAGTTCTCACACAAATTAGCTCCTATTTTCTTCGGCATTGTTACTATTCTACTACGCTGAAAATCCTGTGGTACTTCTCCCTTCTTATATATTTTACAAACTAGCCTGTATAATCGCTCCTGCATTTTTCCCCTGCGTGTTTTATTAATTCGGGTGGTATCATATCAATCCCCGCTGCTTTGTTATTACGTAAATCATTTAATGCTCTATGAGACTCTGACCTAAGTATGCTAGGACCTAAGTCATCCTCATCTATCTGTTCCACATTTTCTAGCTCCTCCATGTCCTGCCTACCTTTATATAAATCTTCAAGATACTCCTTCCATCTTCTAGCTTTTTCCTTATTTTCTGTGAGTTCCTTACCCTGCTTATCACATATAATGTTACCCTTTGGTTTTACTTTAGAAAAATGTGACTTAATTTTCCTGTAGCCCAAATCTACTTTACCTCTTCTCATATCCTCCTCAATATCCTCACAATTTCCTTTTATCCACTCTTCTTTCGCTAGCTTGCATTTCCTATTAATTAAGTTCCTTAGTTCCTTATATTTTTTCTGTCCTGCTTCTGTGTTTCCAATTTTAATTTTCCTTCTTGCTTCTATCATTTCAACTATTTCTTCCGTGATCCATTCCCTCCTACCTGCCCTTTTCTTTGTGCCTAATACTTCATTTGCTGCTGTAGTTAACCCATTTCTGATTTCCCTCCATTCGCAATCTATGTCGTTCCTAGATGTTCCATTAGCCATGATTTCTACTTTCTGCTTGTACTTTTCACATACATCAGATAATTTTAACCTATCGACATCTACTCTGACCTGTTTAGACTTCTGTAATTTCTTGAATTTGACCTCTGAGTCCAGGACTACTAAATTATGGTCACTATCAATATCTGCTCCAGGGTAACTCTTACAATTCTTAATCTGGTTCCTAAACCTCTCTTTAACCAGTATGTAATCTATCTGATACCTCCCTATATCTCCTGGCATTTTCCACGTATATATCCTGCGCTTGTGATTCTGAAAAAGCGTGTTTGCTACCACTAGCTTATTCCTAATACAGAACTCTACCAATCTATCATTACGTGTTCCTATTCCATATTCTCCTACTATTGAAACTTCCTTTCCCTTACCTACTACGGCATTCCAATCTCCGATTACAATTAGATTATCCTGTCCTTTAACGTTTGCTAACCTAGATTCAATCTCCTCATAAATGGATTCTACCTCCTCATCATCGTGATTTATGGGCAAGTTATTAATATTCTAATATCTGTGAATACGATGGTTAATCATTTGCCAAGAGATATTGATGATGATCATTGTATTAATGTCCACATAAAAAGAAGAAAAATACACAGATCGAGTTATTTCATTGGTTTGGTAAGAAAAAGAACTATAAAAATATGGCTACAATATTTAATCCAAACTCCTCTTTATAGACTGTACGACATTACAGTTAATAATGCTTTCTTTGATGATCAGAGTGTCAATCAAAATCAAAATCAAATCGTTAATAAATGGAAAAAAAGCAATGCATAAAATCAACTTTTCCTAGGAGCTAAGAAGTTTCACTTCTACCGCGCGAGAGTCTCACGCATGTTTTTTTTAATAAACCGCTTATTAAATTTTCCTTTATCTAATCATAAATATAAATATTGAATTAAATAATATTCGAAATATAGCAGTACAAAATGGCTATTCTTCTATAATTATAAATAACATATTAAGAAAATTTAAAAGAACAGAGGTATCATAAATATTAGTAGTTTAGAACAAAGTAATAATTCAACTCCAAAATTTGTTAAATTACCTTTTGATCCTATAATTGCACGTGGTTTAGAGAGTATTTTAAATAAATATAATTTTAAAGTAACATATAATACTTCTAATAGTCTTGCTAAATTTCTAGGAAATCCCAAAGATTTTATTGATTTCAATAAAAAAATCTGGTATTTATGAAATATCTTCTTGTCGTAATTGTCCTAAAGTATATATAGGACAGACACGTAGACACATTGAAATTAGATTTAAGGAGCATTTAAGTCATTTCAGATTAAATAGAAAAGATAAGAGTTTTGAATTATTGCGAGTTAATGCTTAAGAAGGTATTAAAAATTAGAAGGATAAGAACAATAGAAAGACGTTAGTCAATTTTCGTCTACTTATCAGAATAATTATGGCGAGTAGAGTGATAAATGGTTCTTAGTATGTAATAAATCTTAGTAATATAGTATTATCCTGTTGGTTGCTTTATGTTTTGAACAGGCTGCAAACTATACTTTATCACCATTATAGATAAGCAATAGATAACAAAGACGATAATTAGAAAATTGAAATGAAGTTTTAATTTCTTTATGTTCATTTTGGGAGTAAATTTATTTATTTAACTTTATGCTTAATATATACAGCATTAAGAATTTATATGAAGAAAAAAAATAGAAACAGGCGAATAGGGAAAATCGAAAAAGATAAATCAGTTACAGACAATAGAAGCGCAGATACAATGCTATAAGGAGAAGGAGATGATGAAACAGGCTGGTTCAAGCCCAGTGCGGAAGAGGCAACAGAACTAAAAGAATCCATATCCAATGGAGAGAACTGGAATGAACAGAAAACATGCATTGCTGATTCAGGATCATGTATAATACAGAACATAACATAACTCTAGTACGGCTTCATCTGTTACTTCCTAAATAACAGAAGTTTGTTACTTCTTCTATTATATCCTCCTTTTCGCCTGCATTCCTTCATGTCACACCTCATCATTTTGGACTTGTCTATATTTATTTTCATGTTATAATCCCATTACTTCCTACATACCATTTAATACCTGTTCTAAATGCTGATCTATTTTTTCGAAGATAGCTATAGCATCGGCGAACCTCAACAATAATTCTCCTATCCTTATAATCTATTCTCGTTTCTTTTAAGTTTCTAAACATATTCCAATTTACATTATCAATGCCTGCATATCTATGGAACATATGTAAGTAGTTTTTCCTATTCTCATTATTTTTTCTACTACCCATCTTAGCGCTTGAATAGCCTCTCTCGTCCCCTGTTCTTCCAAAAACCAAATTGATCTGCTAGCTATAAACAATTGTTAAAAATAATGCTACACACACACACACATATATATATATATATATATATATATAATATGCTTCGATGCATGCGTTAGTCAACTAATGGTCTATAGTTCTCACACAAATTAGCTCCTACCTTCAACATTGTCAATTTTGGCATTGTCACTTATACTGCGCTGAAAATTCTTTGGTAACTCTCCCTTGTCATTTATTTTACAAACTAGACTGTATAATTAATCATGCATTTTTTATTAATTCTGCTGTTTTCATATTTAATCCCGCTGCTTCGCTATTAATTATATCATATAATGCTCTAACAAACTCTGACCTAAGAATGCTAGAACCTACTCATCGTGGTCTATGAGAACTCCTTGCTTATCACATATAACGTTACCCGTTAGGTCTACTTTTCAAAAATGAGTCTTAATTTACCGATAACCCATATCTACATTACCCCTTTTCACTGTACTGCTTCTGTATTTATATTGTTATGTTTACTTTTATCCTCTATCATGTTAACCATTTGCTATGTAATCCATTCCTTTCTACTAGCCCTTTTCCTCGTGCCTACTACTTTTTCTGCTGCTGTAGGCAAATCAGCCCTAACTTTCATCCATTCGCTATTTACGTCCCTAGTTGTCCCACCAGCTACGATTTCTATTTTTACCTTATGCCTTTCACTTACATGTTCAATTTTTAATCTATCAACATCTAATCGTACCTCGTTGGAGTTCTCTGCAATTGTTCTACAATTCATCTCTGAGTTCAGAACACATCTCTTTCAGAACACTGAATTTCATCTCTACATCTACAGAGTCCTACATTTCATCTAGGTTTTGGCCACGACTCCAGGTAGCTCTTACAGTTCTTAATTTGATTTTTTCTCTTTAACTAATGTGTAACCCATCTGACACTTTTCTATATCACCTGCATTTTACAAGTATATATTCTGAACTTATTATTCTCAAACAGCGTGTTTGCTACCACTAGTTTATTTCTAATATAGATCTCTACTAGCCTATTCCATCTATCAATACGTGCTCCTATTCCATGTTCTCGTACAGTTGATAATTTCCCTCCCTACCTACTACTGCATTCTAGTCTCATATTATAATTAAGTTTTCCTGTCCTTTTACATTTGCTAATCTAGATTCAATCTCTTGCTAAACTGTTTCTAATAGTATAGAATATCACCCAAATACCGTAACTCAAAGCATTACGTGCATTAAAGCATTAAGCACTACATGCGCATTTCGAAGGCTGTACCCCCATCTTCAGTAGCACAAGATAAAAACTAAATAAAATACCTCTGTCACGAATCGTGATATACAATGATATACTATTAAATAAATAAGTCAACATTACAGAAGTATTTCAAAAATAGCATATAATATGACCTACAAGTCTTTCAAAACTATATAAATTAATAATTGACAAAACTAACAAGTAACAACAATATTGGTTGTCAAATATTGGTTTGTCAAACCTAAAATAACCAAAAATAAATAAAATAAAAATAAATTAAAAAATAGTTCTTATTAGTTAGTTAAAGAGTCCGCAATCCTAAAGATTGGTTGGAAACAGCACGCCATGCCGATCTATCCTGAGCTAATTCCCTTCATCTCCCTATAGCTATTCATCTCAACGTCTTCAACTATCTGACTCACATACTCCAATCTAGGCCTACCTACCCCTCTCTTTCCCTCCACTCTACCTTCTATGATCAATTGCATAATCCCCCCATGCCTAAGAATATGCCCTACTAATCTGTCTCTCCTACGCTGTAACACTCTCCAGATACTTCTCTTCTCCCCTACTAACTCTAGTACAGCTTCATTTGTTACTTTATCTTCCCAACCAATCCTCATCATCCTCCTATAACACCACATTTCAAGTGCTTCTAATCTACGCTTCTCTTCCTTTCCTATAGTCCACGCCTCACACCCGTACAGTGCTACACTCCAAACATATACCTTCAGTAATCTTTTTCTAATACCCAAGTCAATATTTGATCTTAAAATCTGTTCTTTTTCTACGAATGCCTTCCTACCCTGTGCTATCCTACACTTTATATCTACCTTGCTTCGATTATCTTTTGTGATTCTACTGCCTAAATAACAAAAATCTGACACTTCTTCGATTCTATTATCTCCTATTGTGATCCTCATTTTTTTACTGCATTCCTTTTTGTCACACCTCATCACTTTAGTTTTACCTATATTTATTTTCATGTTAAAATCCCTAGTCAATACTGCCTGCATACCATTCAATACCCTTTCTAAATTCTTTTCGCTTTCTTCCAATATAGCTATATCGTCGGCGAATCTCAGCATATATATTTTCTCTCCCTGTACATTCACACCTACACTATACTCTTCTTTTACTTTGTTTATTGCATCTTCTATATATAGATTAAATAATAACGGTGAGAGTGTACATCCCTGCCGAACTCCCTTCCCTATTTTTGCTACCTCTTCTTCCCCCTCAATTCTAACTAAGGCAGTTTGGTGTTTATATAAATTAAAAATTATTCTCCTATCCTTATAATCTATACCCGTTTCTTTTAAAATTCTAAACATTATGTCCCAATCTACATTATCAAATGCCTTTTCTAAGTCTACAAAAGCTATGCAAGTTACCTTTCCTACCCTCTTTCTTTTTTCTACTACCGTTCTTAGTGCTAGAATCGCCTCTCTCGTCCCTCTGTTTTTCCTAAAACCAAACTGATCTTCTCCTAGCCTTTCCTCTACTTTATTTTCTAATCTCCTATAAATAATCTTTAACAATATCTTCGATGCATGTGATAGTAGACTAATGGTCCTATAGTTCTCACACAAATTAGCTCCTATTTTCTTCGGAATTGTTACTATTCTACTACGCTGAAAATCCTGTGGTACTTCTCCCTTCTCATATAATTTACAAACTAACCTGTATAATCGCTCCTGCATTTTTTCCCCTGCGTGTTTTATTAATTCGGCTGGTATCATATCAATCCCCGCTGCTTTGTTATTCCGTAAATCATTTAATGCTCTATGAAACTCTGACCTAAGTATGCTAGGACCTAAGTCATCCTCATCTATCTGTTCCACACTTTCTAGCTCCTCCATGTCCTGCCTACCTTTATATAAATCTTCAAGATACTCCTTCCATCTTCTAGCTTTTTCCTTATTTTCCGTGAGTTCCTTACCCTGCTTATCACATATTATGTTACCCTTTGGTTTTACTTTAGAAAAATGTGACTTAATTTTCCTGTAGCCCAAATCTACTTTACCTCTTCTCATATCCTCCTCAATATCCTCACAATTTCCTTTTATCCACTCTTCTTTCGCTAGCTTGCATTTCCTATTAATTAAGTTCCTTAGTTCCTTATATTTTTTCTGTCCTGTTTCTGTGTTTTCAATTTTCATTTTCCTTCTTGCTTCTATCATTTCAACTATTTCTTCCGTGATCCATTCCCTCCTTATTAAGTAAATTAAATAGACAAGAAGAAATCGGGTCTGGATCTAAATTCGTTAAATTCGATTTAGATTTATGCATGTATTTTGATTTCATATTCACTCATCGCCAGTTTCCTAATACACTATATCGAATAATTCAAACATATCTACACGAATTACAAATAATCTTTAATTTAAAAATTTATAGCAAACTTATTACATCCTATCAAACGTTATACTCGCATTCCTTGAACAATTCTCAGGGGGTGCCGTGGTGATAGGGAGGAAGTAATGACTACGAATTATAGCATGAAAATAAATATAAGAAAAACAAAAGTGATGAGGTGTGACAAGAAGAAATGCAGGCGAAAGATGATGGTTACAATAGAAGATGATAAAATAGAAGAAGTATCAGACTTTTGTTATTTAGTAAGTAGGATTACAAAGGATAACCGAAGGTAAATATTATATGTAAGATAGTAAAGGGTAGGACGGCATTCGTAGAAAAGGAGCAGATTTTAAGATCAAATATTGGACTTTGGTATTAGAAAAAGATTACTGAAGACATGTGTGGAGTGTAGCATTGAGCCGGTGAGGCGTGGACTATAGGAAAAGAAGAGAAACGAAGAATAGAAGTATTCGAAATGTGGTGCTACAGGAGGATGATGAGGAGGATTAGTTGGGAATATAAAGTACCAAATGAAGCCGTGCTAAAGTTAGTAGGGGGGAAGAGAAGTATTTGGACAGTATTACAGTGCAGGAGAGATAGACTAGGTCACATTCTTAGACACGGGGGTATTATGCAATTAGTTATAGAAGGTAAAGTAGAGAGAAAGCAAGGGGTAGGTAGGTTAAGATTGGAATATGAGGGTCAGATAGTGGAGGGCGTTCGGATGAATAGATATAGGGAGATGAAGGAATTAGCTCAGGATAGATCGGCGTGGCATGGTGTTTCCAACCAATCCTTAGGATTGACGACTATTTAACTAACTAAAGAAAAATAAATGTCATAAGAAATTTGTATGCTTGATTTCTATATTTATAATTAAGCTGACACGAATGTTTGAATTTTAGAAGTAGGGGAGAAGAGAAGTATTTGGAGAGCATTACAGCACAGATTTAAAAGGAACAGATTTTAAGATCAAATATTGACTTGGGTATTAGAAAAAGATTACTGAAGGTATATGTTTGGAGTGTAGCACTGTACGGGTGTGAGGCGTGGACTATAGGAAAGGAAGAGAAGCGTAGATTACAAGCATTCGAAATGTGGTGTTATAGGAGGATGATGAGGATTGGTTGGGAAGATAAAGTAACAAATGAAGCTGTACTAGAGTTAGTAGGGGAGAAGAGAAGTATCTGGAGAGTGTTACAGCGTAGGAGACAGATTAGTAGGGCATATTCTTAGGCATGGGGGGATTATGCAATTGATCATAGAAGGTAGAGTGGAGGGAAAGAGAGGGGTAGGTAGGCCTAGATTGGAGTATGTGAGTCAGATAGTTGAAGACGTTGAGATGAATAGCTATAGGGAGATGAAGGGATTAGCTCAGGATAGATCAGCATGGCGTGCTGTTTCCAACCAATCTTTAGGATTGCGGACTCTTTAACTAACTACAGCACAGGAGAGATAGACTAGTAGATCATATGCTTAGATATGGGGGTATTATGGAATTAGGTATAGAAGATAAAGTAAAGGAAAATGAAGGGGTAAGTAGGCCTAGATTGGAATATGTGTGTCCAATAGTGGAAGACGTTACGATGAATAATTATTAGGAAACAAAGGAAATAGTTCAGGAGATATTAGCTTGTCGTGCTTGTCTAACCAATTCCTAGAATTGAGGGCTATCTAATTATATTAATATGTTCATCGTTTTCCTCATTGAAATTCAAAAATTACGAACTCATGCCTATCCTAAAGATCAAGTTCATGAATTTATCGACCTTTGCTCTATCTTGTTCATGGTCCTGTTATTATCGCACAAATGTATGAACGATAGTCTACATTAGTAGCAATAGATAATTTATGTATTTTAAGCAATAATTGCACTCAAGTAACAGTAACAGCTATAAATTTGATCCAAGTTTTCTTATAAACTATTGAAGCTATAGATTTACCACCAATAGTGGCTAATCTTATGCCACATAGATCACATGTAGTTTTAAATTCTGAATTTTATTGTATTTATGGAACCGACTTCCTATAAAGTAAATAGAAGAGCTAATAAGCAATCACAGCAATTAATTTTTAAATGTAAAATGCCTATGTACCAAAAATTATATATTATATATATATATATATATATATATATATATACACACACACCCCTTACCCCTAAAAGCAATTCAATGGAATTGTTTCTATCCATCTTACCTTACGTCAGCCAAAATCAATTTCGCATATGGATTCTCAATAGCCACTATATCTCCAATTAGAATATCTTTCACAGCCATAACATGTCTACCATTTGCCACAGAATATTTGATACACACATTATTAGCTGCACTTAAAATTTTGGGATTCGCTATGGCCGACAACATAGTTGGTAAATCAAGATTACTTTGTAAACTTGAATTCGAATTATTTAAGTCAACACCCTCTTCACTCGATGAATCGGTTTTTACTTGGGCCTTGATGCCTAAAAGAGCTTTCTTCGTACGTTCAGTAAGCTTTTGTAGTAGGTTTTGAGGATAATTACTATTCCTTGCCATTCGTATGTCCTGCATGAAAAAAATGCATTACGATGGTAAAATCTTTAGTTAAATATATTATTCAAATCCAGATACATATAAATATAATATGATTCAAATCTTAACTTCAAGAAATTTCAAGTCATTTAAAAAAAAATTTAAGTTACTAATTAGTATAGGATTGTAGAAAATCAGTAGAGGACGTAATAATTAATGCATGTTATGCAAAATAATGTAATTATATCTTTAATCCTATACAGATTTTTAATGCTATAATCTTGGAAAAAGTGTTTGCTTCACTTTTGCAATTAATTACACAAGGGTCTAATACCGTTTTAATTATTAAAAAAAATGAATTTCAGGCGAATCTGCGCAATCTAATATGAAGATTTCGCAAAATCTGCGCTACGTCTGTCATTTCACAATATTTTAAGAATAGAAAAACTTGTTTAAAAATATATACATATTTAATTTAATTCATTTATTTATTTTATTACATTCATTTTATTGAGTATTTTCAGTACCTATAACTGTAAAAAAATATTTTGTTTATGGCTTTACGAAACCTTGTTGAAACCCTTGTAAATTATTAATATTATGTATGGGGTGACACATCATGTAATTTACTTAAGACGATAAATCGAAATAAGACAATGTTGCGCCATATTTTTTTATAAGAACGTGCTTATTCATAAATTTGAATTATTTCTAGAGGAAATTAGAAGTAAACAAGTAAAGGCTATAAAAGGTAAAGCAAGGGAGCCATTCTATTGTCGACTACATACTATACAAGACGCTTAGTGTTAGCCGAAATAAGAATATTCTGTAAAGTTAAGCTTTATAATAAATTAATAAGTAATAAAGAACTAATCTCAACCAAGTTAAAATGTTGTACTTCAGCTTATTATTATTTAATTTATTCGCCATTAAAGCTGCACGAACGCAACAGACTCACAAATATTATTCACAATTATTACAGTAAAAATATTTGTTGATTCATTACAATTACTGCTTTTGACACAAAACGTGTGCATTTTTATGTAGAATACCGAATTATACACTTTCGCTGACATTATAAACTTTATGCATGGTTGTACATTATGAAATAGTATTCAAACGTAAATCAATTAATTTTTCGAGGCGGAAAATTCAAGATATATAAATATTTACAACTTTCGCGTAAATTCAAGAAACAATTGAAACTGTAAAGAATTACAGAAGGATCTGAGATTACGCTCAAATAAACTATTTATATTGTATTCCCAGAAGCAATATGAAAGACATGATTAGAGTTAAACGAATCAATATGAAATATAAAATAATTACCACAAGACATTCATCGTATAGCTTTTGTTCCAGAAGAACGGCAGATCTGTTCGCATAACCAATTCCCAAAGATTCAGAATTCTTCGGTGCATTCGCAATACATTTTGTATACAGCATTACTGCCAGAGGAAGATTTTTCTGTTTGAATTTTTCATTACCTTCAGCGCGAAACTGAATGCTAAATGCTTCGCTCTTTCGAACAAAAGATGGTGCTATCTGTCGTATATTATGTTCATTCTGTAATTGCAATGTAAAGTCTACCCTCTGCAGGTTAGTCGCTAGAGTAGAAAACTTGACCGACATAGTTCCTACAAGGCCCGCAGTTGAAAGCTGATGACAAAGACGACTGTATTCATCATTGAGACTGACAGCTGTTGTGTTTGTATTGGCCATTGATTTTACTGTAGCCATATTATTCCTTTAAATTCTGAAATATGCTATTGTTCATACCAAATAGTTGTAACATTTTGGAAATTTAATTAATTGTGACATGTCTCGATACGTTACCCCGTTCTTGGTATTCAATCTTGGGGCCGAAATGGTTTTTGTGATAGCACAGCGTTTGGAAGCTCAAAGCATTCCACACGAGAAATCCACAGTCGGTAGGATGATTCACTGTACCAAGTCTTTGTTATTTACAAGGAATCCAGCACGTTACATATATCTTAATATTTCTGCAATATTTCTGCTTATCAAAAGTATGTCTACTACGTCTTAAATGTGCGCTTGTGATATTAGCATTTTCAATTATTTTAATACGGCGGCCGTATTTATACGGTACATAAAGAAAGAAAGCCAGACTTGCCTATTTCACTTGCACTCGTGTCTCGCACACGGTACGCCGCTGTCATTCGCCAACCAAATGATCCTAGTATAACGCAGCAGCTGTGGTAGTAGTATACAAGTTATTGGCGCCACGTTTAAATTTTCACTGTTAAATAAAGTTATAATTAGTAATTAAAATGTATGCAAATACTTTTAGAATACTGGAGTGTATAGATAGATTTCCTATTGAAAAAAAAATTGGTTGGTAACAGCAAGCCATTGTCAATCTGTCGAGAGCTGATCCGTTCTTTAATAATTAATAATTATTATATACCAAACTTTCTATTATAGGGTGACATTATTTCTTCTACGCCAGTTGTGTAAACAGAATTGATATTTTACTAATTTCATTCTGCGTTTATATCGTTTTTTTGTTTAAGTTGTGCATTCTCCGCTATTTTCTAATTTAATTCTACGTTTATCAGGCTTGTTCACGTTAAATTCGCTTCAGCCTGATTCATGCACAAATTGCACACATCAATACATATCAATACATAAATTCTTTAGATAAAAATAATTCTTTATTTTCACTTAGTTCTAGATGAAATAATATCAGTTCTAGTGTCCAATCAACTAGTTACAGAAATAATGAAGCCACAAGCTGTATATAGTCGTTCTGCTGCTAAAAACCTTATTGAAGACATTGCGCAGTCCTCAGCAATGAGGCTAGATCCAACATCTATGGACAAGCTTTGGGATCTTATTACTATGGTATATAAATGGCAGGTGGCATTAACTACTGACCTGATTAAACTGACGTTGCGTCATTTATATGAAATTGAAAATTACGTAACAAATCCGGAAACACACTTACAACTTCATAAAGTTGAAAATCTAGTCGACAATTTCAATAAAATTTTAACACCAATTGAAAAAATTGAATTGAGAGATAAGAATGTCTTTTGGTTGCGTGATTTTAATGTCCGCGTGTCATTGCTACTGCGTATGGGGTTGCAAGATATAAATGGTAACTTTGTTACTGAAGCTTTGGATCCATTCTCTGCGGAAATGTTACGTAATCTGGGTGAAAACATTTACTCAGTGACTTCGAATGTTAAGGTTCTGGAACAATCACAGAATGAGAAAAAGAATTCACCTTTGAATACTTACAATGCAAATGTTAACAGTGGTGTTGAACTACAATTGCAAGCTGACCAACTTTTAGGCATTGAATGTAACGAGTCAGGTGGCACTATGATTGACCGTGGAAATAATGTGCTTCGATTAGCTATAAACAACTGCAGTGAAGGATTAAAGGGTGGGTGCAGCACTGCAAAGCTCATTCAGAATATAGATCTAAATGGTAGACATGAACAAAATACAACTGATATGCAAGATTTGCTTGATAAATTATCCTTGAATGATAATATCGTAGAAGGAAATTTTCGCGATGAATTAATTAATATAATCGAACAATCTACGACTTAAGCAAAATTATACACAAATATGTTTATTAGAGCGATTGCATCTAGAAACTAAAAGTTCACATCAAATCATATTTAAAAGAACATTTGATAAGTATTTCATGTATTATACATTTTTAATATATCGTAATAAACATAAAAAACGGTATTTATTATGGTATAAGTAAATAATATGCCCATTTGCAGTATGTGCTTATGTACTATGTCCGCCATCAGAGCTGGTGGAGCTGATAAATAGTATAATTTGTTGATCTTAAACAAATAAACTACCTTAAATGTTTAGTGATGTGAATCTTATATATATATATATATATATAATTATTAATGTATTAAATTAAATCTTAATAAAATGCAAAAACGTAGAAAACCAACAGCGTATAATGGGTATGAAGAGTTCAAGATCTGACAGAATGTGAGTTTTAATTATATATATTAAATATATATGTAAATAAAAGCACTCATTAAAACTTTGAAAATATATTCCGAAACAATGGCAAAAATCGTATTCTTCTTCAATTGTCCTGTTTGCCAAATACCAAATTACTATATAAATTAAATTTCGAACGCAAAAATCACTCTATTCCAATCAATATTATTATAGAATATCAATATTGTTAAATCAGCAAGGACGTTATATTTAAAAAAGGTCAACAGCAATTGTAAATTTGTCATACGGTGTTAAATAATTATATAGTATATTCCAAATACCGCCACACAAAACCTTCGAAATGATATCTAGCTATTAAATACTTTGTGTTACGGTATTTGGGTGATATTCTATATAATGAACAACAATAAGGATTAGAATACTGTAAAAAAATATTCAATATATTCGCTATTCTTCTCAGTCTCACACAATTTGAAGCGTGTGATTGTACTATTTGTAATATTTAATTTATTTTGCATTATCACTAATTATACATGTTATATTTAGATTTAATAAATATATAAAACTAGAGATGACAGCTTTATACACATATAAAATCTCCTATAAGGGAATATGTAGATTTTTAGGGATATTTTGCGAGATATGACGCCAACTACAATGCGAGCATTTTCTATAATAAATACATAGAAATTAATCTGTTCTAAAAGGTTGAAGTACTATTTTCTACACCCAATTCGTCATAAATTATATATGTATTTTTTTCAATGTTAGTCGGAGCTGTGGGGAAATTTGATCCCTTTGTTTGTGTTTTATTCTTTTGACAGTTAAGCAACTAATACGATCGAATATAAAAAACACAATTTCTTCCGTAGTTTATGCATACAGAATTAGTTTTTTATTTTAAAGGAAGGACAATTGAAGCCTTTTCCCATTTCGTTGGATTACTGCCAACTGCAATAGCTTCGAGCTATCAGTTTTCCCATTAACCATTATTAACTATTATACATACGCACGCTTACGGTACGAATGGCCACTTTATTAATAAAATTAATAGCAAAGGGATTGAGTACGCGAATTTTGCAGTTGCAAGCAACGACGTTACATCATATGTCATTGACAAATTACGATAGTCTAAGCAAGTCTATATAAAATGCGTATAAACTTTGAGCGGTTTTTTAACCATTAGTTAAGTTAAGTATACTTGCGATATCCTGACTCGTATGTAGTGAGCCAGGATATTGGAAGGGAACACCAGTAGCGTATAAAGTAAATATAGCTGAAGAAATATAAGAAGATTGCACTAATATCAAACGTCGCTGATTTTTTACAGCATACGGTACATAACTTCACTTTCTGTAATGTGTTAGTATACCATTGACAAATTAGTATGGGCAGAGCAACTATATAAAAAAAGCGTATCAATTTTAAGTGGTTGTTTTACATCTAACGACATCTGTCGATATCTTTACTCATGTATTGAGTAAGGATACCGAAAGAGGGGACCAGTAGCGCAAAAAGTAAAGGTAGTGGAAGATGTCACTAGATGAAACCGCCACTGCTAGATGTAATATTGACAAAAGAAGAAAAAGGTTGTTAATCGCGTCTGTGATGACACATAATGTTGTTAATTTAAGACGGACTCATGGAACAATATATTGATGTTTGTTTAATGATAGTTTTGAATTACTTCCAAAAGAAATTAGAAGGTGAAGAAGGTGAAGAATATAAAAGGCAAAGCAAGCATTGCCTCAACAGTCATTCTATTGTCAACTCTATCACGTCAACTCTATAACTATATTCACGTTCATTGTGCAAGCACTTTAAATTTTCAATATTACACTGCGTTGTGTACACATAATGAATTTATACAAAATGATGGGTGTGCCAAAATAAATTATACCATTTGGCGGTAAATGATTTGCAATAATGGCGGTAACGCGAGTATAGTATTTGACGTTATATAACAAGCGGATTCCTATTTAACCCACCGCTTCGGTTGCTTCATTCTCACTTAGGAAATCTCTCAAGAGGAAAATAATATATAACGACTAAACTTTAATCAAAATATGGCAAATCAGACATAAATGTATAGTTTAAAAACTAATAAGGAAAACACAATTATTGACCACTTGTTTGACTCGGTTGTTTATGATAAATGGCCACTAGGCTTTTGATTAAAATACGCTTCCGCGAAACGACTGTCGAAAGAAATGCCGTCGCAATTTAAATATATAAATGATTAATTTAGCTTTGCTACTATTGAGAGCAATTTTTATATCTAACTCCAAATAAAATTTATTAGCCAGGAAACGAATCATACATTTTTTTACGCTAGGTGTCCTGCCATCTATTATGCAATATATTAAGAAAAAATATATATATATTGGAAAATCCTGTAATGTAATTCACAAAGTATCAGACTTGTTAAGATCTAAATTATTAATATTAGTTAGGTTAAAAATAGTAAAAGAATATAAAATAAAAATGTACGAATTAATTTATATATGAACGTATTTTATACTACTCTAGTACTCATAATTTATGATTTTAGATATTTGAAAATGCGGCATATTATAAAGTCGCTTTTGTTTGGAAGATACGCTGCTCTTCAACGCTATACATTACATATTCGAAGCTGCCAAATGAATCTTCAAGCTTACAAGTTGATTTATTCAGAATATGGAGACCCTCTTAAAGTGATACAACTAGAGGAAGAGCATCTTGGTAGTATACAACCAAATGAGGTGTTAATTAAGATGCTTGCGGCACCAGTAAATCCCGCAGACATCAATACCATTCAGGGTAAATATCCGTCACGACCTGTCTTGCCAGCCGTTCCTGGAAATGAAGGGGTGGGTGAAATTGTGGAAATAGGATCCGGTGTGAATGACTTCCAAATAGGAGATCGTGTAGTTCCTCTTGCAAATTTATTAGGCACTTGGCGGACACACATGATATTAGATCAAGAATACATAATGATGGTCCCAACCGAATTGGCATTAGTGCAAGCAAGCACATTGACTGTTAATCCATGTACAGCATACAGGATGTTAAAAGAATTTGTAAAACTAGAGAAAGGGGACGTCGTAATACAAAATGGTGCTAATTCTGCGTGTGGTCAAAGTGTTATTCAATTAGCTAAGTATTGGGGATATAGTACAGTAAATATTATAAGAAACAGACCAGATGTAAATAATTTAAAAAAATACTTGGAAAGTTTGGGCGCAAATGCTGTGTTAACGGAGGAAGAATTACGAACAACTGATTTGTTTAAAGGCAAGAAACTTCCTAAACCAAAACTTGCCTTAAATTGTGTTGGTGGTAAAAATGCATTGGAAATAATACGCCATTTAGATCATGGAGGATCAATAATAACATATGGTGGTATGTCACGTGAACCGTTGACTGTACCCACATCCGCATTGATTTTCAAAGATATTAATGTGCGAGGTTTCTGGATGACTGCGTGGTCGAAGAACCCCGCAAATTATCCTGAACGAATGTCTATGTTTAATGAACTTATTGAGTTCATGTGCCAAGGAATTGTGACGGCACCGATATCGCAAATGGTACAATTTAAAGAATACAAAGAAGCACTTATGCACACTATGACAATACAGGGAATGATTGGAAAGAAATATATTTTACAATTTTAATCTTCAAATTATATTTGTGATTATTAATTATCGTGATTAGAAAGATCCATTTAAATATTTTTAGATCTGTAGCTGACAACTCTTAACAGTAAATAGAGGTACTATTTTTATATAATTTGTAATCGAATATTGTGTACAAGAGTGGTGGTATACTTTTGCAAGAAAATCTCATTTAACTACAAATAATTGGATATTTCATCTTAATTATCAGAGATTTTTTACGAAACCCTTCAACACTATTTATCCAGATACAATTCTCATATAATCCTGCATATTTTCATTCCTGTGACTATTTTTATATGTTAGTTATACCGCAAAGGAGAAAATTTAGAAAGAATAGGTAATTCAGGTTCGTGCATGTATTAGGTGAGCAGAATGTAGAACAGGTAATACAAGATTTCTGGAAAATTTGAATATAAATATAAGTAAAACCAAAGTGAAGAAGTTCTAAAAGAAAGTAATTAAGCGAAAGATAAAGGTTATGTTAGGAGATTACAAAATAATACCTCATGGTGTTATTTCATTAGATTCACATTATTTAAGAAATAAAATTACAAAGGATAACCGAATGAAATAGGTAATAGTACTACTTGAAACAAACTAAAATGAATAATTTGAATCAGAATATTCTAGAAGGAATTGTTTTGTCATGATTATGCGACCGGGAATATTGCGGTAGCTGTTTATTAAAAGTAGTATGTAAGGAATAATTGAGTCAGTCGAAGACTCGAATAGTCATCAATAATTAGTCAGTTAAGTAGTCTTCAATCATACGGATTGGTTGGAAACAGCACGCCACGCCGATTTATCATGAGCTAATTCCTTCATCTCCATAGCTATTCATTCCAACGTCCTCCACTATCTGACCCATATACTCCAATCTAGGCCTACCTACCCTTTCTTTCCCTTTACAAATAAAGACTGAATTGCTACGTACTTCTATATAATAATCATGTTGCGAGAACTAAGGTACGTCAAAATGTAGTATACAACCAATGAATATTATCTATATCAACAATTTTAATGCAAGCGGCAAATTCGTGGAATAAGTTAGTTAGTTAGATAGTCCTAAATCCTCGGGATTGGTGGAAACAGCACGACACGCGATATATCCTGAGCTAATCCTTCATCTCCCTATAGCCATTCATCCTAACATCTTCTACTATCTGACCCACGTACTCCAATCTAGGCCTACCTACTCCTGCTTTCCCTATACTTCACCTTCTATAACTTATTTCATGATGCCCCCATTTCTAAGAATGTGACCTACTAGTCTATCTCTCCTGCGCTGTAATTTGAACTACTAGTCTATATTCCTGCGGTCTCCAAATACTTCTCTTCTCCCCAGATAACTCGAGTGCGGCTTCATTTGTTACTTCATCTTCCAACCAATCATCATCCTGTAGTACTACATTTCTAATGCTTCTATTCTTCGTTTATCTTCCACACATGCCTTCAGTCATCTTTTTCTAATACACAAGTCAATATTTGATCTTAAAATCTGCACCAAAATCATCCTTTTCTACGAATGCCTTCCTACCCTGTGCTATCCTACAGTTTTTATCTACCTTACTTCGGTTATCCTTTGTAATCCTACGTCCTAAATAAAAAAAGTCTGACACTTCTTTTATTCTATCATCTCCTATTCTTATCCTCATTTTTCGTTTGAATTCCTTGTCACACCTCATCACTTTGGTCTTGATTATATTTATTTTCATTTTATAGTTCCTAGTCATTACTTCCTGTATACCATTCAATACATGTTCTAAATTCTGCTCCCTTTCTTCCAAGATAGCTATATCATCGGCGAACCGCAACATAAATATTTCCCCTCCCTGAATTTTCACACATACACTATACTCTTCTTTTACATTGTTTATTGTATCTTCTATATACAGATTAAATAACAATGGTGAAAGTGTATACCTCTGCCTAACTTCCTTTCCTATTCTTGCTACTTCTTCCCACTCAATTCTAACTATAGCCATTTGATGATTATATAAATTTAAAATATTTTTCTAATTTGCGTTTCTAATAGAGCTATTAACGAACCCAAATGAGTTCGTTTATAGCGAATTTGAGTTCGCTTATAGCATACGGCAATTTAGTGTTTCAAAGTTGGTAGCTCTGCTTGCCAGTTATCAAACGTCAAACTACAATAGAAAGAAACAAGTAGGTTAATTTAAATTTATTTGACAATTTATTTCAAATGTTCCAAATGTTCCAATAGTTAATATCAACAATCAAAAAATTCCCTAAATTTTTAAATTTCGAATTTTTATTTAAAAAGGGCATAATAGACGCAAATTAGAAAAAATAGTATAAAAAACTCATTTCATAAGTCATTTATAAGACTCGTTCTTCAGAAAACTTGTTGCTACGCACCTCGTTTTCTAAACTTGAACTCGTGCAATAAAACCTGCTTTATGAAACTCGTTCATTAATATACTATTATTCTATCCTTATAATCTATTCCAGTTTCTTTTAAAATTCTAAACATTATGTCCCAATCTTCATTATCGAATGCCTTGTCTAAATATACGAAAGCTATTCCTACTCTCATTCTTTTTTCTAGCTCCGTTCTTAATGCTAAAATAGCCTCCCTTGTCCCTCTGTTCTTCATAAAACCAAACTGATCTTCTCCTAGCCTTCTTTCTTTTTTTCATGAATAAAAGAATTAACTAGGGAAGCATAGTTGGAATAAAAATAGTGAGTTTGAAATGTTGAGATATTTACTAACAATGTTCTTGTTCGTATGGATTTTAATGTGCGTTTATATACTTGTTGTTTGATAGAATTATTTATAAGGTGTATGTAGATGTCAGGTGTTAATCAAGGTTTTGATAAGATGAATGTTAATGTTTAATTAATAAATATTTGTATAGAATATCACCCAAATACCGTAATTCAAAGCATTTAATAGCTAGATGCGCATTTCGAAGGCTATGTCTCATTCTTTAGTAGCACAAGATAAAAACTCAATTAAATACATCTGTCACTAACCGTGATTGCTAAACAATTCAGGGGTCAACTCTATGTGCAGGACAGAAACTGTAGTACCACAGGGTAGTCGTGAGTGTTGCCACGGTTTTGAGAAAAATTAAAATTGGGATAAAAACAATTTTTAGGAAAACGCAAAAAGAGAAATATTTCACAATCTTAGTAAAATTGCGTAACTCACATTGTAATTTTGCAGTATTTCATAATAAATTAATCAATTTAATTTAAATGCAGGTATGTAAATTAATATAATTATATTAAATTGAACTTTAGAGCTAATATTTTATTATATTTAGAAAATAATGGACTAGCTGGAGAGTATGGAATGGTCTGATTTACTTAAACTGCTTTCTGAAGTTGATAAAAATTAAATGTTGACCTTTATGCGATATTCACTTTACCGATCATCAAAATTTGCGAAATAAATTTATTCAGAAATGCGTTTTCTATCAAATGCAGTTCTCCCATGTAAATAATATTTTCGAATAATTCAATATAAGTTATCTTGGTATTTTAAAATATAGATGAATGTTTAGAATCAGCATATAAAATATATCAATATTTCAATCCTATTTGATAAAAAATACTGATTTTTTTCAATTATCTGCTACGTTTAATTTATAACATTATTCTTTTTAAAGATCTACGTATTGGAAAAATGCAAATGAATTTACAAAAAATTACTATCTTAAAAACAAATGTAAAACCTGGCATGTATATAAATATTTTTCTTATTCTAATAAAAAAAATTAAAAATTTCAAGATATTTTTTAAAATCTTGCATAACCGCCGAAATAAATTGTTACATCATCGTTTGCGATTTAATGAAAAATGTATAAATCAACAAAGCCTGCACGCCCGTAAATCTACAGCTAAACTAAAGAGAATATTAAAAACCTTCTAAATTAGGAAATAATATAAATAAATATATACTAATTCATAACGGTTCCTTACATTTCATTTGGCAATAGATTAGAATATAAAAATATAGTAAATGTACGTGTACTAAATATTCAACTAAATTGTAACTAAATTTGATTTTGCAAAATAAAAATATGTATGTTTGTTTATTGATTAATTGATCCTTCTGCAGTAATAGTTATTTACAATATAAGTGTTGTAAAGATTCATATTACGGCACGAGATGTTGAGTTGTCAAACGAGGCGTCAGGCGTTGAAAAGCCACAAAATATAAATTTATTCTATATTATAATATAGGCCATGATCAATGAAAGTTATTGAAAACTAATAATGGAATTCCGCCTTTGACTTATTGTCGGAATTATAAATTTTCCCCATATTGTAGCATTTTTTATTTATGTTCGTAAGCTTGAGGTAATTATGCTTGCATTTTTCTTGCGGTCTTGCTATTTATTATCGTTGTCGAGTAGTTTACATCTTGCCCTTCGAGACACTTGCCTTACACCTTTGATTGTACAAACGAATAGCATCCGCTCAATTTTTGTGGTAAATGCCTAAAATACACATTATGTATTTTACAGAAGTTAATTAGGCTCAATACATGTCCTTTTAATAAATTGCGGTTTCTGGCCTTATTTATTCGTCTAATGATTGATGGAGCCTTCAGCAAACGTATATTTACGAAGATATTGTGTGTGTTATGTGGCACCATTTTCTGTTTAAACTGGTCAAAACATAAAATTCAAAATAGTGTAGATTATATTGTTGCAACTCTCATTTCCGCAAATCATCTGAAAGACAATGTAAGATTATATTGTAAGAACTTCCGCGTGAAAATAGATAAGTAAAATTAAATTTTCGACTCTTAACTTACGCTAGATCATATCTTGTAAGATTTTGTATTTTGTATTCAATGGTGCGAAGGCGTATTTTAATTACAATGATTCAGTGTAATAACCTTTCTATTGTTTCTATCTATATAAATCAAGTTTTTTAGTGAAAATTCCAAATTTTACATGCATTTAATTTTAATGTTGTAATACATAAATACTAAATTATATTAGTGAATCGTCGTATACATGAATTAAACATAATTCTTCAAATCTGTACCAATCATATAAATCATATAAATCATTTACAACTATGCGTTGGTTGTGGTAACTGAAAATAATCTGGAAATATATATTTTTTTTCATTGCTTATTCGAACTCTTCACCGAACTATCCCGATGAAAACCGAAAGAAAATGCAAACAGCGCATGTACCGCTGTGGCTTTTGAATCAACTAGATTATATAATAAATTCATTCAAGCAAGATATAACCAAGATATCAAATATTTCAACACAACCATAATGTATAGATCACCAACAGAGTGCAGCACTTCCTGGCTTATGAAATTTGTGGAAATGTGATTCCCCTTTGATTCTCTCTTTTATATGGACTTGCAATGTCTATATATACATTGTATATATACTTCTCATATGTATATGTACATTAATATATATACTATATATACTTGTCATTGATAATACTTCATAGATATAGATGCTATCAGTGGCGGCTCTTGACATTTCAATCGAGGGGGGCGCATTTCTTAAAAAATAACATAATAGTGAGAAATCCTACCTAAAATGCATGCAAAATTTCAATAATTTCTTGAAAGTGAATATCTTTCATTGATATAAACTTTTCCAAAACTTTTTCGTCAAAATTGTCAATATCTTGCACCACATTTTTATTAATACACATCATCGCCAACGCGTTTAAACGATCATTACCCATAGTATTTCGCAAAAAAGTCTTGATTCTTTAAACAACGCTCTGATTCAGCAGTGGTCATCGGGGTTGTTAAAATAATTTGAAGTATTTTTATAGTTTCCGTGAAAGTTTCACTGAGATTATTTTGTAACAATAATGAAAGAAAATTTTTGGCTCCAATTATCTCCAAAATCCGGACGCGAGTAAATGACTGCAAATTCTGTTTTTAATCTGGTTTTATTCAAAAATGGATATGCATGACACACGGTTTTCAAAAGGTCCACTGCTATTGTTTAGAAAATGTTGGCATTCATTTCATGATAAATAACTCAGCGGCTTGTAGATGGCCACAATATGAGAATCTGTCTTTCATCTGTGTTATAATTACGTCACACACTTCTTTGGCATATATACTTCTTTGTAAGTTTTCTTCTTTTCTTTTCCTCTTTGTTCAATAAACATTTTCTTCAGCGTAACTTTCAATAGCATCAGTTTCACATCTAATGTTTTTAATACACTTCAAAATTTTGTATATCAATTTGAAGTTGGATACTATGCTTATCTATTGATTGGATTTGATTATACAATATATCCACATGTGGCATAATTTTGTGGAAAAATGACAACCAAAACAAAAATTCTGGGTCTTCTAGAGCTCGTCGGAGACCAGAAGCTTCATTAGAAGTTACACTTCTTAAGAATTTTTCTTCAATTTCTTCATATACTTCTATTAGTTTTTCTCGATTTTCATACACAGTATTGACAGTTCTGATGTTATAATTCCATCTTGTTGCAGGTGACTTCGGTAACCTGTGGTTGA
Organism: Leptodirus hochenwartii; assembly: GCA_947310635.1. Classification (NCBI taxonomy): domain Eukaryota; kingdom Metazoa; phylum Arthropoda; class Insecta; order Coleoptera; family Leiodidae; genus Leptodirus; species Leptodirus hochenwartii. The sequence continues at coordinate 14,458,498 of OX371180.1, read as the reverse complement.
CTATTTCCTCTAAAACATCATATCTGTTCGAGGAGTGTGAAAATAAAGCGGAAATTGCCGATAGATAACTAACAAGTTTAACATACTATGATGCTGTTTTCTGCATTAGAAGATTTAGTTGGTGAGCATAGCAATGTATATAATGAGCACAAGAATTTTTTTTCTTCATGTAACTTTGAACACCACCTATAGCAGCACTCATAACATTCCCGCCATCGTACGTTTAGGCTATCACCCAAATCCATAACGAGCATTAAGTAGCTAGATGTACATTTCAAGGGCTATGCCCCCATCTTCAGTAGCACAAGATAAAAAAGAAGAAGTCTACAAAACTATCAAATAAATAAGTGAACATGACAGAAGTACTTTAAAATTGGCATATAATATGACCTATAAATCTTTTAAAAACAATACAAATTAAAAATTACAAATTACAAATTATATATTAACGAAAATAACAAGTAACAGCAAAAAATATTGGTTTGTGAAATCTAAAAGAACCAAAAATAAATAAATAAATAAATAAAATAATAATAATAAATTTAAAAACAGTTCTTATTAAATTAATTAATTAGACAAGATGAAATTGGGCCCGAATCTAAATTCATTAAATTTGATTTAGATTTATGCATGTATATACTTTCATAAGCATTTAACTCGGAATAATTTAAAACATTTTTAAGTAATTTAAGTGAACTAATTCGAATAGGATGACCTGATTCAAAAATATACTCGGCGACAGCACTTCTATCTTTTCTATTTAATCTGAAATGAGCTAAATTTAAGATTAAATTAAGATTTAAGGAGTAATTTATAGCGATTCTTCCTCACTTGTTCGTTATATTCTATTAGATGTTTGCGATATGCAGAACTAAGCTGAGTCATGATGTTTACTTTGCCAAGTAAAGCCAATTGTGCGCATGAACTGATCGGGCCTCGAGATGATTCATGCTTTCTTATTTTATCAGGAAGATAATGCAAATCTTTCATACCAATTCCGATCCATTCCAGTTGCTGCAGAGTTGTAATTTATTATACATGGAAAGCAGTACAATAAGTTGAAAACATCACAACCACATATCCATGTATTTTTTTTGTAAACGTCATTTGAAAAACGCAGAGTTAATGTCCTGTTTTGTGCACTCCTTGCACAAGTTTGCGATAAATTTAACTCAGGCAATGGCCTACCTAATTCTTTAGTTTTTACTTTGTCCACAAGAGAAAGTCTACAAAACTCTATTTTCAATAAAGAACTAACACTATTCATTTTTATTAAATTATTTCTATTAAATATATTCTTGGAGAAACAGGTGGCAAAATCGTACATACGTAACTACACAGAACAATGCACCTATCTTATCTGGCTATTGGGTTGTTCCATGCCAAGTGGCCTAATTTACAATCAAATTTTTTAGTCACCATCTTCAATCTTGCTGAAATTTGGTGTAGGTATAAACATATATCTGAAACGATGCTTTGTAAAATTTCAACTTCATAAGTACTATAACAGTGGTTCTGGAGCCTCCAGCATAAAGGTCACCCATGCAAAACTGATGCACATTCGAACAAACTGGCAAGTTTCAAGGGGGAGCTGTTGTACAACCACAGTAGCTATCACTCTGAAAATTTGCACTCTATGAGAGCTTTTAATGCTTTAAATGATGGTTGTATTGCGAAGTTTTAAAAAGTTATAGTTTTGTTACTGTTATGTCACAAAGTTGCCCAAATAATCCGTCACGTCAATTTTGGGGCAGATTTTTGTTGCTCATAACTTTTAGAGAAGACCTTGTAGAAACGTATGCTTTGCTGAGTTATTTAATCCCATTACTGCTTTTAAGCTGCCAAAGTATCAGCTATTAAGCTCACTTTATTGTCAAGATATGTGCTATTGAACACAAGGTTAAAATTTTATTAAGCAAATTTTGTGCATTTTCAAAGTCAAATAGCATAAAACCTTTTTCTTCAATCAAGTTCTTTCTATTACCAATAGAAAGAGCAGTCTTTTTTCTTTGAGAGTCATCTTGTTTCATTTTGGAGAACCATTGCTTAATGCCAAAAAACTTACTTTGAAAATGACACTTATTTCATTACGCGACCTGACATTACAAACACAACCATGCTCGACGCTGTGGATTTCTTACCAAGGATCCCAAGCCAAGGGTGGGTTTCTTTATGGATCCCGAGCAAAAGTGATACATTGTTCCATCAGTAAAACTATAGATGATTTGTTGAAAAGTTGCTTTATTATTTTATATTTGATTGAAATTTATCATCAATATCCAGCATGAAGGCCTCTTTTAAACTAAACTGCCTTCCCATTTGTGCAGCTTTGGGGACTGGAATATTGGCTAAAATGTGCTCTTCTGGTATCCAACAGGTATCTTTTCTAGAGGGCCAATAAAACGAATGTGCTATTCCATGTGGATGCATAAAATTGACCAAGGCATCATGCTGTTCAATTGAAATTTCACAGATATTGCCAATCCACCAATTGTTGTCGTAAATGCAAGCAATGTATTGTCCTGGATGAAGATTAGCAACAGATAGAGATGAAAAACTGGTTGTAGCAAATGGGTTTACAGAAGCTGCACCAACTGTAATGCACCATTTTGGTCTCAATTCACAGAACTTTGAAAACCCAACTTTATCAGATTCGTTTTTGACTCGATAAGCTGTATATAATTCTTTCAAGTTGCACAGTATCAATCGTTTTTGCATTTGAACTTTTGTACCTTCAGATGTTCTTACTGATAAGCAATCTTTCTTTCCAGGGCATATTCGTGTAAACTCATCATCTTCGTAAAAGCAAAGTATTCGTTGTTTTACTTCATCAAGCAGTTTTCTCCCTTGCTTCTTTCCCGGCATTGACAGTAGCCCATTTTCCATTTTTAGCTTCCTTGATTTCTTCACCATTCTTTCGGAAACTTCAAATTCTTCCATAGTTCTTTTTATTGTACCATTTAGCTGGAACTAGTGTCAATATCTGCAACTTTTCTTGACGGCTTGTACTTGAAAGCTTTAGTTTTTGCTTCAGTCCTTCTAGGAGTTCATCACATGCTGAACAGTTTTCACATTGTTTACTTGTACTTGCCGCCTTTATATCACTGGATTTAAGGTGACTAAGGGAGGCAATTTGTTCAGCAAATGTTGCCTGCACCTGGTTCAATTTTTTTTTTACATAGTCTTTTGAATCTTTTGATGTTAATCGTGGAATTTTAACAGGAGATAAGCCGATAGCTGTCAGACTTGAGTTCATCTTTCCACAAACTACCACTTCGTCATCACTATCAGATACTGAAGATGCAGATGGTACTCCTGACGCTTCTTCTTCTTCTTGGTTTTTCATTTCCTTTCTACATGTTGGGCATAATTTTTGGCCAGGCTTAACATCTTTTTTTGTTAGCTTCATTAGGTAGTCTGCTGTTCGTAAGTCAATGGGTCGCAAACCTTTCTTTGGTGCATGATTTTTCTTTCCAAAAGGATTATAACACGATGTCTGCAGCAACTGGAAATTTGTTAGAAGCCTTGCTTCATGATGCATGCAAATTGTAGAACCTTCGTTAAATTTCAATCCAGATCGTCGACTTAGAAGTTCTTTTTCTTCGCTATTAAACTGATTTACCAGTTTTAAGACAGCTTTGTGAGAATGGAATCCTGAATAGTGGCACATTGAATCATCACAGTTTCCTATGGTGCATTTAGGTAGGTTCGCTTCAATTTCCATGATACAAGGCACGTTCTGGTGTTTGGTCAAATCAAGAAGTAACTACAAAAAAATTATGTAAATAAAGAATAAAAGAAAAAGTAAAGAAAAAATAGAGCACCTAAATCAAATTAAGATTGAATATATAAATGGGGTTTTTAGTGACCCTAAATTCAGATGATGGTAATTCTAGAATGACTGATAATCATCTCCCTGTAGGTTGTGTTTGTAATGTCAGGTCGCGTAATCAAATAAGTGTCATTTTCAAAGTAATTTTTTTGGCATTAAGCAATGGTTCTCCAAAATGAAACAAGATGACTCTCAAAGAAAAAAGACTGCTCTTTCTATTGGTAATAGAAAGAACTTGATTGAAGAAAAAGGTTTTATGCTATTTGACTTTGAAAATACACAAAATTTGCTTAATAAAATTTTAACGTTGCGACTAATTGCTTATATCCTGACAACAAAGTAAGCTTAATAGCTGATACTTTGGAATTTTAAAAACAATAGTGGGCTTAGTTTGCTCACCAAAGTACATCTTTGCAGGAGGTTTTGTTTCAAAGTTATAAGCCTCAAAAATTTGCCCCTAAATTGAGATGATGGATTATTTTGGCAACTTTGTGAGGTAACAGCAAAAAAACTAAAACTTTTTAAACCCTAGAACTGAAACCTCTATGGAAAGCACAAAAAGTTGTCCTTAATTGCCATTTTTCAGGATGCTAGCTGTTACAGTTTCAAAACAGTAGCACTTGAAACTTGGCAATTTATTCGCGCGCGCGTTTACATTGCAGAGGTGACCCTTTTTCAGGAGGCCATAGCGCCCTATCTATACTACTAATAAACGAGAGATTTTGCACAACATCATTTGAAGGAATGTTCAACACCTACACCAAATTTCATCAAGATCCAAGATGGTACCAAAATGGTCGTTAGGCCACTTGGTATGGAATGACCCTATTCCATAATAATTTTCCTGTATACTAGACTAGGCTTCTCTGTTGGGACGCTAAAGAATCGCGGCCAGGAATAGCTTAAAACAACGATATATTCTTAGCTGTAGAAGCAGCGTGACGTCATGTTTCCATAGCAACGCGGGCCGCTAGTTTGTTTGCGGCTCATACGATACGCGAACCAAAGAAACAGATGATATATTACATACGGTCGCTCTCACTCTACCGCTTGCAACGGATACCAAAACGGAACGCCACACTGTGTTGTGTTCGGTGCTATCGCAACGCAAGCTTTATATTTTAGGAAAAATAATGCCGAGATAAAATATGACAATACAACTATATATCTACGGTGATGCGCTCAATCTTCAGGGGGCCGCGCGGCCGTGCACAATATGTACAATTTATTTGATGTGGACGGTATGTTGTGTGTTAGCTTTCGAGGTGTTTCTATGAAGTTATCATTGAAGGCTATAGCAGCGTTCTTTGTTGATAACGTAGTGTTTTCTTTTTAAATTTCATGATACATATATGGCTTTTACGTTTGTTAGATTTAATATGTTCCACGCACATTTCGATTTGTTTTTAGAACCCAATACGATATTATCGTAGTAGGATTTTTTTGTGTCAAGTAAACAAGATTGATATTGCTTGTTCACAGTTTTGCAGTATGATTTAAAAATAGGATATTTCCTAGCAAGTGCATTATAACAGTTTAGCTTCTTCTTTAAAAGAAGCATCTCTGACGTAATCCATGGACAGGAGTTCTTAAGTTTATTGCTATTCGTCAAGACTCTTTTTAGTGGAAAACGGTGATTGAATATTTAATAAAATCTGTTATTGAAATATTCAAACGCGAGATCAACGTCTTCACATGCTTTTACATTTCAAGTTTCACAGCTCAAGTCTTCCACAAACCCGACAAAGCTTACATCATTAGTTTACAATACAAATTAATAAGAAAATGTAGACGTAAACACTCCATCGATAACTATTTATGCTTATTTACGAATTAACTAACACATAATATTGATCTATAGGTTAATTACTACATTGCTTTTATTCGTATGTGTATGAAAAGTGGCAACGTTGCAAAAGTAATTTACGCTCATACACAAAATAAACTTTAAATAAATGTTCTGTTGCTTTTTATACACTTTTTATTACTTCTACTCGATTTAAAATGCATATTTTTAAATTACCATTTATTTATAATCATGCAGAAATACACAATTTCATTTATATATTTTTATCACACTTTGAATAAAGTACACTGCCATTGGCAACATATTATATTAAGTCCATATGGATACGTAGATATATCTCATAAAGAATGTTTTAGGAAACCAGCATCATCTATTATGAATTCCTTACACTACGCTATGCTAAATGTGGCCCAAATCAAATAATTTCATGTTTTTATGCCGAATTACATGCTGGATTACAAGGGTTTACTAGCGTTGGCCCAACGAAAGCAAATTAAATTATACCGTTTTTTCTGATGGTAGACAAGATGGCTAGCCATGGAACAGTTTAACTTTTTTTTGCACTAGCTTCCTCGATAAAACAACAGCTGCAAAATCGTCTTTTTTTATTTGATTTGATTTTGTGTTCGACATGTTATTGAAAATTAAAAATTGAAGAAATATACGGTTCAAAAGCTCCATCCTTTAGGAACATTCTCTAAAAATATTGCACAAAAATAATCAAAATTGGGGAAATTCTATACACGCTGCCAAACCCCTGCTTTGCGTATGAGGATTTGCACACACACACACACACACACACACACACACACACACACACACACACACACACACACACACACACACACACACACACACACACACACACACACACACACACACACACACACACACACACACACACACACACACACACACACACACACACACACACACACACACACACACACACACACACACACACACACACACACACACACACACACACACACACACACACACACACACACACACACACACACACACACACACACACACACACACACACACACACACACACACACACACACACACACACACACACACACACACACACACACACACACACACACACACACACACACACACACACACACACACACACACACACACACACACACACACACACACACACACACACACACACACACACACACACACACACACACACACACACACACACACACACACACACACACACACACACACACACACACACACACACACACACACACACACACACACACACACACACACACACACACACACACACACACACACACACACACACACACACACACACACACACACACACACACACACACACACACACACACACACACACACACACACACACACACACACACACACACACACACACACACACACACACACACACACACACACACACACACACACACACACACACACACACACACACACACACACACACACACACACACACACACACACACACACACACACACACACACACACACACACACACACACACACACACACACACACACACACACACACACACACACACACACACACACACACACACACACACACACACACACACACACACACACACACACACACACACACACACACACACACACACACACACACACACACACACACACACACACACACACACACACACACACACACACACACACACACACACACACACACACACACACACACACACACACACACACACACACACACACACACACACACACACACACACACACACACACACACACACACACACACACACACACACACACACACACACACACACACACACACACACACACACACACACACACACACACACACACACACACACACACACACACACACACACACACACACACACACACACACACACACACACACACACACACACACACACACACACACACACACACACACACACACACACACACACACACACACACACACACACACACACACACACACACACACACACACACACACACACACACACACACACACACACACACACACACACACACACACACACACACACACACACACACACACACACACACACACACACACACACACACACACACACACACACACACACACACACACACACACACACACACACACACACACACACACACACACACACACACACACACACACACACACACACACACACACACACACACACACACACACACACACACACACACACACACACACACACACACACACACACACACACACACACACACACACACACACACACACACACACACACACACACACACACACACACACACACACACACACACACACACACACACACACACACACACACACACACACACACACACACACACACACACACACACACACACACACACACACACACACACACACACACACACACACACACACACACACACACACACACACACACACACACACACACACACACACACACACACACACACACACACACACACACACACACACACACACACACACACACACACACACACACACACACACACACACACACACACACACACACACACACACACACACACACACACACACACACACACACACACACACACACACACACACACACACACACACACACACACACACACACACACACACACACACACACACACACACACACACACACACACACACACACACACACACACACACACACACACACACACACACACACACACACACACACACACACACACACACACACACACACACACACACACACACACACACACACACACACACACACACACACACACACACACACACACACACACACACACACACACACACACACACACACACACACACACACACACACACACACACACACACACACACACACACACACACACACACACACACACACACACACACACACACACACACACACACACACACACACACACACACACACACACACACACACACACACACACACACACACACACACACACACACACACACACACACACACACACACACACACACACACACACACACACACACACACACACACACACACACACACACACACACACACACACACACACACACACACATATATATATATACATATATGACAAAGTCTGTTTGGAAATGTTACAAGAACACATAGCATTTATCATATCTCTTCATATTAACGATTTAACGATTTCTCAAGTTACAATCGTGATTATATATCGGAAAGTTATATCAAAGTGCGTATTATTTTAAGAACTACACGTAGAGTTAGCTTTTGCCTGCCCAGAATTCGAACTACACTCGCTAAGTGCAATTTAGCAATTGATCATGTTAGTGTGTGCTATCTGCAAGGACATAATATCTCGGCCTACGGGCAACTCTCCTAGTATCCAATGTTACGGCGCGTGCAGGTTGGCATACCACTACAAGTGTATCAAGCTGCCCAGTGCTGTACTTGAAGCGGTAAAAGCCCCGGGTATGCAATGGTTATGTATCGATTGCAATGCTGCTGAAGGAAAACTTTCACTTTCACTTCCTTCAAGTCCAGTCCCGGATGCCGTCTCATCCAAGTTACTTGCAATGATACAAGAATTAACTATAAAGGAGGCTACGCTGGAGAACAATCGAGAAACTGTTCAAAAATTCGCCGAAAAGTTGTCTGAAATGGAAAAAAATCACGAAATGCTTCAACAATCTGTCACTTTTTGTAGCGACATGATTTCAGACTTTAAAGCCAAATTGAAAAACATAACGGCTAAGTCTCATGAAGTCGTCCAACTGCAAGACAATTTTAAAGTATTGAAATCCAATACAGGTGAAATGTAGGACAACTTTAACAGATCGGAGCAATATAGTCACGGCAACAATGTAGAAAATCAAGGACTCCCGCAGAGAGACTCTGAGAACATCTATGAGGTAATTGGCTGGAGCAATAAATTGTGCTATAGCTCCAAACGATATTGACGCATCCCACCGTCTACCAATGAAGCGTCATGATACTAACGGAAAGGTCATGCACCCTAACATCTTGCTTCGTTTCGTATCCAGGCGCAAGAAGGACGAGTTTCTTGCTGCAGCTAAAACTGTCGTACGAAGAAACAGAATCGAGAAGAAGATCAATGGCATTATTATTCCTAACCGAGCAAAGAATCATGTATTCGTAAATGAGCATCTTACCCCAGGCAACAAAAGTCTACTGAAGGATGTAAAAAGCGTAGCGAAGGAGCGAACTATAAATACGTTTGGACAAGGAATGGAGTAATACATATTAGAAAAGACGACAATTGTGGACAGTTCACAATAAAAAGTAAGGATGAGATAGAGCAAAAACTTAGATATTAGTTCTACAATATTATTGGCTTAGAATTCCTGTAAATGTCTAAAAATAAACTGTTCATCTATTACCAGAACTTTCGCGGACTAAGGTCCAAGACTAATACTTTTACTTATAATATACTAAATTGCGATCACGACATCATCATGCTAACAGAAACGTTGCTAAATAATAATGTTGGCGATTCGGAGCTATTCAACTCTAGCTTCAATGTCTACAGACGCGATGGATATCAAACAAGGTCATCCAAATCCGATGGTGGAGCCATACTCATCGCTATCACTGCTTCACTGGACTCTACAGCAGGTCCTGACTGGAACACCGGCGCCGAAGATTTGTAGATATCAGTGCAATGTTCAAGAAATAAGTTCCATTTGTGTTGTGTTTATCTACCACCAGCGGATTACTATGCTTTTGATATTTTTATGACAAACTTAGCTTTAGTAGTAAATAACAATCCCGATGACAAATTCATAATTTGCGGGGATTTCAATTTACCCCGTATTTCTTTGATCGCACAAATGAATCCGTATTGTATATTCCTAAGTCCAATCCCTGTAACAAATGATATCAAGTACGCACATTGATACGATGGCTCTATGTAATTTACTTCAATACAATTCAACGAAAAATTCGCATAACAAAATATTAGATTTAGTATTAAATAATAATAATATCGCAAATGTTATTCAATCCACTAATAATATTGTACCGTGCGATATTTACCATCCAGTCTTAGCTATATACCTAGATTATATATATGTACAGCCGTTAGAAAACAATTACATTATTAAATACAACTTTTAAAAAGCAGATTACATTAAGTTGAACTCAGATTTTGTTGAACTTGCGGTATTTGGGTGATATTCTATACTATTATTTAACACCGTAGTGATAATTTTCAATTAATAAGTATTGTTCCTGTTTTTACAATTTTAAATGCTTATGTTGGTTTATTTAAGTATTAAAGTTTTTTGCTTGATATATTATGTCTCATATTTTGCTGCTAAATTTTATTTGTATATTTTATTTTAATAGTATTTACATTTGAAATACATTTTATATGGTTTTTATAGAATGAATCGTTTTATTTGACACACATATTTGTTATAATATTTCCTGAAACGATTGTAATATTTTCATCATTAAGGGATAGGGGGGCACATTGGAACGCGGGGCACAATGGGACATAATTAATTTTATCGCCATGGCTTGTCCAATTTAGTTCATATTGGTTGCGTGCAGGGGCAGCACGTTATTGAGCATTGTTAAGAAGTATTATTCCATTGCTGCAGTACATTGCCTTGTTATGTTACAAAATCTGTTTACCTAGTGCGAAAGTAAAAAGTTTGCCAAAAATTGGTGAGTGGATTTTGTCTATATTATCAAAAAATGACTTAAAATTAGTAATTTGCCGAGGAATCATAACGTTCTGCTTTATTGTAAAGACCACGTTACTTCGTTTAACATAACCTATAATTTATTATGAAGCTTTTTCTTGGGAAATGTGGCTTGGGGCACATTTGGGCAATAAAGGTGTGTCACTTTGGGACATGTCCCAATGTCTACAAATTTTGAGCTTTCATAATGATAAGAACATACAAAAGAAAAACGTTAAGAGCGGAGATATCCGAGGATAGTATTGCTGCCGCCATCAACGACATTTTACGTGGACGATTGTCACTAAGAAACGCCGCGTTAACATACGGTATAGCAAAGTCTACGTTAGGGAATACATTAAAGATTTATAAAATAAGGACCACCAGCGGCAGAGCAGGACAAACACCTTCCTCTTGCAACCCACCAACCAATTTGCTATTGAACAATGTGCCTTTGGATGAAGCTTCAACTGTTTCAATTTCAAACAAATTCAAACCTGAGGCCAAACCACTTCAATGCAAATATACGTCACAACAAGTATTTGAAATCTGAACAAGAAAAATAATTAAGTCAATACTTAAATAATACCAAAATAAATTACGGACTTACGTACGTACAATGACAAACTTTAGCTTACGAATTTGCAAATAAGCTTGACAGAAAATATCCGGCTAGCTGGGATAGAGATAGGCACGCTGGCAAAGACTGGATGAAGTCTAATATGAAAAGATTCTCCAATCTCAGCTTAAGGAAGCCCGAAAATACGAGTTTAGCTAGAGCTATTGGATTTAATGAGAACAGTGTGAACCAATTTTTTAATATTTTACAAAATGCATTGGAAAAATATAAAGTGTTACCAGAGAGAATTTTCAATTTAGATGAAACTGGAATTACCACTGTTTTGCAGGCGCCCAAAGTTATTGCTGCAACTGGCACTAAGCATGTGGGTCAAACAGTGCAGAAAAGAGCGAACTTGTCACATTCTGTGCAATAGTAAATGCTATTGGCAATACAGTGCCTCCAGTTTATGTTTTTCCTACATCCAGATACAAGCCCATTTTTTCAAAAAGGTGCACCTAATGGTAGTCTTGGGTTAGAAAATAAATCTAGGTCAGGATGGATGACAAGTATTTTATTTTTGGAAGTAGTGAAGCACATTCAAAAAATTACCAAATAATCCAAGGATGATTCAATTCTCATTGTCATAGACAATCATGAGTCCCATACCAGTCTGGAAACAATTGCATTTTGCAGGGATAATAGTATTGTATTTGTGACGTTTCCTCTACATTGTACACATCGGCTCCAACCTAAGGAACACTAAACTGGAATTACGTTTTACTGGAATTATATTAAAAAATAACACTAAACAACATCATCATCACTAAAGCCGACAAAGGTGCTTCATTGGTCATTATGAACAAGGATGATTACATGAACAAAGTAAATACTTTTATTATCGACAACAAATTTGCAGAAGTCACAAAAAACAAAGCTGAAAGATTCACAACAATTTTCAACAGTAAAGCCAAATTAATACTCAACCAACTAAATCTCCCTCAGTACCTCTTCCATAATAAAAATAGTATCACACCAAGACTCTACGGTCTTCCAAAATTATATAAACCTAATATCCCTATTAGACCAGTACTATCATTTTACACAAACACGTCATATAAAATTTGTAAGTAGCTCAACTCCTACCTCCTAACCCAACTGCAACCTAACTTCACATATAGCATAAAGAATTCAACAGATCTTATACAAAACACCAAAAACATAATACTCTACAATAACACCATCCTTATAAGCCTTGATGTCACCAATCTTTACACTAGCTCCTTATCTTAATTAACGAAACCTTAAATATTGTCAAAGATTATCTCATCAACTCAAACATAACAGATTTAGAAGCAGAAAACATATTCAAACTACTAGAACTTTCATTAAACCTTAGTTTCTTTCAATTTAATAACAAATTTTACTCACAAACATCGTTAAGCATGGGCAATCTATTATCTCGACTTATGGCAGAGTTCTTTATGTTCAAATTAGAATCTAGCAAGATTAATCCCAACCAATTCTCAAAAAACTTTAAATTTTATTACAGATATGTAGACGACATCATTATTGCATACGATAGCACACACAACGACCTACACAGTTTCTTAACCTTCGTAAATTCCATACACACAGACATTATATTCACTCTAGAAATAGAATCAAACAACAAAATCAACTTACTCGGTTTGACACTCGAAAGACTGAAGAACAAAATTGATTTTAGTATTTACCATAAACCAACCCACACTGACCAAACCATTCATATACAATCCAACCACCCATGGCAACACAAAACCGCAGCTTTCAACTTCCTCATCAACAGACTCCTAAACGTCCCACTCTCTCCCACCAACTATACCAAAGAATTAAATATTATTTGTCAAATAATCATTAATAACGTATATAACACATCCTTAATCAACAATATCATTAAGTAATTTTAAAGTAAAACCCACAACAATAATTTAGCCCAACACCTAAAATCGAACCAAATAACTATTTCCGCATCCCCTACTACTACAAAATATCCCAAAATATAAAGAAAACCCTAAATAACATTAACATTAACACAGTATTTAAATCTAACAACAGTTTGAACAGTCTATTAATTAACTCCAAAGACAAAATCAATACTCCTCAAAAATCAGGAGTTTATAAACTTTGTTGTGAATATTGCGATAAATTTTACATATTACGAATTGGTCGATCCTTGTCCACAAGGACTAAAGAACATCTAAGTCCTAATAATAAATCAGCTTTCCAACACCACCTAAAAATAAATAACAACATTTTTCATCAAAACAATGTTAAACTTCTATATAATGCAGAATTTTGTCACAAACTTAATACCTTCGACGAAATTGAAATTTGTACTCACTCACAATCCCAAGAAAACAACCTTATTAACGACCCTTCTACCATAATCATGTCACCATTATTGAAATTATTATAAACTACCATTAAAATCATACTTCCCCATCCACATCTCCCAAATTTTGAAATTTCTTACAATGAATACAACTGTATTCATTGTAAGCACTAACACCATTGAATAATTATAACGAAATTGTACATAGATCATATATATTTCTTAAACTGACTGTTAACCCATCCGTTCATTTCATTCATTTTTCTCTTGTAGTTGTTAATATTTATTCATCACTGATGATGAAAGTGTGACACTTTCGAAACTAGTATGGCTTATTAAAAAAATATCAACAAATGTAATAACATTAGTTTTATTACCCAAACACTGAGGCAAAAAGCGGTATCAAGAATACCTTACATCCTGATCTCAGGACATTTGTTTATATGGACCATTATAAGCTTATCTCAAAATAGCATTTAATGATTGGCTCTTAAATAATCCCGGTAGAAGAGTTTATATATATGAAATAGCGGAATTAAGCAGCAAAGCCTACTTGAAAGCGTTCACTATAAAAAATATTTGTTCCGGATTTAGAAATTGCGGCGTTGTATCTTTTGACAGAACAGTCATTAAAGAAGATGAATACGCTGCAGCATATGTAACAGATATGCCTTCATCTAGTAATCAGAGTGTTATAGCTTCACCAGCCAATGCATCAAACCAGGAAATTCTAAAGGACACAGTAGAAGCTATAGAAAAAAACAATCCTGGATCTGACACGCATCCAACTGAACCAGCTGCTCCATCCTCAAAGTTACATCCAGACTTTAAAAAAATTATCCCAGAGAGTATTCGACCTTTGCCAAAATCACATAGAAGGAATGTGACAAATAAACAAAGAAACATGGGAAAATTGAGGATTATAAGAATATAAGAAATATAAGAATTTTAACTGAAACCCCAGAAAAAGATCGCCTAGAACAAGAACGAAAGAACAAAGATAATAGAAAAAGAAAACAGTTTAACACTGCTGTAAAGAAAGACACTGTGAAAACTACCGGGCAAAGAAAGGGTAAGACAATGAGATAAAATAAGGAAGAAGATGATAGCGACGAGTCGGATGCAGATTTATTATATGCGCACGACGAATCCGTTTGCTTAAGCGAATTTGAAAAAACGAAACCAAACGATGAGTTTATGGACCAGGTTTCACCATTAATAGATAGAGAAACCTAACTATCGAACATTATAGTTGGGGACTTCCTACTTATCAAATATACAACACAAAAGTCTTTCAAATTTTACGTTGGTGAAGTAGAAGAAATTATCTCTGGTCAATATAAATTATTTTGTTTGCGTAAAAGTGGTAGAGGCTTCGTCCTACCATTAATTGTCGACAAGGATTTGGTAGATTTTGATCAAATTCTACTGAAACTTCCTGTTCCAAAATAATCAACTGCTACAACTCGCGCCAATTCTATTAAACATTTTTTTATAGATCTAAGTTCTTATGACGTTATGTAAGCTGATTGTTTCAATTTATATACCAACTTAAAAATAATAAAGACGATTGTTATATGAATATTAAATTATTTTTATACGTTATATACACTTATCCATAGGTGCCCCATTTGTGTCCCAATGAACCCCACCCTGGAGAACATTGGGATAATATGCAGTACTTTTAAAAACAATAACAATTATCTTAATATAACTATATTTTAGTGTTATAAATATCGTATTACAAGTAGAAAGGACCATATAAAATTTGAAGCAGTTTCATTGAAAAACATTATTTTTTTTTATGTACATATGTGAATCGTCCCAATGTCTCCCCCCCCCCCATGTTTAATAACCCGTTGCATTGTATAAAGGTATTATTTTGAATTTGCCGCGGAATATCTATATATATGAAAAAACACGAAGTAGTAACTTGACAGTCCAACAGTTCCGAGGAGCTGGATGAACTGAATGGTATCCTATCCGAAGGAGAAGGAAGCGTTTCGGCCAATGGCTCTCGAAAGAAAAAAATCTCGTTTTCCTCTCTTACTGACTCTTAAGCCAATCCGCGGTTAGGAAAAATAACACGTGACTCAAATCAAAAGTACGCAAGTTCAAAATAGAAATTCACTATATCTCTGGATTCACATAATTACTCATAACACAGTATCATACCTATGAATAGAAAGCAAATAACGGTATCAATTAGCCATAATATTAATTACAAATTTGCATATATCCAGTTGAATCTTATAGGAAGCATTACAGGAAGGTATCGGAAAACACTACTAAAGATTTTACTAAGTCAAATACTTAGAAAATAAATATGTACTAAATTGGGAGGTTAGCATGGAGAGATTTGATTAAATAGAAGGGACGGTAGTATTTCTTAGAGAGGTCGGTGATGGCAAAGGAAAGCACTACATATGACGACAGAAGACGTCACGGAGGAAGACGGCACACGTTACGGATAAAAACGCTACAAAAAACGCTTCCTATGGAGGGATCCCTATAATGACCGCGTCGTTGTTTTGCCTCTAGGAGGCACGATAAGAGCAATAGTTCTGGATGTTACTCTAGGGAATGGAGAGTATGAAGAAGAAGAAGAATGAAGACTGACCGTCCTCAAAGTGGTACCAATACATAAAAGTGGCACACCATGACTTATTCGAAAGTTTTAAACAGAGACAGTGAAAAGCATGTTTTATTAATAAAAATATATTTATAGGGAAATAAAGGAGTTGGCTGACGAGAGATCAATGCGACGTGCTGTTTCTAACCAATCTCTAGGATTGAGAGCTAACTATAGATGATGACGATGGTGATTATCAATATTCTATTCTTCGCCAGTATACGAGATATTTTGTACATTTCCATATCGTAACTTAAATATATTACTTTTCTTAGAAATAAAGAAATTGCGTAGGTACTGAAAAATCTATTGACAAAAATTTCTTTTGTGGTTTTATGGATACGATTAAAATCCATAAATTGTAGTAATTATATCGCATAGTTACAATAATATGATACCATCCAAAAAGCAATTATTTGCACTACTTGACATAATTGTAATTATGTCCTTGATTTCAAATGTTACTAGTGTCATACAAAATTAAGGGATAAATATTTTATATTCAAAATAAATTACATTTGATATCCGTTAGCTTGGGGTGTTTATTCGCTTTGAATCATTTCTCACAATCGATATGGCTCGTAATTTTGATAGTATGAATATTGTTGCGAAAAAGAATAATGTCGGTACTGCTCAACTTAAAATGGAATTAAATCGCATCGCTAGGGAAGAATTAATTGAAATCCGTATGCACAATGTCGCAAAACAGAGATTCAAACATAAATTTGCTAAATTAGATGTATTCGCTGAAAAGAAAGGAACTGATGTGAGTATTTAAATTTCATAACAATAATAACAATAATTTATTAAATGCTATTTTTATTACAAGACTTTTCTATCGGCTTTATTTGATATTTAAATTGCGGTTCCATTTATTTCGACAATCGTTTTGAAGGAACTTTTGGATAGATTCCAATGATTTTTATTTTATATTAAAACTTTATTACGGACGTGTTAGCCAGTTTCATTGGAAAATGGAATTTGATTGTGACGCTGGCCATTATAAAATTTTTTACTTACTTTCTTACACTCGTTATACCATAAATGCAAAATTGGTGTGACTTTATGTTGTTTAATCGAAATCATAATTCAAGTTGCCAATGTGAAACAAGACCGTGTAGGTTTATGCGCGTTTTCATAAAAATAATAATTTTATTTATAAAAAAATAAAGAAAATTTTTATAAAATTTATTTTTAATTTTATAAAAATAAACAATTGTGTAATTTTATTTAAGCGCTTTAAAAATTGAGAAAAAAAAACCTTTAAAAAATCGATCACATGCTTTCATTTCACACTAACATTTCATTGTTAAACTAGATTTTTCAATAGTGATCAACCTTGCTGAAGTTAAAGTACGAATATTGAAATTGCTTGTACCTGATTATTATTATTAACAATGAAATGAAAATTAGGAATAGACGTTGCGCGACGGGTATATTCTAAATCGGTTATTATCAGTTAACATAAGATTTGCGAGATGCATTGATTAGATATCATATTTCAAATTTTCATTAAATATCAGTTTGGAAAATATGATAAAAGATTAAACTGAAAATCTTAAAATTCTTGATTTTCCTAAGAATTATAAACGCTGCAGAATTCAATAAATAAGTAACAGCAAATTTGATGAAATTTATGTATTGAATTAAATTATCCGATGCATACTATGAATTGTTATTTTTAGTAGATAATCTATATATTCACTAAAGAAATATTATGAACCGTATTGTTCAGTGACTGAACATGAAATGATTAAATAAATGGGCAGGTATTCTCTCTGAGCTTATAATAAATTGCAAGTTAGCATTTTTGCTATGAACACTGTAAATGAACATTTTTACCTGTATTTCTTAATAAAAATAGTTTCATATATTTAATCATTAACGCTTACCTCTAATTACACTAATATAAACTTAGTGTGAATCTGTAATAATAGTAGAATATAAGTTGGCATATTTAGTTGACCATATATTGTTGATAAATTATAAGAATTTCTGACTTAATAGTTTACATTACCGTATCAGTGTATTCTATCAATTAATAAAATAGAAACAAATTAAGCATTAAATACTTCAGTATTTACATCCCATTTCACCATAATTCTATTAAAAAATTCAAATACGTATTTCGACAGCCAAGCTGTATCTTCAGTGTATACAGTGGGACTTGCTAGTTTCCATGTGGCTAAATCAATCATGAGATCGATTACCATACGTATTTGTATTTTTTAATGCAATTGTGGTGAAAGAGGCGATATCCACTGTTTATTTTTTATTATTTTTTTTTTATGGAAACGTTGTTTAAGAAATACTTGCTAAAACACAATGAAAAACTATTTGAAACTGATTTAAAATACAATATATAACGGGAAATGCCGAAATACTATATAATGCAATAATAATCGGAAAATATATACGATCATTACATATCAAATGCCGGGAATTTTTCGAATTGGTTGTTCCATAAACGACAACGAATTTGTAAGGAAACCTTCTAGAAGGCGACAATTTGAAGTTAAGTATGGTACCAAAGAAATGCATTGCAAGTATAATATAAGGCCATATAAAATATATGAAGATAACCCAGAGCTCTCGCAAAATAGAAACATTTCGTTCATGTATTGTTTGTGAATAGACATGTTTAGATATGTATATTGATTTGGGTGTATAGCCATGTTTTTGTAATATATTTAGATATTTGTGATCAATCTTCTAACGTTCAGCCACCGTCACCCTTTATTTTCGAATAAAAGGTGAGGATGATGGTAAGTGTCTTGTAGGGGCATATTGAAAAGCTGGTCAGAAACGGATTCTAACTGTATCATTTTTGAGGGATAAAATTCAGATTTCTATTTTAGTTCATTTTAGAGTCAATTAAATACAATTTCAAATTAAATACAAAATATTTAAATTAACTATTTAAAAATATTTTATGGCTGCCCTCTTGATGTAACTTAAAGCAGCAAACGTTGAAAATGGTAAAATTTGACTCTTGGGATATTTTGCATGAAATATCGCACAAACTTCAGATTGACTTCTTATGTTGTTATTTACTTACTTTGAACTTACCGATGCATTCTCGTTATACATATTGTTGAAATTAAAGAAGCAACATACATTATGGTGATTACATTGTCTTCATACGTATTACTTTAGCAATGCTATGTTTTAAATAATATATATTAAACTTGCTTAATTTATACATATAATAATAATTTGTCTGCATTGCGTTTAAAAATGTATGTACCAAAGCGTTAGAAACATTTAATTAAAACTGGTATATTATTGTAGAATAATTATATATTATTCTGAGATAAGTACCTAAGGAGATTATCGTGGAAAGTTGGTGGACGAAGACTCATTAATTAAATCTATTTTTAACTTTCATCCATTCCTATACAAGCACTCGTTAATTCGTTATAGTTTTCTATGCATATGTTATAATTATTTTAATATAATTTTCACAATTAAATCATCCTTATGCAAAATAATAATGAAATCCTTTTAAATCAAATTGAAAAATTATATTATTGTAACCCATATAAAAGGTGTTCCATCCTTTATATGCTGATTATAACTATCTGTAATTGGGAAATTCCTTGACTTTTAATTATCCTTATGCTAATATCCTAGCTCGCTTAAGAATATCGAGCATTTAAAATTTTTTTGTTAAGTATAAGAATTTTCATCTGCATGTATTTATATAGGGTTCATTGAAGTGTATTCTTTTCAGCCATCCGACGTTGTGATGTATCAGTCCCATAATCCCGGTTTTTGTTATCGAAGGAATGGAGAGTGTAGAATGCCTAAACCAAATATCACTAATTTTTCTGTTGATTTTGAGGTATATAAATATTTATGTTTATATTTTCTTATTTCGCAATTACGTACTTAATTTATATCGAATTAATTTTTACTCATCTAACTACTATATTGATTCCTGCACTGCAGGATATACATAAATTAGTATTTACAGACAATGAAGTAGATATTGAGAAAGTACTATTTCTCTATTTGTTATCCATACATCGGACAAATATGTTGTCCCCACCACCCCAATCTCAGAAGACCAGCTTCTTAACTCGCGAACAATCTCCTTTGGAGCGGCTTATCGAGAGGTCGAAAAAGAAGCAATATACAATTAATTTACCCAAGAATTTGCCTCTCTATATATTGGGTATGTCAAAAAGTTATATATCTAATACCACATGTAGTAACAATAAATCAGTAAATTGTTGAATCATTCTTCTTTTCTCGAAATATTTTTTTCGAAATATGAAATCACACTAGGTATTTAAATTCAGTCATAAATCGACTTTTTTTGATTTCTTACTAAGCTCGTATTCAGAGGGGATAATGGGGATAATTACCCTCCCAACAGAAGCACACAAAATATATTTATTAATTTAATTTTAACAAATGGACTTATGAAAAAATATTTAAAGAAAACGGTGGTATACAAGAGCAACATGAATATATCATTGACCGATGTTTCGTCCTCGTATAAAAATCGATGTTTCGGATCTTGAAAATTCCAATCATTTTGTATCGTCATGTATATTTTAAGAAAATTTATTTCACCAAATATTTCTTTTTAACATGTTCCCTAAACAATGTGTAGCAAAACATAGTACGAATTTGGTATATAACTAAAAAAATAATCCGTAAGCATATTCGTAATTGCAGCTACCGTTAAATACCATACCGCCATTAAGCCTAAGCTGCAAATTACATTACCTCTAAATAGTATATTTCTTTCGGCACACCCATTCATTTGTATAGTCATATAATATACTTTTCTTTTGCGTAGACTCGATTCTATATACAGCGCAGTGTAATATGGAAAATTTAGAACTCGTGTAAACATCCAGATGTAATCATCAATAGCCTGTACAAAGTGTTATTCTTAAATACCATTAATAAATATTTTCATTTCACCATAATAGAGAAATTATAAGACAATACCAGTAAATATTGGACAAGCCATTGGACAAGCCAAATTACGAACATAACAGAGGTTTACGCCCAAAGTGTCGTATTATTGCATATCTATTATTTTAATAAGTATCGTATCCCAATATATCAATAGACAGCTCGATTTTCTCGACAGCCATTTTCCTAATTACGAACATAACAGAGTTTACGCCCAAAGTATCGTATTATTGCATACCGATTATTTTAACAAGTATCGTAACCCAATATATCAATTGTATCAACAATAGACAGCTCGATTACACCATTCATACGATACACATCATCATCTCTAAACAAACAGTCCGCGCGCACCGTCTGCCGGTCATTGGATGTATATCACATTGCCAGCCGAACCTGCGCACGCACCATCCACTCAACCGACCATTAGTGAAACTCTGGCATCCCTACTATGGCTCAAAACTCAACTCAGTCGGTCTATGGACCGGCTTATAAGCAAACGCTCCTCGCAACAACAACAAAACGCAAAACATAAGAAGACACGAACGATGATGATTTAACACTGGTCTGTCGCTCTAAATTCATAAAAATTACTAGAATACGCAGCACCAGCTCGTCGTCAACATCCACATCAACATCCGAAACATACGACATCAGCATCATCCCAATTAATGATTGTACCTAAAAATGTACTATAATATCATAATTATAACAATAACTCCAGTGAATCATCTAACGGTTTTTCCACAAAACCTAAGCGCACGGCTTCATACCTCATCGGGAATCCCAATAAAAACCTTCAGAACGGCTCTCTGTAACCTCACCGGAGACATTAATATCAAAGTAACACAGCAGCCCAAACAGCGAAGAGAAAACAATACAGCAGACCATCGATCACCTACCCGTGCATCATCAAAGGTATCGACTTAACATACACAGAGGAAGAAGTTGTAAATGAAAAAAAAAAAAACATAACATTGAAAATACTTGGGGAATCACATCTCGGACTCGTAACGCTCCTACAATGATGTTCCGGGCGCTGACCAAAGCGCGAATATCAATCGACGACATGCTCGACTTTGGAGTAATCATCTACGGCAGATCCGATGCGAACCAAGCAATGTAAATAAACCAATTCACAAAGTGCTTCGCATTTGACCATCAAACCGACAAGTGCAGAAAGCAGCAAGTTTGCCCTAACTGCAGCAAACACCACTCTCGCGAAGAACAAGCACTGCGCCAACTGCAATGGTGACCACGTATGTCCAGCTAGACAGCAAAAACCCTAATCGCTATCCATGTCTGCCCCCACCAATTGCGTCGATCAAGCCGCTGAGGACAATATAGAAATCGAAGATGACGACACCACTGAACGCTTCTGCCGCATAGACGACACTATCAGATTAATCACTACAACCCTCCTAAATCTGTTCCCGAACAACCATAAAGCGGTCATCACCACCATCGAAGCAACTATAAGGCAATTTTACAAACGCAAGATTCACGTTTCTGGAGTTGGACAAAAAATTCACGTAAGTATCGCTCCAAACTAAGTATGCCACTCACCTTAGGCACAATAAATATCAGGGCCCCTAATCGAGCACCTACTTGAGACAGACAAAATCGGCGTACTAGCAATCAATGAAACAAAGCTGAAACAACACAGCTCCATCAAGCTGTCAGGTAGTAAACTCATCAAGCTCCATTAATACTCCATCCACCAGTGCGACTGTGACCAAGACAACGTGCATTGGGCGGTCACCATCGCTGTGATGAACGACATCCCACACACAAAGGTACACGTACCATAACATTTTCACCAAACCCAGTGCTGCGCCATCAAAATAATCCTCCCTGAACGTTCCATGGTTATAATGTCGGTATACATCCCACCATCGCACGACAACTATATCACACCAATCCTGGATTCCGCGAGCCAGTGGCAGAACTGCATTGTGATGGGGGACTTCAACGCACTACATACTATCCTTGGAGATACCACATCGAACACCATAGGGAACATAATGGTCAACTCCATACTCCAAAGACCCTTCACCTGGCTCGAAAACAACCAGCCTACATTTATCAACTACAACGGTCACTCGATTATCGACCATAGCATCATATCAGAACGACTGGAAGCCCTGTTCGAAGACTGAAAAATCGGCACATGCGTAACAAGTGATCATCTCCCTCTCATCTCAACAACGAGGACAGCGCACGCAACCCAACAAGCTTCAAGAACAAAAATCACCAAAGACTTCAACAAAACGAACTGGAACCTCATGAATACCTCCATCACCAGAAAATTAACCACAGAAATAGCCGACATAGACACCCATATAGGAAAACTAACAATGGTGTTCGCAGACACCCTAGAGGAACTCGTCCAAACTAAAATCATCCACCTAGACCGTAGCACACTTCAAACGTGCATATATAATAAATATGATCAAACACAAACGCAAAGTATACAGGCAATTCCAAAGAAACCACGACCCACTGATTAAGCGCGAATGTAGCAGACTCAATGCAATCATCCGACGGGCCACACTTGCCCACAAAGGAATCTGAGTGGACAAGAACCTGCTCCAAACTAGATCACAGAGATGGCGCGAAATTTTGGCAATCACTCAAGCGGATTACGGGACAAAACCAGAGATCCTCAGGACATTTAACAATAAACGGAGCACCAACTATCGACCCGAACACGCAATCATCCCACTTTACTGATAAACTTGAACAAACTCATACTACTCACATGAACCAGAATTTACCGCAAACTTCCACCATAATATCGAACAGGAGATAGACAACAATCTCCGCGCCCTCACCCACCACATCGAAGCCGAAACTGGTATCACAGAACCAACGAACGCAATTATAAAAGCAGTTAAAAATGGAGCCCCCGGACCCGATTCAATAACAAGGAGATTCATCAAAACATTTAAAAAAGGGACAATCGCGCAGCACCTAACAGACATCTACAATCCATGATTCCAATAAGGCTACTTTCCTCAAAAATGGAAATTATCTGAAACTATCATGATCCCAAAATCGGGAAAACCTACCGAAAACCCTTCATCCTACAGACCGATAGCACTTCTAGACGTATTCGGAAAAACCTTCGAAAAACACATCGCCGAGAAGCTAACCGAACACTTGGAAGAACACGAACTAATCCCAATCTCACAAACACTTCACAACACACCACAGAATAACTAAACTCCACATAGATATATCAAAATCCATGAACCACGGACACTGTACCCTCGGGATCTTTCTCGACATTGAAAAGGCAATCGACACCATATGGCACAAAGGACTACTATTCAAATTAAACACCATGAACTTTCCCATAAAGCTGATCAAACTCATACAAAGCTTCCTCGAAAACAGGCAGTTCAAGGTATCCCACCTAGGCGAACTGTCAACACTAAAGATAGCTGCGGCTGGTGTCATACAGGGAGTAATATCATTCCCCACCCCGTTCTCAATATACTGCGCAGATATACCCAAACGAATGTCAATAAACCTAACATTTGCTGACTACACAACCATATGAGTAACTGGCAGAAGTTCATCAACGTGCAATACAATACTACACATATACATGAATAAGCTCACAAAATGGCTCCAGATTTGGAAAATAAAACCAAACCCAAGAAAAACTCAACTCTTCCTATTTATACATAGACACTACACAAGAAAAAGGACACAATCCCCAACAAACGTCAACATCCAGTTCTGGGGACAAAGAATATCCCTAGCCCACAACATCAAATACCTTGGCATCATATTGATACACACTTATGTCTTTATTTTAGTTTTGCTCATTGACAATAAGCCGTTCACGTTTGTTACAAAATAGCTTGGGTCGTAGATAAGTGAGTGTAGTAGCGGTTGAAATAAATAAGAAGTATTAAGGTTGGGCGCCACTGATAAATATCAGATTTATAGAAACAAATTATGGACCCTCTCTATTTTCCTTTGTCAGGAAGGGATTAAAACAAATGTTTTCTCTCAGTGTAACTATCTGCCGTAATAAAACACAACTTGTTAACACAAATTACTTTACTATTAGTTGGCCAAAATTAAATAACAACATAAGGAAATAGTTCACCTCCGTTTGGTAGGAAAATGAACTTTACATCATTTTCTTTAAATAATAACTTTAAAGAAACAGCTTAAATATAATAAAGTAAGGTATAATGAATTCTAAGTGAATCTTATATTAATAAAATAATCAAATTATTAACATAGTTACAAAAAAGGTAACATATATAAGATCCGGCAATAGGAAATACTCGACAAACAAATTGAAATAAACGAAAATACACTGTTTACCTTGGTGAACTACGGAACTGCAGATGTTGAAGGCGATTCCAAGATGTTTCGCGAAGTTCTAACGTATAAGACCCCGCGAGAGAGAGACCAGCTTAGCCCACAAGCAGTCTGATAGTGGTAGATTACTCTGGGCGCATCGATTCGAATGGAAATTGGAAGTACTCGGATCTGCCACCACCCTTGATGTCTCCAAGAGCCAGTTGTCCTTAGGTTCTCAACGTATCTCGTTGTTCAGATAGGTTCCAGTATTTATTTCCGTGTTCAGGTAATTCAGTGTGTTATTCGATATTTCTTAGATACAGTGAGTATTCAAAACCCAAAACAATATATAAAGGAACAATAGGGAAGAACAGAACATTAACAGAAAATCACATTATAATTACAAGTATTTGTTAATTCTAGACGGCGGGCTGAATTATTGACAAATCTTATCAAACCGTAGTAAATTCGTTAAATATTGAAATACGAAACTACTAAATTAATGAATTTACAGTGATAATTACGTACAATAAACAATAAATATTTGTCAAGCCTTGCTTGACTATGCAAGTACAACAAAATATCGAAAAATGTTGATTTATGTTTATCAAGTTATAAACATTACTATAGAAACACAAAATATGCCATATGGCGAATTATTGACAGTGCCGACGCCGGTAAGGAAACGGATAGACAGAGATCTTCTCACTCAGACGTTCAAACAATTGACAAATATACACGGGATGGTCACTCACACGTTCATACCATCTGAATAATGGAGTCTCTGGTCGTTTGGCAATCAATTAACTCAAGGAAACTAGATAGACGCCATCTTGGCATGCCGTATAGCGTAGTTTAAAAAAAAATACCCTGAATAGAAAATTAAGACTTTTACTGTGAAATGAAATACGGCCTATCTATGAGAACTCGATAAAAATCACCCAGCAAGCCAAAATAAACCCTGAAGATAATAATGAAAGAGAACCTTAAATTAATTAATTTACATATTACAAAAAATAATCAAAGAAATCGTAAAAACCGCTAATCTGCAAATTAAACTACTCCAGATAAGATAGAAAATGCTTGATGTTGGCTATCTAGCTTCATGCTCTAATTTTAACCAATTTGCTTTAATAATCAAAATTAAATTTAGATAGATTTCGTAAACCCAATGCATAGAAACCAGATTTTCAGGACTCACCCATTATTCAGATCTCAATCAGTAACAGCTACACTTCTTTTTTACTGACCTCAAACGCACACCAAGAAGAGCTAGAAGAAACTCTTGCTTTTCCGACGTTCACACTAAGAAGAGCTAGAAGAAACTCTTTCTTTTCCGACGTTCACACCAAGAAGAGCTAGAAGAAACTCTTGCTTTTCCGACGTTCACACTAAGAAGAGCTAGAAGAAACTCTTTTTTTTCCGACGTTCACACCAAGAAGAGCTAGAAGAAACTCTTGCTTTTCCAACGTTCACACTAAGAAGAGCTAGAAGAAACTGTCCCATCGTACAAGATGTCTATCGAATACCTAAAAAATCAAGTGTTTCCACTCCATTTCGACCGCGGCATATACACCCGTATCTAAATAGATAATATCAGAGGAATTGGTACAAATTAACAATCTAGTTCTAATTACATAGTTAATTTACTAGATAAAATGTAATAAGCTCTTATAATCCATAAGGAAAAATATACATACCTATAACGCATTGCAATTAATCAATTAGAATATTAAATCATTGGAGTTAAAAATAGGTTAATTGGACTACAGTGTATTTAATTTGACAGGGTCACGAAAAGGGGGTCAGAACTCAAGGAATTGGTTATTGAAATGTAGGGTAGATGAAGTGGAGGATGAAGCAACTGTTTATTAGAATTCAAGTTCAGTTTTTTCTGCAACTCACTCTGGCTCCAATATCTCTCCCCAGCAACAAACACAGTAACGCGTGCAAACTATTGTAACTAGCCCGCATGCGCCTGCATACATCACATGTTACAATAGAAAGATGGGCAAGCAGTAGATATGGGAACATAACTGACAATGACCATGTTTTCATTGTCTTAAAATTACTAAACATGTACGACCGGAAACATGTAGTAAGTCCGGGTTTATTTGTCTTATTTTATTAATTATAATGTATTATAAATTTATTATATGTTGCTTTTAGCAATGTTTAACTACGACTGACTTGCTCGCCAGTTCATTCCTATCATTACAATTCTATATTAATAAAAAGGTGCAATTCTGCGATTTACTCTATATAATATTTTATGCGTAATATAAATCATAAACAGTATTCTATATGAAAATACATAGTAGCGAATAATGTAACAAAAACAAAAGAAAGTTATTTACACGACTAATCTTTATTTCCTATTTTTATAAATGTTTACTTTCGAATTGTAAAACATATATTTTAATTTAAAAATAACTTGACAAATTACGTGACGTATTGCTGTTTCTAAATATTGCTCAGTTCACGGAGTGCAATAGTGGCACATCTCAATAATCGGCATACTGACATAATCGACATAATATACTGGGATTCCCATATGAACCTGTATTACATGTATTATTTACAGGTTTATTCATAAACAATATATCATAGATAAAAATGCGGAAAAGCTTCTATAACTGCCAGCATCAAACAGCTGTGTCTAATAATGTGCCACTCTCCTAAGCTGTAAACCCTATATATGCTTCTCTTATCCAATAACTAGCACATCTTCATTAATTAAGGAATTAAAATAAAAATATTTCGAGTTTAATTGGTACTTTTATGGTATGTTCAAATATCGCAATTCTGTGTAATAGCTCCTATTTTTTACACTAGTATTTGAATGAACTTATTGATTTTTGCAGCGAACATTTGCCTTTTTTAATTTTTTTTTAAACCTTTTAATTCAAACACCTTTTCAAAACACCTTTTGTTTCGTAAATGATAAATGAGTAATATTCTTTTTGTAGTAGATTTTGAGATTAAAAATACGTAAACTTGCAAAACTATCACAGACGATTTGTTGTGCATTCAGTAGCTAGGTATTAAGCTGCGCTTCATAAAAGGTTGGGTAAAATTTGATTTTATATTCAGATAATAGTAAGCTTATATATCTAAGCACTAGCTCCAAATAATATTTATTCGACCCCAGCGGCCTCTGTGCGGAATAGTTTGGCATAACTCGAAGTTAACTCTCCCTTAACGAGAACTGAACTGAAGATCTAAATATAAATTTCACAAACACTATTGTGAAAATGAAGGCCCCAATATATGTATTTAAATTATAATAAATGACGAGATCTTGAAAAAATGCAAGAAAAGCAAGATTTTCATTACAATACATTCATACAATTAATAACTGAACACTAAACTTATAAACTATTTGTAATAAAACTTCTGAAATTCTGAAATAGACGGTGAAGATGGAAGAAACCCCATTTTTGGGTCGTTTTCCTTTGAATTGAATGCCTTTAGCTATTCCAACATACATTTTTATATAAAAAAAAAACTGCGTATACCATCCGGCTGCGAGGCGTAAACGTTTAATACACAAATAATAGAAGATATATAATAAAAATATTGGTACACATTTTTTTAAATAAATAAATAAGAGAAAAATAGACATGCTAAAAAATTTTGCTCAATTTCACATAAAAAAAAATGTTCAACCGTGAATATTAAAATGTGAAACTATTTTGTAAAAATATCGATATTGTAAATATTCTTAGTTACTTCCTCCATATTCCATCTCTAACTAAATACACGTAGTTGTCCTTAATCTGCTAAATCATAAAGATTGGATAATTAAACCACACGTAAATTAAAATGTAATGTATATGCAAAGTAATTTTGAAAACTAAAGTATAAATTCAAAAGCTATTTTGCGTTTCCAAATAACTTTTTTAAGGCTCCGTATAAAATTGCGAAGTTTTACACATTATTGTCCAAACACTGCAGCAAGCGGTTCGTAATCGTAAACTCAGTATATGCTCAAAGCTCATAATTTATTTCACACATCAGTGTACTGCACTACACTAATAATATCCATACTCCCATAATCTTACTACACAAACAAACTACTACACAAAATAGTTTCGCCTTACATGTCTTAATATTCGAACATTTTGTTTGTTTGGAATTGAGCAACATTTATTAGCATGCCCATTTATTATTCGAATATTTTTATTATATATATATATAAATATATATAAATATATAATATATATACCCCGTACTACACACATTGGTTCATTGGTCATTGTGTTAACGCATTGGAAAAACGAATTGGTGCGCTACTTCGAACCCATGCGCTGGTTTGAGGAAACGCATTGGTTCAACACATCATGAATTGCGGTTTGGTACAAATCACTAGTCGGCGCACACGAGTATGAACCAAAAACCGGTTTGTACCAAAAACCAGTTTGTACCGAAAACCGGTAGATGGTGCAGACCGTGCAAACTTAAAATAGGTTCCTAGCAAAACTGGTTAAACCAATTAGTCGGTGCACCGGTGAAAAATCGTTCGCACCGGTTCCGGTTTGAATGGCTAATATTCGCAGTACTACTAACCAGGGTCTCGATTGCTAATATGCCTGAATATAATGAATGACAACGCTTAGTAATTTTTAATCTTTAATCTTTGGCTTTATATATATATATATATTCTTTATTATTATAAGTTATAGAGTGGTTTTGTATTTTTAAGCAACTCTGAAATTTGGAGAAATTTTAATTTTAATTATTATTTCTGTATATATACGTGTTGTACAGTAATTGGTGGAGACGTGTGTGTCTCTGCTGTTGTACTTCCTTAATTAAATAAATAAATAAAATAAGATAAGCAAAAAAAAAGTACTTGAGAATCAGTACAGGGGTTCGGTAGCGTCTAGCATTTCCCCAATTTTAATAATTTTTGTACAATATTTTTAGACAGTGTTCCTAAAGGATGTGGCTTTTGAACACTATATTTCTTATATTTTTACATCTTCAATTACCTTTCGAAAAAATCATAACTTTCATAAAAACGGACGATTTTTCAGAAGTTGTTTTATCGAGGAAGCTAGTGAAAAAAAATAAGAAAAAAGATTGACCGTTCCATACCGACACATCTTTTATAAAATACGTGAAAAATGTGTACTCCAAAGTTGCTCTCATTTAATAGTTGGGCTAACGCTAATAAATCCTTGCAATTCTATATAATTCAGTATAAATACATATCATATTATGATAATTTTACATTTGGTCTACAAATAGCATAGCGTAGAGTAAGGAATGCATAATAGATGGTGCTGGTGTACTAATACATTCTTTATGAATTATATGTACGTATCTATATGGACCTATTATAATGTTTGCAATGGTAGTGTACTTTATTCAAAGTGTGATAAAATTATATAAATTAAATAGTGCATATTTATAAATGAAAAGTTATTTACAAATAAAAATGTGCATTTTAAATCTAGTAGAAGTAAAAAAAAGTGAATAAAAAGCAACAGAACATTTATTAAAAGTTTATTTTGTGTATGAGCGTAAATTACTATTGCAACGTTGCCACATTTCATACACATATAAATAAAAACAATCTAATAATAAACCTATATTTCAATATTATGTTAGTATAGAATATCACCCAAATACCGTAACTCAAAGCATTAAATAGCAAGATGCGCATTTCGAAGGCTATGCCCCATCTTCAACAGCACAAGATAAAAACGAAATAAAATACCTCTGTAATATATACATGAAGTATATACATACTTCCGTCATTTTGACAGAAGTATCACGATTACTGACAGAGGTATTTTATTTTATTTTTATCTTATGCTAGTGAAGATGGGGGCATAGCCTTCGAAGTTACGGTATTTGGGTGATATTCTATATTACTATTTAACACCTTTTAAAATCAATATTATGTGTTCATTAATTCTTAAATAAGCATAAAAAGCTATAGATAGAGTATCGATAAAGTGTTTACGTATTCCTTTTCTTATTAATGTGTATTATAAATAACGTGGGTGTATGAATTAGTGCTTGTGTTACACTTGTGTAATTATGAACAATGTTTATTTGATGTTTCGATGACAATACATTTTGTGATGTGTTTAGCTTGGTATTTTAAAGTAATATTAAATTGTATTACTGTAACTTATTAAATGTAATAAACTAATAATTGATATAAATTATGTGTTAATATATTTTTAATTAAAATAAATCAAATAGCAAAATGTTTGAAATACTGTTAGTTTGTAAGGGGGTGGAAATATATAAAACAATAATAAAAATTGTAAAGATGTAAATAGCGTAATATATATATATATATTTTAAATTAAAAATTGTGAATCTCAAAATCTAAGACTAAACAAAATAAACTTAAATTAAATTAATGAAACTTCGACAATGCCCACATCGGTCAATGAGCGTCCACCATAAATTCTGCAATAGAAGAAAATACTCCTGAGTACAGAATTACAATTTGATAGATTTAAAATAGAATAATAATGAAGATATCCCTCATATTCGACTTGTAAATATATTTACATTCCCCAATAATATTATATTAATCTGGAGGCATCACTAAGTTCAACTCCAACACAACAAGACAGATATCAATCATATTGGAGGCATCACTAAGTTCAATTCCAACACAATAAAACAGATATCAATTATATTGGAGGCATCACTAAGTTCAACTCCAACACAATAAAACAGATATCAATTATATTGGAGGCATCACCAAGTTCAACTCTAACACAACAAAATAGATATC
Organism: Leptodirus hochenwartii; assembly: GCA_947310635.1. Lineage (NCBI taxonomy): Eukaryota > Metazoa > Arthropoda > Insecta > Coleoptera > Leiodidae > Leptodirus > Leptodirus hochenwartii. Next base: position 14,425,483 of record OX371180.1, on the reverse strand, counting down.
ATTTATATTGGAGGCATCACTAAGTTCAACTCCAGTATAATAAAATAGATAACATTTATATTGGAGGCATCACTAAGTTCAACTCCAACACAACAAAACAGATATCAATTATATTGGAGGCATCACTAAGTTCAACTCCAACACAACAAAACAGATATCAATTATATTGGAAGCATCACTAATTTCAACTGCAAAACAATAAAACAGATATCAATTATATTGGAGGCATCTCTAAGTTCAACTCCAACACAACAAAACAGTTATCAATTATATTGGAGGCATCACTAAGTTCAACTCCAGTACAATAAAATAGATAACATTTATATTGGAGGCATCACTAAGTTCAACTCCAACACAGTAAAACAAATACCTCAATGATATACGCTCTTTATACGAAATATGAAATAAAGGAGATAAACACAAAGTTTTACTAAATGCCCCATTACAGAATTTATACAATGTATTAAATTTATTCTCTATAAATATATCCATCCTCTCCGAAAATCAGTACTCAATGAGATAACACTCACCTGTATTAATAATTAAATGCTAAATAACAAAAATATGTATGATGTTTACGATATCACTGCTCACGAAGAACTGGGCGTTGGCCCGCTTTCCTAAGTATATCTACCGCTGCTCCAGTTCCTCTTTAAGTAGAACATACTTAGTTAGCATCCCTTACTTATATGCTCTATAAGAACTATAGTACTTTAAGAATAGAATGAATAGGAGTATCCATCATAAACTCACCAGCTCATCCAGAGATGGCAAAATGTGTTCTGTTCTACAAGTTCAACTTTCTACAATCTCTATAAATGTATTGTAGGGCATTTCTAATTTCGAAATGACTTCTTAATTTTCTGTTTTCATCATTCAACTGTGGTTTTCCTACAAAGACATACCGGCTTGCACTACATATTCAGTTAGTATTTCAGTTAGCACCTTAAACATATGGAAATTGTTATTGTATTACATATTATACAAATTACAGGTCTTAAGAATATTTCATTCCTTTTTTAATAAACGGTACATATTTCTCTAATAAAATTCTCGTATGTGGCAAATATTTTTGTTTTAACCTATTTTATCATTTTATTAATTTGTTCGTGCCATGGAAAGTCAGATTGCGATACTGTTTAAATTTGGACAAATATTAATAATAAGCCTAATTTTCCTTCCTCTCTTCCTCGTAGTACCATGTTTTAAGATTCAGCAGTAAAGTTCGTATATCGATCTTATATAAAAAAACTATCAATCCTATAATATAAAAAAGAATTAAAATATGATAATCAAGCTTATAATAAAATGATCTAGATTTTTGAATCAGTATAATTTATAGAATTAAATTATGTAAACCCTATGCGATGGAGAAAACTGTAAGATTGTAAATCTCCTGCAAATTTAGCACTTGATCTCTTTATTTTGTTTTTCTTTATTAAATGGCTTATTATTTAAATCTCTTCGTTACATATATAGTTTGTTATTTCTGATATAGAAGTACCTACTGGTCCAACATCAAGGCAAGTAATTCAAGATACAAGATTAACCGGTAAAGTAATAATAAATGAAAAAATAATGCAACTTGTAAACTCGGTAATGATTGCATTAAATAGTGCGAATTCAATGAGATATGAAGAAATGATTTCATTAGGACAAGATACTTGTGCATTAAAAGATGCTGCTAGACTTAATAGGATGTGCCGATTTATTCGGTTGTTAGAAGGACAAAATTTAATATCGAGGTACGCATATTATTAACATTAAGTCTTTATCATTACCATTGTATTTTCAATATCTACTTTTAAATAAAATATTTTGTTGATTTGTAAAATCTGTTGAAAAATATACTTGAAAAAATAAATTATATAGAAAGCTGCATTTGTAAGTATTTTGAGATATAGGATATCCAACTCATAGAAGGATTAGTAATGCACTGAAAATATAAAACAGTATCATATTTATGAATGCAAATAATTGCGAATTGGGATATATTTCAGCGGAAATATAATGATCTTAAATAAATTGTTATTTTTTAGTTGCGAATCGTTCTATTTAATATCGCCAACTTCAAAACACGATTTTCATACCTTATATATTCAATCACAACTTCCAATTTTGGAGAAGTTGATTTTGAACATTCGGAAGAATATATTTAGAATCCCGTCTACAAGCACATTCGACGTAGTAGCTTCTTTTGGGGAAAATACTTTCGATGACAATGAAAGTGAGATTACAAATGAAACAAATAAATTCGTAATGGGAACTAGTATCGCGTACAATTGTCCGAGCGAAGAAAATCTAAGAGTATGTTTTATAATTAAAAATTTTTTTTTTTCATATATATATACACACACACACATCATAATTCTACTTATAGTAGGTTACAATTTCTTTCCGTGCTCCGAGTGGTGGTTGTGATAATAGATTTGATTTATTGCAACTACTATTACTTTAAAGTGGCGGTTTCCATGTTAATTTTATATAAAAAACATAGTGCAATTTGCGTCACGAAATTTTTTTTACAACAAAGTTAAATGGGTATGTTTTCACGGTATATGCTATATTAGTTATTTAAAAAAAAATCAAAATCGAGCGTCTCTTTTATTTAATTTTTTTTTTAACTCTAAAGACCAAAGAGAGGCAAACATGTGACACACTATCGAAAATTTTGTTGAAATCTTAATATCTAAGTTGGAATATTTGTAACGGCTGGATGATAAATTTATATCATTGCACATGTTATCAAAATATATCTTGACTCAGAAATTACGAAACAGTTGTTAGTTAAAAACGAAATTTTTATACTTTTTGACACATATTGCATCAAATATTGCATCAAGGCTCAAAAGAAATCTTAAATTCATGATTGACTAATTGAAACAGAACGTAGGTCCAATAATGATAAATTATGCACAAAAACATTTTATCAGAAGGTGCCACCGCCCTTTTAACGTATTATTTAAAATAGTTAATAAGTTATTGCAAAAAGAACAATATAATTAAATTTAAATTTAACACCCTGTCTCATTAACCATCAACATTATACCAACACATGTTGGGCTTAATTGTCGTGTTTTGATCCGAAGAATTAATTGCTGCATTTCCCATTATTAATGACTCACTCTGTAAATGGTATTGAGAATTTCTTGGTAATTGTACATTTAATGGTTTTCACGATAGTCGAGATTTTAAATTAGATATTGCTAACTTTTTCGTAGGTATTATGTCCAAAATACTTCACTCTTTTCGTATGTACCGACCGCTCAGTGTTAAATTTCCAAAAACATATTTAGACAATAATTATGCACATTACAAAAGCTTTATATTTGATTCAATAATTTTATTTCGGTAATATAACATAATAATTAAAATAACAAACTATAATGTGATTTAATTAAATGTTATTTTAAATAATAATAGCCACAAAGTGTGAAAAATCTATATTCTCTATAATTGTGCAATAATAATTCATTATCAGTTACGTATAGTTTTTAAAAACCGATGATATTTATTTGAATTCCTCACAAAATATGTAAACGATGAAAACTATAATAATTAATCACATACGTGTTATTACTAGGTAAATGCTGAGCCAAAAATAATTGTGAAACGAGATCACCTGAAAAGTGTATTGGGATTATCTGCTAGTATTCTACCCAGAAAACGAGAAGAATTTGCATTCAAGGTGCATGAAATTGTATCAAATATGAAACTGGTTTACAACAGTGATTTTGACTTAAACAATTCTTTTCAAACTATTTCAAGTTCTTCTGTCTCGGAAAATAATTTAGATTTCGAGAAAATAGCGAAGATGCTTAAGTAAGTGTATCACTATAATACATTCTTGTAAAAGTGTTTCTATAACTTATATGCTTCCCAAATATAAATTTTAAAGCAATTATATCTAAACATGAAGGAGTAGGATTATTTCACACTCACTGGTTTTATGTAACAAGTTGCAATTTTAACCATTTTTAGACCTATTGTTTTATAGAAGAAAACTGTATACGCTTCAATGCAATAAATTTTTATTTAATTGTAAATTTGTCACCACGGTGTTAAATGATTGATAGAATATTACTGGAACACCGTAGCACAAAGTATTTAATAGATAAATGTACTAGAATTATGACATGAGGCATAGCCATAAACTTCTAAATGCGTATCTAGCTACTAAATGCGTTGTATTATAGTATTTGGGTGATATCCTAGACAATTAATTTATAATTTATTAATTTATCGAAATGAATTTTATGATATTGGAATATTCTATATTATGAAATGAATTTTATTCATTTATAGAGGTGCGTCAAAAACTTATATCCAACATTGTATTTTAAAAACTTTCATAAGACTTGGCATTTCATATTTATGTCCCATTATAATTCTCGCAGTTATATAAGTGCATTTAAATATATTTATAATTTCTATGCAGTAAATACACAACATATAAATAAAAAACACACATATTGTTATTATATATTTACATGAATTAAATATGTTATTTTCATTTTCATATTTTATTTTCATTAAATATCAGTTATTTTGTTAAGATTTTTAAAAATATGCATAAAAGTATGCATTTCACCTTTGGTCTTCCTCACAACCCATATTTACATTAAAAAAATATTTACTTATATACTAGATTAAAAAGAACAAACCATTAAAAAACACAAAATCACAACATCTCATTTACATAATATAAAGAATAACACTGTAGTGTACATAATTACAGTGGAGACAAATAATTATTCATTCATATAACATTAAAATAATTAAATTAAAATTAACATAATACCAAGTACTTAGCAAAGTTATTGCAAAATTATAGCTTATTGGTCTAGAACGGATTTTAAAATTATAAACAATTTCTTCTTAAAAGTTGTGACAGTTAATATTCTATTATTCAGTGGAATCGAATTGATTGTTTTTATTAAGCTGTATATAAAGGCTTTTATGATGTGGTATGGTCAATAGGCCTTTATTTTTTTGTAATAAATTCAAACAGAAGGTATTTAAATGCAAGACCCGTCTATTAACCATATTTAACCACCCAGCTGATTTGAGCGTGTGCGATATGTGCTCCCTGCGCCTTATAACGTAAATTAAACGTAAACAATAGTTTTGCATGTATTGTACCGTTTTGCTAATCATTTGTTCTAGACAGGGTCCGTAAATGACATCACAGTAATTATAATGTGACAGCACCATAGTTTCACATAGTAGCATTTTCATATCGGTGGTTAAATATCTTCTATTGTTATACATTTGTTTAATTATTAGGTAGGCTCTGGAATTTAGTTTCGAAACATGATTTCTTGTTTCTAGATCCTAGATTTCTTGCTGATTTTACTGGAATTAGTTCAGTATGTTCAACTTGCAATTTGATGTCATTTTTATAGAAATTTAAATTTTTACTATTACCAAATAGGTCAGAGTTTCATAGAGCATTAAATGATTTACGGAATAACAAAGCAGCGGGGATTGATATGATACCAGCCGAATTAATAAAACACGCAGGGGAAAAAATGCAGGAGCGATTATACAGGTTAGTTTGTAAAATATATGAGAAGGGAGAAGTACCACAGGATTTTCAGCGTAGTAGAATAGTAACAATGCCGAAGAAAATAGGAGCTAATTTTTGTGAGAACTATAGGACCATTAGTCTACTATCACATGCATCGAAGATATTGTTAAAGATTATTTATAGGAGATTAGAAAATAAAGTAGAGGAAAGGCTAGGAGAAGATCAGTTTGGTTTTAGGAAAAACAGAGGGACGAGAGAGGCGATTCTAGCACTAAGAACGGTAGTAGAAAAAAGAAAGAGGGTAGGAAAGGTAACTTGCATAGCTTTTGTAGACTTAGAAAAGGCATTTGACAATGTAGATTGGGACATAATGTTTAGAATTTTAAAAGAAACGGGTATAGATTATAAGGATAGGAGAATAATTTTTAATTTATATAAACGTGGAATATACGCAGTTTGAATAGGATAGGAAAGTTAGAGAATTTGAAATTAGAAATGGAGAGACTTAGACTGGATATTGTAGGGATTAGTGAAGTTAGGAGGAAAGATCAAGTAGATACGTGGTCAGGAGAATACAGATTAATAAACACAGCATCAGATAATGGGCATACCGGTGTAGGTTTTATAATGAATAGAAAGTTGGGATGTAGAGTAAAGAGTTATTGCCAAGTTAGTGATAGAATTATAACTATTAGATTAGACACGAAGCCAACGGACACAGTTATAGTGCAAGTATATATGCCAACTTCAAGTCACGATGATGAGGAGGTAGAATCCATTTATGAGGAGATTGAATCTAGGTTAGCAAACGTTAAAGGACAGGATAATCTAATTGTAACCGGAGATTGGAATGCCGTAGTAGGTAAGGGAAAGGAAGTTTCAATAGTAGGAGAATATGGAATAGGAACACGTAATGATAGAGGGGATAGATTGGTAGAGTTTTGTATTAGGAATAAGCTAGTGGTAGCAAACACGCTTTTTCAGAATCACAAGCGCAGGATATATACGTGGAAAATGCCAGGAGATATAGGGAGGTATCAGATAGATTACATACTGGTTAAAGAGAGGTTTAGGAACCAGATTAAGAATTGTAAGAGTTACCCTGGAGCAGATATTGATAGTGACCATAATTTAGTAGTCCTGGACTCAGAGGTCAAATTCAAGAAACTACAGAAGTCTAAACAGGTCAGAGTAGATGTCGATAGGTTAAAATTAGCTGATGTATGTGAAAAGTACAAGCAGAAAGTAGAAATCATGGCTAATGGAACATCTAGGAACGACATAGATTGCGAATGGAGGGAAATCAGAAATGGGTTAACTACAGCAGCAAATGAAGTATTAGGCACAAAGAAAAGGGCAGGTAGGAGGGAATGGATCACGGAAGAAATAGTTAAAATGATAGAAGCAAGAAGGAAAATTAAAATTGGAAACACAGAAGCAGGACAGAAAAAATATAAGGAACTAAGGAACTTAATTAATAGGAAATGCAAGCTAGCGAAAGAAGAGTGGATAAAAGGAAATTGTGAGGATATTGAGGAGGATATGAGAAGAGGTAAAGTAGATTTGGGCTACAGGAAAATTAAGTCACATTTTTCTAAAGTAAAACCAAAGGGTAACATTATATGTGATAAGCAGGGTAAGGAACTCACAGAAAATAAGGAAAAAGCTAGAAGATGGAAGGAGTATCTTGAAGATTTATATAAAGGTAGGCAGGACATGGAGGAGCTAGAAAATGTGGAACAGATAGATGAGGATGACTTAGGTCCTAGCATACTTAGGTCAGAGTTTCATAGAGCATTAAATGATTTACGGAATAACAAAGCAGCGGGGATTGATATGATACCAGCCGAATTAATAAAACACGCAGGGGAAAAAATGCAGGAGCGATTATACAGGTTAGTTTGTAAAATATATGAGAAGGGAGAAGTACCACAGGATTTTCAGCGTAGTAGAATAGTAACAATGCCGAAGAAAATAGGAGCTAATTTGTGTGAGAACTATAGGACCATTAGCCTACTATCACATGCATCGAAGATATTGTTAAAGATTATTTATAGGAGATTAGAAAATAAAGTAGAGGAAAGGCTAGGAGAAGATCAGTTTGGTTTTAGGAAAAACAGAGGGACGAGGGAGGCGATTCTAGCACTAAGAACGGTAGTAGAAAAAAGAAATAGGGTAGGAAAGGTAACTTGCATAGCTTTTGTAGACTTAGAAAAGGCATTTGACAATGTAGATTGGGACATAATGTTTAGAATTTTAAAAGAAACGGGTATAGATTATAAGGATAGGAGAATAATTTTTAATTTATATAAACACCAAACTGCCTTAGTTAGAATTGAGGGGGAAGAAGAGGTAGCAAAAATAGGGAAGGGAGTTCGGCAGGGATGTACACTCTCACCGTTATTATTTAATCTATATATAGAAGATGCAATAAACAAAGTAAAAGAAGAGTATAGTGTAGGTGTGAATGTACAGGGAGAGAAAATATATATGCTGAGATTCGCCGACGATATAGCTATATTGGAAGAAAGCGAAAAGAAATTAGAAAGGGTATTGAATGGTATGCAGGCAGTATTGACTAGGGATTTTAACATGAAAATAAATATAGGTAAAACTAAAGTGATGAGGTGTGACAAAAAGGAATGCAGTAGAAAAATGAGGATCACAATAGGAGATAATAGAATCGAAGAAGTGTCAGATTTTTGTTATTTAGGCAGTAGAATCACAAAAGATAATCGAAGCAAGGTAGATATAAAGTGTAGGATAGCACAGGGTAGGAAGGCATTCGTAGAAAAAGAACAGATTTTAAGATCAAATATTGACTTGGGTATTAGAAAAAGATTACTGAAGGTATATGTTTGGAGTGTAGCACTGTACGGGTGTGAGGCGTGGACTATAGGAAAGGAAGAGAAGCGTAGATTAGAAGCACTTGAAATGTGGTGTTATAGGAGGATGATGAGGATTGGTTGGGAAGATAAAGTAACAAATGAAGCTGTACTAGAGTTAGTAGGGGAGAAGAGAAGTATTTGGAGAGTGTTACAACGTAGGAGAGACAGATTAGTAGGGCATATTCTTAGGCATGGGGGGATTATGCAATTGATCATAGAAGGTAGAGTGGAGGGAAAGAGAGGGGTAGGTAGGCCTAGATTGGAGTATGTGAGTCAGATAGTTGAAGACGTTGAGATGAATAGCTATAGGGAGATGAAGGGATTAGCTCAGGATAGATCGGCATGGCGTGCTGTTTCCAACCAATCTTTAGGATTGCGGACTCTTTAACTAATAAACACCAAACTGCCTTAGTTAGAATTGAGGGGGAAGAAGAGGTAGCAAAAATAGGGAAGGGAGTTCGGCAGGGATGTACACTTTCACCGTTATTATTTAATCTATATATAGAAGATGCAATAAACAAAGTAAAAGAAGAGTATAGTGTAGGTGTGAATGTACAGGGAGAGAAAATATATATGCTGAGATTCGCCGACGATATAGCTATATTGGAAGAAAGCGAAAAGAATTTAGAAAGGGTATTGAATGGTATGCAGGCAGTATTGACTAGGGATTTTAACATGAAAATAAATATAGGTAAAACTAAAGTGATGAGGTGTGACAAAAAGGAATGCAGCAGAAAAATGAGGATCACAATAGGAGATAATAGAATCGAAGAAGTGTCAGATTTTTGTTATTTAGGCAGTAGAATCACAAAAGATAATCGAAGCAAGGTAGATATAAAGTGTAGGATAGCACAGGGTAGGAAGGCATTCGTAGAAAAAGAACAGATTTTAAGATCAAATATTGACTTGGGTATTAGAAAAAGATTACTGAAGGTATATGTTTGGAGTGTAGCACTGTACGGGTGTGAGGCGTGGACTATAGGAAAGGAAGAGAAGCGTAGATTAGAAGCACTTGAAATGTGGTGTTATAGGAGGATGATGAGGATTGGTTGGGAAGATAAAGTAACAAATGAAGCTGTACTAGAGTTAGTAGGGGAGAAGAGAAGTATTTGGAGAGTGTTACAGCGTAGGAGAGACAGATTAGTAGGGCATATTCTTAGGCATGGGGGGATTATGCAATCGATCATAGAAGGTAGAGTGGAGGGAAAGAGAGGGGTAGGTAGGCCTAGATTGGAGTATGTGAATCAGATAGTTGAAGACGTTGAGATGAATAGCTATAGGGAGATGAAGGGATTAGCTCAGGATAGATCGGCATGGCGTGCTGTTTCCAACCAATCTTTAGGATTGCGGACTCTTTAACTAACCAAATATCATTAGAGATGTTTTCGCCGCATTTATTTTTGTGAGTGTTATTTTTTAAGAATAAAAGTGCGCCCCCCTCGATTGAAATGTCACGAGCCGCCACTGGAAGTGACTATAATAGTTTAATCCTATGTAGTTAAAAATAATAGTGGTTTAGGTTAGCAATATAGTGTTAGATCTTTAATAAAAGATCTTAACCCAAAGTTCGCTCTAAGCGTAAACATTTGATCAATTACTTAGTGTCTAAGATTAGATTGTAAATTCTCATAGTGGTTATTAAAAAATAAAAATAAAATCTTTATAATTAAATTTTACACATCCGCAATTTTTAAAATGAATTGAAATTTTTCTTTATTTTTCGGTATTGTAATTTATTTAATATTAGAAAATTTGCAATGTCAACATTTATTTCCAACATAGAAAACGTACAAAAATAATTTATTCTGTCAAATTCTTCATTTATTATGAATACGATTTTAGGTAACGTATGAAATTTTAGTAATATTTTATTTATTTTAAATAGACTATAAAATTAATATACAATTCTAGAAAGACTTGCAATCACAGGCATTTGATAATTTTTATCAGCGCTATATTTATTATAAAATATATATAGATAATACCATTACCACTAGAATGCCAAGCAATTTTTGGACATAATTTTTTTTCACGAAATAATAGAACTTAATATCTTAAGCTTAAACAAATATATTCATGGTTTTCCTTATTGAAATTTTGAAAATACTAACCATGTCCACCCTAAGCAATTAGTCTGTGGATTATTATCGGAATGAAAGAATTACAACTTCTAAGATAATCTAAAATTATCAGAGTCGGTATTTTTTACTCAAAATCATAATTGAGTTAAATTTATAAGATTTACATAAGGGTATATTATAAAATTTTGCTTTCTTCCATTTATATACACGAATCTAATCAATATACTTTTTGGATATAATTTTTCATTATCAGTTTCTTAATGTATTTACAATAATTAATTAATAATAGTATAGAATATCACCCAAATACCGTAACTCAATCCATTAAATAGCTAGATGCGCATTTCGAAGGCATGCCCCCATCTTCAGTAGCACAAGATAAAAACTACCTCTGTCACGAATCGTGATTGCTATACAATAATTGTATAATTGTATATACAATAATTCGGTACAATTATTGTACTTAAGATGGGGGCATAGCCTTCGAAATGTGCATCTAGCTATTTAATGCTTTGGGTTACGGTATTTGGGTGATATTATATACTATTATTTAACACCGTGGTGATAATTTTAAATTTTAAATTAATTAATAATTAATATTTATAAATACTTGCTGTTTTATATTATATAATAAATTATATATATATATATATATATATATATATATATATATATATATATATTAATATTATATAAATATTTTAAAATATTTACAAATACTTGCTCTACATAATACATTTTCATTGCATTTATTACTGCACCGAAATTTTCTATTTGAATGTCTAGCCAAAAAGTCCAGAAAGCTATAAAACGTGATCAGGAACAGTTTCAATTTGATCTCGCAGAATTGGATGACGATAACGATATTGATATTTCTCTCGGTCGGCCCAAACGACTCAACAAATCGTTGATTTCCGATACTAATAGTAATATCACGATAACTAATACCAATGTACCAAAGTTTTCGTTGAGGAAGGCACTTTGCGAAGCGTGTAAATTCAAGTGGAAGACACCGCTACCTGAACCTAAGATATCAAAGGTGAAGAAAGTTGCATCGCCACAACTATTAGAAAGTTCGCTCGCTAACTTAAGTACACCTAGTTCCTTGCAACTCTCTGTGTTAATTGACGAGGAATATAAAAGGTAATTGAATATTAAAGATCCTTCCTTTTAAATGTAGTTGAAGGAAAGAGACTTAGTTATAATACCACTTAAAATATTTTTATTTATGTTGACGATGTTAAGGGCATCATCAGAGTAATTCAAAATTGCGTCTTGTATGTGGTGACTTGTTAGGCCTGTGTGTGGAGTGTCAAACGTCTGTTTCTTTCGCCGGTGTTGTCTGTTTTTAATAGTGTGGTCTTGGCGTGAATCTGTGTTCTTGACGTTTTAGTTAGTGGCTTTTTAATATTTGTAATTACATGTCTGTTATGTTAGAGATTGTAGCGTTTGTTTGCTGGTCTTTCGTTTGTGTGATGCGGTTTCTATTGTTAGTCTTTCGAGTGTTGGGTTGTTGATGAGTTTGATGTTTTTGTAGAACTTTAGGTTTGTTTTGTTTAGTTGGTTTTGTACGTATGTCATTGCTGTTTGTTCGTGAAGTGTTTTGATGCTTGTGTACCTGGGTAGTCTGGTGGCTAGTCTAAGGAATTTGTTTTGTATTAGTTGGAGTATGTCCATATTATGTTTTGATGTGTTAGTCCAGGCTAGTGCGGCATATGATAGGATGGGGAGGATGTATGTTTTATATAGTAGGATAGTATGTTCTTGTGTTGTGGAGGGGGTTATTATTATAGGGATGAGTTGGTGCATTTTTTGGATGGCTTTTTTGACGGTGTTATTAGTGTGTTTGTTGAATGTGAGTCTTCTGTCAAGTGTGAGTCCCAAGTATTTTATGTCGTCCGTCCAGTTGATCCAGTTCTGGTTTACTTTGATCTTGTTAGGTTCGTTGTGTTGGTGTTTGCTTTTAAGTGTGAAGTGCATTAATTCTGTTTTCGTTGGGTTTACTGTTAGTCCCCAGTGTTCGTAGTATTCTGTAAGTTGTGTGGTTTCTTTTTGTAGGATTTTTGTTAGTAGTTGAATGTTCTTTGATGTTGTTAGTATGGCTGTGTCGTCTGCGTATTGTGAGTATATGGTCCTGTGGTCTTTCGGGGATGGGATATCCGCTATGTAGAGGTTAAATAGGATTGGAGCTAGGGCTGAGCCTTGTGGTACTCCTGCACTTAGGGGAAATGTGTTTGATGTGGAGTTGTTAATTTTGACTGTGAAGGTTAGTAATTCAAAAACGTACAATTAGTAGTATTTATACAATAATACGAACAGGTATAATAGACAAAGGTATATAATAAAACAGCACTATAATATAGGTGGGTACAAACTCTGTGTAAATCTTAATCTATGATAATGATAATCTTAAAAAAGACTTGATAATGTTTGAAAAGAAGAACGAAACTATAGTCGTCAACAAATAATTAATTGTGATAAATAAAACTAAGTAATTTTCTTGTTTCCTATAGAATGAATTATCACTTAGTAACGGCAATATCCATTTTCCATTTATATATCATTCTCCTATCACCCTAAACGAACCCCAAAAATAGCCAATATCTTAAAAAATATAACCGCAATGTATTTTATAAATATCTACATACTTGTTATTGGGTAGTTTAGGGGGTGGATAGATAGAATGTTGGATTAGTTTATATTGTTTTCTGGAGATTAATTTGTTAATTATGTTGGGGTTATAACTATTTGTTGTTGCTATGTATTTAATGTAATTAATTTCATTGCTCAGGGATTTAAAGTAATGGAAAAGTTCTTTATATAAGGGAGTGGAAAGCTGCTAAATCATGTTGAGTAGGGTGTAGGGAATTGTTATGATTGTAATTGGTGAAAAGGATGGTTTTCTATATGTTTGGAATTCTATATGGCTGTCAGTTGTTGGGGAAATGGTCAGGTCTAGAAAGTTAATTTTATGGTTAAGTTCTATTTTAATTATGAAATGTATGTTAGGATGGATGTTTTGAGATGATCGAGGAGGATCTTCAGTTATCTGTTAGAACCATTAAAACATGGTAGTATATCATCTATGTACCGATACCAAAGAACGGATATGGTTTTGAGTGAGGCTAGAATTAAACAGTTTTTGTTTTAAATTCGACATGAACATTTCGGCAAGTAGAGGGCTTAAAGAGGAACCCATAGGTAATCCTAACTTCTGGTAATAGAAGTTATTGTTGAAAGGAAAGTAAGTTTATTGTATAGATGTTTTAAGGGCTTTGACAATTTCAGTAGATATTATTAGGTTTAGTGTTTTGTACTTTAAGCAGGTTTTCTATAATTGAAATATATTCGTCATTGAGAATATTTGTGAACATATTAGATACATCAAATGGGACAAGTGTACAGGTAAAATTGGTTTGGAGCAAAATGGGTGGTAAAAATTGTTTTTTTACTCCAGCGGATAATTCTATGGAATTTTTATGGCATGTATGGAGTTGAATTTGATGTGGGTTTTGATGGTACTAATTAGGTATGCTAATATGTTTCTACAGGGGCTGTTTATTTAAGATACTACAGTTCAGATATGGTTATTTTCTTTGTGGTTTTAACCAAACCGTATAGTTTGGGCGCTTGGGTTCATGTTAATGTTAATGTCAATGTTAATAAGTATGTTTTTAATAATAATAATAATGATTTTATTGAACAACAAAAGTTTTTCGATAGGTTGCCAATCAGTCTAGGACTGGTATTCCTTCAGAGCCTTGAATATTACTGTGGTAGTATATTTAACACATTAATACAACAATATAACACACCTATAGCAGGAAAATTATGCATTTACATAATTATATAATTTTGACATTACACATTCTACATATTATTTAAATTAGCTGTTATATATATCACCAAGTGGACATATATAGTTAATATACAAATGTTGCTTTATTTGATTAAAACACTATAAAAAAATTAGCCGTATAGTTCATTTTCTTTAAATAATTCTTTTTTAATAGTATTTTTAAACAATTTATATTCATTGTTAGGTAATTATGAGACAAGCTATTTATAATATAGTATATTCTATAAGAGAAAGATTTTTGAAAAGTGGCGTTCGATGTTCAGGTATTGTTATACGGTTTTTTCTACGAATATTTTCATTGTGTATACCGGTTCTGTAACATATCTTTTCGTAGAGGTATTTTGGGATTTCATTTCATTGATTTATTTTTATTGATTTTAATTTGATATTTTGAGATTATGAGAGAGGTGGTCAAATTTTCTTATCCTATGTATTAAGCGCAAGCAAGAGTTCTGTACTTGTTGGATTCTATACTGATCAATTTTACTCAAACACGGACATAATCGCAAAAATTAAATTGTGACAGTACTAGAGCCTCGCATAATTGAGTTTTGCACTGCAGGTTGAGGACATGGCGATGTGGGAATATTAGCTTTAATTTTGCATATGAAATTTTTATAAGTTGATTTGTGTGATTTGAATATTTTAGTTGATCGTCTATATGAAGACCCAGATTTTTTGTCTGTTTTACAAGTGATAACTTAACGCTGTTTGCTTTGATGTCTAATTCTTCAATGATAATTTCGCTGTGTGCTCCATAGCCAAATATATACTACAATAATTTTACGGATGATTTTTTGGATTGATATATAAATTGTGTTTAAGAGATTTTTCAATTAATATATTGAAACTAGATTTAAGGAGCATTTAGCTCATTTCAGATTAAATAGAAAACATAAAATTACTGTCGCCGAGCATATTTTTGAACAGGTCATCCTATTCAAATTAGTTCACTTAAATTACTTAAAAGTGTTTTGAATTATTCCGAGTTAAATGCTTATGAACGTATATACATGCATAAATCTAAATCAAATTTAATGAATTTAGATTCAGGCCCAATTTCAACTTGTCTATTTAATTTATTTAATAAGAACTATTTTTAAATTTATTTTTATTTGATTTATTATCTTTAGTTATTTTAGGTTTGACCAACCTAAACTTGTCAGTTTCGTTAATTATTAATTTGTAATATTATATGTCATATAATAGGTCATATAATATGTCATATAATAGGCCATATTATATGCCAATGCTTCTGTCATGTTGACTTATTTATTTAATAGTATATCAATCATGATTCGTGACAGAAGTATTTTATTCAGTTTTTATCTTGTGCCTCTGAAGATGGGGGCATAGTCTTCGAAATGTACATCTAGCTACATAATGCTTTAAGTTAGGGTATTTGGGTGATATTCTATATTAATATTTACCACCGTAGTGATAATTTTTAAAATATTAATCTATTGTCTAAAAGTTATATAAAATGAATGAAAATCATTTTATAATTTATAATTTAGGTGGGAAGACTATCACAGATCATCTACACACTCTGAAAAATACACTAACAAAGTGTACAAAAGCATCGCCAGAGGTAGTTTTATTAAAAATAATTCTATAGAAGTGGTTAACATTGATGAATTACACTTAGCGAAAATTCGCCAAGAAATTAAAGAGAATGAAACCAGAAAACGACTTCATAAATTTTTAAATTCGTAGTAATAAATTGCTGCACATTCATGTTAGCAGTGGTGTGAAATCTTGTATATATTGATGTATATATCATATTATATTAAATATATTTTATAAATATTTATTAAAATTGTTTTATTTAGGTATTACTTTATGAGTGCAGAACAGTAGGTTTATGAGTAGAAATAAATGTTACTGGATGATTTATTAACATTATTATAATTGATGTGTTTAAGGCTTACTTGGTGATATTCCATTGTAAATTAAATACGGGAGGAATTAAAACTATGTCACAATAGGAAATATAAATTTATTTATAAAATTTATATATTACAACGACATGTTTCGGACTATCGTCCATTATCAAGTGGTAATGAACGATAGTCCGAAAATGTCGTTGTAATATATAAATTTATATTTCCTATTGTGATATAAAAACATAGTTTTAATTCCTCCAGTATTTAATTATTATAATTAAATAGTGGAGGAATTAATAATTAATACATAATAATTAATTAATAATTAATAAATAATAATTAATAAAAAAATAAATAGCGGGCAAGAGATCGATTTCATCAAGAATTCTACGAGTCGGAGCGTGGAATATACGGAGTATGAATAGGATAGGAAAGTTAGAGAATTTGAAATTAGAAATGGAGAGACTTAAACTGGATATTGTAGGGATTAGTGAAGTTAGGAGGAAAGATCAAGTAGATACGTGGTCAGGAGAATATAGATTAATAACCACAGCATCAGATAATGGGCATACCGGTGTAGGTTTTATAATGAATAGAAAGTTGGGATGTAGAATAAAGAGTTATTGCCAAGTTAGTGATAGAATTATAACTATTAGATTAGACACGAAGCCAACGGACACAGTTATAGTGCAAGTATATATGCCAACTTCAAGTCACGATGATGAGGAGGTAGAATCCATTTATGAGGAGATTGAATCTAGGTTAGCAAACGTTAAAGGACCGGATAATCTAATTGTAATCGGAGATTGGAATGCCGTAGTAGGTAAGGGAAAGGAAGTTTCAATAGTAGGAGAATATGGAATAGGAACACGTAATGATAGAGGGGATAGATTGGTAGAGTTTTGTATTAGGAATAAGCTAGTGGTAGCAAACACGCTTTTTCAGAATCACAAGCGCAGGATATATACGTGGAAAATGCCAGGAGATATAAGGAGGTATCAGATAGATTACATACTGGTTAAAGAGAGGTTTAGGAACCAGATTAAGAATTGTGAGAGTTACCCTGGAGCAGATATTGATAGTGACCATAATTTAGTAGTTCTGGACTCAGAGGTCAAATTCAAGAAATTACAGAAGTCTAAACAGGTCAGAGTAGATGTCGATAGGTTAAAATTAGCTGACGTATGTGAAAAGTACAAGCAGAAAGTAGAAATCATGGCTAATGGAACATCTACGCACGACATAGATTGCGAATGGAGGGAAATCAGAAATGGGTTAACTACAGCAGCAAATGAAGTATTAGGCACAAAGAAAAGGGCAGGTAGGAGGGAATGGATCACGGAAGAAATAGTTGAAATGAGAGAAGCAAGAAGGAAAATTAAAATTGGAAACACAGAAGCAGGACAGAAAAAATATAAGGAACTAAGGAACTTAATTAATAGGAAATGCAAGCTAGCGAAAGAAGAGTGGATAAAAGGAAATTGTGAGGATATTGAGGAGGATATGAGAAGAGGTAAAGTAGATTTGGGCTACAGGAAAATTAAGTCACATTTTTCTAAAGTAAAACCAAAAGGTAACATTATATGTGATAAGCAGGGTAAGGAACTCACAGAAAATAAGGAAAAAGCTAGAAGATGGAAGGAGTATCTTGAAGATTTATATAAAGGTAGGCAGGACATGGAGGAGCTAGAAAGTGTGGAACAGATAGATGAGGATGACTTAGGTCCTAGCATACTTAGGTCAGAGTTTCATAGAGCATTAAATGATTTACGGAATAACAAAGCAGCGGGGATTGATATGATACCAGCCGAATTAATAAAACACGCAGGGGGAAAAATGCAGGAGCGATTATACAGGTTAGTTTGTAAAATATATGAGAAGGGAGAAGTACCACAGGATTTTCAGCGTAGTAGAATAGTAACAATGCCGAAGAAAATAGGAGCTAATTTGTGTGAGAACTATAGGACCATTAGCCTACTATCACATGCATCGAAAATATTGTTAAAGATTATTTATAGGAGATTAGAAAATAAAGTAGAGGAAAGGCTAGGAGAAGATCAGTTTGGTTTTAGGAAAAACAGAGGGACGAGAGAGGCGATTCTAGCACTAAGAACGGTAGTAGAAAAAAGAAAGAGGGTAGGAAAGGTAACTTGCATAGCTTTTGTAGATTTAGAAAAGGCATTTGATAATGTAGATTGGGACATAATGTTTAGAATTTTAAAAGAAACGGGTATAGATTATAAGGATAGGAGAATAATTTTTAATTTATATAAACACCAAACTGCCTTAGTTAGAATTGAGGGGGAAGAAGAGGTAGCAAAAATAGGGAAGGGAGTTCGGCAGGGATGTACACTCTCACCGTTATTATTAAATCTATATATAGAAGATGCAATAAACAAAGTAAAAGAAGAGTATAGTGTAGGTGTGAATGTACAGGGAGAGAAAATATATATGCTGAGATTCGCCGACGATATAGCTATATTGGAAGAAAGCGAAAAGAATTTAGAAAGGGTATTGAATGGTATGCAGGCAGTATTGACTAGGGATTTTAACATGAAAATAAATATAGGTAAAACTAAAGTGATGAGGTGTGACAAAAAGGAATGCAGTAGAAAAATGAGGATCACAATAGGAGATAATAGAATCGAAGAAGTGTCCGATTTTTGTTATTTAGGCAGTAGAATCACAAAAGATAATCGAAGCAAGGTAGATATAAAGTGTAGGATAGCACAGGGTAGGAAGGCATTCGTAGAAAAAGAACAGATTTTAAGATCAAATATTGACTTGGGTATTAGAAAAAGATTACTGAAGGTATATGTTTGGAGTGTAGCACTGTACGGGTGTGAGGCGTGGACTATAGGAAAGGAAGAGAAGCGTAGATTAGAAGCACTTGAAATGTGGTGTTATAGGAGGATGATGAGGATTGGTTGGGAAGATAAAGTAACAAATGAAGCTGTACTAGAGTTAGTAGGGGAGAAGAGAAGTATCTGGAGAGTGTTACAGCGTAGGAGAGACAGATTAGTAGGGCATATTCTTAGGCATGGGGGGATTATGCAGTTGAAGACGTTGAGATGAATAGCTATAGGGAGATGAAGGGATTAGCTCAGGATAGATCGGCATGGCGTGCTGTTTCCAACCAATCTTTAGGATTGCGGACTCTTTAACTAACTAATTATTAACATGTATCGATAATTTTTCTAGACATCCTTCAATAATGTACCAGATTCAATAATTTCAGTCGATTCATTGCTAACTTGAGTGGCTACAAGAGATTTTTCTGGTCTTCCAAATCTGTAGTGTGCTAATGTTCTTTGAATCGCACTGCTACATTTCTTATGGTGTGGCCATTTAAATTTTTTTTATCAACGTCATATTCAATTTGGTAAATGCCCAATCTTACTAAATGGGGCACTTAATCTTTAGGATTATCCAAAAGGTACTATAAACTGTTATCATTTATGTAGTCAATAGTCACATTAAATTGTTTCATGGTAGTTTGTAAAAAACTGGTATACCTATGGTGCTAAAGAATCTTTGCAAAGCGCTTGATTTTTTCTCTCTTTCTGAATTAAGATTGATGTTATTCCGTAGCAGCTGTTTACGTTTTAATGAGTTGACCATTTGGTTAATGTTTTTTTTAAAGGAAAGCCCATGAATCACCGCAGTCTCATTTGTCACATTTATCTCGATTTTTAATCTATCGTTGGACAATGGAAAGTTTAAAGCTCTGTTAATTAAAATATCAAAAGAAACATTGCCTGTGATTGTAGCTGTCATTTCGAATATAAATGTAAATGATAGTAGGCTTCCGATAGATGTCAAATTCGAGGTTGATATTGCAAGTTTTTATTAACAGAATATCTAGGAAAGAAAGTCACCCCTAAACTTCATATTAAATTTGATTGTGAGATATTGAGAATTGATATGCATTAGGAAAGAATCGATAGAGCATATAGAAGTAAGTATTAAATACAGCGAATATGTTATCAACATATCTAAGTCAAATTCTCGGAAAATATTAATGATATTTTAAGTCAGTTTCTAATCTGCTCATAAATATATTGGAGATAAATGGAGAGAGGCGTTTTTCGCTGCTTATTAAATTTTTACTTACAGTGAAAAATGTTTGATTCATGCACAGATTGGTTGATTTTATATATTCCTCGACAATGTTTTCAGCGATATTATTTTCCAGCAAAATTTCCTTCAAAATTTCTTCTACCCTACTTTTATGATAGTAAAAGTTAATATCCGCAACAATATAACGAAACGTATTCAAGTAGACGCTAAAGACAAAGGGTTGACCTTGTCCAAAAAATAACTCTGCAGCAAGAGAAATTCTCTTGAAGTTACCTTATATGACTTACACCTTCAACTTACTCACAAGCTCGATGAGTTTGAGTTTGGTGATTTCTTGAATACCAAAAGAAACTGACCAAGCTTTGTCCTATTTCAAATGATTCTTGGGTCGAACCGATTCCTGCAAATACACCTATTATAATAATCAATCATCAAAGCAGTATTTATGCTCTCAGCTATTTAAATTCGCTTTAATTTCGCTATACAGTCGAACTCGGTTATAACGTCATTGCAGAGGGACCGAGCAATTTTGACTTACTAACCGAGGTGACTTATTATCCAAGGTAGGGAAGGGATACAAATTTAATGAAATAGATTTTTATTTAAAATTTATTTCAATATTACCTAACATTTAAATGTTTAAACATTTAAAACATTTAAACATTAAACATAAAAAAAAAATCGGTTATCATTGTCTGCTTTTTTCTAGAATTCCAAGTTTTTGTTTCTAAATCCTCTTCTATTTTATATAAATTGTCTAAATGTAGACTTTTTTCTTCGGCTTCATAATATGTAATTAATTCACGAACCAGTATCAATGCTTCAGAGGTGGTAAGTTTTGAGTCTGGCATTATCTCATCTTCTTATTCTTGTTCGTCGTCTGATTTTTCATTTCTTTTCTGTACGTCTCTTACTAAATCGAGATTAGACATTTCTCCAGTCGTTGGAAGGTCTTCATCCATTTCGACAAAATCTTCTAAATAATTTGAAGTGGGAATATCGAAAGATTGTAGGCAATGTTTCAGAGGTAAATCATCTTCCTCATCAAAATGATGGTCGCATAAACCCGCATGCTGGAAGCAGTACCTAATTGTAGCACCGGTGACGTCCTTCCAGGTTTTTTTCAGAATTTTCAGAGCATCAAGTAGAGTTACTTTGCTCAAGTTAAAGTTTGCGCCGTCGGTTTCCATCATTTTTAAAACCAGTCTTTTTCTGTACGCACATTTCAAGCTTCTTATTACTCCTTGATCCATCGGCTGTAGAATACTGGTTGTGTTTGGAGGCAAAAACTTCAAAGTTATTAATCCAATTATTATGTCAATCCTAGTATGCGAGGATGAGCTGGACAATTATCCAAAAGTAGAACGATTTTTCTCTTTGCTTTTTTGAGGTCCTTTTCCTCCTCCAACGTTGGATTTCTTTTGCATATAACTCACTTGTCATCCAAGATTTCTTATTTCATAGGTCACAGGCAAGCTTTTTACATTTTTGAAGCATCGTGGGTTTTTTGATTTGCCGATTACTAACAAATCTTTTTTTTCAGTGCTGCTCACATTAGCACAAACAAAAACAGTTATCCTTTCTTTTGGCAGTTTTCCGCCAATGCATTTTTCATTTTTGAACTTTAATGTGTGGTCTAGTGTCAGCTTGAAGAAGAGGCCTGTCTCGTCCCCGTTGAAGATGTCTTCGTCTTTAAAAATTTTCCGGATTTCTTCCCACTAATTTTGAATCCACGCACTGGTGATATTCAAATTTACGTCTTTGGCTCGCCAATCATTTTTCAAAAAATTGATTTCATGACGTTTTTTAAAACGTCATGCCGTGGAACAATCAAATTTTTCTATTCTCAACAATTCAGTCAATTTTTCAGCTTTTACTTGGATAATAGGTCCGCTTACCGGTAAATTGAGGATTCTTTGTTGTTTAAACCAGTTCGATAAAGCAGCATCTACATCCTCGTGAGTAGGTTTCCTCATACGCTTCACACTTTTACTTTCTTAATTTTCTTTGATTTTATTTCGAGCCGCCCATATTGAACCCACCGATGAGTTTACTAAGTTGAAATGCTTACACACTTCATTTTACTTTACACCGCTTTTCAACATATTCACCACTGCCAGTTTTGTTTCTAAGGTTATTGCTTTACACTTAGGGCTTGCCATTTCGTTCTCTAAGAGATCAAACTCAAAACTGATTTGATGTTTCTGCTTCCATTTTGCTTGCAAGCTATTAAATAACCTCATTAGTCGGTACCAGAAAACCCGTCTAATTTCCTCAACGGTTGAAATCATAATGTCGACATAATGACTTATTAAGCGAGGTATGATGACTTATTATCCGAAGTCATAATACATAGATTATATGAGCCTTGGTTTGGGACCAAGAGATTTTGACTTACTAACCGAGTTGACTTATTAACCGATGACTTACTAACCGAGTTTGACTGTGTAATCTTTCTACTTATGCAAAAAGTTGTAATGAATTATTTGTTTCAAAAACACTCTGTTGTTAAATCTGTTTCTAGCTCTACGTGAACCGCTTTGGTTACAAAAATGCAAATATATGATTTGATCTTTTTGGCGCCTCTTGACCGTTTGGCATTTATGAAAAATGGACCAGTATAGTCAACACCACATGTTCAAAAAGGTGGCGCTGGCGTTACACGGCCGGCAAGAAGGGTGCCCATAATGGACATATTCGTCACCGATGACGATTTAAAAGAAGTGACATACCGACTTTCTACAAATTTCGCCGTAGCTCGACCCACCACTGGCTAATACACCGCACGAACCGCTGCCTGAGCATTGCGGTCAACAATGTAGGAGGGTTACATGACAATCACGGAACACTATATAAAGAACTCGTGTCTTTGTGGATATAGAATCAGGTGTTTTTTTTACAATACTCGAATCTGGATTGATTTAATCGTCTTCCAACTATGATTAGTTTCTCGTCGTCTAAAAAGGGTCTTAATCAAACAATGCTGCTATACCTTTTCACGGAATTGTCTTTTGTTGAAGACTTAAGGTCATCTGAAAAGTGTACAACTTGAATTATTCTAATCAAGCGTTTGCGGGCCTCTTCCAATTCTATCACCCCAATAGGTCCTATTGTGCGATTGCCTGTCAATACCTTGCAATTTCCACTAAATCTCAAAAGCAAGGTTATGACTCTTATCGACTTGGATAACTGACATTATAGGGAAAATCTGGCAACTTAGTATTATCGCTGAATCCGCCCAATAGAATAATTGTGTATAAGTTTGGCAAGTAAAACAACGCCTTTAAGTTCCAATCGTGGTAATGTAAAGGGTTTTAGGGGACTAACTTTGGAATTTGCACATACAAGGTTAACTTGGGATCTTCCATTAGCATCAAGTGATTTTAAATAAATGCACATCCCTTACGATGGGAAGGGATGTAACATTGTAACATTATAACGTTGCTTTGTAACATTGCAATGTTACAAGGCAACGAAACTAATATAAATCGAGGTAACTTAATTTCCCCAACAAAAGATAATTCATTAATGAATTAATTCCACGATACACGTATTTGATTTGAAACCTGATCATCTCACCCTTTCCTGCTAAAATATCTGTTCCTAACAGATCCGATGATACAATTTCGAAATAATCGAAAGAATTGACCTGTTTATTACAATCGGATGTTCAAGACTAGTAGCCCGTAGCCACGTTATAATGAAAACTGTCCTCATTGATATTCCACAAAATTCCTATTTTTTTCCTACTATCTGATTTAATTTTCCCCAGTTAAATAATTTCAATGTTATCTTTATTATCATAATTAATTAGAAGCCCATTTTCTTTATATGAATCCTGTATAACCTAGCGTCTTCGTAATATTATCTTTAGTAGTTATTGTGTCATGTACTATAACTGCTCCTGTTAATAAATCTTTGATAGTGGAAAGGACAAAACGTTTATGCCAAGATATGATACTTCTTCGGAAAAAGTGAAATTGCAAAAAATTCGGTATGTATTTAAATGGTGGCTTAAGACCCTTTTAGGTTAGTAAACGTGGCTTAGATTTTTAATTTATTTAATTTCAAAAAACCTTCTAAAATATAAAATAACATACCATTTACTATTAATTTTATATCGATTAAAGTCGGATATTTCTTGTGCGTATTGTGAACGTGATATTAGGTATTTTTTTCCGAAATTCCAGTGTAATACTGGGTTTCTGATTATTGTGGCTTATGACTTTCATGCCAAATAATTTTTTAAATTTTATCTTAGAATCAAGATATGGAGCCGGACCGAGAGCCTGCTGAGACTGGATCATGTAGAGGTGGCGTTAAATCACCTGAAATGCCGGGTCCATCAAGATGGAAAGAAATTGGAGATGACCTACATGTTTACCTTGTATTTGTTTTAAACGAAAAATGATATTATGTAGAATTTATTTTTTGTTGTTGTTTTTATGTTACTTTTTTGAACCCAAGTCTAAGTGAAAAAAATTCCGACAAAAACGACGTAAGCCACTTTTGTTTATTAAAAATACAGATTTCTTTCTTAGTTTTTTTTTTAGGGTTCTCCTGAGCAGTTATGGAACGATGATGAAATGGAGGTTAAGGTGAATGGTGAATTAGTATTATGGAAATATTATATGAAAATAATTTTTGTGATTTCACGATTTGATCAAAGTGGTTTATAAAGTGGTTTTCCTCTAAAGTACCCAAAAGTGGCATAGGTCCCTTTTTGCCCCGAGCCCTTCAATTGTTTTAGATATCGAATTGCTAAGTAAGGAGCCAACGTAGTATCATAAGGAATTGGTTTTAAATCGTAACAGCTTAGCTTTTTACTCGTATTGTCTCTCTAGAAGATTCTTTGTAGACACAACTGACTCTATGGTACCCAATACTGTGTGTACATTTCATTTCAAATATCTGCACTAATAATAAAGGAATGTTTTAGAAATATAAGTAAAATTGAAAAGATATCTGATTATAATTTAGGCATTAACAAATTACTAGAGACAGAGCAACTTTATATAAAAGTGCGTATCAATTTGAAGTGGTTATTTTACATCTAGCGACATCTGTCGATATCCTTACTCGTGTAGTCAGTAAGGATATCGAGGACACAACTAGCGCAAAAAGTAAGGATAGCGGAAGATGGCACTAGTATATAATACTAATATTAATGTTGCCAACAAAACTAAATATAACCTAAATTCATTCACAAAAAATACGCTATACATATAAGTAAATACAGGAATAAGACAACATTTGCCACAAATGAAGAGAATTTCATTAAAACAATCGTATCGTCCACTTCATATTAATTAATAATAGAGTGAAATTATATGACACAAAAAGAATTTAACCGATATACATGGTGCTAATGATGCATAACGCTTGGTGCCTCCATTTGCTTTCGTAAAATACTCTACAATTTTGTTTCAGATAAAAATATAAATAAATACCTAAAAATAAGTGGAATAATAACCGTATATGTGCTTGCAGATGAAATGGATGTTCTTAAAATGGTGTATTTATGAATTACCGCACCAATGCTTGTAAAACAGATTCGTACAAATATAAACTTTGGCAAGAAACCTTAAATTTTTAAGAGCATTATTAATATGTCTGGATAAAAGGCAATCTAAATCACACGAACTAATATTCAAATTATATTAAAGGTAAACGTTGTAATACATTTGTAATCGTTGTAATCATTATTATAGAGCACGCATTAAGGTAGCACATGTTAGATTTCATTTCGGTGATAACTAATGGTAACTAATCGTTCTCGAATAAACCGGAAATGAAGATTACATAATAATGAGAAAATGTATATATTAAATCCAAGGAAGATCAATGTACATAAACAATTCACAAATAAAAATAATTTTATAAAGCCGGAAAAGCTTACATGCCTAAATTATTTATTCCTCTTTATCGCATTTACACGAACAGAAAAGTGTTTAAATAATGCGTATGATTTCTCATAAATTATACAAACTTGCCCTCTTATTATTTCTTATGCCTTTGTATCGCAATAAAGAAGTGAAGCTAGCTGCGAAATTGCGAATAATTGACCCTTTAGTTCTGTTTTCGTGATAAATAAAATCGTTTACCTTTTTTGAACTCATAAAATACGTAAAATATTCCAGTTGTCTATTAAACCATGGCAACCGAAGTATCCGCAACAAAAATTATGAAACTTATGTTTTGATAAACAATTCCAGACAGACAAAACCAGCCAAAATCTGCCTCAATCCCAAATTGAAATATTAATTTTGCAACTTGCTAACGAACTAAAAGTAAAACAACAATATTACGATATATCAATCATTGGTATAAATTAACAGGTATCGGTGGAATCTGTTTATAAATTTTAGCTTCATATAACGAAGAATTGCATTTCCATATTATTGCTCAGCATCAATATAAATATCTATATAAAGTGTTTTAATTATCTGCCCAACTTTACCGCTCAACAACCGATTCAATATGTGTGGAAAAAATTGTTCAAATTCTCAAGAATCATTTGATAGAGCAATGTATCTTATGATGATAATCGATTTGTTGTATCTCCTGGTAATCGCCGACGCTGGCGAGAGGAACAGCTTATAGATGCTTGGAGCGCTTCACTGGTTGCGGTTCAGAGACCCAGGGCTTTTTTGGGGAATTGGGGGGGTGCCGAAGGAAAACAACAACAACGCCATGAATTACATTTCCAAGAAATTGTGTCTTTTTAAATTGAATATGCATCCAGGGATGTATTCTCGCGATTACAATGTACTAGGGATATTCTAACTTTTTAATAACCCGTGATGTTCCCGTCTTACGCTCTTCAGAATCACCTCGACCGTTTCCCCTGTTTTACCTGAATTATGCAGTGAAGAGGTAAGAAACGTGGAATTTTAGGATCGTTGTTTAAAAGACCAATGAGACCTTGGTTTTCCCTATCATTTCAGGCGCTCTGTCAGTCGCAACACTTACAAGTTTATCAAGAGGCAATTTAAACCTGTTCATTACTTCATCATGCGCATTTCTAACATCGATACCGCGAGTTGTTTCGATAAGACCTACTAGGTCTAATATTTCTTCCGTCACATTTACGTCTGCAGATACATAGCGGACAAAAACGGCTAATTGTGGAACATCCTGAATGTTTATAGACTCGTCGAGAGCTAAACTAAATGCTGTACAATTTTTCAACTCACATATCAAACTATTTTCAACATTTTTACTAATGCACCAATACGACGCTCAGTTGTACCGCGCGACATAGGAACCTGTGTGATCAATTTATGTAGTTTTGTATTATCTGGATCCAAAATTTTAACCACTTCTTCCAAGTTTCTTTTAATAAATTCTTCTTCTCCATATGGACGTTTGGCACGAGCAATATTCCAAGCTATCAAAAAACTAGTTTCGTTTGCTCTGTCATCTTCGTCAATAAAAGAAGATAAGAGTCCTTGTTGTTTAAGAAGACCAGATTACAAGGACTTAAGTTTCTCTGTTCGCAATTTTGAATGTAGTGGATATTGAGTTGAAAAGTGGGGATGAATTACTTCGTAATGTCGACGTAAATTGCTTACTTTGTAGTTTGCAATTGTAACTTTATAAATAAGACACAACGACTTTCCATTATTGTCAATAAAAGCAAAATTTTATACCCATTCTTCTTGAAAGATTCTATTTTCTTGTTCGTATTTTCGTTTATTGATATTTTCCGAAGGTCATGTTATCAAAAATTTTAAATAAATTTAATTCCAAAGTCTGAAATTGAAACAAAATAATTAAATTAATTTACGGCGCGGAAAAATTACACTCCGTAAACAAGTTTAAATTGCTTAATAAAAAAGTCTACTTACCAGATTTCTTGAAAAAGCATAAAATAGGACACTTAGCTGATATTAAAACTATCACTGAAATACACGACCACCCACAAAGTTGGTCGAATATTCTGCGCAGGCCGGTGTATTATAGCACAAGTCGGCTGATGTAGCGCCAGCAGTGTAAACGTGCGCGGATTTATTATAACCTAACAGCTGTCTACAAGAGCGCCATATTCCTACAACCCCCTCAAACGTATCGAGTGGGTATACGGTTTGCGTACACGATGGTATATATTACGAGATACAAAATGAGACAATACTAAATAAACTCTAAAAAGACTAAAAGACTATATACATTCGACTCCACTACACATCGACGCGCGGACTACTACTTCGCTCCAAGAACTTCCCTGTGAACGGACTTTTGCATCTGCATTTGCCCACCCCTGTGATATACATTTGACAATATCTTGATTCTTTATAATAATAATAATGCGCAATAAAATCCTTCAACATTTTATAACTTCAAAAAAATATATACGTAAAATATATAAATATTCACTTGGGTATTAGAAGAAGTGAAGGCATATGTGTAGAGTGTAGCATTGTACGGGTGTGAGGCGTGGACTATAGGAGAAGAAGAGAGGCGTAGAATAGAAGCATCGAAATGTGGTGCTACAGGGGATGATGTGGATTGGTTGAGAATATAAAGTAACAAATGAAGCCGTACTAGAGTTAGTAGGGAGAAGAGAAGTATTTGGAGAGTATTATAGAGTAAGGGAGATAGACTAGTAGATCACATTCTTAGACATGGGGGCATTATGCAATTAGATATAGAAGGTAAAGTAGAGGGAAAGAAACGGGTAGGTAGGCCTAGATTGGAGTATGTGTGTCAGATAGTGGACGACGTTGGGACGAATAGCTATGGAGAGATGAAGGGATTAGCTCAGGATAAATCGGCGTGGCGTGCTGTTTCCAACCAATCCTTAGGATTGACGACTATTTAATTAACTAAGTTACTTTTTTTCAAAAGGCCCAAATATTTGTAGGTTACATTTAAATTTAGATTTGAGGAACATTAATTAAATATTTTTATACTCAACCTACGTCAACTGATAGAGAAAGCAAGAGAGTACTATCACCCATGTACTACGAAAAAGCCTTTGACAATCTGCAATGAAAGCATCTATGGAAAATACTCCAAGAGATGGGAACATCGCCCCACCTAATTCACCTCCTAATGAACCTGTCCGATTCTTCCTATTCCATGATTAAGATAGATAACACCATATCTCCTAAGTGCCGCATTAGAAAAGGGTGAATCACGTCGCCCTTGCTGTTTAATATCTACAGCGAACACATTATGCGACTCACCTTAGAAGACTGGGCCGGAGGGAGGTAACTCATTGGAGGTAGCAAGATCTCGAACCTGCGTTTTGCTGACGATACTGCTCTTTTAGCTCCTAGCCAAGAAGAGCTTGAAGAACTTTTGGGCAGACTAGAAGCTGCTAGTGTTGAACACGGTCTGCGAATAAATGTCAGCAAAACCAAAATAATGATAATTGACCGAGAAACCTCCAACAGGCGAGACATTAACAGGATACTAATAAAACTTGTCTTTGTCATCCAAATGAGAAATATCCGCACAATGTTAAATATTTCCGGTAGATTCTCAGGTAGTGAAAATTTTAAGAACTTAAACATTCTTACTCTACATAGCATCCAGTGGCGGTTTCTTTCGAGGTCGCACGGCCACGCGCCCCTCCTGAATATTGGGCGCATCACCCTAGATATATAATTGTATTGCGATATTATATCTCGGCATTATTTTTCCTACAAGATAAACCTCGCGTGCGATAGCACTCAACACGGTGTGGCAGCGAGCAAGTATGAGTTAAATGCATACGCACTCATCCTATCTATTGCAAGCAATAGAGTGAGAGCGACCGATTCAGTATATCATCTGTTTCTTTTGTTCGCATATCATATTAGTCGCAAACAAACTAGCGGCCCGGGTTGCTATAGCAACGTGACGGCACGTTGCTTCTACAGCTAAGAATATATCGTTTTAAGCTATTCCGGGCCGCGATTCTTTAGCGTCCAAACAGAGAAGCCTAATCTAGTATACAGGGAAATTGATATAGAATAGCTAGATAAGACCGTTGCATTGTTCTGTGTAGTTACGTATGTACGATTTTGTCACGTGTTTCTCCAAGAATATATTTAATAGAAATAATTTAATAAAAATGAATAGTGTTAGTTATTTATTGAAAATTGAGTTTTGTAGACTTTCTCTTGTGGACAAAGTAAAAATTAAAGTAGGCCATTGCCTGATTTAAATTTATCGCAAACTTGTGCAAGGAGTGCACAAAATAGGACATTAACGCGGCGTTTTTCAAATGACGTTTACAAAAAAATACATGGATATGTGGTTGTGATGTTTTCAACTTATTGTACTGCTTTCCATTTATATTAAATTACAACTCTGCAGCAACTGGAATGGATCGGAATTGGGTCAGAATAGGTATGAAAGATTTGCATTACCTTCCTGATAAAATAAGAAAGCATGAATCATCTCGAGGTTCCAGTTCATGCGCACAGTTGGCTTTACTTGGCAAAGTACACATCATGACTCAGCTTAGTTCTGCATATCGCGAACATCTAATAGAATATAATGAACAAGTGAGGAAGAATCGCTATATTTTAAAACGCATTATTTGTTGCGTGAAATTTTGCAGTGGTGTTGAATTAGCTCTCAGAGGTCACCGTATTTGTTAATAATTTATCGTCATTCCCGATTTTTTTTCACACTCCTCGAACAGATGCGATGTTTTACAGGAAATAGTCAACCGCAGGTTACAGAAGTCAGCTGCAACAAGATGGAATTATAACATTAGAACTGTCAATATTGTGTATGACGAAGAAAATGAAGAATTATGTTCAATTCATGTATACGACGATTCACTATTATAATATAGTATTTACAAATTGTTACAATGAGACAGACATTCATATTAAATGGATATAAAATATGGAAGTAGATAACCTGCCTTTCATATTGTTGTTGTACAGTTGAAATTAACATGATGAATTTTGAATGAAAAAACTTGATTGTTTTTTAAATATGGATGGAAAGGTTATTTACACGGAATCATTGTAATTAAAATACGTCTTCAAATACGAAATCTTATAAGATATGATCTAGCGTAAGTTAAGAATCGAAATTTAAGCCCTAATTACTTATCTATTTTCACGCGGAAGTTCTTACAATATAATCATACATTGTCTTTCAGATGATTTGCGGAAATGAGAATTGAAAAATAGAATCTGCATTATTTTGAATTGTTTGTTTTGACCAATTTAAACAAAAAGTGGTGCCACATAAACAAATACAATTTCTTCGTAAATATACGTTTCTGAAAAGCTCCTCAGATCAAGCATTAGATGAATAAATAAGAGGTCAGCAACCGCAATTTATAAAGGTACCAATTTTTACCGATCATGTAAAAATAAATTTTAATAATAGGACATGTATTGAGCATAAATAACTTCCGTAAAATACCATGTGTGTTTTAGACATTTTGATACGCACTTACGTCTTCATTTAGGTGTTATGTGCTCATGGACAATAAACCGTAAAAAAATTGCATGGGTCGTGAATATACGAGTACAGTAGAGGTTCAAATAAATAAGAATATATACTGTTGGGCGCCACTGATAAATATCATATTGATAGAAAACAAATATTGAATCCTTTCTATCATCCCATGTCAGGAAGGAATAAAACACTTTTCTCTCTCAGTGCAACTATCCGCCGTAATAAAACACAACTGGGTAATACAACATTTTTTTTCTATTTGTCGGCCAAAATTATTTAACAACACAAGGAAATAGTTCACCTTAGTTTGGTAAGAAAATGAACTTTACACAAATACCCTTAAATAATGCCCTAAAAGAAACAGCATAACTTTAATAAAATAAGATACGGTGAATTCTAAGTGAATCTTAGATTAATAAAATAGTCAAATTATAAATATAGTTACAGAAAGGTAAGATACATGAGTTCTGACAATAGGAATTACTAGACAAACAAGTGGAATTAGCGAAAATACACTGTGTACCTCCGCGAACTATTGAACTTCAGATATCGAAGGCGACGCAAAGACGTTTGGCGAAGTTCTAACGTATAAGACCCCCAGAGAGACACCAGCTTAGCCCATAAGCAGTCTGATAGTGGTAGAGTACTCTGGGCGCATCGATTCATGAGAAATAGGAAGTACTCGGATCTGCCACTACTCTTGATATCTCCAAGATCCGGCTGCCCTTAGGTTTTCATCGTATATGTCGTTGTTCAGATAGATTCCAGTATAATTCGATATAACTCAGATATAGTGGGAATGGACAGCCCAAAACAATATATAATTCGGAAAGAACATAGAATTATCAGAAAATCAATATGTATTTACAAGTATTAGTCAATTCTAGACTGCGGGCTGAAGTATCGACAAATATTATCAAACCGTAGTAAATGTATATAAATACAGAACTACTAAATCAATGAATATACCGTGTTATACACGTACAATTAACAATAGGTATTTGTCAAGCATTGCTCGACTACGCAAGTACAACAAATATAGAATGAGTCGATTTATGTTGATGAAGTTATAAACAATATTACTACAGATATGCAAATTATGCCACATGGCCAATCATTTATAATATGATCAAAATTATTTTGATAGCGCCGACATGAAGGTAAGGAAAGGTATCAGATATATCTACTTACGCGCACGCTCAAGTAATCGACATACATACAGTAGACAGTCATTCAACAGTCATACCGTTTGAATAATGGGGTCTCTAGTTGTTTGGCATTTAATCACACAAAGAAACTAGATAGACGCCATCTTGACACGCGGTATAGCGTGGTTTACCAAAAATACCCTGAATAGAAAAAATTATTACTTTTGCTGTGAAATGAATTATGGTCTAATCATGAGAACTCGATAAAATCATCCAGCAAGTCAAAATAAACCCTGAAGATAATAAAAAATAGAATGTTAATTTACTGAGTTTACGAATTACGAAAAATAATCAAAGAAATCGTAAAAACCGCTAATCTGCAAATTAAACTACTAAAAGAACATCTTCAAATAAAACAGAAAATACATGATGTTGCCTATCTAGCTTCATACTCTAACTTTAACCAATTTGGTTAAACAATCAAAATTAAATTTATATAGACATTGGTAAAAATGAATGCAAAGCAACTAGGAAATGAAAATAGGACTCATCCATTAATTAAACCTCAGTCAACAACAGCCACTTTCGTCGACACTGACCTCAAACGCACATGGCAAAAGAAACGACTCGTGAACTCTCACGGAGCAAGCTTCCTGCATCTAAGACATTCACACGGAGAAGACCTAGAAAAACGTGTCCCATCATACAAGTTGCCCATGGCATCAAAAAATCAAGTGTCCCCAACTCCACTTCGACCGCGGCATATACACCCAGTGTCCAAATAGAAAACATCAGAGTAAATAGTACATATCAACAATCTAGTTCTAATTACTTCGTTATATTACTAGATGAAATACAGTAAGCTCTTATACTCTAAATG
Organism: Leptodirus hochenwartii; assembly: GCA_947310635.1. Lineage (NCBI taxonomy): Eukaryota > Metazoa > Arthropoda > Insecta > Coleoptera > Leiodidae > Leptodirus > Leptodirus hochenwartii. Next base: position 14,391,719 of record OX371180.1, on the reverse strand, counting down.
GAAAAACATACATACCTATAATTCATTGCAGTTGGTCAATTTGAATAAAATATTATTAGGAATGAAATAGGTTTATAGGACTACAGTGTATTTAAATTTTCAAGGTCACGAAGAGGGGTCGGAACGCAAGGCAATGTATATTAAAATGTAGGGGTAACGAAGAGGGGGTCGGAACGCAGGGAAATGTATATTGAAATTCAGTTGGTAACGAAGAGGGGGTCAAAACTCAAGGAAACTAACTACTTCCACTCCTGGGGCATCTGTAAACGCCAACAAATCAGAACTAGCCATGTTCACACACAAAACAACAAGCATGCAACACAACATAATTAAAGTCCTAAACAATAAAATAAACTGGTTACACACATAAAATGCCTAGGCCTAACACAAGACAAACGACTAACCTTCAAAGCACATACAACCAACATCTCATTATCAGCACGAAAGAAACTTCACCAACTCATGCCAATAATGATATCACCTTCCGCCACAGAAGAACACATCACCCTCCTATACAAAACCTATGTACACCCAATCCTCACCTGCGCTTCCCCAGCGTGGATCACCATCTCACCATCCAACCTAAAAACCCTACAAATCATACAAAACAAATTCCTCCGCTTAGCAACCAGAACACCTAGATACATCTCCAACCAAACCATACACGAACAAACCGCCATGCCTAAACTTAAAACTACGCTATCCAAACTAAATACAGACTTCTAAAACAAACTAAAACACAACCTAAATGCCACCTTGACCGCACTAACCCAAACCATACCCACTCCAAAACGAAAAGCAGCGAGAGTCATGCTGTAAACACTATCAAACCAACCCAACCCACACACAATGTAACCAACAAACACTCAACACATCCCGCCAACACCACACACAAATCGCCCGAGCTACACTCAAGCCAACCATAAGACATAACCAGCCAACACCGAAGAAAGAAGCCAACGGCTTGATACTTCAACAACAGGAGAAATCCACCCACACACGACTGGTCGAATTTATTTTAACACTCTCTGGTTCCAAAATCTCCCTTCCTAGCAACGAACACAGTAATGCGATGAAAACTATCGCGTCTAGCCCGCGTGCGCTTACATACCATTACATATTATAAAAGTAAGATGGGCAAGTAGTAGATATGGGAACATAACTTACAATGAAATTGTTCATTGTTTACAAATTACTAGCCATGTACGATCGGGAAAACGGGTCGTAACAATTTACCACAAAAATTGAGCGGATGCTATCCATTTGTACAATCAAAGGTGTAATGCAAGTGTCTCAAAGGGAACGATGTAATATACTCGACAACGATAGTATAATAAAGCTAAATGATAATAATAGCACTCACCGCAAGAAAAATTCAAGCACAATTACCACAAACTTACGAACACAAATAAAAAATATTAGAATATGGGGAAAAATTATAATTCCGACAATAAGTCAAAGACAGTGAGGAATTCTATTAATTAGTTTTCAACAAATTTCATTAATCATGGCCTATAATATTCATTAATTATGGCCCATAATATTACATAATCATGGCTCTCATAAATCGATTTGTAAGTGTTAAATATGGAATATAAACTATGCTGTTGTCTATCGCCCAGATTTAAAATAATAAAGGAGATCGCAGTATTTGGATGTTTACATATGTATTTTTTTAACATCTTTCTTTTAAGACTAGGTGACGAATATTTTGCGTAATTTTACATTCACAGAAAATAGATTTGGTCCTCAAATAAGGATTTGTAGTTGAACCATCCTTCCGAAAATACGAATTACTTGACAAGCACTCGAAAGTAATTGAAATGGTCATAAAGTATTCCATTTTTATCGAACGGATTATTAGTGGAATCAAAAGACGAATAAAAAATATGATTAATGAATCCACATTTATATAAGTTAACCTAAAAATAAAAGAACAAATTATATAATGAGTTAAAAATATTAGTACATTTACTTTACTTGTATTGGTAGGCTTTGCAACTGCGAAATCCATCGAATTGAATGCTCGCGGAAACTGAACAATATATGTGATAATCGGATAATGTATCACGTATTAGCGGCTTGTAGATTTTATACATATATTTATTAGGCATTTCTCAGTGGCGGTTCCTTATGCAGGCCGCAGGGCCTCGCGCCCCTCCTGAATATTGAACGCATCACCGTAGATATATAATTGTATTGTGATATTTTATCTCGGCATTATTTTTCCTAAAAGATAAAGCTTGCGCCGCGAACATAACACTCAACACGATATGGCAGCTAGCAAGTACGAGTCAAATCTCATCCTATCTGTTGGAAGCACTAGAGTGAGAGCGACCGTATGCAGTATATCATCTGTATCTATCGTTCGCGTGGTGCAGTACCTATATCGCTAATATGGTGCCGACATTCCAGCGCCAGCCAGACGACCCAATACGAGTTAAATGCATATCTCACTCTATTGCAAGCAATAGGTGAGAGCGACCGTATGCAGTATATCTTCTGTTTCTTCGGTTCGCTCCTCGCTTACATTTTCTAATATGTTTCACACATTCCAGCGGCTATCCAATGCCAGTACAAGTTAAATACATATATACAGTACATATGCAATGAGATGAGTGTATCATAGAGTGCAGGCGACCGATGTAGTATATCATCTATTAGATGCCGCGCTTCTTTAACGTCCGAGAGAAGTTCAGAGAGAACAGAGAGTAGTATATACATACAGAGTATATATTACATCCGTTATACGAGGCATTCCGGTCTCTTTTAGGCATTTCGGCCTGGTGAGTCCAAAGTTCCATAAAAAAAATTATGTTTGGAAGGTATTTCCGCCTCGAAGTCTATAGGTAAAAACCTATGGTCATCTTTCTCGAATGTTGCATTGCAATGTACTTATGTTTTCTGTATACATAAAGCATGGCAACATCGCCATATTCATGTGCACATGCTGCACATATGAAATATATAGGCTAACTTTGGTGTTCTGAGTTGTGGATAAAGAAGAATCGTGCAACCATAAAAATGTAGGTACAATGCCAGTCGTTGAGTACAGTATTCTTAACGCAAAACTTGTTGAATATTTCTAATGAATACTACTTTAATTCGCAACGTTATTTATTAAAAATCAAAGTTCGTCCTAGATAATATTGATCAACAATAAATTTAGCACTTATGGAAACCTCTGAAACTACATTTATCCATTGCAATTTTTTAATTTCTCTATTTTATTGCATAATCATTCAAACTGAATATACATTGAATATAAAATATAAAATATAAATTGAATTACAAAAAAATTAGTCGATTTGTATAGATGTATTACATTAATTTATCAATTAGAATTTTAATTTTTGTCTTTTAAAATCTGATCACCAAGATCTAGTTGCACCTAATAAAAAATAGCTCATGAAACAAGTCATATAATTTACTTGATTTTTGATTGATCATTATTTAAAGTATTTTGAAATAACACAACTGCTAGAAATGTATGATAATTTATTGTTAACTAACTAGGGTTTAGCTTCCTTGAGATTAATATTGTGTTCGAGAATAGAATACTACACTTTTTTATATTATGCAATATTATCATGATTGTTGTTCAATATATTTCATCTAAAATTAATGACATTTTAAAAATATCGTTAATATATTGTAAAAAAAAATACCTCAATAATTTGCATCGCAATCTTCATTCCTCTCTTCATAGAAAATAATTGATTTTAGTTAGTTCGATAGTCCTCAATCCTAGGGATTGGTTAAAATCAGCATGCCAAGCCGATCCCTCCTCAGCTAATTCCTTCATCTCCCTATAGCAAGCTATTCATCCCACACGTCCTCCACTATCTGACCCACATACTCCAATCTAGGCCTACCTACCCCGTACTTTCCCTCTACACTACCTTCTATAACTAATTGCACAATACTCCTGAGAATATGATCTGCTAATATTAAGGTGACCAACTATTTTTTGTGGAAAAGAAGTACGGATGGAATTCAATTGGATATGATGATTGGGGTTGCGACAAAACAAAAAAATAATCTGGAGTGGTCTCCACTCGATTATCCCATATTAGAATTTAATCATAAATTTTATAATGTAGACGAACCTTACAACAAATATTTTTAAAATAATATAAAAATTAATACTGATTCTAATATCACATTTCGAAATATAATTTTTAATTCTTAAAATCATAATAAAGAATATCACCCAAATACTGTAACAAGCATTAAGTAGCTAGAAGTACATTTCAAGCGCTATGCGCCCATCTTCAGTAGCAGAAGATAAAACTAAATAAAATACCTCCGTTACGAATCGTGATTGATATACTATATATATATATATATATATATAAATAAATACATACACACACACTATCAAGTTTTATATCATCAGGTAATTTATTATAGAATCATGCCGCAGCATATGAAGGGGATTTTTCATATTTGCTGGTTCTATGACGTATTATGCGCAAAGATTCTGATCCCCTCGTATAATGATTGTAGCAATCGCCCACTCTTTCATAATCTTTCAAAAAATCATAATGTTTTCTTTAACATGTGAAAGACATTTTGATATATATATGCATGGCAGAGTCAGTATCTTATGTTTGATAAAAGTGTGTTTACAAGATTCTCTGGGTTTTAAGTCAAATATTAAGCGAATAATTCTCTTCTGTCCTCTAAATAATCTTATAATATTTACAGCATTACTCCATAATATAATATTGTATGTTAAATGACTGTACACCATAGCATAATACATTTGTAATAGGTACTGTTTATCAAATTCTGATCGCAGCGTAAAAATTGCAAAAAAAGACGAATTGAGTTTTTTACATACGTAATTTATATGATCATTCCAGGTAATACAAGAATCAAGCATCAAACCAAGAAATTTTGTTGTATTTAAGCATTTTATTCCACATTTAATGTTCAGTAAGTCGGAAGTTCTATTTACATTTGGCCTTGAATAGAATCTTATACATATACTTTTATTTAAATTCAATATGAGATTGTCTTGAGCACACGAAAACTCAAAGCTTTCAGTAATATCACTAATACCCTTTTCCAGTTGTGTACATGTTCCTGCTGAAAAATTAACTGAACTATCGTCCGCGAACCTGGTAAGATTTCTCTTTTTAAAATGAAATGGAAGATCATTTGCAAAAAGTAAGAAAATTAAAGGACCTAAACAGGAGCCTTGAGGGACACCTTTACTGACTTCATATTCATGTGAACTAGTAGAGTCAATCTTAACACATTGCATCTGATGAGTTAAGTATAACTTAAACCAACTAAGAACTTTGTGTCGAAATCCTAGTTTCTCCAACTTAGCTAATATAAATTTATTCTCGAGAAGATCAAATGCGCGAGACAGATCAAAGAAAAGGGCAGCTACTAGAAAACCGTTATCTAATTTTCCGTAAATATATTCAATAAACTGACAGGCAGCGCTTTCTGTTGATCGGTTCGCTCTAAAGCTATGTTAATTCTCCGTCAGTAGATTGTACTTATTTACAAAGGATAATATTCTATCACACATGATCTTTTCAAACACTTTAGAAATAATATTAAGTAAGGCAATGGGTCTGTAATTTACAACTGAATTTGAGTTGACTTTTTAAAAAATAAGTACAACATTGGCCTTCTTAAGAAATGTAGGAATACACCCTGATCTATTGATAGGTTAAATAAATACGCAAAAGTTCAGAAATTTCAGTACTTATGAATTTAATAATTTTTGTTGAGATACCATCAGGGCCGCAACTGCTTTTGTTTCTTAGTTTATTTATTATAGTTTTAATTTCAAGACTGTCTGAGGGAAAGCAGAAGAAAGTTTTAGAGTTATTCGGAGATAGCGTACAAATTTCCGACCGATTATTACCAAAATGATTATCTAGAATCTAGAGCTATATCAACCACTTTATCAAAGTAATTTGCAAATGTTATTGCAACATCCTCGGGTTCAGTGATCAGGTCTCCACTATTATCTAACTGTATTTTTTTGCTTTTTGAATATTTTCATTGTCTAGCTTTAACAATTGACCATATTTGTTTAGGTTTATTTGGTGCATTATTAATTAAATCTTCATTATATTTTCTTTTATTGACAAATAATAGCTTCTTATTGTGTATTTTTTGGTTTTTGTACAACTGTATTGTTGTGAGGTCTTTTAATCAGACTGATAGCTAATATAAATTTCTTAAATCTTGCCTTATTTTTAGTATTTCAGCATTTACCCACTTTGAGTTTTGCTTTCTCTTTTTTGCCTTTGTAACGGGACAATTAATGTCCATAGCATATGTTAGTGTATCCATGAAATTGTCAAAATTAATATTTACATCGTTATTGTCATTATATATGTTACTAAAATCGACTGCCGATAAATAATATTGTAAATCTGTAAGCTTAACATTTTTGCGGGTTTTAACAAATTTGCCTCTGTTGTTGGTGTAGCCGTATTAGGTGGTCGGTCTGCAAGTGTCTTCTCTGTCAGAATGTCCCACAAGGGCCTCCAATTCACCGAATCAAACGCCTTTCGGTAGTCAACAAAACATAGAAACGTCGCAACGTTGGAATCGCGTGCCTTACGTGCATTACGGATATGTTCAGTGGCACAAACTAGGCTGTGTTTCTCGGCGATTTGTGGCAACAGGTTGCATGAGGGTGAGCGCCTCAGTCGGTAGGTGTTCTGTTCTTGTAGATGGGCTTAAACATTAATTACACACCAGCATGTCCTTAAACATTGGCAGAAGACGCAAAATACAAGGACTGTTTTGTGCACACCAACCACAACGGAACTTGAATTAGAATTAGAATTGGAATAAATTTATTTACCATTATAATTTCTACATTATAATTGTCAGGACATGTATATTAATTATTGGCCATAGGCAACTTTTAAAACTTCTTAAAAACGAAATGTTCCTTTTATAATTATAATTTCTATACAATAATAAAATCATATTTATATTTATACACAAAGGAACACGATAAAAATAAAAATAAAACCATAACAGTTCAAACATTGGTTTTGTATACATAAAAATGATAGCCCCAATATCGGAGTCACAGATACGGAAACAATAACAAAACATCTGTATTATAACTGCGACTCGGAAATTTCGCTTTCCAAATATTCATCTACACTATAGAAACCTCCAAACCTCCATCAGTACTCGCTTTACTGTCTTATTAATCGTAGTTGCTGTCATTTTTCTTATGGTCCTGGGAATTTTATTGTAGAACTTTGCACCCCAATAATCTATGAACTGCCACGTGTCCGACCTCACATGAAGTAGCATTTGCAGCGATTGCCGATGACGAGTATTAAAGGTGTGATAGTGTCCGTTGGTTTTATACAATTGCTGGTTCGAATGGACATATTTAAGACATTCCAGAATATAGATAGAATATACAGTAAGTATTTTTTCTACAGTTAAATTTTTCTCTGCACGAGTCTCGTTGCTTCATGTTAAACATAATTCTTAATGCTCTCTTTTGTAGAATGAAAATTCTTTGGATCTCTGAAGCTCTTCCCCATATTAGGATCCCATATGAGAGTATACTGTGGACATTTGCATAATACACTGTATGAACTGTTTTTTGAGTGCTTATTGCCTTCAGTCGTCTGAGACAGTATAAAGATTTGGGTACTTTCTTGCAAACAGCATCTATTTGCGCACTCCAACACAATCTACGTAGACGCCTAGGCATTTGACGGCTGTCTGCTCCGATCTTCTACCAAAGGTAATTTCGTTCGTCTTTTCCGAATTGATTTTAAGTTTATTAGATGCAAACCATATTTCCGCATTTTCTTATGCTTGCTTAGATGCCTCCTGAACGTCTTCCTTGCTGTTCTCCGTAATTAAGAAAGATGTGTCATCGCAGTAGAGACTTATATGTGAAGTACCAGTTATTTGGATGTCATTAATGAAGACGATAAAAAGAAGAGGTCCCAGATGCTTCCTTGACGAACTCCGTATTTAACTTCTTTCTCATTCGCTAACTGATGAGTGAATACACTGGGACCTTCCATTAAGGTACGACTTTAGGATATTGAAGATAGGCCCCCTAAAACCATAATAGTATAGCTTTGATAGTAACAGATTATGTGGTACAGAATCAAAAGCCTTGCTAAGATCCAGACTGATCATATCTAAATGCTTGTGATGATCTAATGTTACATCGTATGTGTTCAATCATAGAAAGCAGTGCTGTTGAGGTATTCTTGACTCGTCCTTAGGCCTTAACATTAATATAATACTGTCTGATATATCCGATCATGATTTCTTATATTGTACAATTAACAACATATTATGTAAATCAAGTATTGTACAAAAATTTGGGCGTCAATTCACTGCGGACAATATGGACAGATTTGTGCAGAATGGTTACAATATAAATATAGATTTAAATACAAATTTTGATAAGCAAAACGTAGACAAAACATTTGCGAAATTAATGAAGTCGATACAAAATAATTATTTCTGTAGCTTCCCATTGCAAAATTTTTAAAAACGTAGCAATAATAACCGGATGAAAATATCTGCGAGGAATAAAAAATTCTTGCACACATTATATAAACACTACAATACAATTATAATTGGTTGAAAAAATATTATTTAAAATATAAATATACATTTAAAAAATTATTAGCACGTGCTAAATCATTATCTTTTGAAAACCGAATTAAGAAATCGACAAATGTAATGCAGGACACTTGGAGAATAATTAATGATAAACTAGGTAGATCTCAAAAGGAAAACATATAAAATTAAAATTAAACGAGGATAATGTTCTATCTGATAGCTGGCAAGTCTCCAATAAATTAAATTCCTTTTTATTAATGTTGCCTCTTCGCTACTCACGGATAAGTCCGTCAAGTCTAACGAAGCAATTAATTTACTTCAGAAAAACTCTGGATTTTCAAACTTTCCTACTTTTTTTCTAAATCCCACTGTTATATATGAGATGAAATCAATAATCAAAAGCTTTAAAAATAAACCCTCCAGCGGCTACGATCAGATACCGATGAAATTATTTTTTCTCTTCCCAGATTATTTGCTAGATTTAATTATTAACTTAATAAATAAAACATTTGAACTATTTCCTTCCCCACTTAAACATGCTATTGTTATCGCGCTACATAAAGGTGGCGAAGAAATTTTGGCAAATTACAGGCCTATTTCAGTTTTGTCATCATTTAAAAAAATAATAGAAAAACAAATTAAGAATAGAATGTTATCTTTTGTTCACAAAAATAATATTATCTCTAATAAACAATTTGGCTTTCAGTCTTCTGAAGCCGCACAACCCATGCGGTTTATAGCTTCCTTAACAGAATTTATGACAGCTTCAATGCAAACAATTACATATCGACTGCTTTATTCTGCGATCCGTCTAAGGCGTTCGATTGTGTTGACATTCAAATTTTAATGGATAAGCTAGATTATTATGGTTTCCGTGGGATCGCCTTGCAATGGTTTCAATCTTACCTGAGTGGACGTAGTCAAACTGTTTAAATTAAAAATAATGGCAAATTAGTATCATCAAACACTTTACATACTTTGCGAGGCGTACCCCAGGGGTCGATTCTGGGACCAATCTTGTTTCTTTTATATATTAATGACTTCTACCGATCTACCAATGTCTGGTCACTTTACATTATTTGCAGACGACACAACTGTTCTCTGGACTGTTTCACGCCACCTCGCAGATTCACTTTCAAATATTATTAATAACGATTTAATTTTACTAAATTATTGGTTCTCAAAAAATAAACTGTTTCTAAATTCAACTAAAACATCATATATGGTATTTAAAAATTCAACACGTAATTTATCAATCAAAACCAATAATTCAGAAATTATACCTGCAAATGGTGTAAAGTTGCTGGGGTTAATTATAGATAAGGAATTAAAATTTGTGCAAAATATAAATAACTTATCTAAGAAATTGTCTTCAGCGTGTTTTGCTCTTAAGAATATTTGAAATGATACAAATTATAAAACTGCATTATGTGTTTATTATGCGTTATTTGAATCAAGGCTACGGTGTGGGATTCACTTCTGGGGAAGTTCAAGTAGTGGAAATTTTCAAAAAATATTCAAAATTCAAAAGAGGGCAGTACGCATCCTTGATAGAGCCCCATGGAAAGCTCACTGTAGACCCATTTTCCGAAAATTAGGTATCCTCACTCTAGCTAGTAATATAATTATTAAACTTTGTGTGTTAGCATTTGAGAATCGTAACAAATTTGTATTGACTAAAGATAAACATAATTATATGACACGATCGCAAAATAATATTTATTTTGACAAGCCAAATTCTGCATTTTATAAAAATTCATTCATGTATTTTGTCACGTATTATGTACAATAAACTTCCTGAGCGTTATAAAATTATAAATAGTAAACAGAAGTTTAAAACAATGCTAAGATCCATTACTATTGATAAAGCATACTATTCGATTGACGAGTTCTTAACAGATACCCTTACATAGTTTTAATTTTTTTAAATAAGGTTATAAGACTTAATCAAAAAATAATAATATATTGTTTTATGAAATATTTAATACATATTTTATACATTGTTTTTAAATGTTTTTTTTATGTGATTTTAACTAATGTGATATCTTAATACTAAATATTTGCTTTTGATGTGAAAATTATTACTTTATTATTTTTATCAATTTTATTAACTTTAGCGATTATTTTCATTTGATTTCAAAATTGTTCGCAATTCTGATCTGCTTTTATATTACTGTGATATCTTTAAAACAAATCTTGAGTTTCGTCCGATTGTCATTAATGATCATAAAGGGCGATTATTTTGATAACGAATCTAATTACCTTTAACACCTCATACATGTAACGTAAGTTTTATTTATACGCACCATTATACATATTATTTATTATAACAATATATTGTAAACCATGGAATGAATGGAATGAATATGAAACACTGTACTTTCGAATGATGGGCAATAAACAATAAACAATAAACATTCCTTCCTCCTCTGTACCCATGCTGATAATCGCTAAGCAACTTCTTTTTTTTCTAGGAATTTGATCATTCTGTTTCTTAATGCCAATTCAAAGATCTTAGAGAATACTGGAAGTATAGAGATAGGACTATAATTATCAGCACTGTTTGTATCTCCCTTACTTTTATAGATCGGCGTTACTTTTGCTTTCTTAAGTTCAGCTGGGAAAATCCCTTCTTTAAAGCATTTATTAATAAGCAATGTAATTGGATGTACTATAACGTCAGACATATATTTAAAAAGTTTTGTAGATAAGTTGAAGATATCCACAGTTTTCTTTGATTTAATAGAATCAATTATTCGTTTAATTTCCGTGACAGTACGTACAGTCGTAGAGATAGCATGTTGCAGTGTTATCTATGCTTATACTTCTCATGAGGTTTGTAGCACTCTCTTGAGTAACTTGAACACTGTTAATTATCTTTTCTCCAACATTAGCGAAGAAGATATTTAACTCTTCAGCTGTGAGTGTCGATTCAGGTTGTCCTTTCTGTTGGCTTCTCTCCGAATTAATAAGTTTCGATATTGCTTTTTGTTTATTTTCTGAAGCATTTATTATGTGTTCATTGCCTTTTTTTTCGCAGCTTGACAAGCATTTGTATATTCCGTCTTAAACATTTTATACACGCTTCTTGATTCTTCATTTTTTAAGACGTTTTGAATCACGTGTAAAGCATCTAAGGTATTTTTCATTTTGCTTAGTTCCTTTGTTACATAATTTATTTTATGTGTGCCAACATTTATTGTTTTCCTTTTTTTAGGAATAATTGCATCCACAAGTCCAATAAGAACTTCATGAAAAGTCGAAAAAGCATTTGAAGCATTCTTGGATTCCAGAAAATTATCCCAATCAACATCATTTAATTCACTATTTAAGTTTGATATATTTACCTGATTATATATTCTAGACTTGGTCTCTTTTCTTTTGGTTTGCGGTGCTACTAATATTTTGTTTAAATGGAGAAATTGTGCCATATGGTCATATTTCTTCCGTTGATATATTTATATTTTGAATGTTTTTATGTACAAATATATTATCGATGCACGTTCTAGAGTTTTTTTCCTATTCTTGAAGGATCCTTTGCTATCTTTATTAATCCGTATCCCAGCAATTGGTAAGTCAGTTCAATGTTATCTTTACTTTCAACCAGGAAACTGATATTAAAATCACCAGCCAACATTATTTCCTTATTTTTGTAGGTAGTGTTTGGAGACAAGCAATTTAAAGCTTCTTCCAAACCATTAGTGAAAGTTTCAAAATTTCCAGTTGGTGCTCTATAAATAATAAGAACTATAGTATTCATTACTCCTGAAATTTCAATATCTTTATCCACGGAAAAGTTTGATACAGTAGCAGCTTACTATATTATAATTTTCAATATTTAAACTTTCTATCTGATCTTTTGTAACCCATGTTTCCGATATGCATATTATATCTAGTTCATTTTTTGCAGCTAACATAGTTAGTTGGTCATTTTTTTTATTTAAAGACTGGATGTTGATATTCATCATCTTTATATTATGTTCCTTATTAGAGCGAATCTTCTGTACGGGAACGAAAAAACTTATATCTTCTTACTATTATCACTTCATCAAGTAAGTCAAAAAGGAAACCCAGTTTAAAGGATTTATTTCGTACATTTTCTTGCCTAGCACTGATTATTTCTTCGATAATGAACTCATGTAGTGGAAATTTGTCTTTTAAGATATTCTTTTACCGTAGTTGTAGTGGTTGTTGTCTTCGCTCTTCCAATGCATAACCAAGCTTGCTTATTCATGGCCTTGAAATCTTGTCTATCATTAGAGGTGTCGCTTCCGGTAATAACATTAGATATTTTTCCTTGTCCATGCATTCCGAACGATACTTCCGTCTGTAATCCTGATAGCATTTCATTCTTTTTTATTTTTCCTTGAATAATTTCGTTATTTCTTGAATCGATGTTGAGTGTTTTCGAACTAGAAATTGTGGCCGCTGATGTTGGCACTCGTAATTTTGATTTCGCAGATGTTGAGTCAATGTGCCGCGATATCGAAGTAGTTTTGTTTCGAGGCTGTTCTCTAACTTTATCAACCTTATCGTTTTGTTTATTTACCGAAGTTTTAAGCAAGCTAATAATGAGCTCCTGTTCTTCCGTACATTTTCCTAGTTGGTGTAGAAGTTTCTCGTACAAAGTGAACTGTTCCCTCACATGTAGTTCCTTCATCGCAGGTTGGTCGGATTCACCTCCATCTACAGCAGGGCATTCCACTTCAGTAGTAAAGGTAATTCCTACAGCTTCACCAAGCAGATTGAGGGACTCCAGCAAAGCTTCATTACTTTTTATACTAGTAGGTATCTTTTTATGTATAATGTAATCGACTAAATCGTCCTTTCTCTACTTATTTAATTCGACTTGTAATTGTGACACTGTCAACGTCGCCATCTTTTATTTTGTCGGTGTCTAAATACCTCAATCGAAGAAATAATTGTAACCTTTATGCAAAATTAAAGGGATTGATTTCATAGCGATAATTGGGTGGGACTGCAATTTATGGAATCGAATAGGATGATACTCAGAGTTACCATTTGAAGACTTCTTTAAATACAGCTTATTATGAAACATCGAATTACTGCACTGTTTACGGAAACGGGACAGGTATGAAGAATTATCGATTGCGACCAGCGGATGAGTGGAAAGAATATAAATGGGAAATTGAATTAATAGATTCGAGAAACCGGAACAAACTGACGATAATAAATTCAGTGACACGAAAAGTACATTTCACGTATGAAATTCTACCTTCATAGCGGACACAACATCCGAACACAATTTTACTGTAACAAATGAGTTCAAAGACGGCCCAAAAACAAATTTTACAACAATATATAATATTACAATGTAAAATCATGTAGTGTTATTAAAGAAAACGTTAATAAGTATCCCGTTGCTTGTTTCTACCGCTACTTAGCGCAAAATGTCTTTATAACAAAATTATTGAACGCCGAGTGGCCTAGCGGGTAATGCATTGAGCGTCGATAACAAGAGTTAAGCAACGTCTCGCTAGGTCAGTGCTTGGATGGTGACCGTAGCTCAGCGCCACCTATCCTCTATACTCGGTACCATTCTTAGTTGGGATACAATTAACTAAGCTTTAGCGGAATAGCGAACCGCTATAGTAACAGGCTTCCCACCCTTCCAATATGTCCCTTTGTCTTCTAATATCTCCCCAAGAACCCAGATATGCTTCACTGGCTTCGAGCTGTTTGCAATCTGATCCCAATCACAAACAATAATAATAACAATAATAATTATTATTGCTTCCTGCACGACGTGTAAACTATCCTGCTGACCTAAATGACCTGCCCTGACTTGACCTGACCTATGCCTCCTTGCTATGCCTCCTTTGCGGGCTGAGCGAACGGCGGGAATCGTGATTTGCGGGTTAACGGCAGGTTTGCGCGCACTCCTGGGGCCGCGCATCTCCTGGCACCACTCACTCTTGGCGATGCGCACCACATAATAGTAGCGACTATTATGTGTTCGGCTATTGTAGTATAGAGGGCGCAACAGATATGATCTTAAATTTAAATTAAATTTAAAATATTAGTTAGTTAAAGAGTCCGCAATCCTAAAGATTGGTTGGAAACAGCACGCCATGCCGATCTATCCTGAGCTAATCCCTTCATCTCCCTATAGCTATTCATCTCAACGTCTTCAACTATCTGACTCACATACTCCAATCTAGGCCTACCTACCCCTCTCTTTCCCTCCACTCTACCTTCTATGATCAATTGCATAATCCCCCCATGCCTAAGAATATGCCCTACTAATCTGTCTCTCCTACGCTGTAACACTCTCCAAATACTTCTCTTCTCCCCTACTAACTCTAGTACAGCTTCATTTGTTACTTTATCTTCCCAACCAATCCTCATCATCCTCCTATAACACCACATTTCAAGTGCTTCTAATCTACGCTTCTCTTCCTTTCCTATAGTCCACGCCTCACACCCGTACAGTGCTACACTCCAAACATATACCTTCAGTAATCTTTTTCTAATACCCAAGTCAATATTTGATCTTAAAATCTGTTCTTTTTCTACGAATGCCTTCCTACCCTGTGCTATCCTACACTTTATATCTACCTTGCTTCGATTATCTTTTGTGATTCTACTGCCTAAATAACAAAAATCTGACACTTCTTCGATTCTATTATCTCCTATTGTGATCCTCATTTTTCTACTGCATTCCTTTTTGTCACACCTCATCACTTTAGTTTTACCTATATTTATTTTCATGTTAAAATCCCTAGTCAATACTGCCTGCATACCATTCAATACCCTTTCTAAATTCTTTTCGCTTTCTTCCAATATAGCTATATCGTCGGCGAATCTCAGCATATATATTTTCTCTCCCTGTACATTCACACCTACACTATACTCTTCTTTTACTTTGTTTATTGCATCTTCTATATATAGATTAAATAATAACGGTGAAAGTGTACAACCCTGCCGAACTCCCTTCCCTATTTTTGCTACCTCTTCTTCCCCCTCAATTCTAACTAAGGCAGTTTGGTGTTTATATAAATTAAAAATTATTCTCCTATCCTTATAATCTATACCCGTTTTATATTTTAATATTATATAATCTATAAAATATTAACCATTGAATTCTATCGCGTAAAATATCCTGCTGGGCTAAATGACCGGCCCTAACCTGACCGGACCTATGCCTCCTTGCTATGCCTCCTGTGCGGGCTGAGCTAACGGCGGGAGTCGTGCTTTGCGGGTTAACGGAGTGTTCGCGCGCATGCCTGGGGCCCCGAAATCTCCTGGCGCCGTGCACGCTTGGAGCCGCGCACTCTTGGCGCCGCGCACTCTTGGCGCCGCGCACTCTTGGCTCCGCACACTCTTGGCGCCGCGCACTCTTGGCGATGCCAAGATAGAAGAGTGGAATTCACTTTCAAGAAATGATTGAATTTAATCATTTTGCATCCATTTTAGGTCAGATTTCTCACTATTATGTTGTTTTTTACGAAATGCCCCCCCCCCCCCGATTGAAATGGCACGAGCCGTCACTGGTATTAGCAGAAATGATCTTTTTACAAAAATTTTCTGATGGCAGATAACCGCTTACAAAATTTTCCATAAACACCTCCCTTGCCTTCTTTTTTTCGGGTGTGGTCTACGACTGTCTTTTAATTTTTGGATCTATGGTACAATAAAAAGTTAAAATTGTTCAAATCTTAAAACATACGTTTACAAAGCATTATTAATAAAGACAACTCGAAAAGAAAGAATTTAATGCTAATGAAAATATGAGCAACATTTCTTTTATATAAGATGAAAAGTATCCACAGCCAACTAGCCGTCGTTAGCGACAGAGCCAACTGTCCACTGAACCAAGGAACTGCAGAACTAACTAGTCGTCGAACCAACTGATCCATTGGGTTTTTGCAGCCAATTAATTTGGCAGCAAGTTAGCTTCGGTCACTTGTTCGATCCCTTTTATAGATCTTTGTAAAAATAAAAATGAAAAACAAACCTTCATCTATTTCATCAGTTTCTTCTCCATATTTTTTTGATACTGGAATATATTCTTTATCATTATCCGAGTCATAAAAGTCTGGCGCAGCATCTACAAAACCGTACATTAATTTTACAATGTTATAACTCAACTTACGTTTTGTATTTAGAAAATTCTATCTAAGAAAGGTATCGGATATGTCCCTTTGCATTCACAAGTACATACCTTTCGACCACTAAAGATCTCGGTTAACAATGAATCGTCTCAGAATACATCATAAGTTAAATATCCAAAAGTAAAGTTAGATCTCTTGCATTTTGCAATTTATATAATTTATTGAGACCACATATTTCGGATGTTTTTAGATTATTATGTTTCTAGTTAAATTTGATATTATTTTTCCAATATGCAACTGTAGCCCAAAGAATTTATATGCTATTCGTACATTGTTTTCCATACATTTACTCTAATTTCTTACAATATTTCTATTCTAAAATAGTAATTGAGGTTACTTAGGTACTTTATTTATACTTATACATATTTATAATACAGCTTACCTTCAGCTGGCGTATTAGCTTCACCTACGTTTTGTGTTGTCGTAACTCGAACACTTTCTCTATCCTTGCTTGATAGAGAAGGACCATCATAATAGCATCTCGTTTTATGCTGTTCCTCAAATTATGCACTACAATTTAGTATTAATAATATTTATTATTAATTTATATTTTTTACTACATTTATATTTTTCAACATGTGTTAAAAACTTAAAATTCTTGTCCCAAAATCAAAATAAAAGTGTAATTATAAGTTTTAACGGTAATAAAGCAATTATATTATTATATCGGGTGTTGTAAAAGATACCTTATAGTTTATAATTTTTATAAAAATGTATTTATTATATTATATACTAAACCAAAAGAATTGAAATCACAAGTGCAGTTTTCCATGGCACGAACTCATAATTTATAATTTTCTATATTGTAATACACGTAAGAATTTTTGTTATATATTTTCTTTAGATAGCAGAATTAAGAAATAATATTGCACTAACAATAATACTTATCTTTTTCTGAATTATTGATTCCGGATGCTCCTTCAAGCAATTGTAGCATTACTGTAAGTTCCCTAACGGCAATTGGAAGTCTGTATACCTTATTATGGATAGCTTCGCTGTGTCCAAGATGATTAGATAAGTCTGAGATCAGTTCCTTGTCCAGATTTTGTTGCTTTGAGAGCGTGGCAATGTGTTTTCTTAATTGCATACCTCTTAAAAGATGAGCATCACAAGCATTACACTTTTTAGAATATTCGCACAACAGCAAACATGCACGCATGTATTTGTAAACGGCTCCTGGTCCTAACAATCTGAAAATAAATGGGTTGTCTTGTTGTACACCTGCTCTATTTCTATGTGTAATAAATAACTTTATGCAATTATGTGAGAATGATGGCACAAGCACTGGAACTGTTCTTGATAGTTTTCCTCTTTTAGTGTTCCTTATATAATCGTTTAAATCATCGTTTTGTAATGTTTCAGCAGTGTCTAAGTCAGTAATTTTGATTCGTTCGAGTTCGCCTACTCTCCTCCGATTTAGTATTAAAAGATAAGTTAATGTAGATTATCCTAATTCTTTCCAAATTTTAGCAGTAAATTTTGATGATAACTCGTTATAACACTTCATTTGCAAATTCTTCAGGAAATCTGTCAAAACTTTTATGTCGTGCATTGATGGCAAAGCCGATTTTTTAGTTCGTTTAATCCGTATTAAATTATTTGAAGCTAATTTATTTACAGAGGTATCCAAATCAGCCAGTAATAATGTTTTAAAGTATTCTTTGGATTCATTTCGTTCCACGTCGTTCATTTTTATGCAATGCATAATGAATACTGAACAACACTTAAAGTAGTACCTAAGTTTAGGACGGTTGTTGGTGCTTCATATGTCCCATTTTCCTCATTATATCGACCAACTGCTTTTAAAGAATCTACTACAGTATCAGTGTGGCGGAATTAATGCATCTGATAACTTTTTAATATTACTATTCCGCTTTTTTAAATTTCGACCATTAGTTTTCCTAACACCCTTATTTCTGTCTTAATCATTCCATGAGTGTGCTGTTCGGTATATCTTATGCATAATTTATTCGCGTACATTATAATGAGTTCATCAAATCGAGCTGCCAACACTGCCTCAGACAATCTCAATACGGGAAAGATCACAGATTTTAATACATTACATGCCTTATGGTGAATTCTTCCTGCTATTTTTCTTGCATTTACGTTGATTCTTCGGCCATGATTTTCATTTAATTCTGCATGACGTTTCAAATGCTTGCGCAAAGATAATTGAGAAAATGTCTTTTTACAAACTGTACATGGCAGAAAATCGTCAAAATGATTTGAAGAATATTCTCTAGGTCGACGAGCAACATATAAAGTATTCGTATTAAATTTATTATCGGTGTTATGGAGATAATTTCCTTCATTTCTTAATTTTTCCAAAATATTTGCAAGTTCTTTGCTACCTAAAATTAGAAAATAAATGTGTGAAGTAATTACTTAGATTGATGAATTTTATTGATATTAATGTGAATATCTTGGTTAATTTAAAACATTTGGCTACCTTTCGGTATCGCATCACGTGCGAAATTTGATACGCTTTTAAATCAAAATTTACAAAAAACCTTAGGTTTCTTAGTGGAAGTATGTTCTACATTTCCATTCAGATTTCGTTCTGATAAACATACATTTGACTCGATATCGTCTAAAATAAATACATTGCATTCAGTTAAAACATTAATTTGCATAACGATGGCTATTTAATGTAAATTAATGTAATTTAATGTAAAGCAATGTATTATGAAATTTATGCATCGAAATTAAATTATAAACTACAGCGTAAGTTACGCAAAACAAATAAAAACGACGAAATAGACGAAACGAAATTATAATATTACGTAGAGGTCCTAGCACATCATTATTATTGGATGAAATATATGTAAGGGCTGGAGATGTTGAGAATTGCATATAATAATTGTGTTATACATATTTGGCACCTAACTACTACAATAAATAAATTAGAATAATTCATCATCCACAATTATAATTATTTTGCAAACAACCATTCACCAAAAAACATAGAATACTATCATAAAACATAGAATCCATTCTTCCGTATCCATCTGCTTATAATTTGTTACAGATGAGAGGTTGTTCAGTGAGCAATGAAAAGTTGTATACAGCGTTGCTCAACAGATAACTATGTTTGAAAATACACATTAGTAAAACCTTTAAATTGATATCTTTCGTTTATAGAATCATTGTTTAAATAAACGAATAAGCTAAAATGATTTCTTTTATTTTATTCTAAATCGTTGACGGGCCAAGTCTAATTTTTATCGGTCATATCACCGATTATGTGTGGATTTTTTTTGTAGTGACAAAAGGCGCTTAGAATAAAATTGCGTTTGTTGACCTATATTACACGCTGTATATGATGCTCATAAACACGCCTCTACTGTATGTAATATGATACTTCAGCGATAACAATTGAATTCCTAACTGTATCAAGCAATATTGTTGGTATATATATGCGTACATCACAGTTTTCTGCAAGAACAAGTCTATGAAAAATAGAAAACTGTAATACTGCCAATTTCTGCCACTCCGATCACGTTGGCTCTGTTCCGTTAACCCATCCTTAAAGAAAGGTTATTCGGTCGAGATGGGAATTGCGTATTTTGAGGTGTATACTGTGGTCTGAAGCAATGGCGGCTCGTACGATTTCAATTTCTTAAAAAATAACATAATAGTGAGAAATCTTCCAGAAAATGGATGCAAAATGATTAAATTCAAACTCTTCTATCTCTTCTATCTTTCATTGATATAAACTTTTCCAAAACTTTTTCGTTAAAATTGTAAATATCTCACACCACATTTATATTAATACACATCATCGCCAACGCGTTTAAACGATCATTACCCATAGTATTTCGCAAAAAAGTCTTGATTCTTTTAAGTGTTGGAAAACAATGCTCAGATTCAGCAGTGGTCATCGGGGTTGTTAAAATAATTTTAAATATTTTTATAGTTTCCGGGAAAGTTTCACTAAGATTATTTTGTAGCAATGATGAAAGAAAATTTGTGGCTCCAGTTATTTAATAAAAATCCGGACGCGAGTAAATGACTTGTAATTCTGTTTTAATTTGGTTTTATTCAAAGATGGATAATTTATTCAAAATGTTGGCATCGACTTGGTATTAAATAACTCAGCGGCTTGTAGATGGCCATGATATGAGTATCTGTCCTTCATCTGTATTATATATATTTTTGTAAATGTCTCTTGTAAAACGCCGCGTAAATGTCCGGTTTTGAGCACGCCTTGCACAAGTTTGCGATAAATTTAAATCAGGCAATGGCCTACCTAATTCTTTAATTTTTACTTTGTCCACAAGAGAAAGTCTACAAAACTCAATTTTCAATAAATAACTAACACTATTCATATTTATTAAATTATTTCTATTAAATATATTCTTGGAGAAACACATGGCAAAATCGTACATACGTACACATTGTACATACACAGAACAAATGCTACTGTCTTATCTGGCTATTCTATATAAATTTATATACATATATACTAGACTACTCTGTTCTCTGAACTGTGGCTATGGTTCTATGGCTGTTCGGCGCTAAAGTATCGTGGTATTAAATATTTTAAAACAACTATATATTCTTAGCTTTAAAGCAGCGTGACATCACGTTGCTATGACTCATTCCAAGCCGCTGGAATGTGTGTTACATTAGTCGATATATGGGAGAAGCGAACCGAATAAACAGAAGACATATTGCATACGGTCGCTCTCACTCTAGTGAGACTCACTCATTTGACTAGTACTTGCTAGCTGCCATATCGTGTTGAGTTATGAGTGTTATGTATGTTCGCGGCGCAAGCTTTATCTTTTAGGAAAAATAATGCCGAGATAAAATATCGCAATACAATTATATATCTACGGTGATGCACACAATGTTCAGGAGGGGCGCGCGGCCTGCATAAGGAACCGCCCCTGGTATGGCTATTATGTCTTTAGAGATGCATATTGGGAAAACTGTTTCTCCATCTGGATTGTGGATAGACATAGAACATGGTTATTTAGGGGCATCCCCAGATGGTAAAATTATAGATAAAAACTCATTACGACATTTTGTATCCTTCCAAAAAATACATAAAAACTTTAGGATTGATTGATAATAACGGCGTGGTGGAAGTAAAATGTCATCCGTCACTTATCCGAAAATCCATCATCCGTAAAGAAGAACATAAAATCATTACGAGAGGAAGCAGTTCAAAACAGAAAATTTTGTTTGGAACTTTACCAAGACAAGATACGACTAAAAAAGACGCACAACAATTATTATTAAGTGAGTTGGATATAATAAATTGCAAGGCATTGTGCAGGAAATATTTATACTTCTTTACAGATACACAGTCAATTAAATATCACGAAACGTGATATTTGTTATTATATTTCATATGTAAATGAATATTTTGACCCTCATATTGAAATTATATATAAAGACCAACATTTGTGGCAAAATGTTATGCTCCCCCGATTAAGAGTATTTGACATAAAATGCATTTTACCAGCTATCATACCTCGTAATGTGGAAAATAACACACGGTGTATTGATCCTCCACATATAATTGCCGCTCGCAACAAATCCAAGGTCAAGGCATTAGTTGGTGCAGAATCGCTAGAACCTGGGCTACTGCACTAACAAAAAATATTATTACAGAAGTCATCGGGACTGTAACCACAATCGACAAGATAAATATTCTTTTTAACAATAGGGTTCTTTGCGAAAGAACCAGAACTTACTCCAGAATTCCGAGAGGAAACATAATACAATATAATTATATAATATATTATGAATACATTATATAATTATAATACATAATGAATTATACAAATAGTTCAAATCTTCCATTCATATTTTTACCAGAATTAAATGCAAAAGTTTTAGTAGATACTGGCAGTTGTAACAGTTTCATTAAACCCAGTATTGCTCATCAAATTTATTCTCAATTTATTCATAAAGAACCATTAAAATAGCTTCATTTCACAATAAAGTTATGTAAAATCTCCCTTATTTCCTTCTTTCAATACATCGAACATAAATTTAATTTATTCGATTTCTCACCCAGATTTCACGAACTAATTGGTATCCACCTTTTGTCATAAATTCGTGCTTGTTTAAATATCCCAAACTCAAATTTAGAAACATCATAAGTTCCTCTACAGTCACATTTTCAAAACTTTGACCACGAAACAAAAATTACAGTAAATTTTAATCATTTTAAGCCTTTCACATTCAAATTATCCACTAACAGCACTCAAAAAATGAAAATACCTGTAAAACAAGACAGTGGCGTAGGTATTTTATATTACACAAACCTTGAAATTGCAGAAATTACAGAAGCTTTAGTAACAGTAATTAATTCCTGTACTATCACTACAATAATAAATTTGAAACAGAATCATGTGCAAATTACACTCTATGAACCCTTAGTTATTGAACAAATTAACGAAAGCGAAAATAATTTTATGGAAAATTTGGACAAAAATGCAATTGACAAATCAACAGACGATTTATTGTAAGAAAATTTGAAAAATTTAAGACTTAACCTTGTAATTCAAAAGAATATTCAGCCATTACCAAATTATGTAAGGAATTTAAAGATATATTTTATTGCGATTTTACACCTCTTTCACTTTCTAATCAAATCAAACATACAATCAATTTAACAGATGAAAAACCAATTTTTAGTAGAACATATAGAAATCCAGAAATTCCTGTCAGATGTAAATTCACAAATAAGGAAAATATTTATTTTTACATAATTAATTTTATAATTTAAATTACATAATTCAACATACAAACAGTCCATGGCGCTCTCCAATCTGGATAGTTCCAAAGAAATTAGATGCATCCAATAAGCGAAAATGGCGAATAGTCATTGACTATCGTAAACTAAATGACAAGACAATTCCAGATAAATTTCCGATACTAAACATTTCGGATATAGTTGACAAATTAGGCAGAGCACAATATTTTACCAAACTTGACTTAGCAAACGGATTTCACCAAATTGAAATGGACCATAAAGACATACCTAAGACAGTATTTTCCACAGACATTGGGCACTACGAATTCAAACGTATGCCTTTTGGCCAAATTTGCTTAGTTTACTTAGACGATATTATTATATTTTCTTCATCTCTTCAAGAACATTTAGTTAGATTAAAATCCGTATTTCAACGTCTTCGACAGGCAAGCTTCAAAGTTCAAATAGATAACTGTGAATTTCTTTGTAAAGAAGTTGGCTACCTTGGTCACAAATCACAAAAAAATGGCGTAATGCCAAATCCTGAAAAAGTTCAAGCTGTACAAAAGTTTCCCATTCCTAAAACAACTAAGCATTGCATATGCTCTTGAAGCATTGAAGCATTGAAGCATTTCTAGGACTCGCAGGTTACTATCGACGTTTAATCAAAGACTTTGCAAAAATCACAAAACCACTAACTACCTGTCTTAAAAAATATGCTAAAATTAAACACACACCCGCTTTCTTATACTCATTCAATCATCTAAAAAATCTTCTTATCAATGTCCCTATTTGAAGATATCCTGATTTCAAAAAGAATTTGTCCTTATAACTGCTGCTTCGAATATGGCTCGTGGCGTCGTATTATCCCAAGGTACACCCCCTCACAACCCACCAATTGCATATGCTTCCCGTACACTGAATGACACTGTACGAAATGATGCTATAAAACGAGAATTGCTTGGCCATTGTTTGGGCATGTAAATATTTTCGACCGTATTTTGTTGGTAGAAGTTGCACAATTTATACAGATAATAGAGCATTAGTATGGCTAGTGAACGTAAAAGAGCCTAACTCACAATTAGTACGTTGGCGTTTAAAATTAGAAGAATTTCCTTACAAAATTGTTTACAAAAAAGGCACTTCAAATACAAATGTAGACGCGTTATCAAGAATTCAATTTAATGCACTAGAAACCGAATCACTATTTAAGAATCCCGACGATATAGATGACATAATTGATAAATTTATTCAAAACAGCTCATGCGAAACTTAAAATTCTGAATATGATCAATATAAATAAAGAACAAACAGAAGACACCCTAAAATATATAGATTCAAACATACTTAAAATTAAAATTCTTGAAGATATTAGATTTCAACCCCCTGATACATCCGACACTGTACACAATAGTAACACACAATACGATTTTTTAAACATCCCAATTCTCGATGAAATAATAAACAGCCCTTGCAACTTATAGTAAAGAAATCTACAATGTAAAATTTAGTGAAATTAAGAATGAAATTTTTGTGAATAATAAAATCATTAAAGCCACTTTACTGTTGAATTTATCTGATATAAACGATTTTCTAAAACAATATATAAATAAAACTTCAGCTCATATTTATTTTCTTTCTAAAGAACTAAGACCATTTTTCCAAAAAATCAAGTCATTTCAAAAATCATAAATTAATTGAATGCTCAAAATTAATCAATAATGTTTTACCTGAGGAACGAAATTTAATTATCAAGTATAAACACGACGGTAAATCAAATCAACGAGGAATCGATGAAACCTATAAATATTAAAAACAAATCTATTATTGGAAATCTCTCAAAACCGATGTTACTAATTATATTAACAATTGCAATATATGTCATAGATCTAAATACAATACCACCCAAAAACCACCCAATTAATCGTTTATGTTAACTCAAACTCCTCCAGACCTTTTGACATTATACACATGGATATTTCATTGTAGGAAAAAAAAAATATTTGACATTAATCGACAAATTTTCTAAATTCCCTCAATCATATCCTTACGACGGTAACTCAATCTGTACATGTAAACAATTAACTAATTACTTTTCAAGTTTTGGACTTCCTCAACAACTTGTTAGCGACAATGGTACTGAATTTAAAAATGATAATGTGAAAACTCTTTTGAAAGCAAATAAAATTAATATTC
The DNA here is from genome assembly GCA_947310635.1 of Leptodirus hochenwartii. NCBI lineage: Eukaryota > Metazoa > Arthropoda > Insecta > Coleoptera > Leiodidae > Leptodirus > Leptodirus hochenwartii. The sequence continues at coordinate 14,366,078 of OX371180.1, read as the reverse complement.
ATTTTACTACACCATATTACCATGAATCAAATTCTCCAATCGCACGTTTCCATTCCACTAATTTAGAACATTTAAGATTATTAAAAGAAACTGACAAAAATGCACTTATCACTGATTTAATGCCTTACGCAATCATTGCTTATAACAGCACTATTCGTTCTAGCACTAATTATACCCCATATGAATTAATTTTTGGACATATACAGTCAAGAGATTCAATGTCTCTTATCCCGTTACAGCATATTATTTTTACGTACAAAATTATCTTTCTAATACAAAAACTCTATACGACCAAATTCAAAAATCATGCTTAGATAACAAACAAAAATTAATTGAGAAAATTAACAATGACAAACGAAGTAAAGACATAAAAGTAGGAACAACTGTATTCAAGAAAACGAACTCACGAAAAGGTAAATTAAATCCAAAATTTAACGGACCATTGCCAGTAACTAAAAATTTAGAACATAGTAAAATAGAAATTGAAAATCCAAAGACAAAAGTTAAAGATATCATTCACATAAACGAGACAAAACCAATCATTCTCATTACAGATGTACTTGGACCGTCATCGCAGACACCGGTGTAACATTTCATGACTTAAATAATAAACCTGGTCTTCGCCCTTATAAATTAGGAACAGTTAGGATTTTATCCAATCATCTATCCCTTACTCAAATTTATGACTTAAACCCTTTGGTAAAAGAATAGATTCCCATTAGTAACCAATCAAGTTGTTTAATTAACAACATTTCACAACACGACACATATAATAACGAATATACAAATCCCATAAAAACATTTAAAAAATTAACACTACGGTGTTAAATTATAATATAGAATATCACCCAAATACCGTAACAAGCATTAAGTAGCTAGATGTACATTTCAAGCGCTATGCGCCCATCTTCAGTAGCACAAAGTGAAACTAAATAAAATACATCTGTCACGAATCGTGATTGATATACTATCAAATAAATAAGTCAACATGACAGAAGTACTTCAAAATTGGCATATAATATGACCTATAAAATTTTTAAACAATATAAATTAATATAGATATTTTAAAAATTAAGATATTCTATACTAACATGTAATTACTGATAATCAGTTAGTTCTAATTTGTACTCTTTGATGCCAACATTTTAAATAAAATCTTTTTATTTTGATAAAATCAAAATTGAAGACAATTTTTCATGTCAAATTGTTAAATTATTTATATGTACTAGGAAAATTATGGTGAGATTCTAAAATATTCTCTTTCCTAATATGGAATATCATAACATAACGGCAAAATCTATAACCTAATTAAAGATTTTGGCAGAAAATTCCTATAATGAGATATTTCAATATTTTAATTTGATATTTCACACGCCGAGTGGCATATGCGGGTAATGCATTGAGCGTCGATAACAAGAGTTAAGCAACATCTCGCTAGGTCAGTGCTTGGATGTGACCGTAGCTCAGCGCCACCTAACCTCTATACTCGGTACCATTCTTAGTTGGGATACAATTAACTAAGCTTTAGCGGAATAGCGAACCGTTATAGTAACAACAGGCTTCCCACCCTTCCCATATGTTCCTAATATCTCCCCAAGAATTCAGACATGCTTCACTGGCTTCGAGCTGTTTGCAATCTGATCCCAATCGCAAACAATCAATAAATATTAATAAGCAAAGCTGTCAAACATATATGCATTGGCAAGGCCTCAAAATAATAAAGTAACTTTCAGATTTTTGATTAATTATTTATATTTTTGTTGAACTTAAACAGCAAAAATACGTAGAAGTGTGTTTATTTGAACTAAATGTAATCCAAAAAAACGATTATATACAAATGTAGAATAGGATATAATAGTATATATAGTAAGTACCTAATTGATATGCTACATACTTACTTTGTGATCATTCTTATTAAATGAAATAGGTAATATAACTACTTTATGTTAATAACACCAACATATTTTTTATTGACACTAGTTTCTAGCATTTGATAATTAGCTTTGCTCGAAGCTAGCCGTGTCAATAAAAATATTTTTCTAATTTGCGTTTCTAATAGAGCTATTAATGAACTCAAATGAGTTTGTTTATAGCGAATTTGAGTTCGTTTATAGCATAGGGCAATTTACTGTTTCAAAGTTGGTAGCACTGCTTGCTAGTTATCAAACGTCAAACTACAATAGAAAGCAACAAATAGTTTGATTTTAATTTTGTCCCTGAAATGTACAATTGTACGTCAAGCTACAAAAGAAAGCAACAAGTAGGTTAATTTAAATTTATTTGACAATTTATTTCAAATGTTCCAAATGTTCCAATAGTTAATATCAACAGTCAAAAAATTCCATAAATTTTTAAATTTCGATTTTTTATTTAAAAAGGGCATAATAGACGCAAATTAGAAAAAATAGTATAAAAAACTCATTTCATAAGTCATTTATAACACTCGTTCTTTAGAAAACTTGTTGCTACGCACCTCGTTTTCTAAACTTGAACTCGTGCAATAAAACCTGCCTTATGAAACTCGTTCTTTAATAAACTATTTTTTAATTTGCGTTTCTAATATAGCTATTAGCGAACCCAAATGAGTTCGTTTATAGCGAATTTGAGTTCGCTTATAGCATAGGGCAATTTACTGTTTCAATGTTGGTAGCTCTGCGTGCCAGTTATCAAACGTCGAACTACAATAGAAAGCAACAAATAGTTTGTTTTAAAATTTGTCCTTGAAATGTATAATTGTACGTCAAACTATAAAATAAAGCAACAAATAGGTTAATTTAAATTTATTTCAAATGTTCCAAATGTGCCAATAGTTGCAGTCAAAAAATTTCCTAAATTTTTAAATTTCGATTTTCTATTTAAAAAGGACATAAAAGACGCAAATTAGAAAAAATAGTATAAAAAACTCATTTCATAAATCATTTATAACAGTCGTTTTCTAAATTTGAACTCTTGCAATAAAACCTGCCTTATAAAATTCGTTCTTTAATATACTATTTTCGTGATATTAAAACAGAGTAGTTTTATTACTTATTTCATTCAGAAAAGTAAGTCCAAATGCTTCTCCCAAATGCCTAAATGTTCACCTCCTAAACATTACATTATTTTGCCATAATGAACTTTGTGATGTGTTAAATTAAAAGTAACGCAGATTTAAAATTTCCATCAAAATAAAAAAGGAACAAGAAACTTTCACACTTTTTAAAATATATAATTCTTTTGTGTCTTATATGAAAAGAAAAGTATATATTGTTTTATAGGGTAGTAGAGATCATATACGCCGACAACATCCGATTGTAACGCGGCAGTCCGCTCGAGTTTTAGACACGCATCTGTAAGAACGCCATGGAATTACGGCTGGTAATGTAACCAGCAACTGCGGTTGAGCAGTACCAAATTGCATCTCGTGAGAGCGGAGTACATGTTGTTTTTTGACTGCGTGTAGTGAAACTTCTCACGTTCTCTGTTCGAAATCGCGATTCACAGGTTCTCCATCAGTATAAGTGTGATGAAACCTGGATGAATCAACTAATCTGATGACACGTATAGAAATTTCTTACGTTACGGGACATATGTGTATAGTGCGATTGCTTGGACTTTAAGATAAGTGCGTATCTGTGAGAAGTATCTGTATATCATAGTTGATAGTCCAGTATTCAACTGTACATAAAAGTATGTGTCAGCGACTGTATCTATCCTGATAGGCAACCCAGTATTCTCTACCGCCTGGAAAAATTCCTAACACGCTATCTCATACTAACATATACGAAGCAGTGTTAACGATGTTATTCTTGGACATATAAATTTGACGATATAGCGTGCGGGGAATTATTAGAGGATTATTCTAGAAAAACTAGTAAACGTAAGTGCTTAAACACTATTTTTCAATTTGATATCAAGGTGCAGATTTTTCTTGAAAATATGTAAGCTATTATTATATTACAAAGGAGGTTACAGTATATTATACATATAATTCATATGAGATTTGTACGAATATGCAAATTAACAATGATGTTTAGTATATTGCATATAACTTATTAGCAAATATTGAGTCATACTCCCATTATTATTGTTATATGAAATCAATATGATGAAAATATTGTTTAAATATAAATGTAATTAGTTATGAATATAATTATAATAAATGCACTTATGCACAATGAAAAACATGTTTCGTGAAGGTTACTCGTCCTACATAAGATTAGAGTCTATGGGGGCACCGTGGTGCCGTGGTATAGTCGTAAGACTGGCACCGCGGAGTTGTGGGTTCGAATCCCGCTCCGGTCGGGGTATTTCTGGACTTGTTCTGGAAATAAAACACCTCCCGGACTATGGATATGCTTAACTGTGTATGTCAAAAGCAAAGTTATTGTCCAGGAGTGTCGCCACTCAGGTGTACCCTGAGTGTGCTGAAAGGTAAAAATTGTATGAGCGGCTTATACGGCAACGTAAGGCTAATAAGGACGGGAGAGCCTTCAGCGCCGCGCATCATCCCTTAAAAAAAAAAAGAGTCTCCATACAAAAACATGACAAGCATTGATAGTTAAGAAAATTTGTATGAAATAAGAAATGCCGATGAAAGTGAGAATCAAGATAATTTTCTATTCTAGTATGACTACGGAAACTATCTAAAGTTTATTTAGTTTAATTAGACATAAAACAGTCTGAAGGATTAAATCGATATTTCATGATTCTATTATCCAAATGTAAATTACAATTACAATTACAATTACGAAAGTTTATATTATTGCTCTTTAGCAAATATAAACGGAGTTGGTAATCTCGCCAAATGCCGTATGGGGTCATTTTAATTGCATGTAAACTCACCAAATAATTTAATGTGAAGAATGTTCGAGATATTGGCGTTTAGCAAAATGTATATTATGTCCATTTGGTCTCAATAACGTAATGGGTTTTGAGGATTATTTCAGCAAAGATATTTGGCGAAATTACATGTAGGCTTAAGAATTTTTTTTGATGAGTTTACATGCAATTAAAATGACCCCCTACGGCATTTGGCGAGATTACATACCACCAATATAAATATATATTTTTATTGCACTCTATGAATAACACCTAGAATGATACTCAATAGACAATGAAAGTTAATAGATGCTCATACGAAGATGATATCACAGATATAAACGGAAAATGTTTCATAAATCCATACTGAGATTCACACGTTCGCATTTAGATCGTTTTCAGATTGTTCTTTTTATGAAATTGAGCATCCTTAAATTACTCTAGAAGAAGCAAATCTAAAAAAAACACGGTTGTTTTAACACCAGTTGATATCCTGACTTAGCTCGTAGTGAGTAAAGATGGCACCAGTAGCGTAAAAGTAAAGATAGTTGAAGATAGCTCTAGCATCGTAAAAGTTTTACGGTGTTAAAAAAATAATATAACTGAAATTAATAGCAAGCTAAGTCGATATCGCTTGAGCTAATTCCTTCATTTCCCTATAACTATTCATCATAACGTCCACTTCCACTATCTTACCCACATACCCCAATCTAGGCCTACCTACCCCTTTCTTTCCCTCTTCTGTATCTTCTATAACTGATTTCATAATATCGATCCTCAATAATAATCGATCCTGCATCTTTTCCCCTGCGTGTTTTATTAATTCTGCTGGTATCATATCTGCTCCTGCTGCTTTGTTATTCCTTAAATCATATAATGCTTGAACAAACTCTTATCTAAGAATACTAGGACCTAACTCATCATGATCTTAATGTTCTCCACTTTCTAGCTCCTCCTATATCGCTATATAAATCTTCCAAATACTCCTTCCACCTTCTAGCTTCTAGCTGTGAACTCATTTCATTGTTTATTACATATAACGTTACCCTTTGGATTTATTTTAGAGAAATAAGATTAAAATTTTCTATAGTCCAAATCTACTCGATTCGCTCACATTTTCATTTTATTCATTCATTTTTTAAGTTTTAAGTTTTATTAATTAAGTTTCTTACTTCCCTATATCTTCTCTGTCCTCTTTCTGTATTTATATTTTTAACTCTCCTTTCCTTTGTCCTTACCTGTATTATATTAACTATTTCTTCAGTTATATATTGCTTTCTAGTTATCTTCAGTTATCTGCCCTTTTCTTTGCGCATAATACATATTTTAATAGTCTAATTTTCACCCATTAGGTATGTCGTCCCTAGTTGTCCTAGTAGCTACGGTTTCTACTTTTCTTTCTGGCATGTTCCTATTTCATGTTCAAGGACTGTCGATCTTCCTTTCCTTTACCTACTGCTGCATTCAAATCTCATATTATAATTAAGTTTTTTTGCCCTTTTACAATTGCTAACTTGGATTCGCATCGTAAACTGCTTCTATCTCATCATCTCCTGAGCTGTGTTTGGCATATATACCTGTACCACAGACAAAACAATGTATAAATAAACAGTGCAACTGTATAGGAAAAAGAGCCATGGTTGCATCCATTGCCATGGTTTAGTAGACAGCAGAAATATTTAACAAATTTTAACAATTCCAAGAAAGGCAAGCGATTTTATTTGTTACTTACGAAATCAGATTTAAAGGTGATCCTTTAGTTCTGTTTTCTGTTTTATAAAGGCAATCCTTTATTATGATATTAATGTGATATACGATATTAAATAATAATAGGACGGCAAGTTTATATAATTTATAAGAAGTCTGTTTGCATTATTTAAGCAATTTTTTTTCTATATGTGTGTAAATGCGATAAAAAGGCATAAATAATGTACATATGTAAATGTTTCCAATTATATGAAAATATTTTTATGTTTGAATAGCTTGTATTTTTCAACTGTATTTTTAAAACTGTATTTTTCACGACAAAAAAAAATTTTTATCCCTGAAAATAAATTTGTTAACGTCAGAAAGCTGGAAACGTCTAAAAACGATCACTTTCAACGAATACAAGCATTTTTAGACATTTTTGTGCTTCGCGGACGAAAACTGTATTTTTCACGACAAAAAAAAATTTTTATCTCTGAAAATAAATTTAGTTACGTCAGAGAGCTGAAAACGTTTAAATGATCACTTTCAACGAATACAAGCGTTTTTAGATATTTTCGTGCTTCGCGGACGAAACCTGTATTTTTCAAGACAAAAAATATTTTTTATGTGTGAAAATAAATTTATTTACGTCAGAGAGCTGAAAACGTTTAAAAACTATCACTTTCAACGAAAACAAGCGTTTTTAGACATTTTCGTGCTTCGCGCACTAAAACTGTATTTTTGACGACAAAAAATATTTTTATGTCTGAAAATAAATTTATTTACGTCAGAGAGCTGGAAACGTTTAAAAACGATCACTTTCAACGAATATTGATTGATCTTTCCTGGATTGCAACTATTAATCGTCCAATGATTAATTATTATTCTCATTGTTAGAATGAATCGTCTAGTCTTCATTTTCGCTTTATTCCAGATTGATTAGTTAGCATAATTGGAATTATTATTGTTTATATTCACGACCCAAAAAATAGCAATCTAACGAAATCTATTCTAACATGTGCTACATCGATGCGTGCGCTAAAATGATGATTGCATGAAGTATTACAACGTTTACCTTTAATATAATTTTTATATTGGTTTGTGTGATTTACACTGCCTGTTACGCAGACATAGGAGCGACAGTTATATATCAGTTGGAGTAGAATTGATAATAGAATCAGTATTTTGCGAAAGTTTATTACTATACAACGAGTCTGACTTTTACAAGCGGTGGTGCAATGTATCCAGGTTTATTTAATTCGTTTCGCATAATTTCTTCTCTATTATTGCCTAATATGGAGAGGACAATATCATTGTTTTAGTGAGATTCCTTTCATTTATGACAAATGTTGTTTTATCTCTATATTAGTTGCGTAGTGCGTAACTTTTATATATGAATTTAGGGTATATTATATATTTTTTGATATCGTTAATCGATACTAGTACCATCATCTTCAGCTACTTTAATTCCTACGCTACTGGTGTCTTCTTTCGATATCTTGACTCAGTATATGATGAGTCAGGATATCGACGGGTGTCGATATGGCATGAATATAAAATATAACACTTAGTGGTAAAACAACCGCTTAAAGTTGATACGTATTTTTATATAGACTTGCTCCATCTATTCATACTCCATCATACTATCTATAGACTTGCTCCTCCGTGTCTAACATAATAGTTATAATTCTATGCCTTAGTTTATAAATTTATAAATTTAAAAAACTATTTCGAACTTTGTTAACCATATTTTAGAATCTCACCATAATTTTCCTAGTATAGATAATTTAACAATTTTATATCTTAGTTAGAATTGAGGGGGAAGAAGAGGTAGCAAAAATAGGGAAGGGAGTTCGGCAGGGATGTACACTTTCACCGTTATTATTTAATCTATATATAGAAGATGCAATAAACAAAGTAAAAGAAGAGTATAGTGTAGGTGTGAATGTACAGGGAGAGAAAATATATATGTTGAGATTCGCCGACGATATAGCTATATTGGAAGAAAGCGAAAAGAATTTAGAATGGGTATTGAATGGTATGCAGGCAGTATTGACTAGGGATTTTAACATGAAAATAAATATAGGTAAAACTAAAGTGATGAGGTGTGACAAAAAGGAATGCAGTAGAAAAATGAGGATCACAATAGGAGATAATAGAATCGAAGAAGTGTCAGATTTTAGGCAGTAGAATCACAAAAGATAATCGAAGCAAGGTAGATATAAAGTGTAGGATAGCACAAGGTAGGAAGGCATTCGTAGAAAAGGAACAGATTTTAAGATCAAATATTGACTTGGGTATTAGAAAAAGATTACTGAAGGTATATGTTTGGAGTGTAGCACTGTACGGGTGTGAGGCGTGGACTATAGGAAAGGAAGAGAAGCGTAGATTACAAGCATTCGAAATGTGGTGTTATAGGAGGATGATGAGGATTGGTTGGGAAGATAAAGTAACAAATGAAGATGTACTAGAGTTAGTAGGGGAGAAGAGAAGTATTTGGAGAGTGTTACAGCGTAGGAGAGACAGATTAGTAGGGCATATCCTTAGGCATGGGGGGATTATGCAATTGATCATAGAAGGTAGAGTGGAGGGAAAGAGAGGGGTAGGTAGGCCTAAATTGGAGTATGTGAGTCAGATAGTTGAAGACGTTGAGATGAATAGCTATAGGGAGATGAAGGGATTAGCTCAGGATAGATCGGCATGGCGTGCTGTTTCCAACCAATCTTTAGGATTGCGGACTCTTTAACTAACTATATCTTTGTTCAAAGAGTTAATAAATTAAATTTGCTTGAATCACTAGAAAATCAAAAATACCGTAAAAGCACTAATTATAATTTACTTAATGACCAGTTAGACCTAATCTCCTCCCCATTATTCTATATTATCTGTAAGTAGATAATATAAATAAGTTTTCTGTAATTCGTTTTTCATTTCATGATAATTCTTAATAAGCGAAACTATAGTCGAATAAATCTTCGTTTTTAACTGTGATATAAAACATAATATTTTTTATTTCTCTCCCTGCTATGAGTCCTTGTTCATACACTAAAAAAATATACTATAACTATGTTTCAGATGTGCTGAGTAGATGATATGCAAATATATATTTTGTCAATACATGTATATATATATATATATATATATATATATATATATATATATATCTTCCCTACTTTATCTTCCCAACCAACCCTCATCATCCTCCTATAACACCACATTTCGAATGCTTCTATTCTACGTTTCTCTTCTTTTCCTATGGTCCACGCCTCACGCCCATACAATGCTACACTCCACACATATACTTTCAATAATCTTTTTCTAATACCCAAGTCGATATTTGATCTTAAAGTTCGCTCCTTTTCTACAAATGCCTTCCTACTTTGTGCTACTCTATATTATATCTACTTTACTTCGGTTATCTTTTGTAATCCTACTTCCTATACAAGAAAAGTCTGACACTTCTATTTTTTATACAATTCTTTTTTTTAATAATAAGAAACGAACGGTTCTTTTATTATTTCATATCCTATTCTATTTTAAATCTTGCGCCTGTATTCCTTCTTGTCACACCTCATCGCTTTGTTCTTGCCTATATTTATTTTCATGTTATAATCCCTAGTCGTTACTTCATTGCATACCATTGTTCATGTTCTAAATTCTGCTCCCTTTCTTATGCGGTAGCTATATCGTAGGCGAACCTGAACATATTTATTTCCTCTTCCTCAATTTTGAGGCCCATATTATACTCCCTTTAACCTTGTTTATTGCATTTTCTATAAATTAATATACTTCAGTTATAACTATATTATTTCATAATGTTTATTAGCACCCCTGGGCTTTAATATTTATAATCTAGAGGTTATACTTTTCTAAAATAATGTCTAAGAAAATCGTTTAATTATCTGGAATTTTATTTTTCTGATTATTCATAATAAAAATCGTAATGATTTGGTTTCTATTATATCATATTATATATTCATTTTTCGGAGGCTCGAGCTATTGCGTTAGTTTTTTAATTTTAAGAAGTCTTATTATTACTAGTAATTTCTCGATATTTAAATAATATTTTGGGATTCATTTCGGAAATATATTTTGATGTCACACTTGAAAGCTAACTGGAAATGTAACAGACCTAAGCTATAATAATGTAGTGTATTAGTGAAAAAAAAAATAGTCATTAGACTTCGGACTAGGTCATAATAAAAATATTACATTCAGTTGTGTTATTTTAAATTAATTATACTAGATGTATTTGAAATACTGGAAATACTCGTGCGAAATACCTTATTAACCACTTGTATTATATATACATATATATATATATATATATATATATAAAATTAACAACTAAATTAATACAATATAAAACAATTATATATTCCTATAAACAAGTGCTTTCGATTTTCAACCAGTTTTTAATCAAAAATATCAGCCAATCACAATTCGTTTCATTTATGAATTATTTTGTATGTGATTGTATGTATTATAATTTGCTTAAAGTTAGCATGGTACTGAATTAAAGCTGAAATAAACCACTTGTATATATAATAGCGGAATATTAAAGATCTTTGAGTAAGGCAAAAAGTTATCAGGTTGGTGTAAACAAAAACAATAACAATGCAATCACTCCGGAAATTATAAACACAAAAGCCCCAGAAAAACTAGTCCCATTGAAACGCATGAGTACTATTTGAAATAATACTCAACAGTTAACGCTGCGCGGTGTGCAGAAAAATGCTTATTTACACGTATCAAAACTTGACTCGAAAACTTGTGAAAAAACTGTCTTAATGTTCTTGAAATTATACACTTATCAAAAATCGATGACGCAGATATTTGGCCAGAAGGGGTAACTATAAACAGATTTTTTTCACCCTCGACCGAGAGTAGAAGAGAGACCATAGTTATCTCTAATAAGAAACGATGCGATACATCAATTCAACAATCGTTCTTGCTGATTCACATCAACAACCAGTCGCTACCCAATAAAATTAACAAGCTTGAGGTCTTATTATAAACCCACAGTGCTGATATATTATTATATATTTTTTATTTTATTTTTGTCACACTGGCTTCGAGATGCCCTCATTCTCCAATAACCAATATTCTTAAAAAATAAGGGAATAGACAAGGGGTCGGTCATAAGGGGATTATGTACGATGTTGTCAAGCGGTCGGTCATGACATTTAGGAATTACAAGAGGTAGACCACGGTTAGGAACGTTCACACTTTCCTTTCTCCATTTTACATTTTATATTTTAATTTCGCTTTCAATTATGAATTTGTATATAATCCTGTAAATACCGATATCATTAGTCCTTAAAATACTTTTCCAATCAAATGGTGCACTTGTCAATTTGTATAATTTATTTAACATTCGTATTCTTTCTTTTCTGTGGTTTCGGCATTCCAATATTATGTGTTGCATAGTTCCCATTTCCCCGCATTCGCAGTAGGGATCCATTTTTAATTTTATTCTATATTCATATTCCGGAGACCAGCAATGATTAGATCTTAATCTATCGAAGATTTGAATAAACTTTCTGCCCAAATTCAATCCTTTGAACCATAATTCTTTATTTCTAGTAAATATTGATTTATTGAATCTCCCCGTGTCTTTATTCCAGTCATATTCCCTAAACTATGACGTCTTTATTTCTTGATTTGACCATGCTATCATATCAATTTTTGTTAATAAATAATCTTTTGATATTTCTTCTAGATCCCAAGCTCTTTTCGCGTATCCATTTGCTTCCTCGTTTCCCTTGATATTTGCGTGTCCCTTTACCCACATTATCACAATTTCCTTATTTTTATAATTTTCCAGATAATATATCTTGACAGAATAGAGTTGTAATACAGTTAGATTTGTTTTTATTATACGTTATATTCTTCAGGTAGTCGACTGAACTTCTGCTGTCTGAGCATATTACATTTTTGTATCTGTTTTTTTCCATAATTTTTAGGCTTTCAAAAATTCCGATTAATTTCGGGTTTTGCGAATTGAAATGATATATTAATGATAAGCGAACATTGGCTGTCAGAAAACAATATTCTCCATATATCGATCAAAAGCTACAGGCTCATTAGCTCCTTCTGTAGAAAAACTAAACAGTACGGTGGTGTTGCCATTTTCGCCATATCAACGCTAAAGTGTAAAAGAAGAAGGGATATTGATAACATGTCAGTTGAAGGAGTAATGGAATTGTGCTACGTTGAATGTAGACATACAATATTTTAAAATATTTATCGCCCTCCTGGCCAAATTACAGACTTATTAACATCCTTGGATGAAGTATTGGATAAGTTGTCTAGAACCGATAAGAAGACGACGTTGGTGGCGACTTCAATGTCAACCTGATATCCGATTTCGGTGAATCTACACATTTCTGTGAGATGATGTCTTGTTATAACTTCCAGATAACCACCAATTAACCGACACGTACCCACTACAACAATACAAAAAACTGTATAGATATTTTTTTTATAAATTTTCAAATTGAAAATATGTCCGCCTGTAATGTAAATGCAAACTTTTCTGACCATAGTGCTCAAAGCCTATGTTCCTGCGTTAACGAAGGCAATGACCAATCATTGTACGTGTATAAGCGTTGTTTAAACAAAAAATTATTCTTTATATTTCTAGACTCGTTAAATTCCAAAAATTGAAATTGTGTCACAAGTGCACTGTTGTTAACTCTGCTTTTAATGCCTTTATGTGTAAATTTTACTTTATCTTTAATTTGCATTTTTCTTTAAAGAGAATGCAAAATATACACCATAAAACAAACGATTCTTGGACCACTGCTGATGTGATGCAATTTAAAAATAAGGTCGACTGTTTCAGCAATCTAAGTAAAAAATACCCAATATTCAAGCCTTATACAAAGCTATTAAATAAGGAATACCAACTTTTTATACTGAAAACCAAACAAATATACTATGATAACATTATTTTAGGATCTAGCAACAAATCTAAAGCTATATGGAATATCATAAAAAATAAAACTAACATAAATGATAGTGTTAGCGGTATAAGATCTAGCGATAACCAAATATTAACATGTGAAAACGCAGCTAATGCATTCAATAAATATTTTGCAGAATTTCCCTCCATACTCTTCCGAAACTTGCCGGGGCCAACTATGGAAACATACGAGTATGTAGATAATATATCGCAATCAATGTTTATAGAACCAACAAATGCTGCGGAAATTATTAGTGTTATGAGGTCATTAAACTCAAGTTCCAGTGTAGATATTAATGGTATTTCAACAAATTTCCTTAAAAGTTGTATAAACAGTATTGTCGACCCACTAACTACAATATATAATTTATCGTTTACTACTGGTACTTTCCCGGATGCTTTAAAAATGGCACTTGTACGCCCTTATTTAAGAAAGGTGACACCTCTGATGTTTGTAATTACAGACCCATCAGCCTGCTTCCCATCTTCTCGAAAATCCTCGAAAAATGAATGAATAATAGTCTAGTCAATTTTTTTAATCATAACAATATCTTCCACAATGCGCAACATGGTTTCCTGTAGGACAAAAATACAGACACTGCCTTAAGGGAGATCCTAGATTTTATTGTATCTAACATCGATCGGAAATACAAAACGATAGGCCTCTTTGTAGACTTATCAAAAGCCTTTGATTGCGTGTGCCATGAAATACTATTACAAAAACTCTATATTAATGGCTGCCGAGGAATAACATTACAATGGTTTGAAACTTATTTGTGCGACAGATCGCAAATAGTAGCATATGGAAATTCGTAGTCGGATAACATACTTACAAACAGAGGTGTTCCTCAAGGATCCATTCTAGGTCCAACATTGTTCCTAATATATATGAACGACTTGTTCAATATGTTCCCCAACGAAGTTGATTGTAAAATAATAACCTACGCTGATGATGCAAACATTTTAATATCTAATAGCAATATGATAGGGTTGCGAAACAAATGCAGTATGGTTTATCGACAGATTTGTAAATGGTTTCAGCAAAATAGACTAATTTTAAATAAAGACAAATCCAACTGTGTTTTGTTTCGCTCCTCTTCATACCATAACGTATCAAATAACACAGTTCTCGATATAGACAACCAGCCTGTAGGTATAGTAAATAATGTAAAATTATTAGGACTACATTTGGACCATGTGGAATTATTATGTAAAAAACTAAGTTCTGTGAGTTTTAGTATTAGATCGCTGAGCCTCAGGTATAGTCTGTATGTATATAAAATAGCTTATGCCGCATATTACCACTGCATTATGAAATATGGCATAAACCACTGGGGAGCTTGTGATACAATCCCAATGCAAAGACTATTTGTTATACAAAAAAGAACCGTTCGAGCACTGGCTAAACTACCATAGACCTAAACATACTCACTAACTATGCGACATATATTTATGAAGTCTTGATTTTTGTGCACAAACGATACTTTTTATTCAATAGATACGAACAAAAGCATCCTCACGAAACGAGATACAAAAAACTACTGCAAATACCAAGACACAATCTATCACTTTACCAAAAAAGTTCATTTTATAATGGGTGTAAATTATATAACAAACTACCTCGCACCATCAAAGAGCACAATTGTATTAAAAAAATTAAACTTAGTATTAAAATAATGCTTATCGATCTTTGTCCTTATTCTATAGATGTATATTTTACGTCCTAAGCTATATATTATATGGTATAAAACACATTAGATAATACATTGACACAATTAGCACCGTAAATATACATTATACTGTTTTGTAATATATTTATTTTGTTGGTGTTAATAAAGAATACTTACTTACTTACTATCCTCATTCGATATTATACCATCATATAGTTAGTTAGACTGGCACCACGGAGGTTCGAATCCTACTCCGGTCAGGGATATTTTCTCGAGGAAAAATCGCCTCCGAACTATGGATATGCTTACTGTGTATGTCAAATGCAAAGTTCTTATCCCTAAGTGTCGCCGCTCAGGTGTTCCTTGCGTTGAGTTTAAAAGTTAATAAAATGTGTGTGAGCTGGCCATAATGATTACGGCAATGTAAAGCCATTAGGGGTAGGAGAGCCTTCGGCGCTCATCCTTAAAAAAAAATACCATCATTATTATTTTTATATTAATTACTTAATCATCAACATGGATCGAGGTTCTAATTAAAATTTCCATGGCACACACTAACTACCGACATATTTTCCGTTATAGTTTGGATTAGAACTTGTGGCTTGTGCATTGTAAAAAGAAAATTTCCACCAGACTAATAAAAAAATAATATTTTTTCTTTATCATATTCCTTTGTGGTATAGGAGTACATAGTTAAAAAAATTTCAAAAGAAATTCAAAATGACAAGCAAAAATTTTAAAAAAACTGAACCAAATATATAATAATCAAATTAGAATAAAAACTTACGTATTTGTTTCCATTCATTGCAAAATCGTCACGACGGCGTTAAATAATTTTATAAAACATCACCCAAAAACCGTAACACAAAGCATTTATTAGCTAGATACGCAGAAAACTGATCAATCATTGCTTGGAAGATTAATAATTGCAATCCAGGAATGATAAATGTACACAAGCTATTCACACATAAAAATAATTTTATAAACTTAGAAACATTTGTTATCGCATCTCATTGTTCGAATGAATCGTCTGGTCTTCATTTTCGCTTTATTCCAGAATGATTAGTTAGCATATTTGGAATTATTATTGTTTATATTCATGAGCCAAAAAAATAGCAATCTAACGAAATCAATTCTTACATGTGCTACATCGATTCGTACGCTAAAATAATGATTGCATGAAGTATTACAACGTTTGCCTTTAATATATTTTTTATAATCGTTGGTATGATTTACACTGCCTTTTACGCAGACATACGAGGAATAGTTATATATTGCAGCATTGGAGTAGAATTGGAATGAATATTTGAAACGTACTAAGTTGTGCATGTCTCGAATAGTTTTTCCTTAAATGGTAGGTTCTTTGAGCAGAAGGAAGGTACATCTATGGGAAACAATTTAAGTCCTTTTATTGCTAATTTATTTATGAGTTACTTTGAAACTAAATTGAAGGCAACTGAAAATTATTTTCCTAAAGTTTGGGTCAGATACGTAGATGATATATTCGTGGTTTTTGAGACTCAACAATCTTTAATAAATTTACTAAAGTATTAAATTCGAAATATCCTTCCATCAAATTTACTTATGAAATAGAAAATAATAATCAGTTGCCATTCTTGAATGTTTTAGCCATTAGAAATAATAATAAATTAGAATTCGATATCTACACAAAAGCTACTAACACGGACAGCTATATTCGGAATGATTTAAATCACTGCCGTCAACATAAACATGGTGCTTTCAATTTTTTAATGAACCGCTTATTAATTTTCCGCAATTTTCCATTATCTAAGGTGAGATAGAACATTGAATTGAATAATATCCGGAATATAGCTGTGCAGAATGGCTACTGTTCTCTAATTGTAAATAATATATTGAGAAAATTTAGAACAACGAAAGATATTAGAAATATAAGTAGTTTAGTAAAAAGTAACGATTCGACTCATAAATTTGTTAAACTTCCTTTTGACCCAATCATTTCTCGCAGTTTGGATAGGATTTTGAACAAATATAACTTTAAATAGCGTTTAATATTTCTAATAGTCTTGCCAATTTTCTGGGGAATCCTAAAGATTTAGTAGATATGAAGACAAAATCTGGTATACATGAAACTGTTGTTCTAGTGGTCCTAAGGTTGTCCATAGATCAAACACGCAGATCCATAGAAGTTAGATTCAAGGAACATTTAGCTCATATTACAATAAATAGAAAAGATAAAAGTGCTGTAGCTGACCACATCTTCGATTCCGGTCATCCTATTGAAAGTAGTTCACTTAAATGTGTTAGGAATTATTCCGAATTGAATGCTATCCGAATTTATATTCATAGATTAAAATCTAATATAATGAATTTAGAATCAGACCTGATATCATATTGTTTGGTCAATTTAATTAACAAGTAAATTTTTGTTGGTTAGTTTAGTTGGGTAACCCTTGAATTTTGTTATGCGTTTGCGCAGTTGATCATAGCCATCTGCAATTCATTTTCATAGTTTATAATAACTACGATAGAGGTCGCATGAAGGCGGGAAACTGCTGTTACAATGTTATTTCGTTCAATTGTATAGCAATCCGTGTGAGTAACAGAGGTATCTTTATTTGTTCTATTATTGTGCTACTGACGATAGGGGCATAGCCTCCGAAATGCGCATCTAGCTAATAAATGCTTTGTGTTACGGTTTTTGGGTGATGTTTTATATAACTGTTTCTTATATTTCACTGAATCATTTGTAATTTTTATTATATATATTTTTATTTTAACCTTTTAACTTTACCGAACGATATCTGTGTTAGGTTAATAAAAATTTCATAAAGTTACTGCGATAGACAATTTTCGATTAAAAAATCTTATAACTTTAACTTCGATTTTAATATTGTCTTTAGATTTTAACATTACCGATTTGGTATTTACCGCGAGTACGGCTCTTTCAGATGCAATAAGCCGCGTGCCAATAATTTCGATCATCGAGACAAACTTGAAATTTCGGATGGGATCTGTTTAAGCAATAGTGATACAAGGATATTTTTGGATGATTCATTCATATTTGTTTATAGCGGTGGAGCTATTAAGCAGATACAAAGCTTTTATGAACTGTTATATTTTATATTACTGTGAACATGTTGATATAAGTAATTTTCTATATCTTGGCGGACCTAATTCATCCTCTACTGCGCATAGGGGTTGAACTTCCAGTACCAAAGTGCTCAAATTGTAAACTGCATATCAAAATTCAGATTGAGAATATTTAATGTATGAATATATACGGCTTCGATTAAAGTCCACTATTTAGTCACAAGTTTCCAGTTATTTATTATTTGATTTGATCAATTATGCTAATATAATACTTTCTGTATTTGTTGGCTGTCGATATGACAAAATTGCAGTAATATGAACACACCCTCAAATGACAAAAATGCAATGGCGTCTTCACGAGCATCAGGATTCGGGGTGTTGAAGCGGTTATTATGTTTATGTGTGCGCCACTGATACTACAACGCTTAAGAATAGAGAGGCGATTCTGAATTGTATAGTAATATTATTGGTCTTATGCATAAACTAGTCTTAATTTATAATGCACAGTCGAAGGGGCGGACCCGCCACTTATAAAAAAAATAGCCTATATCTGTCGTGTTAATATCTGTGGCAAATTTCTAGCAGTTTATATGGCTTCAGCCAGTAGAATAATTTAAAAAATTACTAATGTCATTGCTTCCTTGAAAAATGTCTTTATCGAATTGCTGCGCACTAGAAATGAGTTGCTAAACTAGATAAAGTTGCGCATTTTATTCGATGTTGTGGAGGGATTGATTAAACGCATAAAATCTTTATCTCCAGGTACGTAACACTAACCATATCCTTTTTCTAGTATGACAAAAATTCTTCCTCTTTTGAACAAATACAACCAGGACCATATTTTCATTTTTATGTTACATTTTTATAATTTAATTTTTTTTTTAATTATTTCGACATAGCATAGAGTATTGTCATTGATTAAGTAAATATAATTACTTAATTAATTGTATTGTGGAATAATAAAATAACCTAAACATTCAACGCAATGAACATATCTATTTAGGAATCAGTTTACCCAATAGCAGAAATGAAATTGGAGTGGCATTCAAGGTGGCATTTTAGCAATGTACCATCGAGAGGCGGACAACTATATAGGAAATCGTAGGAATATAATCGGTACAAAATAATTGGCAAATATGCGAAATACGAGTGCATAGCTGTAAATACCAGTAAATATTAAAAATATAAGTTAATGCAAGGAAATACGTGAAATATCACTAAATATAATGAAATAGAGGAAATACTGAGAAAAAGAACAAGTATTTCTAAAACGTGAATAAAAAGTATAAAAAAATTGTGCTAGCTGCTTTTGTTATTAGGCCGCGGAATGCATTTGCAAGTTGAAAAAACATTTCACTGATTCAACTTCAATTAAAATAATCTTGAAAGTCTTCAAATCGCAAATAATATCAGGTTGGAATAACAAAGTTAACAACAACAAAACGCTAATTTTTTTATACTCCTACATTGAACCGTGTATAAACACAAATTTCAACTTACTTTTTTTATTAAAAAATTCTTGGCACTCGGGGCTTCCATTTGGCCAATTTACAAAAAAACGTTAGCTTTTCATTTATTTAAAGATTTACACTAGAATTCTTCAAATATTTATATATACTTTCATAAACGTTTAGCGTATTGGAACTTAGAGTGGTCATGTAAGTAAACGGCGATTTCAAATTCATAAGTAAATAGTTAAACATGGTTAATCTTTGGGATTCATATTTGATGCATAACATGATAATATGTTTGGCAGTTCCTAGTTCCCCGCATTGGCAATAAGGATCATCTCTTCGGTTGATTTTATGTAGATATTCAGACGATAAGCAATGGACAGTCTTAAGGCCCGAGATGGTAGTAACGAAATGTCGATGTTTATCCACACCCTGGAACCATAGTTCTGAATTTTATGGTGGAAAAATGGACTTGTAAAACTTTTCTTTATCACCTCATTCATAATTCATTCTCCAACATTTTCTCACATCCGTATTTGTTTCAGTTATGTAGACGTATTTGATTCGTTTGACTTTGACGCATTTTCTTTGAGCTTAAGGACTTGTTTTACTACTTTTGTCACCTTTCTCATATCCAATTATACCGGAGTATCCCCTGACCCAAATAAATGATACGTTTTTCTTGCTTTGTTCCAATTGGTGAACTATATTCACTATCAAAATGAATATATGGTTTGATTTGCTTTAGTTACTGTTGAAATTTTCAATGGCGTTGACAATAAAATTTTCTCAATCATCACAGATTTCTATAATTGTTAAACATTCCAGACTCCAAATAAGATCTGTATTGTATATTGAAAATTGATATTCAATTGGATACATTTTTTAATTGATAGCTTTGTACATATATTTCAATTCTGCACGCGTCCTCCTTATTTGAACTGTCTGCGTATAAGACTCAACTTGGCAACGAATTTTTGGGCTTCAAGAAAGGCCATTAGAATAATTGGTAACTTAATGTACAGGGAAGATTACCATGACACTTTTAAAGAATTAAAAATTCTAACCTTCCCCGGCTTATATATATTGTGTATTATTCGCGAAAGGAAATTTAGAAAACTATTCATCTGGAAGTGACATATATGTATAATAACAATATTCGATCAAAAAATAATATAAGACCAGAATATAGCAGACTCTCAAAAAGAATAGCCATTTTGTACTGCTATATTTCGGATATTATTTAATTCAATGTTATATTTATCATTAGATAAAGGAAAATTTAAAAAGCGGTGAATTAAAAAATTAAAAGCAGCATATTTATGTTGATGACAATGTTTTGAATCGTTCCTTATATTAAAGAAGATAGAAGATAGAACGAATTTTTCCATTCTTTATTAAAATATTTACTTCAAAATCTAATCAAAAACGTGCAAATAAATTTATTAATATTGCTAAAATAGCTTGGTTAGATTCTGAAATAGTCCGTTTTTATGCATAGCGAAGTTCTTTAGAATTGGAAGCATACAATCTATATACTGATCTTTCATATAGTTTGGATGATGCTCAATTTTTAGAATATGTTTCAGCAGAAGATTATTGATTTTAATGAAATTAAATACGCTAAGAAAACAGAAAGTTTGCAATTAAAATTTGAGCGTTTGTGCAAAAACGAACGTTTAGTTTAGTTTTAGTTAATGAATCGTCTGTATCCTTTAATAATGATGAATTAGCTCTTTTGAATAAAGGTTTAAAGCATAATTTGAGTTATATGAAACCTCATTTGGAACAATATATAGTTGGCATTGAAAGTGCGTTACAATTCACTAATGATACTATTAAAAATTATATAAGAAATGACTGCTTACGCCAATTTTATTACGCGTAGATTATTACGCCTTACATTACAACGCGTTGAGGTATGCGAGGATGGCAAAAGATTCTTGTCCAATACCTTGCTAGTTTCTGCAGGTGTGCCTCAGGGTAGTATACTTGCTCGCTACTGTTCATTATTTTCATGAATGATGTAGCCTCCATCACTAAGAATCATGCTGGCGCTTTATTAGTGAACTACGCTGACGACACAAATGTTCTAATAAGGGGCTCCTCAATAGAGAACATTTCTGATAATGATACAATATCAAAGTTGGCTGCGTGGTTTAAAAATAATAACTTAATTTTGAATGAAAGCAAAACGAATGCAATAAATTTTCAACACAAACGATCTAAATTACAAACTTCCTCACACATTAGCTTTGCCAATACAACACTTGAGGTAGAACTGTCTACACATACGAAATGTCTTGGAATCTTCTTTGACAGTCATCTAGATTAGATTCACTATATTAATTATTTAAGCCAAAAAATAAGCTGTAGAATCTTCGCACTTCGAATCCTCGCTAGATATATGGGTAGGCAGGTTCTACTGCAAGTGTACTTTGGTACTATATTGTCTCGCCTGCGATATTTCGATATTGTATAATTCTTTGGGGTTGATGATCTAAACTTTAGATTCTAAAGTAATAAAGATTTTTCGTATACAGAAGTGGGCCATCCGGACTATTTTTGGCTTAAAATATAAGGTTAGCTGTCGGGTGGTCTTTAAATATAACAATTTACTGACTATCTACGCAATATATATTTTTGAATGCCTACTGTTCTATTTTAAATATGGCCAAAAGTTTGAAGAAAACAAAGGTAGTCATGATCATAATACTCGTTATAGGGACAACATATTCCTATACCCTGAACATTCCACGTCCATCTTTGAAAAAGGCTGCCATTACCAAACTATTAATTTTTTTAATGCTTTACCGTTAAATATACGCACTACTAAAATATATAATGTTTTCAAACAGGTCAGAGTAGATGTCGATAGGTTACAATTAGCTGATGTATGTGAAAAGTACAAGCAGAAAGTAGAAATCATGGCTAATGGAACATCTAGGAACGATATAGATTGCGAATGGAGGGAAATCAGAAATGGGTTAACTACAGCAGCAAATGAAGTATTAGGCACAAAGAAAAGGGCAGGTATGAGGGAATGGATCACGGAAGAAATAGTGGAAATGATTGAAGCAAGAAGGAAAATTAAAATAGGAAACACAGAAGCAGGACAGAAAAAATATAAGAAACTAAGGAACTTAATTAATAGGAAATGCAAGCTAGCGAAAGAAGAGTGGATAAAAGGAAACTGTGAGGATATTGAGGAGGATATGAGAAGAGGTAAAGTAGATTTGGGCTACAGGAAAATTAAGTCACATTTTTCTAAAGTAAAACCAAAGGGTAACATTATATGTGATAAGCAGAGTAAGGAACTCACAGAAAATAAGGAAAAAGCTAGAAGATGGAAGGAGTATCTTGAAGATTTATATAAAGGTAGGCAGGACATGGAGGAGCTAGAAAGTGTGGAACAGATAGATGAGGATGACTTAGGTCCTAGCATACTTAGGTCAGAGTTTCATAGAGCATTAAATGATTTACGGAATAACAAAGCAGCGGGGATTGATATGATACCAGCCGAATTAATAAAACACGCAGGGGAAAAAATGCAGGAGCGATTATACAGGTTAGTTTGTAAAATATATGAGAAGGGAGAAGTACCACAGGATTTTCAGCGTAGTAGAATAGTAACAATGCCGAAGAAAATAGGAGCTAATTTGTGTGAGAACTATAGGACCATTAGCCTACTATCACATGCATCGAAGATATTGTTAAAGATTATTTATAGGAGATTAGAAAATAAAGTAGAGGAAAGGCTAGGAGAAGATCAGTTTGGTTTTAGGAAAAACAGAGGGACGAGAGAGGCGATTCTAGCACTAAGAACGGTAGTAGAAAAAAGAAATAGGGTAGGAAAGGTAACTTGCATAGCTTTTGTAGACTTAGAAAAGGCATTTGATAATGTAGATTGGGACATAATGTTTAGAATTTTAAAAGAAACGGGTATAGATTATAAGGATAGGAGAATAAATTTTAATTTATATAAACACCAAACTGCCTTAGTTAGAATTGAGGGGGAAGAAGAGGTAGCAAAAATAGGGAAGGGAGTTCGGCAGGGATGTACACTTTCACCGTTATTATTTAATCTATATATAGAAGATGCAATAAACAAAGTAAAAGAAGAGTATAGTGTAGGTGTGAATGTACAGGGAGAGAAAATATATATGTTGAGATTCGCCGACGATATAGCTATATTGGAAGAAAGCGAAAAGAATTTAGAAAGGGTATTGAATGGTATGCAGGCAGTATTGACTAGGGATTTTAACATGAAAATAAATATAGGTAGAACTAAAGTGATGAGGTGTGACAAAAAGGAATGCAGTAGAAAAATGAGGATCTCAATAGGAGGTAATAGAATCGAAGAAATGTCAGATTTTTGTTATTTAGGCAGTAGAATCACAAAAGATAATCGAAGCAAGGTAGATATAAAGTGTAGGATAGCACAGGGTAGGAAGGCATTCGTAGAAAAAGAACAGATTTTAAGATCAAATATTGACTTGGGTATTAGAAAAAGATTACTGAAGGTATATGTTTGGAGTGTAGCACTGTACGGGTGTGAGGCGTGGACTATAGGAAAGGAAGAGAAGCGTAGATTACAAGCATTCGAAATGTGGTGTTATAGGAGGATGATGAGGATTGGTTGGGAAGATAAAGTAACAAATGAAGCTGTACTAGAGTTAGTAGGGGAGAAGAGAAGTATCTGGAGAGTGTTACAGCGTAGGAGAGACAGATTAGTAGGGCATATTCTTAGGCATGGGGGGATTATGCAATTGATCATAGAAGGTAGAGTGGAGGGAAAGAGAGGGGTAGGTAGGCCTAGATTGGAGTATGTGAGTCAGATAGTTGAGATGAATAGCTATAGGGAGATGAAGGGATTAGCTCAGGATAGATCGGCATGGCGTGCTGTTTCCAACCAATCTTTAGGATTGCGGACTCTTTAACTAATTTCAAAAAATAATGCTTTCGTTTACTCTTAAAAATTGAACCATACAATGTAAACGATTATTACACATATGTTACCTAGATTATTCTAATCAGAATATTATGCTTTTGACCTGTTTCATTTCGTGTGCTGCATAACTTATAATTCAATGTTTTGATATCTGTACCTTGTAAACATGTAATATGAAATAAATGAATTCTTTCTTTCTTCTTTCTTTCCTTACTACATACAATTAAAAATATCAAATTAGCCTAGAGAATTTATCAGACAGGTCTCTGTATTGGAAAAGCATTTTAATTTTCACAAAAAAGGTTCATATATGATAAAGAAAGTATATCATGTGGTAGAACATTATATATTTTTGGACCCAGAAAATAAATATAATTTGTGTTGCAGTTTTCTTTACTAGTGGAATTTGTAACATCTGATGACCTCTTACATTCTGACCATCATGTTAATTGATTTTGAGTGCTTGTATATTTCTTTGCAATCATTAATACAAAATAACTGTTGTATACTTGGTATTTTTAATCTATGAAACAACGGATCGGATATAGTCGAGGAATACAGCAAATATTTTTAATTACAAGTTTTTAAATAATTGTTAGCGGTGCAAGTATGTACAGCTTCCAGGTTAGATTTCTACCGAATACAAGCCCAAGATACTTTATACTCTTCACTTCTGCAATATCTGGATAGTGAAAGTTTACCTTTACATCATGTCTGCAGTTTTCTACATGTTACTAGAAAGGTTCCCGAAAGTGAAATTCTGCTCTTGTACAGAAATGTATGTATTTTGTCTTACTAATATTAATGCCTTTAATATTATTATAATATTAAACCATTTCTATAATTGTCCAATATCCAACTGAAATTATTTTTGAATAACTTCTGTACTGATAGCTACATATAGCTGAGCTATATGTAGCTATTAACAAACCTAGGCAGATGCCATATTTTATTATTTTTTGACAGGGGGTGGGGTGGCCCAAATTTGCATTAGGGCCCAAAATTTCTAGCTACGCCACATATCGTTAATATACACAAGGAACAGAAGAGTGGCACTGAACCCTGTGGCATCCTATAGGATATTCTCCCAGGTTCGCTGATAATTTTTGAGAGAAATAATTTTCATATCTGACGATGTTTATAAACCTAGTATGCAGTTTTCTCTCAAAAGCTTTTGACAGTATTGACAACAAAGCTATCGGTCTATAATTGTTCCGATTTGTTTTCTAGTTTTATGCACTGGACATATTACAACATATGATTTGAATAACTTGGGGACATTAGATGTCGTGTTATTGAAAAACCTTTTGTTGCTGACCGGATTATATGTGACACAAGAAGTAAAATCATCTTTAAGTAATCTAATGAGATTGTGTGCTATGCCTTTGATTTGAAGTAGCTTAAGGTAAATAATGTTTTGAACCACACCACCCACCATCCCACCACACACCCAACGTTTTAATTGTTCGCTTATCGTTTTCACCTAGAATTGTTTGTTCCCGATTAGAACTTTTATCTAACAGCCGAACGTCATTAGAATTCCATTTACGCAAGTCAAAACCGGCGGATCTTAAGATAGTATTTAAATTGTTTTTAATTTGTATGGCACTAGTCAACGAATCTGCTCCTGACAGCAAATCGTCCACGTAAACATTTTTATGAACTTATTTACTTATGAACTTAATTTTATGAGCTTTAATAGGAACGATTCGAATGAATACTGTATGCACTCTTGAGCTACTTGGATTAAGCAACGAATCGTTTTATATGGTGCTGAAGCGGTACCGTACGTTATCGTATTCAGCTCAAAGCAGTCCAATAGATCTGATGGTCCTCGCGCCAAAAAATCCTATGTAAACAACCCTGATCCTCTGCTATAAAAACTTGACGATACATTTTGGTTATGTCCGCGACAATGACAATTTTATGTTGCCGCAAGCATAATAACAAAGATAAGAAATCTGATTGGATTTTAGGGCGTTAAAAGCGTCAAATACAACTCGCAGTCTAGTGGTATGTACAGCTCATTTTTTTTTAATTGGCGGAGAATTTTGGTAGTCGTCACGCATAGGGTTGTGCTTATCGGGGTTATACCGTACCAGTGGTGCCAGACAACAAAAAAGACTCTAGGTCTAAGAATTTAAATTTGTCACTATTTTATAGCTATCGTACAAATTAATTATGACATAAATATGATACTATAATAAGTATTTATCAACATTTCTTATATTCTAAAACTTTTCTGCATTTTGTATTAATTTCAAAGAATTCATTCTAATTGCATAAAATGGTTATAACTGTGCGTGGTGATTTGTCAACATTGCATTTCTTAAGACGCACACCTTCTGCACTAGACACACCTACTTATTCTTTGGAGAAGACAGAAGCGTAGCGTGTTTTGGTAAAATTATATTTATTGAAATTAAAGTTATATTTTTGTTCAAAATCGAAATAATATTTTATGCCCAGCTCAAAGTCCACCCATAGCTAATAGGTAAGAGTTTATTAGTAATTATAAATTATCAATATTAATTTATCATTATCATTATCAATAAATTATCATTATCAATATTAATGGAGATACAGATAGTGATAGCGATGGTTATGATGATGATTTATAATATACAAAATTAAAATATTTGTGTATATAGTTTTAATTTTACTTTTTTTCTTTTTTTATATTATATGTTTTGAATTGATTGTATTTTGTAATAAATAAATTTTTTTATATCTCTTACCTCTAGTTAATATTAATCCTTTTAAAACATAATTATCTAAATATTCCATCGTTAATAAAAATACGAACATTGAACAATATTTCAATAAGTGGGAAATAAATATATAAAATGTCAGCCGAAGTTTAAGTGATTTTATTTCGAATTTATTTTCAAATTTTATTAAGTGATAAATAGGCGCCGTATTTGACTTCATATAATTTTTAAATAATATTACTGATACTTTTCATGAATTTGCAAAAAAAATTTACTGCACTGGAATATTCAATGTGCTACACGACTGATACCATACTATTTCGAATAGCACTGCTATGTACTGTATTGGTGAAGCCATTATGCCGGTTTTGATTTATGATGCGTATACTTCTGTCATTCTCCGCCAATTTAAAAAAGAACGAGCTGTATCACTGGTTCCATTTATCACTGGGTGATGTGGCAAATAATAAACTACTAATATTAGACTATTAATAATATTATATAATAATATAGTATAATATATATCAATCAATCAATCACGATTTGTGGCAGAGGTATTTTATTTAGTTTTTATCTTGTGCTACTGAAGATGGGGGCATGCCCTTCGAAATGTACATCTATCTACTTAATGCTTTAAGTTACGGTGTTTGGGTGACATTCTATAATAATATTTAACACCGTTGTGATAATTTTTAAAATATTAATGTGATTGATTATATATATATATATAGCTCAACCATAAATATTGGTTGGAAACTTGAAAAATAAAATGTAATGCATTTGAACAAGAACAAGAACAAGAACAACTAAAGTACAAAAAAATATGTACATAATCAAGTACATTTCATTTGCCGAAATTGTTATAATTAATATATTGATTTACGTTCAGTCATTTTAAATACGTAAATAATTTCGCGTTTCTAAAAAAATTTTTAGGGATCCGTAGAAAATGCGGAATCTTACATATTATTGTCCAATCTCTGCAGCAAGCGCTTCGTATTCCTAAACTCAGTATATGCGCCAAGATCATTATTATTTCACGCAGTCCGTGTACCTGACGGTACCAACATAACATATGTTTCAATGCGTTGGAAAATCGAATTGGTGCGTGATTCGAAGCAACGCGGTGTGGCAAGAATTAGTAGTCAGTGCGCACCAGTGCGAACCAAAATCGATTTTTACCAAAAACTGGTAAAAACCAATTAGTCAGTTAACCGGTAAAAAATGCTCGCACCGGTTTTCGGTTTGATTAGCCAATATTCCCAGCACTACTATGTATAAAACAATGTAATATTCTTTTATTTCCAAAATTTTAAATGCTATTCCATTTTAAAATGCCACTGTATAGAATATCACCTAAATACCGTAACTCAAAGCATTTAATAGCTGGATGCGCATTATGAAGGCTATTCCCTATTTTCATTAGTACAAGATAAAAACTAAATAAAATACCTCTGTCACGAATCATGATTGATATACAAATTAACAAAAAGTCTACATGGCATAAGTTTTTCAATCTACGACGTGTCATAGATACATAGCCTTCGAAATGCGCTTCTAGCTATTAACTGTTTTGGGTTACGGTATTTGGGTGATATTCTATACAACTATTCCATTATCAACTACTCTGCTCCAATTAATTTATAACTGCCGTTCCTAAGGCAGCTCCGCTGCAGTGTAGACTGTAAGGATTGCTCACTGTGGATTATAATACTGTTATTTCACTCCACTGTGATTGCTTTATCCAACGTTCTAAAATTGATAAAGTACTGCCTACATATAGAATGGTACAAACCATATGCACAACAATTCAATTAAAAAAAGAATTGTAAAATTATGTAAAACCCTTTGTGACCACTAGATTACTGTACTTTCTCTACCACCATAAAAAAATTTCAAAAACAATTTCGCTCAAATATTCATACTTTACCTTCTATATATTAGTATTGTTATACATCTTCCTAGAACACCACATTCAGAGGCTTTTATAATTTTTTATCTGTTTTATAAAAAAAAATTGTTTTAAAGAAACGTAAATTATACTTTAAAATTATACCCTGTTATAAACATGCAAAGGGTTATAAAATAAGTTAAAATTTACAATGGCAAGTACAAGTTTGCAATATTATTAATATAGGTTTTAGGAAAATAACTTAGATATAATGCCACTTAAAATAAAGTAAGTTATTTTCCTAAAACCCATTTACTATGAGCTAGCACAAAGTAACACCTGATTCAATCAATTAGTAATATGACTATCTACTGGCAGACTATTCATTATTCTAGCTGGGACTGCTGTCCATTAAGGATAGCAATTTTAGATAATGATGCTACAATTTTAGATAATGTGTTGTTGTTGATTGTTGCGCTACTAAAAATAGGGCAAACGGGTATATAGTTTATAAATGCATCGAATTATGGTTTTTGGATGATATTGCATATAATGTCTGGGTAGTTGATAAAATTTTTTTAATAGTTTTTCGTTTATAATATATTACTTTAATACTACTTTGAACCATAATATAATTTTTATCTATTGTTGCTGTTACAGTACACCCCTTTGCGACAACACTAGCTACTATTTATTTTTACTAGGTATTAGCTACTACGACGAAAGCCCAGGTATCTTGTCAGTACTAAAGATGACGGCAGTCAAAGTGGAGGCCAAATCTACTTTCTTCAATCTACAAATATACTAATAATAAATGGTTTTCCAAACAAAATTGCCTTGTTTCTTTCTCGATTTTCATTGGGACAAACTATAGATGCAACAGTTACTTTAACTCTATAGATTTAATGTCAATAATTTAGCTATTTGTGTTCTAAAATCGCTGGAAATTAAAATCGAGACAACACTTATTTTTAGTTACTGAAAAATATCAATACGGAGAAAATGATGAGAAAATGAACATGCAGATACAACTGCATAAAACAAACAATTTATTTCATGAATTTTTTGAAAAGAAAATTTATTTAAGCTTCGCGGTAAAGATACGAGATGTTAATAAAGAGCATCGTATTTGACCCGCTCTGTATATATAATCTATAATCTCCCGTACGAAAAATGTAGTATGATTCGGTATATGAATGTGTAATAGTCTCAAGTAATGTGGTGACGTAATTACGTAAGTGCGTTTGCATTATAATATGTATGTTGATATAAATGGTATAAATGTCTGTTTCAATTCAGGTATAAATGGAGAAATGGCGAAATAGTTTAAAATCATAGTATTAAGCAAGGCATTAAAAGTAAGTGGCGTGGTATAGTCGTTAGAGTGCCACCGCGGATGTTGTGGGTTCGAATCCCGTTCCGGTCGGGATTATTTCTGGACTTTTTCTAAAAGTAAATCCCTTCCGGGGACCATTGACGTTGTGAATGTTGCCATTCAGGAGCCTCCTGAATGTGCCTAGCAGCTATTAGATTATAAGAAAATATGACGAATTGGCCAATGCAGAATGCTACAGCTAGAATGTGAAAAAAGGCATTAAGTATAATTAATATTTACATTCACAAATCATAGATGTGAAGATGTTTCTGAAATAAACAAATGAATAAATGAATTATATTTGTATTTTTAAAAACAGCACGACACGCGGATCTATTCTAAGCTTCATCATTCATCCTTCATCTTTCTATAGCTAGCTACTCATCCTAACTAACGTCTTCCATTATCTGACCCACATATTCCGATCTAAGCCAGCTACCCCTTTCTTTCCCTCCACTGTACCTTCTACAACCAATTGTATAATACGTCATGTCTAAGAATATGACCTACTAGTCTCTCTCCTACGCTTGTAATACTCTCCAAATACTTCTATTCTCTGTGACTAACTCTAGTATGAGTTTACTTGTTACTTTATCTTCCCAATCAAACCTCATCATCTCCTAGAACAACGCATTTCGAATGTTTCTATTCTAGGTTTTTCTTCCTTCCCTATAGTCCACGCTTCACACCCGTACAATGCTACACTCCACACATATACCTTCAGTAATCTTTTTATATACCAAGTCAATATTTGATCTTAAAATCTGCTCTTTTTCTACGAATGTCTTCCTACCTTATGCTCCCTTTCTTCAAAGATAGCTATAAATTAAATTTAAATAAATTAAAAAAATTAAATTTATAAATGATATCTGCGACATTGATTGGCTTGGCTTAGTTTCTACGGATAATGTTGATACGAATACAAATTTCAACAATTTCTTACAAATACAATTATTTTATCAAAACTTTTACAATTTCTTTATCAAAACGCTCTGAAATAACTAGAAAGCTATGTATTCGCATACTAAAGGTATTCGCATTTCATGTAAGAACAAACGTAAATTGAGTATTTTCATTAAGAGATCAAATAATGAAATACTTAGCAATTATTCTAAAAATTATTGAAAAATATTGAGGAACGTACTAATACTTTCCAAGAAACGGTATAATGTATCACTTTCACACAAACCGAATTATAATTCGACTGCAGCAGCATGGAAGATAATAAAAAAAATGGCATATAGAAAACTCAAAAAAATGATAAGTTTAAATATAAATAATATAAAATAATATATAAATAATAAATAAATGTATAAATAAATAATAAATAATAAATAAATGTATAATAATTAAATATATAAATAATAAAATATAAATAATAAATAATAAATAAATGTTCAGATCCACTAGAAATTACAACTATTTTATTACATAAATTTCATATTAAAAAATCAATATCAAATAATAAATACTGTCATATGGATAAAATTCGGGCATATTCTTTATTCTATATTTATAAAATATTCTATAAACATATTCTTTGTTTTTCCAGTAATTGAAGATGAAATATTTAGTAAAATTGTTAATTTAAAAAATACAAAATGTGTAGGTTTTGATAATATTCCAATATCAATAATTACAAATTGTGTCCATCCATTACCCATTATATTAACAGAATTAATTACTGAATCTTTTATAACTGGAGTATTTCCAGAGTATTTGCAAATAATAAAAATTGTACCTATGCTTAAAAAATGTGACCATTAGATAGTGCCAATTACAGGTCTATTTCAATAACATCAGGCTTCATGAAAATCGTAGAAAAAGTTGTGTACAATATTGATAAAAATAAAGTACTATTTATTAATAACACGGTTTTATGAAAAGTAGGGGTACCAAGAGCGCAGTAACCGATTTACTAGATTTCATTTATACAAATATAAATTCCAAAAAAGTTATTGTAGCCCTTTTTGTGGACCTGTCAAAAGCCTTTGACATGGTGGACCACAAACTGCTTTTGATCAAATTGGAACAGTACGAAATTCGCGGGTTTTCTTTAAATTGGTTCAAATCATATCTAATTGGTCGATCTCAATTTGTCTCAATATCTAGCCTAAAGGGAGATATATTATAATCATTCAGCTCTGGTAAGAAAAAAGTTTGTGTCGGTGTGCCACAAGGGTCTGTCTGGGACCCTTGCTGTCAATATATTCATGAATGATATAGTAAACAATACGTATTGATTAAAAACGGGTATTATATGCTGATGATAGAACTGTGGCGTTCTCTGGTAATGATTACAGTGCATTGTACGACATATCAAACAATATCACTAAATTATTGCAAGATTGGTTCACACAAAACACCCTAGAACTAATTCCATCAAAATCAAATTTTGTAGTTTTCAATAATTTCATAAGACTTCACTTAAATAAAACAATGTGTATTAACAATTCGTACATAACTCAAACAGCAGACGTTAAATTCTTAGGTTTTCTTTTAGATGAATATCTAAATTTTAGCACTCATGTAGAAAAAATTAACTCAAGGCTTGCTTATAGAAGCATATAGATGTTTCCTTCTAAGATCGTTAAAACCAGTCATAATTCGTAAAGCTCTAATAACTTGCTATTACGGTTATTTCAACTCCTTAATACGTTACTGTATACATGCATGGGATGGAACAACCAATACGAAATGTCTTTTAATTGCCCAAAAAAGAGCGATCCGTATTATACAAAATCAAAAAAAGTGAGATTACTGTAGACCTCACTTTAAAAATCTTTTGATCATGGCAGTTCCTAGTATATATATATATATATATATGTGTGTGTGTGAATATTTTTTTATATCGGGAATTGGGAAAATTGGGAAAATGTATTTTAGTATTTTTCTTTTTTTTTTGTTGATATTTTTACTAATGTACTTATTCAATTACTTGTATACAATACGATTACGACTAGGGAACTCATAAAGTGTAAAATGTCCGCATCTTTTCTCAGCACTGTAATAAAAAATATATATAGAAATGTCAAAATATAATAATAGTAAAATTGTTCCTTTTAGATGGACAATACAAATACAATTTTTCCTATCTACTCATAACCTAATAGTGCAGACATATTTTTGTTATAACCTCCCCATCCAAATCCTGGACACGCCACTAATTCGAATAAATGATGCATTTTTATATCAAGATGCAGTTTAGTTGAGATTGCACAATACAATATGATCACTGCCCGACAACATATCAATACTGTATAATTATAGAATTATATCTTTTCCACGTGTTTATTTTGTAACTGTGATTTCGTCTGCAAGGGACAAATATTTTAAATAAAATTCTACATGCTTAGAGACTACATGAATGTAAACTTTTCCGGAAATGTAAAATTATTCTCTATATGCATTATCATTTTTCTGTAGTTAATTGTTTTAGGATTTTATTTTGTAAACCAGCAATAGTATAAAAGGTTTGCAATTATAATGTGTATAATAGAATATTTTCTTTCGTATTCATTTTAGACCAGTATCAGCTTTGCATAAGATTATTTAATTTTTTTGCTAGTGGCTGCAAAAAACTTCAATATTCTCAATTTCTCTAGCTGGTGAAAGTTTCGTTAATTTTATTAATTTATATTGTTTTAAAAGATTTATAGGTCATATTATATGCCTTTTTGAAATACTTCTGTCATGTTGACTTATTTATTTAGTAGTATATCAATCACGATTCGTGACAGAGGTATTTTATTTAGTTTTTATTATGTGCTACTGAAGATGGGGGCATAGCCTTCGAAATGCGCATCTAGCATACTTAATGCTTTAAGTTACGGTATTTGGTTGATATTCTATACTATTATTTAACACCGCAGTGATAATTTTTTAAATAATTTTTCTATTTGTCAAAATGGTCCAGTTTTAAAAAACGTTCGTAATATGAGTAGCGATAAGACTCATCAACCCTACCTCAGGTATCCAGAATGACGGAGATATATAGGCTATTTTTTTTTAAGTGGCGGGCCCGCCCCTTCTACTGCGCATTACAAATTAAGACTAGTTTATGCATAAGACGAATGATATTACTATACAATTCTAAAAAATTGAAAATATACTGGCAGCTTCAACACCCCGAAAACTTATGCTCGTGAAGAGATAAGCTACTGCATTTTTGTCATTTGATGGTGTGCTCAGATTACTGCAATGTTGTCATATCGACAGCCAACAAATACAGAGAGTATTATATTAGCATAATTCATCAAAACAAACAATAAATAACTGGAAACTTTTTACTAAATAGTGGACTTTAATCGAAGCCAAATATATTCATACATTAAATATTCTCAATCTGAATTTTGCTATGCAGTTTACAATTTGAGCACTTTGTACTGAAGTTTTTTATTCATATATGGCAACAATGGTACTGGAAGCTCAACCTTTATGCGCAGTAGAGGATGAATTAGGTCCGCCAAGATATAAAAAATTACTTATACCTAAGATATGCCTAATATACTCTACTACACTATTCATACATAAAGACATATACTTAGGCACAGCGACCATTTAATATAGGCAACTTCCATAGCGACTTGTAATCCAAAATAATTAATTTGAAATCAATCAGTCAATTATCGTGTTTTGAAATATCGATTTCGGACATGGAAAATATATTTGTTGAAAACTAGTTATTTTCATCTACAAATTTATTGGCATTTGTTTTGTGATTCAGGAATCATTTATTTCTAATACATATTTCAAATTAGATTATTTAATTATAACCTTCATCATCATCATCATTATAATCAATTAGTCATATTTATTAAATACCTACATTAGTAGGGATTACTTGGAAGCAGCACGCTGCCGGTTTTCTACCATCTACACAAAGTTCTGATTTCACAAAAGTGCATTTCTATAATTATACTGATTCAAATCTATAATTATACTGATTCAAATTTTCGAATTTATTTATCTGACATTAAATATAGAACTTTTTCATTTTATTACAGATGATATTCAGTCTCTAGCACACCTTCACTTCGATTTGTCAACAATTTTGTTGACCCGATTGTTGCTTTGACTAAATACAGTCCAGCGTTCAATATCTTATTTATACTTTCTACAATAAACTGCCTTAGTGTAAATCATAAGATTGATACTGAAATAATGAGTGTTGACACAGTGTAAAGTGATTGGCCTATCATTACATATATACTGTGACTACGAACACATTTTGTGCACAAGAATATTTGAACAGTGCTTAAAACAAGAACATGAACTTACTATAATTTGTAACGTAGACATGAGAATTGTTAAAAAAATTCTTAAGCTGAGTTTGGATAATGTTTGATAATTTGATAACGCGCATCACAAGTCCGCTGGCATCCAGACGCCAGCACACATACCATTGTCCGGAGGTACACTCAGATCCGGAAGATAATGATCCGGTAGTGACAACCACCCGCAAGCCGCGTATCCTGGAACGCCGCAGGAACGGTCGTCGTGCACCAGAACATGGATTGCGTCAGGCTAGGAGTCTTGGCAGATTGGACGGCCTCAAAGAGGTAAATTTAAAAATAGAATATACTAACACTTTCGCTGTAACCTGAGCTAGGAACGAAATCATTTTTGGATAATATTGGGCAGAAAGTGATATTCAAAAGGACAACTTTTTATGAATTATCTATCGTTAATACTAGCTATTCTAATAACTTTTTGAAAGATATACGTATATTTCGAAATATTTTATTTGTAATGCTAGAATAGCGATTTCTTTTCACCTTTCAAACTCCTGTTCGCCTTAAAATATATGAGATTTATACTATACATTAAATTAGTACTCTGCAATAGGTACCAATAAAAATTTGATTGTTTACGTGAAAGTCTAAATTCCAAATTCCATTAGTTAGTTAAAGAGTCCGCAATCCTAAAGATTGGTTGGAAACAGCACGCCATGCCGATCTATCCTGAGCTAATCCCTTCATCTCCCTATAGCCATTGATCTCAACGTCTTCAACTATCTGACTCACATACTCCAATCTAGGCCTACCTACCCCTCTCTTTCCCTCCACTCTACCTTCTATGATCAATTGCATAATCCCCCCATGCCTAAGAATATGCCCTACTAATCTGTCTCTCCTACGTTGTAACACTCTCCAAATACTTCTCTTCTCCCCTACTAACTCTAGTACAGCTTCATTTGTTACTTTATCTTCCCAACCAATCCTCATCATCCTCCTATAACACCACATTTCAAGTGCTTCTAATCTACGCTTCTCTTCCTTTCCTATAATATAAATTCCATTAATATTAGATATTTTACTATTCTATACATATACGAGGTAAGTTTAAAAATTAGTGAGAACGCATGCACAGTGCGTGATTTGGCAACATTGCAAGCTTTCCCGCCAGTTAACCATTTAGATAAACATTTGATCTACCTCCAGTACAAGTCTCAACTACCCACTGCTACTGCACTTTTTTTACTACGTGTTCTTGTGAAGCTAGTTTTTTAAGTGTGTCACGGTAATGGACGTAACAAAATTGGAGCAACGTTATGCGATAAAGTTTTGTGTCAAACTTGCTGAAACCGCAACGGAATCTTTTCAAAAATTGACGCTAGCGTATGGGGAGCAGGTCTGATCGAAAGCTCAAGTTTTTAGGTGGCACAAGGCCTTTTTAGAAGCACGTGAAAACGTTAATGATGAAAATCGGATAGAACGACCGCGCATTTCAAAAACCGACGAAAATTTGGAAAAAATGTCTGATCGACGAACGACTGTCAGAATGATCAGCAGTGAATTGAATTTGAACATTGCCACTGTCTACGACATGTTAACCCAGGATATGGGCATGCGAAAGGTGTGTTCGAAGATGGTTCCCAAAATCCTGACACCTGGGCAAAAACAACATCGGATAGCTGTGTGTTCAGATCTTCTGCAGAACATTGAAACTAACAAAGATTTTCTAAAAAACGTGATCACATGTGACGAATGCTGGGTACTTGAATACGACAATGAAACGAAACGGAAAAGTCAGGAGTGGCACACCCCCAGCTCGCTACGTCCGAAGAAAGCACGGATGAGCAAACCCAAGATTAAAACAATGCTTATTTGCTTTATTAGCAGTCAGGGGATTGTTCATAAGGAGTTTGTGCCCCCGGGGCAAACTGTCAATCAGCAGTTTTACCGCGAAGTTCTCGAGAGACTAAGGAAAAGAGTTCTTTGAGTCAGACCAAGCATTACTGAAAGTTGGATGTTGGCAACGCACCTTGTCACACAGCACTCTCTATTAGGCAATTTTTGACACAAAAAGGAATTTCAGTGGTTCCTCAGTCCCCCTACTCACCTGATCTATCACCCTGTGACTTCTTCCTTTTTCCCAAGTTG
This sequence comes from Leptodirus hochenwartii, assembly GCA_947310635.1. NCBI lineage: Eukaryota > Metazoa > Arthropoda > Insecta > Coleoptera > Leiodidae > Leptodirus > Leptodirus hochenwartii. Next base: position 14,328,113 of record OX371180.1, on the reverse strand, counting down.
AAAATTCAACTCAAGGGACATCATTTTGGCACTATAAACGTCATTTAGAAAACCGTGACGGACCAACTTCGTTCGATCCCACTTAACGACATCCAACACTGCTATGAGCAGTGGGTGCAATGTCTCCAACGCTGTGTGGCCTCAGAAGGGAACTATTTTGAAGGTGATAAGGTTGAATTGTAAATATAAAATAAATAAAGAATTTTATTGAAACAGTCTCATTACTTTTTAAACAAACCTCGTATGTAGGAGAAACTAATTTTGAAATTTATGGAAATATTGATAATTTAGAAAATGTTTGTATAAGTTATTACATTTTATTACAATGTATGGCATAATTCTTAGTTGTTAGAGCAATAAATATCAAATTTAAAAAATAACTTATTTCGTTATTTAATTCTTTTAGAATCGTTTTCAAATATACTCTACCTTTCGCTATACGATTATGCGATGTATGATTTACTAGCACTGCTTACTACAATCGAATAATCGTTCGATAGAGCTTAAACTATATTTTCCATCGTTTTTGTAGGAAATGTAAATTATTGTATATTAAGCCTAGTACTAAGGAGTTTTAATAATATTAATCCATTATAATTTCACAGCACAAACAAACCTTTTTACTTCACAATATTTAAGTTCAAGCTGTGTATGCCTATAATTAAGTAATTTTTATATTTAGTTTTTACACATGATTTAGTCTTTTTGTTAATTTTAGTAATGTTTCACTCTCTTGATAAAATGACATCTATAGAACTAAAACATATTGTTTGCCTTTTGCAAAAACATTGCAAAAATTGTAAAATTTGGTCCACGGTAAAATTATATGCAGATCCATGAGGAAGGTGTTATGTACAGGTGTTGCACTCTTAAGTATGTTGGTTGCTACCGGGTTAGTCCTCACGTTTATGAACTTGGGCCTCGCCTTTATGTTTGAATCTGTTACAGGTAGGTATGCATCCCTTACGGTGTATATTGCTATTAAGCTGTTAGGGTTAGATAGCCCTTTTATTTCTGCGTCACTTTCTTTATTACTGTTTAGGGGTAGCTTATCGTGTCGAGAGTAGATTATGCTTTCTTAATCTGAGTTTATCAAGTCGACCACTGGAGATTGATTGCTCCTCAGACTGCAGCGCATCGCGCTTCAGCCTAAAGTCTTAGTGTTGTGTGGGTGTGTATGCATGAGTAAGTACATTGTTTTAATATATACAGGATATAAAAAAAAAGGATATGCAACAAAATAATAAAAAATCAAATAAATATTTTTGTCAACATTGCAATAACAACAGATGTTTACAGTGTATAGCAACAGGTCTGAATTGCTTTGGCATATGGTTACTACTATTTAACGTATAGACGTTACTTCTTCAATTTTAAAACGCTGCGCAAAATTTCACAGTGTAGTGGCTAGCAGTTTGAAAATTCTGCAATGTTAAATCCTGTAAAGTAAATACAGCCGTAGCACGTCAGATTTGTTGAAATGGGTATTATTTGGGTGCGGTCGATGAGAATATATAGCTATGAGAGTGCGAACTTATGACCGCGGAGGTTACGAGAGTGCAGGCTAGCACAGTGCATGGCGATTGTTCTGCATGGTTATTGGGGTGCATTCTTAAAGTGCATTGCGTTGTGTTGCGCTGGTACTAGAAGACAGGGCATCGCTGTCTTGGCCTACATACTTGTTATATCTGATAGTTGAGTGTCTACACGAATCTGTAAAAGTAGTAGCCACATACAACGTTGCCAAGCCATACAGTTAAGGGCAACAAATACTCATTTTAAGCGTATATGCTGGCCATGTTAATATTATCCCATGTCAAAGTCAAACTATTTGCACCAAATAAATTAAATTTTAACGAAAATCAAATTGGTCCTTTCCACATAGAAATACATAGAAAAAATCCTATTATCTTCATGCAATTAAAAGATAATTGACTTTGAATATAACACCATCTTGCAGTAACTTCGTGACGTCCTATTTAAATTTGGTCCATGTATTTGATCGCGCAATAGTCTCATAAAGTATCATACAAAAATTAGATCTCTATATAGCTTATAATATAGAATATCGCCCAAATACCGTAACAAGCATTAATTAGTAAGTAACAACAAGTAATTTAAGTGAACTAATTTGAATAGGATGGCCTGATTCAAAAATATGCTCGGCGACAGCACTTTTATCTTTTCTATTTAATCTGAAATGAGCTAAATGCTCCTTAAATCTAGTTTAAATGGATTTACTCGTTTGTCCTATATATACTTTAGGACAACCAGAACAAGATATTCCATAAATACCCGATTTTTCATTGAAATCAATCAAATCTTTTGGAATTCTTAGAAAATTAGCAAGAATATTAGAAGTATTATATGTTATTTTAGAAATTATCACTACTGTGTTAAATTACAATATAGAATATCACCCAAGTACCGCAACAATCATTAAGTAGCTAGATGTACATTTCAAGATGAAACAAAATAAAATATAATTTTAATGTAACACACATATATATATATATATATATATATATATATATATATATATATAATATTATATATGTTACTTTAAAATTATATTTATTTAAAATATTATCTAAACCACGTGCAATTATAGGATCAAATGCTAATTTAACAAATTTTGGAGTTGAATTATTACTTTGTTCCAAACTACTAATATTTCTGATATCTCTTGTTCTTTTAAATTTTCGTAATATGTTATTTATAATTTTAGAAGAATAGCCATTTTGTACTGCTATATTTCTGATATTATTTAATTCAATATTTTATTTATCATTAGATAAAGGAAAATTTAATATGCGGTTAATTAAAAAATTAATAGTAGCATATTTATGTTGACAACAATGATTTGAATCGTTCCGTATATAGCAGTCCGTATTTGTAGCTTTTCTATATATATCAAATTCTAATATATTATTATTTCTATTGACTAAAACATCTAAGAAAGGTAACTGATTATTATTTTAGATTTCATAAGTCAATTTAATTGGAGGAAATTTAGAATTTAATATTTTAATAAAATCATCAATATTAGATTTTTCAGTATCAAAAATCGTAAAGATGTCATCTACATATCTAATCAAAATTCTAGGAAAATAAATTTCAGTTTCCTTTAATTTAGTTTCAAAATAACTCATAAGTAAATTAGCAATAAATGGACCTAAACAATTTCCCATAGCTGTACCTTCTTTTTGCTTAAAGAATTTACCATGTAAAGAAAAATAATTCTGAGACATACATAATTTAGTAAGTTTTAAGTATTCATTAATAATAACATCATCAACAGAATTATTTTTTAGCATATCTTCAAGAAAAAGAATAGTTTCAGGAATAGGAACACTTGGAAATAATGAGCAAACATCAAATGAAATAAGTATTTCATTATTTGCTAGTGTTAGATCTTTAACATTATTAATGAATTCTAAAGAATTTTTTACAGCGAAACTATCGAAATAAAAATTATTAAGTACATTTGCTAACCATTTCGAAAGTAAATATGTTGGGGAGTTAATAGCAGACACTATTGGTCTTACAGATTTACAGTCTTACAGGTTTATGTATTTTTGGTAATACATACATACTTGGTATTATAGGATTTGGAATTGAAAGTTTTCGCTTAAAAATAGGATTAATAAGGTTATGAGATGAATTAACTATGTCTTTATAATTTGATACTAATTTATTAAGCGGATCTTTTTAAATTTCTTGATAAGGTCCATTAGAAATGAGAATAAAAATCTATTTAAATAATCACATTTGTCTAAAATCACTAATTTATTTCCCTTATCAGCCTTTAAGTAAAAACATTCTTTTTGTTTGAGTCCTTTAATAATGTTATATTTAATTATATTATATTATATTACTTTCAAATCCAAATCCTATTTTTAATTTCTTTAAACTAAAGAAATAGTTAACATGATGAAAGAGGAAAGAAGGAAATTTAAAATCATAAATACAGAAGCAAGATAGAGAAGATATAAGGAACTAAGGACTTGAATAAATAGTAAATGGAAATTATCGAAAGAAGAATGGATAAAAGGAAAATGTGATGATATTGAGGAAGATATGAAAAGAAGGGGCATAGGTATTTTGCGCCTAGTAGTCAGGTAGTCGGTGTACTAAGGATTATAAAATGTTAATCCCCTATGTAAATTGCGCTTAGACTGGCCAAACTGTACCTGCCAAAACCACGGGTAGTCCACAGGTAGGTTTCGCTAATAGTACTGACATGGGCATTATTGAAGGGCATTATTGAATATATGGTGGTACGGCTACATACATAATGTACAATTCATGACACTATATAGTTCTCGGGGAATAACCAATGAGTAATTATGAGTTTTCAATTGAAGATCAAAACTGTTCTTATACAAAAATCAGTCTTGAGTTAGTTGCGAGCAACAAAAGCTGACCTGACCTGACCAAGTGATTGATTTATGACTGACCAAATGACCAAATATTTACACATTAACTTCTATTTTATATATCAACAAACAATGCGAAATATGTTTTCAAACATACAGAATATTGAGTGTCCATAAGGTGTGCATTTAGGCGCAATTTACTAGGGAGATTAACGACTGCTGAAAGGTTCTAAGCGCAATTTACCAGGGAGATTATAGCGCAGGTATATTTTACGCGCAAAATACCAACACTGGAAAAGAAGTAAGGTATATTTGGATTAAAAGAAAATTAAGTCTCATTTTTCTAAAGTAAAACCAAAGAGAAATGTTATGTATGATGAACAAAATATGGAGCACACAGAAAATAAAGACAAAGCTGGAAGATGGAAGGAGTATCTCGAAGAATTATATAGAGGTAGGCAGGAAATGGAGGCGCTAGAAAGTATAGAACAGATGGGCCAGGTTCAGTTGGGTTCTAGCATTCGTATGTCAGAGGTTGGTAAAGCATTATATGATTTAAGGAATAACAAATCAGCACAAGTAAATGTACCAGAATTAACAAAACACGCAGCAGGAGGTACCACAGGATTTTCAGCACAGTAGAACTATAGGTTAGTATTTAGACCATTAGTCTACGATTGCATGCATTGAAGATATTGTTTTATTTATTAATTAATTAATTTAATGTATGTTGTACATATTAATACAGTAACATAATATGTAATTACATTAGTTTAAATAATACCTTTTATAAAATGTAATACATTCCTTTTGAATATTGTTAAATTTTTACAACTTGAAGAATTTTATGAATATTTTTACCTTCCACTGTAATCATAGTATCATCTGCGAATAAATTTATAAAGGTATCTTTATCTAATACGTTGATTATGTCATTCATATATAATATAAAAAGTTGCGTACCAAGTATTGTTCCTTGAGGTATCATATAGATAACTTCTTTAATTGATGTTTAAGTAATTATTTTGATATTTGTACCTTAAACTGTAATCATAGTATCATCTGCGAATAAATTTATAAAAGTATCCTTATCTAATACATTGATTATATCATTAATATAAAATATAAAAAGCAGTGGACCAAGTATTTTTCATTGAGGTATGCCAAACTCATTTATTACTTCACTAGATACTGATTTACCTATTTTTGTTATTTTTCCCTGTAGCTCAAATAACTGCAGAACCATTGCAGAACAAAGATTATTTTAGAATATTTCTGTCTATAATTTCGAATGCTCTTTTGAAATCTGTAAAAGCAACAACGATGACACTATCACGTTTACTGAAAAACTCTTTCATCTGGTAATAACTAATTGTAGTGCCGACTCATACGAATGTTTGTTAAGAATTATTTATAGAAGATTAGAAAATAAAGTAGTAGAAAGACTAGGAGAAGATCAGTTTGGTTTTAGGTGGAACAGAGGGACGACGGAGGCTATTTTAACTTACATAGCTTTCGTAGATTAAAAAAGGCATTTGATAATATAGATTGGGGCATAACGTTTAAAATCCTAAAAGAAACTTGAATAGACTATAAGGATAGAAGAATTATTTTCAATATATAAACCTCAAATATTTGTGCTTTAATTAGAATTTAGGGGGGGGGAATAATATGAAAGAATAGGAAATAGAGACGAGCAGGGATACACACTTTCGCTGTTATTATTTAATCTATTGAAGAAGATGCAATAAACAAGGTAAAAGAAAAGTATAGTGTATACTGTATATGTGAAAATTCGGGGAGAGGAAATATATTTGTTGTCGTTCGCCCACGATGTAACTATCTTATATAGAAGAAGTTAAATCTGTACAAGAAAAGGAGCAGAATTTAGAACAGGTATTAAATGGTATGAAGGAAATAATGAAATTATGAAATTATAATATGAAAATAAATAAAACAAGATATAGTCAAGTGATGAGGTGTGATAAAAAGGAATTTAGGCGAAAAATGACGATTAGAATAAGAGATGATAGAATAGAAGAAGCATCTGACTTTTCTTATTTCGGAAGTAGGATTACAAAGGATGACCAAAGGTGGATATAAAATGTAGGATAGCACAGGGTAGGAAGGCATTCGTAGAAAATGAGTGGATTATAAGATCGAATATTGACTTGGGCAATAGAACAAGATTGCTGAAAGCATATGTATGGAGTGTATCATTGTATGGCTATGAGGCGTCGACTATATGAAAGGCAAAGAAATATCGAATAGAAGCATTTGAAATGTGATGCTATGGGAGGATTACGAGGTTGGTTTGGAACATAAAGTAACAAATGCAACCGTGCTAGAGTTAGTAGGGGAGAACCGAAGTATTTGGAGAGTATTGCAGCGTAGGAGAGATAGACTAGTAGGTTATATTCTTAGACATGGGGGTATTATGCAATTAGTTATAGAAAGTGAAGTAGAGAGGAAGAACGGGGTAGGTAGGCTTAGATTGGAATATGTGGGTCAAATAGTAGAAGACGTTAGGTTGAATAGCTAGAGGGAGATGAAGAAATGAACTTAAGATAGATCGGCGTGGTGTGCTGTTTCTAACCAATCCATACAATTGGGGACTATTTAACTAACTAAGAATATTAATAAAATTTGTCTATTTCGAAAATTGTTTCCATTTCTACTAATACAAAAAAATAAAAAAATAAAAAATAAATACAGAAGGCATTGTTTCAGATGCATTGATTTTAATTTAATATTCAATACAATTAATAAATAATGCAATAAAATCAATCACTATAAATTTTATCTACAATTTGAACCACGATCATGTTGGTGGTTAAACTATTAATAAAAAATATATTATTATGAAAATTATAGTGTATTAAAATAAATACTATTTTATGAATTTATATTCGGAAAAATATCCTCTCTTAATCTACTCATGTATATTTATTTAATGTAGCACGCAGTAATATCTGAATCCTGTCTGGTTTACTACATTTTAATATTTTAAAAATTATCACTACGGTGTTAAATTATAATATAGAATATCACCCAAATACCGTAACAAGCATTAAGTAAGCTAGATGTATATTTCAAGCGCTATGCGCTCATCTTTAGTAGCACAAGTAAAACAAAATAAAATACCTCTGTCACGAATCGTGATTGATATACTATATATATATATATATGTCTAGATCAAATGTTCAATTAAGTGAAACCGCCTTAAATTATAAATAAATGGTTTGCGAAATGTTGTCCCCGTCCATCAGGGATCGATATCAATTAATTTTTAATTCGGCCGCTGAAATAGCGCAAAGGCGAATTTTGTTTGGTGGCGCAAAGAAATCACATCATCCGGCGGCCTGGTCTTGTTCTGTCTTATAGATTTCGCTATCTATTCCAAACGACGAAAATAGTGTTTATATATATATAAATAGTATATCAATCACGATTCGTGACAGAGTTATTTTATTTAGTTTCACTTGTACTACTGAAGATAGGCGCATAGCGCTTGAAATGTAGATTAGCTACTTAATGCTTGTTACGGTATTTGGGTGATATTTTATATTGCATTTTAATATGTATTTAATTTCTAATTTTGTTTTCACTATTACTGCCTTTAGTAAAGACAAAGCAAAATGAGAAAAATAAATAAAAAATCATAAATTCCCTTTATGTACTTATATGTGGAAAATCCTTAAGTTAGAAATATTAGCTATTTAAGGCATGCTAATGTCTAAATAATGGGGGATGAACTAGCATTTGCAAAAGTTATTTTCGTTGGGCTATCGATTAATACTGCTGAAAATCACGTCCAAGTATATTACCTTTGACGTTCGATTATTTAACTGCAGAGCCAGAAGATATTGTATTATACTGATTTTAGTAACATACCTGTCCCAATATGCAGACACAGAAGCAATTGCTGTACAGTTTAACCTGCAGTGTTGGTCCATTCTAGGAACTGTGGTTCCACGAATGCATATCCTTTGTCTGAAACGGTATGGTAGCCATATCTGAAACGGTATGGTTCCAGTGTAGAGAGACTAGGTTATCAGTGCAGACAATTAGAGAAGAGTGGAAATGCGCTTTACAAGTGGATCGTTGGTCAACTTTAATAAATATTTCATATTATGTAACCTTAACTCATTCTATATGCGCAGACAATGTAACGCCAATAATCTGCAAACAACACTGCTATATTTTGTAATTTGTAATAAGTTTATTGCTTCCGGTAATTGAAAAAGTATATGAATGCCGTATGTAATACCATAATTTTCATTTTTTTTTTAAACTGCAGTGGATAACGATAACACCATTTTACGACACGATTTTGGGAAGTTATTGAATTTTGGAATTAAGGTGAGATTATAAAGTTTAACCTAAAAACTCTTATTGTAATTTTCAATCATTTATGAAAGATGGCAATATAATCTATATATCTAAATTGCTACGACTTTTCTTTCGACAGTCATTTTGCAGAAACTGCTGGCGTGATTTCAATGATTTTGGTGTTATATTAAAGATATTATGGTCTATATTTGCCAGATTTTTTATTATTTTATTTAAGGCCGTGGCATAGTCATTGGACTGGCACCGCGGATATTGTGGGTTCGAATTCCACTCCGGACAGGGATATTTTCTGAAGAAAAAATCAGTTCGGACCATAGACGTTGTGAATGTGTTACCATCCAGGAATTCCGTGGATGAGTATTGGACAGATTTTCAACAAAATTGGTTTATAGAAAAATTTAAAAAGATTATATTACATGGTAATATCCTATACATGCAACCTTCCGATAGACTAATATTTAAAAAATATATTTAATTTTTAATTTTTTAATTATTTTATAGCGAATTATGTAAGATTTATAAATTACAAAATAAATATGATATATCGTCGTATAGCATATCTTAATCAAAGGCTTAGCGGCAATTTAGTCTCATAGAGTTTAGTTAAGATATGTTGATGACATTATGGCCGTATTTGATACATGTATATGTTCAGTCGACAACTTCTTAAATCACATAAACTCTCTTTATCCCACCATTAAATTTACAATGGAACTACAATTAGCGGGGAAACTTCCTTTTCTCGGGTGTATACATATTCCTATAATTTTCAGGTGGTCGAGTTAATGATGGTCAAATTCCTACAAAGGTACATATAAATTCCTATAAGGTTCGGTCTTCAAGAAAATAAGCTCCTTAATCATTCGTTACTGACGATTGGTGGTCACTGCTGATCCTGTACGTTTCGAGTGTTATCTTCTATATATACTATTATATAAAATCAAGAGGTGGGCAAGTGGCAAGAACCTCTGCAGATTCCAACCGAACAACAAACGCTTGCGAATCATTCCACGCTGAATTGAACGCAAGCTTTTATAATAGTCATCCACCCCTTTACACTTTTCTGGAGGTATTAAATCATTCCAAGTCCAAACATACATCAAGATTAGAAGCGCAAGAATAAAAATCACACGTCGGAAGAAAAAAAGCTGTGTCTTGAAAAACGCGTTCATCAATAATAAAATCGATGAATTTGGTGCAGGCGAAATTAGCAGATGGTATTTTGTCAAGGCTGTGGGACACTGAAATAAAATACTGTTTAAGTAATGGACAACAATGACGACGATACAGAAATACCGAGATTAATACGGCCGGAAAAAATCGACAAAATTAGAAATAATTAATTATAAGCAATAATTTTCACATAATCCATATAATCCTACGCAATGCATTTGTAGGAATTTGACCATACAGATTTTCGGTTTCTTCTACCTGATCCAATATTTATAGGAATTTACCATCCTCGCTTTTCTGGACGTACTGCTTCTGAAAATTCAAAAAATCTAGAATTTGATATTTATAGAACACCAACGAAAACTGATATTTATATCAAGAACAATGTAATCACAGGCAGCACAAGTACGCTTCTTTTAATTTCCTTATTAACAGAGCGTTAAACTTTCGTTGACTGAAGGAAGATTCACAGCAGAGATGAAAAGGATAGGTGAGATTGCAATAAACCATGGCTATACATCATCAAGCATTAACAGAATGCTTAACTCTTTAAAACAAAAATATCTGTTACGGATGAATACCACCTTAATCCCAGAAACTGAGTAAGATAGAATACCTTACCATACCTTACCACCATACGTATACTAAAAATCTACAAGCAACAGTGAAGCAATTTGGGCTGACACTAGCACATACCAATGATAATACCTTAAAAAACCTCTTGAGAAATCCCACAGATAAAGTTTTGCCATTACAAACATCAGGAATTTATCAAATCGTATGTGATAAGTGTAACAAAGTTTACATTGGGCAAACTAGGAGGAATGTACAGTGCGCTTCAAGGAGCACCTACCTCACTACAGACACAACAGACCAGAAAAATCATCTGTAGCTCAGCATAATCACGAAACGGGACATCGTATATTGCAAGATGACATCAAATTTCTTACGGCAGTGCATAACAATACTTTTTAAAATTGGTATGAAAGCATATACATCTATATATGTTAACATAATAATTTACAATTAGTTGTCGTCCGTCGACGCATACCAGTAAGCATATGTGGTGATGTAACCAGTATATCGACCATCTCTTGCCCGCCTTGAAGCTGTAAAACTTTTAAAGACCAAACTACGAAATAAAAATTAACTATATGTAAATCTTTACAGCTTCGTCCTAAAGATCGCGTAAGGACCTACCTCATACTCGCAAGGGTATATAATATGTTATTATACACAGACTGTACCAAGAACCAAGGAAATTATAAGAATCTTTACAATTACTCAATCAAAACAACTTTACCATGGAATCGAATACTCTTGGAGTGATGAACTTTAAATTTTAATCAATGAAGGTAATACTAGTTTCTGAATATACCACGGGGACAAAACTCTTCTATAGAAGGTGCATTTATAATAAAGTAAAATCAACCAAGAGGACAATTTGTCCTGGCTACTCAAGTTCAAAAGAAAAGAAAATGCAAAAATGTACGTTCAGCACGAGGACAGCAAACTCGTTATTACTCAAATTAAAATGCAATAAATTTAAATCGTTTTGGATAGAATTTTGAACAAATATAACTTTAAATAGCTTTTAATATTTCCAATAGCCTTGCGAATTTTCTGGGAAATCCAAAGACTTATTAGATACAAAGAAAAAATCTGGTATATATGAAATCTCTTATTCTAGTTGTCCCAAGGTATTTAAGGAACATTTAGTTCATTTTAGAATAAATAGAAAAGATAGAAGTGCAGTAACCGACCACATTCTCGATTGCGGTCATCCATCCTATTGAAAGTAGTTTATTTAAATTACTTAAATGTGTTAGAAATTATTCCGAACTGATTGCTTATGAGAGTATTTATATTCATTGTTTAAAATCTGATTTAAAGAATTTAGATTCAGGCCCGATATCATCTTGTCTATTCAATTTAATTACCAAATAATTTTCATTTTGGTTAGTTTAGTATGGTAACCCTTGCATTTTATTACGCGTTTGCGTAGTTGATCATAGCTATCTGCAATTCCTTTTCATAGTTATAATAAGTATGATAGAGGTCGCATGAAGGCGTCTGGGAAACTGCTCTTACAATGATATTTCGTTCAATTGCATAGCGATCCCGATGAGTGACAGAGGTATCTTTATTTGTTTTATTATTGTGCTACCAAAAATGTAGGCATAGCCTCCCAAATGCGTATCTAGCTAATAAATGCTTTGTGTTACGGGTTTTGGGTGATGTTTTATAAAATTATTTAACGCCGTAGTGACGATTTTACAACATTAAAACTAGTTGGGTGAGGATGGTATATTATACCAATAGTGATAATTTTACATTTTTATATTATTTGCAACCAAACCTGTTCTAACGCTAAGTTTTTAATACTTGTTATAATGCAATAATCTACGGTACTTTTATAAAATACCCTACTACAGAACTTTGCACAGCAAGGCGGTCAACTCGGCAGTATACATGTATGTTTAAGCTTGTGACAGATCTTGCATTGATATGAGCGATGCCGAATTGTTGAGTACGCATTATAAATATTTTTTGAATTCTTTACGAGTTGAATTCAAACTTGCATACTTATTTTCAAATAGTAATTTCATTAATTAAATTACGGTAACATTATAAAAAAAATGTGCACGATCAACTATAGATTGTTTTATTTTTGTAATTGCTATGTAGTACTGGTGGTACCAAGTAATTTATATTGTTTATGTGTATTTTGTAAATATATATTTATATCTATATTATATAACAATAAGCAAACATAAGCGTATAATGCATTTATATCCTGTATCAGTGGCATGCGCTTACAAATGTGACAAAATAGCTACTAATGTATGATGTCAAAAACACAGTATAAGAATATCAACATTTTAATTGTGTCCACCGACAATATCAGCTAGTAACTAAAGATTGGTCAACTGCTACTATATAAGACTGTATTATGTTATATAATATATGACACACGGTCATGGAATAATATAAATAGACATTGCAACTGTATAGCAAAAAGAGAATCGTAGGGGTATTTGAGGGGAATCGTTTTTGAACAATTTCCATCGTCAGGAAGTGCTGGAACCTATTGAGTACGAACGATATTACACTTTTTTGTAGTTTGCTTACAGGTTTCTCTTATGCTACTTTTATGTCAGCCAATTCAAACTTCAAGTATGCGCATGTTTGTCATTTCTAAAAATATATTATATTTTATTCTTTTGGAGATTTTTCCAGTCGATCTGATAGCACATTTATACATTGCTGTCAAGTATGACAAGATTGATAAATATTTAAAGAACTACTGATTATCATATATGGAAAGGTTCATGAATTGCAACAATGCAAATGTTTTATATCGATTTGTTAATTTGGGTTGTCATTTTTTGATTTGTTTACTCATTTACATTCAAATTTAAATATATTGCAACATGCATTCCAACCAATCCTTGGGATTGATTGTTGATTAATGATATATTTGAAAATGGGCCCCGTTTAGAAAATGCTAATACGGCATGATAGATTCATCGAAATTAAAATACGCCTTCGGCATGTTGAACACCAAATACAAAGTCTCAATATGCCTCACGTTGCCTCAAGATCTTTAATTGGGATTTGAAATTTGGATGCTACGTATCTATTTTCTGGTCTGATATGTGTGTGTTTTTCTAACACCGTTTAACAATCTGTTGTATTCCAACACCACTTTTCATATCATTCATTACTTTCGCCTCAATAATTTAGAACAGCCCTGTCGTGACACTATTGACAAGACCAGCGGACGTTGTGAGCCGTCCAGACTGATCACACACTCTGATAATTATAGATGAAGTAATAATTTGGTACTCAAGGTTCTTTGGAACGAAGAACGAACTTGGCAGCGAACCAAGAAGATGGCAACCCCAGCAAAAGAATCGAAACGGTCGAGGTTTTCTGAAGAGCTTAAGACGGAATATCGCAAAGTATTAAAAAGTTAGAATATCACTAGTACATTGTAATCGAGAGAATACATCCCTGGATGCATATTAAATTTAAAAAATACAATTTCTTGGACAAGTAATTCGTGGCGTTGTTGTTGTTTTCCTTCGGCAGCATCCCCAATACCCCAAAAAAGTCCTGGTTCTCTGAACCGCAACCTACGAAGCGACCCAGGCATCTACAAGGTGTTCCTCTCTTTATCGTTCAGCGTCGGCGATTACCAGGAGCTACAAATCGATTATAATCACAAGATATATTGCTCTATCCAATGATTTTTGCGAATTTAAACAATGTCGTCTGCGCATATTGAATCGGTCGTTAAGCGGTAAAGTTGAGCAGATAATTTGAAGTGTGTGTGTGTGTGTGTCAAAGTGAATTTTTGAATTCTTGAAAGTGAATTCCACTCTTCTATCTTTCATTGATATAAACTTTTCCAAAACTTTGTCGTTAAAATTGTAAATATCTCGCACCACATTATTATTAATACACATCATCGCCAATCATTACCCATAGCATTTCGCAAAAAGTTTTGATTCTTTTAAGTGTTGAAAAACAACGCTCTGATTCAGCAGTGGTCATCGGGCTTGTTATAATAATTTTAAGTATTTTTATAGTTTCCGGGAAAGTTTCACTGAGATTATTTTGTAGCAATAATGAAAGAAAATGTGTGGCTCCAATTATTTGATAAAAATCCGGACTCGAGTAAATGATTTCTAATTCTGTTTTTAATCTGGTTTTATTCAAAAATGGATATGCATGACACACGGTTTCCATAAGGTCTACAGGAAATTGTTTAGAAAATGTTGGCATCGATTTCGTGTTAAATAACTCAGCGGCTTGTAGATGGCCACGATATGAGAATCAGTCCTTCATCTGTGTTATAATTTTTTTTGTAAATGTCTCTTGTAAAACGCCGCGTAAATGTCCGGTTTTGTGCACTCCTTGCACAAGTTTGCGATAAATTTGTATCAGGCAATGGCCTACCTAATTCTTTAATTTTTACTTTGTCCACAAGAGAAAGTCTACAAAACTCTATTTTCAATAAAGAACTAACACTATTCATTTTTATTAAATTATTTCAATTAAATATATTCTTGCAGAAACACGTGGCAAAATCGTACATACACAGAACAAATGATACTGTCTAATCTGGCTATTCTATATCAATTTATATATTGGGTTGGGGAGAAAGTTCGGTAGGGTGCAACACATGTTGCATTATTTTATCGATTTTTTGCTTCTGATGAATTATATAATATTCATTAAGTAGAACTCTTTCCCCTCTACAAAACTGTGCCAATCGCGATTTTAAGAAATTTAGTTTTTAATAACTTTCGCGACGTCAAAATGGAGTATCCAAACGGTAAAAATCAACATTTTCGACACCTGCTATTTTTCGCTTTTCATCGTGGTCAAAACGCTGCTGAAACAGCCCGAGAGATTTGTAAAGTATACGGAGAAGGTGTCATAGTTGAGTCTACAGCACAAAAATGGTTCGCAAAGTTCAAAAATGGCGATTTTGACATCGCTGACAAGCCCCGTAGCGGAAGACCCTCGGAATTCGACGAAGAGTGTCTCAGAGCACTTTTGAAGGAGGACGGTCGCCAAACAAGTCGTGAATTGGCGGAAATAATGAAGTTCGATCATAAAACCATCCTAAATCATCTTCATTCGATGGGATTTGCCGAAAAATTGGGATCTTGGATCCCTCACGAGCTTAACGAAAGCCACAAAGAAAATCGCCTTCAAATTGCTTCTCAACATCTCGCCCGTCATCGAGCAACCCACGGTCATAAACAGCGCTTTTTGTACCGAATCGTCACGGGAGATGAGAAATGGTGTTTGTACGTAAATTTGAAGCAAAGAAAGGAGTGGGTGGCTCCTGGAGCGACTCCAAAGCCGAGGGTCAAGCCTGACCTCCATCCAAAAAAGACCATGATCTGCGTTTGGTGGGACTAGGAGGGCATTCTGCATTGGGAAATTCTGGAAAGGAATGCCACGGTCAACAAGGAGCTCTATATATCCCAGCTACACCGCGTGAATGAGGCTATTCGACTCAAAAGACCCCATCGACAAGGCCAGACCATACTCCTTCACGACAACGCAAGGCCCCATATTGCTCAAGTCGTAAAAGCCGCACTCCAAGAGCTCGAATGGGAGGTCCTTCAGCATCCACCATATTCTCCGGACCTTGCACCAACGGATTACCATCTTTTCCGCTCTCTCTCGAACCATATGAGGGGCGTTACCTTGGACAATGTAGAGGGCCTTAAAAACTGGCTCAACAACTTCTTCGATACCAGACCGGTCGATTTTTGGCGTAATGGCATCGAAAAATTGGTCAAAAGGTGGGAGGAGGTCGTAAACAGCAACGGCGAATATATCATTGAATAAGTTATTGTTATAACAATAAATTATCGTTAAATAAAAGACTTTGATAAAATCTCTACGAACTTTTTCCCCAACCTAATACATATGTATATACTCTCTGTATATATATATACTACTCTCTCTTCTCTCTGAACTTCTCTAAGCCGTTAAAGAAGCGCCACATCCAATAGATCGGTCGGCTGCACTCTATGATACACTCATCTCATTGTATATATACTGTATATATGTATTTAACTTGTACTAGCAATGGATAGCCGCTGGGAATCTGTGACATATATTAGACAATGAAGCAAGGTTCGAACCGAAGAAATAGAAGATATACGACATACGGTTGCTCTCACCGATTGCTTGCAATAGAGTGAGATGAGTGTATATTCATTTAACCTGTACTGGGTGGTGCTGATCGCGCAGCGGCACCAAGTTAGCGATATATCTATACCACGCGAATGATAGATACAGATAGATATAGCATCGGTCGCTGCTGTGACTTGCAACGGATACCACAACGAACGCCAAAACGAACGTTGTGTTGATTGTTATCGCGGCGCAAGCTTTATCTTTTAGGAAAAATAATGCCGAGATAAAATATCGCCATACAATTGTATATCTACAGTGATGCGCTCAATGTTCAGGAGGGGCGCACGGCCCTGCGGCCTGCATAAGGAACCGTCACTGATATATATATATATATATATTCTCTCTTCGTAAGCATCTGATGCTGTGCAACATTAAGGAAATGTAATTCTTCGTAATGTAAAACTAAAATTTATGAATAGATTCCACCGATACGTGTTAATTTATACCAATAATTGATATATCGTAATATTGTTGTTTTAATTTTAGTTCGTTAGCAAGTTGCAATATTTATGTTTTAATTTGGGGTTGAGGCAGATTTTGGCTGCTTTGGAATTGTTTGTCAAAACTAAAGTTATATATATTTTTCTTGTGGTACACCTTCGTTGCCATAGTTTAGTAGCTGGAATATTTTACGAATTTTAAGAATTCACGAAAACAGAATTAAAGCGTCGATTTATTACATTTGGCACTTATTTATTTAGATATTAGGGCATAAACATTAATAAGAGAGCAAGTTTGTATAATTTATGAGAACACGGCATTATTTAAACACTTTTTTCTATTCGTGTAAATGCGATAAAAGGAATAAATAATGTAGCATGCTTGTCTTTATTTATTGAATTAACTGTTGTTTGTTGTGATTAATTATTTCGCTATCCGGTCCGCACAATCTGTATTGCGTTGCGTTTTCGTTGCTAGTTTACACAAGTTATTTATGCTATGAGTTTTTTCCCCGCATTTTTTCCATCTTTATATATAAATGATGAAAAGTGGTAAATATTGATAGTATATATAATATATATATATATATATATATATATATATAATACTATTGATAGTATATCAATCGCGATTCGTGACAGAGGTATTTTATTTAGTTTTATCTTGTGCTACTGTAGATAGGCGCATAGCGCTTGAAATGTACATCTAGCTACTTAATGCTTGTTACGGTATTTGGGTGATATTCTATATTATTACATTTACATTTAATATAATTTATGTTCTAGTTTGTGTGACTTAAATTTAAAATCTTTTAAATAAATTGCACACATATCAGTTGGAGTCCAATTGAGAATGGAATAGTGTTTAAAGATTTGTCCATTCTTTCAATTATTACTAAACAAGGATTCTAAATCCTACAAACATTGATGCTGTAATTCATATATATTCCATTTTAAGAACATGTGGTTATTCTTCGTGCAATTTTTTAAGTATCTAAAATAGTATCGCACCATATGAAATTAGAACAGAGATATTAACAAACTACTCACAAAGGTACCAAGCCTTGCTTATAATTAGCCTGATTTATCCATTGTAAAATTGTGTTACAGTTTTTGGGTGATGTTTTATACAATGATTTATCCAAGTTTGATTAATTCTTATAGTTCCGCTCATGTATCTTTATTGTGGATTTAGTTGATTTATCTAGGTTTGATTAATTATTATAGTTCCGCTCGCGTATCTTACTGTGGATATGGTGTATTTTCCAATACATTTATCTTACTTTATGTAGTTTGTATTATATTTTTTCTTGACATCGTCATTGTATTCGATACTAGTGCCATCTTCCGCTATCTTTACAAAAGGCGCTACTGGTGTCCTCTGTCGATATCTTGACTGACTACGTGAGTAAAGATAACGACAGATGCCGCTAGTCGTAAAACAACGCTTAAAATTGATACGCATTTTTATATAGAGTTGCAATGTCTATAGTAATTTGTCAATGACACGGTTTTTAACTCTGTTTATGTAAGTGTTTTTCGTTTTTATGCATTTTAACCATAAATATACTAGTATAGAATATCACCCAAATACCGTAACTTAAAGTATTAAGTAGCTAGATGTACATTTCGAAGGCTATGCCCCCATCTTCAGTAGCACATGATAAAAACTAAATAAAATACCTCTGTCACGAATCTACTGAAGATGGGGGCATAGATTTCGAAATGTACATCTAGCTACTTAATGCCTTAAGTTACAGTATTTGGGTGATATTCTATACTAATATTTCCTAAATAATTCCTAAATATACTGTCAATTCTATCATTTTCATACGTACAATTAATAAACGGTTTTTAATTCTACTTACGAAAGTGTTTTTAGATTTTATAATATTAATAGTATTATTACATTTTATATATTTAAGCGATATGTAAGATATACAATTAGAATTAATTAGAATTAAGATTAATACTTGTCAACAACAGAACTGCTTAAGACAATAAATCTATCTATCTAGCTATCTAAAGACAGCCTGCGGTGTTCATTATTCTAATGTGAAGCTAAAGGGGAACGTTATATATGATAAACAAGGTAATGAGCTTACAGAAAATATGTACCAAGCTAGAAAATAGAAGGAGTAGAATTATATAGAGGTGGGCGGGAAATGGAGGAGCTAGAAAGTATAGAATGAGTTATGAATGAAAGATGAGTTAGATCCTAGCATTCTTACATCAGAGTTTGATAAAGCATTATATGATATAAGGAATAAAAAAGCAGCAGGAGTTGATATAATACAAGTACAATTAATAAAACAACAGGGAAAAGATGCGGGATCGATTATACAAGTTAGTTTGTAAAATATATGATGAGGGAGGAAAACCACAGGATTTTCAGCACAGTAGAATAGCGACAATGCTGAAGAAGGTAGGAGCTAATTTGTGTGAGAACTATAGGACCATTACTCTATTATCGCATGCATCGAAGATATTGTTAAGGGTTATTTCTAGAAGATTAGAATCTAAAGTAGAAGATAGGCTAAGTGTAGATCAGTTTGGTTTAAGGAAGAACAGATGGACGAGGAAAGCTATTTTAGCACTAAAAACGGTAGTAGAAAAATAATGAGGGTGGGAAAGGCAATTTAATTTCGTAGTATAGCTTTCGTAGAAAAGGCATTCGATAATGTAGATTGGAGCATAATATTTAGAATCTTAAAAGAAGCGGAAATGTATTATGGGGATAGAAGAATTATTTTCAATCTATATAAACATCAAACTGCTTTAGTTAGAATTGAAGGAGAAGAAGAGGTAGTAAGAATAGGAAAGGGAGTCAGGCAGCATTTAATCTATATATAGAAGATGCAATAAACAAGGTACAGGAAGAGGAAATATATATGTTGAAGTTCACCGACGATATAGCTATCTTGGAAGAATTGGAGCAGAATTTAGAACATGTATTAAATGGTATGCAAGAAGTAATGACTAGGGATTATAACATGAAAATAAATATAGGGAAGATCAAAGTGATGTGTGACAAGAAGGAATGGAGACGAAAAATGAGGATTAGAATAGGAGATGATAAAATAGAAGAAGTGTGAGACTTTTCTTCATTAGGAAGTAGGATTACAAAGGATAACCGAAGTAAGGCAGATATAAAATGTAGGATAGCGCAGGGTAGGAGGCAGTCGTAGAAAAGGAACAGATGTTAAGATCAAATATTGACTTGGGTATTAGATAAGGATTACTGAAGGCATATGTGTGGAATGTAGCATTGTACGGGTGTGAGGCGTAGAATATAGGAAATAAGAGAAACGTAGTATAGAAGTATTCGAAATATGGTGCTACAGCAGGATGATGAGGGTTGGTTGGCAAGATAAAGTAACAAATGAAGCCGTACTAGAGTTAATAGGGAAGAATAGAAGAATTTGGCGAATATTACAGCGTAGAAAAGATAGACTAGTAGGTCACATTGCTAGACATAGGGGGTTTATGTAATTAGTTATAGAAGGTGAAGTATAAGGAAAGTAGAAGTAGGTAGGCCTAGATTGGAGTACGTGGGTCAGATAGTGGAAGATGTTAACATGAATAGCTATAGGGAGATGAAGGAATTAGCTCAGGATAGATCGCGAGTCTTGCTGTTTCCAACCAATCCCGAGGATTTAGGACTATCTAACTAACTAACTAACTTATTCCACGATTTTGCCGCTTGCATTAAAATTTTGATATAGTTAATATTCATTGGTTGTATATTACATTTTGACGTACCTTAGTTCTCACAACATGATTATTATATAGAAGTATGTAGCAATTCAGTCTTTATTTGATTGACTTTTTGCTTCATGTTCACGTTCCACACGAATATTCCACAAAATAATCCCACTAGAACTAAATCATCTTCAAAATTGTCTTGATAATACATATTTTTCTGATATCACAAGATAAGTGACCAATATAAAATGTGGCATTGTCGTTTGTTATTTAAACTCTATATTATACAGCAGTTGCAATAAACATACATACACACACACACACACACACACACACACACACACACACACACACACACACATATATATATATATACACACAATATATATTGCATATCATTTACTCAGCACATATGAAACATAGTTCTAATATATCTGAGTGAATGAGCAAAAATTCATAGCGCTAAGTTGCATTATCATTTGTCTTTTTGTATCAATATTCAAAAATAGTACATCAATTTGAGTTCGAATTTACTGTGTTCTAATTTTCTTCTAGTACCAATAAACATTTTTTTTAAGTAACAAGTTAGTTACAGGATAGTAGTTATTAGTTATTGTTTTTAAACCATGAAATAGCATTGTTATGATTTTGCTTATTGTAGTCTTATTTGTTATGCAAACAATCGAATGCAAAGTACAATGGATGAATTAAGGGAATCAAGGTTGCCTGCATCCAAACTCCATCACTCTCTCTGACCTCACATAATAATTAACATATGAATGTACCACCATTCAGTTCATTCAGTCCATGTAAAATAATATGATGATTCCGGCCCTGTGATTAACAGTATAGTAGGTATATTATTATGTATAAACTATAGAGGTTTTCCTGTATTTACATCCGCTTTTTATTGTTACCTGGGTGTTATTGTTTTATATATGGATAAATCAGTAACGTTGTGGCTACGCTTTAACTAAAGTGAACAGCAATGTTCATTAAAAGATTTGCAACAATACTTTTGTTTTAATTGAGTATACAATTAATCAGTTCATATAGAGATATTTACAGATCACAAATCTTTAAAAAATGATTAGTATGTGAACAAGATGTGGTACTAAGATAAATAATTTAAAACAGTAGAATTTGTAAATGAATTTTTTTTTTCATATTCCATCAGGCTATTTCGTTCGATTACCGAGTAAGCATCTAGGTATGGGTGAACCATGTAATGTCGGAAGACCAGTCCAAGAACGAACCCGAAAATAATTCAATTCTAATGATTTTTATTACATACCTTGAATTGTTTAGAATATCACCCAAATACCGTAACTCAAAGCATTAAGTAGCTAGATGCGCATTTCGAAGGCTATGCCCCCAGCTTCAGTAGCACAAGATAAAAACTATTTAAAATACCTCTGTCATGAATCGTGATTCCTATAAAATTAAATAAATAGGTCAACATGACAGAAATACTTCAAAATTTGCATATAATATGACCTATACATTTTTTTAAATAATATAAATTAATAATTAAGGAAACTTACAAGTAACAACAATAAACATTGGTTTGTCAAATGTAAAATAACCAAAAATAAATAAATAATATAAAAATAAATTTAAAAATAGTTCTTATTAAATAAATTAAATAGAAAAGATGAAATTGGGCCTGAATCTAAATTCATTAAATTTGATTTAGATTTATGCATATATATACTTTCATAAGCATTTAACTCGGAATAATTCAAAACACTTTTATGTAATTTAAGTGAATTAATTTGAAAAGGTTATTTTTTACAAGTGAATATTAACATAAAGATTAAAGATGGTAAAAAAACGCCGATTACTTCTATTCGTCTATTTCAGTATTTTAATTATATGATTACTTTTACATTTGGATTAAAAATGGTGTTTGTCTTTCATCAATGAATGATATCGGTTATTTCATACTACTACCATTATCTGATATTTACAAATCGATTTTACATTGCATATATGTCTTTCATACTAATATCTAAGCTTCTGAACCATGGCGTCTTTTTAACATCTTGATTTACATATTTACTTCTAAAAAGCATTTGATGAGAAGTTTTAAATCACGGAATATAGCATAAAATTGTTGTTCTCTGATCTCTTTAATTTTATCGGACGATAATTAATTCAGTCGGATATATTGTGTGTATAGTACCCCTCATTCAACAAAACACGGTGTAGTATTATATAAAATGATTTTAATTTAGCTAAATGAATATGCAAGAGATATTTTAATATAAATATATAATAATAAATATTTTAATATAAATATAATATATAAATATCAGATGTGGGTGTATCAGATGTATAATATATTTAATTACATACACGGGTAATAACTAATTCCTTACTGATGCCAACAATCAAATTTAGGGAATTCAACAGACTTTACGTTTTCAAGTAGATAACTGCGATTTCGTAACATGTATGCATATATTGCTACATGGAATTAAGAATTTTCATACACTTACTTTATTTATAAGTTTTGCATGCGTCATTAATAATGGTTTTTGTTTTGTTTGAATTTTCATATTAGTGAGGCTTGAAAATCTAAAGAAGTTATCTGGCACAAACAATATTACGTATTGAAAGGGCCGTTATGAAACAAATATGCCTTCAAGGATGATTGTAGGTAGTATGTTTAACGGTGTAATGCCATACATTCCGCGAATATTCCAAGGTGTAATACAATGACCTTACTTATTAATAAACGAAATGCCTATCACAAGTTGACAACGCATCGTTTATTTTGATTAACGACTCGAATGTTCACATTCATGTTCCAATCCTTCATTTGTTTTTGATTCAGGCCTAAAAGGTAGTAATTATTAATTAGTATTAATTAATTGCAACGTATTTCTAATCGATTTAAATAAGTGAGGTACATCGTAAATTACATTAACTTTTTGATGTTCAATAGTAACAAAAGGCCTAATATTACTAGATCCTAACAAATCATAAGTTCTAACATTATTTACACCCTGATCACAAACAGCAACCCTAACATTAAAATTACATCGCTGCAAATTTAAAATGCATCGCATTACTAATTATGCTAAAACATCTGCTTTGATATTGAAATGTGATAAAAAATATCCAGCAGGGATTTTATAATAGGAATACAATCCACGGATCATAAAAACTAAAGCATGAGTTGCAAATTCGTCAATACGACCAAACGTACCTAAATCCTGAAATCTATCCATTAAATCTATTCATTAAATCTAACTTTCTATTATAGTCTAAATACTTCGATATGCTCATTTCATCGAACAATAATACACATTCTCTATCTATTGCTTTATACTCTCTAGATAATTTTTCCAATTTCGTAAACAATTTTGAGACAAAGCCTGTATTTAAGTTACAATCTAACTTGTCCTCTAACTCTTGTCTTACTTTTTTGGCCGTTGTTTCAGCCAAATCAGCATCCTTCAGGATTGCTAATTTAATGATTTAATTGCAGTTTAATTGATTTAATAATAGTGGTAGTATGAGGTAATTTAATGTTTAATTTAACGCGCATATATTTATAACAACTGAGCGATTTATAAAAAATTGACATACCTAACTCTTTTTCCTGAGTTTTCCAATTATAATTATGGAGTAATTGCATATTTGTAATTGTATTCGTGGCTGAATTTACTTCTAATTTGTCATCGATTAAATTCTCAAGATACGAAGACCTTTCAAATTTGTCTTTATAATAATTTAATCTTCTCTTTAATCGCCAGATTGTAGAATTTAACGTTCTAATTTTCTTAACATATATCGGAATTACATTTACTCCCTATTTTACTGACGCTAACACTAAATTTTCGACAACGCTTTCTTTTTCTACAATCTTTAGGGGAATTAGAATTATGTTTAGAGTACTGGAAATTTAAATCAGAAATATTGGGAGATACATTAACTACATTATTTGATCCAGGAAATTGAGAAGGAGAGACTGCGACATTGAAACTAGTGGATGAAATTCGAAAATCGCGACGATAAGTATGAACCGTCCTTATGGAATCCTTATGGAAAGTTGATATGGAATCTTTAATAGGAACTATCGCTGCGATCACATTTTTCCTATTATCCTCGTCTTATACACTAATCGAAACGAAGGCTGAATCAAATAAATTTAGAGGATTTCCAGTTTCATTTAAATTATCCAAGTCTGAAGCAACTGAATTAAATCGAAAAGGAATTGCGCATTTGGGCAATCTTGCAAATTGAAATACTGGGAATAGTACAAGTACGCTTGTCTTTGTTATGTTTATAACTATTATTGCAATTATCAGACTTACAACGCATCCTGTAATCCTTCATATACACTCGAAATGAAGATTATTTAAAAAACTTGGTATTTTGATTTATCAACATTTTCTTGCTTTAGCTTTTAAAAAAGCAGTATAAAGATCTGATTTCAAACACTATCAACTTTCACATATTCGTAGCTTGGAAATGTTTCATAAAACAAATCGGAGTCAACCGATGAAAAATTATAAGGTATTCATCGTTCGAAATCACTTCCGGTGTTTGCGAAAAAGTAATTTATTAAGGTAATTAGCAGATTACACACTTATTTCTATTTTAAAACTTAATATAGTACGTAATAAATATTTTTACCATAAAATTATATATTAGATAATTAAATATATAATAATATTAATCAGAAAATATTGTGTTTTTTTTTTTAATTCTTATTAGTCCATATAAATACTTATAAAATTAATTTCTACCTATTTATTACAAACATATAATAATGATCCTAGCCCATCCCTCAGGCAGTTTGTACACTAGTATAAGAGGGTATGGGTTTTCTTAATATTTTTTTTAGCTAAACTTATTCAATACTTTATAAATATTATATTTCGTAATTATATAATTGTAATAATTCTCTTTAAATCTATATTAAAATTATTACAGTCGTTTATATCAATGTCTTGTTTACATATCTTTGGAATTTATTCTTTTGTAATTGACCTATTTTAATATTGGCCTAATGTCCCTGAGATGTTTTTTATGTATGATGTTAGTGGTTGTTTTTTAATGTGTGCAGGTATATTATTGTAGTTCTGCGCTGCCTTATGTGAGAAACTCCTTTTACCAACGTTACTGCTTGCTGTGTTTAGGTGCAAATTTTCTGCTTACCTGGTGTTGTAATTATGTATGTCTCTATTTCTTTGTAGCTCGAATTGATTTTTTATTATGTTGTTTTGTATCATATAGATATATTTGCAATCTTCCATTGTTATCAATTCATGTAGAAGCAGCTGTTTTCTGTCATTAAAAGATTGATGGGTGGGAGTGAGCAAACAAAGATGATACAGTGACTTTAAGGCTTTGTTCATTGTTGTCTGTACTTCGTCTATGAAATTTTGCGAGGTCTGGCTCCATGCGGTCATTCCATAAGTAATTCTAGAAAGTAAATGTGCATTTTATATTAGTAATGCTGTGTTTGTCGGTAAATGACACATTCTTCTTATTGCTCCAATTAGGAGTGCTACTTTTTTTGTTATATTCTTGATGCGTAGGTTCAATTTCAGGTGTTGGTATACCGTTAATCCCAAGTATTTGACTGCTTCAACTTGTTTGATCTTTTCTTGATTAATTTTTATTGTCATCTTTGGTATATTTTTGTTTTTCATTTGGAAAACAATGTATTCCGTTTTTTTTTTGTATTGATCGTGAGCTTATTTCCTATCAGCCATTTGGGTAATAGCTTTAGGTCAGTGTTTATTTCCTCCTGAAGTAGTTTTTCATCCCGGTGTGAATAGGTTAGGACCGTGCCATCTGCATAGATTGTATATTTGCCTGTTAAACCTGCAGTTCTGATATTATTTATATATATATAATATACAATAGCGGTTCTAGTAGCGATCCCCGTGGGACTCCTTTTACTATAGTTGTTTCCTCACTTAGTGTATTATTCTCTTTGGTGATCATTGTTCTATTTGTCAGGTAGGATTCAATTAGTTTAAATGCCGCGCCTTTTATTCCGATTCGATGTATTTGATGTAGTAGGATTGGTGGTCTATGGTGCCAAAAGCCTTTTTGAGATCTATATAAATATGGCTGCCATTATGTACTCCGTTCTATTGACATATTGATCGAGTCTAAAAAGTGGTTTATCACAGTTTGAGTATTAGATTGTGCTTGGAATTCATATTGGGATGGTTCTAATGCGTCGTTCCTTGTTAGATAGTCAGTTATTATTTTTTAAATTATCTTTTTATGGGTCTAATTATCAATGATATTGGTCTGTAATTTCATGGATCTGTATTATCACCTTTGAAAATAGGTATAGAAACTGAATTTTTCAGACAATCTGGGAAGTTTCCTTTTTCTAAGGAAACATTTATAACTTTAACTAGTGTTGGAGATATCTCCTCCTTTATCATATTCAAAACCTTTTCTGTTATTTTGTCTAATATTTTTATTTATATTTATTACATTAGTATGACTGACTGCAGAAGTCAAAAGAGACAGAGTAAGTCAAAAATCATTGTTTGTAATTGAAAACATTAAAGTATAAAACATTGAAATTTATTTTAATGATATAAGTTGCTTTATCAATTCATGTTTCTAATTATTTCTAATGTGATTACAACGAATAATCATTAAATTGAATATTTGTCAAATTGAACGATTCCATTGTCATTATGTTAAAATTCCCATTCGTCTTTCGTGAATATACGTAGCGCATCTGCGTATTAGGAACATGATATAGTGCATGATGGCGTATAGGAATTGTAAATGGGGTTCATCTCTAAGTAAAAAAACTTGTAAGCATTCCCAATTACATGCCATTAAAAATGATCATATCAATGTAGATGAATTTATTTGACAAATTCAAGCCGATAATACGTAATACATTATTCAATTATCACATATATTGTGCAGTACCCGCAAGCATTCAATTTGATAGATTTCGCAGCTGCAAAGCCTACCAATAGAAGTAAAGTAAATGTACTAATATCTTTAGCTCATTATATAATTTGTTCTTTTATATTTATGTTAACTTGTATAAATTTGGATTCATCAACCATGTTTATTATTCGCCTTTTGATTCTACTAATAATCCGTTCGATAAAAATGGAATACTTGCTGACCATTTATTTCAATGTTTTCGACTGCTTGTCAAGAAATTCGTATTTTCGGAAGGATGGTTGAACTACAAATCCTTATTTGAGAACCAAATCTGTTTTCTGTGAATGTAAAATTACGCAAAATATTCGTCACCTAATGTCTTAAAGAAAGATGTAAAAAAAAAATCTTTATTGTTTATACAAAAAATAAACATGCAAATACTAGGCAGACAACAGCATAATTATAACAGCATAGTTTATATAATTCCATATTTAACACATATAAATAATTTTATGAGAGCTATGATCAATGCATATTACGGGCCATGATTAATGAATATTATAGGCCAGAATTAATGAAATTTATTGAAAACAGATTAATGGAATTCCACACCATATTTGACTTATTGTCGGAATTATAATCTTTCCCCATATTCTAGCATTTTTTATTTGTGTTCGTAGGCTTGATGTAATTGTGCTAGAATTTTTCTTGCGGCGAGTGCTACTTATCGTTGTCGAGTATATTACAACTTGCCCTTTGGCACACTTGCCTTACACATTTTACCAATGATTTGCGGAAATGATAATTGAAAGAATATAATCAGCACTATTTTGAATTGTATGTTTTGACCAGTTTAAACAAAAAGTGATGCCACATACACACACACAATATCTTGATAAATATACGTTTGCTGAAAAGCTCCATCAAACATTAGACGAATAAATAAGAGGTCAACAACCGCAATTTATTAAAAGGACATGTATTGAGCATAAATAACTTCCGTAAAATACCATAATGTGTATTTTAGGCATTTAACACAAAAATTGTGCGGATGCTATTAGGATGTATAATCAAAGGCGTAAGGCAAGTGTCTCAAGATGTTATATACTCGACGATCATAAATAGCACTCACCGTAAGAAAAATTCAAGCACAATTACCTCAAGCTTACCAACACAAATAAAAAATGCTAGAATATGGGGAAAAATTGTAATTCCGACAATAAGTCGAAAGACGGTGTGGAATTCCATTAATTCAATGGATAATGGTCTACAATATTCTTTAATTATGGTCCATAATATTCATTAATCATGGCTCTCACAAATCGATTTGTAAGTGTTAAATATGGAATATAAACTATGATGTTGTCTGTCGCCTAGAGTTAAAATAATAAAAGAAATCGCAGTATTTCGATGTTTATATGTGTATTTTTTAAAATAAAAAATAAGGCGATTAATAAACATGATTAATGAATCCACATTTGTATAAGTTAACCTACAAATAAAAGAACAGATTATATAATGAGCTAAAAATATTAGTACATTTACTTTACTCGTATTGGTAGGCTTTGCAACTTCGAAATCTATCGAATTGAATGCTTGCGGAAACTGAACATTATATGTAATAATCGGATAATTTATCACGTATTATCGGCTTGTAGATTTTATACATATATTTATTTTGTGTTTATATTGTACTAGGCATTTCGCAAATAAATATTTCCATATTCGTCACCTTACTGGTGCATACTTTGCAAGCCGATTGTGTTTTAATTATACCGAATTTTATCAATTTGATACATTTCTCCCGGCTTGTTGAATGTTTAACACATTTTATACATTGTATTGATGTTGCTGCCGACGGAACAGCTGACCGTGGCCATTTCGTATTTTCCCGCGCACAGTAATCAAATGCTTGGTTTAAGTCGATTGGGGTCGCAACGCGCATATTGAATTCAATTAAAATGTTCTTATGGGGAAGACAATGGTGCCCTACCAAGTGGAAATTTTTCAAAATTTCGTTCCCGTGTATTTGGTCAATATACTAGCGCAGTCTTCAGCTATCTTCACCAAGTTCTCGTGGGGAAGATATCGACAGACATCGCCACATGAAAATCAACTACTTAAGGCTGATTAGTTTTCGTATATGGACTTGCAACGTCTATGTATAAATTGTCATTGACACTGTCATTGACCTAGCTCACCACATACACATCAGACCAGGAAAATGATGCGTAGCTCAGCATATCCGCGAAACGAGCCATCCTATTTACAAGTTGACATCAAAATTCTGAAGGCAGTGCATAGGAACACTTTTTTAAAATTCGTATGAAATGATATACATCTATAAAATTAAAAATAATGTATTTAGTTCAGATTTAGGTCCAGTATCAAACTAAGATTTATTAAAATTATTGGAGTAGCACTAATGACTTGTATTTTCGACAAGATACAAAACAATATCATTTGTTAATGAGTTATTAATTACCGCAGATCAACTCACAGGTTTTTTTTTTTTTACCATATTAATTTTACTTTTGTTGCTTACAATTTCTCATTGTAATTGAACTTTTTTCCATTTATATTATTATTTATAGACACAACATCCATAGTCCGGAAGGGATTTTTTCTTGAGAGTGGGAGTGGGGGGATTCGAACCCACAACCTCCGTGGTGCCAGTGTAATGACTATACCACTACACCACGGTGTCCCCTCGCAGGGTATAAATACCCAAATACATTATTAGTCTCTTCACTTGGAACTAGCTACTTCAAGCGAACTACATTGAAGGAGGTAGCTCGGCTACCGAAATACGTATATGTATTTTTAAATACAGTTGTGGTGAAAGAGGCGGTATCTACTTTTTTTGTTAATGAAAAGTTTCATACATAAACAAATATGCACGCTATATACATCGAACATTTAACATATAAAATATAATAGTAATATGCATCTATGAATTAAAAAGTTCTTCAATTGAGGAGTAACATTTCTTCCGTAGGTATAGTTTTTATTTCGCGTTTGAAGCGAGAGAGTACATTAATACGTTATAAATAATTTGGGAGATATTATATCATATTTGTAATGCTGTTTCGGTTGATTTTTCTGCTCTAAAACCATGTTAATGAGGTGATAATATTTGGTATTTTCATAGATAGCCGTTTCATCTTTCTACCATACATTTTTCGAATATTTTCGAAAAAACGGTCAAGAGGTCTATAATTCTATAATTGGTCTATAATTGGTTTATAATTCTCGGTAAAGTATGGATCACCTTTTTTGTGAATCGTAATTATATTGCGCAAATTTAGTGAGGATGGGAACTGACCTAATTGAACCGATATGTTCATTATATCTGATAAGGTAGTTGCTAGCTCTATTTGCAACATTTGAGGAGAGAAGAGGCTTTTTAAAGGACAGGAGAGGCTTTTTAAAATATAAATTTTTGACACTATTAAATGCAGTCCTTATTAATTAGTTAGTTAGTTAAAGAGTCCGCAATCCTAAAGATTGGTTGGAAACAGCACGCCATGCCGATCTATCCTGAGCAAATCCCTTCATCTCCCTATAGCTATTCATCTCAACGTCTTCAACTATCTGACTCACATACTCCAATCTAGGCCTACCTACCCCTCTCTTTCCCTCCACTCTACCTTCTATGATCAATTGCATAATCCCCCCATGCCTAAGAATATGCCCTACTAGTCTGTCTCTCCTACGCTGTAACACTCTCCAGATACTTCTCTTCTCCCCTACTAACTCTAGTACAGCTTCATTTGTTACTTTATCTTCCCAACCAATCCTCATCATCCTCCTATAACACCACATTTCAAGTGCTTCTAATCTACGCTTCTCTTCCTTTCCTATAGTCCACGCCTCACACCCGTACAGTGCTACACTCCAAACATATACCTTCAGTAATCTTTTTCTAATACCCAAGTCAATATTTGATCTTAAAATCTGTTCTTTTTCTACGAATGCCTTCCTACCCTGTGCTATCCTACACTTTATATCTACCTTGCTTCGATTATCTTTTGTGATTCTACTGCCTAAATAACAAAAATCTGACACTTCTTCGATTCTATTATCTCCTATTGTGATCCTCATTTTTCTACTGCATTCCTTTTTGTCACACCTCATCACTTTAGTTTTATCTATATTTATTTTCATGTTAAAATCCGTAGTCAATACTGCCTGCATACCATTCAATACCCTTTCTAAATTCTTTTCGCTTTCTTCCAATATAGCTATATCGTCGGCGAATCTCAACATATATATTTTCTCTCCCTGTACATTCACACCTACACTATACTCTTCTCTTACTTTGTTTATTGCATCTTCTATATATAGATTAAATAATAACGGTGAGAGTGTACATCCCTGCCGAACTCCCTTCCCTATTTTTGCTACCTCTTCTTCCCCCTCAATTCTAACTAAGGCAGTTTGGTGTTTATATAAATTAAAAATTATTCTCCTATCCTTATAATCTATACCCGTTTCTTTTAAAATTCTAAACATTATGTCCCAATCTACATTATCAAATGCCTTTTCTAAATCTACAAAAGCTATGCAAGTTACCTTTCCTACCCTCTTTCTTTTTTCTACTACCGTTCTTAGTGCTAGAATCGCCTCTCTCGTCCCTCTGTTTTTCCTAAAACCAAACTGATCTTCTCCTAGCCTTTCCTCTACTTTATTTTCTAATCTCCTATAAATAATCTTTAACAATATCTTCGATGCATGTGATATTAGGCTAATTATGAATTATAATAATTATAATATTCATAATAATTAGTATATATAATTATTATGAATATGCCATTTTATATAAGAAAAATAGAAACATAATGTAGACCTTGTATTCAATAAAAGCAAATTTGAGAATTTTTGAGATATGCCACTATCAAGCCAAGCAGATATATATATATAGGGTTGAGCAGTTCAAACGAATTGGAATCCCCTGCCCAAACTAATTCAAATAGAACTGCGAAAAATTGCAATCTTATATGGAATTACGAATTGCACACTTTAAAATTAATTTCAAGTATACAGGATGAACCATGAAAGCACAATTAAAACTGGTCTTTTTTTTAAATGGAACACTATGTATATTTTCAATCCCATTTCATAGCAGACATTCAAGGACTTATGAACACGTAAATTGTAATTTGTTAGAATGCGGCGTTGCCAAGATATTAGCAATGTTGTAAAAAATTGGTTCATTGCAAGCCCAATTTCAAAAAATCATAACTTACTTAGGTAACGAATTTAAGTAGCACAGTTTTAAATCTGAGTAACCACTAACATGGCATTATTTTTTGTAAATCGGTTTTTCTTCTGAAACATACAGGACATGTAAGAGTTATGTTCAATTGGGTCATTTTCGTTGAAAAGTAAGTCCGATTTTTTAAATGGAACACCCCATATATTATTATTCTGAAAGATAATTCGATTATAATAGTACCATTTTTATTAAATATGTCCTATACCTAATACTAGTAGTTTCTAAGATATTGACATATTTTTGAAAAATGCAGCATCCAAACAAACAATTCAATTAAAATTAATATAAATCTTTAAGATTGCCATGGAAGATAATGTCAACTGTAATATTCGTGATTCGACAATTCAAACTTTAAGGATGCGCATGTTTGTCATTTCTTTCGTACTTCATCGTATTGCTTCTTGATATTTCAGTTATTTAATAAAAATTACAATTATTCCTGTGAAATTTTCTCTAGTCGATCTGATAGCAAATCTATACATTGCTGTCATGTAAGATGTAAGATTGATAACTATTGATAAAAACCTACTGATTATCATATATGGATAAGTTGATTATGGATTCACGAACTGCAACAAGGCAAATGTTTAATATCGATTTTTTGATGTTTACATATTCACATTCAAATTCAAAAAAATTGCAACATGCATTGCAACCAATCCTTGGGATTCATAGTTAATTCATGTTATATTTTAAAATGGGCCCCGTTAAAAAAATGCTAATACGGCATTATAGATTTATAATGGGGATGGCGTATGGAAACGGTACTGACACTAATTCATCGAAATTTAAATACGCCTGCGACATATTGAACACCAAATATCAAGTCTCAACATGTATCACGTTGCACGTTGCCATATCTTTAAATGGGATTTGAAATTTGAATGCTACGTATCTATTTTCTGATGGTCTGATATGTGTGTATTTTTCTAACATCGTTTAACAATGTGTTGTATCCCAACACCACTTTTCATAATGAGAGAGCAAGTTTCTATAATTATGAGAAGTCATACCGAGATGAAAAATAATGCCGAGATAAAATATCGCCATATAATTATATATCTACGGTGATGCGCTCAATGTTCAGGAGGGGCGCACGGCCCTGCGGCCTGCACAAGGAACCGCCACTGATATATATTTATATTCTCTCTTCGTAAGCATCTGATGCTGTGCAACATTAAGGAAATGTAATTCTTCGTAATATAAAACTAAAATTTATGAATAGATTCCACCGATACGTGTTAATTTATACCAATAATTGATATATCGTAATATTGTTGTTTTAATTTTAGTTCGTTAGCAAGTTGCAATATTAATATTTTAATTTGGGGTTGAGGCAGATTTTGGCTGCTTTGGAATTGTTTGTCAAAACAAAAGTTATATATTTTTTTCTTGTGGTACACCTTCGTTGCCATAGTTTAGTAGCTGGAATATTTTACGAATTTTAAGAATTCACGAAAACAGAATTAAAGCGTCGATTTATTGCATTTGGCACTTCTTTATTTAGATATTAGGGCATAAACATTAATAAGAGAGCAAGTTTGTATAATTTATGAGAACACGGCATTATTTAAACACTTTTTCTATACGTGTAAATGCGATAAAAGGAATAAATAATGTAGCATCCTTGTCTATATTTATTGAATTAACTGTATTGCAGTTTGTTGTGCTTACTTATTTCGCTATCCTGTCCGTACAATATGTATTACGTTGTTTTCGTTGCTGGAATTCGTTGCTAGTTCACACATGTTATTTATCCTATGGTTTTTTTCCCATCTTCGTTTATAAACGATGAAAAGGGATAAATACTGTGTGAGTGTGGGCACATATATCTTATTAAATTATTTTCATACATATGAAAGTAGTTTTAGTCTCAATATATATACATTGATAATATTCCAAACGTAATATTAGATACTAGATTGAGATCAAGCAATAATTCATTCTTCTTGGACTCGTAAGTTTTCTGTTTTCCATCATTCAAGAAACGATTGTTTATTAAATAATAGTACTATTTGCATCTTACTTCGAAATCAATTCTTAATTTGGTACCTCATTCGCTTACATAGGCCCTGAAATAATGAGATATGATGTACGAGTATTACATTTAATACAATTTATGTTCTAGTTTGTGTGATTTGAATTTGGAATCTTTTAAATAAATTGCACACATATCAGTTGGAGTCGAATTGAGATTGGACTAGTGATTAAAGATTCGCCCAGTCTTTTTCAATTACTACTGTACAAGGATTCTGAATCCTATAAGCATTGATACTGTAATTCATAAATATTCCATTTTAAGAACATCAATTCCTTCAATTTGTATATGCAAGCATACATGTGGTTATTATTCGTGCAATATTTAAAGTATCTAAAATAGAATCGTACCATATGAAAGTATAACAGAAGCATTAACAAAGCACTCACCAAGGTACCAAGCCTTGCTTATAATTTGCACATCCATTGTAAAATTGTGTTGCGGTTTTTTGGGTGATGTTTTATACAATGATTTATCCAGGTTTGATTGATTTTTATAGTTCCGCTCGCGTATCTTTACTGTTGATTTGGTCGATTTTCCAATACATTTATCTAACTTTATGTAGTTTGTATTATTCTAGGTTATATTATATAATTGTTGACATCGTCAATTGTATTCGATACGAGTGCCATCTTCCGCTATCTTTATTGTAGGTGCTAGTAGTGTCCTCTATCGATATCTTGGCTGACTACGTGAGTAAAGATAACGACAGATATCGCTAGTTGTAAAACAACCGCTTAAAATTGATACGCATTTTTATATGGAGTTGCAATGTCTATAGTAATTTGTCAATGTCAATTGCACAAAACAGTATCAATGATGATGTATACATAGACATTGCAAGTCCATATAAAAGAAAGAATCAAAGGGGAATCACATTTCCACAAATTTCATAGGTCAGGAAGTGCTGCACTCTGATGGTGATATATAGATTGTGGTTGTGTTGAAATATTTGATATTAGCACGAATTCTGTGGAATGCAGCATCTATTATATACAGGTGCTCCTCACTGAACGACAGCGTTCCATTGCCACGACTTGGTCGGTAAGCGAGTACCTTGTTCGTATCTATTTAGAAAATATTGGAAACAAATTTCAACTAAAAAGTTTGGTTTTAATTTTTATTTATCAATTTAAATAACAATTACATTATGAAAAAACGATAGAAAACTCTCGACAAAAATTATAATCAACATAAATAGGGATTCAACGATTCAAATCATTGTCGTCAACATAAGTATGCTGCTTTTATTTATTTTTATTTAACCGCATATTAAATTTTCCTTTATCTAATGATAAATATAACATTGAATTAAATAATATCCGAGGTATTGCAGTACAAAATGGCTATTCTTCTAAAATTATAAATAACATATTAAGAAAATTTAAAAGAACAAGAGATATCAAAAATATTAGTAGCGTAGAACAAAGTAATAATGCAACTCCAAAATTTGTTAAATTACCATTTGATCCTATAATTGCACGTGGTTTAGATAGTATTTTAAATAAATAAAATTTTAAAGTAATATATAATACTTCTAATAGTCTTACTAATTTTCTAGGAAATCCAAAAGATTCGATTGATTTCAATAAAAAATCAGGTATTTACGAAATATCTTGTTCTAGTTGTCCTAAAGTATATATAGGACAAACACGTAGATCCATCGAAACTAGATTTAAGGAGCATTTATCTCATTTCAGATTAAATAGAGAAGATAGAAGTGCTGTCGCCGAGCATATTTTTGAAGCAGGTCATCCTATTCGAATTAGTTCACTTAAATTACTTAAAAATGTTTTAAATTATTCCGAATTAAATGCTTATGAAAGTATATACATGCATAAATCTAAATCTAATTTAATGTATTTAGATTCGGGCCCAATTTCTTCTTGTCTATTTAATTTACTTAATAAAAACTATTTTTAAATTTATTATTATTATTTTATTTATTTATTTATTTATTTTTGGTTATTTTAGATTTCACAAACCAATATTTTTTGCCGTTACTTGTTATTTTCGTTAATTTATAATTTGTAATTTGTATTGTTTGTAATTCTACGAGTCGGAGCGTGGAATGTACGCAGTCTTAATAGGATAGGAAAGTTAGAGAACTTGAAATTAGAAATGGAGAGAATTAAACTAGATATTGTAGGGATTAGTGAAGTTAGGGGGAAAGATCAAGTAGATACGTGGTCAGGAGAATATAGATTAATAACCACAGCATCAGATAATGGGCATACCGGTGTAGGTTTTATAATGAATAGAAAGTTGGGATGTAGAGTAAAGAGTTATTGCCAAGTTAGTGATAGAATTATAACTATTAGATTAGACACGAGGCCAACGGACACAGTTATAGTGCAAGTATATATGCCAACTTCAAGTCACGATGATGAGGAGGTAGAATCCATTTATGAGGAGATTGAATCTAGGTTAGCAAACGTTAAAGGACAGGATAATCTAATTGTAATCGGAGATTGGAATGCCGTAGTAGGTAAGGGAAAGGAAGTTCCAATAGTAGGAGAATATGGAATAGGAACACGTAATGATAGAGGGGATAGATTGGTAGAGTTTTGTATTAGGAATAAGCTAGTGGTAGCAAACACGCTTTTTCAGAATCACAAGCGCAGGATATATACGTGGAAAATGCCAGGAGATATAGGGAGGTATCAGATAGATTACATACTGGTTAAAGAGAGGTTTAGGAACCAGATTAAGAATTGTAAGAGTTACCCTGGAGCAGATATTGATAGTGACCATAATTTAGTAGTCCTGGACTCAGAGGTCAAATTCAAGAAATTACAGAAGTCCAAACAGGTCAGAGTAGATGTCGATAGGTTAAAATTAGCTGATGTATGTGAAAAGTACAAGCAGAAAGTAGAAATCATGGCTAATGGAACATCTAGGAACGACATAGATTGCGAATGGAGGGAAATCAGAAATGGGCTAACTACAGCAGCAAATGAAGTATTAGGCACAAAGAAAAGGGCAGGTAGGAGGGAATGGATCACGGAAGAAATAGTTGAAATGATAGAAGCAAGAAGGAAAATTAAAATAGGAAACACAGAAGCAGGACAGAAAAAATATAAGGAACTAAGGAACTTAATTAATAGGAAATGCAAGCTAGCGAAAGAAGAGTGGATAAAAGGAAACTGTGAGGATATTGAGGAGGATATGAGAAGAGGTAAAGTAGATTTGGGCTACAGGAAAATTAAGTCACATTTTTCTAAAGTAAAACCAAAGGGTAACATTATATGTGATAAGCAGGGTAAGGAACTCACAGAAAATAAGGAAAAAGCTAGAAGATGGAAGGAGTATCTTGAAGATTTATATAAAGGTAGGCAGGACATGGAGGAGCTAGAAAATGTGGAACAGATAGATGAGGATGACTTAGGTCCTAGCATACTTAGGTCAGAGTTTCATAGAGCATTAAATGATTTACGGAATAACAAAGCAGAGGGGATTGATATGATACCAGCCGAATTAATAAAACACGCAGGGGAAAAAATGCAGGAGCGATTATACAGGTTAGTTTGTAAAATATATGAGAAGGGAGAAGTACCACAGGATTTTCAGCGTAGTAGAATAGTAACAATGCCGAAGAAAATAGGAGCTAAATTGTGTGAGAACTATAGGACCATTAGCCTACTATCACATGCATCGAAGATATTGTTAAAGATTATTTATAGGAGATTAGAAAATAAAGTAGAGGAAAGGCTAGGAGAAGATCAGTTTGGTTTTAGGAAAAACAGAGGGACGAGAGAGGCGATTCTAGCACTAAGAACGGTAGTAGAAAAAAGAAATAGGGTAGGAAAGGTAACTTGCATAGCTTTTGTAGATTTAGAAAAGGCATTTGATAATGTAGATTGGGACATAATGTTTAGAATTTTAAAAGAAACGGGTATAGATTATAAGGATAGGAGAATAATTTTTAATTTATATAAACACCAAACTGCCTTAGTTAGAATTGAGGGGGAAGAAGAGGTAGCAAAAATAGGGAAGGGAGTTCGGCAGGGATGTACACTCTCACCGTTATTATTTAATCTATATATAGAAGATGCAATAAACAAAGTAAAAGAAGAGTATAGTGTAGGTGTGAATGTACAGGGAGAGAAAATATATATGTTGAGATTCGCCGACGATATAGCTATATTAGAAGAAAACGAAAAGAATTTAGAAAGGGTATTGAATGGTATGCAGGCAGTATTGACTAGGGATTTTAACATGAAAATAAATATAGGTAAAACTAAAGTGATGAGGTGTGACAAAAAGGAATGCAGTAGAAAAATGAAGATCTCAATAGGAGATAATAGAATCGAAGAAGTGTCAGATTTTTGTTATTTAGGCAGTAGAATCACAAAAGATAATCGAAGCAAAGTAGATATAAAGTGTAGGATAGCACAGGGTAGGAAGGCATTCGTAGAAAAAGAACAGATTTTAAGATCAAATATTGACTTGGGTATTAGAAAAAGATTACTGAAGGTATATGTTTGGAGTGTAGCACTGTACGGGTGTGAGGTGTGGACTATAGGAAAGGAAGAGAAGCGTAGATTACAAGCATTAGAAATGTGGTGTTATAGGAGGATGATGAGGATTGGTTGGGAAGATAAAGTAACAAATGAAGCTGTACTAGAGTTAGTAGGGGAGAAGAGAAGTATCTGGAGAGTGTTACAGCGTAGGAGAGACAGATTAGTAGGGCATATTCTTAGGCATGGGGGGATTATGCAATTGATCATAGAAGGTAGAGTGGAGGGAAAGAGAGGGGTAGGTAGGCCTAGATTGGAGTATGTGAGTCAGATAGCTGAAGACGTTGAGATGAATAGCTATAGAGAGATGAAGGGATTAGCTCAGGATAGATCGGCATGGCGTGCTGTTTCCAACCAATCTTTAGGATTGCGGACTGTTTAACTAATTGTTTTTAAAAGATTTATAGGTCACATTATATGCCATTTTTGAAGTACTTCTGTCATGTTGACTTATTTATTTAATAGTATATCAATCACGATTCGTGACAGAGGTATTTTATTTAGTTTCAACTTGTGCTACTGAAGATGGGGGCATAGCCCTTGAAATGTTCATCTAGCTAATTAATGCTTGTTAAGGTATTATTATGTGTGATATTCTATATTAATAGTGATTTTACATATTTGACCCTTTATGTTATTTCTTTTTTTTTTCTATTGGCCCTCCCTTGCTCTATAGCGTTAAATGACATTTTCTTCTTCATTCAGCCCACATGTAGTGATCAGTTTATTTTGTATCTCTTCTTTTGCGATGTAATTTATATTATACCGGCCTTCAGCCGCTTTATATAATCATTTAATTAATAAATAATCTTTTTTTTTTGTGAATTTACAGGCGGAGAAATTAGCGGACTATGGCAGATTGTTGGATGGACCGCAACTAATACTAGATGGTCGCCGAAAGGATTTAGATAGAATTCAGGACTTATTTCCACATGATTACCTTGGCTTGCACGCACTGGAACCCAGTTCGACATACCATGTTGTAAGAATCACTTTATTAATACAATAAATTCTAGCATTCTAGCAAATGAAAAATAATTTTAATTTTGTTAGCTTCGTATCTATATGCTATCCAGGATTTATTCCTAGACTATCTGCTGGATTTCTTGGACGCGACACTAGTTTTTCTTTTTACAATACAATTCTACTACCAAAAATGTAGGATTTTCGCACGAAAAACACTTTTGAAATAAAAATTTTAAACATTGTTGGCAGGGGAAAAGATGCAGAATCGATTACTCAGGCTAATTTCTATAATATACGACGAAGGAGACGTACTGCAGAATTTTCAGCGTTGAATAATAGTAAGGGGAGTCAGGCAGGGAAGTACATGTCGCCGTTATTATTTAACTCATATAAAGAGGATGCAATAAACAAGGTCAAAGATGAGTATGGTATATGCGTGAAAATTCATTGAGAAGAAATAAATATGTTGAGGTTTACAGACGATATAGCTCACTCAGAAGTGAGGGAGCAGAATTTAGAACACGTATTAAATGGTATATAGGAGGTAATGGCTAGGTATTATAAAATGAAAATAAATATAAGCAAAACTAAAGTGATAGAGTGTGACATATGACAAGTAAGAAAGCAGGCGAAAAATGAAGGTTAGAATAAAAAATGAAGATGATAGAATAAGAGAAGTATCTTATCTCTGATATTTTATAACCTCCATCAAGATGTACACGGCGAAAGAGCGGCCGAGTACTCCAGATACCACCACTGCACCATGAAGTCCGACAGTTTCGCTAGTAGTAGTTTCTACTGTCTTACACCATGAGGCAAACGTTGGGCGCCAACCGGATGCGATCCAGTAAAAAATAAAACTCAGTAGATCAAGTGACAACCAAAAAAGCTAATATACTATGTCGAACGTTGAGTTGGTTAAGAATGGGGTACACAAACATAGATTTTATAAATGAATATAGCATATTAATAATTTAAATATAATTAAAACAGTATAAAAACCACAAATAGCCAAAAGATAAGAAACGGCAAGAGCTTGAATGATCACAATCTCTTACGCATTGTCTTACGCATTGTAAGCCTCTTACGCATTGTCGCTTGAATTTCATTGCGGTGATAACAATAATAGGCTTACGTTATGTTCCAGACGCGACGCAGAATACAGACTTTGGTTTGTAACAAGTGTACTAATATCACTAGTAACATATCTGCTGGTGTGAAATGTAGTGGTATAAGTAATTTAACATTTCATGCCAAATGCGTAAATGTTTACTCTTCGAAGATGCAAATGATAAAGTCCGCTGGATTCAACTGGTCTTGTGACGCTTGTCGCGGCCATTTGCCGAACAAGTCTATCATTTTAGATAATGATGACGATGATCATAGTTCTGGATATAGCGATGAAGGTAATAATATCACTTTGTCATCAATTAAAGATTGCATAGTATCTAGTAAAAACGAGATTATTAGAATGATGACTGCAATGATTGGTAGCAAACTCCAACCCCACATTCAATCTGTGGATTCGGGCAAGATCTCAGATTTTGCGGATCTTCTCGCGGATCTGGCTGCTCACAAGAAAGAAGTAGAAGAATTTATTGTGGAAAACGTTAAACTGAGAAAGGAAATTGTCGGGTTCCGCAATGTCCTATAGTTCACGTAGGAATAACTTATAAATTGATAATCTACCTGAAATGAATGATGAACATTTATTAAACGTTATGAAGTCTCTTGGTAATGCACTCGGATGTCCCATAGCGGAGGCTGACATTGATGAGGTGCCCAATAGTGCCACAGAGTGCCTAATAGGGGTGCCAATAAAGATAAAAACAAAAATATTGTCGTTCGCTTTGTATCAAGAACGATATGTGAACATCTACTCACCACAATAAGCACCCAGAAGACACTATCTTCGTCGGAAATTCAAATACTTGGACAAGAACAGAGTATTTATATAAATGATCATTTACGTCCTTATTACAAACAACTATATCTCCGTGCATGTTACCTTGCTAAGTAAATCTGAAATATCTACTTCCACTCCAATTATGTGCGAATCAGATTTACTTAGAATTCAGTGAGTTATTATCCTTATATATGACTGACATTTTCGTGACGTATTGTCAATATCTGCTTTTTATCAAAATGCGGGGTTTAAGAACTAAGTTAACGGACTGTAAAATAAACTCATCAAATATTGGGACTGACATAATTTGCTTAACGGAAACGTGGCTAAAATCGCATATCGGTAATAGTGAATTTATGAATGACGATTGCACAGTATATCGTCATGATCGCGACCGACTCAACTGTAATACATGTGACGGGGGCGGAGTACTGATATCAGTTAAGAAATTATTATCCTGTGTTCCTAGAGAAGATCATCGGTCAACTGCGGCCGAAGATATTTGGTTGCACATAAAGTCATCTTCTATTGATCTGCTGCGCGTATATTGATCCTAGCGATTCAGTTAGATTGGCGTGTTTTTTAACCAATCTGGAGCGTATGGTTCAAAATAAGAATACAGTAATTTTTTTTATCATTGGTGATTTTAATTTCTCCAACTTACATTGGCACAAATGGGGATCGCAACTAACATTACTCCCTCATTCTAAAAACAATTCTAATTCTACACTATTTATAGACACGAATTATATTTATTCGTGTCTATAAAATATATATTTATATTATATATATTATAAATATATTTATTATATTTATATTATATATATATTTATTATATATATATATATTTATCTTATATTTATCCGAAGGCGATCGATTTTTAGAAAGAATTTATTTTATTACAGAATAATTTTAATGTTTGCTCTTAGAACGCTATTATGATAATGCTTAACTTTTACTTAGTTACAAGTTATAATATTATCTTAATCTACGTAAACTGCTGACACTGGGTGTCGTCTTCGATGTCACTAGTGCGTGGACCTATGTTGTGGGTACATCATACATTTATCTATTGTAATAAGGTGTTGTGTACATGACTCCTTCCTCCATAAGAGTTGTTCATATGGTCAGGGAAGATGGACATTGGACAGCTGGATTGTATCTATGTGTTTCCGAAATTTGTTTCTGAAGTTTTTGTTGATTATTACTAAGTTGATTAATTATATGTTCAAAATGTTCACCATCGCTCGCATCTAGATTGCCAGTTATTGCATTGAATAGAGATCCTAATCTGTTTATAATTCCACTTTTCTTTCGGGATAAGGTAGATTCTTGATAGTAATTCTATCTGTAGATTGGTAATATCTCATAAAATTTGTCTTCGACATTGTTTTTTGTAATATTATTAGATATTTGGACAAAGAAGCGTTGTTTACTGCGGTTGAATAAATAATCGGCTTTTATTTTAGCTGGCGAATGGTGCACTTTATACAGACCGATTTGGTTTTTTGCGTGGTTCAAAAGTATCGGTAATAGGAATTTCTAGTATAAGGTGTTCGGAGAAATTTGTATGGACGGTATTATTATCTATTTCATTGTGATCTATTTGTACTTGGATTGAATCTCAATCGTTATTTATAGATTCCGATTTTTCCAGCAATAATTCTTTAATTTAAACTCCTTGATATAATCGTGAATATTTTACGTTTCTTCCTTTGTATTAATTTCGATTCGCGATAGGGCGTCGGCATCCGAATTTAATTTGCCTTTTTTGAAATTGGTCTCGTAATCAAATTCCTCGAGTTTTAACCTTCAACGTACCAATTTAGAATTTGGATCTTTTAACATGAAAATAAATATAGGTAAAACTAAAGTGATGAGGTGTGACAAAAAGGAATGCAGTAGAAAAATGAGGATCACAATAGGAGATAATAGAATCGAAGAAGTGTCAGATTTTTGTTATTTAGGCAGTAGAATCACAAAAGATAATCGAAGCAAGGTAGATATAAAGTGTAGGATAGCACAGGGTAGGAAGGCATTCGTAGAAAAAGAACAGATTTTAAGATCAAATATTGACTTGGGTATTAGAAAAAGATTACTGAAGGTATATGTTTGGAGTGTAGCACTGTACGGGTGTGAGGCGTGGACTATAGGAAAGGAAGAGAAGCGTAGATTAGAAGCACTTGAAATGTGGTGTTATAGGAGGATGATGAGGATTGGTTGGGAAGATAAAGTAACAAATGAAGCTGTACTAGAGTTAGTAGGGGAGAAGAGAAGTATTTGGAGAGTGTTACAGCGTAGGAGAGACAGATTAGTAGGGCATATTCTTAGGCATGGGGGGATTATGCAATTGATCATAGAAGGTAGAGTGGAGGGAAAGAGAGGGGTAGGTAGGCCTAGATTGGAGTATGTGAGTCAGATAGTTGAAG
Source organism: Leptodirus hochenwartii (assembly GCA_947310635.1). NCBI lineage: Eukaryota > Metazoa > Arthropoda > Insecta > Coleoptera > Leiodidae > Leptodirus > Leptodirus hochenwartii. The sequence continues at coordinate 14,283,306 of OX371180.1, read as the reverse complement.
ACGTTGAGATGAATAGCTATAGGGAGATGAAGGGATTAGCTCAGGATAGATCGGCATGGCGTGCTGTTTCCAACCAATCTTTAGGATTGCGGACTCTTTAACTAACTAACCTAAAAAGCCATTCTAACGGTTTATGATCAAATACAAGTTTGAATTTACGACCGTATAGGTACGGCCTAAAATATTTGGTCGCCCATACGATTGCTAACATTTCTTTCTCTATTACTGAATAATTTTGTTCGTGGTCATTCAGGGTCCTAGAACAATAAACTATAGGAAGATCTTGTCCCTCTGATAAAACCGCTCCTATTGCAAAGTTGCTTGCATCTGTAGTTAGATTGAAGGATAAATTGAAATCGGGATATTTTAATATCGGTTCGTTAATTAATAAATTTTTTCAAGTATTGAAGCAATTGATATATTGACTATTTAATTATATTTTTGAATAATTCTTTAAACAATTAGTGATGGGTTTAGTTATCTTAGCAAAGTCTCTGATAAATTTACGGTAATAACCGAATAAACTTAAAAATTACTTTAACTGTTTCTGTGTATTCAGAATGGGAAAGTTTTTTATTGCGTATATCTTATCCGGATTTGGTTTTATTCCATCGATGGTAATAACATGACCTAGGTAATTAACTTCCTAAACGTAGGCATTCGGATTTCTCGAGTTGTATCTGGAAGTTAGTTTGTTCTAACCTATCAAAGATTGATTATAAATTATCTATATGTTCTTTTAACGTGGTAGAAAATATGATAATATCGTCTAGATAAACCAAACATTTCTCGTTCTGAATTCCTCGCAATACATTGTCCGTCGTTCTTTGGAATGTAGCTGGCGCATTTCTCAATCCAAACGGCATACGTTCGAACTCATAATGCCCGTTTTCTACATTGAAACCTGTCTTTTGTATATCCTCAGGGTGTACCTCAATCTGGTGAAACCCAGATGCTAAATCTAAAGTGGTGAAGTAATTAGCATTACCTACTTTATCAAGAACATCTGTTATGTACGGCAAAGGGTATCGATTATCGATAGTTCTCTCAAACATCTTCCGATAGTCGATAACAACTTGGCATTTAATTTTTCCAGATGCGTCAATTTTTTTTGGTACCATCCATATTGGGGATGACCACGGTGACTCTGAATGTTGAATAATATCTTGGTCAAGCATTTTTTGAATTTGATTTTTGATTTCCTCTTTGTGAACAAAAGAAAACCTATATGATTTTGTATATACCGGCATTTCATCTTTTGTTTTAATGCGGTGTTTAATCTGGTTGGTGAATGTAAAATTTTGACCTTCTTTGTAAAATACGTGAGAGTACGATTCAATGAGTTTTGTTAGTTCCGTATATTCCTCAATGTTTAGATGTTCTAGACATAATTTTGACCAATCTAGTTCAGACTTTAATTTAGGTTTGTTTCTATTTTCATTGTAATCAATATTAAATATCGTTTCCATTTGGTCAAATTTTTCTACAGTTATAAGGGTCGTACAATTCAAATTTTACATTGACATCTTTTTTATTGGTTATAGAAGTTACAGCAAAATTGTTATTACATTTTGTTAATGTTTCTGGAATATCACAATCATAAAATTTCGTGTATGGAATAATAATTTCTCATTGTGAAATATTTATAGGTACTTTTATTATTTTTTGCATACGAGGTGGTATTGAATATGACATAATCGGTGGTTTATTAGTTTTTGTATAATTCAAAGATATCGAACAGTAAGGTGATGTTAATACGGAAGTCTAAGTTTGCTTGAATTTTCTGTAAAATATCTAAGCCAATAAATCCGTGAAAATATCATGGAATTTTAGTAAGTGAAATTTGATTTTTATATTTTCTGGTATTTCGAAGATATGAAAACCGGGTATTAGTTCTATTGACGCCTGTAATAATAAAGTGAGCGGCCTTCGTTTCTACCCCTAAATGTTCGGCCATTGCCTTTGATATAAAATTAGGCTGGCTGTCCGAGTCTAACATTACACGACATGGATTTGATTCACCTTGTTTATTGTACACAAGCACTATTGCCGTTGAAAGCAGTACTTGCGTCGGTGGCTTATTGCTGTGATGTGCCATAAAAGCTTGTGCGTCTATTTGTATGTTCGACAGTCCGGTTTGTAATGACACCGTTCGGTAAGGATGCAGACCCCGACCCTCCAGCAACGACCGACGAACTCTCACTACAAGACTGCGCAATCATCTTATCTAGATACAGCAATGTATGGTGCTGTTGCTTGCACTTCCTACAACCACTGCTGGTACAATCTTTGACTGAGTCTTTCGACCCCATGGAATTATAACACAAATGTCTCACTTTTATCTGATAAATACGTTTCCCAACAGGCAGACATAGAAACTTTCTACATGTGTATATTTGATGAGCCTGTTCGGCTTGATCTGTAACGGCTGAATGAGATTTTCAATTCATAGTTCTACTTGTAGGTTTAGTGACTGACTCTAGTATTTCACATTTGTTTTGTAGAAATGTAAACAATGATTCAACTGTTATATCCGTAACAGTCTCAAATGAATGCCTACTAAATGTTTCCCATTCTTTCCTACTAGTATAATCTACCTTTTCTAGTATGAGGTATATAAGCAAAGTACCCCACTGATTGACCGCTTGACCCAAAGCCTTTAATGATCGAATATATTTATTACACTCATCGATTAAATTCCTTAAATCTACGAATGATTCCTTTGCTACAATGGGTACTTTCAATAACGCGGAAATATGTTTATTTGTAATAATGGTTCGGTTATTGTATCTTTCAACAAGAGTTTTCCAGGCAACTTCATAGTTTGATGATGACACTTCTAGAGATTTTAAAATATTGCTTGCTTCGCCTTTTAAGCTTGACGTCAAATAGTAAAACGTTTGTATGTTACTGATTGTTTTATTTTCATGTATTAATACGAGAAAAGTATCATAAAGCTCTAACCAACTGTCAAAAGCCCCATCAAATTGCGGTAAATGAATCGTTGGTAATCTAACGGAAATTTCGTTTAAAGACTGTGTGGCTGAGATCACAGGAGCGATGTTGATTATTGTGAAGTGCCCACGGCATTAGAAGAGAGAAACTGCAAAACCTCTCGGGCTAAGGCGCCATGCCTGCGAAATACAATTTTTCAAAGGTTTCTCTCTCTACACCTTCACTTGTTATATTTGCATCAGGTAATGCTTCTATCTGATCCTGATTTTTGTTATATTCAACAAGTAATGTTGTGATTGATTCTAACCTGCAATTGATTTGCAGAACCATATCACAATTGCCTTTATTTATAGTAACGAAAGTATTAAATCTAGTCAGGCTAGCCTTCATGGCTGTACGTCTTTTTTTTAATCCCTCCATGGTTGTTAGATAGTGTTATACCCACACAAAGAAACAACACAAACAGGTAGGAATTGTGAATATATAGGAAGCGGCTCACTCACCCTGCATATTCCAAATAATCTCAACCAGTCCTGGACTGTTGATGATTTACTTTATGGTCTTGGGTCGCCTACGTAGGTATATAGCACTATATACTCGGAGATGTGGCGGCTGGATGTCGTCTACGTATGTATATATTCGGATGGATGGTGTGGTGGCCTTAATGAATAGCTGTCCCAAGTTTCCAGAATCGCAGGGGTACGAGTAACTTTCAGATTTGCCCAAGTTCCGCTGCCAATTTGCAGTGGAAAATTCCAATGAAACCGTTGCTACTTGATGCTGAATTATCGCTATTTGATGATGAAAGTTAAATTACAATTGAGTAAATTATAATTGAATTGTAAAGCTTGACTTTATTATGATTTTACTTATACAATTTACTGAATATTATGAGATGAATGACTTCTAAACCAGATTCACGACAATATTTTCAATAACATTTATTTTACCCTAGAGAGATCGTTTGGGATTGTATTCTTTTTACATTACCTATATAATATTTTATTTATATTCTTCTAACTTTAACCACCACCTAGTTAATTTTAATTTTAATTTGTTTATATTTAAGAACCATTGAAGCGGCTGGTCATTGGTGGTTATATTGAATTTAAGGCCATACATATATACTATTTTAAATTTACTTTTAATTATTTCAGTTTGTCTACCCCGGATATTATATGCATGCATCGCTCATCAAATTTTCTACTCCTATTATTCAGCACTTTATAGGTCATATTATATACGTCATAAATCGTTAAAGGTGAGAAACCGCTCTCATACTGACTTTTCGTTAAAATCTATGTTCAAATACAATTACGGTGCTGATAGATGGAGAATATATTAAAGTATTTGATCTTGTTTAATCCGACAGACATATAATGCACGAAAATGTCTATTTATTGAGAAATATACTTTCTAGTAGAAGAGTATATTCAAACATGTGAAATAAATGAAATAAAAATAATCTCCAAACTTCAAAAAGGAAACTTAATGAATACGCTAGTAGGGATAAATAATAACAGAATTGGTTTTTATTGAAGTTATGAGGATGCATTTGTAAATTTTTTTGGAACTCGAACTAGAAGGTATTAAAATAAAAAGTGCTACTGTGGTAATTCCGCAAATTATATTTGTTTTTCGCCATAACTGAATTTATTTTTTTATTTTTTATGTAAATTAGACTAAAAATGTATTTTAAATTCACCGTTGAAATCTATATAATAATAATAATAAAAAAATATTTTTAGATTTTCTAAAACTGCGCGATGTTAGTTACAAATTACATATATAAATTAATAATGCCCTTAAATACGCCCCTAATTTCGTATTAACGATACTAATGTTGGAGTCTCGTCAGAAAAAAACTTATACAAAAACCAAAATTAGATATAATGAGTTTTTTTATATAAATTATCAAATTATCAACGTATCAATCAATTTGGGTCCTTCCAGGCCCATGTGCAAAACGACCCTTAGTGAATATAGCCCTCTGTAAAAAAAGTAAGAATCTTTAATATGCCAAGATAAAGTACAATCGTGCAAATTTTTGTTCTAATTCTGAATATTGCTTCTCAATATTTCTCAATATTGCTAACATCTTCATTACAGAAATCGAAATCTTTTCGTAAAAAATCTCTGGGCGACTTGCGATCATTAGCTGATTTCAACAAGAACAGCATGCATAATAACTCCTTCAGTATAGCCAAGAGTCATTACATCTTCCGGAAGTTGTCCAACAACAGCAACAGTTGCAGCCGGACATTTCTCGTGGAAGCTCCCTGTGCCTTAGCCATGCCAAGTTTACCATTGACAGCCAAACCTAGGCATCTCTTTCTCTTTTCCGATCTGTTGATAGTTGCTAAACCTCGCAATTGTGGATTCTTTAAATTGAAGGTATAGTAAAATTATTAATATATTGTTTCAATCGAGTGTTTTTACGAATACAGGCTCCACGAAACTATCATACCTCACTAGATCACTTGTTCCTCTTTACACACCGGGTGCACCACCATCGCCAACAACACCCGATATACAATTAACACTCTACGTCGTAGCGCACCGGTCGCCAATATAAATAATTGAATTACTAGATTTGTAATATAGAATATCACCCAAATACCGTAACAAGCATTAAGTAGCTAGATGTACATTTCAAGCGCTATGCGCCCATCTTCAGTAGCACAAGATAAAACTAAATAAAATACCTAGTAGATGGGCGCATAGCGCTTAAAATGTACATCTAGCTACTTAATGCTTGTTACGGTATTTGGGTGATATTCTATATTATAATTTAACACCGTATTGATAATTTTTAAAATACTAGATTTGTAATTATCATATTATTATTATTATTATTATTATTATTATTATTATTATTCAGGAATGCGTTAGGGTATCTGAGATTTGGCTAGCCGCTTGTCCAGAATCGGACACTGGGTTCCTGATCGGTTGGCCCAATCCAGCACTAACTCTTCTGGTACGATTCTGTACGCAGGCGGCACGAGACTCTTGGTGGCGTGCACTACAACAAGCCCTTGCCATGCAACTCCGACTCGAACCACCTATTACGAACATCAAAGTGTTATATCGGGATCCGCTTACTGGGACGGAGTGTGTGAGTAATATTACTACGAAATTGAACATGTACAGTCCCTAAAACGTAATATTATGTTTAAGAATTAATTCAGTATTGTATCTACCACTTATTTACTTTTGAATCTCATGTCACTTAATTGCTCTAACCTAGAGTTGAGATAATAATATTATACATTAACATTAAAAATATAATTATTATCATTGTAATAAAGCGGCAATATTAATTTATAATGCCAAAGCTTTTAGGTTATTTTTATTTCTATACATTTTAAATTTGAGTTAACAATCAAAAGCTTGCTTGAAGATACACAATGTCGATCTGTCCGGTGCTGAAAAGTAAAATACCAGAAATATGGTAGTATTATTCACATAATTGAATGAAAATAGTCAATGTTTGCCTAATTTTATCACCCCTTATACTACGTACAATGAAAATCAATATTAATGACTAATTTAGGAGATTCGTCCACATTTAGAGCACAATGTGAGATATACTCAAGCCACGAACATAGCTCGGATGTACTATGTAGTGTAAAATGGTCACTACGGCGTTAAATTATTTTATAAAACATCACCCAAAAACCGTATCACAAAGCATTTATTATATATTATACAAAGCTGGATGCGCATTTCGGAGGCTATGCCCCCATCTTCAGTAGCACAATAGTAGAACAAATAAAGATACCTCTGTCACCCACCGGGATGCATTTTTCCGTTCCCTATTAGGTTAGCGCTACACCTTGTGCTTATCGTGTAGTAGTCGGTGTTGGGACCAGCGCACCATCAAAATATGTAGATAGCACACACATTTAAGATATAAGGTGTAAGTTATAAGGCATAAGGCTCATTTTCATCTATGCTAACATTGGTACATTTTTTATTAGAGGAGATATATATTTTTTTAAATTATCACTACGGTGTTAAATAATAGTATAGAATATCACCCAAATACCGTAACTTATAGCATTAAGTAGCTAGATGCGCATTTCGAAGGCAGTGCCCCCATCTTCAGTAGCTAAAGATAAAAACTAAATAAAATACCTCTGTCACGAATCGTGATTGATATACCATTAAATAAATAAGTATACGTAAACCATATACATATGCCTCTACTACAAACCGTTCCCTGACCATGCTAAATACTAGATACTGTAGGTTAATATATACTATGTGCTATATATTGTGTAGCCTATACTACATAACACATCTGGGCTATGTTCGCGGATTGCATATATACCTATATATACTGTGTTCTAAATGTGGAGTTAACTTTTATATTAAACGTTACTATTGGCTTTGATTGTACACATACCATATAATACATTTAACTCAATTTCAATTTCTTATGTTGTATTTCGACGAATAATGTTTTATGCCGGTAATATACAGTGTTTTTATATTATATTTTCTTTTATTGATTTAGTCTAAAACGTTGGGAGTTGGGCCTGAAGTGTGTACCGGTGATATTGCCAGATTAGCATTCGACGACAATCGGACAAAAGAAGGGGGATATACGCTATGGGCTCGAGATAAAGATTCGCCTGCTTTCTTATTGTTAGGTTGTGAAAGACCACATTCAATACAACTAGCCAGGTAAATGATATCGAAATGAAAACTTACAAAAAAAAATAGAAATGGTATTATAACAAGACATTCATGCAAGATTCCAACTACAATCGGATATGTATATTTTTTGGTAATGTTAGAATTAGTTGAATGCGAATGATATAGAATGATTTTGTACTTAATTTATTTGTGTTTTAAAGAGGTTCCTTAGTAATATAGAATATCACCCAAATACCGTAACAAGCATTAAGTAGCTAGATGTACATTTCAAGCGCTATGCGCCCATCTTCAGTAGCACAAGATAAAACCAAATAAAATACCTGTCACGAATCGTGATTGATATACTAATATATATATATATATATACTAGGTTCCTTAGTAATTAAGTATTTTCTGAGAAAAGGGACATTTACAAGGCTATGCTAAAATTGCTAGAACTATAAAATTTAAAGTTAGAATGAATTGGAACTTTCTTATTTCGTTTATAAGAATCGATCTTAGTGACTATTATATTAAATGTGAAATAATTGTATATTGTGCTCGTAATCCCGCTGTATACTATTTGAAATTTTTTATTACCTTTACAATCATATATGGTATACTATAGATAAAATGTTAAGATTTTTTATTATTTAAGTTTGTTTATGAAAAAAAAATATATATATATATAATATATTCTATAGAACAGTCATTGCAGCTACGATGAAACATGCGGTTTTCGACTAAATATCCTCATTTCCATATTAACCGGAGTTATCAATTTAACTATATCAAATACAATTCAATAGTTGCGCCATTTTCATAAATAAACTTAATTAACAAAATACCTTACACTTTAGCTATAATAAATCATAAATGGTTAGAAAGGTAATATAATTCTGTAAAGGACAGAACAATAGTATTTAAGGCGTCCCATTTGATGAGAAAAATGAAATATTTGCATTTAAATAATTTATTGAATCAAGTGTTACCTTGTGATAGTTCATAGTAAATGGGTTTGAAGGAAAAGAACTTAGTTATAATACAGCTTAAATATTTTTATTTTTGTTGAGCAGGTTTCGCCGGTAAGAGCATCGTAAAAGTAATTCGAAAGGCGTCTTGTAGGTAGTGGCTTGTTAGGCCTGTAAGTGTAGTGTCAAACGTCTGTTTCTTTCTCCAGTGTTTTGTCTGTTTTTTTTTAAGTGTGGTCTTGGCGTGAATCTGTGTTCTTGGGTAAATTCGAAAGTAAATTAAAAAGTATTTGGAATACGTGTTGTGATGGGGAACCTGGTAGGACCTGTAAATGGAGTTTCAAGTGTGGCGCTTCTTTCTCCTGGATTAGTTATTCGGTTATACAGTTTGGCGTGAGTCATAGCTCTTGGGTTGTTAAGTAGGTTTAGGGTTGGTGGGTTGATGTTAGTGCTGTGTTGTCATGTTATGTTATGACAAGATGACTGAGGTTTTGTAGCATTTGTCTTGAGGTTTTATGTGTTCTGGGTATTGATTGTATGGTGAGTCGAGTTAGTGTTTCGTTGTCTATGTTTTTGATGTTTTTGTAAAATTTCAAGTTTAGTCTGTAGATCTGTCTGTGCGGTTTGCTGGTGTAGGGTTTTAATGCTTGTGTATTTTGGTAGTCTTGTGGCTAGTCGGAGTAGTCTGTTTTGTGTTATTTGTAAGCTTCTTAGGTTGGATTTACTTGTGGTAGTCCAGACAGGAGATGAGTATGTTAGGATTGGTAGTATGTATGTTTTGTAGAGTAGGATGGTGTGTTCTTGAATGGTGGAGGAGGCGGTTATTATCGAAATTAGTTGTGAGGTTTTGAAATTGGCTGTTTTGATGTGTGTGTTGAAGTATTTGGAAAACTTAAATTTAGTAGTATTTAACAAAATTGTAAATATATATATATATATTTATATATTTATTTATTTATTTATTTATAACACACAATATGGGTTACAAAGGTGGTAACGCGGAACTCTGCGTGTACTTTAACAGTACCAGAGTTCAACTTACTTAGAAACTAGCTTATCCTATCTTATATCTAACACCCCTACACAACATATACATACATACATACACACTTGTACCACATTTAGCCCTATGTACAGGGTAGGGTAGGTAACAATCACGTACTCCCGAAGCCAATTGCATATCCCAAAGAAACCACGTAGCTGTTTACGCGACGTCGGAACCGCGAAAGTTTCTATTTGAGATATGAGTTGGGGCTGAGGTACGTTACCTTCAGCAGTTATCTGGTGTCCTAGATAGTTAATATCTTGTAACCCGAAATTACACTTTTCAAGAGACTTTGAGTCCATGTTGCTCTAATCTTTCAAATGTAAGTTGGAGATGACGTAAATGGTCCTCCCAATTATTCGAATAGATAATTATATCATCGAGATATACTATATTAAAATTACATACTTGTCCCACAAACACAGATGCTATTAATTGTTGAAAAGTGTTCGGTGCAGTTTTAAGACCGAAGGACATGACTCGCCATTGATACTTCGCGCCATCCTGTGCGGTGAATGCGGTAAGCGGCTAGGAATTCGGATCCATGGGTACCTGCCAATAACCGGAACGAAGATCTAGGGTGCTGAATATACACGCATTTCCTAGATTTCGCAATCTTTCGTGTATAATGGGTAACTGCACGGGTTTGTCTTGTGTTATGTCGCTCAAGCGTCGCTAGTCCACACAGAAACACGAACTATTGCCTTTCTTATTTAGAAGCACTATCGGAGATGAATAGGGCGACTCGGATTGCGCCATTTGTCCATCGCGTAGCATTTTGTCTATCTGCTCGTATATCACTTGTTTTATGTCATTGGAATAAAGGTACGGTCGGATATTTATAAATTCCGTCGTTTTCGGTTTTATTGTATGCCCTGCAATCCGGATACATGAGAGGGCTGTACTATCCGTAACGGCATAAAATGTATTTATTAGTTTCGTAAATGGGCTAGCATATGCGTCTGGAAATCCAACGTTAGCCACGGGTACCACAATAGAATTCGGGACCGAGTGTGGAGCAGACTGCACGAAGTAACTGCATTGTCTTCTGTTGGTACCGTAGTAAATGCATTTTCGTTGTAAATCTAATGTAGCTTGTACATCTATAAAACACTGATTTCCTATAACTACATCCTCTATCAACCCGGTCAAAATAATAAAACATGTCGAGAATCAAATATCGTTAATCGTAACGTCTATATTTACACTTCCGCACGCTTTCACCGTATTTCCTTCGTGGGCTAATTGCAATGATGTGTCCCTATCACCCACAATCGATTTCGGGATTATACTATCACTAATTGGAGACAGTTGAAGAGGCGAATTTTATGTTGTAATCGATAATCGACACGGTCGATTACCATATAACTGGGCAGTTAGGGCGGCAGTCACCTCAGTGCTGGCATATTTACGTAACACTCTTTGTTTGAATTCCTCGAAAGTGTATTCGAGAGAATCAAAGCACTGCCACCAGTCGGCCGCTGTGTCGGGTAATTATCCGATTGCGATGCGAACTCTATGTTCCGAGGACTCAGTTGAGACTTCCTTTAGTTTACCAAGGAATTTGTGGGGAGCCTCGACATCTGTACCTCGGAATATGGGTAGTTGTATGGAGCGACTAGCTTGCAGAGCTTCTTGCAGAGCTTTTCGTAAGTCGTTAGGGCGCCACTGCATGTTATCCAGTTGCGGAACTGCCAACGCTGCTGGGCTCACAGCATTTGCTGTTGTAGGTGAGGGCGACATCGGATTATTAATTTCCCATTGGTGGTCTTGGTAGTCCGGACTTCGCTTGGTGGTCGGATTTTAACAATATGGGTTCTTACACGCACTTGTGAAGGCTGCCCCACGTTCTGGGCGCCACTTGTTAGGGGGTTCACATAAGCCCCGACGTAGAGAGAAAAAGGAAAACTATTTTATTTATAAGTGTATATATTTACACGTTTTCTTAAAGACTAAAAAAATAAATTATAGATATATATATATATATATATATATATATACATACAACACACAATATGGGTTACAAAGTTGGCAACACGGAACTCTGCGTGTACTTGAACAGTACAAGAGTTCGACTGACGTACAAACTAGCATATACTATCTAACACGCCTATACAACATGTACATATATATACACACTTGTACCACATTTCTATCTATGTACAGAGTAGGGTAGGTAACAAGTTTAAAAAGAGGAGAGTTGTATATATCGATTATTTCATTTAATAAATTGTAGTCTATGTTATTGTAATATTTGAAAATTTCCAATGCTTCTAGTACATTAAGATGGCGGCTTTTATGAGCCATGTGTAAAATTTTAAGATCTATAGCAGGAATTTTATTATTGCATTAATTTATGTTTAAAATATTATCACAACGGTGTTAAATAATAGTATAGAATATCACCCAAATACCGTAACTCAAAGCATTAAGTAGCTAGATGCCAATTTCGAAGGCTATGCCCCCATCTTCAGTAGCACAAGATAGAAACTAAATAAAATACTTTCAATTCCAAATCCTACAATACCAAGGATGTATGTATTACCAAAAATACATAATCCTGGTAAATCTGTAAGACCAATAGTGTCTGATATTAACTCCCCAACATATTTACTTTCGAAATGGTTAGCAAATGTACTTAATAATTTTTATTTCAATAGTTTCGCTGTAAAAAATTCTTTAAAATTCATTAATAATGTTAAAGATTTAACACTATCAAATAATGAAATACGTATTTCATTTGATGTTTCCTCATTATTTCCAAATGTTCCTATTCCTGAAACTCTTCTTTTTCTTGAAGATATGCTAAAAAATAATTCTGTGGATGATGTTATTATTAATGAATACTTAAAACTTACTAAATTATGTATGTCTCAGAATTATTTTTCCTTAAATGGTAAATTCTTTGAGCAAAAGGAAGGTACAGCTATGGGAAATTGTTTAAGTCCATTTACTGTTAATTTATTTATGAGTTATTTTGAAACTAAATTAAAGGAAACTGAAATTTATTTTCCTAGAGTTTGGAATAGATATGTCGATGACATCTTTTTGATTTTCGATACTGAAAAATCTAATATTGATGATTTTATGAAATTCTAATTTTCTTTCAATGAAATCTACTTATGAAATCTAAAATAATAATCAGTTACCTTTTTATTAGTCATTAGAAATAATAATATATTAGAATTTTATATATATAGAAAAGATACGAATACGAACTGCTATATAAGTAACGATTCAAATAATTGTCGTCAACATAAATATGCTGCTTTTAATTTCTTGAATAACCGCTGATTAAATTTTCTTTAGCTAATGATAAATATAACATTGAATTAAATAATATCCGAAATATAGCAGTACAAAGTGGCTATTCTTATAAAATTATAAATAATATATTAAGAAAATCTAAAAGAACAAGAGATATCAGAAATATTGTTAGTTTAGATCAAAGTTCAACTCCAAATATGTTAAATTACCATTTAATCCTATAATTGCACATGGTTTAGATAGTATTTTAAATAAATATAATTTTAAAGTAACACATAATACTTCTAATAGTCTTGCTAATTTTCTAGGAAATCCCAAAATTTTTATTGATTTCAATAAAAAATCTCGTATTTATGAAATATCTTGTTCTAGTTGTCCTAAAGTATATATAGGACAAATACGTAGACCCATTGAAACTAGATTTAAGGAGCATTTAGCTCATTACTTATTAAATAGAAAAGATAAAAGTACTGTAGCCGAGCATATTTTTTAATCATTTTTGAATCGTCCTATTCAAATTAGGTCACTTATATTACTCTAAAGTGTTTTGAATTATTCCGAGTTAAATGCTTATGAAAGTTTATACATGCATAATTCTAAATCAAATTGAATGAATTTAGATTCAGGCCCAATTTCATCTTGTCTATTTCATTTATTTAATAAGAAATATTTTTAAATTTATTTTTTGTTATTTTAGGTTTGACAAACCAATGTTTATTGTTGTTACTTGTTAGTTTCGTTAATTATTAATTTATATTGTTTTAAAAGATTTATAGGTCATATTATATGCCATTTTTGAAATACTTCTGTCATGTTGACTTATTTATTTAATTGTAAAATCCGTGACAGAGGTGTTTTATTTAGTTTTTTTCTTGTGCTACTGAAGAAAGGGCATAGCCTTCGAAATGCGCATCTAGCTACTTAATACTTTGAGTTACGGTATTTTGGTGATATTTTATACAATTATAACAAAGTTATTTTCCTTCAAATATTTGCAATTACATTTTAGAATGTTTGTAGCGCTATTACTTACACCTTGTACACAAGTATCTTACCTTATCGCAACAGTCACTAAAATCAATATTTTATAGGCAAGATAGAGAATTACTTCAATTCATTATAGTTTTAAAATTTATGGTTAAAGCGCTTTCCGTAATGCCTTCCAGTTGTCAATTTTTTCAGAAAATAATTAATTACTAAAAAACAGTTATTGAAATTGAAGGCTTCCAGCTGTCCATTTTCTCAGAAAATAATTAATTACTACAAAACCAAAAAGAAAACTAAAACAGCGATACATAGTTGTAAAGATCCCTCTAGTATAATATAAGTTAGAAAAGAATTTTATGTGGGTAATGCGAAACTAGAACACCTTGCATTATTGAAAATATTTTTAGAATCTAGAGCTTCAAATATTATATATGAATCTAAATTGTCATCTATCTATATTAGTTTTCACGATTCTGCCGTAGCACCGGTGACCAGTTATCTAGTTTTATAATAAAAACTTCCATCGAGAAAAATGAATCTTAAACATAATGTTCACTACATTTATTTCATTTTCTCAGGTTACGGCAATCTCTTTGTACAGAAGAAGGGTTTGATCTAGAGCATTGCAATAACAAACGAGCGCCTTGTGATATAGTCTTTGAAGTAAAACCGAATTGCAAACCTACAACATCAAGAAAGTAAGTGCATATTTTAAAATATTCACCTTAATTTATAAAATTTACTTAGTTAGCTAATATTAGAAATTGGTTAGAAAATTACTCCACGCCGATCTTTCATGAACTAAGTCCTACATTTCACTATAGCTATATAATAGTATAGAATATCACCCAAATACCGTAACTTAAAGCATTAAGTAGCTAGATGCATATTTCGAAAGCTATGCCCCCATCTTCAGTAGCACAAGATAAAAACGAAATAAAATATTTAACACTATCAAATAATGAAATACTTTGATTGAAATCAATCAAATCTTTGGGATTATCTAGAAAATTAGCAAGACTATTAGAAGTATTATATGTTACTTTAAAATTATATTTATTTAAAATACTATCTAAACCACGTGCAATTATACGATCAAATGGTAATTTAACAAAATTTGAAGTTGAATTATTACTTTGTTCTAAACTACTAATATTTGTGATATCTGAATTAATTATGTCTTTGTAATTTGATACTAATTTATTAAGCGAATCTTTTTTAATTTCTTGAATTATGTATGTCTCAGAATTGTTTTTCCTTAAATGGTAAATTCATTGAGCAAAAAGAAGGTACAGCTAGGGGAAATTGTTTATGTCCATTCATTGCTAATTTATTTATTTTAGTTATTTTAAAACTAAATTAAAGAAAACTGAAATTTAGTTTCCTAGAGTTTGGATTAGATATGTAGATGACATCTTTGCGATTTTTGATACTGAAAAATCTAATATTGATGATTTTATTCAAATATTAAATTCTAAATTCTAAATTTCCTTCAATTAAATTTACTTATGAAATCGAAACTAATAATCAGTTACCTTTCTTAAATGTTTTAGTCATTAGAAATAATAATATACTAGAATTTGATATATATATATTAGTTAGTTAAAGAGTCCGCAATCCTAAAGATTGGTTGGAAACAGCACGCCATGCCGATCTATCCTGAGCTAATCCCTTCATCTCCCTATAGCTATTTATCTCAACGTCTTCAACTATCTGACTCACATACTCCAATCTAGGCCTACCTACCCCTCTCTTTCCCTCCACTCTACCTTCTATGATCAATTGCATAATCCCCCCATGCCTAAGAATATGTCCTACTAATCTGTCTCTCCTACGCTGTAACACTCTCCAAATACTTCTCTTCTCCCCTACTAACTCTAGTACAGCTTCATTTGTTACTTTATCTTCCCAACCAATCCTCATCATCCTCCTATAACACCACATTTCGAATGCTTGTAATCTACGCTTCTCTTCCTTTCCTATAGTCCACGCCTCACACCCGTACAGTGCTACACTCCAAACATATACCTTCAGTAATCTTTTTCTAATACCCAAGTCAATATTTGATCTTAAAATCTGTTCCTTTTCTACGAATGCCTTCCTACCCTGTGCTATCCTACACTTTATATCTACCTTGCTTCGACTATCTTTTGTAATTCTACTGCCTAAATAACAAAAATCTGACACTTCTTTGATTCTATTATCTCCTATTGTGATCCTCATTTTTCTACTGCATTCCTTTTTGTCACACCTCATCATTTTAGTTTTACCAATATTTATTTTCATGTTAAAATCCCTAGTCAATACTGCCTGCATACCATTCAATACCCTTTCTAAATTCTTTTCGCTTTCTTCCAATATAGCTATATCGTCGGCGAATCTCAACATATATATTTTCTCTCCCTGTACATTCACACCTACACTATACTCTTCTTTTACTTTGTTTATTGCATCTTCTATATATAGATTAAATAATAACGGTGAAAGTGTACATCCCTGCCGAACTCCCTTCCCTATTTTTGCTACCTCTTCTTCCCCCTCAATTCTAACTAAGGCAGTTTGGTGTTTATATAATTAAAAAATTATTATATATATATAAGCTACAAATACGGACTACTATATACGGAACGATTCAAATCATTGTCGTCAACATAAATATGCTGCTTTTATTTTTTTAATTAACCGCTTATTAAATTTTCCTTTATCTTATGATAAATAGAAAATTGAATTAAATAATATCCGAAATATAGTAGTACAAAATGGCTATTCTTCTAAAATTATAAGTAACATATTAAGAAAATTTAAAAGAACAAGAACAATACTACAAAAACGTGCGATTCTACCAATTCTTCATTTATCTCGATGAACAAGTTGTAGAGAATATTTTAGAACCTTGCAGCTGTTGCCTTTCACTGCCATATATTTGAAATCTTGTCTTTTGTTTATGTAAACTATAATATATTTAATGAAAATAAGTTAAACCATGTATACGATACCAGACATAGGGACCTATTAATGATACCCTCACAGAGACTTAGCCTGTTTGATTAACGGCGTCGAATTGTTCAATGTTCTCCAAAATAATATAAAAAATCAAAACTCTAATATTAAAAATTATCACTACGGTGTTAAATTATAATATAGAATATCACCCAAATACCGTAACAAGCATTAAGTAGCTAGATGTACATTTCAAGGGCTATGCCCCCATCTTCAGTAGCGCAAGATAAAACAAAATAAAATACCTCTGTCACGAATCGTGATTGATATACTATTAAATAAATAAGTCAACATGACACATGTACTTCAAAAATTGCGTATAATATGACCTATAAATCTTTTAAGACAATACAAATTAACAATTAACGAAACTAACAAGTAACAGCAAAAAATATTGGTTTGTGCAATGTATTTTAATATCACATCCTTTCGTACGTTAATTGGTCTTTAGATTTTACTAATCGTGTTCTCTACCTATCTTTGACAGTTTCAGATTTAATGAAGGTTTTTAACAAAATATCATTTCTAAACCTGCGCTAATATAATGTAATTATGTATTATTTATAAATAATGTAATTACGAGAGTGCCATTATATCACTATTGCAACGATTTATTTCAACAATCATTGACATTAATTGATGTTATCATTTAGCTTTCAATTTTCATATTATACAAATAAATTGTACAATAAATGTGTAAATTATCATCTATATGTGTTCATACGCATTCATATAATCAAGGACATAGGGAGGTAGTATAATTTTAATAAAGCAGAAAATATGTAGTAGTGAATAGCTTTCAAGTTAATATTAAGAAGAAATCTTAGGGAACAAATCTTGGAACAAAACAAATCAATAGAAACAAAATTATAAAACACCGTAAGTAAATCTGAAAAAAATAACCATAAAATAAGGCACATGTACAATTACTGGAAAGCTGTGTTTAATTATCATCTATAAAAATAATTAACACATAATAAAATTAATTAAAGCTCGAAATGTTATCCATTCGAAATCAAACACGTATGCAACCTCTCACAAAGAGATAGATGAACGTTTTGTATCATATCTACATTGATTTCTGATACGGCGTTACGAATTCGAATCGTTTCTTTACATGTTGAAGTTGCAGCTCGATATACACTCTCTTTCAAAAAAAACCCACAAAAAGTCCAATAATGTTAAATCAGAAGAATTTGAATGCTAATTTATTCTACTCCCTCTGCCAATCCACTTCTCCGAGTAAAATGTATTTAATTAATTTCTAATTTTAAGTTATAATGTGATGGAGTTCCATCATATTGAAACCGCATGTTTTATCTAATATCAAGTAGCATATTTTCCAGCAGTTTGGAAATTTTATAGTACAACAATTTCGATAAATTGGGCTATTGAGGTTTCCATAAAAAAATAATGGTCCTATAATATTAAATCCTATTATGCCAAATCTCATATTTAGGGGCCAATTATGCTGACGATTTACTTGCATGGTACAGCATAAATTCTTCAAGGTTTCAGTGGTGGCTGTAAATCCAGATTTGTAAAATTTGACTCATCGGAAAATAGATTTTTTATGGAAATTGTTAGTATTTAATTTCCTTTGCATCCAATTTGAAAACATTATGTGTTCAAATTTTCTTTCAAGGGGAATTCTTTGTTCCTTATAATATTTTTGCGAAAAAATAATTGTTCATTTTCATCTTCTTACAGCTGTTTTACTAACATCGAAAGTGTTTGATATTTGTCTCATTCTAATTTGAGGGTTCAGGGTTCATAAGAATAGACTATATATCAGTTATTTGTTAAAACTCTGAACTTCCTTGGAAAGTTCCTTCGAAAAACAATTTATTTTGGTAATATTTGGCGAGAACTATATGAGGTTTTCCTTAGAGAATTTTATATTTTCTAAATTTATTAGATTTACAATAAATTTAAAAAAAATATTGGATAACTGAATGCGTAAACGCATAACATTAAAAATGGAACTTAAATGACAACTTCAATTAATGTCGGATAATATTGAAATAAAATCGTTGCTATAGTGATAACATCGCACTCTCGTAATTACATTATTAAGGCAGGTTTATAAATGCTAATTTGTTAAACACCTTCATTAAAACTGAAACTGTCAAAGATAAGAAACTGTATATATAAAACACAATTAGTAAAATGTGATGACCAATTAACATCCGAAAAGATAGGATATTAAAATACAGATTGTTGTATTAAAAAAATATTGATTTATGATGTTATAGGATAAGGAATATAAATTAAGGATAAATACGACCTTGGATCATTTCATTGTATTTTTTAAATTTCATAATTTAGACCGTGATCCTAACTATAAAAATACAAAATAGATTATTGTTATTTAAGTTAGTGAATGTAAAGAGTAAAATTTGTAATAAACGTAGAAAATTATAAATATAAAATCAAGTGTATTATAATGTCTTATTTAATGTCTTGATAATTTGAAAATATCTGTCGTATTCCTTTTAAAAAAAAAATTATTTAAATTGAGCTGAGCAAATATCGATGGATCATCCTGTATATCTGAAAATAATTTAGCTTGTACACTTTATACTAAAACTTTCCTTTGCCATTTTTTTCTCAACCCAAAATACAAATAAATTACAATACAAATATGATCGCGTCTAAGGTGCTGCAAATACCTAAGTTTTTATGGTTTTTTTTGTAACATAAATTGTTGAAAAATACCATCCAGTTACATAAAAAAAAATCTGCTTGTGCCCTCTAATAGTGCACACATCTACAGTAAAGTGCATTTTTAACTCAAGAATCAACTATACATACCGGGAAAGTTATCATGCTTATTGATAAGCCAGCAAGGTTGGGCGAGGTTGTACCCGCTACGAAAGAAGATGTCAGCTCTATGATTATGTTCCATAGTTCGATGAAGTTATTCAATGCCAAGTTAAACTTGGCGACCAGTGGTGGCGCTGGATAGCTTGGATTACCCTGGATAGCTTGAAAGAGTTGTTCAGTCAATTTCAAGTCCTCATTTTCCAACGTCTCAGGGATTTGCACTCTATTGTCTCTATGATGTCGTCCAGGCTCGATGAGCATGAGCAATACAGCAGACGTAACTGCATTTTGGTTCACGGAGTAAAGGAATGTGCGGAGAAAAATGCCGAAGTATTGCTTTCGGAAGTTATCCATGCCATGACAATTCCTGGATGGAAGTTCGATGTGAACTCTATGGTGGACCGGTGCCATCGGTTGGGTAGTATCAGTAACAGATCGGAAAAGTCGAAGCCCAGACCTATCATCGTTAGGTTCATCTCGTACAGATACAAGAACATGCTCTGGATGAATAAGAAGAGGCTGAAAGGTAGCGATTTCGCACTAACCAAGTCCCTTACTTTCAAGCATGGAAATGTTGAGAACGGCGAAAGATGTCCTGGGTAAGAAGAACACTTGGACATCTCATGACCGCATTCTATCCTTACTACCTGATGGGAAGAAGCTGCTTATTAACTGCGAGGATGACCTGAATGCTATCGTGGAAAAATTCCAAACACCGAGAATTGCCTTGGGAAGAACTCGTTCTGTGTCAGTCTCCTCTGCCCAGAAACCATTCACTAAACAATTAAAGAAGAAATAATTCCTAGAAATGACCTATATCCTTTTGTCTTGATACGATCTCATGGTACTCGATATTTCTATAATTTTTATTGTCTCCATTCCTTGTTACTTTCTATTATTATTTTCGCGTTCCATTATGTTTCATTTTTAGCACTATTTATTTCATATGGAGAAATTAAAAATAGATCATTTAAATATTCGCTCCTTTTTGCCTCATTTAAATGAATTAAGGGCTCTTGCTACTGATTACTTATATCATGTTATATGCGTTACACAGACGTGGCTAACCCAGGATATATCTTCCGAAACTGTATCCTTACCAGGATATAATTTAGTACGTAGAGACCGTATTGGCAGTGGTGGTTGGGTGGCGATGTTTGTCCGAACTCGCTTGAGATTCAAATTGGTTTTCAACACAGTTAATGGCTTGGAACATCTGTGGATATCCCTTAATACTCAAAGTATACCTTAGGTGTCTGTGTGATTTATCGGCCTCCCAATCATAATGATTATGCCTTCTTTGACGCTTTCGAGGATCTTGTTAACGTTCTCATGACGGAATGTGATAATATAATAATTCTGGGTGATTTTAATGTGGACTATAGCGCCACCAGCACCAATTTAAATCTACTGCAATCAATTACTGATTCCTGCGGTCTGTCGCAAGTACCCACGAGAATCACGTCTTCTTTTGACACTATCATTGACTTAATCTTTACCTCCAACAAAGATATCTTGATTGATTCTTGGGTTGATAGTAATGTGGACATATCTGACCATTTGCTAATATACACTACTATTCTTAATAAACTTGATAAACTTAAACCAATCTATCGCTCCTACCGAGATTACCTTCCAATTGATAATGTTGCATTCAACAAATGTTGATTTATTAAATATGCCTTTCCACCTTATTTTAGATACTGCGGTATTGAAATGAAGATAGTTCTTTTCAATGAATTAATTATTGAGTTATTTGACCATCATGCCCCAATTAAATTTAGTCGTCCTAGAAAACAAATTTCACCATGGATGACATACAACATCAAACGTATGATTACCTTAAAAAATGGAGCACTTGTCAAATTCAAACATCGAAAATGTATAGATGATTGGAATTACTATAAACAGCTTAGAAATTTAGTTAATTTAGCAACCCGGAGGGAGAAGCAAGCTTACTTTAAATTTAATATCTATCAAAAGAATAATACTAAGGATTAATGGCGAAAATTGAAAGCTAGCGGTATCTGGCAGAGTACGGACTCGAAAGTAATTCCTGATAATCTTCACAATGTTGACGAGATCAATAATTACTTTGTTAATTCTAGCCTTCTGCACAAGAAACCAATTGATTTCCTAACCTTAAAGTTATATCATTCCACAAGTAAATGTAACTTTTCCCTAAAATTACAATTTAAACCTGTCACTGAGGCGGAAATTTTCCAAGTTGTTACTTCACTCAAATCCAATTCAGTGGGCTCAAATTTAATTAGCAATCAGATGTTGCTGCTTTGCTGCCCTGTTATTGTACTGTTCTTAGCCCACATATTTAATACGTGTATCAATGAAAATTTATTCCCGGAGGTTTGGAAGCAATCAAATGTACTGCCAATTGCTAAGAAATCCAATCCGGAATCATGCAATGATTTACGTCCGATACGCTTGCCTGCTGCGTTGTCCAAGATTCTTGAACGTTTACTTGAAATGCAAATAAAATCACATTTAAGTCGGTATGATCTACTTCCCTGGAATCAGTCAGGGTTCAGGCGTAGTCACAGTTGTGCATCACCTATGAGTATAATCACTGATCATATTCTTACTGCTAGCGACAGTAATAAGTTCTCTGCCTTGATTTTGATTGACTTTAGTAAGGCATTTGATACGATTGACCATACGTTGTTATTTTCCTAAAGCATCTTGGCTTTCATTCTAACTCGATAACCTTACTTTATAAATATCTAACTGGCAGATCTCAGCGCGTGATCCTAAATAACAAAGCTTCATCCGATCTCAATATCTCATGTGGTGTACCTCAAGGTTCCATTCGGGAGCAATTTTATTTTCCATGTACGCTCATTATCTTTGCAATTCGTTAAATTTATGCAAATCACATCTTTATGCTGACGATTCTCAACTCTACCTTTCTTTCTCTCGTGAGGATGTTGATCTGGCAAATAATTGCATTAAGAGTGACTTAACTACTTTCTCGCGTTATGCTGAGAACCATAGCTTAACCATCAATGCTAGCAAATCTTGTTGCATACTATTTGGTCCCATCTCTAAACTTGATATTATTTCACAGCAGCTCAACTTAAAAATCAACAATTTTCCCTTGGTTTTTAGTGATTGTGTTAAAAACCTAGGTTTACACATGGATTCGTCTGTCAGTTTTGAAAAACACATTAATTGCTGCACTCGCACAGCCTATTGCAATTTAAAGCTTCTTTACAGCCACAGAAATTACCTAAATTCTAAAACAAAAACTATTCTATCAGATGTCTTAATACTATCATTTTATAATTATTGTGATACTCTTTATGGTCCATGTCTAACAAAAAATCTTGCTGTAAGAATTCAAAAATGCAAAATAATTGTATTAGGTTGCTATATGGGATACCAAGTTGTCAGCCACAAACTGGTTGATCTGAAATGGCTCAATATGCATAACCGATGATTGCACCATGAAATAACTAGTTACAACAATATAATCCGGAGTAAAATTCCCCAATACTTGTATAATAAAATTACATTTAGAACAGATGTCCATAATTTGAATCTCAGGCGTAAGGATCTGATTACTATACCTCAACACCGCGCTGCCTTTAAAAAGTCATTTTCATACAAAATATCTAAAATCTGAAATTTCCTACCAGCCACCCTCAAATTTAATAACTCCGTTGGTACTGCCAAGAAAAAAATAAAGAAATACTTGCTAGACAGGCAACTGGGTGAATATAAAAACTTTGCTGAATCTCGTTCAGGAATTGTGATCTGTGTATATATTGTGTTATCATATAGCTACTGCATTAGTGTCATTGTAAATTTACTATGTATTTAGTATGTGTATGTGTTTTTTCATTTATTTTATATTTATCTGGTATCATTCTTAATTCATTATATGTTTCGGTTAAGTGGTAGATCAACCACATTATATTGTTCCCTTTGTAGTACTATAAGTATTTAACGATCACGTTGAACTTCGCCGTTTGCTGAAGAGATAATTGTTTTCTACAGGCTTGTATTACTTTGATTATTATTTTTATTATTTTATTATTTTATTTTATTTTATGTATTACTTTTATGTTCATTTATTTCTTATGCAATAAAGAAATTTGTTATTATTATTATTATTATTATTAAAATTAAGATAGACATTGAAGGAGCCAGAAGATTGGTGCAAAATGTATATTTTCGAGATACTCCTTCCATCTTCTAGCTCTCTTTTTATTTGCTGTGTTGAATTATTAGATCCATTGCTTTTAAGATTCATATTAAATTTTTCAAAATATCATTTAAAATTAAGTTTATTTGTCATTCAATCATAATTTCGGCAAGGTCTGACGTTTAGCAATAATTCCGACATTCGAAGAAAACTGTTGCATTTACGAAATTTAAGAGCATTCTTTTAAGTCGCCGTGACCGTAATCAATTGCGTATTAATATACTATGTTTTTAATATTTTTATTTGGCATTTAGAGTACCATTGAAACTGTTTCGTAAGAATAGTGGTAGGATTTTCGGTGTACCACTCAGCATGCTGTTCGTGAACAATTGCCTTCCTCCCGCCATTACAGCAATGCTCAAGACATTATACCAGCGCGGACCGCATACCCAAGGTATTTTTCGACGTTGCGCATCTGCGCGCGCTTTACGAGAACTCCGTGAACGAGTAGATGCTCAGGTAAGTGATGTAGGTACTAAAAATAAAGTTGGTTTGACGGTTAAGTTAAAACTTCTTTCTTAGATTTGTATATTATAGCTCGAGAGGAAATTTTCAATCCATGGTAGAGAGATTCATAGCAGTTAATAAATAGACCACGGTGATATCACTTAGTGCGCTTTATCTGAAAAATAAGCGAGCCGCACATTTTCCGAATATCTTGATTTATTTATTGCATTATACTATTTTATAAGATTGTACTGTTTTCCTTATATTTTCTTTGACATTTCGGAAAGTAAATTTTAATTTGCCATTTTTACGGCATTTCAAATGTTCAGAGATGTATTTTTAATCTCGCTATCAGTCATACATATTTTTATAACTGATTAAAAATATTGTGATCTTCTACATTTCAAGAAAGTAAACTAAATTTGTTTATTGTAATTAACAATTGTTAAGCAAGATTCCTTAACAACGTGCGTTTTATACATCTTTATCGATTGCTGGGCATAAAATAACGATCCCAGGAAAACGCGAACTTTATTCGGAAAATGCGAGCATCAAAGCTTACTTGCTATACTTGCTACTGTAGAAAAATGTTTCTATTTGTTTATTTTGCTTAGTTTTTCTAATGATTTATTACTACCGAATAATGAAGCTTAATAAAAAACTAGTAAGAAGAACTAAAAATGAAATTATAGCAGAAAGAGGATTTTTCTTTCAATCCATAAAAATAACTAGTTTTATTGAATATGAATAAAAAAATCATAACTTAAGTATACAAATTCAATGCACATTTCAAAGCATTCCTCCGCGGAATACACAAATTGTGGACATAGAAGCCGGTATTATAACGGCAATTAGGCGATGCTATGACTACTAAAGACTATTAGATGTAAACCAACTCTTTAAAAGGAGTAAGGGCTTAAAACAAAGAGATTGCTTCATTCTCAAAGCACACAAGACAAACTATGTGGACATATTAGACAAAACCGATTATTTTAAGAGAGTTGATACTCTTGTAAATAATGGTGACTATTCGGCGGTTAAAAAATACGCTCTCCTTTCCATCATGAGGGAAGTTTGAAGCACTATCAGTCAGTATCCACTGGCAAGTGTTCTGAAATTTAGATTAATCCCTTCGAATTCGATTATACTCTACATTTTACCAAAAACGTACAAACATATATTATTGT
Organism: Leptodirus hochenwartii; assembly: GCA_947310635.1. NCBI lineage: Eukaryota > Metazoa > Arthropoda > Insecta > Coleoptera > Leiodidae > Leptodirus > Leptodirus hochenwartii. The sequence continues at coordinate 14,257,758 of OX371180.1, read as the reverse complement.
TTCATATATTGTTCTAATATGTATAGAATTTGTTTTTATTCAAGAACCAGAACTAAAGGTTAGTGTCCATATTTTCTTAATTGCAAATAGGTCCTTATTTTAAATAAAATATCAGCAAGTTATAACTTGCATCCTTGAGGAAAACTATAATAAAGTATGAAACCACGAGAAGAATTTAATTATTTTCATTATTAAGTCGTCCTCGCTCCGTTACTTAATTCACCCATTACATTTAGTTTTGTTAAATATCTCAATATTTAGTGATTTTATTTCATTATGGCTGTGTCAATTTTATTTAAAACTTTGTATGACCTATACTCTTCTATAGGTTACTACTATATGCGAGGAGATCATGAATACCGCACCCCTGCTTCTAGCCGTACTTTTGAAGGACTTTCTGCGCAGCCTTCCAGAACCATTACTAATGGGTGGGGGGGCAACGACTACAGCCGATTGGCTGACGGTTAGCGCTGGTAGTCGACCGGAACATTTACTGCGCCGTCTACTTTCTCAACTACCTCCAGAGAATCATACACTGCTTGCGTATATTATAGCTGTACTTGCCAATATTGCCAAGCGGGAGCGGTATAATTTAATGCCCGCTGCTAATTTAGGTAACATTTAATCTGATATCCATATAATAAAATAAAGTCAAAAGATAACGGTATATATAATAAGCAAGATAAGGAGTTCACAGAAATAATGAAAAGCTAGAAGATGAAAGGCAGTCTCGCAGATGTATATAGAGTATACAGGAAACGGATGATCTAGAAAATATGAAATACATCAGGATGAGTTAGGTCTGAGTTTGATAGAGCATTATCTGATTTAAAGAATAACAAAGCAGGAGTAGATACCGGACCAGTAGATTTATTAAAATATGCAGAGAAAAAGATGCAGGTGCGGGGTTGCTCTTTCAGTGGCGTTTGACGTTTTTGTGTTGTTTTTAGTAACCGTTATAAAAATATATATACTTAATGTTGTGCGAAAATAAGTATTAAGTGGGCAATATGATTTTATGACATACGAATGTTAAATGTAAATAATAAGAAATATATGAATATTTTCTAAAATAGGAAAGTACCCTTTAAATCATAGTTTTTCCAAATATTTTGCAAATATTTTGTTAGCGTGCTTATAATAATTTTAGAATAGTTTTTGTGAAAGGAAAATATTATTATTTGATTAATTAACTACCAATTAATGTGCTTACATTATGTTATTTAATTGATCAGTTTCGATGAAATTTTGCAAAACCATTGTTCATAACCATGCACTGGGTAGAAGATATTTTGATTTTGAAAATATTTAATGGAGTAATAATTATTACCGAATTTATATGTAATAAAAGCGTATTTTAATTAAATCATTATGCAAAAAAAAATCACTTCAAAAAGAAATAGATTCGGCCCAGCGCAATTTTACAAGGAATTTTTCCCAAAAATAAAAAATAATTAAAAAAGGAAACTGTAATAATATAAGCAAATTAACTTAATTATTTGAATTTATGATAAGCCTTACAAGTTGCCTATATTAAATAGCTGAAGTGGTTAGATGAATCAAACGCATTAAGATACCTGGATTATAATGGGAAATACTTTCCGGTGAACCTTTACCTCAATGTGCTCGCTTAATTTTTTTTAGTTACAAAGTTCTTTTGTATATATAATTTTATAACTGTATAACACGAAACACATAACTGCATAATAGAAACAAAACCCTCACAACAAAACATACCCTCACACGTTATCCAGACTTGGGACTGGCAATCCTATTAGAAACATTTACTAATTGGCCTGTTTATTTTGTCTGTGTGAGTCGTCAAATAATATAATTTATTTCATTTCATATCATTTCATCATTATCATTACATAAAAAGGTGATATCCGTATAGGTAACTTATTTACATCGATTCAGAATTCAAGTGTCGCGTACGCATACGTCTTGTAATTGTTGGATCTGCTAATTCAGGCAGAGCGCAATTTTTCCAAAAATCTATTAACTTGGGAAGCATATTCCTTTCCCAAAACTCGCGATCGCGATTTATTGTAATACAGGCAATGACTAAGTCGGTACATAAAATTAACTCGCATTATTCCTTATCGCATATATTTAATTGCCCTGAATTTGATAAAAATAACTATGCCCTTTCTTTTTAATTAGAATATACTGGGATTCCCATATGAAACTGTGTTACATGTAATGCTGGGAATGGTTCCGGTGAACCGGTGCACCGGTTTTTTTTTTTTGAAAACCTGCAACCAAGTTCTCCGTTCACCGATTTTCAGTGAAAACCAGTTTTTGAATAGCACTGGTACGTTGGACGTTGTATCAATGTGTTGGAAAATTGAATTGGTTTCTTACTACAAACCAATACGTTGATTCGAAGCAACGCGGTTTGGTATGAATCAGTTGTTGGTTTTCGCCAAAAAACTCGGTAAAAACGATTAGTCGGTAAACCAGTGAAAAATCGCTCGCAACGGTTTCCGGTTTGATTGGCAGATATTCCCAGCACTAGTTACATGTATTATTTGACAGATTTATTTATAAATAATATATTATAGATTAAAATGCGGAAAAGCTTCTATAACTGCCGGCATCAAACGGCCGTGTCTAATAATGTGCCATTCTCCTAAGCTGAAAACCCTACATATGCTTCTCTTATCAAATAACTCTAGCAAATCTTCATTAATTAACGAATTAAAATTAAAAGATTTCGAGTTTAATTGGTACTTTTATCGTATATTCAAACATCGCATTTGTGTGTAATAGCTCCAATTTTTGACACTAGTATTTGAATGAACTTATTGATTTTTTCAGCGAACATTTGCCTTTTTTATGTTCATTTTTTTAAACTTTTGATTCAAACGCCTTTTCAAAACAGCATTTATTTCGTAAGTGATAAATGAGTAATATTCTTAATTGTAGTAGATCTTGATATTAAAAATACGTAAACTTGAAAAACTATTACAGACGATTTGTTGTGCATTCAGTAGCTAGGTGTTAAAACCTAGCTGTAAACTGCGCTTCATAAAAGGTTCAGAAAAATTTGATTTTATATTCAGATAATAGTAAGCTTATACTTCTAGCTCCAAATAATATTTATTCGACCCCAGCGGCCTCTGTGCGGAATAGTTTGGCATAACTCGAGGTTAACTCTGCCTGAAGAGAATATTCTTATGATTATATATTGTTGACTACTTATCATAGGACAATGATATGATTGTTGAATACCTTGAGTAACATTCTATAGTATCTTTATTTTTAGGGGTATGTTTGGGACCCAGTTTATTGTGGGAACCTGGACAGAATGCTCCTATGCGCACTTTGCCGACACTATTAGAAATTCTGATTACCAACTCGCAAGTGTTATTTGGTACTCAGATTATCACAATTCTAGCGGAAGTAGCCAACGATAGTGGTGCGGAAGAATCTGATAGTTTATATTGTAAGTACCTAAAAAACATACGATTTCATATGATTTGATACCTTAAATATAAGATATCGCTAAAAGATCGATATATCTGAACTGTCGAAGAAAGGCATAAAATTTGTATCTATATTTTGGTAGAACGAAGTCTGTTTGGATGTTTGAAAGTTTTAACATTTTTAAATAAAACGATTGCTTTATATTAGAGACCGCTTTTTAATAGTATTAATAAATCCGTTGCTAAAATATGGCATATTTTGTTTAGGTGATTATAGCTGGACTCTCATTTAGTGTTGTTCTATAATAGAATTGAGGAATATAATTTTTTGAAATATGTCTCTTATTTCAATTATTCCGACTTACAATATTACTACGATATCAGAACAGCAGGACAGCAGAACGGGAAAACAGGACAGGATCAGGGTAGATTTGCTTTATTGAAATAAATGTAGTTTTAATAAATTTAGTATGTATATTATAGTATAGAATTTCACCCAAATACCGTAACTTAAAGCATTAAGTAGCTAGATGAACATTTCGAAGGCTATGCCCCCATCTTCAGTAGCACAAGATAAAACTAAATAAAATACCTCTGTCATGAATATCGTGATTGATGTGCTCTGTGGCACTATTGGGCACCTCATCAATGTCAGCCTCCGCTATGGGACATCCGAGTGCATTACCAAGAGACTTCATAACGTTTAATAAATGTTCATCATTCATTTCAGGTAGATTATCAATTTATAAGTTATTCCTACGTGAACTATAGGACATTGCGGAACCCGACAATTTCCTTTCTCAGTTTAACGTTTTCCACAATAAATTCTTCTACTTCTTTCTTGTGAGCAGCCAGATCCGCGAGAAGATCCGCAAAATCTGAGATCTTGCCCGAATCCACAGATTGAATGAGGGGTTGGAGTTTGCTACCAATCATTGCAGTCATCATTCTAATAATCTCGTTTTTACTAGATACTATGCAATCTTTAATTGATGACAAAGTGATATTATTACCTTCATCGCTATATCCAGAACTATGATCATCGTCATCATTATCTAAAATGATAGACTTGTTCGGCAAATGGCCGCGACAAGCGTCACAAGACCAGTTGAATCCAGCGGACTTTATCATTTGCATCTTCGAAGAGTAAACATTTACGCATTTGGCATGAAATGTTAAATTACTTATAACACTGCATTTCACACCAGCAGATATGTTACTAGTGATATTAGTACATTTGTTACAAACCAAAGTCTGTATTCTGCGTCGCGTCTGGAACATAACGTAAGCCTATTATTGTTATCACCGCAATGAAATTCAAGCGACAATGCGTAAGAGGCTTACAATGCGTAAGACAATGCGTAAGAGATTGTGATCATTCAAGCTCTTGCCGTTTCTTATCTTTTGTCTATTTGTGGTTTTTATACTGTTTTAATTATATTTAAATTATTAATATGCTATATTCATTTATAAAATCTATGTTTGTGTACCCCATTCTTAACCAACTCAACGTTCGACATAGTATATTAGCTTTTTTGGTTGTCACTTGATCTACTGAGTTTTTATTTTTTACTGGATCGCATCCGGTTGGCGCCCAACGTTTGCCTCATGGTGTAAGACAGTAGAAACTACTACTAGCGAAACTGCCGGACTTCATGGTGCAGTGGTGGTATCTGGAGTACTCGGCCGCTCTTTCGCCGTGTACATCTTGATGGAGGTTATAAAATATCAGAGATAAGATACTTCTCTTATTCTATCATCTTCATTTTTTATTCTAACCTTCATTTTTCGCCTGCTTTCTTACTTGTCATATGTCACACCCCATCACTTTAGTTTTGCTTATATTTATTTTCATTTTGTAATCCCTAGCCATTACCTCCTATATAGCTATATCGTCTGTAAACCTCAACATATTTATTTCTTCTCAATGAATTTTCACGCATATACTATACTCATCTTTGACCTTGTTTATTGCATCCTCTTTATATGAGTTAAATAATAACGGCGACATGTACTTCCCTGCCCGACTCCCCTTACTATTATTCAACGCTGAAAATTCTGCAGTACGTCTCCCTCGTCGTATATTATAGAAATTAGCCTGAGTAATCGATTCTGCATCTTTTCCCCTGCCAACAATGTTTAGAAATTTTATTTCAAAAGTGTTTTTCGTGCGAAAATCCTACATTTTTGGTAGTAGAATTGTATTGTAAAAAGAAAAACTAGTGTCGCGTCCAAGAAATCCAGCAGATAGTCTAGGAATAAATCCTGGATAGCATATAGCTACGAAGCTAACAAAATTAAAATGATTTTTCATTTGCTAGAATGCTAGAATTTATTGTATTAATAAAGTGATTCTTACAACATGGTATGTCGAACTGGGTTCCAGTGCGTGCAAGCCAAGGTAATCATGTGGAAATAAGTCCTGAATTCTATCTAAATCCTTTCGGCGACCATCTAGTATTAGTTGCGGTCCATCCAACAATCTGCCATAGTCCGCTAATTTCTCCGCCTGTAAATTCACAAAAAAAAAGATTATTTATTAATTAAATGATTATATAAAGCGGCTGAAGGCCGGTATAATATAAATTACATCGCAAAAGAAGAGATACAAAATAAACTGATCACTACATGTGGGCTGAATGAAGAAGAAAATGTCATTTAACGCTATAGAGCAAGGGAGGGCCAATAGAAAAAAAAAAGAAATAACATAAAGGGTCAAATATGTAAAATCACTATTAATATAGAATATCACACATAATAATACCTTAACAAGCATTAATTCGCTAGATGAACATTTCAAGGGCTATGCCCCCATCTTCAGTAGCACAAGCTAAAACTAAATAAAATACCTCTGTTACGAATCGTGATTGATATACTATTAAATAAATAAGTCAACATGACACAAGTACTTAAAAAATGGCATATACTATGACCTATAAATCTTTTAAATATCGAGGGAGAAGATTATAATCATTGCTTATTTAATAACGATGATATTTATAAAAGACAAAATTTATTCAGATCCATTAAACATACTATAGTAAGCGTTGAACAAAATAAACTTGCGCTATCACCTCATGCCGATGAACGTTTTATTCGCCAGGACAATGTTAGGTTGCATCGGGAAACTGGCGAATCCGAAAAAATAATTTTAATTAATAGAATCACCTTTTCGCGAACTCTCTTTCGAATATGTACACATAGTGCGTCACCATATAAAACCTTAAACTAAATTTATAATCTAATTTGTAATTCATTTATATAATAGATTGATAAAGTTACCAACTATAGTTGCTTATTTAAATTAAGTATATCATGTAAAATATACCTATTTAATATATATATATATATATATATATATATATATTTATCATGTTTTAAGATAAGTTTACTACAAAATAATGTAAAAATAAAATATTTCTATTACAAAAAATAAAAAACGGATATATATGATGAATAATGAAATTGTCAAATATTGCACAATATTTGCAAAACTAGCTGGTGGGGGAATATTGGGATCTTCCTGAATATCAGTAGCTATGAAGATTCTTTCGAAGATGGATGTAACTGGTGACCATGCAACATTATCCGATGAAAAGAAAACGGGTACAATTAGACTAATTAGTGCAATAAAATACGTTAGTAGTGCTTCCTATTCAATCTCAACTGGCTTGAATCCCAACAATAATTTTTCACCTATCGTAAAAATAAATTATATTCCTGGAAAAAGTGAGAGTGCTGTAATCATCTTTTCACCATCGGAATGGCGTGAATTTTACTCGCAGAAAAACAACATAGAAGACTTTTTTAAACTACGTGGCCGTTCAGGGCGACTTTGCGATAATTGTATGAAATCCGATAATAACGTTAGCATGCAAATTATAAGCAGTGAAATTACGCTTATCATAGACTAGTGGCTCTTGAAACATACAGGTTCCCAGAGTTTTATAATGCTGTAATATCATATGCATTATGTAATGTTGGAGGAGAAGATACATTTGATAAAATAGAAAATTTTATTGGAAATCCTGAAAGACATATTGTTCTACTTAATATTCAATATTCCTTCTATTAGAATGTTTACGCATTGATGGAAATGCTTACGTTCGACGAAGAAAAGATAAATGATATTGGAGAGTTATTCACCTCTAGTCTGTTGGCGGACTTCATGTAGTCGAAATGAATCGTAATTCACAATTCAAGCAATGTCGACTAAAATGTAAACTCGATGAGCATATAAAAAACATTCGTCTAATTTCCAATCTAATTATCCAGTATGAAGTGAACCTTCAACTAGCTAAGCGATTTCAGAAATCGTGTCAATTCAGAGACTGGAAACTGAAAACTGGACCAGCTAAAGTTGGAAATCAGACAACAATAACATCTTCGGAAAATAAGTTACATAAAGCACAGAATTACCTTCAACGCCAAATATTGCTACAACGGTTCACGTCACCACATACAATATTTCCAGACATAAGCGGATCTAGAAGTTTACCCCATTTCAGAGAGGATATGTACCAAGATATTATAGTGCACAGAACAACATCCTTTCCGGAAAATCGAAGACCTATTTGTCAATATTGTTGTATATGTCAAGTACTACCACAATCGGTACAATTACCCCCATCATCATTACTTAACCATTTGTAGATATAAATGAAGTTTCTTCTAGACAGGATCTCAGTTAGATCAAAGAAGAAGAAGAAAAATATCGCAACCACAAAATGTACTATCTAAATTTCATTCTACTTTCGGTGGTCATAAATGGAACATTATATGGAAACAGACCAAGTAATGTTAAAGAGTATTTTATTACCATGGAGAGAACGACATTTGATCAATGGCCTAATAAATGGGAACGTATGACCCGAAATCAGACTTCTCAACCATTGTCATGTTCCATACCACTGAGCACAATCACCGAATCAGTAATTTCAGCGAGGGTCCGGTTTCTATATTCAAATAATACATACTCAATTAATAAAGTTCAACATTATGGTAAATAATGACGTGTCCCAGGAGACTTGTAGCAAATGGATTATAGCATCATCATCAATTTTATCCACCTTAAGCATTATTATAATATCATTATGTGTTATTTATCGCATAAAAATTAAATACCAATAAATTATCTGTATTTTTTATAATTTATTCAAAAATAGTTTAATAAATATGTTTCCATTTTCTTTGTTACATCTTTCGGTTTCAAATTGGTTGTATCATTGTATTTATCAGTTATATTCTGTAGCCTGTCATGCCACCTATATAACCCCCGAACACTAAACATTTTATATAGCTGGTCCTTTAATGTATGCATTACTCGTTATGCCATAGATGCCTTTATTATTGTATAACTTGAATAGTGATTAACATCGTATTTCTTCATCAAATCCTTGAATTGATTATTGTAAAATTCTCTACCCTGGTCTGTTTGAGGATTCTTGGGTGATCGTGCACCAGCAACACTGTTTTTAAGAATGGATTGCATTGCAGAAGTAGTAGCGGCTGCAGACTTATCTTTGAGCGGACGAGTCCAAACATACTTAGAGAAGCAGTCAATTACCACAAGAATGTATTTGAATCCTTTGTTTTCACTGAAAAATAGTTAAAATTCAGCGAAGTCACATTGCCACAAGTCGTCTATACCCTTTAGTATGGTACTACGCCGAAGAAATCTTACTCGTGCTGGCTTATGCAATTCCTTCACTATATCTTCCTTGACATTCATTTAACAACTGTACTAATCCGTAAATCGACGGAGAATTTGAGTTACTATATCTGGTGTAGATAAACGTTTTTCACCCAATCGTTTATATAATAAAGCAAGATTTTTGTCGTGGTAAACAATAGCTGAATCGTACTGTGAACACTTCTCTAATATATTGTCAATTTTCTCATCAAGATATTTAAACAGTGGAGATTTTCCATCCACTCATAATGATCCTACAAAAGATCATCAGTTAATGTTGCTTGTGTCTTTACTTTGGGAGTCCTTCTATCAATTTCGTGCAGATTGTTATATAGTTCATCGATTCTGGTTTATTCCTTCTGGAGCTTTGGTGTTTTCCGATTAATCTCATAAATATCTTCATATATTTTGTCAATCCTAGGCAGTTAAATCTTTGAAAGGTTTCAAGTTTAAGTATAACGCCATCTTGTTCATTAAGCCGTTTAAGTTGTGCTTGTCTCGTTCTATCCAGTCTGCCTACTTCATCTTGCTGAAACTTTAGATCTTTTTCCATACATTTCGATCCCTTTTCTAGCGCAGACTTAATATCGCTCTTATTCTTTTTTATATCTTTTTTCGATTTTGGGATAGGATATTCTGAATAATCGCCATCTTCTTATCATTCGTCTCATCCATCTCATGTTTATTCCGATTTATGAGATTGTTCATATAAAACAAACTAATAGCATCATTATTATTTAAAGGTGTGCCAACATTCTTCAATCTCTTCTGTTCCATGTCTATATCACCATCGGACGTAAAAGAAAATCCTTATTCCTTGTCAGCACAGAGCTATTGGACGATGTAAAATTGTAATGGTGATGGTGGTGGCCTAGAAAGTATCTACCAAACTTATCGACACTCATTATAAAATTATAACAGCTTCCCGTAATTCTTCTTCTATAGACAAAATTTCGTTATTATGCGAGTTGTTACCACTCGAACGGGACGCATGTAATAAATATAGTCGGTCTATTAATTCATTTATATTTATTTATTTATTAAGTTTTAGGGAAACCACAAAACATTCTCATTACGGTATCCACGTAATTACAATAATTTTAAACTTTTATGGTAAGCAGTACAACTTTCAAATAATAATAATTGATGGTAATATGAAATTATATCAATTTATATAGAGCTAAATATTGATACGTACTTATGTCGTTATTTAGTTCTGCTCAGACCATAAGCCGTTCACGTTTGGTAAAGAATGGATTGGGTCGTGAATAAGTGAGTGCAGTAGCGGTTCAAATAAATAAGAATTATATAATGTAGCGCGCCACTGATAAATATCAGATTGATAGAACATAAATAATGATCCCTTTCTATTTTCCTTTGTCAGGAAGGATTTAAAACAACTTTTCTCTCAGCGTAACTAACCGCCGTAATAAAACACAACTGGGTAACACAAAATACTTTTCTACTTGTCGGCCAAAATTATACAACAACACAGGGAAATAGTTCACCAATCCGTTTTGGTAGGAAAATGAACTTTAGATAAATACCCTTACATAATACCCTAAAAGAAACAGCCTAAATTTAATAAAACAAGATATGGTGAATTCTAAGTCAATCTTAGATTAATAAAATAATTAAATTATTAACATAGTTAGTTAGTTAAAGAGTCCGCAATCCTAAAGATTGGTTGGAAACAGCACGCCATGCCGTTCTATCCTGAGCTAATCGCTTCATCTCCCTATAGCTATTCATCTCAACGTCTTCAACTATCTGACTCACATACTCCAATTTAGGCCTACCTACCCCTCTCTTTCCCTCCACTCTACCTTCTATGATCAATTGCATAATCCCCCCATGCCTAAGGATATGCCCTACTAATCTGTCTCTCCTACGCTGTAACACTCTCCAAATACTTCTCTTCTCCCCTACTAACTCTAGTACAGCTTCATTTGTTACTTTATCTTCCCAACCAATCCTCATCATCCTCCTATAACACCACATTTCGAATGCTTGTAATCTACGCTTCTCTTCCTTTCCTATAGTCCACGCCTCACACCCGTACAGTGCTACACTCCAAACATATACCTTCAGTAATCTCTTTCTAATACCCAAGTCAATATTTGATCTTAAAATCTGTTCCTTTTCTACGAATGCCTTCCTACCCTGTGCTATCCTACACTTTATATCTACCTTGCTTCGATTATCTTTTGTGATTCTACTGCCTAAATAACAAAAATCTGACACTTCTTCCATTCTATTATCTCCTATTGTGATCCTCATTTTTCTACTGCATTCCTTTTTGTCACACCTCATCACTTTAGTTTTACCTATATTTATTTTCATGTTAAAATCCCTAGTCAATACTGCCTGCATACCATTCAATACCCTTTCTAAATTCTTTTCGCTTTCTTCCAATATAGCTATATCGTCGGCGAATCTCAACATATATATTTTCTCTCCCTGTACATTCACACCTACACGATACTCTTCTTTTACTTTGTTTATTGCATCTTCTATATATAGATTAAATAATAACGGTGAAAGTGTACATCCCTGCCGAACTCCCTTCCCTATTTTTGCTACCTCTTCTTCCCCCTCAATTCTAACTAAGGCAGTTTGGTGTTTATATAAATTAAAAATTATTCTCCTATCCTTATAATCTATACCCGTTTCTTTTAAAATTCTAAACATTATGTCCCAATCTACATTATCAAATGCCTTTTCTAAATCTACAAAAGCTATGCAAGTTACCTTTCCTACCCTCATTCTTTTTTCTACTACTGTTCTTAGTGCTAAAATCGCCTCCCTCGTCCCTCTGTTTTTCATAAAACCAAACTGATCTTCTCCTAGCCTTTCCTCTACTTTATTTTCTAATCTCCTATAAATAATCTTTAGCAATATCTTCGATGCATGTGATAGTAGACTAATGGTCCTATAGTTCTCACATAAATTAGCTCCTATTTTCTTCGGCATTGTTACTATTCTACTACGCTGAAAATCCTGTGGTACTTCTCCCTTCTCATATATTTTACAAACTAACCTGTATAATCGCTCCTGCATTTTTCCCCCTGCGTGTTTTATTAATTCGGCTGGTATCATATCAAACCCCGCTGCTTTGTTATTCCGTAAATCATTTAATGCTCTATGAAACTCTGACCTAAGTATGCTAGGACCTAAGTCATCCTCATCTATCTGTTCCACACTTTCTAGCTCCTCCATGTCCTGCCTACCTTTATATAAATCTTCAAGATACTCCTTCCATCTTCTAGCTTTTTCCTTATTTTCTGTGAGTTCCTTACCCTGCTTATCACATATAATGTTACCCTTTGGTTTTACTTTAGAAAAATGTTACTTAATTTTCCTGTAGCCCAAATCTACTTTACCTCTTCTCATATCCTCCTCAATATCCTCACAATTTCCTTTTATCCACTCTTCTTTCGCTAGCTTGCATTTCCTATTAATTAAGTTCCTTAGTTCCTTATATTTTTTCTGTCCTGCTTCTGTGTTTCCAATTTTAATTTTCCTTCTTGCTTAAGTTAGTTAACATAGTTACATAACGGTAACATATATGAGTTCTGACAATAGGAAATACTCGACAACTAATTGAAATGGGCGAAAATACACTGTGTACCTCGGTGAACAACGGAACTTCAGATGTTGAAGGCGACTCGCAAGACGTTTCGCGAAGTTCTAACATATAAGACCCCGAGAGAGACACCAGCTTAGCTCACAAGCAGTCTGATAGTGGTAGAGTACTCTGGGCGCGTCGATTCGAATGGAAATTGGAAGTACTCAGATCTGCCACTACACTTGATGTCTTCAAGAGCCGGCTGTCCTTAGGTTCCCAACGTTTATCTCGTTGTTCAGATAGATTCCAGTATTTATCTCCGTGTTCAGGCAGATTCACAGTGTTATTCGATATACCTCATGTACCATGTATTCACAACCCAAAACAATATATAATTCAGAAAGAACGGAGTATTATCAGAAAATCAGTATGTATTTACAAGTATTTGTCAATTCTAGACGGCGATTTCAATTCCACGATTTCAATTGCTCTATTTTAATATACATATTTCTCTATATTTTTAATTATGTCCTTAAGTGGTTCAATAATAGGTTGATAGGTTTTCTTCATATTTTCATCTTCTTCAGACCGGCCCATTCTAATGGCAGCCAACTTCTTCCTAATTGTTTTCCTAACGTCAATTAATCGTATGGAAATGGAGTGTCGATGTTCCTTTTTTTCGTCTGATGTTTCTTCTGCTGCTGCTACAGATTTCCACGTTTCCATTGAAATAATCTCTTGAAACCTTCAAATTGATCAATTCCGCAGCGATAACGGCCTGACATAATGACGACATCTTTTATAATTGTCAAAAATCCATATTTCTTTAGCCAACACCATTTACATATATCTTTAAATGTATCAAAACTCGTATCATTATTCACATGATCGTTATACGCATGTTTTAAATTTTGAACATCCTGTTTAAAGAGACACATCACGTTTGAATTATCTCTAACAAATATCTTTGGAATTTGACTATAAGTCTGACAAAGAATGAATCAATATACCTATGTCTAACATATGCAGAAAATTCTCTAATCCTATCTTGAGAGTCACAAGAAATATCGTCAAAATAAATATCGAATTCGGTTTAATACTCTCCAATTTTATAATTTCATTATTTTCTTTGTATGTATTATATTCTATTTCTGGGATTGTATCAAACAATTTTTGTAAAAATTCATATTTTGGCTGATACAACGAATTTGAGTAAATGTGTATATTCTCAAACCGTAATCCATTGCGGTTTAATAACCGACTAATCATAACATTTGATTTTCCACACCCGGAAGTACCACTAATTAGGGCTCTTATTGTGTGAGGTAACAGTTTTTCATGACAACTAGTCTTTAACGAATCAATATTGCAGTCCGAAAAGCATTCATCCAAGTTTAGAATTGGTAGAGCAATGTCTTGTTTTGCCACCTTCATATTTACTATATAAAAGTCAGATTTATCATCACATCTATTTATATGTGCGCAAATAATATATAAAGATGATAGTATATGAGGGAAAAGGATTTTTGAATTCAGTTATAGATAAGCTTCCGTTTGAAATTCATCTACCGGTTGGCTATAAATATTGTGGTTCTTGAACAAAGTTGCAAAAACGTTTAGAAAGAGGAGATTGTGGTATAAATCCATTGGATACAGCTTATATGCAACACGATATCGCCTAGACATGAAGGTATTAGTGAACGTCATAAACCTAGTGCTACTGAAGATGGGCGCATAGCGCTTGAAATGTACATCTAGCTACTTAATGCTTGTTACGGTATTTGGGTGATATTCTATATTATGTCATAAACCTGATTTAGCTTTACAAGGGGCTGTTTGGAATAGAGTTAAATCAAAAGACGCTTCTTTGGGGGATAGAGTCGCCGCACAAACTGTATCAGCATGAATAGCTCTGAAGCGTAAAACTGGGTCAGGAATAAGGATGAAGAAGAAAGGGCTGTCGCATGCGCGCACCATACTCGCAATTGCCAGAAAAGCAATTAGAGGTGGTAAAATATCAACTGTAAAATCTGCATCTCAAACTGCTCTTTCAGTAGCTAGGCTAGCTGTTAAAAATGCTGGCGGTAAAAGTAGAGTGAAGAAACCTAGAATTATTCCTATTCCAAAACGCGGTGGCATATTCCACTTATCCCAATATTTGCTGGTTTATTGCTCTGGGGGCATTAGCAGGTGGAGCAGCCGGTGTTGTGAAAGCAACACCGGCTGGTGAATCAAAGCTAAAAGAATCCCAGAGACATCATAAAATGTTGGAAGCGGTTGCATTGCGAAGTGAAAAGGGGCTCTATCTAAAATCATACAAAACTGGTCTCGGACCCTTTGAAACATTTGAAACATTCAAAAAACTAATAAATCCACTACCTAATCATGCTCTCTCTAATTTGGAATTGGAAAAGTTTGCAAAACCTATACCTTATTTTAGAGGTGTATTTATGAGAGACAAACTGCCACATACGCCATTCCATAACGAATATGGGATAATCAATATTGATTCCATGCAAGGACCCGGCTTTCATTGGGTAGCCCATGAAAAGAATGGTAATCATGTTAGCTATTTCGATAGTTTTGGCAGTCTTCAAGCACCAAAGAAAGTGATTAGTTACTTTAAAGGTAGTCAGATATTCTATAATCAAGAGAGACTTCAGAAAGATAATTCATTCAATTGTGATCATTTGTATTTGAAGTTTCTAAGCAAGTGATTATTATTTATTATTATGTCACAAACATTTACTCTAACCGGAAATTCGAACCGAATTTATCTAAAAATGAGTACGGTGTAGGTTTTATTGGCTTTTATACGTATAATACTATACCGAATATCGACAGTATTAATAACAACATTTTTGTATAGAGACCTAATAAGAAGAGGATTGTAATTCCAGATGGATCATATGAAATAGGCAACATTGAAGTGTATCTTCAACGTCATATTTTTGATAATGAAAAAATATATTTAAAAGCAGATTTTGATGAGGTGAACGACAGCATTTTATCTATAAAAGCCAACAAGAATACTTTACGAGTCAACGTGAAAAGTGTTTTTGACATTGATTTTTCAGATCCTAAATCGACATATAATTTATCTTCCAATACATAGTCATACAATAAAGAATATCACAGTTCAACTCGTGGACCAAGATAACCATCCTGTTAATTTTCGCGGGGAAAAGATTGTTATACGACTGGAGTTCAAACGACGTGATTAGGAATGGATATTCAGTTTCGTAGATAGATAGATAGATAGATAGATAGATATTTTATTGTCTTAAAACCTATAGGTGTTGACAAATTTACACTATTTAAAGTATAATTAAATATTATTAAAATTACAATGAAGATTAGGATTAAGTTTAAGATTAGGATTAATATCGGTCGAAATAAACACAATGCGGTGCTTAGTACAATAGTACATGCAAGTGACAATTGAGTAAATAAATTAAAACTTTGTACACTACGGGTCATTTAAAATTGGTAAAGACATTATAACATTCACAATCTCATATATAGCAACATATTAGAGTAATGCTGACATTGATGATATTCTAGAGCTAATTTTTAGTTTTAACACAGTTTTTAAAAAAATTAAGTTTTAACAAAGTATTATGATTAGAGATTGGATTAAAAAGTATAATTAATATCAGTCTCATTTTCAAAGTTTCACATGAACAAAGTAAAAATGTAGTACTCAGTGCACTAGTACGAATAAATTAAACTTTTAACATTAACATTACTGGTCATTTATACTAAGTAAAGTAATTGTTTTCATTTACAATCACGTAACAGTTACAGTTTAAGAAAGAGTTAAAATAGATAAGATTAATAGGCAAACGTGAGATATTCTAGAAACCAATGCAAAATAATGCTAATAATTGTAAATGAATGTAAATAAATGCAAAATAACCAGACACAGATCCCGAAATAATGATAGAAATAATGATGGTACATTAGATCCATCAATACAATATGTTATAAATAAGTATGGAGCTAATAAATGCATTAACAGTCGTCGGCTACCTGTGCGACACACTTGCAAAAACTACGCACTCTTGGCTATTCAAAGTAGATAAGATAACCATCCTGTTAATTTTCGCGGGGAAAAGATTGTTATACGACTAGAGTTAAAACGACGTGATTAGGAATGGGTATTTAGTTTCGTAGAAATAATGATTTTACATTAGATCCATCAATACAATATGTTATAAATAAGCATGGAGCTAAGAATTAAATTAACAGTCTTCGACTATCTGTGAGACAACCAAGTGCAATACACTTGCAAAAGCTACGCACTCTTGGCTACACTTTAAAGCATGGACAAGCTCAATATATTCAACCGCCCCGTTTTCGATGATAGTATTACAAAATAAGACTACCATACATACCAATCTAGGATGCAGACTTTCGACAATAATGATGAAATAAGAATTGCTAACTTCCATCAGGATGTGTTTATGCTACCAAGCGAAAGTTACTTAAATAAAGAAGGAAAAGTGTCTTTTCCAGCAGCAAATACCGCTCAAGCGGATTTTAATGTAATACTGAATGCTTTTGCATTTCCATTCGATGAGTTATGCGGTTAATGGTATTGAAATCGATAAAATCAGAGATTGTGGTATTACATCCATATTAAAGGGACTAATTTCCTATTCTAACGATGATTTAAACGATGATTTCTCTCGCACTCTCTGGATGGAAGAATCCAGATGATGACGATGCTAAACTATTTACATACAACAGTGCAAATAGGCAGTTTTACGCTCAGATTCCATTAAGATGTCTGTTGGGTTTCGCTGAAGATCATCGAAAAATTATCTGCATCGTAAAACAGGAATTGATTCTGATTCGATCAGTGTTGTATCCTATGAAGTAGTAATCAGAACTAATGTATAAGCATTCATTTTGAATAGCCCGCTAGGTCAGATCCAGCGGCTATAATGACATGTACAATTCTAACCATAAAAATATACAAGGGCAGTTCACTATATAAAGTGTAATCAACAAGACAATAAAAACACACATACCTTTTACAGAGCTTTAGTATTTGGCTTTATTCACAGCATCCACAGTACCTTTCACGTAACAATAGGTTATGGGCCCAGTGCCTCGTTAAAGTAATAGACTAGTAAACGTCTAAAGGCTAGAAGTGTACTGTGTTATGTGATATATAAGGAAAAATGTTTTTAAAGGTTATGTTTTTCCGGGCGTAGTTGCCCAAAAACGTACCTAGCCTAGGCCTATATCAAGAAGTTCAAGATGCCTCCCAAAGTAGCAAATAATAGTCATTGGGCGATGATTGAAAAGCTGGAAGGTTCATCCAATTACAATAATTGGAAGTTCATAGTGGAAATGAACCTAACGAATGACAACTTGTGGGATTGCGTGCTAGGAACTGACGACAACGATGCCAATGATCGCTGTGCTCGGGCAAGGATATGTCTTACGCTACAATCGTCTACGTTTGTCCATGTAAGGACAGCAAAAACTGCCAAGGAAGTATGGGACAGTTTAAAAAGGGCCTACGAAGACACGGGACTTACTAGACGACTAGGGTTGATGAGAAGTCTTTTTAGTGCCAAGCTGGAACAATTCTCGACAATAGAGGAGTATGTCAACGAGGTAATGTTAACAGCACAAAAACTTGAATCCATTTCAGCAACAGTTGACGATGAGTTGTTAGCTGTCATAATGTTAACTGGTTTGACAGAAGAGTACAATCCTATGATTATGGCAATGGAGAACAGTGCAGTCAAGATAACTAGTGAGTTTGTCAAGACAAAACTAATCCAAGAAGACAGCAGAAAGGCTGTAGAGAAACGAGTTCAAGACTGTGCATTAGCTGCAAAACAAAGCAAGTCACACGACAAGGGAACTTCATCCAAGCCGAAGAAGAAAGTGCGCTGTTATAATTGTGGCGAATTAGGTCACATAAGGCCTCAGTGTGATAAACCTCCTAAAGATAAGGACAAAAAACAAGTCAAGAAAGGTGATAATGCCGTACTGAGTGCAATGATGGTGAACATAGCATCCAATAGTTGGTACGTTGATTCTGGCGCAACTTCGCACATGACGAATTGCAAAGAGTGGTTACAGAATTTCAGCGATACTGAAAGCAAGAAGGTAACCCTAGCCAATAATGCCAAGCTTGATACCCAAGGTCGTGGGGACGTAGTTGTGGAGACAAACACAGGAAATACAAAGATATCAAATGTAGTGCATGTACCAGGTCTGAACGCTAACCTTCTCTCTGTAAGTACAATGGTCAACAATGGGCTGAATGTAAACTTCTCTAAGGAAGGGTGCCATATCTATAGGCCTAAAGTTGGACACAACATTCAGGGGGAGATAATGGCTACCGCTACTAATGTTGGTGGAATGTACAAGCTAGACACAACTGAGAGAGCAAATGCTGCAGCTGTGAGTGTGACCAACACGCATGAATTGTGGCATCAAAGATTAGCTCACTTGAACCGTAGAGATATGGGCTTGCTTGCTCAAGGTTTGGCTACTGGCATGCATGTTACAGGCACCAGTGATAAACAGTGTATACCTTGTATTGAAGGCAAACAGAGCAGAACTCCATTCAAGACTGTCGGAGGCAAGCGCGCTAAAGAGAAACTAGAGCTTGTACACTCCGACGTCTGTGGACCCATGTCGGAACCGTCATGGGGAAATGCTCGATATGTCGTAACGTTCACAGACGACTTAACAAGGAAGACTTTCGGATATATGATGAAATCGAAAGACGAAGTGAAGGCCAAGTTTGAAGAATTTAAAGCGTTCACTGAAAATCAATGCAACAAAAGGATCAAGACTTTGAGAACAGATAATGGTACTGAGTACACCAACAAAAGTTTTCAGGAGTTCCTCAAGAAAAATGGCATAAGACACCAAACGACTGTGCCATATACACCCGAACAAAATGGTGTGGCAGAGAGGTTAAATCGGACATTAGTTGAAAAAGCTAGATGTATGCTTCAGGACTCGGGACTTAAAACAAGGTATTGGGCAGAAGCTATCAATACTGCAATATATATGAAAAACAGATCGCCTTCGAGAGCAGTCCCAGGTGTGACTCCAGAAGAAGCGTGGACTGATGGGAAGATTGATATCAGTCATTTAAGAGTTTTTGGTTGTCGTGCGTATGCACATATTCCAAAGGAATTGCGCAAGAAATGGGATCCAAAATCTAGGCCGCTGATTTTTGTGGGATATTGTGAAAATTCCAAGGGATATCGTCTGCTAGATCCAGAAAAGCCGTATAAAGTGATCAAGGCCAGAGACGTAATTTTCATTGAAGAAAATACGACACGAGGTTCGGAGAAGATCGCTTTGGGAAACAAACAAGTTTCTGACGTCAAGTCCAAGACTGAAGACAATGTTGTTGACTCGGATAATTCATAAGATCATGTTGAAGCAGACGATTCATCTTCAAGTTCAGAAAATGAGGATCATGATTCAGCAAATCCTGACGAATGGGAAGTTGCAAGCAATAAAAAGCCTGTAACCAGGTACCCTCGTAGAAACAGAAAACCCAAACAGTATCCTGATATGGTGGCATATGAAGCTATGTGCACCGAAATCAAAGAACCGAATACAATAAAAGAAGCTTTGACATCGAAAGAACAAGAATCGTGGAAGACGGCTATGCAAGAAGAGTTCAATTCGCTGATAGAAAACCAAGTTTGGGATTTGGTCGATCCACCTGCAAATAGAAAAATTGTAGCAAATAAATGGGTCTACAAAGTAAAGAAGGCAGCAGATGGGAAAGTTGCAAGATATAAAGCAAGACTAGTCGCAAAAGGGTTTACCCAGAATCAAGGTATAGATTACGAAGAGACATTCTCGCCAGTGGTTAGAAGCTCGACCATGAGAATGCTTTTTGCATTAGCTGCTCAACTTGATCTAGACGTTGATCATATCGATGTAACCACAGCATTCCTACACGGCGAATTGGAAGAAGAAATTTTCATGCAGCAGCCTGAAGGATTCGTGAAGAAGGGTGAGGAATCTAAAGTTTGTCGTCTAAAAAGGGCCATTTACGGACTAAAACAGTCGTCCAGAATGTGGAATAAGAAAGCAGATGCAACGTTGATCGAAGCAGGTCTAAGAAAATCCAGTTACGAACCCTGTATATATTACAAGATTCAAGGCAAATCTGTTCTAATTATTGCCCTGTATGTCGACGATTTTCTTATTCTGTCTAACTGCGAAGAAGATAAAGCAAAAATAAAAGGAGTACTTGCGAAGGAGTTCAAGATTCAAGATCTAGGTGAAGCTGCTCACTGTCTTGGGATCAGAATCCAACGAGATCGGAAGAACAAGAGAATCTTCATTGACCAGAGGAAATATATTGAAGAAATATTGCAAAAGTTTGGGATGAGCGATTCAAAAGCGACTGCGACACCACTAGACGTGAACCAGAAGTTGTCCAGGAACGACAACAGTGCTGAGAAGAACTCGCCGAACATTCCATACCAGCGTTTGATTGGTTCTTTAATGTATCTGGCAGTGTGGACTAGGCCTGACATAATGCACGCTGTAAGTGTATTGAGCCAATTCAATACAGCATTCACACTTGAGCATTGGAAGGCAGCAAAACGGGTTCTTCAATACCTGAAAGGTACTCTAAACTACTCTCTGGTATATGAGAAAGCGGAAGATCCTACCATTGTTAACGCATATGTGGATGCAGACTGGGGTGGTGCAGAAGACGACCGCACAAGTTACACGGGCTATGCAGTTTTACTTGGAGGAGCTGCTGTGAGCTGGGAATCAAAAAAACAGAAGACCGTGGCATTATCCAGCACAGAGTCGGAATATATGGGAATCGGCGAAGTCACAAAAGAGGCGATTTACCTGAAGGGATTTCTGAAAGAGTTGTTTCTCCGAGATTTTTCTGTCATTGTGCACAACGATAATCAAGGTGCTCAGAAACTGGTACACAATCCTGTGTTCCATAATCGCACAAAGCACATAGACATTAGACACCACTTCATTAGAGATGCAGTTGAAGAAAAGCAGATTGAGGTGTCGTATACTCCATCTGAAAAAATGATAGCTGATGTACTCACTAAAGGTCTCAGTGGACCCAAACATGTTTTCTGTATGAAAGGACTGGGTTTACAAGCAATGTAAAGTGTATTTTTAGAACTTAACTTTTTGTTTCATTCTAGAATCATTAGTTATGATTAAGGGGGAGTGTTGTATCCTATGAAGTAGTAATCAGAACTAATGTATAAGCATTCATTTTGAATAGCCCGCTAGGTCAGATCCAGCGGCTATAATGACATGTACAATTCTAACCATAAAAATATACAAGGGCAGTTCACTATATAAAGTGTAATCAACAAGACAATAAAAACACACATACCTTTTACAGAGCTTTAGTATTTGGCTTTATTCACAGCATCCACAGTACCTTTCACGTAACAATAATCAGTAACTGACATAATTTGCTATACAGGACCAAAAGACGTATCGTTCGATGTTGATAAGATAGATTGGCGTATGCCCCACTTACAAATAAGCGATGATATAAAGCTGGGAATTATGGCTGAAATTAATGCGGATAAGCCTATTTTGTTACCATACAGAAGGTGGAAGTTGCATGAAATGCCATCTTTGCGTATATCTGATCGTGATATTTGGACCGTTAAAACATCGAGTAATTTAGAAAAACCCAGACTGATCGACATGATAAGGAGAATAAGGATCCATTCCAGTTCGATCATTGTTCAATACGAAATCTTAGAGTGTATCCAAACTCTGAATATTATCCATATCATAATATGAACCTAGATATTCAAAGTGGAGACCATCTAATAGCCTATAATATGTATTCCAAATTCCAAAATAGTTATTATGGGAAAGAAAATCGCCCTCTATTGGACTACTCAAAGTTTAAGAATCGTATGATTTTTGTATTTGATGTGTCCAGACAGAATGAGATCCTGAAAAGTAGTACTGCCGATCTTAAAATAGAGCTGGAAGCATCTACGGCATTTTCTGCTAATACGCGAGCATATTGTCTCATTTTGTGTGATACTCTAGTAAAGTACACACCATTGACGGGATTTGTTCGCAGAGTGATTAATTGATTATGGGTAAGCATATATTTATGGAAGTATTTAAATCAAAAGTTACATATAAAGATAAGCAATTGAGATTTTCTAATGATATTACGATAATACCTAATAGACTATATCTAGAATTGAAGGGTGACGACTACGAGTACTATTACCACAATTATCAATCAAATTGGCTTACTGTGCTGGCAGATCGATTACGCTTTACGAAACGTATAGAGTCATTGGGTAAAATACTCGAACCTGTTTTACAACAGCATCTAAAGATGATGATGATGATGACGGGGGAGAAGAAATTTTAATCCGAACCATTTTTACTACTGGATTTGCAGGGATACATGGTGAATGATATGTTTCAATCCAAGGAAGTGGCGATTATTAAGCGTGATGAAAATGTTGAAGATTATGTTTATCATCATATTTTTAAACCTACTATACATTACAGCGGTTTAGATAAAAACTCTAAAAGACAGCTTGCTTGGCTTGAGAATAATTACCTTTCTCTAGAGTATAATATTGGTTTCGTTAATGTAAACAATATAGTCGATATAATAAATTCGTTTGAATGTGATACCATTTACGTTAAAGCATCACAAAAGAAAATTTATTTAGATACGTATTTTAATCATGTAAAAATTTAGAATTTTGTAATAATGTACCTAAATTTAGACATTTAAGAGTTGTGTTTATCATAAGAGTACACCAATTATAGCACCAACAAATTCACCATTTAAATGATTGTGATCCTCCCGTATTTTAATATCTACTCTTATAACTCCTTCACAAATATGGCAGGTTGTAGCCGCATTGAATTCGGCAAACTGAATTGTAGTTATATCTTTCATAGGTACAGTTACCTTCAAATAATCGTTGTAAAATCGTTTAAAATCCTCGGTGAGTCAATTGATAAATACCTAGCAACAATCTAAACAACTAAATTTGAACGTTTACACTGTAAATTGCAGCAAGTTTTGGGGTACAATGTCACCCATTTTATTCTTAATATAATTTGTCGATGATGGTATGGTAGTTGAAACTTTATTAGAATCGTCGTTAATGTGAACTAAATATTTACTCTTATTTGCAAATGTAATTAGGCATCCATCACACAAAATATAGCATGGTTTCGCTTTGAAATCTGCACTGAATTGAGTTTTGACATATTTTTAATCAGAAAAAAATGCCTCCTCACCATCTTTAATAAATAATAAATTAATATGATGTGTGTTTCGATTCTGGGTGAAGTGTAGTGGATCAATTAATGCGTTTTTCTCTAGGACATTATTCGTTGCTGTAGATATTGATTGATAAATTATTTAAAATTTAAAATTTCGGAATATCTTTAAAGGTTATGGGTATTGAAATATTTGTTAAATTAAAAATGTTTGTATAATTTGGATAGGAAGACGATCGTGCAGGGCGTGATTCTGCTGGATTTGGCCCCGCCATAACTTGAGTGAAAAAAACATGCATTATCATTATTTTCAATATTAATGCATTCAAATCATTATTCAATTTATTTTTTTCTTAAAAAACTAACTACATCTATATTATCACTACTCATATGATTAATACTTCATGTCTACGCTATCCTATTTGGTAAATTAACTGGTTATATGAATTTTAAATCATGTATAACTCAAGTTTTTTTTTATTCAATAAGATGCTCTCTGTATTCAGAGTAAACTATGCGGCTTGTATTGATTCTATTTTGAAATATATACTGGTATGTAGAGATAAAACAGCTTATCTATTATAAATATACAAGGTCAATTCGCAATTGTGTGTTTGCGTCACACGCGGCTTGTTCAAGCAAATCTACACTAGCCCATTCAGTGTTCAGGTTAGTCTGCAGCCGCGGCAACAGCAGTTGCCCTCACTCTGTGGATCACGCACACATTGCACAATATTGTGTATTCATATAATTTAAAGTGTTTCCTGTAAAGTGACGAATACAGGGTGTATCCAATAAATGGTGTTTTTTACGTCTAGTATATATATACAATTCATTCAAATTATATATTTCACGCTGTATATATCGTTTCGTTTAAAGTGACGCTCCGTGTGTACAATGAGAGTAAGAGAGAGAGAAAGTGGGCTCAGAACGGGCACTTTTATGCCGGTTCTGCGCCCTCCTCATTGAGGGATGACGTCATCATGTAGTAGTGACGTCATCCCTCAATGAAGAGGATCCAGTACGGCATTTTGCATTAGCCTAGCCTGGCCTAGCCTAGCCCACCTGAGACGTGTAGCATTTCTTTATTACTTAGTAGTAGAGATTAAACTAACCTACTACTTATGCACTAATTGTCAAAGGGCACTTCTTCGGCTATAATGACTCATCACTACTCTGTCAATAGGGTACTTCTTCAGCGCTACCTCCGAGAAGTATTGCGTAATACTCTCTGGATTGTCTATAGGGCACTATGTCTTCAGCTACAAAAAGTATTGCGTAATACCCTCTATTGCCAATAGGGCACTTCTTCAGCGCTATCGTCAATCAATATTCCATATGTACAATGAGAATGACAGAGAAAGAAGAAACTGTTCACTTTTATGCTGGTTCTGGGCCCTCCTCATTGAGTGATGACGTCATCGTATAGTAGTGACGTACATGATGACGTCTCACTCAATGAGGAGAGTCCAGAACCGGCAAAACTGCACTACTTATTTCATGTCTTTAAACGTTTATTATCAGAATGTTAAGGGTCTCAGAACTAAATGCAGTTTAAGTGAAACATGCAGCTTTATTTTCTGATGAATATTTTGATGAAGAAATATAATGTATTCCGTAATGAGGAGAGGGTGGTGAAGTTTTAGTATATATTAAAAATTGATACAGAGGACATCCTCCTTAAAATTCAAATGAATGCAAGATTTCAATTATCCAAGTAATAATATTTAAGTTTGCGCAGTATATATTAATGCTGGGCAGTCCCAACACTTTTACCGGTTTACCGGTTACCGGCATCGGCATTTAGCGGTAAAATGCCGGTAATATTTTACCTGTAAAATGCCGGTAATATTTTGCCGGTAAAATGTCGGTAATATTTTGCCGGTAAAATGCCGGTATTATTTCACCGATAAAATTCCGCATTTCCAAATTGCGCAAATATAATAAATATCAATGCATAATTTTAACGTACAATCAAATACAATAATAAAAAGTACTATAGAAGATTCGCAAATATTTGAATACATCACAGTTCAGGATCGAAACTTTAACAAAGATCTAAAGATCTTTGTTAAAGAATTAAAATACTCTGAATTTCATCTCTATTTCTGAGTGCACAAAAGTCTTATCTAAAATTTCTAAATTTAACATGGTATTTTTTACCGGTAAAATACTGGTAATATTTTACCGGTAAAAAACATGACGAGCATTTTACCTGTAAAACATGACCGGCATTTTACCGGTAAAATATGACCGGCATTTTACCGGTAAATTTTAATTAATAAATTGTATTATCGGTAAAAAAATAAGTTTTTAGCTTTAAAAAATTTTATCGGTAAAAAGGCACAGCACGAGTATATATTCCTCCATCCAATACTCTATCGATATATGATGAACATTTTATTAAATTGCGTGAATTTTATTATATTTTAAATGATTGCGATAACTTATTACTAGTGGGTGATTACAATTTACCCTAGATCGATTGGACCTACGATTTTAATTTTAATCTACGTTCTCTTATTAATTATTATTTATATGTTGAGGTTCGCCGACGATATAGCTCTATTGTAAGAAAGGGAGCAGAACTTAGAATAGGTATTAAATGGTATGTAGAATGTAATGACTAGGGACTATAACATAAAAATAAATATAGGCAAGACCAAAGTAATGAGGTGTGACAACAAGGAGAAAAATTTAGATTAGAACAGGAGATAATAGAATAGAAGAAGTGTCAGACTTTTCTTATTTAGGAAGTAGGATTACAAAGGATAGCAGAAGTAAGGTAAATATAAATGGATAGCACAGGGTAAGGTAGGGAAGCATTCGTAAAAGAAGCAGATTTTAAGATCAAACGAGTAAATACTTTACCAAAATATGACATATCAGGCATAAATGTTTAGTTTAAAAACTAAAACGAAAACACAATTATTGACCATTTGGTTGACTTGGTTGTTTATGATAAAGGGCCCCTTGCCTTTAATTAAGATACGCTAGATGACATTATTACATATTTATTTAAAAAATTATAAATTTTATAATATTTAAAAAATCAAATATAAGACATTTATATAGCTAAATAGAAATCATTTATAAAAGAAGAAATTTTTTTTTTGTATCGTCAGGTTTCGAACCTGCTTCACACTGATTACATAATCATTAGCCACATGCTAATGCTAATTTAACCACCATGTTATCCCTACATTAGAGAATTAAGAAATAAAAATCTATATCAACATAGAAGAAAATTAGTTATTTTTATTTTTTAATTTCTGACCATTTTACCCAATATATTAAAATTGATAAAATATATATTTTAAAAATGGACATATATAGACCATAATAGTCTTATTATACCACCAAAATCATTGTAATCGGTCCAGCCGTTTCCGTAAAACGACTGTCGAAAGAAACGTCGTCGCAATTTAAATATATAGGTTTGTTTAATTCTTTAAATCTAAAAGGTTCATTATATAACATTATTTAATATTTTTGAATCCATAACGTTTTGTGTTGCGACTGAATATGGGAACACCTCTAGTGTACCTTAAGATAAGATTTATAGTCATATCTATTTGTTTATGATTTCATTATAACATTTTAGCTCTTGGCCTCTCTCTGGGTAGTGGTACCGAATTAAGCAAAGACCAGAAGTCATTAAGTCGTGACTCGGGGCTCACGTTATCTGAAGACGATCGGGACAGCCCAGCCTTGCCATATAGTAATGCTATCGGCCAATCACACCCACATCCTTCCACTATTAACAGCATTTCAAACAACTCGTCATCATCCTCCACCACGATATCGAGCAACAACAGTACTACATCTACTAAGTCATCACCGGTGCATCAAGTGTTAAACCCACCCAATACTTACCCTTTTCATCGGTCCGATTGGGCGCGACAAGCCGCTCGTGTCCGCAGTCTCGACACGAGCATGTTAGCGTACAATCAGTACGTGCCACAACATCCCGGTGGTGTTATGTGGTTGGAGGAGGAAGAGGAACAACAACACCAGCAGAAGGGAGATGAAGAAGTGGATGAAGCGATTGGTAAGTGTAGAAATAATAATACAATAGTGTATACACACACACACACACATATATATATATATATATATATATATATATATATATTCAAGGCAGGCCAAAAAGTAACGTTATACTAGACAAGCAAAGTAAGGAGCTCACAGAAAATAAAGATATTGCCACAAGATCTATAGCTAGCAGTATCTCGAAAATTTATATATATGTAGACAGAACTAAATAAAATACCTCTTGTCATGAATCGTGATATTCTATACTACAATAATAATTTTGAAAATTATCACTACGTGTTAAATATTAATATATAATATCACCCAAATACCGTAACAAGTAGCTAGAAGTAGGTTTCAAGGGCCATGCCCCCATCTTCAGTAGTACAAGGTAAAACTAAATAAAATATTCTCGCGACCCCTCTGGGGGTGTTATCTAATAATAAATTGAGAAAATGTCAAGAAGAGTTTATTAAATACGGATTTACATTTTGCGTTGTTAATGGGAAATAACATCCGTTATGTGTTAATTGCAGGGATAAATTAGCAAATGAAAGTATAAAACCTGCTAAATTAAAGATATTTGGAAACTAAACATAAAGAATTTGCAAATAAATCTGAAACATTTTTTAAAAAACGAGCTGAAAGTATGAAAAATCAAAATGTATTTTTGAAAAAATATACAACAATTCCTGAGAAGGCTTTATGGGCATCCTTAGAAGTTTCATATTTAATAGGGAACATTTTGAAACCACATACAATTGGAGAATCACTCATTCTTCTTTCAGCAATTAAAATTACATCAATTATGCATGGAGAAAAATATGGTAACGATTTAAAAACAATACCATTATCAAGAGATACCGTTGCTCGCCATATTACCGTTGCTCGCCAAATTTCCGCCATATCACGTAATATAGAATCAGTTCTATTAAATCGAATACAAAAGTCTCCTTTATTTGCTCTACAACTTGACGAAAATACTGACATTACTAAAATATCTCAATTAATTGTTTATGTGAGATACGTTTTTGAAGAAGACATATCAGAAGATTTTTTATGTTGTAAAAAAATAGAAGGAAAAACAAATGGAGAGAAAATTTTTGAAATTATTAATAGATATTTTGAAACAAATGACCTTACCTGGACACACTGTGTCGCGGTTTGCACTGATGGTGCTGCAGCATTAACAGGTAGTAATAAAGGACTAAGAGGGTTAATAATGAAAATTGATCCCCATATAGTATTCAACCATTGCATGATACATAGACAAGCTCTTGTTGCAAGACATTAATGAAGAATTGCACAAGATATTACAGGATGTTGTTATTGTAATTAATTACATTAAAATATAGAATATCACCCAAATACCGTAACAAGCATTAAGTAGCTCAGATGTACATTTCAAGCGCTATGCGCCCATCTTCAGTAGCACAATAAGATGAAGATGTTATGAAGATGGGCGCATAGCGCTTGAAATGTACATCTAGCTACTTAATGCTTGTTACGGTATTTGGGTGATATTCTATATTATAATTTAATGATAAGTAGTGATAATTTTTTAAATTAAAAGCAACAGCCTAAACAGTCGTCTCTTTTCAATACTTTGTAATGAGATGGGTTCTGTGTATTAGACATTATTACTACATACCGAAGTCAGATGGCTCTCACGCGGCAAAATACTGCGACGTATTTTCGATTTGAGAAACGAAGTTTACATTTTTTTGGTAGAAAAGAAACATATATTGGCAAGTTCATTCATTAATGAAGATTGGCTCGGAAAACTCAGTTACATGGTTGACATTTTCGAAAAACTTAACGATTTGAATTTGAGTCTATAAGGAGAGAGTACAAACATTTTAACATCGAGCAGTAAAATTGAAGCTTTTAAGAATAGCTCATACTTTGGCAAGGAGAATTGAACAAAAACAACACAGACATGTTCCTATGCTTTTTACAATTTACTAAAGAAAATAATATAGATTTCTTGTTTTTTAAAAACATCATTTCCCGTCATATGATAAATTGGGAGAAAACTTTTCGAAAAGGTTCGAAAATTTTCCAGATAATGAATTAGGCTGGACCCGTGATCCATTTTCGTTTGATATTTTTAATTCCAATATCCCTTTAAATGAAAAAGAACAGATAATTGATGTTTCAAGCGACGAAACACTGTGCATTCAATTTAAGTCTCTGACTTGCCAAAAATTTTGGTTATCGATTGGAAACGAATATACCGATTTAAAGAAAGAGGCAATCAATATTTTGATTCAGTTTGCATCGACCTACTTACGTGAAACCGGCTTTTCAAAATAGTTGCCATTAAAACAAAATATCGATCTCGATTGGATCCAGAGGATGACTTACGGCTTGCGATTTCCAATACAGATCCGAACATAGAAGCAATCATGAGCTCTTTGCAAGCGCATACCTCACATTGAATTCTTATGATATGATGATTTTTAAAAGTATTTTTCATTAAAAAAATATTTATACCCATATGCATGAATAAAACCATTGTTTCATAAAATTATGTGTTTTATTCAGAACTCTAATAAGGCAGAAACATAAGCGCAAATCCCAGAAAGAATTTCACTTTAACTACGTTGACGATTAAAAAAACGTCTACTGTCTATCCAGGGGTCGCGACAAAATTTTACACAAAATGGGGGATCGGAAATGAAAATTGTTTGCGCACCACTGGCCTAGCTAAGCGGTCGGATTAGTATTAATAGGCAAAAGCGTCCCTGAGTTCAAACCGGCATATTGATAATATTTTCTCATCAATTAATTAATTAATTATATTATTACACAGTTATTTACACAATTATAAGTTTCAATCAGATGTTCACGAACACTCCACACGCAATTTAAATAATATTAGATTAAGCAAATGTCAACGTGGTCCGATCTATATGTCACAAATTTTTTATGATGCTCTTCCTACTTGTATTAAGGACCTTCCAAGTTCTTCAATGCGTGATATTGTTAAAGGAAGTTACTTAAGGAAGCTTTTATAATTATGAAGACTTTTTTAAAATTTTAATGTACATTGTAACTGCAATAGTAATAATGAGTTGTAGTCAAATTGTCCGTATGTACCCTATCTGTATTTTATGAATTTTACTGCATAAATTAAATGGTTAAAGATGTATATTGTATCCTATTTCTGTGTATAATTGTATCGATATCAATTTTATTTTTTATTTTTATTATATATACAATTCTTGACTTATGTAATGTACCTGTACAACAGCATCAAATAAACTATTCTATTCTATTCTATTCTATTCTATTCTATTCTATTCTATTCCATTCTATTCTATTTAAAATATATATATATATATATATTGATAACTATAGGCATCATGTAATACACACGTTGGTCAAAACCGTGGTCAAACAAACAAACAAACAAACAAACAAACAAACAAACAAACAAACAAACAACCAACCAACCAAACAAACACACATACACACACACACACACACACCAAACCAACACCAACACACCAAAGCCGTTACGATATTAACGCCGTCGTCGTTATAACCTAGTTAAGCAGCAGCAGCAAGCCAAACCGATTTAAACCATTTCCCCCACCAAACGAAACAGTTGACGCTCGAGGGCAAGGAGGCGTATAGAAACAGCTGACGCATGCGCTGTGCTGACACTGCGATACCTTCAGTGTCACACGAATTTGACTTTAAAAGAGGGGATTTTACCCCCCGTTTAAAAACACAGGGATTTTTGTTCCCGAACTCCCTTTGTTACCCTACTGAAGAAGAATAGCTATGGGGAAATGAAGGAGTTAGCTCAGAAGAGATCCGCGTGGCATGCTATATTTTTTCCAATTCCTGCATTCGAAGAATAGGCAAAAATAAACGATTCAAGGACAATAAACAATCGCTTTTAAATAAATCTGATTTTTTAATGCGGACCTAAAATCTCACGGTTTAATAATTTCAGAATGACGATTTTATGTCATGATGATTTTGATTATTAATATATAAACTATTATATGTTATATAATTCCTTTTGAATTAGTGTGTACATGAAACATTTATAATGCCTTATTTTTATAATAGGCGCATCGAATGAGAGCTTATGCGGGCCCCCCGTTCCGCCTAGACGGATTTTGGGCTGTCCAAGTCAAGCACTTCGTCATCTACCACCGGTACATTTGCCACCGTTATACAGGCCCCCGCCCCCACCACCATCTGCACAGCCGCTTATGATTATGTCGCCGCCGGGTTCCACGTACCACGCTACGGCACGTGTCTTACATGTTACGGACGCGGAAAGTGAAAGCTATGTGTAATTGTGAATGAAGTCTGAACTTAAGCTTTAAGAAATATTTGTAATAATCAAAAAAGGCAAGCACAAGAATTGTAGGAAATAGAATTTACTTTTATATTTCAATTTCTTTTTAAATTTAATACATGACTTGGTTATTTATCATTTGCGTTGGATAATACATCCATGATAAAATATAACATAGTTATTAGGTTCAAATACAAAATCAGGATGTTGATTTGATTGAAATATTGAATTTATTACACTTTTCACGGTAATATTTCCTTTTTATAGCTAGGAAGTAGCATGACATACTGTTTATTTAGATGCTCAAAGCACCATATTAATTAATGCTTATCAAGTAATACTGATTGAATTGATGATTTTTAAGTTTATTTGCCAACAATTCGCAACCACCATGAATACTGTATTACTTGTCATATTTGTAATATTAACGTACTTGATATTCTCATTTTCTCATTTCTTAATTTCTCGTACAAAAATTATTTGTGTACCAAATAATTACAGTGTATGTATATGATAATAATTGTATGTTAAAGCAAAAATGTATTTATGCCATATTAAGTTGTTTGAGCAATATAAATTAAGTCCTCAGCTTTGATATTTTGTATAAATATCTGAAGTCCGTATTATAGTATATATTAGCGTCTATGTGTATAATCCCACATTCTGTAGAATATCTAGGCATTCTGTATAATGACTGACATTATTAGGCATAGTGTATAACGAATTTAATTTTGTACATTGTCTATCCAATTTTACATAATGCCGAAGAATCTTTCGGCAAAGTGAATTGAATTGAACTACTACCATCTGGCTTAGTTAACAACTGTGTAGTAACTCGGTCGAACATATCAGTGAAACTACCCAAGTGGGACTTTTTTGTTATATTTGTTCAAAAATATAACAAAATATATAATATATAACAAGTTGTTATATTGTTATAACATTGTTATATAATATATAACAAATATAGCAGAACAAATATGTATTAACTGGAATCGCTGGATTTACGTAAAATGCCTAACTAACATTCAAAGTTGTACACAGTGCTTAGTTATTCCATATAACGACTAGGTAATGTATAATAAATAATTTTAAAAATTATCACTACGATGTTAAATAATAGTATAGAATATCACCCAAATACCTTAACTTAAAGCATTAAGTTACGGTATTTGTGTGATATTCTGTACTATTATAATAAATAAGATCATAATTTTTTTCCTTTGCCAAATTCCACGAGGAATTGTAAAAAATTGTGAAATGAGACAGAGTGCCTAGGTATTACACAGGTACCTAAGTATTCTACAGAAATACTTATGCGGAATTATACATATTGCCGCTATAATATCGATGGCTTAATAGTAAAACCTCGTAACTACATTAGACAAATTTTACAGGAAGAACAAAAAACATATTTATTTCGTATGCAATAGTTATGAAAATTGAAATTTCTTTCTAATGTCATGTATGTGTGGAAGATTGATTTTTTTGTAGGAAATCCGTAATGTAGAATACGATACTGTCGATATTATAAGCTAAAAATCCCAATTTTGATTTTTCTGGAGTTACATGGTTTTACAATTAAGTCATCGATATTACTGATAATCTAAGCCTTTCATTAAAA
Organism: Leptodirus hochenwartii; assembly: GCA_947310635.1. Classification (NCBI taxonomy): domain Eukaryota; kingdom Metazoa; phylum Arthropoda; class Insecta; order Coleoptera; family Leiodidae; genus Leptodirus; species Leptodirus hochenwartii. Next base: position 14,223,816 of record OX371180.1, on the reverse strand, counting down.
TCGCGCTAACAATAAGACATATAAAATTGACTTTATAGAAAGAGTAAATGTCAATGCACAAAATTCGCCAACATAAACTTCTTTCTTTTGGGTCTAGTTTACATAAAAAATATCTTTAAAATAACATTTAAAATACACAACCTCCGGCACCGCGGAGGCTGTGTATTCAAAACCCACCCGACGACATTTTCCGAGAAAAAAATTATATTACAAAAATATTGTAATATTAATTTTCTACAATACATTGAGTAATATATTCGTAAATAAAAATATTTGTGTGTCCTCTAGTTAATAATCTTAATAACAAATGTCGTCAGTATATTTAAGAATATAGAATATCTTTATATTACAATGTTTATATATTACTTATATACGGTTCATATCCAATTAATGGATATGAAGTAATGAATTATGAATTTATGAAATTATGAAAAATTATGAATTAATGGAAACTCATACATTTGTAATAGTATAATATATTATTCTATAGTACAAGTACAGATGTGTCCGTCAGTTACAAAACAGTTACAAAACAGTTACAAAACTAAGTGAACTAAGTGAACATGTAAGTATCGTGTGTGGATGTGTGTAGAATGTATATAATTGAATCAAATAAATAAATTTCAATATCACAGTATCCAGAATTAGATAAAAGATACCTACAGGTATTAAAATTGATATACAATAACAAACATAAACAATCGCATATGGACTATAATATTCACTAACGCAGTAGTAGCATTGATAACATAAATAAGATTTTAGTGTAACAAGAAAATTGTTATAATTTTTTATCGATTTAATATTTGTCGGTCATTTATCGTACATTTTTATACAAGCGTTGAGTCGATTTTTGATAAAACGCATGAGTATGTGTAGTAATTCTTAAAAAAATATTGAAGCGAGTGTCATGGTTGTGTATTATTGTATTATCTTCAAATTTGTCATACTTCTGTCGTACACATATCGTACCGTTTAAAAGTAATATAACAGGAACCGTTAGCAGTTTAAATTACCTAAAAATTGGTTTACAGCTTTATCTATAGGTTTAATATTGAATAACAGCCTAATAATTCGTTTTTGAAGTATTAGAACTCTTTTTATATTAGTAGCTTGTCCCCACAGTAATATATCGTAAGATATATGTGAGTAAGCAAGAGCATAGTAGACATTAAGCAGATATTAAATATTAAGGGTACGTTTAAGTTGGGATAAAGCAAAGTAAGCAGATTTTACTTTGCAACAAACCGTTTCTATATGCGACGTAAATCTAAAATTTCCATCGATCATTGTTCCCAGCAATTTCACTTCGTCACTCATGCTAACTAAATTATTATCATACTGAATCTTTAGATATGGCTCAATAATTTTTCGTTTCGAGAAATACACACATTCCGTTTTATCAACATCAAGTATTAGTGAGCTTTTATTACACCATACATTAAATTCACTCATTATATCATTTATGTAGTCATAAAGATCAGCTGTATTGCTGGCTGAAACAATGATCGAGGTATCATCGGTATACATTGCAACCGAGCATTGCATAATGAAATTGGGAAGATCATTTATATACATTAGGAATATGAGTGGTCCTTACACGGAACCTTGGGGTACGCCCATATCTGTTGAATAATCTCACGATTCTTTGTTATCGAGTGGTACTCTCAGCGTCCTAGTCGAGGGAAATGATTTAATTACATTTAATGTAGGACCCTTATACAAAGTTTATCGATTTTGGTCAAAATAAAATTAACACTGATCGTGTCAAATGCATGGCTTAGATCAAAGAAAAATGCCATCACTTCATTTCCCTTCTCAACCAAGTCAAATGCAGTTTACAGGAAAGAAATACTAACAGTTTACTGCAATCTGATCCCAAACATATATAAATAATAATAATAAATTTAAGGAATATTGGATATTTGAATTTCAGCCTCAACTTTATTGCAAAGCATTACTGTGTTGAATATTAATTTAAAATAATATCTTTAATAGAAAACTTACAAATCTAAATGTAAAAGTTTAGAATAACATATAAACGGTACACTGTAACTTTATTGGCACTAAGTCTTGGATTATGAAGCCAAAGTCAATCAATACAATATATTTTTATAGTATAATATTTTAATTATAAACTGTTTGATTTTTCAATTAAATCTAATAATATCAGAATACAATATTTATCTTTTTATAATGAAAAATAAAGAGTTGACCAACATAAAATATATTAAATTATTGCATGAAAGTTTAAATAACTTTTTATACTCTGTGCTTTTAATAGGTGCACAGTTAGTGCTACGAAGTGTTTTATTATATTCCAAATTTGAAATTTTGCCGCGCTTGGTTATACTGATGTTCCGTACACATACATACATACATACATACACACACACACACACACACACACACACATATATATATATATATAACTAAAAATCGAATATATATATAAATACATACACAAATTTGGAAAAGCATTTTACGTTTTCATAAATTATATATAATAAAACATGCTTTTCTCTGTCCCTGTCTATATTTCCGATTTATTAATCGTGTGCTACCCCTGGGCGGGTTTCAGCCTTTTTATTATTACCCAAATGAAGCTATTTTTAATTACGGCAGAATGGTACTTATTTAGGGCCGGTCTGTGCGATATTCGGGACGTAGAGAATTTTTCTTAAAATAACTGATTTACACTCTTATTTTAGAGTATGCAATGAGAGAAAAGATTGGTTGCCCTGCGAAATATTATGTTGGTGCGACAATTATTGACATATACACCAACGTACTTTAGCCATGAGGACAATTAATAATTTATATTGTTTTAAAAGATTTATAGGTTATATTATATGCCATTTTTGAAATACTTCACTCACGTTCACTTATATATTTATTAGTATATCAATCATCATTCGTGACAGGTATTTTATTTAGTTTTTTGCTTGTGCTACTAAAGATGGGGGCATAGCCTTCGAAATGCGCATCTAGCTACTTAATGTTTAAGGTACGGTATTTGGGTGATATTCTATACTATTATTTAACACCGTAGTGATAATTTTTAAAATAAAATTTATTTATTTTCCTGAAAATACTTTGTAAGGAAAAGGATAAAGATAATAATATTAGTAAACCGCTGTCGATAATTTTGCATAACGAAAATACTTTGTAATCAGATGAGGAAAATAATAGCGGTAAGCCTATGTTACAAACAAGTGTTTAATTGGATAAGAATGTTTGATTTTAGAAAATTTGTTTAATTTACTTCGAAACCGCATTTTCCTTTAAAAATAATATTAGCCTAATTGTAAATTTAAGAAAATACAATGAAATTATATTTGCCATAAAGAAGTCTGCGTTAATTATATTATTATAATTGTCACACACACACACATACACACACACACACACACACACACACACACATATATATATATATATATATATATATATATATATATATATATCGCTCAACAGTAATAATATCTTCACTTCTTCAACATTTACAAAACCCTCTTCAATATTTCTATTGCTACTGAAACGGCGCTTTTTACTTAGTGATTCTTCGCCATTCTTCGCCGCTAACATAAGGTTCAACACGATATGTCAGCTAGCAAGTATCAGTCAAATGCATATGCACTCATCCTATCTGTTGGAAGCGCTGGAGTGAGAGCGACCGTATGCAGTATATCTTCGCAATACCTATATCGCTAATATGTTGTACACATTTCAGCGCCAAGCCAGGCAACCCAGTACCGGTTAAGTGCATATGCACTCATCTCACTCTATTAGTTGTAATAGAGTGAGAGCGACCGAATAGCGCCGAATAGAGAGTATAGGTACACAGGAAAATTGATATAGAATAGCCAGATAAGACAGTTGCATTGTTCTGTGTAGTTACGTATGTACGATTTTGCCACTTGTTTCTCCAAGAATATATTTAATAGAAATAATTTAATAAAAATGAATAGTGTTAGTTCTTTATTGGAAATGGAGTTTTGTAGACTTTCTCTTGTGGACAAAGTAAAAATTAAAGAATTAGGTAGGCCATTGCCTGATTTAAATTGATCGCAAACTTGTGCAAGGAGTGCACAAAACAGGACATTTACGTTTTTCATGAAACATTTACAAAAAAAGTACATGGATACGAAAGATTTGCATCACCTTCCTGATAAAATAAGAAAGCATGAATCATCTCGAGGGCATATGAGTTCATGCGCACAGTTGGCTTTACTTGGCAAAGTAAACATCATGACTCAGCTTAGTTCTGCATATCGCAAACATGTAATAGAATATAACGAGCAAGTGAGGAGAATCACTATATTTTAAAACGCATTTTTTGTTGCGTGAAATTTTGCAATGGTTTTGAATTAGCTCTCAGAGGTCACCGCGAGAATGAAGAATCGGGAAATCGTGGAATATTTATAGAATTGGTCGATTTTTCTGCAGAATTAGATTTTACATTGCGAGAACATCTGCAAGACGCTACGGTTTTCAAGGGGACCTCTAAAACAATACAAAATTATATTTTAGATAGTATGCTTGCGGTATGCAAAGAGGAAATTTGTATTCAAATTAAAAAATTCCGATTTTTTGGCTATTCATTGCGACGAAACTACGGATGTTACGAATTGGTGCCAAACGGTATTGATATTTAGATATGTTTTTGATGGAACTGTTTGTGAAAATGTTTGGACCTTTATTAGGACTCATGATAAATCAGCAGGAGGCATACAAAAATGTATTGAAGAAGAAATTGATCCTCTAATTCTGGAAACACCTCAAAAGTTAATCGCCTAAACGTACGATTGCGCAAATGTTATGAGTGGTGCTACAGGTAGTCTTCAAAGTTACATAAATAAAAAATATCCTTGTACTCATTATATACATTGCTATGCTCACCAACTAAATCTTCTAATGCAGAAAGCAGCATCACAACATGTTAAAGTGATGGTATTTTTTAATAATCTATCGGCAATTCCCACTTATTTTCACACTCCTCGAACACATGCGATATTTTAGAGGAAATAGTCAACCGCAGGTTACCGAAGTCAGCTGCAACAAGATGGAATTATAATATCAGAACTGTCGATATTGTGTATGAAAATCGAGAAAGGCTAATAGAAATATTTGAAGAAATTGAAGAAAAATGCTTAAAAAGTGTAACTTTTATTGAAGCTTTTGGTCTCCGGCGAGCTCTAGAAGACCCAGAATTTTTGTTTTGGTTGTAATTTTTCCACAAAATGATGCCACATGTGGATATATTGTATAATCAAATTCAGTCAAGAGATAAGGATAGTATCCAACCTCAAACTGATATACAAAATTGTGAAGCGTATTAAAAAAAACATTAGATGTCAAACTGATGCTAAAGTGACACTGAAGAAAAATTTCATTCAACAAACAGGAGAAGAAAAGAAGATAACTTACAAAGAAGTGTTATATGCCAAAGAAGTGTGTGGCGTAATTATAACTCAGATGAAGGACAGATTCTCATATCGTGGCCATCTACAAGCCGCTGAGTTATTTAACACGAAATCGATGCCAACATTTTCCAAACAATTTCCTATGGACCTTTTGGAAAGCGTGTGTCATGCATATCCATTTTTGAATAAAACCAGATTAAAAACAGAAGTAGAAGTCATTTACTCGCGTCCGAATTTTTATCAAATAATTGAGCCACAAATTTTCTTTAATTATTGCTACAAAATAATCTCAGCGAAACTTTCCCGGAATCTATAAAAATACTTAAAATTATTTTAATAACCCCGATGACCACTGCTGAATCAGAGCGTTGTTTTTCAACACTTAAAAGAATCAAGACTTTTTTGCGAAATACTATGGGTATTATCGTTTAAACGCATTGGCGATGATGTGTATTAATAAAAATGTGGTGCAAGATATTTACAATTTGAACGAAAAAGTTTTGGAAAAGTGTATATCAATGAAAGATAGAAGAGTGGAATTCATTTTCAAGAGATGACTGAATTTAATCATTTTGCATCCATTTTAGGTAAGATTTCTCACTATTAAGTTATTTTTTGAGAAATGCGCCCCCCCAGATTGAAATGGCACGAGCCGCCACTGAAAATGATAATGCAAAGAATAATTTTTCATTTCTTGAATAAGTTTACATTATCCTACTTTCTAAGCATGTAGAATCTAATAAAAAATATTATTTATTTACCTTTGCAGACAAAATCGCAGTTACAAAATAAACAGGTGGATAAGATGATTCCACGATCCATTATACAATATTGATACGACTTTGTCGAGCTGTGTTCATATAGCAATGTACCGTGTGCAATAAGTTGCATCTTAATATAAAAATTCGTAATTTGGGTGAGTTAATGACAAAATTTTTTCTGGACTATTAGATTTTGATTAGATAGCGAAAATTGTATTATCCACCTAAAATGCGTCGCGCTGGATGCACTACGTTCACTGGTGTATAAATGAAAAGTAGTGAAGAGGGAAATACAAAATAAGGAACACATGCACTTTAACATTTATTATATTTTAAAACGTTTCTATTGTTTTTTAAATAACATTGCTGAGAAAAGATGCAGGGCTTTTCATACTTTATAAGTCGCTAGACGCAATCGTATTGTATACAAATAATTGATTAAGTACATTTGTAGGAAAAATATTAACAAAAAAATAAGAGAAAAAGAATAAAACATGTTAATAAATTTTGCCCAATTCCCGATATAAAAAATATTCAAGTGCCAATATAGATATAAGGGGAAATTATTTTGTAAAAATATTATACATTGTTTTTAGTCAGTTTTTCCGTCATTACTAACTAAATATATATAATTGTAATCAACTATAAGGATTGGTTGGAAACTGCAATGAAATTAAAATGCAATGTATTTGAACAAGTTTTAAAACTAATGTAAAAGTACAAAGTAATTGTTATTGCATCCATCATCAGCGAAACTGTTATGAATTATATATTGATTTACATTGAGCCATTCTTATATACAATTTCGCGTTTCTAAATAATTTTTTTTATGGCTCCGTACAAAATTGTAAATTGTTAACCACACCGATATGCCATACCCATACTGCACATATTGGTTTGATAGACGTAGTTGAACGCGTTGGAAAATTGAACTTGGTGCGGCCAATTACTTCACACCGGTGTGTTGATTCGAAGAAACGCGGTTTGGTAAGAATAAGTGGTCGGTGCGCACCAGTGCGAACCAAAAAACAGTAGTCGGTGCGCACCAGTGCGAACCAAAAAGTCGGTGAATCGGTAAAAAATCGCTCGCACCGGTTTCCGATTTAATTCGCTAATATTTTCAGCACTAATTAAATGATTCAAATAGCCAATACCACCAGTCTATTTTTAGAAATGCAACTTGAAGAAGACGAATGTCACATGACGTTTTTTAAGTTAAAAACAGGACATATATACATATATACATATATATATATATATATACATACACACATAATTATGACAGATTGCTTCATCCGTGGACTCAATGGGCGGATAAACATCAAGTTGAGCAATATAGTGAACTATACTTTTTATTGAAATGATTTTGTTTGGTCCAATTCCATCTGATCACAAATGTAGAAAACTGAAAATGGGTTTTTATGTATCATGATTTTATTATACAACTCGGTGTGTGAGCTAACGCGGTCTGCGGCCCGGCAGTAGATCTCACGCTTGCGCGAGAGAACCTGTGATGCACAATGTCTGAACCTAGCAAGTTCGCGATATGCTTCAAGGCGCGAAGCGCAGAGGCCCTGCAATAGCCAGCTATCTGCCCATTAGGGCGGATTGCGTACGCTGTTGCCTGGCTTCCGAACTGGCACCAGTGTTTGCTACTAGTGCTTGTTAATAAAAACAAATAAAAATCATACGTGCCAATTCCCACATTAAAAGCTTAAACTATGACGCCTTAATAAATGGGTTAATATTTATTTTTCGTAACGGGGTTGCGAGTTAAATTTACGGATTATAATTTCAAACATTCAAATTGTTTAAAAAAATTAGGATTTTCTTCCCATTCTAGTGATACACTGATGCGTTTTTCACGCTTGCAATTAAAAAAAAAATAATAATTTCCGGGACTAAATTAGTAATTGGCTTCAATATAGTGTCATATAATTTTGAGCTAAGGTTTACTCAATTGTTAATGTATGCTTCATTCATGATTAATTACTAGAAAGAATTTTCACATTAATTATTAAGGTTATAGTGGTTTAATTCATGGACGCTTCATTTTAAATACATATTATATTCTTAGTTAATATATAATAAAATTATCTTAGTTGTATGAGAACTACTTTCTATCGATTATATTCTAATTAATTTATCGATTTATCTCTAGTCTAGTGTTCTAATCTAGATGCATAAATTTGATTTTTTTTACAGATTTATAAATATTATCATTCAATCCTTAAGTATATTACATTTCAGCCTATATCGAACTGCTTATAATTCTACTTTTTTTTATTAAACTAAGTACAATATTATTTATAATTAGCATTTAGGAAGACAAACATCTCCGTTTTGCCCAGAGTTAAACGGTGTCTATTATCCATTATATTGGAGCCCATTTTAGTAAATAATCTATCACACGGTATTGATGATGCCACAACACAAAGTCTATCTTGTACTAAAGTGGACAATTTTGGATACACGATTTTATTCGTTCGCCACCATTTTAACGGATCCTCACTTCTGCTTAAAAGTCCATCTTCAACATACCTCTGCACTTCAATTGAAGCTCTTGAATGATTAATCAATGAATTTCTAGTAAATACACTTCTATTAAATGAACTCCAAATAGACGAATCTTCATCTTCTTCTGCAATATGGCAATCATTTTCATGAGATTCGGTATTGCTTTCTGAATTTGACAATAACTTGATTATGTCGTGTTTAGTGCGGTTAAAAATAGCATCATTCGAAAATGCAAAATGCTTAAATCTAGGATCGAGAAATGTAGCGATGGTTAATGCATCCGTATTCTCAATGCTACTGAAATGTTCCGAAATATTCCAAATTATAGAATGTAAAACATCGAGCATAGAATTGTTGAAAATTTGTTTTGTTGAAAAGTTGTTGTATAATGTGCGTATTCCATTCGCTAATGGGATTACTAATGAAGCTATAAAATAGGATTCGTGTTTAATTGTGGAAATAACACTTTCCAATGGTTTTAGCATTTTTACTAATTGGCGAATTGATTGCCACTCAGATGAGGCAAGTGGTAAAACATCTGTTTGCGTTTCCGCTAAAGCATATATCACGGCATTTTCTAATTCTACAAAACGCTGCAACATATATAAAGTAGAGATCCAACAATTATGTAAATCTTTCGTTAACTTGAGATCGACACCCAAGTTGCGTTGATACTCTTTTAATTTTTCCAAGGCCATTTCGCAACCTCTTATATAATTCACTATATGCCGTGATTTGTTAACTAATTTTATGATCCAATCTCGACGAAAAACATTCTCCACAATTGATTTTATTGTATATGCAAAACAATCAAAATGATTCCAGTTAATACTTGTGAAAACACTACGAATATTTGAATTGCAAGATATGGCTAAAACGATATTTTCTTCCAATATATTCCAATCATTCAAGATACGTCTAAGTTCAGTCTCGGTGTTTTCTGGTATATTAATGTCAGTTGGTAGACTTTTAAGAACTACAGATTGTAAATTGAAATTGCTGTCTAAAAAATGTATAGTGACGCAAATAAAATCCGTTTTATATTTGTTTGTCCAACTTTCCACTGTCATGCAAAACTTTTTACAAGTCTTCACTACTAATTGAGTTTTAAATAAACAGTCTTCATACATATCTGGCATTATTACATTCGCTATTGCTTCTTTACTTGGTAACTTATACGACGGATTTAAAGATTTGACAAAATTCGAAAATTCCTTTTCTTCCACTACACTGTAGTCTTGAAAATGTTTTATTATCATTTTCATTAATATATTATCAGCCTGTGCTAAATTTATTGAAATATGTATGTCAGCGTTTTTACTACTTTGTAAATTTAGAATACTAGGAGCTTGATCCATTTCAACAGTAATATCTTCTACTTCGTGGTCATCACCATTTTCTTGTAAGTCATCAATGTCATTGTCTATGTTATTATCGTTATCAGATTCAATTTTAACGCCTCTTAAATTTCTAGCACTGCTTCTCTAAAATAAAAAATATATATATATATATGAACAATTTAATAAAAACTTAGTGAATACCCCTTCTTTCTACGATAAGATAAATAATATGAACTAATAATGAATGTTTGGAGATGTTTTTAAATCCTAAACTGAAAATAGGTAAACTAAAAATTTTGTTTACTCGAAAATGTTATTTTACTTCATGTGATTATTTATACTATGAACTTTATTGTAACATTGTTATATTTTAAATCCATTAGACTCCCCTTTTAAAACTATCCTTCATATTTATGGTATAAACTAGCTTTGTTTCTAACAGTCATAACATACATTCAAAAATTTAAATTCTTACATTTGTTAGTGTTGAAAATTCTGTTGGGTGAACCAGTTTGATATGGCGTTTTAAATTTCCTATAGCGCATCCCCAATATATCTTTTTATGGCAAAGCAAGCACAGGGCTACTTTTTCATCTTTTCGTTGAAAATATTTCCAAACTCTTGCTCCTCTGGTTCGGAAATCTATCGTATTTGAATTTGCACAAGTGTTTCTAGTTTTTTTCTCTGTTGCTGTATCTTGGGTATTACGCTGAGTCTCCTATGATGTGATAGTAATAATCAAATTTGCATTATTTGTATGCAACAAGAAAAAATATAAAACGTCCTATCACAATTATTCTTGTATCATGCCATCAAAAGCAAATGGATATAAATTGCGAAAAGCAAGTTGTATATTATATAAATGACTTCCAGTAAATTAAGTTTTGTGTCACAATAGCCATCACATATATTCTGATTATACAACTATATATTTCTATCGATGCTATTTCGAAATCTACAAATTAAAGTGCAACTGAAAGTTATCGGCATTATTCAAGGCGTTCCAGTTTGTACACATCCAATTATTTATTTTGAATGCAATATAATAATTTAATTCTAATTGATATATTGATATCATACTACATAATAGTAGCTTTACAACGATAAACTATGTTAAGAAATCCAAGATAAAATAATAATTTTACTTTCGATTTATGGTTTTCTTGTAATTAATTATTTTAGAAAAATGGGCAGCTACAAAGGCTGTGCGGAAAGTGCTAGAACTATAAAGTTTTACGTTATGATGAAATATTTTTTTCTTATTTCAACAGTAAGATATGGATCTTAATAACAGTTTGCTAAATATGATACAATTTTATATATGGTGTAAGTTATAACGCTTTAAATTTTCAAAAATGTAATAGCAAATGTTTCATTTTTCTTAAACAGAAGAGCCTATATATTGTTATTCCTTAAATCATATGCTCTATCAACCTCTGATCTAAGAATGATATGACCTAACTCATCTTGATCTACCTGATCTATATTTTCTAGCTTCTGCACACTCTTAGAATACATTTTAGAAATTTACCTATTAGAATAGTTACACAACTTTTGAATAATACAAAGCACCGTTTTTTTGTAGAAAATCGATTTCTTCATAGATGATACATATAAAATCAAATTTATTCACCATCCGTAATTAAACAGATCACAAATTGTTAGAAGAGGAAAGCATTTATTTTGTTGGCTAAGGTAGAACAAACATGTAGGCCTATAGAAGTTAAATTTAAGTAATGTAATAAATTCAGTTTCAAAATTGATTTTCCCTTTTCTGTTTAATTTATTTAATTAAGACTTAATCTTTATTTTAGTTATATGAATTTGGCTACTCCTGAATTATTGTTATTCCACACATATGTCCTACATCATATTTTTCTATTATTTAGAATTTTATGGTGAGAGACTGCTATCATTTTGACTTTTTGTTCAATTTTATAACAATCACGGCGAATGAAAGAGATATTGTATTTAGTTTATTATGCTATTTTCTATAAAACAAAAAAAAGTATTATATATGTATATATCAAATATTCGCAGCAATAATAAATTGTTTATATACAATAAAGACGCCGTAAGTGATTTGGAAATACCAAAGTATATAAATACCATTTCATTAAATTCTTCTGGGTGCTTCATTCTCATATGTCTTCTTAAATTGGTGGGACTGGCACCAAAAGCCAATTTTCTATCACATAAGCCACATATAGCAGATTTGTTAGATACTTTCTTAAAATAATTCCAGATATTACTTCTTTTCTTAGACGCTCGAGTTTTTGGAGGAGAATATGATGACGTGCTATCTTTCGTAAAAGTGATTTCGTCTTGTGTATTGTTAACATCATCAATAAAATTAATGGGCTCTTCTCCCTAAAAAGCATCCATACGTTTTTGATCGTAAGACAAAGCCCTTGATGAACGTTGCAAACTTATGTATACAATATAATCTATGTACGTACATTAATTAGCCTATTATAATCAGCAATATGTTTTATTTGCAAATGTCTTTTCAAATTACTAATAGTAGAACCATACTCCAACTTTCTATTACAAATATTGCATGAAGCAGTCTTTTCGTCTATTGATTTAAAGTATTTCCATGTAGCACTTTTACGTGCGTGAGCATTAACGACTGTAAAGAACTTTTCCTACGATAGAAAAAATGAATCCAGTAATATGCATCGGAATATAAACAATATTTACATTAACATAGAATATCACCCAAATACCGTAACAAGCATTAAGTAGCTAGATGTACATTTCAAGGGCTATGCCCCCATCCTTATATCTGCAGTTTTAGTCCGCGAAGCACGAAAATGTCTAAAAAAGCTTAAATTCGTTGAGTGATCGTTTTTAGACGTTTCCAGTTCTCTAACGTTAATATGCTAATGTTGTGAACAGAATATTTATAATGTAAATATATTAATTAGCATTTAACAATAAAGGTTGCATGATAGATTAAGGACATCTAAATAGTATTACTGGAAAATAAAGGCGTCAGCCACAATTAAATCCCTCCAAAAATCAAGTTGATGTATTTTCAAGTAGTAGATATAGGGATAGATGTAAACTGTACTGTTGTATTAATCGTGTAGTGCCTCTGTACATCTAGCTACTATCTGCTTGTTACGGTATTTGGGTGATGTTCTATATTAATATTAAACATCGTAGCGATAATTTAAAAAAAAAACATTTACATCGTCGTTAATACTACTACTGCTGGAACTAGAGTTACATCTCGCATCTAATATTGTGTCGGGCATAACATAATCATCAAATTTAATCTGTTCTTCAAATTTAAGTCTTACGTTTGCAGATTTCTTAAATCAAAAACAAAATTAATAAACAGTATAACATAAAACTTGATTCAAAAGAAAAGTTTTGCACTTGCCTCATTTTCAACCATTTCAAATGTTGAATATATTTCTGGATGTGCCTTTGCTAGGTGTCTTTTTAAATTCGCTGTGGTATGACAATTTAGTTTCCTTTTGCATTCATTGCATTGTGCTGATGTAATACCAAGTTTTCTAAAAAATCTCCAACATGAACTAGATCTTCGCTGGGTCTGCATTTTATGCCCATTTAGGATAGTGTTAAAATATTTGTTAATTTAATTACACTCATAATTATTTATTTATCTTAATTTATTTTAACAAGCGACGAATCTTAGGTTAAACGTAGAATAGTTCCCATTAGACAACTTTATTTAACTTCACTACATTTGCTTTATCAGAAACTAGGTTGCGATCATGCTATATATCTTCAAGTGCCGTATTCGTCATTGCTCCTACCATCAATAAACCTTAACTTCAGATAATATACCGCCATATCTTCTTCTTTCGAATAACCCTTTTGGAGGGTACGATAAATCAACTTTGGCTATACTTCTTTGTATTCAATTTTCTGTGCTCCCAGACTTCCTTCATCCTTCGAGAATGTCGTTCCTTTTCTTCTTTGGTCCACTTTCTTCCATTCGTTGACTTCTTTCTTTCCTGAAATCCTGCCTTTTGAGTTACTTCTCTAAAATGTTTTCTGTTATTTATTGTGTCTCTTTTAATTCCAGCACTTTTCATATCTTTATCAATTTCAATGAACCATGTGGGTTTGGTTTTGTAACTGTTTAGTAAGTTGAAGATCTGCTTGGTTAGTCTGTTATTATCCATTCGGTATATGTGTCCGTAAAACTGCAATCTTTTTTTCCTCATTACATCAGTTCGTTTTTCAACTTTCAAATATAGCTCTCTGTTTGATCTTAATTTGTATTCTGCATTACTATTACTTTTAGGTCCCAATATTTTTCTCAAAATTCTTCTTTCTACCTTTTCTAGTTTTTCAAGATCTCCAGTTCTTGTTAATTTAAGTGTTTCTGCCGCATACAATGTTTCAGGTCTAACCACTGTTTGATAGTGTCTTAGTTTTGTGTTCCAGGATAAAGATTTCTTGTTATATGTGTTTTTTGTCATATGAAACCGCCATATAGTATACTTTTTTAACAGGATGCTATATGCATACCGCTGTTCAGGGGCGTAGTGTATCATGTAGATGTATCATGTATTAGATGAAAGAGCGCCGAGGACAATTAATACTAACTATATAAAGAAGGATAATGCTTACGGCCAAATCGAACTTAAGACTGCGCTAAAATAAATACAGCAATAATTTCAGAGATAATTGTGAGAAAATGACTTAGAGTTTGTTAATAATATTTGACAGTTATATTGCCAATACATGTATCTAAGGACTATACGGCTCACTTTTCCAAAAAACTTTTTTTTTCGAATTAAAAAAAAACTCCTTTTTAATTTTTTTTTGAAAAATTTAAAGTATTGCGTTCTCTTAACTTGGAAGCAGTAAGATAGATCATTTTTGTATCATATCATTATCTTTTAAATAACGGAGATATTATCCCTTACACTTAACATGGTAATATTTCAAAGATAATTTTGAAGAAACTACTAGGAACAATATTTTGTGACTATATTTCCAATTATGTTCTCTAGGGAATAGGCGGCTCACTTTTTTGAAAAAAAAATTATTATTAATATTAATTTTTTGAAAATAGATAATGTAAGACGCGCCTTGTAATTAATAATAATAATAATATGAGGAATATAAATTTAAAACGTAAATATAAGAAAAGATCGTAAATTGTAAAGTGAAAAAAAATAGTAATACCAGGTAAACTAAAAGAATTACATATTGAACTTTGCCGTCTGTTGTCCAGGTGGAGTCGCACGCGTAAATTATCAATTCTGCAAAAGAAAAGTCACCCAGAGTACCGTAGTCAAACAAAGTTAATAACGAAATATTTTACATGCGGATAGTACTAAAATGATTCATACCTTTTACTTCGTCCAACAGTTCTACTTCTCAATAATCATAATCATATATCAATATAATCATTGACATAATTAGAGTACCAAAAAGTACTTAAAATCAGTATTCACTCAGGAATACAACAATAATCTTCAAACGATTATATAAAACAGGTATCTCACAGGCAGGGGCGGTTCCTTTCGAGGCCGCAGGGCCGCACGCCCCTCCTGAACATTGAGCGCATCACCGTAGATATATAATTGTATTGCGATATTTTATCTCGTCATTATTTTTCCTAAAAGATAAAGCTCGCGCCGCGATAACAATCAACACAACACGGTGTGGCGTTCCGTTGTGGTATCCGTTGCAAGCAATAGAGTGAGAGCGACCGTTGCAATAAATCATCTGTTTCTATCGTTCGCGTGGTGCAATACAATACATATATCGACTAAAACGTCAAGAACACAGATTCACGCCAAGACCACACTATTAAAAACAGACAACACCGGAGAAAGAAACAGACGTTTGACACTCCACACACAGGCCTAACAAGCCACCACATACAAGACGCATATAGCAGGCTGGCCAGTACGAGTTAAATTGAGTGCAGGCAATCAGATGAGTGTCTCACTCTATTGCAAGCAATAGAGTTAGGTTAGCTCATTTGTATTTTGGTTACCCGAGACTAGATAGCAACTAACAGTGGCGTGACAGTGATAGCTACTAACAGTGAATAACCACCTTCGAACCAATGTCCCTTCGAGGTGCATTGCTGTAATTGTCAAGAAATTGGAAATCACCTTAGCAAACATTGTATGAAATTACGCATGGACAGGTGTATGTATCGTGGTAAGGTTAGCCATACGAAATACAACTGCCCTACCCAGCGAGAAGAGGCGATGGGTAGCAAACCGCTGCAGTTAAGACTCGTTAATTTTAATCAACCGAATGTTTACCAGAAGATGGAAACCATGAAAAACTGCGAACGGATCCGTGTATTTTGCATACAATAGCGAGCACAATGTGTTATCTGTCCAGTATGTATGGCGACTAGGGCTGTCGAAACTGCAATCAACAGGCTTAATCCTAAATGGATTTGGAGGCGGCGTTTGCAAAGCCACGGGTGAGACGGAGTTGGCGATAACTCTGAATGGCTAGTCCTTCCGTATTCAGGTGGTGGCGAACTGCGATCCATCAGGGGCTGACCTTTTATTGTGGCAACTAAGCTTAAGTGGATCGGGTGTTGTTCTGCTAGTACGCGATGGAAGAGCGGGACTATCCCATAATGACAACCTAGTAATTTTTCAATATGTGACCTCGACGTTGAGGATCTGGCGAAAGCATGAGTCGATGTGCTACTTACTGAAAATATCACTGTGGGCGTCTGAGAGTCTCTACAGGCGAAAGTAAAGGTGAAGGGCGTAACGACCGGCGAAAGGGTTTTGGGAAAACCCATTCGTGTTGAGGAGCACGGCGCATTGGTCCGTGTCTGGGGCGTGGTGCAGTGACGAGTCTGGACAGCGATTACTCTTCGCAACTTGGGCGTAATGGACATTAATCTGAAGGTGGGGCGAGTGCTGACGAAGACGAGACATCTGAAGAAGCTATGCACTGAGGACTAGATTACCACAGTAGGTACTCCGCATATACTATTAATGAAGATGTCAAATTAGATGTAGCCGAAATTAGTTCTGAGGAGTTCTTACAATTCTAAACTATTTAAAAAAACATGGCGGAATGTTTTTCTAAGAGTGATAACAAATTCGGATTAACTCGTATAGGCGGAATGCATATCAATTTAACAAGCGACAAACCTATTTATCAAAGATACTATAGGTTACCGAATTCAGAACGAGTGTTGGTTAGGAAAAAGGTTTAGGCGTTGTTGGATGGCGTTAATAGAGAATCTAACTCAGATTATGCTAGTTATATGGCGCTAGTCCCTAAAAAGAATGGCGAAGTACGTTTATATGAGGATTATAAGGTGTTAAACGCGATCACGGTGAAAGACAGATATTCTTTTACAATAGTAGGTGAACAAATAGATAAACTGGCGGGAAATGTCATTATATGACATTATATATGGCGCAAGGTTATCATTAAGCACCGAATAATATAATGATACTCTGTCATCCCTGGTTCCGATGCATCCTGATTCCATAGGCAAAACGGCGTTTATCACACCTGATGGACAAAACGAATATCTGCGTGTTCCCGTTGTTCCCTCAAATGCACCTAATGTATTTCAAAGGGTGGTGAACAAGATGTTGGGCAATATCAGAAATACGGAAATCCTGCCGTATATGGATGATCTACTGATACATTTGGCGACGGTATCGGAAAGTTTGCGTTTATTGCGTTATGTACTTCAGTTAGTGAAAACGACGAGCCAGTGAAAGGTTGAACATGGCGAAATGTTCATTTCTCAAGCAGAAATTCAGTCACGAGATTAGCGGCGAAGACGTCCGACCAGGATTACAGAAAATTGATGTGGTTAAAAACTTTCCACCACCTATAAATGTACATGGTGTGAGACAATTTTTGGGATTGGCGAATTATTTCCGAAAATTCATGAAGGACATCTCAGTTGTGGCGATACAAATGACTAGTCCCACGAAGAAGAACACAAATTCGCGGTGGGAACTGGAGGAATATGATATGTTTGCGATGTTAAAAGGCGGGAAGGCCCATTTCAGCAATTTTTGATAATTCGGCAAAAATTGAGTTGCACACAGATGCAAGTCACGTCAGGTCAGGTCAGGTCAGGTCAAGTCAGTTTGAACTAGGCGGTATACTTTTACAAAAACAGGAAGATGGCGCATGGCGCCCAGTTTAGTATTTCGTCCGAAATACTATTGACTGAGGTGAAATATCATAACTATGAATTGGAAACATTTGCGGTTGCAGAGTCTATCCAACAATTTCGAATATACTTGATTGGCATTCATTTTAAATTAATCCCAGATTGCTCAGCAGTTCGAGCGTCGATACTGAAAAGTGATCTTGTGCCTAGAATCGCTCCATGGTGGTTGGCGTTGCAGGAGTACGACATGGAGCTTGAGTATCGGGTGTTAAAATCCAACATGTTGATGCTCTTATCAGGAATCCTGTGCAGGTGAACTTGGTGAATCTTTCTGAGAGCGACTGGTTTTTGACGGTGCATTTGCAAGATGAGAAAGCACGGACGATCATAACAGCGTTAATTGAAGCCGTAGCGGATAGTTAGTTAAAGAGTCCGCAATCCTAAAGATTGGTTGGAAACAGCACGCCATACCGATCTATCCTGAGCTAATCCCTTCATCTCCCTATAGCTATTCATCTCAACGTCTTCAACTATCTGACTCACATACTCCAATCTAGGCCTACCTACCCCTCTCTTTCCCTCCACTCTACCTTCTATGATCAATTGCATAATCCCCCCATGCCTAAGAATATGCCCTACTAATCTGTCTCTCCTACGCTGTAACACTCTCCAGATACTTCTCTTCTCCCCTACTAACTCTAGTACAGCTTCATTTGTTACTTTATCTTCCCAACCAATCCTCATCATCCTCCTATAACACCACATTTCAAGTGCTTCTAATCTACGCTTCTCTTCCTTTCCTATAGTCCACGCCTCACACCCGTACAGTGCTACACTCCAAACATATACCTTCAGTAATCTTTTTCTAATACCCAAGTCAATATTTGATCTTAAAATCTGTTCTTTTTCTACGAATGCCTTCCTACCCTGTGCTATCCTACACTTTATATCTACCTTGCTTCGATTATCTTTTGTGATTCTACTGCCTAAATAACAAAAATCTGACACTTCTTCGATTCTATTATCTCCTATTGTGATCCTCATTTTTCTACTGCATTCCTTTTTGTCACACCTCATCACTTTAGTTTTACCTATATTTATTTTCATGTTAAAATCCCTAGTCAGTACTGCCTGCATACCATTCAATACCCTTTCTAATTTCTTTTCGCTTTCTTCCAATATAGCTATATCGTCGGCGAATCTCAGCATATATATTTTCTCTCCCTGTACATTCACACCTACACTATACTCTTCTTTTACTTTGTTTATTGCATCTTCTATATATAGATTAAATAATAACGGTGAGAGTGTACATCCCTGCCGAACTCCCTTCCCTATTTTTGCTACCTCTTCTTCCCCCTCAATTCTAACTAAGGCAGTTTGGTGTTTATATAAATTAAAAATTATTCTCCTATCCTTATAATCTATACCCGTTTCTTTTAAAATTCTAAACATTATGTCCCAATCTACATTATCAAATGCCTTTTCTAAATCTACAAAAGCTATGCAAGTTACCTTTCCTACCCTCTTTCTTTTTTCTACTACCGTTCTTAGTGCTAGAATCGCCTCTCTCGTCCCTCTGTTTTTCCTAAAACCAAACTGATCTTCTCCTAGCCTTTCCTCTACTTTATTTTCTAATCTCCTATAAATAATCTTTAACAATATCTTCGATGCATGTGATAGTAGGCTAATGGTCCTATAGATCTCACACAAATTAGCTCCTATTTTCTTCGGCATTGTTACTATTCTACTACGCTGAAAATCCTGTGGTACTTCTCCCTTCTCATATATTTTACAAACTAACCTGTATAATCGCTCCTGCATTTTTTCCCCTGCGTGTTTTATTAATTCGGCTGGTATCATATCAATCCCCGCTGCTTTGTTATTCCGTAAATCATTTAATGCTCTATGAAACTCTGACCTAAGTATGCTAGGACCTAAGTCATCCTCATCTATCTGTTCCACACTTTCTAGCTCCTCCATGTCCTGCCTACCTTTATATAAATCTTCAAGATAGTCCTTCCATCTTCTAGCTTTTTCCTTATTTTCCGTGAGTTCCTTACCCTGCTTATCACATATTATGTTACCCTTTGGTTTTACTTTAGAAAAATGTGACTTAATTTTCCTGTAGCCCAAATCTACTTTACCTCTTCTCATATCCTCCTCAATATCCTCACAGTTTCCTTTTATCCACTCTTCTTTCGCTAGCTTGCATTTCCTATTAATTAAGTTCCTTAGCTCCTTATATTTTTTCTGTCCTGCTTCTGTGTTTCCTATTTTAATTTTCCTTCTTGCTTCTATCATTTCAACTATTTCTTCCGTGATCCATTCCCTCCTACCTGCCCTTTTCTTTGTGCCTAATACTTCATTTGCTGCTGTAGTTAACCCATTTCTGATTTCCCTCCATTCGCAATCTATGTCGTTCCTAGATGTTCCATTAGCCATGATTTCTACTTTCTGCTTGTACTTTTCACATACATCAGCTAATTTTAACCTATCGACATCTACTCTGACCTGTTTAGACTTCTGTAATTTCTTGAATTTGACCTCTGAGTCCAGGACTACTAAATTATGGTCACTATCAATATCTGCTCCAGGGTAACTCTTACAATTCTTAATCTGGTTCCTATAGCGGATAAAGCGAGTAAAATGGATTTCAAAATTGGTTAGATTTAATTTTTTGAGAGGACATCGTGATCATGTTGGGCACCTTGATATCGAAAGGCGTTTTACATTAGTCAAGGATACATATATACGTAAAGGCTTTTGCTAAGAGTTTGCGAGGTAACAGTTATTTATTGATGTTAGTGGATATGTATACAAAGTTTATGTTAGCTAGGCCTACGAAAACCTTAGAAACCGCGAAACTGTGTTCAAGTTGCTAGATATCTTAGGCGAATATGGATATCCTAGGCGTGTTAAATCGGATAGAGGATTGGCGCTTGCTAGCAAGGCGTTTATTGACTATGACGGCTAAAGGTATTCGTCATGTGATAACTGCTATTATGACTCCGCAGCTAAATGACCAGTTTGAGCGACAAAGCCGAACCATTATTGCGCCAATAGGCGCAAGTACCGAAACAGCGAGACGGGATGAGTAGTTACCCGAAATAATATGGGGTATGAATAATGCTAAGAATGCGAGTATGCAATATTCTCCCATTCAGTTGATGTTGGCACTCAAACAGTAATATAAAGGGGAATTAACCGATACAAATGGAATCAGTAGCAGCAGATTAGATCGTAGTGACAAATATACAGTGAATATAATATAGAATATCACCCAAATACCGTAATAAGCATTAAGTAGCTAGATGTATATTTCAAGCGCTATGCGCCCATCTTCAGTAGCACAAGATGATGATGAAGATGGGCGCATGAAATGTACATCTAGCTACTTAATGCTTGTTACGGTATTTGGGTGATATTCTATATTATAATTTAACACCGTAGTGATAATTTTTAAAATACAATGAATATATTATATGACTATACAAAATTACGAACGTATCAAAATAGTATACTACTAGACGATAATTGAGGTTACTGTTAAAAGTAGCCAGCTCCTCGGAACCATTCGGTTCTCGTGTTACTACTTCGGGAAATGTCTGTTTGTATACGAGTGTAATTGAGCTTTAACAGCATTCCAGTTGCCAGAGTTCCAAAGTAGTCGATAGTTTCCAGTGCATTCAACGCAATAATAGATCAAGAAAATACAGATCAAGTTTAAATTGTTGCTTGAAGAACATACATAAGGTGAATCTAGAACCCCAGGCTACAAGGAGGTATCGTTTAAAATGTATATATCTTCACATCTGTGCCAAAATTATACAAAGACCTAATTCGTGTATCGAATTCCGCACCTATATGAACATGAGTCATGTCGATATCTACAAAATAGAGACGTGAATTAGTAACTAAATACAATCTATGAGGATGCCACACGACATATAATCTGTGGAGCACAAGACTTCGAATTTATTATCGTCGGAAGAGAATCAGACGATTATTCGACTGCTGGGACCGCGATGCCAGGTAAGACATACCTACTCATAAGTGCGTTGAATAGTCGAAAAAATTATACACTGTCTTCTGTTCAGTCTTTAGCGACGTGTGTGCTACAATTGTATCAAACACAATCCCCGCATCATGCCCAATTGATAAAGAAACACACCGCAGTACTTTGTATGGGCAAAGACCACTTCCGAAAGAACTATTTCTTTCGTTTATACTGCTTTAAACGCAGTTTTATGGTGTACGAATAGGAACTGTACAATAACATGGACTATATTTTATAAATTATCACTACGGTGTTAAATAATAGTATAGAATATCACCTAAATACCGTAACTCAAAGTATTAAGTAGCTAGATATACAATTCGAAGGCTAATAGTATATCAATCACGATTCGTGTCAGAGGTATTTTATTTAGTTTTGATCTTGCTCTACTGAAGATGGGGGTATAGCCTTGGAAATGTACATCTAGCTACTTAATGTTTTAAGTTACAATATTTGGGTGATATTCTATACTATGGACTATATTGTTTCCTGTCCGTTTGTACATACATTCTAATCTATAGATGGCAATCGGCAGTGGGAGATTTTTTATAGAGCATATTATCAATTTTGTAGATGAGATATGTTAGGCAGATGAAGATTCATTTAATTGTAAATAATATAATAAACTGCTTAATATTTATTAATCTTTATCAATTTATGAATAGTTAGTATTCATTGCCTTCATCATTTTTTCTTTATTTTTTGAAATAGGTTTGAATTCTTTGGAACTCCAGATGAGGAAGAAACTAAACAAAACTACGAACAAGAGGAAAAGTGACCCAGAACAGTGGGTCACTTTCCATAATGTTTTATTTCCCCGAAAAGAAAAGGCGCCTTTGAATTTTATTTTGATTAGAATTGTATTATAATACCTATTGTCAGTGGCGGACGGGGTCGCCGCGACACCGGCAAAGTTGCTGATGGGCCGGACATGTTTGAGGCCGGCCGATACGGTGAATAATAGACCTTTTTAAAAATGATATTATATTCCTGCAAAACTGAATCAATAATTTTAGATTCAGTACTAACTAAAATAATGAATGACATTATCATTATAAATCACTCATTGAAGATTGCTATAGTCGAAACATGTAAATCAGTGTAAATTGTTCGCCATGAATTGTTTCCCGGTAAATTGTTCCCCGACAAGTTGTTCCCCAGATAAATTGTTCTCCGGTAAGTTGTTCCCCAGGTAAATTGCAAGTATGATGTTATCATCAAATCATGTTTAAATTGTAAATAAAGTAGATTGTATATGAAGCGAGTATATTCATGTATCTCATGGTATAAGTAAAGAGATAAATTGCAATACCCTCGCGGGTAAAAATACCTTCAGAACGTCCAAAAATATGAAAATGTTTGGATGTGTACTATGTATGTAGTTACTTGTACTTCTGCCTGCGGGCCTCTGACCCCCTCTGCCCAATAAATAAACCTGACCTGACCTGACCTGACCCCTCCTGCCCAATAAGTTACTTTTATGAGAAGAAGAAATATAGGCACTTGCAATCTAAATTAATGCTTCACTACTCCCATTTATTGGCACTAAAACGATATGACCAAAGAGCAAGAGAAAAGTTGACCAAAGTCGGAAACACTGTTAGAAGGCATATCTAATAAGCCATAATGGTCAAATTCAAAGTCCATTATAAATAACTTGGCTTGACTTCACGTATAGGAAGTCCAGTAGTGTGAGACAAAAATATATTGGGGAACAATTTGTCGGCGAATAACTTATCGGGGAACAATTTACCTGGGGAACAACTTACCGGGGAACAACTTGCCGGGGAACAATTTACGGCGAACAATTTACCGGGACCGGAAACATGTATATACCTGGAATTAATTTCAATGCCCATAATCTCGCCTATAATATAGTGCTCAGCTCAGCTATAATATATTGTGCTCACATTACAATATCAGTACATTGTGCTAAAGTAAGTTGAACCGAAGTTTATTTAACTTAAAAATACTCTATGTGATGTGTGCGTTAATTGTAATTTGATGAGGTATTTGTATTTTTCTTTTTTTTTTAATTAAAAGGATGGGTGCTGAAGGCACTCCCATCCTTCTTATGGCCTTACGAACCCGCCACTGGTCGATAGTCACATATTAAAAATGAAAAACCATGACATTTACAATTTTCTATACTCCAACGAAAGTAGAAAACGGTAGAAAATCGCCCGTGATCGAAATGAGGTTTTAATCAAAATTATTGATGTGATTAAACTCATAGGGAAAATGGGCCTGGCATTTCGTGCACACAGAAATGAATCAGCACATACGCTGTAATTTACAAATGAGGAAATAGACCACGGGATCTTTTTGAAAATTATTCTGCTTCTTTCAAAATCTGACTCTGTTTTAAGAATGCATCTTTCAAAAGTAATTGAATCTAGCAAAATGAGAAAAGAAAGTGCTTCTGGTTTTAGAGGAAGAGGTAGTTCAATAACATTGCTATCAAAAACTATCATTAATTCCATAATTATGACAATTGCAAAATGAATACAAAAATAGTGCAGAATTGGACACAACGCAAGAGATTTCCTAAAATGATCAGTGTTCAATTGTCGTTAGATATGTCACTAGATAAAGTATATGAACGTATCATTGGTGTGTTGAATTCCAAGTAATCTACAGGAGAATGTATATATGGTACAACCAAATTGCAAATTTTATTAAATATAAAGGATTAGGACTGGATAATAAAAACTGTGTTGCAAACTCAACTGGTGGTGCTGCCAATATGACAGGACAGTATAATGGATTTATATATTTGGATGAGTAAAGAATGTCCAGGACAAATTCATGTTTGGTGCTATGCCCATGTTCGAATCTCGTAGTACCGATTCTACAAGTTCAGTACTTGAAAGTACTACACTTTTTTAATTGATAAATTCTTGTGCAGTATTATTTATAAGGGAATCTTACCAACGATTGGATGTATGGACAAATATCAGCGAAAGAACCCGCTTTCGATGACTTAATGTATTTGGACAAACAAGATGGACGGCAAAAGAATCAGTTTTACAGAAAATATTCGGGTCATTCAATATGAAGTAACATTCATTGTACGCTGATTTAGTCCTTTCATTAAATTCAATAATTTTAAAATTACCACTACGGTGTTAAATAATAGTGTAAATAATAGTGTTAAATAATAGTAATAATACCGTAACTTAAAGTACTAAGTAGCTAGATGTACATTTCGAAGGCTATGCCCCCATCTTCAGTATCACAAGATAAAAACTAAATAAAATACCTCTGTCACGAATCGTGATTGATATACTATTATTTAGTTATTTTTAGTTATTTATTATTATTATTATTATTATTATTATTTTATTTAGTTTTTATCTTGTGCTACTGAAGATGCTACTCTTCTATTCCAGAAGAGCGTATCCGGAAATGGAGGCGTTGCATGGTGAACATGTAGAAGATTTCGTTATCACTGATCCGACAAAAAAATTCCGACTAAATGTCTTTAATATTGTTATGGACACAACAGTCAACTCAATCGAACGATTTGAAGATTATAAAAGGCTATACGCAGACCTAACTATTTTGGATCCAAGAAATTTTAAAGAATTAGTATGTCCTGTGTCAATAGTGTGCCAATGCACTGCATATGCCTCCTAGGGGCAAGACATGGGCAACGACGCTCTGGCCTATAGAGCGGTCCCTATACAGGGATCCCGGTCTATAGGAAAGATTCAGGCTAACCCACGGTATTAGGGGGATTAGGCTGAATCGGTGGGGCGACGGCTAAAATATGCACTCATTGGTCGGTGCAAGGCAAGGAGAAACCAGCACTGTACCCTTCTCCAGATTACAGTATGAAAATGTCGATTATCTCAAATATAATACCCCAGATGAGTAGAGCCAATGGCTCAGAATCTCATCCTGCTACTTCGGTAGCAGGCAAGCCCTCGGATTCTGGGGCGGGCAAGAGATCGATTGCGTCGAGAATTCTACGAGTCGGAGCGTGGAATATACGCAGTATGAATAGGATAGGAAAGTTAGAGAATTTGAAATTAGAAATGGAGAGACTTAAACTGGATATTGTAGGGATTAGTGAAGTTAGGAGGAAAGATCAAGTAGATACGTGGTCAGGAGAATATAGATTAATAACCACAGCATCAGATAATGGGCATACCGGTGTAGGTTTTATAATGAATAGAAAGTTGGGATGTAGAGTAAAGAGTTATTGCCAAGTTAGTGATAGAATTATAACTATTAGATTAGACACGAAGCCAACGGACACAGTTATAGTGCAAGTATATATGCCAACTTCAAGTCACGATGATGAGGAGGTAGAATCCATTTATGAGGAGATTGAATCTAGGTTAGCAAACGTTAAAGGACAGGATAATCTAATTGTAACCGGAGATTGGAATGCCGTAGTAGGTAAGGGAAAGGAAGTTTCAATAGTAGGAGAATATGGAATAGGAACACGTAATGATAGAGGGGATAGATTGGTAGAGTTTTGTATTAGGAATAAGCTAGTGGTAGCAAACACGCTTTTTCAGAATCACAAGCGCAGGATATATACGTGGAAAATGCCAGGAGATATAGGGAGGTATCAGATAGATTACATACTGGTTAAAGAGAGGTTTAGGAACCAGATTAAGAATTGTAAGAGTTACCCTGGAGCAGATATTGATAGTGACCATAATTTAGTAGTCCTGGACTCAGAGGTCAAATTCAAGAAATTACAGAAGTCTAAACAGGTCAGAGTAGATGTCGATAGGTTAAAATTAGCTGATGTATGTGAAAAGTACAAGCAGAAAGTAGAAATCATGGCTAATGGAACATCTAGGAACGACATAGATTGCGAATGGAGGGAAATCAGAAATGGGTTAACTACAGCAGCAAATGAAGTATTAGGCACAAAGAAAAGGGCAGGTAGGAGGGAATGGATCACGGAAGAAATAGTTGAAATGATAGAAGCAAGAAGGAAAATTAAAATTGGAAACACAGAAGCAGGACAGAAAAAATATAAGGAACTAAGGAACTTAATTAATAGGAAATGCAAGCTAGCGAAAGAAGAGTGGATAAAAGGAAATTGTGAGGATATTGAGGAGGATATGAGAAGAGGTAAAGTAGATTTGGGCTACAGGAAAATTAAGTCACATTTTTCTAAAGTAAAACCAAAGGGTAACATTATATGTGATAAGCAGGGTAAGGAACTCACAGAAAATAAGGAAAAAGCTAGAAGATGGAAGGAGTATCTTGAAGATTTATATAAAGGTAGGCAGGACATGGAGGAGCTAGAAAATGTGGAACAGATAGATGAGGATGACTTAGGTCCTAGCATACTTAGGTCAGAGTTTCATAGAGCATTAAATGATTTACGGAATAACAAAGCAGCGGGGATTGATATGATACCAGCCGAATTAATAAAACACGCAGGGGGAAAAATGCAGGAGCGATTATACAGGTTAGTTTGTAAAATATATGAGAAGGGAGAAGTACCACAGGATTTTCAGCGTAGTAGAATAGTAACAATGCCGAAGAAAATAGGAGCTAATTTGTGTGAGAACTATAGGACCATTAGCCTACTATCACATGCATCGAAGATATTGTTAAAGATTATTTATAGGAGATTAGAAAATAAAGTAGAGGAAAGGCTAGGAGAAGATCAGTTTGGTTTTAGGAAAAACAGAGGGACGAGAGAGGCGATTCTAGCACTAAGAACGGTAGTAGAAAAAAGAAAGAGGGTAGGAAAGGTAACTTGCATAGCTTTTGTAGACTTAGAAAAGGCATTTGACAATGTAGATTGGGACATAATGTTTAGAATTTTAAAAGAAACGGGTATAGATTATAAGGATAGGAGAATAATTTTTAATTTATATAAACACCAAACTGCCTAAGTTAGAATTGAGGGGGAAGAAGAGGTAGCAAAAATAGGGAAGGGAGTTCGGCAGGGATGTACACTTTGACCGTTATTATTTAATCTATATATAGAAGATGCAATAAACAAAGTAAAAGAAGAGTATAGTGTAGGTGTGAATGTACAGGGAGAGAAAATATATATGCTGAGATTCGCCGACGATATAGCTATATTGGAAGAAAGCGAAAAGAATTTAGAAAGGGTATTGAATGGTATGCAGGCAGTATTGACTAGGGATTTTAACATGAAAATAAATATAGGTAAAACTAAAGTGATGAGGTGTGACAAAAAGGAATGCAGTAGAAAAATGAGGATCACAATAGGAGATAATAGAATCGAAGAAGTGTCAGATTTTTGTTATTTAGGCAGTAGAATCACAAAAGATAATCGAAGCAAGGTAGATATAAAGTGTAGGATAGCACAGGGTAGGAAGGCATTCGTAGAAAAAGAACAGATTTTAAGATCAAATATTGACTTGGGTATTAGAAAAAGATTACTGAAGGTATATGTTTGGAGTGTAGCACTGTACGGGTGTGAGGCGTGGACTATAGGAAAGGAAGAGAAGCGTAGATTAGAAGCACTTGAAATGTGGTGTTATAGGAGGATGATGAGGATTGGTTGGGAAGATAAAGTAACAAATGAAGCTGTACTAGAGTTAGTAGGGGAGAAGAGAAGTATTTGGAGAGTGTTACAGCGTAGGAGAGACAGATTAGTAGGGCATATTCTTAGGCATGGGGGGATTATGCAATTGATCATAGAAGGTAGAGTGGAGGGAAAGAGAGGGGTAGGTAGGCCTAGATTGGAGTATGTGAGTCAGATAGTTGAAGACGTTGAGATGAATAGCTATAGGGAGATGAAGGGATTAGCTCAGGATAGATCGGCATGGCGTGCTGTTTCCAACCAATCTTTAGGATTGCGGACTCTTTAACTAACTAAAGTATGTCCTACCATTGCATTGGACAATATCAGTAATTTGATAATAAAATTCCTACGGCTACAGAAGTAGCATTAAGAGAAGAACTTAATGATTTTATTGTCAAATGGGACCAGTTAAAGCTATCAGTGGAAAAAGTGTATGCAGGGGTAGATATGGTCGATATGGATACTTCAGATTTCGAATTGATGAGAGCGAACTATTGTCTACTACAGAAAAACATACTGTACAAATTGCTACCTATGTTGTTATAAGCTGTTGTCCAAATATAATTTATATAGTAACGCGTATAGAAACCTTTTTATGGTGTACAAGTTCATACTAACTTTATCAGCTACTTAAGTAGAATGCGAACGAAGTTTCTCCAAATTAAAAATTATAAAAGTAGACTTTAAGTAGCACATTAAGTCAAGATATTCTAGAATCATTAATGATCATGACAATAGAAATAGATTTACTCGCCAATTTGGATAACAACCTAATCATTGAAGCAATAAGGGCGAATTCTATACGTATAAATAAATATTTGATGGGTTAAATAGTTCAGAAACATTGAAAATTACATATTTTATGTTATATATCTATTACTATTAAAGAGTTTTTATTTTTATTATAACATATATTTATGCTTTATATTTTATGTCTCATATTTTGCTGTTAACTTACATTTATATATTTTATATTTATAGTATTTACATTTGAAATACATTTTATATGGTTTTTGTAGAATGAATTGTTTTATTTGACGACACACATTTTAAGACATTTATAATGTCTGCTGTAACGATTATAATATTTTCATCATTAATGTTTCATAATCCGTTGTATTGTATATTTATCAATTGTGCATTCGAACTGATGTCGAATGGAATTATTTTGAATTTGTAGCGGAATATCTATATATAGGAAAAACCGAAGTAGTAACTCGAAAACCGAATGGTTTCGAGGAGCTGGCTGCTTTTAACGGTATCCTGATATTTGTTTCGTGTGTATGCATTATGAAGCTTGTTAATACAAGAATAATATTTTATGAGGAATTATACAAGATGGTTTTAAATGATGGATGTGCCATAAAAAATATAAGACCGTCATATGATGACGGTATACATTATGCAATTTATTTTTTCACGGTATAGATCATTAAGTGGTTCACTTAAATTACTTAAATCTATTAGGGATAATTCCGAACAGAATGCTTATAACAGTATTTATATTCCTAGATTAAAATCTGATTTAATGAATTTAAATTCAGGCCCCATATCATCCTGTCTATTCAATTTAATTAACAAAAACATCTTGTTTTGGTTAGCTTAGTTTGTTAACACTTGAATTTTGTTATGCGTTTGCGTGGTTTTCATTTTGATAGTTTATAATAAGTACGATAGAGGTCGCAGAAAGGTGGGAAACTGCTGTTACAATGATATTTGTTTCAATCCCGGTGAGTGATAGAGGTATCATTATTTGTTTTATTATTGTGCTACTGAAAGTGGGGGCATAGTCCTCGAAATGCGCATCTAGCTAATAAATGCTTTCTGTTACGGTTCTTGGGTGATGTTTTATACATTTATTTAACGCGGTAGTGACGATTTTACAACGGTATACTTTGGCGGTAGGTGTAATGACGAGTATAGTAATTGACGCTATATAACATGAGAGAATTTAATCTCCATCTAGTGTGTTTGAAGATAGTTGCCAGTAATAGTAGTTCACATAAAATTATATTCAATATTACTTCCTTTGAATATCTAATTTAATAAATTTTCGGAATACGAAATCTAATTTTATTTGACAAGATGTTCAAGAATAAAGTTTTTTAAACGAATTAATTAATACAACGAATAGAGATAAACATTTCGTATATGTCATCTTAGATTATCTAATATTTTGGTGTCTTTGAATCTACTAAATCATAACCAAAAATCAAGCTAAGTAGACATATAATTTAAAATCTATTAACATTTATTTCTTTAGAAAAATGGATCTAAAAAAAGATCTAGATGAATATTTACTCTTGCAAAGTGATCAAAAGAAATCATTTAATTTGACAATGCCAATTATGCAAAAACCATTGTTGAAGATTTTTTTCAAAAATGATCAATCACCTGGAGAGGATAGTTGGTTTCAGGATAGAAAAAAAAAGTGCTGTCCGACTTTGGTAATAAACTATGATCGAAAATATATTAAATCAAAATTAACAATTTTATTTAGTCTAGAATTCAAAGGATGGTAGGTTTTGGAATATGTCTTTGCACGGGAATTCTTTGCTTTTCTATATCTGCAATGTATATTCCATTTTTGTTATTGAAGGCCAGAAAATTTGCATTACTTTTCACCATGGGTAGTACATTCTTTATTTTGAGGTAAGTGCGTTAATATTACTGAATAATGATCTGCAAAGACTTTTAAATTCCTTGCGTAATTGGAAAATGAAGTTTTCGTTGCCCCTAATGTTTACTACAAAAGGGGAATATAGGCTATTCAAACGATATGAAGTCGTCCTTAGTAAACTACACAGTGAAATGTATTCAGTTGTTTACTAATTATAATGAATATAAAGCCAGTCGTTGCATTTGCAATTCCTTTGCAAATGCTTTTAGAAAAAAAAACTAAATGACTTAAATCAAGATGTATATTTTGTTCCGAGCAAATATACCATACTTTCACCAGCAAATTTTATAATTGGCGCAATGCTAGTACTAGTATTTCCTATATCATCAATGTACGTAATATAGAATATCACCCAAATACCGTAACAAGCATCAACTAGCTAGATGTACATTTCAAGCGCTATGCGCCCATCTTCAGTAGCAAAGAAAGGTAACTGATTATTATTTTCGATTTCATAAGTAAATTTAATTGAAGGAAATTTAGAATTTAATATTTAATGAAATCATCAATATTAGATTTTTCAGTATCAAAAATTGCAAAGATGTCATCTACATATCTAATCCAAATTCTAGGAAAGTAAATTTCAGTTTCCTTTAAATTAGTTTCAAAATAACTCGTAAATAAATTAGCAATAAATGGACTTAAACAGTTTCCCATAGCTGTACCTTCCTTTTGCTTAAAGAATTTACCATTTAAGGAAAAACAATTCTGAGACATACATAATTTAGTAAGTTTTAAGTATTCATTAATAATAACATCATCCACAAAATTATAAATATAAAATCATCCTATTCAAATTAGTTCACTTAAATTACTTAAAAGTGTTTTGAATTATTCCGAGTAAAATGCTTATGAAAGTAAATACATGCATAAATCTAAATCAAATTTAATGAATTTAGATTCAGGCCCAATTTCATCTTGTCTGTTTAATTTATTTAATAAGAACTATTTTTAAATTTATTATTATTATTTTATTTATTTATTTATTTTGGGTTATTTTAGATTTCACAAACCAATATTTTTTGCTGTTACTTGTTATTTTCGTTAATTTATAATTTGTAATTTTTAATTTGTATTGTTTTTAAAAGATTTATAGGTCATATTATATGCCAATTTTGAAGTACTTCCGCCATGTTGACTTATTTAATAGTATATGAATCACGATTCGTGACAGAGGTATTTTATTTAGTTTTATCTTGTGCTACTGAAGATGGGCGCATAGCGCTTGAAATGTACATCTAGCTACTTAATGCTTGTTACGGTATTTGGGTGATATTCTATATTATAATTTAACACCGTAGCGATAATTTTTAAAATCAATGACGTGTTTTCAATTATGATTTGACAAAATTTTACATATATTGCCATTTTTGTTCGTATACTGCCTATTTGAACATTTGCTTAAATTGTAACTAAGCTGGACGATTAAATACATTTCTTCTAGTATATCATTGAAATTAGCAAAGCAAGAAAAGTTACAGAGCTTCCTTTACAAATTAGTTTTCAGTGTTGTAAAAATAGATATTCATAGTCGCTTCTTGCCCCCCTTAAGGTTAATTTGGTAACGATATTAGTGATAAATGTAATTTTTGTCCATGGATGAAAAAAAATGAGTTTAATTGTTTTTAACTGGATTTGTTAATAAATAATTGGTTCGTGGAATTTAACAATGTAGTAATAGCCAAATAATGTAAATATACCGTGTATATATATATACACACTTGACTAATTCTGAGTAAATCAAAAAAGCGCGAATAGTCGAGCGGAATGTCCTATACTTGATATATTAAGTAAATATTGTTACCATAGTATCACGTTATCAAATATTGGCTAGAATTTAATATAGTTAAAGTTATTCATATACAAAGCATAGGAAATGTGGCTTATGCACCTTAACAATTTGTTTATTCATACTGCCTCGTAACAAAACCACGGTAAAGCCTTATATTTCAAATGTGAACTAAATTGACTAATTGTGATTCAATATTGTCTATTATACAAAGTATAGAATACTTCTCTCAACGTGGATATAGTTATATTAAATATATGAGTTCTTTATTTTTTAAGTCTGTACAAATATTGAAATCATTGATGTGTTGCAGACTTATTTGTGATCATTCATATTAAATGAAATAGGTAATTAAATGACTTCGTTTTAATATCACGAATTTAATGACACTAGTTTCGAGCAAAGCTCATTGTTAAGTGCGAGTATACCTAAGTTTGTTACAGAGTTTATACATCACATAAATTGTGATAATAAAGTAGAATATAGCATCATATAATAAACATTCGAAGTACGTGAAAATTACAATATATCGAAGAGTTTGGAGCGTACTAAATATAGTTGATCGTTGAGGACAATAAAATCTGGGTTTTCGTATATTTAAATATTTATATGTTTTCCAGATAGCTAACTTGTAACACTTTTATTCGAATTATTTAAGGGAAATTTGCTCAGAAATTAATAATATGAAGATCCTTCATAATTCGGACGTATCACGTATCAAGCGAAACCACCGCCTGCTCATCTTAGCGTCCAGTGCCGTAAAATTTCAATACCCGGAGATGTCACGGAATAAAAAATTTCAATGATGCGCCAATGGTGCTAACAATAGTGCACAGACTCCTTAATCGGTACATTGCATTATTAGCGTTCATTGACTCAGGCTATCCATATAGTGATACTTCGCTAATTGCTGATCGGTGCAATTCTTGGGCGCACTAGTTCGGCATATCGATGTACGGATTATCAATGACCATAAATAGTTAAATCGGGAATCTTTCGACTTAATTGGCTGATTGTAGTGTGCTCAGGGGTGTTTTTGGAGGGATCCGAAATGTAATAAAGGCAATCGCAGTGAAGCACGGGATCATTATTATTTGTGCAGCACTAGTTCATTATTAAACTAGACCAGACACTAGCCTTTGTTCATTATTAGTTCTACATCATCGTTATTTTATACTACACACATTCTAGAATAACATTAAAATCATTTGAGAATGTACGTAGTTGTATTATTCCAATGCTACTACCATCCCTTGTCGCACTATATTATACCTTTTTTTATTATAATTTGTCTGATGTATAAATTCTGTTAAAAAACTTGGGTATACTCGCACTTGATATTGAGCTTTGCTCAATTTTATTGAAACTAGTCGTATCAATAAAATAATTTTTCGTAATATTAAATCAAGTATTATTATTATTTATTTCCTTTCAATATTAATGCTATTAAAAATATCTAATCTAACTTGATTGGATTCCAAGTAAATAGAATTTAATTATTGGAAAATCGTCACTACGGCGTTAAATAATTGTATAAAACATCACCCAAAAACCACAACACAAAGCATTTATTTGCTAGATGCGCACTTCGGAGACCATGCCCCCATTTTCAGTAGCACAGTAATAGAACAAATATAGATACCTTTGTCACTCACCGGGATTGCTATACAATTCATGAGTGAGTGTATATCCCTGTGAGTGACAGAGGCATCTTTATTTGTTCTATTGTGCTACTGAAAATGGGGGAATAGCCTCCGAAAATGCATCTCCGCATCTAGCTAATAAATGCTTTGTGTTATGGTTTTTGGGTGATGTTTTATACAAGAATTGAATTAATACCTCTTTTTTGATAGTGTGTCGTTCTTAATGGGTCCTATGGCATACTTTAAGTATATGTTTTCGCGAGAAAAGATGTTATTAACCATAACATACGCAGGCACTCTAGTGGCCACATTATACTTTGCGTTGGTTTGGCAGAGTACACCGTTTACAGTATTATGTGCCGTTGTCCAGGTGATATCGTTGTTATGGTCTGTGATTTCCAATATTCCTGGTGGCAGCACTGGACTGTCCTTCTTTGGTAGAATGTTCAAAAGCGGAGTTAGTAACAGTTTACCTATTTAAATTTTTATTAGAATATCTACACATAAAAATGTTTCTATATATATGTAATCTTAACTCATTGATCAAGAAAAGGAATTTGTACCATCGTTATTTATGTTTTTTTGAACATATGAACATATTCATTTTCGTTAATAAAAATATCTATTATATTGAGTTTAAAGCAACACTATCACAAATTATTCATAAGATACTATACAATATATTTATATTACAGAACAGAAGTAAATATGTATAATATATACGTTTGTAGAATCTGTTTTAAACGATTGATAGAACAATAAAAGATTTATTTCAATATTGGAAAGTTCAGTTTCTACAATACGATTATTGTAAGTCTAAATCGGTTAGTCGTAGATTTACGATTACTAGATGTTAATGCAATTTATATGGAACCGTGTATGTAATAAAAAAAAATAGCACATGCTAAACGTCAAACGCAATCTAAATTTAAAGGCAGTCTATTTTGCTGTGTACTCTCGGTGAAGCGGAAGCAATTTATTTAAATAGGGCCACTTTTTCCATAAACTCCTGTCTTCTTGCAGCTTGTTCATCCTCCATGCGTTTTCTTTCCCCTTGCTCTTCTCGAATTTCACTTTCAAATTTACTTAATTTGGACAATTCATTTATCTAAAAAGAATCGAAAAAGTGAAATTAGGACAAATTCCTTGACAAATTGATATGGGAGATTGGTGGTTAAACATCGTTAACTTCAATATTATTTAAAAAATTATCGCTACGGTGTTAAATAATAGTATGGAATATTATTATTTAAATATAGAAAAAAAAAACTGTTTAGAAACAATTTACGAACTTCTTAAAACTATTGTATAAAACCAGCGAGGGTATCGGCAATTTATAACCATATGCTTTTTGGGTAAAGAATTAAACGAGGAATTTATTAAAGGGAAACCACACATTTTATGGTAACGAGATACAGTTTTACTCTTAAAAACATAAGCTAAGATTGTGAAAATTGGTACAACATTAAGGCATTCTAACCTGCGTGCAACTACAATGAGATTTCAAAAAAAAATTCTGAATTAGTAAATTTTAAAATTATTTAATTTTTCTCTCTGTTTCAATGTATTACATATTGTCAGTGATGTGACAATACCTCCTATCTGCTTTGAACTTTTAATGAGTCGGGATATTTTCTGAACATGCAATAAACGTAAGAATCAGTTTGACATACGTAATTTTTCGAATTTTTGTAATATAGGAGGTATTGTCACATCACTGACGATATACAGTATTGCATCTTACAAATATTGATTAATTTTAAAGCCGTAGTTTGGTATCAAAATTAGCTATTTTTGGTGCAGCGAGATAACGACATCTATGAGATTTGGTTGTACTAGTAAGATGTTTACACTTAAAGTACCATATTATTGGATACATTTAATAATAGATAGTATTGAACGCTACGATAAATTTCAAACATTTTTTTTTTTACAAAGTTCTAATAGTGTGATACTAAATAAATTTTATTATATTTTTATGTCATTTAAAGGTGTTCTACATCCTAAAGTTACATTGCCATTACATTTGCTGTGTAAACATATATTAGTTTAAACACCTAAACTTTTAATCAAGATTTCATAAAGCAGATTCACGATATTGAGTATTTTAGGTAGATGCGAGATAGCGAAATGTTTAGCGAAATTAGCTTCTACAAATATAGAATATAGAAAGTGTAAATAGAGTTTCTAAAAAATATATTATTAACATGATTACAATAATATGTTCACTTGTTAGTCCAATATTTATACCCTTTATATGTAGAAAGCTTAC
This sequence comes from Leptodirus hochenwartii, assembly GCA_947310635.1. NCBI lineage: Eukaryota > Metazoa > Arthropoda > Insecta > Coleoptera > Leiodidae > Leptodirus > Leptodirus hochenwartii. Next base: position 14,186,674 of record OX371180.1, on the reverse strand, counting down.
GGTACCACCTGTGAATTATTACTTTGGCTTGGAAGAAATCTTTAGCACCGCCCACACCAACTTTATCTACATCGATCTCTGTGAGTTTGGCTAGCTGTGCCAGACCGCTATCTACTTCCAGTTCACCAGCACGAGCTTTTCGGTAAACAAGTAGAAATTCTCGGAAGGACAAGCGACCATCACCGTCCTCATCTACTTCTTGAATCATGCGCTTAAGAACAAGGTGCGTTTGTGGCGCCCCCAACTCTTCCATCATCCGTTTTAATTCATCCAGACTCAGATAGTTATCTCTATCAAACCTGACATGGATAATAATAATTAGACAAGGGGTTGTTAGAATTTACTGGCATTTCATAGATTAATTTATGAATCTCATGTTGACAATTAGAAAATGTTCGCAGTGAAAGGTAATATTTAAATAGTCGTAGCTTTTAAGAATTTTAAGAATTTTAAGAATAAGAATAATTTAAATCTGTATTCTTTTAAGAGGAAGGCCACATACATTTTTTTAGCATATGGCGGAGCGATCAGTAAAAACAAACGAACGTATGAGAATAATTATGGTATTGTAATAATAATCGTTTTTGTTAATACAATCAATTAGATATTTGTTTTGTATTCCAAATTACTTAAATTTTCCACTCGTATGATCTAACTTTAAATAATGTAAAAACTATTTATTCGTTATTTTTGACCGATATATCGATTTTATATATTTCATTTTTAGAATGTATACATAAATATATAGTCTTGCTAATTTTCTAAGAAATCCCCAAGGATTGATTTGAATAAAAAATCTGGATTTATAAAATATCTTGTTCTAGTTGTCCTAAAGTATATATAGGACAAACACGTAGACCCATTGAAATTAGATTTAAGGAGCTCATTTCAGAATAAATAGAATAGATAAAAGTGCTGTAGCCGAGCATATTTTTGAATCAGGTCATCCTATTCAAATTAGTTCACTTAAATTACTTAAAAGTGTTTTGAATTATTCCGAGTAAAATGCTTATGAAAGTAAATACATGCATAAATCTACATCAAATTTAATGAATTTAGATTCAGGCCCAATTTCATCTTGTCTATTTAATTTATTAATAAGAACCATTTTTAAATTTATTTTTATTTTATTTATTTTTTGTTATTTAAGTTTGACAAACCTAAACTTGTCAGTTTCGTTACTTATTAATTTAAATTGTTTTAAAAGATTTATAGGTCATATTATATGATAGGACTTATTTATTTAATAGTATATCAATCACGATTCGTGACAGAGGTATTTTATTTAGTTTTTATCTTGTGCTACTGAAGATGGGGGCATAACCTTCGAAATGTACATCTAGCTACTTAATGCTTTAAGTTACGGTATTTGGGTGATATTCTATACTAATATATAGTAGTTTAACCTTTGGGCCGTTATTACACTGCGCTGCAGGTTAGACTGCAGGATTATCTATAGACTTAGAAGTGATATTCCACTGCATTATGAAAATTTTCAAAAATATCCTTCCATTTCTATTTCTTAAAGATTTGTATAGTATATAGCAAAAGGCCTGAATTCCCTTGACATATAGTTACTACCATGTTACTACTTATATTCTGCGTATAAGTAGTACTTCATCAATTTTAAATCTTTTGGCTCGGCAAAATTTCACTATGCAGTAGAATAACAGTTTTACTGACTTTAATCCTGCAGTCGACACTGCAGCGCAACGTAATAACGGCCTTATGAGGAAATATTCACTCATTCAATTCAGCGTTATCGCATTATACACAGAGACGCTAAAATCATCGCGATTGCTAGCAACACTATGCATGTTAATACGATTTTTCTGGAACTACTCGGAATTTTAGCAATCTATAGTTGCCAATGTCCCATTAATGTCCCTGAATAACTATGAAGCTTTATGGTTTAAGCCGTGTTGCGCAGCAATATGAATATAATAATTCTTATATATTGCAAATAAACAGTGGGAAACATTATTTGGTATTATACCATTTATTTATATGTTTATTTACATATTTATAAAATATGTATTTTTTAACAACTTTATTGTTTAACAATGACATTTTGTTATTTAGTAATTTAGTAATTCATTAGATATACAATTCAATTCGCTGTACAGCTAGTGGTATTGACAGTTATTGTATAGTTATTGTATGACAGTTATTGTATTGACAGTATTGACAGGTATCACGGTAATTGAGAGGTATTTTATTTAGTTTTTATCTTGTGCAACTGAAGACGGGGACATAGACTTCGAAATGCGCATATAACTATTAAATACATTGAGTTATGGTATCCGAGTTATATTCTATACAATATTTTTTTTAGTATTTCGCAAAATGAAGCCAGTAATTCCTGCATTCGATTTAAGTTTTTAATGTAAGTTACATATATTATAGGATAGGATAGTCAGGAAAATTAGAGAATTTGAAATTAGAAATGGAGAGGCTTAAATTAGATATCGTAGGGATTAGCACAATTAAGGGAAGGATCAGATAGTTAGGTGGTCAGAATATAGAATAGTAACCACAGCGTTAGATAATGGGCATATAGGTGTAGGTTTTATAATGAATAGAAAATTACGATATAGGGTAAAGTGTTATTGCCAAGTTATTGACAGAATTATAGCTATTAGGTTAGACAGAAAACCAACAGACACAATAATATTACAGGTATGTATGCCAACCATAGGTCACGATGATGCTGAGGTAGAAGCAGTTTATGATGTGATTGAATCTAAGTTAGCAAATATAAAAGCGCAGGAAATTATAATTATAATAGGAGACTAGAATGCAGTGGTAGGAAATGGAAAGGAAGGATCAACGGTAGGAGAGCATGGAATAGGAACACGGAATTAAACCTAGGGGTGCTAGTTTAGTAGTTTTGTATTAGAAATAAGCTAGTGGTTGCAAACACGCTTTTTAAGAATCCTAACCGCGGGATATATACTTGGGAAATGCCAGGAGATATAGGAAGGTATCAGATAGATTATATACTAATTAAAGAGAGGTTTAGAAATCAGATTGAAAATTCTAGGAGTTACTATGGAGCAGATATAGATAGTGACCACAACTTAATAGTCCTGAACTCAGAGATGAAATTCAAGAAACTTATACAAAAGTCTAAACAGGTTAGAGTAGATGTTGATACATTAAAATTAGCCGCTGTAAGAGAAAGTAGAAACCATAGCCGATGGGACATCGAGGGACGACGTAGATAGCGAATGGAGGGATACTAGGAATGGGTTGACCACGGCAGCAAAAGAAGTATTAGGCAAGAAGAAAAGGGTAGGTAGAAAGAAATGGATAACTGAGGCAGTAGTTAACATGGCAGAGGAATGAAGGAAAGTTAAAATTATTAACACAGAAGCAGGACAGAGAATATATAAGGAACTAAGGAATTTAATTAATATGAAATGTAAATTAGGGAAAGAAGAATGAATAAAAGGAAAATGTGAGGATATTGAGGAAGATGTGAAAAGAGGTAAGATAGATTTGAGCTACAGGAAAATTAAGTCTCATTTTTCTAAAGTAAACACAAAACGAAACGTTATATATGATAAGCAAGGCGAGGAGCTCACAGAATATAAGGACAAAGCTAGCAGATTGAAGGAGTATCTCGACGATTTATAAAGATAAACAGAAAATGCAGAAGGCAGAAAGTGTAGAACAGATAGATCACGATGAGTAGGAGGTGCTAGCATTCTTAGATCAGAGTTTGTTACAGCATTATATGATGTAATGATTAACAGATCAACAGGGAGTATATATAAAAACAGCAGAATTAATAAAACATGTAGGGGGAAGATGCAGGAACGACTATATAGGCTAATTTGTAAAATACATAACCAGGGAGAGGTAACACATGATTTTCAGCGCGATAAATAGTATCAATGCCGAAGACGGTGGACTAATTTCTGTGCGAACTACAGAACCATTAATTAACGCATGAATCAAAGATATTGCTAAGGTTAAGTATTTATAGGAGGTTAGAAAATAAAGTGGAAAAAATCTAGCAGATTATCAATTTGGTTTTAGGAAGAACAAAGGAAAGAGGTAGGCTAAGAAGGTTAGTAGAAAAAAAGAATGAGAATAGGAAAGGTAAACTTTTTGAAGGCGCGACCCCTTTTGGTTGAAATGTTTGTTCGCGACCCCCCTACCTACTTGATTTAGCCACACTCAAAAACAAAGTTACTAAAATTAGTATTAATATAGCTAGATAAATATCTTCTAATTTTTCACGACCCTCGGGATACAAATTGTTACGTATGCAGCCCGCTACCTTTCATTGGTATGTAATCATAGTGCTAAGTTCCCGTAACGGTAAAGCCACCTAACAGCGCGTACGGAAAACTATAGTGCCAACAATACAGGCGCAAATACAATCTTATATAAGCGACGTAGATTGAAACGACACGTCATTTCCAGTGTTTAGTTCATAGTGACAAGTGCAACATCATATAACCAAGTAAGTATGAAATGCGGAAAGGCGTAACGATAAATGCAAACATACGCAATTTGTTACAGATGGATACATTTTTAACACTGGAACCTTCTACGCCTGACTACAAACAGCAAATAATAATAAATCGACTGTACAACAAATAATATCTCAAATATGGTTTCACCGTTATTTCCAATAAACCTCAGTGCGTACTTTGCAGTGGCGACTCGTGACATTTCAATCGTGAGGGGCGAATTTCTTAAAAAATAACCTAATATTGAGAAATCTTACCTAAAATGAATGTAAAATGATTAAATTCATTCATTTCTTGAAAGTGAATTCCACTCTTCTATCTTACATTGATATAAACTTTTCCAAAACTTTTTCGTTAAAATTGTAAATATCTTGCACCACATTTTTATTAATACACATCATCGCCAACCAAAATTTCACGCAACAAATAATACGTTTTAAAATACAGCGATTCTTCCTCACTTGTTCGTTATATTCTATTACATGTTTGCGATATGCAGAACTAAGTTAAATCATGATGTTTACTTTGCCAAGTAAAGCCAACTGTGCGCATGAACTGATATGGACTCGAGATGATTCATGCTTTCTTATTTTATCAGGAAGGTGATGCAAATCTTCATACCTATTCTGGCCCAATTCCGATCCATTTCATTTGCTGCAGGGTTGTAATTTAATATACATGGAAAGCACTACAATAAGTTGGAAAGTTCACAACCACATATCCATGTATTTTTTTTGTAAATATCTCTTGAAAAACGCTGCGTAAATATCCGGTTTTGTGCACTCCTTGCACAAGTTTGCGATAAATTTATCAGGCAGTGGCCTACCTAATTCTTTAATTTTTACTTTGTCCACAAGAGTAAGTCTACAAAACTCTATTTTCTATAAAGAACTAACACTATTCATTTTTATTAAATTATTTCTATTAAATATATTCTTGGAGAAACACGTGGCAAAATCGTACATACGTAACTCACAGAACAATGTAACTATATCTATATCAATTTTACTATGTACTAGGCTTCTCTGTTGGAAAGCTAAAGAATCGTAGCCCAGAATAGCATAAACAATGATATATTCTTAGCTGTACAAGCAGCGTGACGTCAAGTTGCTACGAAATCCAAAGCCGCTGGAATGTGTGTACATTAGTCGTTATATGGTACAAGCCAACCGAAGAAATAGAGAAGATATACTGCATACGATCGCTCTCACATATTGCTTGCAATAGAGTGAGATGAGTGCATATGCATTTAACTCGTATTAGGTCGTCTGGCTGGCGCTGGAATGTCGGCACCAATTTAGCTATATAGGTATTACACCACGCGAACGATAGATACAGATGATATACTGCATACGGTCGCTCTCACTCTAGCGCTTCCAACAGATAGGGCATATGCATTTGACTCGTACTTGCTAGCTGCCATAGCGTGTTGTGTGTTATGTTCGCGGCGCAAGCTTTACCTTTTAGGAAAAATAATGCCGAGATAAAATATCGCAATACAATTGTATATCTATAGTGATGCGCTCAATGTTCAGGAGGGGCGCATGGCCCTGCGGCCTTCATAAGGAACCGTACTTTGTAAACAAGTGCTATCAAAATAAAATACGAAGCCATCAAAGTTACCTCGACATTTAAATGCAAAACATCCGGAAAAGACTGTTGAATTCTTTGAAAGAAAGCTAACAAATCTACACAAGAAGCAAGAGACTTTTGCTTCCCCTGCCTGTGCTAATGAAAAGGCTTTGCCAGCAAGTTATCGAGTGGTATTTCGAATTGCAAAAGCCAGTAGGGCGTATACAATTGCAAAAACTCTTATTCTACCGACAGCTGTTGATATTGTGCAAATAATGATTGGTGAAAAAGATGCGAATAAATTCAGAACCATACTTCTCTCTAATAATACAATCCAAAGAAGAATATGCGACATGGCAGAAGATATTCGAAATCAAGTTCTTGAAAATAGTAGAAAATGCACTTACTTCTCAATGCAGATGGACGAGTCCACAGATATTTTCAATTGCGCCCAATTCATTGTCTTTGTAAGATATGACACCGATAATAGTATTACAGAAGATATTTTATTTTGTAAACCACTTGAAACAAATACCACAGGAAAGTGCTTATTCGACATTTTTATACAAAGTACAAATAGATGCAATATTGACTGAACCAAATGCATTGCTATATGTACCGATGGTGCCAAAGCTAAGACGGGAATTCGAAGTGGTCTCATTGTCCGATTACAAGAGATAATGCCAAGTGCTATATGGGTACATTTTTTTACACCGGAAGGCACTTGCAGCAAAATCTTTGCCTTCTGAAATGGATTGTGTTTTATGGTCTGTCATAAGTGGTCAATTCTATCAAAGGAAAAGCGTTGCAAACCCGTCTTTTCCGAAAAGTTTGTGAACACGTGGGTGCAATATATAAAAATCTTCTTTATCACACGGAAGTAAGATGGCTCTCGAGGGGTAAAGTTTTAATAATAGTTTTCCAATTAAGGGCAGAACTATTGATGTACTTTCAAGACGAGAAATTAGAATATGCAAATATATTTTCCGATTCTCTGTGGCTTCTTAAGTTGGCTTTCCTTGCTGATATTTATGAACACTTAAACATTTTGAATAAAAGTTTGCAGGGCCGCGAGGTTAATATAATAACGGCTAAGAATAAAGTTAACGGATTTATAAAGAAACTCGATTTTTGGTCTACTTTACCTAATAATAAGGAATTAGCCTCATTTCAATGCATTCAAGAAATCATGGAAAATTTAACTATGTATAATACTAGATATAAATCCTGTATTTGCAGACACGTAATTATGTTTACACAACTTAAAGCAATAGCTTTTTGAATATTACCCAGAAGTAACTAATAACAATAATGATAGTCACAAGTGGATACTGTAACGGGTTGCTTGGAGTTATAAATAAAAGCTAAATGCGCGCCTCGACTTTCGGCTCGATTTAAGCACTAATGACGTATAAAAGACGGAACGACATAAACAATACGCGCGCATGCGCTGGGCTTCGGTCGACTAGCAAGTAGTGGAGAAGGGCATATGTCTGGTAGCCACGTCGGGCCACAACAAGCCAAAAGTCTGGAGTGAAAGAGGGCGCCAATCTACGTTGCGAAGCTCATGTGCGTGAAGAAAGTACCTAATAGTTACGCTTGGTCCGTAGATGAACCTGGATAAAGAAAGCGCATACCACAATACACAAAGGGGTTATAATAAGCAAACCAACGAATATGCACAACAAAAGAATATATAATTCGCCCAAGGAAATTATTTACTATATGTAAGTACCAGATTAGGCACTAAAATCACACTCAGAACTGACGTTATAAATTATATGCGTTGAACGTTCTACCACATGTTCGTAAACTGTTGTAATACTATGCATAAAGTATATATAGGATATGAGGCGAAAATGTCATAACTAAAATTGAACCAAAAGAACTATAGAATATTTCAATATAACTTAAGCAGATGAGATGGTAAACTGAGAACGTGTAATAAAATATAAATTACGAGATATAACTGTATAAAAGCATGGGATGTTCACTCCAGCATTACTGTACGTGTGAACAAGTAGCTACCGTGTTCTTAGAAATATGGGACCAAACATCTGGAAATTTGTTCTCGCACATTAGAAATGAATACGAGGTAAATATCTCGACTTAATACAAATAGAAAGTCACTTAATACGTATCGTTGTCCTACCCGTTGCAACGGAAAGAGAATGCACTCTCATAACGAGTTCGCGGTCGATAAAAAAGCGTAACAGTTTCTTGTGTATGTTACAGATATGGGGCAAAATCACAGTATCACAAAATCACAGACTGGTGGGTTATGGCATCAAACGAACAAAAGTCGTCCAAACAGAATGTAACGAATTGCTTCAAAATTCGTGAAAATCAAACACCATATGCCATATCCCAAAAATCTTATTTGTGTTATTAATTGACTACTCCTAAATACTTGTTCTTTTTGTAAAGTATTCCTTTGATACAACAGGGTCTTCAGTTGGCAACGTGACGTCCTTTGCTTGAAGAAGTGGCTTTACATTTATCAATGGAAATCTCAATGTACGAAACTTGTAATCATCTTTGTGGAAAAAGGAATTCGAATATAACATTCACAAGACGATTCCTTCGGACCAAGCTCGATATATACTACGTACGAGAGGTTTATCTCCACATCGATCTTCGTGTGCACCATGCACAAAAAGCCCCAAATAGTAACTCGGCGGCGATAATGCCATGCGGGTAAAATTTTATAAATTGCACCAAAGTGGATTGGAATAATCCCGGCAACATCCAGGAATCATTCCACAATTAAGTCAATTTTCCATAGATCCCTTACAATACGAAGGATGACAAATTTTACCACCATAAAATTTTTGTTACGACTCAGGTAAAATGGCTTGTAATATTGGTACCTTACTCCACGGCATATCAGATGGAAGACCACTCAAAATGGATTTTTCAGATACGAGTCTCGGTCCTTATCTACCTTTAAAATGTGGTTGTACCCAATGATATGTCAAACGTAGCCAATTTGTAGAGAATAAGAAAAATAAAATAAAATTTCGTATCCAATTTGAATTTTGAAACAATTTCCCTAGCAAATAATATCTAATCCCTCTCAACCCTACTACGACTCATCTTGATTTAAAATAAAAAGTTCTAGTATAACCCGAATTAAACTAGACTGAGTTTTGGCCAATGTATAGGCACTCCTGTGCAAAGATGTTCAATTAGGCAAGGTGTCGCGAGGCCGGTCTGAAATACCCGAATAAACGGTGGGGTTGAAACTACGCAGAACGCGGGCTCCTTGCCAGCATAAACTCATGTAAAAGACCGTAGCCGTGCGCTCTTACAAGTATAGCGAAAGGTATGTCAAAATTATATCGTATGGTTAACCTACCAACTTAAATTCGTGAAAGCAAAGAAAATGGTACCGGAAGAAATTATTCTGAGATTAATAGTTGCTAGAGGCAAAGGGTTGCAAAATAAACTTTGTTACCATACAAAACTAGACACCTTACATATTCCGACTGGTGTAGTACTATCATGGAAGCCCCAAAACTTAACCCAATGCGGTCCGCTACGGACCTAAATGCCGAACACCGGTAGACGAACTACATTATGAACAAAACAGTATTGTTAATTGAATATTTACAAATTTAAATTTACGACACCTAAACGAACACGAATATTTACAACTGTACAGAGGATCGCAAAACGAATCATGTCCAGGTACAGCGCAGTCGTCGACAATTTGCATCGAAATATTACGGCCTTCTACCGCACCGGTCTTTAAAATAACCAGGGTGAGATATTCTCCAGAAGTCTCACCACGCCAAGAATGGTACTATGTTTTTTGGGACTACATATTATCAAAACGAAACGCCAAATGGAATAACGTGATAACATTACAATACTGAAGCAATTTTTCGACAATTCTGTTCAAATGTCTGAAATTCCGACGTATATGAAGGAAAAACTTATCGACTTATCTACTGATGAAATGCTGAAACTTGATTTTCTATTACAGAGCGCGAACCAGTTTTGGTTAAAGAGTAAACAAGAATACCCCGAGCTGGTAAATGAAGCATTAAAAATGCTAATACCTTTTGCATCATCCTATTTATGTGAATTATTATAATTTTTTTAAAGTTTTGCCTTGAACTCGAGAATGGTGTCATTATTTGTGTATCGAATACAGAACGCAGGTTCGAGAAGATAGCATCGCAACATCAAGCGCATTTATCTCATTAATATTTTGTATAATCATATAACTTTAATGTTTGTTTTCTTTTAGTCTAAGTCTAAATTTTCTTACTGAAAAGTTGTATGTGTTCAATATACAGGAGTTACAGAAAACCATTCGTTTTCTTTTGAAAATCCTCGCGACGCCCCTAGCTCCTTCACGCGCTCCCCTGGGGGTCTGGACCCACAGTTTGGGAATAATTCGTCTATACTATGGTATATGGAAGGCGTAGGAGTGTAATGACATGAAACTAAATTGTAAGAAATTTGCGCGACATTTAAAAATATATAATTATTAGTGTGTTATATATAATTATTAATTTATGAAATTAATATGCTTGCCATTTAAGATAAAAAATATTAGATGTATTAAAACGAAGGAAATTGAATAGGTTTGTAATTTGAGTACCCATTGTAGATTCCATTGCAAAAATATAGCAAAAATTATTACTGTTACAAGATAATACCATTTAGGATGTTTTTATTTCAATTATTTATTGTAATATCAAAAGAATTTGCATATTAATTACAAATTCCAAAATATACTCATACAAGAATGTTATCTACTATTAAATTTCCAAAAAATATCGCTTCTGTCGGAGCTAAATGTACGCAGTATGAATAGGATAGGAAAGTTAGAGAATTTGAAATTAGAAATGGAGAGACTTAAACTGGATATTGTAGGGATTAGTGAAGTTAGGGGGAAAGATCAAGTAGATACGTGGTCAGGAGAATATAGATTAATAACCACAGCATCAGATAATGGGCATACCGGTGTAGGTTTTATAATGAATAGAAAGTTGGGATGTAGAGTAAAGAGTTATTGCCAAGTTAGTGATAGAATTATAACTAATAGATTAGACACGAAGCCAACGGACACAGTTATAGTGCAAGTATATATGCCAACTTCAAGTCACGATGATGAGGAGGTAGAATCCATTTATGAGGAGATTGAATCTAGGTTAGCAAACGTTAAAGGACAGGATAATCTAATTGTAATCGGAGATTGGAATGCCGTAGTAGGTAAGGGAAAGGAAGTTTCAATAGTAGGAGAATATCGAATAGGAACACGTAATGATAGAGGGGATAGATTGGAAGAGTTTTGTATTAGGAATAAGCTAGTGGTAGCAAACACGCTTTTTCAGAATCACAAGCGCAGGATATATACGTGGAAAATGCCAGGAGATATAGGGAGGTATCAGATAGATTACATACTGGTTAAAGAGAGGTTTAGGAACCAGATTAAGAATTGTAAGAGTTACCCTGGAGCAGATATTGATAGTGACCATAATTTAGTAGTCCTGGACTCAGAGGTCAAATTCAAGAAATTACAGAAGTCTAAACAGGTCAGAGTAGATGTCGATAGGTTAAAATTAGCTGATGTATGTGAAAAGTACAAGCAGAAAGTAGAAATCATGGCTAATGGAACATCTAGGAACGACATAGATTGCGAATGGAGGGAAATCAGAAATGGGTTAACTACAGCAGCAAATGAAGTATTAGGCACAAAGAAAAGGGCAGGTAGGAGGGAATGGATCACGGAAGAAATAGTTGAAATGATAGAAGCAAGAAGGAAAATTAAAATTGGAAACACAGAAGCAGGACAGAAAAAATATAAGGAACTAAGGAACTTAATTAATAGGAAATGCAAGCTAGCGAAAGAAGAGTGGATAAAAGGAAATTGTGAGGATATTGAGGAGGATATGAGAAGAGGTAAAGTAGATTTGGGCTACAGGAAAATTAAGTCACATTTTTCTAAAGTAAAACCAAAGGGTAACATTATATGTGATAAGCAGGGTAAGGAACTCACAGAAAATAAGGAAAAAGCTAGAAGATGGAAGGACTATCTTGAAGATTTATATAAAGGTAGGCAGGACATGGAGGAGCTAGAAAGTGTGGAACAGATAGATGAGGATGACTTAGGTCCTAGCATACTTAGGTCAGAGTTTCATAAAGCATTAAATGATTTACGGAATAACAAAGCAGCGGGGATTGATATGATACCAGCCGAATTAATAAAACACGCAGGGGAAAAAATGCAGGAGCGATTATACAGGTTAGTTTGTAAAATATATGAGAAGGGAGAAGTACCACAGGATTTTCAGCGTAGTAGAATAGTAACAATGCCGAAGAAAATAGGAGCTAATTTGTGTGAGAACTATAGGACCATTAGTCTACTATCACATGCATCGAAGATATTGTTAAAGATTATTTATAGGAGATTAGAAAATAAAGTAGAGGAAAGGCTAGGAGAAGATCAGTTTGGTTTTAGGAAAAACAGAGGGACGAGGGAGGCGATTCTAGCACTAAGAACGGTAGTAGAAAAAAGAAAGAGGGTAGGAAAGGTTACTTGCATAGCTTTTGTAGATTTAGAAAAGGCATTTGATAATGTAGATTGGGACATAATGTTTAGAATTTTAAAAGAAACGGGTATAGATTATAAGGATAGGAGAATAATTTTTAATTTATATAAACACCAAACTGCCTTAGTTAGAATTGAGGGGGAAGAAGAGGTAGCAAAAATAGGGAAGGGAGTTCGGCAGGGATGTACACTTTCACCGTTATTATTTAATCTATATATAGAAGATGCAATAAACAAAGTAAAAGAAGAGTATAGTGTAGGTGTGAATGTACAGGGAGAGAAAATATATATGTTGAGATTCGCCGACGATATAGCTATATTGGAAGAAAGCGAAAAGAATTTAGAAAGGGTATTGAATGGTATGCAGGCAGTATTGACTAGGGATTTTAACATGAAAATAAATATAGGTAAAACTAAAGTGATGAGGTGTGACAAAAAGGAATGCAGTAGAAAAATGAGGATCACAATAGGAGATAATAGAATCGAAGAAGTGTCAGATTTTTGTTATTTAGGCAGTAGAATCACAAAAGATAATCGAAGCAAGGTAGATATAAAGTGTAGGATAGCACAGGGTAGGAAGGCATTCGTAGAAAAGGAACAGATTTTAAGATCAAATATTGACTTGGGTATTAGAAAAAGATTACTGAAGGTATATGTTTGGAGGGTAGCACTGTACCGGTGTGAGGCGTGGACTATAGGAAAGGAAGAGAAGCGTAGATTACAAGCATTCGAAATGTTGTGTTATAGGAGGATGATGAGGATTGGTTGGGAAGATAAAGTAACAAATGAAGCTGTACTAGAGTTAGTAGGGGAGAAGAGAAGTATTTGGAGAGTGTTACAGCGTAGGAGAGACAGATTAGTAGGGCATATTCTTAGGCATGGGGGGATTATGCAATTGATCATAGAAGGTAGAGTGGAGGGAAAGAGAGGGGTAGGTAGGCCTAGATTGGAGTATGTGAGTCAGATAGTTGAAGACGTTGAGATGAATAGCTATAGGGAGATGAAGGGATTAGCTCAGGATAGATCGGCATGGCGTGCTGTTTCCAACCAATCTTTAGGATTGCGGACTCTTTAACGGAGCTAAACGATTATACATAAAAACATATGTGATTGTGATTTTTTTAAATCAGTTTTGAACGTACAAGTTAGGAAAGGCCTTCCTAGAGAATCCTTCAGGATCCGCAGCTGCAAGCAGCGTTATTTAGGTATCCAGGCATTTATTTTTATTAATTAATACCTAATATTAGTATAGAATATCACTGATATATAATAGTATAGAATATACTATTATATATCAATATAATAGTATATCAATCACGATTCGTGACAGATATTTTTTATTTAGTTTCATCTTGTGCTACTGAAGATGGACGCATAGCGCTTGAAATACGCATCTAGCTACTTAATGGTTGTTACGGTATTTGGGTGGTATTCTATATGATAATAAGCGTATTATTAATTTTCATTAAATATTAAGAATCGGTTTTTCTATACTAAAAATAAGTTATTAGATAGTTTTATTCATATTGAAAAGAAAAAGCGAATGATGATTAGAGGCAAGGTTTTCTTATATCCTTTCCTATCTGACGCAAAAAAAAACTTGCTAAATATAGCGGACAAAAACTTACGTAATTCACATTTACGGAAAATAGAAGAAAGCGAGGTATCATAAGTGGGGTTGGGTTCAATAATAAAGATGATCAAAGATGATCAAAAATATGACACTATAATCCATCGAATTTCAAATAGCCAAGATGAAACAATTGATTAAAACAATGATGAATTATCAGATATCATTAACTACAGAAGCTATCAACAAGTTCCATAGAGGAATTTTCAACTTATCAGCTAATCAACATATTCTAGATTCAGAGTTACTCCAAATTACAACAACAGTGGAAGAGTTTCATATGAAAGATTCCACAGTGGAAACTAAGCTCATGATATTAACAATATTTGATTAATATTATGAGCCAAATGATACTTGCCTCGAACAATATCAATCAAATATTAGATAATCTTGAAAACTCCATGACATTCTCTAAGTTGAATGTATTTCATTCATCAATAATTGAGTCAGAAAATATTCTTTCCGCGATACAAAATGTTACTTCATTATTAACTTCGGATAAATTTCCTTATGAGCCCAAAATTGAAAATATACCGTTAATTGAAAAGACTTCAATAGTTAAAAGTTATATTAGCAAATAGTGAACTAGTCTTCATAGTACAAATTCCAATAGTAGAAAGTAAACCATATCAATTTTATCATTTATTCACATTGCCAATACAGTTAGAAAATCAAATATTTCAAATGATAGTTTCTAATTCAAAATACCTTCTTCTAAATGAGCGAAATTATGCACTTATAAACGACAAATGTTACGAAATAAAACCCAAAGAATTTATTTGCAATACGAAACACACGCATCTCATTAACAACACAGCTCCTTGAGAGGTACAATTATTATATTCTACCCTTGCCAACGGTTCTTGTAAGAACGAGGTCATCAAGATGATGACCTCAAGATGATAAGAAGATTCAGCAAATCAACAGTCAGCAGTGGATCATCGTTTTACCTAGGAAGAACGTAACAAGTATCTGTAATAACAAAGAAGAATAGCCACCTTTTCAAGGAAGTTATCTCATAAGTTTATGAAACAATTGTAAAGTCATAATAGAAGAAGTTGTTTACGATAATTTAAAAGTTTGAACTTTCCTCTTGCTATTATTCCGTTACCCAAATTAGACATAGTTATACCAGAAGAATTAAGTGTTAAGAAAACCATGTTATGAAACCATCTGTATTAGAAGACATCAATCTGGACGAAGTTCATCCAATCAAGAACAAACTCAAGCAAATGAGAGAAATTAATTAACCAAATTAGCGCTTATACAATCTTTCTTTATGTTCTAATTATTACAGCTATAATAGCTATCTTTATAAGGAAATTGAAGGGAAGAAAACATCAAGAAACACCAATGATAGAAATTCCTCTGGGAGAAATGTCCATTTTCAAATCCACGTAGATATCATCCCCTGGATTTTCGTCTAAGGGTGGAGAAGTTATGGCATCTTATAATGCTGACGCTAATAAAATATAGTAAGATATAAAAGAAGCCACACGTAGATGTAAGTTAGTTATAGTCTTTACGTATAGTCTATAGAGTCAATCAGAGTCTATAGACAAACTTACAACACAAATTTTGCTCGACTTAAGTAAAGCTTTTGTCATCATTTCTCACGCTACCTTGCTTTTAATTCAATACTATGTAGGTTTTGAGAATTCAGCATGTCTGATGATCAGGATTTATCTGCATATTCGACAGCAATGTGTAAAATTAGATGATAAGCCTTCTAGCTACCAAAGCATTTTAGCGGGAGTACCACAAGGATGGATCAATTAGGGCCGTTATTTTTTGCAATTTATACATGTGTACTCTCGTCTAAAATTTGGTACTATAAATCACATTTTTTGCCGATGACACGCAGCTATATTCATTTTTGCGAAAAGAGATTGACATAGTTATGTTGCGTATCAATGAAGATATCTGCAACATTAGTATAGTTTCAGAAGAATCAGCATTAATCTTAGTATTAGCATTAATCCTACCTCTTAGCATTAATCCTACCAAAATATTCATTACTATTATTTGGCAGTAGAAAATTGAGGAGGGAAATTGCAGATGTCTTCAGAATAAAAGTTATAGATACCGACGTAGCTCCATCAACTGTAGCAAAAAATAATGGGTATAATTGTGGACTCTGATTTAAATCTCAACAAATATATTATGAAATATATGCAAAAAGCGTTTGGAGTACTTAAGAATAGTGCTGGGAATAGTTCCGGTGCACCGGTTTATTTTTTGTCGAAATCTGGAAACCAAAACAATCTCGGTGCGCCGGCTTTTGGTCAGATTTTGTTTTTGGTAAAAATCGATTTTCGGTTAGCATTGGTGCGCACCAACTACCGATTCTTACCAAAACACTGTTGGTAGTTGGTACGGTATGGTAGCCACTATGCTCAGTTAATTGGCAATGGCTCTTACACAAGCTACTAGTGCTGGGAATATTTGCCAATCAAACCGGTGCGAGTGATTTTCACCAGTTCACCGACTAATCGTTTTTATTGGATTTGGGTGAAAACTGGTTTTCGGTGAAAACCGGTTTCCGGTGAAACACGGTTTTTGGTGAAAACCGGTTTTTAGTTTACACTGGTACTGATTCATACCGATTCTACTGATTCATACCAAACCGCGTTGCTTCGAATCAACGCACTGGTTTGAAGTAACATACAAATTCAATTTTCCAACACGTTGATACAACGTTCAACGAACCAGTATGTGCAGTATGTGGGGCATGGCATATAAGTGGCGTTGCTTCTGTGCAGTACACTGATTGTAAAATAGATGATGAGCTTGGGGCATACACTGAGTCTAGGACTACAAAGTGCCTGTGCCAGTCACTGGACAATATGTAAAATTCTGCAATTTTATATCGAAAATTTAAAAAAATTCTTTAGAAACGTGTAATTGTTTATAAATTTAGAATTGACGTAAATCTATATATATATTTTTTAAATTATCACTACGGTGTTAAATAATAGTATAGATAATAACATATTTATAATAATATAATAATATTTGGGTGATATTCTATAATAATATATTAATTCATAACAATTTCAGCGGATGATGGATACAACATAATTTCAACTGTACTTTAGTTTTCCAAGTTCTTCAAATGCATCCCATTATAATGTTCATGCAGTTTTCAACTAATGCTCATAGTTGAGGAGAAATATATATAATCGGTGATTGCATATAGAGGAAATGACTAAAAACAATTTACAATATCAATATTTTTATAAAATAATTTCGCCATATATCTCTTTATATTCGCACTTTTATATTGAAAATTGAGCAAAATTTATTAACGTGTGTATTTCTAATATTTTTCTCTTTGTATTTTAAATATTTTTCCTACCAATGTACCTATTCAATTACTTGTATACAATGCTATTACGCTTATGAGTCTCTGTAAAGTGTAAAAAGTCCACATCTTTTCGCAGCACTATATTTTACAAAATATAGAAATGTCTTCAAATATAATAAATGTAAAATTACATGTGTGCCTTAATTTGTATTTTCCTCTTCACAACATTTCATTTACACACAAGTAAACCAGTGTACCCACCCGGTGCGGCGCATTTTAGGTGGACAATACACATTTTAGGTGGACATTTTTGCTGTCCACTCTTAAATACTTGATACGCCACTGAATCCCATAGAAAATGAATTTTTATATCAAGAAGCAGCCTAATGCACAAAGCACAGTGCAATATAATCATTGCTCGGCATATCAATACTGTATAATTGTGGAATCATATCTTATCTTTCGTCTGCAAGAGATAAATAAATAGTATTTTTAATCAAATTCTACATGCTTAGAGAATAGGTGAATGTAAACTTATGTAAAATTATTCTCTATATGCATTATCATTTTGCTGTGGTCGCTGTTTTTTTATGATTTTTTTTCTGATACCAACACCAGTATAATGAGCTTGAAATTGTATATTTTTCAATTTAATAATAGCATATTTTGTTTCGTTTTTCACTTTAGAACAGAATCTTTGCTTTGAAAATCTTCCTTTGGTTCAAAACTTTGCATAAGATTATTTTAAGATAAAGTTCAAATTTTTTAAAATACGTAATATCATATTATTTAATATTTAATATCTACTAGAGTACTAGCTATGGTAGAGCTTTACCGCCTGCCTCTGCTGCTCTAATAGAAATCAACTTGCATTGACTTCATTATTCTGAGTAGCTTGAGTAAGAGCCATTGCCAATGAACTGAACATAGTGGCTACTAGTGGTGCGCAAAATGATCATTTTAACTAACCCGACCCGAACCGCAACCGACCCGACCTGACACTAACACGCACCCAACCCGACCCGCACCTGCATCCTACCCGCACTAACCCGGCCCGATCCGCTAACCCGAACTGATCCTATCCAACCCGTAATTACTTGAACCTATCTACATTAACCCTATGAAAGTATAAATTTGCAATAACAATTAACCTGAGTCATTACTTGACTCACACATAATAAGTTTAAAGAAAAACGAGTGTATAAATATTATATATTTTACGTATAATTATTTAGGAATTTATAAAATGTTTTAGGTTTTTAGTGTGCATTGTTATTATTATAAAGAACCAAGATATTGTCAAATGTATATTTTCTATTTCTCCTATCGCAATTATTTCTCCGTTGTTGCATTATAATACGAAAATTTTATAGTTACGATTTGAGTTAAGATTGAATTTTAACCTAATTGAAATATTGGTATAAATAAAAACATATTTGTATGTTCCAATTACCAATTCGTCAACCTACGATATTTAACAAAAACCTATTATTTCTTGGAAGCAATCTCTTTAGTTCATTTTACATATTTAGAAAGTTGTAATTTTACACATACAGTTGCCTGCAAAAAAGGTACAGTGCTTCTCTAGAAAACCTTGCAATAGCTTTACGACACCAAAATACTTACTTTAAGGTCTAATTGTGCCATGTCCACGAGCGTGCTGTAATATTTTCATTTTTTAATTTAATTTCAATTTAATATTTACAAAATTGAAACTTATATAATATAATATTTGTTATATTATATATTATAATGTAATTCTACTTCCATTATAAAAAGAAAATTAGAAAACTGATGTTATTTCTTGAATTGTATATTAAATATCTTGTTGCTTTAAACCTGACGGTTACCCAGATGATAGTGATGACGTTGCTGATCTAAATAGTACGATTCGCGAAATTATTCCTGACCTAATTAGTGACTTTAACTGTTTAAAAGTGGAGGCAAAATACCTTAAAGCTATTATTACCGATAAGGAGCTAATTATAGCTACCTTGATGGATAAAATAGAGCTACTGAATGAGAAAATTACATTTAAAGCTAATACTGTTCCTGCGGTGACATCTACAAACCAATTTGCGAACCAAAATAATGTTCCAAATAAATAGGCCAGTGAAGTAATCAATAATAAGTCGAAATCATGTGACCCGATAATAGAATTTCGCGTAAATTCAAATTTTATCAATTCAATATCCGCTGGAACGGTTGATATACATAGTAACAATAACAAAAACAACTCACGTGCATCTAGTAAATAACACACCAGCTGCAATAATAATATAAACAAAAACAATGGAGCTATTCCGAAAGAGGTTATAGTCAATCAAATATCAGCAAATAATAAAAGTATGGTGCCTAATTCCAAATCTGGAGGTTGCTCGGAGATGATAGCGGATCAAAAGGATAAGATGATCGACATCATACACTTAACCAAAAGTGCTGACTTACGAAAGCACGTATCAGCACCAAACATCTCGTCAAACGTCAATGATGGAAATAATGCATCATGAGCGCTGCACCAATTGAGACGCCGCAAAAGGGGGATTGCAACTGGAAATGTAGTTACCAATTCCTCTCTCAAAAGACTAACAGCAGTTGAAAGGAAGTCATGGATATTCCTTTCAAACTTGGAGAAGGATGTGCAGACGACGGATGTCTTGGCTTGTCTAAATGAAGTTAAGTCAGACGATGGATACGTATGTGAGAAATTGACTTTCAAAAACAACACCTGCGCTTCTTTCAAGATAGGGGTACCTTCTTCCATGGCATCAACCTTCCACTTGTTGGACGTTTGGTCTGAGGGAGTGGTAGTTGACTGCTACCGCTCCAGTAAAAGAGAAAATTTTCACGGGATATCACCTCAAGAAACTCCAAAATAACAGCCGAATGCGACATTAAAATCAATTCAGCTTTCTCCGCAACGAACAATAGCTATTCCGAATCCGCACTTCACTTATTCTACATAAATATACAATGTTTAAGAAACAAACTGTATAACTTAGAAGCATTTTTAGAATCAATGAATGCCGAAATTGACATAATTGCACTCACTGAGCACTGGCTTAACGAAGACGAATGTTTAACCTTTAAATTAAGTGATATCATGAACACTGCATCCTTCTATTCGAGAACTTCCTATTCACACGGTGGTGTTATGATACTATGTAGGAACAGTATTCCGAATAAACGACTCAATAGTATTAACAATTTATCATGTGATAAACACTGCGAAATTTGTGCTATAAATTGCTTTTCGATTAATGTTATCATATGTGTATATAGGTCGCCGTCAGGTGTTTTTAACGTATTTATTGACACAATTACAAGGATACTAGATGGTCTAAATTTAAATCACAATAAAATTGTTATATGCGGTGATTTTAATATTAATTTTAACATCACGAGCAAAAATAGAAATTACTTGCTGGATGTATTAAATAGTTTTGGCTTTTGGGTTGTTCCATGCCAAGTGGCCTAATTTACAATCAAATTTTTAGTCACCATCTTCAATCTTGCTGAAATTTGGTGTAGGTATAAACATATGTCTGAAACGATGCTTTGTAAAATTTCAACTTCATAAGTACTATAACAGTGGTTCTGGAGCCTCCAGCATAAAGGTCACCCATGCAAAACCGATGCACATTCGAACAAACTGGCAAGTTTCAAGGGGGAGCTGTTGTACAACCACAGTAGCTATCACTCTGAAAATTTGCACTCTATGAGAGCTTTTAATGCTTTAAATGATGGTTGTATTGCGAAGTTTTAAAAAGTTATAGTTTTGTTACTGTTATGTCACAAAGTTGCCCAAATAATCCGTCACGTCAATTTTGGGGCAGATTTTTGTTGCTCATAACTTTTAGAAAAGACCTTGTAGAAACGTATGCTTTGCTGAGTTATTTAATCCCATTACTGCTTTTAAGCTGCCAAAGTATCAGCTATTAAGCTCACTTTATTGTCAAGATATGTGCTATTGAACACAAGGTAAAAATTTTATTAAGCAAATTTTGTGCATTTTCAAAGTCAAATAGCATAAAACCTTTTTCTTCAATCAAGTTCTTTCTATTACCAATAGAAAGAGCAGTCTTTTTTCTTTGAGAGTCATCTTGTTTAATTTTGGAGAACCATTGCTTAATGCCAAAAAAATTACTTTGAAAATGACACTTATTTGATTACGCGACCTGACATTACAAACACAACCACGCTCGACGCTGTGGATTTCTTACCAAGGATCCCAAGCCAAGGGTGGGTTTCTTTATGGATCCCGAGCAAAAGTGATACATTGTTCCATCAGTAAAACTATAGATGATTTGTTGAAAAGTTGCTTCATTATTTTATATTTGATTGAAATTTATCATCAATATCCAGCATGAAGGCCTCTTTTAAACTAAACTGCCTTCCCATTTGTGCAGCTTTGGGGACTGGAATATTGGCTAAAATGTGCTCTTCTGGTATCCAACAGGTATCTTTTCTAGAGGGCCAATAAAACGAATGTGCTATTCCATGTGGATGCATAAAATTGACCAAGGCATCATGCTGTTCAATTGAAATTTCACAGATATTGCCAATCCACCAATTGTTGTCGTAAATGCAAGCAATGTATTGTCCTGGATGAAGATTAGCAACAGATAGAGATGAAAAACTGGTTGTAGCAAATGGGTTTACAGAAGCTGCACCAACTGTAATGCACCATTTTGGTCTCAATTCACAGAACTTTGAAAACCCAACTTTATCAGATTCGTTTTTGACTCGATAAGCTGTATATAATTCTTTCAAGTTGCACAGTATCAATCGTTTTTGCATTTGAACTTTTGTACCTTCAGATGTTCTTACTGATAAGCAATCTTTCTTTCCAGGGCATATTCGTGTAAACTCATCATCTTCGTAAAAGCAAAGTATTCGTTGTTTTACTTCATCAAGCAGTTTTCTCCCTTGCTTCTTTCCCGGCATTGACAGTAGCCCATTTTCCATTTTTAGCTTCCTTGATTTCTTCACCATTCTATCGGAAACTTCAAATTCTTCCATAGTTCTTTTTATTGACCATTTAGCTGGAACTAGTGTCAATATCTGCAACTTTTCTTGACGGCTTGTACTTGAAAGCTTTAGTTTTTGCTTCAGTCCTTCTAGGAGTTCATCACATGCTGAACAGTTTTCACACTGTTTACTTGTACTTGCCGCCTTTATATCACTGGATTTAAGGTGACTAAGGGAGGCAATTTGTTCAGCAAATGTTGCCTGCACCTGGTTCAATTTTTTTTTACATAGTCTTTTGAATCTTTTGATGTTAATCGTGGAATTTTAACAGGAGATAAGCCGATAGCTGTCAGACTTGAGTTCATCTTTCCACAAACTACCACTTCGTCATCACTATCAGATACTGAAGATGCAGATGGTACTCCTGACGCTTCTTCTTCTTCTTGGTTTTTCATTTCCTTTCTACATGTTGGGCATAATTTTTGGCCAGGCTTAACATCTTTTTTTGTTAGCTTCATTAGGTAGTCTGCTGTTCGTAAGTCAATGGGTCGCAAACCTTTCTTTGGTGCATGATTTTCCTTTCCAAAAGGATTATAACACGATGTCTGCAGCAACTGGAAATTTGTTAGAAGCCTTGCTTCATGATGCATGCAAATTGTAGAACCTTCGTTAAATTTCAATCCAGATCGTCGACTTAGAAGTTCTTTTTCTTCGCTATTAAACTGATTTACCAGTTTTAAGACAGCTTTGTGAGAATGGAATCCTGAATAGTGGCACATTGAATCATCACAGTTTCCTATGGTGCATTTAGGTAGGTTCGCTTCAATTTCCATGATACAAGGCACGTTCTGGTGTTTGGTCAAATCAAGAAGTAACTACAAAAAAATTATGTAAATAAAGAATAAAAGAAAAAGTAAAGAAAAAATAGAGCACCTAAATCAAATTAAGATTGAATATATAAATGGGGTTTTTAGTGACCCTAAATTCAGATGATGGTAATTCTAGAATGACTGATAATCATCTCCCTGTAGGTTGTGTTTGTAATGTCAGGTCGCGTAATCAAATAAGTGTCATTTTCAAAGTAATTTTTTTGGCATTAAGCAATGGTTCTCCAAAATGAAATAAGATGACTCTCAAAGAAAAAAGACTGCTCTTTCTATTGGTAATAGAAAGAACTTGATTGAAGAAAAAGGTTTTATGCTATTTGACTTTGAAAATACACAAAATTTGCTTAATAAAATTTTAACGTTGCGACTAATTGCTTATATCCTGACAACAAAGTAAGCTTAATAGCTGATACTTTGGAATTTTAAAAACAATAGTGGGCTTAGTTTGCTCACCAAAGTACATCTTTGCAGGAGGTTTTGTTTCAAAGTTATAAGCCTCAAAAATTTGCCCCTAAATTGAGATGATGGATTATTTTGGCAACTTTGTGAGGTAACAGCAAAAAAACTAAAACTTTTTAAACCCTAGAACTGAAACCTCTATGGAAAGCACAAAAAGTTGTCCTTAATTGCCATTTTTCAGGATGCTAGCTGTTACAGTTTCAAAACAGTAGCACTTGAAACTTGGCAATTTATTCGCGCGCGCGTTTACATTGCAGAGGTGACCCTTTTTCAGGAGGCCATAGCGCCCTATCTATACTACTAATAAACGAGAGATTTTGCACAACATCATTTGAAGGAATGTTCAACACCTACACCAAATTTCATCAAGATTCAAGATGGTACCAAAATGGTCGTTAGGCCACTTGGTATGGAATGACCCTTTTATAACTTAGTCAATAGTTCAACAAGACAATTGAATTGTATTGATAATATATTTATAATTTTTTTAGATAAAATTTTAAGACTGAAGTCATTGACGCTTCTTTCTCTGGTCATTTTGGAATATCACTCCAATTAAATATATCTAAACCGTCTAACTCGATATTGACTAAGAAATGTAGGCCTGTTACAAAACAAGGTTTATCGATTATGCACAACATGTTATCCAATTGTGACTATCACTACCTATCAAATAATTACGATGTGAATATGAAATTTGATCTGTTTATGATGAAAATAGCGAATATATATAATCTAGCTTTTCCAGAGATAGTAATCAAAGGTAAAAAGACTGATAACGGGTTGAAATGGTTTAATAACGATCTTAAACAGATGCGGAATCACCTGAGGTTACTAAACGAATTTTATATTAGATATAAAACTCCCGAAATGATAGCAATTAGAAACAATTTTAAAAATACATACTTACGTAGAATAAAAGAAACAAAATTTAAAACTACTTATAATTATATAACAAATTCGCGTAATGCAATTGGAACTATATGGAAAATAATAAACGCTAAACGTGTAAGGCAGAATTGTATCGCAGATTCTACTTTATCAGCCGATCAATTTAATAAGTACTTCGTTAATGCGCCCAGATTAACTGTTATTAACATTACCAGCTCAATCTTGGATCCAATTGCCATTATGTATAACTTCATTCCGAATAACATATCGTTTACGCTCACAACTATTACCTTAATTGAAGTCAGAGACATTATGACTTCTTTAAAAAACAACAGCACCAAAGATATATATGGTCTTAGTAGCAATCTGATAAAAAAGAATATTAAATGTTCTTCTATATCCGCTTTATATTCTCATAAATCTTTGTTTCAAGGAGTCTGTCTTTCCAAATGCTTTAAAATCTGCTATAGTCATTCCTGTCTTTAAAAAAGGTGATACTAACAAAGTAGAAAACTACCGGCCTATATCCTTACTGCCCATCTTGTCTAAGATTATTGAGAGAATAATAGCCAATAGAATCACAAATTACTTTGAGGTAAATAATCTCTTCAATAGCAATCAATTTGGTTTTAGGAAAGACTTTAGTACTGAGGACGCAATCAACACTTTCGTTGATACAACAATCGGCTGTTTTGAGAAAAGTCAATTCATGTTATCTTTGTTTCTGGACCTAAGTAAGGCCTTTGACGGCATCGACCACACCATCTTATTAAATAAATTGGCAAAATATCATTTCAGTGACAGCAGCTTAATATTTTTTAAATCATATCTGCTTAATCGTTCTCAAATTGTTAATTACAACCACAATAATTCACACAGTAATGTTGTTAATATGGGAATCCCACAGGGCTCAATTCTTGGCCCATTACTTTTCCTTATTTACATTAACGACCTTCCTGAATACTTATCTGAGTACGACTGCATTCTTTATGCGGATAATACCATAATCCCGGTAATAGAAAATAATATATCGACTGCCTTTCATAAGTGCAGGTCGGCGCAGTCGACTGCCTTGCGATGGTTCAATGCCAACAAGCTTTGTATGAACGAAGCTAAAACTTCAAAGCTCCTATCAACACTAAGACATACTAACGAAGAAGATAATGATAGATTGAGTACTAAAGTTAAATTTCTTGGCGTTTATTTAGACCCTACTTTGAATTGGTCACACCACATTGATTATGTTGCCAGTAGATTGCGTAGAAATATTTATGTTCTTCGTAATTTGTCTGGCGTTGTTTTAAGCGCATTCTCTTATCTGCTTACTACGCTCTATGCCATTCTATACTTAATTATGCCATTCTGGCGTGGGGCAATAGCTCGGGTCGACATCGTATATTTAGGTTCCAGCATCATGCAATAAGAATTGTAGCTAGTACAGGTTATAGGGATAAGTGTAAAATGCAGTTTGTAAACTTAAATGTATTGACTTTTCCATGTATATACATCCTCGAATGTTTACTTTTTGCCTATAAGAACATGCATAAATACACGATACAAAAAGATATTCATACTTATCATACAAGAGATAAATACAGCATAAGACCAAATTTTTGTAGATTAACCAAGTCTCAAAATAGATTATTTTAATTGCCTATAAAACTTCTTAACAAATTACCCATCAGACTTCGTATGTTGCCACCAAAAGATTTCAATAAAGTGATGATACTATTCTAAAGTCTAATGCATTCTTTAGTACGGCTGATTTTTTTATTTGTAGTACGTTCTAATCTTTATATGTATATTTTGTCACTACTTTTAAATTGTAGTGCGTTCTGTTGTATATGTTTCCTGTCAATTCACCAATACTGTGAATATATTACGTTGTTTTTTGTACGCTTTTTATCAATAATACAAATTATATGTTTTTACTTTCATTATAATAATACAATATTGTTGAGATTACGCAAATAAAATTTGACGTCTGTAAATGCTTTATGTAACCCGCGGTAAATAAAATTTATCAACTTTATGAAATTATCAAATTTATCAAAATTTATCAAATTTATCAAAATTTATCAAATTTATCAAAATTTATCAAATTTATCAAAATTTATCAAATTTATGAAAATTTAAATCTTTTAATATGCGAAGCGTCGAGTCGATTTAAAATCTTGAACTTATCTGAATAAGCGAAGATCATTTCTTTTCTACTTTTCTACTATATATAAATAAGTAGGATTATTTGAATATTTCATACATATGTTTTTACAATATTATGTGATGATGAAGAACCAATGTCGAATATCCTTCTTCTAAGCTTAATCTTAGTGGTTTGCTATACCAGTGATCGTCAAACACTCGCTTAGAATTTTGCAATACCTTTTGTGAGCATATATTGCTCTGTATATTGCATATATTGCTCTAACTTCTTCTCTTTAAAAATAATATGATGAGAAATATGACGATATCCTTGGTGTTAATGGTTTATCGTATTGCTGCGATCGTACAAAAGCGAACGTAACCTTTATCTAATTTTTTTAAACTTTTGCTTATAAGATTATCTTTAATATAAATGTACTTTGCACAGTAGGACATGCACAAAATTATTGAGAACTACTTTATACAGGCACGACTGGCATAGTTCATACATTTGTATAGGTTGGGTTGGGATCCATACAAAGCCGTTATAGTGCCGGCATCAATTTAGTTTTTATAACTCCATTTTCATGACAAAAAGGAATAATTTGACTGTGCAGCTTTTTGTTTAGAATCTCCGATAGAATTTTGTGAAAACATCTGGACACAAATTAGCAGCTTTGCCAGATGTGTTATTTCTTTTATACAATGCGCCTTTATCAATTTGCCGATATTATTATAAGACGTGTTTGCATTTTCATTACGGTACTATTATAAATCTATAGTTTTGTGCCGCATGCAATTTATGACTTCCTGTTAATTGTATATTATTGGGAGGTGCTATTTTCGACTATATATATATATATATTTCATTGATATGCCGCTAGGGCAATTGTACCCTCAAAATCCAGAATTACCTTGTCTCTAATCCTATGGAAAGTATAATATACCTTTAAGTACTAAATTATGTCCAGTTTTTTCCAACTTATAAATAATAAATTAATAAATTGCATAGAAACGAAACTTATATTTTTTTAATTCATACGTTTTTTAATAAGGAATAATTTAAATCCGTATAACTCAGTTCCTATAATACACATATACACTAAATTAAATTAGCATTGGTAAATACTTTGGTTTATTTTAATTTATAAACTCGTAAAACCCGGGTCGACCCGTAAAAACCGGGTTGGTAATCCGAACCGACCCAACCAATATTCACACTAACCCGACCCGTACCCGATGCGGCATTCCCGGGTCGGGTGCGGGCGGATAACGGGTTCGGATAATTTTTGCGCACCTCTAGTGGCTTCCATACCGTACCAACCACCAACGCGGTTTGGTATGAATCAGTAGTCGGTGTATACCAGTGCTAATCGAAAACCCGTTTTCACCGAGATTGTCTTGGTTGCAGGTTTCGACAAAAAATAAACCGGTGCACCGGTTCACCGCAACCATTCCCAGCACTACTAGCTACTCAGAATAACGATGTTAATAGAAGTTGATTTCTATTAGAGCAGCAGAGACAGGCGGTAAAGCTCTACCATAGCTAGTAGATATTAAATATTAGATAATATCTGATACTATTAAGTATTTTAAACCATTTGAACTTTATCTTAAAATAATCTCATCTAAAATTTTGATCCAAAGATAGATTTCCAAAGCAAAATTTTGATCTAAAGTGTAAAGCGAAATAAAATATGGTATTATTAAATTGAAGTTCGTATCAGAAAAAATCCAAAAACAGTTAACTACGCAAAATGATAATGCATATAGAGAATAATCTTACATACGTTTACATGCACCTATTCTCTAAGCATGTGGAATTTTATTAAAAATACTATTTATTTATCGCTTGCAGACGAAACCGCAGTTATAAAATAAACACGCGGATAAGATATGATTCCAAAATTATACAGTTTTGATATGTCGAGCAATGATTACTGTGCTTTGTGCATTATGCTGCAAAATTCATTATCTATTCGATTGAGTGGCGTATCAAGTATTTAAGAGTAGATAGCAAAAATTGTATTGTCCACCTAAAATGCGCCGCACCGGGTGCACTGGTTCATTGTGTTGTACGCCACTGCAATATATCGTTGTGCGCCACTAATGTATTGATATTTTTAATTTTTTAATTTGACAAACAACAGATAAGTCTCCTTACCCACTTACAGTTTATCACTTAAGGTTTATAGTTTAGTTACATGTAAGTATATAAGATCCAGATTCTTAGAAAATTCAAAAATTACATTAAATTAACTTAAAATTAAATTTAAAATTATAGTTATAATATAATTTGTCATACAAGTTGAAACTTCAGATTAAATCAGAAAAATAGCTTTGATCAATCTGTAACGATAGTTTGGTTATAAATGGAAATTATTTGTTTTCGGTAAGAATTACTATTTGTGTTACACATGTCTAGGTGAGGGTGCCTCGTGTATATTGAATTAAATAACTTTCTTAGAAGTCATTCTTAGAAGTGGTGAGTTCGCTGAATACGATGTATAACAGTGCGGTGTATGAAATATATAATTGTTTCGCATACTTTTAGGCCGAACCTTTATTGGCAGTTGGCTTAGCAAAGAGATGCAATCTATACTATTATTCATAATTTTATGCAGTATTATAAGATCAGCTACATTGTGTCTGTTATATACACTTGGAAGAGTTATATTAACCTCCAATTTCCTATCGCAGTACCTTACGAACCTTTTTTGCACCCCCTGAAACCGGTCAATGTATGTATTATAATGAGGGCGCAAAATGACGGACGCAAATTCCAGATTACTACGAACCAAGGTGAAGTATAACATTTTAGCGTTTGCAAGCTCTAAAACGATTTGCATGTTCGTATGATGAAGTCTAGATTTTTTAGTGCTTTATTGGTTATTTGGTCTATATGAAGGTCATATGGTAATTTACTGTCTAGGATTACACCTAAGTCACGAACACTAGTTGCAGTTTTTAGTCTATTGCTATTAATGTGATAATTTCTATTAAACGAGATTTTTAGTTTTGAGAAGGTTATGTGAGAGCATTTGTCAGAATTTAGTTCAAGACATTTTTTTTCACAATATTTATAGAATTTATTAATGTCGTTTTGTAAGCCCGTTACAACTTGTAAAGAAGAGATTTGTTTATATATCTTCAAATCGTCTGCATACGCCAAAAAGTCAGTTTTTGTCAAACATTGATGTATATCGTATCACCCAAATACCATAACTTAAAGAATTAACGTAGCTAGATGTACATTTCGAAGGCTACGCCTCCATATTCAGTAGCACAAGATAAAACTAAATAAAATATCTTTGTCACGAATCGTGATTGATATACTATTAAATAAGTAAGTCAATATGACAGAAATATTTTGAAATACTAGCTACTTAATGCTTTAAGTTACGGTATTTGTGTGATATTCTATACTATCATTTAACACCGTAGTGATCATTTTTAAAATTGATGTATATCATTTAAAAATATCGCAAACAAAAGCGGGTCCAGGTGGGAACCTTGGGGCACCCCAGAAGTAACCACTTTTGGAGTTGATTCAAATCCGTTCAACACCGCTATCTGTTTCCTATCAGTCAGGTATGGTTGAAACCTCTGTAAGAGGCTGCCGCGCAAACCGATTCTTTCAAGCTTCCGCAGTAAGATCAAGTGATCGATCTTATCTAATGCCTTACTAAAATCGGTATACACGGCATATACCTCATTACCGGAATTAAAATAATTGATAACGTCGTTTGTAAAGACTAAAAGATTGTATTCTACCGATCTACCAGGCATGAATCCATGCTGATGTGTAGACAGAACCGACTTTGAAGATTTCGATAAGAAACTATGAATTAATTTCTGCAAAACCTTACTTAGAATACATACTTTTGAAATAGGACGATAAATTTTAAAATTGTTTTTCTCACTAGACTTACATATTGGTCATACATGCGCTGCTTTCCATGTGGTCGGACACGGACACTTGCCTTTTCAGAGCGATAAGTTGAATATTATGGGTAATAGATACATAGTGAATTAGCACAGCTTTTTATAAAATAAGGATTTATTTTGTCTGGGCCGGAACCTTTGTTAGAGTCTAAATTATTTAAAACTGAGAGAACCGAATCAGGTGACACATAACAGGATGTTAATTTTATTGAATTTTAATAAATATCATATTGAATTGACGATACTTGCGTTGGAGCAGTAGTAGGTGGAGCATATATATTATTGTAACAAATTGATTTTGGTATTGAACCTGTGCTTTTGAATGATTTTATGTAGCACCAGCATGACTTTATGTTTGTTAATATTGATTCTTCGACATTTTTAGTGATGCCTCTAGATTAATATAATATTTTTGGGAGAATGTAAATGTAATTATACAAGTCGATTGTGAGAAATATTTTTATTATTATTCTAGTTTTATTCCGTCAAATTGGGATTATGTAGTCAGGAGTGTTTTCTTCTATTGCAGAATTTACGGGACACGGAGTGACATGGATTCGAAATTTCAGTTCATAATTAAATTTTAGTTTAGAATATTTGAATTTACCATTAGTAATAATTTGTTTTGTTTTAGTTATAGATATAGATCCATTTTTTGAAATAAAAATAAAATAATACGCTATTTATTTTATATATATTTTTTGCTACCCTTACAATAATGTGAAATTATTTTGTAAAAATATTGATATTGTAAATTGCTTTTAGTCATGTCCTCTATATGCAATCACTGATTATATATATAATTGTCTTCAACCTTTAGGATTAGTTGGAAACTGCACGGAAATTAAAATACAATGCATTTGAAAAACTTTGAAAACTAGAGTACAAATTGAAATTATGTTGCATCCATCATCCGTCGAAATTGTTATGAATTAATATATTGATTTATGTTGATTCTAATTTTATAAACTATTAGGCGTTCCTAAAGAATTTATTTTAAGTTTCCATATAAATTACGGAATTTTACATATTGTCCAGTGACTGGCGCAGCACTTTGTAATCCTAGACTCGGTGTTGCTCCAAGCTTATCATTTATTTTACTGCCAGTGTACTGCACAGAACCAACCACACTGACATGTCATACCTATGCTGTACATACTGGTTCGTTGGACGTTTTGTTCAACGTGTTGGAAAATTGAATTGGTACGTTACTTCAAACCGATACTTGATTCGAACCGCTACAACCGTTACTTGATTCGAAGCAACACGGTTTGGTAAGAATCACTAGTCGTGCGAATCAGTACCAGTGCTAACCGAAAACCGGTTTTTACAAAAATCGGTAAAAACGATTAGTCGGCGACACAGTGAAATATCGCTCGAACCGGTTTCCGGTTTGATTGGCAAATATTCCCAGCACTACTTAAGACCTTATGCTCTCACAAATCAACTCTGCAGATTTATAGCAAAAAGACGTTATGTAACAGCCTAATGCTATCACATTTTAATTATTGTGATGTGTTGTATGGACCGTGGTTGTCAAAATTTGATCAGAATAGGATTTAATTGGCTCAAAGTTCATGCCAGATTCAAGATATGTATGTACGTAGTTCCTCATCTCGCATAAACTACGTGATACCAATTGGCTGAACATGATAATATACGATTACACTGCGCTACTTTGATCCATAAAATCAAATCATAGAAAATTTAACTTCAGGTTATTTATATAAGAGAATAAAGTTGAGAACGGATGTTCACAATCTTAACATGCGCAGGAGAGATCTAATTATACCTCCGAAACATAAAACTGCATGCTTTAAAAGGGTTTCTCTTATAACGTAGTGAATTATTTTAACAACATTCCACCTGAAATTAAGAATCTATCTCTATCTGAATTTAAAACGACTCTATATGCCATACTTTTCAATAGCCAAGCTGACTAATTATCAGTTAGTCAATATATAATATTTATAAATAATGGGGGTCTAAATTCGTGAGTAATCAAATTTAATGCATTTTTTTATTTCTTTAGGTATCACAAAGTTAAGTGGAAGAGTAGTACGGAAATTCAATGACCAAAGTCCAGACTTCGCCTTTTCGTGGGCATGTTTTCTCTTATATTTATGTTATATATACGATATTTTTACATCATTTATATATACTTATATTTTACACCATATTATATATATTTATATTTATTGCGCGGTATATATTAGTAGCATTTTACTACCTAAGAGTTTTTCAAGTTTTCTTATATTGCACAAGGTAGTCAATTGGGTGGATGTGGATACAACTAGTACATATTACAGTTTATATATTTATATTTCCATTTGAAAAAGAATGGCCGCAAATAAAGACAATTATTATTATTATTAATTGTCAATGCTATTCATAACATAATTGAGAATATCACTTAAAGTCGTATCTGTAATTTTGTTTTGAGAAAACCAAATTGAAAATTGTTACAATGGGCTCCATAATATTATTAATGATTTTTTTTAATAGACATGTTGATGGACCATTAAAGCGGTTCTGTAATTTTCAAATACACAGGGGAAAAGATGCAGGATCAATTATACAGGCTAGTTTGTAAAATATAGGAGGGAGAAGTGCCACAGGATTTTCAGCGCATTAGAATAGTGACAATGCCGAAGCAGGTAGGAGCTAATTTGTGTGAGAACTATAGCACCTTTAGGCTACTATAGCATACATCGAAGATATTATTAAGGATTATTTATAGAGATTACAAAATAAAGTAGAAGGCTAGGAGAAGATTTGCTTGGTTTTAGGAAAAACAGAGCGACGAGGGAGGCTATTGTAGCACTAAGAACGGTAGTAAAAAAGAATGAGAGTAGGAAAGGCAACTTACATAGCTTTCGTAGATTAAAAAAGGCATTCGATAATGTAGATTGGGATATAATATTTAGGATGTAAAAAGAAACGGGAATAGATTATAGGGATAGGATAGTTATTTTCAATCTATATAAACATCAAACTGCTTTAGTTGGAATTGAGGGGGTGAAGAGGTAGCAAGAATAGGAAAGGGAGTCAGACAGGGATGTACACTTTCGTCGTTATTTAATCTATATATAGAAGATGCAATAGACAAGGTAAAAGAAGAGTATAATGTAGGTGTGAAAATTCAGGGAGAGGAAAAATATGTTGAGGTATGAGGTACGATATAGCTATCCTGGAAGAAATGGAGCAGAATTTAGAACAGGTATTAAATCGTATACAGGAAGTAATGACTAGGGATTATAACATGAAAATAAATATAGGCTAGACTAAAGTGGTGAGGTGTAACAAAAAGAAATGCAGGCGAAAGATTGTTTAGAATAGGAGATGATAGAATAGAAGAAGTGACAGACTTATCATATTTAGGAAGTAGGATTATAAAAGATAACCGAAGTAAGGTAGATATAAAATGTAGGATAGCACAGGGTAGGAAGGCATTCGTAGAAAAGGAGCTGTTTTTGAGATCAAATATTGACTTGGGTTATAAATATATGGGCATATATTTGGATGTAGCTTTGTACGGGTATGAGGCGTGGACTATAGGAAAGGAAGAGAAATGTAGAAAAAAAACCTTCGAAGTATGGTGCTATAGGCGGAGGATGAGGATTGGTTTGGAAGATAAATTAACAAATGAAGCCGTACTAGAGTTAGTAGGGGAGAATAGAAGTATTTGGAGAGTATTATAGCGTAGAAGAGATAAACTAGTTGGTCGCATTCTTAGACATGGGGGTATTATGCAATTAGTTATAGATCTTATGGTTTGGAGTATGTGTGTGTGTATGTTATATGCATTTGGCTCCTCACTATGTCAATGATTTCCGCAGATATACTCGATTGGAAATACATGGTATTCGAAATTTTTTATACAAATTTGCTTATTTGCGTGTGCATCTGCGGTAAATTTTGAGATAGTTTGAGTGGTAATTCAGCAATTATTAAATACTGTAGTAGCTTCATTCTTGGAAAGGGAAACATTTCCATCAGCCGTAATATTATTAAAAATGTGCTTACGTTTTATTTTTAACCTTGATGGTGTTCCATATGGCTCTCTTTTTGGTATTTGCTTCTAATATATGCTTGTCATAATAAGATTGTTACGACTGTAGAATAAAAGATTACTATTTTTTATTTAGATATTTAGAATATTTAGAATTAGAATTAAATAAAGAATACTTAAATATATTTTTGAAATACTTCTGTCATGTTGACTTATATATTTAATAGTATATCAATGACTATTCGTGACAAAGGTATTTTATTTCGTTTTTACCTTGTGCTATTGAAGATGGGGGCATAGCCTTCGAAATGCGCATCTAGCTACTTCATGCTCTAAGTTGCGATATTTGGGTGATATTCTATACTAATATAAATATACATTGAAATTTGACAGCAATGGAACACAACTCACATTCATTATAAAAATAAGCTTTTAATAAATGTTCTGTTGCTTTTTATTCACATTTTATCATTCCTACTTTATTTACATTTTTATTAAAAAAAATTTTTTTATAATTGTGCAGAAATGCACTATTTAATTTAAATCATTTTATCACACGTTGAATAAAGTACGCTGTCATTGCCAACTTACATATGGTACGTATTACGTATACATTCATGAAGAATTAAAACATTTACGTAATAAACACGTATACATTCATAAAATCGTAAAGAAATAACTAAACCAGCACCATTTATTACGAATTCCTTAAAATACGCTGTGCTATTTGTAGACCAAATCAAATGTCTTGTTTTGTGCTGAATTACATAGGATTACAAGGGTTCCGCAGCTATTAAACGAAAGCAAATTAAAGTACACCATTTTTACTGATTGCAGACAAGACATTTAGCTATGGAATGTTCAAACTTAATTCTCATTTTTTCGGTAGTTTCCTCGATGAAATAATGTCTGAAAAATAGTCTTTTGATGATATTAATATACATTTTTGACATTAAATTGAAGATTTAAAAATATAAGAAATATACCGTTCGAAAGCCTCATTTTTTGGGAATAACCTCTGAAAATATTGTACAAAAATAATCAAAATTGGCGATTTGCTAGACGTGTCTATGCATCATGGTGCAGACGTGCACCGTGGTGCCGAACCCGTGTTTTTCGTGCGATAGACGTTGGTCATAATGCAATGCCACTACCTACTCCTAATGTTTTCTAGATTTGCAATTATATAAGTAGACGTTTGTAGTGTAACTAATCTTTTGCCATGAAAATGTGTACATAATGTGATACTATAGTCGTTCATAAATAAATTATTATGTTACAAAAATCAACGTAATATTAATTTATTTCCTTTATAAATAATATATGATTCTCAACGACAGACTATTACTATATTAAAGTTGATATAATAAAACATTATTGTTCAAGACTGAATTCTAAGGAGGTATTATTATTTATGCATTCACGTATATACAGTGCAAATATTTTCCATAAATATTACTTGCGGTTATTTACTACAATACTGCTATGTAGATAATCGAATTCGAAAAATATGCCGTTTACAATGCATTTGTTAATGTCAATAATAACAAATAATACTAGGAATATTAAATCTAATCAACTATTTATAAATATAATTGTTTAATATTTGAATCGTCATTCTAATTACTTCTAATACTACTATGTTGAAAGAAATAAAAGAGAATAAATATGAAAACTCTATATATAGATACATAAAAATATTTCGTAATTTTTGCATTAATAGTTGTTGACGTAAGGCAGCCGATACGATTTATATTCAATGATAATTAGCAAAGTAGTAAAATGAATAAATTTTAGAATCGAATATTCTTAAGAATCGAATTCTGGTATCGAGTATTCTTATTATAACCCGATGAATTATGATAAGCTTTTGAAAATCTTAAATGAATATATCTGGTATTTTCAATTTTTAAAAGCTTAATTTATGAGTATAATGCATAGATTACCTTTAACCATGTTTATTTATTTATTTGTATATAATAAACTATTAACTAAACTATAAGAGGTCATCAAAAAATTTCGTTTGTTCACAAAGTATGATGTTGATGACCTCGTATATATCTATTAAAAACAGTGACAATATGCTATATATAAAGTTGACTCACATTTTATCCGGAAATCCGTTCATAATCTGATCATTGATTGTATTATTAAAGTTACATCTATATACTCAATATTGTCAAAACAAAATTAAACTTGCTTCAATAATTTTGTACATTTTTTCGATTGGGAAAAATCTACTTGCTTAGTAAAATCTTTTTCTACGGGAACTTAGAGAAAATAAAAATAAATTGTATAAAATTATATAATATGAACATACTAGCTTGTTTAAATCAAGAACGTGCGTTAACATAAACACACTGCATTCAATTTTTGAATCAACCGCTTATTGAATTTCCCATTATCTAAGGAGAGATACAACATTGAATTTAATAACAACCGAAATATAGTAATGCAGAATGGCTACTCTTCTCTAATTGTAAGTAATATATTGAGAAAATTTAAAAGAACAAAAGATATTAGAAATATCAGTAGTTTAGTAATAAGTATACGATTCGACTTGTAAATTTCTTAAACTTCCTTTTGATCTAATAATTTCTCACAGTTTGGATAGGATGTTGAACAAATATAACTTTAAATAGCGTTTAATACTTCTAATAGTCTTGAGAAGTTTCTGGGAAATCCCAAAGATTCAGTATATATAAAGAAGAAATCAGGTATATATGAAATCTCTTGTTCTAGTTGTCCTAGGGTTGTCCATAGGTTAAACACACAGACCCATAGAAGTTAGATTCAAGGAATATTTAGCTCATTTTAGATTAAATAGAAAAAATTAAAGTGCTGTAGCTGACCACTTCTTCGATTCAGGTCATCTTATTGAAAGTAGTTCACTTAGATTACTTAAATGTGTTAGGAATTATTCCGAATTGAATGCTTATGAGAGTATTTATATTCATAGATTAAAATCTAATTTAATGAAGTTAGATTCAGCCTCGATTTCATCCTGTCTATTCAATTTAATTAACAAATAGCTTTTCTTTTTAGTTAGTTTAGATTAGTAACCTCTGAATTTTGTTACGCGCTTGCACAGTTGATCATAGCTATAGTACGTTCGCGCTAAAATGTCGCTGTTCTCAATACCAAAAGTCAACGGTGTGATAAAGAGAGAAACGGTCTTACCTCGTTCAACACATTACACGTGCGGCTATTCGCTCTCCACGTAAATGCTTTAGTACGACAGCAATGGATATATGCGTGAGTACAATGCGTTTCAAAGGGCACCGCTTTACAAGCAAGCTGATAGTATAGGATGCCGAACAGCCGCATGTGCAATGTGTTGAACGAGAAAAGACCGTTTCTCTCTTTATCACACCGTTGACTTTTGGTAATGAGAAAAGCGACATTTTAGCATGAACGTACTATATCTGTAATTCGTTTTCATAGTTTATAATAAGTACGATAGATGTCGCATGAAGGCGGGAAACTGCTGATACAATGGTATTTCGTTTAATTGTATAGCAATCCCTGTGAGTGAGAGGTATCTTTATTTGGTCTATTATTGTGCTACTGAATATGGGGGCATAGTCTCCGAGATACGCATCTAGCTAATGCTTCAAATCTAGGTGATCTAAATGATCTCAAATGCTTTCTGTTACGGTTTTTGGGTGATGTTTTATACAAATGACTTTGGTATTAAAAAAATATTACTGAAGGTATATGTGTGGAGTGTAGCCTTGTACTGGTGCGAGGCGTGGATTATAGGCAAGGAAGAGAAACGTAGAATAGAAGCATTCGAAATGTGGTGCTATAGGAGGATGATGAGGATTGGTTGAGAAGATAAGGTATGAAATGAAGCCGTGCTAGAGATAGTAGGGGAGAAGAGAAGTATTTGGAGATTATTATAGCGTAGGAGTGATAGACTAGTAGGTCATATTCTTAGACAAGGTATTATGTAAATGGTTATAGAAAGTAAAGTAGAATGAAAGGAATGGGTAGATAGGCCTAGATTAGAGTATGTGGGTCAGATAGTAGAAGACATTAGGATGAATGGCTATAGGAACATGAAGGAATTAGGCTTGGCGTGCTATTTCCAAGCAATCGCTAGAATTGAGTACTATAGAGATCTATGCGTCCATGAATATATCATAATAGTATATCAATCACGATTCGTGACAGAGGTATTTTATTTAGTTTTAGCTTGTGCTACTGAAGATGGGCGCATAGCGCTTGAAATGTACATCTAGCTACTTAATGCTTGTTACGGTATTTGGGTAATATTCTATATTATATAGAGGTCTGTTCAAAAGTTCCTGAACTGTTGTAATTGCTCCTGAACGGGTGGTTTCTCAGACGTCCGCCAAGTGCCACTACGATACGGATAGCCTCACGAGTAACCTCCTTTTTTCCGATTTGTTTTTCGGTGCATAGTTTCGTCACAGTTTGTTTACGTGAAGTGATCTGCAGTGCGTTCGGCGAATTTCGCAATTTCACGAGAATAACGTGCGCCAGTGAAATTTTGTGTGAAACTCGGGAAAACTTTTGCGGAAACGCATGAAATTATCAGAGAAGCCTACGGCAATCAATCTTTAGGTCCTGGTGTTACAAGTGGTACACAGGAATGAAAAGCGGGCGTGAATTGCCAAAGGCTTGTCTTTGATTTCTTTGATTGTAAAGGGATTGTCCATCACGAATTTTTACCACCAAGAAGCACAGTCAATCCACATTACTACCTTCAAGTTTTTAACGCCTCAGAGAGAATTTTAGGAGGAAAAGACCAGAACTTTAGCGAAACCAATCGTGGCTGCTTCATCATGACAATGCACCAGCTCATTCGGCGTTGTCAATCCGCAAGTTCTTCACCAAAAAACGACATGACCTTGCTTCCCCCTCTAATCTCCAGATATAGCTCCTGCCTACTTTTTTTTGTTCCCGCAACTAAAATCACCTATGAAAGGACAGAGATTTTACACAATTGAGGACATCAAAGAAAATTTGCAGAGGGAGTTGAAAGCGATTCCGGCTGAAGCGTTTCAAGACTGCTTTCAGAAATGGAAACATCGTTGGGACAAATGTATTCCTTGGGGAGGAGAGTACCTTGAAGGGGATAAAGACCAGTAGCTTGTAAGTATTCTGTGTAATTAAAAAATAATAAGTTCACGAAATTTTTGAACAGATTTCATATAACTAGTTCTTTCTGTATATCTTTACGTTACCAAGATAGCACATAATCTTGCTCTCCTGGAGTCTTATGTAATACTATCTTCCACGAAAATAAAAATTTATTTGACTGGATTACCAATTGGATTTAATCTCTTCCTCTCTATTAATGTAACACCATTATCTATCGTCAATGTCTTAGATTTGCATTTATATAGATAGATGTTTGTATTGTAACTTATTTTGTG
Organism: Leptodirus hochenwartii; assembly: GCA_947310635.1. Taxonomy (NCBI): domain Eukaryota; kingdom Metazoa; phylum Arthropoda; class Insecta; order Coleoptera; family Leiodidae; genus Leptodirus; species Leptodirus hochenwartii. The sequence continues at coordinate 14,146,404 of OX371180.1, read as the reverse complement.
CCATGAAAGAGTATAAATAATATGAAACTATAGTCGATCATAAATAAATAGTTATGATATATAAATCAACGTAATAGTTTTTTATTTCCCAAAATAAAATGCGCCTCGTTTCTTGCAATGTCTATTTGTTTTAGATATCAATTTTTTGAATAGTTGCGATTTAAATCCATTAATCATTTCATCCGCTTTTTCACCTCACGTTTCATTGCTTGTTTTAAAATCTCTCCTGGCGTATTTGCATTGGAATTTTTCAAGATATGTGAATCATAGGTCATATTATCACCATTCTCGCAAGTTGAGAATAAATATCCATATAAGCAGATATTATTTGATTTCACTTGTTCCACTAGTTTACAAATCTATAAAAAAAACTATTATGAACGTAATGTTATATGGAGGGAAAATCGTTAATTAAAAATTTTTCTGTCGTTTTTAATTATTAATAGCAAAATCCATGTTTCCAAATTATTACAAATAAAGTAGCATAAGATGTTGATTTATTTTAATTTAAAGTGTTCGATAAATATTTAAAAAGCTGTACAACATATTAATTTTTAGCTTTAAAAACGTATCTACTATTTCGTAGGCGGCCAATTACTTAATGTAACCTCCGTTTTCAAATCCAAAGACACAATAACGAATGCTTGTGTAGTATTGGCGTAGTTTAAAAAAGTTCTCACGATTTGTTAGTTTTGAATGTGAGCGTAAAATTAATAGAAAATACTCGATGGTGCGAAAGGCAACACGGTGAAAAGAACAATTGTCTTTTACAAAATATAAATGAGGATAATTAATTATTCCCAACTTTTACTCCATTGTAACTATGTATCTAGTCAATTTAATTATGATTACGCTACCACAGTTAACATTTAACATAAAATTCGATGCGTATTCTTATTTGTACTACACAGCTAAATTATATGATTTATCTAATATTAACATAAATACATTAAATTAATGATGGTATTAATTGTAATATCATACAATAAAAGTTGCATACGGAACTTAAATGTTAAGGTGATATTATACTATTATGGGTTCTTCTTTAGTTTAAATATTTATATATAAATAATATGCATTGTTGATAGAAGTTAGAACACGTCTACGACAAGAAAATGACACGATTAAATCGAATGGGTGAGATAAGACGGTCAAGAAAATCCAATGCAGCAACTATATTTGGACGTTTTGAAGTTGCCGATGTTAGTACTTTAGTGAATCTATGACATAAATATGAATGTACAAGCACATGTTTTACTTCTAAAATTTAAAACAATATTGATAGCATTTACTTGCTTGTATATATTTGAAACTACAGCCTCGTTATTAGGTTATTCACAGAAAAGTGGTTTAGATATGTTTACTGCATAGAGGTTAGTAGATTCAGCTACAATAAAGTTGAGGGAGAGGCAAGAATATTTAATAACGTTCACAGTAAGAAATTGAAATTTGTGCATAGAAATAATGACAAGATTTTACAGTTAGATATAGATGAAAATAAAACATTGGAAGTTGACTCTTGAAGAATTGAAGAAGAAAAGAGTGGTAGATAAACTTGTAGATAATGGAGGAAATTAGTCAGATTATCTAGCAATTATCAATAAAGAGTTATTGCCAAGTTAGTGATAGAATTATAACTATTAGATTAGACACGAAGCCAACGGACACAGTTATAGTGCAAGTATATATGCCAACTTCAAGTCACGATGATGAGGAGGTAGAATCCATTTATGAGGAGATTGAATCTAGGTTAGCAAACGTTAAAGGACAGGATAATCTAATTGTAATCGGAGATTGGAATGCCGTAGTAGGTAAGGGAAAGGAAGTTTCAATAGTAGAAGAATATGGAATAGGAACACGTAATGATAGAGGGGATAGATTGGTAGAGTTTTGTATTAGGAATAAGCTAGTGGTAGCAAACACGCTTTTTCAGAATCACAAGCGCAGGATATATACGTGGAAAATGTCAGGAGATATAGGGAGGTATCAGATAGATTACATACTGGTTAAAGAGAGGTTTAGGAACCAGATTAAGAATTGTAAGAGTTACCCTGGAGCAGATATTGATAGTGACCATAATTTAGTAGTCCTGGACTCAGAGGTCAAATTCAAGAAATTACAGAAGTCCAAACAGGTCAGAGTAGATGTCGATAGGTTAAAATTAGCTGATGTATGTGAAAAGTACAAGCAGAAAGTAGAAATCATGACTAATGGAACATCTAGGAACGACATAGATTGCGAATGGAGGGAAATCAGAAATGGGTTAACTACAGCAGCAAATGAAGTATTAGGCACAAAGAAAAGGGCAGGTAGGAGGGAATGGATCACGGAAGAAATAGTGGAAATGATTGAAGCAAGAAGGAAAATTAAAATAGGAAACACAGAAGCAGGACAGAAAAAATATAAAGAACTAAGGAACTTAATTAATAGGAAATGCAAGCTAGCGAAAGAAGAGTGGATAAAAGGAAACTGTGAGGATATTGAGGAGGATATGAGAAGAGGTAAAGTAGATTTGGGCTACAGGAAAATTAAGTCACATTTTTCTAAAGTAAAACCAAAGGGTAACATTATATGTGATATGCAGGGTAAGGAACTCACAGAAAATAAGGAAAAAGCTAGAAGATGGAAGGAGTATCTTGAAGATTTATATAAAGGTAGGCAGGACATGGAGGAGCTAGAAAGTGTGGAACAGATAGATGAGGATGACTTAGGTCCTAGCATACTTAGGTCAGAGTTTCATAGAGCATTAAATGATTTACGGAATAACAAAGCAGCGGGGATTGATATGATACCAGCCGAATTAATAAAACACGCAGGGGAAAAATGCAGGAGCGATTATACAGGTTAGTTTGTAAAATATATGAGAAGGGAGAAGTACCACAGGATTTTCAGCGTAGTAGAATAGTAACAATGCCGAAGAAAATAGGAGCTAATTTGTGTGAGAACTATAGGACCATTAGCCTACTATCACATGCATCGAAGATATTGTTAAAGATTATTTATAGGAGATTAGAAAATAAAGTAGAGGAAAGGCTAGGAGAAGATCAGTTTGGTTTTAGAAAAAACAGAGGGACGAGAGAGGCGATTCTAGCACTAAGAACGGTAGTAGAAAAAAGAAATAGGGTAGGAAAGGTAACTTGCATAGCTTTTGTAGACTTAGAAAAGGCATTTGATAATGTAGATTGGGACATAATGTTTAGAATTTTAAAAGAAACGGGTATAGATTATAAGGATAGGAGAATAATTTTTAATTTATATAAGCACCAAACTGCCTTAGTTAGAATTGAGGGGGAAGAAGAGGTAGCAAAAATAGGGAAGGGAGTTCGGCAGGGATGTACACTCTCACCGTTATTATTTAATCTATATATAGAAGATGCAATAAACAAAGTAAAAGAAGAGTATAGTGTAGGTGTGAATGTACAGGGAGAGAAAATATATATGTTGAGATTCGCCGACGATATAGCTATATTGGAAGAAAGCGAAAAGAATTTAGAAAGGGTATTGAATGGTATGCAGGCAGTATTGACTAGGGATTTTAACATGAAAATAAATATAGGTAAAACTAAAGTGATGAGGTGTCACAAAAAGGAATGCAGTAGAAAAATGAGGATCTCAATAGGAGATAATAGAATCGAAGAAGTGTCAGATTTTTGTTATTTAGGCAGTAGAATCACAAAAGATAATCGAAGCAAGGTAGATATAAAGTGTAGGATAGCACAGGGTAGGAAGGCATTCGTAGAAAAGGAACAGATTTTAAGATCAAATATTGACTTGGGTATTAGAAAAAGATTACTGAAGGTATATGTTTGGAGTGTAGCACTGTACGGGTGTGAGGCGTGGACTATAGGAAAGGGAGAGAAGCGTAGATTACAAGCATTCGAAATGTGGTGTTATAGGAGGATGATGAGGATTGGTTGGGAAGATAAAGTAACAAATGAAGCTGTACTAGAGTTAGTAGGGGAGAAGAGAAGTATCTGGAGAGTGTTACAGCGTAGGAGAGACAGATTAGTAGGGCATATTCTTAGGCATGGGGGGATTATGCAATTGATCGTAGAAGGTAGCGTGGAGGGAAAGAGAGGGGTAGGTAGGCCTAGATTGGAGTATGTGAGTCAGATAGTTGAAGACGTTGAGATGAATAGCTATAGGGAGATGAAGGGATTAGCTCAGGATAGATCGGCATGGCGTGCTGTTTCCAACCAATCTTTAGGATTGCGGACTCTTTAACTAACTATCTAGCATATTTTCGAGTAAATATGTGTAGGTAATATAATAATGGTCGTATTGTCTCCAGTCACTAGAATCACGCCTTGTACAATACAATACTTAATATGCATGATTGCATGAACTATACTTTCCAATTACTTATTAATGTTAAAATCTTCAGTACAAGCAAACTATTCAAAGAAATACACAGCATTTATTTAAAAAAAAATCAATTATTATAAAAAAAAATTTTGCGAAAAATTTAAATGTTGCTTTTATGTATTTTTTGAAAATTTTATTTATTAAAATAAATTATTATCATTTATCATTTATTTTTATAATTGTTATTTATTTGTTACTAATAATTGTTACTTTGTATTTTGCATTTATAAAACTTTGGGTGACGTTTTATACAATTAAATGATATTATAAATTTTATTTATAAAATTTAAATATATATTCTATTGAATAAAAATAATAAAAATTTAACTAACATTTAACTAACACTGAAGATTGCAATACTGTAGGCTAATTTTTTAATTGTTAATGACTTCTTGAGCAGATTCTATTGTCTCCTATTCTAATCCTCATTTTTCGCCTACTTTCCTTCTTGTCACACCTCATCACTTTGGTCTTGCCTATATTTATTTTCATGTTATAATCTCTAGTTAATACTTCCCATATACCATTTAATATCTATTCTAAATTCTGCTCCGTTTCTTCCAAGATATAATTTTAAAGTAACATATAATACTTCTAATAGTCTTGCTAATTTGATAAGAAATCTCAAAGATTTGATTGATTTCAATAAAAAATCTGGTATTTATGAAATATCTTGTTCTAGTTGTCCTAAAGTATATATAGGACAAACACGTAGACCCATTTAAACTAGATTTAAGGAGCATTTAGCTCATTTCAGATTAAATAGAATAGTTAAAAGTGCTGTAGCCTAGCATATTTTTGAATCAGGTCATCCTATTCAAATTAGTTCACTTAAACTAATTAAAAGTGTTTTGAATTATTCCGAGTTAAATGCTTATGAAAGTATATACATGCATAAATCTAAAACAAATTTAATGAATTTAGATTCAGGCCCAATTTCATGTCGTCTATTTAATTTATTTAATAAGAACTATGTTTAAATTATTTATTTTTGGTTATTTTAGGTTTGACAAACCAATGTTTATTGTTGTTACTTGTTAGTTTCGTTAATTATTAATTTATATTGTTTTAAAAGATTTATAAAAGTGTAAACAAACAAATAAAAAATAAAAAAAGATACCATGCCTATAAGTGAATTGTTCTTTTTTATATAATTGGTTCATTATTGATCAACAAAAATCTTCTTTTTCTTTTTCAGGTCATATTTGAAATATATGCCATTTTTGAAATACTTCTGTCATGTTGATTTATTTATTTAATAGTATATCAATGACGATTCGTGACAGAGGTATTTTAATTCGTTTTTATCTTGTGCTACTGAAGATGGGGGGATATCCTTTGAAATGTGCATCTAGTTACTTAATGCTTTAAGTTACAGTATTTGGGTCATATTCTATACTATTATTTAACACTTTAAAAATTATCACTACGGTGTTAAATTATTATTAAATCATTATCGGAAGCCTTTTCTAAATCTACGAAAGCTAAAAAAAAGTTTTTCCTACTCTTATTCTTTTTTCTACTACGATTCTTATTGCTAAAATAGCCTCCCTCGTCCCTCTGTTCCTTTTAAAACCAAACTGATCTTCTGCTAGTCTTAGTTCTACTTTATTTTCTAACCTCTTATAAATAATCCTTAACAATATCTTCGATGCATGCGACAGTAGACTAATGGTCCTATATTGCTCACGCAAATTAGCTCCTAACATCTTCGGCATTTTCACTATTCTACTGCGTTAAAAATCCTTTGATACACTCAAAGACAATACTGCGTCAATCCAGAGAAACGCAGCAGCGCTCGATATGCCAGAGCTCTATTGCCTTACATTGCACGGAACTCCTATACGGGTGCATTAGTACTGTCTTTGAGTGGACCTCACCCTCGTCGTATATTTTAGAAACTAGCTTGTATTATGGATCCTGCCTCTACTCTTGCTGCTTTGATATTCCTTAATCATATACTACTCTATCAAACTTTGACCGGAGAATATCACATATAACCAGTGGCGGTTCCTTATGCAGGCCGCAGGGCCACGCGCCCCTCCTGAACATTGAGCGCATCACCGTAGATATATAATTGTATTGCGATATTTTATCTCGGCATTCTTTTTCCTAAAAGATACAGCTTGCGCCGCGATAACAATCAACACAACGTTCGTTGTGGCGTTCGTTGTGGTATCCGTTGCAAGTCACAGCAGCGACCGATGCTGTATCTGTCTGTAACTATCGTTCGCATGATATAGATATAACGCTATTATACTAACTATAGATATACTAACGTACTGGCTGCCGCTGCGTGATCAGCGCCACCCAGTACAGATTAAATGGATATACACTCATCTCACTCTATTGCAAGCAATCGGTGAGAGCGACCGTATGCCGTATATCTCCTATTTCTTCGGTTCGATACTTGCTTCATTATCTAATATATGTCACAGATTTCCAGCGGCTATCCATTTTCAGTACAAGTTAAATACATATATACAGTACATATGCAATGAGATGAGTGTATCAGTGCAGGCGACCGATCTATTGGATGTCGCGCTTCTTTAACGGCTTAGAGAAGTTCAGAGAGAAGAGAGAGTAGTATATATATATATATATATATATAAAGTATATATATATGTATATAAATTGATATAGAATAGTCAGATTAGACAGTATCATTTGTTTTGTGTATTATTTTACCACGTGTTTCTCCAAGAATATATTTAATAGAAATAATTGAATAAAAATGAATAGTGTTAGTTCTTTATTGGAAATAGAGTTTTGTAGACTTTCTCTTATGGACAAAGTAAAAATAAAAGAATTAGGTAGGCCATTGCCTGATTTAAATTTATCGCAAACTTGTGCAAGGAGTGCTCAAAACCGGACATTTACGCGGAGTTTTACAAGAGACATTTACAAAAAAATATTAAATTACAAAAATTATAACACAGATGAAGGACAGCTTCTCATATCGTGGCCATCTACAAGCCGCTGAGTTACTTAACACGAAATCGATGCCAACATTTTCTAAACAATTTCCGGTGGACCTTTTAGAAACCGTGTGTCATGCATATCCATTTTTGAATAAAACCAGGTTAAAAACAGAATTAGAAGTCATTTACTCGCGTCCGGATTTTTATAAAATAATTGGAGCCACAAATTTTCTTTCGTTATTGCTACAAAATAATCTCAGTGAAACTTTCCCTGAAACTATAAAAATACTTAAAATTATTTTAACAACCCCGATGACCACTGCTGAATCAGAGCGTTGTTTTTCAACACTTAAAAGAATCAAGACATTTTTGCGAAATGCTATAGGTAATGATCGTTTAAACGCATTGGCGATGATGTGTATTAATAATGTGGTGCGATATATTTACAATTTTAACGAAAAGTTTTGGAAAAGTTTATATCAATGAAAGATAGAAGAGTGGAATTCACTTTCAAGAAATGATTGAATTTAATCATTTTGCATCCATTTTAGGTAAGATTTTTCACTATTATGTTATTTTTTAAGAAATGCGCCCCCCCCCCCCAGATTGAAATGGCACGAACCGCCACTGCATATAACGTTACCCTTTGGCTTTACTTTAGAGAAATAACACTTAATTTTCCTATAGCCCATATTTACCTTACCACTTTTCATATCTTCCTCAATATCCTCACATTTTTCTTTTATCCACTTCTTTTGCTAATTTATATTTCTTATTAATTAAGTTCCTTAGTTTCTATATCTTCTCTGTCCTTCCTGCGTATATTTTTGGCATTACTTTTTTTATGTATCATGTTAACTATTTCCTAACATATAGTTTCATTTCTATTTCTCAAAGATGTTTACGGTATATAGCAACAGGCCTGAATTCTTTTGGCATATTAGAAACCTATTGAATTACTACAAAAACAACTCATAAACCCTATATTATACATATGTATATATATATATATCATATGTAAATAAAAAATAATTTATGTTTGTATAATCCTTCATCACATTATATTAAGATAAATGTTCTTGAACAAATGTTTTTAATACGTATGTTAAAAATATATATATTTTACTTTGTAATTTTCATGTAAAACAACTTTTTAGATTAATATCTCATTCTCCCTAGTACTTTCAAACCGATCATACTGACTGTAGGTAAAAAAATTACTATGTTAAAAAAAATAGAACAAATGTAAAACCTGAGATGTATATAAATATTTTTTATTCTAATAAATTTTTTTTAATATATATAATAAAACATGCTTTTCTCTGTCCCTCTCTAACACTTCCGATTTACTGATCGTGTGCCGTCCCTGGATGGGTTTCAGCTTTTTAATTATTACCTAACTCAAGCTATTTTTAATAACGCTAATAGTGCCATTTTTAGGACAATTTATGTGTTGAGAGACGTATGGCGGTGCGATTAAGGGGACTGATTTACTTTCGCTGTCATATTGTAGTATGAAATGTGAAAAAAAGATTGATTCCCCTGGGAATATTATTTTGGCTCCCCTGTATTTTTGACACATACATTTTGACATAGCCAAGAGGAAATCGCAAATAAATAATAAACATAATCTGTAAAACTTCATAGGAAATTATTTTGGTTTTAAAGTTTTATTATTTATCGTACTAAAATATTCATTTCGTATTTACTATGAATAATTGCTTTGGATGACTATTGTATTATTATCTATATTGGTTGAATATTCGGTCAAGTGGAAATTCACACTTCAAAGTATCGTCCGCAAACAGAATATTAAAGTTCCCAAAAGGCATTTACAGTAAGTAAAATGTTTAAGTTCCGAACAAATAACTGTTTCCTTGCAAAAGATAATTTGATTAGTGAATTAGCAAATAAATAATTTTTTTGTTCGCGGAAATAAAGTACTGCGAATTGATATTATATACTATTTATTAATAATTGTTTTTGTTTATATAATTATAGAAAAGGGCATCACGATCAACAATAATCAACATATACTTTAAATCGAATCAAAAAAACTGTAAGTGTTTTTTTTATTATTTACCGTATCTTCTATAATTTTGATTTAATTCAAATTAATTTTCTTTTAGATTTTCTGAAACAATGTTGATCCCTTCATTTGTAATGTGTTAAAGGCTGACAACTGCTAACCAGTAGATATCGAAAATTAATTAATAACCATTATTTACATAAATGTAAATCAATCTTTAGACACTTCAATTGCAATACAATGAAGAAGAGAATATTTTTTGTTTACTGACATTAAAGGGACTGCCAATATATCCTTCCTGTACATGACGAAAGAGTAATATTTACTTCATTTTGGTAAATAAATATATCCAAGACAAACATTGCAAACATTCCGAAAGGTTTATTCATTGTTTTTTTAGATCCACTGCAAGCCAATATGGGAGTGTACCCTGGATAGAATAAAATATATTGGTACATCTAGCTAAGCAGATTAGGTCACCTCACAGATGACAAATAAAAAATCACGGCAATATCCTTCGGTAAGGGACATAATGAAAGTCCTTATTTATATATAAACGTCAATTCATCTAAAGCTTAACACATTTAAATTGTATTTATCCTACTGATCCTTCTAATGGAGAAAATAATTTGAATATGAAACAGTGTGTTTATGAAAAGACGATGTGAACATAACGATTTTAGAGAACAAATTGATTTTTTAAATATAAAAATACATATAGAATATCACCCAAATACCGTAACTTAAAGCATTAAGTAGCTAGTGTTTATGAAATTATTTTTATAAAGATGGGGGCATAGCCTTCGAAATGTATATCTACCTACTTAATGCTTAAAGTTACGGTATTTGGGTGATATTCTATATTATTATTTAACACCGTAGTGATACTTTTTAAAATATTAAAATATACTTCAAATTGCCAAATTTTAGAAAGAAATGTAACATAATATAAATATGTTTAAATAATGATGATAGATTTCTTAAACAGGCCAGCATTGCAAACATTCTGAAAGGTGTATTAATTGTATTTTTAGGTTCATTGCAAGCCAATAATCTACAATGGTCTGTCAATGGGTCTCACGATTAGATGTGCCGTTAGAGGAGGAAGAAGAAGAAATATATCCTGTTTAGAACTTAGAAAGACATCAAATGTGTCATTCATTTTCTCCAAGGTGTAATTTTAGAAAAAGATTTTTAATTTGTAGGATTGGCGATTCTAGATAATTTTAATTACTCACAACATTGTACAATCAATCTGTCATCCGTGACATACATTAACTGATTATATATATATATATATAAACATTAACATATATATTACATTAACTGATTATAAATATAAGCATAAATTTAAATTAATATTAGGCTTAAGCCCGCAATTAAGATGGGTAGATGTATGGTAAATGTAAATTTGTTTACTTTTGATAGTTACAGCAAATTGTGTAACATCAAGAAGGGGACATTATATATTTACGAGTTCTTAACGTAATCTGTAATATGACAAATGTATGGCCTATGTATACTCTATGGCCTATGTATTGTTCACAATATCCAAATCAATTTTTTATTTTAAACCATTTGCGTAAAGCACAATTTTTTATAATATTGTATTAATATGTTTTCAGGTTTGATTATTTCAAGTAATAATTTTCGGCATTCTGCCAAACGCAATACCTTAAATTATTATAAAAGCTATTTTTTTAAATAAATCAATTTGAGTGATTTCAATATAAAATATAATAATGACATTTCTTTTAATTCAATATATAATCAATTGGAAAATATACTATTATTAATTTTAAAAGAATAAATTCTGATTAAAACGAATATTATATTTGTCATTTGTATCCTTTCAAACAATATACTTTTTAAATAGGTTATTAGAGTTTACCGTTATGTTGTGATTTTCCATATTAGGGAAGAGAAATAAAAATACAATGTTTTATATCACTGTTAAAACGAGAATTTATATAAAAATTGTGATATAAAACATTGTATTTTTATTTCTCTTCCCTAATATCCTTTTTATTCAGATAAAGCGAGAATAGCCGTTTCTTTCGTAGGTCCAAAAGAATATTACATTTCATAAAATTTTGGTTCTAAAGTTAAATAATACAATTATTGTGAGCATCGGTTTATAACAAGGTAAGACAGTAGAATGTTTTAGTATGAAAAATTATAACATTGTCTTAAAATTGTAATTTTCGAACTTAATTATTGATTCACTGATAGATGATACCAAGATAGACGTAAAGCAAGCTAAACACAATATTTTACTTCTATGGCCGATCAACACGTCGCTCTGAAGATGGAGATATTAAGAATTGTTAAGGATTTTTAATTACTTTAAATTGATAAAACAATTTTGTAATACTATTTAAGTTCGAAAATTAAAAATGTCTCCCTCTTTTCCATTGCGCTATATCTTTAGTCGATATAATTATAATATAATTATGTATATAATATAATTACGCAACATATTATGTTGCGACTTCCCTGGATATTAGAATGTTTATTCCCCAAAATGAGTTATTTTACGAATTTCGATAAAATCCTAGAATTTGTGGTACTAGGATTTTAGGTCTGTACGTCCACAATATATACAGGGTAGACCACTTAACACGCCACGGAATTTTCTACAAAAACTATTAGAAATAGGTAGCTGAAATTTATTTTTTCCGAATTTACTAAATTTGAATCTCTATTGGAAAGAATAATAAAATTTTTACTGATTTTAGTAAAAAGTAAAATTTAAAATATTTACTATTTTATATCTGTATTGTTATTGTTCCAAGAGTATAAAAATAATAGTAAATAGTAAATTTTTTATAATGTTATAAAATTAGTATATACAATATATTTATTTATAATAAATAAATAAATAATGAATTTATTTATCCACGGCCTCGATGGGTCAGTTTCTTATGGCGATGGGGATCTATGGACTCGATGGGTCAGTTTAGTATAACGACGGGGACCTATGGACTCGATGAGGTCAGTTTATAGAACTCGCGTCTGCGCGAGTGATACCGTGACAAAAAAGAACTGAACTTAGCAAGCCAGGGATACGCTTCGAGGCGCAAAGCGCCGAGATGCTGCAATAGCCAGCAATCCGCCGATTGCGTAGCTGTTGCCTGGCTGCGGAACTAGCGCTTGCACGAGTGGAAGTTATTAGTTGTTACTAGTATTTTACGTATATGCAGTACTTCAAAAAAAATGCTGGGCAAAATTTTACAGTGCAGTGGAATAACAGTTTTAAAAGTCTAGCAGTGGCGGTTCCTTATGCAGGCCGCAGGGCCGCGCGCCGCTTCTTAACATTGAGCGCGTCACCGTAGTTATATAATTATATTGCGATATTTTATCTCGGCATTATTTTTCCTAAAAGATAAAGCTTGCGCCGCGATAAAAATCAACACAACGTTCGTTTTGGCGTTCGTTCGGTGTGGCGTTCGTTGTGGTATCCGTTGCAAGTCACAGCAGCGACTGATGCTGTATCTGTTTGTATTTAACGTTCGCATGGTATAGATATAACGCTAATTTGGTGCCGCTACGTGTTCAGCACCACCCAGTACAGGTTAAATGTATATACAATCATCTCACTCTATTGCAAACAATCTCTATTTGCAATCTCTATTGCAAGCAATCGTATTTCTCTATTTCTTCGGTTCGATCCTTGCTTCATTGTCTTATATATGTCACAGATTTCCAGCGGCTATCCATTGCCAGTACAAGTTAAATACATATATACAGTATATATGCAAAGAGATGAGTGTATCATAGAGTGCAGGCGACTGATCGGATGATCGGACTGATTGGATGTCGCGCTTCATTAACGGCTTAGAGAAGTTCAGAGAGAACAGAGAGTAGTATATATATATATATATATATATATATATATAGTATATATATATATGTATATAAATTGATATAGAATAGCCAGATTAGTTAGTTAAAGAGTCCGCAATCCTAAAGATTGGTTGGAAACAGCACGCCATGCCGATCTATCCTGAGCTAATCCCTTCATCTCCCTATAGCTATTCATCTCAACGTCTTCAACTATCTGACTCACATACTCCAATCTAGGCCTACCTACCCCTCTCTTTCCCTCCACTCTACCTTCTATGATCAATTGCATAATCCCCCCATGCCTAAGAATATGCCCTACTAATCTGTCTCTCCTACGCTGTAACACTCTCCAGATACTTCTCTTCTCCCCTACTAACTCTAGTACAGCTTCATTTGTTACTTTATCTTCCCAACCAATCCTCATCATCCTCCTATAACACCACATTTCAAGTGCTTCTAATCTACGCTTCTCTTCCTTTCCTATAGTCCACGCGTCACACCCGTACAGTGCTACACTCCAAACATATACCTTCAGTAATCTTTTTCTAATACCCAAGTCAATATTTGATCTTAAAATCTGTTCTTCTTCTACGAATGCCTTCCTACCCTGTGCTATCCTACACTTTATATCTACCTTGCTTCGATTATCTTTTGTGATTCTACTGCCTAAATAACAAGAATCTGACACTTCTTCGATTCTATTATCTCCTATTGTGATCCTCATTTTTCTACTGCATTCCTTTTTGTCACACCTCATCACTTTAGTTTTACCTATATTTATTTTCATGTTAAAATCCCTAGTCAATACTGCCTGCATACCATTCAATACCCTTTCTAAATTCTTTTCGCTTTCTTCCAATATAGCTATATCGTCGGCGAATCTCAGCATATATATTTTCTCTCCCTGTACATTCACACCTACACTATACTCTTCTTTTACTTTGTTTATTGCATCTTCTATATATAGATTAAATAATAACGGTGAGAGTGTACATCCCTGCCGAACTCCCTTCCCTATTTTTGCTACCTCTTCTTCCCCCTCAATTCTAACTAAGGCAGTTTGGTGTTTATATAAATTAAAAATTATTCTCCTATTCTTATAATCTATACCCGTTTCTTTTAAAATTCTAAACATTATGTCCCAATCTACATTATCAAATGCCTTTTCTAAGTCTACAAAAGCTATGCAAGTTACCTTTCCTACCCTCTTTCTTTTTTCTACTACCGTTCTTAGTGCTAGAATCGCCTCTCTCGTCCCTCTGTTTTTCCTAAAACCAAACTGATCTTCTCCTAGCCTTTCCTCTACTTTATTTTCTAATCTCCTATAAATAATCTTTAACAATATCTTCGATGCATGTGATAGTAGGCTAATGGTCCTATAGTTCTCACACAAATTAGCTCCTATTTTCTTCGGCATTGTTACTATTCTACTACGCTGAAAATCCTGTGGTACTTCTCCCTTCTCATATATTTTACAAACTAACCTGTATAATCGCTCCTGCATTTTTTCCCCTGCGTGTTTTATTAATTCGGCTGGTATCATATCAATCCCCGCTGCTTTGTTATTCCGTAAATCATTTAATGCTCTATGAAACTCTGACCTAAGTATGCTAGGACCTAAGTCATCCTCATCTATCTGTTCCACACTTTCTAGCTCCTCCATGTCCTGCCTACCTTTATATAAATCTTCAAGATACTCCTTCCATCTTCTAGCTTTTTCCTTATTTTCTTTGAGTTCCTTACCCTGCTTATCACATATAATGTTACCCTTTGGGTTTACTTTAGAAAAATGTGACTTAATTTTCCTGTAGCCCAATCTACTTTACCTCTTCTCATATCCTCCTCAATATCCTCACAGTTTCCTTTTATCCACTCTTCTTTCGCTAGCTTGCATTTCCTATTAATTAAGTTCCTTAGTTCCTTATATTTTTTCTGTCCTGCTTCTGTGTTTCCTATTTTAATTTTCCTTCTTGCTTCTATCATTTCAACTATTTCTTCCGTGATCCATTCCCTCCTACCTGCCCTTTTCTTTGTGCCTAATACTTCATTTGCTGCTGTAGTTAACCCATTTCTGATTTCCCTCCATTCGCAATCTATGTCGCTCCTAGATGTTCCATTAGCCATGATTTCTACTTTCTGCCAGATTAGACAGTATCATTTGTTCTGTGTATGTACGTATGTACGATTTTGCCACGTGTTTCTCCAAGAATATATTTAATACAAATAATTTATTAAAAATGAATAGTTAGTTTAAATAGTTTAAATAGTTCTTTATTGAAAATAGAGTTTTGTAGACTTTCTCTTGTAGATAAAGTAAAAATTAAAGAATTAGGTAGGCCATTGCCTGATTTAAATTAATCGCAAACTTGTGCAAGGAGTGCTCAAAACCGGACACTTACGTTTTACAAGAGACATTAAAAAAAAAAATTATAAAATAGATGAAGGACAGATTCTCATATCGTCGCCATCTACAGGCCGCTGAGTTATTTAACACAAAATCGATGCCAACATTTTCTGAACAATATCCAGTAAACCTTTTGGAAACCGTGTGTCTTGCATATCCATTTGTGAATAGAACCAGATTAAAAACACAATTAGAAGTCATTTACTCGCGTCCGGATTTTTATAAAATAATTGGAGCCACAAATTTTCTTTCGTTATTGCTACAAAATAATCTCAGTGAAACTTTCCCTGAAATTATAAAAATACTTAAAATTATTTTAACAACCCCAATGACCACTGCTGAATCAGAGCGTTGTTTTTCAACACTTAAAAGAATCAAAACTTTTTTGCGAAATGCTATGGGTAATGATTGGCGATGATGTGTATTAATAAAAATGTGGTGCGAGATATTTACAATTTTAACGACAAAGTTTTGGAAAAGTTTATAATAATGAAAGATAGAAGAGTGGAATTCACTTTCAAGAAATGATTGAATTTAATCATTTTGCATCCATTTTAGGTCAGATTTCTCACTATTATGTTATTTTTTAAGAAATGCGCCCCCCCAGATTTAAATGGCACGAGCCGCTACTGAAGTCTAGCGACTTTAATTCTGCACTCTACACTGCAACGCGGCTAAATAAGGCCCTAAGAATATAGTTCAAATAAATGATTATAAGTTGAATCACTAAATTTTGTTACACTATTTCTGATACTATATCAAACATTTAAATCTACACAAGAAAAATCAAAATTTATTCTAGTCTGATATATTTTTAAAACTATTTTATACCCCTACTATTTATTTTATTCATACTATTTTTTACATACCTCTCACTATTATACTTATGCTACACCAATTATCAGAAACGAAAGCAAATTGCACACACAATTTGTTGTAAGCAAGAAAACGATATTTAAGACGGATTGTTAAAAACAACGACAATAAGATTAGATTCAATCTCTCTCTCTCTCTCTCTCTCTCTCTCTCTCTCTATATATATATATATATATATATATATATATATATATATATATATATATATATATATATATATATATATATATATATATATATATATATATATATATGTGTGTGTGTGTGTGTGTGTGTGTGTGTGTGTGTGTGTGTGTGTGTGTGTGTGTGTGTGTGTGTGTGTGTGTGTGAGAGAGTGTGAGAGTGTGTGAGTGTGTGAGTGTGTGTGTGTATGTGTGTGCACCATATAAAATCTGCAATGTAAAATCTGAAAGACTAAATTTGCTTTTAAAAGCCAGTGCAAAAAACAAGATGTATTTTATATCGCGAAGCTTGCAAGTGTCAACCCACCACAGCAAATAAAGATTGAATTATTTATAACCTGTTTGGCCAGCTAAAGTTCTACCCAGCATCCACAACGAAAGCCAAACAAAAGAAACAATACAGTCGTATGCAATTTTCTCATAATTCATGAAGTTTTACTATACGTAAGAGTTATAGACAAAGACAATGTTGATATCAACATATAAGTTGATTTTACATTTCATAAAATTTTAAACCATTTTTTCATAAAATTCTTAAAATTCATAAAACTAGTTCCAACATTATTTTCAATATATTTACAAAAATGTAAGAATATCTGTTAAAATTATAATTTTTTTATATTTATGGCTAACTATTTAATTATTGTAGAGTATGTAATATTTATATTTTTGTAAGAGTGACTAAGTGTATCATTATCAAGAATCAATTTTGTTACGACTTATATTTTATTAATATTTCCTTTGCTGGAGTCATAACTGGACGATTAGTAACGTTTTTAGTGCAGTTTAAAAAGGAAATGAATCATTATTTAGTTTAGGTATTTCCTATATTACAAATACAATTTATTAAAATTCAAAACGCACTCTAATTTTCTATTTAACGAGTTTTGAGGTGGATAAAATTTACTATCAGTGAATAAAAATAGTTTTTTTTAAAGCATTAATCATATGAATAATGAAATAATTTTATTATATATAAAACTAATACAGTAAATCTCAATGTTCCTTTTTAATTAATATCTTGAAAGAGCATAGTGCAACGATGCCTTCCACTATTTTTTAATAAATACAATTTGTTGTATTGTCATATCAAAAATGTACAGAAAACATTGATTACGGAAAATTTGCGTAATCTTTGAGTGAAGAATAAATGGAGAAAATATGTTTTTCTTTGAGAAACATTGCGACATAGACAATTCTTTTCAATGTCTTTCAGATATTGATATAATGTTAAGAAATTAGTAATACCATGTCGAATAGCGCGATTTTTTATAGTATGTATAGAAGTCTAAAAATGCTTAGGTAATTAATACACACTTTTCAGTAATGTGAAGCAGCAATAAAAAATTTAATCCAGTTCATCAGAGATTGGAAAAACAAAATAAAATAAATACATAACTTCTCAGCATCTGTCCGCAGAATGCGTATACGTTAATGCTTCTGCATTAGAATTTTGATAAATTTTATAAATATGTTTGACAGAGGTGATTTTTTTGATAATTCAATTTTCGTATAATCTCAACCAACATATATTTTTCAGAAGGCCTAATTTCATTTCATTTTGAACACAATAAAATAAATATACATTCATATACACCGTGGTCCCGCGGTAACGTCATTATACCGGCACCGTGGAGGTTATGGGTTTGAATCCCATTCCGGAAGGGCATATTTCCCTGAATGTGCCATGAATAAGTTTAATATAAAAAATTGAATGCTGGCAACCAAACGCTAAGAGTGGAGCCAATTAGAGGATAGGAGTGCCTTCTGCGCCCATCCTTTTTATATATTAAAAAATATATATATTCGTAAAATCCTCCTTTGATCAATATGTATTCTATTTCGAATATATAACTTTTTATAGTTCCTAGTTTCCTACTAACGATTCAAAATATACCATATGATAATAAACAACCCACAGAATTTATTGTCGATGATTTTTGAAAAGTCTAAAATTGATACTTTTAAGAAATATATCTAATCTACAAATATCTAGAATCCGATGAATAATATTCCCTACACAATTGCAAATGGCAAAAAACTAATTCAGACATTGTGCTAGTTAAAACAAATATAATAAGTACATTTTAGAATCACTTCAATTGTAAAGCTTATTTTAAATCTAATTTAAAAAATCACGTGGTTCATATAAGTTTTTCATTTGCCGGCAATTCGAAATGAGACAAAAAAAAAATTCAAATGTTTCGATGCTTTAACATTTCTTCCAGTTCTGGTATTTCTGTTCTTTGTGATTGTCGCTTTTGAAGTAGATGTTATTTTCATTTTAAAAATTTGTCATTTAACATTCTTTCTTACATTATCGGCACTTGACATTTTCGCTTCTGTTCTTTTGATACTATTTTATACTTACAATTGACAACAATACGTCTTATTACTTTTAGCAAATAAATAAATGCTTCAAGTTACATAGCATATATTGCATATACAGTAAATGAAAATAAAACCTGAATAGATTTCAGATATTTTCATTATCCACACTCAACACCGTTATCCTGCAGGCTACATAATAAGGCCCCAGGTAGTTGGGGCCTTATTTCTTACACCTTACACCTATTCTAAATCCAAGACTAAACCTAAACACATAACAAATTCAACGTTCGTTTTAATTAATTATTTGCTGCGTAATATAACATAAGATGCGAAAAAATATGTACTAAATATATTGGCCTTGTTATACGTTTTCTTGTTTCAAATTAATTTTATATTATGGATATTATAATAATATAGAATATCACCCAAATACCGTAACTCAAAGCATTAAGTAGCTAGATGCGCATTTCGATGGCTATGCGCCCATCTTCAGTAGCACAAGATAAAAGATAAATAAAATACCTTTGTCACGAATCGTGATTGCTATACAATTTTTAAAAATAGAATTTTTTTAAATATGATCAACGTATGCATGTAATAACAATAATTCAGGGCTAGCCAAACTAAAATTACTAAAAAGCAATTATTTATTAGCGTTGTTAAATATTTTTTATTCCATTAAATAGAAAAGATAAAAGTGCTGTAGCCGAGCATATTTTTGAATCAGGTCATCCTATTCAAATTAGTTCACTTAAATTACTTAAACGTGTTTTGAATTATTCCGAGTTAAATGCTTATAAAAGTATAAAGATGCATAAATCTAAATCAAATTTAATGAATTTAGATTCAGTCCCAATTTCTCTTGTCTATTTAATTTATTTAATAAGAACTATTTTTAAAGTTATTTTTATTTTATTTATTTTTGGTTATTTTATGTTTGACAAACCAATGTTGTCAAACCATTGTTGTTACTTGTTAGTTTCGTTAATTATTAATTTATATCGTTTTAAAAGATTTATAGGTCATATTATATGCCATTTTTGAAATACTTCTGTCATGTTACTTATTTATTTAATAGTATGTATATCAATCACGATTCGTGACAGAGGTATTTTATTTTGTTTTTATCTTGTGCTACTGAAGATGGGGACATATTCTTCGAAATGTACATCTAGCTACTTAATGCTTTATGTTACGGTATTTGGGTTATATTCTATACTATAAAAAGTTATATTTTTGTCAGGAATATATTTTAAATATTTCAAAACGGGTGTACGTCAAAAAATATTGGTTTCAAATTATTTGAAAATTGATATTTGTTCTGTTCATCTAAAGTTGGCTGGCATTGACTCGAAATCTTATTTTTTCAAATGCTATTTAGAAATTATAGTAATCAGTGCGCGTGGTACTTTTGTTCATTTTAATGCGTAACAAAATTATTGCATTATTCATATGTATTTTATCAGTAATGCCTTACAAAATATGTACATGTTGTACATTATTTTTCTAGTTAGACTTGATTTAACTATGATTTAAAATTAACAGCAACCTAATATTATACTAGTTATTAATTTGATTCCAAATTACTTTTGAGTATCAGTTGTATAAATTTAACTATTTGTGTATTGCTTGAATAAAATATTTAATTAAAAAAATTATAATGTAAAAATATCTAAAAATCAATAAATAATATATTACTACCAAACCTGTTGCCAAAATAGTGCAAATCAGAGACAAATGTATAGTTTAAAAATTTAAAGAAAACACAATTATTTACCATTCGTTTGACTCGACTGTTTATGATAAACCTTTGCATATTTATATTATAATATTATTTTAAGATTATTTTATAATATTATTATAATATTTATATTATATTTGAAAATAAATCCTACATATTTTGCTATACAATATTAAAAAAATCAAAATGTAAGAAATTTATATATGTAAATATAAATTATATATAATAAAACTGTTATATGTATAAATTGTGAAAAACCAATTTATTTTAATTTCTGACCATTTATCCAATATATTTAAATTTTGAACTATATGGGCAAATATACATCATAATATATTACAAAATATGACACCAAAATCATTCATATCGGTCCTGCCGTTACCTCAAAACAAATGTCGAAAGAAACGGCATCGCATTTTAAATATATAGATTAAAGCAAAAAGTATAAAAATGTAATTAATTGTAATTAAATCCCAGATAATCAAATATTATTGTAATTAAATCCCAGATAATCAAATATTAATAAATATATTGATATTTTTTAATACTCGATTAAAACAAAATGTTCTTACTTTTTGAATGTGGCTTCATATTGCTTGATCTCCTTTCTGCTGAACTCTTGAAACTCGGTATATACGTTAACGATTCTATATTTGACAGTAACTTCCAAACCATTATCCACAGCATAGTTCTTCTCCTGTCGAATCTTCATGATCGACGACAATTCATTTTCCTCAGACATCGCAATATTATTCGACATGAATTGATTCCGATAAAACAGTTGTTTATCTGAACTGTGTCGGTGTTTCACTAATAACGAGCGGTGTGTCAACACGAATTTATGTTTTATATTACACTAATTTAGTCACGCCGCAATGTTAGTGAGAGTTGCATCCAACAACAATATTTTCTTGTGTGTTATGAAACACGGTTTGATTTTAAGGTGACTCGACCGCTTCGCTTGCTCTCGTTGCTAATTCAAACTACTCTGTCGTAAGCGAGTGGCGCGAATGTCGAGTATATGCTGGAACAAATGCACTGGAACTCCAAAATGGAATGTAGGCTGCAGCCGAACAACGTCAAATAATAACGAAACCGCAATGAACAAGAAATATAGCAGAACCATACATGCGCCAAAGTGTCGAGCTAAACCGTTGATATGAATATAAAATATGGCGATTCAAGTAATGAAACAATGTCTTCAAAGTATTTCTATATAAATATATTTACAATAAATTTACACGGACGGATGAATACATGATTTTATCATGTAAAAATACAATTCTATACATTTGGATTTTTTTATAATTCATTAGATTGACATTATTTTGTTCATTGTCCAATCACCAGAGGCATTGACAAATTACTCTAGATGGAGCAATTCTATATAAAAATGCGTACCAACTTTGGACGATTGTTTTATCACTAGATACCCCTGTCGATATTCTAACTTGGCTCATAGTGACCCGGTATAGTCAATAAAAATGTGTATATGTACAGACGTTTCAAGTCCATTTAAAACTGCTATGACTGTGCCAATTTGCAAGTGTTGCAAGTCCATTTAAAAAACGAATCAACCTTCAGCGGTTGATTTACGTGTGTCTACATCTGTGGATACTTTCTCGCCAATACTTAGAGAAGATAACTGAAGACGAGTATATTGATCAAATTCACAAGAATGAAATTTTGACAGCTTGTGGTTTTGCGCCATTGTCTCGCCATAAGCAACATGTTAATTGAATACAGTAACGCACGTTGCATCAAAACCATTTATTCAAAGCATTCTATTACTGTGCATGTGAAACTACGAAATGGCCACTGTCAACAACGTCAAAACAATGAGTAAAATGTGCTAAACATAAACTAGCTGTGACTAGAGAAAAGCGTATCAAATTGATATAATTTGGTCTAATTAAAATATAATCGGCTGTGATGCTATGATTCTGTGCCGAGCAGTAATAAAAAATATTTTTATCCTAAGCGCTTTGTACGATATACATACTGGTCCAAGCAGGTAGATATTAAATGGATAATCTTAATTTGCTAAAAACATGTAAAGATACAACTAGAAATGATCATATCGATGTTAAGGAATCATTTTCTACAAATGAAAGGAGGTGATAGTCAATCAAATAGAAAGCTTATTTTACGAACACTGAACTACTCAATTATCACAGCTTTGACCTGATGCGAACTGTTCCTTCAGGCCCATTATGACTATTTGGAAGCTTAACAATTACCGTAGAATTTGTTAAACTGACTGGCCCGATCTGAAAGAGTTAGCGGCTTTTCTGGAACAGATGAAATGAAGATATATATTCCCATTTGAATGTATGATATTGAATACGTCTGCACCTATATCTTATTAATACAAATTGTTAGATGAAATTTACTTTTAACGATAAAGGGCTAGTCTTAACTTCCTGCACAATCGATTATCTAACTTACGTAGTCTAATTTGGGTGTACTTGTACAATAAATTGCACAATAGAGAGTATAAACATGCTATACACATACAATTGTATAACAATCACGGTTAGAGGCAGAGGTATTTTATTTTATTTTAATCCTGTGCTACTGAAGATGGGGGCATAGCTTTCGAAATACGGATCTAGCTATTAATGGATTTGAGTTACGGTATTCAGGTGATATTCTACACTAGTTAAACAGTCCGCAATCCTAAAGATTGGTTGGAAACAGCACGCCATGCCGATCTATCCTGAGCTAATCCCTTCATCTCCCTATAGCTATTCATCTCAACGTCTTCAACTATCTGACTCACATACTCCAATCTAGGCCTACCTACCCCTCTCTTTCCCTCCACTCTACCTTCTATGAACAATTGCATAATCCCCCCATGCCTAAGAATATGCCCTACTAATCTGTCTCTCCTACGCTGTAACACTCTCCAGATACTTCTCTTCTCCCCTACTAACTCTAGTACAGCTTCATTTGTTACTTTATCTTCCCAACCAATCCTCATCATCCTCCTATAACACCACATTTCTAATGCTTGTAATCTACGCTTCTCTTCCTTTCCTATAGTCCACGCCTCACACCCGTACAGTGCTACACTCCAAACATATACCTTCAGTAATCTTTTTCTAATACCCAAGTCAATATTTGATCTTAAAATCTGTTCTTTTTCTACGAATGCCTTCCTACCCTGTGCTATCCTACACTTTATATCTACTTTGCTTCGATTATCTTTTGTGATTCTACTGCCTAAATAACAAAAATCTGACACTTCTTCGATTCTATTATCTCCTATTGAGATCTTCATTTTTCTACTGCATTCCTTTTTGTCACACCTCATCACTTTAGTTTTACCTATATTTATTTTCATGTTAAAATCCCTAGTCAATACTGCCTGCATACCATTCAATACCCTTTCTAAATTCTTTTCGCTTTCTTCTAATATAGCTATATCGTCGGCGAATCTCAACATATATATTTTCTCTCCCTGTACATTCACACCTACACTATACTCTTCTTTTACTTTGTTTATTGCATCTTCTATATATAGATTAAATAATAACGGTGAGAGTGTACATCCCTGCCGAACTCCCTTCCCTATTTTTGCTACCTCTTCTTCCCCCTCAATTCTAACTAAGGCAGTTTGGTGTTTATATAAATTAAAAATTATTCTCCTATCCTTATAATCTACACCCGTTTCTTTTAAAATTCTAAACATTATGTCCCAATCTACATTATCAAATGCCTTTTCTAAGTCTACAAAAGCTATGCAAGTTACCTTTCCTACCCTATTTCTTTTTTCTACTACCGTTCTTAGTGCTAGAATCGCCTCTCTCGTCCCTCTGTTTTTCCTAAAACCAAACTGATCTTCTCCTAGCCTTTCCTCTACTTTATTTTCTAATCTCCTATAAATAATCTTTAACAATATCTTCGATGCATGTGATAGTAGACTAATGGTCCTATAGTTCTCACACAAATTAGCTCCTATTTTCTTCGGCATTGTTACTATTCTACTACGCTGAAAATCCTGTGGTACTTCTCCCTTCTCATATATTTTACAAACTAACCTGTATAATCGCTCCTGCATTTTTTCCCCTGCGTGTTTTATTAATTCGGCTGGTATCATATCAATCCCCGCTGCTTTGTTATTCCGTAAATCATTTAATGCTCTATGAAACTCTGACCTAAGTATGCTAGGACCTAAGTCATCCTCATCTATCTGTTCCACATTTTCTAGCTCCTCCATGTCCTGCCTACCTTTATATAAATCTTCAAGATACTCCTTCCATCTTCTAGCTTTTTCCTTATTTTCTGTGAGTTCCTTACCCTGCTTATCACATATAATGTTACCCTTTGGTTTTACTTTAGAAAAATGTGACTTAATTTTCCTGTAGCCCAAAT
Organism: Leptodirus hochenwartii; assembly: GCA_947310635.1. Classification (NCBI taxonomy): domain Eukaryota; kingdom Metazoa; phylum Arthropoda; class Insecta; order Coleoptera; family Leiodidae; genus Leptodirus; species Leptodirus hochenwartii. The sequence continues at coordinate 14,121,332 of OX371180.1, read as the reverse complement.
CTACTTTACCTCTTCTCATATCCTCCTCAATATCCTCACAGTTTCCTTTTATCCACTCTTCTTTCGCTAGCTTGCATTTCCTATTAATTAAGTTCCTTAGTTCCTTATATTTTTTCTGTCCTGCTTCTGTGTTTCCTATTTTAATTTTCCTTCTTGCTTCTATCATTTCAACTATTTCTTCCGTGATCCATTCCCTCCTACCTGCCCTTTTCTTTGTGCCTAATACTTCATTTGCTGCTGTAGTTAGCCCATTTCTGATTTCCCTCCATTCGCAATCTATGTCGTTCCTAGATGTTCCATTAGCCATGATTTCTACTTTCTGCTTGTACTTTTCACATACATCAGCTAATTTTAACCTATCGACATCTACTCTGACCTGTTTGGACTTCTGTAATTTCTTGAATTTGACCTCTGAGTCCAGGACTACTAAATTATGGTCACTATCAATATCTGCTCCAGGGTAACTCTTACAATTCTTAATCTGGTTCCTAAACCTCTCTTTAACCAGTATGTAATCTATCTGATACCTCCCTATATCTCCTGGCATTTTCCACGTATATATCCTGCGCTTGTGATTCTGAAAAAGCGTGTTTGCTACCACTAGCTTATTCCTAATACAAAACTCTACCAATCTATCCCCTCTATCATTACGTGTTCCTATTCCATATTCTCCTACTATTGGAATTTCCTTTCCCTTACCTACTACGGCATTCCAATCTCCGATTACAATTAGATTATCCTGTCCTTTAACGTTTGCTAACCTAGATTCAATCTCCTCATAAATGGATTCTACCTCCTCATCATCGTGACTTGAAGTTGGCATATATACTTGCACTATAACTGTGTCCGTTGGCTTCGTGTCTAATCTAATAGTTATAATTCTATCACTAACTTGGCAATAACTCTTTACTCTACATCCCAACTTTCTATTCATTATAAAACCTACACCGGTATGCCCATTATCTGATGCTGTGGTTATTAATCTATATTCTCCTGACCACGTATCTACTTGATCTTTCCCCCTAACTTCACTAATCCCTACAATATCTAGTTTAATTCTCTCCATTTCTAATTTCAAGTTCTCTAACTTTCCTATCCTATTAAGACTGCGTACATTCCACGCTCCGACTCGTAGAATTTTCGACGAAGACGATTTCTTGCCCGCCCCAGAATCCGAGGGCTTGCCTGCTACCGAAGTAGCAGGATGAGATTCTGAGCCATTGGCTCTACTCATCTGGGGTAATATATTAAAGATAATCGACATTTCATGTTGTACGCTTGAGAAGGGTACAGTGCTGGTTTCTCCTTGCCTTGCACCGACCAATGAGTGCATATTTTAGCCGTCGCCCCACCGATTCAGCCTAATCCCCCTAATACCGTGGGTTAGCCTGAATCTTTCCTATAGACCGGGATCCCTGTATAGGGACCGCTCTATAGGCCAGAGCGTCGTTGCCCATGTCTTGCCCCTAGGAGGCATATGCAGTGCATTGGCACACTATTGACACTACATATTGATTCTACACTATTATTTTAATTTGTTCTATCTGAGTTCTAGGTCAGACTCATCAGTGCTATAGGTTTGATTTTGAATGCACTTAGAAAAACTTAATTTTATTACCTTCCAATTGTCTGCGCATCTCTTATACATGTTCCATTGGCTACATGGCGGGTGTTATAGGTATGACTTTCACTTTGTTTGGATCGGTTATAAATTGTTTGGTGGACATTGGTCTGCAAGACTCCCATGTTAAGTGTAAGTATTTTTCATCTACTCCCGCTATAATTTATCTATTCAATTCATAGTCAACTGTGGATATTTTGATAATGCTAAGTAGCACTTAGTTCTTTGTGAACCGGTCTACGGTCTCCCCATTACGTTGATCCGAGTTGATGACTTAGGTTTTTTTTTGTGTTACTACTTGTATTATCTGCAAACAATGTTGAAGAAGCGCACATATTGGAAAATCATTTACATATACAATGGTAAGAATATTGAAAATATTCTGGTAATTCCTGTGGCGTTACTTGGACCCTCTCTGCTTAACACCAACGGATATCCACTCGCTAGATTTGACTGTATAAATCGGTGGATGTTTTAATCTGCATTAATCTTGGACTTTTAGTTCCGTTAAATGACGTAGAAAATATGTTATTTGAAAGGGGCTTAATGCCAGAACAGTACCTGTGGCAAAGATGGCGCCCAATAAAAATTATTCATTTGGTATCTGCCAAGAAACCACCATAAACTCATATGCAATAAGGTGTACAGGCTCGTGTAAAACTTGGATACATCAAAAATGTATCGATCTGAAAATCCAAGTATTCCGTGAAATGGAAGGAAACAGTGTTTCCGAAAAAAATGCTATGCGAAAAATGCTCGCCATCAAACCTAATACCAAATGTAAACACCGAAGTTAACACTAAATTAATTCAAGATACCGACAAAGTTCACAATCCTGAAGAGGTACATACAAATTCACCCGTATTAACTCTTGTCGGCATCCATGATTATCAATAATGGCGCCTGGTACCACGTATCTATGCGGTACCTGCACTGAACCAGTAAATATAAAAACGTACTAAATAAAATGTACCGGCCCATGTGAAAGTTGGGCCCACCAGAAATATACTGATCTATCGGTGCAAGCAATCCAAAATCTACTACAAAATGATGGCTATATGCACTGGCTCTGTAAAAAATGCACGCCGGTGACCTTAATCACAAACGAAAACAAACATCCAAATTCGGGAAACAAAACCAATTACATATCGAAAGATACTCAAACCAACGAGACAATATTGATCCCGAGCGACATGCAAGGTATCGTCGAGCGTGCAGTAAACAACGCCGTTACTGAGATAAAAAAAGAAATACACGACCTGAGGAACCAAGTCCAGGATCTCATACAAACCAACAAAGAACTGCTTAAGTTACTACCAAATACTAAATCGAAAATACTCGATCACCAACAGAAGCCAAAAACAAGGTAGCTACAGCACAAGATGACCCTGTCAAAGAGATCTTTACTGTAAAAACAACAAATACAATGGGGGAAGCAGCTCTCTTCGGAGCAATTCCAAAAGAGCCTAAATCATACAATAAAGCAGCCACTCTCTAAGAAGACACAAACAACTACTCCTGCGACAAAGAACCCTCCAAAAAACCCTCCAAGGAACCCTCCAAATACGCTTGTACCGCAAGAGTCTGGAATACCTCTGGTAGCCATTATAAGTAATAACAAACCGAACGAAGAAACGCGCAATGAAAATGATAATGATAGTGATGGATTCGCACCTGTCAAGACCCGCCGACAGCGGAAACACATCGCAATAGGAAGTGCCACAAACACGACTTTGAGATCATGCAACAAATTGGGCCACCTGCACATAAGCAGACTGCATCTCGATACCACAATAGATAAAATCTTAGTACATCTAAAAAAATAAAATATGAACGGCGTAACGTGCGTGCAGCTAAAAGCAAATTACCCTACGTCGTACACATCTTTTAAAGTATTGTTCCCATTCGAACAACTAGAAGGAATGTACGAACCAACAATTGTGGCCGACCGGCGTAACAATAAACCGTTTTTTATCCCGACTCCAAAGGGAAACGCCAGTAAATTAGGTACTCTACATATTCTACATATAAATATCCAAAGTATTACTAATAAATTACTACAACTAGAAGCTACTTTAGCATCTCACAATATAGACATAATTTGTACTGCTGAACATTGGTTAAAGACCGAGCAAATAAACGTTTCTAAAGTGTCTGGCTACAAAACTGCAGCAATCTTTTGCAGGGAAAAAATATCTCCACGGAGGCGTTTCGATTTATGTGAAGAATACCTATAAAATTAAGGAAATACCCTCTATCGAACAGACTTCAATAGAAAAAGTGTTTGAGTGTGCTGCAATCGAGCTCCCAGAAATTGACACTATAATTATTGAAGTATATAGGACTCCGAACAGCGACGAGTACCAATTTATTAATAAATTATATGAAGTTTTAACAGTACTAGAAAAAGGCAAGAAAAAAATCTTTCTTTGCGGTGATTTCAACATTAACTATATAACTGATACCAATATCAAACGGGATCCGATAACTTGCATACAATCTTTTAATATGCATATTAGTCAAGAACTCCCCACAAGAGTAACAACAAATAGTGAGACATGTATTGACTACATATGCACAAATCTCCAAAAATATAATTATCGAGTTAACTGCATAGAACTTGGACTATTTGATCATAAAGCAATCATACTCGAATTTGACAGCAAAAGCAAAATACAACACCCAGTAATTGAGAAGATAAGGTTAATCTCAAACTGCGGAGTGAATAATTTTAAAAATTACCTAACACGACAAAACTGGAATTACTACAATACTTATTCCGCATTTCATGACGGTATTGTGTTCCATTACAACTTGTACTTCCCAGAGAAAACAGTACGCTTAAATGCCAGACTTAAATGCCAATAGCTGCATAACATACGAATTAACATGTATGAAAGAAACCCTACTGTTAATGAAAGACGTGATGATCAACCACAAACACCTGGACATTAAGAATAATTATACGCATTATAAACGACACTATATGAAAGAACTACAAAAAGCAAAAGTAAACTATAATAATGGAGAGATAATGTGCGCAAGTAACACATCGAAAGGTTACTGGCAAGTAATAAAGAGTGCTGTGCTGTGCAAATGGAAAAGAAAACTCCTAAAAATCTGACAGCAGATCAGTTGAACGAGTTCTTCTCAAAAATAGGAGAAAATATAGCTGGGCAACCTCAAAAAATACCTCCCACCGCTTCTGATTATTTGGAAAAATCACCAAAAAATGACGCAACTTTTTTCCTGCATCCAGTGAATGAATCAGAAATAAGGAGTTATTTAGAAAATATGAAAAGTAGCACGGCAAAAGATATGGATGGTTTCACAAATTTCACCAAATTTGTTAAGAAACTCTGAGTATTTGTGTCGATCTGAGTAAACCTCTAACAAAAAATATTAATATAGCTTACGTACATGGGATATTCCCTGAAGAACTAAAAGAAGCAAAAATCACTGCTATCTTTAAGAATAAAAGATCCATCGACGACCCGGTCAACTACAGACCAATATTCATACTACCAGTGCTTTCTAAGATATTCGAACAAGCCATAAAAACCAGACTCTGCAGCTTCCTAGAGTCGAAAAAATATTAGCGCCGTAACAATACGGATTTAGAAAGGGAAGATGCACAGCGCAGGCTGGAATTAACATAGTGGACAACATAATAAATGCAATGGAAAATGGACGAGCTATAAGGGCACTTTTATGTGACTTAGGCAAAGCTTTCGACGCAGTATAACATAAAATACTGCTGGAAAAGTTGCATTGGCTTGGAATCCGAGGGAAAGGATACGACTTACTAAGAACATATCTATCAAACTGATCTCAGAGGGTATCAATAAATGGTAACCTATCGAAAACTGTCACAGCAAGATTGTCACAAAACAAAAACTGTCAAAAGCACTTAAACGACAATGGTATACAATAGATCGAAAACGTAAATGAAGGAACAAAGCAGTACGCGAAGTCTGGATCCCGGAAAAAGCAAACAGGAGTGACGGGAACAGCTGTAAACTGCACACCAACTGGCGTTCAACGCTTGAAGCACTTCCACCTCTGCAGACTGTCTTTGGACAATACAAAAGACAAGCTGACTCAGCATATGGAAACGAAAATATTAAGAATGTAAAATGCAAGGAGATAGCGTCCAAATTCCCTGAAGAATACCGTTCATTCAAAATCTCGGTAAACAGTGCCGACAGTGAAACCATAATGGACCCTGAAATGTGGCCGGCAGGTGTCCAAATAAACCATTTATCCAGGCTTGCAAAACAAAAACCGATAACAGGTTACCAGAACACGGATCAAAAAAACACAACACCACAGCACAACAAAGCGAAATAAGCTTAAAGATCATGAATGTAAACATTCAATCAATTACAAAAAAAATAAACTCTCTCAATATATTAGCAAACGAGGGAAATATAATAGTTCTATGCGTAACTGAACACTGGTTGATTGAGAAAAATGAAAAGCTGTACCATCTTCTAGGCTACGATAAACTCGCAATATACACTAGGAAACTCTACCAGCACGGAGGCGTCTGCATATTTTGTAAAACCACAATCAATGCAACAGAGCTCAACTACATTAAAGAACTTTCGGTTGAGCTGGAATGCGAGCTAACTGCAATATATCTGCCTGACGCAGACGTAGTGGTTCTATCGTGCTATAGATCACCGACTGGGAAACTGAATGAATTTATAACAACTATAGACAATGCGCTGAACTTAATCAACACTCACATAAAAGGAAACGTAACGATTGCCCTATATGGAGATTTTAACGTGGATTTCTTGTCATGCAATGGAAGGAAGTGTGCACTCATTGAACCATTCAATACATATGGCCTGAAGCAAGCCATAAAGAACCAACCAGAATCACAACCTTATCGCAAACATATGTGGATAACATATTTACCAACTTGAAGCAATTATATCAAACAGACATAGTTAACTATGAAATAAGTGATCATCGACCTCAAGCCATACAGTTTACAGTAAATACAAGCACCGATTCTAAAACCAGAAAGAGACGTTTCACAAAAAACAACATTGAATTATTTCTACGTAAATTGGACGCGGAAACGTGGGTAAATGTATACGAGACTGAAAATGCAAACCAAATGTTTCACGTATTTCTCAATACCTACAAACGACACTACGAAGCTGCCTTTCCGCTGGAAAGCTGCAACTATGCAACAAAAATACCCATCTCTGGAAAATTGAGAAGCATGAGAAGCAACTTAAAGCTAATGTACAGCCTACAGGAATGTTATGGAAACGCAGGGACTGAAATCGATCTAAGACAATACAAGCAAAAATATGTAAAATAACCAGAATCTGAAAAGCTAATCACTAATCAGGAGAGAATAATTAATTCTGATAACAAGCCGAAATCCATCTGGAGAATCGTCCACTCGGAAACAAGATGGAAATCAGCTCGTTCAAATTATGAGACACAGAACCCAAACGAGATGAACGAATATTTCATTTCCCTAAAAGGGACCAACCTACAAAAACCACACGGTGACACGGAAAACACTGCTTTAAAAGTTAAGGTCAATGGTAAAACTGCATTCTTCTGGCCCACAACACCCAAGGAAATTGAAGAATACATAAAAACAATGAAAAACAAGTCCATATAAGGCTACTATGGCCTGAACGCGCAGATGCTAAAAGTATCAGCTAAACATATATCGGAACACTTAGCGGTTATATTCAACAATTGCCTGGAGAATGGTGTCTCCTCAGAAGACCTAAAGATAGCACTCATTCATCCAATATACAAAAAAGGCGAAAAGACCAATTGTGCAAACTACAGACCCATTTCAATCCTTCCGGTATTCTCCAAAATATTAGAACACACTATCCTAAGTAGAATCAACAAATTCATGCAGAAACACCTCTACTACAGTAAAACTCAATTTGGATTTATTGAGAAGAGATCCATATTAGATGCTATGCACACTCTGATTGACTACGTGCATCATGCCCTCGACAATAGCGAAAAGTGCTCGTCACAGATGCTGGATCTGAGTAAAGCATTCGATGTCATGCAGCACGATATATTCCTAGAAAAAATGGAACACTGTGGTTTCCGAGGTGCACCATTGAAACTTCTCATATCATATCTTGAAAATCGAAAGCAATGTGTAATAAGCAATAAATGTCTGAGTACGACACAGAGCAACCTGAGGGGCGTGCCGCAGGGATCCCTTCTTGCTCCAGTCTTTTTTGTTATATTTGTGAACGAATTGCGCCACTATATATCAAACCACATTGTCCAGTATGCAGATGATACTACGATAACATCAGCGAATGTTCACTTCTGATGAGCAGGAGACACTTGCCAAGAATACATATGAGGAAGCGGAAACCTGGATTAGTAGAAACAACCTACTACTGAACAAATATAAGACTACAACTCTAAACTATGTGATGGACAAGTTGCTATCAAGCTCACAACCTGCACGTTTCCTAGGGATCTGGATTGACTCTAGGCTGACATGGAGACACCATATAGACGAACTCAGCAATAAACTCTCCAGTGCCACATACGCTGTAAGAAGAGTAATCAAAATCGCTGGCGTCCTCGCCGGTCTAACAACCTATCATGCACTACTCAACAGCATTCTAGCTATTCTATTTAGATCTGGGGACACAGTCCACATATGACACTAATACTGATAAACCAAAAGAGATCAGTTCGGGCTCTTGAAGGAGCATCTCCACGCACCAGCTGCAGGCCGCTATTCAAGAAATATCAGATACTTACAGCGCCCTACTTTTACATCCTGCCAGTCTTAACAAACATACATAAAAACAGACGCGAACATCCCCGGCATTGCCAACTATACGAATACGAAACTCGGGGAATAGATAATCTGCTAATTCCAACGATTAGATTAAATACATCGGAATACCTGCGAAGAGGTATTGCACTCTACAATCTATGTCCCACAGTCTAGAAGCGGGAGCCTCCCGATCAATTCAGGGCTACCTTGAAAGAACATCTCTTACAACATACACTATACAGAATGGACGAATTCAATCCACAGTAACATGGCACACTATAACATTATTTATACTGATAGTGTAATTTAACAATAAGTAAATATAAATGTACATCAAATGTATATCAAATGTATAACAGACAAAAGCTGCACAGCGGGCGTTTAAAAGAAATAATAATAATAATAAATATATTAAAAAATAATTAAAATGTGCAATTTATAATAAAGAAGAATTTGCGCCATAATACTATAAACAAATTATAATTATAATTACTTAAATAATGTATAAATTCTATATGACAAAAACTGTACAGTTTGAAAATAAATTTAGTTTACTTTACTTTACTATGGCCGGAAGCAAATTCACATAGGTGAAATCAAAATATCCAGGTGAATACAGCTCTTTTAAAATAACCATAAAAAGGAAACTTTTAGATAAGGCAAGAAACCCAGCCTTATGGCCAAGAGGAGCAATCATCAACAATTTTTTTTATAACTTGAGGAAATGGAGACCAAGGCGCTAGCAACTAAGCTGCAACAAGGAGTAGAAGTCAAACATATAAACATACTGAATTAAAACATACAATGTATTTCAAACAAAATTGAATTACTGAACAATTTTCTACATCAAAACAAATATTCCATTGATATAATCTCACTTCTTTCAACCAATCTCACATTGGTTGAAAGAAGAAATATTACCGCACGTAAACATACTGAATTATAAAATAATAACACAATTTTGTCGGCAAAAGCACATCCATGGCAGTACCTTGTTACTTCTCCGTGAGAATTTAGAAGCAAAAGTCATTGAAGATATAAATAAAATGTCTGTCGAAATAGATATCGAAATAACTGGTTGCTTTATTCCAAAATATCGCTTTCTAGTTGTCAATATATATCGTTCAAACAATGGGGATTTTTACTGCTTTCTGGAAAAACTAGAGGAACTGTTACAATGGATATAAACACACTATAAGAAAACGCACATCTTCATAATGGGCGATTTTAACATCAATTTTTAGACTATTTTAGTAAAAATAGACAATTGATAACTGACGTAATAGAAGCCTATAAATTTAACCGCAATATTCAACGAAATATGAAGATATAGCGTAGGCGTAGACATACTTAGATAATATCTAATATACAGTTCAGGCGTCAAAACTACTGAAACAAGGAACTCACACTGCTCAGATCATCTCAGCTAACATATTTGTCTAGAACTGAGTCAAGCAAATGAGAAGCAGAAAATAGTCACCCGAAAAAAAATGCAAGTAAGTAGTAACACAATTTACAATGTCAAGGAAGCGCTAAAAGCTGTCAACCGGAAAGAAACCTTGAATGTAGATGGAGCCGAAAACCCTTATAATATAATGCAGAATAAAATTGCACAGCTACATACTCTGCACTTTTTGGGAGTAACAGAACGAGAAGCAAATATAAAGAAAAATAAATGTTTTAGTACGCCAATATTGTTGAGAACAATGAAAAATAAACTGGATGCTTTACAAAGTATAGCAAGAGTAAAAAAGGATAAAGAATCCTTCGAAAACTATAAAAGATACAAAAGGAAATACGCTATAGCAATAGTTAGAGTAAAGAGAGAATCGAACTCAAAGTATTTAGCAGAATCATTAAATCAACAGAAGACAATGTGGACCTTATAAAATTTGAACTCAATCCACCAATAATGAAACAACAAGTATCAACCGTGACTGAAAATGTGTTATACAGACATTTCTGTGATATCGGAACCAAAATAGTAAAAGATATTACACACAATGGACAGGACATAGATTCGATGCTGGGAAAGATGAATATAAACAACATCCGTTCTATAAGCATGTTACCCACAAACGAATTCGAACTACTACAAATACTAACAGCAATGAAATCAAAAGGTAGTTTGGATATCTACAACATTTCATCAAAACTCTTAAAACAGGTAAAACACGAAATTGTGGAACCCTTAACGATTATTACAAACATGTATTTGACAGAAGGACACTTTCCAACAAAATTTAAAATGGCAAAAGTAATACCACCACATAAGAAAGGGGACGTCAACAACTGCGACAACTATAGATCAATGTCCATGTTGCCCACTTTCTCAAAAATATTAGAAAAAGTGATCAAAAAGTGATCAAAATTGACCCAATTTTCTTAAAGAAAATCATTTTATCATAAAAACCAACACAGATTTAGAAAATATAAGTCAACTAAAACAGCCATCATTGAGATACTTGAAAAAATAGTAGAAACTCATGATCAAAATAAAAAAGATCAAATTACTATGTGTGACCTGAGCAAAGCTTTCGACTCCGTCGATCAGGAAATTCTGTTAAAAAAATTACAGTACTACTGTCTTCGTGGAACCCCGTTCGATCTAATGAAATTTTATGTCGAAGACAGATACAACAAGTCTACTGGAATGGAAAGCTTTCTGGAAATGAGATCATAAAAACTTGAGTATCTCAAGGCTCCATACTGGAAACAACGTTGTTCGTCGTTTACATCAATGACCTGCTATATAATATAACACATTTAGCAGCCAATCTATTTGCGGATGACTCCTCTTTCATAACAGGAAGCGATGAGGAAGGAACGCGAGTACTGGAACAATGTAAATCCTGGTTTGACAGTAATAAGTTATTACTAAATACTGGAGAAACAGAAGACATGATTTTCACAAATCATGTCATGTGTCATGAAACTGCGAATGGAAGAATTAGTAAAATTCTTATGTTTGTACATCGACTCAAAAATAACTTGGCTCCAACACATAAACAAGCTATGTAAATCTCTATGTTCTGCTATATACTGTATCAGAAGATTAAAGGAAATCTGCACCTTCGAATGCGCAAAAAATATCTATTATAGCAATTTCCACAATCGTATGTCATACGAAATAGCAATCTTGGGGAATGCAACGGAATCGCAACGAGTATTCAAATTCCAAAAGAAGGCGTTGGTATGGGATGGCGAGAACGGGTACAGAATAATATATAGAATGGGATAAGCGACATTCGAGAGCTGTCATTGTTTGTTTAGCCAATGAATCGTGGACTAAGATATAAATTACCTCAAATTACTACCAATGCTATATCCTATGTGCTACTGAAGATGGGGGCATAGCCTTCGAAGTGTACATCTAGCTACTTAATGCTTTAAGTTACGGTATTTGGTTGATATTCTATACTGTTATTTAACTAATTGGTTGAATATTATATACATTTTACGGTGATTATTTATTATCGTTATTCATTTATGTAGATATATTGATATGTTGGGGGATATTTTGAAAACGATAGCAAGAGATTACTTGAGACCAAACTATAGGATTGTGCTCTACGTGTACAAAGTTTATTGAGAATATATATATATAGGTTGCAGATGTATGGGGACAGTATATTTACGCATTTGAGGATCATTTTCGGGATGTGGTCAGGACCCGGTGATTCCGTTTCTTTGAGACTCGACAAAGCTTTGAAAACCTCGTCATTTGTAATAGTGAATTCAGTTGTTATTTTTACAATAGGTGTCATCGTTTGTAGAAAGTAAAGTTGTAAGATTTGTTGCGGTGAATCATCTTAATTTAGAAGTTAGCTTATTTGAGTTAGTTAAAGAGTCCGCAATCCTAAAGATTTGTTGGAAACAGCACGCCATGCCGATCTATCCTGAGCTAATCCCTTCATCTCCCTATAGCTATTCATCTCAACGTCTTCAACTATCTGACTCACATACTCCAATTTAGGCCTACCTACCCCTCTCTTTCCCTCCACTCTACCTTCTATGATCAATTGCATAATCCCCCCATGCCTAAGGATATGCCCTACTAATCTGTCTCTGCTACGCTGTAACACTCTCCAAATACTTCTCTTCTCCCCTACTAACTCTAGTACAGCTTCATTTGTTACTTTATCTTCCCAACCAATCCTCATCATCCTCCTATAACACCACATTTCGAATGCTTGTAATCTACGCTTCTCTTCCTTTCCTATAGTCTACGCCTCACACCCGTACAGTGCTACACTCCAAACATATACCTTCAGTAATCTTTTTCTAATACCCAAGTCAATATTTGATCTTAAAATCTGTTCCTTTTCTACGAATGCCTTCCTACCCTGTGCTATCCTACACTTTATATCTACCTTGCTTCGATTATCTTTTGTGATTCTTATTTTTGAGTATGTATGTGTATATGTATGTTGTTTTACAATACGGTATTCCTTCCATAATCGATATTTTTTCTTTATAGCTACTAAAATGTGTAGTGTTATCCATGGATGTGATGTTTTTTTACGGGGTGCTCTCAACTAAGATTCATAACGAGTTACGGTTTCATTTAGTATATTTTGTAGGGTGCAGAAATCTGTTTGTATGTCTGATTTATCATAATTTGCCAAGGACGGTAGTTTAACTTGGATGTATGTATGCAATCGCGTCAAAATTTGCAGCTTTAAAATCTTCTTGAGAACTTCCTATTGGATTGACGTATGTATGATACCTGGAGATTTACTGTGATCACTATGTGGTCACTCAAGCCTATTGGTGGGGCTTCATTTACATTGAAGATTAAACCAAATTCGTGTACTAAAATGAAGCCAAGATATCAACAGCAAATGAGGCGTTTGCTGTTCATATGATATTCTATACAATTTTTTATTACCGTAGTGATCATTTGAAAATACGATATCTAGTTGGGAAATTGACTACTTGATTAAGATTAGAATTCAGGTAAATTTGCAAAAAAAATCGCTTGTTGGATTGAGTGCTAACGGCACCGCGAATGGCTTTTTCCAATCAATAGATCGGTATAATATAGAATATCACCCAAATAAAATTTAAAAATAGATGGGTAGTTAAAATTCCCAACTATAATCAAATTTGCTAATCCGAATGCTGCGGTTTACAAGTATTCTAGTTATTTAGCGTTTTGTTATATGGTTCAGGATTGAGGTCTATAAATAATTGTTGCGTTGAAATTATAAGTACCATAAACTATCACATTCGAGTTATGTCCGTCCAACCAATACATTGTATTCGTTCTTTTAGTTCCCACTTATTCTGAACAATACTAGTGCAATTGGACACCAAATTTCTTAAGTTTTATACCCACAGACTCAAAAATTTATGTGAAATTAAACAGTGAAATAAAATTTAATTGGGATCTCTTAGTTTTAAGTGATTTAAATTTAAATAAAAAATTTAAAAATTAATAACAATTTTATACTATCTTAATCAAAGTGACCGTTACAATCGCATAAATTTCTCCATATACAGGGTCGTGAGAAAAATCATTATGTGCAATAATAAGAACTTTGCAGATCTCAAAATATCAGAATTAAGAGAAGAACTGGGATCATATGGTTTCGCTGAAATAAAGCCTTTAGTAAAAAAGACTTTTCTTGTGGATCTGTTGTCTTTTTTTAGCGAAAAAACAAATTTCTCTTTAATTTGATGTGACAAAAGCTGAAACAACAAGTGAAAAAATATCTTTTTCAAACAGTGGTGCTGAAATTGATGATCTTAGATTAAAACTAAATGAAATGGAGCTAGTCAGTATAACAATAAAATTGAACTTGACTGTTTAAATAGCCAGGTTATTTCGTTAAATGATACAATCATAAATTTGAAGTTGGAACTTGGCAAAACTAGTGATATTAATATTGATAGACTTAATAAAATATACGCTATACACAGCGACGTGGTGCCATATGGGCATGCTAACAAAATCACTCGCGAAATAAATAGTGTTGTAATAGAAACAAGTAAAAATAAAAATAAAAATAAAAATACTCTTTTATTATTATCAGACAGTCATTGCCAGGGCTTATGTGAATTATTACGGACAAAATCGATGAAAAAGTGGAATCGATCTTTAAACCAAATGTAAACTTTTGAAATGTAATAGAAAATGTAGAAACATTGTGTAGTGGTCTTTCGAAAAATGACTATCTGGTCATTCAAGCAGATACAAATGATATAACATATAATTCTTATCCTCATTTTAAAGACATTTTATTCATGCTTAAGTTGTGTAAAAACGTAAACATTATTATACAAAGTGTGCTGTACCGTTATGACAATCCCCACTTAAATATGTTTATGTTTAAATTTAACCTTAAACTAAATTCGTTTATAAATAGTCAAGTTAAAGATTTGTTACCCGGTTTATCAGTGAAATTCTTAGATGTAAATTCCATTCTAAGTAGATTCATGTACGCAAACCATGGCTTTACATCTAAGTCACCGTGGGAAAGAACTCATTGCAGATGCAATTGCAGCTAGTATTACAATTAAAATTGCACCTAACCTAATAAATATAATCTGTGATCGAAATGATATATTATCGCAAGTGGATGCCGCCTGCAATAATATAAATAAATCTACAAGCGAAATAACTCCTGCGTGTACGGATCATGCTGTATCATATAATCAGCATGGGTCTACTACACCTATAGATGTTGTTGGCCGTGTTCTTCCTACACGAACACGGCCACTGATACGATGGCTACGGGTTTGACTGGCCATACAACTACAGAGCGCTCCAAATCTGTTAGCAGTGTAAATGCAAATTCCTCCTTCAATTCGTGTGTTAGCTAGCCAGTTAAGTGAAAATGAAGAAAAAGACAACACAATCCAACATATTATAAATATAAATACTTCTTCTTTTTTAGAAAATCTGACGAAGTAAACGATAGTAGTACTTTGAAAATGCTTCATATTTTGCATTTAAATATACAATGTCTCAGGAAAAAAATCAATGAACTAGAAGCCCTTTTCCAAAGTTTCAATTTTTGTTTTGATATAGAATGTATATGCGAGTATTGGCTCAATGACGATGAGGTCTCATCAATCGCTTTGGACAGATATAATGTACCGTCTTGGTACTGTAGGAAAACATTTAAACATGGCGACATTATTATGATGATAAAAAAATCGATTGAGTATGGTATTTTTGAGCGAGTTAATAAATTGTCGATTGACAAACACTGTGAAGTTGCCTCAATTAAAGTTCCTAAATTTGAAACTGTGATAATATCCTTTATCGTTCTCTTGTTTGTGATTTTAAGATTTTCTGTAATTTTTTGAATAACGTTTTAACAATTATGTCTTCGTCTAAAAATATTATTGTTTGTGGTGATTTTAATGTAAAATTTGGTACATCAGAAAATAATGCTACTGTACTTTGTGATATCTTCGCAAGTTTCGGTTTATATCCCAATATATTTTCTTGTACGGGATTAAAAAACTGTCTTGATAATGTGTTCACGAATAATAAAGCTATTCGAGCTGTAATAATTAATACAAATTTTTCGGATCATCTTGCTCAACATATTACTGTTCAAATTGCAATAAAAAAAAGATTCTATTATTAAAAAAATATCTAGACCTGTGACTATGCTAGGTAAATATAAATTGTATGATATAGTTAGTAATCTACAGTGGAATTTTATAGATTGTAAAAACAATACTATTAATGAAAAATTTAAATTATTTCTAAATTTGATAAATTCTGCTTTTTTTCTGCTTTTCCAGAAAGAGAGTATTAAATTATATTAAATTCAGGGAAAGAATAAGTGCACTGCTTCACTCCCCAGTTAAAAATTATGAGAGATACATTGCAAACTGTGTCCATAATTCTCCAATGTTCCAACGCAAATCAAGAGCTTAAAAAAATCATATTCATGTTATAAAAAGAAATATAATACAGCCTTGTGTCTCGCAAGAATAGAAGCAATTGATAAAATTCTTACAAATCGAAAAATCGTTGTAAGACAATGTGGCAAGTGATAAATTCTAACTCAAATAAAACCAAACCTTGTAATGATACTTCATCTATAAATCCAAATGTATTTAATAACTTCTTCACTGGTATTGCTGCCAAAATAATTGCCAATCTGCCACCCAGCAATACTAGTTATATAAAATTACTACATAATATGCCTCAACAAAATTGTACATTTCGTATGGATTCAGTTAGCATCATTGAAGTAAGAGATACGATTTTCAGTTTAAAAAATAGCAATACTAGAGATATCTATGAACTTAATGTTACCATTTTTAAATGTATTATTGACTTAATTATCTGTCCTCTCACTAAGCTAATAAACAGTTGTTTTAATGAAGGTTACTTCCCCGATGAATTATAAATCGCTTTAGTTATTCCATTATATAAAAAAATGAACAGATTGAACTGTGACAATTTTAGACATATTTCCATTTTACCAGTTTTTTCAAAAATAATTGAAATGAAATATGTATAAAAATAGGATTGTTAATTATTTTGAAAACAATGATCTTTTCGAAAATTACCAGTATGGGTTTCGGAAAGAGAAATCCACAAGTGACGCTATAAGTATCTTTGCAAATAGACAAGTTAAATTTTTATAATTTTGATACAGTTAGTTTAAATTTAATTAAGTCATATTTGAGCAACCAATCTCTGTCACTAGTATACCAATCACGATTCATGACAGAGGTATTTTATTTAGTTTTTATCTTGTGCTACTGAAGATGGGGGCATAGCCCTTGAAATGTACATCTAGCTACTTAATGCTTGTTACGGTGTTTGGGTGATATTCTATACCATTATTTAACACCGTAGTGATATTTTTTAAAACAAAAATAAAAGTTTACTAAATTATTAACAGTAATATTCTTAATTATATTGTATGTGTGTGTGTATGTGTCAATTATTTATGTGTATTTTATTCCTTACAAACAATCAATCTCACGTCCTTTACTCCGACTTTAGAGTACCGTGCCGAGTGATCTATTTATCGACAGATACTTCGTAAAACAATTTTATTATCGCATGTTATCTTTTTTATCTCAAACACTAAAAGAGTACATAATAAACAGTACGACAAACCACAAAAAAATATTTTTCTTCTTTCGTAAGAGGTGGAGCCACTATCCACTGAAACATCTTATTGTGTTAAGCCTGTCTTGTTATATTTTATCCTAAAACATGACAAGCGAAAATAAAGCGTAACTCCGGCCAATCATATACCAGTGATTCAAATAAAAAACTTAAAGCTGCACGGGAATTAGGATTACCATGCCAATGTAAAGAAAATTGCAGAGATAAATGGAAGGAAGACATGAAATAATATTCCATCAGTTCTGGGATCTCGGTTCTTACGACTTGCAAAACAGTTATCTCTTCGGGTGCATTGGTTTAACACGTAAGAAAAGATCTTACAAAAAAAAATGCGACAGGAATCGAGCAGAAAATTCAATGCTGTTTATATGGTCAATGTTAACGGACAACAAGTTAAAGTGTTCAAAACAGAATTTATGGGCATTCATGGTTTACAAACCTCTCGTGGCAGGATAAACGCCATAGTATCTAGAAAAATTCAGCGAGCCTCAGTTCCTGAATCGGACAAAAGAAGTAAACACATAAATAGGCAAAACAGTCTCAGCGTTGAACAGAAACCATCCGTCCGGGGCCATATAAATACTATACCAAAATATCAAAGCTATAGTAACTATTAGAGAGAGAGAGAGAGAAATTAAATAATATCCGGAATATAGCAGTGCAAGCTAGCAAATTATAAATATATTTACAGAAAGGTAACATACATGAGTTCTGACAATAGGAATTACTAGACAAACAAATGGAATTAGCGAAAATACACTGTGTACCTCGGCGAACTACTGAACTTCAGATGTCGAAGGTAACTCCAAGACGTTTCGCGAAGTTCCGACGTATAATACCCCGAGAGAGACACCAGCTTAGCCCACAAGCAGTTTGATAGTGGTAGAGTACTCTGGAGGCATTGATTCGTGTAGAAATTTGAAGTACTCGGATCTGCCACTACTCTTGATGTCTCCAAGAGCCGGCTACCCTTAGGTTCTCAACGTATATCTCGTTGTTCAGATAGATTCGAGTGCTCATCAGGTAGATTCACAGTATAATTCGATATATCTCAGATACAGTGTGGTATTCACAACCTAAAACAATATATAATTCGGAAGGAACAGAGAATTATCAGAAAATCAATATGTATTTACAAGTATTTGTCAATTCTAGACAATTCTAGGAATTATCGACAAATATTATCAAACCGTAGTAAATTCGTTAAGTATATAAGTACAGAACTACTAAATCAATTAATATACCGTGATATACACGTACAATTAATAATACATACTTGTCAAGCCTTGCTCGACTACGCAAGTACGTTTACGGATTACGAAAAATAATCAAAGAAATCGTAAAAACCGCTAATCTTCAAATTAAACTACTAAAAGAACATCATCAGATAAGAGAGAAAATACATGATGTTGGCTATCTAGCTATCACGCAATTTGGTGAAATAATCAAATTTAAATTTATATAGACATTGGTAAAAATGAATACAAAGCAACCAGAAAATGAATATAGGACTCACCCATTAATGAAACCTCAGTCAGCAACAGCCACTTTCATCCACACTGACCTCAAATGCACATGGCAAAAGAAACGACTCGTGAACTATCACGGAGCAAGCTTCCTGCTTCTAAGACATTCACACGGAGAAGACTTGCCTCTCAGACATTCACACGGAGAAGACCTAGAAAAACCTGTCCCATCGTACAAGTTGCCCATGGCATCGAAAAATCAAGTGTCTCCAACTCCACTTCGACTGCGGCATATACACCCAGTGTCCAAATAAAAAACATCGTAGTAAATAGTATGCATCAACAACCTAGTTCTAAATACATAGTTAAATTACTAGATGAAATATAGTAAGCTCTTATACTTTAAAGGAACAACATACATACCTATAACTCATTACAATTGGTCAATTTGAATAAAAAGTTATTAGGAATGAAAATAGGTTTATGGGACTATAGTGTATTTAAATTGTCAGCGTCACGAAGAGGGGGTCGGAACGCAAGGAAATGTATATTAAAATGTAAGGGGTAACAAAGAGTGGTCGGAACGCAGGGAAATGTATATCGAAATTCAGTTGGAAACGAAGGAACTCAGAACTCGAGGAAATGTATATTAAAAATCAACTTCAGATCGAATTTCTTTTAACACTCTCTGGCTCCAAAATCTCCCTGCCTAGCAACGAACACAGTAATGCGATGCAAACTATCGCATCAGGCCCGCGTGCGCTTACATACCATTACATATTATAAAAGAAATATGGGCAAGTAGTAGAGATGGGAACATAACTTACAATGACATTGTTCATTGTTTAAAAATTACTAACTATCTACGACCGGGAAAACGGGTCGTAACAGTGGTATAGTCGTTTGACTGGTACCACGGAGGTTGTTGGTTCGAATCCTACTCCGGACAGGGATATTTTTGTGAGGAAAAATCCATTCTGGACCATGGACGTTGTGTATGTTGCCAATCAGGAATTCCTGGATGAGCATTGAGACAGATCTCTTCAAAATTGATGTATTCCAGAAAAATATTGGAAAAAAATATAATGATGTTGGTATAGAAAGAAAAGTCGAGAACAAAAAAAAAACTGTTGATCCTAATATTTCGCATGGTTTAGGCAAAATTTTGATTAAATACACATTTAAAATAACATTTAACACTTCTAATAGTCTTTATAAATTTCTAGAAAATCCAAAATATTTAATTGGAAAACCTAGTATTTATGTAATATCTTGTTCTAGCTGTCCAAATATGTATATAGAACAAATACGTAGACCTTTTGAAATCAGATTCAATGAAGATTTATCTCATTTGTCATTTAGATTAAATAGAAAACGTTAAAGTGCTGTAACCGAGCATATTTTTTATTCAGATCATCTTATTGAAACCAGTTCCCTTAAATTACTTAAATGTGTTATGTAATAGAGATGTGTAAATTCAGATTTGAATACTTATGAAAATATGTACATTCATAAATCAAAATCAAAATCAATGAATTCTGATTTAGGTCCAACCATCCGATAATGAGGACCAGCAGAAGCTTTTAGAACATAGGAAACAAAATCTAAAGCACTAAATAATCTAAAATAAATTGCTGATATACGGTAGTCTGTTCATTTCAGAAGAACATTATAAAAGACCATGGGAAAACAGTCTCCAGGAAACTAGACTACACACCTATAGACTTACCAAAAATACCCTCTACTCTCTCGCGTACTCATATTGCTTTTACTATAAATGCACTGGTACCAAACAGATCCCATACAGGACTAAATTCATCAGTTGTCAATAAACTAAGCAAACCTAAACAAACAAATAAAAGCATTCGCCAGTAATAGGAATATAAAACTCGACTCAAAAAACTAAACCGTTTCATTAAAACTTGTAGCTAAAAATGTCAATTGAAACTTATAGTTTCAACGCAAGAGTTATTTATAGACCTCCAACTTGAACCATATAATAAGACGCTAAATAACTAGAATACTTGTAACCGCAGCATTCAAATTAGCAAATTTGATTATAGTTGGGGATTTTAACTACCCATCTATCGATTGGAAAAAGCCATTCGCGGTGCCGTTATGCACGCAATCCAACAAGCGATTTTTGTTGCAAATTTACCAGAATTCTAATGTTAATCAAGTAGTCACTATGGTATTAAATAATTGTATAGAATATCATATTATCAGCAAACGCGGGCACTCTTGGCTTCATTTTAGTAAACGAATTTGGTTTAATGTTTAATGTAAATGAAGCCGCACCAATAGACTTGAGTGACCACAAAGAAAAAATATCGATTATGGAAGGAATACCGTCTTGTAAAACAACATACACACATACATACATATATACTTAAATAAACTAAAAGGATTCGCCGCAACAAATCCTACAACTTTACTTTCTATCACAATTACACCTACTGTCAATATAACAACTGATTTCACTATTACAAATGGCGAGGTTTTCAAAGCTTTGTCGATTCTCAAAGAAACGGAATCACCGGGTCCTGACCACATCCCCAAAATGATCCTCAAATGCGTAAATATACTGTTCCCATACATCTGCAACCTGTTTAACATAAATATCCAAACCAGTCAAATTCCCGTAGAACCGAGGCACAAGCCCACCTATTTATGAAAAGGATCACAAATTAAATCCTATTTTGTAAAATTCTCGACAAATTCGGCTACTTGAATTCTTCATAACATATAACATGATCCCTAACAGTCAACACGGATTTTATCCAAACTGATCTATTTTTTCTAACGTGCTTGTAGCTATGAACAACGTTACACCGTTTTTACTGATTTTTGGTAAAACCGGTTTTGTTGCGTACTGGAATGCACCGAAAATTGGGTTCATAATTAAAAATTAAATTTTTAAAATATTTAAAAAATTTAAATTAAAAATTTTAAAAAACCCATTAAAAATCGATTTTCGGTTAGCGCTGGTGCGTACCGATTACAGATTCTTACCGAAACACTGTTGGTAGTTGGTACGGTATGGCAGCCACTATGCTCAGTTAATTGGCAATGGCTCTTACACAAGCTACTAGTGTTGGGAATATTTGCCAATCAAACCGATGCGAGTGATTTTCACCAGTTCACAGACTAATCGCTTTTATTGAATTTAGGTGAAAACTGGTTTTCCGCGAAACCCGGTTTTTGCTGAAAACCGGTTTTTAGTTTGCACTGGTACTGATTCTACTGATTCATACCCAACCGCGTTGCTTCGAATCGACGCACTGGTTTGAAGTAACGTACCAATTCTCCAACACGTTGAACAACTTCTAACGAACCACTATGTGCAGGATGGGTATGGCATGTCAGTGTGGTTGGTTCTGTGTAGTACACTGACTGTGTAAAATAAATGATGAGCTTGGAGCATACACTGAGTCCAGAATTACAAAGTGTTTGCGCCAGTCTCTGGACAATATGTAAAATTCCGCAATTTTATATGGAAACATAAGAATAACATACTGCACAATAAAACATACTTCATAATATGGAATTAATGTAAATCAATATATTAATTCATAACAATTTCGGCGGATGATACATGCAATATAATTTCAATTTGTAATTTAGTTTTCAAAGTTCTTCAAATGCATTTCATTTTAATTTGCGTGCATTTCCTGACTAATCCTAATGGTTGAGGACAACTAGATATATAATAAGTGATTGCATATAGAGGACAAGACTAAATTTTACCAATGACCAATTTTATATTGAGAATTGCGCAAACTGAAGGAATATTGTATAAATTAAAATAAACTAGAAATTCAAAAATATTAAAATGAGAATAAAGTATTGTATACTCCTATAACCCAGCAAGAAAATTACAATCAAAAGAAAAATTATAGTCCAAATTTATTAATGTAAAAATTACCGAATTGAACAACAAACAAACGAATGGTTCAAATTAAAGAAATTGATGAACAGACTTAATACTCCAAAAGAAAGTAACATTACAATACAAAGAATTCTACCGAAAATAACTCAACAATTTTCAGATAGAAGAAAGGAAAGAATACCTACAATAGTGAATAAGAACGTTTCGATTAACATGAAGTTCAAATCCGGAAGCATAGAAGGGTCGAAGCGGGATTTGAATTAATTGATTGCAGAAAATCGTCAAAATGAGTTAGTGAGCGTATATTTAAATGTGTTATAATCATAATGAAATGATAATTCAATTTGCAGGCTGCTGATGGAGCGAGATTAATGATTACGTATTAAGAGTGCATAATATTTGTATTTGTTTTATTTTATAGCATTTCTTCTTATTATTCTGTAGTCAAATTTTTTTAATTTTAAGAAATTTATTATAATATTATATATGGAATCTCCCTGACCATGTGTACGATTATAAAATAATTGTATCAAATCTGTATAAAAGTTGGACAATGTAATAAATATTAAATTATTGAATGAGTATACAGTATGTTTGTAGTAAATTAATTAATAATATCCATAATAATTATATGGTTAACAAAACATACACCATTGACAAGACCTACATGACACAAATTCCAAATAGGGAGGAATGGGAACGCTATAGAATGAACTTAACGGACTGGTATTTTATGCAAATGGTCAAAAACATAATCATCAACAGGAGTTGTGATATGGGGTGCGGGAAACCTGAGACGAGGATTATCTATTAACTTCGGTCATCACACCACAGTATTCTAAGCAGAGATATATGAGTTATAATATACAAATACTACTAGAAATGAATTATCTCAGCAAGAGAAGCTTTATAGTTTATGATGGCAAAGCCACACTAAGGGTGTTATAGTCCTTTGAGGTGCACTCTGGACTTATCTTGGGGTGTATAAGAGGACTAAGCACCTTAGGGGAGCAAAACATAGTGAAATTTATTTTGGACACTCAGTCACAAGAATATTGAGGGATAATATGGCAGACAGACTTGCAAAACGGCCAACTAAAGAACCATTCATTGGGCCAGACAAACTTAGAGCATCTCTGCCGAAACGGCTAAGAAAGCAAGTGAAACTGCGGACTTGCGGGTACTGGTCTAATTACGGTACGCTATTATCTAAATAAACATCTGCATAGAACGAGGCTAGCAGATGACCCAACTTAAAGATGTTGCGGTAAGGAAGAAGAAACACTAATTCACTTGCTGCAACAATGCGAGGTATACAACAATGTATGTCGGAGCATTCTTTGGACAGACATACCAAATCGAGGAGAATTGAAGAAAGTAAATCAAAAAAATACTGGACTTCGCAAGCGAAACAGTACTGATGTAGTTGTATATATATATATATATAATTTAGGGTATACAATAGGCATAAAAGCCGTAGTGAAGGAACCCTAAATAGGGACCACGTCTCAGCAATTAATAAAATAAAATAATAATTTCCGTAATAGATTGAAATGGAATTAGGTAATTTTCCTAGTACGACTCAATTCGTGATTACTACGACTATGCACAATTAAATAATTTAATTAGAAGCTAATTTATATATTGTAAATTTAAGTTTAATTATTGAACTTATACTCGAAAAGCAGGAAGACAAACAGTAGGAATAACAAGATACAAATGTAAAATTGTGCGTAGATTACATATCAAGCAGACTTCAAACTCACGCTGTCGCTTCTAGTTCAAAGCATTCTTTGGCGATTCCTTAAGAACTATTTTTCTTCTTTTCTACTTTCTTGATGGAACCATATCTTTAGTCCTCTTATCCTCTATTTAGATATGGCACCCCTATGGCACCGTGCTTGTTAGGATTTGTCCAGAACGTAAATCAATATAATTTCAAGTGTGGTTTAGTTTTCAAAGTTCTTCTTCTTCATATTACTTTCCAAAATTTTCTTTTCTATCTCCAGGAGCCACTGTTCGGTGCTTATGGCAAGTAGTTCATTTCCTAGAAGGTTTATAGTTTATAGTACGTTTATAGCTCGGCTCTGGTCCACACTTTTTCTAACCTATATTCAAGGTTAAGTGGAAGAATGGATGAAAGTTTCTGACTGACGCCCAAATTTAACCTTTTAATGCCAATATATATATATATAACCTTTTTATAAAAAAAGTTTAAAGTATTGTAATATTTTGTAATATTTTTCCCATTTACCTTTGTGTTTTGTTTCGAATATTAGGCAAATTATTATACAATTTATTTATTGTACGGTATGTGCTAGAGCAATGTTCTATCCATGAGTTTTTCCATATTTTCTCATAAAAAATTAAACGTAGAACATTGGGTGGATATGGACACACCTAGTATATAGCTTTTTTAGATGTATATTTTTCCTTTTTTACTTAAATATGCAAAAATTAGGAACGAACACGTCATTAAAATAAAAATATATCAAAATAGATTCCTTGCACGGTTGTAAACGATAATGCGTGAGTAATTTGCTAACGATGTTCTTCATGCCTTTAAACGATTTTGTGTCTCCAAACTGTTGAAATCGTGTAATAACACACAAAATTAATAGTTATAGATCGATTGCAAGTTGGGTAAGCTTAATTTATTTTGCCAAGGTGATGTCAACATTACGGAAATATTTAAAGAACAGTTGTCGATCTTTATGGCGGTTAATTGTTTTTATGCCCACTTGCTCCACGGAATCATTTGTCCTCTCCATACAGAACCATGACATGATCCTATCGCTTATTGGTTGCAATTATGGCATATATCGCATCAGCTATCGTATCCAGGAGGTCCTTTTAAGGTCATAAACTCCTCGCTAATCTACTTTAGTGCCGATATATAACTACCCTGTGATAAGGCAGATTGGGTGACTGCATTTAGTTGTGCACAAAACTTTTCTATACCACTATTGAATTTTCCTCCAAAGATAGGATTACGCGGCTGATATCACTGGATGTATTGTTTTCTAAATCATACACTAATGAGGACATGAGTATTTTCAATTCAATTTAGTATATAGCAATACACGTTTTTTAGTAAATACTTCTTATTTAAAATACTTTTGCAATGAAACTAATTCAAATCGTTATACCACAATTAGAGGATTATTTTCATATAATTTTCAATTATGATAATCACAAATTACTATGGGACATTTGTAGCATGGACTGCAGCCACAATGAAACATCTTATTCACGCAGCGCAATGTTGTATCCTAATTTAAAAATCCTAATAAACTAATAGTCTAATAGTTTTCTTCTTAGCTCTATTCTCTTCTGCATTATTACTATTACACTAGGCTAAAAGGCTGTGGTCATTCTCTCGCATTATATATTCTACAAAATAACCTGTGAATTCGATCCTATATCTCCCCCCTGCGTATTTTATTTATTCTGCTGATATCATATATACAGCTGCTGCTATATTCTTCCTTAAATCATAGAATGCTTTCAAACTCTGAACTAAAAATGCTATGATCTAACTCATTCTATTTGTTTTATATTTCATGGCTCCACTATTCTCCGTCTACCTTTATATAAATCTTGGATAAATCTATCTTCCTTAGATCCTTTCTTCCTAGAATCCTTATATCTTCTCTGTCCTGCTTCTGTTTTTATATTTTATTTTATTTAATTTTATACTGTAATGTTACGTTATGTTATGTTATGGGATCAGATTACAAACAACTCCAGGCCAATTAAGTATATCTGAGATCTTGGTGGTATTAGGAACATATGAAACAGGTGGGAAGCCTGTTACTCCGCTAAATCTTAGTTAATTGTATCCCAAACTAAGAATGGTACCGTGTATAGAGAATAGGTGTCGCTGAGCTACGGTCACCCATCCAATCACTGACCTTGCGGGACGTTGCTTAAATTTGGTTATCGATGCTTAATGCATAACCCGCATAGGCCACTCGGCTTGTAATATGCTAACTAATTCCTATGTTATCCATTCCTTTCTACCTGTCCATTTCTTCTTTTACTGCTGTAATCAACCCGTCCCTAATTTAGATCCAGTCACTATCGTTGTCCTCATTAGGTTACCCATCTTCTATGATTTCTACTTTCTCCTGATATCTTTGACTTATATCATCTTAATTTTAAATTTTCAAAATCGAATCTGTATAGTCTTCTGTTCAAGTTCTTATATTTCATCTCAAAGTTCAAAGCTACTAAGTTGTGGTCACTATCAATACTATCTGATTTATAAAACTCTCGCTAGCTAATGTTTAATCTATCTGATACCTTTCTATATCTCCTGGCATTTTCCAAGTGTATATCCTGTTCTTCTGATTCTGAAATAATGTGTTAGCTACCAATAGCTTATTGTTTATACAGAATTCTACTAGTCTATCGTTTCCATCATTACGTGTTTTGTATATATTCAGTTTATATATTCATGTATATTAAGTTTTCGTGTCCGAGTACAACGCGTTTCAAAGGGCACGAAGAAAGACCGTTTCTCTCTTTATCACACCGTTGACCGAACGTACTATAGCTATAATTCTAACACTAACTTGGCAATAGCTCTTTACCCTACATCCTATTTATTTATTATTATATTCATTATAAAACCTACACTTGCATACTGATTATTTGATTATGTTCCATGTATAATGTGGTAACAAATTATCTACCTGCTCTTTCTATTTAAATGCGCAAAGTCGTAATAATTTACGGTAATCCATATTATTTTTTGTGCTATTATAAGTACGGTTATAAGGCACGTAGAATGTTTGACGTAGAAATTATATCCAATTGCTATTACTTTCTAAGTTGATTGTCGATTTGTGTTATATTTTAACGTATCTATGTGATTACTAAGCTATGGTATATATACTAAATTATAAAAGAAATACAAGGCAAGTCATTATAACTATTTTTTTCTTAGCCATTCCTTCCAGTTAGTCCAGTATAAAATTTCATCGTAGAGCACAAGAACGAGAGAGCCAGCACTTCCACGTACAATATTCACCATAACTCCCTAAGAATAAGGAGAGCCCTCAAATATTGTTGGATCATAATCTGGCTAGTATTTATTGCATGTCAGGAGTACCTTATAGAATCCGCGAATACCCTCATTATGGTAAATTGTGCTTGCAGTGTGATTAACGCTGATATATTTTCGAAGATTCATCTTTCTTCCGCCATCCAACATAAAGCGTTTTCCAATCGTATCTATTGGATAAACTGCAACACCAGATATTGAAGTAGCCGCCTATAATCAATAATAATCCTACCATAATAATTGCAATTAAATAATCAAATCTTTTCATACTTGCGCCAGAAGAAAATTTATAAAAAAATTTCTTTTTTCTATAGAAAGTCTGTTATCCAAACCCAATCCCCAGTAGAGTGACTTGAATGTTTCGAATAAAGAGAAATAAAATCCCTTGTACAATGAAATACCGACAATTGAAATTTTGGCGCCTCTATAAAATCCTAGGAATCCAGTTCTATTGTACACCCTTATAAAACAATGACTCAAACTATAATATTCTCGCTTGCTCATCTTCTGGTTAGCTGAAGAATCTATTGCAAGCAATATGAATCAGTTTTCGATATAATTCGTTATATTAAAATCAGTCAAAAATTAACTGATGATAATGTTTCATATTATTCATTTGAGTGGCCTGAGAAACAATTTCCAAGCGGAATATTAACAACTCCAAGAGATAAATCGAAACGAAATATTTTGATATATCAAACTTCTCAAAATTAGTATACATAAGATTTATGACCCACTCTATACGAAATAATTGTTAGGGCTGTTAGGTATCACAGGGTGGACCTTAGTTTATCCTATAAACTTATCCTATAAGGTCTTGTGTAGAGACCAACCCCGGTATATTTAACGCATCGGTACCCTGACGCACGTGTAGTGTAGTTGTTCTGGTACCCGAATTGAAAGCGCGGCGGTTTCACCGAGGTGTTAAATAAGGGTACAGGGAATAACTCGGCATTAATTATTAAGATTTTGTCCATAGTATGGGAGCATTAAGCCCCCCTTTAATATTAAGCTTTAGTTAAGCAAGTGTTACGAGACATAGTAAATAAGGAGGTCTTCCGAGACGCGTAGTTTGCACTCAGTATTACAAGTTTAGGTAGAAAATAAACAATTTATACTCCATCGTTTTTTTTTCGTGACACCCTTTTTTATCTACAAACAAGGATCATACGCCCTCTTCACAAGTCAAATAGAAGACAAGTGACTATAATTACATAATAGTTAAATGAACAATTAGTGTTGGGTCAAGGAGATCATCCACAACGTCCACATCCGTACCATATGCGCTAACAGGACACAGGTAATAATATTGAATTAAACTTATAATCTTGTTATAAAAATGGTGTAGTTAAATATTTTTTAAATCTGTTTCTATATATGACATGATGTTTTAATTAAAATAATATTTTCAGTAAAATGATGGGAATCTTCTCATTGTATATAGAAACAATTATTGAATATATATTAATTAAAGAATTATTAATATCAAAATACATTTTTTCTTCTCTACTTTATATTGTTATAAGGAAAATATTTCATACTATTACATAGATTTATATTTTCATAGATTTGATTTGTCGAAATTGTAAATAATTAAAAATTATTTACTCTTAACTATAGTACACCAATAATACAGACTAATACATCAATCCAGAGCTAATCATTACAGTGATGTATAATATAAATATCTATATATAAACACAAAAACACAAATATATATAATACACCGTTGCACTGATTACCTTTGCGAATTAAAGCATATTTTCTTGTTCGACAACTTTTATAAAGTGAAACCCAGCCTACCTACGATGAAAATGCAGAAGCTACCTAGTTTACTTTTTAAAGAAAGTGTAAAATGGAGCAGTTTCTGTAACTGAGAAAGTGTTCTTGTTATGGAAAATGGTTTCACCTGCACCTAAGTCCACTGCTAATCTAGTTTGACATGCATCTATGGGATATATAATTAGACCAGTGGTACCACCTGCAGCTATACCGGATAATAACTTGTGACCATATTTACGGTACATACTTTCAGATTTGCTCGGAATTATTGATTTATACAAATCATAAAAAGCAAAATTGAATGCTTGTGTTGGAAAATATCGTATTAATGCTATAGTGTTTCCACGCCAAAAGCTAAATATACCCTGTAATAAAACATATGGTTGTGGTCTGAAAATAACAATAAAAATGCTAATTGCGTTAACTCATATGCATACCATCGCAACCAAGTTAAGAATAAATTTCCCCGTCCTCAAAAAAAACAAAAAAAAAACACATTGTATAGGACGATTGATTTGCGATTAATTTGCGAGCTAACGCTGTATGTTATGATTTGTTAATAAATAATTAAATCCATACCTGTTCTACTGGAACTCTTTTCAAGATATCAATTACACCTTTGTATGGCTTTATTTCACCTTTAATGATTTGTACAGAAGAATTTTGATTTTGCAGTATTAATTTTGTTCGTTCTATTGGTGCTACTAACGTCTTAGAAAATGCTGCAATTATTCCAGAAATACAACAATTGATTATAAATTGCAGGTAACCCACAATCACTTCATCATTCATTATATATATGAGTGTATGTCACTTTATATTATTTGTAATTTGTATAGTATATTGCATATTTGTATATAGCAACTCTTTCGTTTACGATTTTCTACTATATTATTTGTATTGATTAAAAATGTCAGTTTTGACTAATACAAATAAAACATTATTGAATGAAATATAAGAAATGCCAAAATCAACACCATAGCAGAGCTGACAGTATCATTATATTACACATTTATATATATATATATATTTATAAGAATCTTGATATAAATAAGTTCATCTAAAAGTCTAATTCATCTATTAGTGGGCCATCCACAATTATTACTGTGAAGCATAATGCGTTTATGTGTTCGATTGGATTGAAACTTTGCGGAGCAAAAACTGTTGTGCCACATGCCAGTTGCGAGCGCAGCCTTAGTCAAGTTTATCAAAAAAATAGTTAATCAAATTGATTGGTGGAAAATGAAAGCTACGATCAAGGAGATATTCTACTTAATTTTCATATTGATTGCAACAGTACTTTCCGTGGTGACACTGATTTAGTGTAATAGGGTTGAAAGCGGTAAGTTGGTAGTGGGCCAGTGTTGCACCATTGCAGGATGGTATATTTGTTTGTTAGTCATCGATTCCATAATTTTGTATATTTTTAAAGAAAAGATTTATAAATATTGATTATTGATTAATTTATAGAACTTAACAATTATCACTACGGTGTTAAATATTAATATAGGATAGTACTATTAATACTATTAATAGTATATCAATCACGGTTAGTGACAGATGTATTTTATTTAGTTTTAATTTGTGCTACTGAAGATGGGGGCATAGCCCTTGAAATGTACATCTAGCTACTTAATACTTGTTACGGTATTTGGGTGATATTCTATATTAATTTATACAACGTTTAATATTTGTGAATATAAAAATAATTATAATTTTCTATTAAAAATTGTTATTAAGTAATTAATTAATTAATTATTTTGTTTAATTTTTGACGTTTAAACAAATAATTCTGGTCCAAAATATAACTATTGATTTCAGTCTTATGAGGCTATTAGTTTGTAGCAATATATTGAGATTATTTTGTAGCAATAATGAAAGAAAATTTGTGGCTCCAATTATTTGATAAAAATCCGGACGCGAGTAAATGACTTCTAATTCTGTTTTAAATCTGGTTTTATTCATAAGTTGATATGCATGACACACGGTTTCTAAAAGGTCCACTGGAAATTGTTTATAAAATGTTGGCATCGATTTCGTGTTAAATAACTCAGCGGCTTGTAAAAGGCCACGATATGAGAATCTGTCCTTCATAAATATTCCACGATTTCCCGATTCTTCATTCTCGCGGTGACCTCTGAGAGCTAATTCAAAACCACTTCAAAATTTCACGCAATAAATAATGTGTTTTAAGATATAGCGATTCCTCCTCACTTATTCGTTATATTCTATTACTGTGCCAACTGTGCGCATGAACTGATATGGACTCGAGATGATTCATGCTTTCTTATTTTATCAGGAAGGTGATGCAAATCTTTCATACCTATTCTGGCCCATTCCGATCCATTTCATTTGCTGCAGGGTTGTAATTTAATATACATGGAAAGCAGTACAATAAGTTGGAAAGTTCACAACCACATATTCATGTATTTTTTTTGTAAATGTCTCTTGAAAAACGCTGCGTAAATATCCGGTTTTGTGCACTCCTTGCACAAGTTTGCGATAAATTTATCAGGCAATGGCCTACCTAATTCTTTAATTTTTACTTTGTCCACAAGAGAAAGTCCACAAAACTCTATTTTCTACAAGGAACTAACACTATTCATTTTTATTAAATTATTTCTATTAAATATATTCTTGGAGAAACACGTGGCAAAATCGTACATACGTAACTCACAGAACAATGCAAATGTATCTATATCAATTTTACTATATACCAGGCTTCTCTGTTAGGACGCTAAAGAATCGTAGCCCAGAATAGCATAAACAACGATATATTCTGAGCTGTACAAGCAGCGTGACGTCACGTTGCTATGACTCATCCAAAGCCGCTGGAATGTGTGTACATTAGTACAAGCGAACCGAAGAAATAGAGAAGACATACTGCATACGGTCGCTCTCACCTATTGCTTGCAATAGAGTGAGATGAGTGCATATGCATTTTACCTGTACTGGGTGGCGCTGGAATGTGTACAACATATTAACGATATAGCTATATTGCGAAGTATATGCATTATAGCTATATAGCTATACTGCATACGGTCACTCTAACTCTAGCGCTTCCAACAGATAGAGCATATGCATTTGACTGGTACTCGCTAGCTGCCATATCGTGTTGAGTCATGAGTGTTATGTGTGTTCGCGGCGCAAGCTTTATCTTTTAGGAAAAAATATACTGAGATAAAATATCGCAATACAATTATATATCCACGGTGATGCGCTCAATGTTCAGGAGGGGCGCGCGGCCCTGCGGCCTGCATAAGGAGCCGCCACTGGTCGCAATACGTATTTGCATATTCTATAAAAAAAATGTTTAAGAGAGGATGGGAAGAGAGGCATAAAAATCTATTTCGATTAAAGATAAAATATAATCCCAGCTAAAATTCTAACTAATTGTGACCCATATAAAGCCGTCAATACGGTTTAAAATTTGTATAAATTCAGTAGCACAATAATAAACCAATTTAAAATACTTGTGTCAGTCACCGATATTGCAATAAGATTGTGACCACATACAATAAAACAAATATATATTTTTTTCAAATTAAAAGTAAAGATTGTGGCCTATCTCAATTAAAACATCTAGAATTTCACACTGCTCTTTAAGAGGAATAGGCATTGAATAATTCAGATAAATTAAATTACTAACGAATGAACAATCTACATATGACCTAGAAGTTTAATAGTTTAAATAAATCGCTTTTCCTTCTAAATAATGAAATATATGGAAATTTTAATTAAAGACTACTCATTGCGTAAACTAATCGTCGTAGTTCGTAAAGATATTGAAAAAATACATGCAATTCTTCCGTCGTCAACTACAACGTCCACCGTCACTATACACCTCGGACAGCTGCATCGTCCGCTTATGGCAGCATCTCCGCCGCTTACGGTTTCCGAGGCATCTACGAGACTCTTGGGGAACAGAGGTGCATCCTCCGTTTTCTGTTATGGCTGCGCCTCCGCTGCTTAAACACACTGCTAAATTGAGCTTAAATACTTATTTTAGAAAATAATTGCGATGTTAATATCAAAATTTAGGGGAAGCTGTATTTCCCTGCGTTTAGCAAAATAAATTAAAAAAAGCGATATTAGTTAAGGGGGCGGTTTTAATACAAATTAAGTAAAATTTAGATTATGTAATGAGAGATTCGGACGGTATTAACTAGGTTGAATACTTTTTAAAATGTTATTTTTAAATACTTTTTTAAATAATCTAAAAATTCCTAGGGAATCTAAAAATTCCTAGGGATTAGTGAAGTTAGGGGGAAAGATCAAGTAGATACGTGGTCAGGAGAATATAGATTAATAACCACAGCATCAGATAATGGGCATACCGGTGTAGGTTTTATAATGAATAGAAAGTTGGGATGTAGAGTAAAGAGTTATTGCCAAGTTAGTGATAGAATTATAACTATTAGATTAGACACGAAGCCAACGGACACAGTTATAGTGCAAGTATATATGCCAACTTCAAGTCACGATGATGAGGAGGTAGAATCCATTTATGAGGAGATTGAATCTAGGTTAGCAAATGTTAAAGGACAGGATAATCTAATTGTAATCGGAGATTGGAATGCCGTAGTAGGTAAGGGAAAGGAAGTTCCAATAGTAGGAGAATTTGGAATAGGAACACGTAATGATAGAGGGGATAGATTGGTAGAGTTTTGTATTAGGAATAAGCTAGTGGTAGCAAACACGCTTTTTCAGAATCACAAGCGCAGGATATATACATGGAAAATGCCAGGAGATATAGGGAGGTATCAGATAGATTACATACTGGTTAAAGAGAGGTTTAGGAACCAGATTAAGAATTGTAAGAGTTACCCTGGAGCAGATATTGATAGTGACCATAATTTAGTAGTCCTGGACTCAGAGGTCAAATTCAAGAAATTACAGAAGTCCAAACAGGTCAGAGTAGATGTCGATAGGTTAAAATTAGCTGATGTATGTGAAAAGTACAAGCAGAAAGTAGAAATCATGGCTAATGGA
Organism: Leptodirus hochenwartii; assembly: GCA_947310635.1. NCBI lineage: Eukaryota > Metazoa > Arthropoda > Insecta > Coleoptera > Leiodidae > Leptodirus > Leptodirus hochenwartii. The sequence continues at coordinate 14,086,600 of OX371180.1, read as the reverse complement.
ACATCTAGGAACGACATAGATTGCGAATGGAGGGAAATCAGAAATGGGCTAACTACAGCAGCAAATGAAGTATTAGGCACAAAGAAAAGGGCAGGTAGGAGGGAATGGATCACGGAAGAAATAGTTGAAATGATAGAAGCAAGAAGGAAAATTAAAATAGGAAACACAGAAGCAGGACAGAAAAAATATAAGGAACTAAGGAACTTAATTAATAGGAAATGCAAGCTAGCGAAAGAAGAGTGGATAAAAGGAAACTGTGAGGATATTGAGGAGGATATGAGAAGAGGTAAAGTAGATTTGGGCTACAGGAAAATTAAGTCACATTTTTCTAAAGTAAAACCAAAGGGTAACATTATATGTGATAAGCAGGGTAAGGAACTCACAGAAAATAAGGAAAAAGCTAGAAGATGGAAGGAGTATCTTGAAGATTTATATAAAGGTAGGCAGGACATGGAGGAGCTAGAAAGTGTGGAACAGATAGATGAGGATGACTTAGGTCCTAGCATACTTAGGTCAGAGTTTCATAGAGCATTAAATGATTTACGGAATAACAAAGCAGAGGGGATTGATATGATACCAGCCGAATTAATAAAACACGCAGGGGAAAAAATGCAGGAGCGATTATACAGGTTAGTTTGTAAAATATATGAGAAGGGAGAAGTACCACAGGATTTTCAGCGTAGTAGAATAGTAACAATGCCGAAGAAAATAGGAGCTAAATTGTGTGAGAACTATAGGACCATTAGCCTACTATCACATGCATCGAAGATATTGTTAAAGATTATTTATAGGAGATTAGAAAATAAAGTAGAGGAAAGGCTAGGAGAAGATCAGTTTGGTTTTAGGAAAAACAGAGGGACGAGAGAGGCGATTCTAGCACTAAGAACGGTAGTAGAAAAAAGAAATAGGGTAGGAAAGGTAACTTGCATAGCTTTTGTAGATTTAGAAAAGGCATTTGATAATGTAGATTGGGACATAATGTTTAGAATTTTAAAAGAAACGGGTATAGATTATAAGGATAGGAGAATAATTTTTAATTTATATAAACACCAAACTGCCTTAGTTAGAATTGAGGGGGAAGAAGAGGTAGCAAAAATAGGGAAAGGAGTTCGGCAGGGATGTACACTCTCACCGTTATTATTTAATCTATATATAGAAGATGCAATAAACAAAGTAAAAGAAGAGTATAGTGTAGGTGTGAATGTACAGGGAGAGAAAATATATATGCTGAGATTCGCCGACGATATAGCTATATTAGAAGAAAGCGAAAAGAATTTAGAAAGGGTATTGAATGGTATGCAGGCAGTATTGACTAGGGATTTTAACATGAAAATAAATATAGGTAAAACTAAAGTGATGAGGTGTGACAAAAAGGAATGCAGTAGAAAAATGAAGATCTCAATAGGAGATAATAGAATCGAAGAAGTGTCAGATTTTTGTTATTTAGGCAGTAGAATCACAAAAGATAATCGAAGCAAAGTAGATATAAAGTGTAGGATAGCACAGGGTAGGAAGGCATTCGTAGAAAAAGAACACATTTTAAGATCAAATATTGACTTGGCTATTAGAAAAAGATTACTGAAGGTATATGTTTGGAGTGTAGCACTGTACGGGTGTGAGGCGTGGACTATAGGAAAGGAAGAGAAGCGTAGATTACAAGCATTAGAAATGTGGTGTTATAGGAGGATGATGAGGATTGGTTGGGAAGATAAAGTAACAAATGAAGCTGTACTAGAGTTAGTAGGGGAGAAGAGAAGTATTTGGAGAGTGTTACAGCGTAGGAGAGACAGATTAGTAGGGCATATTCTTAGGCATGGGGGGATTATGCAATTGATCATAGAAGGTAGAGTGGAGGGAAAGAGAGGGGTAGGTAGGCCTAGATTGGAGTATGTGAGTCAGATAGTTGAAGACGTTGAGATGAATAGCTATAGGGAGATGAAGGGATTAGCTCAGGATAGATCGGCATGGCGTGCTGTTTCCAACCAATCTTTAGGATTGCGGACTCTTTAACTAACTAAAAATTCCTATGTTATGGACTCCCTAACAATTATAAAATATTTTTAAATTCTAGTTCTTATTCTAGTTATTAATACCTCTTAATTATTTCATTCCCTCAACAGAGGGACGAGGGAGGCGATTCTAGCACTAAGAACGGTAGTAGAAAAAAGAAATAGGGTAGGAAAGGTAACTTGCATAGCTTTTGTAGACTTAGAAAAGGCATTTGACAATGTAGATTGGGACATAATGTTTAGAATTTTAAAAGAAACGGGTATAGATTATAAGGATAGGAGAATAATTTTTAATTTATATAAACACCAAACTGCCTTAGTTAGAATTGAGGGGGAAGAAGAGGTAGCAAAAATAGGGAAGGGAGTTCGGCAAGGATGTACACTCTCACCGTTATTATTTAATCTATATATAGAAGATGCAATAAACAAAGTAAAAGAAGAGTATAGTGTAGGTGTGAATGTACAGGGAGAGAAAATATATATGCTGAGATTCGCCGACGATATAGCTATATTGGAAGAAAGCGAAAAGAAATTAGAAAGGGTATTGAATGGTATGCAGGCAGTATTGACTAGGGATTTTAACATGAAAATAAATATAGGTAAAACTAAAGTGATGAGGTGTGACAAAAAGGAATGCAGTAGAAAAATGAGGATCACAATAGGAGATAATAGAATCGAAGAAGTGTCAGATTTTTGTTATTTAGGCAGTAGAATCACAAAAGATAATCGAAGCAAGGTAGATATAAAGTGTAGGATAGCACAGGGTAGGAAGGCATTCGTAGAAAAAGAACAGATTTTAAGATCAAATATTGACTTGGGTATTAGAAAAAGATTACTGAAGGTATATGTTTGGAGTGTAGCACTGTACGGGTGTGAGGCGTGGACTATAGGAAAGGAAGAGAAGCGTAGATTAGAAGCACTTGAAATGTGGTGTTATAGGAGGATGATGAGGATTGGTTGGGAAGATAAAGTAACAAATGAAGCTGTACTAGAGTTAGTAGGGGAGAAGAGAAGTATTTGGAGAGTGTTACAACGTAGGAGAGACAGATTAGTAGGGCATATTCTTAGGCATGGGGGGATTATGCAATTGATCATAGAAGGTAGAGTGGAGGGAAAGAGAGGGGTAGGTAGGCCTAGATTGGAGTATGTGAGTCAGATAGTTGAAGACGTTGAGATGAATAGCTATAGGGAGATGAAGGGATTAGCTCAGGATAGATCGGCATGGCGTGCTGTTTCCAACCAATCTTTAGGATTGCGGACTCTTTAACTAACTAATTATTTCATTTAATATTTAAGTCGTGTGATTTATATTTATTGGAGCATCTTTTAGAATCAAAAATAAACAATTAACAAAATACTTTTTTTTTAGTTAGTCCTCAATCATAGGAATTGTCCAAGGAATCTATGTTGAGCTAGCTCCACCATCTCTCTATAGCTATTCATCCTAACTTCCCTACGCCTTCCAATCTACTTTACCTTCTATAACTAATTATATAATACCCCCATGTCTAAAAATATGTCCTACTAGTCTAACCCTCCTACGTTCTAACAGTCTCAAAATACTTCTCTTTTCCTCTATTAACTCTAATACTGCTCTAACACTGCTTCATTTGTCACTCTATCTGCCCAAGCAATCTTCATTATGCTCCTATAGCACCACATTTCAAATACTTCTATTCTACGTTTCTCATATTTTCCTATAGTCTACGCTTCACACCCATACAAAGCTACACATATGCCTTCAGTAATCTCTTTCTAATACTCAAGTCAATATTTGATATTAAAATCTGCTTATTTTTTACGAATACCTTCCTATACTTCCTACCTTCCTTACTTTGGTTACCCTTTGTAATCCTACTTCTTAAATAAACAAAAATCTGATACTTCTTCTATTCTATTATCTCCTATTCTAATTATCACTTTGGTCTTGCTTATATTTATTTTCATGTTATAATCCCTAGTCATAACTTCATGCATACCATTTAATACCTGTGATACCTCACCCTCTTCAATATTTTATAAAATAGCGTTTATAATCGATCCTGCATCTTTTCCCCTGGGTGTATTATTAATTCTACTGATGTTATATCTACTTCTGCTGCTTCACATGTAGGGTGAGGTTTTAGGTGGACTCATGCATTTAATGTAATGTTAAGCATCTTATTACTACAAGGAAACTGGTCGATGGTCAATCTCTGCATCAATTTATATATATGGTGGTTTACTTGAAAATTACATAAAGAAAACTAGAATACAGCAAAAGTTCCTCTAAAGATGGCTATTGTAAAACAGGCAGATCATAGATTCTAACCTATTCTATAATTGGTGATGTAAATCTAGGCAATACGGCTTATTTTAACCAAATTACGCTTTATGACAAAGTTTTATACTAAAGCAGAGTATAATACGACACAAGTTTTCCGATGTTTTAAAAATGGAATTGGAAGATTTATCAAATTCTGAAGTCGCTAACTTTTAGTTATACGAGATTATTCTCTGGTAAATAAATAATAATAATAAATAAAATAAAATATTATACCGTATAATGTTAACTCCAATAATATAAAAGAAATAATGGAGTGTATACATATTGAGAGAAATGTTTTATTTTATGACATTTATAAATCAGTGGTTACTGCCCCCTTTCACCACAATTGTATGGAAAATACAAATGCGTATTTCGACAGTCAAGCTGTCTTCTTCAGTATATAAACTTGGAGTGATTATTTTCATGTGGGTGGAAATTTATTGAGATGGAATATTTTATACTCAGCGAGAAACCATGTCTACTTAAAGTTGTAATTAATGCGGTGTAATTAGCACACTAGAATAGTTTGTAGAGGTCCGACTGTGGTATGAGCCCCAGATCAGCGTTCATTATCCTTGAGTAACCACTGACTTATTTCTGCACCACATAAAAAGCACAATACATATTTATCACATTTATGTTTATAAGAATATCATAGACATTTAGGTGAACTTAATTATACGACTTTATAATGTTTGCCTATATTTCATATATAATATAGTTAATTTATTTAATTTTTATTTTGGATGCTCATAAGCATCATTATTTATTAATTCAGGTGAAGCAGACCAAAAATAGCGGCCATACTTTTTTACATTGCACATTAATCTCAGTGTTAAGAAGTAAAATATCTCAATTGCAGAAATAAAAGAAAATCCAATGAAGAGACCCAATAAACCTCCACAATTAGCTAAAAAGTCGGTAATGCCGTATAATTCGTTTCTTTGAGATGTAATAAATTGCATTTCCTTGAAAAATATAGTAACGCGTGTCAGTTGTACCCTAAAACAATATTGTTATATTTTTATGCAATTAAAAGATAATAATATTCAAATAATATTTGAAGCAATATAAAAAGTATATTTTAAAAATTATCACTACGGTGTTAAATTATAATATAGAATATCACCAAAATACCGTACAAGCATTAAGTAGCTAGATGTACATTTCAATATATTATATGTTTCAATATATATTCAATACATTTCAGGTATTTTATTTTATTTAGTTTTACTTGTGCTACTGAAGATGGGCGCATAGCGCTTGAAATGTACATCTAGCTACTTAATGCTTGTTACGGTATTTGGGTGATATTCTATATATAGTAAAAAGTATAGTTTTAATGGTCTTCGAAAAGTAATAGCAAATTTATAGTAATATTATTAGTTTATATATTCATGTATATATATTGCATGTTTATATATTAAATGTTTATATATTCATGAGCACAGAGATACGTTTTTTAAAAGCAATATTGTACACAATCACAATACCAGAACAAATGATCATTATCATCTTCCCGATCCAAGAACAAATATTTCCAAAAACTGTGTGAACTATGTGGGACTTAAAATATACAAAAAAAAAACTTGAAAAAATTCATATTAATGATTAATATAATTGCAAAATCTAGCGAAGAACTATAAACTGAATTTGTCCAAAATTTAATTATCTGTCGGATTTAAGAAATCTAGAACTTTTGACAAAATAATAAATAATAAGTCTTTTGATCAGTTTAATCGACTTTTTTAATTTAAATTATGAATCATTAGATATAGTAATGGTTGGTCTCGTTTCTACTTATACGTGTATGTGGAAGGGACTTATTTATTATGGACATAAAATCAATTCAGAAAATTTGATACATCTGATATTACTCGTTAGTAACTAAGGTATTTTCCAAATTATTGAAATATTTTCTGATTTAATATTATTAAGTAGCTGGAAATATATTTATGTATGTTACTGAACTCCGTTTACATCGGATACGATATTTTCATGGTGATAACTACTGTTCTTTTATGTTACTAGGCATTATGATTATGTCGGCCGAATATTAGACCAGACATCCAAAGATGGGAGAGCCTTCAGAGCCCATCCTTTAAAAGAAAGAAAAAAGATATCCAAAGAGAATTCTTTTGGTAGAGAATTGAATTCTGGCGACATGCAATAATCGATTTTCCCATTTATTCGAATATTTTCAGATTTATTTAATTACCCAGGAAACTCGCTGAAATTAGCCTTGAATGCAGTAAACAGTGCTGGCCAATTGAAATCTGCCTGTGACGTTTCAGCATTATATGTCAGAGTTGTACAAGCTGGAAGGCAATCACAATCCTGCCTAATCGGATTGTCATCATTATCTGCACTTCGTGATATTCCTTTCTCTACTTCTTGTATCAAAAGGGAGTCTGAAAAAAGTTTATCAGAATATATTAATATATAGTACATATTATGGAATATAAATTTACCTTGAGCATCAGCCATACATCGAATATTAGCGGGACCGCAAATTGGAGTGCTTTCGTCATCTGTAAATACATTTCGTATTTATCAATGGATGAAAGATTGGAATTTATTTATGTTACTTATACGAAATAAACTCTTAAAAATATCAAAAATAGCATAAAATACCCTCCTAATTCCATATACGTTATTCGGGAAGAGAGTAATAGGTCATTAATGTCTCAATATAGAGTATATACAAATGTAAGAAATTGATATTTGATCAATTTCATACATTTTTATATACTTAGATATTTTAAATTGAATTAATTAAAAACACTTATTCACAGGTGCATCAAAAAATTAAGACATATTAGAGATACAATTATATTTTGAAATGTTAATGTACTATTATATATTATGACTAGAAATATTTATGATGTTGGTATTAGTGAAGTATTTTAGGACATTTAGTGGTTTTCTAAATATATCATTCACATACTACTTCTAGGTATAAAGTTTAATAGTTTTTATCATATTACGTGGCATATGATACGCAACGCATCCACAATGCGTAAAAGTATAGTTTGTTAAGCATTCTACTTCGCAATTTTGTTGGGTATAGTTTTTGTAAAAACGCAAATGGCGTTCTGTACTAAAATAGCAGTGTCGACGGTGAGGATCGTATCCTCGCAAACCATCAGCAGTTGTCATCATGTCAGGCTTTACTGCGACAATTACTTCTTGATTTAGTGGAGCTCGGAAGTACTGCAAGCTCACTCTTGGTACTTCTGCAGGATGATGTAACAGAATCTATCGTACAATAATTATAATTTTGTAATATACAGTGATGATTCTACAAAGCCTAGAGACTGAAAAAGTAATAACAAACTTCGAAACTTATAACAGCTAACAGCCTATGTTAGCTGTTATACGCCGATTGATATAATATGATGATATATATAGAATATATATATAATCTATATAAGCTCATATAAAAGACAAACCCAAAATTACACAGTATGTGATAAACCTGTACCATAAAGCATAGCATTGATGCACAGGCTTAAATAAAAAAACACGTAACATGACGAGTTTTAACTGTATGACACGACCGTATCAATCAATGTCATGCAGTACGATCATTTTCGACTTGAAAACAAAGGACTTGAGAAAGATAGATACAAAATTTGAAAAATTTCGTAAAATTTTCTACGCATATCTCCTCCGAAGGTACACTACCCGGCGAGCAAATCGGGTACCATTCGCTCCTAATTAAAATATAATTAAGTCGGGCCAATGTATTGCTCTACCCCATTCACAGAGCGCATACGAATCATTATTCCCCGTGCACGGTCACACCAATGAATACTAATTATAAAAAGAAGACCAACGCTGTGTAATTTTTCGTGGCAAATAATTCGACCGAGAGCGACGTCGGCCTCTGTAGAGTTGATTAATGATTTACAGAATTCTACACGTTTTACTTCAGTATCTTGCAATTGAGGCAGTCAGTGTTGTGACGTGTTTTACTAACTTACTATCATTGTTTTGTTAGTAGGATAGAGTGATAGTATAGAATATCACCCAAATACCATAACTTAAAGCATTAAGTAGCTAGATGTACATTTCGAAGGCTATGCCCCCAGCTTCAGTAGCACAAGATTAATTTAATTAAGTTATTTGATTAATTATTAGTTTATATTGTTTTAAAAGATTTATAGGTCATATTATATGCCTTTTAACATTTAACATACTATTATTTAACACCGTAGTGATCATTTAAAAAAAAGGATAGTGACATAGGGATTGGATATAAATTGGAGTAGCTACTTGTGCCGTTATATACAGGTTAGTTTGTAAAATATATGAGAAGGGAGAAGTACCACAGGATTTTCAGCGTAGTAGAATAGTAACAATGCCGAAGAAAATAGGAGCTAAATTGTGTGAGAACTATAGGACCATTAGCCTACTATCACATGCATCGAAGATATTGTTAAAGATTATTTATAGGAGATTAGAAAATAAAGTAGAGGAAAGGCTAGGAGAAGATCAGTTTGGTTTTAGGAAAAACAGAGGGACGAGAGAGGCGATTCTAGCACTAAGAACGGTAGTAGAAAAAAGAAATAGGGTAGGAAAGGTAACTTGCATAGCTTTTGTAGATTTAGAAAAGGCATTTGATAATGTAGATTGGGACATAATGTTTAGAATTTTAAAAGAAACGGGTATAGATTATAAGGATAGGAGAATAATTTTTAATTTATATAAACACCAAACTGCCTTAGTTAGAATTGAGGGGGAAGAAGAGGTAGCAAAAATAGGGAAGGGAGTTCGGCAGGGATGTACACTCTCACCGTTATTATTTAATCTATATATAGAAGATGCAATAAACAAAGTAAAGGAAGAGTATAGTGTAGGTGTGAATGTACAGGGAGAGAAAATATATATGTTGAGATTCGCCGACGATATAGCTATATTAGAAGAAAGGGAAAAGAATTTAGAAAGGGTATTGAATGGTATGCAGGCAGTATTGACTAGGGATTTTAACATGAAAATAAATATAGGTAAAACTAAAGTAATGAGGTGTGACAAAAATGAATGCAGTAGAAAAATGAAGATCTCAATAGGAGATAATAGAATCGAAGAAGTGTCAGATTTTTGTTATTTAGGCAGTAGAATCACAAAAGATAATCGAAGCAAAGTAGATATAAAGTGTAGGATAGCACAGGGTAGGAAGGCATTCGTAGAAAAAGAACAGATTTTAAGATCAAGTATTGACTTGGGTATTAGAAAAAGATTACTGAAGGTATATGTTTGGAGTGTAGCACTGTACGGGTGTGAGGCGTGGACTATAGGAAAGGAAGAGAAGCGTAGATTACAAGCATTAGAAATGTGGTGTTATAGGAGGATGATGAGGATTGGTTGGGAAGATAAAGTAACAAATGAAGCTGTACTAGAGTTAGTAGGGGAGAAGAGAAGTATCTGGAGAATGTTACAGCGTAGGAGAGACAGATTAGTAGGGCATATTCTTAGGCATGGGGGGATTATGCAATTGATCATAGAAGGTAGAGTGGAGGGAAAGAGAGGGGTAGGTAGGCCTAGATTGGAGTATGTGAGTCAGATAGCTGAAGACGTTGAGATGAATAGCTATAGAGAGATGAAGGGATTAGCTCAGGATAGATCGGCATGGCGTGCTGTTTCCAACCAATCTTTAGGATTGCGGACTGTTTAACTAACTAACTTGTGCCGCCACTTGGGCGCATGTCTAGCTTGCTATAGGCTTGTGCAATATATTATTCTTATTAATGAATACCCGCAAATAGTGTCAATAGTATAAAAATATAAAATATATATAATAATATAATAATGCCAAATATATAATATAGAATATGAAAATCACTACAAATGCAATGCTATCATTGTCCAAGGAAACAATTGTATCCTTACAATTATTTATGATAAAAATCTCTTTATACTAGGATATCACTTTTAATCGCTTAATTTAAATAAAATTTTAAGAAATTTAGAGGAATTTTTAAATTAAGAAAACAGCTGTGCTTTAGAAAATTATCGATTTACTCGATTGTAATCTAACACCATTTACAGACATAAATATTGCAAATAGATAATCGAGTGCTAGTTTCGTATTTTATTGTATCAATAATCACAAAAAAATGCTTATCCAAATTTACTTAAATCTATTTATGTAAAAGATTATAGGTAGTTCCTAATTCTTAATAAATATATCATGGCTAATTTTACCACAGGCTATAAACTAATAAAAACTATTAGCAATGAATACTAACTCCATATATATATATAGTTCGTATTCATTGCTATTACTGTACAGAATACCGTACACATCACAGGCAAATCGGAACCATTCGGCTCTCAGGTTACTACTTTTGTGTTTTCAGTTGTTTTGGTATACAAGGCGGGAAATGGTTGTTTAAATACGAGTATTTGAGCTTTAACAGCATTCCAGTTGCTAGAGTTACAAATTACTTCAAATATTAAATAATCTTAATATTCAAACTATTTTCTTATCTTTTTATTTTTTATTGCGTATTGAGATACCCTTACTTTTGATTTCTTATGCCAAATAAATGCTTTGATAAATTGGTTATTTGAATGAATAACAGGTGCAATTTTTACTAACAACAATGTAAAAAGCTGAATTCATAGAATAATTGGGTTCTATGTGTACATTATTCCTCTTCTATTTAATTCATTTCTTGCTATATACCATTTTTAGAAATCTAGACATTTCCTCTTAAAATCTTCTCTTATAGATATATATGGACAACTGTCTTAAATATATTTAGTTCATTTCATAATCTCTTAAGAAACGTATTGATATCGCTCCCAAATATGTGTATAATGTGTTCCACTAATCTTATTTTCTGTGTGCATCTATTTTTCAAATAGATAATAATTACATTTACATTTTAACCTACACAACTATTGTAAAAATAACATTGGAAAAAGCATAACATATTTATCATAAACATTATATAAATATAGCTTGACGCATTCAAATCTGTTGTAATTTGATAACATAATTTATGTTGCACAAACTAAACACACTTAGACTCTTTTACAACTTACGACTAACGGTATACTACAGTAGTCAACATAATATTGCATGCCTAGCATATACTACACGTGTAATGTGCAATAGCAACCCGGGCTGCGGCCAACAATATCATCTGAGTCATTGTATTTGTTAAAATTGTACATATGGCACATAATGGTTTGGTTATTTACCAACATGAGCCAGCACTGTATGGATGTTGTTTTCTAATGAGTAAGACAAGGATACCTACAAATTGCATTCTATCCTGTAGGCACGATTTGGCCGTTTGCGTTAGCCTTCTTTATGGAGTTAGTATTCATTGGTCACACTGTTAGTTATGACGGAACCATTCATGTTTTATTATACATAATTGGAGTACTCTTTAAGCTTTATTTTGTAATATTTTCCGTTTATATCGCTATATTACCTTAAAGCCTTGCACAGGTCCTTTGCAAATGTAATCCAAGTCTTGTTCGTATGCTCGCAACAACATCGTTATGCCTGCTTTAGCTCCTGCAGACATTGCCCTCCGTGGAAACGTATCCTTACCTTGATCGTTCGTGTAGCCGCTTTCAATTGTCCACCCATGGGAATCTAAGCCATGCTTTAAATAATCTCCATTATGAAATCTAAATAATTAATATAATTCTCTTATTATAATAACAGTTATATTGATGCAAAATATATAATTATTTTTAAAATTATCACTACGGTGTTACATAATAGTATAGAATATCACCCAAATACCGGAAATTCAAATACCATTTTAGGTAAGATTTCTTACTATTATGATATTTTTAAGCAATGCGCCCCACTCTATTGAAATGTCAAGAGCCGCCATTGGTCATATTATATGCCATTTTTGAAATACTTCTTTCATGTTGACTTATTTATTTAATTGTATAGCAATCACGATTCGTGACAGAGGTATTTTATTTAGTATTTATCTTGTGGGGGGCAGATGGCTACTTAAGATGAGGGCATAGCCTTCGAAATGCGCATCTAGCTACTTAATGATTTGAGTTACGGTATTTTGGTGATATTCTATACTAATATAATTATTTACTTATTAACGCATATTTTTATCCAATTTTGTAAGTTTTGTGTGTTAAATATTATTTTTAAAAAATACATCGTTTATGCGTGCTTTGACTATAAGAATTTGATGGTGATAATCATTTTTTAAGGTAAAGTATAGGTATCTAGTAAAGTATCTTTCACTGCACATTTATCATTGTCACTCCGAAAATATTTCGAATTAGTGCAATAAATTTTCATACAGGGCTGTAGCGAGTAAGTGTATAGGTCTTCACCTCGTAAAAGTAGATAATTAATGGTGCTGCATTTAGCTTGATTACGTAATTAATTTCATAATCCGCAATCTTAAGGATTTGTGGGAAACAGCACGCTACGCCGATCTATCCCGAGATAATTTCTTCATCTTCCTATCTATAGCTATTCATCCTAAAGTCTTTCACTATCTGACCCATATATTGCAATCTAGGCCGACCTACCCCCTTTTGCCCTCTACTTTACCTTTTATAACTAATTTCATAATACCCCCATGTCTAAAAATATGACCTACTATTCTATCTCTCCCATTCTGTAACAAATACTTTTCTTCTCCGCTACTAACTCTAACACTGCTTAATTTTTCACTCTATCTGCCCAACCGATCCTCATCATCCTCTTATAGCACCATATTTCAAATACTTCCATTCTACGTTTCTCTTCCTTTCCTATAGTCTACGCTTCACACCGGTACAATGCTACACTCCACACATATCTAATTTATTTATTTGTGTTTGTGGAAACTACCTCAATAGGATATAATCCCAATTACAGGGTGTAGTTATAGAGGATATCAGGAACACATGGAAAGTGTGGGAAGCCTGTTACTATAGCGGTTCGCTATTCTGCTAAAGCTTAGTTAATTGAATCCCAACTAAGAATGAAAGATTGAAAGAAACCCCAACATACATATTTCCTCTCCCTGAATTTTCACACCTACACATATCCTTGTTTATTGCATCTTCCATATATAGATTAAATAATAACCGCGAAAGTGTACATCCCTGCCTGACTCTCTTTCCTATTCTTGTTACCTCTTCTTCGCCCCCAATTCTAACTAAAGCAGTTTGATGTTTATTTAGATTCAAAATAATTCTCCATTCCCTATAATATATTGCCGTTTCTTTTAAGATTTATTACACTATACTCTTCTTTTACCTTGTTCATTGCATCTTCTATATACAGGTTAAATAACAATGGCAAAAGTGTACATCCCTGCCTGACAGCCTTTCTTATTCTTGTTACCTCTTCTTCTAAAATAATTCTCCTATCCTTATAATCTATTCCTGTTTCTTTTAAAATTCTAAGCATTATGTCCCAATCTACATTATCGAATGCCTTTTCTAAATCTACGAAAGCTATACAAGTTGGCTTTCCTACTCTCATTCTTTATTTTACTACCGTTCTCAGTGCTAAAATCGTCTCCTTCATCCCTCTGTTCTTTCTAAAACCAAACTTCTCTTCTAAATCTTTTCCAAATTCGCTAAGATTTCTTTTATAATAATTAATCACGTTTTCCAACACTCCTACATTCTCAATATTAAAGTCAAAAGTATGGCCGTTCATCAGCGCATGTGTACACAGAGCACTTTTATCTTTTTTCTTAATATATTTATCTTTACAATCATTCAGCTGTTATATTCTTTTGGAAAAATATTATCTCGAATGACCCATATAGAACGTGTATATATTTTTTTGTGTGTATACGAATTTTGTATCTCTTACATCGATTGACTACATACTTGATATATTGTTATTATTTCTTTACGTCTTACATCATTAAAAGTATTTTGAGATGTGTTGTTCATTGAAGTTCGCAGTTTGTAATATTATATATGTATAAAATTGTAATGTTGATGGAAGGTAGGTAAGTTATTTGTTTAATTTGTATTTTTGTAACTTATATTATCACATATGATGTGTTTCTTCTAACTCTCAAGAAAATGCTGAAATAATCGTCGAAACGGCAACTTAAAGCATTGTTATTTAATTGTTTTGAGTCCGCTTACCCACGAATGTTGTTATCACCGTTGCTATTATTTCCGGACAAGAAAATCTAGTATTATTCTAAACATTGTGTCCCAATCTATATTATTGAATGCCATTCCTAAATCTTTGAAAGCTATTTAAGTTGTTTTTCCAAACTGTCATTCTTTTTTCTACTACTCTTCTTAGCGCCAAAATAGCCTCCCTCGTTGCTTTGTTCTTTCTAAAACCAAACTGATCTTCTGCTAGACTATTAACAATATCTTCGATGCATGCTATAGTAATAGACTAATGTTCCTATAGTTCTCAAACAAATTAGCTCCTACCTTCTTCGGCATCGTCATTATTATACTGCTAATTCTTACGCTGCTCACTTTCTTCTAAGAGAGCTATATCTCGGGCGAATCTTAACATATATATTTCATCTCCCAGAAGAAATGTCATGTCTGAAGAAATTTCATGCGTATAATGCTATTTCTCTTTATTGATCTTATTTATTGCATCTTCAATATATAGATTAAATAATAATAATCGATTCCTGTTTCTTTTAGGAGTTTTAATATTATGTTCGAATCTATATTATCGATTGCCTTTTCTGAATGTATGAAAACAATGTAAGTTACTTTTCCTACATATTTTCTTTTTTACTGTTCGCTACTCAAACATTTTTTTTAAGAGTTTTATAATTAGAATTTCTTACACTTGGTTTGTGTATATTTCATCTCTGTCCAACATGTTGAACGTGAAGCACGCGCCTTCTTCTGTGAGCACTCTTGTATATAAAGTATCGCAAGTTTCGTTCTGAGTTGTCCATTTGCATTGCCACATAGATTCGTCAAATTGCGGGGCTACCTATTAAATTATATGTATATATTATTTTGAATAAGAATATTGGCTAATAAAAATAGTCTGCTTGGTTTTCTTTTTGTTCTAGAGTGTGTGAAAATAAATCCCAAAATTATAATAATTATATTTTCGTTCATAATATTCGCTGGTAATCTGAAGTCCGCAAAAACATTATGATAATTTAATGTTGTCTTTTACTTAGCTATGTTGCAGTGGGTGGCTCTTGACATTTCAATCGAGGACGGCGCATTTCTTAAAAAATAACATAATAGTAAGAAATCTTACCTAAAATGGATGCAAAATGATTAAATTCAATCATTTCTAGAAAGTGGTATTCCGCTCTTCTATCTTTCATTGATATAAACACTACTTGCACAAGTTTGTGATAAATTCAAATCAGACAATGACCTACCAAATTCTTTAATTTGTACTTTGTCCTCAAGAGAGAATCTACAAAACTCTATTTTCAAAAAAGGAACTGACACTATTAATTTTCATTCAATTATTTCTATTAAATATATTATTGGAGAAACACGTGGCAAAATCGTACACACGTAACTACACAGAACAATGCAACTATCTTATCGGGCTATTCTATATCCAGTTTCCTGTATACTAGACTAGGCTTCTCTGTTGGGACGCTAAAGAATCGCGGTCAAGAATAGCTTAAAACAACGATATATTCTTAGCTGTAGAAGCAGCGTGACGTCACGTTTCCATAGCAACTAGGGCCGCTAGTTTATATGCGACCAGATGAAACTGATGATATACTGCATACGGTCGCTCTCATTCTACCGCTTGCAATAGATAGGATGAGTGCATATGCATTTAACTCATGCATGCTCGCTACTACTTCATGTTATGTTGAGTGCTATCGCGACGCAAGCATTAGCTTTTAGGAAAAATAATACCTAGATCAAATATCGCAATACAATTATATATCTACGGTAATGCACTTAATGTTCAGGAGGGGCGCGTGGCCGTGCCTCGAAAGAAACCGCCACTGGTTGTGATATTATTCGAGATGGTTTCCAAAGGTATATCCAAAGCGAATAAGAATGGGCGAATCTACGAAAAGCGTAGTTTGAGAGAAAAGATTAAAAGGTGCTATGTTGACTCAAAATGTTTCAAGAGGATAATGTTATAAGTGGAAATTGGGAAGAGAACTTAGGTAAATTTAATTAAAAATCTTATAATGCCATATCAAATTCTTAATCGGATATTTTAGAGTAAGGATACGGATAGGTACCCGATTGCCTTATCGATAAGGCTGAACCGCATGGCCGATGAAATCCAGATAAATAATAGTTACTAGAAAACCATTTATAATAAGGCAGAGTTGGCTGTCCATTAGGTAACCTAACAAATTCCTATACCCGCTTAAAAATAATTGCAATAAAATTGACTATTTTGCACTGACAAATTAAAATACCATATTTCAAATTAGACTATTATCAGTGGCGGCTTTTGACATTTCAATAGAGGGGGGCGCATTTCTTAAAAAATAACATATTAGTAATAAATCTTACCTAAAATGGATGCAAAATGATTATTAAATTCAATCATTTCTTAAAAGTGAGTTCCGCTCTTCTATATATCATTGATATAAACTTTTCCAAAACATTTTCGTCAAAATTGTCAATATCTTGCACCACATTTTTATTAATACATATCATCGCCAACGCGTTTAAACGATCATTACCCAAAGTATTTCGCAAAAAAGTCTTTATTCTGATAAGTGTTGAAAAACAACGCTCCGATTCAGAATGGTCATCGGGGTTGTTAAAATAATTTCAAGTATTTTTAAAGTTTCCGGGAAAGTTTCACTGAGATTATTTTGTAGCAATAATGAAAGAAAATTTGTGGCTCCAATTATTTGATAAAAATCCGGACGCGAGTAAATGACTTCTAATTCTGTTTTTAATCTGGTTTTATTCAAAAATGGAAATGCATGACACACGGTTTGCAAAAAGGTCCACTGGAAATTGTTTAGAAAATGTTTGCATCGATTTCGTGTTAAATAATTCAGCGGCTTGTAGATGGCCACGATATGAGAATCTGTCCTTCATCTGTATTATAATTACGTCACACACTTCTTTAGTATATACACTTCTTTGTATGTTATCTTCTTTTCTTTTCCTCTTTGTTGAATGAAAATTTTCTTCAGTGTCACTTTGAATAGCATCAGTTTCACATCTAATGTTTTTAATACACTTTTCAAAATTTTGTATATCAGTTTGAAGTTGGATACTATCCTTATCTCTTGACAGGATTTGATTATACAATATATCCACATATGGCATAATTTTGTGGAAAAATGACAAACATAACAAAAATTCTGGGTCTTCTAGAGCTCGCCGGAGACCAGAAGCTTCATTAGAAGTTACACTTCTTAAACATTTTTCTTCAATTTCTTCAAATACTTCTATTAGCTTTTCTCGACTTTCATTCACAGTATTGATAGTTCTGATGTTATAATTCCATCTTGTTGCAGCTGACTTCGGTAATCTGCGGTTGATTATTTCGTCTAAAACATCGCATCTGTACAAGGAGTGTGAAAAAAAAGCGGGAATTGCCGATAGATTATTAAAAAATACCCTGACTGTAACATGTTGTGATGCTGCTTTCTGCATTAGAAGATTTAGTTGGTGAGCATAGCAATGTATATAATGAGCACAAGGATATTTTTTCTTTATGTAACTTTGAACACCACCTGTAGCACCACTCATAACATTCGCGCCATCGTACGTTTGGACGATTAACTTTTGAGGTGCTTCCAGAATTAGAGGATAAATTTCTTTTTCAATACATTTTTGTATGCCTCCTGCTGATTTATCATGGATCCTAATAAAGCTCCAAAAATTCTCACAAACAGTTCCATCAAAAACATGTCTAAATATCAATACCGTTTGGCACGAATTCGTAACATACGTAGTTTTGTCGCACTGAATAGCCAAAAAATCCGAATTTTTAATTTGAATACAAATTTCCTCATTGCATACCGCAAGCATACTATCTAAAATATCATTATGTATTGTTTTAGAGGTCCCCTTGAAAACCGTAGCGTCTTGCAGATGTTCTCGCAATGTAAAATCTAATTCTGGAGAAAAATCGACCAATTCTCTAAATATTCCACGATTTCCCGATTTTTCATTCTCGCGGTGACCTCTGAGAGCTAATTCAAAAGCACTGCAAAATTTCTCACAACAAATAATGCGTTTTAAAATATAGCGATTCTTCCTCACTTGTTCCTTATATTCTATTACATGTTTGCGATATGCAGAACTAAGCTGACTCATGCTGTGTACTTTGCCAAGTAAAGCCAACTGTGCGCATGAACTGATAAGGCCTCGAGATGATTCATGCTTTATTATTTTATCAAGATGGTGGTGCAAATCTTTCATACCTATTCTGGCCAATTTCCGATCCATTCCAGTTGCTGCAGGGTTGTAATTTAATATACATGGAAAGCAGTGCAATAAGTTGTAAACTTCACAACCACATATCCATGTATTTTTTTTGTAAATGTCTCTTGAAAAACGCCGCGTAAATGTCCTGTTTTGTGCACTCCTTGCACAAGTTTGCGATAAATTTATCAAGCAATGGCCTACCTAATTCTTTAATTTTTACTTTGTCCACCAGAGAAAGTCTACAAAACTCTATTTTCATGAAAGAACTAACACTATTAATTTTTATTAAATTATTTCTATTAAATATATTCTTGGAGAAACACGTGGCAAAATCGTACATACACGTAACTGCACAGAACAATGCAACTATATCTATATCCATTTTACTGTATACTAGGCTTCTCTGTTGGGACACTAAAGAATCATAGCCCAGAATAGCATAAACAACGATATATTCTTAGCTGTACAAGCAGCGTGTCGTCACGTTGCTATGACTCATCCAAAGCCGCTGGAATGTGTGTACATTAGTCGTTATATGGTACAAGCGAACCGAAGAAATAGAGAAGACATACTACATACGGTCGCTGTCACCTATTGCTTGCAATAGAGTGAGATGAGTGCATATGCATTTAATCCGTACTGAGTCGCCTGGTTGGCGCTGAAATGTGTACAATATATTAGCGACATAGGTATTGCGAAGATATACTGCATACGATCGCTCTCATCTAGAGCTTCCAACAGATAGGATGAGTGCATATGCATTTGACTGGTACCTGCTAGCTGCCATATCGTGTTGAGTCATGAGTGTTATGTATGTTCGCGGCGCAAGCTTTATCTTTTAGGAAAAATAATGCCGAGATAAAATATCGCTACGGTGATGCGCTCAATGTTCAGGAGGCGTTCATACCCCTGAGGCCCTGCGGCCTGCATAAGGCACCGCCACTGGATGAAACGAAGATAACATGTATACTAAGTCTAAACATTCGGTATTCAATAAAAAAAATCGTTTTTCATACTGAATTTTCTAAAAATCCCGTGTTATTAAATTTCAGTTCTTTTTTTAATATGAAGCATCCTGAGAATTATTCATTATCCTTTTCTATACCTTAAATATTTATATAATCACAATGAAACTCCACACTCATTTAGATACCTATTAGATTATTTAAATATTAAATATCATTATGGAACCGACCACTAACAACACTGAGTTCCCAACTATATGTGCAATCGTTTCTCCATGGCACACAAAGATATAATTGACTGCAGTGGCTGGTATTCGAACCTATGGATTTCAAAATGGGAATTTTGTCCCACTAAGCCATCCCGGCTCCGTTATTGTGAAATGAATTCATGCTTATAAATTTATTTATAACTATACTAAATCTTTGCAATCTCTTGAAACTTTTTGTAAATTAATATTGTATTATAATGAATTTAATGAATTTGAAAAATCATACCTTTGTTAGAAAATGTATGGTTCCTAAATCGGTTGTATTATCTCCTCCATTATATAAATGATTATCGCACAATAATGAAATATCACCAAATCTCTTCTCTCTGAAATATAAAACAGATTTTTTAAACCTTATATATATTATATATATATATATATATAAATTACTTTCCGGGAACGTTACTACTACTAGGTAAAGGAGCAGATATTTTAAAAATAATTTAAAATAATTTATAATCGATACTAACAGAATTTACCATTAGGATAAATAATAACAGCTTGTTTAGAATTTACTCACTCTTCTTCTGTCATGTTTTCCGAATTTATCATTTTATGATAATAGTCAGTAAAATTGTACTCCCTCTGGCGAGCTTTTGTTTCCGAGCAAATTGTAACTGCTGGAAATGGAATTCTCCAAACTGGTGTGGGACTCTGAGCAAAGCTAACTATTACTGGAGAATTATCCCACTTTTGATATGTTTTTAAAATTAATCCGATACAAATGTATAGAGACATTATGAACACAACAAACCACCACAATCTAAAATTAAACGTGATCAATATTTATGATATAAACTTGGGTATGTTTTTAAATAAATATGTGATAATTAGTATATTATCCAGAGCCAACCTCTGAATTTCTTATACCTTAGACAAAGAAAAGCATAAGAATATAACAAAAAGGAAAAGGATGAAGACCGAAAGACATTGTGAGCAATGAATACTAACTATATAAAGAAGGCTAACGCATACGGCCAAATAGAAAGCAATTTTTAGGTGTCCTTGTCTTACTCGTTAGTAAACAAGACCCATACAGTGCTGACTCGTGGTGGTGAATAGGAGAACGAATACAACGTTGCCATATGTACAATGTTAACAAATATAATGAAATATCTGCACTTATTTGACTGAGGACTCAGATGATATCGTTGGCCGCAGCCCCACGGGTAGCTATTGCACATTACACGTGCATTACGGTAGCATGTAATATTAAGTTGTCTACCGTAGTATCCGTTAGCATACCGTTAGTATACCGTTAGTATACCGTAAGTTGTAAGAAATTCTAAGTGTGTTTAGTTTGTGCAACATAATTTATGTGATCAAATTACAAGAGATAATGATTGCGATGCTCTTTACATGAGTACTATATATAATATATTTTTAGTGTAATATTTTGATTATAAATTACATTAATTTTTTAATAAAATCTAATAATATCACAACACAATTCATCTTTTTAAAATGTAAAATAAATATAAAAAGTTTACCAACACAAATTTATTTTAGGAAAGTTTAACTAACTTATTATATTTTGCGCTTTTAATAGGCGCACTAGAGCCACCAAGTTTACTTTTTGTTTCTTCACTTTCCCATTTTAATGTTTTGTATAATTTTACTTTTATTAATTGATTTATAATAAAATCTATATGGTTTTTGCAACAACTTGCGTAACATGAGTTATTGTTTATTGATTTAAGTCTATTGCTTTGTTGTAGAAATCTACAATTGCTCTATTTTTATCGTAATATAATTTAAAAGTAAGCATTATAGATTTTAAAAATTATCACTACGGTGTTAAGTTATAATATAGAATATCACCCAATACCGTAACAAGCATTAAGTAGCTAAATGTACATTTCAAGCGCTATGCGCCCATCTTCAGTAGCACAAGGTAAAACTAAATAAAATACCTTTGTCACGAATCGTGATTGATATACTATTAAATAAATAAGTCAACATGACAGAAGTTCTTCAAAATTGGCATATAATATGAACTATAAATCTTTTAAAAACAATACAAATTAAAAATTAAAAATTACAAATTATAAATTAAAGAAAATAAAAAGTAACAGCAAAAAATAACAAGTAGCAAAAAAAAATATTGGTTTGTGAAATCTAAAATAACTAAAAATAAATAAATAAATAAATAAATAAAATACTAATAATAAATTTAAAAATAGTTCTTATTAAATAAATTAAATAGACAAGATGAAATTGGGCCTGAATCTAAATTCAGAAAATTTGATTTTGATTTATGCATGTACATATATACTTTTATAAGCATTTAACTCGGAATAATTCAAAACACTTTTAAGTCATTTAAGTGAACTAATTTGAATCGGATGTCCTGAGTTAGTCAAAAATATGCTCGGCGACAGCACTTTTATCTTTTCTATTTAATCTGAAATGAGCTAAATGCTCCTTAAATTTATTTTTCGATGTTGGTAAATTTCTATAAATATGGGGTCAGGTAGAAGAAAGTTAATAAAGGAGTTAATATTGGTCTTACAGATTTACCAGGTTTTTGTATTTTTGGTAATACATACATCCTTGGTATTATAGGATTTGGAATTGAAAGTTTTCGCTTAAGAATAGGCTTAATAAGGTTATGATATGAATCAATTATGTCTTTATAATTTGATACTAATTTATTAAGCGTATCTTTTTTAGAAATGAGAATATCACATCTATTTAAATAATCACGTTTGTCTAAAATAACTAATTTATTTCCCTTATCAACCTTTAAGTAAAAACATTCTTTTTGTTTGATTCCTTTAATATGTTATTATTATATAACCTTATTAATTAATTTTAAATTTGATTCAATTTGGCGTAATACCATTGTTTTATATATTGAGTGTACATTTTTTGTATATATAATAGCCAACTTTAAATTAGTTTATATATATATATATACATAAACATAAACATAAATTAGAACTTGTAATATGTTTAATATTTATACAATGACATTCTAATATTATTGATTCCTTTCTGAATATCCGGGTCTAGGACATATGAGAACGGTTTAGTGAGCACCACCGACTCACCACCAAGCCAACTGGCCAATGTTCCAATAGGCACTGAGCTACCTGCTCACCCACCGGCTCGCGGTCACTTGACCAGTTGGCTCGGCGACCTGTCGATTATTGCGAGTTGGCGGCGGTCACTCTGCCGTGGCCACTTGTCCCATGCCATCAAATTTATCGAAAGTATCTTATTTGTAAGCGGTTTATATAAATGCATCTAACATCAGGTAGTTAGGTTATAATAGCCGTTGGCCTGGCGTATATATCAATGTATACCAAAGCGTATACCTGCACTTTACTTATTTATGTAGCAAAATACGAATTATACTTTATTCCACCAATACGGACATGTTCTTGCATTCATTATTTGCATCTAACTTTCACACATATATAATCAGTAGCTGACTTTATTTGCTATGTCCAGCCTACAAAGAGCTCTGAAGGGTCATAAAATTATCCAAAATTCTCAGCGCAGAAAACTTGCAAGACTCCAGTTCGGCCTTAATAGTATGTATATCAATCACGATTCGTGACAGATGTATTTTATTTAGTTTTTATCTTGTGCTACTGAAGATGGGGGTATAGCCTACGAAATGTACATCTAGCTACTTAATGCTTTAAGTTACGGTATTTGGGTGATATTCTATACTACTTCTTTATATAGTTCGTATTCTTTGTTGTAAGGTAGTACCTAGTTTAAGATCCAACATTAATTTAGAAATTAGAAAAAGACTACTACAGCATATCTGTATAGATAGCATTTATAGTGCGTAAAAATCGCTTTAAAGCATGATTCGATAATCTGGAAAAAAATACTGAAAAAAATAGTTTTTTTTATTTTTGCGAAAATCTATTTAAAGAGTAGAAATTTCACAAATAATATAATAATAAAAGCAGTAATCAAGAATTCAATATATCCATATGCAGAAGCTTAATATAGCAAATTTCTATTTGTGTTGGCATAAGTGAAAGTAATTAAGAGATAAGATAAGAGATTAGAAAATAAAGTAGAGGAAAGGCTAGGAGAAGATCAGTTTGGTTTTAGGAAAAACAGAGGGACGAGGGAGGCGATTCTAGCACTAAGAACGGTAGTAGAAAAAAGAAATAGGGTAGGAAAGGTAACTTGCATAGCTTTTGTAGACTTAGAAAAGGCATTTGACAATGTAGATTGGGACATAATGTTTAGAATTTTAAAAGAAACGGGTATAGATTATAAGGATAGGAGAATAATTTTTAATTTATATAAACACCAAACTGCCTTAGTTAGAATTGAGGGAGAAGAAGAGGTAGCAAAAATAGGGAAGGGAGTTCGGCAGGGATGTACACTCTCACCGTTATTATTTAATCTATATATAGAAGATGCAATAAACAAAGTAAAAGAAGAGTATAGTGTAGGTGTGAATGTACAGGGAGAGAAAATATATATGCTGAGATTCGCCGACGATATAGCTATATTGGAAGAAAGCGAAAAGAAATTAGAAAGGGTATTGAATGGTATGCAGGCAGTATTGACTAGGGATTTTAACATGAAAATAAATATAGGTAAAACTAAAGTGATGAGGTGTGACAAAAAGGAATGCAGTAGAAAAATGAGGATCACAATAGGAGATAATAGAATCGAAGAAGTGTCAGATTTTTGTTATTTAGGCAGTAGAATCACAAAAGATAATCGAAGCAAGGTAGATATAAAGTGTAGGATAGCACAGGGTAGGAAGGCATTCGTAGAAAAAGAACAGATTTTAAGATCAAATATTGACTTGGGTATTAGAAAAAGATTACTGAAGGTATATGTTTGGAGTGTAGCACTGTACGGGTGTGAGGCGTGGACTATAGGAAAGGAAGAGAAGCGTAGATTAGAAGCACTTGAAATGTGGTGTTATAGGAGGATGATGAGGATTGGTTGGGAAGATAAAGTAACAAATGAAGCTGTACTAGAGTTAGTAGGGGAGAAGAGAAGTATTTGGAGAGTGTTACAACGTAGGAGAGACAGATTAGTAGGGCATATTCTTAGGCATGGGGGGATTATGCAATTGATCATAGAAGGTAGAGTGGAGGGAAAGAGAGGGGTAGGTAGGCCTAGATTGGAGTATGTGAGTCAGATAGTTGAAGACGTTGAGATGAATAGCTATAGGGAGATGAAGGGATTAGCTCAGGATAGATCGGCATGGCGTGCTGTTTCCAACCAATCTTTAGGATTGCGGACTCTTTAACTAAAGTGAAAGTAGTTTAGTGGTGCTTACATCTCCAATTATGATTTGTTATCGAGAGCAATTAATTAAATTATTGCTAGTTTAATATATTTTTAAAATTATCACTACGGTGTTAAATTATAATATAGTATATCACCCAAATACCGTAACAAGCATTAAGTAGCTAGATGTACATTTCAAGGGCCCCCTATCTTCAATAGCACAAGATAAAACTAAATAAAATACCTCTGTCACGAATTGTGATTGATATACTATTATGTATAG
Organism: Leptodirus hochenwartii; assembly: GCA_947310635.1. Taxonomy (NCBI): domain Eukaryota; kingdom Metazoa; phylum Arthropoda; class Insecta; order Coleoptera; family Leiodidae; genus Leptodirus; species Leptodirus hochenwartii. The sequence continues at coordinate 14,061,209 of OX371180.1, read as the reverse complement.
ATAAATGTACATCTAGCTACTTAATGCTTGTTACGGTATTTGGGTGATATTCTATATTATAGTTTAATATATGTTTGAATAAAAGTAAGCACTTACTTCTCAACAATGGTACGGTGTTGTTCACCCAAATATCGAATTCCATGTAAGCTGGTATTTTCAGAGTATTCGGTGAAATAGTTTTTAAAATTCATCGACATACTAGGGTATTTATTTTTTGGTTTAAAGGGTTCTTCATCGTGCATATCCTTCTTTTTCTTTTTCTTATCAGTTGCTACAGATTCCAGATCAGTAAATCTATTCTCAGCCATCTGTTCCTCTGCTTCATCATTCATATTGAACTAACTACCTATTTTACGTTCTGTTTAAAATGCTACACTGCGAACCCTTGTTAATAATTAGAATAATAAAAATAGCCGATTATGCCTGGGAAACATCGGCTTATATAGAAACGGGTGCGTTAATTAGCTGAACAAGAATAACGAACAGTTTTTAATAAGCATGTTTTCGAAATACTCTTGGGGATGTTGGCATTAACTAAATGCTGGAATACGTAGCACACCCTATCTCAAATGACAAGGTTTATTTATTATTATAAAAAGTAATTTATTATCATTCCACGGGACAACTGTGTTACTAGCTCTGACTTGCTGGCACTAGACAAATTATATACCAAAAAGTAAATGGCGCTTTAAAAAATAGCCATTTAAAAGGAAACTGAAGTTTAAATTTTTTAAGGCTACACATTTTCTCGATTCTTATGAAATCTTGATCAATTAGAAGGCGAACATGATTTTTTTGTTTCATTATTTTAATTTTGCTTTGACAATACCAATATTGATAGACAGATTTTTTAGTTATGCTCCTAACAAGGATCTTTGCTACAATATTCAATTAAAAATTTAATTTATTATATGTATAAGAAACATATCGAATATTCTTCGTACTAATCTAAATTAAAATTTTAATGTCGCCACACCTGAATGTTTATTATAGCAGGCATACATAAAAATTTAGCATATTATCAGTTTCAAATGAATTTTCTAAATAAAATGTTTGATGCATATAATAACATAATTACTTTTACACCACTCCTTCAAAACATGATAGTTTAATTCTAACAATGTGAGCTTATGATTCTCTTGTTCGAAATTAATCAATATGAATATTATATAAATATAATATATTACATTTATGACCTCTAACGAGGATGGAATAGTTTTTATTTTCTTTAATAAGTGAAGGTGTGCGCTTCATTATGTAATCACTTAAAACTCAAGTGTATTTTTCGTAATATTGGATATGAAAATATATTGTGAAAAAATGTGTAATTATATTTTATCTATCTAATCCTGATACTTTTTGCCATCAATCCCTGCCCAGTGTTTTTTGCCATGCAATCTTATATTGCACCAGAGTCTCAAGGACAAGAAGTATATGATCTCTATCAGTGATATAACAGAAAAACCAGTAAACAACCCTAATAATCCACCACAGTTTGCCAAGAAGTCGGTCTGACCATACAATTCACCTCGTTCAGATGCAATGAACTGATTGGATTTTATGAACAGCAGCATTTTCGAATAATGCACTCTACAATAGTAAATTAGATAGTGAGGTTTGCACTTCTGAATATATATACTTACTTTTTATCAGGAACAACTTTTCGAATATTTTCAGAGTCACTTAAACTTTGAAGTGATTTGGGCAAATCCCATTCTGTTTGAGATGTTTCTACGCTGTATGTTAAAGAGGTACAAGATGGAAGACAGTCACAATCAGTTTTCTTCCTTGATATCTTCATTTTTTTATTTGCTGCAATATTTTCTGCAATATTTTCTGCAAAGTCTTCTGCAATTTTTGAAAGTGTAAATAATGGATTGCTTTTATTCCGTTGATTTATTGCTTCCTCTTCTAATTCCTGAAGTTTTGAATCGATTTCATTTCCCATAAGAAGCTCTAGAATAAAATATTTTTCTAACAACCGAAACTAGTACCAAATAGGAATACTAAATGAAATAAAAATACAGATATTGATAGTAGATTTCATTCATACAAAATTGATTTGGTTTATTGCCAAATAATTTCATTTAAATAATATTTTTATATAGATATCAATTTTGTAACTCACTTTCAGCTTCGTCCATGCATTTTATTCGTGCTGCACCACAAATCGCTGTGCCCGCATCTCCTTTTAATAAAAATGAAACCAATAAGTAAAATAATAGTAAATGATATCCAAACCATTTCAAATCTAGTGATTTCATAGTATTTAATTTGAGGGTTATTACGGGCTTAAAAATTCCTTGTATCTTTTGCTTAATCTTCAAAATATGTATTCACACTTTCCTATCTTCATATACACTTTCCTTACTTCATCAATTTTCAAAATTTATTGATATTATAAATTTAGAGTTTTGTTAAATTACCATTTGATCCTATAATTACACGTGGTTTAGATAGTATTTTAAATAAATATAATTTTATAGTAACATATAATAGTTCTAATAGTCTTGCTAATTTTCTAAGAAATCTCAAAGATTTGATTTATTTCATTCTTGTTTATGTCATATCTTGTTCTAGTTGTTCTAAAGTATATATAGGACAAACACGTAGACCAATTGAAACTAGATTTAAAGAGCATTTAGCTCATTTCAGATTAAATAGAAAAGATAAAAGTGCTGTAGCCGAACATATTTTTGACTAACTCAGGTCATTCTTTTCAAATTAATTCACTTAAATTACTTAAACGTATTTTGAATTATTCCGAGTTAAATGCTTACGATAGTATATACATGCATAAATCTAAATTAAATTTAATGAATTTAGATTCAGGCCCAATTTCATCTTGTCTGTTTAATTTATTTAATAAGAACTGTTTTTAAATTTATTTTAATTTTATTTATTTTTAGTTATATTAGGTTTGACAAACCTAAACTTGTCAGTTTCATTAATTATTAATTTATATTGTTTTAAAAGAATTATAGGTCATATTATATGCCATTTTGGAAAAGCTTCTGTCATGTTGACTTATTTATTTAATAGTATATCAATCACGATTCGTGACAAAGGTATTTTATTTGGTTTTGTCTTGTGCTAATGAGGATGGGGGCATGGCCTTCGAAATGTACATCTGGCTACTTAATACTTTAAGTTACGGTATTTAGGTGATATTCTATACTAATATTTAACACCGTAGTGATAATTTTTAAAATTGAATGATATTAAATTATAATATATTAGTGTACTAGTATATTTGTTCATGCAGGTTGAATATCGTAAATTCCTTTTTTATATATAGTAAATATATAGTTTTATTATATTTTTATAATATTTATATGTAAAATCATGCTTTATAGAAGCATCAGTGTATTATTTCATTTTTGTTTGATTTTCTACTTACGTGGCATATGAAAATCAACACAATAGCACTGCTTTAGTGTAAAGTTAGTTAGACACTCAATTTCACAATTTTGTTGAGTATAAATTTTAAAAAATCTCAATTTCTTTTCTTTGGGAAAGTAGCACTGACGTTCCTCTGGACTGTATTTGTACAACTCTTTTGATGTAGTCATTATTTCAGGGCGAATTGCTGCTACTACAGCTTCATCTAATGGCACTCGAAAGAAATGTTGGCTAACCCTTGGAATTTCAGCCGGATGATGTAATAACACCTATAGATTGAATTATGAACTCACTTATGGATAATTAAGCCATAGTCTGATACCTTATATCCTTGTAAAGTATCTCCACAAATGTAATCCAAATCATCTTCATGTGCTTTTAGCGTTATCGAAAGCCCATTTTTTGCTCCAGATGACAAAGCTCTTCTTGGAAAAGCATTTTGCTTAACTTCTGCGCCATAGCCAACATCCAAATCCCAATCAGTATTTTCCTTATTACTGCTACTCATATAGTTGCTGAAAACTTTTACTTCTGAAGTTAACAAATGCGTTCTATCTAGCATGTTAAACGTATAGCAGACACCATCATCCGTTAATATTGGAGAAAAATCTCTACTGATGTTAAGTTTTTGTCCCATCCATTGAAAATCTAATGTAATATTACTTAAGGTTGGGGAAATTTTATCGAAAAATTCCAGGATATTGTTTTTTACTGTTGCATTAAAATTGTAGTTGTATTTTTTGTCATGATGTGGTTCGCATATAAGAGATATGTATTGCCATTCTCTCTGCCTAAAATTTTGATAATGTATGAAAACATTGAAGGTTTATTGGAAGTTAAGTACACAAATACTTTTTATATAAACTAGGTAATAAAACTACTTTGTTTTACGGCTACGACTAGTTTCGAGCAAAGCTCATATTCACTGCGAGTACCTTAAATCTAAGTTTGTTACAGAATTTATATATTTTATATTTTTAATTCAGCACTACGCTGTTAAATAATTCTATATCATATCACCCAAATACCGTAACATAAAGCATTTAATAGCTAGATGCGCATTTTGAAGGCTATACCCCCAACTTCAGTAACAAAAGATGAAAACGAAATAAAATAATTCTGTCACTAACCGTGATTGCTATACAATTGAATAAAAAGTCAAGATGACATAAGTTGTTCAACTTATGACATATATAATATGACCTATAAATTTCTAACACAGGTATTTTATTTTATTTTATTTTATCTTGTGCTACTGTAGGTGGGGGCATAGCCTTCGAAATGCATATCTAGGTAATAAATGCTTTGAGTTACAGTATTTTTGTGATATACTATACAACAGAATTTAACATAAGACAAAATAGAATATAGATGATAGTATCATATAATAAATATTTTTTTATAAAATGATTGTTGAAAATATAATTATTAAAAATATTTTTATTAATAAACATAAGGATACATTTACATTAAAATTCCTCCACACAATTAATTTTTAATAATAAAGATAGTGGTTCAACATATGACAATAGTGGAGTATATCGTTTAAAATGTTCGGATTGTAATCCTATTTATCGATGGCTTAATAATTAATTGTAAAATCACGTAAGTCCACAAAAATCAAAATTTGGATTGTTGGCTTATAATGTTGCCAGTATCGTATTCTACATTATGGATTTTCTACAAAAAAAAAATCAATCTTACCACACATACATGACATTCCTTTCGAGGGCGCACGGCCGCGCACCCCTCCTGAACATTGAGCACATCACCGTAGATATATAATTGTATTATGATATTTTATCTCGGCATTATATCGTTGTTTTAAGCTATTCCGGGCCGCGATTCTTTAGCGTCGCAACAGAGAAGCCTAGTCTAGTGTTCAGGAAAATGGATATAGAATAGCCAGATAAGACAATTGCATTGTTCTGTGTATTAATCTGTGAAAACTTAAAACTAGATATTCAGAACACTATAGGAATTTCAGATTAAATATAGACAGCTCCAGTTCCGCTGAGCATATTAAAACGTAAGGTTAATTTTCCAGATATTAATATTACGAAGAATCTGCATAATTTCAACAAAAGTGTAATACTTAGCTATCTGGAGTCTGGAATAAAAAAATATATATATACAAAAAACCCCGATATTATTGTCTCCAACGATCAACTAGATTTACTACGCTCCAAACTCTTCGATATATTGTAATCCTCACATCCTTCGAATATTTATTATATGATACTATCTATATTCTATTTTATTATCATTATTGTCTTATGTATAAATTCTGTAACAAATTTAGATATACCCCCATTTGATAATGAGCTTTGCTCGAAACTAATCGTGTCTAAAAATAAAAAATAAAATAAAATAATAAAAATAATTTTTCGTGATATTAAAACAAAGTAGTTTTATTACTTATTTCGTAAAATATGAATTATCATAAATAAAGCAACACATCGGTTAATTTTGAAATATTGTATGTCTAGTTTTGTTCATTTGCTCAATTCATTTGCACAAATCTTGTTCTGAGCATTTATTTGGGTACTGTCCGAATTCGGATATTGAAAGTAATATTAATGCAACTTAGTTGCTTCTACAGAAGTCTAAACAGGTCAGAGTAGATGTCGATAGGTTAAAATTAGCTGATGTATGTGAAAAGTACAAGCAGAAAGTAGAAATCATGGCTAATGGAACATCTAGGAGCGACATAGATTGCGAATGGAGGGAAATCAGAAATGGGTTAACTACAGCAGCAAATGAAGTATTAGGCACAAAGAAAAGGGCAGGTAGGAGGGAATGGATCACGGAAGAAATAGTTGAAATGATAGAAGCAAGAAGGAAAATTAAAATAGGAAACACAGAAGTAGGACAGAAAAAATATAAGGAACTAAGGAACTTAATTAATAGGAAATGCAAGCTAGCGAAAGAAGAGTGGATAAAAGGAAACTGTGAGGATATTGAGGAGGATATGAGAAGAGGTAAAGTAGATTTGGGCTACAGGAAAATTAAGTCACATTTTTCTAAAGTAAAACCAAAGGGTAACATTATATGTGATAAGCAGGGTAAGGAACTCACAGAAAATAAGGAAAAAGCTAGAAGATGGAAGGAGTATCTTGAAGATTTATATAAAGGTAGGCAGGACATGGAGGAGCTAGAAAGTGTGGAACAGATAGATGAGGATGACTTAGGTCCTAGCATACTTAGGTCAGAGTTTCATAGAGCATTAAATGATTTACGGAATAACAAAGCAGCGGGGATTGATATGATACCAGCCGAATTAATAAAACACGCAGGGGAAAAAATGCAGGAGCGATTATACAGGTTAATTTGTAAAATATATGAGAAGGGAGAAGTACCACAGGATTTTCAGCGTAGTAGAATAGTAACAATGCCGAAGAAAATAGGAGCTAATCTGTGTGAGAACTATAGGACCATTAGCCTACTATCACATGCATCGAAGATATTGTTAAAGATTATTTATAGGAGATTAGAAAATAAAGTAGAGGAAAGGCTAGGAGAAGATCAGTTTGGTTTTAGGAAAAACAGAGGGACGAGAGAGGCGATTCTAGCACTAAGAACGGTAGTAGAAAAAAGAAAGAGGGTAGGAAAGGTAACTTGCATAGGTTTTGTAGATTTAGAAAAGGCATTTGATAATGTAGATTGGGACATAATGTTTAGAATTTTAAAAGAAACGGGTATAGATTATAAGGATAGGAGAATAATTTTTAATTTATATAAACACCAAACTGCCTTAGTTAGAATTGAGGGGGAAGAAGAGGTAGCAAAAATAGGGAAGGGAGTTCGGCAGGGATGTACACTCTCACCGTTATTATTTAATCTATATATAGAAGATGCAATAAACAAAGTAAAAGAAGAGTATAGTGTAGGTGTGAATGTACAGGGAGAGAAAATATATATGCTGAGATTCGCCGACGATATAGCTATATTGGAAGAAAGCGAAAAGAATTTAGAAAGGGTATTGAATGGTATGCAGGCAGTATTGACTAGGGATTTTAACATGAAAATAAATATAGGTAAAACTAAAGTGATGAGGTGTGACAAAAAGGAATGCAGTAGAAAAATGAGGATCTCAATAGGAGATAATAGAATCGAAGAAGTGTCAGATTTTTGTTATTTAAGCAGTAGAATCACAAAAGATAATCGAAGCAAGGTAGATATAAAGTGTAGGATAGCACAGGGTAGGAAGGCATTCGTAGAAAAAGAACAGATTTTAAGATCAAATATTGACTTGGGTATTAGAAAAAGATTACTGAAGGTATATGTTTGGAGTGTAGCACTGTACGGGTGTGAGGCGTGGACTATAGGAAAGGAAGAGAAGCGTAGATTAGAAGCACTTGAAATGTGGTGTTATAGGAGGATGATGAGGATTGGTTGGGAAGATAAAGTAACAAATGAAGCTGTACTAGAGTTAGTAGGGGAGAAGAGAAGTATCTGGAGAGTGTTACAGCGTAGGAGAGACAGATTAGTAGGGCATATTCTTAGGCATGGGGGGATTATGCAATTGATCATAGAAGGTAGAGTGGAGGGAAAGAGAGGGGTAGGTAGGCCTAGATTGGAGTATGTGAGTCAGATAGTTGAAGACGTTGAGATGAATAGCTATAGGGAGATGAAGGGATTAGCTCAGGATAGATCGGCATGGCGTGCTGTTTCCAACCAATCTTTAGGATTGCGGACTCTTTAACTAAACTAGTTGCTTCTTTTAACATTGCTATTCATTGCTATACACCTTACATAAAAAGACATTCATATTCAATCAAATTCATAACATTAAATATGTGTGTAAGTAACTATTGTAATATTTTTTACTATAGGCTCTATATAAATTATTAATTTACGGTATAACTCTTGCATACAAAGAATTTGCTACTTTATTCTAATATTTGTGTCACAGTAAGATGAAGCAATCAACTCACTCTTTCGGTGTGAGTCTTCCCATCACTTGCTTGCGATATAATTCCGTATAATTAAGAATGGTTTGCATAGATTTAGTTTCAGGGCAAATGGTGACAGCAGGAAATGGAATTTGCCATACAGGTGTCTGTTTCGTGGCAAAGGTAACAATTACAGGAGATCGCTCCCACTTAACATACGTTTTGTAAATCAATACCGTACAAATGGAAATTGAAATTACTATTGTTATTAACCACCATAATCTAAAAAGTAATAGACAGTAAGCTATAAATATAAATATGTCTGTTTTAATAGTATTTTAAAATCTCTATATTAAAGTGCGAAAGACATAAAATAACGGAAATTTGTTAGTGTAGCACATATTCAAAATCCTAATTGAATATTTAACAACTGTTCTTAAAATCATTCAAAAAACGTATATAAGCGAATATATTTAAATATATTATTTGAGTTATAAAAATTATCACTACGGTGTTAAATAATAGTGTAGAATATCACCAAAATACCGTAACTTAAAGCATTAAGTAGCTAGATGCGCATTTCGAAAACTATACCCCCATCTTCAGTAGCACAAGATAAAAACAAAATAAAATACCTATGTCACGAATCGTGATTGATATACTATTAAATAAATAAGTCAATATGACAGAAGTATAACACTACGCACTGTAAAAATTAAATTAGACTATGTCTATTATAATTTGCTACTATTATAAGGCTATATTTTTTGTTTCTCAATTATAAATATTATAAAATTTTACTTTACCTACGTGAAGATATGAAAATATATATTTAGCAATTATGCATTTTCACTTTTGATATAACTTGTAGATGTCCATATGATTCTCTGTATCAAACAGATATTCTTACACAATTTTTGAAGAGTATATCAAAATTATTTTATATCATTTAATTACAAACCCTAGCCCAAGTTTATGCTGCTAACTTAAAAAAATTTCATAGTGAATTTTTTTTAAATCAATTTATTAGATCATTAGATTTTTCCGTTTTTTTTTTCATTTCTATTTAGTTTTAAAAATTAACTTTGTATTTATCAATATTTTGACGTTACCAAAAAAGTTTCATATTTTTAAAATAAGTGCTAATTTTTTTTTTGTAGAACTTCATATACAAGAAAATAGATTTACTTCTCCAAACAGCTTCTTTTTCGTTCTCCCAAATACTTAAAACCATGTATACTAGTACTGTCGCAGTACTCGGAAAAATAGTTACACATTCGAACTTTATTCTTTTTAGATAGTTTTCGCTTTTTCCGTCCACCCTTTAATTTTCCTTCTTCACGATCAACATCCATTATATCGCGTAAATAGGTAAAACGTCTCTACTAAAAATAAATTGCAATTTAGATTTTGAAACGTCTGGGGAATTTCCGTCGTGACTATTGCGTCAGTGGTTAGCAATAGAACTGAAAAGGATAACACCAAAGCTATAAGCTTGTCCACGATACAGTTTTAGAAGTCCATTATAAAAATGACCATACTTGGTACGCCATTTTTAGCAAAACAGATATCATATATGTGTATTAGTCTTAGTGGCAAAATAACAAAGCTAAAATACAGAGTGATGATACGAATAATCGTTTCTTTAATATATGTAATTAGAAATTAATTCAAAGGAAATCTTAAGAATAAAATGTATTCCGCTTTGAGTATTATTGCCATACATAGTAACGTAATTGCTAAAATTAGAAAATAACTATAAAAAATTAATAATGTACGCACTGTATATTAATCTTTTAATTATAAGTATGTGTTCGGCATGCACGTAATTTTGTTGCCACACCTAAACTGCTCGCAAGGCTAATGTAATATTTTTTAATTAGCACAATTCAATAAGTGATAGGGGTCATAATATAACATTTGTGTTAAAGAAGTATATTAAAATGAAAATATTATATTACGCGTATTTATTATGTTGATGATATAAGTCGTGCATCATATCTATATTAATATTAATATATTTTTTTATAAAGACCGTACAAGGTCCATAGGGAAGGGAGTTCGGCAGGGATGTACAATCTCACCGTTATTATTTAATCTATATATAGAAGATGCAATAAACAAAGTAAGAGAAGAGTATAGTGTAGGTGTGAATGTACAGGGAGAGAAAATATATATGTTGAGATTCGCCGACGATATAGCTATATTGGAAGAAAGCGAAAAGAATTTAGAAAGGGTATTGAATGGTATGCAGGCAGTATTGACTAGGGATTTTAACATGAAAATAAATATAGGTAAAACTAAAGTGATGAGGTGTGACAAAAAGGAATGCAGTAGAAAAATGAGGATCTCAATAAGAGATAATAGAATCGAAGAAGTGTCAGATTTTTGTTATTTAGGCAGTAGAATCACAAAAGATAATCGAAGCAAGGTAGATATAAAGTGTAGGATAGCACAGGGTAGGAAGGCATTCGTAGAAAAAGAACAGATTTTAAGATCAAATATTGACTTGGGTATTAGAAAAAGATTACTGAAGGTATATGTTTGGAGTGTAGCACTGTACGGGTGTGAGGCGTGGACTATAGGAAAGGAAGAGAAGCGTAGATTACAAGCATTCGAAATGTGGTGTTATAGGAGGATGATGAGGATTGGTTGGGAAGATAAAGTAACAAATGAAGCTGTACTAGAGTTAGTAGGAGAGAAGAGAAGTGTCTGGAGAGTGTTACGGCGTAGGAGAGACAGATTAGTAGGGCATATTCTTAGGCATGGGGGATTATGCAATTGATCATAGAAGGTAGAGTGGAGGGAAAGAGAGGGGTAGGTAGGCCTAGATTGGAGTATGTGAGTCAGATAGTTGAAGACGTTGAGATGAATAGCTATAGGGAGATGAAGGGATTAGCTCAGGATAGATCGGCATGGCGTGCTGTTTCCAACCAATCTTTAGGATTGCGGACTCTTTAACTAACTAACAAGGTCCACATTTTCAGAATTTTCTTATTTTTTATAATGCAAATCTGTTGTCATATTCATATATGATAATAATAATAATAATAGTAATAAAATTTATTTATTGGTGCTTCTTTACATAAATATAATATTACAAGGAGTATAATCACTGTAATTATAAGAACACCAAAAGGATTGTGATCAATTATAATCTAGTTGTTTGGTTATTCCAACTTAATTGCTCTTCCCCACAACCCATACTCATTTCATATAATATCAACAACATTTTACATATTCCCAACAACCTTATACCTAAATTAAAGCAGAAATCTACAAAAATTCAATAAGTAACATCTTCTCAACAAACTTATACCTAAATTAAAAGCAGACATTTGTAAAATTTAATAATCTACACACTTCAATAAGTTACATCACACATCAATTAGATCATAAATATTATTCCATATATTAGATGATAATCCTTTACAAATTCTCAACAAACTTATACCTAAATTAAAAGCAGGTATTTATAAAAAATTTTAAATTTACAAATTTCAATAAGTTACATCACACATCAATCAAATCATAAACATTATTCAGTACACGTTTAGTAGACATTTTTCAAAATTTTATAATTTACAAAATTCAACAAATTACATCAAGTTACATCCCTTACCAATCAGATCATAAATATTTTTCAGCAGAAGTACACATACATACACACTCACATACCTCCATATACATACAGAAGGGTAACTTAGTTTTGCGATATTTTTACTTTCTCAATATATTTCTTTTTAAATCCTTCAATAGATAATTCACGATGAAGAACCGCAACCGAATTAACTGTATTAACGAGGGTGTATGCAAATGACTTCTTGAAAATCTCAGTTCTATGAGGTGGTATTGATAGCATCCCCTTATTCCTTATGTTAATGTTATGTATATCAGTTCTATATGTTATCAGATTATAAAGATAAGGCGGGCACTTGTTTTTCAAAATTTTAAGACAAAATATATGTATATGCACTTTTACTCTGTTACGCATTGTTAGCCACCCGCACTTTTTAGAGTATGTGTAATGTGTGGCCTTCGTTTTATACCATAAATAAGTCTTAGACAATTATTTTGCATGTACTGAATTTTTTTCATACTTTGTACTTGTAGGCATGGGCCATACACAACATCTCCATAATTATAATGCGATAACACTAATGACTCACAAAGCAAGATTTTCATGTTCTTAGTTAAATAATTCCTATTATTAAACACTTGTTTAAGCGATAGTAAAGCTCTTGAATTTAATTTCGAAACATATTCTCTAAAATTCAGATTGACATCCATTATTACTCCCAAGTTCTTGGCTGATTTTACAAAACTTAGCTGAGTACCATCAAGAGTTAAGTTAATAAGATTTTCATTTAACGCAATATCTTTCTTTTTACCGAATAACATTACTGATGTCTTTGAGGCAATAACTTTCAAGGAGTGTTGTTTAGATATCTCTATAATATTTGTCCAATCACTATTGATATGATCTAGAGCAATTTGCAAAAATTTCGATTCAAAAGAGTAATAAATTTGAGTGTCATCAGCATACATGTGATGCTGACAGTGATTGATGGATTCACCAAATTTACATGTATATAATGTATAAAGAAGTGGCCCCAGGATAAAACCCTGGGGAACACCACCCACAATATGGATGCTAGCAGATATACGATTATCATATTTTACTATTTGGTTTCCACCAGCTAAGTAGTTCGTCATCATTTTCAGAGCATCGCCATTAAATCCAATATGTTTGAGAATATAAATGATAATCTTGTGATTTAATAGATCAAAGGCCTTAGAATAATCCACTAACACAAGCACTGTCAGTTTAACACAGTCCGTTGCTTTTATAATATCATTTGTAAACTTTGCCAATTCCGTTGTGCAGCTATATCCTGGCCTAAACCCAGATTGATGGACTGGCAGAGTGTTATTGATTTCCAAAACTGATCGCAGCTGCTTCGATAGAACTTTTTCTAATATTTTCGACATATAAGGTAGCATACTTATTGGTCGCAGATCCGAGATTGTTTGTGGAGTTTCAATTTTTGGTAATGGGATTACCCAAGACGATTTCCAGCACATTGGCAGCATAGAGAACTGAAGGCAGTAATTGATAATGTGAAGAATTTGAGGGATGATCTCCGGGCAACACAATTTTACCATATCAGGGAATAACTTATCAATACCAACTGCATTGCTTTTAATTTCAAATATAACTTTTAAAAACGCATACTCATCAATCAACTCAAAATTAAATCCATCATTATCCGAGGCCACCCCCATTCTCTCATAATACAATTGCATCTCATCCACATGATCATCAATACGCAGTTTATCAACACTATTCACAAAGTAACTATTAATCGCATCGACATCACTTAAATGAGACGGTAACGCATTTGTACCTTTCTTACTACAAATATTTATATTCCGTAAACCGGACCAAAACATCTTTTTATTTTTACAGTTATTAAATTTATATTCGAGATATGCCTTCCTCTCTTTTTAATGATGTCTTGACTAAATTTCTCAGTGATTTATAAAATTTAAAATTGTAGTCATTTTTTGATTTTCTAAAATTATTCAAGGACTTATCTCTTAATTTTATCATTAGCCGAATAGTTTCTGTAAGCCATTAAGGTTTATTAAATGCAACAATAATTTCAAGTGAGTGATAATCAAAAAGCTTAATAAGAGAATCATTAAAAACCAGTATCTTGAAATCAATATCACCCAAATCATACATATGTTGCCAATTGATAGAAAGCAGATCGGATGTAAAAGCTTCCAGATTTATATTTCTAAAGTTCCTAAAATATTTTATTAATCTTATTTCAACTTTTTTTATATTAGTAACACATTACACTAACAACTGATCCGAAAAATCGCCCAAATCATAAGTTGTACATTCCAACGTATTATTGCACTTGTTATTAATAATCAAATCAATTAGTGATAACGTTGTCTGTGTTATTCTAGTTACATCTTTATTTATTACTTCTATGTCGAAACCCCGAAAAACTTCCAAAAGCCGTATCTGCTTAACATCATTAACATCACCAACGTTTACATTAAAGTCGCCCATACAAAAAATTTGATCTGAATTGCAATATATTTATAATATATATATATATATATATATATATAACCCCGATAAAGATATTAGTACTATTTATAGTTATATTTATCCACTTTTGCTCCATATATTCACATGTTTCTGCAGGCAATATTTCATATTTGTAAGTATTTCTTATGTATAATGCAACCCCTCACCCACGATTTCTGACTCTGTCCGCTCTTACTAATTTATAACCATTAATGTTTACACATTAGTTAGTTGTTATGGTGTTAAGCCATGTCTCAGACATGCCTACAATATCTAGATCTGTACTTATTACATGGTCTCGCAGAGTGTTCAATTTATTACTCAATGATCTGGCATTAATGTGAGCTATCTTTAAGTGTTTGAGCTTCATTATTAATAAATAAACATATCTAGAACTTATTAGATTTATACATTACAGCTATACAATGACAACAGTTTATAATAATAAATACCATACCATACACCACTATTTCATATAATGTGCGCTGTTCTTATATATTTGAGCTTCTTGATTAATAATATAACCGTATTTAGAACTTATGAAATATAATACATTACTGCCACAACAACAGACAAATTAAAATAATAACTACCATACCATACAACATCATTTACATAATATTATGACTATAAATCATATCACAATATATTACATTATCTATACTCGAGCCAACGACATTAATACACACTATATATATATATATATATATATATATATATTAGTATTATCTATCTATTTATTTAATGCAGAACTAATCAGTAGAACCTTCAAGTTGACAGAGGTCTTCTTCATTGGTAATTTTAATGACAAGACTGGATTCATCTTTTCTCACAAGCACCTTATTTTTGAACCATATGAATTGAAAACCTTCTTGTTTTCCTTTAATTTTAGCTTGGCGTAACAATTCTCGATTGTAGAAAGATATATTCTCATTAATATATAAACATTTCCCTTGATCGGCAAGGCTAATTTTCACTAACTTTTTCTCCTTTAATAATTGCTCCCTTTTACCAAAATACCAAAATACCAAGATACCAAAATCAGAGGTGACTTCTCTTTATTTTTTTATGGAACACGATAGACCGATTGAATGTCAGAGTCAGTTATACAAATATCCAGTTCTTTCGCGTTGTTCTTCACTACCTTTCTGCAATCTTCTCCATCTATGTACTTAACTTCACTTAGAACAATATTATTTTTAAGAGAAGATTGCTCCAGACTATTAACACGATTTTTCAAACTGTTTATAACTACGTCTTTTTTTATTATCTGCTGCCAAGACCTCAATTTTCCGACGGAATTCTTTCACTAAGCTATTGTTATCTTGAAGGGAAGTCTTATCTCCCTATAGCTATTCATCTCAACGTCTTCAACTATCTGACTCACATACTCCAATTTAGGCCTACCTACCCCTCTCTTTCCCTCCACTCTACCTTCTATGATCAATTGCATAATCCCCCCATGCCTAAGGATATGCCCTACTAATCTGTCTCTCCTACGCTGTAACACTCTCCAAATACTTCTCTTCTCCCCTACTAACTCTAGTACAGCTTCATTTGTTACTTTATCTTCCCAACCAATCCTCATCATCCTCCTATAACACCACATTTCGAATGCTTGTAATCTACGCTTCTCTTCCTTTCCTATAGTCCACGCCTCACACCCGTACAGTGCTACACTCCAAACATATACCTTCAGTAATCTTTTTCTAATACCCAAGTCAATATTTGATCTTAAAATCTGTTCCTTTTCTACGAATGCCTTCCTACCCTGTGCTATCCTACACTTTATATCTACCTTGCTTCGATTATCTTTTGTGATTCTACTGCCTAAATAACAAAAGTCTGACACTTCTTCGATTCTATTATCTCCTATTGTGATCCTCATTTTTCTACTGCATTCCTTTTTGTCACACCTCATCACTTTAGTTTTACATATATTTATTTTCATGTTAAAATCCCTAGTCAATACTGCCTGCATACCATTCAATACCCTTTCTAAATTCTTTTCGCTTTCTTCCAATATAGCTATATCGTCGGCGAATCTCAACATATATATTTTCTCTCCCTGTACATTCACACCTACACTATACTCTTCTTTTACTTTGTTTATTGCATCTTCTATATATAGATTAAATAATAACGGTGAAAGTGTACATCCCTACCGAACTCCCTTCCCTATTTTTGTCACCTCTTCTTCCCCCTCAATTCTAACTAAGGCAGTTTGGTGTTTATATAAATTAAAAATTATTCTCCTATCCTTATAATCTATACCCGTTTCTTTTAAAAATCTAAACATTATGTCCCAATCTACATTATCAAATGCCTTTTCTAAATCTACAAAAGCTATGCAAGTTACCTTTCCTATCCTCATTCTTTTTTCTACTACTCTTCTTAGTGCTAAAATCGCCTCCCTCGTCCCTCTGTTTTTCCTAAAACCAAACTGATCTTCTCCTAGCCTTTCCTCTACTTTATTTTCTAATCTCCTATAAATAATCTTTAGCAATATCTTCGATGCATGTGATAGTAGACTAATGGTCCTATAGTTCTCACACAAATTAGCTCCTATTTTCTTCGGCATTGTTACTATTCTACTACGCTGAAAATCCTGTGGTACTTCTCCCTTCTCATATATTTTACAAACTAACCTGTATAATCGCTCCTGCATTTTTTCCCCTGCGTGTTTTATTAATTCGGCTGGTATCATATCAATCCCCGCTGCTTTGTTATTCCGTAAATCATTTAATGCTCTATGAAACTCTGACCTAAGTATGCTAGGACCTAAGTCATCCTCATCTATCTGTTCCACACTTTCTAGCTCCTCCATGTCCTGCCTACCTTTATATAAATCTTCAAGATACTCCTTCCATCTTCTAGCTTTTTCCTTATTTTCTGTGAGTTCCTTACCCTGCTTATCACATATAATGTTACCCTTTGGTTTTACTTTAGAAAAATGTGACTTAATTTTCCTGTAGCCCAAATCTACTTTACCTCTTCTCATATCCTCCTCAATATCCTCACAATTTCCTTTTATCCACTCTTCTTTCGCTAGCTTGCATTTCCTATTAATTAAGTTCCTTAGTGCTTATATTTTTTCTGTCCTGCTTCTGTGTTTCCAATTTTAATTTTCCTTCTTGCTTCTATCATTTCAACTATTTCTTCCGTGATCCATTCCCTCCTACCTGCCCTTTTCTTTGTGCCTAATACTTCATTTGCTGCTGTAGTTAACCCATTTCTGATTTCCCTCCATTCGCAATCTATGTCGTTCCTAGATGTTCCATTAGCCATGATTTCTACTTTCTGCTTGTACTTTTCACATACATCAGCTAATTTTAACCTATCGACATCTACTCTGACCTGTTTAGACTTCTGTAATTTCTTGAATTTGACCATGTAAGAAGAACCATAAAAAGAAGCATGTAAGATAATTAATTCTGACTTGAATGCGCTATCATGTATCTGAGAAAAACTCACTGATGATAAATGGTGACAAGTCCAAACTTATGCTGTTTGGGCCGTCGAAGGCAAGACAAAAAGCAAGAAATGACGTGAAAATACATTTGCGTAACGATGAGTTATAAGTTGTGGACAAAGCAAAAAATCTTGGCAGTAATCATCGATGAAACTCTAAGATTCCGCCAACATGTGAGCCGCCTTCTGCAGAAAATTACTGCTCTTTAAAAATAATTTATTCATCTCGTCAGTATCTAAATAAAAAATTGAAAACGCTTCTCTGTGAATCTTTGGTATTGTCTGTATTCAATTTTTGCGACTCGTTGTATGGGCCTTGCATAGATTTAGAATACTTTAAAAAAAAATCAGAAAATACAAAACTCATGTCTTCGTTTAATTTTTTGAATTAAAAAACGTGAGCATATTTCTTTCAAATTAGCCGAGGTTGGTTGGTTGAGCATGAAAAATAGGCGTCTTTCGCATACAGTCTGTCAGTTTCAAAAAATTATTTTATTGAAAGCCCCATCATATCTCTATGTGAAGCTTACATATATATCTAACATTCATAATATCAATATTAGATCTAGAGCAGGCATGGGCAACCCACGGCCCGCGGGCCACATCCTGCCCTTGAGTAATATTTATGCGGCCCGCCATTGAATTTTTCCGTTGCATATTAACACGGCCCGCAAAATTTGTGAAGGTAGAATCCTAACATGTCGAATATTTGCCATACGATGGCGACCAACGAGAAGGCGCTAGTAAATTCAGGAATATTCGAGATTCTTAAGCCACCCGCTATATAAGGAAGTCTGCCTTAAGATCAGTTTGGAAGTGCAAAACTTTGGTTAATAGTGTTATGATTGTTTTGGAGCTCTGAAAAAAAATATTGCTAAAATATGTCGGGACGTTCAAGTAGTAATTACAGAAATGTTGATCAAGAACGTCGTACCTTCCAGGAGAAGTGGACCCAAGAATATATGTTTGTTATTTATAAGGACAAGCCAATTTGTCTGATATGTAATGAAGCCGCCGTGGTTTTAAAAGAGTACATTTTAAAAAGGCATTATACCACCAAACATTTGCAAAAATACGAAAGCTTAACAGGGCAACTAAGAAGTGACAGAATCGAGAAGTTAAGAAAGAATTTATCCGCTCAACAAAATATCTTTGTAAAACGCAGTGAAGAAGCTGAAGATATCATTCGAGCAAGTTATGTTGTTAGTAAGAAAGTGGCGGAATATTCGAAGCCGTTCTCAGAAGGAGAATTTGTGAAAGAGTGCTTAATAGAATTGGCAAATATCTTCTGTCCAGAAAAAAAGGAAAAAGTTCGCAGAAGTTAGTTTATCCAGAAGAACAGTCACAAGACGAATAGAAAAAAAACATAAAAGTCGCTCTTGGAGAAGTGATGGAAAAGTGTGTTGCATTTTCCATAGCATTGGACGAAAGCACCGATATTAGTGATACAGCGCAACTAGCAATTTTTATTCGCGCAGTCGACCAAAATTTGAAAATAACAAAAGATTTGCTCGCGCTTCGAGCCATGAAAGACACTACAAGAAGAGAAGATATTTTTGAAGAAATTTTTATTGTTTTTAGTGCTTTTAAAGTGAACTGGGCAAAGTTAAGCAGTGTCACTACAGATGGAGCTCCCGCGATGATAGGGAAAAGTGTGGGAGTGGTGGCTAAAATAAAATCAGAATTATCACAGAGAAATTGACATTAATAATCTATTCACATTTCACTGTATAATTCATCAAGAAAACCTGTGTGCTAAATCATTAAAATATAAGCACATAATGGAGACAGTTGTTTCGTGTGTAAATTTTATTAAATCAAGAGGTTTGAATCACCGCCAGTTCCAGCAATTCCTGCAGGACTTGGAAACAGAATATGGAGACATCATTTTTCATTTTGAAGTTCGCTGGCTTAGTAAGGGCAAAATGTAGAAGCGATTTTATGAATTAAGAGCAGAAGTGCAAACTTTCATGCAAATGAAGGGCAGACCCGAGCTGGTCCAACCTTTGGGAGATCATGCATGGTTATCTGATTTTGCATTTTTGGTTGATGTTACCACTTACTTGAACGAGCTAAATACAAATATGCAGAAATAAGGACAATTTATCCATGAGCTATTCACCCATATAAATTATTTTCTAAGCAAACTGCGGTTATGGGAAAATCAGATTTTCATGGGAAATATTTATCATTTTCCCACCCTGGCTGCTCATAAAAATTTCGATAAGAATGCCCTAGCACAGGAACTATCTTCATTAAATACAGAATTTACATTCAGATTTAAGGATTTCCGTTCACGTGAACTTCAATTCCAAATATTCATGACTCCTTTCGACGTGGACGTGAAGCAAGTGAAAATGTCGCTTCAAATGGAATTAATTGAACTCCAGGCAGATGATGTTGTGAAAAGTCAGTTTCGTGAGGTACCTCTGTAAGACTTTTACGTGAGATGTTTCCAAAGATAAATATCCAAATTTAATTAATTTTGTATGTAAAATAATGTCTCTCTTCGGCACTACTTATTGCTGTGGCATTTTTTTTCAAAAATAAATAACACAAAATCAAAAAACAGATCAAGGATTATCGATACTAATTTGGAAAACACCTTACGCGTAGCAACAACATCACTTTCACCAGATATTGAACTTCTTGTAAAAGAAAGGCAATCTCAAGTCTCTCATTAGTTAGAGTTGTAGCACTATGTGACTCTGAGAAGTTATTAAGTTATTTCATTGTTGAAGTTTATCAGTTTAAGTTTTATTTTTTCATTATTTTATTGTAATAAAAACGCTAGGTATGCTTACATATCTGTACCTTCTCTTTTTTAATAAATATTATTACTATTATTATCAACTGTTTATGTCCAGTTTAACAAACCTGATATAGTAGTACACGACAAGGTATTAAACGAGATAACCATTGTGGAAGTGGGAATTACATCCCAAGATAATTTGCATACAGTAGAAGTGGAGAAGAAGAGGAAGTATGATCTGCTGGCAAATGTTTTGGCCCGTGGTCCACATTAAATTTTTCTATTCGGCCCTCTACAAAAAAAGGTTGCCCATGCCTGCTCTATCATTTTCGTATCAAGTGGTAAAATTGTATAACGGATATAATTGTACACCCACTTCACTAAAGCTTCTGTCTGGCAGTCAGTTAAAGTTAAATATGCAAAATATTTATCACTGATTCAAAATAATACATAATTAAAAGTACTCTGTATAATACATTATTAATTTCATGTAGTAATTGTTGCATTATTATTGAATTATTGCATTACGATCTATGCAGGTTTCATAATATTTTATTATATATGCTACTTTCTTTTATATTGTATATTGGTATATTATTTATATTTGTGAAAAGTTCTAATTAAGTGTGAACTTAAATGAAAAATTATAATGTTAGGCTTCATGGAAGAACAGACACTTGATTATTTGTCAGATGAACTGAATGCTGGCATTTTTTTCAATAAATGTTTTATATAATTATCTTGACTGTACTAGAAATGTATATTTTATTTTATTGGGAAAATAAATGATTTATTATTGTTATTATATTAGGACGTTATAGATTGGTACATAATATTATATATTAATAAAATTTGCATATCTATTTATATATCACTTTTTTATACTTATAGAAATACCTATTGTTCTGAATGAAAACGGAAATCGATTACAAATAAACATATCTTTGAATGCTTAACAATTTAATTAGCATCTATTTCTGTTTTTAGATAAGAGAGATATTTGTAGTTGAAGATCTTGAAATTACTTTTACACAAAATATTTATATTTAACAAAATCTGTTTTTAAGATACATAATATTATATTATACAACAGTTAGCCTAATAATGCATTCAAGGTATATTTTATACTTATAGTACCGTTCGCGAATATTTGTTCATATAACTATTTATTTTCAACACTTTTATCTAGGCACTAGCTCAGAAATAATATTAAATCAACTCTAGCGGCTGTGCAAAATAGTAAGCAACTGGTTATACGTTGCGACATCTTTGGTCGAATAGCAGAGATGGCTTGTTAAATAAAAAATCACTATTGCTATACATATTGAATGTGAATCATACTTACTCTTTAAATCTACTTCATAAAAGATAGAGTACCTACTCGTTACATTTTAAATTTGAATTATATTATGCGGCAAAGACATTATACCGTGAATAATATTGAAAATACGAATATTTTTTACTAAAATTTGAATTTACAATTTTGACTAGTTTTTGTTCTTTTTTTAAATTTTATAATCATTGAACTAGTTTTGCATAGAATAAATGAATAAACATTGTTATCAGCAGTTGATATATAATTTTACTACATATTTAATGCTTAAGTTATATAGTTCTTAAACACATTTACTTCTTAAATATATTTAATAAGTTTATTTTGAATTTTAAAAGAAAAATGATAAGCTTTTTTGTTGTAGACCATTAAATATACAAGTTTCAGTAATGATTATTCAAATCATCTGCTAAATAATATCATCCAAATACCGTCTAAATTTTTATATTATCATCATAGTGACAAACTTACAATCCGATATTCTATATATTAAATAAAATGTGACATAACTTTTTTTCAGAAGTATGCTTATTATGTAGAAATAAATTTATCAAAATTGTTAGCAAGTCCTACTACTGCTTATTGTTTTAGTTTTGATTTAATGACGCAATGTTGTTTATTCAAAAATCCTGAACTGTTGCTGTCGCATTCATTATCACTATTATTGTATTTGAGTGACACGCGACAAATATTATGATTAGGTCGCTAACATTTAATATTTAATCAATAATTAGACGACTTGACGCATACACAATCTAGTGTGAAAAAAACGCAAAATATTTATTTTCAAATACGTAGTAGTATATACTAATTGGAAAAGATTGATTAAAAATGCGAAGTGGGGGTAAATACTAACCGAATCTAAAATCAACTACTTTATTTATTGATTTCCCGTGCCGGTATAGTATATATTTTTTATTTGATATAAATATAGAATAATCCTCTGAATTATGCTTCCACACTATTACATGCTCAAGTCATGAATTTAAGTATATATTTTTCCAAATTGAATCTAATGAGTATCTCTTCGAAGACGAAGTGTGCTGAGTGTTTATTCAATTGTACATCTTTTTACCATTAATTTGCAATTTCTTCAATATTGCAATATATATATATATATATATTGTAATGATCTCAACTAGCAATCTCAATATATATTGAAACGAGTTTGAATAAGTTTTTATGAAAATACATGTTTACGAAAATTAAAAATTACAAAAACTTTTTATTATTATAACAAAACCTTTATTTTCTATTATCATTATCAGAGTAGAAAATATGTATCACAGAAATGCTTGTAATACAGGCGACATTAATCATACACAATAAAAAAATGTACATAATAATTAAGGCACCGTAATTTTCATATATACATTTGCAAATTTAGCAATAAACTAGGTATATATACGAGTTAAATTCAATTTTTGATGAAAAAATATGCAACGGATGCCTTCATTTAGTAAATCACAGGTACCAAAATATTCATCTTTTTCGTTACTATCACAAATGCGCTATTCCTAACAATATATATTCCTATCAATATATAATAATTACAATTCAAAAATCTAGTTTCATAAAGCTATAAAAACTACGAGATCTTATTCACGCCTCTGAATTTACAGCATAATAATATTAAATATAACTCTATTAACATTAATTAAAGCAATTGAGCAAAATTTACATTACATGAAAGAACTGTAGTGAGAATATTCATACATCTTGCACGAAAACAAGAATTTTAAAATACTAACAACTTAAAAAGCTACCACGGTCGCCAAACTGATTCACATTTCGGCACAACTTTAAGCAGCCCATTCGTGCTGCAATCCATGGGCTGGCTGGGTGAAGGAGCTTGGCAGGAACTTGTAGATGAAGCTGGTGTTAATGGCATTGGATATGTCACCAAGGAAGATCCGGCAGACATATTCGTGTTGGCATCGGGATTTGGTGATCCCGGCGGTGTGTAAGCAGCAGCGACCTGGATAACTAGTGGTGATACTTTGTCCATTTCGTTCAGTCGATGACCAAGGTGGGTCATCAATTTCGTGCCCAATTGAACATCCACTCCAGGAACAGCGGCCAAACATCGGGAAACCTCATTGGCACAGTGTGTGTACCCAGCACGGAACCGATCTGCATCGATAACAGGGTTGGCACTTAATCGTTGCTGGCGTTTCAACTTGTGTAGATGTCGGACAGTCAACTCCAAAATGTCCGCTTTTTCTAGTTTGGAGACGTTCTCACCCTCGCTGTGCAGAGCGGTAACCATCAACTCCTTCAGCTCATCCAGACAGCGGTTGATGCGAGCCCGACGTTTGCGCTCCAACATCGGCTTCATCACTTTTCGGTACTGATAAGTCCGGGAAATCGGTTGTGGTTCTTCTATAGCGGCGCACTCCGCAGTAGGAGCAGGTTGTTGGTGGTGAGTCATCACTTCGTAAGACATTGTTATGATTTGATGCACGTAGCACGACGAGTTTACGAAATACGCAAGAAAAGCACTGCTCACTGACGTTATATCAACGACGATGTACTCACAACAAGTGTTGGCAGCAGAATGAGTGGAACCGGTGGTGGGAACCTACTTTTATACTGCGCCTGTTTGCGGTGTATCGCCTGTTGGAACGTGCGTTGTGTGTTTGTTTGAGTGTTCGTCCGTGCGTCCGTTGGTACGTGTAGAAGCGTATGCGAGTGTGCGCTGCCGTGGGAAACTCGGTAGCTCCAACGTTCCCACACGAATAACCCACCTGTATGATGTTGTGTTAATGCTGTTGTATGGTCATATACATATAATGCGGTATATAATATTCAGCGCTGGCTCGTGCAGCTGCCAGTCGCATAGCCGTCTCATTCTAACGCCATTCCTTAAGGCTTCCCTTCTCATTTTGTTACATTGTTCAATGTAAGATTTGACTCGTGCACGTCGTTTGACCGTGCCATCATACCATTATCATATCTTTAGTTGGACAGTACATCTAGGTGTGTACACTCACTTCCAGCTAAATTGTATAATTTATGGGTAAGGCTCTTCATTCTTGTTGGTTAGTTATTACGTATATAAACAAAATGTATATTATTCAATGAAATTTACATTCATCGTTCTTAGCTGCTACTTACACGTGAGTCAGATAGTGGCGCAATTTAGTTGGAGACAATTGTACCTAATCCAAAAAAAAGCTATACACATGATCTTGTGCTATGATTTTAATGCATATATAAGATCTCATCAGCATACAAGATAATGTAATACCAACTCCCTAATTGTATCCTTTTCCAACAAAGCGACATGTCTTCAGATTATATGATATGAATATGTGATGTTTCTAATTTCTTCGCCCCAACCTTTTTTGGAGCAATACAATAGTTAGCGCGTGATGTTTTTCTATGCACGTTCCTTTCCATGAATATTACTGTAAGTTGTTTACCACGTATAAAAATTCTATAATTTTATCTACAAATTATATATTAAAGTACTCATCTTGATAATACCAAGCCACGTGCACGAGCTTTACTTTATCTAGTTATTTGCATTTTTATTGGTACACAACTAAATAAATCATGGCAAAGTCCAAATAAATATAGACAAAATATCGGCAATTATACGTCAATTTTCTAATTTGCACTACATCATTCAAGTATAATTTAAAAAAAAACAGATTAAGTCCAATTTTGCTTATTTTAAAAGTATACAAAAAACATAATGTTACACAATATAAACGAATGTTCAAAATTATTTGAAGAAGATGTTCTGCTAATATTTTTTCTAGTAATTTTTCTTTCTACTTCTAACTTGCCTCCATAATGTGTCGATTAGAATAACCCTTATATAATTTTCTACTCCACCTCTTTAAACTTCAACTATCAAGTAAAGTGCTATCAACGCCACAAAACTCGCAGAATTTTTTTCTCTGGTCCAGTAAGCACCAACATCGTCTCTTAGCCTTAAAAAATATATTTGGCTTACGAACCACACGAGTGCTTCTATTTAATGTATACTTATATATTATTAGGATATTACTTGTATATATTGAGGTAGGTGGCCTGTAGCATTGTGATCTTGATTCATCATTTGCTATTAATTTTATAAATAAAGTAAATGCATTTTTTTAAATTTATTTACGTATACATGGTTCATTGCCATCTGAAGCACTTCCCCCATCATAATAATTTGGAGAGGTGCCCAAGCTGCCATCAGAAAAAGGCTCAGAATCGAACTTGCAGAGGTTTTCTGTTCCTGCTCATACGATATCATAATTAATAGCACTGTGTGCACGCAGAATCGAAATGGTGAAATGAATAGGCAAAACCGACAATTCTTATCACGTGACCACGCGGATCTTGACCAGAAATATAAATTCAAATTTAAAAGCCTCGTGATCTCTGCAGTCTCGCATTTTTATAGGCAAATTTAATTTTTTTTTTTTTGCAAAAAGTCATTTATGGCTTGTCATAAACATAAATGTCGTATAACTATCTATAAAAGCCAAAAGGGTTGGCGGACGCACTTTCCATTGTGGCATTTAACATGCTAAAACAACTAAATATGTACGAAAATGTCAAATTTGGTGATCCGAAAGTACTTAAATTTCGTCTATAATGATATCTGAGAAAGCATCAGAATAATATTATGGTCCATACAAGAACTTCCTAAGAATGATAGATTAGCGATATATAAGAGTCAAATCTGACTACTACCGCGATAAAGATGTAAATATCTAGAGCAAGTACTATATAAATTCTGCTGAAGTATCAAATACACGTAGATACATAGGCATCATTACATGTAGATACTTATTTGCAATGGCGGCTCGTGCCATTTTAATCTGGGCGGGCGCATTTCTTAAAAAATAACATAATAGTGAAAAATCTTACCTAAAATGGATGCAAAATGATTAAATTCAATCATTTCTTGAAAGTGAATTCCACTCTTCTATCTTTCATTGATATAAACTTTTCCAAAACTTTTTCGTTAAAATTGTAAATATCTCGCACCATATTTTTATTAATACACATCATCGCCAACGCGTTTAAATGATCATTACCCATAGCATTTCGCAAAAAAGTCTTGATTCTTTTAAATGTTGAAAAACAACGTTCTGATTCAGCAGTGATCATCGGGGTTGTTAAAATAATTTTAAGTATTTTTATAGTTTCCGGGAAAGTTTGACCGAAATTATTTTGTAGCAATAACGAAAGAAAATTTGTGGCTCCAATTATTTGCATGACACACGGTTTCCAAAAGGTCCACTGGAAATTGTTTAGAAAATGTTGGCATCGATTTCGTGTTAAATAACTCAGCGGCTTGTAGATGGCCACGATATGAGAATCTGTCCTTCATCTGTGTTATAATTTTTTTTTGTAAATGTCTCTTGTAAAACGCCGCGTAAATGTCCGGTTTTGAGCACTCCTTGCACAAGTTTGCGATAAATATAAATCAGGCAATGGCCTACCTAATTCTTTAATTTTTACTTTGTCCACAAGAGAAAGTTCACAAAACTCTATTTTCAATAAAGAACTAACATTATTCATTTTTATTAAATTATTTCTATTAAATATATTCTTGGAGAAACACGTGGCAAAATCATACACAGAACAAATGATACTGTCTAATCTGGCTATTCTATATAAATTTAGATACATATATATATACTCTCTGTATATATATACTACTCTCTCTTCTCTCTAAGCCGTTAAAGAAGCGCGTAATCCAATAGATCGGTCGCCTGCACTCTATAATACACTCATCTCATTGCATATATACTGTATATATGTATTTAACTTGTAATGAAAATAGTAGCCGCTGGAAATCTGTGACATATATTAGATAATGAAGCAACTATCGAACCGAAGAAATAGAAGATATACGGCATATGGTCGCTCTCGCCGATTGCTTGCAATAGAGTGAGATGAGTGTATATCCATTTAACCTGTACTGGGTGGCGCTGAACACGCAGCGGCTCCAAATTAGCGATATATCTATACCATGCGAACGATAGATACAGATAGATACAGCATCGATACTGTGACTTGCAACGGATACCATAACGAACGCCACACCGAACGTTGTGTTGATTGTTATCGCGGTGCAAGCTTTATCTTTTAGGAAAAATAATGCCAAGATAAAATATCGCAATACAATTATATATCTACGGTGATGCGCTCAATGTTGAGGAGGGGCGCGCGGCCCTGCGGCCTGCATAAGGAACCGCCACTGCTTATTTGTATATAACTCATATGAATAGAATATAACACAGAGTATAGCAATTACTCTGTTGAATAGAGGCGAGTGGCACCCAGATACATATCACGCTCTCGCTCACTCTTGTCGTCATCGAAGAGCACGTGCCTCATGCGCGCCGTTCCCACGGTAGTACCATAGCATTAGCAGAATGCGGTACCGTCGAACCTCTCTAACCGGTCACTCCTCTCCGCTCTTTGCCTCAGCGAGCACGTTACTTTAGCAGTAATAGAGATGAGTCAAAATATAGTATTTCTGAGTAGCTACACCTTATAACATCATACTCTCATCATTTCCGCTTTATAATCTTAAGATAAAAATATATCCCTCGAGGCATTAATGTAGAAATTCCTCCAATATACTGGTTTCGCTTTGTTAAAGGAAGAAAACAGGCGAAAGATGAAGGTTAGAATAGGATATGATAGGTTAAAAGAGGTGGTAAATTTCTATTATTTAGAAAGTAGAATTGCGAAGGATAACCGAAGTATTGCAGATATTAAATGCAAGATTGCATTAATTAGGAAGGTGATAGCGATAAAGATAATGATGAAGCGCTTGAAATGTACATCTAGCTACTTAATGCTTGTTACGGTATTTGGGTGATATTCTATATTATAATTAGGAAGGTATTCATTGAAAAGGAGCAAGTTATAAGATCAAATATTGACCTATGCATTATAAAAAGATTATTAAAAGCAAATGTGTGCGGTATTGTTTCTAACCAACCCTGGGATTGATGGTACCAACTAACTTTTTCTGTAAGGAACGAAAAAATACTCATAAATAACGACGTAAGCGGACTTGCTAACCTGGTAATGAATGATATAGTCGATATCACTTATTTCTCAAAGATAATGAGATAATAATTTTTATATAAAGAAATTATATCGCTTAATAAAAATAGTAAATGATGAGTAGACATTTTTCAAATCTTAAGAGGTATTTAATAGATTTATAAATATGGGGCATCATTGATTGGGGGCGGTGACATTGGGAGACAGTTGCCGCTAGCTGGAAATTTACGATTTAATACACAAATCTAGTCACTTTATTTTCTGGCTATATGGTTTATTAACTGAATGCAATAAACTGAGATTGTACGACCTTATTCAGATTTTCAGGTAAGGAAAATATGTTTTCTAAAGTTATGGACGCTTTCTTCCTTTTTCTATTTTCTACTTTTCATCCGCACATTTCTTCATTTCTTAGGTATGTTAAATGTATCCTTTAATTATAATAAAACTCCAGTTCATAACCCTTTCCTTGTATTAACACCCTAACAAAAACTTTCTAATCGATTAAGAATATCTCAAATTGATTACTAAAAAATATATAAGTTACAATTTAAATGCATGAAATTTTCCCCAGTTTCGCTGATTTAAAAAATATTGAATCAGTTTTATTAAATTCACGTAAGATTATCATTGTCTTATTTATTAAAATTATCAGATATTTTCAAAAATAGTGCAATAAGTATCTCATTTGTCTGTCAACATTTCTACCTATCAACTCTTTTCAAAATTCCATAGACTCCGCGGGCTATATACCATAGTTTTACGAAATATTATTATTTGTATTAATATACTCATTAATATAGAATGTTGACAGAATGCCAACAGAATATTAATAAATTATATAATGTAATAAATTGCACTTCAATTCTCTATTGTTGGAATAACGAAAAAGCTCATCTTGAGTAGCGAATACTTTGTACAGAGATTACATGACATGAGATGTATATATATATATATATATATATATATATATATAGTACCCGACACGCGTGATTACCAACGTGCGATTGTGCTTGATTTATAATAACTAACAACACCCATAGTCCACAACACAAGCACAGCACAAGCACAACGTATAGGATAACGCTATCATACAACATTTATATACTACCTGGTAAACATATCGCGATCATTATGCATTGGCACTCACTGGTAGAAAACAGTGAGAGAGATAACATTATAAATCGTATTCTGAATGACTAAAGTAGCGAACTTTTAATAATTCAACCGCCATACAATTAATTTGATTAATTCTGTACTCAGTACCAAATCAGGTCAGGCTTTACGCTACTAAATTTATCTTGAGTACTAACGCCATATTATCGGACAATCGAAATAGTAACAACAGATTAATGTCTAATAGCGTTGAGTTACAATATAGTATATGTATATGGATATTGATTAAATTTTATGAATTCATCTATCGCCAATAATGAAAACAATTACGAACATTTTTAAAAAATGTACAGTATTTAAAAGAACGGGCATAGGTATTTTGCGCGTAGTAGTCAGGTAGTCGGTGTACTAAACATTATAAATTATTAATCCCCTAGGTAAATTGCGCTTAGACTGGCCGAACTGTACCTGCCAAAACCACGGGTAGTACACAGGTAGGTTTCGCTAATAGTACTGGCATGGGCATTATTGAAGCGCATTATTGAATATATTGGGGGGACGGCTACATAATGTACAATTCATGACACTATATAGTTCTCGGGGAATAACCAATGAGTAATTATGAGTTTTCAATTGAAGATCAAAACTGTTCTTATTAAAAAATCAGTCTTGAGTTAGTTGCGAGCAATAAAAGCTGATCTGACCTGACCTGACCTGACCTGACCTGACCCGACCTGACCAAATATTTACACGTTAACTTCTATTTTATATATCAACAAACAATGCGAAATATGTTTTCAAACCTACAGAATATTGACTGTTCATAAGGTGTGCATTTTGGCGCATTTAGTAGGGAAATTAACGACCGCTGAAAGGTTTTGAGCGCAATTTACCAGGGAGATTATAGCGCAGGTATATTTCACGTGCAAAATACCAACACTGAAAAGAACCTATGAATAATATTTTCATAGTTCACTTGTAACATACGTAGTTGATAATATTTTATTACGTTCAATATTCAAAATTTAAGAAAATCATATTACAAAAATAATAATTTTACTAGCACCGCAGCTAACACCCTAAATTAATGGAGTGCACCTAGATAAATCATTTATCACTTTGACAATGGAATTAATTTGACAATCAATTAATATATAGTGAATTATTATAACATATACATAGTTAGTTAGATAGTCCTCATTCTTTGGGAAAACAATCTAACAAAACCTACCCCTCTCTTACCTTCTATAACTAATTGCACAATACGTTCATGTCTAAGAACATGAACTACTAGTCTTTCCTACGCTCTAATACTTCCCAAATACTTCTCTTCTCCCCTAATAACTCTAACACGGCTTCATTTGTCACTTTATCATACCAAACCAATTCTCATCATCCTCCTATAGCACCACATTTCGATTGCGATTCTACGTTTCTCTACCTTTCATATAGTCCACACCTCACAGCCATGAAATACTACACTCCACACATATGCCTTCAGTAATCATTTTCTAATACCCAAGTCTTAATTTAATCTGGTCCGTTTCTACGAATGCTTTCCTACCCTGTGCTATCCTACATTTTATATCTACCTTACTTCGATTATCCTTTGTAATCCTACTTCCTAAATATGGAAAATCTGACACTTTTTCTAATCTATCATCTCCTATTCTAATCCTCATCTGTCCCATACAATCTTTTTTTGTCACACCTTTTTTTATTACTTTGGTCTTGCCTATATTTATTTTCATGTTATAATCCTTAGTCATTACTTTCTACATACCATTTAATATCTGTTCTAAATTCTGCTCCCTTTCTTCCAAGATAGCTATATCGTCGGCGAACCTCAACATATATATTTCCTCTCCATGAATTTTCACACCCACACCATACTCTTCTTCTACCTTGTTTATTGCGTCTTCTATATATAAATTAAATAATAATGTGTCGAAAGCGTCTCCTTTTCCTATTCTTGCTACCTCTTCCTTCCCGTTAATTCTACCTAAAAGCGTTTGATGTTTATATAGATTTCTCTTAGCCTTATAATTTATTCCCTTGTTATAATATTTTGTACAATTATGATTATTTATTAACTTTGATTAACGTCATTGAATGTAGACGATATTTTATAATTACTACTACAGTACATATTTCACGAGACGAGAGGCATATATAATTTCCTATTTTTTGAAGACAAGCATTTTTTTAGAACAAGGATTTGGATTTTGGATTCTTTTAAATTGGTGTTTTATAGAACGCTACTGCAAGATCCCAAACCAGTTAAAAATTAAACGGATGTAAAAACTACGATTGAATCAGGCAAAGCAAGACAACATGGAGTATATAAAGTGGTACTGGAGTACCGTGTGGTATAAGAATTATATACATATAGCTAGGTAATACCTCTATAAGCAACGGAGAGAATCGTGCACCTGCATGATTTTCCCACAACTCACAGGAAGTGCGATAGCGTTCCACGGAAAGCTGGCATACAAGCGAGAGCGATAAAAAATACCGAAGTACTCTGGACTAATTTCTTGTGTATACATGATATGCAGAACGGTTATCGTGATTTACCCAGCATGCATAAAAAGAGCATTACTTAATAAATATAACCTCTAGTATGTGTGTTACGATTTTCCTATTTATGCTACAAAAAAATTGATTAATGTCTATAGCGTTGAGTTACAAAACCAATAATACCTAATTTTTATATTTATTGCCTATGATAGAATTTTTACCATTAGCTCCGAAAGATGTAGGATTACTAATAAGACATTTATTTAAATTGAATAAGTCGATTTCATTGAAACGTGTAATTATGATAATAAATATTGACTTTATAATTTAATTGGGGATACCGTGGTGCCGTCGTATAGTCATGAGACTGGCGCCGAGGAGGTTGTGGGTTCGAATCCCGCTCTGGAAGGGCATTTTTTCGGGAACGAAAGGATTCCTTACGGACCATGGATGTTGTGCAATGTTTTTTGAATTAAGATAAAGTAATAAGTTCGATTTACAATGAGAAATTGGTAAAACAGCTAAAAGCTAAACCATTAATAGAAATAATAATAATAATTTAATTGATTCTCTATGCTTTTCGATCAATGTACATACTTTATAAAATATTTACCTAAACATATACTCGTATAATATATACTCGTATTAATGTTATTAATATTATTAAACATTTTTCTTAGGTTCGGTTCCCTTTAATTTTTTTATGATATTATCCAAAAATTTGCATAATGTTTCAAGTGAATTATTAAAAAATATTTTATTTTTACGTTTGAAATTAAGTTAGGTGAAGAGTTCCTTCGCTTCCCCAACAATATAGTAGGAAAAATTATTATATGAGTTAAATAAATCTTCATAATGAGCATCGTTGTTATTTAAAGGGAATCTGAAATTTTTAAAGGCGGCACAATTTATATTTACCTTATCTAATGACTCCCTAGTCGAACAAAACTTCCATCGATCTATTTCACAATTTCATCTACCCTTGGGGTCTCTAAATTTTAAGGATAAAATAATATTTATAATAATAATTCTCTAAAATTGGATGGACAGAAGATTAGATTTTAAAACGATGAAATATTAGAATTGAAAATTCTATCCGATCTTGTATGGTATCACTGAAAAATGTATTAAATGTATGAAAATTAGGAAAAAGTATAAATATTAATATACCTACATTAAGTGAAGGTGGCTGTCAGTGGCGTGCCTAGAAATTTATTTACTTTTTACAGATATATGTACTTGGTTCATAGCGGGCAATAGATTCGAACTCATTATAAGTAATCCTAATTTTATTATTACATTTTGTGGGGTACCGTGGTGCCACGGTCACGTTAGCGTTAGCCGGCACCTCGGAGTTTGTGTGTTCGAGTCTCGGGTACAAAAAAAATCCTTCCGGACAATGGATGTTGTGTATCATTTTTAGATTTAAGATAAAGTGTAATAAGTTCGATTTAAAATAATTGAAGGGGTTAGAATTGAAAGAGTATAATTACTTTTTTTATATTTTTGAGATACTTGTAGTTTCTGAACATTAAGGTTCAAGGAGAAAAGGTTCAAGTGATTTTTCATACCACGAGTGCTATTTATCGTCGAGTAGAAATATGAAGTAACTTACATAACCAATGAACTAAGAATAGAAAGGGTACAAGTGAGCTTATACCTTTTCTATTCCAAAAAATATATTGTTTTTATTGAGAGCTTGTTGCATGTAATTCTCGTATAAAACCGGTAAAACCAAAAGTTCGTGTTATTCGTGTTAAATAAATCTATTAATATGGAAAGTGACAAAGGTAAGTTTTTATTTTATTATTATTATTCACGACATGACAAAAGAATGTTTTTTTTTCTTTTCTACATCTGAACAGTTTGATTCACGATCCAAAAAAATACTCTGATAAGATCTTAAAATTTAACAGCATTATCCACTTTAAATATACGAAAAAATCAGACGTTTATTCTTTTGAATTTAAAAGTACATTAGATAATGATTTTCCATTTTCCAAATGTATTATTGATCCTACTGCTGATCGACCGCCAACAAAATTGAATATGTTTTTTTCTAAGTTGTCAAGTAACAGCGCCTTAAAATTTTCTCAAGAAAAATGTAGTAATCTGCAAACATTATTGGACTATGTGCCACCGAAATTTCACAAATTTTATAAAGACAAAGAGCACGGATCCAAGACTTCTACATCTAACACTGAAACTCAAGACTCTGATCAGGAATCGGTTGTTGAAGAGGATATATTAATAGATTCGGTTTATGAAATTTAGCTTGTAAAATTACATTTTTTTTTTCTGAATAAAACTGTTTTTGATATTTTGGCTCTATTTATTTTCAATGTATGTTGCATTGATTTGGATTACTAAAGGTATAAGTGCAATTTTTTTAAAAAAAATTGTATATAATCATTTATGATGTTTGGATAAGTTTTATACTTATTACATAGAAATATTAGCCTTTACAGACGCTATATGTGTAAAAATATTTTTTATTGCCTAATTCAATAATTAATAAATCCAGTCAACTTTCATGTTAATTATCTCAAAACTATAAAAATGTTACTTATACCCATTCTATTCTAACCCCCTTAATTGTAAATTGGTAAAATAGCTAAAAGCTAAACTATTAATAGGAAAAAAAAATTATTACTTTTGTCTATAATTTCATTCTATTATATATACCTCGCTAATTTAACTGTGTATCTTTTTCTAAATGAACCACCGCTACATTTTATTAGTACATACATATTTAGATGTTCCTTAGCTTAGATTCTAGCAGTGGCGGCTCGTGCCATTTCAATCTGGGGGGGGCGCGTTTCTTAAAAAATAACATAATAGTGAAAAATCTTACCTAAAATGGATGCAAAATGATTAAATTCAATCATTTCTTGAAAGTGAATTCCACTCTTCTATATTTTATTGATATAAACTTTTCCAAAACATTTTCGTTAAAATTGTAAATATCTTGCACCACATTTTTATTAATACACATCTACGCCAACGCGTTTAAACGTTCATTACCCATAGCATTTCGCAAAAAAGTCTTGATTCTTTTAAGTGTTGAAAAACAACGCTCTGATTCAGCAGTGGTCATCGGGGTTGTTAAAATAATTTTAAGTATTTTTATAGTTCGCGAAAGTTTCACTGAGATTATTTTGTAGCAATAACGAAAGAAAATTTGTGGCTCCAATTATTTGATAAAAATCCGGACGCGAGTAAATGACTTCTAATTCTGTTTTAAATCTGGTTTTATTCAAAAATTGATCTGCATGACACACGGTTTCCAAAAGGTCCACTGGAAATTGTTTAGAAAATGTTGGCATCAATTTCGTGTTAATTTACTCAGCGGCTTGTAGATGGCCACGATATGAGAATCTGTCCTTCATCTGTGTTAGAATTTTTTTTTGTAAATGTCTCTTGTAAAACGCCGCGTAAATGTCCGGTTTTGAGCACTCCTTGCACAAGTTTGCGATAAATTTAAATCAGGCAATGGCCTACCTAATTCTGTAATTTTTACTTTGTCCACAAGAGAAAGTCTACAAAACTCTATTTTCAATAAAGAACTAACACTATTCATTTTTATTAAATTATTTCTATTAAATATATTCTTGGAGAAACACGTGGCAAAATCATACACAGAACAAATGATACTGTCTAATCAGGCTATTGTATATCAATTTATATATACATATATATATATACTCTCTGTATATATATATACTACTCTCTCTTCTCTCTGAACTTCTCTAAGCCGTTAAAGAAGCGCGACATCCAATAGGTCGGTCGCCTGCACTCTATGATACACTCATCTCATTGCATATGTACTGTATATATGTATTTAACTTGTACTGAAAATGGATAGCCGCTGGGAATCTGTGACATATATTAGATAATGAAGCAAGTATCGAACCGAAGAGATAGAAGATATACGGCATACGGTCGCTCTTACCGATTGCTTGCAATAGAGTGAGATGAGTGTATATCATTTAACCTGTACTGGGTGGCGCTGACACGCAGCGGCACCCAGTATGTTAGTATATCTATAGTTAGTATAGTAGCGTTATATCTATACCATGCGAACGATAGTTACAATCAGATACAGTATGGGTCGTGTGTGACTTGCAACGGATACCACAACGAACGCCACACCGAACAAATGCCACAACGAACGTTGTGTTGATTGTTATCGCTGCGCAAGCTTTATCTTTTAGGAAAACTAATGCCGAGATAAAATATCGCAATACAATTATATATCTACGATGATGCGCTCAATGTTGAGGAGGGGCGCGCGGCCCTGCGGCCTGCATAAGGAACCGCCACTGGGGTCTATTTAGGTGGAACCGTGGTCCCCACTACACAAACACAAAATTGGAAAAAAATCAGTATAGTATAGACAACTATCGAGATAACAACTATGCACATAATTACTAATACATTTAAGTGCCAACTTGTGTGCTCGAACACGTTTCTCCGTATAGTTTCTATATGTAGTGTGTGCATGCATGTGTATATGTATAATAATAATCATGTGTGTAGAGGAGCCACGTTCCCACGATCTACGTTGACCATATGTCGCTTACTCGCATCGCAATCCCCTATCTCAATACATGCAGCAAAATGCCACCATGTTATGTTCACCAATATACACACCTTTACGTTCAATCCGTATGGACATATCGTATACGTATATAACCATCCTTATACCATACGTCCTATGCCTTCCATTGTAACACTGCTACCCTCTTTACTGGCATCGTGGGAATTCAGAGCAAGTGTGGATCAGCATCAGAAGATCCGATACACAACTCAGCACATATAATAATTACGTCAGCCTAAATCTTTGCCCCTGTTCTCTCCATATACATGTGTATAGTTTTGCAGATATGAATCCATAGCATATGTACCTATTTGTCGTAGGGACTTTTTTTCGTAAAAAACAAAGTGTGGAGGAAGTGTGTGTAGCGTACGATTCGGTCAACTAGAAATTATCGTCTGGTGACTATCTCAAATGTCTGTAGAATGAACAATGTATTTGTACTATGTATGGGCATTCAATTTATGTTTATTACGATATTAGAGTAAATTAAAATGACTGCAGATTCTTTAATAACAGTTAGATTAATATAGATTATCACCCAAATACCGTAACTTAAGTAGCTATATATGCATTTCGAAAGTTATGCCCCCATCTTCAGTAGAAAAAAATAAAAAATAAATAAAATACCTCTCACGAATCGTGATTAACATACCATTAAATAAATAAGTCAACATGACAAAAGTATTTAAAAAATGGCATATAATATGACCTATAAATATTTTAAAACAATATAAATGAATAATTAATGAAACTAACAAGTAACAACAATCAATATTGGTTTGGAAAATCTAAAAGAACCAAAAATAAATAAAATAAAAATAAATTTAAAAATAATTCTTATTAAATAAATTAAATAGACAAGATGAATTTGGGCCTGAATCTAAATTCATTAAATTTAATTTAGATTTATGCATGTATATATATACTTTCATTAGCATTTAATTCGGAATAATTCAAAACACTTTTAATTAATTTAATAATAATAATAATAATAATAATAATAAATATTCTTTATTAAATGCATGTTACATAATACATTACACAAGAATTATTCAAAATACTAATATTAATGATGTTAATAATAATTAATATATAATAAATATATGGGTAGTAATATGTATAATAAGATATATAATAACATATAATAATAATATATTATATTTAAATTTAAATTTAATTACAATTTTTTAAATTTTATGCATTTAAGGGCGAAGTTCAACTTAAATAACAAAATAAATGGTAGTTTAAAAAAATAATACAATTAACGCTAGAGCTGCTCTTACACTTAACCGGGTATTATAATACTAAGGTATAGAATCAAATACAATTATATTTAAATTATATAAAAGAAAAATAAACCAACAAAATCCAACAAAACTCACAACTTTACACATAATAAATAGTTAAAATTAAATTTACATTACATTATGGAGTCACAAACCAGATTTTTTGTAATAATGTAATAATGAATTATCAAATAAGAACGTTTTGAATATTTCTCCTCAAAAACACACAGAACTAGGATTAAAATTAGTCAGGCGTCAACAGTAAGACTTGTCAACAGTTGACAGTGGTAGAGATATTGGTAGTATTTCTTGGTACAGAATTCACTAGTTTTGCAATGTTATATGAAAATGATTTTTTGTAAAATTCAGTATAATGCCTTGGTATGGAAACTAAGCCTTTATTACGTATATTAACATTGTGAACGTCTGTGCGATAAGTAATTTTCTCGTAGAGATATTGTGGTATTTTATGAATTATTATTTTATGCGCAAATGTATATTGGTGTAATTCTCGTCTTTTTGACATGTTTAACCAACCTGCTATATCTAGCGTATGTGAGATGTGATTCCTCCTACTTATTCCATATATAAGTCATTTTTTATATCTTGGCGGACCTAATTCATCTTCTACTGCGCATGAGGGTTGAGCTTCCAGTACCATTGTTGCCATATATGAATAAAAAATTTCAGTACGAAGTGTTCAAATTGTAAACTGCATGGCAAAATTCACATTGAGAATATTTAATGTATGAATATATACGGCTTCGATTAAAGTCCACTATTTAGTAAAGAGTTGCCAGTTATTTATTATTTGTTTTGATCAATTATGCTAATATAATACTCTCTGTATTTGTTGGCTGTTGATATGACAAAATTGCAGTAATTTTGACCACACCCTCAAATGAAAAAAATGCAGTGGCGAGCATCTCTTCACGAGCATAAGGTTTCGGGGTGTTGAAGCGGCCAGTATACTTTCAATTTTTTTGAATTGTATAGTAATGTCATTGGTCTTATGCATAAACTAGTCTTAATTTTTAATGCGCAGTAGGGTCGGGCCCGCCACTTTAAAAAAATAGCCTATACCAAGCGTAAACAATTATTTTGCATGAGCTGAATTTTCCTCGTGCTTTTAAAGTCAATACATGGACCCATG
Source organism: Leptodirus hochenwartii (assembly GCA_947310635.1). Classification (NCBI taxonomy): domain Eukaryota; kingdom Metazoa; phylum Arthropoda; class Insecta; order Coleoptera; family Leiodidae; genus Leptodirus; species Leptodirus hochenwartii. Next base: position 14,021,540 of record OX371180.1, on the reverse strand, counting down.
GGTTCTCGGGGAGGGGGGGGGGCTCGACTTCCCGCTACGGTTTTGTGGCAAGGGGCTCGCGAAGAAACAAGGAAAAAGAGAAATTCTATTCAACATGAAATACATTGCCCAGTATTTGAATCATGAATTGAAAATAAATATGAATCAAACATGAATCAAAAATTTTATAGGAATGTAGATCGATAATTTGACCCCTTTGCACCATACAATATTTAATATCTTGCTAAATGCACTTTTCGGAAGCTATGCTTACATCATCAGTAGCACACCTCAAGAAATTAAATTAACACAGTGCAGGTTTTGAACAAACTGTCCCACAGACACTTTGCAAATTATTGTAAATATTTTCTAATTTTTATGTAAAAATTTGCATCAATAATTTTTTTTAATAATTTTTGTTCAATAAATATTTTTAAATTACAAAGAATAAATATTGGCATTTAAATACTAATGTTAATTCCTGGTATTACCCCCTTTCTCTAAAAGTATTCTTGAGAAATATGCAAATGTTTTCGGCAGTGGGAGCCCCCAACCCTTTTTTTAGCAATACACCCCTGCATGAACCATAAACCACATCACAAAAGTTGTAATGCGATAATGCCAGAGAATTGCAGAGCACGAGTTTTAATCGTTCGTTCAACAAATGTTTATTATTAAAGATTAATTTTAGAGATAATAAGCTCTTTTATTTTTGTTTGCTATATGTTCATGTAATTTTAATTGACTATCAAGATGTAATCCTAAGTTACTTACAGAATCGGAAAGATGCAAAGATTTGTTATTTAAAGACAATTTAATTTGTTTTATGTACTTTTCTTGTGTCTTTTTTCTTCCGAAAAGCATAACTTTGGTCTTAGTTGTATTAATTTTTAATGAATGTTCTTGTGAATTAGTGAAAAAATTTAAGTGAACTAATTTGAATAGGATGACCTGATTTAAAAATATGCTCGGCTACAGAACTTTTATCTTTTCTATTTAATCTTTAATGCTCCTTAAATCTAGTTTCAATTGGTCTACGTGTTTGTCCTATATATACTTCAGGACAACTAGAAGAAGATATTTTATAAATACCAGATAAATAATATGACCTATAAATCTTTTAAAACAATATAAATTAATAATTAAGGAAACAAATTAATTAAATGAATCTTGTGCTACTGAAGATAGGGGCATAGCCTTCGAAATGCACATCTAGCTACTTAATGTTTTAAGTTACAGTATTTGGGTGATATTCTCTACTATTACTAGTTATAGGGTTAAGTGGTAGACCAGCAAAATTTATATGCCACAAATGTATTTAAGTTTTATTTTCATTAATGCTGAGCTTCGTCCATTGGGAAATACTTTTATTTTACAGCAATACATAATACTTATAATATAATATTGTTGTAAATAGGATATATATTGTAGTAAATAGGATGTATTTACCCAATAAAGATGATTATTATTATTATTATTATTATTATTAGTAGTATAGAATATACCGTAACTTAAGTTACGGTATTTGGGTGATATTCTATACTAATATTTAACATCGTAGTGATAATTTTTTAAATTATTATTATAATTATATAACTCTACTAGTCTATCTATTATTACATGTTCTTATTCCATGTGTTCCTACCGTTGATCATTCCTCTTCTTTACCTATTACTGCTTTTCAATCCCCTATTATAATTTAGTTTTCCTGCTCTTTTACACTTGCTAACCTTGATTTAATATCATATTAACCGCTTCTACCTCATTATCATCTTGACGTGTCGTTGGCATATATACCCTCACTATTAATTACGATGAGTATTGGCTTCATGTTGAACCTAATTATTATAATTCTGTCACTAACTTGGCAGTAGCTCTTTACCCTACATCCTATATATATCATATTCATTATTTATCTTCAATAACTCGAGATAAAACGAAATGAAATACCTCTATCACTAACCGTGATTGCATTACAATTAAACGAATAGTCAATATGACTATTGTAAGTACTATATACTAGCGATGTGTAGTTCACTCGAGAACCGTTCACTCTGAACGGTTCAGTTAAATGATGGGCGTACTGTGACGATGTTTTGCAACGACCTATAGGTCACTATGACCTAGTTCGTGAACTATGAACTACATGGTGCACGGTGTACGTATTGATATACATGTACTAGGTCTTGAACCCGTCGTGTACTAAACCGTTCATGAATCACAACGGCTCGTGAACGATGCAGTATAGTATACATTACATATACAGTACTAACATTTATTGTGTGATAAAGTGTGTTGGTGAACGGAACGAAATAGGAAACTGGATGCAATATTGCAACAGAAGCATTGCCGAGCTGAGTCACAATTTATATGATGGTATCAGATTTCATTTGGAATAATATAATCAATATATTCGGAAGATTAAATATGTTCTTAAATATGTCATGCTATAACAAATTTTTGCAATAATGCAAAAATAAACATCTAAATCTTATAGTTCTTCTATTTCATACTGAGTGCAATGCAATCACTTAATATCAAATCAAAGCTTTGAAGTTTGAACAGAGAAGATTCGGAATAGAAAATATAAATTATAACGCCAAATAAAACGATTCTATCTAGTTCATTTTATTATAGTTTGTACATTTAATTTTCAAGTGTTAGTAAAATAGTAAACATTTTTATCAGTAACTACCAATAAGTATTTTAGAACTTCATATAAATAATCGTGAGTACCTAGAGCAGATTATATTTTCTTATATATATATTTTGTATAAATTATAAACATTGTTGTCTTTTCTTCCTCATTCCTAATTCAAAATAAGTATTGTAATATTTCAATTTATTTATTTTTTACCATTTAATATTTTTATATTGAGAAAAAAGAGATTATTTTCAGTATGTGTATATATTTCATATAGGTCGTGAATTAGTTCATTTTAACAAGATGTTAGTAGTTCACGACCTATAGTTCTACGAACTAGGTCCTCAAAGTGACCTACAGTTTGCCATCGCTACTATATGCTACATTGAAATTTTTTTATTCAAAATTATACCTAAACCATTTAATGAAAAACAATTCTGACATATACATATAAAATCTTAGTAAGTTTGAAGTATGCATTAATGATAGCAACATCAACAGAATTATTTTTCAGCAAATTTTCAAGAAAAAATATCATTTCTGGAATAGGATAATTGGGAAATAGCGAGGAGATATCAAATAATATTAGTATTTCAATATTTGATAGGGTTAAATCATTAACAGCATTAATGAACTCCAAAGAATGTTCTACGGCAGAACTATCAAAATTTAAATTATTAAATGCGTTGACTATTATTACAGCTGTTATAGCCATTAGGAATGTTAAAATAAATATTTGATTTCGCGAGACTCCTAAGGAGTTAATAACGTCTTTAACTGCTTGTGGACCCGAAAGAGGTACCAGAAATCGTGAGAACGAGAATGGGGACAGGAAGCGTTTGTGGTACACTATCTATATATTTATATTTAGCTATCAATATAGTAGCATACTAGCTTTATAATAACAATACTATAAGAGAGGTATAATCAAGTGAAAGTATAGTTTTGAGTATTACTGCTTACTGGTAAGATACTGAATAGAATTGTTGGAAATATCAGTTGAAGAAATGTAATGTGCAGCAATGAGGTACGACGACGAACCTTAACATTTCCTTTCCTTGTATTATAAAACAGCGTGAGATATGTACACATTCCTTATTGCTACATTTAATTGAAGGTGTAATAACTCTGCAACACTTATCAATTTTGTCACCAAAGACGACTTCATTCGTCATCATTTTATTAAATTAAGACGATTTCCAAAGAACAATGGATAATATATTGCGCGGCATTTAAAACGAGAAATACTTGGTTTATTTAAACGATATTGTTATATTCTCTACCACATTGAAAGACATATAGCCAATTTAAAATTAATTTACTGCAGATTAGAGCAACCCAACTTCAAAATTCAATTACACAAATCCGAATTTCTCTATAATAAAATTAGTTACTTAAGGCACATAATTTTACCCTTGAAGGCATAAAACAAATCCTGCAAAATGCATACAATAGAAAACTTTCCAATTTCTAAAACCAAAAATAGCTTAAATCATTATATAGGTCTCCTAAGCTATTATAGACAAGAACACAGATTCACGCCAAGACCACACTTTAAAAAACAGACAAAACACTGGAGAAAGAAACAGATGTTTGGCACTCCACACACAGGCCTAACAAGCCACCACATACAAGACGCATAGAAATTTTATTCATTGCTTTATTAAAATCACAAAACCACTCACTGGTTGTGTAAAGAAAGATTCAATTTTTTTTTTATAATGGATATGTTAACCGTTTCAATACTTATAAAACATTATGAATTAATGAACCGATACTAAAATATCCATATTTCAATGTTCTGTTCTATATTATAACCGGTGCAAGCTATTTTCATATTGGTGCAATCCTATCCCAAGAATTTATATGAAGTCATTCCAGTAACATTTTCCTAAAGAACTTTAAACGATCATGAACTAAATTAGTCTGTAATAAAAGAAGCGCTTTTAGGAATAGTTTGGGCGACAAAGTACTTTCAACCCTACCTATATTGCTGAAAATTTAAAATTTTAACACATCATAAACCATTGCATTGACTATTTTCACTCAAAGAATCCAATTAGAAATTAGTTCGATGGAGATTAAAGTTCGAAAAGTTTAACTATGAAGCTTACAAAAAAGGCAAACTAAATTCTAATGACGATGCACTTTCTCGAGTTGAAATTCATATTAAAGAAATATTCATAACTACATCGAACAATTTAAACAGGAATTATTAATAAAATAAAAGTTCTGAAACTATAAATGAAATTAGTAATAGAATTGTAGACTCGTTGTCAATTCAAGTTTAAATTGACGAAAACGAAACAGCCAATAACACAGTCGTAGGTATATCTAATTACACAGCAATCACGATTAGCGACAAAGTTTTTTATTTCGTTTTTGTAGCTGGTGCTATTGAAGTTGGGGGCATACATGGGGATACACTACACAGAAGATAATAGAAAGAACCTTCTGAAATATAATTTCATAACTCGTAATAATTTTAATATAGAATATCACCCAAATACCGTAACAAGCATTAAGTAGCTAGATGTACATTTCAAGCGCTATGCGCCCATTTTCAGTAGCACAAGATAAAACTAAATAAAATACCTCTGTCACGAATCGTGATTGATATACTATTAAAATGTATATTTAGCTACTTAATGCTTGTTACGGTATTTGGGTGATATTCTATATTATAATTTAACACCGTAGTGATAATTTTTAAAATCGTAATAGTTTATCAAATTTATAGACTTTATGTGACCTTCGGCAATCTTCATTATCTATTTCTGATCACACACTTACATTTTAAAAATTATCAATACGGTGTTAAATAATAGTATAGAATATCACCCAAATTAATTTAAAATTAATTTACGACAGATTAGAGCAACATAATTTCAAAATGAACTCATATGCTTTGCTATCTTATATTTTACTTATCTAGTTTACTTCGGACAACCCTGTAATTACCTAAATAACAGAAATCTGACTACTTCTCTTATTTTATCAACTATTATTTCTTCACCTGATTTTTTACTTGTCACACCTTATTATTTTTAAATTATTTTATAGAATATATATTTTTTATTATCACTACGGTGTTAAATAATAGTGTAGAATATCAACCAAATACCGTAACATTAAGTAGCTAGATGCGCATTTCGAAGGCTATGCCCCCATCTTTAGTAGCACTATGATAGACCAAATAAAGATAGCTCTCACTCAGAAGGATTGCTATACAATTGCGAAATCTGCATCTAGCTAATTAATGCTTTGAGTTACGGTATTTGGGTGATATTCTATACAATAATTTAACAATAATGAGGTATGACAAGAAGAATCAGGTGAAAGAATAATAGATGATAAAATAAAAGAAAGAAAAGAGAATCAAACCTCATCACTTGGTTTCACTTATATATTTTTTCATATTATAATCTCTAGTCATTATTTCCCTTGTTTTAAATTATGCTCCGTTTTTGCTAAGATAGCTATTTATAACATATGCTATACTATTCTTTGACCTTGTTTGTTGCATCTTATAAACCTCCCCTCCCTAATGTCTTGACCATTGTAACTTTATTCTCGATTAGCGTTTCTATTCTCACATTTTTCTTAGAAGAAAAATATAGAGGTAGGCAGAAAATGGAGGAGCTAGAAAGTATAGAACAGTTAGATCATGATGAGTTACGTCCTAGCATTCTTAGGTCAGAGTTTGATAGAGCATTATATGATTTAAGGAATAACAATTCAGCAGAGGTTGATATGATAACAGAAGAATTAATAAAACCAGCAGGCGAAAAGATGCAGGATCGATTATACAGGCTAGTTTGTAGAATATATGAGGACGGAGAAGTACCACAGGATTTTCAGCGCAGTAGAATAATGACAATGCCGAAGAAGGTACGAGCTAATTTATGTGAGAATTATAGGACCATTAACCTACTATCGCATACGTCGAAGATATTGTTGAGGATTATTTATATAAGATTATAAAATAAAGTAGAAGAAACGCTAGGACAAGATCAGTTTGGTTTTAGGAAGAACAGAGGGACGAGGGAGGCTATTTTAGCATAAAGAACGGTAGTAGAAAAAATAATAAGAGTAAGAAAGACAACTTACATAACTTTCGTAGATTTAGAAAAAAAACTTTGGATAATGTAGATTGGGACATAATGTTTAGAATTTTAAAAGAAACGGGATTAGATTATAATGATAGGATAATTATTTTAGAAGAAGAGGTAGCAAGAATAGGAAAGGCTGTCAGGCAGGGATGTACACTTTTGCCATTGTTATTTAACCTGTATATAGAAGATGCAATAAACAAGGTAAAAGAAGAGTATAGTGTAGGTGTGAAAATTCAGGGAGAGGAAATATATACGTTGAGGTTCACCGACGATGTAGCTATCTTGGAAGAAAAGGGGCAGAATTTAAAACATGTATTAAATGGTATGCAGGAAGTAATTATTAGGGATTATAACATGAAATTAAATATATAGGCAAGACCAAAGTGAGGAGGTGTGACGAGTAGGAATGCAAGCGAAAAATTAGGATAAGAAGAGGAGACGATCAAATAGAAGAAGTGTCAGACTTTTCTTATTTAGGAAGTAGGATTACAAAGGATAATCGAAGTAAGGTAGGATAAAATGTATGATAGCACAGGGTAGGAAGTCATTCGTAGAAGAGGAGCAGATTTTAAGATCTAGTATTGATTTGGATATTAGAAAAAGATTACTGAAAGCATAAGTGTGGAGTGTAGCATTGTACGGGTGTGAGGCGTAGAATATAGGTAAAGAAGAGAAACGTAGAATAGAAGCATTCGATATGTGGTGTTAAAGGAGGATGATGAGGATTGGTTGAGAAGATAAAATAACAAATCAAACCGTACTAGAGTTAGTAGGGGAAAAGAGATATATTTGGAGAATACTACAGCGCAGGAGAGATAGACTAATAGGTCACATTCTTAGACATGGGGGTATTATGTAGTTTGTTATAGAAGGTAAAATAGAGTGAAATCAAGGGGAAGATAGGCCTAGATTGGAATATGAGGGTCAGATAGTGGAGACCGTTGGGATGGAGAGATGAAGAAATTAGTTAAGGATAGATCGGCGTGGCGTGCTGTTTCCAACCAAACCTTAGGATTGAAGACTATTTAACTAACTGCCGTTTCTAAATAAGAAAGAAGGCACCGCGAAGCTATCAATGATTCTAGACCATGAAAATCGATTTCCGGAACTCAGTTTTCGAAAATTAATTTTTGAAATAAAATTTTCGCTTATCACAAATATATTTGTAAAAAATCGGCTAATTTTCGTAACAGATTATGGAATAATATAGCCTACACTAAATTAGTTTTGCACCACACAGAACTGGTTTTGCACATTACTCAAAACCAATACTAGTTTTGCCATTTATCTTTATAAACATATACCGAACAAAAAGTTTGGTCATGTTGGTGCCTTCGTGTCATCATGAAATAACGAATTGAGAAAAAAAAATTCTAAAATACAAGAATACTCGGATATAATAAAGTGTTTCATTATATCCATTTGTTTTTAGCATAATTACAAGTACAAGTACTAGTTCCCTATAGAGCAGAAACAATATGATAGTACATATTTTCACCACATTCGATAAATAATGATAATATTATGTAACTGTTATACGTGTTTCTATATTAAAAATAAGAGACGCAAATAAACATTTCCATAGGTATTTTTGTCTAATGTCAATGATTTATAATGTTGGTATTTAACTGCTTTATGACAAGAAATATTAGAAATTAACCACGTCTAGTCATTTTTCATAATTCTATTCATAATATCCTGTAGGATATTATGTATTATCCATTTAACATATTTATGATAATTTCATTCATTAAAGAAAATTATTTGCACGAATAGTTTCCACTAGGATGAATACGAGATTTTCTTAAACGAAGCTAGATTTAAGAAGTTATTTTTAGTCTTAATTGATTATTACCTGTGAACTAGTAAATCAGTGAGTTAAACTCGAACACGCTAATTATAGTGTACCAACGTCTTTTTAGTTTACATTACAAATGCTGACTCAGCTTTTTCTACAAATACCATTATTTACAACTGAATTTAAAGTATCATATCGTTCCAAACACAGCTCGTTCAAATTGACGCCGTTTTTGAGTCACGCACCATATTTTTGTAGCTTATTCATTAAAAACACTATTATTGAGAGAATAGAAAAACTGAAGTAACAAATCGGTAATATTATTATCCATCCTAAAACTAGTAATAGTTGACTATTACAAAATTTGACACCTAAATGTTTTATAAAATCACTGTTTATTTTCAATTTATATCTTCCTTAGACCTCTTTAGTTTAGGAGCAGGATTTCTGTTATAGAATATGTACTTCAATTTGCTTGTTGTACTTTTATAAAATTAATAATTTTATCATACCTAAAAACATTATTCTACAACTCGCTATACAGTTTAGACATTCTTTAAAAAAAATTTTAATTATCACTACGGTGTTAAATTATAATAAATGATATCACCCAAATACCGTAACAAGATTAATTGTTAATTGTTTTTAAAAGATTTATAGGTCATATTATATGCCATTTTTGAAGTACTTCTGTCATGTTGACTTATTTATTTAATAGTATATCAATCACGATTCGTGACAGAGGTATTATATTTAGTTTCATCTTGTGCTATTGAAGATGGACGCATAGCGCTTGAAATGTACATCTAGCTACTTAATGCTTGTTACGGTATTTGGGTGATATTCTATATTATAATTTAAAAACTGTAAAGTTCTAACTAACAACAATTCGTTGCGATTCAATGCATAGCCGGTATGCCGCAAGCAATTGTAGACTAGAACTTGTTGCTAGTAAAAGACAAATCCTAGTGCAGCCCCGGCAATGTGACAAGTTCAAATATACCTTCGAACGCTATATTATATATTTTTTTTTTTAATTTACATATGAAGACATTGTGAAAATAAATTTATTTGTAAGTTTATCTAAAACCCTCAGTACGGGACTTTTTAATGAAAATACTATCAATTTTAAGATTTTTAAACGTTCTTTTTAAATTGATTTTTTAATTTCCGAAACAATTGAAAATATTTACATTATGACATTATATAGCGGTATTGCAGAAATTTTAACATAAAATCAGTGTAGAAGAAGCATCTATATACATTTTTAACTTTAATAATGTTTTAACTAAATCCATTACTAATTGACAAATATATTTTAACAAGAATTTAAAAGTTTTGTGTATTTAATCCAAATTAAGGCGTAGTAATTAGTATATACAGAGATGGTGCCGTATAAGTATCCGGTATTTCTTGAAATACGGTCTGCAGCTTATAGCGCTGGTGACACTCCTTGAAGTGCACGTACTGCTCTCTTTTGGATTATCAATATTTTGGATATGTGAGAGCTGTGTCCCCAATTCTGTTGCATAAAATGCTGCTGAATAGAGCATAATAGGTAGTAAGACCTGCAAGTATGCCATCAGTTTTGACCATCCTTCTGATGGCATACGTGACACTAGACAGTCTTTTACTGAGTTCCTCTATGTGGGTCTTCCAAGTTAACCTGAATTGATCCAGATTCCCAAGAAACGTGCAGGTTGTGATACTGGTAGCCATTTATCCATCACATAGTCCAATGTTGTGGTCTTATCTTTGTTTAATAATAAGTTGTTCCTGTTAATCCAGGTTTCGGCCTCTTCGTATGATTTCGTGGCATGTATCTTCTGCGCTTCAGAATTTGTATGCGCTGTAGTGATCTGTATTAACGATGGCAAACTATAGGTCACTTTGAGGACATAGTTCATAGTTCGTAGTTCATTTCAATGTACCGTTCACGAACTATAGGTCGTGAACTACTACATCTTTTAAAAATTAACTAGTTCACGACCTATATGAAATACATGCACATACTGAAAATAATCTCTTTTTTTCTCAATATAAAAATATTAAATGGTAAAAAATAAATAAATTGAAATATTACAATACTTATTTTGAATTAGGAATGAGGAAGAAAAGACAACAATGTTTATAATTTATACAAAACATATATATAAGGAAATATAATCTTCTCTAAGTACTCACGATTATTTATATGAAGTTCTAAAATACTTATTGGTAGTTACTGATGAAAATGTTACTACTTTACTAACACTTGAAAATTAAATGTACAAACTATAATAAAATGAACTAGATAGAATCGTTTTGTTTGGCGTTATAATTTATATTTTCTATTCCGAATCTTCTCTGTTCAAACTTCAAAGCTTTGATTTGATATTAAGTGATTGCATTGCTCTCAGTATGAAATAGAAGAACTATAAGATGTAGATGTTTATTTTTGCATTATTGCAAAAATTTGCTTGTGTTTAAGAACATATTTAATCTTGCGAATATATTAATTATATTATTCCAAATGAAATCTGATACCAACATACAAATTGTGACTCAGCTCGGCAATGCTGCTGTTGCAATTTTGCTTCAAGTTTCCTATTTCGTTCCGTTCACCAACACACTTTATCACTAAATAAAGGTTAGTACTGTATATTTAATGTATACTATACTGCATCGTTTACGAGCCTTTGTGATTCATGAACGGTTTAGTACACGACGGGTTCAGGATCTAGTACAAGTACATCAATACGTACACCGTGCACCATGTAGTTCATAGTTCACGAACTAGGTCATTGTAACCTATGGGTCGTTGCAAAACATCGTCACAGTACGCCCGTCATTTGATTGAACCGTTCAGAGTTAACGGTTCGCGAGTGAACTACACATCGCTATATGGCTAGTTTTATGCCACATTGTTTTCACACACTGTCACGTCACACCAAATTCTTTTTAAATTAACTTTTAGTAGTTTTCAAGAAATGCAACAAGGATTTTTGAATTCAATTATCAAATCTCCAATTTTGATGCAATTAGTATTGTGTTGTAAACTAATTAAGCGATCCAATATTTGAATCGGTCGAAATTAATACGGGATTTGTTACTTTGTATTTGTAGCACCCGATTTGCATAAAATACTTGGTTCATGTGTCCTTAAACAGGTGCTAATTAATTCGTTCTAACAGTTTCTTTATTATATTTAAGTGTAACATCAAATATTTCAAAACATAATTTATCTCTGTATTTTACGGCCCCTTCAAAAATATTGATAGCAACCGCTGAGGCAAAGACTGCACAAAGCTAAACAGCACGATTCTTTTTACCGTGGGAACGTGGATAACGATTACCTGTTGCTGTTGCTTCAGTTGTGCTGTCGCCGTCCTCAACGCGGTAATAATAATAACAGTCACCATAGCCTACTCAAAGTGTGCGCAAACAGGCATTCTCAAACGTTATGCTATAAATATAAAATAAAGACCACTAATTATCATTTCTACTAATAATAGTTTAAGTCACGATTATAAGCAGCAGTAGCGTGATTTCACTTTAAAAAGTAGAAGTAGCTGATTATATTATACCGAAATTATACCGGATGCTTAATGTGTTTTTGTAATAATTGTAATAAATAAAAGTAAATAAATTTATATATTTACAACAAAAAATACTTTTTCAAAAAATCATAAATTGAATATTTTTATTATCTAATAAACTTCTCAATTATTAATAAATGCAATTTTATCATCACCATCTTTTTCATTATATTATTACTATTATGATCATTATTAATAATATAACAGATATGGTTTTGGTTTGAGAAAATGTCAATTTATTTGCGTTGAAAATAGTTAAAGAACGGCCATATGTCTTAACGAATAATAGGTTGTTTTAATTTTAATCAGAAATGGACACCATAAAATTTCTTAAAAGCAGACTTTTTTATTTGGAGAACTGAGGAATACTTATTAATTGATTATACCTCGATGAATTATATCATTTACTGATCAAATGCGAATTTCATTTCACAAGTTTTTGAATTTTTTACCACGCATGGTATGGCGTAGCTGAACAACAATATACAGTAGTATAGAATATCACCCAAATGCAGTCACTCAAAGCATTAAAAAAGCTATATGTGTATTTCGAAGGCTTTGGCCCCATCTTCATTAGCACAAGATAAAAACTAAATAAAATACCTCTGTCACTAATCGTGATTGCTATACAATTGATAATTAATTAATAATCAATTAATGCTTTGAGTTACGGTATTTGGGTGATATTCTATAATATTATTTAACACCGTAGCGATAATTTAAAAACAATATACAGTGATTATTATTTATTCATCTAGAGTATTACTCAAATCAATTATCCAAAGAGGTATATATGCATTTCGAAGGCTATGCCCCCATCTTCACTAGCACAAGATAAAAACTAAATATTTAAATCTCAATACAATATAAATACTCAAATCCGTGGCTTTTTTGGTTCACCTATTTGACATAATTCTTGTATACAGTTACAGTATATGTCTTTTTATTATATATATATATATATATGGGCTAGTATAATCCATTTTAATGTTTGGGAAGCGTTTAATTTTCATTTATATACGCATAAGAGTATATGCTGTATTGTATAGCAATGGAATGTGCCGTGTAAGTATTCGAGGTACACTGAACACCGATGGCGTGAGGTGAGGCAGGACGTCAAGGAAAGGGAATCACGCGTGCCAAGCACGGGTCTTTGATTGATGCTGAACACGGCGTGAGACGACAGAGACGTAGCACGGATAGCTACTATGGCAACGACCATTTGCCATCCTTGAACGGCAACTTGGACACAGTGGTCATAGATGTGCTATGTCACTTATTATAGACTATATTTAAACTTAAAGGCACTTTGTAATAATACATCTGATAGATTACTGTAAACTAGTTACCAATATAGATGTAGTTAAAAGTTATGGGTTTCGCTTCTAAAATAACAATATCGAATTGTAGTTATTAAAACATTTCATATATTGTTTCGAATAGTGATTACTATATAATTTTTAAATTGTATAGCGATCACGGTTAGTTTAGAGGTATTTTATTTAATAATAATAATAATAATTTATAAATCCATTTATTGGCATATGCTAGATTAAGAAAATACAGCCAAAAGGAATGCAATCAAATAATAAGCCTTATCAGATATAAGGCTAGATATAAGTCTTATCAGATATAAGTCTTTGCTCTTCCTGGCACCCCAGTACTTTTTTTAGTTCCTTGTGCTACTGAAGATGAGACCACATCCTTCGAAATGCACATCTAGCTATTAAATGCTTCGTGTTACGTAGCGATGTGTAGTTCACGCGCGAACCGTTCACCGACCTAGTTCGTGAACTATAACTACATGGTGCACGGTGTACGTATTGATGTACTTGTACTAGGTCCTGAACCCGTCGTGTACTAAACCGTTCATGAATCACAACGGCTCGTAAACGATGCAGTATAGTATACATTACATATACAGTACCACTAGCAGTACTAACATTTATGTGATAAAGTGTGTTGGGGAACGGAACGAAATTATATTTCCTTATATATATGTTTCGTATAAATTATACACATTGTTGTTTTTTCTTGCTCATTCTTAATTCAAAATAAGTATTGAAATATTTCAATTTATTTATTTTTTACTACGTAATATATTTATATTAAGAAAAAAGAGATTATTTTCAATATGTGCATGTATTTCATATAGGTCGTGAACTAATTCATTTTAAAAAGATGTGAGTAGTTCACGACCTATAGTTAGTGAACGGTACATTGAAATGAACTACGAACTACGAACTAGGTCCTCAAAGTGACCTACAGTTTGCCATCGCTAGTGTTACGGTATTTGGTGATATTCTATACAATTATTTCACCATTTATTTACAATAAACATTTCATATATAATAAGCGTTTTATTTACTTTCTATTTATATAAATTATTTTTGAAAATGATTATTTATGAGAAGCAAGAAAATTGAAACCTGGCAGGAATTAAAATATTACATATGAATTTACTAATTATTAATGATTTTTAATGATAAATGCAAAATAATATAATTGTACTCCAAAATTTTAGATAATATTTCACAAAAACCAGAACGTATTGATTTTATGATTATTAATTTATTTTTTAAGTTAGTACATTAATGAAGATGGAATAGATCATTTTGACTCGTACGGAATTCTTTAATTTTTAGAATATGAAAATCAGATATGATGAATATTGATACAAATATCGAAAAGTTAATATTAATATTACAGCATAACTAGAGTAATCAATTATGTTGCGTTTTGAGATTTTCAATTTCATTTTATTTTATTTTATTTCGTTAATATATTTCAAAAAAAAGACAACGCAACAGTTTGTTCACAATTTTTTTTTTAATTTCTAGCTTTTTTATATCAATTTGTGTATGTGCAATTGCGGACATGTTCTATAAAACGAAATTTTGGCGTCAATGATTGAAAATAGTAATTTTCATTGCAAACATGTGATTCCGGATGTTCTAAGTTACTATCATTAATCATAGGCTTTTTGTGAATATTATTTATATGTTTTAATTTTATTATTTTAATGCTTTACAATAAAGTTGTCCAATTTATAATAGCAATGACACAAGATTTTATACAGTACAAAATTTCAAAGCCATTTATTTAATACATTTACAATAACCTTGTCATAAATATAGGCATACATAAAAATACAATTCATTAATTATACAAATTTAATGCAACAGGTTAATTACAATTACATATAATATCAATCATGATATTGATAATATCTCAAAGGGGGGAGTTCCAAAGTTAACTAATACTAAACATTTATTTTCCTTTCATTGTTTTAATGCGGAAGAAGATAAACTCTTGCGTACCGGGTGTAAACTTTCATTGTTATGTGTAACGGTACTAATCTACTTTCCTGTGCACTATACAGTTATATATTCTACTACGTCTATCTCTATATGTCTTTGCCCTCCCTGCAACATAAATTAAGTTTCCGTTATATGGGTCCCCTCCGCATGATGTGAATGGTATGCGTATATACATGGGATTTGAAGAGTAACAGGTGCTTATTGTCCTTGTATCTGTCCTTTCACCTACTTTTAACTTATATTTCCTAACTTGCCTTGGCTGGGAGACAGAAGTTTGAGTAAAGTACTGCAAATAACATGAAGTTGTTATATAAAAAAAAGTTAGAGAATTTAGTGAGTTATAAATTGAATTGTTTATTCAATGAAATATCATAGTTGTTAACAATTATTGGTATTGACTAATAAGTGTATATAATTAGAAAACAAAATATTTGGCAAATGTCAGGTTCAGCACAGTTTTTTGTTTTTTTAAGGATTGGCGCTTAGCAATGGCAAACTGTAGGTCACTTTGAGGACCTAGTTCTTAACTCATAGTTTATTTCAATGTACCGTTCACGAACTATAGGTCGTGAACTAGTAATATCTTTTTTAAATGAACTAGTTCACAGCCTATACGAAATACATGCACATACTGAAAATAATCTCTTAAAAATAATCTCTATAAAATAATCTCTTTTTCTCAATATAAAAATATTAAATAGTAAAAAATAAATATATTGCAATATTACAATACTTATTTAGAATTAAGAATGAGGAAGAAAAAACAACAATGTTTATAATTTACACAAAACATATATATAATATATATAAGGAAATATAATTTCGTTCGGTTCACCAACACATTTTATCACATAAATATTAATACTGCTACTGGTACTGTATATGTAATGTATACTATACTGCATCGTTTACGAGCAGTTGTGATTCATGAACGGTTTAGTAGACGACGGGTTCAGGACCTAGTACAAGTACATCAATACGTACACCGTGCACCATGTAGTTCATAGTTCTCGAACTAGGTCATAGTGACCTATAGGTCGTTGCAAAACATCGTCACAGTGCGCCCGTCATTTGATTGAACCGTTCGCGAGTGAACTACACATCGATATTGGCGCTGAAGGCGTTCCCATCCTTATGGCTAGTAGTTTCTCGCGTATATTAAGCCAGTATGCCATATATATTAATTACTTGAATTGTTACAATACACACTTCAAGGAACACCTGAGTCACGACATTCACAACATCCATGGTCCGGAAGGAATTTTGATTTCCCGAAATATATTCTTCCGCGTGGGATTCGAACCTACGATCATCGCGGTGATTTAGTTAGTGTTCGTCCATCGACGATACTGTCACAACACACACTGAAGCCTCAGCGCACTATTATAAGATTAGACTATTTTGTTACAGGGTGACGTAGATATGGCGTTATTAGTCATTACTTATCATATTGTAAAGACATTTTGTTGCTTCAGCTGCATATTTATTTCAATTTTTAGTATATTTTAAGCTACAAGCTATAATCGCAGTAAGGTATATATAAAATGCGGTGTAGCATAGGGTAGGAAGGTATTCGTAGAAAAGGAGCAAATTTTAAGGTCAAATATTGTTTAGGTGTAAGTGTGGAGTGTAGCGATGGCAAACTGTAGGTCACTTTGAGGTCCTAGTTCGTAGTTCGTAGTTCGTTTCAAGTACCGTTCACGAACTATAGGTCGTGAACTACTACATCTTTTTAAAATGAACTAGTTCGCGACCTATATGAAATACATGCACATACTGAAAATAATCTTTTTTTCTCAATATAAAAATATTAAATGGTAAAAAATAAATAAATTGAAATATTACAATACTTATTTTGAATTAGGAATGAGGAAGAAAAGGCAATAATGTTTATAATTTATACAAAACATATATATAAAGAAATATAATCTTCTTTAGGTACTCACGATTATTTATATCAAGTTCTAAAATACTTATTGGTAGTTACTGATGAAAATGTTTACTACTTTACTAACACTTGAAAATTAAATGTACAAACTATAATAAAATGAACTAGATAGAATCGTTTTGTTTGGCGTTATAATTTATATTTTCTATTCCGAATCTTCTCTGTTCAAACTTCAAAGGTTTGATTTGATATCAAGTGATTGCATTGCACTCAGTATGAAATATAAGAACTATAAGATTTAGATGTTTATTTTTGCATTATTGCAAAAATTTGCTATAGCATGACATATTTAAGAACATATTTAATCTTGCGAATATATTAATTATATTATTCCAAGTGAAATCTGATAGCAACATGTAAATATTGCATCGAGTTTCCTATTTCGTTCCGTTCACCAACACACTTTATCACTAAATAAATGTTAGTACTGTATATGTAATGTGTACTATACTGCAAGTATATATATAGTACAAGTACATCAATAAGTACACCGTGCACCATGTAGTTTATAGTTCACGAACTAGGTCATAGTGACATGTAGGTCGTTGCAAAACATCGTCACAGTACGCCCGTCATTTGATTGAACCGTTCAGAGTGAACGGTTCGCGAGTGAACTACACATCGCTAGTGGAGTGAAGTATTGTACGGCTGTGAGGCATGTACATCAGCGTAGTAGAAGAGTAGTAGAAAAAAGAATGTGGTTACGAAAAACTATTGGAATTGAGGGGGAAGAAGAGGTAGCAAGAATAGGAAAGGGAGTCAGGCAGGGATGTACACTTTCGCCGTTGTTATTTACTCCATACATAGAACATGCAATAAATAAGGTAAAAGAAGAGTATAGTGTAGGTGTGAAAATTAAGGAAAGTAGTATTATTATACGGTTCCTGGACCAGTTCTCTGAAGTCGATTACGATATTCATTAGGAGGGGTGAAGAAGTATGTGAAGAAGTGCCTTTAGGGCAGTTGTTTTAAGGTTACAGTGACTTTTTGGCAATTGGTGGTGTAGCTTCTTGTGTATCTTGCAAAGTCATAGCTGAAGAAGTGCCTTTTTGGCCTCGAGGTCATAGATGAAAAAGTGCCTTTTGAAAATGGGTTACTTCTTGTGTATCTTTGAAGGTCATAACTGAAGAAGTGCTTGAAAAAAACCTGAGAAATATATATGTTGAGATGCACCGACGATATAGCTATCTTGGAAGAAAAGGAGCTGAATTTATAACTTTATTATTATTAAATGTTATGTACGAAGTAATGGCTAGGGATTATAACATGCAAATAAATATAGGCAAGACCAAAGTGATGAGGTGCGATAAAAAGGAATGCTGGCGAAAAATGCGGATTAGAATAGGAGATGATAGAACAGAAGAAGTGTCGGACTTTTCTTATTTAGGAAGTAGGATTACAAAAGATAACCGAAATAAGGTATTAATAAAATGTAGGATAGCACAGGCTAGGAAGGCATTCGTAGAAAAGGTGTGGATTTTAAGATCAAATATTGATTTGGATTTTAGAAAAGGATTAGTGAAGATTACCATATGTGTGGAGTGAAACATTGTACGGGTGTGAGATGTGGACTATAGGAAAGGAAGAGAAACGTAGAATTTGGTTTGTGGTACGCTAATGTACGCATTCGAAATGTGGTGCTACAGGAGGTTAATGAGGATTGATTGAGAGGACAAAGTAACCAATGGAGCCGTGTTATGGTTAGTAAGGGAGAAGAGACGTATTTGGAGAGTATTACAGCGCAGGAGAAATAGACCAGTAGGTCATATTCTTAGACATGGGGGTATTATGCAATTAGATATAGAAGGTAAAGTAGAGGGAAAGAAAGGGGTATTTAGGCCTAGATTGGAGTTTGTGGGTCAGATAGTGGAAGACGTTAGGATGAATAGATATATTGAGATGAAGGAATTAGCTCGGGATAGATCGGCTTAGCGTACTGTTTCCAACAAATCCTTAGGATTGAGGACTATTTAACTAACTATTTTATTTAATATTCTTTATCTGAGCATATCTTTGTGGCCGGTAATATGCTCAGTTATGATTATAGTCTAATTAATTAAATTGTATGCAGTAAGTAATGACTAGGGATTGTAATATGAAAATGAATATAGGCAACACAAAAGTGATGAGGTGTGAAAAGAAGGAATGCTGGCGAAATATAAGGTTTAGAATAGGAGATGAGAGAATAGAAGAAGTATCAGATTTTTGTTATTTAGGAAGAAAAAAAGAAAGAAAGAAGAAAGAAGTAGGATTACAAAGGATAACCGAAGCAAGGTAGATATGCAATGTAGGATAGCAGAGGGTAAGAAGGCATTCGTAGAAAAAGAGTAAATTTTAAAGTTAAGTATTAACTTTCGTGTTAATATTATTAAAGGCAGGAAGCCTTTGGAGCCTAAGTTATGGAGCCTAGCGTTATTCAGGTGTGAGTTGTGAACAATAGGAAGAAAGAGAATCATAGAATATAATTTTTTAAAAATTATCACTACGGTGTTAAATTATAATATAGAATATCACCCAAATACCATAACAAGCATTAAGTAGCTAGATGTACATTTCATTTTATCTTGTGCTACTGAAGATGGGCGCATAGCGCTTGAAATGTACATCTAGCTACATAATGCTTGTTATGGTATTTGGGTGATATTCTATATTATAGATGTGTAAGTTCCGCAAAAAGATATGTGAGTTGGGCAAAAACATTAAGAAGGTTCAAAAAGCCATTAACAACCATTACGCATATTGATATCGTTAGATGCTATAAACTGCGCGATTGAATGCATATGGCATGCGTGGATACTACCGTTCATTTAATTTTAGTTTAATACCCATAACAGCATCAACTATTTAGACAAAGATTATATATCAGTCAACGATCAGTCTGCAACGAAGTTCCAGACCTGACCTGACAATATTTATATATATGTACATGGGTGTATTGGGGGGGGGCTCGCGGGGGCTCGCCGTCCCCCCACCGTTTTGTGGCGAGGGGCTCGCGATCCCTTACCCATACAATATAAAATGAAGAAACAAGGGAAAAGAGAAATTTTATTCAACAAAGAATACAATGTCCAGTATTTGAAAACATGAATCAAAAATTTTACAGGAATGTAGATCGATAATTTGACCCCTTTGTATCAAACAATATTTAATATTTTGCTTAATGCGCATTTCGGAAGCCATGCTTCCATCATCAGTAGCACACCCCAAGAAATTACATTAATACAGTGCAGGTTTTGAACAAACTGTCCCACAGACACTTTGGAAATTATTGTAAATATTTTATAATTTTTATGTACATTTTTTCTAATTTTTATGTACAAAATTTGCATCAATAAATTTTTTAAAATTATTTTTGTTTAATAAATATTTTTAAATGACAAAGAATAAATATTGCCATTGGAATACTAATATTAATTCCTTGTATTACCCCGTTTCTCTCAAAGTATTCTGGAGAAATATGCACATTTTGATGGGCAGTGGGAGCCCCCACCTCTTTTTTTAGCAATACACCCCTGTATATGTACAAGAAAATAATGCAAGTTCAAAACACATTCTAGGTATTAGCTATCGGGTAGGTACTCGCCTTTCCCAGATATAATGGAAGTAATTATCGGATTAACGTGCTGTTTTTGCCCAACTAACATATCACGATTTTATAAAATCTGCTACTTGCCACAAATTTTGCGGAACTTACCATGCCCGTCGTAAAATGGAAAAATAAAAATGTTTAAATTATTTTGTGTTTACTGATTTTCGTCATGTGTTTTTGCTTATCCAATATTTCCATTATTAAGTATTTTTCCACTATTTATTTTTAATTATTTGGATCTAAGCGAGGTGTTGTGGTTTTTTGTTATCATTATACTTTTCGTAATTTGATAGTTCATTTTTTATATTTTTCGATCATTTCTGCTAAGTTCGTTTTCCGAACTGATTATTTTGAATACTAAATTCATCCAGATTGGTTCTTTAAATTGTATGTGCATTTGAATTTAATAATTTTGGAACTGAAATTTTGTACATTTTTATGGTTCTAAGGTTCCGAAAAGAAGAGCATGTTCTCGAAAACGCGCAACAATATGATATAAACGTAAATTGTCTAATATTTTTTTATATTTTGTGGGCTCAAGAAATTATGTTGTACCATTCCATACAGTTTTTACTTATTGATAATTATGAAGCAGAGTAACAATGAATACATATTAAATTACGATTATATTCCTCCTTGCCATATATGTACATATGTTTAGGTA
Organism: Leptodirus hochenwartii; assembly: GCA_947310635.1. Taxonomy (NCBI): domain Eukaryota; kingdom Metazoa; phylum Arthropoda; class Insecta; order Coleoptera; family Leiodidae; genus Leptodirus; species Leptodirus hochenwartii. The sequence continues at coordinate 13,999,905 of OX371180.1, read as the reverse complement.
AATATAAAAAAATTGATTCCGAAAATTTGCTGCAATAAAAATGTTTAAGTTTTATACTTTTTATACTTGTTCGGCTCATTTATCTAATAGGAAAACATCACTGGCGTCGGTGATTTACAATCAACTTGAACTTGACAGCTAGTTTATGTATATCCGACGCTAACTCTCAATATATAAGTAGCAGGGATGATTTTCTAAAATCAAACAGTATACTTGTTCGATATATAAATAAATAAATGTATATAGTTGTATATATATATATATATATATACGTCAACCTGATAGTTGGGGTCGCAAGCACGCGATTATAGCGCAAGTTATAACGCAACCATGGAACTTCCTCCATTTCCTTGAATGTAGAATGATGTCCATAAACTCGTCTAATAGCAGATTAACAATTATTTAGATGCGTGTTATAACCATATAGTTATGAATATATCAGTAGCGGTTTCTTTCGAGGCGGCACGGCCGCGCGCCCCCCCGCAACATTGAGCCTAGATGTATAATTGTATTGTGATATTTTAACTCAGCATTATTTTTCGTAAAAGATAAAACTTGCGTCGTGATAGCACTCAACACGCTGTGGGAGCGAGCAAGTATGAGTTAAGTGCATATGCACTCATCTTATCCGCTGCAAGTGGTAGAGTGAGAGCGACCGTATGCAATATATCATCTGTTTCTTTGGTTCACGTATCGTATGAGCCGCAAAAAAACTAGCGGCACGGTTTGCTATGGCTACGTGACGTCACGCTGCTTCTACAGCTAAGAATATATCGTTGTTTTAAGCTATTCCAGGCCGCGATTCTTTAGCGTCCCAACAGAGAAGCCTAGTATACAGTAAAATTAATATAGATATAGTTGCATTGTTCTGTGAGTTACGTATGTACTATTTTTCCATGTGTTTCTCCAAGAATATATTTAATAGAAATAATTTAATAAAAATGAATAGTGTTAGTTCTTTATTGAAAATAGAGTTTTGTAGACTTTCTCTCTAGGACAAAGTAAAAATTAAATAATTAGGTTTTAATGATTTAAATTTATCACAAACTTGTGCAAGGAGTGTTTATATCAATGAAAGATAGAGTTGCGGAATACCACTTTCAAGAAATGAATGAATTTAATCATTTTGCATCCATTTTAGGTAAGTTTCTTACTATTATGTTATTTTTTAAGAATGCGCCCCCCTTAGTTGAAATGTCAAGAGCCCCCACTGCAATATATATATATATATATAACTATTATTGAAATGAGGGCACGAACTTTTAGCAATATGAAACATATCGTCTTATATATTCCTAAGTACTTTTAGAGGCATATCTAGGATTTTGGTAAGTAAATTTTAATCTTACTTCATAACTTTTTATATGCGCAGCAGCCTTATCAATATCTCAGTTTCAAAAAAATTTCTATTATATATTATTTTATATTATAATATATAAAAAGCTATACTGTAATATTATTGATGGGTTTTAAGTTTTTAAGTTAATTGCCACAGTTATTCAGGTCTATAGTCTATAGTCTATACATATGAATAATTGTATACTTAAAAAACATATCATGAGACGTGAGACTCAATGATATGAATCTAAGATACTATACACCTTGTTTTCCTTCAAGCGTTTATTATTTCTTGTCGTGTCGCCACTTTATATTACTACCGCTCTCTTCTGCACCTCGTCTTCAATCTTGCTGGTTCATATACTGCTGTGTGGTATTACAGATTTGCGCAAACATTGACTTTTGAGTTGAACAGCCGCATACTCTTGTGGAGATATTTTTATTTAAAATCAAGTTCTATAAATACTCTCTGTGTCAAAATCACGATATTGCTTCAGGATAAAGCTGAAAAAGTCTCGTCTAAAGGACTACGAAGAACGATATAGTTTCCTCATATTAAAATCAATTATTTACCAAAATCCTCCACGAATTTTAATGATGATTGCAGAAATGCAAATTGCAAATTGAAAGTTTGGTGGTATTTTAGGGTGAAAAAAAGAGATAAATATAAAGCAAGTTTAACAATGTGACGCAAATGCGTCATTACTCATTACCGTAGTGTGATAATTTTTTGTGTGATAAAAGTACCTTTTATTATGTCGTAGCGAAGTGATAATGGATACTTTATAAAGCAATATAAATATTATGTTTTTTATTGTTCAATATTTAAAAAGGCCAACATCTTTAACTTGCTTAAAATTAATTGAATTTAAGTTATCTTACAAATTGAAAAACATTTATAATACCCATCTTCTTTAAAAAATGACAACAGAATTAAATTGCAGATCTACTCCAAAAAAATTTTTCGTTTTACTAGAAACTGTTCTTCATTGAGTGTCTCGCTGTGTCTTTGTTGTGAATAAGAGTGTGCCATTGCCGTACGGCTGCATGGCTCACGCGTGACTCTTCATCTCCATCTTCATCTCTATAGTCAGCTACAGTTTTCGATCTCATCCACGTTTAATGCTGCTGCACATCTGCCTTCATTCCCACGATCCGAACAACACTAGTATGAACACGTGTTCCGAGCTTGCTTATGCGCTCACAACTCTTGATAATGTCTTCGTAATCTTTAAGGCTATATGCATATGTACCGTCTGTGTATATTCTTCGCATAACCTACGCAATGAATACAGTATTTATATATGTATTTGTCACTATGTCCCTCAGACCATAACGAAAGACATGCTTGAACTTGATCAAGATATTCATTATACTTGAAGGAAAAGTTAAATAAATAATACTAGATAAATCTTTAGTAATCAATTTTATACACGGAAATAATGTAGATATGTAAACAATGCCAATGACTTGGAATTGCTTATCATAAGTTTAAATTTGGAACAAAGGAAAAACATACATATTGTATATAAACCTGTAAATATGTATAACTATATATGTATATACATTTATATACTTTTATAAGCATTTAAATTCTTTATAAGCTTGTATATACTTTCATATACATGCATAAATTTAATTTATTCAAAATAAATTCAAAATTTAATTTAATAAATTTAGATTGAGGCCTAATTTCATATTATCTTAGTATAGAATATCACCCAAATACCGTAACTTAAAGCATTAATGCGCATTCCGAAGGCTATGCCCCCATCTTCAGTAGCACAAGATAAAAACTAAATAAAATACCTCTGTCACGAATCGTGATTGATATACTATTAAATAAATAAGTCGACATGACTGAAGTATTTCAAAAATGCCCTATAATATGACCTATAAATCTTTTAAAACAATATAAATTAATAATTAACGAAACTAATAAGTAACAACAATAAATGTTGGTTTATCAAAACTAAAATAACCAAAAATAAGTTTAACAATAGATTTTATTAAATAAATCCTACATTCTTAGGCATTGTCACTATTCTACTGCGCTGAAAATCGTGTGGTACTTCTTCCTGCTCATATATTTTACAAACTAGCCTGTATAATCTATCCTGCACTTTTCCGCTGCGTGTTTTATTAATTCTGCTGGTATCATATCTACTCTTGCTGCTTTCTTATTCCACAAATCATTTAATGCCATATCAAACTCTGACCTAAGAATGGTAGAACTCAACTCATCATGATTTAACTGTTCTACACTTTCAAGCTCCTCCATTTCCTGCCTACCTCTCAGTGGCGGCTCTTGATATTTCAATCGAGGGGGGTGAATTTCTTAAAAAATAACATAATAGTAAGAAATCTTAACTAAAGTGGATGCAAAATGATTAAATTCAATCATTTCTTGAAAGTGGTATTCCGCTGTTCTATCTTTCATTGATATAAACACTCCTTGCACAAGTTTGTGATAAATTTAAATCAGGCAATGGCCTACCTAATTCTTTAATTTTTACTTTGTCATCAAGAGAAAGTCTACAACACTCTATTTTCTATAAAAAACTAAAACTATTAATTTTTAATAAATTATTTCTATAAAATATATTCTTGGAGAAACACGTGGCAAAATCGTACATACGTAACTACACAGAAAAATGCAACTGTCTTATCTGGCTATTCCATATCAATTTTCCTGTATACTACACTAGGCTTCTCTGTTGGGACGCTGAAGAATTGCGGCTCGGAATAGATAAAAAAAACGATATATTCTTAGCTGTAGAAGCAGCGAGACGTCACGTTTCCACAGCAACCCGGGCCGTTAGTTTGTTTGCGGCTCATACGATACGCGAACCAAAGAAACAAATGATAACTGCATACGGTCGCTCTCACTCTACCGCTTGCAACGGAACGCCACACCGTGTTGTGTTGAGTGCTATCGCGACGCAAGCTTTATCTTTTAGGAAAAATAATGCCGAGATAAAATATTACAATACAATTATATATCTACGGTGATGCGTTCAATGTTCAGGGGGGGGCGCGCGGCCGTGCGGCCTCGAAAGAAACCGCCACTGCTACCCCTATACAATTCTTCGAGATACTCCCTCCATCTTTTAGCTTTGTCTTTATTTTCTGTGAGCTCCTTACCTTGCTTATCACATATAAAGTTACCCATTGGTTTTACTTTAGAAAATTGAGACTTAATTTTCCTGTAGCCCAAATCTACCTTACCTCTTTTCATATCTTCCTCAATATCCTCACATTTTTCTTTTATCCATTCTTCTTTCGCAAATTTATATTTCCTATTTATTAAATTCCTTAGTTCCCTATATCTTCTCTGTGTTAATAATTTTTACTTTCCTTCTTTCCTCTATCATGTTAACTATTTCTTTAGCCTAATACTTCATTTGCTGATATAGTCAACCCATCCCTAATTTCCCTCCATTCGCTATCTACGTCGTCCCTAGATGTCCCATCAACTACGGTTTCTACTTTCTCTTTATACCTTACCCTTACATCGGCTAAATAAAATAAAAAATATAAAATAATAAAAATGGATAAATTATAAATAAAATAAAAAAGAAGATGGATGTCGTTTTGACAGGTTATATTCTTGTTTTTGAAACGTTAGGTACCAACGTTTGAGCGAAATAAATAAAACGGAATAGAATGTTCGAAGCTTCTCGCTAATATAACGGTTAATAAGGCTTGACACCTCTATGTGCAATTCTATGTGGATATGGAGAAGATGTAAGCCTACTAAGAACTCTTAGCTCATTGTTGATGGAGCTGGGTTTTAAGGCGTCTTAGTGAGGAAAGTTACACTTACTATTACAGAAATTGATAAAATCTGTCTAAATAATTAATACATATGCTTACATAGGCTTACATGATCGATAAGTTGCTATTACTCTATTTTTTACAAAAATTCGACTGACAATATTGAAATCATAAAATTTTCTCCAACTACACTATCAAATTTGTTTAAATATACAGCGATTTCTTGAATTACATTTTGAATATATTCTTTGGATTTCATTACAAAACGGGAATAACAAATTATCAATCAAACATACCAGTTAAAAATATAAATAACAAATTTTCTCTAACATTATCTAATACAGGAATGTAAACTGTAATTCTGAAATAAATTTCTATATTATTCAGTTTGGGGGTTACTACGATTTTTTGTTTGAATTTAGATAGTATTGTTATTAATATGGGCTTATAATTCACTTTTTGTTTTAGTTAAATGGTTTAATTTAATGTATACAAAATATTTTTACTGTGGCGAATATATTATGGCGTTTGCGTAAATCTTTCGAAAAAATATATAACCAAAGTCTAACATCTTTGAAATCAGACCACCAATCTTGGATGGCATAATTATTAAGTATTAGTCTTTAGTGAAGAAGACCACCACTGCTAGACCACCGTGATGGCAAATTTTAACTTGTAATTTTGAAGATTATATGATGATACTTCCCAGAATTCGCAAACAAAATGATTCAATTTACTTAGAAGAAACTATATTATATTGAAAACTTAAAATCATTAATTTGAATTTCAAAATGTCCAATGAAATTTGCATTTCTATTGTGATTTTTAATATTATTTTATTATTATTTTATCCATAGATCAAATTTTTACTTTTCTGTTACTAGAATTTGAATTAAAATTTTTATTTTAATAAATCGAAAGAAAATCGAATATTTTAAATAAACATCTACCTCTGAATTAAAGTGTTTTGAACTACTTTAAATTACTCGAAGTAAAATTTATGTTATGGAAATATTTGATTGCGTTTAAAAATTAAAAATGTATATAAGCGATAATTTCTTAGTTTTTGACTTGAGATTTTTTTAAAGTACTTTTTGAGATTTCGAAGTATAATTTCTAATATGAAAATAATGACAGTATGCAAAAAATCAAAAAATGTATGAACAATAATCTCTCCATCTTTGGGCTGAATTACTCTAGAGTTTTCAAAGTATAATTTGTATAATGAAAATATTTTGCTTAAGTTCCAAATATTAAAAAAATAAAAAATATAATTCGAAGTCAAAATAATAGTAAAGAAATTATATTAGCATATTTATTAATAAATAGACGATTTCCTGCAGTAATGTTCATGACTCCATATACAGTTTATACCCGTTTTTTACATATTAAGTTGAATTGGTTACTATAATTGAAATAATGAAAATTATTGAAAAAGTATCAAAATGCAAATTAATTGGAAACAGTGCGCTAATTTTGAACAAACTTTATCTATTTCCTTGTGATAGATGAAATTATATTACTTATTATATTTGAATATAAATCCAATTTTACCTGTAGTTGTAATTTTGATTTTTTGATATTTGGAAAATTAACAAAAATATCAGAATGTAAACTTATAATAGCAAGCATTATATATGTATACGAAATCACCTAAAAACGATGATTTGGGGATCAAGCATTAACAATAATCATAATACAAAGCAGTAACTACAATAGAACCTGCCATTTCGGGGGCAAGAACAGTTTTATAGAGGGTAATTTCCATAGAGTGCTGTATGGAGGTTGTTAAACAGAAAAGCAAGTGAATTATTTACCTGGCAAAAAAATAGCATATAACAATCTACATGTTGAAAAAGTTGCCAGAGGTATTTTATGTTTTAAGATACAGGTGACTTTCTTTCTCTATTAAAGTTAGGGTGTGTTTTTTGTACCTGTGCAATGAAATAACAATGTTATAAAAAACTCACCATGATATTTTAGGGTAATTATTGGTAATTTTAGTTCTTCAGTATTATTCGGTGAAGTCCAAACAAAAGCAAAAAAAAATTTTTAACTCAGTTAATATCTTTAAACAAAATATTAAACATTTTAGTTAACTGATAATTTAAACCACAATATGCGTTATTTGAAACATAATAGACTGACAAGTACACCTGTAATATGTTAGTACAAATGAGATACTAAAACCATCTAAATTCTGCATATTTTGTATGACACAGGAAATGTTGCGCATAACTTCTAACTCGAGCTTCGTGTACGATTTCACTATTTTATAAAATTGTCAGCCTAATAATGACATAGAAAAGCTTCATTTATAAAACACTTAAAACCTTCTTAAATCACGCGTCTTCATTCCAAATTTCCTGATGGTTATTTGCAATATTTTCGAAAATATCATTTTTTCCATGCAGCTTCAAAGCATTGTCTTTAATGTTTGGAAAATTTTGCATAGGAAATCATAGTTATTTATCTGCATTAACCACAATGTTATTTATGTGTGTATATAGAATGTTGAAAAAATGCTTGGCTTTTTTGTGTATATATCTCAAATAAACTTACATTGTCAGTAATACAATTTGATACTTTAAAAATTACCAACATTCAGAGGCGCTTTTGTATATCGTAGTTATATGGCTTGTCTTTATAAATTAAGGGTCATTATTTAGCCTATTTCAACGCGTTGAGATCCCAAGCTTTTGTTTCCTTCAGTTCAGCACCCAGATTCTACTTTATAGTCTGTAGAGCGATGCATTTCGGTTAGACATTTAAAAAATGACTTATTATGAGCAGTAGATTAACCAATTATGTACAAGTAAAGAAAATCTTATGTTCTTTGCTGATAATGTAAAATGACTCGTAGAAGCAATATTTTATTTTATTTTATTTAAAAAATCATATATTATTTTATAATAATCTTTATTTTATTAAACCTTAATCATAAAAAGCTTGATTCCAAATCACAACTATCCCGTTTTGGTGCAAGTAATAAATAGTAAGTGCAAATAGTAAGCTACAAATAACTTTTTTTTTTTAATTATCACTACGGTGTTAAATTATAATATAGAATATCACCCAAATACCGTAACAAGCATTAAGTAGCTAGATGTACATTTCAAGCGCTATGCGCCCATATTCAGTAGCACAAGATAAAACTAAATAAAATACCTCTGTCACGAATCGTGATTGATATACTATCAAATAAATAAGTCAACATGATGCGTGACAGAGGTATTTTATTTAGTTTTATCTTGTGCTACTGATGAAGGGCGCATAGCGCTTGAAATGTACATCTAGCTACTTAATGCTTGTTACGGTATTTGGGTGATATTCTATATTACACAAATAACTTGTTAGAATTTCTCTGTAGGGAATTGAAACTTGACTCTTCGTTAAATTATACATTACATGCCATCTATAGCATGGAAGGTCAATGGAGATGTAGCGTTCGGTCGCTTCAGTAGTACCTGCGCCTACCTAATAACTTGTATCATCTCGACGTAGCCTGGGGCGAATCACGTGCACGACCGTCAATGTACATATATTTCGGGGTACCACGACTACCTACCACCTACCTGTTCACCTTACCTCCACATGGAGGATTTTTTATCGTACTTTATTTTCTGTTATATCTTTAAAGTATATAAATACTTATATCGTCGTCTTTGTGTGACCGTAGTTTTTTTATTCAGAGTCGGGAGTTTTATAAATATTCCGCACTCAAATTTAAAATCCATATATGATGTACATATATTATTTAAGGAATATAAAAAATCTGTGTAGTTTGTACAACTCACAAAAAAAACTCTTTCTTAAATTTCAATAATTTTAATACTTTCAGGTAGAACTTTTAGGTATGCAGAATTTTGGAAAAATAGATTCTTTTTCAATCGTTATTGTCCTTGATATATTTTTCCATAAAGAATGTTTTGTAGAACCAATTACTCATGTTACTAAAATGAGAAATTGATTATGTCTTGACTTGCAGCAAAATTAGAAAGAATATAATATAAATGTAGACACTTAAAAATTGGGTACATTTTGATTGCCAATAATTTTATATTTCGACTTTATTTTAATAAAACTTTTATAGAATATTGTAACGCGCAGTATATAAAGTTTTTGTGAATGCACTTATTGAAAACGTGCATTCTGTCTGGTATCTCTTCTGCTTGAACGATATACTCCCGTCTAGGCAGTCTTGTAGTTAAAAGTAGTAGACCAAGCATATTGTGTTCACATTGTGACTGCAACCTGCATATTATGAATGAAAATGACTTAGCTGGTCCGCTATTTTTTTACACAAATTCCAATCTTACCAGATTAACTCCAGGTATCAAAATCTTAAATATACTACCTACCGCCTGTACGTAAATTTCTGTAAGTAGTTTTTCTAAAGAACTAGCGAAATAATTATTCAAAAAATAAATTTATTTAATGCACTTAAAAATGAATGAGGTTTGCTAAAAAGTAACACATTTTCTTTAAAAATATTCGTTTATTTATATAATAAAGTAGTAATGGAAGACATTCGATAAAATTAAAGCAAAGATCACAAAAATACCTGATTATGGCATAATATTACAATTATAATTTCTCTAATGCTATTATCACATTATTGCCGAATATCGGCTAGTAATTCAATAAAATAAGTTCTCTCCATAGCAAAATACAATAAAATTGATCACAAATATAAACAATAAAATTAAGGCACATTTCGGACAATCGGCGTGGAAATTATGTGATATTCGTAGATTTATGCTTGAGCCCATCGGTCACAAGAGGACGCCTGCAGTTCAGCGGCCTGGTGCTCGGTAATTGGGTTGCGATCTCCATGGCAGCATACATCAGCATCGGCACCTAGCATCGATGTCCAGAAGAAGGTACCGACCTCAGTCTTGGCAAAGTTCACTGGGATGTAGTTCTGGCCACGGAATACCGGCATGATGTCCATGTGTCCGTTGACGTAGACGGGAACGCCGGCACAATCCTGGCAGCAATCAATTTCATTCAGAATGTTGGCTTCCAGGATTTCATTAGCGATGTTGTCTTCACTCTCATTGTAGCAGTCATCTTCATTGCGGTAAAACTCTGGCTGGACCACCTTTCGATATGTGTTGTGCTTCTTGTTGTTGCGAATAACAGCAAGCAGGGGCTTCAGGAGCTGCTTTAGTTGATATTTGGTAGAACGTGCCTTCTTTGCGTTGACGTTGTTTTCGTTCATCGAGTTGTTGGACGAGATCACGTAATCAGTATTTGTAGCGTAGAAACTCATGTTGGGTATAGATAAGGAGTTTACGAGTAAAACGAAGATTGATCGTGTGCAGCGGCAGAATGAGCGTTTCAGAACACTTGCGGATGCTTTTATAGTCTACCGAGTGCGTGTGACGTCACACAGCCCTTAGGGTGCACGCAATGCAAGTGGTTATAGTAGGGACATGCATGTTTATGTGGAGTATATACGACTCCCCTGTGAACGTATGAGCGTCGAGTATTGGGACAGGTGTGCATATTTGGGCGAAGAGAGCGAGTGCTACATGTATCGCTTGGTTACACGAGTGAGACGAAAATAGGCATGTATATGTTGTGCGTATGTGCTCATATAACGATGTATGTATAAAATCGGGGTTCGAAATCGTGGGAATCGCAACTTTAACCAAGTTCCCACACGTATCGAAAAAGGCAGATGGTTAGTGTAAGTATGTGTACGATTTTGATGATGCGTAGGGGTTCGTTTCTTTAAGATTTGCTTGGCTTGCCAACCGAAGACCTAACACAATAGTATGCTGGTTATATTAGTATATCCACCCTCTTCATATACCATATTCGTTCCATATAATAAAGCACTTTTTGAAGCCTCTGTCTGTTTCCTTATATATGGCGAACACTAGGCTAAAATGGAAATGGGAGCAAAGCAACCAGTTAGGTATCGATTCCTTTTTTCTGCTCATGTATACCAACACATAAAATATAGTAATATCTACAATTTTGTTGACCCTGATTGTATTTGTATGTAATCATAATAGCGTAACAATAGTAAGGTACATACCAAATTTTAGCAAAACCGTTTCAAGCTGATATTGAAATTCAATATAAAATTTTATTTTTCTTCTTAGAAAAATCGTCTGAGCAGGTATATTGGGCAGCTTTGTAAAGTACCTGATTGAATAGAAAGATATAAAGGATTTGCAACATATCGAACAATCCAATAGTTTCTAATCGTACATTCCAGTTTTAAAAATGATCACTACGGTGTTAAATTATAATATAGAATATCACCCAAATACCGTAACAAGCATTAAGTAGCTAGATGTACATTTCAAGCGCTATGCGCCCATCTTCAGTAGCACAAGATAAAACTAAATAAAATGTGGTACTGAAGATGGGCGCATAGCGCTTGAAATGTACATCTAGCTACTTAATGCTTGTTACGGTATTTGGGTGATATTCTGTACATTCCAGTGATGAAAGAATATATCATACCGGGAGAATTTTTGCAATTGAATGTGTTTAATTAATTCTGCATTCAATCATTAACCACCATAAATATTCGTGTATATATAAGCAATACATGTCTTGGAATTACAATTATAATTCGTTTTAATCTTAGTTTAAGATTTAAAATTGGTATAGGATAAAATATAAAATATGATAAAATATTCCTATAGAAACTAGATTGTGGTAATATGATCAGATTGATATTATTTGAGCACTGTTAATCATATAATTATTCCAAGGAAGGCACAAACATCCCATTTAAAACTTGTCAAATTACACAATTGATAAATAGTTGTGTAATATAATGTGATCCATTGTTAGACAATATATTTTTTAAACTTATATGGTCCTGTTATATTCTTATTTTTAGCACTTATTTGACTAAATTTGTTTTTTATACCTTGACTCAATTGAAGCTACAAGTTTGGTATAAATATTAACAGAGATGTGTTAAATAAGTTAAAGTAAAAAATATTTTTGAAAGTATTTATAAAAATATTATTTTGTAATCGGGACTACGTATGTGTGCAAAGTTTCAAATCGATCGAATGTGTGGAATTAGCTTACAATATTTCACCCTAACGAGCTAACAACTGAAGTTAAATAAAAGCTTATAAAATAGAAACCTACGGTTAAATATTTTTATTTACTTTTGTACTGCTGATACAATTAGAGACAATTTACTTCAGGGAGAAAAACTATTTCCTGTTGTCCTAGAATATTTTAATTCTTAATGCTTTTTAATACAGTAATGCAAAGTACGCAACGCCATTCTAACCTGATTTTTGAAAATCTCGTAGTGTGCGTTTATAACAAACAACGTTATCTTAAAGAACTACAAGACCTTATAAGACATTTAGAAGTGAGTGGTCAGGGTTACGTGGATGGTATTAAAACGAATAATAAGAGTGAACGGTGAATGGCTATGTGTGGAAGTGCGGAGTCCAAGTACACTGATTACTTCGCGAATATGATGCACCTGCTCTTTTGTACATAATGGACACTTTACTGGAAGACAATTTCAGATTTACGTCTTGAAGGTCGTTTAGTTTGCAGTCGTAAAATGAGATTGTGTATAACTTTTAAATTATGTGCCTGTTGCTGTGCATATACAAAATGTATTTTTATTTTGTGAATCTAAACTTTGTTGTTAAGTCGTTGAGTATAAAATATTGCATCTTAGCCAAATATCCGGAACAATTCATGATCAATGAATCTAATTTTAAAAATGAACACTACGGTTTTAATAATAGTATAGAATATCACCCCGAGGATGGTAAATTCCTATAAATATGAGGTCAGGTAGAAGAAACCGAAAATGTGTATGGTCAAATTCCTACAAATGCATTAAGTAGGATTATATGGCGTGGCCCAGCGGCCAGTTTATCAATTATGCTACCTGCAACAAGCTGCCACAAACATTACGATTCCTACAATTGTTATAAAGCTTATAATATAGAATATCACCCAAATACTGTAACAAGTAGCTAAGTAGCTAGATGTACATTTCAAGCGCTATGCGCCCATCTTCAGTAGCACAAGTTAAAACTAAATAAAATAGATTCGGGCCCAATTTCATTTTGCCTATTTAATTTATTTAATAAAAACTATTTTTAAATTTATTATTATTATTTTATTTATTTCTTTATTTATTTATTTTTGGTTGTTTTAGATTTCACAAACCAATATTTTTTGCTGTTACTTGTTATTTTCGTTAATTTATAATTTGTAATTCGTAATTTTTAATTTGTATTTTTTTAAAAGATTTATAGGTCATATTATATACCAATTTTGAACTACTAATAGTATATGAATCACGATTCGTGACAGAGGTATTTTATTTAGTTTTATCTTGTGCTACTGAAAATTGGCGCATAGCGCTTGAAATGTACATCTAGCTACTTAATGCTTGTTACGGTATATGGGTGATATTCTATATTATAATTTAACACCGTAGTGATCATTTAAAAAAAAGCTATATAAGCACATATTAAATTAGCAAAGTTGGGCAAAATTTTAATTAAAAAATTATATATATTTATATATCAATTAAATCAGAAAGAAATGCTCAATTTATTGTGCGTAAAATCAACCATGGTTGTCATTTAAAAAAAAAACTTATCAACAAAAACTTTTGAATATCACTAACGAGGGATTAAGAAGCTTATTTTCTTTGGAGACCGCACCTTATAGGGATTTACATGTACCTTTGTAGGAATTTGACCATCATTAACTCGACTACCTGAAACTTATAGGAATATGTATACACCCTATCACCCAAATACCGTAACTTAAAATATACTTAGCTAGATGTACATTTCGAAGGCTATGCCCCCATCTTCAGTAGCACAAGACGAAAACTAAATAAAATACCTCTGTCACGAATCGTGATTATTATAATAATATCTTGTGCTACTGAAGATGGGGGCATAGTCTTCGAAATGTACATCTAGCTAGTTAATGCTTTAAGTTACGGTATTTGGGTGATATTATATACTAATGAATCTAATGTTTCCAGTCGTATATCTAACTTTGAGAAAGAGAAGCAAACTTTGCCAGTACAAATGTAATCTCTCCATCATCATTGATATCATTTTGTAGAGATGTGACCCATGGACTATATCCAGATGTAGTCCATCTCTTATCATGTAACTTCGAAGCAACGGCAATATTTTGATTTTAACTTTATACTCATTGTTTTATTGACGATTCATGGATATCCAGCGTATCGTTATTTGATACATTTATAGAATATTTCTAAAAACTTGTGCTACTGAAGATCCATATACTGATAATAAAGTAAATTTTCGCATCATTCATTGTATTTATAAAGGGGCACCGTGGTGCCGTTGTATAGTCGTTAGACTGGCACCACGGAGGTTGTGGGTTCAAATCCCACTCCGGACAGGGATATTTTCTTGAGGGAAAATTCCTTCTGGATCATGGACGTTGTGAACGTTGACATTCAGGTGTTACCCGAATGTGCCATGAATAAGTTTACTTAAATTATATATATACTGGCGACTTATAACGCTAAGCGTGCCATTAGAGGATGGGGGAGCTTCAGCGGCCATTAATAAAATATCTTGTATTTATAAATATATAAAAATTCAATAATTTCGTTTTATTTCTTATGACATCATTTTAACATAATTTTCTTACAATTGCCAACATATCATTGACCGAAATTATAACCTACTGTCAGTTCTCGACTTATGACGACCTCGACTTAGGACCATACGCACTTACGACGAAAATAAAATCGTAAAATATATCCGTTGTTATGAACGGCAATGGAACGAACTCTTGAAACGGTATAATAATAATATTAATTTTAATAGAAAAGAGGAAGTAGAAAAGGTATTATTGTACAATATGTTCAACAACTTAATCTAGAAGTTGACAATTCACTTTTTGGAAAATAATGTTGAGCAACGCACAAACCAAGACTTGATTAAGATTGAGGAAGAACGAGTTACAGAAAAAAAATTAAAGGAGTTGAAAGAACTAGATAAACTCAAAGAACCACCCAAAAAAATTGTGCTAAAAGACATGGCTGAAGCTTTTAGCCAAATCAATGATGGAATTCAACAATTTCAAAATATGGACTCAGACACCGGTAGATCTTCGAGGGTACGCCGCCTCATTCAGCAAGCACTTGCCTGTTATAATGAAATTTATAATGAAAAGAAACAACAAACTATACAAACAAACATGGACATGTTTATAAGAAAAACGAGCACTATCACTGCAATCGTTGAAAAATCTCAAGAGTCACCAGTAGCACAGATGATGGAAATACTCCAGAATTATTGTTATAAATATATTATGTATGTAATTATTTACTTATATGTACTTAACAATTAGCAATCAGAAATAAAAACTATTAACGTACCACATACCTTTTACGTCTATTATTTGTAATTATTTATTTGTATGAGATTCGACTTACGACCATTTCGACTTACGTCCAAGGTGGCGGAATGGAACCCCGTCGAAAGTCGAGAACCTGTATTTATGAAAGTTTAAAGAGGTATTATTTCACAGAGTCTTTTAATTATTTTAGAGATTTTTGTATAAGTACATACTAAATATAATCGAACTAAAAATGTATATAAATATAATGGAATAATGTTTCACAAATACAATAGGTGCATACTAACAGTTAGTTGATCCTAGGGATTTATTGGAAACAATACACGAAGCCCATCTCTCCTGAGCTAATTATTTTATTTCCATATAGCTATTCATCCCACACACTCCAATCAAGGCCTACCTACCCCTTTATTTCTCTCTATTTTACCCTATATAAGTAATTGCATAATACCCCCATGTCTAATAATACGACTTACTAGTATATATTTACAATGCTACAATTCTCACACATATGCCTTTAGTAATCTTTTTCTAATACTCAAGTTAATATTTGATCTTAAAATCCGCTCTTTCTCTACGAATTTACCTGTGCTATCCTGCATTTTATATCTACTTTACTTCGGTTATCCTTTGCAATCCTACTTCGTTAATAAGAAATTTTCACTTTCATTAGTTTATGTCACACCTCTTCATTTTGTTCTTGCTTGTATTTAGTTTCATATTATAATCCCTAGTCATTACTCCCTACGTACCATTTAATACCTGTTCTAACTTCTGCTCCCTTTCTTCCACGATAGCTATATCGTCGGTGCACCTCAACATATTATATATTTCCTCTCTGTGAATTTATATTATTTATAATATTAGTTATACTTTATTTACCAACAGAGTAATATGAAAACAATTGATTATATATGCTTATATATATTGCTTGTATATTACAAATACATTCATTACAATCAACATAAATTTAGGTTTGTAGCAAGATCAAATAATGTAATATCAATTCGTTAAATCATTTTTTCCACAACATTATTGTCGGGTACCTACGTTGAGTGGAGTGTATATTAATGAATGAAATATAAAGGTGATCTTGATTTAAATAATTGTTTATTGTATACTAGGTGGAATGTACAGGTATGTGGTCGCAATTGTAGTCATGTGGTGACTGATATAATGTTAAACATACGCTCTATATGCAGTGGCGGTTCCTTATGCAAGCCGCAGGGCCGCGCGTCCCTCCTGAACATTGAGTGCATCACCGTAGCTATATAATTGTATTGCGATATTTTATCTCGGCATTATTTTTCTTAAAAGATAAAGCTTGCGCCGTGATAACAATCAACACAACACGGTGTGGCGTTCGTTGTGGTACCGTTGCAAGTGGTAGAGTCAGTGAAGCGACCGATGCAAGTATATCATATGTATCTATCGTTCGCGTGGTGTAATACCTATATCGCTAATATGGTGCCGACATTCCAGCGCCAAGCCAGAACACCCAATACGAGTTAAATCCACATGCACACATCTCACTCTATTGCAAGCAATAGGTGAGAGCGATCGGATGCAGTATATCTTCTGTTTCTTCGGTTCGCTTGTCGCATACATCGTCTAATATGTTTCACACATTCCAGCGGCTATCTGAGGCCAGTACAAGTTAAATGCATATGCATTGAGATGAGTGTATAATAGAGTATATATATATATATAAATTAATATAGAATAGGCCAGATAAGACAGTAGCATTTGTTCTGTAGTTACGTATGTACGATTTTGCCAATCCAAGAATATTATTAATAGAAATTCTTTAATAAAAATGAATAGTGTTAGTTCCTTATTGAAAATAGAGTTTTGTAGACTTTCTCTTGTGGTTAGTTAAAGAGTCCGCAATCCTAAAGATTGGTTGGAAACAGCACGCCATGCCGATCTATCCTGAGCTAATCCCTTCGTCTCCCTATAGCTATTCATCTCAACGTCTTCAACTATCTGACTCACATACTCCAATCTAGGCCTACCTACCCCTCTCTTTCACTCCAGTCTACCTTCTATGATCAATTGCATAATCCCCCCATGCCTAAGAATATGCCCTACTAATCTGTCTCTCCTACGCTGTAACACTCTCCAGATACTTCTCTTCTCCCCTACTAACTCTAGTACAGCTTCATTTGTTACTTTATCTTCCCAACCAATCCTCATCATCCTCCTATAACACCACATTTCGAATGCTTGTAATCTACGCTTCTCTTCCTTTTCTATAGTCCACGCCTCACACCCGTACAGTGCTACACTCCAAACATATACCTTCAGTAATCTTTTTCTAATACCCAAGTCAATATTTGATCTTAAAATCTGTTCTTTTTCTACGAATGCCTTCCTACCCTGTGCTATCCTACACTTTATATCTACCTTGCTTCGATTATCTTTTGTGATTCTACTGCCTAAATAACAAAAATCTGACACTTCTTCGATTCTATTATCTCCTATTGAGATCCTCATTTTTCTACTGCATTCCTTTTTGTCACACCTCATCACTTTAGTTTTACCTATATTTATTTTCATGTTAAAATCCCTAGTCAATACTGCATGCATACCATTCAATACCCTTTCTAAATTCTTTTCGCTTTCTTCCAATATAGCTATATCGTCGGCGAATCTCAACATATATATTTTCTCTCCCTGTACATTCACACCTACACTATACTCTTCTTTTACTTTGTTTATTGCATCTTCTATATATAGATTAAATAATAACGGTGAGAGTGTACATCCCTGCCGAACTCCCTTCCCTATTTTTGCTACCTCTTCTTCTCCCTCAATTCTAACTAAGGCAGTTTGGTGTTTATATAAATTAAAAATTGTGGACAAAGTAAAAATTAAAGAATTAGCTAGGCCATTGCCTAATTTAAATTTATCGCAAACTTGTGCAAGGAGTACTCAAAACCGGACATTTACGCGGCGTTTTACAAGAGACATTTACAAAAAAAATTATAACACAAATGAAGGACAGATTCTCATATCGTGGCCATCTACAAGCCGCTGAGTTATTTAACACGAAATCGATGTCAACATTTTCTAAACAATTTCCAGTGGACCTTTTGGAAACCGTGCGTCATGCATATCCATTTTTGAATAAAACCAGATTAAAAACAGAATTAGAAATCATTCACTCGCGTCCGGATTTTTATCAAATAATTGCAGCCACAAATTTTCTTTCATTATTGCTACAAAATAATCTCAGTGAAACTTTCCCGGAAACTATAAAAATACTTAAAATTATTTTAACAACCCCGATGACCACTGCTGAATCAGAGCGTTGTTTTTCAACACCTAAAAGAATCAAGAGTTTTTTGCGAAATACTATGGGTAATGATCGTTTAAACGCGTTGGCGATGACGTATATTAATAAAAATGTGGTGCGAGATATTTACAATTTTAACGAAAAAGTTTCGGAAAAGTTTACATCAATGAAAGATAAAAGAGTGGAATTCACTTTCAAGAAATGATTGAATTTAATCATTTTGCATCCATTTTAGGTAAGATTTCTCACTATTACGTTATTTTTTAAGAAATGCGCCTCCTCAGATTGAAATGGCACGGGCCGCCACTGTCTATATGTGAAGAAATATGAGTAATACTGCCTTGCGCAGTGACTACTGTGTATATTATATAACAATTTAGTATGTTGGGTGGTACGCAACAATTATGTTCGTATTAAAGTGAATCTGATTCGCGTAGTAGAATTTCGCTACTGTTGTTTTTTTTTTTTTTTGATTTTGTTAATTAATTATCCGTAAGAGCGTCGTGTCAATAATTTCCATTTCAATCTGTTTCCAATAATGAGACGTGTTAAAAAGTTGCTTTCTGAAACTTTGTAGGATAGGGTTAATATTTATACAACTTTTTGTTTGTTTTTTGTTTTTTATATATTTTATTTTGACATTATGCAAGCTTATGTATTGCAGCGCATAAATGATTAGTATTTTGATCTTGCGCTTGTTTTACTGAAGTTTTTCGGTATCACATATATATATATATATATAAAGAATTAGTACACTAGTTTCAACTGGTTATAACAAGTTTATCTCCCACGTATTGAGCAATATCACGGTTTGGTACATTCTATTTAGATTTTGAATAATGCCTTTTGCTCTTGGGCTTTTGTTACTATAAGTATATCTTAAGAAATTCAAGGCATTGTTGTGTTGTGTAATATAAATATATATATATATAAAAGATGATGATAAAATACACAATATTCAATATACGATCACTTATATATGAATTGTTATTGTGATATAAAGGGCAAAATGTGAACTTGAATGAGGCAAAAGTAGACACATGCGTAAATAATAGGCACGTTGTACTTTTTATGTATAAAGTTATTCCAGACGTGTCTGAATATATCTTCAGATGATCTTCATTACAATAATCATGTTCGCGTGAATGCATGATATAATAAGCAATTGAATTATGATAAATGTTTGTATACTAGCTTGTAAAAAGTGCACTTGTAATTTATATAAAATGATTGTAGTGAATGTCGTGTTACAAGAGCAAATCAGCAATTTGTACCGAGCAATTGTCTCGATAGGAGTAAAAATTGTAATTGCAGACATTTTGAGCAAATTAAAAGTAAAATAACCTGTTTTAAAACACGAGTTATTGAACATAATTATGACTTTAAATGCAACGGAGGTATTATAATTTGAAGTAATAATACAGATTATCGATAATTTAATTTTTGTTATAATATAGAATATCACCCAAATACCGTAACTCAAAGCATTAAGTAGCTAGATGTACATTTCAAGCGCTATGCGCCCATCTTCAATAGCACAAGCTAAAACTAAATAAAATACCTCTGTCACGAATCATGATTGATATACTATCTTAATGCTTGTTACGGTATTTGGGTGATATTTTATATTATAATTTAACACCGTAGTGATAATTTTTTAAATTATTTGTTGTTGTTTTTAAGATGCCAATTAGGGTTGGCAAAATCCGGAGTCAATCTAAAAAGCTCCGTAAGCGATAAATATTTGAACCTAACTGATTCACGTATAAGCATGGTAATGTTCATATGGTCTAGTGCAGGGGTGGCCAACCCAAATGATCTTTCGGGCCAATTTGGAAATGCATCATAACTCCGCGGGCCACATATAAAATTATAAATCCCCATATTAGATTTAGATACACTATACACATTTTTTAAAGTGAAAAATTGAAACATAATGAGATATTATTATTGTGTTTACTATTATTCTTACATGTAAACATAGATAATATAATAATAATGATACTAAGCGTACATTGTAAAGAAATATATAACACTAAAAATTAAATATAAAAAATATATAAATACGAATGAAATTTAAATAATAAAATCATTAAAAAATATTTATTTTACTAGTGCGATATTTGTTTCACCACTCTTTCACTTAGCTTTTGCAAATCGATCTCAATTTGGGTATTTGCACATCGTAATTGGTGTTGCAGGTTAGTGTCCGTTATGTTTGCGCGTGTTTTGTGTTTGGTCAATTTCATTTTCGAAAAATACGATTCGCGAGTGTAAGTTGAACCAAAAGCGCTAACAACTTTTTGTGCCAGATTTCTCAAAGATATTCGCAAGAATATTTTTTAAAATCAAAGTTAATTTTTTCTCATAATTTCGACAGTTAATTTTTGAATATATGGATGCATAAATAATGTATTTTTTTAATACATTGGTTTTCACTACTTTGGCCATTATAAAATAAATATATTTTGTAAATGTGTGATGAATCTCGCGGGAAAAAAAAAATGTTCAAGGCGGGCCACATGCGGCCCGCGGGCCGCGGGTTGGCTACCCCTGGTCTAGTGCCACCTCGGCCTTGCCACTTTGTGCGTCACAAATTAATTTGTCCATTTCGGTCGCTTGCCTAAGACATACCTGCAATGTGTGCCATTTCGAGCGTCCTGAGCATTACCAATAATTCTATCCTGACCATTTATATTTATAGTTTCCTTAGATATATTGCTGTATGGATAATTATTAGAATATAATTGCTAATTGCATTTTTATTGCCGCAACATTGTTCTATCACTGAACGAAATTATTATTTATTTATAGTTAATGATAATGACACATAATGGCATTATGATTTGACATTATTATTAAGCCGCCGCACGAAATGGCACTGTCCTCATAACAGCATTTTTAAAACGCCCGAAATGGCACCAAAAACTGCTATTTCATGATAACGTCCGAGATGGGAAAACACGGTTCATATAGGCATGTTTTCCCAGACTTTTTCGGCTTTCTTGCCGCGGGTGATTTTATATAATATATAACACAACGGATGGAGTACAATTATATTCATTTTAAACATTATAGTTTATAGTTAAATTTTAACTCTAAGTGCAAACATTTAATTTGTTTAATGGGGATAGAGAAGAAGTGTCTTATTTGACTTTCCTGCTGTATAGACTGCAGGATCAAACATCAATAACAATAATTCTGTTGTGTACACTGCAGGGAAGTATAATAAGGCCCTTAGTTAACATTATATTCAGATTTTTGGATGTTATGCAAATTTTTGTACGCAATACTGCAATAAAACCAATACACTTTTTGGCGACGATTGGCATAGAGAGGATATTTTCCGGAATATAAATTCATGAATTAGTATTTATTATTCAATAATTTTCAAAATAAATATTTTTTTTATTAATTATTTAAATACCAACGTAGTCGAGGTACAAATTGCAAATATAATTTGTACTGATTGATTATTATTGAATTTTAAAAATTATCACTACGGTGTTAAATAATAGTATAGAATATTACCCAAATACCGTAACTTAAAGCATTAAGTAGCTAGATGTACATTTCGGAGGCTATGCCCCCATCTTCAGTAGCACAAGATGAAAACTCTGTCACGAATCGTGATTTTTTGATATACTATTAAAAATTAATATTAAATTGATATACTATTAAATAAATAAGTCAACATGACAGAAGTATTTCAAAAATGGCATATAATATGACCTATATATAAATATTTTAAAACAATTCATTAAATTTGATTTAGATTTATGCATGTATATACTTTCACAAGCATTTAACTCGGAATAATTCAAAACAATTTTAATTAATTTAATTGAACTAATTTGAATAGGATGGCCAGATTCAAAAATATGCTCGCCGAAAGAACTTTTATCTTTTCTATTTAATCTGAAATGATTAATTAGATTTAATCTCCTTAAATCTAGTTTCAATGGGTCTACGTGTTTGTCCTATATATACCTTAGGACAACTAGAACATGATATTTCGTAAATACCAGATTTTTTATTGAAATCAATCAAATCTTTTTGATTTCCCAGAAAATTCGAAAGACTATTAGAAGTATTATATGTTACTTTAAAATTATATTTATTTAAAATATTATCTAAACCACGTACAATTATAGGATCAAATGGTAATTTAACAAATTTTGGAATTGAATTATTAGTTTGTTCCAAACTACTAATATTTCTGATATCTCTTGTTCTTTTAAAGTTTCTTAATATGTTATTTATAACTTTAGAAGAATGGCCATTTTGCTATATTTCGGATATTATTTAATTCAATATTATATTTATCATTAGATAAAGGAAAATTTAATATGCGGTTAAATAAAAAATTAAAAGCAGCATACTTATGTTGACGACAATGATTTGAATCGTTCCGTATATAGCAGTCCATATTTGTAGCTTTTCTATATACAGTCGAACTCGGTTAGTAAGTCATCGGTTAATAAGTCAACTCGGTTAGTAAGTCCAAATGGCTTGGTCCCAACCCAAAGCTCATATACTCTATGTATTATGACTTCGTATAATAACTCATCATACCTCGCTTAATAAGTCATTATGTTGACGACAGTATGATTTCATCTGTTTAGGAGATTAGATGGGTTTTCTGGTAATTACCGACTAATGAGGTTGTTTAATAGCTTGCAAGCAAAATACAAGCAAAAACATCAATTTGATGTTGATCTCTTAGAAAACGAAATGGCAAGCCTTAAGCGTAAAGCAATAACCTTTGAAACAAAACTGGCAGTGGTGAAAATGTTAGAAAGCGATGTAAAGAAAAGT
Organism: Leptodirus hochenwartii; assembly: GCA_947310635.1. NCBI lineage: Eukaryota > Metazoa > Arthropoda > Insecta > Coleoptera > Leiodidae > Leptodirus > Leptodirus hochenwartii. Next base: position 13,976,300 of record OX371180.1, on the reverse strand, counting down.
GAAGTGAGTAAGCATTTCAACTTAGTAAACTCATCGGTGGGTTCAACATAGACGGCTCGAAATAAAATCAAAGAAAATGACGGAAGCAAAAGTGTGAAGCGTATGAGGAAACCTACTCACGAGGATGTAGATGCTGCTTTATTGAGATAATGCCAGACCTACCACCTCTGAAGCATTGTTACTTGTTCGTAAATTAATTACATATTATGAAGTCGAAGAAAAAAGTCTACATTTAGATAATTTATATAAAATAGAAGAGCATTTAGAAACAAAAACTTGGAATTCTAGAAAAAAGCAGAAAATGATAACCGATTTTTTTTTAATGTTTAATATTTAAATGTTTTAAATGTTTAAACATTTAAATGTTAGGTATTATTGAAATAAAATTGAAATAAAAATCTAATTCGTTAAATTTGTATCTCTTCCCTAACTCGAATAATAAGTCACCTCGGTTAGTAAGTCAAACTTGCTCGGTCCCTGCAATGACGTTATAACCGAGTTAGACTGTATATCAAACTCTAATATATTATTATTTCTAATGACTAAAGCATCTAAGAAAGGTAACTGATTATTATTTTCGATTTCATAAGTAAATTTAATTGAAGGATTTAGAATTGAATAAATTTAGAATTTAATATTTGAATAAAATCATCAATATTAGATTTTTCATTATCAAAAATCGCAAAGATGTCATCTATATATCTAATCCAAATTCTAGCAAAATAAATTTCAGTTTCCTTTAATCAGTTTCAAAATAACTCATAAAAAAATAAGCAATAAATGGACTTAAACAATTTCCCATAGCTGTACCTTCTTTTTGCTCGAAGAATTGACCATTTAAAGAAAAACAATTCTGGGACATACATAATTTAGTAAGTTTTAAGTATTCATTAATAATAACATCATCCACTGAATTATTTTTTAGCATATCTTCATGAAAAAGAATAGTTTCAGGAATAGGAACACTTGGAAATAATAAGCAACCATAAAATGAAAAAATAAGTATTTCATTATTTGATAGTGTTATATCTTTAACATTATTAATGAATTCTAAAGAATTTTTTACAGCGAAACTATCGAAGTAAAAATTATTAAGTACAGTTGCTAACCATTTCGAAAGTAAATATGTTGGGTAGTTAATAGCAGACACTATTGGTCTTACAGATTACCAATTTATAAACTTTTAGTCTATCTTCTCTATCATTACGTATCCCTATTCCATGTTCCTCAACATTGCAACCATCCTTCCACTCTCTGACCTCATATTGCAGTCTAGTTTCCAATTATAATAATTAAGTTTTCCTGCCCTTTTATATTTGCGAATCTAAATCATCTAGATCATCATTCAATCTCACCATAAACCATTTCTACTTCATTATCATCGTGACCTGTGGTAACTTAATAGCTATATTATTATCATTAACATGACAATAGCTCTTTACCCTACATACTATTCGTTATTTATTATAAAACCCACGCATATATGCTTTTGTAACCCCAACACCCTATATACCCTACATCATTTGGAAAGGAACAGTTTAATAGATATATTATATTTTGTTGAATTGTAATCAGCTATCAGTGGGGTCCAAATTGATTAGCCAGTACTTTATATATTTGAGTTGCATAAATAAGACATCAACTTAATTTCGATTTTTCATTGTAATATATAATTAATTGACAAACACAATTAATAAATACAGAGCCTTACTTAAGACAAAGAAGGCAGTGGTCGTGATTGGAGAGAGGATTGATCAGGAGCCTTGGTTAGAGCAATAAGAACAACATCAAATAAAATATGTATAAGTTAATAAATTCATGAACAAATCGTGTTTGCGGTTTTACCTAACCATCAAACTGAAGACACACACCCGACTTCCTGTCCGTCGTCCCATACGCCCAGTAATAGCCCGTCCAAGAGGCAGTGGACGAATTCCGGAACACAACAATGCCGATTACCTGATGCTGTGATTATTATACTGTACCCTTCTGACCACATATCTTTTCTATTTTTTTCCATCTAACTTTGATAATCCCTGCGATATCTAATTTAAACCTCTTCTTCCTAATTTCACAAATTCTTATCATCCTTTCTTATAAGACTACGGATATTTCTTGAAAAATTAATTCGTAAATATACATGCATTACTCATAAAAAATAGTTTCTTCAGAAATTACATTTATACAGTGGCGGCTCGTGCCATTTCAATCTGGGGGGGGGGGGGGGGGGCATTTCTTAAAAATAACATAATAGTGAAAAATGTTACCTAAAATGGATGCAAAATGATTAAATTCAATCATTTCTTGAAAGTGAATTCCACTCTTCTATCTTTCATTGATATAAACTTTTCCAAAACTTTTTCGTTAAAATTGTAAATATCTTGCACCACATTTTTATTAATACAAATCATCGCCAACGCGTTTAAACGATCATTACCCATAGCATTTCGCAAAAAAGTATTGATTCTTTTAAGTGTTGAAAAAGAACGCTCAGATTCAGCAGTGGTCATCGGGGTTGTTAAAATAATTTTAAGAATTTTTATAGTTTCCGGGAAAGTTTCACTGGGATTATTTTGTAGCAATAACGCAAGAAAATTTGTGGCTCCAATTATTTGGTAAAAATCCGGACGCGAGTAAATGACTTCTAATTCTGTTTTTAATCTGGTTTTATTCAAAAATTGATATGCATGACACACGGTTTCCAAAAGGTCCACTGGAAATTGTTTAGAAAATGTTGGCATCGATTTCGTGTTAAATAACTCAGCGGCTTGTAGATGGTCACGATATGAGAATCTATCCTTCATCTGCGTTATAATTTTTTTTGTAAATGTCTCTTGTAAAACGCCGCGTAAATGTCCGGTTTTGAGCACTCCTTTCACAAGTTTGGTATAAATTTAAATCAAGCAATGGCCTACCTAATTCTTTAATTTTTACTTTGTCCACAAGAGAAAGTCTACAAAACTCTATTTTCAATAAAGAACTAATACTATTCGTTTTTATTAAATTATTTCTATTAAATATATTCTTGGAGAAACATGTGGTAAAATCGTACATGCGTACATATCGTACATACACAGAACAATTTTCTAAACAATTTCCAGTGGACCTTTTGGAAACCATGTGTCATGCATATCCATTTTTGAATAAAGCCAGATTAAAAACAGAATTAGAAGTCATTCACTCGCGTCCGGATTTTTATCAAATAATTGGAGCCACACATTTTCTTTCATTATTGCTACAAAATAATCTCAGTGAAACTTTCCCGGAAACTATAAAAATACATCAAATTATTTTAACAACCCCGATGACCACTGCTGAATCAGAGCGTTGTTTTTCAACACTTAAAAGATTCAAGACTTTTTTGCGAAATGCTATGGGTAATGATCGTTTAAACGCATTGGCGATGATGTGTATTAATAAAAATGCGGTGCGAGATATTTACAATTTTAACGAAAAAGTTTTGGAAAAGTTTATATCAATGAAAGATAGAAGAGTGGAATTCACGTACAAGAAATGATTGAATTCAATCATTTTGCATCCATTTTAAGTAAGGTTTCTCACTATTATATTATTTTTGAAAGAAATGCGCCCCTCCAGATTGAAATGGCATGAGCCGCCACTGAGAAATTTGCAGGCCGACATTATATGGCCCTCCTCTTGTAAAGTATACATGTCTTGCTTATCATAAGTTGGTGGTTCAATTGATATATTATACAAAGAAAACGAGTTTATAACTTTATAGTGCGCGACAATCGTCTGACAAGACTATTTGAGGTGAATTTTGTTCGATATTATTGAACATGAATACGGAAACGATCAACTTTCTAATTGTTGCAAATTTGAGGACACTTAGTCTCAATATCGATCTTCATAGACCTGTCGATAATGGAAATAAAAATCCTCATATTACTTTAAATATACACCTTCTACCAGGGGATGTAGAAACAATTGTGTATGACTGTACATGATTATTAATTTGTATAATAGTATAGAATATCACCCAAATACCGTAACTTTTAACTTTAAACTTTTAAACTAACAATTCTATACTATTATTTAACACCGTAGTGATCATTTCTAAAAGGGTTTGTAAAGTTGAAGTACTTGGTTTGTTTTTTATTATATTGTTTACTGATAGAGTCATTATTTATGTACTGTGTATTGCACTCGCATATTTTTTGGTAGTATTATTTTAAAATTATATTTTTTAACAGAATATACAATTTATATTTAACACGCGTATTTTTTTGTTATAATAAAATATTCCTTTATCCAAAAAGAAGAAGAAACAATTGCAAATAAATCAAGTTTATACCAAACTTATGATATATTTGAAATAAATATATTTATTTGAATTGGAACATATATTATTTATTCTTAAAAAAATTCTTTTTTTTTAAGAATAAAATTATATATAATAAAAAAAATTAGCATTATTTAAATAAATTTGCACGTATATAATATATATTCGTTAAAAAATCGAAACAAAGGATTTCTTTATACTTATATAGATATTAGTTGCGATTGCAAATGAAAATAGAACAATATTATTTATTTTTAATAATTATCACTACGGTGTTAAATAATAGTATAGAATACCACCCAAATATCGTAACTTAAAGTTAAGTTACGGTATTTGGGTGATATTCTATACTAATATTATTATTATTGGGAAATAAATTTTATTGTAACAACACTGATTTTTTTCCGTGTACAAATAAAATCTCAATAAAATTTCAATTTGAAATTACCGAAAAAATGGAAGTAAGTTTAAAGTGGATTATGTCATAATTATCTTTATACTTACGTACAGAATAAATTAACATATATTTGTACCAATTTTCACAGGTCTACCATATTACAGTGAAGAACTTGCCTCCATTTTTCGATAACTTGAAAATAAATTTTTAATTTCTTATTTTTGCTATGTGATTTATAATATATAAATAATTGCTACATATTATGTAGTTTGAGAGCAAAATGACATCTCATTACCATTGCCAGCATATGTGGGCTTGAAATGTATGCTTTCCCTTTAAGAGATTATACATAAAATATGTGAGAGTAAACTAACTTCTTGATGTAGCAGTAATATATGTGAGATGAGATGAAAGAACAAGTCTAGACTTGTCTATATCGGTCAAGTCGATTTGTGCGCGTTGACTCATAGCACCTTCGGAACAAGGAAGAAGCAAGGAATCAATTAGAATCAATATTAATAAGTTAAATCAATGGGATAGTAAGGAGTTTTAGTATTATTTTTAAATGCACAAAAATATATAATCTACAATGATTTTCGTATTTCGAAATTTTGATAAGAATGCCTATATTATTAAAGATCTAACTAAAACTTGCAAGTTCCTATTTTTCTGAATATGAATTTTTTGTTTGGTATTTAAAATAATTGTATCGTTTTACTCAATCAAGAATCAATTCAGTAGGCAATCAATAGATATTATGTGTGATATAAAAGCATTTTAGGAGGTTTTAAAACTAATTTATTGCAGTGCTTACATTAGTCATTTACATTTAAAAATTATCACTATGGTCTTAAGTAATTGTATAGAATATCACCCAAATACCGTAACGCAGAGAATTAAATAGACAGATGCGCATTTCGTAGGCAATACCCCCATCTTCAGTAGCACAAGATAAAAACGAAATAAAATAAATACCTGTGTCACTAATCGTGATTGCTATACAATTTAATAAAGAAGTCAACATGAGAGAAGTTTTCAAAATATGACATAATAATATGACCTATAAATTTTTTGAACAATACAAATTAACGATTAACGTAAGTAACAAGTAACAACAATAAATAATGGGTATATATGGGTAAATAATGAATATATATAATAATGGGAAAGTATATACATACATAAATCTAAATCAAATTTAATGAATTTAGATTCAGGCCCAATTTCATCTTGTCTATTTCATTTATTTAATAAGGACTATTTTTAATTTAATTTTTGGTTATTTTAAGTTTGACTACCTTGCATTGCATTACATTGCATTGTAAGAGACAATGAGCATTATTGATTATAAATTTTAACCAATATAGCATCTCAGTGAAGATACCTATATCTCATTCATTTCCAATAATACACTTTCATTTCATATGGAGCCTTAGCTTCAATGCTTTTGTAAATCATACTTGGTTGAGTGTGATTCTAAACGTATCTTTGGTTCTGTTGTTTTCTTTGGGGTGCTTTGCACGACTGGAAGAAGCCACCAAATGACATAATGCTAGTCTTCGTGTTCGACGTTAGTTTAGTTTGTGGGTTTATATATATATATATATATATCTCCCCAAAACATATAGAGTCAAGAAGGTTGTCTCGGAAGGCGTTCACAGGGTTGCATACTGCCAACCCGAAATATAATATAACAATAAAATATACATAATGCCATCCTGAATCAAAGAAGACGACTGTTCAAATCATAAGAAGATAGGAATGTCCTTGAAATGCTTGGATGCCAAGGATTAGTAGTGGTACGAAATATATAGCATTGGTTATAGCGATGTGTAGTTTACTCGCGAACCGTTCCCTCTGAAGAGTTCAATCAAATGACGGGCGTACTGTGACGATGTTTTGCAACGACCTATAGGTCACTATGACCTAGTTCGTGAACTATGAACTACATGGTGCACGGTGTACGTATTGATGTACTTATACTAGGTGCTGAACCCGTCGTGTACTAAACCGTTCATGAATCACAACGGCTCGTAAACGATGCAGTATAGTATACATTACATATACAGTACCAATAGCAGTACTAACATTTATGAGATAAAGTGTGTTGGTGAATAGAACGAAATTATATTTCCTTATATATATGTTTTGTATAAATTGTAAACATTGTTGTCTTTTCTTCCTCATTCTTAATTCAAAATAAGTATTGTAATATTTCCGTTTATTTATTTTTTTCTATTTAATATTTTTTAATTGAGAAAAAACGGGATTATTTTCAGTATGTGTATGTATTTCATATAGGTTGTGAACTAGTTCATTTTAAAAAGATGTTAGTAGTTCTACTACGAACTAGGTCCTCAAAGTGACATACATTTTGCCATTGCTAATTGGTTAGGTTTGTATAGTTTTAGAATTTTAATAGTAAACTATTTGTATATCCAAAGAGGTGGAAAAGATTAGACCCTCATACATTTCTTTTGTAAAATTGTTTTATCATATCTAACACCTAATGGTTTTTAAAGGTTAGGTTGATCCACATCTGTGAATATGATATTATAATTCTCATGATGAAATTCTCAGAGTTAAATGAATTAAACGAAAAATGGACTATATTTTATTCCAATTCAGATATATTTTATATATAGGTTATAGATATTGCCGTTATGTTGTCATATTCCATATTAAGAAAAGGGAAATGAAATTATAATGTTTTATATCAACAATTAAAAACGAGGATTTATTCGACTATAGTTTCACTTATTAAGCATTATCAAGAAATGAAAAACAAACTACACAAAACTTATTTATATATAAACAATATACCTACAGATAATATCGAATAATAGGGATGAAATTAAGTCTAAATGATCATTAAGTAAATTAAATTAGGGTTTTTACGATGGTTGTGAATTTCTAGTGATTCAAGCAAATTTAATTTATGACTTTTTGGACAAACATGTAAAATTGTTAAATTATCTATACTAGGAAAATTATGGTGATATTTTAAAATATGGTTAGCAAAGTTCGAATTATTATTTTTTAATTTATAACTATTAGCATGTTCACTAAATCTAATTGTTAAGCTACGGCCAATACATATTGCATTGCAATCTGGACAATTAATCTTATATACTCCACTACCAATAAATTTATCTGCCTTATCTTTATGGTTAAATAATAGATTGGATAGTGTGTACGCTGTTCGTTCTGATAGACCTAAATTGTAATTAGATAAAGTATTAACCAACGCGTAATACTCTTCGACACCGCAGAGTAAATATACGTTTGGCACTCGTTTAGCATGGCCCCATGCGAAATTAGCATATGAAATTCGCGACCGTGTAGAAATGTGAAAAACAGTTAAATTTACAGTTTCCGAACGTTTCTGGCTAAGTTGTGCAGAGCATAAATGTTTTTGCTAAACATGGCGCTAATAATGATGTATTCTCATCTCAATATAATTTATAATCGAGTGTGACTTCTAAGAATTTTACATGAGAGTATGAGAGTATCAACTGAGTAAATCTTTCCTAGTGTTGAATTAGGTAATAAAACAACTTTGTTTTAATATCATGACAAAATATTTTATTGACGCGATTAGTTTCGAGCAAATCTCATTATCAAGTGCGAGTATAACTAAGTTTGTTACAAAATTTATTAAACAATTTATTTTATTCGAAACAAAACCCAAAGTGTTGAGATGTGACAAGAAAAAGAAAACAGGCGAAAGATGAACGTTAAAATAAATAGAATAGTTAAAATGATAGAATAGAAGAAATAACAGATTTCTGGTATAGAAGATATACATGTACTAGATCCTGAACCCGTCGTATACTAAACCGTTCATGAATCACAACGGCTCGTAAACGATGCAGTATGGTATACATTACATATACAGTACTAACATTTATTTTGTGATAAAGTGTTGGTGAACGGAACGAAATAGGAAACTCGATGCAATATTGCAACAGCAGCATTGCCGAGCTGAGTCACAATTTATATGTTGGTATCAGATTTCATTTGGAATAATATTATTAATATATTCGCAAGATTAAATATGTTCTTAAATATGTCATGCCATAACAAATTTTTGCAATAATGCAAAAATAAACATCTAAATCTTATAGTTCTTCTATTTCATACTGAGTGCAATGCAATCACTTAATATCAAATCAAAGCTTTGAAGTTTCAACAGAGAAGATTCGGAATAGAAAATATAAATTATAACGAAAAACAAAACGATTCTATCTAGTTCATTTTATTATAGTTTGTACATTTAATTTTCAAGTGTTAGTAAAGTAGTAAACATTTTCATCAGTAACTACCAATAAGTATTTTAGAACTTCATATAAATAATCGTGAGTACCTAGAGAAGATTATATTTCTTTCTTATATTATTTATTTATTTTTTACCATTTAATATTTTATATTGAGAAAAAAAGAGATTATTTTCAGTATGTGCATGTATTTCGTATAGGTTGTGAACTAGTTCATTTTTAAAAGGTGTAGTAGTTCACGATCTATAGTTCGTGAACGGTACATTGAAATGAACTACGAACTAGGTCCTCAAAGTGACCTACAGTTTGCCATCGCTAGAATTTAGGTAGATATAAAATGTAGCACAGGAATGCATTCTTAAAAAAGAAGCAAATGGGAATGAAGAATGTCAAATATTAACTTAGGTGAGAGAAAAGATTACTAAAAGCATATATGTAATTTTGTACGGCTGTGAGGCATGTACAATAGGGAAAGAAGGAAAGCGTAGAATAGAAATGTAAAATGCAATGTAATGTAAAATATCGGAAATGTAATGCTGTAGATGGATAATGAGGATTGGATGGCTAGATTTAGTGAAAAATTAAACCGTGCTACAATTAGTAATTGAGAAGAGAAGTTTTTGGAAGGTATTAGAGCACAGGAGAGATAGACTAGTAAGTCATATTCTTAGATATGAGGGTATTATGCAATTAGGGAGGAAGGTGTAGGTAGGCCCAGATTAGATTATGTAAGTCAGATGGGTGTATACATATTCCTATAATTTTCAGGTAGTCAAGTTAATGATGGTAAAATTCCTACAAAGGTACATGTAAATTCCTATAAGGTTTCATATAATATTTCCAATTGTAATCAAACATTGAAGAAGAAGACATAGATATAGGTTCCCATATATTTAACGATCGTGACAATTACCCAATTAACAATGACGCAGATGACCCAGTTGGTGAAAGTACAGAAATTCAGAATGCAGAAGCCTGCATTTTATTGCATGATCACTCCGAGGAAACAAAGTTACATGTGCAAGAAATAAGTGCTTCGTGGAAGAGGAAGGCGATGGACAACAGGCGCTTGTAGGAATTTGACCATATACATTTTCGGTTTCTTCTACCTGAACCCATATTTATAGGAATTAATCATCCTCGAGTCAGATAGTGGATGATGTTGGGATGAATAGCTATAGGGAAATGAAGGACATAGCTCAGAGGAGATCGGCGTGGCGTGCTGTTTCTATCTAATCCCTGGGATTGTTGACCAACTAACTACAAATAATATAATATATATTAGTGATATCATTGACAGTTGTGTATGCATCGGTTTAGTAACGTGTATACTCTAGAAGTGCCAGAAGTGCGAGATTCAATAGATTGAAGAATTGGTGCTTATGAGACTTGTTGCTTGCTCATGTTTTTGTGAGGTACTATAACGACTTGGAGCTCTACCATAAAGAACTATTGATATCCAATGTCACATTTTGGCGTAACTAAATGACGGCTTTGAAGTTATCTGTTTTGTCAACACGTGCGTGCATCGACAGATTATGGTTTACCCACGCAAATATATGGTTTGTATCTATACAAAGAGATGTTAATATAATTCAGAGTCGGATTTTCCATTTTAGTATATTTAATATATTATATTATATTATATTATATTGACTGGGGATTTTAACATGAAAATAAATATAGGTAAAACTAAGGTGATGAGGTGTGACAAAAAGGAATGCAGTAGAAAAATGAGGATCTCAATAGGAGATAATAGAATCGAAGAAGTGTCAGATTTTTGTTATTTAGGCAGTAGAGTCACAGAAGATAATCGAAGCAAGGTAGATATAAAGTGTAGGATAGCACAGGGTAAGAAGGCATTCGTAGAAAAAGAACAGATTTTAAGATCAAATATTGACTTGGGTATTAGAAAAAGATTACTGAAGGTATATGTTTGGAGTGTAGCACTGTACGGGTGTGAGGCGTGGACTATAGGAAAGGAAGAGAAGCGTAGATTGGAAGCACTTGAAATGTGGTGTTATAGGAGGATGATGAGGATTGGTTGGGAAGATAAAGTAACAAATGAAGCTGTACTAGAGTTAGTAGGGGAGAAGAGAAGTATCTGGAGAGTGTTACAGCGTAGGAGAGACAGATTAGTAGGGCATATTCTTAGGCATGGGGGGATTATGCAATTGATCATAGAAGGTAGAGTGGAGGGAAAGAGAGGGGTAGGTAGGCCTAGATTGGAGTATGTGAGTCAGATAGTTGAAGACGTTGAGATGAATAGCTATAGGGAGATGAAGGGATTAGCTCAGGATAGATCGGCATGGCGTGCTGTTTCCAACCAATCTTTAGGATTGCGGACTCTTTAACCTAATATATTATTTTATGTGAATTATTAAAATGTAATATATACCATTTGCCAATTGTCAAAATATAACGATGAGAATCTCAACTCTTTTAAAGGTGTAAGTATGTAGTTGGTTAAAACATTTTTATTGCAAAAATTATATGTAATGAACATCGTTTGGAATAAAATAAAATAAAATAAAGAAAAAGAAATATAAATATAAATAATAAATAAGAAAGACAGGAAGGAAAGTCTATTAAATTTACGAAAATAAAATATGTTTTTACACCAATGAGAGTTCAAAACTTTTTTCATTGTATTTTTATAGTATTTACGAGTAGAAGAATTAAGTTATAATATTCTAATTTTTACTTATGTGTAAAACAAAATATATTTTTTCTTGGAAATTAAATAAATTGCGCTATAAAAATTGATCCATTATATTTATAATATCATTTGCAGAAATCTTTGGATTATTAATTACAGTTGATAAATAATATATAATAGCTACATATCATCGATTATCTTTAAAATTAAAAAAGTCTGAGATATCCTCTTTCCCATATATCATTCTAAAATTCCTTTAGGACGGATCTTACATATTTGTATTCTATTAGTGGAAGAATACAACCAATAATACCAATGCTAATATCTTAAAGTAGCATCTTCAGATTTATTCCAATATCGAAAAGTCGATGCTTTATAGTATAAAATACAAAGATGTCAATAAATATACTTGACCGAAAGATGCGATGTGTGATAAATTGTTTGCAAATCATATACGAGACGTTTTGTATTTTCATAATCAAATACAAATTTTCAGGAATGTAATAAATATGAAATTTGTGTTTTCATTTGTAATATAGTTTAGCAAGAAAAAATATTTTAGGGAGTCTTCTAATAATTAATATTGAACCATGAATGTATTTATATTTTTTATTAATAATATTTCAAGCTAATTCAATATTTTCAATATCTTTCATTTCTCTTTTACCAATATTAATATTATTAGTGCAGTTTGGACAATTAAAATCGTTACGACCATTCATTGTCATCACGATAAAATTAAAGATACATTATATTTAAGATACATTACATTTATAAGATATACTTTATTAAGGAATGGAGACTTTTGAATGAAAAACATTTTAAAGTGAAGTAGAGATAAACTAATCGAAGCAATAAAGAGAATAAGTAATATTTTTAGACATGGGGTTTTGTCATTATATATTCAAGCAGAAGGAAGGAAGAGGTTGGCAGACGCAGATTATAGTATATAAGTTAGATAGTGCGCGATGTATGGTAAATTAATATTTGAAAATTAAGGAGTTCGCTCAAACAAATTAATATGGTGTGGTGGAGTTAACATGTAAAAATGAAGGAAAAATTTATGTATTTTTATATAAAATTATGCTAGAAGATACTTTGTTGTAAAAAGTTGTATGTATCAGAAAAGCACGTGCAAGTGCAATAATAAAAGATTTTTCAGAAATTTTTTGGTATGTGTAGAAGGGATCATTGCATGTAATATCCAATAGAAATATGAAGCCTCTTCAAATGATATACTGATATAATAATTACAGTTGATGATTTAGAATCACCAGTCCAAGAGGTTTTAAATATTTATATGAATATAATATATAAATATAGTCTAATGAGGCCATATAGCATTTAAAAAATTTTGCGGGCTATATATTTAAGAGATAAGGGACTATATATTTGAATGAAGTTGTAGATTGGTATTTTCTTAAGTAAGCATGAATATAACATTTTTTATAAAGGCTGTGGAGTAACGTTAGACACAATAAATAAACTAGCAAAATTTATATTCCAAATGTCTCCCTAATACTTCTTGCTCAAATTAATACAAATTTTGTTTGAAAACAGCTTCTGAATATACAATTAGCGGTGGGCTCGTCGATTTTAGAAATGAGCTTTGATTAGTACAAAAAATGTTTCTAAACACAACAGACAAGTTGTCAGAATAATTTTAACCTAATTAAAATCATATAAGCAGAAAAACAAGTATCTTTAATTCAGTGGCGGCTCTTGACATTTCAATCGAGGGGGGCGCATTTCTTAAAAAATAACATAATAGTGAGAAATCTTACCTAAAATAGATGCAAAATGATTAAATTCAATCATTTCTTGAAAGTAAATTCCACTCTTCTACCTTTCATTGATATAAACTTTTCCAAAACTTTTTCGTTAAAATTGTAAATATTTCGCACCACATTTTTATTAATACACATCATCGCCAACGCGTTTAAACGATCATTACCAATAGTATTTCGCAAAAAAGTTTTGATTCTTTTAAGTGTTGAAAAACAACGCTCTGATTCACCAGTGGTCATCGGGGTTGTTAAAATAATTTTAAATATTTTTATAAAGTTTCACTGAGATTATTTTGTAGCAATAATGATGAAAGAAATTTTCTGGTTATTTGATAAAAATCCGGACGTGAGTAAATGACTTCTAATTCTGTTTTTAATCTGGTTTTATTATGAGTACTAATATGAATTATAGTCCTAATTAAGCTCCAAAAATTCTCACAAACAGTTCCATCAAAAACATATGTAAATATCAATATCGTTTGGCACCAATTCTTAACATCCGTAGTTTCGTCGCACTGAATAGCCAAAAAATCGGAATTTTTTTAAATTTTAAAATTTTTTAAATTTGACTACAAATTTTCTCTTTGCATACCACAAGCATATTATCTAAAATATCATTTTGTATTATTTTAGGGGTCCCCTTGAAAACCGTAGCGTCTTGCAGATGTTCTCGCAATGTAAAATCTAATTCTGCAGAAAAATCGACCAATTCTCTAAATATTCCACGATTTCCAGATTCTTCATTCTCGCGGTGACCTGTAAGAGCTAATTCAAAACCACTGCAAAATTTCACGCAACAAATAATGCGTATTAAAATATATCGATTCCTCCTCACTTTTTCGTTATATTCTATTAATGTTTGCGATATGCAGAACAAAGCTGAGTCATGATGTTTACTTTGCCAAGTAAAGCCATCTGTGCGCATGAACTGATAAGGCCTCGAGATGATTCATGCTTTCTTATTTTATCAGGAAGGTGATGCAAATCTTTCATACCTATTCTGGCCCAATACCGATCCATTCCAGTTGCTGCAGGGTTGTAATTTAATATACATGGAAAGCAGTACAATAAGTTGGAAACTTCACAACCACATATCCATGTTTTTTTTTTGTAAATGTCGCTTGAAAAACGCCGTGTAAATATCCGGTTTTGTGCACTACTTGCACAAGTTTGCGATAAATTTAAATCAGGCAATGGCCTACCTAATTCTTTAATTTTTACTTTATCCACAAGAGAAAGTCTACAAAACTCAATTTTCAATAAAGAACTAACACTATTCATTTTTCTTGAATTATTTCTATTAAATATATTCTTGGAAAAACACGTGGCAAAATCATACATACGTAACTCACAGAACAATGCAACTATATCTATATCAATTTTACTGTATACTAGGCTTCTCTGTTGGGACGCTAAAGAATCGTAGCCCAGAATAGCATAAACAACGATATATTCTTAGCTGTACAAGCAACGTCACGTCACGTTGCTATGACTCATCCAAAGTCGTTGGAATGTGTGTACATTAGTTGTTATATGGTACAAGTGAACCGAAGAAATAGAGAAGACATACTACATACGGTCGCTCTCACCTATTGCTTGCAATAGAGTGAGATGAGTGCATATGCATTTAACTCGTATTAGTGTCGTCTGGCTGGCGCTGGAATGTCGGATATAGGTATTACACGACGCGAACGATAGATACAGATGATATACTGCATACCGTCGCTCTAACTCTAGCGCTTCCAACAGATAGGGCATATGCATTTGACTAGTACTTGCTAGCTGCCATATCGTGTGAGTCATGAGTGTTATGTATGTTCGCGGCGCAAGCTTTATCTTTTAGGAAAAATAATGCCGAGATTAAATATCGCAATACAATTATATATCTACGGTAATACGCTCAATCTCAGGGGGGGCGCGCGGCCCTGCAGCCTGTATAAGGAACCGCCACTGCTTTAATTAGATATAGAAGTAACAGTCTACGACATAATTTCAATCTTACACATTTATAAATAACATGTGTATTTTGAAAACTAAATTCTCATCTTCAGCGGCACAACAACCAAAGAAAAAAATAATATTACATTTTTGTCATTAAAATCCATGTGCCCCAAATCCATTTGAAAGACGTACTAGGTGCAGATTGATAAGAAGGCCAAATTATAGATTGTTATTTATGTATGTCATGCTCAATATTCGACTTCGAATAATGCCCAATAAATGTATTAAATAAAAATTTGCAAACCGCGAAACCGCGAAAAATTATATTTTATTGACGAAGCCTTCTTTAACGATGTGCAAGTCAGTCAACTATATCAGTCACATATTCTATAGGTATAACATGCGATTACATAATTAACAATTACGTAAAAATCAGACTCGATATATTACAAATTTATTATGTATGATAACCTTATGTTCTACTAATTGTTCTACATTTGACATCGTTTCGGCAAATTTTGCTTTTAGAGAGGTGTCTAACTATGACGTTATGAAGTATATATTAGATGTTAAATCAAATGCGAAGGGTATCGATGAGATCAGTCTTATCAATCACTCTGCTCTTTTGTCCAAAAATTGTCAAACTTAAAGCTAAATTTTCATTCTTTACGTTCTAAATGTTCTTTCTTCAGGTTACCCAAAGTTAAGTGAAAGAGTGGCGTGGAGGTCCTATGACTGAAATCCAAACTTCGCCTTTTCGCGGCTATATTTTTGTCGTATATATCTAATTATCTTATATTCAACATTTTACATATTATATATATGTAACATACATTCACAATTACTTTTTGTACAGCATAAACTAGTGGCAATGTACTACGCATGAGTTTTTCCACATTTTTTCATATTGCACAAAGTAGTAGATTGGGTGGACCTGGATACATCTAATATTGTGACCCATTTATATTTATATTTATTAAAAAAATGACTTTGAATAAAGCCGATTATTATTATCATTCGATTATAATGAGTTCGATTGTTCTAACAAATGAAATAGTTGGAAGACACTTCACTATGTCAAAAAGTACCTAGTTCATTAAACTAGTTTTCCTTCTTATTTAGGTATGCGCAATGCTAGTTCTAACCAGTTTATTCGAGTATTGTCCGAATTCGGGCATTGAGTGTATCATAAACAGCAAAATAACATCAGTTATTTGTACATAGACTGAGTTATACTATTGCTGCCTTAAACATCATTGTATATTTTAAATGAGAAGTAGCTTGATTGTATACGTATCTTTTCATTTCACAATATGTTAAGAAAATATAGTTATTATTTTCATGCTCGTGTACTGCTCAAATAATTTGTAGGCACTATGTAACTTGATCTATTCCGTCATACGCTGCATTAAACACGAATATTAACCTATAATCCTTGTTTGTATTGTTACCAGGAATATCTTTTAAGAAACCAACATCAATACAGTCCTAAAACTTTTACCAAACAGATTTGGTTCTATAAATTGGCACATGCTACACAATACAGATACTTTTTTTTCCTATCCAATCGTCGTCTTGACGATTTATCGGGAATCTACTAAAGCGTGAAAACAATTGCTGAATAGAACCAATAGAACCGAAAACTCTGTTTCACTTCTTCTCATCTATATATTCTACATTCAGGAAATTGTTAGGAAGGAGTGTTTTATGACAAACAAAACGTACCTTTAATCTTTTGCTACGATTATTTACGCTCCGTTGCCATAGAAAGGACGCCTTGGTAGAATCGTTGGTAAGCCACCAGTGCTTAGTATTTGAATTCCACCACCAACGAATGGTTCCAGCAGTACTATCTTGCCTAGTTTCCAACGTAAGATGTGGAACGCACTTTTTGACGAACGGTTGACGGCTTTTTCATCAACAGGTTATTTCGTGCTACGTGAAGAACTAAAAGGCGTGTAATATTGTTTTCTGGCTTGTTTATTTTTGAGCCAATTTCATGGTGTTGTAATTTACTCGCTCTTTGAACGTTGATATAGGCATACAGACATGCCCACTAATTTGATCAATATCTAAATTAATAGGCGGGTTTGCAAAGGGTTTGTAGGATTTGCAAAGATTTTTTTTACATTTCAACCACAAAATAGACTTCAATTTTATTTTTGGGGGGATTAACACATGTCTAAAAGAATTTGTAAGAAGAAACAATAATTTCAAGGGGCACCATGGTGCCATGTTATAGTCGTGAGACTGGCACCGTGGATGTTGTAGGTTCGAATCCCGTTCCGGTCGGGGTATTTCTGGAAATAAAATCTCTTACGGACCATGAATATGTTAAATGTGTTTGTCTAATGCAAAGTCTTCGTCCCTAAATGTCGCCATTCAGGTGTACCCTGAGTGTGCATGGTAACAGTTCAAGAATTAATACGAAAATACGAAAACGTAAAAAAAAAAAAAAAAGGACGGGAGCGCTCATCCTTAAAAAAAAAAAAAACCATTTCAAATGACTAAGATACTCTTTTGATGATTATTCTAGTAACTAATTTGGTTGTTTCTTGACCGTTTCAATTTACTCCCGAATTAATTGGTTGAAATTCAAAATTAAACCAATTTCAGTGGTTGTTTCAAAGAGAGTGCATTTTTATAGATGTAATTTTGTTTATTTTAATAATTATTTCCGTAGTACTTATGTAGAGCTAACAATCACTAAAATTTCTTTTTGCCGACCCAGTGAATTCATTTCTAAGTAGAAAACATTTTAATATAAAATACGAATCTACTTACACTTTTGATATATTATTATTTGAAATGAACTTTAAAGTTATTTAGAAAAGAGGTTATTTAGAATAGATTCAATCAATAATTCCTATTGTCACTTTAATGCCAAAAGTTATATTGCGCATTAATTTGATACAATAATATGGAAGTGGATTCTTGTAGCAGTTCTTTACATGCATTCATTTAAAATCAACAACTTAAAATTATGTTGCTTTGATCGATTTTTCTGGTACGAATTGCAAATTTTCTGGAATTTTAGACGGTTATTTGGCCTATGCTAAACATATTCACCTATAGAAGTATTATAACTTGAATATTCGATTTTCGTCTATTCAGAAGTATTTCAATACATATGAAAAGGCAAATCTTTCATGGTGCATGCAGCTGCAGCCAACACAATCTTTCGCATAAACGGTTTGATGTACATGGATTGTTAAGTTCGATTTCCTGATTTGATGCGCAACATTGACGTCATTGAACTGTGTTTCCATATACAGAATAGCAAAAGAATATGTCATCTATTATGGAATCCTATAAGAATCTAATGCATTTATTTTTTTACAGCCTTAGATTTACATTTTAGATTGCTCTAATACGGAATATTTAATAAAAAAAATTTTCATACTTATATGAAATGATAGATGTCGATAGGTTAAAATTAGCTGATGTATATGAAAAGTACAAGCAGAAAGTAGAAATCATGGCTAATGGAACATCTAGGAACGACATAGATTGCGAATGGAGGGAAATCAGAAATGGGTTAACTACAGCAGCAAATGAAGTATTAGGCACAAAGAAAAGGGCAGGTAGGAGGGAATGGATCACGGAAGAAATAGTTAAAATGATAGAAGCAAGAAGGAAAATTAAAATTGGAAACACAGAAGCAGGACAGAAAAAATATAAGGAACTAAGGAACTTAATTAATAGGAAATGCAAGCTAGCGAAAGAAGAGTGGATAAAAGGAAATTGTGAGGATATTGAGGAGGATATGAGAAGAGGTAAAGTAGATTTGGGCTACAGGAAAATTAAGTCACATTTTTCTAAAGTAAAACCAAAGGGTAACATTATATGTGATAAGCAGGGTAAGGAACTCACAGAAAATAAGGAAAAAGCTAGAAGATGGAAGGAGTATCTTGAAGATTTATATAAAGGTAGGCAGGACATGGAGGAGCTAGAAAATGTGGAACAGATAGATGAGGATGACTTAGGTCCTAGCATACTTAGGTCAGAGTTTCATAGAGCATTAAATGATTTACGGAATAACAAAGCAGCGGGGATTGATATGATACCAGCCGAATTAATAAAACACGCAGGGGAAAAAATGCAGGAGCGATTATACAGGTTAGTTTGTAAAATATATGAGAAGGGAGAAGTACCACAGGATTTTCAGCGTAGTAGAATAGTAACAATGCCGAAGAAAATAGGAGCTAATTTGTGTGAGAACTATAGGACCATTAGCCTACTATCACATGCATCGAAGATATTGTTAAAGATTATTTATAGGAGATTAGAAAATAAAGTAGAGGAAAGGCTAGGAGAAGATCAGTTTGGTTTTAGGAAAAACAGAGGGACGAGGGAGGCGATTCTAGCACTAAGAACGGTAGTAGAAAAAAGAAATAGGGTAGGAAAGGTAACTTGCATAGCTTTTGTAGACTTAGAAAAGGCATTTGACAATGTAGATTGGGACATAATGTTTAGAATTTTAAAAGAAACGGGTATAGATTATAAGGATAGGAGAATAATTTTTAATTTATATAAACACCAAACTGCCTTAGTTAGAATTGAGGGGGAAGAAGAGGTAGCAAAAATAGGGAAGGGAGTTCGGCAGGGATGTACACTCTCACCGTTATTATTTAATCTATATATAGAAGATGCAATAAACAAAGTAAAAGAAGAGTATAGTGTAGGTGTGAATGTACAGGGAGAGAAAATATATATGCTGAGATTCGCCGACGATATAGCTATATTGGAAGAAAGCGAAAAGAAATTAGAAAGGGTATTGAATGGTATGCAGGCAGTATTGACTAGGGATTTTAACATGAAAATAAATATAGGTAAAACTAAAGTGATGAGGTGTGACAAAAAGGAATGCAGTAGAAAAATGAGGATCACAATAGGAGATAATAGAATCGAAGAAGTGTCAGATTTTTGTTATTTAGGCAGTAGAATCACAAAAGATAATCGAAGCAAGGTAGATATAAAGTGTAGGATAGCACAGGGTAGGAAGGCATTCGTAGAAAAAGAACAGATTTTAAGATCAAATATTGACTTGGGTATTAGAAAAAGATTACTGAAGGTATATGTTTGGAGTGTAGCACTGTACGGGTGTGAGGCGTGGACTATAGGAAAGGAAGAGAAGCGTAGATTAGAAGCACTTGAAATGTGGTGTTATAGGAGGATGATGAGGATTGGTTGGGAAGATAAAGTAACAAATGAAGCTGTACTAGAGTTAGTAGGGGAGAAGAGAAGTATTTGGAGAGTGTTACAACGTAGGAGAGACAGATTAGTAGGGCATATTCTTAGGCATGGGGGGATTATGCAATTGATCATAGAAGGTAGAGTGGAGGGAAAGAGAGGGGTAGGTAGGCCTAGATTGGAGTATGTGAGTCAGATAGTTGAAGACGTTGAGATGAATAGCTATAGGGAGATGAAGGGATTAGCTCAGGATAGATCGGCATGGCGTGCTGTTTCCAACCAATCTTTAGGATTGCGGACTCTCTAACTAAATATGAAATGAAATAATATCGCCAATTTAGATATTATAAACTTATAGTGAGAAAGGCCAACAATATATTCGTTTTCGTGTAATTGAAATACTTGTCCTCGTTCATTTACATTCACATATTTTATTTCAGATGAAAGGAAATTATAAAATCAATATAAATTATAAAAAGCAAAAAGTATATTTGCATTTACTTATTTATAATAATATAAAATAGTAATCCACAAATTATATAAAAATAGTTAATATTTACCATTCCCATACACAAATATGTCTACCTATATAATTATTAACTTTTTTAGTATGTGTATTACAGTTGTCTAGTTTTATTTAAATTTGATCACATACAATTAGTTAGTTAAAGAGTCCGCAATCCTAAAGATTGGTTGGAAACAGCACGCCATGCTGATCTATCCTGAGCTAATCCCTTCATCTCCCTATAGCTATTCATCTCAACGTCTTCAATTATCTGACTCACATACTCCAATCTAGGCCTACCTACCCCTCTCTTTCCCTCCACTCTACCTTCTATGATCAATTGCATAATCCCCCCATGCCTAAGAATATGCCCTACTAATCTGTCTCTCCTACGCTGTAACACTCTCCAAATACTTCTCTTCTCCCCTACTAACTCTAGTACAGCTTCATTTGTTACTTTATCTTCCCAACCAATCCTCATCATCCTCCTATAACACCACATTTCGAATGCTTGTAATCTACGCTTCTCTTCCTTTCCTATACTCCACGCCTCACACCCGTACAATGCTACACTCCAAACATATACCTTCAGTAATCTTTTTCTAATACCCAAGTCAATATTTGATCTTAAAATCTGTTCCTTTTCTACGAATGCCTTCCTACCCTGTGCTATCCTACACTTTATATCTACCTTGCTTCGATTATCTTTTGTGATTCTACTGCCTAAATAACAAAAATCTGACACTTCTTCGATTCTATTATCTCCTATTGTGATCCTCATTTTTCTACTGCATTCCTTTTTGTCACACCTCATCACTTTAGTTTTACCTATATTTATTTTCATGTTAAAATCCCTAGTCAATACTGCCTGCATACCATTCAATACCCTTTCTAAATTCTTTTCGCTTTCTTCATATATATATTTATTTAATGAATTTAGATTCGGGCCCAATTTCATCTTGTCTATTTAATTTATTTAATAAAAACTATTTTTAAATTTATTATTATTATTTATTTTTAGTTATTTTAGATTTCACAAACCAATATTTTTTGCTGTTACTTGTTATTTTCGTTAATTTATAATTTGTAATTTGTAATTTCTAATTTGTATTGTTTTTAAAAGATTTATAGGTAATATTATATGCCAATTTTGAAGTATTTCTGTCCTGTTGACTTATTTATTTGATAGTATATCAATCACGATTCGTGACACAGGTATTTTATTTAGTTTTAGCTTGTGCTACTGAAGATGGGCGTATAGCGCTTGAAATGTACGTCTAGCTACTTAATGCTTGTTACGGTATTTGGGTGATATTCTATATTATAATTTAAAATATTCATTAATTAATTCATTAATTTCATTACTATTTCTGACTTACAAAATATCAATTGACTTTTTATATTTCATTTCGAATACATACTGTAAACTGTAGAAGAAGAATATATCATTTACCATGTCGATATTTGGCTAACATTTGCTTTTCTATAAAAGTACGATGTGATCCAAATCTGGTAATATAAGGTAAATACTCATTTTTCCACTGTCCAACTGAGCACAAGATTGCCAATGGATCTAGTCTTCCGAGATTATATCGGTAAGTGCTGCAATAATATATAAGAAAAATTTATCTTATTGTGAACAAAGCAACTATAGAAATAAAATATAGTAATTGTATTGTACTATAACGCACTTTTCAATACAAATATTTTACGTTCATCCCTTGCGGACATAATGCGGATGTTTGCTATATTGCAATTTTGTAAGGATAATTTCTTAAGTGCATTTGAACGCTTCCTGCTTAAATATAACATAGACAGATCATATTTATAATCTAAGAATTAATCTGCTTGGAACGATGCTTTTATGATATTAGTGTCATGTTGATGATATCATGATAATGTTCCTATCAAAATTCATTAAAATTCCTATCATATACTTTCTCTTTATCATAATATACATTCTTTGCAATTTTCCTTGTCCATTCCGCATCATCTAAATTCAGAATTAATGAACAATGTAACATTATTGTATAACATTTATTATAACTACTTTTAATTGTGGACGCTTGATCCGTATCAATAAATATTTGTATAGTCACTTATATCAAACATAAAATTTGTTTAGCATTTTAATACATAAAACGTACTAATACGCAACTTATTAGTGTCATTAGAAGTCCTTTCTCCTCTATGCATCTAACTGTAGTTCCCTTACTATACTTTATAAATACTCAGTGTCGGCTCTTGACATTTCAAGCGCGGGGGACACATTTCTTATAAAATAACATAATAGTAAGAAATCTTACCTAAAATGGATGCAAAATGATTAAATTAAATTAATTCTCGAAAGTAGTATTCCGCTCTTCTATCTTTCATTGACATAAACACTCCTTGCACCAGTTTGTGATAAATTTAAATCAAGCAATGGCCTATTTAATTCTTTAATTTTTACTTCGTCCTCAAAAGAAAGTCTACAAAACTCCATTTTCAATAAAGAACTAAAACTATTAATTTTTATTAAATTATTTCTATTAAATATATTCTTGGAGAAACACGTGGCAATATCGTACATATGTAACTACACAGAACAATGCAACTGTCTTATCTGGCTATTCTAAAGGGTGGCGCAAAATGAACGTTGTTGTTTGAATTCTTTATAACATTTTTATTTAAGCGATAATTATTATTTTTATTTTTTATAAATATAGTATATTAATGGGAAATATTTTTGGTTTCATTATAAAAAACGATTCTAGCACTAAGAACGGTAGTAGAAAAAAGAAAGAGGGTAGGAAAGGTAACTTGCATAGCTTTTGTAGATTTAGAAAAGGCATTTGATAAAATGTAGATTGGGACATAATGTTTAGAATTTTAAAAGAAACGGGTATAGATTATAAGGATAGGAGAATAATTTTTAATTTATATAAACACCAAACTGCCTTAGTTAGAATTGAAGGGGAAGAAGAGGTAGCAAAAATAGGGAAGGGAGTTCGGCAGGGATGTACACTTTCACCGTTATTATTTAATCTATATATAGAAGATGCAATAAACAAAGTAACAGAAGAGTATAGTGTAGGTGTGAATGTACAGGGAGAGAAAATATATATGTTGAGATTCGCCGACGATATAGCAATATTGGAAGAAAGCGAAAAGAATTTAGAAAGGGTATTGAATGGTATGCAGGCAGTATTGACTAGGGATTTTAACATGGAAATAAATATAGGTAAAACTAAAGTGATGAGGTGTGACAAAAAGGAATGCAGTAGAAAAATGAGGATCACAATAGGAGATAATAGAATCGAAGAAGTGTCAGATTTTTGTTATTCAGGCAGTAGAATCACAAAAGATAATCGAAGCAAGGTAGATATAAAGTGTAGGATAGCACAGGGTAGGAAGGCATTCGTAGAAAAAGAACAGATTTTAAGATCAAATATTGACTTGGGTATTAGAAAAAGATTACTGAATGTATATGTTTGGAGTGTAGCACTGTACGGGTGTGAGGCGTGGACTATAGGAAAGGAAGAGAAGCGTAGATTACAAGCATTCGAAATGTGGTGTTATAGGAGGATGATGAGGATTGGTTGGGAAGATAAAGTAACAAATGAAGCTGTACTAGAGTTAGTAGGGGAGAAGAGAAGTATTTGGAGAGTGTTACAGCGTAGGAGAGACAGATTAGTAGGGCATATTCTTAGGCATGGGGGGATTATGCAATTGATCATAGAAGGTAGAGTGGAGGGAAAGAGAGGGGTAGGTAGGCCTAGATTGGAGTATGTGAGTCAGATAGTTGAAGACGTTGAGATGAATAGCTATAGGGAGATGAAGGGATTAGCTCAGGATAGATCGGCATGGCGTGCTGTTTCCAACCAATCTTTAGGATTGCGGACTCTTTAACTAACTAACTATAAAAAACGATATCACGCAAGTGGTGGCCATTTTCTGCTTCGCACATTCGTGCTCTTTCCAAAACATTTTCCATAAACTTTCGCGAAATATCAGGTGTTATGACCTCGATTTCGTTGCGAATGTTATTTTTTAAATTGGGGGTGCTTCTTGGCTTATTAACGTACACTCTTTCTTTCAAATATCCTCAAAGGAAACAGTCAGGAGCGGTTAAATCCGGAGAACACGGAGGCCAATTGAAATCGCTTCTGCGCGAAATAATACGTTCGGCAAAGATATATCTTAATAAAGTCATTGAGTCCCCTGCAATATGCGCTGTGGCTCTATCTTGTTGGAAGCACAGGGTTGGATGGTTTTCCACAGCCGGCCTTAAAAAAATTTCCAACATCTTCCGATATTCAGCACTATTGATGGTAACTGCGACACCGTCTTCATTTTCAAAGAAATATGGGCCAATGATCCTTTCGGTCAATACACCGCACCAAAAAGTACACTTAAGTGTGTATAATTGTCGCTGATAAACTACTCTTGGATTCTCCGTAGCCCATATCCTGTAGTTTTGCTTGTTTACGAAGCCATTTAATTGCAAATGGACTTCATCGCTCATTATCAAATTGTGAAGAAAATTTGGATTTTGTTCTGCTTTTTGCCGGAAATAAATGGCATAATCAAGCCGTTGCTGGTAGTCTGTCGGCTTCAATTCTTGCATAAGCTGAACTTTATATGGGAACATGCGTAATGTACACAAATATCTCTGCAGAGACCATCGTGATAGCCCAAGTTGTGTCGAACGTCTCCTTGTTGATGTATCTGGAATTGCTTGCATACTCTCCCATACACGTTCAATACTTTCATCCGTGTGCGCCGTACGTCGTCTTCCGGCACCAGGAAGGTTCCTTACTGTCCCTTGTTGTGAAAAATTGGCAACCAGACGGTTTATTGTTGGCTTTGAGGGTCCAATCCGCACATTAAAATATCGACGAGTCAAAACAATTTTTGATCTTCAAATTTGATTTAAAAAATAAAGTTCAACGATTTTGGTTCGTTGCTCGATTGTGTATTGTTCCATTTAAAATTCCCCAAGTCTTCTTTACAACATACTAAAATAAAATAAAAATAAAAAATGAAATAAAAAAGTTATAAGGAATTCAAACCACAATGTTCATTTTGCGTAATTTTATAGGCTAGACTGGGCCAGACTAGACTAGGCTTCTCTGTTGAGACGCTAAAGAATTGCGGCCCGGAATAGATTAAAACAACGATATATTCTTAGCTGTAGAAGCAGCGTGACGTCACGTTGCACAGCAACCCGGGTCGTTAGTTTGTTTGCGGCTCATACGATACGCGAACCAAAGAAACAGATGATATACTGCATACGGTCGATCTCACTCTACCACTTGCAACGGATACCCCAACGGAACGCCATACCGTGTTGTGTTTAGTGCTATCGCAACGCAAGCTTTATCTTTTAGGAAATATAATACCGAATTAAAATATCACAATGCAATTATATATCTATGGTGATGCGCTCAATATTCAGGATGGACGCGCGGCCGCGCGGCCTCGAAAGAAACCGCCACTGTAAATACTATTCTATTTCCGAAATTTCCCTATACATTTTATATCTTGATAAATCAGTCCACAATCATCAACCATTCAACAATCCCATTCCAACAAGCATCATAACCCATTCGTCGCATAATATATAACTCTGCGAGCAACATTTTACTCGGCCCGTACCTAGAAGTAGAACTCGCGCTTGCGCGTTTGAAGCTAGTGATACATAATACAAGACTTAGCAAGCCTATGATACGTTCCGAGATGCGAAGAGAACTGTGGCCTAGCAACAGGCAGCAATCCACCCGATAACGAGAGTTGCGTAATCCGCGCTTGCGCGAGTGCTAGCAATGTTGCTAGTATTGTGCATAATTATTGAACTGGGTTAATTATAATATTGAATTAGGAACTCCGGTTACCATATGTTTCATTATGCTACATTGAGAAAAATGGGTTTTTTAAGAAAAAATATAACTAAATAATCGATGTACACTGCTTTAATACTTACGAGGTTATAAACATAACAAAATAATAAAAGCTAAAGTTTTTTATTGTAATTATACAGCGCATGTAATTAAACCTTTAATATGAAAAATCTTGTTGGATATATAACAACTCCGTAATAAATAACAAAAACAAGTATGCATAAATTGAGTATGATATGAAAGAGAATTTGTTGCGATGGTGGTGGACTGTCAGATTGTTCTTCATAAGTGAAGTGTATGTCATCTTTTTTAAAGAATGGGCACCGAAGGCACTTCCACCCTTATAAATCTTTCCGCTTTGCATATATTAGCCCGTATCTTTTTCATCTTGAATACTTCAGAGAACGTCTGAGTCGCGACATTCACAACATCCATGGTCCGGAAGGAATTTTTCTTTCCCGAACAATATCCTCCCGGTTGGGAATTTTAACCTACGATCAGTGCGACGAGTTAGTATTTGTCCAACGACTATACCACTGCGCTGACGCCCTTAAGTCATCGTAACATCCAATTTCAACAAACTCAAAGCATACGTTTCCGCACTGTGGAACACATTTTTATGAAAAGAACATCTATAGCAAACCCAATATAATTCAATATCATATATTCAAACAAATCCTACAAATCCAGCATAGAGCGTAAACAATTTTGGATGCATTGTATCACAGCACGCTTGAGAAACCACCGGAGCTTAAATAAGCAAGGAATTGAAGAAATCTCTTATCTGGACTAATCCCTGTCTATATAACATATACGTAGTGGTACATATTTAAAAACGTAATTTTATTTTTTATTTTATGTAATTTTTTTGAATTCTGAATGAAAGAATTTACAGACAATAACCACTTACATACTACAGTTCCCGTTTTTATCAATGGGCTACAGGTTCGAAACCTAGTTACGGCGACTTTTATCGATTATTTTTGTTCGTGTGAAGAAAATCATCTTATCATCACTAAATATTTTATAATATAACTTTATAAAAGTTTTGAATCTTATCGATAATTATTTTTTATTATAACTTTTCAATAAGGTTGAAATCGTATAGATGAAAATTTAAATTGTCACTTTAAGTTAAAGAGTCCGCAATCCTAAAGATTGGTTGGAAACAGCACGCCATGCCGATCTATCCTGAGCTAATCCCTTCATCTCCCTATAGCTATTCTTCTCAACGTCTTCAACTATCTGACTCACATACTCCAATCTAGGCCTACCTACCCCTCTCTTTCCCTCCACTCTACCTTCTATGATCAATTGCATAATCCCCCCATGCCTATAATATGCCCTACTAATCTGTCTCTCCTACGCTGTAACACTCTCCAAATACTTCTCTTCTCCCCTACTAACTCTAGTACAGCTTCATTTGTTACTTTATCTTCCCAACCAATCCTCATCATCCTCCTATAACACCACATTTCAAGTGCTTCTAATCTACGCTTCTCTTCCTTTCCTATAGTCCACGCCTCACACCCGTACAGTGCTACACTCCAAACATATACCTTCAGTAATCTTTTTCTAATACCCAAGTCAATATTTGATCTTAAAATCTGTTCTTTTTCTACGAATGCCTTCCTACCCTGTGCTATCCTACACTTTATATCTACCTTGCTTCGATTATCTTTTGTGATTCTACTGCCTAAATAACAAAAATCTGACACTTCTTCGATTCTATTATCTCCTATTGTGATCCTCATTTTTCTGCTGCATTCCTTTTTGTTACACCTCATCACTTTAGTTTTACCTATATTTATTTTCATGTTAAAATCCCTAGTCAATACTGCCTGCATACCATTCAATACCCTTTCTAAATTCTTTTCGCTTTCTTCCAATATAGCTATATCGTCGGCGAATCTCAGCATATATATTTTCTCTCCCTGTACATTCACACCTACACTATACTCTTCTTTTACTTTGTTTATTGCATCTTCTATATATAGATTAAATAATAACGGTGAGAGTGTACATCCCTGCCGAACTCCCTTCCCTATTTTTGCTACCTCTTCTTCCCCCTCAATTCTAACTAAGGCAGTTTGGTGTTTATATAAATTAAAAATTATTTTCCTATCCTTATAATCTATACCCGTTTCTTTTAAAATTCTAAACATTATGTCCCAATCTACATTGTCAAATGCCTTTTCTAAGTCTACAAAAGCTATGCAAGTTACCTTTCCTACCCTCTTTCTTTTTTCTACTACCGTTCTTAGTGCTAGAATCGCCTCTCTCGTCCCTCTGTTTTTCCTAAAACCAAACTGATCTTCTCCTAGCCTTTCCTCTACTTTATTTTCTAATCTCCTATAAATAATCTTTAACAATATCTTCGATGCATGTGATAGTAGGCTAATGGTCCTATAGTTCTCACACAAATTAGCTCCTATTTTCTTCGGCATTGTTACTATTCTACTACGCTGAAAATCCTGTGGTACTTCTCCCTTCTCATATATTTTACAAACTAACCTGTATAATCGCTCCTGCATTTTTTCCCCTGCGTGTTTTATTAATTCGGCTGGTATCATATCAATCCCCGCTGCTTTGTTATTCCGTAAATCATTTAATGCTCTATGAAACTCTGACCTAAGTATGCTAGGACCTAAGTCATCCTCATCTATCTGTTCCACATTTTCTAGCTCCTCCATGTCCTGCCTACCTTTATATAAATCTTCAAGATACTCCTTCCATCTTCTAGCTTTTTCCTTATTTTCTGTGAGTTCCTTACCCTGCTTATCACATATAATGTTACCCTTTGGTTTTACTTTAGAAAAATGTGACTTAATTTTCCTGTAGCCCAAATCTACTTTACCTCTTCTCATATCCTCCTCAATATCCTCACAATTTCCTTTTATCCACTCTTCTTTCGCTAGCTTGCATTTCCTATTAATTAAGTTCCTTAGTTCCTTATATTTTTTCTGTCCTGCTTCTGTGTTTCCAATTTTAATTTTCCTTCTTGCTTCTATCATTTCAACTATTTCTTCCGTGATCCATTCCCTCCTACCTGCCCTTTTCTTTGTGCCTAATACTTCATTTGCTGCTGTAGTTAACCCATTTCTGATTTCCCTCCATTCGCAATCTATGTCGTTCCTAGATGTTCCATTAGCCATGATTTCTACTTTCTGCTTGTACTTTTCACATACATCAGCTAATTTTAACCTATCGACATCTACTCTGACCTGTTTAGACTTCTGTAATTTCTTGAATTTGACCTCTGAGTCCAGGACTACTAAATTATGGTCACTATCAATATCTGCTCCAGGGTAACTCTTACAATTCTTAATCTGGTTCCTAAACCTCTCTTTAACCAGTATGTAATCTATCTGATACCTCTCTATATCTCCTGGCATTTTCCACGTATATATCCTGCGCTTGTGATTCTGAAAAAGCGTGTTTGCTACCACTAGCTTATTCCTAATACAAAACTCTACCAATCTATCCCCTCTATCATTACGTGTTCCTATTCCATATTCTCCTACTATTGAAACTTCCTTTCCCTTACCTACTACGGCATTCCAATCTCCGGTTACAATTAGATTATCCTGTCCTTTAACGTTTGCTAACCTAGATTCAATCTCCTCATAAATGGATTCTACCTCCTCACCATCGTGACTTGAAGTTGGCATATATACTTGCACTATAACTGTGTCCGTTGGCTTCGTGTCTAATCTAATAGTTATAATTCTATCACTAACTTGGCAATAACTCTTTATTCTACATCCCAACTTTCTATTCATTATAAAACCTACACCGGTATGCCCATTATCTGATGCTGTGGTTATTAATCTGTATTCTTCTGACCACGTATCTACTTGATCTTTCCTCCTAACTTCACTAATCCCTACAATTTATGTATAATAAAATAAATGAATATATTTGAACATACAGTATAATTTCTCTTTTACCTAGTAGGAGATTCTGTTTAGTAATATGACACCCTCGATATTAAAGCACCTCATCTGATCTTCAGTCGGAAGATTGTGGGGCTGTTAATATATATATATACACAGTTTCATGCTTACTTGTATTTGGGGTATTATATTGGTGTATTATAGTGAATATTTTAATAATGGGTATTATAATGTTTTATTATTATTATTATTTCAATATTATATAGGAATGTGTACACCTAAACGTATTATATCTTTAGAAAAAGAATGCAAGCAAATTCTACATAAACATTTCGTAAAATAGTATAGAATATCACCGAAATACCGTAACTTAAAGCATTAAGTACAGCTCGTTTTTTTTAAATTGGCGGAGAATGACAGAAGTATACCCATCATAAATCAAAACCGGCATAATGCCTTGACCAATACAGTACATAGCAGTGCTATTCGAAATAGTATGGTATCAGTCGTGTAGCACATTGAATATTCCAGTGCAGTACATTTTTTTTTGCAAATTCATGAAAAGTATCACTAATATTATTTAAAAATTATAAGTCAAATATGGCGCCTATTTATCACTTAATAAAATTGAAAATAAATTCGAAATAAAATCACTTAAAATTCAGCTGACATTTTATATATTTATTTCCCACTTATTGAAAATATTGTTCAATGTTCGTATTTTTATTAACGATCGAATATTTAGATAAACTCTTACCTATTAGCTTTGGGTTGACTTTGAGCTGGGCATATTTCGATTTTGAACAAAATAACTTATAAAATATATATAAAATAACAATATAACTTTTATTTCAATAAATATAATTCTACCAAAACACGCTACGCTTCGGTCTTCTCCAAAGAATAAGTAGGTGCGTCTAGTGCAGAAGGTGTGCGTCCTAAGAAATGCAATGTTTAACAAATCACCACGCACAGTTATAACCATTTTATGCAATTAGAATGAATTCTTTGAAATTAATACAAATTGCAGAAAAGTTATACTAGAATACAAGAAATGTTGATAAATACTTATTATAGTATCATATTTATGTCATAATTAATTTGTACGATAGCTATAAAATAGTGACAAATTTAAATTTCTTAGACCTAGAGTATTTTTTGTTGTCTGGCACCACTGGTACTGTATAACTCCGATAAGCACAACCCTATGCGTAGACGACTACCAAAATTCTCCTCCAATTAAAAAAAAAAAAAGCTGTAGCTAGATGCGCATTTCGAAGGCGCTCATCTTCATTAGCACAAGATAAAAACTAAATAAATTACCTCTGTCACGAACCGTGATTGCTATACAATTTTACAATTAATTTTTATCTAAATAGTTTTCATCTTGTGCTACTGAAGATGGGAACATAGGCTTCGAAATGTACATCTAGCTACTTAATGCTTTGAGTTACGGTATTTTGGTGATATTCTATAACTATACTATTATTTAACACCGTAGTGATATTTTTTTAAATATTGTATTTATGTTTAGAATTATTTATAACAAATTACCAGCCAAATTAAAACCCAATATGAATGTATTCAAGTTCAAAGCAGCATTACGCATTGTAATCCTTGACAAACTTTAATATAATCTTCATGAATAAACATATCATTTTAAACTTTTGTGTTTTTTTTTAAATTTTTATAATTTTCAACTTTTATCAAGTGTTACTAATCACTTGTTATAAATGAAATTATTATTAATATGGCCTTTAGTCAGTGTACAGGTGATTAAGCTGATAGGATTTTTAATATTATGGATATATAATGCAGGTAGATTGGAATATTCTTTCGGTCTAATTCAAAATATAAACGCCCTTCACAGCACAGGTATAATTTTTTAGTTGGGGTCGCCGATTGCCGAATTACTACGTAATTTGTAGTCGGCAGATCAATCGACAAGTTGCTTATGTGCCGAAAGTAACGCCTCTTGCATCAAATTAACTCCAAACTAGGCATCATGAGGTATTATATAGTTGAAAGTGTCTACTTAACAGGTCCAAGCGTCTGAAACCTGCCAAATTCTCTTTTCTAAAATTGGTTCAAGCAGAATTTTGTTTTTGACATTTTTACCGCATCGTTAAAATTTATTATACGAATTATTTTCGTCTACATCATCGACTTTTATATAATGTAGTTACTTAATGTTAGGGTGTATATTGCTTTAAAAAATATATCCAATGCCAGATTTTCGTACAATTGTGAACATTTGAAATCAACCTTTTAAAAATTTAATGAACGTAGATAAATTTTGACGCAGTTTGATCGCTTTGAACAAAAGCCTAGTGAACTAGATTTAATCGGTTTTAATTGGGCTCTATTGGAATCTTATTGTTTTTACTTACTACTTAAATACTATAATACATACAACATATTGTTGCTATTGCAACAGTTCTCTTTCGTTTCTATAAATTATAATAACACAGCTTCTAATATAGTAAATATTTTAGTTGTTTTACATTGAATATTATTTTACAAAAGACATCCCTATATGAACTATAAAAATTCTAGTAGTAACAAACCCACAGGGCTAATTTTAGGTTTATATACCACAAATGGCCTGTATAGATTATAACCCAAATATCGTAACTCAAAACATTAAATAGCAGTGTTGGTATTTTGCGCGTAAAATATACCTGCGTTATAATCTCCCTGGTAAATTGCGCGCAGAACCTTTCAGCGGTCGTTAATCTCCCTAGTAAATTGCGCCTAAATGCACACCTTATGGACACTCAATATTCTGTATGTTTGAAAATATATTTCGCATTGTTTGTTGATATATAAAATAGAAGTTAATGTGTAAATATTTGGTCATTTGGTCCGTCATAAATCAATCATTTGGTCAGGTCGGGTCAGGTCAGGTCAGGTCAGGTCAGCTTTTACTGCTCGCAACTAACTCAAGACTGATTTTTGAATAAGAACAGTTTTGATCTTCAATTGAAAACTCATAATTACTCATTGGTTATTCCCCGAGAACTATATAGTGTCATGAATTGTACATTATGTAGCCGTCCCCCCAATATATTCAATAATGCCCTTCAATAATCCCCATGCCAGTACTATTAGCGAAACCTACCTGTGGACTACCCGTGGTTTTGGCAGGTACAGTTTGGCCAGTCTAAGCGCAATTTACCTAGGGGATTAACATTTTATAATCCTTAGTACACCGACTACCTGACTACTACGCGCAAAATACCTATGCCCTTAAATAGCTAGAAGCGCATTTCGAAGGCTATCTTCAGTAGCACAAGATAAAAACAAAATCAAATACCTTTGTGACTAATCGTGATTGCTATACAATTGAATAAAGAAGTCAACATGACAGAAGTATTTTAAAATACAACATATAATATGACCTATAAATCTTTTGAACAATACAAATTAACGATGAACGAAAGTAACAAGTAACGACAATAAGTAATGGGTATGCAATACTAAAATAACCAAACATTAAATTTAAAATAGTCCTTATTAGATAAATTAAATAGACAAGATGAAATTGGGCCCGAATCTAAATTTATTAAATTTGATATATATGTATGTATATACTGTCATAAGCATTTAACTCGGAATAATTCAAAACACGTTTAAGCAATTTAAGTGAACTAATCTTAGGATGACCTGAGTTAGTCAAAAATATGCTCGGCTACAGCACTTTTATCTATTCTATTTAATCTGAAATGAGCTAAATGCTCCTTAAATCTAGTTTCAATAGGTCTACGTGTTTGTCCTATTGTTCTAGAATGTTCTTAGGGCAGGTTCTGCACTCACATTATTTGAATGCACCCTCATATACATTTACATACACACACACATTTTGGGGACAACTGACCTGCAGAAGAATATGGACGGGCAGCCTTCAGAAACTCAACAACCAGCAGACAACAATCTTAGCATAAGAACCCTATATGTAGTGAGATGAAACTAGTGCTGGGCATTACCAACACTTTTACCGGTTTACCGGTAAAGGAGATTTTTACCGGCATCGGCATTTACCGGTAAAATGCCGGCAATAGTTTACCTTATATGCTTTAATGTTATTATTGGCTTCCAATGTACATTTATAATATACTATTGATAATTAGCGGTATGTATTGAAAAGTGATTTTGAAAAATAAATTGTTTGTCGTAAAACCAGGAAATGTGTGATTATGATAAAATATAAGATTGGACAGCTTATTCACGATTATTTAAGTTTCTTTAATATAAGTTTATTTAGTCCCGTAGATTAGAATGAAGGTAGTAGTTGTGAAGATATAAATATAATACCAAATATTTATTTAACTTTTAAAGATCATTTAGTCTTATGTACACTTATGTACAATTAATATTATTTTAGATATTACACAACATCACATTAGATATAGGCATCCTCAGGTTCTTTTTCTTTATAGCTAATAGCTACTGTCGACTTTAAAATATAAAGATCTAAGGATCTTTGC
This sequence comes from Leptodirus hochenwartii, assembly GCA_947310635.1. NCBI lineage: Eukaryota > Metazoa > Arthropoda > Insecta > Coleoptera > Leiodidae > Leptodirus > Leptodirus hochenwartii. The sequence goes on along the minus strand of OX371180.1, from coordinate 13,940,973 downwards.
TAAATCTTTGCTAAAGAATTAAAATCACTCTGCATTTAATCTCTATTTCAGAGTACACAAAAGTCTCATCTCTAAAATCGAAAAATCTCTAAATTTAAATTAAATGGTATTTTTTACCGGTAATAAATTACCAGCATTTTACAGGCACAGTACTAGATGAAATACAAAAGAAAAATGCAAGCAAAAGTGTAAAATGTCTAATAAGAAATAGAAACAAACAAATTGTTATATTTATTTATGGGACGTTGTTGTATATAAGTTAGCCACGATGTAGAACACATATTTCTGTTTATTTCTATTTCTTATTAGACATTTTACACTTTTGCTTGCATGTTTATTTTGTGTTTCATTTCAATAAATACAAATAGGTTTCTTATGCCAAGATTGTTATTTGCTGCTTGTTGAGTTTCTGAACGCTGCCCTCTATATTCTTCTGCAGGTCAGTTTTCTCAAAATATATATATGTGTGTGTGTGTGTATGTAAATGTATATGAGGGTGCATTCAATTAGTGTCAATGGAGAACCTGCCCTAAGAGCAGGTATAAGGTATATTCTAACATGTAACAACAATAAACATTGGTTTGTCAAACCTAAAATAACTAAAAATAAATAAAATAAAAATAAATTTAAAAATAGTTTTTATTAAATAAATTAAAAAATAAATTAAAATTGGGCCTGAATCTAAGTTTATTAAATTTGATATAGATTGATGCATGTTCATAAGCACTTTCATAAGCATTTAACTCGGAATAATTCAAAACACTTTTAAGTAATTTAAGTGAACTAATTTGAAGAGGATGGTCTGTTTCAAAAATATGCTCGGCTACAGCACTTTTATGTTTTCTATTTAATCAGAATTAAGCTAAATGCTCCTTAAATCTAGTTTCGATTGGTCTACGTGTTTGTCCTATATATACTTTATGACAACTAGAACAAGATATTTAATAAATACCAGATTTTTTATTGAAATCAATCAAATCTTTGAGATTTCTTATCAAATTAGCAAGACTATTAGAAGTATTATATGTTACTTTAAAATTACATTTATTTAAAATACTATCTAAACCACGTGTAATTATAGTATCAAATGGTAATTTAACAAATTTTGGAGTTGAATTATTAGTTTGTTCTAAACTACTAATATTTCTGATATCTCTTGTTCTTTTAAATTTATAATTTTTTAAGAATAGCCATTTTGCACTGCTATATTTCAGATATTATTTAATTCAATGTTATATTTATCATTAGATAAAGGAAAATTTAATAAGCGGTTAATTAATAAATTAAAAGCAGCATATTTATGTTGACGACAATGATTTTAATCTTTCCGTATATAGCAGTCCATATTTGTAGCTTTTCTATATATATCATAGTGTAATTTATTATTATTTCAAATCACTAAAACATCTAAGAATGGCAACTGATTAATATTTTCGATTCTAAAAGTAAATTGAATAGAGGAGAATTTAGAATTTAATATTTTAATAAAATCATCAATATTAGATTGTTCAGTATCAAACTGTAAGAAAATTAATTTTAGTTTCTTTTAATTTAGTTTTAAAATAACTCATAAATAAATTGTATAATCGTCACTACGATATTAAATAATTGTACAATAATATCACCCAAAAACCGTGACATAAAGCATTTATTAGCTAGATGCGCATTTCGGAGACTATGCCCCAATCTACAGTAGCACAATAATAGAACAAATAAAGATACCTCTGTCACTCATCGAGATTGCTATATAATTTTGACGCCCATTTTAGTGAGCTGCAAAAAATGTCGGTTGTTATAAATAACCGAACGAATTTAGTAAAAATTGCATATCCCGACCAAAATCTTCCAAGTAGGTAATAAAATGAATTTTATTTCAAATATAATGTATTTACAAATCACACAAATTATCTGAATATTTTAAATTATAGACGAATATTTCGATTTTACAAATTCTACACGAAAAAGAGAACATTTTCTTCTCCATGAAAAGAAAAAGCGTGCATGACTTGCATAAAGCCAGTAAGTATATATAACAATCATGTCTGATTTTTATTAAATACTATATTTTGTAAAATGTTTGTGATATTAGGTTATATTATCTGTTTATTTAAAATTTACGTAAACCAGTTCGCAAGACACAAAGAAAATTATTACGTCACGTGCGAGTTAAAAAAATAAACGTACGGAACGAATAAATTTACGAAGCCAGAAATCTACAAAAAAAAATCGGCAACAAGGAAATTGTACATATTTTCGATCCACCTCACTTCATCACAGGCATTAGAAATAATTTGTCTAGTGAACGATGTCAGGTTTAGATGGAAAGAAAAAAAAGTGCAAGAAGCAACATGGGATCACCTTATTAAGTTATTTGAAATGGTGAAGGCGATCTTGATACTCGCATGTATGAAAAACTAACTGTTCAACATGTATATATAGAGAATTTATTAAAAAAATGAAGGTGAAATACGCGACTCAAGTTTTCGCTCGTCGAGTTTTCTGTATATCCACTATGCGTGGATTATGCAAAAGAAGGCTAGGATAAATTGCCTCGAGCTGCCATTAACACCGCCGACTTTTTACAATTTGTGGACAAACTCTTTGATTGTGTCAATGGAATGTCGATCCATCCAATTCGTGGCAAGGATTTGAAATGCGCTTTTTTTAGTTTTTTGTGTAAGAATTAAGTTTTATTGTTCAAATTTTATATTCATAAAAGATACCTCCTATGTATACATATTTTATTGCTAGCAAAATAAAAATATTTCTATTATATTTTAGAATCAGAGCGGAATTACATTTCCACAAATTTCAACGTCCAGGCCTGTTGCAATCTGATGCTGATTATAGAACGTGAATATATTTATATTTGTATTTATGTTATGAGATTGCAAACAGCTCGAAGCCAGTGAAGCTATCTGAGATCTTGAAGATATTAGGAATATATGGGAAGAGTCCAATGCCTGTTACTTTAGCGGTTCGCTATTCTGCTAAAGCTTAGTTAATTGTATCCAAACTAAGTATGATACCTAATGATACCTATTTAAGAAATAGAAAAAAAAATGTGTTGCATAATAATGTTTCATCACCATTTATTACTGTAAAAAGAGGCATACCGCAAGGTTCCGTTCTTGGGCCTACTTTATTCATTATATACATTAATGATTTTTATCAATACATAACTATTGCAAGACCTATATTACATGCTGACGACACCTCGCTAGTATATACTGATTCGTGTGTTGACGATGTTAACAATCAACTAAGACAAGCGCAAATGGAAGCTACACATTGGTTTGTTGAAAACGAGTTAAGCCTAAATGAAAATAAAACGGAAAATATTGTATTTAGTTTGAGCCTAAAAAAATCTAGTGTTAAGTTTCTCGGTGTGTATTTGGACTCTAAACTCACCTGGGATATCCATGTTGACAAGCTAGCAGGATCATTAAATTCTAACATATTTGCCTTAAGGAATATTATACAAAATGTATTTTTATCAACTGCCCTAACTGCCTTTCACGGAATGATCCAAACAAGAATATCTTACGGGTCCTAGCGTGGGGTTGTAGTGCTCATTCTAAACGCATATTTGGTGTGCAAAGAAAAGCGCTGCGTATAGTATGTGGATTAAAATTTCGTGAAGATTGTAAGTCTACATATATAAGCAAACAAATTTTGACTGTACCTTCTATGTATATCTTAGAGTGTGTTGTTTATTTGAAAAATTAATTTATATGATTCTCGTTATATGTGTCATAATGATGTTCACTCTTATAATACTAGAAATCAACTTAACATTAGATCTAACTATAATAGAATACAAAAATCTATCAGCAGTATTTGTTATTACGCTCCCCGATTTTATAATAAACTTCCGCTATCAATAAAAAACTATGACATAAGTGTATTTAAATCAGGGCGCATTTCTTAAAAAATAACATAATAGTGAGAAATCTTACCTAAAATGAATGCAAAATGATTAAATTCAATCATTTCTTAAAAGTGAATTCCACTCTTCTATCTTTCATTGATATAAGCTTTTCCAAAACTTTTTCGTTAAAATTGTGAATATCTCGCAACACATTTTTATTAATACACATCATCGCCAACGCGTTTAAACGATCATTACCCATAGCATTTCAAAAAAGTCTTGATTCTTTTAGGTGTTGAAAAACTCTGATTCAGCAGTGGTCATCGGGGTTGTTAAAATAATTTTAAGTATTTTTATAGTTTCCGGGAAAGTTTCACTGAGATTATTTTGTAGCAATAACGAAAGAAAATTTGTGGCTCCAATTATTTGATAAAAATCCGGACGCGAGTAAATGACTTCTAATTCTGTTTTTAATCTGGTTTTATTCAAAAATGGATATGCATGACACACGATTTCCAAAAGGTCCACTGGAAATTGTTTAGAAAATATTGACTTCGATTTCGTGTTAAATAACTCAGCGGCTTGTACATGGCCACGATATGAGAATCTGTCCTTCATCTGTGTTATAATTTTTTTTGTAAATGTCTCTTGTAAAACGCCGCGTGAATGTCCGGTTTTGAGCACTCCTTGCACAAGTTTGCGATAAATTTTAATCAGGCAATGGCCTACCTAATTCTTTAATTTTTACTTTGTCCACAAGAGAAAGTCTACAAAACTCTATTTTCAATGAAGAACTACCACTATTCATTTTTATTAAATTATTTCTATTAAATATATTCTTCGAAAAACACGTGGCAAAATCATACACAGAACAAATGATACTGTCTAATCTGGCTATTCTATATCAATTTATAACATATATATATACTCTCTGTATATATATATACTACTCTCTCTTCTCTCTGAACTTCTCTAAGCTGTTAAAGAAGCGCGACATCCAATAGATCGGTCGCCTGCACTCTATGATACACTCATCTCATTATCTGCACTAATTGCATATGTACTGTATATATGTATTTAACTGTACTGGCAATGGATAGCCGCTGGGAATCTGTGACATATATAAGACAATAAAGCAAGGTTCGAACCGAAGAAATAGAAGATATACGGCATATGGTCGCTCTCACCGATTGCTTGCAATAGAGTCAGATGAGTGTATATTCATTTAACCTGTACTGGGTGGCGCTGATCACGCAGCGGCACCAAATTAACGATATATCTATACCATGCGAACGATAGATACAGAGAGATACAGCATCGATAATGTGACTTGCAATGCATACCACAACGAACGCCACACCGAACGAACGCCACAACGGACGTTGTGTTGATTGTTATCGCGGCACAAGCTTTATCTTTTAGGAAAAATAATGCCAAGATAAAATATCGCAATACAATTATATATCTACGGTGATGCGCTCAATGTGCAGGAGAGGCGCGCGGCCCTGCGGCCTGCATAAGGAACCGCCACTGATTTAAATATGAAGTGAAGAAACTTCTTATAGAAAACGCTTTGTATAGTGAACATGAATTTTTATATACTGATTTATTATTTTAACCCTGTATAGTATAGTTAATAGACTAATGTGACTTGTGTAATCTCTTTGTAGAATTTTGACACCAATAAATTATTATTATTATTATTATTATTATTATAGTATAGAGGATAGGTGGCGCTGAACTACGGTCACTCATCCAAGCACTGACCAGCAGGACGTTGCTTAACTCTAGTTATCGATGCTCAATGCGTAACCCGCATAAGCTACTCGGCACTATTGAAAGAATTAATATCTTCCGTGCATCCTGTTTGTCTTCTTCAATTCAAATCATTCAAAGCCCAAGGAGATACATATCGCCAACAGTCGCCAACAATTTACACATAGTGGTCACGTATTATATGATTGGTACAGATTAGAAGAATTATGTTCAATGCGAAGATTCATTAATATAATTTAGTATTCACGAATCGCAACAATACAAACTCTATCAAACTGAATTGCAGGTGAAACAAGGAAGTAGACAACTTGCGTTTGCCTCTATCTATGTTATTTTAATTATATTGTTATCATGATGAATTTCTGTATAGTGAAATGCGCCCAGCTTACATTATGCTAGTAAGACTTGATTGATTTTGAAATATAGATATAGAACTGCCCGAATTCCCGTGAACTCCAAATTTAATTGATAGAAAGGTTATCTACACTGAGTCATTATAACTAAAATACGCTTTCACATCATCGAATACCAAATATGAAATCTTAATGGGTCGAAATGTAAATTTGCGAATCAAAATTTTCACTCGGAGATTCTTACAATAGTTTAACAATCCATAAATATATAGTCACAAAATACATTGTCCTTTAAATGATTTGCAGAAATTATAATTGAAATAATAAAATCTGCACTATTTTGAATTATTTGTTTGGATAAGTTTAGTAAAAAATTGTACCACATGCATAGACAATATCTTCGAAAATATATGCTTCCCGAAAAGCTCGACTCAAGCATTAGACGAATAAATAAGCTGTCAGAAACCGCAACTTATGAAGGTTTTTACTAATGACAATGACTATATATGTGTACACGTTACAAGTCCATGTATGAAAATTAATCAACTTTAAACGGTTAAGCTACGTGTGTCGACATTTTTCGATATCTCCCTCTCCCGTACTTAACATAACTGAAGACTGCGTTGGTTTATTGACCATATACGGTAACGAAATCTTAACAGCTTTTCATTTGACAGCTATCGTTGCGCCATTGTCTCACCATAAGCAAGATCTTAATTGAATTCAACACGCGGGTTGTGAGTAGTACTTCACTCGCGAACCGTTCAATCAAATGACGGGCGTATTGTGACGATGTTTTGCAACGACCTATAGGTCACTATGAACTAGTTCGTGAACTATGAACTACATGATGAACGGTGTACTTATTGATGTAATTGTACTACGTCCAGAACCCGTCGTGTACCAAACCGTTCATGAATCACAACGGCCTGTAAAGGATGCAGTATAGTATACATTACATATACAGTACTAACATTTATTTTGTGATAAAGTGTGTTGGTGAACGGAACGAAATAGGAAACTCGATGCAATATTGCAACAGCAGCATTGCCGAGCTGAGTTACAATTTATATGTTGGTATCAGATTTCATTTGAAATAATATAATTAATATATTCGCAAGATTAAATATGTTCTTAAAAATGTCATGCCATAGCAAATTTTTGCAATAATGCAAAAATAAACATCTAAATCTTATAGTTCTTCTATTTCATACTGAGTGCAATGCAATCACTTAATATCAAATCAAAGCTTTGAAGTTTAAGCAGAGAAGATTCGGAACAGCAAATATAAATTATAACGCCAAACAAAACGATTCTATCTAATTCATTTTATTATAGTTTGTACATTTAATTTTCAAGTGTTAGTAAAGTAGTAAACATTTTCATCAATAACTACCAATAAGTATTTTAGATAGTATAGTATACATTAGTATAGCAGTATAGTATACATTACATATATAGTACCAATAGCAGTACTAACATTTATGTGATAAAGTGTGTTGGTGAACGGAACGAAATTATATTTCCTTATATATATATGTTTTGTATAAATTATAAACTTTGTTGTTTTTTCTTCCTCATTCTTAATTCAAAATAAGTATTGTAATATTTCCATTTATTTATTTTTTACTATTTAATATTTTTATATTGAGAAAAAACGGGATTATTTTCAATATGTGCATGTATTTCATATAGGTTGTGAACTAGTACATTTTAAAAAGATGTTAGTAGTTGACGACCTATAGTTTGTGAACGGTACATTGAAATGAACTATGAACTACGAACTAGGTCCTCAAAGTGACCTACAGTTTGCCATCGCTACTGTCGACTCATATGGCAAACTAATATAACTGGAACTGCACAATGAGAATTTTGCAAACCAATATCAACCAAAGAAATTCTAACTGATCGCAACAAGATGAATGTCATTCCTAGAGCACCCGCCATATGTTCATTTTGACAATACCTCTCCGTAGCCTAAAAACTATAGAATTTCTCAGAAGGGATTGGTCAAGTACAACCGATGCTCAAACGATTGGAAGGTAATAAAATCAAAAGTGCATGCAAAATCCGATCTAACCATTTATGAGACCTACGGCTACAAGTCAGATGAAACAAATTATTTAACTTTACTATTGTATAATTATTAAATATTATCTATAATATCAACTTCAAAGAAAAGTAGTTAAAGTATGTATATAATGATATATACATACTTTAATCAAGCAGGATATTCTCCAAAATTTCTATGCTAATAAAAATTTACTTGCCGCTCAAATAGCTATAACAATAGTACCAATTATAGTCTGTATATTTATATCCATCATGATTTAACTCGGGGTACACTAGCTACTCAAATTAACTTGTTTAAATCAAGTAATGAACTTATCTTTACTGATAAAATTTAGATTTCGTTGCGATCATGCTAAAATTCCATCATACCATCAACTTGTAGCACCGCAGCATAAAGCACTGTGTGATAAAAGCTGCATCTTATCTGCTATCCGATCTCTTATATTCACCATTGGATAGTCAATATAGACTTTAACAACGACCATCGTTTCTCTTTATCATTGAATGACATCTGCTTCTCCAGATTTGAAAATCTAAGATATTTAGATTGAGATAATAATCAAAAGTCTTATCATTTTCTGTGATCCACACGAATTGTAAGGAATAAAACCTTGTGGGAGGAACAGCAAAGCAATTCAACTAGACTGTATTTATATGGTAGATAAAGAGGCCTTAGCAAACTTTATAAAGGAATAAAGTACACAACATTTTCATACTGTTTTGTTTAGAAACTAGATATTATTTGATTGAAAAAATGCTGAAGAAGTAACTTTTAAAAACATATAGTGGGAACAAAATTGTTTTGCAAAACAAAATTTCAATACCTTTATTACATGTGCGATAGTCGCGCCTTACTGCTGGAGAAGAAATGAATTATAGTGCATAATGTACTAAACTAAAAAAGTAATATGGCCGGGTCTGATATTAATAGGCAAGGGTCTAGTTTTAGATCTTTATATATAATGTACAATGGTTCTTATAGTGGTAGGTTCCGCAGCTAACCAAACATTAGCTTTTGAAAGCAGCTATTCATCGATACTAACGTATTCTTGTTGGCTTGCTGATAGAAATCTATGACCATTTAACCGTAAAGAAATTACTTCTTTATAATAATATAATATAACACATTTAGTACAGTAAAAATCCCTATTTACACCCATTGTGTTGCCGTATATCCATACTCTATTCTATTACTACAAGTGGCAAGTATTGGTGTCCAAAAAGGCATTTTAAAGATCACTATGATATATTATGTTAGATGAAATTTCAAATGCCATTCAATAAGTTTTGTAGATTTTACAGTTGCTTTTGATGAAAATGTTAAATATTTTCATTGGTAGTTATATTTTATTGTATACCAAAGATTTTTGGACTTTAGCGCGTATTATTTCAGGTCAAGCGTGAAAGGTCTAAGCATCCGCTTCACGAAATATTTTAGTGAGATAAAAAAATGATTACAATAATGTAGTTATTATTTCTTTTTGCTTTGTGCAGCTAATGTAAATATTTGGAAGTATTTAGTTCAGTTTTAGTATACAATTGTATAGCAATCACGATTGGTGACGATTTAGTTTTTATCTTGTGCTACTGAAGATGGGGGCATGGTCTTCGAAATGCGCATCTAGTTACTTAATGCTTTAAGTTACGGTATTTGGGTGATATTCTATACTAATATTTAACACCGTAGTGATAATTTATAAAATAATATATAATTATTTGAAATTATTAAAAATTTAATATTCTATTATATATTGAAGCTAATGAACTAGCGATGTGTAGTTCACTCGCGAACCGTTCACTCTGAACGATTCAATCAAATGACGGGCGTACTATGACGATGTTTTGCAACGACCTATAGGTCACTATGACCTAGTTCGTGAACTATGAACTACATGGTGCACGGTGTACCTATTGATGTACTTGTACAAGGTCTTGAACCCGTCGTGTACTAAACCGTTCATGAAACACAACGGCTCGTAAACGATACAGTATAGTATACATTACATATACAGTACCAATAGCAGTACTAACATTTATGTGATAAAGTGTGTTGGTGAACGGAACGAAATTATATTTCATTATATATACGTTTTGTATAAATTATAAACATTGTTGTTTTTTCTTCCTCATTCTTAATTCAAAATAAGTATTGTAATATTTCCATTTTTTTTTTACTATTTAATATTTTTATATTGAGAAAAAACGGGATTATTTTCAGTATGTGCATGTATTTCATATAGGTCGTGAACTAGTTCATTAAAAAAATATGTTAGTAGTTCACGACCTATAGTTCGTGAACGGTACATTGAAATGAACTACGAACTAGGTCCTCAAAGTGACCTACAGTTTGCCATCGCTATAATGAACTGGCTGGAGAGTATGCGACGTTCATATTTGATAAATCCATGCTTCTCGAAAACCAATTAAAAATGAAACATTTGTCGACGTATATGCGACGCTCATTTTTACTCAGTATCAAAAAATCAGGCACAAACAATGCATTATTGTATGCATTTTCCAACAAAAATCTGGCAGGTATCGAATAATTAAGTTTTAATTAAATAATTATACTTAATCAGAAAGGAAATTCGAAAGAAAATGATATATCATGCTGTGCGAATTAAAAAGAATTTGGCTAACAGTCAATATTTGCAACATTATTAAATTATTTAAGCTAAAACTCTCGAACAGATTAGTTTATTGTTTAAAATCTAGTTTCTATTTATAAATATCTAAGTCTGCATTTGTGAAAATAAAATTTATATATTTTTTCAATGAATAGTGAAACATTTTCAAATTATTATAAAAAATGATTAATGACTTCAAATACGAAGACACAAGTAGTATAGATTATTATTAATCGTGTGTATTATATGCAATTTCTTTTCTAAAGCTTCTTGCGAATATTATTATTTCTTGCTATAATTCTTTCTAGATGAATATAAAAGACCTTGGCTAACGACTGTTACACTAATACCATCAACGTTGTTTTTGTTTTCCGTCAATGTTGAGAACGGCATTTCTGGCCGACATCCCAAAAAAAGATCAAATTTCAGTCGATGTTCTCACGAACCGAGACTCGAGAGCTGCACGTGTTGTTTTGTTGTTGCTTGTGATGCTGTACCGCTATGAAGCATTGCGTGCAACACGTGGTTACCAAAGATGAGATGAAACAGACGAAGATAATCCACACACTTATCTCTGATAGCTTCAGATATAAGTAGTTTTGTTCAGTATACATATTTTCTATAGTGCAGAACTCTTAGACAAACCAGAATGCATCAAGTAATAACTAAGACTGCAATAGAATTCTTTTAATTATAAGACACTGTAGCAATATATTAATTATCTTATAATTAGCCGTTTTATAAACAGGGACAATAGATTTATATCCGTAAATATAACAATCATAAAAAATTGTTCTAAATACATCGCTTCTAGTTTATAATGTTCTAATATACGTACATTAAATTAGATATCGTTGAAATATTTTTTCTCCAAATTGTAGTTGACCGATATTTCAGCGCGAAATGATACGATCAAATTGTAATGCATAATATAATATTCTAAAACCAACTATGATTATAGTATAGAATATCAACCAAATATCGTAACTTAAAGCATTAAATAGCTTAACTAATTTAATTAATTAATTGGATTAATTAATTAAACTATTATCGAAGAAAACAAAATTTGGATTAAATTGATTTTTTTTATTATAGAAAATGAATAAAACCAAAATTAAACTATAAAATTATGCAAATAATAATTATCAGTATATTTGACAATATTCATATGTCTATGATATAATATATATGTAGGACAGGCATAACACCCAAATGCGCGTTGAGGAAGATACAATTCTAATGTCATCTTGTCAAAAAGCAAGCCGAAAACAAACATGGGGTTTGTATGTATATACGATTACTGACACAACATTATTAACATTTATAATAAGAGAATGGAGATAGCGTGTATATGTGCGTCAGTGGCGGCTCTTACCATTGCAATCGAGGGGGGCGTATTTCTTAAAAAATAACATAATAGTAAGAAATCTTACCTAAAATGAATGCAAAATGATTAAATTCAATCACTTCTTGAAGGTGGTATTCCGCTCTTCTATCTTTTATTGATATAACTCCTTGCACAAGTTTGTAATAAATTTAAATCAGGCAATGGTCTACCTAATTATTTAATTTTTACTTTGTCCTCAAGAGAAAGTCTACAAAACTCTATTTGCTATCAAGAATTAACTCTTTTTAATTTTATTAAATATATTCTAGGAGAAACACGTGGCAAAATTGTACATACGTAACTACATAGAACAATGCAACTGTCTTATCTGGCTATTCTATATCCATTTTCCTGTATACTAGACCAGGCTTCTCTGTTGGAACGCTAAAGAATATTTGTGGCCCAGAATAGCTTAAAACAACGATATATTCTTAGCTGTAGAAGCAGCGTGACGTCACGTTGCTGTGGCAACCCGGGCCGCTAGTTTGTTTGCGGCATACATATATGTATACTGCATACAGTCGCTCTCACTCTATCGCTTGCAATGGCTAGGATGAGTGCATATACACTTAACTCATACTTGCTCGTCGCGAAACCGTGTAGTGTTGAATGCTATCGCAATGTAAGTTTTATCTTTTAGGAAAAATAATACCTAGATAAAATATCGCAATACAATTATATATCTACGGTGATGCGCTCAATGTTCAGGGGGGGGGGGCGCGCGCCATGCGGCCTCGAAAGAAACAGCCACTGATGTGCGTTATGTATAAACCCAAATTTTTTTGGTGCTTCATATGTTTCGACTGAGCGCATTTCAGAGAGTTGACAGGTTTTTTCAAAACCAATTCATAGCATATATAGAATGACATTCTTAAAAAATTCTACAGGATTACAGAAAATCCATTATATTATCTCAAATACTCTTGCTACTCTTAAGCTATTATAAAATTGTTTGCCGGCCATTTCGATTCCTCCATAAATTAATTTAAATCTTTTAAATAGACGAAATTTAAATATCCTTTAATAATTTTGAAATAAAGAAGTTATAAAAAGTATGTTTCAACGTGTGCTAAAATAATTTATCTAGAAGCATCTGAGAGTAAAATGAAACAAAAAAAAATTTAAGGAGGAGAATTTTACAAATTTGCTTGAAATCGAATTCAATTGCAATGAATTTTTTATTTATGTAACATAAGAAATTCATAAAATATACGTCAAAAACTCCAATTTAAACACGTAGATTCAGCGAAAACAAAAAGAGAAAATTTGAAATAAAACTTTCATGGCCAATAAAGAAAAGCTCAAGAAAAAACCATTACGGTATTCGAAAATATGAAAGACTAAACTGAGTAAGTTAATAACAATGACGACCTAGATATGAAGAAATCATTGATTAATACCGAAAATCGAATAAAACTAAAATTACAGCAGTTGTCGGATAATGGCAACTAATACTCAATATGATGAAACCATAAAAAATTATTGCGAAAAGCATAAATTAATAAATCATTTTGTAAGGGATACGTATTTACGTATATTATTTAATAATGGTGAAATGAATTAGTAATCGCTTTAAAAAATATTTCAAATCAATTTGTAACTTCATTTCACTATCTATAATAAATCTTTAGGTGGATTTATTATATGTAACTGATATATGAACTCATCTAGCTAATGGTTTTCTTCCATCACGCTAAAATGAAGCAACACGTGTATATACCACCCTATATAGTTCAAGCTGTAGAGGAATGCGGCCTTTTCACATGTGGGTGTATTTTCCTTCGGTAAAAGTTAAGTGGTCGTCCTATTAAAATAAATTTACCCCAACTCAGCCCCTGCTAATTCTTATCCTACAAATCTCAATTATGTATAATATGTATAAGAATGTCAACATATAAAAACACATGTTCAATTATATAAATAATAATATAAATAAATAATATATTATGTATTATTTAATATACAAAGAATTATTTACTATTTATTTTAAAAAATTTAAAAAATTGTACGACTTTAGGCGATATTCATTATTAGATAAATTAAATTAATTAATGCTATATTTGAAGTGTATTTATTATGACGATTGTATAAGTTAATTTCGTGAAATATATGGCATTTTAACAATAATTTGTATTAAATTAGATTGTGATTATATGTGAACAATGAATACTGACTATATGCACAATTATTATTAATGGAATACTATGCATAAATATGTATAAAATAAATACAAAATACTGACTATCCATTGCTGAGATTATATAGATAGAATTTAAAATTGATTTAGCATAATAATGCTCTTCGTTACTATATTTAAAGAAAACAAACAGGTTATGAAGTAAAATATGTTTGTAAAACTCGTATTTTTGAAAAAAGTACAATCACTTATATCTTCTTCAAAGAGAAGATGTATATAAATTTGCCATTGTTACACACTTTGTAATATAATATAATACTTCGCTACCAATTGGTTACCCAATTTCAGGACTTTAGTGTATATCTTTTGTTATGGTTATACCTAACAGTTCTTGAACAAAAAAGGGAATACGTAGTTTAGACTGTCCTTTTCGCTGATAGTTAATATAAGCACTTTCACAGTCTATCAGTGGTGAACACGTGCGATGCTATAAGCTTGTAGCAATAATAATGACTAGGGAGGTGTATTGTTGTCCAAAATATTGCGGAGGATTGATGGAGGTTGTTACGACGAGGTAGAAGCCCTTTTACTGTGCAGCTATATCAGTAAAGTAGTCTCTACAGAATCGTATTAAGACAATATTTAATTAACTAAGACTAGAATATTCAAGGAAAAGTTGATAGTTGATAGAAAAAGAAGAGTTGATACTTCATTTAAAAATGACATAACAGAATGGATTCGTAAAATTATAACGAGAGACAAAATAATTACGAAAAATAATTCAATTTGGTTTGTATTATATTATTGCAGTGAACAAACCAATGATTTAATTTTATAAATTACGTTGCTAAAATAAAAGTGAAAATAATCGACAGCAATTTGGACCAATAATTAAGTTTCATTGAAATGATCTATGAAAACAAATATACAAAAAAAATATGAACTATTTTATGTTGTATTTATACATTTGTGTTTAAAATGAGACTATTAGTTCAGATGCGACGAACAATAGACAAGAATGTGTAAATAGGGCAATAACAAGACTCACATTAATAGTAATGCTTATAGATGTACTTCATTGAAAAGAATTCTACAAAGATCTTAATTTCGGTCCACCTACCCTTCCCTTTGCATCGACTTCTATATTTAACTGAACACTCCCTGTTAAAATTATACGAGTATACGAGTAGTTATAATATAAATATAAAGTGAAAGGATACCATAAAATTTCTTTTTAATACGATCCTGCTATGCGTAAGATAAATATAGCTCTTTTGGGAACAATACTGAAGTTAAATAATTATAGAATGGAATCTTATGTTGAGCAAATTTACTATAGAGGTAACTCTAATAATTCGTGTAAATTTTTTGCAAATATCTCGCCTAATCTATACAATATAAAGAACACATTTGTCGAAAATACTATGCGAATAAAAAGCTCTTTTCTTAAAAGCAGTTAGTAAATACTGTGCAAAATTACACAAATGTTTTCCTGAAGTGAAACTTCTATAGGCGCGGTAGGGCAAATTGGTCTGAACGTCACGAAAAGTGAAACGCACGCTACGCGCATGCGCCGCGTGTACTGTGTGTATACGTAGCATAAAGCAACCAGTAGACGCTTGCGTATTTTATTATATATTACACAAGCACAGCTTAATCTTTTAGCTAACAATTTGTTTATCAAATTCGCGATGAGCAGGTTGAAAGAATGAAAATTTTGTGTATGATGCACTATTGGGTGCATTTCTATTTGTCGATGGCTCGCTCAGCTGTATCAGATTAATTTCGTTGATCTCTCACACCGCGTGTATCTTCACGAGTAGACGGCATGCCTAAATCAGTGGTATTAAAATTCTCTATACCACTCACTATGTCCTCACTTAACTACGGTATCGATTCATCCAGTGTATTTGAGGTCTTTGGAAGGTTATGTTGTCCACCGTGTTTCTTTAACGCCCTTTGCCTGGCTCGATACTCTCTACTTCTTTTCAAGGTACTTGTTGGCACTTTTCTTGGCGGTTTATTCGCTTTCTTCCGTTCTCTAAAGACTCGCACTCTGTCTGTACTAACTTGTCTTTTTCTCCATTTCACTTTTCACACAATGGAAATTGTGTGAAAAAAATAAAATTAATATATGAAAAAAAAAAAACGTTAACAAATGGAAAAAAAGCAATACATAAAATCAACTTTTCCTGGGAGCTAAGAAGTTTCACTTCTACCGCGCGAGAGTCTCACGCATATTTTTTTTATGTCTCTTTATTATCAATCAGATGCTAAAATAGAAGAAATCCATAATAAAATATTATGATGTCATCGGCGAGTTACCTATAGGAAAAAAGGGCAATTGCCTGGGGTCCCTATCAACAGGGGGGGCCCAAAGTCCCCAAATCAATATTCTATAAACACTTTTTTTTAAGGAAGAACTTACCCACTTTGTACATTTTGCGAAAAATGAAAATTTAAATTCTTCTTTATTAATGCATAAAGCAATTTAAGAAGGGCTAGTTTCTACGTTTCCTAATGTGGACATAATTTAAAAAATATATTTAGCAATACCTGTTTCTAACGCATCCGCAGAGTGTTCTTCGAATGTACTTAAAAGAATTCAAAAATATGAAGAGGCTTGTTGAATCTGGATGTTCGCTTTTTGTGCATGATTTGGATTTTTAAAGAAATTGCATAATTACAATTTGATAATACGTTTATTAAGCACAAGTTTCGAGGATGTATAGTACCCCATCATCAGCCAAATTATATTACACTACAACAAATTTATAGAAACACAGATAAGCAAATAAAAATTTTAAAATTTAAGTATGTGTTCGAACATGATGTATGATGTTTAGGTTAACAGGTAACAGCTTAGTTGTTATATACTCACAATTGAATTTATTTATTACATCATGTAAAACATCTAAGAAAGGTAACTGATTATTATTTTCGATTTCATAAATAAATTTAATTATTAGAAATAATAATATATTAGAATTTGATATATATAGAAAAGCTGCAAATACGGACTGCTATATACAGAACGATTCAAATCATTGTCGTCAACATAAGTATGCTGCTTTTATTATTTTTTATTTAACCGCATATTAAATTTTCCTTTATCTAATGATAAATATAACATTGATTTAAAAATATCCGAAATATCGCAGTATAAAATGGCTATTCTTATAAAATTATAAATAACATATTAAAAAAATTTAAAAGAACAAGAGATATCAGAAATATTAGTAGTTTAAAACAAAGTAATAATTCAACTCAAAAATTTGTTAAATTATCATGTGATCCTATAATGGCACGTGGTTTAGATAGTATTTGAAATAAATATAATTTTAAAATAACATATAATAGTTCTAATGTTCTTGCTAATATTCTAGGAAATTCCAAAGATTTGATTGATTTTAATAAAAAATCAGGTATTTATGAAATATCTTGTTCTAGTTGTCCTAAAATATATATACGAGTAGGACAAACACGTAGACTAATTGAAACTAGATTTAGCTCATTTCAGATTAAATAGTAAAGATAAAATTTCTTAAAAGTGTTTTGAATTATTCCGAGTTAAATGCTTATGAAAGTATATACATGCATAAATCTAAATTTAATTTAATAAATTTAGATTCAGGCCCAATTTTATGTTGTCTATTTAATTTATTTAATAAAAACAATTTTTTAATTTATTTTTGGTTAGTTTAGGTTTGACAAACCAATGTTTATTGTTGTCACTTGGTAGTTTTATTAATTATTAATTTATATTGTTTTAAAAGATTTATAGGTCATATTATATCCCATTTTTGAAATACTTCTGTCACGTTGACTTATTTATTTAATAGTATATCAATCACGATTGATTGACAGAGGTATTTTATTTAGTTTTTATGTTGTGCTACTGAAGATGGGGGCATAGCCTTCAAAATGTACATCTAGCTAGTTAATGGTACGGTATTTGGGTGATATTCTATACTATTATATCTACAATAATAATTATTATTTAGCTTTTTGCATGGGTAAGATTATACCGAAGGCGTGGGATTTCCCCCCGAAGAAAAACTCAACACTATACATAGGGCCTCCAAATACAAATTTGCCCTTCATTTGCATGAAGCCAAAACGCGCCGCTGAATTTGATTATAAAACTAATAGTGACTATTTTATTAAAGCTGAAATGCTATGAATATGCCAAGGGTCTTCGAAAATATAAAATTAATTTAAATTCAGCATGTATTAAATATTTTAGTTACAATTTAACTCTTTGAAATATATTTGAATTTTTAATTGTAGCAATTTCGCACGAAAGAAATCTATAATACAAAGATGATAATAATTTATTGTTCCAAAAGCAAATTTAAATAAGACGGCATTCATGAAAAGGAGCAAGTTGTAAGGTCAAATATTGACTTAGGTATTAGAAAAAGATTACCAAAAATATATTTGTGAAGTGTGGTTATGAGGCGTGGACTAAAAAAAGGAAGAGAAGCTAGAATCAATGCTAGAGTTAGTAAAGGAAAAGAGATGTTTTTGATATTTACAGCGTAGGAGAACTAGATTAGTATATTATAGAAATAGATTAGTAGATTAGTATATTATTAGAAATGGGGTGTATTATGCAAATGGTCTTAGAATGTAAAGTAGAGGGAAAGAAACGGGTAGGTAGGCCTAGATTGGAGTATTTAATTCAGATAAACAAGAACGGTGAGATGAAATACGGATATAAAGGAAGCCTACGAGAGATAGGCTTGGCGGGCCTTATGAAACCAATCTTTACGATTGATGACCAACTAAATAACGAAGCTTATTTCAGATACATTATAAAGTACAAAAAATGTACAAATCTAGTTTGAAATGAGGGGAAAGAAGAGATAGCAAGAACACGAGCACATAATTACACAAGAACACTTGCACATACAAATACAAACACTAACACACAACCATTAAGAAAATATTTATTGAAATTTACTACAGTGGGTATAACAAAATAGCAAATTAAATTTGTAATATTAGTACTAGCGCTACAAAAGTCGTAAAGTCGCAAGGCAATATTACCCTTAAAAAATGGTTAAAATAAGGATAAAAATAACGATGCATTCGCGGGTGGATCGAAAAAAAAAATTCATAAATTTGTTTGAAGCCCCTGTCACTTTAAAGTTTCTGCTTACATATTTTTCTGCTTTTTTACGGTTTTGCTATATCGCTATATGCTTCTCTTAGTTTTAACAATAATCTTTTGGACTTAATTGGACAAGAGCTATGTACCTAATTTACGAACTGCCACTTACTCCCATATAATATATATTAATATATGGCCTTTACAGTAGCGATGTGTAGTTCACTCGCGAACCGTTCACTCTGAACGGTTCAATCAAATGACGGGCGTACTGTGACGCTGTTTTGCAACGACCTATAGGTCACTATGACCTAGTTCGTGAACTATGAACTACATGGTGCACGGTGTACGTATTGATGTACTTGTACTAGGTCCTGAACCCGTCGTGTACTAAACCGTTCATGAATAACAACGGCTCGTAAACGATGCAGTATAGTATACATTACATATACAGTACCAATAGCAGTACTAACATTTATGTGATGAAGTGTGTTGGCGAACGGATCGAAATTATATTTCCTTATATATATGTTTTATATAAATTATAAACATTGTTGTTTTTTCTTCCTTATTCTTAATTCAAATTAGGTATTGTAATATTTCCATTTATTTATTTTTTACTATTTAATATTTTTATATTGAGAAAAAAAGAGATTATTTTCAATATATGCATGTATTTCATATAGGTTGTGACCTAGTTCATTTTAAAAAGATGTTAGTAGTTCACGACCTATAGTTCGTGAACGGTACATTGAAATGAACTATGAACTAGGTCCTCAAAGTGACCTACAGTTTGCCATCGCTACTTTACACTATAAGCGAAAGTAAAAAAGGAGCGATCTACAATTAGATATATTTTCTCAGAAGTAAGTCAAAACAATACCCTCCTGTTTCCGATTAAACCCCATGGTTAATTTCAATCTCGCTTATAATGAAAATATTTTTAAAAAAACTCTTTATTGCCGAGTTTATCGCACTGTATATTATACAGGGTGTTTCAGATTTGGTTAAACATACGTGTTATATAATTACTTACAATGTCCGTAGAATGTAAATAAAATTCTCGTTCTGATAACGAGTAATTTTTTAGTCCCATTAAGATGCACTTATGTGGTAAATATTTTAATCAAAAAGCACAACTTTATATATGGATATTAAAGTAGAACTTAATTAGTTTAATTTTGATTGCTTCTGAATTGAAATTTTGTTGTAAATACCTATTCTGCAATTTTCTAAATTTTAGATTGATTATTGAATATAATTAATTAGAATTAATATAACTTACAAGAGCAAATGATACGTATATTTTATTATCGTAAAAATCAGCATTATATACATATGTATATATATACATTTTATATGTATATATATACATTTTACTATATATATACATTTTACTATATATAGTATATATATAGTCGAACTCGGTTAGTAAGTCAAAAAGGCTTCGTCCCAAACCAAGGCTCATATACTCTATGTATTATGACTTCGGATAATAAGTCATCATACCTTGCTTAATAAGTCATTATGTTGACGACATTATGATTTCATCCGTTAAGGAGATTAGACGGGTTTTCTGGTAATTACCGACTAATGAGGTTGTTCAATAGCTTGCAAGCAAAATGCAAGCAAAAACATGAAATCAGTTTTGAGTTTGATCTCTTAGAAAACGAAATGGCAAGCCTTAAGCGTAAAGCAATAACCTTAGAAAAAAACGGGCAGTGGTGAATATGTTAGAAAGCGGTGTAAAGAAAAGTGAAGTGTGTAAGCATTTCAACTTAGTAAATTCATCGATGGGTTCAATATGGACGGCTCGAAATAAAATCAAAGAAAATGAAGAAAGCAAAAGTGTGAAGCGTATGAGGAAACCTACTCACGAGGATGTAGATGCTGCTTTATTGAACTGGTTTAAACAACAAAGAACCCTCAATTTACTGGTAAGCGGACCTATTCTCCATGTAAAAGCTGGAAAATTGGCTGAATTGTTGGGAATAGAAAAATTTGAATGTTCCTCGGTATGGATAGACCGTTTTAAAAAACGGTATTTTGGGAAAATGATTGGCGAACTCAAAGACGTCAATTTGAATATCATCAGTGCGTGAATTCAAAATCAGTGGGAAGAAATCCGGAAATTTTTTAAAGACGAAGACAACTTCAACGGAGACGAGACAGGCCTCTTCTTCAAGCTGACACCAGACCACACTTTAAAGTTCAAAAATGCAAAATGCATTGGCGGAAAACTGCCAAAAGAAAGGATCACTGTTTTTGGTTGTGCTAATGTTAGCGGCACTGAAAAAAAAGATTTGTTAGTAATCGGCAAATCAAAAAACCCACGATGCCTCAAAAATGTAAAAAGCTTGCCTGTGACCTATGAAGGCAATAAGAAGTCTTGGATGACAAGCGAGTTATTTGCAAAAGAAATCCGACGTTGGGAAGAGGACCTCAAAAAAGCAAAGAGAAAAATCGTTCTACTTTTCGATAATTGTCCAGCTCATCCTCGTATACTAGGATTGAAATTTATAATTTTGAAGTTTTTGCCTCCAAACACAACCACTATTCTACAGCCGCTGGATCAAGGAGTAATAAGAAGCCTGAAATGTGCGTACAGAAAAAGACTGGTTTTGAAAATGATGAAAACCGACGGCGCAAACTTTAACTTGAGTAAAATAACTTTACTTGATGCTCTGAAAATTCTGAAAAAAGCCTGGAAGGACGTCACCGGTGCTACAATTAGGAACTGCTTCCGGAATGCGGGTTTATGCGACCATCATTTTGATGAGGAAAATGATTTACCTCTGAAACATTGGCTACAATCTTTTGATATTCCGATATTCAAATAATTTAGAAGATTTTATCGAAATGGATGAAGACCGTCCAACGACTGGAGAAATGTCTGATTTCGATTTAGTAATAGACGTACAGACAAGAAATGAAAAATCGGACGACGAACAAGAAGAAGAGATAATGCCAGACCCAAAACCTACCACCTCTGAAGCATTGTTACTGGTTCGTAAATTAATTAAATATTATGAAGCCGAAGAAAAAAGTCTACGTTTAGATAATTTATATAAAATAGAAGAGGATTTAGAAACAAAAACTTGGAATTCTAGAAAAAAAGCAGAAAATGATAACTGATTTTTTTAAATGTTTTAAATGTTAGGTATTATTGAAATAAATTAAAAATAAAAATCTAATTTATTAAATTTGTATCCCTTCCCTACCTCGGATAATAAGTCAAAATTGCTCGGTGCCTGCAATGACGTTATAACCGAGTTAGACTGTATATGTGTGTGTGTGATACTAACAATAAAAAAATATTTGTTTATATAATACATTTTTATTTGTTAGATGAAATTTCAAAAAATTATAAAATAAAATTAAGGAAGAAATATGTACATAATTAAATTCTTACTAACTATCACACGTTAATTTTACAAATAAGCTAATAAAATATAGTAATACACGGCTTATAATTAATTATTAATCTTATTCGTTATAGTAAATGAGATGCGTGGAAGTACTTGGATGAAATTAAGTCTAGATGATTTTAAAGTAGCGTATTATAATTAAAATTATATCAAATTGAAATCTTGAAAGCCTTCATCACATAGCTATACAACCCTACACTAGTAAATTAATTAAAATTAAAACCGTTAAAAATTAATGAATTTCGACATATTTTTACAATTCGTAACCTTATAAAAATATTATTTTATTATAATCACATGGCTTATTATTGAGCGATTATCTTCAGAAATAACCGTAAGCTCAAAATAAAAAGTGCAATTAAATCAAAAACAAAAAACTAATTCTAAAATGAAATTAAAAATGTGCATATTATAATTACTAAATTAAATTGATTATATACAATAATTGACACTATGCGGCCTATGCTTCGAATTTTTGTAAAAAAAAATCGAAAATCTTATATATAACCTTATAAACTATTAAAGCTTCTTCTATTGCGTGAAAAGTTATTATATTGTAGTATTAATTAATTATATATAATAGTTATCGCATACAAAACTTAAGTATAAAATTTATGTATTGGCATCAAATCAATATTGCACATTACCAATTATGATATCCGCGAACTACATTTGAAACAATTGAAAGAATAAAATTGAGCAATAGTAGTGTGTGTGTAGAGTATAGATTCAAAGTTACAAAAAACATAAAATAATATCACAACTGTTTTATCATGACATGATATACAATTTTATTTTATATCATGTCTAATTTTTTCCATCTTATATATATATATATATATATATATAATATCACAGCCAAAATTTAAAGTCCTCTTACGCCATTAGGTAGTGCTTATTACATGTACGAGTGTAATGAACACAACCTTATACAAATTAAAGCTAAACACATATTTTACGAAACTATATTTACCTACTTACTTAGAAAATTTAAAAAAACGTATTGTAGCTACCATATATACACATGATAATATACCATTCAGTCATCGATGGGTCAATGCCCCGTGACAGTCGCTACGTGGGGGCAGCACACGATGCACCTACTTCATTTAGCCGGCTGCTTAAGTTCGGTCAACTCATTCAACAAGTTGTCGTTGATTTCATTGTCTCGGTTGGCAGACGACTGCAGTATCATTACCGGTTGTCGTGCCTTGGACAGGGTAGCGAAATCAGACCAGAAGTTGTTCAGGTTCACCTTGGCACCAGAAACAACCTTCCGGTTAAGCTTTGGCTTAATACTCTGCAACAAAGTAGAAAATATATTATACTTTATGTTATAATATAAAATATCACCCAAATACCGTAACAAGCATTAAGTAGCTAGATGTACATTTCAAGCGCTATGCGCCCATTTTCAGTAGCACAAGTAAAACTAAATAAAATACCTCTGTCACGAATCGTGATTGATATAGTTATATATTAATTAAAAAATTTAATTAATATATAAAAGTTAAAAAATTATCAATACGGTGGTAAATTATAATATAGAATATCACCCAAATACCGTAACAAGCATTAAGTAGCTAGATGTACATTTCAAGCGCTATGCGCCCATCTTCAGTAGCACAAGATAAAACAAAATAAAATACCTCTGTCACCAAATCGTGATTGATATACTATCAATATCTACATCTAGCTACTTATTGCTTGTTACGGTATTTGGATGATATTCTATATTATACTTAATGCTTGTTACGGTATTTGGGTGATATTCTATATTATAATTTAACACCGTAGTGATAATTTTTAAAATACTTTATGTTGTTGTTTAGTCGAGCAACTTTATGTCGTACGAAAACAATTAATACAAAATAATTATAGTGCAATTACACAATAATGAAATAATTAAAAGTTGTAAAATACTTACTTGTCGCATTAATCTGCGCCATGGAGATCGAGTGGGAGATTTTGGTTTGCAGATTTGTTCTGTTGTGCCTTTGACTAGACACATGATCAACTTGAAGATCAAGGAAGCAGACGTAGGGATTTGTTTACAAACACCAAGTAATAATTAGGATAGTATGACAGTCGCTACTGTGCGTATTGGGCAAGCTACAAACGCAAAGTGATATCAATATATTCCTCATCAACTGTTATATAGTGCCGACAAGGTGCTACTGCTCGCTTGGCTTGTGAAGAAAATAAATGCAGTAGGTTGGACGATGATCGCGAGCTAAACACGCGCATAGCACACTTGTTGCACCGTTTCTCTCCCACACTCGGTATTACCATTGATTTTGGTCTCAGTTTCACCAGTGCTAAGAACCGTAAGATTCTGTCTTCTTTTTCATATTCATGTGTTTATATGTTGGCCTTTCACTCGAGCAAGCACGTGTATAACATTCTCACTCTCACTTATGCACTGAGTACCTTGGTCCTCGTTACAAACAGCAGCATCTTCCTTCAACGTTCACATGACTGAAGCATTTGTCTCACTCCTACACCACAATACTCATCCTTATTCCTCATATATAAAGTTGTTGTTGTCTTTATTAGGGGTAGTTCGGTATTTGTTGGTACTAGGGTGGCAATTCAACCTGTTACGCAAACTATAGTCATCTCTGTTATACTTACTCTCAATATATGTAGTGAATACTTTTGAGGGGGTAGTGAGTACCACCCTCTCAAAAGAATGTGGGTGGTACTTACATGATCTATAAACCTCACAAATATATCACTTTCTTGAATTATATATTTGTTTTGCATGCCTCTTTTTGATATAGTTTATGTACATGATCTGAACGATTTTTAATTTGTATATAGATTTATAACAACACAATCTGCTTTTAGTTTCGTTTCACTGTTTTAAAAATACCATAACTTCGGTGAAATTGGGTTTAATTTATATGACCCTACAGAACTAGCGATGGCAAACTGTAGGTCACTTTGAGGCCTAGTTCGTAGTTCGTAGTTCGTTTCAATGTACCGTTCACGAACTATAGGTCGTGAACTACTACATCTTTTAAAAATGAACTAGTTCACGACCTATATGAAATACATGCACATACTGAAAATAATCTCTTTTTTTCTCAATATAAAAATATTAAATGGTAAAAAATAAATAAATTGAAATATTACAATACTTATTTTGAATTAAGATTAACGAAGAAAAGACAACAATGTTTATAATTTATATAAAACATATATATAAAGAAATATAATCTTCTCTAGGTACTCATTTATATGAAGTTCTAAAATACTTATTGGTAGTTATTGATGTAAATGTTTACTACTTTACTAGCACTTGAAAACTAAATGTACAAACTATAATAAAATGAACTACATAGAATCGTTTTGTTTGGCGTTATAATTTATATTTTCTATTCCGAATCTTCTCTGTTCAAACTTCAAAGCTTTGATTTGATATCAAGTGCTTGCATTGCACTCAGTATGAAATAGAAGAACTATAAGATTTAGATGTTTATTTTTGCATTATTGCAAAAATTTGTTATGGCATGACATATTTAAGAACATATTTAATCTTGCGAATATATTAATTATATTATTCCAAATGAAATCTGATACCAACATACAAATTGTGACTCAGCTCGGCAATGCTGCTGTTGCAATATTGCATCGAGTTTCCTATTTCGTTCCGTTCACCAATACACTTGATCACTAAATAAATGTTAGTACTGTATATGTAATGTATACTATACTGCATCGTTTACGAGTTGTTGTGATTCGTGAACGGTTTAGTACACGACGGGTTCAGGACTTAGTACAAGTACATCAATACGTACACCGTGCACCATATAGTTCATAGTTCACAAACTAGGTCATAGTGACCTATAGGTCATTGCATAACATCGTCGCAGTACACCCGTCATTTGATTGAACCGTTCAGAGTGAACGGTTCGCGAGTGAACTACACATCGCTATACAGAACTTCGGGGCAGATATTTCAATTTACTGAATTAGAGAATAAAATTACAGAATGTAATAATTTTCGTTCAGCCGTTCAAAATAATTGCCGAACAACATTTCTGGTCTCGCATAAATGGTCTGTCTTTCCTTACAACGCTTTCAATAAATAATTAAATAAACGCGTAGTGCTTACATGCTATTAACTAGATATTTTTTGTTGTATATTTTTAGGATCTAATGTATAATATTTGTCAACGTTTTATATATAACGTTGATAATCGATGTTTTAAAAAATATTTACCTTTTCAAAACATTTTCGTATTAACAGGAATTTCAAATATACGGTAAAATATAGCATACCCCTTGAAAATTATTATTTACAATCACAGGTTTTACATGAATAATATTTGTTTAGTGTTTTTCAAATTACTTGAATATATGCATTGGTATATATAGTTTGATGTGGTTTTAAAATATGTGCGCGTTTTTTGGAATGTTTTCAATTTTCATATCTGTTGACGTGAGCTTATATTTATATGAAGTGATACCGTTGTATCAAATGATTCGCAGTTATTGATCATTTTTCATTGTTATTATCAATGTACCGTTCTAATGAAAATACTTTTTTTTTTTTTAATTAAATAATTTTTATTAAGTTATTAAAAGCAATGATAAATTATTTTATAATTTCTCATTATTATAATACAAGATTTTTATTAAATTATTGGAACCATTGAGACACTACTTTATTGTATGTTTTTTCTTAGGGTATTTTAGGCCATTTTTCTAAATTAAAAATACTATCGAAACATTTTTATTTTAATATTTCAAAGAAATATTTTAATAAATCCAATTATATGATTATTTGGAATAAAATTGGCAAACAAGTATTTAGTGTAAGATACCTATGTTGTAGTATTAATTATATTAGAATTTAGGTAGGATTACAAAAAAAATTGTTACTAATGCATAATTAAGTAAGGAGTACGGGTAATAAAAGCAAAATGTAACTAATATTAAACTAGACGCCTATGGATATGAATAACAAACGTTTTTATTGAAAAAAATAGTAGAAGAGGTAGAATAATTTTATTAAAATATACGAAATGTGAATTGTACAAACTATCACTCGTAACATAAAGCATTTAATAGCTAGTTGCGCATTTTGAAAGCTATGCCCCCAGCTTCATCCGCGCATGATTAAATTATATAAAATACTTATGTCACACCGCTGATTACTATACACTTGTATAGCATCTAGCTATTATTTTGTATTCTAAAAAATTATTTATTATTTTGGATATTAATCTGCGTTTTACGGTATTTGGGTGATATTCGATACAATTATTTAACATCGTAATACCAAATTTAGGTTAAAATGTCTATATAAATCATATAGCAGCTGACCAGACCATCTTTAAAGCAGCATTAGTTGATAAATAGGCTTGTTACAAATAGTTTATTGATAATGAAAAAAATATTTTGAAAAAAAATTTGATGTTCAAATTTACAGATTTTATAAAAAAGAGTGGTCGATTTTGTAGTATTTAATAAAAATTATAATAAATTAGGTATAGAAACGTTATAATAATATAAAACTGAAATTTTACGATAAAATGATAAACTTGCAAAAATAATCAGTTTATTATATTAAAAATTGAAAAAAGTTGTTGCTTTCGTTTTAAAAAAATTATAAAATAATTGTACATAGTTATTTTGTTGCTACTTGTTTGATAAATTTATAAATGATATTGTCAAAATCATGTAAATCTTTAGACTCTAAACTCAAGTTTAAATAAGTGTAGTGGACTATATATAATATGTACGTTTACTTTTAATTCCATCAGGATTGTTTATTTGACTCTTTTTTAAGAACACGTTATTTCAATGCTCTCCTACATTTGGAGCCTACGTGGCCAAATTGGTCATACCGCGTAATTACAGCTCTGCATTAAAAAATATTTTCATTTGCGGTGCGTTTTATATATACTTTGGTAATATCAGTGGCGGTTCCTTATGCAGGCCGCAGGGCCGCGCGCCCCTCCTGAACTTTGAGCGCATCACCGTAGATATATAATTGTATTGCGATATTTTATCTCGGCATTATTTTTGCTAAAAGATAAAGCTTGCACCGCGATAACAATCAACTCAATACGGTGTGGCGTTCGTTGTGGTATCCGTTGGAAGTGGTAGAGTCAGTGCAGCGACCGATGCTGTATATCATCTGTATCTATCGTTCGCGTGGTGTAATACCTATATCGCTAATATGGTGCCAATATTCCAGCGCCAAACCAGAACACCCAATACGAGTTAAATGCATATGCACTCATCTCACTCTATTGCAAGCAATAGTAGTGAGAGCGACCGTATGCAGTATATCTTGTGTTTCTTCGGTTCGCTTGTCGCATACATCGTCTAATATGTTTCACACATTCCAGCGACTATCCGAGGCCAGTACAAGTTAATTGCATATGCAATGAGATGAGTGTATCATAGAGTATATATATATATATATATATATCTAAATTGATATAGAATAGGCCAGATAAGACAGTAGCATTTGTTCTGTAGTTACGTATGTACGATTTTGCCACGTGTTTCTCCAAGAATATATTTAATAGAAATAATTTAATAAAAATGAATAGTGTTAATTCTTTATTGAAAATTGAGTTTCATAGACTTTTTCTTGATGACAAAGTAAAAATTAAAGAATTAGGTAGGCCATTGCCTGATTTAAATTTATTGAAAACTTGTGCAAGGAGTGCTCAAAAGCGGACATTTATGCGGCCTTTTACAAGAGACATTTACAAAAAAAATTATAACACAGATGAAGGACAGATTCTCATATCGTGGCCATCTACAAGCCGCTGAGTTATTTAACACGAAACCGATGCCAACATTTTCTAAACAATTTCCAGTGGACCTTTTGGAAACCGTGCGTCATGTATATCCATTTTTGTATAAAACCAGATTAAAAACAGAATTAGAAGTCATTTACTCGCGTCCGGATTTTTATCAAATAATTGGAGCAACAAATTTTCTTTCATTATTGCTACAAAATAATCTCAGTGAAACTTTCCCGGAAACTAAAAAAATACTTAAAATTATATTAACAAACCCGATGACCACTGCAGAATCAGAGCGTTCTTTTTCAACACTTAAAAGAATCAAGACTTTTTTGCGAAATGCTATGGGTAATGATCGTTTAAACGCGTTGCCGATGATGTGTATTAATAAAAATGTGGTGCGAGATATTTGCAATTTGAACGAAAAAGTTGTGGAAAAGTTTATATCAATGAAAGATAGAAGAGTGGAATTCACTTTCATGAAATGATTGAATTTAATCATTTTGCATCCATTTTAGGTAAGATTTCTCACAATTATGTTATTTTTTAAGAAATGCGCCCCCCCCCCCCCCCCCCAGATTGAAATGGCACGAGCCGCCACTGGGTAATATACAAACTCAAATTTATAATATTCTATTTGAAGTATTTTACAATAAACTCATTTCTTATAATTGTATAGATTATCACCCAAAGCATTAAATAGCTAAATGCGCATTTCGGATGCTATGCCTCCATCTTCAGTAGCACAAGATAAAAACTAAACGAAATACCTCTGTCACGAATCGTGACTGCTATACAATTGAATACAAAATTCAACATGACAGAAGTATTTCAAAATATGACATATTATAATATGACATAAATCTTTTGAACAATACTAATTAACGATTAACGAAACTAGTAACAAGTAACAACAATAAATAAATGGTAGTCAAATCTAAATTTTATTTCTTATAAATTACTATTACATCATACTATACTTTGAACAATTCATTTTTTTATTTATACAAAAATTAAAACATGAGTAAACATAAATTTTGTTGGAATAAAATTTTATACTTTTAAGATCAATCTATTTGAATATTTTAATTTAATACAGCGTGCATATTTCGAACCGATTTATGGTCAGTTTAGAAAACCGTTCAAGACTTCTCGCGCCCAATGAAATCGTTCTTTATAATTGAATAGATCTTTTATTAAACTGCCGTCTACTTTTTATACTAGTCTCCTTGTAGTGACGTATTCAACTAGTAAGCGGTAGTACTCCCCCGAACCGACCCAGATGTAAAGCGCGTCAGTGAGCCACGTGGTATTCTTTGGTAATAGTGTGGCATATAGTATTAGATATATATATATATATATATATATATAGTTAGTTCATGTATGTAAATGATAAGTGCGCCAGGTGCGCCTCGTTGTGAGAACTGTGGGAACCAACGTGACGTCCTCGTTCCCAGGACGATCGAGGATCAACAGTCCGCAAATCAGGAGTAACGCTGTTGTGCACGCAGTCGTACATTGTTGTCAAATATTTTCGAAAAAATTGGACCGCATGCGAACATAAAATATAATTATATATGGAATGTGAAATTGAAAAGGTTCATTTAAATTAAAAAGAACAATTTTAAAGATTTGGGAAAATACGACATTTTTAGTAAATTGCTATTCTGTAGAAAAATGTGTCCAAAATGAAACAGTACGCATATAAAAAATATATATATATATAAGTATATATGCATTGTAAACATTAACAAATAATTTAAAAAGCTCTCTGTAATTGTATGCGGAGTAGAATAATATACTGGCGTACCAATTTTATATATACAAATTTTCGAAAATGTTTCGCGTTAACTTAATATCTATATTTTTGCCCTATTTGACTAATGAATTACTTGATTTATAAGACAGTGAAAACAGTAATAAAATCAAGTGTGCTTTCTATATACGAAAGGCAACGCTGGTAAATGTTTCGAA
The DNA here is from genome assembly GCA_947310635.1 of Leptodirus hochenwartii. Taxonomy (NCBI): domain Eukaryota; kingdom Metazoa; phylum Arthropoda; class Insecta; order Coleoptera; family Leiodidae; genus Leptodirus; species Leptodirus hochenwartii. The sequence continues at coordinate 13,909,461 of OX371180.1, read as the reverse complement.
TCGCGCTTGGCACGCACCTGCCTCACGTCCTACACACTTTGTTGCATACCTCTATTATATGAATACATATGTATATACGCTATATGCTGCGTGCAATGAGAATTAATTTAAGTGTACCAAATGCAACCAAAGCACCACATATTATACTTTAATGTTTTAATAGCATTATTATGTAAAGTATTGGAATAAAATTATGTAGGTATTTTTACTTGGATGTTCAAAAAATTAATCATCCACACTAGGAACTACATGCGATTTGCAGAAATGAATTATTTTTTGTAGCCAAGTTTTATAAAACTATTTAATTATATGAGATAATGTGATACAATTCTTCAAATTGTCCATTGTGCTTTAAAGTATTTTCTCTCTTCAATTTAAACGAAGTAAAGCATTAGAATATAAACAATAATTACAACCATTTTATAAATGAAATTGGTAACAAATGAGGAAATCGAATAGAAGTCGAGAACAAAATGTATTTAAAATCTTGTTTACGTCATGAAACATATTGACACATGATAGCGAATAGTCCTATTACAGTGGTCGGCAAACTGCGGCTATTTGGCTACTTGAGTGCGGCTCTTCCACGAATGACGTGTTAAAATATTTTTTTAAAGTTTTAATTTAATAGTATTTTAATACAATTTTCAATCAATGTGTTATATTTAAATTTAAATAAAGAGCAATTTCTACTTCCTCTTTACTACACGACTCCAACGCCATCTCTTGCTAACTCGGAAGAACAATAGTTCCACTTCTCACCACCAGTCCAGTTCAGTTCCGGGTTCGATCCTACTCAGAAGCACAGTTCCAGCCAGTTTCAACCAGTTTAAAACATTTTTTAGGTGTTGCCCATTTGACATGCCTACAAAGAGAAAGCAAGGAAAAACGGAAGACGAAAACCGTGAATTTAAAGTTGAATGGACCGAGACTTTCGCGTTTATTCAAAATTTAAATGGCCTACCAACCTGTCTTATTTGTCAAGAAAAATTGACGCATAAAAAGAAGTCAAATTTGGAGAGACACTTTACAACTAAACACGCGTCATTTGGCAGTAAATATCCTGTTGGTGATGCAAGAAAGAAAGTAATTGAAGAACTTCAGAACAGTCAAGAAAAACCAAGTTCTGTATTTAATAACTGAGTGCAATCTTCCAACAATGTTAATATTGCAAGCTTTATTGTTAGTCAAGAGATTGCTAAGAGAGGAAAACCATACACAGACGGCGAATACATAAAAAGTTGTTTTATAAATGCATCCGAAGAACTATTCCGGGATTTTAAGAACAAAGCAGATTAGTTAAAGAGTCCGCAATCCTAAAGATTGGTTGGAAACAGCACGCCATGCCGATCTATCCTGAGCTAATCCCTTCATCTCCCTATAGCTATTCATCTCAACGTCTTCAACTATCTGACTCACATACTCCAATCTAGGCCTACCTACCCCTCTCTTTCCCTCCACTCTACCTTCTATGATCAATTGCATAATCCCCCCATGCCTAAGAATATGCCCTACTAATCTGTCTCTCCTACGCTGTAACACTCTCCAGATACTTCTCTTCTCCCCTACTAACTCTAGTACAGCTTCATTTGTTACTTTATCTTCCCAACCAATCCTCATCATCCTCCTATAACACCACATTTCAAGTGCTTCTAATCTACGCTTCTCTTCCTTTCCTATAGTCCACGCCTCACACCCGTACAGTGCTACACTCCAAACATATACCTTCAGTAATCTTTTTCTAATACCCAAGTCAATATTTGATCTTAAAATCTGTTCTTTTTCTACGAATGCCTTCCTACCCTGTGCTATCCTACACTTTATATCTACCTTGCTTCGATTATCTTTTGTGATTCTACTGCCTAAATAACAAAAATCTGACACTTCTTCGATTCTATTATCTCCTATTGTGATCCTCATTTTTCTACTGCATTCCTTTTTGTCACACCTCATCACTTTAGTTTTACCTATATTTATTTTCATGTTAAAATCCCTAGTCAATACTGCCTGCATACCATTCAATACCCTTTCTAATTTCTTTTCGCTTTCTTCCAATATAGCTATATCGTCGGCGAATCTCAGCATATATATTTTCTCTCCCTGTACATTCACACCTACACTATACTCTTCTTTTACTTTGTTTATTGCATCTTCTATACATAGATTAAATAATAACGGTGAGAGTGTACATCCCTGCCGAACTCCCTTCCCTATTTTTGCTACCTCTTCTTCCCCCTCAATTCTAACTAAGGCAGTTTGGTGTTTATATAAATTAAAAATTATTCTCCTATCCTTATAATCTATACCCGTTTCTTTTAAAATTCTAAACATTATGTCCCAATCTACATTGTCAAATGCCTTTTCTAAGTCTACAAAAGCTATGCAAGTTACCTTTCCTACCCTATTTCTTTTTTTCTACTACCGTTCTTAGTGCTAGAATCGCCTCCCTATAAAGCAGATATTCTGAAAAAAATTAAAAAGTTACCATTGTCTGCTAAAACAGTGAAAGATAGCAAGTCGAAGATCTTAAATTAGTTTCAGCTTTATCAATAGCAGTTGACGAGTCTTGTGACATAAATGACACAGCGCAAGTTTCACTTTTTGTACGATTTATTTCATCTATGGGTCCTAAAGAAGAACTTTTAGGATTATTGCCACTCAAAGGCCAAACACGTGGAGAGGATATTGCAAATGCTGTCATTGAATGCATGGAAAAACATCATATTCCACTCGATAAAATTGTGTCAATTTCAACAGACGGGGCAAAAAGTATGACCGGCATGAGAAAAGGTTTTGTTTCTATTTTGAAGGAAAAAATTAATCACGAGATACTTGTTTACCATTGCATCATTCATCAAGAAGCGCTTTGTGCGCAGACATTTCCAGAAGAAATTTGCAAAGTTATGGAATTGGTGATTAAGATTATCAACACCATTGTAGCTAAAGCTCTCAATCATCGCCAATTTAAAGAATTTTTAGTTGAAATGGAGAGTGAGTACGCAGATCTACTCCTGCATAACAAGGTACGTTGGCTTTCAAGAGGAAAGGTTTTAAAACGTTTCGCTTCCTTATTAACAGAAATTAAAACATTTCCCCCTGAAAAGGATGTTCACTATCCAGAACTAACGAACAATCAGTGGATCCAAAAATGTTATTTCATGCTATCATCTAAATCAGCTTAATTGTAAACTACAGGGGAAAGGAAACAGATTTTTTTCGATGTTAGAAGAAGTCATTTCCTTCGAAAAAAAATTATTCCTTTTTGCTCAAGATTTTGAAAGAGAAACTTCGATGCATTTTCCAACCCTGCTGAAATATCGCCAAGCAAGTAATTCAGTAATCGACATTTGCTATTTCAAAACAACAAATTTAAATATAAAGGAAGCTTTTCTACAGAGGTTTCAGGAATTCAGAAATAGCAAAGCGACGTTAGCCTTTGTTAAAAAACCTCTCAATGCTATCGTAGCAGAATTAAAATTTTCTCCCTTTAATATTGACATTGGCACTATTGAAATGCAATTGCTGGATTCAAAAAACAAATAATTATGGAGTTCCAAATTCGAACGCCTTAATGCTGATATGGAAAAATTGGAGAAAAACAAATGTGATCTTAATTCACAGCACAAGTGGTCTGCTTTGAAAGACCTGAAGAATGAAGTCATGCTTATTTTTGACACCTGGAATAGTATTCCTAACCCATATGATCAGTTAAAAAAACTAGCATTTGCTGTTCTTTCTCTATTCGGCTCTACATATTAATGCGAACAATCTTTTTCAAGCATGAACCTTATCAAAAGTAAATTGAGAAATCGTCTTATTGATGAGAACCTGGAATCGTGCCTGAAATTAAAAACAACATACAAATCTGACTTACCCAAACTTTCCAAGGAAATTATAGGCCATTGTTCACATTAAACATGACAATGTTTTAATTTTAATAATAAAAATGTAATTTTTATCAATAAATAAGATTATTATAAAGTATGATATCTAGTTTTATTTAGTGTACCCAGTTTTAACCGACTTCTAAAAACAGGGTTCTTGTAAAGAAATTTGGCTCTCAAAAGAAATCTAAATCGTTGTATTGCTGATATTTGGCTCTTTTCACTAATGAGTTTGCCGACCACTGGTCTATTAGATTATTAGCAATGTACACACACACACACACACACACACACACACACACACACACACACACACACACATATATATATATCAGTGGCGGCTCGTGCCATTTCAATCTGGGGGGCGCATTTCTTAAAAAATAATATAATAGTGAGAAATCTTACCTAAAATGGATGCAAAATGATTAAATTCAATCATTTCTTGAAAGTGAGTTCCACTCTTCTATCTTTCATTGATATAAATTTTTCCAAAACGTTTTGGTTAAAATTGTAAATATCTCGCACCATATTTTTATTAATACACATCATCGCCAACGCGTTTAAATGATCATTACCCATAGCATTTCGCAAAAAAGTCTTGATCCTTTTAAGTGTTGAACAACAACGCTCTGATTCAGCAGTGGTCATCGGGGTTTGTTAAAATAATTTTAAGTATTTTTATAGTTTCCGGGAAAGTTTCACTCAGATTATTTTGTAGCAATAATGAAAGAAAATTTGTTGCTCCAATTATTTGATAAAAATCCGGACGCGAGTAAATGACTTCTAATTCTGTTTTTAATCTGGTTTTATTCAATAATGGATATGCATGACACACGGTTTCCAAAAGGTCCACTGGAAATTGTTTAGAAAATGTTGACATCGATTTCGTGTTAAATAACTCAGCGGCTTGTAGATGGACACGATATGAGAATCTGTCCTTCATCTGTGTTATATATATTTTTGTAAATGTCTTTTGTAAAACGCCGCATAAATGTCCGGTTTTGCGCACTCCTCGCACAAGTTTTCAATAAATTTACATCAGGCAATGGCCTACCGAATTCTTTAATTTTTACTTTGTCCACAAGAGAAGTCTACAAAACTCTATTTTCAATAAAGAACTAACACTATTCATTTTTATTAAATTATTTCTATTAAATATAATCTTGGAGAAACACGTGGCAAAATCGTACATACGTAACTACAGAACAAATGCTACTGTCTTATCTGGCCTATTCTATATCAATTTAGATATATATATACATATATATATACTCTATGATACACTCATCTCATTGCATATGCATTTAACTTGTACTGGCCTCGGATAGCCGCTGGAATGTGTGAAACATATTAGACGATGTATGCGACAATCGAACCGAAGAAACAGAATATATACTGCATACGGTCGCTCTCACCTATTGCTTGCAATAGAGTGAGATGAGTGCATATGCATTTAACTCATATTGGGTATTCTGGCTTGGCGCTGGAATGTTGGCACCATATTAGCGATATAGGTATTACACCACGCGAACGATAGATACAGATGATATACTGCATCGGTCGCTGCAGTGACTCTACTACTTGCAACGAATACCACAACGAACGCCACACCGTGTTGAGTTGATTGTTATCGCGGTGCAAGCTTTATCTTTTAGCAAAAATAATGCCGAGATAAAATATCGCAATACAATTATATATCTACGGTGATGCGCTCAATGTTCAGGAGGGGCGCGCGGCCCCGCGGCCTGCATAAGGAACCGCCACTGATATATATATATATATATATATATATATATATATATATATATATATATATATATATATATATATATTCATAGTTAAACTTCATGATATTCTCTTAAACATAGGATAAATTGAAGTTTTAGTAAAGTAAACAATAAAAAAATTGTGTATAGCCTATCACTTGTATAGCCAATTGTAAATACGACTCATTCTTAATCTTCATAAATGCATTGATGTTATTCTAACCATTTATGTTTATTGTTATATTTAATTATACATTATATCGAATTATTATATAAATTGAATAAGTGTATACGTAAATGGTCGTTATACTTTGTTTATAAGATTTTCTGACATTTCTTCATGAACAGGTTCGTATCTATAATGGTAAAACATAATATGTACATATCACATGGTCATCATTGAAGCAGTATAATTGCATAGTATGGAGATTTCCAGAGCATTACTTATATATGTAGATTTATTATCAATAGCATACTGTGAAGAAGCACATCATATATAGGATCATGTATATCATTCAGCAACCTTCTACTCGTGACTACAAACTCGTGGACGAAATGCACCATAGCACAAGTCATACCGGAAACTCGTACTCGTGACTCATAACTGGAATCGCCATATTTCTTATAAAATGATTAACAATAAGGTAAATATGATAATGTTTATGAACTAATTAATCTGCTGTATCTTTAATGCTATAACAGTTTTGACAACAAACATCGTTATCGCTTAAAATTTGGTTGATCAAATATTCGTCGAAAATGTTAAAATAGCAATATTGGCGGTTGTTATGGAAAATTATATTGATTACAGAAAATATTTTTTTTAATAACCGTATTGTATAATTGTATTTTCCGTATAATATATCGTGACGTATTTTACTGACTTACTATCTTTGTTTCCTTAATTTTTTTAATAGGATGGAGTGATATAAGGATTCCCTTTACTTCATTATTGAGTATTCCTATCAGATGTTCTATTTATCTACCACAAGTGTGAGCTGTTTCGTCGACAATAGCGATGTGTAGTTCACTCGCGAACAGTTCACTCTAAACGGTTCAATCAAATGACGGGCGTACTGTGACGATGTTTTGCAACGACCTATAGGTCACTAGGAACTAGTTCGTGAACTATAAACTACATGGTGAACGGTGTACGTATTGATGTAGTTGTACTAGGTCCTGAACCCGTCGTGTACTAAACCGTTCATGAATCACAACGGCTCGTAAACAATGCAGTATAGTATACATTACATATACAGTACCAATAGCAATACTAACATTTATGTGATAAAGTGTGTTGGTGAACGGAACGAAATTATATTTCCTTATATATGTGTTTTGTGTAAATTATAAACATTGTTGTTTTTTCTTCCCCATTCTTAATTCAAAATAAGTATTGTAATATTTCCATTTATTTATATTTTACTATTTAATATTTTTATATTGAGAAAAAAAGAGATTATTTTCAGTATGTGCATATATTTCATATAGGTTGTGAACTAGTTCATTTAAAAACATGTTAGTAGTTCACGACCTATAGTTCGTGAACGGTACATTGAAATGAACTATGAACTACGAACTAGGCCTCAAAGTGACCTACAGTTTGCCATCGCTAGTCGACAATGATATAATAATATTTTTCGTTCGAATTCCGCTCCGGTCGTGATATTTCTGGATATTTTCTGGAAGTAAAATTCCTTGCAGACCATGGACGTTGTGAATGTTGCAATTCAGATGTTCCCCGAATGTGACATGAATAAGTTCATTTAAAATATATATACACTCACATGGCGCTGAGCCATAAGAGGATGGGGGAGCCTTCAGCGCCCATTCTTTTTGTAATAAAAAATTTTCTCTTGTTATTTTCATATATTTTCATTGGAAGGGTTATTCTTACCAAGCGATTAATTATCGGAAATATTGAATGAATATTAAGAATTTTCATATTTGAATGTATGCAGCTTAAAATTAAAACAAGCAAAAATAGAAATAAATGATTGCAAAATATAAATATTATTAAAATTCATCATAATAACTAACACCGCTATCAAAAGTGTAGCACCGAAAGGCTTAATAAGCGAACGAAATTATAGATGATTAGAATCTTTATTTCATATAAAAAAGATCGAAGCAGCGTGCTGTTTCGAGCTAAATCACCGGATTGAAGACTGGTGATGATTTTATCAACTTTACTCGTGATTTAGTCGTAGAATACTTCTTGTCGAATCTTGTATTTCAAAATACAGTTACAAGATAAATCGATCATTATTAATCCATGTCAATTCTGTATAATAGAATTTTTCTTTGATAATAGATTATTATTTTGTTAAAGTATTTTATTGTTTTCCCTTAGTGAATCTTATCCGAGGTAAGTTTAAAAAGTAGTGAGAACGCATGCACAGTGCGTGATTTGGCAACATTGCTAGTTTTCCCGCCACTTAACCATTTAGATAAACATTTGATCTACCTCCAGTACAAGTCTCAACTACCCACTGCTACTGCACTTTTTTTACTACGTGTTCTTGTGAAGCTAGTTTTATAACTGTGTCACGGAAATGGACGTAACAAAATTGGAGCAACGTTATGCGATAAAGTTTTGTGTCAAAGTTGCCGTAACCGCAACGGAAACTTTTCAAAAATTGACTCTAGCGTATGGGGAGCAGGTCTTATCGAAAGCTCAAGTTTTTAGGTGGCACAAGGCCTTTTTAGAGGGACGTGAAAACGTTAATGATGAAAATCGGAAAGGACGACCGCGCAGTTCAAAAACCGATGAAAATTTGGAAAAAGTGCGAGTTTTTGTGATGTCTGATCGACGAATGACTGTCAGAATGATCAGCAGTGAATTGAATTTGAACATTGCCACTGTCTACGACATGTTAACCCAGGATTTGGGCATGCGAAAGGTGTGTTCGAAGATGGTTCTCAAAATCCTGACACCTGAGCAAAAACAACATCGGATAGCTGTGTGTTCAGATCTTCTGCAGAACATTGAAACTAACAAAGATTTTCTAAAAAACGTGATCATAGGTGACGAATCCTGGGTACTTGAATACGACCCTGAAACGAAACGCCAAAGTCAGGAGTGGCACACCCCCGACTCACCACGTCCGAAGAAAGCACGGATGAGCAAATCCAAGATTAATACAATGCTCATTTGCTTTTTCGACAGTCAGGGGATTGTTCATACGGAGTTTGTGCCCCCGGATCAAACTGTCAATCAGCAGTTTTACCGCGAATTTCTCGACAGACTAAGGAAAAGAGTTCTTCGAGCCAGACCAAGCATTTCTGAAAGTTAGATGTTGCATCATGTTGCACCTTGTCACACAGCACTCTCTATTAGGCAATTATTGACACGAAAAGGAATTTCAGTGATTCCTCAGCCCCCTACTCACCTGATCTATCACACTGTGACTTCTTCCTTTTTCCCAAGTTGAAAATTCAACTCAAGGGACATCATTTTGGCACTATAAACGTCATTCAGAAAACCGTGACGGACCGACTTCGTTCGATCCCACTCAACGACTTCCAACACTGCTATGAGCAGTGGGTGCAACATCTCCGACGCTGTGTGGTCTCAGAAGGGAACTATTTTGAAGGTGATAAGGTTGAATTGTAAAAATAAAATAAATAATGAGTTTTATGGAAACAGTCTCATTACTTTTTAAATACACCTCGTATACTGTATAAGAATACATAACTTTTAAATCAGTATCACTGTCTTTACTACTAGCACATACACATACTATGAGACATTTCATGAAACTTGGCTGATGCTCGAATGAGATGTCTACGGAGATTGTTCCACTATAGTCACCCACATTATTATGTTGGGGACTATGCTGACTATTAGTTCTAAAATGTTTCTGCGAAGTTCTCCAAATTTTCTCTTCGCTTAATTTAGTTGCTTTCCGTATAAAAGGATGCAATATATAAATTATAAAGATATGGGCCAACTATCACTGAAGGAAGCGTATATCGTATCACACAGCTCTATGGGTTTGTATCGCAACGCAAATGAAATGAAAAGAGTACCACCTGCTATAAATTCCCACGAACATTCTCCACAGCCTCAGACGGAATATACGCATTATAGAGCAATGCCACCTTATTATAGGCCCTATATGTAGGTGTTATGTGTATTGCATGTGTGCTCTGCTCTACTGTTTACTGCGTATCTGCATTAATTATAGTCCTTCTGCCAATCTGTTGCTTTTTCCTGTGAGAATTAAGAATCTTGAATGCAACAAGAGGAGAGAGTAAACTGTATTCTTTTTTTTCATTGCTTGAAGAAGAAAAAAGTGTAAATTGGTGTATAAATTAATTTAATTGTGCACATAATTGAAATTAAGGCGTGTGAGGGTGTCATGAGCGTCAAGACAAGAAACATGGAATATCTCATCAAAAATACGATTTCTTGATAACATGAAATAATTTATAAAATCGTGGGTAACCAATAATTTCTAGGGGTAGCGGACCATTCTGGACCATGGATGTTGTAGATGTTGCCATTCAGGTGTTCCCCGAATGTACCATTAATAAGTTTAACTAAAAATATGAATGTTTTCAATATATAGCGCTAAGCGGGGAGCCATTAGAAGATGAGAGTGCCTTCAGCTTTATTTACAATAAAAAAATCCGAAAACTTATAATTTTATAAAGATTAAAATGGATTATTTGTATTGCTTTTAAAATTAAAATATATAGATAATTACAAGGCTATAGTACATTACACCAATTTCGTAGTTTAGTTCTAAAAATATTCGTATAAAAATGTTTCTACTATTTGAAATAGTCTAAACATTATCTCAATTGTGATGTTAGTTTGTAGAATGTATATCGCGAGAGAGGTACCACAGGATTTCCAGCGTAATATAATAGTGAAAATGCCAAAAAAAAGTACGAGATAATTTATGTTATAACTAAAAGACCATTAATCTACTATCGCAAGCATTTTTAGTCTACTATAACATACATCGAAGATTTATTAAGAATTATTTATAAGAGGAAAATGGATAATAGGATAATTGTGCTAGTGTTAGAAAAGGAGAAAAATGAAGTATTTGGAAAGTGCTACAGCGTAGGAGAGATAGACTAGCACGTCATATTCTTAGACAGTGGCGGCTCTTGACATTTCAATCGAGGAGGGCGCATTTCTTAAAAAATAATATAATAGTAAGAAATCTGACCTAACATGGATGCAAAATGATTAAATTCAACCATTTCTTGAAAGTGGTATTCCTCTCTTCTATCTTTCATTGATATAAACACTATGCACAAGTTTGTGATAAATTTAAATCAGGCAATGGCCTACCTAATTCTTTAATTTTTACTTTGTCCTCAAGAGAAAGTCTACAAAACTCTGTTTTCAACAAAGAACTAACACTATTAATTTTTATTAAATTATTTGTATTAAATATATTCTTGGAGAAATACGTGGCAAAATCATACATACGTAACTACACAGAACAATGCAACTGTCTTATCTGGTTATTCTATATCCATTTTCCTGTATACTAGACTAGGCTTCTCCGTTGGGACGCTAAAGAACCAAGGCCCGGAATAGCTTAAAACAACGATATATTCTTAGCTGTAGAAGCAGCGTGATGTCACGTTTCCATAGCAACGCGGACCGCTAGTTTGAATGCGGCCAGATGTAACAGATGATATACTGCATACGGTCGCTCTCACTCTACCGCTTGCAATAGATAGGTGAGTGCATATGTATTTAACTCATAGTTGCTCGCCGTCACACCGTGTTGTGTTGAGGGCTATCGCAACGCAAGCTTTATCTTTTAGGAAAAATAATGCCGACTTAAAATATCACAATACAATTATATATCTACGGTGATGCGTTCAGTGTTCAGGAATGGCGCGCGCCCGTGCGGCCTCGAAAGAAACCGCCACTGCATGTGGGTATTATAAAATTATTTATAGAAGGTAGAGTAGAGGGGAAGAAGATAGACCCAGATTATAGAGTATGCAAATCATATAGTGTAAGACATGTGGGAGGAATAGCTATCGGATAATGAAAGAGTTAGCTCAGGAGCAATCGGCGTGACGTGGTGTTTTTACCAATCTCTATGATTGGTTATCTACGTAAACTAACTGGGTACATACTATGGAATATAAGAAACATTCAAATATTAGATTATTGTATTCATGGAGCATCATGCAGAAATTCTAATGTATTGAAAAGATTTTAAATTTAATGTTTGTGCATCACCTTAAATCATTTGCCTTAAAATTCTGTTACCATAACGTTTGTTGAAATGGACAATTCTAACAAATGTAAGAAAAAGTACAGCTATTGCAAATTAGCCAATATATGGCCTCAAATAATAGTTTAGACCAAATAGTTTAGACCATCCAAAATTCTACCAACATTTTAGAAGCTTTGACAATATATACAATTGATATAATAAAATAATTAATACACATGTTATATTCATCTAAAGTCTATGCCACTGAAGATAATGACTAAGCCTTCGTGTAGCCTATAACTGTTTTCAATGTATTATATAAAAACAAAACAATTGCTAGAGGATAAAATTATTGCGCCGATTCTGAATATAGACGAAGCAACAGGTGCTATATTATTGTGAAAACATTTAATGGTAGCTTACTGGACAGGTTAATTTCCTTTGTGTATATGTGGGAACGCATACGTATATGGCAGGATATATCTACGCAAGGGAATCACAACAAAGTAGATCTGAAGAGGGTAATACTCAAATAGCACACCCAAAATCTCAAAATATACCGTCTAATCTAAAATAAAAATCGGCACAGTTTATATGCTTTCCAAAAAGATGTCAAATGTTTCGTTTCATTCGTCTTCTTCACATTGCACGCCTGCTATTATTACATTCCAATTTACAGTATTACAGAATGTGAATCATTTTAATTGCTCATAGCGTTACACAATCAATCTGATTTATTATCTGATTTATCTGAATATGACACATATTAAGAAATTTAAGATTATTTTATAAATCACAATGAAGAATCGACATTTTAAAATAGTATTAAGCTGATGTTTCGTCAGGGTATATAATACGTGAGCACATATAAACTAGATAAAGCACATTAGCATATATCAGATGCAGTGGCGGTTCTTGACATTTCAATCGAGGGGGGCGCATTTCATAAAAAATAACATAATAGTAAGAAATCTTACCTAAAATGGACGCAAAATGATTAAATTCAATCATTTCTTGAAAGTGGTATTCCGCTCTTCTATCTTTCATTAATATAAACACTCCCTGCACAAGTTTGTGATCAATTTAAATCATGCAATGACCTACCGAATTCTTTAATTTTTACTTTGTCCACAAGAGAAAGTCTACAAAACTCTGTTTTCAACAAAGAACTAACACTATTCATTTTTATTAAACTATTTCTATTAAATATATTCTTGGAGAAACACTAGGCAAAATCGTACATACGTAACTACACAGAACAATGCAACTGTCTTATCTGGCTATTCTATATCAATTTTCCTGTATACTACACTAGACTTCTCTGTTGGGACGCTAAAGAATCGCGGCCCGGAATAGCTTGAAACAACGATATATTCGTAACTGTAGAAGCAGCGTGACGTCACGTTGCCATAGCAACCCTGGCCGCTAGTTTGTTTGCGGCTCATACGATACGCAAATCAAAGAAACAGCTGATATACTGCATACGGTCACTCTCACTCTACCGCTTGCAACGGATACCACAACGGAACGGCACACCAAGTTGAGTTGAGTGCTATCGCAACGCAAGCTTTATCTTTTAAGAAATATAATGCCGAGATAAAACTCACAATACAATTATATATCTACGGTGGTGCACTCAATGTTCAGGGGGGCCCGCGGCTGTGCGGCCTCGAAAGAAACCGCCACCGATTAGTTGTATCTTAAAGAGTAACTATACGACAGTTTATAAGTCGGTTGTTCTTTACGCAGATTTCTCAAAATCTCCGTAATTAATATATGTTGTGGCCTATTCAGGTCAGGTCAGGTCAGGTCAGGTCAGGTCAGGTCAAGTCAGGGTTAAAACTAATGCAAGTATACTTAAACAATTTTTAATCCTTATTATTTTATCTAAAGGTAATTGTTATTGAAAAATGAAATGTGCAGAAAGTGTTGTATTTTTCATTTTTTTTGGGTTAGAAATATCGCAGTACATATATGTAATACTACGATATTAAAAAAAATGAAACATTATTTTATTCTAATATTTGGACAATCGGACAATAAAAATATGATCGAAATTATAACCGCAAAAAATACAGAAATTATTGCATCAATAGTATAGAATATCACCCAAATAGCGTAATTTAAAGCATTAAGTAGCTAGATGTACTTTTTGAAGGCTATGCCCCCATCTTCAGTAGCACAAGATAGAAAATAAATAAAATACCTGTGTCACTAATCGTGATTGCTATACATTTGAATACATTTGTAAGTTTTGTAATTAAAAATATTTGTTCTCTAAGTGGGCCTTATTACACTCCGGTACCTTACAAGGCGGGAAATGGTTGTTTGAATATGTATAAAAACTTTTTAGCGTCTGGCTGTTCAACTATGATTATGAAGAAATATTATATTTAATTTTTAATATAATTTAGTAACCTCTATACTGCTTATAATACAGAATATCACCCAAATACCGTAACAAGCATTAAGTAGCTAGATGTATATTTCAAGCGCTATGCCCCCATCTTCAGTAACACAAGATAAAAACTAAATAAAATACCTTTGTCACAAATCGTGATTGATATACTATTAAATAAATAAGTCAACATGACATAAAAAAATGGCATATAATATGACCTATAAATCTTTTAAACCAATATAAATTATTAATTAACGAAACTAACAAGTAACAATAAACAGTGATTTGTCAAATCAAAATAACAAAAAATTAATAAAATAAAATAAAAATAAAAATAATAAATTCTTCTTATTAAATAAATTTAATAGACAAGACGAAATTGGGCCTGAATCTAAATTCAGAAAATTTGATTTCGATTTATGCATGTACATATATACTTTTATAAGCATTTAACTCGGAATAAATCAAAACACTTTAAAGTAATTTAAATGAACTAATTTGAATAGGATGACCTGATTCAAAAATATGCTCGGCTACAGCACTTTTATCTTTTCTATTTAATCTGAAATGAGCTAAATGCTCATTAAATCTAGTTTCAATTAGTCTACGTGTTTGTCGTATATATACTTTAGGACAACTAGAATAAGATAGCTTATAGCCTTCGAAATATACATCTAGCTAATTAATGCTTTAAGTTACTGCATTTTGGTGATATTCTATACTATTATTTAACACCGTAGTGATAATTTTTAATATTGCATCAATGTTTGACTTCAATTTATGGAAATGTGCTTATGGACCTGAAAATTGAAATGATTAAACATAATAAGACAGCCGCATCACCTGTGGGTAGTTTCTACTATATGAACAGAAATAAACATAATATTGTAGAGTTATTTTATATTCTTTAATATAATACTATGATGACAAGTGACAGCCTGCAGTATTTAATCCTGCAGGCTATACTGCTGCTATAATACATTTTCTATCTACTTTACTTCGGTTAGCCTTTGTAATCCTACATCCTTGATAATAGAAATCTGTCGCTTCTACTTTATCATCTACTAGTCTAACTTTAATGTGTTCCCTGCATTTGCCCTGAATTCTTACTCCTATAATCCACTGTTCTGTAACCCTCTTTAAGTTAGAGATTGAATAATTACGACGAAAGTGTACATCCCTGCCTGCTGAATTTACATATTCTTGCTTCCTCTGCTTCTCACCAACTCTAACTTTTGCGGTTTGAGTTTATATATATTGAAATTAAATCTTCTATCATTATTATCTTTTCCCGTTTCTTTTAAGATTCTAAGCAATATTTCTCAATCAACGTTTTGATAATCTTTTTCTAAATCTACGTAAGTTGCTTTTCCTATATCCATTCTTTTTTATTTTATTTTTAACAACGCTAAAAGAACTTCTCTCGTCGTCCCTATATATTTTTCTAAACTTAAATTGACTGTCCACTAGCGATTTTCAATTTTATTTTCTAACCTCCTAGAAATAATCCTTAAAAATATCTTTGATGCATGCGATAGTAGAATAATTCCTATAGTTCTCACATGAATTCGCTCCTACTTCCGTGGACATTGTGTCATTATTATACTATTTTAAATACAGCGCATTTTTTAGTTCTGCTGCTATCGTATATAATGCAAAAGTCTAAAATAGATATGTTATTTCTTTATATCAATATTAATTGTTTCAACAGTATGTAAAATCCCAATTGCAGAGTATAATAATAACGGTATATATATATATATAATATGTATATATAGAGTAATTATTTATTGGTGTATAGCATTTTATATTACAAAATTACACAAGTCAGCACGAAACATTGGCACTCAATCGTTACATATAATAATATAATATATAGTTGGATTTAAAGTAGTTAATACAAAATAATAATAATAATATTTCTAAAATGTGTAAATTATAGATAGTTAGTAAATAGTCCTCATTCTTAAGGATTGGTTGGAAACAGCACGCCATGCCCGATCTATCCTGAGCTAATTCCTTCATCTATCTATAGCTATTCATCCCACACGTCCTCCACTATTTGACCAACATACTCAAAGCTAGGCTTACCTACCCCTTTTTTTCCTAACTTTACCTTCTATAACTAATTGCATAATACCCCCATGTCTAAGAATGTGACCTACTATTCTATGTCTGCTGCGCTGTAATACTCTTCAAATACTTCTCTTCTGCCCTACTAACTCTAGTACGGCTTCATTTGCGATTTTATCTTCCCAACCAATCTTCAACATCCTCCACATTTCGAATGCTTCTATTCTACGTTTCTCTTCATTTCCTATAGTCCACGCCTCACACCCGTACAATGCTACACTCCACGCTTATGCTTTCAGTAATCTTTTTCTAATAGCCAAATCAATATTTGATCTTAAAATCTGCTCCTTTTCTACGAATGCCTTCCTACCCTGTTTTATCCAACATTATATATATATACACCTTATTTCGGTTATCTTTTGTAATCCTACTTCCTAAATAAGAAAAGTCTGACACGTCTTCTATTCTATCATCTCCTATTCTTATCCTCATTTTTCGCTTGCATTCCTTCATGTCACACCTCATCATTTTGGTCTTGCTTATATTTATTTTCATGTTATAATAATTTTTGTATATCATTGCATATCTCTAACTAACTAAGAAATTAGTTTTTTTTTTTATTTATAACTATTAACATTTTCATTAAATCTAATTTTAAAGATACGGCCTGTTACGGTTTGCAATGCAATATAGCAATATATATTGCATTGCAATCTGGACAATTAATTTTATATACTCCACTATGTGTCTTATTTTTATGGTTAAATAATAGATTAGGTTTAAGATGTTCGTTCTGATGGGTGTATACATATTCCTATAATTTTCAGGTAGTCTAGTTAATGATGGTCAAATTTCTACAAAGGTACATGTAAATTCCTATAAGGTTTCCTATAATATTTCCAATTGAAATCAAATATTGAAGAAGAAGACATAGATATAGGTTCCCATATATTTAACGATCGTGATAATTACCCAATTAACAATGACCCAGGTGACCCCCAGATGACTCAGTTGGTGAAAGTACAGAAATTCAGAATGCAGAAGCCTGCATTTTATTGCATGATCACCCCGGGGAAACTAAGTTACATGTGCAAGAAATAAGTGCTTCGTGCAAGAGGAAGGCGATGGACAACAGGCGTTTGTAGGAATTTGACCATACACATTTTCCGTTTCTTCCACCTGACCCCATATTTATAGGAATTTACCACAATCGGTTCTGATAGTCTTAAATTATGGTTAGATAAAGTATTAGCAATTTTTTATGTGTTCGGTGGAGAAAAAGTAAAGGAAACGTATTTAGTAGTGTTAGAAGAAGAGCATGTAGGATAGATGGAGTTGAAAATCATTTGCTTACGCTTCTTATGGACAAGATTAGATTAGACAAGATTATTTTTTGAAAACCATTCAACCTAGCAATATCAAGAATATTCTAAATCTCTAAGTTAAAATGTTCTATACTTAGAGGGATGGAGAAAGCTCTAGGAATCAAGGACTTGTAAGCTGCAAGTTTATGTTTCAAAGGATGTGAAGAGTTGGCTGGGATTGTTATAGATGAGAAAGTAGGTTTTCTATAAATATTAAAATTTAATTGGGAATTCCGTCTATTTAAGGTTAAATCAAAAACGTTTATAGAGTGATCGATTTCAGTTTCTATAGTGAATTTATTGTTATCATGTTGTTGGTTCAAAATTGATAAAAATGTATCTAGTTGTCTAGTAGTGCCATTAAAAGAAGCTATAATATCATCCACATAGCGGTACGAAAATGTTACATGTTTTTTGCCTAATGATGAATTTATTATTTTAGTTTCCAGATTATACATGGATAATGTCTGTTAGTAGGGGACTCAAGGGAAAGCCCATGGCTGGGACATGCTTTTGAAAATAATATTTATTATTGAATTGGATATAGTTCTGCATGGTACAAAGTTTAATAGATTTATAAATTTCAGATTGAATAAAGGGGTCTATATTTTCTTGATCTAAGTGTTTTTTAACAAGAAAGAGGCAATCATCTACTGGAATAACATGTTGGATACGTCAAATGATACTAATTTAGATGAAGGGGGGATTTTGTGTAGTTTAAGTAAGTTGGTTAATTCAAGTGTATTTTTTATCGAATGAGTAGAATTAAAGTTTGTTTAATGTTTGAAAGTATCGTTTAACTGGATAGCAGGGTTTCTAACAGGGCTATTGATGAAAAGAGACAACAGGTCGTTTCGGGTTATCAGGTTTATGGATTTTGATTTTGACAAGGCCATACAACTTGGGGGATGATGGGTTCATAAGAGTTATTTTGAATTTTTGAAGAGGAATCAAAATTAAGGAGATGTTGCTAAATTAGGATTTAAGTTCAGTTTTTAAATGGGAAGTGGGGTCTTTCTTATGGACTCTAAAATCAGCTGTGTTGATAATATGGGATATTTTATTATCCTAATCTAATTTATCCACGATGACAAGGCATTTGATTTATATGCTTTAAGTAAGGATTAAATTATTGAATGTTAATTTTGGCTGTAGGGTTCTTAATGGAATATTGTCAAGCGGTTTTTGAGGGGGTTGTTTTTCCGAAAGAATTTGTGTTAGTATAGATCTGGGTAGATGAGGATTAAGAATATGATTCAAGGCAAGTTCTGATTCAACAATCGTTAATTCTATATTATTATTTGGGATATGGGAAGAATATTGAAGAATAAACCTAGATTCTGTTGTTACTTGGAATATTGTGTTTGGGTAAAGCAGAATAATGATTCTGCTGGGCAAAGCATACTCAGCCCTATTAGTACCCTTAAAGAAGTGCCTTCATAACTCAACTGAAGCTCTTCTAGAGCGTGAGTATCGTTCTCATATTAGTATGTTTATTAGTTTGTTTACTTATACATTCATCACATTAGAAAAATGAGTAGAAATGAAGTGTTTTTTATTTCGATTTTTACACCTGTACACATCCCATCTCTACTATTGCTTCAGTTAAATTTGTTTGCTGGTATTGGTAGCTGGTGGCAGAGGCACTGTGCGGTAGTAGGGTAATAGCGTGCCATACCGCTGGCGGCAGCAGCGCTCAGAGGCACGAGCCATCGGCCCATCCGAACGCATTGCTCGTGCTGCGCCTGCGTTCTTTGGTGTCTCGTACGCGGTACGTGACCTAAGATCATGCGGAGTCTTTATCATCGGCTTTTATGCGTCATCATGATGCGCAGCAACCAGATTAAGAACTGCTGCAACAGTGCCAGTAGCGATGGCAGCACTGCGGACGTGTGCTTGACACGGGTCTCGTGCTGTGTTGTTGGCCGCTCTCTAATTGCCATGCTAACGTAGATTATACAGTGGCGTAGGCTATAGGGTCATGGTATGGAAGTAGTGTTTATTTTAAATTGTCTATAAGCAAAATTGGAAATTTTAATTTGTACATAAACTATACATGAATAAATTAGTCACACGTAATATTTCAGAATTTCGTGATCGTTTTGTCAATATTTCATTAAAAACTTTTTAAAACCATTTTACCGTATTTTTTAGTTCAAAATAATCGACATGTGTTAAATTTACAAGGCTTCAGTAAACTATGCCTACATTTATTTTATTTTAATTACTAATTTAGCTCTTGAAATGAAAATTATTTTCTAAACTAGTTTCAGTTATTATTAAGAGCGCATTATTATTGAGAGGACACATATTTTAACAGGGAGTCAAGTAGAATTCATTGTGGAATTATTTAGCAAAATTGAAGGTGAAGACTAAGGTACCATCGAGAATTTAATTTTTTTATCAATCGCTTTTTATTTATTTTTATTATCTTAAGTATTTTTTATTTTTATTGAGGTTTTTTCGTAACAACCGCAAGTTGAAATTCATGTGTTACTAACTATACTTCCACGGAAGCGAAAATTTAAAAAAATACTAAATTATCCCTACAAAAATCGTTATACTGTCCTACAGCAGCTTAGCCGCAGCAATAAATAGTATAATCTAAAATTATAAATGTTATGTTGGAATCGAATAATATGGCAACAGCTTCAATTTTTGATGATTATTTTTTATTATACACAGTTTTAAATGATTAATAAGGAATTTTATTTAATATTTATAAAATCTAAGCTCCGCACGTACCACCATTAATTTGAGTTCTCTATTCAGTTTTACATATTTGCTGCTTGAAATGAAACGTTTGCCAAAATTGCTAACTATTACCAAGGATACAATTCAGTGAAAAAAAATTACGATTGTTTTGTTGCACACTCCAACACTGGACCCCTTTTTCATTTCATGGCACAGGCGAACCACATATACGTGTGCTGGCATTTAAAGTTTTTATAGCATAGTTGCCATATTTAAGAAATAAAAATAATTTTCTTGCCTTCAGCAGGTAGCTCATATTTTTTATAATTTATTTAATGAATTTAGTCAATAATGTTGAAACATTATAACTAGCTGATTAGAGATTAATAATGAAAAGTCTCAATCTAATGTGTAAAGAGTAAGGAAATTTTGATAACATTTTTTTAGGTTGTGATTAAAAAGGCACAATACACTTCATATATTAACATATATTATAAAAATCATTATGTTAGATATAATATTAAATCAATATAAAATACATCTATAATTACCACTTAACATCGTCGATTTTTTCGATAAATATATTGTTATAAGTAAATAAATATTTCATTCAGTAACCTTTAATTTTGTTGCAAAATAGTATATTGGGTCATTTTAATAATCCAAAACATTGTTTGTTTTCAAATGAAATGTTTTCAGAAATCATGATAAACTCCTGCAAATTTGGTCAAGAATTTACATCGCTCAAGTTTATTCATTGTTAATTATGTCCAATAATATAATACTTTTAGTGATACAACTTACTAGTACAAACAAATTTTGTCCCTGAATTATTAAGACTTAATTATTAATAGTCAACAAGATTAGCTCATTTAAGCTCATATTTGAAAGATGCAATTCTATCAAATATACAGGACTCTATATTAATACGTATAAAAGTCCATTGTGATTCAATTTAGAGAATAAAATTGAAAAAATTCTTCCAAGGAATTAATATGAAACATGGCAACATGCTATACTCGCGGAACTTGTGCTGTCGGCTGTAGTTGCCTACTCTGATGTGATGCGATGTGTGTATGCGGTGTTTTGGGAAGTTGACTGCGATGCTGTTCCCACGGTATTGGTTATAATGGTTATAGTATGTTGCATATACAGTATAAATAGCACACTACGTGGTATATAAGTACTTATAGATATATACATACATACAAACAAGTGCGTTGCAAGGCACCGACGTCTGCCTATTTGAAGGTTTGAACAGTTCTTGTGTTAGGAATAATGCAGGGAGCGCACCCGAACATGACAACACATTCTTATTTAGTTTTATAATAGATTTTGCAATTGCTATGCAAGTAAAATTTAAGAAGGCAATGTCATAATAAATAAATATTGAACAGACCAGACCACCTCATTTATACAATTAAACGTATTAAAATAGATTAAAAATGTATGTTAAAAAAAATTAACTAATCCTTTAATTAAAAACTACCAGTGCGCTGCGCTGTAGTCGACACAGTGTGCTAATGAATTAAACAATTATTGTAGTATTCAAGATATAATACTAGAATCAATACCTATTGAAGCCATTGTATAAAAAGAAATAACTGATGGACTTATAAAAGTGGACAATAGAAAAGCTCCCGAACTAGAGAACATTCCAAATTAACTCCTGAAGGATGGTGTCTATGAATTTTAGTGGCGGTTTCTTTCGAGGCCGCACGGCCGCGCGCCCCTCATGAACATTGAGCGCATCACCGTAGATATATAATTGTATTGCGATATTTTATCTCGGCATTATTTTTCCTAAAAGATGAAGCTTGCGTCACGATAGCACTCAACGTGGTGTGGTAGCGAGCAACTATGAGTTAAGTGCATACGCACTCATCCTATCTATTGCAAGCGGTAGAGTGAGAACGACCGTATTCAATATATCATGTGTTTCATCTGGCCGCATACAAACTAGCGGCCCGCGTTGCTATGGAAACGTGACGTTACGCTGATTCTACAGCTAAGAATATATCGTTGTTTTAAACTATTCCGGGCCGCGATTCTTTCGCGTCCCAATAGAGAAGCCTAGTCTAGTATACAGGAAAATTGATATGGAATAGCCAGATAAGACAGTTGCATTGTTCTGTGTAGTTACGTATGTACGATTTTGCCACGTGTTTCTCCAAGAATATATTTAATAGAAATAATTTGATAAAAATGAATAGTGTTAGTTCTTTGTTGA
This sequence comes from Leptodirus hochenwartii, assembly GCA_947310635.1. NCBI lineage: Eukaryota > Metazoa > Arthropoda > Insecta > Coleoptera > Leiodidae > Leptodirus > Leptodirus hochenwartii. The sequence goes on along the minus strand of OX371180.1, from coordinate 13,886,849 downwards.
AAATAGAGTTTTGTAGACTGTCTCTTGATGACAAAATAAAAATTAAGGAATTAGGTATGCCATTGCCTGACTTAAATTTATCACAAACTTATGCAAGGAGTATTTATATCAATGAACGATAGAAGAGCGGAATACCACTTTCAGGAAATTATTGAATTTAATCATTTTGCACCATTCTAGGTAAGATTTCTTAGTATTATATTATTTTTTAAGAAATGCGCCCCCTCTGTATTGAAATGGCAAGAGCCGCTACTGATGAATTTATTACGAATCTAATTCAACAAAATATTGAATTGGATAGAAATCCCAAAGGATTGGCATAGAAGTACCACAGTTATCATATTTAAAAAGGTCAAAAACACAAGCAAAAAATTACAAAGGCACAAATTACAAAGGTTTAAAAGAAAAATGAGTGGAACATATAACAAACAGAGAAGAGCAGCCAAGGGTTGGGAAAATTAAATCGACAACAGGTGCTATATTTATTATCAAGCAAATAAAATAAGAGATAATAGAGTTCAATGCATATGATTGCATTGTCGATATGACCAAAGTCTTTGTCAATATTCGCCTGGACATTAGTTAGTTAAAGAGTCCGTAATCCTAAAGATTGGTTGGAAACAGCACGCCATGCCGATCTATCCTGAGCTAATCCCTTCATCTCCCTATAGCTATTCATCTCAACGTCTTCAACTATCTGACTCACATACTCCAATCTAGGCCTACCTACCCCTCTCTTTCTCTCCACTCTACCTTCTATGATCAATTGCATAATCCCCCCATGCCTAAGAATATGCCCTACTAATCTGTCTCTCCTACGCTGTAACACTCTCCAGATACTTCTCTTCTCCCCTACTAACTCTAGTACAGCTTCATTTGTTACTTTATCTTCCCAACCAATCCTCATCATCCTCCTATAACACCACATTTCGAATGCTTGTAATCTACGCTTCTCTTCCTTTCCTATAGTCCACGCCTCACACCCGTACAGTGCTACACTCCAAACATATACCTTCAGTAATCTTTTTCTAATACCCAAGTCAATATTTGATCTTAAAATCTGTTCCTTTTCTACGAATGCCTTCCTACCCTGTGCTATCCTACACTTTATATCTACCTTGCTTCGATTATCTTTTGTGATTCTACTGCCTAAATAACAAAAATCTCACACTTCTTCGATTCTATTATCTCCTATTGAGATCCTCATTTTTCTACTGCATTCCTTTTTGTCACACCTCATCACTTTAGTTTTACCTATATTTATTTTCATGTTAAAATCCCTAGTCAATACTGCCTGCATACCATTCAATACCCTTTCTAAATTCTTTTCGCTTTCTTCCAATATAGCTATATCGTCGGCGAATCTCAACATATATATTTTCTCTCCCTGTACATTCACACCTACACTATACTCTTCTTTTACTTTGTTTATTGCATCTTCTATATATAGATTAAATAATAACGGTGAGAGTGTACATCCCTGCCGAACTCCCTTCCCTATTTTTGCTACCTCTTCTTCCCCCTCAATTCTAACTAAGGCAGTTTGGTGTTTATATAAATTAAAAATTATTCTCCTATCCTTATAATCTATACCCGTTTCTTTTAAAATTCTAAACATTATGTCCCAATCTACATTATCAAATGCCTTTTCTAAGTCTACAAAAGCTGGTATCATATCAATCCCCGCTGCTTTGTTATTCCGTAAATCATTTAATGCTCTATGAAACTCTGACCTAAGTATGCTAGGACCTAAGTCATCCTCATCTATCTGTTCCACACTTTCTAGCTCCTCCATGTCCTGCCTACCTTTATATAAATCTTCAAGATACTCCTTCCATCTTCTAGCTTTTTCCTTATTTTCTGTGAGTTCCTTACACTGCTTATCACATATAATGTTACCCTTTGGTTTTACTTTAGAAAAATGTGACTTAATTTTCCTGTAGCCCAAATCTACTTTACCTCTTCTCATATCCTCCTCAATATCTCACTCTTCTTTCGCTAGCTTGCATTTCCTATTAATTAAGTTCCTTAGTTCCTTATATTTTTTCTGTCCTGCTTCTGTGTTTCCTATTTTAATTTTCCTACTTGCTTCAATCATTTCCACTATTTCTTCCGTGATCCATTCCCTCCTACCTGCCCTTTTCTTTGTGCCTAATACTTCATTTGCTGCTGTAGTTAACCCATTTCTGATTTCCCTCCATTCGCAATCTATGTCGCTCCTTGATGTTCCATTAGCCATGATTTCTACTTTCTGCTTGTACTTTTCACATACATCAGCTAATTTTAACCTATCGACATCTACTCTGACCTGTTTGGACTTCTGTAATTTCTTGAATTTGACCTCTGAGTCCAGGACTACTAAATTATGGTCACTATCAATATCTGCTCCAGGGTAACTCTTACAATTCTTAATCTGGTTCCTAAACCTCTCTTTAACCAGTATGTAATCTATCTGATACCTCCCTATATCTCCTGGCATTTTCCACGTATATATCCTGCGCTTGTGATTCTGAAAAAGCGTGTTTGCTACCACTAGCTTATTCCTAATACAAAACTCTACGAATCTATCCCCTCTATCATTACGTGTTCCTATTCCATATTCTCCTACTATTGAAACTTCCTTTCCCTTACCTACTACGGCATTCCAATCTCAGATTACAATTAGATTATCCTGTCCTTTAACGTTTGCTAACCTAGATTCAATCTCCTCATAAATGGATTCTACCTCCTCATCATCGTGACTTGAAGTTGGCATATATACTTGCACTATAACTGTGTCCGTTGGCTTCGTGTCTAATCTAATAGTTATAATTCTATCACTAACTTGGCAATAACTCTTTACTCTACATCACAACTTTCTATTCATTATAAAACCTACACCGGTATGCCCATTATCTGATGCTGTGGTTATTAATCTATATTCTCCTGACCACGTATCTACTTGATCTTTCCCCCTAACTTCACTAATCCCTACAATATCCAGTTTAAGTCTCTCCATTTCTAATTTCAAATTCTCTAACTTTCCTATCCTATTCATGCTGCGTACATTCCACGCTGGACATATCTTAAAAATACTTATAGAGAAGCAAATACAAGTAAGCATTGTAAAATTGAAACAAACCCTTAATACCAACTACACCACCAGAGTGAAAGTATGGAGGAAAGAACAACATAGGATATAAAACACCAGGAGGATTTAGACAGCAAGACAGCCTTACCCATTCTTCTTCAATCTTATAATGGACAAGATCATAACAAAACTTACCTCGCTCAAATCATGGTACAGGATGAACAATATCACCATTAGTACGGTGCGCTATGCTGATGACGCTACAATCATTGCAGCAACCGAAGATGATTTGCAAAGACAGCTATTAAAATTTTGTCAAGTAATGCACCAGCTGAAAATATGACCTTTACGAAAGATCCAATCAGATGCAAAGTCATGATAGAGAATAAGCTAATAGAGTGAGATATACAATTTTAATTATCTCGGCGTAGATATGTCAAGTGGTCATAACCCGATAAAAGAGCTAAAAAGTCAGGTCATTAGAGCTGCATTAATGGCCGGTTGTCTGAAAGAGATCGTATGGATTAACCAGTAGAAGTGTATGGAAAGCAAGTTAAAATATATAAGACATGCATAAGACCAATTACGACGTATGGCATAGTGAAATGAGCAGAAACAAATAATACCAAAAATACGCTTAGAGTTGCTGAACTGAAGACCTTAAGAACGTTATCTGGCAAAACTATGCGAGACCGGATAAGAAAAAATATTGTAAGATGGGAGCGATGAAGTAGAAGACAATGGTATGAACATGTAAAAAGAATGGAAGAAAACGTTTCATCAATGTACGGATAATCGTATATATAATTATAATTTTAGTAATATACTATTATGAGACAAATGAAAGTTATGGTTTAATTCTTCTTATTGCTTATAATTCAAAGGGGCATATATAAGGAAAATTAAAGTTACAATTTACTTTTACATGTGTATTGCTAAAATTGAACTACAACGTAACTAAGAACCAGAAAAAAGTACTTCGCATCCAATGTACAAGGACAGAAATCTTATTAATAATTCATATTTATTTTTATACGACAAAGTAACATCACTTATGATGACATTTTATAGATTTTTTTGTTAATTTTTAACGTGTCATAATATAATTCTGTAATTTTCTCCTTATTAAAAACTGCCCGGAGCCTCAGCAACTAGATAAATATGACTTGTAAATTTTTGGCACCAACACAGAAAAGGTTCGCCACCATTGATATATCAAATTACACGAAGGCATGAATTTATAGGTTAGAATATACCTACCTTGAGTAATATACAATGTTAATTTTCTTTCTTGTAATTTTCTGTAAAATTGATGTAAATTTGTAAAATAATTTTTGGCTCATGGGGCTTGTAAGTAAAACCATAAAATCTGGTGGTATCGCTTCGGTAATGGTGCACGTTTCGGTGCTTATTGTTAAGACCGCAAGGTGGCGTAGTTAATTGGCCTTCCGGTGTCCCTCGTGAGAACCAAATACATATGCACATGGATAGCCGCAGCAGAGAGCATAGAACTTGTAATGGTTTATAGATCTTGTTTAATTTGCTTATATTTACTGTTCTTCCAAAAAACCAGAACTAGCGACTCATGGGACAAGTAATCAACATGAGTATAATATGAAAAAATATTCGTATGGACTTCCTTATATGATCTAATATTAGAGGATCGAAATCATAATTTGCTTTTAGAAATTAGTCTAAATGATTTACGAACTTTATTTATGATAATACTCGATACTAATTAGTTAAACAGTCCGCAATCCTAAAGATTGGTTGGAAACAGCACGCCATGCCGATCTATCCTGAGCTAATCCCTTCATCTCCCTATAGCTATTCATCTCAACGTCTTCAGCTATCTGACTCACATACTCCAATCTAGGCCTACCTACCCCTCTCTTTCCCTCCACTCTACCTTCTATGATCAATTGCATAATCCCCCCATGCCTAAGAATATGCCCTACTAATCTGTCTCTCCTACGCTGTAACACTCTCCAGATACTTCTCTTCTCCCCTACTAACTCTAGTACAGCTTCATTTGTTACTTTATCTTCCCAACCAATCCTCATCATCCTCCTATAACACCACATTTCTAATGCTTGTAATCTACGCTTCTCTTCCTTTCCTATAGTCCACGCCTCACACCCGTACAGTGCTACACTCCAAACATATACCTTCAGTAATCTTTTTCTAATACCCAAGTCAATATTTGATCTTAAAATCTGTTCTTTTTCTACGAATGCCTTCCTACCCTGTGCTATCCTACACTTTATATCTACTTTGCTTCGATTATCTTTTGTGATTCTACTGCCTAAATAACAAAAATCTGACACTTCTTCGATTCTATTATCTCCTATTGAAATCTTCATTTTTCTACTGCATTCCTTTTTGTCACACCTCATCACTTTAGTTTTACCTATATTTATTTTCATGTTAAAATCCCTAGTCAATACTGCCTGCATACCATTCAATACCCTTTCTAAATTCTTTTCGCTTTCTTCCAATATAGCTATATCGTCGGCGAATCTCAACATATATATTTTCTCTCCCTGTACATTCACACCTACACTATACTCTTCTTTTACTTTGTTTATTGCATCTTCTATATATAGATTAAATAATAACGGTGAGAGTGTACATCCCTGCCGAACTCCCTTCCCTATTTTTGCTACCTCTTCTTCCCCCTCAATTCTAACTAAGGCAGTTTGGTGTTTATATAAATTAAAAATTATTCTCCTATCCTTATAATCTATACCCGTTTCTTTTAAAATTCTAAACATTATGTTTAGAATTTTAAAAGAAATATTTTATTTTAAATTTAATATTCGATACTAATATGACAATAAATCCATTTATTGGCATATGCAAAATGAGGAAAGTACACCTAAGAGAATGCCATCAAATAATAAGCTTTATAAGATATCCTTGCTCTTCCTGGTACCTCTGTATATATGATTTTATAGAAAGAAGGCTACCATAGTGGTCTACTTTGAATAACATCTGCATAATTATGAATGCAAATGATCTGTCGACCCAGAATTATAGAAAATACACATGAGATTATATTAGGATTGAGTTCGAATAATATGAAGTCTTTACAAATGGTTGGATATTTCTCCTCCAAATACCTATATTACATGATTGTTGCAAGAAGAGTAAACTCTTAATCTCCACTATTGGAGGTCTTACATAATTTCAGACGATCCCCATATCCCCATTTTAAAAATTATTACTATTTACTACGGTATTATATAATTGTATAGATTATCACCCAAATACCGTAACGCAAAAGATTTAATAGCTAGATGCGCATTTCGGATTAATAATAAGTAAATTTTAGTTGATTTCGTTTTTATCTTGTTCTACTGAAGATTGGGGTATAGCCATCGAAATGCGCATCTAGCTATTAAATGCTATGTGTTACGGTGTTTGGTTGATATTCTATACGATTATTTAACACCGTAGTGATAAATTAATAGTACCTTTAGAATGCTAAAAATGATTTCCATACAATGTACCACAGTCGAAAATTATTTCATATAAAATGTATTATAATTGATTTTTAAGAGTAGCGTTATATTTAACGCCAAGAAGTAACTTTATAGTTGATATGCAAGAATAACTTTATTAATAATTAATTTTTCCTACTGAGATCACAGAAATTAAGCACAAAGCTAGAAGATGAAAGGAATATCTTGAAGATTTTTATAAAGGTAGACAAGAGGAGTTAGAAAGTATAGAACAGATCGATCAAAATTATAGTCTAATAGAGCATTGTATAATTTGCGGAATAACAAAGTAGAAAGAGTAAATACGATACCAACAAAATTAATAAAATACGCAGGGGAAAAGATGCAAGATCGATTATACACGATAGTTTGTAGAATATATGACGAGAGAGAAGTATCACAGGACTTCCAGCGTATTATAATAGTGACAGTGCCGAAGAAAGTAATAGCTAATTTATATAAGTGCAGTTACTACTCTTCCCAAATGCAACAAATTCGAAGGGCAACACAACACCAACCAATGCAATTGGCCTCTAACTCCGAAATGCGCCGCATTTAATTCTGAAGACCATGGTCATTTAAATGTTATGTCATTTAAACTTAGAAGACCATGCAGCATGGTCATTTAAATGTCCTCGACATCCGAAAGCTCCAATCGAAGGCATTCCCAATATTGAAATAAAATCGCTAAACAAAAAATCGGCGGATATCGACAGCAATATAACGAGAAACAATAAAATCCTCGCGCCTCTTACAATCCACGACCACATTATTGGATTTTTACAAATAACATTTACAGCGCAAAGAATATCGATAGAAAAGAATTTTTGGAAAAACAAAAAAAAGTGCATTCAAACCAATTTAAATATAGATACATCAGTCGTATTCTCGGGTAGCAGATTGTACATTCTGATGTTCGATCTTGAAGCTACAGATATTCAGATTTCACCTACAGAACCCATCCATTCAGAACACAACGTCCATGTAGCGATCAATAGTCGATAATATCAAATTTATATGTTCCAACATAAATGCCTACTCCAGAAGGAGATATATCATTAACAGCTGTATCATGGCAGATAACATCGACTGTGCGCTATTTGTCGAGAATAAAACAACCACCGATTCCAACACCTCATTCTATAATTGGAACATCCTTCGGAAAGAAGGTCTCAGATTCTATAATCGTAGAGGGGCCTAGTTAATCCAACTTAACAGTAGATTCGCATTAGGAAGATAAAATACATCATCGATGAATAATGAGTTAAACGATTGCCTGCCTTCAGTATCCCCATTCCTTGATGACAAACTCCACATTTACTTAGTACACATTCATCTGCACAGAAGAATTTTAAAGGCAATCTTCTTAAAAGCGGCCCATTACAGATTTTACTTACTTTACTTATACAGAATACAGATACCGAATAATAATAGGCGACTTCAATATTAATAAACATAAGCAGAAACAACTGAACAACTTTATTAATAATTCGTCTTACATAAAATATCAAACTGAATAAACTTTTCTACTACGAATGGCGGTTTCTTTCGAGGCCGCATGGCTGCGCGCCCCCGTTGAACCTTAAGCGCATCACCATAGATATATAATTGTAATATGATATTTTAACTCGGCATTATTTTTCCTAAAAGATAAAGCTTGCGTTGCGATAGCACTCAAGACTAAACGATTTCGCTTTCGCGAGGAGCAAGATGAGTTAAGTGCATATGCACTCATCCTATCTGTTGCAAGCGGTAGAGTGAGATCGACCGTATGCGATATATCAGTTTCTTTGGTACGCGTATCGCATTAGTTTTAACCCTGAATAGGCCACAACATATATTAATTACGCAGATTTTGAGAAATCTACGTAAAGCACAACCGACTTATAAACTGTCGTATAGTTACTCTTTAAGTTACAACTAATCGGTGGCGGTTTCTTTCGAGGCCGCACGGCCGCGGGCCCCCGTGAACATTGAGCGCACCATCGTAGATATATAATTGTATTGTGATTTTTATCTCGGCATTATATTTCCTAAAAGATAAAGCTTGCGTCGCGATAGCACTCAACTCAACACGGTGTGGCGTTCCGTTGTGGTATCCATTGCAAGCGGTAGAGTGAGAGCGACCGTATGCAGTATATCAGCTGTTTCTTTGATTTGCGTATCGTATGCGCCGCAAAAAAAATAGCGGCCCGGGTTAGCAACGTGACGTCACGCTGCTTCTACAGCTAAGAATATATCGTTGTTTTAAGCTATTCCGGGCCGCAATCTTTAGCGTCCCAACAGAGAAGCCTAGTCAAGTATACAGGAAAATTGATATAGAATAGCCAGATAAGACAATTGCATTGTTCTGTGTAGGTACATATGTACGATTTTGCCACATGTTTCTCCAAGAATATATTTAATAGAAATAATTTAATAAAAATGAATAGTGTTAGTTCTTTATTGAAAATAGAGTTTTGTAGACTTTGAGGACAAAACAAAAATTAGGTGGCCATTGCCTGACACAAACTTGTGCAAGGAGTGTTTATATCAATGAAAGATAGCAGAGCGGAATACCACTTTCAAGAAATGATTGAATCTAATCATTTTGTATCCATTTTAGGTAAGATTTCTTACTATTATATTATTTTTTAAGAAATGCGCCCCCCTCGATTGAAATGTCAAGAGCCGCCGCTGTATACTACCAAACAATGATAACGATTCTACTCCAGATATCCTTCTCTACTCTCAAGATATCAAAAATTTTGTTCAGGAAGTGGAACTAATCCCCGATTTAGGCTCCGACCACCTTGCAATTCAATTCTCCATATCAAATGCCACCTTGGCTAACATACCGCTTGCTTATAAACTGAATTTAAACAAATGCAATAGCGTCGAAGTCAAAATTATGAAAAATTTAACTAAAGATAAAATTCCCGAAAGTATTCATAACATATCAGCGATTACAGAAAAGTTATCAGGTACTACCAAAAAGAACTGCCCTAAAGTGATTCAAAACTTCTACTCGTTTGAGCTACCCCCGTATATAATTAGAATGATCAGAGAATACCGAATTACAGGATATACTAACATGAAACAAAATATTAATAAATATAACAAAAACATCCAAACCCTAATTGAATATTATAAGTTAAATAAATGAAAAGAAGCAAGTGGTACTTTGAACGATGAGGATGGTGGAAATTTCTGGCGCGGCATTCGGAAAATGAGCAAATACAAAAAGAATATATCCAATCACGAACTAATACACCAAAACAGGAAAATAGCAGATGATAGCGAAAAGAGCAACATTTTTGCCTACTACGTTCTAAACATTGCACTTTCTACCTTGAATGTTACCTTCTACCAAAACCATTTCGACAATATTAGAAAAGAATACAACAACTACTTTATCTTATTTTATAATGAAGAAAACGATGGATTTGAAGCTGTTGATAAAACTGAGTATGATGTAATACTAATCCGGGGAAATACTCATGTCCAGGATATGACAAAATCACTCGAAATTTTTTACGATCATTGAAGAAGGAGATATACGAATACAAAAGAAACATCTTTAATCTTTGTATGGAGCAGCGCATTTTTCCTAACATATGGAAAAAAGGCATTTTCGTTACAATCCCTAAACCTTATTCTGATCTCAAGCACACCAAAAACTATCGCCCAATCACTATAAAATACGCAAAATATTCGAAGCCATACTTAGAAACAGACTCCTTGATGCTTGCGAAAACATTGTCCCGAACTACCATTTCGACTTCACAGAAGGACGCAGCACAACTCAATCTCTCACAATCCTTATAAATACTGTCCAAGCGAACTACAATGAACTAAATAAATCATGTGCTGCAGTTCTAGACATACAAAAGGCATTCGATAGTGTGTGTTATATTGAATTAATCTACAAATCAACTATAATGTACCTACTTAACTCATCTGGTTAGTTGATAGTTTCATTAAAAACAGGGAAAATAAAGTAAAAGTCTATGATGTGCTGTCACGTCCTGTCTACCTTGAATAGGGCTTAACTCAGGGGTCTCCGATCGTACCACTGCTCTATCTGACATTTTGCGCTGACTGTCTCACCCCAAGGAAATTCGATCTATCACGCTACCCTTACTGTTCGCGGATGACGCAGTGGTTGTTGCCTACCATAGATAGCTACCCATCGTTATCGAAAATCTGCAGCAGCTAGTGGATGAATTGCTCATATGGTTCAACAAATGGCGATTGATAGTAAATCAAATTGATAGTATTTTTTTCAATCATAACATTTCACATCTTTCACCGACCATACAAATCTATAATGACAATATTGCAGTATCTGGCTCAGTAAAATATCTAGGCATACTATTAGATTGAAAGTGCAGTTTTAAATCCCGATCCTGATGGACCGGAAGGAAACAACACTGGAGCTGCTGGCAGTTGCTGAACGCTCCTTATGAAGAATCACAAGGCTGCGCCATCTTGACAATATTCTTCACAACATCAGCAATGAAAATCTATAGAATAAAACAAAAATAATGCCCATAAGAAGAAGATTTAGTAAGATAGCCATCAATTTCCGCAATAATAAAATGAATACAATAAGACCCCTCTGTCACACCCCAATGGGAAGAAGGAGAGCAAACGCACTTCTTTCCCTGCTGGAGATCATAGACAATATGTAGATCACGCCAAATATTTCCTATCATTTTATGTTTACCAACTTATGTTAATCCGTGGCATTCGTATTTGTCTAAAATCGTATTGATATGCCCCTATGTGTAAAAGTATCTCTAATCTCCACTATTTCCCTATTTCCCCACAATTATTTTTATTTCTTTTTCTTTTTATTTGGATAATCGATTTATTTTATTACAGAAACGACCTAATTCCCTAAACGGAAAAGAAATTCTATGCTGTAGGACCCTGGTCGGTAGTCAATAAATTATTATTATTATTATTAGGACAACTAGAATAAGATATTTCATAAATACCAGATTTTTTATTCAAATGAATCAAATCTTTGAGATTTCCTTGAAAAATAGCAAGACTATTAGATGTATGATATGCTACTTTAAAATAATTATATTTATCTACTTTCATTCAGTAAAGTAAATATTACAGTTTAAAAAAAAGTTTTATAATGATGACCAATGATACCTGCTGTTATAAGGATTTAAGTTTTCTAAGTAGTCTTGAACTGTTTGTTGTTTCCGAGTTGTCTTGGTTATTGTTAAACACGTCAGATTTATAGCAAAAGTTTGCAAAAAAAGTACTCTTTGAAAATGTCTGATTCTGAAGAAAGTTTACTCTCGGAAGTAGAGGAAGTTGCAAATGGAGCAATTTCAAGTCTAATTCCCGCAAAATCAAAGTTACGATATAAACTTGAATACCAGAAATTTGAAAAATGGTGTAATTCAAAAAGAATAAAACAAGTGTCGGAAAAAAATTTGTTGGCGTATTTCACCGAAAATCACAAAAGCCGTCAACGCTTTGGACGCACTATTCCATGATTTCCGTAAGAAAAAATCAAAATATGACCAAATTTATACAGCTAGTTACTTTTCTCAAGAGAAGTTCAGACGGATACACGGTAAAAAAGTATAGCATATTTTCTAAAGAAGAAGTATGTAAGTTTTTGGGTACAGCAGAGGATGAATTGTTTTTGCTTATGAAAGTTGTGATGATGGTTGGCATTTTTGGGGCTTGTCGACGAGACGAACTTACGAAGTTAAAGTTAGATCACATTAAAGACAAAGTATCATATGTTAAAATCGTGATGCCATCTACAAAAACGAAAATCGTACGAGAATTTATAGTTACCGAGGGAAACCTGCCAGGTATTAACTGCTTAACAATTTTTCGAAAATATGCTGAGCTTCGTCCTACTAGTGCTACTCACAGGCGTTTTTTTGTCTTCTATAAGCAAGGAAAGTGTAGCTCGCAGCCTAGTTGGGATCAATACCTTTTGAAATATACCAAAATTAATTGCAAAGCAGTTGGGCTTGAAGAGACCCGAAAAATATACGGGGCAATGTTTTCGGAGGTCCTCTGCTTCCATGCTGGTAGATGGTGGGGCGGATATGCAAATGCTTAAGCGTCACGGGGGTGGAAATCCTCTGCTACTGCAGAGGGGTATGTTGAGAGTTCTTTAGAAAATAAGAAAGAAATAGCAAACAAGATTATGGGTTCCAAAAAAACCAGGACGGTTCAAAACGCCAACCTGAATAACTCAGTGATGTCCACCTCTGCTCTGTAAATTTCAAATTGCAAAAAATGTGTTATAAATGTATATAATAAATAATATTAAAATGTTACTCTATTAATCAAAAACTCATTACAGCACTAGTGCTGCCATGATGACCATTACAGCACTAGTACTGCAATGACGACCATTACAGCACTAGTGCTGTAATGGTTATCATTACAAAACTTTTTTTAAAGCTGTAATATTTACTTTACTGAATGAAAGTAGATAAATTCAAATTACGACACGAGATGTTGAGTTGTCAAACGAGGCGTCAATGTCGTAATATGAATCTTTATAACACTTATATTTTAAATAACTATTATATGCACATCTAGCTATTAAATGCTTTTAATTACGGTATGAAAATGTATGAAAATTATTTGTACATAATAATAATAATAATAAATATCGAGATATATTGATATTATGTTAAATCATCTTCAACAACTATAAATTTAGATAAAGCCATTTTCTCCATTTAGGCATTCCCTATAATTTTATAGGATCGGCTCTATACACTATACACGGTCTTTAAACTTTTGCCGTTTTCACTTTGTATGTAGTTTTGTACTATTTGACGCCTTGAATAACTTTGCTATCATTTACATTTATTAATGCAGATTATGTATTAGGTCAAAGCATTGTCAAAGGTTATCATTCATTGTTTTTGTAGTAAAATAATATTATATATGTAATATATGCCTTCTAATATGTGAAAATATATATTTGGTTATTGATCATACTTTCATAATATATTAGAATATCGTTTCAATTCAGAATGCCGTTTTGTAAGTTCACGTATTTCATCCGTGTTATTTTTATTATAGCCGTTATTATTCATAATACAAATTCGATTCAAATTTGTGCTTATTGGTGTAAACTAGAATGCAATGGTAAACAATTTTACTACTGCTGCTCTACTGATCCATCAGGGAAGATGCCGTTAATCAGAAAGACTTGTCCCACAGGTATAATTCCATTGAAATATATGAACATAATTATATTACAAATTTCAATGTACGAATTATAGGATATTTTAATGGAACATTCGAATTAACAAGTGAATCGGTTGTTCCTGGAGGTTTTAATATAAATTGGGGTACAAATAATTCTTTTCATAATAGTACCATATTAATAAGTAAGTATATTATGTGAATTATATGTTATTTAATAGTATAGAATATCACCCGAATACCGTAACTTAAAGCATTAAGTAGATAGATACGCATTTTGAAGGCTATGCCCCCATCTCCAGTAGCAATTAAATTTTATTAAATAGAAAAGATAAAAGTGCTGTAGCCGAGCATATTTTTGACTAACTCAGGTCATCCTATTCAAATTAGTTCACTTAAATTAGGTACTTAAAAGTGTTTTGAATTATTCCGAGTTAAATGCTTATGAAAGTATATACATGCATAAATATAAATCAAATCTAATGAATTTAGATTCAGGCCCAATTTAATAAGAACTATTTTTTAATTTATTTTTATTTTATTTATTTTTGGCAATTTAGGTTTGACAAACCAATGTTTATTATTGTTAATTGTTAGTTTCGTTAATTATTAATTTATATTGTTTTAAAAGATTTATAGGTCATATTATATGCCATTTTTGAATTACTTCTGTCATGTTTTTATTTATTTAATTATTTATTTATTTATTTGACTTATTTATTTAATAGTATATCAATCACGATTCGTGACAGAGGTATTTATTTAGTTTTTATCTTGTGCTACAGAAGCTGGGGGCATAGCCTTCGAAATGCGCATCTAGATACTTAATTCTGTAAGTTACGGTATTTGGGTGATATCCTATACTATTATTTAACACCGTAATGAATATGTTATTTAGTTATATAATATGATAATATTACGTTCTTTAGTAAATATAAAGTTTTCGCTTATTTTGTTAATGTATAGCAAATTTAGTAAAACAAATGATGTACTTTCAGATTCTAGTACCAACTATGATCCCTTCAACAATACCACAGAAAACATTAGCGACAGTCCCAATCATTTTGTTGATGCACAATGATACGATAAGACAAGTTACTTTATGATAATTAGCTACTTGTATTATTAGATTACAAATAAATTATATTTATAACGTTTCTAATATTTTCATTACCAATGCAGATAAAATTGATTTCTTCTTTACTATTGGCTAAGCCCGTTACACACGATTAAAAATTAATTGGAAGAACAGATTTCATCACAATCCTTGAAAGGTGAATAAGTGAAATACATAAATTTCTTTCATGGTCACTTTTCTATCATAAATTTTTAGAACAGCTCTAATTTCATGTACATAAATTTTGAGTAAATGCTTGACTAGGAATTGTTTTTTAAAATTTTTATTATACGGGATAATGTTAAATTATAATATAGAATATCACCCAAATACCGTAACTTAAAGCAATAAGTAGCTAGATGTACATTTCAAGCGCTATGCGCCCATCTTCAGTAGCACAAATAAAACTTATAATAAATACCTCTATTATTTAATTATTTATTTATTATTATATAAAATCTAAATAAAATTGATAGTATATCAATCACAATTCGTGACAGAGGTATTTTATTTAGTTTTAACTTGTGCTACTGAAGAGGGGCGCATAGCGCTTGAAATGTACATCTAGCTACTTAATGCTTGTTACGGTATTTGGGTGATATTCTATATTAGGAATTATTTTGTTCTTATCGAATATCTGAAGTTGTAACTTTAAATTTACGTATAGAACTTGTTTCTGTTCTTAATTCTTAATTGTAGCTTTAAATCGGGCTTTAAAATTTTTTAATTAATATCACTTGAACTCTAGAATTCAGAAGCAATTATAAAAAAAAAACATAATATGGAGATGTCTTTTGTAGCAAATGAATTATAATTTTAGAGCGTGCCTCATGAATTTCAACACAATTTGTTAAAATTAGCATTAGAGTACACGATTTATGTATTATAATTTACAAGAACGTCATTACACGTAGTCTTTCGCGAATGAAAGTACCTTCGCACAGAATGATGATGATAAGAGTTCTCTCACGTATAATTGCATTTGACAAAAATGTTTCCCTTAACATTCAGCTCGGAGGCGGGGTCCGAATGCTGCTGTAGGAGTTATATTGCCGTTCAATTAAGTTATATAAATTGTTGTTAAAATGTTGTTATAAACAGCCAATTTGTTATTTATTAGGTATGTTTATATACTTCCTACCCAAAAAGCAGAATACAGATCAGTTTTTCGATTAACTATTTAGTATGTATAAAAAAACGTAACTGCTTCTAAAATAATCACTTTTGTAATGTTTTCGTAGTATATCAAAATTATCCTAAGATTTTGCGTCTGCCAAAATTATTTAATATGTAATTGAAAATTATATTTGTTGGTTAAAATAGTATTTGGTTAAATAGTTGGTTAAAATATAAAAATATATAAGATAAGATATAAAAAAAATATATATAAGATATAAAAAAATATTTTGGAACTATTAAAATTTTGACGTAAATCGAAAATGAAGTATACAAGTTTTTTTACTGTTTCATAGATTCTTCTTTCCGTCGCTATCAACTCCCATTCATCTCTGATGCAGGAAATAAACTACCTGGTATTTCAATGGTTCCTGCTCAATTATTTGGTATGTTTGAAAAAGTGAATTAAATAATTGCTTAATTTAAAAATATTGCTTGTTCGTGTATTGCCTTAGATGTACCTTGTCCAGAATTGGCAAACTACGTTTCGCAATACTTCTTGAATGAATGGAATATCTTTGCCAATGAATGCGTAACCAAAAATGATTGTAACAGTACAGAACAATGTTGTGACGATACACGCATCAATAAGAGAATATGTAAAGAAATATAATCCACACATAATGTATTATTTGTATAAAATTGTTCCATGGCTTAAGATGAAGTGTTTCCAGAAAATATAAAAGTGTTATGAAACTGTACGTAAAAATTATTAAAAAGTATAAAAACTTGAACTAATGCTATTACAACGCTGTGTTTAATTTGCTGCATATTTTTTTACTTTTTCTTATTTTTATTTATTTATTTTATTTACTTCATATTTCAAATCTAAAAAGAGGAAGTTTCTAATTCTATTTCACTTCATTCTTTGTCATATTTGATAAATTATTGACTACTAATATACGTACCACTCATATCAATACTTTTTATGCCTACGTAACTATGTCAAGAAATATTGTTAACATTGAATAAAAGATTATCAGTAATTATTAGAGACCGGATAATAGGCACTAAAAAAATGCCAAAATAGGCGGCATATATGCACTAAAAAACCTTAAAGAATACGCTAAAAAAAGCATTTCTTATTTTGAAAATAACTCAAAAAAGGCATGAAAACATTTTTCCTTTAGATATTTGTTATACGTTTCTATTTATTTATACACATATTAGTTATTATTACAATTCTTATACAATTTAATAATTCATTTCATAATAATGTAATATTTACTATATTATATTAACTAATACGATTAATTTTGATTACAAGTTACAACTAGAATTTTTCTTAGGTTATCAAACGTTAAGCGCTAATTAAACACAGACTGAAGAAATCAAGAAATTATTTATTTGAAATAACAGTTGTTACAAAATTGGTAGATAGATAGATAGATAGTTTATTAACCCATCGATGGACGGAAAAGTACAAAGTACATTGTGGTACAAAGGTAATAAAATATTTAAGTATATTCTTAGAATTCAACTATTATTTGTTAACACTATAATATATAAAAATAGGTCGAAGACAGACAGATTAAGAAGTTGTTTTAAAGTTTTATCACATAAGAACTCATCAATGCTATAGTAAGATTTTCTCAGTACTTAAGGGTAGGTACTTAAGGGTAGTTACTTAAGAGTAAATTAAGAACGATTAGGGTTTTTCCATTGGTAATGTAGCAATCACATTACCAATTTAGAAAGTGTTTATCATCGAACAAAATAAATTATGGTAAAAAGCAAAATAAATATGAAAAAAAGGCACGAATGCACGAAAAGTGTCGAAATAGTCAAAATAGGCACTAAATTGGAAAATAGGTAAAATTTGATCCAAATTGTCGAAATAGGCAAAAAAAGGCAATTTAAGGCATTTCGCCTAAAATCCGGTCTCTAGTAATTATAAATAAAATATATTTTCGCTTTCGGTTTCTAGATATTGACTAAAAACGAATGAGCCCTCTTGGTTGACATAACAAGCTTAAGTTACAAATTTAGTTGTAATTTGTTTAGCGTTAGACAAATGGATAGACAAAGATAGACAAATGGGTAGATTGTTAGACAAACTGCACGGTATCTTTAAAATTTTTTTTTCTTTTAGATTGAGTAGAGCTAGAAACGTGAAAGTCTGTTAAAAACTCGAACCCTGACAATACTTCCTTTTATAGTAAATAAAGTAAAAGAAAGCATAGAACTTAATTGTCTTTATTTTATTTTCTTATGCGACCGAAGATGGAAGCTGCAATTAACATGATAGTGACGCAATTTTTCATATTTCAACTTAAAAAATGGCCGCAGTAGAAATTAGTCAGGTAATTTATTACTAAAATAATTACATTTGATATATTAAATAAAATTTATACTATAAAAACTTTCTTCGCACGAAATATAAATATTAAAGAACTAGTGGTATTTTAATAAATTTAATATTAAATGTTTTCCTGTTACAAAAGATTATTAAACCACAAGATTGTATGTTCGAAAAGAAGTTTAATTGTATATAGCAGGGGTGGCCAGAGTTTTTGCAGCAATAGCTCTAGTTGTCCTGAGGCCGTTCCAGGAATTAAGCTTTTTAAAAGCAGGGAAACCGTTGTTAATTATATACATTTCAAATGGATTTAATAGAAATGCGATAGATGGTTTTAATTCTTGTAAGTCTACAAATCGTTCTTCAAAATCGTCCAACAGGTTGTTTAATTTTGCTAGATAGTTACTGATGGCTGTAGGAAGAATATCACATCCTGATGTCGCTTTTTTCAAACGTGGAAAGTGATTGAATGTCTTTTCACTTATATCTTTTTGAAAAAGTTGTAATTTTTTTTTAAAACAAAAAATGCTCTGACACAATTCTGAAATTGTGTTGTCCTTGCCTTGCAGGGGGACACATTCAAATTTTGTAAATATTCATTGTATCGGTAAAAAACATTAATCCATTCATTGTTTTTTAATTTCAGATATGATTGCATTTTGATATCTAGGAATTTGATAATAGGTTCCAATAAAGCTACAAACGAATTCTTTGTGCTTTTTGTATTGTACAATAAAAATAATTAAATTTAACGCTTAAGTCGTTGACTATAACAATTATTTCCAAACTTAAATAATAGAAATGATTAAATCGAATTTTAAAGCTGAAATAAATGAAATGGACCAAAACGCAATGTATGTTAATGAGCCGCAATAAAACTTAAGAAGAGCCCCATGCGACTGCCGAGCGGCAGTTTGGCCACCATTTGTATATAGTTTCGTACAATATCGACAAAAAATAATAAAAATATTGGGAATTTGTTTATTTATATATTATATATTTATATATTTATATATTTATTAAAAATTACAGATAAACCAGCAGCGGCTCGTGCCATTTAAATCTGGGGGGCGCATTTCTTATAAAATAACATAATAGTGGCAAATCTTACCTAAAATAAATGCAAAATGATTAAATTCTATTATTTCTTGAAAGTGAATTCCACTTTTCTATCTTTCATTCATATAAACTTTTCCAAAACTTTTTCGTTAAAATTGTAAATATCTCGCACCATATTTTTATTAATACACATCATCGCCAACACGTTTAAACGATCAGTACCGATAGTATTTCGCAAAAAAGTCTTGATTCTTTTAAGTGTTGAAAAACAACGCTCTGATTCAGCAGTGCTCATCGGGGTTGTTAAAATATTTTTAAGTATTTTTATAGTTTCCGGGGAAGTTTTTAATGAAACTATCAACTAACCAGATGAGGTAAGTAGGCACATTATAGTTGATTTGTAGATTAATTCAATATAACACACACTATCGAATGCCTTTTGTATGTCTAGAAGTACAGCACATGATTTATTTAGTTCGTTGTAGTTCGCTTGGGCAGTATTTATAAGGATTGTGAGAGGTTGAGTTGTGCTGCGTTCTTCTGTGAAGCCGAAATGGAAGTTCGGGACAATGTTTTCGCAAGCATTAAGGAGTCTGTTTCTAAGTATGGCTTCGAATATTTTGCGTATTTTATAGTGATTGGACGATAGTTTTTGGTATGCCTGAGATCAGAATAAGGTTTAGGGATTGTAACCACAATGCGTTTTGTTCCATATGTTACGAAAAATGAAAGATGTTTCTTTTGTATTCTTATATCTGTTTTTCCAATGATCGTAAAAAATTTCGAGTGATTTTGTCATATCCTGGACATGAGTATTTCCCCGGATTAGTATTACATCATACTCATTTTATCAACAGCTTCAAATCCATCGTTTGCTTCATTATTAAATAAGATAAAGTACTTGTTGTATTCTCCTGTAATATTGCCGAAATGGTTTTCGTAGAAGGTAATATTCAAGGTAGAAAGTTCAATGTTTATAACGTAGTAGGCAAAAATGTTGCTCTTTTCGCTATCATCTGTTATTTTCCTGTTTTGGTGTATTAGTTCGTGATTGGATATATTCTTTTTGTATTTGCTCATTTTCCGAACGCCGCGCCAGAAATTTCCACCATCCCTATCATTCAAAGTACCAATTGCTTCTTTTCATTTATTTAACTTATAATATTCAATTAGGGTTTGGATGTTTTTGTTATATTTATTAATATTTCGTTTCATGTTAGTATATCCTGTAATTCGGTATTCTCTGATCATTCTGATTATATACGGGGGTAGCTCAAACGAGTAGAAGTTTTGAATCACTTTAGGGTAGTTCTTTTTGATAGTATCTGATAACTTTTCTGTAATCGCTGATATGTAATGAATACTTTCGGGAATTTTACCTTTAGTGAAATTTTTCATAATTTTGACTTCGACGCTATTGTATTTGTTTAAATTCTGTTTATGAGCAAGCGGTATGTTAGCCAAGGTGGCATTTGATATGGAGAATTGAATTGCAAGGTGGTCGGAGCCTAAATCGGGGATTAGTTCCACTTCCTGAACAAAATTTTTGATATCTTGAGAGTAGAGGAGGATATCTGGAGTAGAATCGTTATCATTGTTTGGTAGTATACAGCGGCGGCTCTTGACATTTCAATCGAGGGGGGGCGCATTTCTTAAAAAATAATATAATAGTAAGAAATCTTACCTAAAATGGATACAAAATGATTAGATTCAATCATTTCTTGAAAGTGGTATTCCACTCTGCTATCTTTCATTGATATAAACACTCCTTGCACAAGTTTGTGATAAATCTAAATTAGCCAATGGCCACCTAATTCTTTAATTTTTGCTTTATCCTCAAAGTCTACAAAACTCTATTTTCAATAAAGAACTAACACTATTCATTTTAATTAAATTATTTCTATTAAATATATTCTTGGAGAAACACGTGGCAAAATCGTACCTACGTACATATTGTACATACACAGAACAATGCAACTATCTTATCTAGCTAGTCTATATCAATTTTCCTGTATACCTATACTCTCTATTCGGCGCTAAAAAATCACGGCCTCATAGTATAAAAAACGATATATTCTTAGCTGTACAAGCAGCGTGACATCCATCACGTTGCTATGGCTCATCCCAAGCCGCTGGAATGTGTGTTACATTAGTCGATAGATTGCGATACGCGAACCGAAGAAACAGAAGACATACAGCATACGGTCGCTCGCACTCTAGCGCTTGCAATAGAGTGAGATAAATGCATATGCATTTAACCCGTATGGGTAGTCTGGCTGCCGCTGGAATGTGTGTTACATTAGTCGATATATGTATAGCGACACGCGAACGATAGAAACAGATGCTATACTGCATACGGTCGCTCTCACTCTAGCGCTTCCAACAGATAGGATGAGATTTGACTCATACTTGCTAGCTGCCATATCGTGTTATGTGTATGTATGAGTGTATGTATCGTGTTATATATATGAGTGTTATGTATGTTCGCGGCACAAGCTTTATCTTTTAGGAATAATAATGCCGAGATAAAATATCACAATACAATTGTATATCTACGGTGATGCGCTCAATGTTCAGGAGGGGCGCGCGGCCTGCGGCTTGCGGCCTGCCTAAGGAACCGTTCCTGGATAAAACTATAATAGCCAGAATTAAATATATAGTCATTCAAAAATATATATTTTTTATACATCTTTCAAAGGGGTCTGAAATAATATACTAATATCATTTTCTTCAAAAAACAACGGTTTCATATTTCTTTTAAAGGATCAATACTTAAATAAAAAATATATTATATTCGTCTAGGAGTCGTTATTTCATCCTAGATTATAAATTCAATCCAAATAATTTATGTATGGCATTACGTATGATGACGGTTTAACAAGAATTTATTAGGCCTGTTTACACCGGTTTCCATAAGTTTCATTTTAAGCAAGTAAATAGCAAAAAATAGTAAATGAATAAACAATTTCTACAGAAGTTTCTGTTCGCTCGGGAAAATGTACGACAAAGAAAAAAAATCAAGTTCGTAAGTATGGCGTTAGGCAAAGAGAAGTATGCGGAAGCACAGGAAGTGAAACAGTGTATATTCACAAAAACTTGATATTGTATGTTGCCGGTGATGGAAACGAAAACTATTTGTCAATTAGATAGTGAAGTCGATGGTGATGCTTCAGAAACATAAGGCTATAATAAATTGGAATTGGAAGTATTACAATACCCCGCCGAAAGGAATAAGGAAACGAAAGAAATAATGTCTCTGATGGCTCAGGAAGATATGAAATTACAAATATCTAATTTAAAACTAGATAAAGCGATTAAGGAAGCACAATAAGAAATTATTATATGTTACAATGCATTTTATTTTCATTAGTGTATTGTCAATAATTTAAAAATTATCAATTAATGAAGTTTATTATAATATTCTGTTGCAAGTCTCATTCCTTTGATCTAAGGGTGGGTCCAATGGAATGTTTCAAAAAAATAGCTGTTGGAAATCATGCTCATCAATGTTCTTCTCCGTTTTTGCTGGTGTTGTGTCTTTTTGCTGTTAAGATGTCTTTCGACGCTCTAGTTGTATTTATAATTATAGTCCTAACTTAATTCTTAATTGGAATCTAATGAATGACGATCTCTAATTGCTTACAAAATTCTTATGCTAGGCCTTATATAATTTTCGATAATGCGAGGGAGTGGGATGTTAGTGACAAAGTACGAGTGTGAACACATAACATAAGTGACCAAAACAATAATAGATAAATAAATAAAACAACCGATGTGATCTACAGCCATATATTGCCGATTAAATAGCAGAACGTTTTCGAATACTTACATATTCATCATCAGTGCTCTGATCAACGACTTGCCAGAGTAGGTAGCCAAATAGCGCATTTGGTTGTAATATTTATTTATTTACAATGGCTCATAACATCAACAGTTAAAAAAAAAAATTAATGAGAGCGCGTGATCAACCAAAGTTTCGAATGGTTTGTTTTTGAAGGGTCGGTTTGAGTGCGTTGCAATAACCAGGGCCGTAGCTAGATTATTTTGCGCCCCTGGCAGAAGCGTCCAGATTGCGCCCCCTAGACACGGACAAATTAGCTCTTCTTTCCCTCCACCAATTCAATTCCTCACGCACTTCACCTTGTAATAAATTCTTTCACAGAAAATCCAATACTGAATTATTTCTTAATAAAATATTTCAGCAAAGAAAATGAGATATTGATGTGAGTTGACCATTTTTTTAAAAATATAATTCACTTATAAAAGTATAAATAGATATGCCTAAATGAAACATACAAAAAATATCATACTCATTTGTTTCACAGTGATAACTTTACATTATGATAAATACTATATTATGATATAAAATGGCATTACTTTCACAATATCTGTATCATTTGGTTGATATAAATGTAAATTGTAGAACTCTTTTAAAACCTTTTCTTATGAGGCAATAATTGATATTTTTCCCCGTGAGTTATTTTAGCCGATTTTGCGCCCCCCTCGCCTGCGCCCATTGCGAAGGCCTTCCTCGCCACCCACTAGCTACGGCCCTGGCAATAACAAAGTGACGATTGCTGGATACTTGAAGAATATTAAGGTATTTGCAAGTCTTATAACATTTCATAAGCATTTAACTCGGAATATTCAATTCAAAACTTAAGTAATTGAAGTGAACTAATTTGAAAAGGATGACCTGATTCAAAAATATGCTCGGCTACAGCACTTTTATCTTTTCTGTTTAATCTGAAATGAGCTAAATGGTCCTTAAATCTAGTTTCAATTGATCTACGTGTTTGTCCTATATATACTTTAGGAGAACTAGAACAAGATATTTCATAAATACCAGATTTTTTATTGATATTTTTTTGTTTCGTCAAATATGGTAATATTTTAGGACATAATAGTAGAGCTACTTCTCTATTGACCTCATCAGCTCCCCACGCATTTTATTTCGCATTTAATAATCATTTCATAACGTCAGATTCTGACACTCCTTTAAAAGTGAATTTGCGATCAAGAGCAGCTTTTTTTTTTTTTTAAATAAGTACTTATACAATATAAAATATCTAAATGTAACATTTGTAATTTTGACTGCTGCTAAACAAGCAAAGCAATGTATTAAGCAGTCAGTCTTAAGTAACAATAGTTTTTTTAACTATATATCTATTTCACTATAAAATATTAAACATCATGTTGCAATACATATTGATTGAGAAGCTTCTTAAATTGCATTAGTTTTGTTGTGTTTCTTGTATTTTCAGGTCATTGATTAAATTGTTGTGCTGCCCTAAATATAAAGTTGTTGTGTCCTTTATTACTTCTAACACTTTCTAAGTACATTTTTCATCTATTTCTGGTTCCTAAACTATGTATGTCTGCATTGAACCGCAACTGTAGGTTAGTTTTTATTTTCTTATTTATTATTTTGTATATTAGTTTGCAATTTTCTTGGTCAAACTTATTTGGTCAATATTCGATAGTTCTAGGTTTTTGTATAATATCACTGACGGTGTCATATGAGGGATCTTGAACATTACTTTACGTGCCTTATTTTGAACTGCACTTAATTGTTTAAAAACAGTTTTTGCACATTGTGAAGTGACTGATATCCCATATATTAAGTTCGGATATATGTACGCGTGGTATAGGAGTTTAATACGTTTTTCAGGTAAAGTTGGCAGTCTATTCATTGCACTCACTAACAGTATTATTTTCTTTTTAATATTATTAATATTTAGTTCATAATTTAGATTAGTCAATTACTACACCCAAATATTTTGCACTAAATTTCCGACGTAATATTTCATTGTCTATGTTAAGGTTGAGTTGTAAATCACTTTTGTTCTTTTGCTTGTAAAGTAAGTATTCTGTTTTTGCTGTGTTTATAGTAAGTTTGTTGGTTTGTAGCCACTCACAATACTTTTTAAGGTCACTATTTATCACGTTTTCTATTTCATTAGATTCTTTTCCACTATATAATAGCACAGTGTTGTCCGCGAAGATCTTGTAGGTCCCTTTCAATCCTATTCTATGCATATCTTGTATATAAAGTAAGTACAATATTGGGGCAATGACGGACCCTTGCGGTACTCCTTTTGTTATTAATAGTGGTTCCCTAATGGCTTCATTTATATACACTTGTGACTTTCTGTTTTGTAGATATGTTTTAAAAATGTTGGCTGCAGTTCCTTGAATTCCAAGCTTATCAAGTGTCTTTACTAGTATCCTGTGGTCTACCGTATCGAATGTTTTTCTAAAATCAATAAATACGGATATAACGTAATCGCCTTGATCCAGACCTTTGTTTATAAAATCAAGCACCTCTATCGTAGCCATTTGGGTATTGCTATTACTTTGAAAGCCGTGTTGTTGTGGGTCAAATTCTATATTTTGTTCTATATAATTGTATAGTTTTAATTTTATCACCTTTTCTGTTATTTTTGAAAACACGTTCAATAGTGATATTTGTCGGTAGTTGTTACAATCACTCATGGTCCCTTTTTTGTGAACTGGTATGACTTTGGATTGTTTTAATGTTTCTTTTAAGATGTTCATATAAAAATCAATGGTGTTTTATCACCATGCACAGAAATAGATGATATATAGTGATTGTTTAACTTATCAGCTCCGAACCGATAAGGAGGTAACCCTGTCATTTGCCGATTATTAGTCAAAAGAGATATTTGCTTAAATATTTTCCAATTGTTATTTCCCAAAGAAATTTAATTTTGAATATATAGCTTTGTATCATTCGAAATGGATGATTTCGTAAGGTTGTACAAAGCCTGCCCATTTGTGCAAAGCTCTGCCCAGTGGTCAGGACTATTCGACTTTTTAAATTTAGAGAGAGATTTATTTCGAAATCATATTAGAGATCTAAAATGTACATTGATCCACGGTGCTGCGGGCTTAGTTATACGAACATTTCGTTCTGGAGCAAACAAATTACAAAATTTTCCCTTTCACAAACTCCACTTTTCGATCAATCGTGGGTAAAACTAAAAGTATGTAAAAGTTTAAAATTTAATGTAAGTTTTTTATTATTATAAAAAATATAAAGGTCATATTTTATATACGTGTGTGGATGCGTTCTTTAAGAAATATATTCTCGATAGTAATGTAAAACTAAATAAATTTTATAATTTTTTTTATGTGAAATTATATAGGCAAAAATTTACCTGCAACGTCGTGCTTAGTTGTAAGATTATAAAAAGTTCGTATTAACAATGACTTTATAAAAATGCGTCTATTAAAAATATACTTATTTTTGTTATGTTATAAAATTCGCTTGCAGTTCATATTGCTTATAATATTTTCAATGCAATGTTTATTATATACACAAGCTTCGAATATTGAAAAATAATGTTTGTCATATTTTCTTACAAAGTTATTAAAGAGAAATAAAATCATCCTGTCAGTAAAGTTTAATTATAATTTTATATACATATTCTGGATCTTCTTTTAACGTTGGTAATCCAATGTTAACAATTTTAGCCCTTATTTACACTTTGTCAAAAACAAATAATATTTACCTTTTTACTAACGAATGTTCAACCAATTTCCACTTGTCAAGTATTATGTTTAGGTAAGATTAATGACCAGTGATTATAACATGAAAATAAATATAAGAAACATCGAAGTGATGAGGTGTGACAAGAAGGAATGCAGGTGAAATATGAGGATTAGAATATGAGATTATAAAATAAAAGATGTATCAGACTTTTATTATTTAGGAAAATGGATTACATATGATAATAGAAGTAACGCGTATGTAAAATGTAGGATAGCACAAAGCAGTAATCGTAGAAAAGGAGTAAATTTTAAGGTCAAATGTTGAGTTACGTATTGAAAGAAAATTGCTATAAGCATATGTATGGAGTGTAGCATTGTACGGCTGCGAGGCGTGGACTATAGAAAAGGAAGAGAAACTTATATTAGATATGTGGTGCTACAGGAGGATGATGAGGATGGGTTGGGAAGATAAAGTAACAAATCAAGCCGTGCTGGAGTTCGTAGGGGAGAAGAGAAGTACTTGGAAGGTATTACAGCATAGGAGAAATAGTAGATCATGTTCTTAAATATGCAATTAGTTATAGAAAGTAAAGTATAGGGCACTGAAGAGGTAGGTAGAATGGAAAATGTTTGTTAGAATTAATATGGGAGAACAAAAATATTTCGAAAGTCCTACTGCGTATGAGAGATAGACTAGTTGGTCATATTCTTAGACATGGAGGTATAATGCAATTAGTTATAGAAGGTAAAGTATGGGGAAAAGGAAGGGGTAGGTAGGCTTAGATTAAAATATGTAATTGGGATAGTGGAGAGCGTTAAGATAAATAGTTGCGGATAAAATGAAGATAAAAATGCGGATAAATGTAGGAATTAGTTCAGGATAGATCGACGGATGTCGATCTGTTTCCAACCAATCCCTAGGATTGAGAACCATATAACCAACTAATAGTTCAATAACATTTTACTTATATTTCTATTTTAGCTTTCAAATAAAAACCAACAGCATGACCCAAATATCTCATATTAAATAAGCAAATTTTTTTTAATATATTTGGTGGGGGAGATTTGAGATATAGTATAAAATAAAATTAGCAAATTAAATTTCTTGAAATCGCAAGGTATATTTTATGAGATATCACACCGTATATTCTGTTACGTTTAATTTATATACATACGTGGTAAAATTAAGTCGATATAAACGAAAGTTGAATGGTTTTTGAGTTTCCTAAACAATGTCATTCTAATTTTAAAAATTATCACTACGGTGTTAAATTATAATATAGAATTAGTTAAAGAGTCCGCAATCCTAAAGATTGGTTGGAAACAGCACGCCATGCCGATCTATCCTGAGCTAATCCCTTCATCTCCCTATAGCTATTCATCTCAACGTCTTCAACTATCTGACTCACATACTCCAATCTAGGCCTACCTACCCCTCTCTTTCCCTCCACTCTACCTTCTATGATCAATTGCATAATCCCCCCATGCCTAAGAATATGCCCTACTAATCTGTCTCTCCTACGTTGTAACACTCTCCAAATACTTCTCTTCTCCCCTACTAACTCTAGTACAGCTTCATTTGTTACTTTATCTTCCCAACCAATCCTCATCATCCTCCTATAACACCACATTTCAAGTGCTTCTAATCTACGCTTCTCTTCCTTTCCTATAGTCCACGACTCACACCCGTACAGTGCTACACTCCAAACATATACCTTCAGTAATCTTTTTCTAATACCCAAGTCAATATTTGATCTTAAAATCTGTTCTTTTTCTACGAATGCCTTCCTACCCTGTGCTATCCTACACTTTATATCTACCTTGCTTCGATTATCTTTTGTGATTCTACTGCCTAAATAACAAAAATCTGACACTTCTTCGATTCTATTATCTCCTATTGTGATCCTCATTTTTCTACTGCATTCCTTTTTGTCACACCTCATCACTTTAGTTTTACCTATATTTATTTTCATGTTAAAATCCCTAGTCAATACTGCCTGCATACCATTCAATACCCTTTCTAATTTCTTTTCGCTTTCTTCCAATATAGCTATATCGTCGGCGAATCTCAGCATATATATTTTCTCTCCCTGTACATTCACACCTACACTATACTCTTCTTTTACTTTGTTTATTGCATCTTCTATATATAGATTAAATAATAACGGTGAGAGTGTACATCCCTGCCGAACTCCCTTCCCTATTTTTGCTACCTCTTCTTCCCCCTCAATTCTAACTAAGGCAGTTTGGTGTTTATATAAATTAAAAATTATTCTCCTATCCTTATAATCTATACCCGTTTCTTTTAAAATTCTAAACATTATGTCCCAATCTACATTGTCAAATGCCTTTTCTAAGTCTACAAAAGCTATGCAAGTTACCTTTCCTACCCTATTTCTTTTTTCTACTACCGTTCTTAGTGCTAGAATCGCCTCCCTCGTCCCTCTGTTTTTCCTAAAACCAAACTGATCTTCTCCTAGCCTTTCCTCTACTTTATTTTCTAATCTCCTATAAATAATCTTTAACAATATCTTCGATGCATGTGATAGTAGATATATATATAGAATATCACCCAAATATTTCACAAACCAATATTTTTTGCTGTTACTTGTTATTTTCGTTCATTTATAATTTGTAATTTGTAATTTTTAAGTTGTATTGTTTTTAAAAGATTTATAGGTCATATTATATGCCAATTTTGAAGTATTTCTGTCATGTTGACTTATTTATTTGATAGTATATTAATCACGATTCGTGACAGAGGTATTTTATTTAGTTTAACTTTTGCTACTGAAGATGGGCGCAATGCGCTTGAAATGTACATCTAGCTACTTAATGCTTGTTACGGTATTTGGGTGATATTCTATATTATAATGTCATTCTCATATCTAAGTTATATATATATATATATATATATATATATATATATATATATCTTTGATGTATGGGTGTCGTAAAAATCTATCTAATTTATATTAAAACCTTGCTCTTTTTCTACGTATGAGTATGCCTTCCTATGTGCTATCTACAGATTATATCTACCTTACTTCGAAAGGTCGTAACCATCGTAATTCTTATTACTAGATAACAGAAATCTGATACACCTTCTATTTTATCAACTCCTATTCAAACCTTTCACCTGTATCCCTTCTTATCATATCTCATCAATTTGTTTTGCTTATATTTAGTTTTCTTATAATCCTCAGTTATTACTTTCCACATACCATTTAATACTTGTTCTAAATTCTGCTCTATTTCTTCTAAGATGGCTATATCGTCGGCGAACCACAATATATTTACTTATTTTCCTTGAATTTTCACGCCTAGTTATCTTTAGCCTTGCTTATTGTATCTTCTATATACAGATGGAATAATAACGGCGAAAGTGTTTTCCAATATATTCCTAGGATTAATCCAAGGGCTTTATTACGCTGCCCTTTAATGTATTGTAGGATTAAAATGTGCCGACTTTTACAACAGATATTCTGTGTCTTCCAATGTCTTCAAATCAGATTATCATTATTCTCCCCCTATTATAGCTTGTCACTATTTGCTCTAAGGGCCTTATTTAGTTACCATGCAGTGTAGATTGCAAGATGAAACACTGCAAACACTTTAACAGTCGAGTCAAATTACACTTATACAAGTGTAATTTGACTCGACTGTTAAATTTTGACCAGCGTTTTAAAATTGATGAAGTACTGCCTATATGTAGAATAAGCCATGAAGCCATGAACTGAAACTTGTGTCGCACTCATGGGCTGCCATTGACAGAAATCCACAAAGTAATCAAACAATGTGGATAATACCCATACCGACTAAAACGGCGACAAGCACGTTCTTACCGAAAAGTATCGTCCACGCAGCACTCTACAGTTTTCACAGACCTCTTCGAAGCCAGGACCGGTTCCTTGTACCTTTTAACCCATTTCCTACATATGCTACATGAAATGAGAGTAGACTCATCATTTTTCATCGCAATATATAAAAAAATCTTACTTAATCTGGCAAATAACCTATACGATTCTAGGATATAAGTGAACTTGATTACCTTGGACGAGAAATTTCAATTAATTAGTATGTCGCGTGTCGTAAGAAATATGTTTTCAAAAGGCAACACTAACAGTACGTTCATTCTTTATTTATCGGATGTGAAATCCGTTCCTGGCTCCAACATCGAAACAAGTATAAAAAAAGGATCTTGAGTTTCAGCTTCTTGGGCACGCTACGTGTGCCCTGAGCGTGTGTACGCGCGCTTTGTGTTCACCATGTGCATATGTTCGCCGTATCTAGCTATCTATATAATGCCCGTACTGCTTGGAACTGATGTTCGGCAGCCTAGAACTAAGAGTGTGGCAGCAGCAAAGTCTAGTTGGCTCGCGTGGGTAATGATGTCTTGAAGCTTTCCCACGGCAGTTCTACCGCCGGCGGTACTACTACCGTATAGTACACTAGAGAGTTACATTATAGGTATGCACACGAAGGGGCACCTGACTGTCCTGTGTTGCCATATCGAACACAAAACTTATATTTTATATAAATTTACTATATTCTGTGGATTGGCAGGATGTCGTTAGTATCATTTTGCATTAAAGTATCTTGAATGTACAATGTTTTATATCAGTTTATGTGGAAGTTTTATTAGAAAGATCCGAATACTGACTAAAAATTGTGAAATGATTATTGAGTAAAAGATATATAATGTTTTATTAAGGTAACTATGTCACTACGCTCTTGCATTTTTTTTTCTATATTATACAGAATTTATACTATCACAGGTTAATGTAAATATTGTAACGTAATATAGTGTCTACTACTTTTCAATAATTTACTTTATATGTATGTACAACCTCCTTTAAGTGAGGACTTCATTTCTTCAGCTGATATTGAGTAATTAAACAAAAAATATAAATAAACTTCCTGTTAACATATATTAACTTGTATTTCTTAGGTTCGAAACTATCTTTCAGGAGAGCTGAAAACAATATGATAAGATTATATAAATGATTTATATGTCCACATTTATTACGTATGGCGGCAACATTGTTCGCTGATCGCAATTATTCCAAATTGCGGATGAGTGAAAAAGAGATGAGCAATTGTTGGGGATGTTTACAGAAGTGAGTGAAGTGGTCGTAACATACCGCCAGCGCGCACGATGGACAAACGTTGGTCGATGGTGCATGTATTGTTGTTTTTTATAGATCCTATATATTATACTGGAGGCTGTGAGTCCTATCCTCCGGTGCCTCTAGCAAGAGGTTAGGAACCCTGCCCTTCTGCATGAATGAATAACTGATTACGTGTTCGAATTATGCAGCAACCGAATAATTGGCAATTGAAATAAGAAATTGTACCTTCAATTATGAAATCGTACGTTCATTAGACATCCACTAGCATTTTGTCTAAAAATATATTTTGAAATGTTTGGTTTTTATTGTTTTTGTATTCATTTTTATACTTATATTCCAATATCGTTAATTACTTGAATTGAAATTTTAGTTGTCAAGAAATTTGATCAAGAAAATATGTTTTAACATAAAATATCGTGCATGATATATCTACATATGATGCGTGTAATCAAAACCATCCCCTATAATTTGCAATGAACCCATATGATTCCAATGTGAGTGAAAATCAATCTTATACTTTTTTAAACCCCACTACTTTAAGGCTTTGTGGGTACTACCAACACTATGGTACTATAAAGCAGCTCCCACCACAATCCAGTGTTTCATTCAACGGCGATACATCGCTGTCTCTATATTGTGTCTTGTTGTCCAAATCATTCTTGCATCGCATGTCTTCTTGAGCGCACGTTAGGCGTATAGTGAATCTAATTTAACACAATGTCACCAACGGCATCATATATGATTCCTTCTGAATACGGAACAAATAGTCCCAGTGCAGTGAATAATGAGGAACCGATTTCCCGGACTTATCAGTACCGCAAAGTGATGAAACCAATGTTGGAGCGCAAACGACGGGCTCGCATCAACCGCTGTTTGGATGAATTGAAGGAGCTGATGGTTACCGCTCTGCACAGCGAGGGTGAGAACGTCTCCAAGCTAGAGAAGGCTGACATCCTGGAGTTGACCGTTAGACATCTGCATACGCTCAAGCAGCAGCATCAGTTAATAATCGATAGTACTGGTAGTCAAGAATCCGGGAACGGAGCGGGCTATGCAGATCGTTTTCGTGCCGGTTTCAATCACTGCGCCCAAGAGGTGAGCCAGTTCCTGACTTCAGCAGCGCCTCCCACAAATGTTATGGAGCCAGTGGCGGGAAAACGGTTGCTACAACATCTGGGCGCTTGTGTACAACATCTGGATAAGGGATTACAGCAACAACAAACACAAAACCAGCAGCCACAATATTCTTTGCAGGCTACGAATTATAGCCCAAATTCGGCCACTTTATATGCCCAACAGGATAAAGAGCAACCGATGTGGAGACCTTGGTGACATACTGAAAATATGCTGTTTTAAAACTTTACATGTGGCCTGCCCTAGTATATATAAATGAATTAATATACTAAGTTTTTTTTATGTTAACTAAAATGTCTTCCATTTAATGTTTATTATTCTACATTGTCGTACATTTTGTACATTCCCGCATAATGTTGCTTCTATTTATATTTAATACAATTTCCTAGGTAATCTATTTGACTAAACTGGGACGTTTTGCAAAAGCTTTAAATCTGTGATATACTCGTATATATAATAGATATCAAAATGTTCGATTTCAATGTGAATGAAGGTTTTCTATAAAAATGAGAATATCTATAAGTAGGAAAATATATTATACAACATTTTTTTTACTATATCTATTAGAAAATAAAATGTTTTTTTTATGCAATAAATGTTACGAATTGTAATTTTTTTAAATAATTCGGAACAAAATTATTTTCTTGAAACGGAAATGAAATATAAATAAAATATTACAATAAAATTACTCGAAAGTTAGCATTTATAGCAAATATTGTATATAAAGCAAATTTGACAACATTGCTCACCACCTCCACAATCAGATTTATTTCCACATTGCGTTATTAATTCTATTCCTTTGAAACAAAAATTCGAACCATTCATAGGAGGGCACACTTGAGAACCTAAAAATGGTAATCATTAGATTTTCTAACAAATTTGAGTATCTTGTATCGTTTTACATACATTGAGCTTGAGCTACTTTTATAGTAGTTAATTCCATTTTCTCGGTTGTTGCATTTATTACATCCGAGCTACAAGGACCAGGGCTTCCCGTACAACAATAATATTGCAATTCCGGACAATCATCACGCTTACACCAAAATTGACATGACGTTGCAAAAGACACCAATATTGTAATTATGGTAAGAATTAAATAAAAAAATCTGAACATTTTAATTTTTCATATATTAAGTATAATATTAAAATCAGAAGATTTCTATTTTGCGTATTATTGGGGAATGTAATACTAATCTGCTTTGAAGTATTTATTAAATTGTTGCGGGTTATAAAAATTAGGTTATCAGTTTCGAAATAAACTTGACACTAAAAATAGATTTAGCTTTCTCAATTATTTACAATTATTATATTTACATCAGTTTCGAATTCAATTTACGTACTAAGGAAACATTTTGAGACTTAACGTATTTCACGATTTATTTTTATTAAATAAACTTTCATCATTTTCTATGTTTTCGTGTTCAAATATTAAAAAACTTGAATAAAGTAACATGGGCATAAAAAATTATATTGGAGATGAAAATGCTTCTCCATCTAATGTTCCCTTATTCGATTTTGAAGAACTAGTGTCTATATCTTTTTATATTATATCTTAACAGTTTCCGAAATATTTAGTTATAATGCAGAGCAAATTATTTTATTTAAATTAAAGTATTAGTTCTTGAGGATGTTCTTGGGTTTGCATCAATAATTTTTCATTTAAAATTTCACCATCTTCGCCAAATCGATCATATATATGTATAGTATGCGGTTTAGTTGATATCAAAGAAAAAGCATCTTTATAATTCAACCGCAAAATTTTTTTGAAAGAAAAATTTTAATGAAATTTTTTTTATATTTTCGGAGTTCATATTTTCAGAAACCATAAATGATAAAATGTTGATAAAATGAAGGTAGTTCTATTTTTAGTACAATAAAGATTCATCATGGTTATAACACTGAAAATATTTCAAACTATAAATTGTTTATACTTTATTTCAATCGTCATTATGCCATTAAATAAATAAAGTGCAATTTTCATTATTTTAATTGACTTGGAATCATTACAAAATATAAGTTATTGCAGATTGTTTATTGAATAATCGAATGAACCGGGCAGAGGAGTAACGTCAGTATCAAGTCAAAAATTATAAATATCTAGCAACAACGTCAAATTCACATTCCAAACATCGTTTTTATCTTGTGTTGGAATTCACAACAATTTTAGATCGAAATTGAATTCTATTGTTACACTCATATTCAGTTTTATACAAGCTTTTGAATGACCCTTCACATGACATAGGATGACATTTGAAAAAAATAAAATTGAGGTTATGTGGGTGCTGAAGTCAAATAGTTATATATATTAGCAAAAGATGGCCAAACAAATAAGACAGTTTAGGTGATTTAGGGTTTTCTTCGCAAATAACGCAATAAAAGGATATGAATTTTATACGAGTCTTTTAATACCTAAACGAAATACATACAGAGATTAACTAAAATAAGTGATGATTTATTC
This sequence comes from Leptodirus hochenwartii, assembly GCA_947310635.1. Taxonomy (NCBI): domain Eukaryota; kingdom Metazoa; phylum Arthropoda; class Insecta; order Coleoptera; family Leiodidae; genus Leptodirus; species Leptodirus hochenwartii. The sequence goes on along the minus strand of OX371180.1, from coordinate 13,851,195 downwards.
ATAATTCATAATTCTTAAACTAACGTATACAATTCAAATAAACTTTATATCAGCTGTTTTACAAACATGATGGTTTAAGCATGGATCTTGACAGCACAATATCATTTCCGTTGTTGTAATGTTGGAACAATCATGATTGGTTTCACAAGCAACTGGTTGGTCTGAACTTATTTGTCTTCGATTTCGGCATGGTGATACACTGGTGTCAGGACAAAGGTACGCTGAAATGATTATTAAAATTACTAGTAATAAAATATGGAAATGCAGCGTCAAAAGGAACATTTTAAAGTAAGTTTGAAGTGTTGAGCATAGCGATGTGTAGTTCACTCGCGAACCGTTCACTCTGAACGGTTCAATCAAATGACGGGTGTACTGTGACGATGTTTTGCAATGACCTATAGGTCATTATGACATAGTTCGTGAACTATGACTACATGTTGCACGGTGTACGTATGGATGTACTTGTACTAGGTCCTGAACCCGTCGTGTACTAAACCGTTCATGAATCACAACGACTCGTAAACGGTGCAGTATAGTATACATTACATATACAGTACCAATAGTATTAATAATATTTATTTGATAAAGTGTGATGGTGAACGGAACGAAATTATATTTCATTATACAAATATATGTTTTGTATAAATTATACACATTGTTGTGTTTTCTTCGTCATTCTTAATTCAAAATAAGTATTGTAATATTTCAATTTATTTATTTTTTACTATTTAATTTTTTTATATTAGAGGAAAAAAGAGATTATTTTCAATATGTGCATGTATTTCATATATGTCGTGAACTAGTTCATTTTAAAAAGATGTTACTAGTTCACGACCTATAGTTCGTGAACGGTACATTGAAATGAACTATGAACTACGAACTAGGTCCTCAAAGTGACCTACAGTTTGCCATCGCTAGTTGAGAACAAAAACTGAAGATAAAATAAACTTTTTATAGTCTATTATTGTAAATAATAAATATAAGTACTAAGTATTAAGGGCGGTGAATTGAATTTTAGTTATCGAAGATATTAAGTTTGAAGGCCAAATCGCAGTCATACACAATATACTTTTTGTGTTATTAAATAAACTTAGTGTTGATTTGTTGATAGTTTTAATTTTAGTTCAATAACATGCGGTAATAAAATATATGATTCCCATTATTTTCTGGGAAATTTTCAGATTATTTTCATTTGCTTTCCTGATTATAATACAATTCAAAAAGTCTTTGACTGATGAATTATTATAACTGCAATATGAATTCGTTATCATAATAAAATTTTACCTGAATTCTATAGAATTTGAACTAAAATAATATAAAATCTTGGGAGCATGATATATGAAATATGAACTGACAAATATTTTGATACTATTTTGTAAAAATACAAATTTTCGAACGATTTGCTGCCATAACATTACAATATCTCATTTATTGATATGTTAATCACGATTCATGATCGCGTCAAATATACAGTTTTTCATTTTAAAAATGATCACTACGGTGTTAAATTATAATATAGAATATCACCCAAATACTGTAACAAGCATTAAGTAGCTAGATGTACATTACGCATAGCGCTTGAAATGTACTTCTAGCCTTAATGCTTGCTACGGTATTTGGGTGATATTCTATATTATACAGTTTTTCGATTAAATTTAAATCATGCAAATCTGTACGAACCTTGTCGTGTTGGTGCTGGTATTTCTGTAGTTGTGATCAATTCATTGGTTGTGTTCATAGAAATAGTGCTAGTGTGGTTTACATTTGGTGTACTGGTGGTTGTAGAATCAAATCCCCGTGGTAGCTGTTGATGGTGAATATACAAATGAAAGGCGTCAACTGGGTTAACTTGTATAGGAACGGAGACCGGATAAATTGGACGCATATATGGTATTTGTTGTACAGGTGGGCGCCTAGGAAAATATGGTTCCTGTGGCTTAATGGGAATATATCTTGGTATTACCATATGGCAGTTATCGTAGTAACATCCATTCGGATTCCATTGTGGTTTACCTGTTATTTGAATCAGCAACAAGCCAACAAGGAATACGTATAAAGCCCACATATTGGTAGCAACTAATCGTTACACATTGGTACATTTGTATACAACAAATTCTCAACGCACCATTTAATCAATGAATTGATAACATTCAGTTCAAGTCCAATATGTATTTATAATATAATATCTCTTTGATCGACATAGAAATGATTTAAAAAAATTAATATAAATCTTTTCATGCGATTTTTGTAGAGGATAGAATGAATGAATTTATTTGTGCAGTTTTGAATAAGTTATCAATACAACTTGCTCTAAATTTGCTCAAAAAACTTTTTGTATTATAAGTGGTAGTTATCAGTTAACATTTAAATTGCTCAAATAGAATAAAATAATTTTGGCCTCGGTGCCCGTCTTACATTTTGTTCTAGATGATGCAAAATTGTTTGAATGAAACATATAATGCTATTAAAAATATTTTTCTTACCATTTTGGTAAGAAAAAACTTGCTCAGAATGATAACTAATGTTTGCATAAGGCTTCTTCTGCCACTATTAGCTTCCGAGATTTACAAATTTGAACAGGTTTTATGTACATTGATATTTTTAATGAAAATTTCAACGGTAAATCTGAGTGAGGGATATAAAAAGGAGCACTCGTTTAAAATAAGAAATGAGTTGCTTTCAAATGAAAGGGTATAAAATTTTGACGAAACTTCATTTCATAGCACCTGAAAAAAAATCCTAGTTGGAAAGTAGGATTCATTCTGCTGCGGATGATGAAATCGTATAAATCTAATGAATTATAGAGTTGTTTTATGTTTTATATTTTCTCCAATAGAAATATAGGCTAAGAATTTGTTTGCGACTCAATCTGACTTCTAAATCATTCTTTAACTAATATGTTATCTATATGGTACCTTTCAGTATCTCGTAGCATTTTCCAAATATATATCCTACGCACGTATGAAGGTTCAGTCTTCATGGCTGATGTACCGACCCTGTACAATTTCATGTCGACAGTTTAAGGTTTATTAGCACATGGTTTATAATACAATTTGAGCTAACTGCTTCTTTAACTTGGCCAACGCAAGTTGTTTGGCCGTAGTTTGGTAGCCATAAGAGCATTTTATCCAATGAGGAATACTCATCAGTGTAATTTCTAGAATAGATGGCGCAAATTTGTACTTACGAGACACGTTTTTACCTATCTTAATGTTCAAGATGGTTACGCAAAGTGTACTGTTGGCCATCGTGCCATTACATTGTTTAAATTAATTGCTATTGTTTGACATATAGTTTAGAATTATTTTATTTATTATTACATTTATCTATAATGTAATTTATAATACATTTTTTTGTGTTAAAGTTTTATAGTATAGAATATCACCGCAATATCGTGACTTAAAGCATTAAGTAGCTAGATGCGCATTTCGCATTTCTTCAGTAGCAGAAGATAAAAACGATATAAAATACTTTTGCTAACCATTTCGAAAGTAAATATGTTTGGGAGTTCATATCAGACACTATTGGTCTTACAGATTTACCAGGTTTATGTATTTTTGGTAATACATACATCCTTGGTATTATAGCATTTGGAATTGAAAGTTTTCGCTTAAGAATAGGCTTAATAAGGTTATGACATGAATTAATTATGTTTGTAATTCGATACTTATTTATTAAGCTGATACTTTCTTGATAAGGTCAGTTGAAAAGAGAACAACACATCTATTTAAATAATCACGTTTGTATAAAATAAATAATTTATTTCCCTTATCAGCCTTTAAGTAAAACATTCTATTAATGACACTGACCACATAACCTGGATAGTATTAATGGTATTAATATATAAAATAAAATAAAATAAAATAAAATTGAATGACGTTTTTTCATTGTACTTATGTTGAAACATGTGATTGAAAAATCTTAATTTTATCTTATTGAAATATATGGTTAGAAAAATAATAAAATTCTCTAACAGCTAGGCAAATAATATATATAGTTTTCTATTTAATAAAAATGAAATATTTGCATTGCATTTAGAAAAATTTACAGAGCACCCTACACCCTAATTACTTACATAATCCTTAATCCTAAGGATTGGTTGGAAACAGCACGTCATCTGTCGATCTATCTTGAGCTAACTCTTTCATCTCATTTATTCATCCTAACGTCTTCCACTAGATAGACCCTACCTAACCCTTCCTTTCCGGCTACTTTACCTTCTTTAACTAATTGCACAATACTTCCATGTCTGAGAATAAGACCTACTTGTAGTTTTAAATGTTTTAAAATTGACACTATTGAAAATTTTAAAACAAATAGTATATTTGTTTTCTGTGTGATGATTAATTTTGATGTATCATATTACTTTAAAAGTTTTAACCAACAAAATATGGATAATTTGAATCACATGATACAATTTTTGAGGCATCAATACCATACGATATTTTATAGAAAAATATTGATATTTTGCAATATCCCTATTGAGTGTTATTAAAATTTATTAAAAATTTATCATCGAAATATTCCAAAAGAATATCAATATAAAGTCACTCTATCTATTTTCATGGTTTTGGTGGATAGTCGAAAATAAAATAAAATAAAATAAAATAAAATAAAATAAAATAAAATAAAATAAAATAAAATAAAATAAAATAAAATAAAATAAAATAAAATAAAATTTATTTAGACGAGGGAGGCGATTCTAGCACTAAGAACGGTAGTAGAAAAAAGAAAGAGGGTAGGAAAGGTAACTTGCATAGCTTTTGTAGACTTAGAAAAGGCATTTGATAATGTAGATTGGGATATAATGTTTAGAATTTTAAAAGAAACGGGTATAGATTATAAGGATAGGAGAATAATTTTTAATTTATATAAACACCAAACTGCCTTAGTTAGAATTGAGGGGGAAGAAGAGGTAGCAAAAATAGGGAAGGGAGTTCGGCAGGGATGTACACTTTCACCGTTATTATTTAATCTATATATAGAAGATGCAATAAACAAAGTAAAAGAAGAGTATAGTGTAGGTGTGAATGTACAGGGAGAGAAAATATATATGTTGAGATTCGCCGACGATATAGCTATATTGGAAGAAAGCGAAAAGAATTTAGAAAGGGTATTGAATGGTATGCAGGCAGTATTGACTAGGGATTTTAACATGAAAATAAATATAGGTAAAACTAAAGTGATGAGGTGTGACAAAAAGGAATGCAGTAGAAAAATGAGGATCACAATAGGAGATAATAGAATCGAAGAAGTGTTAGATTTTTGCTATTTAGGCAGTAGAATCACAAAAGATAATCGAAGCAAGGTAGATATAAAGTGTAGGATAGCACAGGGTAGGAAGGCATTCGTAGAAAAAGAACAGATTTTAAGATCAAATATTGACTTGGGTATTAGAAAAAGATTACTGAAGGTATATGTTTGGAGTGTAGCACTGTACGGGTGTGAGGCGTGGACTATAGGAAAGGAAGAGAAGCGTAGATTACAAGCATTCGAAATGTGGTGTTATAGGAGGATGATGAGGATTGGTTGGGAAGATAAAGTAACAAATGAAGCTGTACTAGAGTTAGTAGGGGAGAAGAGAAGTATCTGGAGAGTGTTACAGCGTAGGAGAGACAGATTAGTAGGGCATATTCTTAGGCATGGGGGGATTATGCAATTGATCATAGAAGGTAGAGTGGAGGGAAAGAGAGGGGTAGGTAGGCCTAGATTGGAGTATGTGAGTCAGATAGTTGAAGACGTTGAGATGAATAGCTATAGGGAGATGAAGGGATTAGCTCAGGATAGATCGGCATGGCGTGCTGTTTCCAACCAATCTTTAGGATTGCGGACTCTTTAACTAACTAAAATAAAATAAAATGAAATAAAATAAAATAAAATAAAATAAAATAAAATAAAATAAAATAAAATAAAATAAAATAAAATAAAATAAAATAAAATAAAATAAAATAAAATTTATTTAGACGAGGGAGGCGATTCTAGCACTAAGAACGGTAGTAGAAAAAAGAAAGAGGGTAGGAAAGGTAACTTGCATAGCTTTTGTAGACTTAGAAAAGGCATTTGATAATGTAGATTGGGATATAATGTTTAGAATTTTAAAAGAAACGGGTATAGATTATAAGGATAGGAGAATAATTTTTAATTTATATAAACACCAAACTGCCTTAGTTAGAATTGAGGGGGAAGAAGAGGTAGCAAAAATAGGGAAGGGAGTTCGGCAGGGATGTACACTTTCACCGTTATTATTTAATCTATATATAGAAGATGCAATAAACAAAGTAAAAGAAGAGTATAGTGTAGGTGTGAATGTACAGGGAGAGAAAATATATATGTTGAGATTCGCCGACGATATAGCTATATTGGAAGAAAGCGAAAAGAATTTAGAAAGGGTATTGAATGGTATGCAGGCAGTATTGACTAGGGATTTTAACATGAAAATAAATATAGGTAAAACTAAAGTGATGAGGTGTGACAAAAAGGAATGCAGTAGAAAAATGAGGATCACAATAGGAGATAATAGAATCGAAGAAGTGTTAGATTTTTGCTATTTAGGCAGTAGAATCACAAAAGATAATCGAAGCAAGGTAGATATAAAGTGTAGGATAGCACAGGGTAGGAAGGCATTCGTAGAAAAAGAACAGATTTTAAGATCAAATATTGACTTGGGTATTAGAAAAAGATTACTGAAGGTATATGTTTGGAGTGTAGCACTGTACGGGTGTGAGGCGTGGACTATAGGAAAGGAAGAGAAGCGTAGATTACAAGCATTCGAAATGTGGTGTTATAGGAGGATGATGAGGATTGGTTGGGAAGATAAAGTAACAAATGAAGCTGTACTAGAGTTAGTAGGGGAGAAGAGAAGTATCTGGAGAGTGTTACAGCGTAGGAGAGACAGATTAGTAGGGCATATTCTTAGGCATGGGGGGATTATGCAATTGATCATAGAAGGTAGAGTGGAGGGAAAGAGAGGGGTAGGTAGGCCTAGATTGGAGTATGTGAGTCAGATAGTTGAAGACGTTGAGATGAATAGCTATAGGGAGATGAAGGGATTAGCTCAGGATAGATCGGCATGGCGTGCTGTTTCCAACCAATCTTTAGGATTGCGGACTCTTTAACTAACTAAAATAAAATAAAATGAAATAAAATAAAATAAAATAAAATAAAATAAAATAAAATAAAATAAAATAAAATAAAATAAAATAAAATAAAATAAAATAAAATAAAATAAAATAAAATAAAATAAAATAAAATAAAATAAAATAAAATAAAATAAAATAAAATAAAATAAAATAAAATAAAATAAAAGTCGGTATTGGCATATGAAATTGCTACCAATTATTGCTGTATTGCTATTGACAATGGTGCAATTAAGATTCGAGTTGTGCAGTTTAGCACTTCAGGAGCGGTTCCTATTTCATGGTGTCTATTGCTCAAGAGTGTGATTATTAGTCTATATTAACTTTTTCACACCTTTCAGTAAAACAGAATGGAATCCCTGTTATCCACTAGAAAAAAATATATATATATGTGTGTGTGTGTTTGATCATATAAATGATATTGATATTGTTTTATGATATTTAAAAAATTATCACTACGGTGTTAAATTATAGTATACAATATCACCCAAATACCGTAACAAGCATTAAGTAGCTAGATGTACATTTCAAGGGCTATGCCTCCATCTTCACTAGCACTAGATAAAACAAAAATAAAATACCTCTGTAACGAAAATAAAATATAAAATTACGGTATTTGGGTGATATTCTATATTAATATAATGATATTGTTTAGTTTTATTAAAATCCAGAGTAAACAATTGAAAACCACTATGTGTTCATAATATCGCATGATAAAGCAATTATAACAGACCTTGTTTAGAATAGTATATGACGAAAATAGTTTTTTTTTTACTTGAATGTGTCTTACTATTATCTTTTCATATCGGCACCTTGTATTAAATATAAATTTATCTTATCATTCACGATATTCGTTGAGTTATCACTACAATCTAAAACATTAAAAATGTAACATCTATCCAAATGTAGTACAACCTAAAAATTCACGCATTCCATTTAGTGAAAATGAAGTATGTGTGTATCGTTCTTTATCTACTAAGCGGAATCAACGTAAATACAGGTGAGAAATAGGCAAAATAGGTTATAATAATTAAAATTAAATTTCATTTCAATTTTTGACTATATTTCAAGGACAACACACCCAGAATACTTGCCTTTCAACATCTTGCGCATACAATTATAAACAGTCCATAGAAGAATATCGCTGCTATACAAACTATAACTGTCCAACTGATTATATTTGCTGCGAACATGCGTGTTTCTTTCATAAGATATGCATACCTTTAAATAAGGAAGTGGATGATAACCTTATTTCAGTTTCAACACCTGACCCAAAATTAGTTTTTGAGATAAGTAGTTCAGGAGGAGCTACATGTCCAAACACATATTGTCTTAATGATTGGAAAGAATGGAATGAAGAATTACGTTGCTATAAGCACCACAATTGCAAGGAATATGAATTGTGTTGCAATCATGATTGTTATGGACATAAAATATGCCTAGATCCCGTTAAATCTGTGGATCTACCAAATCCACTCCCGGAATCTAGTAATATTTGTCGAAATACTAAGTGCAGCATAAAACATAAAATAACGAATATAAAGTATCAATGCATTTTTTCATGGGATTGTAAATCACAATACAATTGCTGCAATCATGATTGTTTTAATCATAAAATTTGTATTCGATGGAATAAAGGAGAACCGCCAACTCAGATTGATAATTCTTCAATAGATAATTTTACTACCGAAAGTGATAATAGTTATCCAGAGGACACAACAGAAATGCCAAATATATCCGTAACTTTCTCTCCGTCTTTGACCTCTACAACAACTACGTCAGAAGACAATTATTTGTCTGAATGGTCAGGCTCTGGAAATTTTTCAGGAAATGACGACGAAGATGGAGTTGACAAAAATGATGATGATGATGAAGTAGATGTAAGTCACAAAACTGTAACTACGCAAAGATTACCTAACTCATCCACACTCAATATGAATATAAGCGAAGATGATGATAATATTAATAATTATAGCGATGATGATGATGATGCATCAAAGTCGACGGATAAAACTCCTTTTTCGACAGCTGTTGTCCCTTCGACTATAATAAATACAAATGTGTCTAATCCGTTTGATGATGATATTGAAGAAAGTTCAGGAAGCGGTGATAGTGATGAAGAAATCAATGAAGACGATGACGATAATGGAAAAGATGAGAGTACCTCAAAAGAAATTTTAACATCAAATACATTAACAACATCTACTTCTAAAGTAACTACGGCTGACAACGAGGAAACTGAAGTTATTAATAATAGTGTACAATACACTACCGTAACATCAATTACTACAAATGTGTCTAATTCGTTTGATAATGATATTGAAGAAAGTTCAGGAAGTGGTGATAGTGACGAAGAAATCAATGAAGACGATGACGATAATGGAAAAGATGAGAGTACCTCAAAAGAAATTTTAATATCAAATACATTAACAACATCTACTTCTAAAGTAACTACGGCTGACAACGAAGAAACTGAAGTTATTAATAATAGTGTACAATACACTACCGTAACATCAATTACTACAAATGTGTCTAATCCGTTTGATGATGATATTGAAGAAAGTTCAGGAAGCGGTGATAGTGATGAAGAAATCAATGAAGACGATGACGATAATGGAAAAGATGAGAGTACCTCAAAAGAAATTTTAACATCAAATACATTAACAACATCTACTTCTAAAGTAACTACGGCTGACAACGAGGAAACTGAAGTTATTAATAATAGTGTACAATACACTACCGTAACATCAATTACTACAAATGTGTCTAATTCGTTTGATAATGATATTGAAGAAAGTTCAGGAAGTGGTGATAGTGACGAAGAAATCAATGAAGACGATGACGATAATGGAAAAGATGAGAGTACCTCAAAAGCAATTTTAATATCAAATACATTAACAACATCTACTTCTAAAGTAACTACGGCTGACAACGAGGAAACTGAAGTTATTAATAATAGTGTACAATACACTACCGTAACATCAATTACTACAAATGTGTCTAATTCGTTTGATAATGATATTGAAGAAAGTTCAGGAAGCGGTGATAGTGATGAAGAAATCAATGAAGACGATGACGATAATGGAAAAGATGAGAGTACCTCAAAAGCAATTTTAATATCAAATACATTAACAACATCTACTTCTAAAGTAACTACGGTTGACAACGAAGAAACTGAAGTTATTAATAATAGTGTACAATACACTACCGTAACATCAATTACTACAAATGTGTCTAATTCGTTTGATAATGATATTGAAGAAAGTTCAGGAAGTGGTGACAGTGATGAAGAAATCAATGAAGACGATGACGATAATGGAAAAGATGAGAGTACCTCAAAAGAAATTTTAACATCAAATACATTAACAACATCTACTTCTAAAGTAACTACGGCTGACAACGAGGAAACTGAAGTTATTAATAATAGTGTACAATACACTACCGTAACATCAATTACTACAAATGTGTCTAATTCGTTTGATAATGATATTTTAGAAAGTTCAGGAAGTGGTGATAGTGATGAAGAAATTAATGAAGACGATGACGATAATGGAAAAGATGAGAGTACCTCAAAAGAAATTTTAACATCAAATACATTAACATCTACTTCTAAAGTAACTACGGTTGACAACGAAGAAACTGAAGTTATTAATAATAGTGTACAATACACTACCGTAACTTCAGATGTAGCAACGACAGCCGAACTTATGGATTCTAAATCTATTGAACATGAAAACAATGAAGAAATTATTTCCAGTGATGAAAATGGAAATACAGATAATGTCGAAGACGATATAATTAAAAGTGAGGGAGATGTAACATCCGTCATATTACCACAAGAAATAATGAATTTGTTATCAAATATAACTGATGATATTATAGAAAAAAAATTTCCCGCACCTACAATTCCACCTACACTAGTGGAAGTATCTTCATATGAAAATGGTTCGACAGAAGGAGCAAGTTTTCTTACTATAACGGTAGACAATATTTCAAGTAAGGATGACGTGTCTGAAGAAACGGGTTCTGGAAGTAAGATTAGTGATACTAATGACGATGATGAAAATAGTGATGACGAAGATGATACCGAGCATCCTGATATTAAACACAGTATGCAAAGTATGACACAGACACTGAATTTCCCATCGGAAGCTGATTCCTGGAATGAAAAAGAGAAAAGTTCAACAGTAACAACTTCAACTGAGTTAAATGATTTAAATGCTAGCATATCTGAAAAAAGTGGATCAGGAAGTGGAAGTGGTATAGAAGATACTGAAGGTAATGATGATGACATTGAAGATAATGAAAATGGATCTGGTAGTGTAAATGCAAACCCAAATTTAAATGATGATTTGGATAAAGGGTCGGTTCGTCCACCAAGGGATTCAAAAATAAACTTACCAGATTATAATGAAACTGTTCAAAGTTGGTGCCGTGATATTAATTGCACTAAAGGTATATCCAACTTCTTTACTTGATTAGTTTTGATAATAGTGAAATTCGGATTGCAGCTTTAAATATAGATAGTCTCAAGAATGTCTTACATATAGGAAATATTGTTCAGGTTCAGGTTAAACCAACGATTCTCATACATTTATGGGATCATTTTGTACAATATTTAAAAAAACATTTAATATCAAAGTTTAAAAATGAAAAAATGTTGGTATACACAAAAAAAAAAAAAAAACTGCATAATTATTCTGTTCTGAATCTTGTCAATGAATTATGCAGGAATATAATATGAAAAAATAATTAGTTCAGCTATATAAGGAGCGGAATTTAGAAACAGTGTTAAATGGTATGCTGGAAGTAATGGCCAGACATTATAGCATGAAAATAGATATAAACAAATACTAAGCGATTGAATGTGACAAGATAAGGCAGGCAAAAGATGAAGGTTAGGAGGCATTAAAATAGAATAAGTGTCAGATTCCTGTTATTTAGGAAGCAGAATTATGGTTAGTTTAAGCAGGTTATGGAAAGTAGGAAGGCATTCGTAGAAAAAGACGAAATATTAATATCAAATATGAACTCAAGTATAATATAGAATATCACCCAAATACCGTAACAAGCATTAAGTAGCTACATGTACATTTGAAGCGAAATACACAATGAAATGTAAATTGAAATGTACATCTAGCTACTTTAATGCTTGTTACGGTATTTGGGTAATATTCTATATTATAATTTAACACCGTAGTGATAATTTTAAAATTAACTCAAGTATTAGAAAGAGATTACTAAAAGCATATGTGGAGTGTAGCATTGTACGGCTGTGAGGTGTGAACAATAGTAAAGAAAGAGAAACGTAGAATAGAAGTATTGTGGTGCCAAAGGAGGATGATGAGGAAGATTGGTTGGGAAGATAAAGTAACAAATGAATCCGTACTAGAGTTAGTAGGGAAGAAGAGAAGTATTTGAAGAGTATTACAGCGCAGGAGAAATAGACTAGTCAGATTCTTAGATATGGGGGTATTATACAATTAGTTATACAAGGTAAAGTAGAGGGAAAGAAAGAGGTAGCTAGGCCTATATTGGAGTATGTGGGTCAGATAGTGGAAAACGTTAGGATGATTGAAAGGGAGATGAAAGAATTTGCTCAGGATAGATTGATGTGTTTCGAACGATTCCCTAAGATTGAGGACTACCTAACTAACTAATAAACAATAAGGCATAAACGTTAAAGTCAAATATGTTAGGTGTAAATAATAATATCACAAAATATATTAACGCTAATATAAAAACGTTTAAAAGATAAGTAATAATAATCAAATTAATTTCATAAATTGAATTATATTCAAATATATACTTATCACATATTATTATATAAAAATTGGGCCACGGCATAATTTATGAATAATGATGAACTTTTATAAAAATTAGAATTTGGCATATCCTTATAAATATTGATCGTATTCTTATAACACGATCGTATCGCATATTTTTGGATCTGATTTGCACTAAGAAAAATTTTACGATTTTTAAAGGCCAAAACGTACAATTCTACAACATACAATCCCGTTAATTTATTGCTTCTGAAATAAAGGTTTACAATGAGCTCTTCTTGGAGCTGTTTTTAATAATCTTACTGCTCGCTTTTGTATAATTAACACTTCTTGGAAAAGTTGATTATTGCAATTTCCCCAAAATAGTATCCAGCACCTTACGTGCGATTCAGAGAGGGCAAAGTAAGCATTTCGTGCTGTTCTCAAATTCGTTTGCAGTGTTGTCAGATCAAATGAGTAATAGCTAAACTATTAATATGTACAGACCTTTCTAGTTTTTTTTATGGTTGTTTATACTTTACACTGTCATCCACATTAATGATGTTTTCAATCAATGATATTGGTTCAGTAAATTCAATATTTGAAGATTCGATTTTTTTTTTGGAATTTAATTAAAATTTATTTTTATGGAACAATTGACACAACATAACCAAATCAGAATTTATTACTTCCAGTAAACCATTTGTATCAGATAGTCGTGTTTTCCAAATTATGCCAGTATTATTAACAAACACAGTAAAGCTTCCTGCAATAGGTAAGTGGATTAAATCATTAATTACAAATTAAATTGATTTGGCAAAAAAGCAAAACAGATCCCTGTGGAACACCGCGCTTAAATGAAGAGAAATTTAATAAAATTTCTGTTGACTCTTAATGGTTTTTACAACTGACTAACAATTCGCTACGACTTATCTAAAATGCCATAATGTACGAACTTATTATATAGAATATCATGATCAACGAAATCCAAAGCCTTAGAGAGATCGCAAAATGACGAAGCTGATATTTTTCCTTCACTAAATTATTCATATATAGCAGTAGATATCACAATTATCCCACTAGATACTCTAATTATATGTTTCAAAATCATTTATTTCAAATCACAAATTCTCTTGCCGAATGATATTTAAAAAAATTCTAATTTCCAAGATCTAATCTAAATTAAAAAAATAAATTAAAGGTTCTTGCAGTTCTAAAAGCCTCTGGAAGAATTCTTTTAAATATTGCATTAAATTAACCCTAATTTTTTAATAAATAAAATATATATTTTTTGGGGGTGGTAAGCTATACGTTTTATTTATATTTTAAATTTTTATATTATGATTTACAATATTTTTTGCTTGTAATGTTCTCTTGTTAATTTGCGATAACTTTATTCTATTTTTGAATTTTATTATGTAAAACCTTTACATTCGACTGTCTTTCGATACATAATAGCTTCTATAGGAAATTGAATATTATATTATCGTCTAAGAATATCACTTACATAACTATCTACTTTACTTGTTCTAAACTTTAAATTACTTAAACTATATTTTTAGCAAAATTATTGCCTTCCGACGTATTGCAACTTATATCAATGAATCCGAATACTGCATTATCATATGAGCCAACAGATTTCGTTGAAGAAGATGAAACCTGGTATTCAAACAAAGATTCCAATTTAAAATTCATGGTAGATGAAAAAAGCAGTACGTTAACGACAGTATTGGGTAAGGTTTACAATATACTCGTATAAAAATATTAATAGTCAGTCTTTATTAATATTATTATTGTTATAATCAATTCACGAAACTAGTATAAAATAATTATCATCTCAGTTGGTTGTTAACTCCCATATAACTTTGACATTTATTACATTTTTGTAAATTTCTCTAACGTATACGGGCTTTTATAATGAATTAAGAATTTGCGTACTTCTTAGGTGTTGCAATTTATCTAATATTCGAAAAATTGTAATATTTAAGGAGACGGTACAGACACCAGTTGCTGAAAAGTTATGAATTGATTTAAAAGTTTTATATTGTGGCGTCATCTAATTATAAATAGTTCAATTATAAGTCAAAGGCTAAACGCATGCACAATATTGCAACATATCGCAGTCGATGAAAGAAATCATTTAACCGATTTTATAAAAAGCGGAGATGATGAATTTTTATAATTTCCCTTTTAATAAATAAAAATCGGATATTGTAAAACTGCGTAAGGTTTATTAAAAATGATATATAACGACTTATTTAAAATATAATAGAAAATAATTAGATAGTCCTCAATCCCAGGAATTGGTTAGAAATATCACGCCAAACCTATCTCTTTTGAGTTAATTCTCCATCTCCTTATAGCTACTCATCCTAACGTCCTCCACTATTTGATTTACTTATTTTAATCTAGGCCACCTCTTCCTTTCCCTATACTTTATCTTCTATAACTAATTGCTTTATAACTCCATGTCTACGAATATGACTAGTCCATCTCTCCTACGTTATAGTACTTCCCAAATATTTATTTTCTCCCATATTAAATCTAACACGGCTTCATTTATCAATTTATCTACCCAACCAATTCTTGCCATCCTTATTGCCACCACAATTCGAATGCTTCTACTATGAATTTTTGTTCCTTTCTTATAGTCCACGACTCACAGCCGTATGCTGTTGCACTCCATACATATTATTTTAGTAACCTTTTTCTAGTACCTAAAAAAACATTTGTTCTTTCTTTCTACGAATGCCTTCCTACTCTGTGCTATCTTAGATTTTATATCTATCTTACTTCGGTTAGCCTATGTAATCCTACTTTCTAGATTATAAAAATCTTTTACTTCTTCTATTTTATCATCTCCTATTCTAATCCTCATCTTTCGCTTGTATTCCTCCTTGTCACGCCCGTCACATTGGTTTCGTGTATATTTATTTTCATATTGTAATACCTAGTCATTACATCCTGCACACTATTTAATGCCTAGTTCCGCTCCCTTTCTTCCAAGATAGCTATATTGTCGGCAAACTTCAACATATTTATAATTATAATTATTTGCTGAGAGACTGTCCCTATTTAAGTATCTTGCATTACGGCCTTTTGACCAATTGTGCTGCTTTCATAGATTATATAGATACAGATACATTAGTCCTGTTTCGCTTGCGGAGTTCAGTATTTTTTTATGTGTACTTTTTAATTTTTTTAACTCTTCTTGGTCTGGTATGTCTGTCCCAAGAGTGCCTCGACGTAAATGGTTGCACGCCTCACATTGTTGAAGCAAGTGAATCAGTGTTAAACCTCTGTATTGTGGTTTATCTATCTATCCCATTCTATGCAGATGTTTATTTAGATGACAGTATCCCTAATTAGTCCTGCCCCCGTTTTAATATTTTTCCTGCTCATTTTAAGCAGTTCTTCCATTTTCCTTTTGAAAGAATCCCCGGTAAGGTCTTTGTATGCCATTATCCTGGTGTTTCTTTCGAATGGGTTTTTTACTTTTCTTCTAGAAGCAATTTCAATTCTTTCTTAGCGGTTACAGTGAGATGCGTACATTTGCCTCGGGTCCAATTTATGGTTCCCTACTTGCTCGTCTTGCAAGTCCTTTTACCATATCACTCCTCCCTGTATTCTGGTGACTGAGTGTCCAAATCAATTTAACATGTTTTGCTCCCCTAAAGTATTTAGTCCTCTTATACACTCCAAGATAGTCCAGAATGTACCTGTCAGGACTGTAACGGCCTTAGCGCTACTTGGCTATCAGACAATATGTAGATTCTTTTACCTAAATAATTCCTCTCTGTGGTAGTATCTGCGTACATACTAATATTGCATTTATCTCTACTTGGAATACAGTGGTGTGCTGGCCAAGGTTAACAGATAACCCTGACCACAGGTTTCCTACATCCCATATCCCAGCCCTTGGTAATAATTAGATTTTTGACCCATCTATATAAAATTCCAGTTCGTTAAGTTTCATTTTATTGCGTTTCTGTTCCTTCTTACTAGGAATTTGTGTCCTGTAATTCTTGTCGATGATACGTCTTTTATGGTGCACGATTATTTTATCAATCCCAAGATATATGACTGGACCAAATTTCCTCAGCGTCCATTTAATTTTTAATTTTTTTAAATTTTCATTATGATTTTAAAAATTATCACTACGGTGTTAAATTATAATATAGAATATCACCCAAATATTTTGATAGTATATCAATTACGATTCGTGACAGAGGTATTTAATTTAATTTTAACTTGTGCTACTGAAGATGGGCGCATAGCGCATGAAATGTACATCTAGCTACTTAATGCTCGTTACGGTATTTGGGTGATATTCTATATTTCATTATGGTGTTAAATATTTGATGATATCATCCAAATATCACCCAAATGCCGTAACTGAACGCATTTAATAGCTACATACGTTTTTCAAAGACTATGCCCCCACCTTCAGTTGTACAAGATAGAAAATAAATAAAATACCTGTGTCACTAATCGTGATTGCTATACATTTGAATAAAAAGCCAACATGACAAAAGTTTTTCAACTTATTACGTATGTAATATGACATATATAATTACAATTTCAGAACAATATAATTTACGACTAATGACCTAGACTAAAAGTGACTAATAACCTAGATTCAAAGTCTTCATAAACTGCTTCTACCTCATCATCATCGTGACCTGTGGTTGACATATATACCTATATTGTTACTGAATCTATTGGCTTCGTGTCTAACCTAATACTTATAATTTTATGACTAATTTGGCAATAATTCTTTATTATACATTCTATTCTTCTATTCATTACAAAATCTACCTCTATATAATTCCCATTAGCTGCCACTCTATATCCTTCTGACCACGTAATTACCTAATAATTCCATGTAACTTCGCGAATCCCTACAATATCTAATTTAAGCCTCTTCATTTCAAATTTTCTAATTTTCCTATCCTTTTAATACTACGGTTATTCCACCCTTCGACGCGTAGAATGCGCAATATAACAGATTTGGTATTTTGCGCGTAAAATATACCTGCGCTATAATCTCCCTGGTAAATTGCGCGCAGAACCTTGCAGCGGTCGTTAATCTCTCTAGTAAATTGCGCCTAAATGCACACCTTATGGACACTCAATATTCTGTATGTTTGAAAACATATTTCGCATTGTTTGTTGATATATAAAATAGAAAATAAATCAATCATCTGGTCAGGTCGGGTCAGGTCAGGTCAGGTCAAGTCAGGTCAGGTCAGGTCAGGTCAAGTCAGGTCAGGTCAGGTCAGGTCAGGTCAGGTCAGGTCAGGTCAGGTCAGCTTTTGTTGCTCGTACCTAACTCAACACTGATTTTTTAATAAGAACAGTTTTGATCTTTGAAAACTCATAATTACTCATTGGTTATTCCCCTAGAACTATATAGTGTCATGAATAGTATATTATGTAGCCGTACCCCCCATATATTCAATAATGCCCTTCAATAATCCCCATACCAGTACTATTAGCGAAACCTACCTGTGGACTACCTGTGGTTTTGGCAGGTACAGTTTGGACAGTCTAAGCGCAATTTACCTAGGGTATTAACATTTTATAATCCTTAGTACACCGACTACCTGACTACTACGCGCAAAATACCTATGCCCCCAATATAATAGGTCTAATCGGTTTCTCGCCCGTGTACCGTGCTGTACACTTGAGAAGAACACAGTGCTGGTTTCTTCTTGCCTTGCACAGACCAATGAGTGCATATTTTAGCTTCGCCCCACCGATTTATACTAATCCCCATGGATTAGCTTGAAATATTTCCTATATTCTGGGATCACTTTATAGGATCGGCTCTATAAGCCAAAGGAAAACACGTTGTTACCCGTGTCTTGCCCCTAGACCTAGAAGGCATATGCAAAAAACAAATACAATTTCAGGAAATTTGCATAGATAGGAATATAAGCAAATCTACATCTCTATCTACTCACTTTGGCACGTCTTCACTATATCTATATCATCATCTTCATCTAGGACTATATTTCAAATGCTTCCATTCTAGGATTCTCTTCCTTTCCTATTGTCTACATCCTTAACTACGCCCTTAAGTTTTAAAATTTGCTCATTTTCTACGAATGCTTTCCTATATTGTCCTAATTTACATTTTTTATCTACCTTACTTCAGTTATCCTTTGTAATTCTACTTCCCAAATAACAGAAATCTAACATTTTAAATTTTATTATCTCCTATTCTAACCTTCATCGTTCGCTTGTATTCTTTCTTGTCGCACCTCATCGCATTGATTTTACTTATATTTATTTTCATGTTATAATGCCAACTGCATACCATTTAATACCTGTTCTGTTTAAAACCTGTTTCTTTTCAAAAAAACGATTGTATAGCCATCCTGGTGACAAACAGAGTTATTTTATTTGAAGGAATCTTGTACTAGTGAAGATTAGTCACAGTCTTAGAAATGCGCTTCCAGCTTTTAGATGCTTTGTATTACGGTATTTAGGAAATAGTACTACACGTTTAATTAACACGGTAGTCCGAATTTACAATTTCATAAGTATACACTTAGGCGCGCACGCGCACACACACACACACACACACACACACACACACACACATGTATATAAATATAAATAAATAACGGTAAGCAGCATATTAATAACATTTTATAAACAGTTGTTGTTTTCTCAAAGAAATACTAGAAGAAATTTTGGAAAATATGGATAATTTAATACTATAGAATATCACCCAAATACCGTAACAAGCATTATAAGTAGCTAGATGTACATTTCAAGGGCTATGCCCACATCTTCAGTAGCATAAGATAAAACTAAATAAAATACCTCTGTCACGAATCGTGATTGATATACTATTAAATAAATAAGTCAACATGACAGAAGTATTTCTAAAATGGCATATAATATGACCTATAAATCTTTTAAAACAATATAAATTATTAACGAAACTAACAAGTAACAACAATAAACATTGGTTTGTCAAACCTAAAATAAACAAAAGTAAATAAAATTAAAATTAAAATAGTTGTTATTATATAAATTAAATAGACGAAATTGGGCTTAAAGATGAAATTGGGCCTGAATCCAAGTTCATTAAATCTGATTTAGATTTATGCATGTATATACTTTCATAAGCATTTAACTCGGAATAATTCAAAACACTTTTAAGTAATTTAAGTGAACTAATTTGAATAGGATCACCTGATTCAAAAATATGCTCGGCTACAGCACTTTAATCTGAAATGAGCTAAATGTTCTTTAAATCTAGTTTCAATTGGTCTACGTGTTTGAAATTTATAGTAAATTAATATTTTTATGAAATATCTTGTTCTAGTTGTCTTAAAGTATATATAGAGCAACAATATATATACGCAACTAGAAGCTGTAAATGCCTAAATTTGTAACATTAGCCATTGTATATTAATATATACCTTGTAGACATAAAAAGGATTAGTCTAAATTTAAATGCATCAGTAGATGCATAAACTTTCTATTTAGTCATATTATAGATTAGAATAAAAGAATATGCTTACATATGTAAAGCAAGTGGGGGACTAATTTTCTATTAATAGAGAAAAGAAATCGTTTAAAATTTCAACCACCGCTTGGCCCACAAGACCTTAGACTGCAATTCAGTGTAGTTCTAGTGCAAGTGCATGACAGGAAGAAGAAGAGCAATGTTATGTGATATTCAATGTAATATCGTTTCTAGTCTCACTGAAATCGGAAATCGAAATTACGGAGCGCAATAATCCAGTTAAGAAAGCAAATAATAAAACAAAAAATGTAAGTTATTTATTTACTTCTTGCTTTAGACTAAAATATAAAGTTTCAAAAAATTATAGTTCGTCAATTTTATTTACAATTTATTATTTATGACAATATATATAAAAAGGTAATATCAATAATGTAATTCTTTTGTTTGCTGCGTCTCCTGTACTAGTATCTCTTTCTCTCATGCAGTGGAACACGAATCAGATTATGTGCTGCCCTCTGGAGTCAGGAATTTGTACCACTATCACGACACAAGAATATGATGTCGGAAATATTGAACATTGTGAAGTGAACTTTTCTAATGCATTACAGGATAATCATGTAATAATAAGACAAACAAATTCTACCAATGTAAAATACATGCTTCGACAAATCATTCTAAAAAAAATGAAATCACAGAATAATATGGAGTCCGTAGAAAATACCCGTGAAAAAATAAAGATATATTGGCGGCCATGGTTGTCAGATCAAAATAATATATAAATTATATAAATATTTATCTGTAAAAATCGACACCAGTAATTGTATTTTTCAGAAATTATATGAATTGTTTTTATTCTTTTGTACTATGCAACTTAATATTTTGTGTTGTAATATCGTGTCAATCATATAAATAATTATATTAATTTAGGCTGTCCATGTGCATTGATTATGTAAATACTGTCTTAATTTGCCATTTGCTCATTTCTATAAGTAATAATTAAGATGTACTATATATCGGTTGGTATACAAATTATATATATATATATATATAATTTTATATATTGAAAATTAATGTCTGCAAAATATCTTTACATTAAATAAATATATTTCTATTTTCTAATATAGATTCTTATTTATATAATCTCAATAATATTTTTATATTTTATTGAATCATAAAATATAAAACCCTTTCATAAAAATCTCATTACAGAAATATATTTATAATTTTAATAAGTCATTTTTATATTATAGAGAATAATTATAAAAAAATTAAATTAGTGTGCGAAATATATTATAATATAACCAATTAAATTAGCTTTTAAGAAACAAACCAATATCCCAAACCACCAATAGATCGTTTGATTTCGATTGAAAATTGTATTATTTTCAGTTCAAAACTAATTCAACCTTTTTCAATAGTAATTAATTTTTAAATTGTGCCTACCATGTTAAATAATTGTATAGAATAGGGGTGGCCAACAAGTCGATCGCGAACAGTTGGACACGCAAACTGATTATTTCGAATGTGGCGCTAGTAAAATGAGACGAAAAAACACGAAATAAGGCGAAGATAAGTTGGTTCAGTGATTTAGCGTTTCTGACTGATTTTACATCCAAGTTAAGCGATTTGAATTTAAAGTTTCATGGAAAAAAGAAGGCAATAAGTCACATGATTAGTTGCATTAATGCTTATAAAAGTCAGTTCGTAATGTTGATTGAAGATTTCCAACAACAAAATTTTGCAAATATGAATGACCATTTACAAAAACATCCCAATTTTAATTATAACTTTGAAAAATACGTTGTAGAAATTCAAAAGTTATTGAGGATTTTGATGCAAGATTTGGTGATTTAAAAAAAATTGAGGATATTGTTCAATACTTATCATTCTATTTTAAGAAAGATTTAAATGTGAAATATATTGCTGCAAAAATGTCTGATATTTTTGACTTGGAAAAAACTAAATTAGAGAAAGAAATTATAACTCTACAATCTGATTTAATTTTAAAAGCTAGGGAGCTTGAAGAAGACTTTTGGAAATATGTTAGTTGTGAGAAGTATCCAAATATTAAAAAATATAGTGAATATATCTATTCTTGTTTTGGATCAAGGTATTTGTCTGAATCGGCTTTTTCATATTTAAAGTCAATTTAAAGACACAGCATGGTTCTTTACTTATTGATTCACATACCGAAGATTCATTACTATTATCTTTATCGACATACATACCTCATTATGAATGCTTGATGTCAGATATGAAACAACAAACTTCGCATTAATAAATCTTTTGTTATACATATATATGTATTTGTTTTTTTATTTGTTCAATAAATATTATTATCGTGATATCGTTTCGTTTAAACTTCATTTATACCTTTCACTAGATATCGATTTTTAGGGAACTTGAGTATGTCATTCTGTGAAATATTAATAATTTTACAGGTAGATCACGATCACTTTTTAAGTAGAAAAGTCGATTTCAAGAAAAAACAAGTTGGTCACCCCTGGTATAGAATATCAACCAAATACCGTAACTCAAAGCATATAATAGCTATATGCGCATTTCGAAGGCTATGCCCACATATTAATTTAATTTAATTAATTTGTATTGTTCAAAAGATTTATAGGTCATTATATATGTCATATTTTGAAACATTTCTGTCATGTTGAATTGTTTTATTCAATTGTATAGCAGCACGATTAGTGACAGAGGTGCTACTAAAGATGGTGCTACTGAAAATTCTTCTAATAGGGATGTACAGATCTTATATCATTATCTATCATACAACTGTATGATGCATGTTCTTTGTTACTAGACCCCGCTCTTCTGATGCGTTGTACCCCCCGCGGAGATTTAAAATCTGAGTAACCCTGATGGTACTCTAGCCTTAAGGCTTAGGGTATTGGTTAGTTAGGCATTAATCCCAGGGTTGGTTGGAAACTATCTCTCCTAAGATAAACCCTTCATATCCATACAGCTATTCATTCTAACGTCTGGCATAGTTCTGTACCATTTGATTTACATACTTACTCTAATCTCAGTCTACCCCTAAGGGTTTCCCCTTCCTTTCCCTTCACTTTAACTTCTATAACTCTTTTATCTCTTTTCTAAGAATATGATCTACTAGTCTATTTATGCTACGCTGTGATGCCTTCCAAAATACTTCTCATCTCTATTCTAGCATGGCTTCATTTGTCACTTTATTTACCCACCCAAATTTCACTATAGCACCATATTTAAAATTCTTATATTCTACGCTTCTCTCCTTTACCTATTATCCAAACCTCATAGCTCATGCTACTTTCCACACAAGTGCTTTTAGTAATCTCTTCAAGTCAATATTTAAGCTTAAAATTTGTTTTTTTTCTATGATTGCCTTCCTACCCTGTGCAATTCTACATTTTATGTCTGTCTTATTTGGTATATGCTTTGTAATTCTACTTCCTAAATAATACAAATCTGACACTTCGTCTATTCAATCCTCTATTAAATTCTCTATCATCTTCTATTCAATCCTATTCATATTTCTCCTACTATCCTTGTTGATACCACTCATCAGTTTAGTGCTAAAAACACGTTTGTCATTACTTCATTCATACCATTTAATATTTGTTCTAAACTCGACTCCTCTTCTGAAATTGTTATATCGTCGGCGATATAATAACTTCTACAAATCTATTTTTCTGCCTGAATTTTCTCGCCTATGCTATACTCTTCTTTAATCTTGTTTATTGCATCTTATACATCAAACATACATCTAACACATCGGCGAAAGTGTCTCATCCCTGCTGGACTTCCGTTTCTCTTAATCCCTCTTATTCCCGTTACTCCCTATTCCTCTTCATCTTTCTTCATTCCCCACTCTATTCTTCATCAACCCCACGGGTTGATGTTTATCGCCTATCTATTCCTGTTCCTTTTAAGATTCCTAACATTAAGAGATTTAGATATTTAGATTATATATCTCTCATTATATATTCTATAGACTAGTTGTCTAATCGATCATGCATCTTTTCGTTTGCATTTTATTAATTCTGCTTGTATCATATACCTCTTGCTTCTTTTTTAATAACCTATTACAAACTCGGAAATTGCTAAAACCTTACTAATCTGGTTAGAATTTATCCATGATATAAGGTTAGATTTAATGGGTATATAAAATAAAGTATTTCCTTATATAGTTTTCGGATTTATATTGGTTACCGAGAAATCAAATTTCTAAATAAATATATATATTTGTAGAACACCTTTACTATGCTAGCTTTTCAAACAATTTATTCAAGAACGTTTGGTAAACGAACATATTATCTTATCAACATTTTTATTTCTCCGTATTTTTTTCAATATAAAATTTAATACCAATCAGGGACTTAGATAGCTTATACTCACATTAATTTTGTTAGTTTTACCTGACCTTATTATTTTGTCAGTCACTGTGATATGTTTTATATTTGCTCTATTTATTTGCAATGAGGCTACTGTTATAAAAGTATCTATATGGAATTTTCATTGTTTTAATTTACACTTTTTTGTTTTTTATCAGATGAATTAATATGTCCTGGCCAATTAATTCATGACACCAATTTACTTTGTCATGGAACTTGGAATTGCATAAAAAGTTATCATTGCCGTCATCACCCATGCTACAGCCATAAAGTTTGCATGAATAAGAGGGTAAAAGTACAGGAATGTCCTATAATCCAGGAAATGTGCGATGATCCACTTGTTCTAATGGAATTAAAATATTTAATATGCGAATCTGATTTTGATTGCTCGGAACCAAACATATTTAAAAACAATTATAATATATACGATCAAATGGAAAATCGCAAAAATATGAAAATTGGATGCTGTGAACATGAATGTTTGCCGAGACATAAGATTTGCCGCAAAACGGAGGATGTTTTGAATTTTAAAGAAATGATGCACTCCATGGAAATTGCCTCAAGAAATATCGCAAATCCAGCTATGAATAGAGCATTAATAATGAACCTAATATTTATGGTTATTGCTGGCCTTGTGTATTTATGGTTATACTTAAAAAAATGAACGGCTTGATATTGTATTCGTTTTAAATCGTAAACTTATAATGTTCTACAACATGTGTGTTGTATAATATTTTTACGGAATAATTAAAATCACTACTAATTTCGCCAAAATAGAATTTATTTTGCAAAATAAAAGGAATAAAACGTAAAAGAACAATGTCGGCCACTAATTCCTCTTGTTCAATATGCAGCCATCCGCCGACTTGGTGTCGTACCAAGGTTTCGCGCCGTTTACTCACTTTAACCTATACTTCCACCACTACGACCCTGAACAGCGGGTTACCTATAGCATTTTGTTGTTCGAATATAATTAATTATAACAGTTCTGTGCTAAGTAGCATAGTAATCACCATAGGCAATATAATATGTAATCGAAATCGAATTGTATGTTTTATTTATTGATTCGAAAATTTGGAAGACAATATTTATATTGTGGAAAGAGTGCTGTCAATCGATGAATTGAAACCTTTTTTAGATCCACAGATCGATGCTCAGAGTCGATTCAAAGCTCGAGCTTTAACTCGACTCTAGCTGTTTTTTTTTTTTTTATTTAGGATTTATTTTATTCTAAAGTCACAGAATTATTTGCTTATTATTAGTTAAAAAATATATCTTTGTTCTATCTCTCAGTCAGCTGTTTAAGCTAGTATTAGAGTGATAGCATAAGGTTTACTTTAGCAATAACCTACGTAACATAGTAAATCCTTAAATCTAACTTATATTGCTTGTCTTAACATTGTCTTAACACTAGTATTGCTTGTCTTAACATAGTTATATAGTACTAATGTATGCCCGAATTGTTTTCCATAGTCATATACTTTAGTTCGTTTGATAAAATTTGTTTCTGTTAAAATTAGTTTTTATAATTATGTTCAGTTGGTCCACTTTATTTCGCATGCTTCTTATGTTGATGTGTTTTATTGATAGGTTTAGTTGTGGTTTATTCTTATTTCACTGCAGTTGTAGTCCGTGCGTTGTTTTTGTCTTTCTTCTGTATTTATATAAAATGGGCAGTTCTTCTTACACTACGCATTTTTCTTAAGGAAGAATTAACCTCGAGTTATGCCAAACTATTCCGCACAGAGGCTGCTGGGGTCGAATAAATATTATTTGGGGGGCGATCGTCTGTAGAACCGGGCACCTGCTGGGGACAGTCTCGATATAATCCCTCTAGAATTAATCCCATTAATCCCATATATCGCATGCACCGTTGCTCTCTGTCAGGTGGGACGGTGGTATGTTCTGGTCAGGTTCAGGTCAGGTCAGATCTCTATGTGAAAAAGTTTATTAGCCGTTTATAGCCACTATAAAGCATAAAATTCTATAAACATTTCTGTATAATATTTATCGTGTGTAGATATGTAATACAATTTCATTTATTCTTATTCTAAAAATATTTAAAATATATTCAAATAAAATTCACAATATGAAATAAGCAAGCACAACCTACTTAGAAAGATAGAAGACATTATTGTATTTGATTCTGCCAGCGGTGCTAGAGACAGGTTTGATAAATAGTATACCTTTATAAGCCTATTATAATTTTTGCGGATAGGTGCTAGCGACCAGCGTCCTTATCCGGAGCTAGTGCCTATATGTATAAACTTACTATTATCTGAATATAAAATAAAATTTTACCGAACCTTTTATGAAGCGCAGCTTACAGGTAGGTTTTAATACCTGGCTATTGATTGCACAACAAATCATCTGTAATCGTTTTGCAAGTTTACGTATTTTTAATCTCAAGATCTACTACAAATAAAACTATTACTTATTTATCATTTACGAAACAAATGCTGTTTTGAAAAGGCGTTTGAATCAAAAGGTCTAAAAAACAAACATAAAAAGGCAAATGTTCGCTGGAAAAATCAATATGTTCATTCAAATACTAGTGTCAAAAATTGGTGTTATTACACACAAATGCGATGTTTGAACATACCATAAAAGTACCAATTAAAGTTGAAATCTTTATATATTAATTCGTTAATTAATGAAGATGTGCTCGAGTTAGTTACTTTGATAAGAGAAGCATATGTAGGGTTTGCAGCTGAGGAGAGTGGCACATTATTAGACCCGGCCGTTTGATGCCGGCAGTTATAGAAGCTTTTGTGCATTTTTATCTATGATATATTGTTTATAAATAAGTCTGTCAAATAATACATATAACACAGGATCATATGGGATTCCGAGTACATTATGTCGACTATGTCAGTATGACGATTATTGATATGTGCCACTTAACATTTATAAAAATAATAAATAAAGATTAGTCATGTAAATATCTTTCTAGATGCCTTGGAGCAGGATTATGTAACGATAGGGGAATAGCGCTTCATAAATTATTTTCGCAGCGAAATAAGTATTATCTGAATAGATTTTGGGATAGAAGAATTAAATAAAAATCTAGGTCTAGGAATATTAGGGAAAAAGAGTTAAAATTGATGAAGACAATGAATGAGAGTACGGTGTTGAGTGCAGCCCCGACGTATATGATGAGAAATTACGTGAAGAAATGGTTAGGATAGATCAAAGATTAGCAAAAGATGATGTTGTCCAAATGGAACGAGATACAGTACAACAATGCGAATGTAAATTTTGGATAATTATCGCTTCTACATTTGACGGTCTCCCTCTTTTTGATGTCCTCTCAGTACCAATCTTACAAAGGCAGTCAGCAACTTCTGCCTTAAACTCTGCTTATTTTAAAATAGATTTTTCATTTCTTTGAGCAGCAACTCTCTTGTAGAGCAGCCAAGCATTCACCAAAGTAAGATATAGTAAATGATAAAATATTTTTATGTACCATTTTTTACTACGAATAACAATCTTGTAGCGACGAATAAGGCTATCTAAGACGTCTACGAATCCTATATGTTTGTTGTATTCTAGAACAATATTAGGGCATTCGACCTCCACTTTCTTTTTCTCCTTTTTGTCGAAGCGCTGTACTGTCTCTTTTGGAAGTTCTCCAAGAAAGGTGGACAACAAGACAACATTTTTATTATTCTCCCAAGCAACGGAAGTTATATCGAACATCAAAATTACAAACATACTCCCAAGAACTTCTATGATCTTGTTTTTTCATTATGTCGTCGGAAGGCAATTTGCAGTTAGGAAGTCGATTTTTTCTTACTGTTCCCAATGCTAATATACCATTGTTGCCCAAAAATGACATAAGCGGTAAAGATTTAAAGTGGTTGTCAAAGTAGACCACATGATTTAGGAACAACTCTGCACAAACGTACGACAGTATTTGAAGCTGTCCTAAATCTGGTTCATCCAGCAATCTGAACTTTGCTTGATTTTCGGACCAGGTGTATAGCTCAAAATTATAGGCAAAGCCACTAGCTCCACAAAGAATGAACAGTTTATATCCCAATTTATGACGCTTTGCAGGCATGTACTGCTTCAAGTGGTGTCGGGCCCTCGTTGCACATAACTGTTCGTGAATTGATTTGCTCCAATGAGATACTATTGAATTTATAGCAGAGGGCAGTTATAACAGGTCTCAATTTATGAAGCCCATCATGGCTTTCATTATCATTGGGTAGCATGTTCAAGTTGTCGTAGAAATGAAGTTTTTTTGAAAAAGCTGCAAAGTGTTTTTCGGTCACTGTTTCTTTTATTTTTGAAAATCATAAATGACTACTCCAAAAAGACCTTACGTTAGGCATATGTACGATTGACATATATGTATATACATATGTCTAAATACTTTTGCAACTCTGATACAGTGAGTGTTGTTGTGTTATTCGGTTCGTTTTGAATCATGTAGATATTTGACTCATCAACTATTTTTTTGTAGTAATTTATCGTCAAAAAATAATTTGAAAAACGCAAATGGGGATGCTAAGTACATGAAACTGCCACCAACAATCTCATTTCCTTTGAAAGATTTAGCATCCTCGTCCAAAATCCAATTTCTTTTTCTCATAAAAGTCCATACAACAAGTACATACAATTAGTCTGTTCCTAGTATTGTTATCAGCTAATTGAAGACCGCTGGGTCTGGTTTCATTGTTGATCTCAGCCTCAGTTTTATATATTTCAATATTTTTCTCAATTTCATTATTTTTGGTAGTCGCTATGTCTGTCTCCGTGCCTTCACTCTCCAATAAAACTCCATCTTCAAACTCAATGGCAAGCTATTGTATATCAAATTCGTCTATAGACCTGTCTATAAGGGTCTCTTCATCTTTATCAGCATCAGATTCATTAAATTCGTCTTCACTTTCACAGAATCATGCCGCAATTTCTTCCAACTCGGCCTGAGTAAGGTACTTCTTTCCCAAACCATATCGAATATAAAGCGTTATGTCTCAAATTTGATACATCTAAATTTATGGACAATTTTGAAACCTAGTGATGAAAATAAGTAACTAAATTTTATATTTATATAATAATCTTACCTCTATAAAAAAGATTCAAATGTTTCATACAGTTTTTTTTACAGTAAAAGACACTCAAACGATTATTGTAATTCACGGTCTGCATATGACACAAACACACCATAAGCAGTGGCGGTTCCTTATGCAGGTCGCAGGACCACGCACCCCTCCTGTAAATTGAGCGCATCACCGTAGATTTATAATTGTATTGCGGTATTTTATCTCGGCATTATTTTTCCTAAAAGATAAAGCTTGCGTCGCGATAAAAATCAACACAACACGGTGTGGCGTTCGTTGTGGTATCCGTTGCAAGTCACAGCAGCGACCTATGCTGTATCTCTCTGTATCAATCGTTCGCGTGGTGTATATATATCGTTAATATGTTGTACACATTCCAGCGCCACCCAGCCACACAGTACAGGTTAAATGCATATGCAGTCATCTCACTCTATTGCAAGCAATAGGTGAGAGCGACCTTATGCAGTATATCTTCTCTATTTTTTCGGTTCGCTTGTCCCATTTATCGACTAATGTATACACATTCCAGCGGCTTTGGATGAGTCATAGCAACGTGACAGCTACTTGTACAGCTAAGAATATATCGTTGTTTATGCTATTCTGGGCTACGATTCTTTAGCGTTCTAACAGAGAAGCCTAGTATACAGTAAAATTGATATAGATATAATTGCATTGTTCTGTGAGTTACGTATGTACGATTTTTCCACGTGTTTCTCCAAGAATATATTTAATAGAAATAATTTAATAAAAATTAATAGTGTTAGTTCTTTATTGAAAATAGAGTTTTGTAGAGTTTATCTTGATCACAAAGTAAAAATTAAAAATTAGGTAGGCCATTGCCCAGTGGCGGCTCGTGCCATTTCAATCTGGGGGGGGCGCATTTCTTAAAAAATAACATAATAGTGAGAAATCTTACCTAAAATGGATGCAACATGATTAAATTCAATCATTTCTTGAAAGTGAATTCCACTCTTCTATCTTTTATTGATATAAACTTTTCCAAAACTTTTTCGTTAAAATTGTAAATATCTTGCACCACATTTTTATTAATACACATCTACGCCAACGCGTTTAAACGATCATTACCCATAGCATTTCGCCAAAAAGTCTTGATTCTATTAAGTGTTGAAAAACAACGCTCTGATTCAGCAGTGGTCATCGGGGTTGTTAAAATAATTTTAATTATTTTTATAGTTTCCGAGAAAGTTTCACTCAGATTATTTTGTAGCAATAACGAAAGAAAATTTGTGGCTCCAATTATTTGATAAAAATCCGGACGCGAGTAAATGACTTCTAATTCTGTTTTTAATCTGGTTTTATTCAAAAATCTATCTGCATGACACACGATTTCCAAAAGGTCCAATGGAAATTGTTTAGAAAATGTTGGCATCGATTGCGTGTTAAATAACTCAGCGGCTTGTAGATGGCCACGATACGAGTATCTGTCCTTCATCTGTGTTATAATTTTTTTTGTAACTGTCTCTTGCAAAACGCCGAGTAAATGTCCGGTTTTGAGCACTCCTTGCACAAGTTTGCGATAAATTTAAATCAGGCAATGGCCTACCTAATTCTTTAATTTTTACCATGTTCACAAGAGAAAGTCTACAAAACTCTATTTTCAATAAAGAACTAACACTTCATTTTTATTAAATTATTTCTATTAAATATATTCTTGGAGAAACACGTGGTAAAATCGTGCATACGTAACTATACAGTACAATGCAACTGTCTTATCTGGCTATTCTATATCAATTTTACTATATACTAGACTTCTCTGTTAGAACGCTAAAGAATCGTAGCCCAGAATAGCATAAACAACGATATATATTCTCGCTGTACAAGCAGCGTGACGTCACGTTGCCATGACTCATTCAAAGCCGCTGGAATGTTGCACACTAGTCGTAATATAGTACAAGCGGACCGTAGAAATAGAGAAGACATACTGCATACGGTCGCTCTCACCTATTGCTTGCAATAGAGTGAGATGAGTGCATATGCATTTAACCTGTACTGTGTAGCTGGATGGCGCTCAAATTTGTACTACATATTAACGATATAGCTATATTGCGAAGTATATGCAGTATAGCTATATAGATAGGGCATATGCGTTTGACTGGTACTTGCTAGCTGCCATATCGTGTGAGTCATGAGTGTTAGGTATGTTCGCGGCGCAAGCTTTATCTTTTAGGAAAAAGAATGCCGAGATAAAATATCGCAATACAATTATATATCTACGGTGATACGCTCAATGTTCAGGAGGGGCGCGCGGCCCTGCGGCCTGCAGTAGGAACCGCCACTGCGTCTGAAGAACATACACATGTATTGCATTCTTTCTTATATCTTTTGTTTAGTTCGCATACTTGATCTATATCTAAAATTGCCTTGAATTAGAAATAAATATATTTAAAATTGAAAATATCAGTAAAAAATAGGAGTAGAAAAATAAATCACAGGAACACACGTATAAAATTTGCATTAAAATATTTAATTTTTTGTCAATAAAAACAATGATATTGTTACAATATTTTTTATGAATATAATATGATCAGTTTATTAATTAAATTTCGGACACGCCTTGTCCGTACAAGCTTCTCTATTGCCATCAGAGGAGCAAGTGCATGTATTGCAATCTTTCTTGAAGGTTTCATTTGGTACACACAGTGTATGGGTTTCTAAAATTTTTAAATTTCCTCTATTACTACACTAATAAATATTTTTTTTACATGATTGTAATTTAAATTATATTAATTTAATTTTCATTTAACTATCGTAATTAAAAACCAATAGCGATTGCTTTTAATTCACACTTTGAATTCACAGTATGAACCAAAGCCATTTTCACAATTCTTTTTTAAATGACACGTAATTTAATTTCACTTAAATCTCAGAAAAGTTTAACCATAATTTCATAGTATAGAATATCACCCAAATACCGTAACTTAAAGGATTAAGTAGCTAGATGTACATTTCGAAGGCTATGCCCCCATCTTCAGTAGTACAAGATAAAACTATATAAAACACCTCTGTCACGAATCGTGATTGATATACTATTAAATAAATAAGTCAACATGACAGAAGTACTTCAAAAATGGCATATAATATCACCTATAAATCTTTTGAAACAATACAAATTAACAATTAATTCTTAATTTTATATTTCTGAAAAAAAATTAAAAATTAAAATGGTGCGACTGTAGGGTTATTCTGAAGGAAAATGGAATTATACAGTAAAAAGTAATAGGAGGTATGATGGTTATGCGACGTCATCATGTGTATATTTAATATTTGCATATGTTACTCAACCTACAAGAAAGGTAATTACCAGAAAATTAGGCGAAAATTGTTACACTTGAAAGTCATGAATGATCAAGCGTTAAAGCAGTGTGTCGATGTAGGATACCTTGCACAACTATATGTTGACAGCTATATAATTAAGGTTGACATGAGACTTGGCAACGCGGGATCAGATATCTCTAAGAAGTTTGAAGTGCTTAATATACTACCTTACAATTATGTTTTAAAAGGCACATTTAAATCGTGCAATGACTCTGCAGACATTGTGGCACTTCTGATACATCATCGTTTACATTTCCTATTTTTCCTTCCTCTTCCTACTTTCAATTCTAACTAGAATGGTTTGATGTTTATATAGTTTTAAAATAATTCTTCGATCCTTATAATCTATTCTGGTTTCTTTTAAGATTATACCTTAACCTAAATATTATGCTATAGAATATCACCCAAATACCGTAACTTAAAGCATTAAGTAGCTAGATGTACATTTCAAGCGCTATGCCTCCATCTTCAGTAGCACAAGATAAAAACTAAGTAAAATACCTCTGTCACGAATCGTGTTTGATATACTATCAATTGTTACGGTATTTGGGTGATATTCTATATTATAATTTAACACCGTAGTGATAATTTTTAAAATAAACATTATGCCTTAATCTATTTTATAAATTTTCATTTTACCACGTGGTACAACTAATATTCATCTAATCCCTGTTTATACATATAACTTATAATTTAACAAAAATCTGAAATCTTCATAGATTTTTTATTTCCACGTGATACCATATTATTTCGTTATTTAATTTTTGACAATATCAATAAATACCCGTGTTTTATTTGAACAATTGATCCATTGATTTCTCAACTTTTGACAATATGTACAATCAAAGATAGTAATATATCGCTATACAATTTCGTGCCTTGTATGGCAATCTGTGCTGTGCTATATCGAACGCTCAAACTAATGCTAAGGTCCCTATATTTACATAGTAACCCGCAAGAGGTCGCACGGGGTATATAATGACCCCAGTCGTGTGAATCTATACATATTTTTACATTACTTTAAGAGGGACATTTTACGTATTTACTCTCAAGTGTTTTTAAAATAACCTCTGCAAAAATTCAGTTCCCTTAGTTTTTTTTTTGCGAATAAAGGGACATATATTCCAAGAACACGCAATACTCCGTTTATACTCCAAATTTGTCAGTTGATTAAAAATCAAAAATAAAAATAATCTTTGGATTTGATCTTGAGGAAAGCGAAGAACCTCTCGTAAAACATGCTAGAGGAAGATGTGACATATGTCCAAAGGTACGAGATTGAAAAACAACAAAATATTGCTGTCTCTGCAATTATATTCTTTGTTCAGAGCACATGAATTACATATGCGAGAATTGCAAAGGAAAATTGGGACAAGATGATATTTCCGAATAAATTTGTATTGTATTATTTGTTTTCTATATGTTCAACAATAAATAAATAAAAGATAATATATTTTGTATTTTATTTCCTGCGTCTGGCGATTTTATTGCTGGGGTCAAAATATACCCCAAGCGACCTCTAACTATGTTTATGCATGCGCGAACTCTCCCGGGTTAATATTGAATTACATTGTACATTTAAACACAAATGAAATTTATTTTTAGTTTATTACTGTATTATAATAATGAAAAATTTACGTAAGCGTACAATTCAAGTTGAAATAATAAAGGCAAGGAGTTATAATCAAATTTTAAAATTTAAAGTTTAAAGGCAATATTTGTATGTACAAGCGGCATGTTGGCCATTAGGAGTACAGCGGCATGTATTGCATTGTTGTTTGAAAGTTGTATTTGGCTCACACATTTGTTTCGCTTCTAAAAAAAATAAGCTGTTATATATAACTTGCTACTAATAATTATATATAATTATATATAATTAGCACTAAGAACGGTAGTAGAAAAAAGAAAGAGGGTAGGAAAGGTAACTTGCATAGCTTTTGTAGATTTAGAAAAGGCATTTGATAATGTAGATTGGGACATAATGTTTAGAATTTTAAAAGAAACGGGTATAGATTATAAGGATAGGAGAATAATTTTTAATTTATATAAACACCAAACTGCCTTAGTTAGAATTGAGGGGGAAGAAGAGGTAGCAAAAATAGGGAAGGGAGTTCGGCAGGGATGTACACTTTCACCGTTATTATTTAATCTATATATAGAAGATGCAATAAACAAAGTAAAAGAAGAGTATAGTGTAGGTGTGAATGTACAGGGAGAGAAAATATATATGTTGAGATTCGCCGACGATATAGCTATATTGGAAGAAAGCGAAAAGAATTTAGAAAGGGTATTGAATGGTATGCAGGCAGTATTGACTAGGGATTTTAACATGAAAATAAATATAGGTAAAACTAAAGTGATGAGGTGTGACAAAAAGGAATGCAGTAGAAAAATGAGGATCACAATAGGAGATAATAGAATCGAAGAAGTGTCAGATTTTTGTTATTTAGGCAGTAGAATCACAAAAGATAATCGAAGCAAGGTAGATATAAAGTGTAGGATAGCACAGGGTAGGAAGGCATTCGTAGAAAAGGAACAGATTTTAAGATCAAATATTGACTTGGGTATTAGAAAAAGATTACTGAAGGTATATGTTTGGAGTGTAGCACTGTACGGGTGTGAGGCGTGGACTATAGGAAAGGAAGAGAAGCGTAGATTACAAGCATTCGAAATGCGGTGTTATAGGAGGATGATGAGGATTGGTTGGGAAGATAAAGTAACAAATGAAGCTGTACTAGAGTTAGTAGGGGAGAAGAGAAGTATTTGGAGAGTGTTACAGCGTAGGAGAGACAGATTAGTAGGGCATATCCTTAGGCATGGGGGGATTATGCAATTGATCATAGAAGGTAGAGTGGAGGGAAAGAGAGGGGTAGGTAGGCCTAAATTGGAGTATGTGAGTCAGATAGTTGAAGACGTTGAGATGAATAGCTATAGGGAGATGAAGGGATTAGCTCAGGATAGATCGGCATGGCGTGCTGTTTCCAACCAATCTTTAGGATTGCGGACTCTTTAACTAACTAACTAATAATTATTTTTAATGATGCATTGATTAATGAAATAAAAACTGTAATTGAATGATTTATTTCCGCATCAATATTAGAGTTTTCTGTTTAAGTATCTTCAATGCGATTGAAATAAAAATGGTCATTGAAATTAAAATATTCTATAAATTTAATAGTTTTTAATAAAGGTTTCTGAAGCTTTAATGAAACTAATACAAATATTCTTATAATATTAATTTAAGTTTATATTTCTAATGAGCCGAAATTATTTTTGAAATTTTTTAATTGCTTTTTTATATACATTATTGACTATAACAAATTTCTTTGATATTAAGCCTATTTACTTAAATTTGAAAATCTTAGATCTATAGATATATTTTTATACACAACAAAAATTATAAGACATTTTTATTTGAAATTATCATAGTGCATGATGGATTTCACTGCGACAGATATGAATCGCGGTATAACACGGCATTTCTACAATACAGTTTCGTTTTAACATGGTTCGGGAATTTTGGTTTTCAGCACAACAGGGCCGTAGCTAGATGATCTTGCGCCCCATGCGCAAAATTAGCAATTCCCCCCCCCCCCCCCCCTTAAAATGTTAATGCGGTAATCTCCCTATAAAAACGGCATTCCTACCACAAGTTTTTAGGAACCTCTACATAACGGATATCCCATCCCCGAAAGATACGCAGACGACACAGCCATACTAACAACATCAAAGAACATTCAACTACTAACTAAGATTCTACAAAAAGAAACCACACAACTCACATAATACTACGAACACTGGGCACTAACAGTAAACCCAACAAAAACAGAATTAACGCACTTCACACTTAGAAGCAAACACCAACACAACGAACCCAACAAGATCAAAGTAAACCAGAACTGGATGAACTGGACGGACGACATAAAATACTTGGGACTCACACTTGACAGAAGACTCTCATTCAACAAACACACTAATAACACCGTCAAAAAAGCCATCCAAAAAATGCACCAACTCATCCCTATAATAATAACCCCCTCCACAACACAAGAACATACTATCCTACTATACAAAACATACATCCTCCCCATCCTATCATATGCCGCACCAGCCTGGACTAACACTTCAAAACATAATATGGACATGCCCCAACTAATACAAAACAAATTCCTTAGACTAGCCACCAGACTACCTATGTACACAAGCATCAAAACACTTCACGTACAGACAGCAATGACATACGTAAAACAACTAAACAAAACAAACCTAAAGTTCTACAAAAATATCAAACACATCAACAACCCAACACTCGAAAGACTAACAATAGAAACCGCATCACACAAACGAAAGACCAGCAAATAAACCCTACAATCTCTAACATAACAGACATGTAATTAAAATATTAAAAAGCCACTAACTAACTAAAATGTCAAGACCACACTATTAAAAACAGACAAAACACCGGAGAAAGAAACAGACGTTTGATACTCCACACACAGGCCTAACAAGCCACCACATACAAGACGCAAGTTTTTAGGGAAATCCCAGTACAATAAGAGACGTGACAAGAGCTATTTAAGAGCAAGCATCATATCATGCGATATTTTTCACTTGAGCATAGTCTGATTTTTTTATATTTTTTTACTCAAGAATTTATTAGAATTTTAAATTATTTTATTAGAATTTGTTTTGCGTGAATTATTAAATAGACTTTCAACGTTTTCTTGTTTTTACTATATAGAGACTTACAAAGATTAAATTTTTTTGGGTATGTATTATTATTGAACTTTTTTTTTATAAAGGCTTAGAGTTGGCCGAACAATTGGAGTTTAAAAAGTTTTAAAATGAAGATCCTTCCACTGAAAGTAGCACAAATTTTAAGACAGAACTTCACAAATGCTTAGCCCCAATCAACGAAATTAATAAAGATCTCTCAGCCAAAAGCAAACAATCGAAAATAACATTTTTTTTGGCAAAAAATAGAGCATAGGTGCTGCTCAAGCTGCTGCTGAAGAAAGCTTCGAAAATGAGGATATTTCGCCAATAAGAAAACGTCCACGATTAATGTTATTTAGTAGTGATGATGAAGAAAATCTTATGTAATATTAATATGTAGCGCTTTTATGGTTTCAATAAATATATTTTTCATAGATATAAAATGAAAATATTATATATAATTTTTTTTAAATTTTGGAACCTAACCCAGTTTTTTGTAATAGTTCTATGTTTCTTATAACACGAATTCACATAACCCGGCATTTTGGCATTTTTAGGAACCTAACGATCTATCATACCTGAATTCATATAAGTGTAACTAAGGTCAATATATTAATTAAATATAATAAAATAATAATACTTATAAGTTATGAAACATAGGAATAAAGTTTGATGGTTTACTTACTATATAATTCAAATGTGATATTGTGATTTATTTTCTCATGCGAATATTATAACGCAATAATTGCATGGAATAAATAAAATAAGCGTGGCTCAAATTGTTTATTGCTAATCATGTATGTACAATTTCATGTTGAGCTAATCGAATGTATGGCAATCCCAGTGAGTGACAAAATTATATCTTTTATGCAATTGTGCGACCAAAAAATATGGCTTAGTATTCGACATGCGTATCTAGCTTATAATTGTTTTAAGAGCAGCGTCTCCTAAAATTTGACAAATTTCTGCCAACAGATGCCGCTAGTGGTTCGAAATTATTTATAGACCATAGTTTATCTGGTCTATTGTACTTGTTGTATATAACGCGTTTTTACCATTGTTGGCAAATTTCTGAAATCCCGTATGGTTACTACATGCCGATACATTAAATTACACAATTTTTGCTGATTGAAGACAAGATGTCTAGCTATGGAACAGTTAAACTTTTTTATATATATTTTCACTAGTTTTATTGATAAAACAACGTTTGAAAACTGGTCTTTTTTATGAAAGTTATGATTTTTTTATCGACATGTTCTTGAAAATTAATATATATATATATTCCGTTCAGAAGCCCCATTCTTTAGGAACATTTTCTAAAAATATTGTACAAAAATAATCAAAATTGCGAAAATGCGAAATACGCTGCCGAACCCCTGCTTTTCGTATGAGAAGACGCTGGCCTTAAGTCACTGTTTTCTGTGATATTCTATACAATTATTTAACGCAAAATCAATGATAAAGTCGTACGCTACTATAGCATAAGTAACTAGATATTTTTCTAATTGTGACAATGGGGCCATTTCTATGTAATTATAATTTACCTCTCTTTCCTTTGCAAATATTTCTAGAGCAAGCCCAGACACCTCCTTTGACACAATTACAATGGTTACAATCTTCAGTCTTTTCTTCACCTTCTTGGCATTCAGCTGAAAGCATAATAAAATATTCTTATAATCACTCTTATAATACACATACTACATATAAGTGCTCTACAATTTTCGAAAGAATGAAAATGCTCTGACAAAGGAAAATACCTTAAACCGTTCTCAATTCATTTATTACGGAAAATCATAAATTTACGTAATGCTAGTGTTAGATTTAATATTCTAACAAAATTGATTTGGTATTGAGTCTAAATGGAGAGGATGCTTTTGGTTCATAATGCTTCAAACTGAGTTTATGATATCATTTGACTTGAAATGTTGGTGTCGGAGTATGTTGAACAATATCGATTATTTTTATCAACATACTTAAATTGTAAATTGTACAAAATGAGAAATTGGTTTCAGGGGCGAGTCATTCTCCTCGTCTGACATGAATAGATTCATTTTTCGACGGACAATTTTCTAATCTATGCTTGACCTTATAAACATAGGGCACATAAATATTGTGATAAGCGAATATTTTGTTCAAACTATTAATATAATTTAAATGGCGCCACCAGAAGAGAATTTCTTCAATTTTTATTATTAATACACAATATTTACTAATATTTTAACTGCTTCCAAGTTGAAAGTATTCCGACACAACTGACAGTAAAGATGTTTAAATAAATATGTCCTTTAAATTAATTACATTATTGACTACTGTCAACTAAACTGTAATTGTATCGAATATCTCCCCAATACAGTAACACAAAGCATTTAATAGCTAGATGTGCATTTCGAAAGCTATGTCTGCATCATCAGTAGCACAAGATAAAAGGGTATCGCGTTTTATTGTTTGTGTTGCGGTTTTTGGATGATATTCTATCCAATTATCTAACACCGTAGTGACAAATTTACAATAACCTTTTAATGTTTATATTTTGCTGAGTTAAAGCAAAACCCTTGAAAACGTAAATCGTTTGGTATTGGAAAAGATTTTCTTTTATATTTTGAACTAATGAAGCCAATAATATACGGATTTCTTAATAACATACGGATTTCAATAATAAAATTAATTTCCAAATACGGAAAATAATAATTTTGTTAAATTGGTTTTCCTAATTTACAGTGTACAATTGGCAAAAAAAAATTACCGAATATGGTTATATATTTAATTCGAAGGAGGTATATTTATAGTAATGATAAAAACACATTCCGTAATCATCAATCAATACTAAATGTAGCCATAGTATAGTCAGTCGTACTTACACCTCTTCTTTAGACAATGCTTCCTAGTGCACGCATATCCTTCTCCGCTTGCGAGACAGGTACAGGTATTGCAATCTTCGTTCTTTTTTTCACCGGGAGTGCATGGTTCTGAAAATTTATGATGCATCTTTTTTTATTCTCTTTATTAACGAAATGTGAGGTTTTATGATAGTTTTTAATATTGTCCTTAGATAAAACAATCGAATTACTAAAAGCTTAGGAGTTATAACATCAATTTAAAAATTAGAAAAAATCTATTATGGTATTCCTATGGGGTATAACATTTACAGATTTACTGATGGATAACAGAAGCGTATGAAAAGCTTTTGGAATGTGGTGGAAGATGATGATGATGTTTTTGTGGATACATTAGCAATTTTTAAATTTTTATCACAAATATAATTTTTATAATACGTTTTTTCATATATTCTCAAAATTCATGAATAGACGATAATGAAATTATCAATTTAATATCCGACATTTTGGATCAATAATATTCAATAACTTCATTCAAACATAGTTTAAAAAGATTCAAATTATTGTTAGTTAAGCTTAAAATTTGGTATTTGAACTAAACCCTACATATTTTTATAAGTAGTAACAAGTCATTAATTAATATTTTGTAATATATTTTTAAAATTCTGAAAATAACATTTTTGTGTCATGTTATTGTTAATATAGAATATCACTCTATAAATTAAAAAAAAAAATGTTATTGTTGCTTGAATTGAACATTATTTAAAAGAATTAAAGATATTTTTGTTTTTGCAAAACCGAATAAATAATATTTACGTTGGTATAAAATGATCTAGGAAAAACCCACTAATAATACATATTTGTTTATGCAATGCTAACTAATTATGAGATACAAACTAAATTCATGAGAATTTATATATAAACATTTGAAAATATAGAAAATACATCATTAATATTTTCAATTGTGATATTTACTTTAATTTCTTATTCACTTTTAATGTAAATATCCGTTTCTTCTAATCGGTTGAAAATATTATGAAGGAACAACGTACTTGGTGAGCATTTTTTGATAACCTAATAAAATAACTGGAAGGTCCTTGGTTCAAGGGATATCAACACAAGCATTAGCATAACACAGCCTATGATAGATAAATATATACGTAAACAAAAAATTGGTATTATATATATTTTTTTAATTAATGTATATTTTAAAAATTATCACAACGGTGTTAAATATTAATATAGAATATCAACCAAATACCGTAACAAACATTAAGTAGCTAGATGTACATTTCAAGGGCTATGCCCCCATCTTCAGTAGCACAAGATAAAAACCAAATAAATACCTCTGTCACGAATCGTGATTGATATACTATTAAATAAATAAGTCAACATGACAGAAGTACTTCAAAAATAGCTTATAATATTACTTATAAATCTGTTAAAACAATACAAATTAACAAAAATATTGATTTATGATATATAAAAATAACC
Source organism: Leptodirus hochenwartii (assembly GCA_947310635.1). Taxonomy (NCBI): domain Eukaryota; kingdom Metazoa; phylum Arthropoda; class Insecta; order Coleoptera; family Leiodidae; genus Leptodirus; species Leptodirus hochenwartii. Next base: position 13,808,974 of record OX371180.1, on the reverse strand, counting down.
AAAAATAAATTAAATAGACAAGATAAAATTGGGCCTGAATCTAAGTTGATAAAATTGGATTTAGATTTATGCATTTAGATTTACTTTCATAAGCATTCAACTCGGAACAATTTAAAACACTTTTAAGTAATTTAAGTGAACTAATTTGAATAGGATGGCCTGATTCAAAAATATGCTCGGCGACAGCACTTTTATCCTTTCTATTTAATCTGAAATGATCTAAATGCTCCTTAAATCTAGTTTCAATGGGTCTACGTGTTTGTCCTATATATACTTTAGGACAACTAGAACAAGATATATCGTAAATACCAGATTTTTTATTGAAATCAATCGAATCTTATGGATTTCCTAGAAAATTAGCATAGAAATGTATTATATGTTACTTTAAAATTATATTTATTTAAAATACTATCTAAACTACGTGCAATTATAGGTTCAAATGGTAATTTAACAAATTTTGGAGTTGAATTATTCCTTTGTTTCAAACTAATAATCTTGTTCTTTTAAATTTTCTTAATATGTTATTTATCATTTTAGAAGAATAGCCATTCTGTACTGCTATATTTCTGATATTATTTAATTCAATATTATATTTATCATTAGATAAAGGAAAATTTTATATGCGGTTAATTAAAAAATTAAAAGCAGGATATTTATGTTGACGACAAAGATTTGAATCGTTCTTTATATAGAAGTCCGTATTTGTAGCTTTTCTATATATATATCAAATTCTTATATATTATTATTTCTAATGACTAAAACATCTAAGAAAGGTAACTGATTATTATTTTCGATTTTATAAGTAAATTTAATTGAAGGAAATTTAGAATTTAATATTTTAATAAAATCATGAATATTAGATTTTTCATTAGCAAAAATCGAAAAGATGTCATCTACATTTCTAATCCAAATTCTAGGAAAATAAATTTCAGTTTCCTTTAATTTAGTTTCAAAATAACTCATAAATAAATTAGCAATAAATTGACTTATACAATTTCCCATAGCTGTACCTTCTTTTTGCTCAAACAATTTACCATTTAAAGAAAAACTATTCTGAGACATTTAGTAAGTTTTAAGTATTCATTAATAATAACATCCACAGAATAATTTTTTAGCATATCTTCAAGAAAAAGAATAGTTTCAGGAATAGGAACACTTAGAAATAATGAGCAAACATCAAATGAAATAAGCATTTCATTATTTGATAGTGTTAGATCTTTAACATTATTAATGAATTCGAAAGATTTTTTTACAGCGAAACTATCGAAATAAAAATTATTAAGTACATTTGCTAACCATTTCGAAAGTAAATATGTTGGGGAGTTAATAGCAGACACTATTGGTCTTGCAGATTTACCAGGTTTATGTATTTTTGGTAATATATACATCCTTGGTATTATAGGATTTGGAATTGAAAGTTTTCGCTTAAGAATGGGCTTAATAAGATTATGACATGAATTAATTATGTCTTTGTAATTTGATATCACATCTGTTTAATTAATCACGTTTGTCTAAAATAACTAATTTATTTCCCTTATCAGTCTTTAAGTAAAAACATTCTTTTTGTTTGAGTCCTTTAATAATGTTATATTCCGGTTTCTTTACAACCTTATTAATTAATTTTAATTTCATTCAATTTGGCGTAAGCAGTCATTTCTAATACAATCTTTAATTGTATCATCAGTGAATTGTAACGCACTTTCAATTACAGCTACATATTGTTCCAAAGGAGGTTTTATATAACTCAAATTATGCTTTAAACCTTTATTCAAAAGAGCTAGTTCATCATTATTAAAGGATACAGACGATTCATTAACTACAATATTCTTAATTGGCTTATTATCTTGTTCTAGTTGAAGATTACGTTGGTTTTTTTGATTATACATTAACAAACGTTAATGTTTAATCAAATACACTATATCAATGTATAAATCAAATGATCAATAATATAAAAAAATATATTATTTATATTTTATAAAATAATTTGAATTTTTTGCGCATATCTAAACACAACATTGTTACTAATTATGTAGAATATCACCAATATATCGTAACTCTGAAGCTGGATGGGCATATTAAAGGCTATGCCCCCATCTTCAGTAGCACAAGATTAATCTAAATAAAACATCTTGACATTCACCGCGATTGCTATACAATTAAGCAACTAGTCAATATCCTAGCAGTTTCTAGCCTATTGATATTTTAAACTTAAAAAATTTTTATATTTAAAAAGCTACTTTAATTATTTAACTTTGGTTGAAACAATTTAAAACCAAAATTATTATAACAAATTTATAATACAACATAACAAAAATTACATCAATATTATAATAAAATATACAACTATACCTGCAATGCTTTCCACAACAAATGCAGCCAAAACAACGAAACAGATAATTCCGCACGACTTCATGATCGCTAAGATTTGTGGTATTCGCAGAAATATGTTTTCTTATTAACAATAATTGATTCACTCTAACGCTGTGATTTTATTACTGCGAGATTAATAGAAGACTTATATATTTAGCGTCAAATATATTTTCAGATGGGGGAACAGGTCAGATTGCCAATGTTAAAATATTGGTTTCCGCACATCACTCAGTTATATTTTTTATATAGGCTGTTTCAAAATACAAGTCCAAAAATTAAAATTGTTAAAAAGTGAATTTTTTTAAAATCAGTTTATTTTATTTAAATATATAAACACTTGATTGCAAAAACTAATATTATTAATTAAAAGATATGATTTAAATTTAGTTTTTGCTTTTAGTTACTTGGAACAAGTATACTATGGACAGAAATTCCGTTTAGATAATCTGAAATTATGAATATCAAATTTGTAGAGAACGGACACGAGACATAAAGGAAGAAATAGAACTGATCGATTTCATTTTATTTAATAGCTGGGTTGGGCTATTGAAGATGATTGCAGAACTTCTTAAAGCAGTAATTATGTTTATGAATAAAATACATACTGAAACTGCTAATTTACTATAATTTAATTTCAATGAGGATCTTAAATGTAGATGTTGCGATAGTCCCGATACTCATAGGGCGATATTTTTTGCAAAATTTGCATCAATATAAAATATTTAAAAATATTTATATTACAGAAAATTAGCAAAATAAAAATAGTTTCTTCATAGATTTATAGAAGAGTATAGTGTAGGTGTGAAAATTCAGGTTGACGAAATATATATGTTAAGGTTCACTGACGATACAGCTATCTTGGAAGAAATGGAGCAGAATTAAATAGTATGCAGGAAGTAATCACTAGGGATTTTAACATGAAAATAAATATAGGCAAGATCAAAGTGTTGAGGTGTGACAAGAAGGAATGCAAGCGATAAATGAGGATTAGAATAAGAGACGATAGAATAGAAGAAGTGTCTGACTTTTCTTATTTAGGAAATAGGATTATAAAAGATAACCGAAGTAAGGTGAATATAAATTGTAGGATAACACAGGGTAGAAAGGCATTCGTAGAAAAAGAGCAAATTTTAAGATCAAATATTGACTTCGGTATTATAAAAAAAGATTAATAATAGAAGCATTGGAAATGTGGTGCTAGAGAAGGATGATGAGGATTGGTTGGGGAGATAAAGAAACAAATAAAGCTGTACTAGAGTTAGTAAGGAAGAAGACAAGTATTTGGAGAGTATTACAGCATAGAAGAGATAGACTAGTAGGTCATATCTTAGACACGGGGATATTATGCAATTAGTTATAGAAGGTAAAGTAGAGGGAAAGCAAAGGGTAGGTGGGCCTAGATCGGAGTATGTAGGTCAGATAGTGGAGGATGTGTGGGATGAATAGCTATGGAGAGATGAAGGAATCAGCTCAAGATAGATCGACAGATGGCGTGCTGTTTCCAACCAAGGACTGAGGACTAAGATTGAGGACTATCTAACTAACATAGAAGAATTACATTACTATCAGAAGCTAACTTTATTTTATATAATATTAACTCTTAACCGAATAAAAAATAGATAAGGTTTTTTTTGAAGAAATATATATTTTTTAAATTCAAGAACAGGATAACTGGAGTGAGGTAGATACAAATTGTAGGATACCACAGTATAGGACAGGCATTTGCAGGAAAGGAGCAAATTTTATAGTCTAGTATTAACTTGGATAATAGATTCATGAATAATAAAACTAATAAAAGATTATTGAAGGTTTTTGTGTGGCATGTAGCATTATACGATTATTATACGACAATAACAAATGTGATGCTATAAGAGTATGATGAAGAGTGGACAGAGGCACTCTTGTAGATGTGCTAGCGTTTACAAGTGAAAAGAGAAGAAATCAGAAGCCGTAGGAGGAATAGACTAGTAGACAGTGGCGGTTCCTTATGCAGGCCGCAGGGCCGCGTGCCCCTCCTGAACATTGCGCGCATCACCGTAGATATATAATTGTATTGCGATATTTTATCTCGGCATTATTTTTCCTAAAAGATAAAGCTTGCGCCGCGATAACAATCAACACAACACGGTGTGGCGTTCGTTGTGGTATCCGTTGTAAGTCAGAGCAGCGAACGATGCTGTATCTATCTGTATCTATCGTTCGCGTGGTTTAGATATATCGCTAATTTGGTGCCGCTGCGTGTTCAGCGCCACCCATCCACACAGTACAGGTTAAATGCATATGCACTCACCTCACTCTATTACAAGCAATCGGTGAGAGCGACCGTATGCCGTATATCTTCTATTTCTTCGGTTCGATCCTTGCTTCATCGTCTAATATGTGTCACAGATTCCCAGCGGCTATCCAATGCCAGTACAAGTTAAATACATATATACAGTACATATGCAATGAGATGAGTGCAGGCGACCGATGTAGTATATCATCTATTGGATGCCGCGATTCTTTAATGTCCTAGAGAAGTTCAGAGAGAACAGAGAGTAGTATATATATACAGAGAGTGTATATATATATATCTATATAAATTGATGTAGAATAGTCATATAAGACAGTAGCATTTGTTCTGTGTATGTACGATTTTGCCACGGGTTTCTCCAAGAATATATTTAATAGAAATAATTTAATAAAAATTAATAGTGTTAGTTCTTTATTGAAAATAGAGTTTTGTAGACTTTCTCTTGTGGACAAAGCAAAAATTAAAGAATTAGGTAGGCCATTGCCTGATTTAAATTTACCGCAAACTTGTGCAAGGAGTGCTCAAAACCGAACATTTACGCGGCGTTTTACAAGAGACATTTACAATTTTTTTTTTAACACAGATGAAGGAGAGATTCTCATATCGTGGCAATCTACAAGCCGCTGAGTTATTTAACACGAAATCGAAGCCAACATTTTCTAAACAATTTCCAGTGAACCTTTTGGAAACCGTGTGTCATGCATATCCATTTTTGAATAAAACCAGATTAAAAACAGAATTAGAAGTCATTTACTCGTGTCCGGATTTTTATCAAATAATTGGAGCCACAAATTTTCTTTCATTATTGCTACAAAATAATCTCAGTAAAACTTTCCCGGAAACTATAAAAATACTTAAAATTATTTTAACAACCCCGATGACCACTGCTGAATCAGAGCGTTGTTTTTCAACACTTAAAAGAATCAAGACTTTTTTGCGAAATGCTATGGGTAAGGAACGTTTAAATGCGTTGGCGTAGATGTGTATTAATAAAAATGTGGTGCGAGATATTTACAATTTTAGCGAAAAAGTTTTGGAAAAGTTTATATCAATAAAAGATAGAAGAGTGGAATTCACTTTCAAGAAATGATTGAATTTAATCATTTTGCATCCATTTTAGGTAAGATTTCTCACTATTATGTTATTTTTTAAGATATGCGCCCCCCAGATTGAAAGATTGAAATGCCACGAGCCGCCACTGCTAGTAGAGCAAATTCTTAGACACGGGGGTATTCGATAACTAGTTATAGAAGGTAAAATAGAGGAAAAGGAAAAGATCGGTAGACCAACATTAGAGTATGTAAGTCAGATAGTGCAGGACGTTAAGGAAATGAACGAGTTGGCCGAAGAGAGTTTGGCAAATCGTGCAGTTTCTAACCAATCCTTTGAATTTAGTGTATGCTCAATCCCAAGGAATGAAGATTACGTTCAATTTAAGTTATCCTATCAGTTCTCATCATTAAATTACCTTTTCTTATTATGTACCTACTTTAGATTCGAGATTAAAAGGTACAAGTCGTATAATCCATGTGGTTTTTAGAATCCTCATCTTCACCTTGTGATTTTTGCAATTGTATTGAAGTATTTATTTTTGCATCTAATTGATACAATATTTGCGAGGTGAAATATAATGTGGAAAACTGTAGATGTAATAAAATTCGATAAACTAAACAAATTATGAATAAAAAGTAGTAAACTAAATCGGCAGATATTATACTGAGCTGTATAATGGTCGTGGTTTTTAATGGTTATAATAAAATTAGCAAATATAGTAGTTACCATTTTTTTATGGAATTTAGGTAGGTACATAGAATTACAAATATTTAACCATTACTCCAATATAAAAACTATTTTGTCTTAAACGACGACATTAAAAGCTTTCCATGACGAACAATTTTTGACAAATCGAATAAAAAAGAAAATAATGTCATAATTTTTATTACAAGTGCTAATATATTTTAATCGATCCTTCTAGATTGTTTACTGTTCAGAATAGTTGTAAATTTTAGTATATGAAAAGTTATTTAAAATACTGATTTAAAAAATTATTTAAATTAATTTAAAATAATAAAAATCACTGCGTAATATATAAAATGTACATATGGGAATACTAATTGCGAGAGAATATACCACTTTTGGAATTAATTCCATTGTGGTGAAATACTCTCTGCATTCTGTAGACGTATAATTAATTGATGATGTGATGAAGCCTGAACAACAAAATATTAGAAGTCAATAACAAAGTCAACATTTATCTGTAAACTGTGTTGAAAAATCTTGGAGCGTTAAAGGATATATTCATAATATATCCTTTAACTATCTGTGTACATATTAGCGATGTGTAGTTCACTTTGAACGATTCAATCAAATGACGGGCGTACTATGACGATGTCTTGCAAAGACCTATAGGTCACTATGACCTAGTTTGTGAACTATGAACTACATGGTGCACGGTGTACTTATTGATGTACTTGTACTAGGTCCTGAACCCGTCGTGTACTAAACGGTTCATGAATCACAACGGCTCGAGTTTGTGTTCAAAGCACTTTGTAAACGATGCAGTATAGTATACATTACATATACAGTACCAATAGCATTACTAACATTTATGTGATAAAGTGTGTTGGTGAACGGAACGTAATTACATTTCCTTATATATATGTTTTATATAAATTATAAACATTGTTGTTTTTTCTTCCTCATTCTTAATTCAAATTAAGTATTGTAATGTTTCAATTTATTTATTTTTTACTATTTAATATTTTTATGTTGAGAAAAAAAGAGATTATTTTCAGTATGTGCATGTATTTCATATAGGTCGTGAACTAGTTCATTTTTAAAAGATGTAGTAGTTCACGACCTATAGTTCGTGAACGGTACATTGAAATGAACTATGAACTACGAACTATGTCCTCAATGTGACCTACAGCTTGCCATCGGTAGTACATATAGGGTGTTTCTGTTAAAAATCCCTGGCCATATTTCTCAGGAGCGAAAAGAGCTATTTGAGTTCTGCAAACGCCTTTTGTTAGAGACCGTGAATAGCTTCAATTCTGCACCAGTCACTACTTATTATAATATAGTAAAGATGGCGCAGCGTTCGAAATATTTGATTGATGCATATGGACGTTGAGGTACAGCGCATTTGAAAGAGTATTAAATTCGAAGAAAATTTTATTATTTCAACATTTCAACAATTTCAAAATCTAATAGTTTTCATGATATTTGTCTTTGAAAAGTATCATCTCAAGATGATGGAAAATTGAAAATTATTTAAAACAGTTTGGCTGATATGACTATTGAAATCAAGTGTCGAAAGGGAAGAGCGTGTCTTTAATAAATTGAACTCTATTCGTGTTTTATATATATATGCTCTGAACGTATATAATTAATTAAAATGCAATATTTTTCCAAGACGCCAATTAAACTTTTTACCATAGTACTAAATAAATTTTGCAATGAGGAAATGTTTAATTCTGTCAATTTCAATGTACGTGCCAATCTATGTGCAATGTAAAAAAGATTTGAACATATCTGTATCTTATTATTTATACTTTAGTTAGAAACTTTAATTGGAAGTCATTTCCAATCACGGTTGCCGTAGTTCAACAATTATTCAGCTCTTTTGGGTGATAATAGATGATTCAAATTGGTTAGGATTGGTAGCATATAGACATCTTATCAAAAATATTTTTTTAAAACTTAATGGACATAAAACGTGAATACATGCTAACCCAGTTACATTGTGTATATGATGGAAATGAAACTATTAAAAGTTAAACTCAACTGATTGGATTTTCTAGGTAATTGAGCAATTTTAGAATTTTATTTTTCCTCGTTCGAAAGTTTTGATCACCTTTTTTAGATGTTCACCTTGTAAACCGGTTGGTTTGTAATCAATATTGTTAAATAAATTGAATTGTTAGTACTGATTTTAATTCACAAAGGAGTAACTATTGTGTTTGCGAATTTTTGATATTTTAACTGTATTTTCGTTTTATGATGTAATTGTGCAATTATTTGTCAATGTAGAGACTACATTTTTACAAAAATATTTACATCAATTAGTACTTATGCATAAAACATTTTCCTTGTATTTACAAACAATTTTTGTAATATTTAAATTTGAAATGAAGTACGTGTCAACATATTCTCCAATATAATACTCGTATAGTGCTGTAGTTAATTATCTTGCATAATATATAATATATGAACATATATATATACAGTTAGTAAAAGAGTCCGCAATCCTAAAGATTGGTTGGAAACAGCACGCCATGCCGATCTATCCTGAGCTAATCCCTTCATCTCCCTATAGCTATTCATCTCAACGTCTTCAACTATCTGACTCACATACTCCAATCTAGGCCTACCTACCCCTCTCTTTCCCTCCACTCTACCTTCTATGATCAATTGCATAATCCCCCCATGCCTAAGGATATGCCCTACTAATCTGTCTCTCCTACGCTGTAACACTCTCCAAATACTTCTCTTCTCCCCTACTAACTCTAGTACAGCTTCATTTGTTACTTTATCTTCCCAACCAATCCTCATCATCCTCCTATAACACCACATTTCGAATGCTTGTAATCTACGCTTTTCTTCCTTTCCTATAGTCCACGCCTCACACCCGTACAGTGCTACACTCCAAACATATACCTTCAGTAATCTTTTTCTAATACCCAAGTCAATATTTGATCTTAAAATCTGTTCCTTTTCTACGAATGCCTTCCTACCCTGTGCTATCCTACACTTTATATCTACCTTGCTTCGATTATCTTTTGTGATTCTACTGCCTAAATAACAAAAATCTGACACTTCTTCGATTCTATTATCTCCTATTGTGATCCTCATTTTTCTACTGCATTCCTTTTTGTCACACCTCATCACTTTAGTTTTACGTATATTTATTTTCATGTTACAGTCAATACTGCCTGCATACCATTCAATACCCTTTCTAAATTCTTTTCGCTTTCTTCCAATATAGCTATATCGTCGGCGAATCTCAACATATATATTTTCTCTCCCTGTACATTCACACCTACACTATACTCTTCTTTTACTTTGTTTATTGCATCTTCTATATATAGATCAAATAATAACGGTGAAAGTGTACATCCCTGCCGAACTCCCTTCCCTATTTTTGCTACCTCTTCTTCCCCCTCAATTCTAACTAAGGCAGTTTGGTGTTTATATAAATTAAAAATTATTCTCCTATCCTTATAATCTATACCCGTTTCTTTTAAAATTCTAAACATTATGTCCCAATCTACATTATCAAATGCCTTTTCTAAATCTACAAAAGCTATGCAAGTTACCTTTCCTACCCTCATTCTTTTTTCTACTACTGTTCTTAGTGCTAAAATCGCCTCCCTCGTCCCTCTGTTTTTCCTAAAATATATATACATATATGAAAATTCCGATTTACATATAAAATTAGAAGATTTATATTTATTTAAAAAAATGCAGGGGTATTCCAGTTTTGCATGTCCACAACTTTATAATTTTAAAGGAACGTAGGATTTTTTCTAACTCGTATCATTTAAATAAAAATTTAAAAGTACCTTTACAACAATGTATTGTTCTTTTACTTTTGTTATCTAGTACCAGGGGGGTCGTTTGGGAGGTGCAACTGGTGGCATTTGTCCCCCCCTGGATATTCACTACTGTATTACTAGATATTAAATTCCATTTATTATATGGCAATAATAACATTGTGATGCAATTCGGTATCTTCTTTCCTGTATCTAATACATACAATTATAAATATCTATTGAAATCCACTTCATTTCTATGTTTATTTTTATTATAAACTTTAGCTTGCGAGCATTCGGGGATTTCTTGTCTAATACCTATACTCCTACAACTGTAATATTGTGATACGAGATGGCGGCTTCTGTATCATGCCAAACACTACGAAGAATCTTTATTTATTATTGAAACAAATCTTTGTAATGCAAATGTGATCGTCAATTGAAAATTTATTAATATATCTCATTCTTAGTTTTGCTGTATTAGAACTTAGACCTACTTGAGGAAATCATATATATATATATATATATATATATATATAAGTGTTTTAATGTGTGCCTTTGAATTGTCTTCAGCCAGTGCGATTATAGTGTCTGCATTTTTATCTACATTAACAAAGGTAAATATTATTACAAACTTAATCTAATCAAGTTTAATCCAATATTTAATTTTACAGAAATGGATATCAGACGTTTTTTCGAAACAGTAGAGATAGAGCATCATCGTGTGAATGCAGAGGATGCCAAACAAAAAGCCAAATAATAGTCCAGACGATAATCCTTTACCTGGGACTTCCAGAACTCTAGAAACAGCTTGTTTTGACAATGATTTTAGGCTTATTCATGAATAAATCGATAATAGCGGACATTCAGAGGTACGATCTGTTAAAAAACGCAGTTAAGCCGAGCGCTCAATATGATTTTAAAAACGATATAATTACAATTTACAAGGAATAATCGATGTTTCACAATCTCATGATTGAAAGAATATGAATGGATGGCGTATTCCCCGAAACTAAAAGGTGTTTTATGCAAGTTTTGTGTACTGTTTAAGCATATTATAAAGAGGGGCAAGTTTAGATCAATAATAGTCAAAGAATTCAGCAATTATAAAAAACTTTATGAAAGCGCCAGGTCTCATCAAAACTCGAAATGGCATCAACAGTCAGTATGCAAGTAGAGCAATTTTATAAAAGTTGCATCTGGACAATGGTCAGTGTTTTCGAATAAATCAATAATGAAGAGAGCTCATAGATCAAAATCGTAAGAAATGGATGCCTATAATATCCACAATTATCTTTTGTGGTTCTCACGACATTCCCCTAGGGGGAAAGTATTCAAATGAAGGGAATTTCAACGACTTGTTAAAATTTAGAATGGAGAGCGGCGATAATGCTTTGGAGACTCATTTACGAACCTGTTACACCAAACAAAAATATACCTCTATACAAATTCAGAACCAGCTCATTGATATTTGTGACAACGTTATTAGACAAAAAATAGTTAAGGAAGCGAATGATTCTGAAGCTGTTTCGATATTAGCAGATGATGCTAATATCTGCTGATATAGCTGGTATCGAGCAGTTGTCGGTAGGTGTTAGATTTGTGGACAAAGCAAATGCTCTACGAGAAGAATTCCTTGGTTTCGTAGACTTGCAGTCTATGGATGCAAAAACAATCGCCGATACTATAGGGAAATCTCTAAATACATATGGGCTCGATTTAAACAAAATTGTTGGTCTCGGATTTCACGTTTGTTCAATAATGGCAGGAAAAGAGTATGGTGTACAAAAACGTATACGACATCAATATCCGCTCGCAACATTTTTCCAATGCAGTTCTCACAGATTGAACTTAGTTGTAAATGATCTTAACGTAGTAAAACAGATTCAGAACTCTATTGGTACTATAAAAGAGGTTATTAAATACTTTAGAGAGAGCCCAAATTATAGGATCAAATACCATTTGATCCTATAATTGCACGTGGTTTAGATAGTATTTTAAATAAATATAATTTTAAAGTAACATATAATATTTGTAATAGTCTTTAATTTTCTAGGAAATCCCAAAGACTTCATTGATTTCAATAAAAAATCTGTTATTTATGAAATATCTTGTTCTAGTTGTCCTAAAGTATATATAGAACAAACGCGTAGATCTATTGAAACTAGATTTAAGGAGCATTTAGCTTATTTCAGATTAAATAGAAAAGATAAAAGTGTTGTCGCCGAGCATATTTTTGAATCAGGCCATCCTATTCAAATTAGTTCACTTAAATTACTTAAAAGTGTTTTGAATTATTCCGAGTTAAATGCTTATGAAAGTATATATATGCATAAATCTTAATCAAATTTAATGAACTTAGATTCAGGCCCAATTTCATCTTGTCTATTTAATTTATTTAATAATAGTTCTTATTTTTAAGATTTTTAAGATTTTTAAGTTTTTAAATTAATTTTGATTTTTATTTTGTTTATTTTTTATTTATTTTTGGTTATTTTAGATTTCCCAAATCAATATTTTCGTTAATTGTTAATTTGTATTGTTTTAAAAGATTTATAGGTCTTGTGTTTCCTGAGTTCACTTTTAATTGATTTGTTACAAACCATGCTTTTGATATTTCCAGTGCTTTTGCTGATATTTCTTGAATTTCATGCTTGCTATTTCCAGCAACAAGGAAGGATATGTCGTCGCAATATAAGCAGGTTGGAATGGTTTCGTTCACTTTAATATCATTGATGTAGATAATGAACAGTATTGGACCCGTATACTTCCTTGTGGTACCCCACATTTTACATCAATATCTGGGGAGAGTTCATCCTTCCAAAGCACTCTCTGTGATCGTGCTTGCAAGTGAGATTCTAGCAGTTTAAAGCAAGGACCTCTAAAGGCATAGTGGTATAGTTTCATTAATAGTAAATCATGCGGGACTGAATCGAAGGCTTTACTAAGATCAAGACTAATCATTGATATATTTTCCATCACCAGTGCTTCTCTTATGTTTGTAGAGCTGTTGTAGTACTCTTTCCTTCTCTGTATCCATGTTGATTACTACATAATGGTATCTTTTTTTCTAGAAATTCCATCATACGATTTTTTATTGCTAATTTGAAGACTTTGGAGAAAGCCGGCAGAATCGAGATTGGTCTGTAGTTGTCCGGACATGACTTATCCCCTTTATTCTTGCAGACTGGTGTAACTTTGGCTTTTTTCAAATCATGTGGAAAATGACCCTCGTAGATGCATTTATTTATCATTAGCTTTAATGGGTAGGATACTTCCAAAGCTATATATTTAAGTAACTCAGTGGACATTTCATAAGTGTCCAAAGTTTTTTTATTTTAATTGTATTCAGTATTTTTTGTACTTCCTTATCGGGGCAATCAAAGAAGTAGCAAGAAGATTGATTGTTAATATTTGCTTCATTCATTAGGTCAGTTGCCGATTTGTCTGTATTTATATTTATATTTTGGACTAATTGCTCTGCTATTCTGTTTCCTAAATTTGCAAAAAAATGGTTCAGATGTAATGATGTCAAAGTAGGATCAACTTATTTATTTTATTTTTTGCTCAGACTTAATAATACCGCAAATAGCTTATTGTTTATTATCTGCATTATTTATTAGGTATTCGTTTTTTCCCCTTTTGTTTTCTCAATTTTTTTTTATAACTGTAACTGTATTTTGTAACTGTAGTAAGCAGCTTTTGATATGTCATCACGTAGCACATAGTGAACGGTTTGCAATGCATCCAACGTATTCTTCATTTTATAAATTTCTTCAGTTTTCTAGTTTTTATTCGTTTTGTTATTGACCGATTTCTGTATTATAGGAGTCCTCTTGTTGGTCAGTTCGAGAAGTACTTCATGGAAACTGGAAAAGGCTTCCGAACTATTTTTTTCCATCAGGAAGTTATTCCAATCAATTTGCCATAAATCCTGTTTAAGTAAGTTGACATTATGTTATTTGTAATCTCTATACCTCACAATCTTCTTTGTTTTAGCACCTGTAGATGATTTGGTGTTGGGGAGTAGAGATGTTGGTCGTTTATAGAGCCGGAGAACCCCTGTTCTATGTATTCCCCAACAGTTTCGCGGAGCGGCAGAATGTCAGGTACTTTTTTGTTAATTATAATGTCTATTAAAAACTCTTTTTTTAATTTATTTAGTTCAATGGTAACTTATTCTGTGGTTGCCATTGTTGCCATACTCTTTTTTCGCAGGTAACCACCTCGCAAGTAACTCGGAACCAATCGGCTCTCGGGTTACTACTACGTATTTTCAACTGTTTTGGTATACAAGGCGGTTGGTATATTCTGTATACCACTGTCTTAAAATATATTTAATTCATTTCATAATCACTTAGAAATGTATTGATATCGCTCCCAAATACGTGTTACATATGTTCCACTAAACTTATTTTCTGTGATATCTTTTATTTATTTTTCAAATAGATAATAATTACTTTTAAATTTTTACTAATTTTGCACAACTATTGTAAAAATAACATCGAAAAAGCATAACATTCATATCTATCATTAATATTACATAAATATCGCTTGACATCGCATTCATAATCTCTTGTAATTTCATCAAATAATACATGTTGCACAAATTAAACACACACGCAATTTCTTATAAGTTACGGCTAACGGTATACTATTGTAGACAACTTAATATTGCATGCCTAGCGTAATACACGTGTAATGTGCAATAGCAACCCCTGGGGCTGCGGCCAACGATATCATCTCAGTCCTGAGTCAAATAAATGCAGATATTTCATTGTATTTGTTAATATTGTACATATGGCAACGTTGTATTGGTTTGGTCATTCACCACCATGAGCCAGCACTTTCTTTATATAGTTAGTATTCATTGTCTATACTCTAGTTACGTTACAAGTTACCGTCCTTTGTGGAGTCCCTTACTATTTAGTATATCAATCACGATTCGTGACAGAGTTATTTTATTTAGTTTTACATTATGCTACTGAAGATAGGGGGCATAGCCCTTGAAATATACATCTAGCTACTTAATGCTTGTTACGGTATTTGGGTGATATTCTATATTATAATTTAACACCGTAGTGATATATTTTTAGATTAAATATCATAAAATTCTTGCTCTAGCTTACATTGTATATCCGGACTAGACGATAGATATAAAATGTAATCTAGAACGAGAAATACACAAAATAACAAATTCTAAGTTTTAACGATAACTTAGGTGGAAAACAAAAGAATATTACTTAGTTTTATATCACAATAATTTATTTATTAGACGACTATAGTTTTGTTATTACACATTTATAAGTTTGATAGAGTTACACTTCAAAAGTCTGCTTATATATACATAATTCTATTGGGCATTAGGGGTAGGTAGTGGGATTATATTAAGCAAAGAAGAAGAGATTAAGTCAAGTTGAATATTTAGTAAAGTGTATTGTGGGTTTTTCGATCTTTATGGCTTACCCAGTGATGTTAACCAATTTGGTTTTCGGCCTTTTGACCATGTGTAAAAGACCCAAATCTAAGTAGTTATACTAATTAACCTAAGAGTTTTATTTTTTACAAGTTACAATTAAATAAGTGACTTAGTTGTTTGAAAAAATATTAACGACTTTCTTCATTGTACTAAATTGCATTATTGCATTTTTACATGTTGTTATATATTGAAATGTTAGTATGAACATTAGATATTGTATTATATTCTATATGTATAGTAAAATAAAGTATCTCCTGCATACGAAGATGAGACTCGGGGCTGCGTGGCACGGATCCAGCATCCGGGTCAGCTGTGACGTCACTGGGTGGCAACAGGATTTGCCTTTTACATTTCTTATAGTTTTAAATGGAGGATTACTAGGATGACCATGATGAGTATCAACCGTTCATTGGTTATAGGAATTTTCTTGCCTGATGGGAAGGTTTGGATAGGATTGTTTTCAAACCAAGAATTTTAGGTTATGATTTAGGTGTTCAGTATTTTTCAAAAACTTCTCTTTTCCATATCTAAAACTTACATACCATCATCTGATACTTTATCTACGCACCCAATCCTCATCATCTCAATTCTCAAAGTACCATAAAAAATGATGCAAATTGCAAACATTCTCACCAGTGGCGTTAAATTTAATCACTTCTTGAAAGTGAATTCCACTCTTCTATCTTTCATTGATATAAACTTTTCCAAAACTTTTTCGTTAAAATTGTAAATATCTCGCACCACATTTTTATTAATACACATCATCGCCAACGCGTTTAAACGATCATTACCCATAGCATTTCGCAAGAAAGTCTTCAATCTTTTAAGTGTTGAAAAACAACGTTCTGATTCAGCAGTGGTCATCGGGGTTGTTAAAATAATTTTAAGTATTTTTAAAGTTTCCGGGAAAGTTTCATTGAGATTATTTT
Source organism: Leptodirus hochenwartii (assembly GCA_947310635.1). Lineage (NCBI taxonomy): Eukaryota > Metazoa > Arthropoda > Insecta > Coleoptera > Leiodidae > Leptodirus > Leptodirus hochenwartii. The sequence continues at coordinate 13,792,369 of OX371180.1, read as the reverse complement.
GTAGCAATAACGAAAGAAAATTTTTAGCTACCAATTATTTGATAAAAATCCGGATGCGAGTAATTGACTTCTAATTCTGTTTTTAATTTGGTTTTATTCAAAAATGGATATGCATGACACACGGTTTCCAAAAGGTCTACTGGAAATTGTTTAGAAAATGTTGGTTTCGATTTCGTATTAAATAACTCAGCGGCTTGTAGATTGCCACGATATGAGAATCTCTCCTTCATCTGTGTTATAATTTTTTTTGTAAATGTCTCTTGTAAAACGCCGCGTAAATGTTCGGTTTTGAGCACTCCTTGCACAAGTTTGCGGTAAATTTAAATCAGGCAATGGCCTACCTAATTCTTTAATTTTTACTTTGTCCACAAGAGAAAGTCTACAAAACTTTATTTTCAATAAAGAACTAACACTATTAATTTTTATTAAATTATTTCTATTAAATATATTCTTGGAGAAACCCGTGGCAAAATCGTACATACACAGAACAAATGCTACTGTCTTATCTGACTATTCTATATCAATTTATATACATATATATATACACTCTCTGTATATATATACGACTCTCTGTTCTCTCTGAACTTCTTTAGGACGTTGAAGAAGCGCGACATCCAATAGATGATATACTACATCGGTCGCCTGCACTCTATGATATACTCATCTCATTGCATATGTACTGTATATATGTATTTAACTTGTACTGGCATTGGATAGCCGCTGGGAATCTGTGACACATATTAGACGATGAAGCAAGGATCGAACCGAAGAAATAGAAGATATACGGCATACGGTCGCTCTCACCGATTGCTTGTAATAGAGTGAGGTGAGTGCATATGCATTTAACCTGTACTGTGTGGCTGGATGGCGCTGAACACGCAGCGGCACCAAATTAGCGATATATCTATACCACGCGAACGATAGATACAGATAGATACAGCATCGTTCGCTGCTCTGACTTGCAACGGATACCACAATGAACGCCACACCGTGTTGTGTTGATTGTTATCGCGGCGCAAGCTTTATCTTTTAGGAAAAATAATGCCGAGATAAAATATCGCAATACAATTATATATCTACGGTGATGCGCGCAATGTTCAAGAGGGGCACGTGGCCCTGCGGCCTGCATAAGGAACCGCCACTGATTCTTACAATCATGCGTTCCAGACGCTATGCATTGCAAAAACCTTGTCAATCGTAATTTCCTTTTCATAGATATCTCTAATATAATTATGCACTCTTAGGCCGTTATTACGCAGCGCTGCGTTCCATCTAGGAACTGTCTACAGACTTTAATCCTGCAGTATAGAACGCAGCGCTGCGTAATAACGGCCTTAGAGCAATGCGTTCTCATAGACTATATTAACGGCTGTGCCATTATGTTTTCTAGGTAGGTATAATTTAAAATTACAGACTATAGTAATGCATCACTACGGTATTTCTGTGTATCGCGTAGCAATGGAATCTGTTGTGTATCGAATGCACAAATAGGCTCTGCGCTCTCCTGCACCAAGCATTACCATTGGCTTAATTTGTGCATAATTATTTAGAACAAATCATTTAATTCTTCTCTTAACCACTGAATAAATAAACAAAGATTAGAATATTCCGTTGGATATACCGTAAAACTTTGAAACTACTCTAAACGATATATAACTTGATATGCTATAACTGGTGAATAACTTGATATGCTTTGTCTTAAGGTATTTAGGTGATAATCTATACAGATATATTTCCTACAAAAATATTATAATTTATCAGTTTTATTTGATGTAGTTGTGTAGGTGTTTTAAAATTTAGGTATGTAATTTTGATCTATGCGCGATGGTAGTTATAATATTGGTTTGCGAACAGAGCTCGCGTTTGACCCAGATCAAGTATCCAATACGTGCAGAAGAGTATACAAGCAAACAATCTGGGAGTACGTTACACGTTACGCGGATGCTTGTTCTACTACCAAAGCAGAACCATCCGCAACCGCAATCCTACCATACTATTGCCGTAGTATCACGTGGTTCAGCTGCAAGAACACGATTTACAAGTATCTTGGTTGCGATAGAAATGTTACAACTGCTGTGAGTATTGCGGACTGCTGGTTGATGCTAAAAGAACCGCTAGCGAAGTTTCGCGCTACCCTAAGTTTTGTTTATCAATAATTTGTATACTTCTGTCGAATTAAACGAAAAGTAGTGCACATTTTTAAAATCTAAACTTATGTCTTGATAATTCAGAAGTGTGCATTGAATTTCGAGCGTTTTAAACATTGTGGATAGTGATCATTGAAGGAGTGTCTGGTGAGAGTGCTATATGGAACTTGTATGGAATACCCGTGTTTGGATTAAACTGTACCTTTTGTAGCAAAACGACCACATGAGGTAATCACATTATTCACATCTTGTGAGTTGTTATTTAGTCCTGTAAGAACGATGTCTATTCACCTTTCGACTTTTACTGCCACATGCATTTGAAGGAAGCGCTCAAGGGTAGGCAAACTACATTGTCACAAATGGTTTATAATTATTTATGAATCCTAATGCTTAAATTTATAATATACACCTCCAATATGACAAAAATGAACATGTTTTATAAAAAAAAAATACAGGTTCTTTTACTAACAATTATGAAACGTATTCGGATTGTATCTAGAATGATTCTAGAATAGTTCCCAAGCATAAATGTAGGGTGTTTATGCCTTTACCAAATTTAATCAATCTTATCTGTGCTTTCCATACAATGTTTATTTTTTAATTTTCTAAAAGGATGGGCGCTGAAGGCTCTCCCATGCTTAAAGCTACTATGTTTCCGTATATTAAGCCAGCATATAATTAATACTTGAGCTGTTACCATGCACACTCAGGAGTGTTCCCTGAGTGGCGACATTTAGCGACGAGGACTTCTTTGCATACGACATACACAGTAAGCATATCCATGACCCACTAGGGCTTTTTCCTCAAGAAAATATCTCGACCGGAGTGGGATTCGAACTCATAACCTCCGTGGTGCCAGTGTAACGACTAAATCACGGCACCACGGTGATATAGTCCATCAAATAAAAAACCAACAAAACGTAATTAAATTTAAAACGTTACTAAACTGTGAATGAACTTTGAAAGAGAAAATTCCTTTGTGTATATATATATAAACGGTGACAACTGGAACTTGGACGATTCCAGAAAAATACTCAAAATTAATTTTGAAGAGAAATCGCATAAACTAATTATGCGTATATTTGAGGGATCAATCTAGTTCTGCTAATTTTACAGATTAATTTATAATTTTGCTAATCGTACAGCACACATTCAGATACATAGAGTGTAGTTCTTCTCCATTTTTTTGTGATATTGAACCGGCAGAGAAACAATATAAGTAGGGTATGATGGAAATAAAATACATATTCATGTTGGAATGACAATAGAAAGTAATGCTTATGCACAGAATACGATGCCGTTTTTACCACAACCGAATAAAGGTTGTATTAAACCGTAATTTTAAAAAAGCATTAAATATGTAAGATGAGTAAAACTAGTATTTAAGAATACTAATACGTTGCGCAATTCTAAATTCTAAATTAATTAAATAAAAAATAATAAAACATATAATCATAATATAATATATAGATAACTATATATAACTATCTATGTATCAAATATTTCTTTTGTTCGTTGATTTACTTGAAAAGGACCATCTTTTAAATAAAGCACACTTTTTCATCATACACTGCCGTCTCCATATTGTAGAAAGAGATGAGATATATAAAAAGGTACACAGTAGTCAGTTAGGCACACATTATCTTTAGTTAACCTCTACGTTAATTTTCAATCTTTTTTTTTGGGAAGTCTTTCATTTCCTTATTCAATCCACACGTACTCCATTACCTGGCTTAGGGCCTTATTACGCTGCGCTGCAGTGCAGACTGCTGCGGGATTAAAGTCTGTGTACTTTTATCATTGGGATTGCTACAATATTTATTGTTATGCTAACTATATTATTAAACAGTTTAGACAACTAAATTCGTTGTAGCGTGAAATTTAATATGGCAATTATTTGTTAAAATGTCAAAATAGCAATATAGAGCTTTTGTTACGGATAACAATAATGATTACAATATTGTGGAAAATTATGCTTTATTTATTTAGATTTGGCCCATGGAGTGTACCAAATCGTAAAATTAAATATTAAATATAATGCAAAGTATAACCTACCGCATGGATGGTGATTTTTGTTGTCATTTGAAAAAATATTGCCGCATATATTGACGATATTTTTGCTATATTTGCTATATGCTATAAAGGTTTGCTATAAAGGCACTTAACCAATATATCTGCTTATCTAAAAAAATATATCTTCTTATGTAACAAGTTAGTGTGAACAATATAAAATTATTAAGATTTCGCTGAAGACTACAAGGAACCTTTACTTCCTATAAAAAGCTTCGCGGGATAAGTTATATTATATATTAAACACTTTCTGTTTAGTAGCAAAAGGGAATTTAAATGGTCCCATTGCATTTAAGCATGTAAGCAAAGGCTAAATTTAGTTAAAAATATTTTCTAGGTCATTAGCCAATCAATATTGAATATGGCATAAGTTATAATAATGTAGATTATATTATAACTGTAGGCAAAGAAAGTATAATTTATAAGCATGTATGATGATTTCAGCAATAAATTCACATAGTATTGCTATACGTTGTCTGTATTGGTACTAAGAGGTTTGCCAACACGGTAGCAACTAGCAATATTGTAACTTGTAATAATACTTTCCATTTTCACGCTAATAATAAATACGCAATTTAAATTGTAGATTTCAACCTCTGCATTCTGAAAATTCAACACTTTGCTAATCCACTCCCTCAAATGTTTCAAATTACCAACACCAATATCCATGATAAACCCATGCATTTCCATAACCATTTGGATTTAGATATGACCCAATCATAAAATTAACAATTAAATGAAATATCATTTCCAACATCTATATTACCAAACATTGTTTTAAAGACAAATAAGGGAGCTGACAAAATAAATCATTTATAGACTATAGGAACCGAGTTTTCTTAGCATCTAAAATAAACAAAACAGATGTTTGTATTCAATCTTTTTTTACATTTACTCAATTTATACTTACATTTGTGATTTTATTAACCCCACACTAACTAATACCCTAAACACATCGAAAAGTTATATATGAAACAATAAAGTTTTATTATTTATATTTCTTAAAAATTATATATTTTTATGTAATAACATATACTTTCCCTAAATGTTGCAAATATATGATAGCACTTCGAAAGTAAAAAATAATAGGTAAAAAGTAATATTGCACCAAATATAATTTATGCTTAAATTCACACATTACGTACGTTCTATAAGTGCTTGAATTTTGCACTTAAAATTTTAATCTATTATTTAAAATTGAGTTAGTGTTAATTTCATTCATTTAAGTTAAAGAAAGGAAAGAGTCTTTGGGTGATATTCTATACAATTATTTAACAATCTGGTGAATTATTTACAATGCAATGAACAAGGAAAATGTGAAAGTGAATTTAATATTTTTTTAAATTATGGCATAAATGATTTAATGTTATGTAAGCTTATTCAGTGTTGACATTTGAATTAAAGTTTCTACATCAAACTGTGTCTTGTAATAATCGTTTGGATAATATATTTTTGAAGATGCTTTAATATATAGTTTATATTATAATACGGAATGAATAATGCAATTAATTACAAAACGCTACATATCAGAAAAGGAAAGTGTAGATAGACCAAGATTAGAGTACGTACTACATAAGTCACGAGGATGGTAAATTCCTATAAATATGGGGTCAGGAAGAAGAAACTGAAAATGTGTATGGTCAAATTCCTACAAATGCCTGTTGTCCATCGGGTTCCTTTTGTACGAAGCACTTATTTCTTGCACATGTAACTTTGTTTCCTCGGGGTGATCATGCAATAAAATGCAGGCTTCTGCATTCTGAATTTCTGTACTTTCACCAACTGGGTCATCTAGGTCATTGTTAATTGGTTAATTGTCACGATCGTTAAATATATGGGAACCTATATCTATGTATTCTTCTTCAATATTTGATTTCAATTGGAAATGTTATAGGAAACCCTATAGGAATTTACATGTACCTTTGTAGGAATTTGACCATCATTATCTCGACGACCTGAAAATTATAGGAATATGTATACACCCGTACGTCAGATAGTGGATGACCAACTAACTAATTTAATGAAGAAATAATAAATGAATCGCCCATCTTCTGGATATGGGGCTGCATTTATTTCTGTGCATTTTTGCAATCTACGGAATTGTATTACATTATCCATTATTTTACTTTTTTCTTTTTGAATTAAAAATGCTATTTGATCAATAATAATCGATGATATATATTATTGATGTCAAAAAAATTGGAGATATAGTATATTATAACGAAAATTCTACTATTATCTTGTTAAATACGTATAAGAGAAATATCATGGTAAATTTGCAAATTGGCCTTCGAAACCAAACTGTCATAAATTCATAGTGCAATGAAAATGAAAATTGAATTATTTAAAATAACATATATCGAGAATAATCTAATTTTGGGCATTATGTGATACATATATATGCAGTTTATGAGATTATTATGGTATATTGCAAGTTTTTTTATATAAATGCAATTATGGATCAACGTAGCATAACGATTCTTGGTCAGTGGGTTGGAAGATATAAACAATACAATAACAATAACCACACCGTAAAATACATTTCCTTTGTGATTATTGAAAATTATATCACAGATGTAAAAATATTTTAACCATTTGTGTATAAGTGGGAATATGAACCTTATATATATAAATATAAAATAAATTCATCACTAAAATAAACGACATATGCCATTCGATGAATTTATACAAGTATTAACTTTCGTTAACTTGCATAAAACATTACAAACATTATAATAATACGTCATAAATATGCTTGATATTAGGCTGATAGGCCTGAGATTTCGGTTAATAAGTTTTATTTTTAACTTATAATATTACGATTTTTTAATTATCCTTTTGTGATAGGCAACTTTTCCACTGTTTTATAATGTAACGTAGGTAAGAAAATAATTATATTTGCTATTACATCCAGTCTAAAGGTTTTATGGAATTTAGACTAATTGGTTTTCTAACGGCATTTTAATTTCATCGATAAACTGTGCAGTGTAAGATGATTTACAATGATTATGTGCATGTTGAGGACACTAGACATTTTCTCCTGTGATGCGTGACAGCTGATCCACTTCATCGGAACTTATAAATGTTTTTTTTTGCTTGGATTTCTTCATCTAAATGTGGCTTGCTCAATGAAGATGTATAGATTATAGATACGAGCGTATTGTTATAATTAGATGTATTATTATTATACACATTCAACAGCGTTCAATTCGCTATATACATTCTGTATATTATTATTTCTGACGTTTGCAAACAAGCAAATAAAAAGAAATGTAATATTGAATTTACATGCTTTCTAATTTCAATTAAGCAATCAATGCTTTCACCAGGAATTAAACCCCCATAATTTGGGGGCCCGTTTGGGAGCGATTATTTCGAAATTCTAAAACCTAAGAAAATGAGGAATACTATCGATTTTTGAAAAGATCGAATTTTATAATTTTGATTTCATTTAAGAAATTCTTTCAATTATTTCAATAACGATTATGTGGGCATTTCAACTTAGTGTATTATTGAAAAATAGAGATAAATTATTAATATACAAATAAAATATATATATTACAGTTTTGATGAGTTTGAAGTTGCAAACAGTTAATTTTCTGAATTAGTCAACAATATTTACTTATTTATCTATAAATATAAATTTAATAATCTATAAATTTTTATATAACCAATTAAGTTATAACAAATGTTCTCAATTATTTTTTATGCTGAAAATATCATAATAATAAAGCTATAAATTGTATATTATAAAAGTACAGTTTGTAACAGATGGTGAGAAGTCTAATTTAGTTTCTGGAAGAGCACCAATATTAATGTTTTACAATTTGACATCATACTGAAATGCTAATTATATAAATTAGTGCTGTCAAATTTCCTCTCATGAACCGGTAACCCGGTACAGTCCATTGTCACCGGTGCACTGGTGCACCGCTTACCGGTGCACTGGTCCGTACCATACGTAGCGGTATGTACGGTACGTAAAAATATATCGGTGCACCGAATCCGTTGATGCGCCGGTACGGTACGAACCGGTGCATTGATACGTACGGTACGGGCCGATATATTGATACGTGCGGTACGGACCGGTGCATCGGTACGCATGGTGCGAACCGATACGTATAGTACGGTCCGTACCATACGTACCGATTTTCCCTAGTATCTGATAGTGGTCTCCTATAAACTTACCGAAAAAGTCGAAAGAGCACGGGTAAGAGAAAGGAAATAGTGGAATGGAACGAATAGAATGAATTCACCCTCCTCAGAAAGCTAAAGCAACTGTGGAATCTATGTGCTCATTTATGAGCAGTTTATTATATTTTTGTGGATAATTGACATAAAGAAATAAATGATGTTAATAATTGATATAATAAATGAATAAGTGTCATTTATAATTTATAATTGATAAATGTCTCTTGATGACCTATCTGTATTTATTTCATAGTATTAAAATTTAGATTTAGGCGCTGCTTCATTTCTAGTACTTTCAAAATTTGTACTGATATTTCGAAACGGCCCATTTTTTGTAAACCGCTGTACCGGTGCGCTGTGCGCACCGCTGCATTAGCGTGTTGCAGTACACACCGGTACGGCGGTACACAGCGGTGCGGCGGTACACAGTGGTGCGGCGGTACGTACCGGTACGGGTACCGGTGTACCACGAAACGAAAAGTAACCGGTCCCCAACAAAAGTAGGACCGGTGCACTGGTACAACAGATTACGTGACAGCACTAATATAAATGGTATAATCAAAAATATATATAGTTTTAACGTGGAGCTATGAATATTGTAAAATTGTTTAAACACATTGTTGATGTCAAGATGTATGTTTTACTCTTAATTGTAGAGAGAGGTTGGACAAAAACAAAAACCGAGACAACATATTCCATTATTTATATTGTTTATTTAACACCTTTTTTGAAAAATAAATATAAAATTTGAAGCAGCTGCAATCGAAATTCCGAAGATTACTTGACTTGTTCCTATTTGAAGAAACTTTATTTTTACGGTTTTCTTACCTCAAAAAACTTTTATTAATTTAAGCATACTACAGCTATTGTGAGATACGTAAACAATACTAGAAACATTGTAGGTTTTTAGATGTGTCTTTATTATAGCGACAAAATACCTTAGAAACTTGCGATAGGAAATTAAACCATTGACCCAGTTCAATATGCTGTACATGGTAAAGTTTTAGCTATAGTTTTGTATTCCGATTTGTTCATAAATATTCTTATAAACTATTAGAATAAGTTATTATTATTATTTTTTAAGAATGGGCGCAGAAGGCTCTCCCATTCTTATGGCTCCATGCATAGCATTATAGGTTGCCAGTGTAAATATTTAATTGAACTTATTCATGGCACATTCAGGGAACCCCTAAATGGCAACGTTCACAATGTCCATGGTCCGGAAGGGGTTTTATTTCCAGAAATTTTCCAGAAATACCCCGACCGGTGCAGAATTCGAACCCACAACATCCGCGGTGCCAGTCTCACGACTATACTACGGCACCACGGTGCCCCTAGGCTAAGTTATAATGAATTTATAAGATTTAAATTTTTTGTTCCTAACTAATTGTTCGATGTCAATATGTTCCTTTTTTATTATATATATTATATGTATTAGCTGAGCTTATGAAAATTGTAAATAACTTTCCTACCTTAGAATTTCAAAAGAATTATGTATAGATTTTATTAATAATAATCTCCAAATTTATATTATCGATTGGTATTTTAAAATTTACAAATGCAATATAAGTTGCCTTTACTATTTTTCAAATAATTAATTGAATACTTAAAATAAGTATTATTTAGTTTGTGACCTTTATTTATTATTATACATTTAAAATTTTAAAAATTATCACTACGGTGTTAAATAATAGTATAGAATATCACCCAAATACCGTAACTTTAAAGCATTAAGTAGCTAGATGCACATTTCGAAGGCTATGCCCCCATCTTCAGTAGCGCAAGATAATAATAATTTTGTTAATTATTAATTTATATTGTTTTAAAAGATTTATAGGTCATATTATATGCCATTTTTGAAATACTTGTCATGTTGACTTATTTATTTAATAGTATATCAATCACGATTCGTGACAGATGTATTTTATTTAGTTTTTATCTTTTATCTTGATATATTAAGTTAGGTGGGGTTTCGGTACGAAAGGAAATCATTCATAGAAAATTTAATTTTTTTATGGGAATGGGAACCTCATTTTGGTATATTTTTTGTTTCAGTTAACGGTAAAGATTTTTAGTGTATTAGTAATCAGTGTCTGACTCTCCTTTTTCAAAGAAATTAGAAATTTTTAGATAACCATCCTAATTTCTTACACCGTGAAATTATGTGATTTAGTGCATTAAGATCAATTGATAACATCCCCGATTCTATAAATATTTACAGCCTTTAATGTTGTCCCTTGAAGTTCATTGATTTGAAGAAAGAATATGATAGATAAAATTTGATAGATAAAAATTCAAAGCATTGTTTAAAAATATTATTTTTAAACTAATATCAAATTATAAGGAAAAATCCTCTTATGAGAACTATAGAACGATTAGTCTTCTATTGCAAGCGTCCAAGATAATTAAGGGAAAGAAGAGGAAGCAAGAATATGAAAAGGAATCAGGCAGGGATGTACAATTTCATCGTTATTATATAATCTATATATTATAGAAGATACAATAAGCAAGCTTAAAGATGATTGTAGTAATAGGCTTGAAAATTCAGAGAGAAGAAATATATATGTTGAGGTTCGCCGACAATCTTGTCTTCAAATCTATCTTGGAAGAAAGGGGGTAGAATTTAGAACAAATATTAAATGGTTTGTATGAAGTAATGACTAGGAATTATAACGAAGGAAAATAAATATAGGCAAAACAAAAATCATGAAATGTGACAAGAAAGAAAGCAGACGAAAGATTAAAGTTAGAATAGAAAAATCGTCCGTTTTCTTATATTTAGAAAGCAAATTACGAAGGATAAGAATAAATAAGGTAGATATAAACTGTTGGGTAGGAAGGCATTAATAAAAAAGAGCAAATCTTATGGTCAAATATTGACCTAGGTATTAAAAAAGATTACTAAGAGCATATGTGTGGAGTATTGTACAGCTGTGAGGCATGGACACTGAAAAAAGAAGAAAAGCGTAGAGTAGAAGCATATGAAATATGGTGCTACAGGTGGATGGTGAGGATTGCTTGTGAGGATATATTGACAAATGCAGCTATGCTAGAGTTACTTGAATTAGATTATGATTAGAGTATATAAGTAAATAGTGGAGGAAGTTAAAGTGAATAGCTATAATGAAATGAAGGAGTTAGCTCAGGAGCTATCGGTGTGGCGTGTTCTTTCCAACCGATCCCTGAAATTGATGACCAACTGATTAAGAAAAATACTATTATTAGAATAACCGTCATTAATATGATCTTAAAAGCACAAGTCTTGTATATTTGTGATTGTGATTTCTATTTTAAAACCACAATTTGCATTCCTTTCGCATAACGAAATTTGTTATTATAGATTTAATTATCACATTAACTTTTAAATAGAAATATACATTTGCTTAGATATATTATATACAATTGCAATAACAGCCAACGTATGCGGCGATTCGTATATTCTTTATTAGTGAAACCTTTTTATAAAAGCTATCTACACTTTCACATTAATAAAATCTCTGGTTATTGTAATAATTATTTTATTGCAGAAGGTATGTTACTTATATGATTAATTACTATTAATATCCATACACAAAATACAATGCACCATGTTGAAAATGTTGAACATGCGGTGCACCATGTTGAAAAACTTACACTTTTGCCACTCAATTTAAGCAATTATAACTCATAAAACAAGTTTACCGTGAAAATTGCATGATTTTTGTGTTTTATTATTATTTTATTATTTATTATTAAACATTAGCCAGTCTGATGGTGTATTTGTTAGATTTTCTATTAGAAATATTTATAAAAATCTTATAGAAATGTCTATTTCGTTTCAAGCATTAATTTACTTACACATTATTATATAAGGAAAGATCTTAATTAGACTACATATTTTGAAGTCTATGGATTGCAAGCAGAAAATATTACTGTAGAACAGTGACTGAATACTGAAATATCAATAGATGGGGATGCGCATTTCTTAAAAAATAACATAATAGTAAGTAATCTCACCTAAAATGGATGCAAAATGATTAAATTCAATCATTTCTTGAAAGTGATATTCCGCTCTTCTATCATTGATATAAACACTCATTGCAGAAGTTTGTGATAAATTTAAATCAAGCAATGGCCTACCTAATTCTTTAATTTTTACTTTGTCCTCAAGAGAAAGTCTACACAACTCTATTTTCAATAAAGAACTAACAGTATTAATTTTTATTAAATTATTTCTATTAAATATATTCTTGGAGAAACACGTGGTAAAATCGTGCATTCGTAACTATACAGTACAATGCAACTGTCTTATCTGGCTATTCTATATAAATTTTCTTGTATACTAGACTAGGCTTCTCCGTTGGGACGCTAAAGAGTTGCGGCCCGGAATAGCTTAAAACAACGATATATTCTTAGCTGTAGAAGTAGCGTGACGTCACGTTGCCATAGTAACGCGGGCCGCTAGTTTTTTTGCGGCTCATACGATACGCGAACCAATGAAACAGATGATATACTACATACGGTCGCTCTTACTCTACCGCTTGCAGTGGATACCACAACGGAACGCCACACCGTGTTGAGTTGACCCTAAATCAACTTAACAAAACCCCAAGAGCTATGACTCACGCCAAACTATATAAGCAAACTAATCCAGGAGAATGAAACTCCATTTTACAGGTCCTTCCAGGTTCCCCATCACAACAGCATGTGTTGTGTTGAGTGCTATCGCAACGCAAGCTTTATCTTTTAGGAAAATTAATGCCGAGATAAAATATCGCAATACAATTATATATCTACGGTGATGCGCTCAATGTTCAGGAGGGGCGCACGGCCGTGCGGCCTCGAAAGAAACCTCTACTACTGTAGAAATACATTTAAATGAATCACACAAAATCAATTAATACTTAAAATTATTAGCTATATTAAACTACGCATTAGAGATAAATTCAAAGTACATAATAAAGTGTTAACTGACGTTGTAACTTGTCATCGGTATATACCTTTATTATTATTTTCAATATCAGTTCGTCATCAAACCCAGGGATTGGTTTGAAATAGCACAGCGCACTAACCTCTCCTGAACAATTCCTTCATTTCTCTAATTTTACTATGATAATTCGTCGTATCGTCCTCTGTTACCTGACTTACATATTCTAGGTCTATGGGTTCATTTTTCTGCACTTCGCTTCCTGTAATACACAATAAAATAATAATAAAATAAAGTAATATACATAATACTCACGTCTCTAAAAATATGAGCTATCAGTCCTACGCTCTAGTAGTTTCTAAATCCTTCTCTTTCCATGCACTAACTCTAGCAGTCTAGCACATCTTCATTTGTCACTTTATCTATCTATACCCACTATCCTCATCGTCTTACTATAGCACAACAATTCAAGGGCTTCTATTCTACGTTTTTATTGCTAATATTGTCACTATGTCAATTTATTTTATTTTTACTGTTTGGGCATAACAATACAAAAATCTACCAACACATTACGAAACAAATTATTTTAAAGACAAGATAAAGATCATCATGGAATTGCTAAATAAAGAATTTGAAGAACAAAGTAGTATACTACAATAATGTGGGTATTGTTTATTACGCAATTTTTACACCTACTAAAAATATGTATTCCTTACATATTTTTATTTACAATTGCAACATTATGTTATATCTTGTGGTCTTTCTTCAAAATAATTAAAATTTAATGCTACTTACTATTTTTTTCTAAACCCAGCCTAAATTCGAGTCAGTAAAATAGATAGATTTTAACAAATAAAAACATAACGAACCGGTTTTAGTTTATGAAAAGTGTGTGAGTAGAAAAAACTGCAATGATTTAATTAATAATCCCTAGTATATATATTCGAATAATAAGGTAAAGTTAAACTAATAGTTCGTACTGTAGAGCTATTTTGCCTAATGCATATACGAGTAGGTTAAATGCATTGTACGTATTGCATTATGAGGTTTACATATTCATCAGGAATGCGTTATAAAAATCAAACAATAAAGATCCTTGAAGAAGGTATTCTCTTTAGTAGGCAGTCTAATATATCGCAATAATTTTATTAACAATATGATTTGTTTCAGGATTTGGCCATTATATATTGTATAGGATATTGCAGGTCATTGCATCAACCTCACGATGCATCATTTGCGCAAATTGCAATAGTAGGTACTCATTTTTGTTTGTTCTTTTGGGATTATTGAATTTCCGTGCACCAATGAAGACAAAAGCTCGCAATTATATAAATAAATTTAGTATTTTACTATTCAGATAACATTTATTACATTTTTAAGCAATATAAATAGAATTATTACGAATAAGAGATAGGTAATATATATCTAAATTATGCGCTATACAGTGACGTAGACAGGTAGAGAGGGAGGGGGAGTCACTACGTACACAACTGACTTCTACATTGTTAAATATTGTTAAATAATATTTCAAAATTTAAATATTCACTAAATTTTTACATATGCAATGTACCATCAACGTAATAGAACGTAACTGATATATACGAAATATAATCATCTCGTATAATGCAATTAATTTTAATATAATTCGTTTATAAATAGTATCGAGATAACAAAGAAAAGTTATATACCACTTCTTTAAAGGTATTCATTAAGATATTACAATTAAATCACAATTAGCAAAAAATTCAAGCCGTATCTAGTTGCGCTTTATACGTTTTTTTTTATTTCTTGATTTATTTAATGATATTTTTTTATTATTATTCTATTAGTAAATCTGTTAATACATACATATATATAATTGAAGGAAAACTTGTTTAGTTCGTGCTAATTATCATACTAAAATGTCTTTTAATGATTTCCTAATTTTTAAGAAGCGAAATGCCCCCTTCCCTATGACAAATTGTAGCGTAAGCCACTGATATTGCATATTTAATAATAAAAAATTGGGTTTTTAATCTCGTTAAAACCACTCGGTGTTGTTGTTTATACTTTCTTCGGCATACAACTTAATGTGTTGATGGTTGCGAATGCAGTGCCATTGTTGATTTTTTTCTAATAATATCAAGGATGGCACTGTTTTCTACTACCATGAGATCTTAGTTTTTGGTAATTGCTTTATTTTTCGCGCAGCGTGAACTAATACAACTTTTCATAATGTTAATTTTTACGAAGATAATATATCAAGGGGCTTGTTACACGGGTACCGTCGTTTCTTGTGACCACTAAGGATATGGATTCAAGCACCACTGCAGAAGGCCACTTTTGTAATAAGTTGCCGTCTGTATAAAAATACCATTGGTGTTCTTATATGCATGTGAATTGCCTATATCTTCAACATTATGTGATATTAGTTTTAAAAAAACTGACTTATACAGAATTGGTTAAATGGCGGTCTGTTAAATCGGTGGTGCGCAAACCGTGCAAAATTTTTGTGGGTCACCAAATTCAAAGAAATTTATTTGACAATAAAATATATAAGGCTTTTCTTCAACAAGTATCAGGTACCAGTAAAATATTGAAATGAAAAATGTCTACTGTCTATCCAGTGGTCGCGACAAAATTTTACACAAAATGGGGGGGTCGGCAATGAAAATAGTTTGCGCACCATTGTGTTAGATCAAAGCTATATGCAGAGCTGAGAGCAATCCAATCGGGAACTTCCTTCAGCAAGACTGCCACTTCTTAAAAACTGTTAATTTGAAGTAAATCTACAATTTTTTCATTTGTAATTTCTTTTATTCGTATGTGATAATTGCTCATATATAATTATACATGCTACATTATCTGTGTCAATGTGCCAAATAATCTCTCACAAATACCATATTCTAGCTTTTATATATTAAAATTGCATTGGCTAATGCTACCTCAACATATAATCAATTACGGCAATTAAGCGAAAAATGCCAAAAAAAAAACGTAAGGGTATATTTTGATTAAAGCAAGCAGGATAGATAATGTAGGATATTGCTATTCATATTCTTTGTTAACCATCTTCCTTTGCACATAACTAATGGAAAATGTGCATAATTGCTGATGATAACTCAATAGTTCTTGGCGTATGAAAAACAAATTAATATTAAATAATACAAAAACAACTTGTGTAGAGTTTTATAACAAATACAATTATAACAAAACATATAGTGTCGTCAAAAAATTCAATAAGAAATCAATTCATTTGCGCATATCCTTACTTGATATCATAAAGCAAATTTACAAGTTTTTTACTTTGCAGAGTATTTTACACATTTTAAATGTTTCCACATGCTTCTATGAGTATTATTTCACGTAAATGTAAGAGTACTAGAAAAATATAAGTATATCTTAAGAAATCTTTTAAAAATAAATTATGATATTATCTTGTAAAATATTGTGTAATATGCATATTAAAAATGACAATATATGTTTTTTTACATAGAAATACAATTTTTCACTTGCCAGGATCTCAGTAATATATTATTTTAGATACTTGTACAGGAATAGTATTTTAAATTACGTGAACACTATTTTAACACGACTTCCGTTACAAAAATCTTAATTAAAATCCATTAAAATAACTTTTTTTAAATTATATTTGTGACAATTAGTAAATTTCGATCTATATTTAAATAGACTTAATACAATTAAAATTGCAAATAGAAAATTTTGTACAATGGGTAAATTATATAATTTTTCTTTGTTCAAATCTTTTTTATGAGATAAAATACCATTCGTATTGTAAAAAGTAATGGACTTTTAAATTATTAAGAAAAAGAACAGGAGGTGCAGATAAATACGACAACTTGCCTTATATCTAGAAATCTTGTATAATTTTTTAACAATGACAAATTCAATCATAAGATAATTCTTCGAATTTCTTTGTTAGTACCTACGTTCTTTTTCAGATAGTATCTTGCCACGTCTTGATATATTAAAATAATAACTTGCCAAATGAATTTACAACAACATATTAATTTATTACGGTCGAGAACTACTATTAATAATTAATGATATTAATTGTCTATAAATATAAATATTTATACAATTATTGTATAGGGGCACCGTGGTACCGTGGTATAATCGTTAGACTGGCACCAGGGCGGTTGTGGGTTCGATCCCACTCCGACAGGGATATTTTCTTGAGGAAAAATCCCTTCTGGACCATGGACGTTGTGTATGTTGCCATTCAGGTATTCCGGGATGAGCATCGAGACAAGACTAGTGTGTTCCAAAAAAATATTAGTTAAAGAGTCCGCAATCCTAAAGATTGGTTGGAAACAGCACGCCATGCCGATCTATCCTGAGCTAATCCCTTCATCTCCCTATAGCTATTCATCTCAACGTCTTCAACTATCTGACTCACATACTCCAATCTAGGCCTACCTACCCCTCTCTTTCCCTCCACTCTACCTTCTATGATAAATTGCATAATCCCCCCATGCCTAAGAATATGCCCTACTAATCTGTCTCTCCTACGCTGTAACACTCTCCAGATACTTCTCTTCTCCCCTACTAACTCTAGTACAGCTTCATTTGTTACTTTATCTTCCCAACCAAGCCTCATCATCCTCCTATAACACCACATTTCAAGTGCTTCTAATCTACGCTTCTCTTCCTTTCCTATAGTCCACGCCTCACACCCGTACAGTGCTACACTCCAAACATATACCTTCAGTAATCTTTTTCTAATACCCAAGTCAATATTTGATCTTAAAATCTGTTCTTTTTCTACGAATGCCTTCCTACCCTGTGCTATCCTACACTTTATATCTACCTTGCTTCGATTATCTTTTGTGATTCTACTGCCTAAATAACAAAAATTTGACACTTCTTCGATTCTATTATCTCCTATTGTGATCCTCATTTTTCTACTGCATTCCTTTTTGTCACACCTCATCACTTTAGTTTTACCTATATTTATTTTCATGTTAAAATCCCTAGTCAATACTGCCTGCATACCATTCAATACCCTTTCTAAATTCTTTTCGCTTTCTTCCAATATAGCTATATCGTCGGCGAATCTCAGCATATATATTTTCTCTCCCTGTACATGCACACCTACACTATACTCTTCTTTTACTTTGTTTATTGCATCTTCTATATATAGATTAAATAATAACGGTGAGAGTGTACATCCCTGCCGAACTCCCTTCCCTATTTTTGCTACCTCTTCTTCCCCCTCAATTCTAACTAAGGCAGTTTGGTGTTTATATAAATTAAAAATTATTCTCCTATCCTTATAATCTATACCCGTTTCTTTTAAAATTCTAAACATTATGTCCCAATCTACATTATCAAATGCCTTTTCTAAGTCTACAAAAGCTATGCAAGTTACCTTTCCTACCCTCTTTCTTTTTTCTACTACCGTTCTTAGTGCTAGAATCGCCTCTCTCGTCCCTCTGTTTTCCTAAAACCAAACTGATCTTCTCCTAGCCTTTCCTCTACTTTATTTTCTAATCTCCTATAAATAATCTTTAACAATATCTTCGATGCATGTGATAGTAGGTCCTATAGTTCTCACACAAATTAGCTCCTATTTTCTTCGGCATTGTTACTATTCTACTACGCTGAAAATCCTGTGGTACTTCTCCCTTCTCATATATTTTACAAACTAACCTGTATAATCGCTCCTGCATTTTTTCCCCTGCGTGTTTTATTAATTCGGCTGGTATCAATCAATCCCCGCTGCTTTGTTATTCCGTAAATCATTTAATGCTCTATGAAACTCTGACCTAAGTATGCTAGGACCTAAGTCATCCTCATCTATCTGTTCCATACTTTCTAGCTCCTCCATGTCCTGCCTACCTTTATATAAATCTTCAAGATACTCCTTCCATCTTCTAGCTTTTTCCTTATTTTCTGTGAGTTCCTTACCCTGCTTATCACATATAATGTTACCCTTTGGTTTTACTTTAGAAAAATGTGACTTAATTTTCCTGTAGCCCAAATCTACTTTACCTCTTCTCATATCCTCCTCAATATCCTCACAATTTCCTTTTATCTACTCTTCTTTCGCTAGCTTGCATTTCCTATTAATTAAGTTCCTTAGTTCCTTATATTTTTTCTGTCCTGCTTCTGTGTTTCCAATTTTAATTTTCCTTCTTGCTTCTATCATTTCAACTATTTCTTCCGTGATCCATTCCCTCCTACCTGCCCTTTTCTTTGTGCCTAATACTTCATTTGCTGCTGTAGTTAACCCATTTCTGATTTCCCTCCATTCGCAATCTATGTCGTTCCTAGATGTTCCATTAGCCATGATTTCTACTTTCTGCTTGTACTTTTCACATACATCAGCTAATTTTAACCTATCGACATCTACTCTGACCTGTTTAGACTTCTGTAATTTCTTGAATTTGACCTCTGAGTCCAGGACTACTAAATTATGGTCACTATCAATATCCGCTCCAGGGTAACTCTTACAATTCTTAATCTGGTTCCTAAACCTCTCTTAAACCAGTATGTAATCTATCTGATACCTCCTTATATCTCCTGGCATTTTCCACGTATATATCCTGCGCTTGTGATTCTGAAAAAGCGTGTTTGCTACCACTAGCTTATTCCTAATACAAAACTCTACCAATCTATCCCCTCTATCATTACGTGTTCCTATTCCACATTCTCCTACTATTGAAACTTCCTTTCCCTTACCTACTACGGCATTCCAATCTCCGATTACAATTAGATTATCCTGTCCTTTAACGTTTGCTAACCTAGATTCAATCTCCTCATAAATGGATTCTACCTCCTCATCATCGTGACTTGAAGTTGGCATATATACTTGCACTATAACTGTGTCCGTTGGCTTCGTGTCTAATCTAATAGTTATAATTCTATCACTAACTTGGCAATAACTCTTTATTCTACATCCCAACTTTCTATTCATTATAAAACCTACACCGGTATGCCCATTATCTGATGCTGTGGTTATTAATCTATATTCTCCTGACCACGTATCTACTTGATCTTTCCTCCTAACTTCACTAATCCCTACAATATCCAGTTTAAGTCTCTCCATTTCTAATTTCAAATTCTCTAACTTTCCTATCCTATTCATACTGCGTATATTCCACGCTCCGACTCGTAGAATTCTCAATGAAATCGACTTCTTGCCCGCCCCAGAATCCGAGGGCTTGCCTGCTACCGAAGTATCAGGGTGAGATTCTGAGCCATTGGCTCTACTCACCTGGGGTAATATATTTGAGATAATCGACATTTTCATAGTGTAATCTGGAGAAAGGTACAGTGCTGGTTTCTCCTTGCCTTGCACCGACCAATGAGTGCATATTTTAGCCGTCGCCCCACCGATTCAGCCTAATCCCCCTAATACCGTGGGTTAGCCTGAATCTTTCCTATAGACCGGGATCCCTGTATAGGGACCGCTCTATAGGCCAGAGCGTCGTTGCCCATGTCTTGCCCCTAGGAGGCATATGCAGTGCATTGGCACACAAAAAAATATATATTGAAAAAAAAATTATAATGATGTTGGTACAGACAAGTCAAGAACAAAAATAAGAACAATAAAATATATCACCCAAATTACCGCAACTTAAAGCATTAAAGAGTTAGATGTACATTTCGAAGGCTATGCCCCCCCCCATCTTCAGTAGCACAAGATAAAAACTAAATAAAATCTAGCTACATAATGCTTTAAGTTACGGTATTTGGGTGATATTCTATATTATTATTTATTTAAAACTGATATTTTTTAAAATGGATATTTATTAGCTTATTTGTTTAATTTATATAATAAAATATTACTGACAACCGCAGCTACAAGGCAAATTATGTGGAATAAATAAATAATAATATTGAGATGAAGAATTTATGAATGTAACTATATTAAAAATCGCGAGTTATTGTATTTTTAGCTCTGAAATGAACTATGTGCCATCAGCAATAGTTCTATAAGCGATCTTGCCCAACGTGAGTTTAATAATTTTTATAAATCGTACATCACAAAACTTTTTAAATGATCTATTATTTTTTGTAGTAATAAATTTTTCTTTTGTTTCGTTTTTTTTTATGGGATACATCGTACAGGTAAATTAATTTATGTCACAATAATTTTATTCCACAACTTCAAAAATCCGCTTTTATCAAACATCTCCATATTAGTTTTTTGGCATTTAGATATAAAGAATATAAATAATTGCTCAGCATTGATTTTGTTTGAAAATGTCATTTGAAATGTGCTATAAATTTAATAACGTTTAGCAATTAACAATTTATTTAATACATTCAATTGTATATTTTTGCAAGTGATGAATTTTTGAAGGACAAAAATACACATTTTCAAAAAGAGAATGCATTATCGATTGAAAAGGTTCAAAAGTAAAAAAAATCTAATTAACTTTTATTTCAGAAAGTAGCGTTTTTCATATGAAATAACATGTGCTAGAAATTTTCCAAATTATGTATACATATGATTATTATTATTTATACGACAGACGGCTAAGCCGGTATAAGCCATTGTACAAAGGATAAAAATTAACAATATAAATTAGATAAGAACAGATGTTTGGGATTACACTAGTTTATCTAGAGTGTACGCCACACACCGCAATGGTCCAGACTTTTTTTTTTTTAATGCGTAGACCATTAGCCACGAGCCATAAGTACCATTAGCCGTGAGGGAATTCCAACTAGTTACATTGGATGTAAGTTTTTCAGGTCCGGTGATAAGTTGATTTTGATAGTTTCCAAGAGTCGCTCTACTGCCACTTCCTAAATCTAGATGTCAGTTAAACTATTTACTGGACGTGTAGCTCTTATAACACGAATTTCCTCAGCCGGGTGATGTACATAGGTTTTTTTTTTGAAGCTCCTCAGCAAAGATCATGGTTATGATGTTAAGATTATTTGTAGGTTCATTAGTAGTCAGGTTCGTGAGAGGTTTTTGCGATATATTTGAGGATAGAGTCGCTTTGAGAGATTTGTAGAATTGTTTCGAATTGAGAAGACGTGAATGTTCAATATAAGATGCTTGAGCCATGTGCAGATCAGTAATGACTAAATTTCTGGCTAACTTATGTACAGAGTAATCCAACTGGCTCCCAGATTACCACGTCAACACCAAAGAAAAGAAAATTCTTTTTCCCGAATTTACGATCCCAGATGACATAACGGTTTGTTGAGGTTGCTTCAACGGAGTCGATACGAGCTCTTAAATCAACGTTGTTTTCAAGAAAATACTTTTTACACTCAGCAATTTTTTCTGACAGCTTGTTTAAGATCTTTTCTTCAGAAAGTATTTCCAGTTTGTTTAGAAGCTCCGCATTATCTTTCATTTTTACTAATGCTTGTTTAATAATGCTTCCCACTATAGAATAGAATAGAATAGAATAGAATACGGTGCCGGGACTTGTAATTTTACAAATGCTTACAAATACTTACAAATAATTTGAGTTCACCAAAATTTCCACATATATGTTGGAATGAAAATTGAAATTCCATCTAAAAATTCCATTATTGATTTCACCAACTACAAATGTAAAAAATATTTCTATTTTAATCAGTATTTCGGCTGCATGTTATATATCTTTCTATTATATTATATTATTTCTTATTTTCTTGAAACAAAAATAAATTTCGAACTTATATTTAACCCGCGAGAGGTCGCACAGGGTATATAATGACCCCAGTCGTGAGAATCTGTAGATATTTTTACATTACTTTAAGAAGGACTCCCCACATTTTAGGTATTTTCTCTCAAGTGTTTTTACAATAACCTCTGCAAGAATTCAGTTCCCTTAGTTTTTTTTTTGGCGAATAAAGCGACATATATTCCAAGAACATGCAATACTCCGTTTATCGTTACCAAATTTGTCAGTCGATTAAAAATAAAAAATAAAAATAATCTTTGGATTTGATCTTGAGTGAAGCGAAGAACCTCTCGTAAAACGTGCTAGAGGAAGATGTGACATATGTCCAAGGGTACGAGATTGAAAAACAACAAAATCTTGCTGTCTCTGCAATTATATACTCTGTTAAGAGCACGTGAATTACATATGCGAGAATTGCAAAGGAAATTTGGGACAAGATGATATTTCCGAATAAATTTGTATTGTATTATTTGTTTTCTATATGTTCAACAATAAATTAATAAAAGATAATATATTTTGCATTTCATTTCCTGCGTATGACGATTTTATTGCTGGGGTCAAAATATACCCCAAGCGACCTCTAACTATGTTTATGCATGCGCGGCCTCTCCCGGGTTAAACAAGGAATCTTTGAGTTTCGATCCATAGAATAAAACCATTCACGAATTCTAATACAGATTACAATTTGAATCGTGTTGCAGTTTATAAGGAAAACACGAATAGAGTAGATGAAAGGCTACTCTAATCTAAAATTCATTATTTTACAAATATATGTTAGGAAATAAGTGCGCATATCTACAATTAATTTTTATAATGTCTACCACGAACTAATTATTAATGTGTAATCTGCTACCTTCTTGGTACTCTATAGCTGTTCACTTTTACTTTTACTAACGAGATTAACAAGTGCAACACGACCGACAAAATCAAATATGAAATCGTGATTTAAACGATTCACTATATGGGGGTGACCAAATCTTGTTTATATTCAGATATCCGCGTATGGTAAAATACAACAAGTTTGAATATAGAATATCACCCAAATACCGTAACTCAAAGCATTAAGTAGCTAGATGTACATTTCAAGGGCTATGCCCCAATCTTCAGTAGCACAAGATAAAACTAAATAAAATACCTCTGTCACGAATCGTGATTGATATACTATTGAAATGTACATCTAGCTACTTAATGCTTGTTACAGTATTTGGGTAATATTCTATATTAATATTTAACACCGTAGTGATAATTTTTAGAACAATAAGTTTTGTTAAAATAGAACAATTTATAGTTGCTCTACTTACTCATATTCGACAAATATGAATTAACTTTGATAGTATATGCACAAAAATATAATATAGTAAATAAAATACCTTGTCACGAATCGTGATTGATATACTATTAATTAAATAAGTCAACATGACAGAAGTTTATATATATATTCTTCTTATTTTTGCTTTTCTTATATATATTCTTATATTCTTATTCTTCTTCTTTTTGCTTTTTTGTAAGTAATGTCAATTTTATAAAAGCGAACTACTATTATTGTTTTGTTAAGCAAAAAATAAATGTAATAATTGTCCTGGTAATGATAATATAAAGTAAGTATTTTGCAATAGCTTGATCACAACTATTTATTCACAGATTGACTTGTTATAATTTATTTTTAATAATTGTTTGATTTGTGGAAGTTCATTCTGGATATACATTAGACCACTCGATAACCTCTTCTTTTTATTTCTAAATGTTTAAACAAGATTGAAAGCTGTATATATAATTAAGCAATGAGAGTTTCTTTTTATTTTACGGTAAGATGATTCCGCAGATTACAGTTGGTACATAAGTAGGTAGTTTCGAATTTTCTCAGGAATAATTCAACACGTCGTTTCGTTGTCAATTTGTATACCATTTCTCTAAGAAGTCTAATACATGTGGGTAAACTTATTAGAAAATTATGTACTTTATTTACAAATCGTTAAAAGCTTAGCAAATGAGAAATTCAATTTTAAGTTTAATTGATAAAAAACTCTACAGGTGATTTGAATTGATACTTAAGCTAATATATATTTTTTAAATTGTAAATTTTAAACCATTAAATAATGTTTTAAAAATTATGACTACGGTGTTAAATTATAATATAGAATATCACCCAAATACCGTAACAAGCATTAAATAGCTAGATATACATTTCAAGCGCTATGCGCCCATCTTATTTGTTGACGTATATATATATATAAACTTCTGTCATATTGACTTATTTATTTAATAGTATATCAATCACGATTCGTGACAAGCTATTTTATTTAGTTTTTATCTTGTGATACTGAAGATGGGGGCATAGCCTTCAAAATGCGCATCTAGCTACTTAATGCTTGTTACGGTATTTGGGTGATATTCAATATTATAACATTAAATAATGAGTTATCTATAATAATTATATATATATATATATAGGTAATTTATTGAAAATTAATTCGTATATTATACTGTGTATATATTATAATAATTAGTAAGTAAATGTTATTCTAATTTCCAAATGGCTATCGACCTTCGGTCCTGCATCCTGTAAATATTATATTATTATATTTGTTATATTTATTATGAAATTATTATAAAATTCCAGAAAACTACATTTGGCGATATCCTTAAATTTTACTTCGGGATTATTATTTATAGAAATTATAAAATACTACATATACTAAATGGATCTAGCAAAAATCTTATAGAACATATAATTTATCATCTCATAAAATGAACGACATTAAAACAATCTTCTTAAAATCAACTTTAAAATATTTTAATAATATCAAAAATGAGTTCTCAAATTCTAAGATTACATATATCTGAATGTGAGAATGATGTTAGATATTTTAATTATATTAATGTATTATACCCGAGTACCAGTATTTGAAATATAGATGATTTGATTAATACGTTTTATTAAAAGTACAGAAGCTAGTTTTGAAAGTTCAATCCAAAGAAGATATTTCGAAACTGTTAATAACCTCAGAATTTTTGATATTGCAGGTGATAAAAATGTCGACCCACAGCATGCTGCACCTGGCAACTATCATCGCTCTCCCCATCGTTACCATAATCCTCCTCTGGACATTAATCATATATCACAAAAATCGGCGTGTCTGGCAGTCCTATGATATCCCAATTGTGGCCATTGTCTACATCAGCACCATACGAAACTTATCTATCGGCAGTTATATCATCCTCCGTACTTTTGACTACGCCGAACTTATCCGTAACTCTTGCAGTGCTTTCATATGGCTCCTCAGCTCATTGCACACATTTCAGGCGACTTGTCTGACCACCCTAGCAGTTATAGGACTTTTTTCAATCAAACTCTATGGCAAACGACGCAGTCTTAAGCTCTATCTGACGCCATCGCATGTCATCTACCATTTGTTTTGTTTGACGGCACTATGCACGTGCGTTGGTATTGCTGCATTGCTGGCACAAGGAGGACAGTTCCTTTTAAAGGAGTGTAGGTTCATGCCCTATGATTTGGACGTCAAGTTTAACGTGTTCATCATTGTTTTGCATTTGTTTTTATTAATCACTTCGACCAGTGCGATAATTACTGTGGCCTTATATTACTGTAAGCTTAAAGCGAAACATAGCTTTGGTTACATCAAGAAGTGTTCGTCTGATCTAAGTGACTTGAGTGCATTTGATAACAATGTGGATGTTGCTAATAAGTTAGTACATACCGATGGTAAGGGGTTATATGATACTTATACGATACGTAGGAGTGCAGGGAACCAATATGGAGGTGATCAGAATTTGTATACAACAATTAAACATAATGGATACCAAGGTAACTATAATGGAAATTGGTACAGCGATCCATCTAATGTTTCTACAACAGTGAGTTCTACAAACAGCAGAAGACCGTTGAATGCGTCTAACGTTCAAGAAGATCGAATAAGAACTGGATTGGGAACAATTCATCCGATTTTGGCAGTCTGCTATATGTTCTACCACATCCCTATTGTTGTAAGTAAAACATATTGTAATATATTGTCCATATTAGCTCTACAAATTCAGTTTTATATTACCAAAATATTGAATTGATGTAATTAGATACCATATTGCTTAAGTTTCTTTAAGTTATGATGAGTAAATACCATAGCTATAGTCTTCTGTACTATAAAAAAATGCACAGATATGGGATGTAAGTATGCAAAATATCTAGGTTTTAAATAATAATTTAATGCTCTATAAAAAATTGAGAGCACATAATTTTCTGTAGAAAATATTGTTGCGAAGTACATTCTTAATAATCTAATATTAATCACGACGTAAGGCAAAATGAAATAGCAGTATAATTTTATTGCACATAAAAATGATTTTGCAACGAAACACAAAATGTGTGCAATTAAAATACATTTCACTTTTACAAAAATTGAAAGTAGTTAAGTATAAGTCAGTAATTGCAAATTTGTCTATGTAATACAAAGCAAGACTTACTTATTAATATACAATTATTCCTAAAAATTATATTGTATTTAATGTTAGCGGCAATTTGTATAATTGGGTATTATATAGAAAGTCTAGGTAAATCCGTCAGGCATAACACTATATATATATATATATATATATATATGTGTGTGTGTGTGTGTGTGTGTGTGTGTGTGTGTGTGTGTGTGTGTGTGTGTGTGTGTTTGTGTGAATATATATATATATATATATATATATATATAATGTATGACTTTAATAATGTACATCATCCTGCTGTTAATCTTGCAGTCTAGAACACACCGCAGTGAAATAAGGGCATAATTCTCTTTAAAACGCGCCGCAGACGATATTAATTTTTCGAATTATAAAATTTTAATAATCTAGTAGTTTTTTTTTTTTTAATTATCACTACGGTATTAAATATTAATATAGAGTATCTATAGAGAATAGAGTATTTTAAATAAATATAATTTTAAAGTAACATATAATACTTCTAATAGTCCTGCTAATTTTGTAGGAAATCCAAAAGATTTGATTGATTTCAATAAAAAATCGGGTATTTACGAAATATCTTGTTCTAGTTGTCCTAAAGTATATATAGGACAAACACGTAGACCAATTGAAACTAGATTTAAGAAGCATTTAACTCATTTCAGATTAAATAGAAAAGATAAAAGTGCTGTCGCCGAGCATATTTTTGAATCAGGTAATCCTATTCAAATTAGTTCACTTAAATTACTTAAAAGTATTTTGAATTATCCCGAGTTAAATGCTTATTTATTTATTTATTTATTTATTTATTTATTTATTTATTTATTTATTTATTATGATACAAACTCATACAGGTATTACTCCAGCCAAGAGTTCACTAAAATTTTAAAGTAACAAAAGAGCTTTTAAATGTCAATTAAGAGAATCAAAAGATTAAATTACAAACATAACCTAGGAAACATCTAGGAAATACAGATTAATACGAAGAGCACAGCAAGAAGAACATTAAAAACTAAGAAAGCAATTGAACGGTAAGATAATATTTAACAATGTTGAACAATTTTGAAAGATCTTAAGATGTGTTGAACATATCCAACTCGATCACCAAAATCACCTCATTGTACAAATTCATAATTCTATAAATTGTTGAGTGTGGCATCTGTGAGGCATTCGTATTGCACGTTATGCAACGAAATAGGCCTTGGTGGCGAATTGGATACTTGCCACACAGAAATCTAATGTTAGATAAAACAGATGGACAATCGATAGTAGAGTTTACAATTTTAAAGAGCAGGCATAAATCATTGATGGAGCGTCTATTTTGAAGAGATAACATATTAAATCTAAACCAAACACTACGGTAGTCCACATACTCAATATTAAGTTTGAAGCACAGAGATCTCATGAATTTTTTCTGGACTCTTTCGATACGGTTTATATACAGTTGGTATTGTGAATTAAAAATAGTAGTAGCATAGTTTACGTTACTAAATACATATGCAAAATATAGTGTCTTTAAAGTACTAAGATTACGGAAATCATGGCAAGTACGTTTTATAAAACCCAACATCTTGTAGGATTTAGAAACGATATTATGAACGTACTTATCAAAAATTAACTTTTCACAAAAATGAAGCCCAGATCCTTAATGGACGAGACTGAAGTCAATGGACTGTTAGACAGCAAGTACTGATTGACAATCTTATTTTTGTTTCTAGTAAATGTGATGCAAGCACATTTAGCACAATTCAAAGTTAGTCTATTCTTCACGCAATATGTGGATAAGTTGTTAATATCACTTTGTAGGTTCATACAGTCTCCCAAGGTACATATACATCTATAAAACTTTAGATCATCTGCATACATTGAGAACGAAGAAGCATTTGGAAATATCATTTATAAATAAAATGGACATTAACGGCCCCAAATTGGATCCTTGAGGCACTCCAGATGTACAATTTACAAGTATATACATGAATGAAAGTATATACATGCATAAATCTGAATCAAATTTAATGAACTTAGATTCAGGCCCAATTTATCTTGTCTTTTTAATTTATTTAATAAGAACTATATTTAAATTTATTTTTATTTTGTTTATTTAGTAATTTTTGGTTATTTTAGATTTCATAAAGCAATATTTTCGTTAATTGTTAATTTGTATTGTTTTAGAAGATTTATAGGTCATATTATATGCCATTTTTGAAGTACTTCTGTCAGGTTGACTTATTTATTTAATAGTATATCAATCACGATTCGTGACACAGGTATTTTATTAAGTTTTATCTTGTGCTACTGAAGATGGGGGCATAGCCCTTGAAATGTACATCTAGCTGCTTAATGCTTGTTACGGTATTTGGGTGATATTCTATATTAATCTACTAGTAATAATATGTTTATTTAGAAAACGGCATATTTTATTTTATTTGATTCCTATTTTATTTTCTAGACTTCGAATTTGTTAATAATGTTATAATGTGGTTTTATACCATAACGCAGGAGTATGAAAACTGATACCGTAAAATCTTCATGGTACTAATTATAAACATTTCTATTACGCAAAAGATAAGACTACAAACTAAATGTTACATAATGTTACTAAATGTTAATTTAGGATAATCAAGGTAGGATAATCATCACCATTGGGCTTGAAAAGTGGTTCGCTATAAAAGTTTTCCCTAAACATAAATAAATCGAATCTGTTGATTCATAAAATTTGATGATTTTTTCTATATTATACAGTGAAGCGACGTGCCACATAAACTGATTTTTTTATTTAAAAATACTTATGAAATAGCACACACCGAGTTTATAGTAATATCTTCTGCTTCGAATTTAATGTATCTACATCGTGTATGATTCGTATCAGTCTAAACATTCTATACAGATAAATGAGAAGCAGATTTATTATAATTATTATAAAAATATTAATTTATGATAAAAATATTAATTTTTGATAAAAATAATCATTACAGCATAGACATTATTTATTTTATCAAAAAGAATGGGCACCAAAGGCTCTCCATCCTAATGGCGATCGAGCGTATTATAGCCAGCATTATTTTTACTTTATCGAGGCACAAATTAAGGAACATCTTGAGTATCGACACTTAAGGACAAGGACTTTGCTTTAGACACATACAGGAAGCACATACATGGTCCGGAAGGACTAAAAATTATCACTACGGTGTTAAATATTAATATAGAATATCACCCAAATACCCTAACAAGCATTAAGTAGCTAGATGTACATTTCAAGCGCTATGCCCCCATCTTCAGTAGCACAAGATAAAACGAAATAAAATACCTCTGTCATGAATCGTGTTACGGTGTTTGGGTGATATTCTATATTAATATTTTTATAATGTTACATTTCTATATGAAATTTCGCAATTTTTTATTTTTTCAAGAAATAAATTTGTGCTCTAGAGAAATTTAGCAAAAACACTTATTTTAGAAATGAATCACGTTGTTAGTATCATGTTTTAGGAGAAGATGTACGAGTACTTCGCTGAGTTTAGCTAAATATATTACAGAAGCGGTAAAGGGGCGGTTTTAAAATAAATTCAGAAACGTTTGATAGGGTATTGACAAATTCTAACCGCATTAGCTATATTAAATGCTGTTTTAAAATAATCCAAAAAAATTATTAAACGATATATATCGTTTTACGTACAGGCCTTATAAATGCAAGATATTTTTAAATTGTAGATATTTTTGTTGTTCATAACGGTTTTATTCAATAATTAAATCGTATGATTATATTTATTGGAGCACATTCTAGAATCAAAAAAATTAACAAAACCTTTAAATTTGCCCAGAAAGCATAAAAGAAATTACTATTTTTTTGCAATTGTGTTCACTAATCTGCTACATCGTTGGATGCCTCCCAATCTAAAGCCGGCTACAGACGACGTGACGAGTGTAAGCCAATGTTTATTTTGGGACATATTCGCGTATCGTGCGTATTGAAAACACATCACCAATTCCTGCCAACGTTGGCGCTGGTCTATCTTCGCCTCGAAGGCAGTATTTCGACCACGCATCAAAGAGAATGAACCAACAAGACCAACATAAGTTTGTACAAAAATTTTTTATCACATCGTGTGTAGGGATCGCATGCGCAAGCCCTCACGAATGCCTAACGTTTGCCCCCAACGTTGGCGCCAACATTCGTGTATACTCGTCACATCGTCTGTAGCCGGCTTAACCCATATAAAGTACAAACCTAAATAAAATACACAGTATGTAATAAACTTGTATTGTTCCGCACAGTATGGATGCACAGGCCTAAATTCAAAAACACGTAATGTGACACATTCGCCAAATTGATCAGCTGTATGACACGACTGCATACAGCTTCCATGTCATCATTCTCTTCTCTCTCTCTCTCTCTCTCTCTCTCTTTCTCTTTCATCTAATTTGTACATTTTCGTAAAATTCTGTGCACATATTTCATCCGAAGCCACACCACCCAGCGAACCAAAACGGGCGCCATTCGCTCCCAATTGAAATATTATAATGCCTTATATTTCCTTAGTTTACAAAATTAAAGCCAGTAGAGCTGGTGCGTAATGACCTAAATTAATATAATCCAGAATACTTCCGGAGCCTTATTCAAAGAAGATGAAGATTTGTAGCATTGAAAACTATAGAATTTTAATAGTGTTAAAACAAAAATACAAGTAGTTCGTTAAGAATTCTTTTAACGCGAATATGATTTTGAAAATTTTGCATTTACTTTATTCTTTATATTATTCAATAATATATTGTACTCGATGCTTAACATTGGTTTTCATCACTCTTAAAGTCATAGCTTTTTTGATTTGATTGCGAAAACAATGTACAAATTAGAAATATATGTACAAAATACTAAACTTTTTAGTATGGATATATGAATTTATGATGAATACTTTTTGGGACACCTTTTATCTGGAATATGTTTTGATTTGAATATATTCTTGTTTTATAATAAATTAACTGAAGACTCGTCCAAGAGTAATAACTTTAAAGTATATTTTTATAAAGTTCATGAAATTATCGGTGCATCAATATTGGAAAATTGAAGCATCTGCTTGAACGGAATTAAAACTGTCTTGACTGTGAAGAGTTCTCAGGTATGTCCGTGTCAATTAAATAATTTTATTGTTAACGCGCAAATGTTTATAAAAGCGAATACAATGTATTTACTTGAGCATGGAATTTCGTGAATTCCTTTATACTTAAATATAAATCATTCAGTTCTAAGTTGTTTGATTCTTCACGACTGTTATACCAACAAAGCGTATATTTTTTGGTGGTTTAGCAATAAATTTTTACAATCGAGGTTGTTTGTATGTACATTCTAATTCAAACAGCTAATATGCTAGAGTTTTGCTTCTATCATAGTTGATTGCATCTTTCAACTTCAGAGTACAAAATAAATGCTTGGTTTACTTTTGTCTAAAAGCGAGGTCACAATAAACGGGTAAAAAGAATCGAGCATTGTTCGTGGTACTATATATTATCGGTATTTGTTCCTTTCTTAAAAGAAGCAATAGCACGTACCTATAAATAAGCGTGTATATATAACACTGTTGATTTGCTTCATATGTTAATATGCATAATATAGGAATCAGTGGCGGCTCGTGCCATTTCAATCTGGGGGGCGCATTTCTTAAAAAATAACATAATAGTGAGAAATCTTACCTAAAATGGATGCAAAATGATTAAATTCAATCATTTCTTAAAAGTGAATTCCACTCAATTTAAGCAATTATAACTCATAAAATAAGATTACCGTGAAGATTGCACATGATTTTTGTATTTGAAACATTAGCCAGTCTGATGGTGTATTTGTTAGATTTATGTCTATTTCGTTTCAAGCATTAATTTACTTCCACATTATTATATAAGGAAAGATCTTAATTTAGACTACTTATTTTGAAGTCTGTTGATTGCAAGCAAAAAGTATTACTGTAGAACAGTGGCGGCTCTTGAAATATCAATCGAGGGGATTGCATTTCTTAAAAATATCATAATAGTTAGAAATCTGACCTAAAATGGATGCAAAATGATTAAATTCAATCATTTCTTAGAAGTGGTATTCCGCTCTTTTATTTTTCATTGATATAAACACTGCTTGCACAACGTTGTGATCAATATAAATCAGGCAATGGCCTACCTAATTCCTTAATTCTTATTTTGTCCCCAAGAGAAAGTCTACAAAACTCTATTTTCAATAAATAACTAACACTATTCATTTTTATTAAATTATTTCTATTAAATATATTCTTGGAGAAACACGCGGCAAAATCGTACATACGTAACTACACAGAACCATGCAATTGTCTTATCTGGGTATTCTATATCAATTTTCTTGTATACGAGACTAGGCTTCTTTGTTGGGACGCTAAAGAGTTGCGGCCCGGAATAGCTTAAAACAACGATATATTCTTAGCTGTAGAAGTAGCGTGACGTCACGTTGCCATAGCAACGCGGGCTGCTAATTTGTTAGCGGCGCATACGATACGCGAACCAAAGAAACAGATGATATACTGCATACGGTCGCTCTCATTCTACCGCTTGCAGCGGATAGAACAACCGAACGCCACACCGTGTTGTGCTTACCCTAAACCAACTTAACAAAACACCAAGAGCTATGACTCACGCCAAACTATATAAGCAAACTAATCCAGAAGAAAGAAGCGCCACGCTTGAAACTCCATTTTACAAGTCCTTCCAGGTCCCCCATAACAACAGCATGTATTGTGTTGAGTGCTATCGCAACGCAAGCTTTATTTTTTTGGAAAAATAATGCCGAAATAAAATATCACAATATAATTATATATCTACGGTGATGCGCTCAATGTTCAGGAGGGGCGCGCGGCCCTGCGGCCTGCACGAGGAACCGCCACTGATAGGAATAGCTTTGAAACACAAATAATGAATCATTCAACAAAATCTATACAAATAAAATACCTATACAAATAAGATTATTGTTTTAAAACTTCGTTTACGAAGGCTAGATATTCAGAAAAAAATAGAAAAGCATAACATACATGCCTGAATACAATCGATGCTCGTCATAATAGAGAAATAAAAAGTTTTAGTACCTATATATTGACCTCACTAAAATCTGTTCGCGAGAAAGCGAATTATTATTTTATTAACTTTTATTACAAACTGCCTTAGTTAGAATTGAGGGGGAAGAAGAGGTAGCAAAAATAGGGAAGGGAGTTCGGCAGGGATGTACACTTTCACCGTTATTATTTAATCTATATATAGAAGATGCAATAAACAAAGTAAAAGAAGAGTATAGTGTAGGTGTGAATGTACAGGGAGAGAAAATATATATGCTGAGATTCGCCGACGATATAGCTATATTGGAAGAAAGCGAAAAGAATTTAGAAAGGGTATTGAATGGTATGCAGGCAGTATTGACTAGGGATTTTAACATGAAAATAAATATAGGTAAAACTAAAGTGATGAGGTGTGACAAAAAGGAATGCAGTAGAAAAATTAGGATCACAATAGGAGATAATAGAATCGAAGAAGTGTCAGATTTTTGTTATTTAGGCAGTAGAATCACAAAAGATAATCGAAGCAAGGTAGATATAAAGTGTAGGATAGCACAGGGTAGGAAGGCATTCGTAGAAAAAGAACAGATTTTAAGATCAAATATTGACTTGGGTATTAGAAAAAGATTACTGAAGGTATATGTTTGGAGTGTAGCACTGTACGGGTGTGAGGCGTGGACTATAGGAAAGGAAGAGAAGCGTAGATTAGAAGCACTTGAAATGTGGTGTTATAGGAGGATGATGAGGATTGGTTGGGAAGATAAAGTAACAAATGAAGCTGTACTAGAGTTAGTAGGGGAGAAGAGAAGTATCTGGAGAGTGTTACAGCGTAGGAGAGACAGATTAGTAGGGCATATCCTTAGGCATGGGGGGATTATGCAATTGATCATAGAAGGTAGAGTGGAGGGAAAGAGAGGGGTAGGTAGGCCTAGATTGGAGTATGTGAGTCAGATAGTTGAAGACGTTGAGATGAATAGCTATAGGGAGATGAAGGGATTAGCTCAGGATAGATCGGCATGGCGTGCTGTTTCCAACCAATCTTTAGGATTGCGGACTCTTTAACTAACTAACTTGAATTACTACTAAATCAAAAATCAATTTAACTAGCATATTTAATAAAATCCTTTTATTTTCAAGATTGATTGAAAATTACAAAATGTAAGTAATGGTAATCTAAATGTATAAACATATTTACATATCGTATAAATTTCCAATTATTATACAAGTTTAAACATGTTTTCTCTGTCGCTCTCTCTAACACCTGCTAATAATTATTCGTTTGCCGCCTCTGCGGCTATGGATTTCAGCGATAAAATTATTACCTTGGCCAAGCGGCTTTTAATAGCGACCGAATCATAACATTTTTAATAGCGACCGAATGATAACAGTGCTACACCCCGAAGGGTAACATCGGCAACTATCTCTCTTATCTCCCACCTCTCATACAAGTATGATGTGAGAGAAAAATGTTGATAACACTACTGATATTGCTAGTTACCATTTGCTGTCACATGCACAATAACATACTTTACTTTAATTCGGAACTGGCTATTTTATATAAATTTTCCTGTATACTAGACTAGGTTTCTCTGTTGGCACGCTAAAGAATTGCGGCCCGGAATAGCTTAAAACAACGATATATTCTTAGCTGTAGAAGCAGCGTGACCTCGCGTTGCATTGGCAACCCGGGCCGCTATTTTGTTTGCGGCGCATACTATACGCGGACCAAAGAAACAGATGATATACTGCATATGGTCGCTCTCACTCTACCGCTTGTAACAGTAGGATGAGTGCATATGCATTTAACTCATACTTGCCGCCGCCACACCGTGTTGTGTTAAGTTTACGTGCTCGCAACGCAAGCTTTATCTTTTAGGAAAAATAATGCCGAGCTAAAATATCACAATACAATTATATATCTACGGTGATACGCTCAATGTTCACGGGGGGCGCGCGGCCGTGCGACCTCGAAGAAACCGCCACTGCTCTTAATAGGTTTTCTAGTAAACCATATATAAATGGTGGATAACGGAAATGTCTCGTCTTGTGTGTATAATTTAAATTATTTAGGCATAAATACAGTTGTATTTTATAAAAGGTTCTCCTTAAGGGTCCTGAGCACTTTTGCAAAGTTCGGATTTGAGATCGCCACGGGGGGTGCCAGGTCTTCGATGGGCGGACCGATTTGTAGACAGAGATTCACGCGTACTAATGCAACAGTGAGAGATAGTTTCGAATACGGGGTCTGTCCCTCGCCAGAACCAATAATTGATACTGCCGATATTGTATATTATGTAGTATTCGTTTGTAAATAGATATAAGAAAGGTTAATGGGATATATATTGTAATATAGTTATTGTAAATTACCCGAGAAATTACATGTTCATGAATATAGAAATTATGGATTGAATAAAAATAAACTTTGATAGGATCACTAACCAAAAATTATGGGTTCCAGTAAATTGTTCCCCGCAAACATTTTTCCCCAGGTAAAAATGAAATGAAATGACATGAAATGCAATGATTTAAACTTTTATATGTAGTATATAAAACAAAATAGCAATTTAGTTTTTTCGTTTTTCGTCAAAAACGCAATTATTATCTATCTAATCAAGGTTTGATATTTAAAATCTGTAGAACGTAAAAATGTGGACCACCAACAAGACATTTTGTTTTTCAAAATAAAGAATATTTATTATTAGTAATATATAGAAATACATTCTGATTTTTTATTCATTAATCTTTCTTGCATTTGAGAATTATATATTCAATTATAAAAAAGAATAAAAAACTAATGCAATTGATTTACTACGTGCATATATAAATATTATCTATTATTTATAATATATTAAAAATCTGTCCATTTAAAAAAAAAATTGTCTTAAAATATTATATAATTATTGTTATTTTTAGAATGGAACGATAGGTGTAACACACATACTCAAATTTCAAATGTATAATATAAGTTATTTAAATATCACAAATATATTTTTGTATGGATTCTGAAATAATCTCCGTTTCTATTATAAACATCAAAAACCTAAGTTGATAGTAGATATTATTATGTTTCTTGCAACGTCCGCCAGGTAAAAATACAGACAAATAAAATTATTCATATCTATTATTATTTCTAATATCTAAACCACGAGTGTACCGAGGATCGATAATTTCTGGTACTATACAAATATTATAGAAGTTTTTCAAGTGCCTGAACATTTTTTGGTCCCAAAAATCATCATCCTTTTCAATCTTCTCATACTCCAACCCTTTAGGTGTGTATATGACAAGAATGTTTTATTTGCAATAAAATAGTTTGCATTTAAATTCTGCGTCAATTCGGTATTTTCTGTCTGCCAGACGCTAATATTCGTTTGGAATTCATGGTGATAATCGAATGATACTATGAGCAAATAATGTAACTAATAGCATTCTAATAGACATATTTTTAGAAATGGTCGGATTAGTTGCCCAGTTTAGCCAGTCATACCATCTATCTTATTTTTACTTTATTGATAATTAGTTGAAATTATGTCAACAAATGCAAAATAGAAGTCAAACTAAAAAAAAATGTTTGTATTAACCATATAAATAGGTATTTGTAATGATTTTCTAAAATTTTGATATCTTATGAGAGTGTGATAAATAATAATTTATAATGAATTCAAATACTTTGTTTTCAATATATTGCAATATACGATCCCAAATTTATATTGAATTAAAAATATGGCAGTTCAGGTATATACTACTACTATAATATATACATCTATATTATCTACCTATATGCAACTACCTGGCGCCGATAATTCCTTCGTTGTATTATATTGTGTGGTGGTTTTGAGAAAAAGACGAAAGATGAAAATGGGGGAGTTAGCAAATAAAGTTGCTATTATTACCACTAGACGGCGACAGATTCGCCATCAAAAATAATCAATTTTATTGTATAAATTACGAACAAACTAATAAACAGATTTTAGTAAAATTTTCAATATATACTCAATTACATATTTTCAACTGGGCTATAGATTTATATTTTTAAAATACGTTGTAGTTTATTTTCAATACAAAGTCGTGTTTTATCTATTAATTAAAAAGAAAAATCAAAAATCTGCCTCTATAACCCAGTGTAGTATTTATTGATAAACATTGTGTTAAAATTTGAATTTGTTTGAATAACTAATAAGCGAGTAATTTATACAATAAGTTTGGTGTATTTCGTATATGGCTATTTATGTGTTCAAGACCCTTAAAATTTACAAGCCAGTCTAAATGACATAAAGGTATTTAACAGTTTAAATATTTGAATTTCTGAGAAGAGAAATTATCTGTCTCAATTGTAATTTTATTTTGCTAATAAAATAATTGGAATGCTAACTGTTAATACGCCATTTTCAAAGGTAAAATTAAAGCAAATGTAACTTAGAAGATACTTTGCCCCGACCAATATATTTCATTCATGTCAAAAGTTATATATCTCGACAATCTGATTATATAAGATTATAATAGTAGAGATTTGATTCTATGGTCATTGCGGTGTAGCAGATCATTTAATATTAGCGCTGGGGTCGAATCTTGTTGCAAAAAATTTAAAAACTTACGTTTCGGGCATAAAAAAAACTTTTCTATCATGCAATATCTTCTCTATATGTTAAGCAATTATCTATTCGTCGGTACTTAGGTGTACTCTAAGTATACAATAATTGAAATAAAAATGTATGAGCTGTCCCCACTTAATTTAGTGCCTTCAAGTCTCATCCTTTAAAAAGATTTAATATATTATACCATTTAATAAAATTGGTTGTAATGTCTACCATTAAGTTTCTTTGTGCTTTGGGGTTAAGTGGTAGAACTTGTATATATATATATATATTTATAATTGATTTCTACACACTGTTCTATAAATTGTCAAACTGTATTGTTATTGTAGCTTCAAATATCGATTACTGCACACTAGCGATGGCAAACTGTAGGTCACTTTGAGGGCGTAGTTCGTAGTTCATTTCAATGTACCGTTAACGAACAATAGGTCATGAACTACTACCATCTTATTAAAATGAACTAGTTCACGACCTATATGAAATACATGCACATACTGGAATTAATCTCTTTTTTTCTCAATATAAAAATATTAAATGGTAAAAAATAAATAAATTGAAATATTACAATACTTATTTTGAATTAAAAATGAGGTACAAAAAACAACAATGTTTATAATTTATACAAAACACACACACACACACACACACACACACACGTATATATATATATATAAAGAAATAAAAGTTCGTTCCGTTCACCAACACACTTTATCACATAAATGTTAGTACTGCTATTGGTACTGTATATGTAATGTATACTATACTGCATCGTTTACGAGCCGTTGTGATTCATGAACGGTTTAGTACACGACGGGTTCAGGACCTAGTACAAGTACATGAATACGTACACCGTGCACCATGTAGTTCATAGTTCACGACCTAGGTCATAGTGACCTATTGGTCGTTGCAAAACATCGTCACAGTACGCCCGTCATTTGATTGAACCGTTCAGAGTGAACGGTTCGCGAGTGAACTACACATCGCTACTGCACAGGTGATCAATTTTATATATTATAACGTTATATAAATATTTCAAAATGCCGAGATTACTAATATATATTTTTTTAATACACTTTGCAAAACTTTTAATTTATTATATTATATATACTTACTTGATATGTATATATAATTTTCGACGGTTCTTTTATGCGAAACACTCATTAGAAGACCCTAACTTAAATACTGCACTGATTAGCCTATTAATTATTTTAACTTTCACACTCTTTACTGAAGCTTACACTAAGTCTCTGTATATTATATTTATTACATAAAATTTACTACATCATCATTTATTCTGAAGAATTATTCCATTTAGGTGACTTGAAATGCCTGGTCGCCTATTATTTATTGTAAATTTAGTTTTAATATACCGAAAATATATAATGAAGATGCTATCTATAAATTTATAAATACATCCGACAACAGAAAGAAAAATGGAGGCAAATTCGATTATATATATATGTGTTATATGCATGCCTGTAAACGTCGATTATGTATTTATTTATGAGAAAAAATAGATTGTGACCTAGTGTTGTATCAATTTGCAAAGATCTGGCAGATATATATTGGGAGTAAAACTGTACCTCTTTAACTTTGCCAGCATTACAATGGTTCTGAATTGTGTACTATCGGACATTTCCTTTGTGAAATAGCAATATTTTCTAAATAAGTCGATTAATGTTTTAATCTTTTTTGCAATTTCTATAATTGATATGTTTAGCAAAAGCAATATTAATTACCACTTATAATTTAATTTTAAATTCAGATCTGCTTAATATATTTGATCGATTATATTTTTTAATGCCATAGTATATTTGAATAAATTTGATTATTATTTAGCGCAAGTAAATTGATATACACCACTAGTGCTTTGCATATTTTCCCATATTTGAATATTCTTCATTCCACTGCATCGAATCGGTAAAACAAACACGTGCTTAATTTATAGTTCATATATAATTTAAACCCAGGAGTACATTTTAAATATGTATAAGGAACTCTTCATTTCACAGATTTGCTTATAATTACCTACCTCCCATCTTATCTTCTATACGAATGTATTAAACTTTCATCAATACAAATAATATATATTGTATTGTATTGTATAGTTTCTAGGTAATCTTATTTCCTCATTATTAAAATTGAAATGCTTGGTCTGTATAATAAATATTATAGTCGTACAATCAGCAAACCAATTTACTTGAATTGCATGCATATGCGGAAGATTTAGATCTTATGTTAAGAAAGCATATTATAACATACTTTATTATTTTAAATTGTATAGTTACTAATATATACTGCGTATCTAATATATAATTATACAATAGTTTATTTATAATACTGGATGATTTCTATGCTACTATTGTTTTATAATAATGTATATATTTAAACTCTTTATTATGAAAGGAATATGCTCACACAACAGGCATATAATATTATATTATATACATGTTCTGAAACACATAATAACCATTAAATTCTTTATTCACAGAGTTGGCCAGTATTGCAATAAATGTCGTATTTTCAAAAGCATTATAAATTTGTTTGTAAATTATGAAATGAATTTTCTGCATTTACGTTAATGTATCTTCAAAAATTTCAAGAAGTTGAGCAGGATATAACTATAATACATATAATATATAGAATACCACCCAAAACCGTAACAAGCATTAAGTAGCTAGATGTACATTTCAAGCGCCATGCCCCCATCTTCGGTAGCACAAGATAAAACTAAATAAAATACCTCTGTCGCTAATCGTGATTGATATATTATTAAATAAATAAGTCAACATGATACAAGTACTTCAAAAATGGCATATAATATGACCTATAAATCTTTAAAACAATAAATTAACATTTAACGAAACTAACAAGTAACCGCAATAAATATTGGTATGTGAAATCTAAAATAACCCAAAATAAATAAATAAAATAAAAATGAATTTAAAAATAGTTCTTATTATTGTAAATAAATTAAATAGACAAGATGAAATTGGGTCTAATTCTAAATTTATTAAATTTGATTTAAATTTATGCATGTATATACTTTCATAAACATTTAGCTCGGAATAATATTTATGTATTTTGGATATAAAATGGATGCAAAATGATTAAATTCAATCATTTCTTGAAAGTGGTATTCCGCTCTTCTATCTTTTATTAGGTAGACAATGGCCTAACTAATTCTTTAATTTTTACTTTGTCCTCAAGAGAAAGCCTACAAAACTCTATTTTCAATAAAGAACTAACACTATTCATTTTTGTTTTTCTTATTTCTATTAAATATATTCTTGGAGAAACACGTGGCAAAATCGTATATACGTAACTACACAGAATAATGCAACTGTCTTATCTGGCTATTCAATATACATTTTCCTGTATACTACACTAGGCTTCTCTGTTCGGACGCTAAAGAATCGCGGCCTGGAATAGCTTAAAACAACGATATATTCTTAGCTGTAGAAGCAGCGTGACGTCACGTTGCTATAGCAACCCAGGCCGCTAGTTTGTTTGCGGTTCATACGATACGCAAACCAAAGAAATAGATGATATACTGAATACGGTCGCTCTCACTCTACCGCTTGCAATAGATAGGATGAGTGCATATGCATTTAACTCATACTTGCTCGCTGACATACCGTGTTGAGTGCTATCGCGACACAAGCTTTATCTTTTAGGAAAAGTAATGCCGAGATAAAATATCGCAATACAATTATATATCTACGGTGATGCGCTGAATGTTCAGGAGGGGCGCGCGGCCCTGCGGCCTAGAAAGATACCGCCACTGACTAATATAGATGTTGCTTTGGCACTAGGTGTGGTAGCAATCTACCAATAAGAAACGCAATCGTAACGGTGATTTGATCTTTGAAAGTATATATTTTTTAATTGCATCGACACACTACGATGTTCATAGTTCATGAAGTATTTGTATGATAAAATATTTTGTAACGTCAATTTATTGCATATCTTCCTAAGGCAATTTATAAATTTGAACAAAATACAATTTATTTGTAATAAATATATAAATGTTGCGTTGTGATAGGTCGTGCCATTTTCACTATGCATTCAGCAATCTACTTGTGATAATACTAGCAAATACAGGCGCAAATAGTCTTCTTGTTCAGTGTTCCTCAACCAGTCAAAACCAAAAATGTGATAATAGATAATAAAAATAGTATATTACAAAACATTCTCACAAAACTCTTTGTAATCAAAGAGTCGAAGTTTAGATTTCGGAGCGCTTTTCGTTGAATTTTGTAGAAGACAATGAAACCAGCA
This sequence comes from Leptodirus hochenwartii, assembly GCA_947310635.1. Classification (NCBI taxonomy): domain Eukaryota; kingdom Metazoa; phylum Arthropoda; class Insecta; order Coleoptera; family Leiodidae; genus Leptodirus; species Leptodirus hochenwartii. The sequence goes on along the minus strand of OX371180.1, from coordinate 13,749,022 downwards.
AGTCTCAAGAGACTTGTGCTTTGTTGTGCTTTCTTTTCTACCCTTTTTCGTGTTTTACTTGTTTCATTTATTATCCCTAAAATAATTCTTAGACATGGGAATATTAGGCATTTAGTTATAGAAAGTAAAAAAGAGGAAAAGGAAAAGTAAGTAGGCCTAAATTGGAGTATGTGTGTCAGATAGTGGAGGACGTGTGGGATGAATAGCTATAGGGAGATGAAGGAAGTAGCTCAGGATAGATCGGAGTGGCGTGCTGTTTCCAACCAATCCTTAGGATTGAGGACTATTTAACTAAATTAACTAAAACAATAACTCGCCAACATACTAATTAACGAATTCTGTATACGTGATTGGTGATGAGCACATTTCATATTCACTTAAATACTAGATTAATAACCAACGCCAATATAACAAAATGAAAAGCTCTTCAAACATTTTCGAAAATGGTTCGTTCATTAAAGCTAACCATTGTTTTCAAAAATATAATGTTAGAAAGTTCACAGTTTAAATTGAGCCCTGTGGTGCCGTTGGAAGGTTTTGTATATGTAAATATATATAATTATTAAAATATTAAGGAGTACAAATTGGACAAATAAGACAATTTTACTATTTTTGAAAAATTGATGTGTTGCTTGTTTACTTTGTGATATTTCATTTATATAAATTTCGCGTTAAAATAATTAATATGATTATAATATTAATTTAAAAAATCTACTTTCTACTGTATTTTATTCTGTGCATATCTTAATTTTTTTGTTAAATAGCAAATCATTTAACATTTTTAGAAAACTCATAATCATTCTACTTAAATGGTACCAAAAATCTTATAGGAATCTATAGAATGTGTACCACCAATGAAATAGAATAAAAACTATTTCATTACATTATTATATAATGCAATAATTCTTATATTTATTATACTTGTAGATATCAGTTCAAAATAAATAAATTAACTCCAATCGAAGTTTGTTTCATTATTTAAAATCTTTTGGGTTTATTTGATGTACACTTTAAAATAATCTTGTTCACCTATTTATAGCAATAAAAAAATTATTTTATGATCATTTAATATGCATTTAATATGTTATATTTAATAATTCATAAGATAGAGGAGAAGTGGCAAATTTATTTATCTAGGAAGCAGAATTACAAAGGGTAAGTGATGTACGATATGAAATGTAGGATAGCACAGGGTAGGAAGGAATTCATAGAAATGGAGCATATTTTAAGATCAGATATTAACTATATAAATATTGAGGTATTAGAAAAAGATTACTAAAAGAACATGGTAGAACAAAGTTAGTTGAGGAGAAGAAACGTATTTTGAAGGAATCACAGCGTAGAAGAGTTAGACTACTAGATCATATTTTTAGACATGGGGTATTATGCAAATAGTTGTAGAAGGTAGAGTAGAGAAAGAGGAGGGGTAGGTAAACTCAGATTAGACTATGTAAGTCAGATAGTGGAGGATGTGTGGGATGAATAGCTATAGGGAAATGAAGGACTTAGGGCCTTATTATGCTGCGCTGCAGTGTCGATTTAAGGATTTAAGGATTAAGGATTTAAGGCGGGATTTAAGTCTCAACACTTTTAAAGCTATTCTACTGCACTGTGAAATTTTAACCAGCGTTTTAAATTGATAAAGTTAAATTTGAATTGCCTACACATAAAATAGTAGTAACCGTATGCCAAAGAAATTCTTGCCCATTGCTATATAACCTATACATCTTTGTGAATAGAAATGAAAGGAGTTGTTTGAAATTTTGTATAGATTGTTTAATTCATTGCACGTACGAAGGTTCAGTCACACTTTGGGGATGATGTACCAAGCGTGAATAATGTCATGTCGACAATTTAATATACTGTTAATGTCAACACATATTGTATATACTGATAATATGCTGGAGATAATTTATATATTTATATTTAAAAAAACGGAAATTAAAAATTATTCTAAATATACAGTTTCTACAATAATAAAGATAACCACGCAATATTTTAGTAATATTGATTTCCATTCAATATTCAATGCAATTAATGAATAATTCAATAATAATCAATAAATACGATAAATTCAATAAATTCAATAAAAATATGCAACTTGGACTTCGACCATGTTGGTGTTTAAACGATTAATAAGAAAGATATTATTATAAAAGTTAAGTGTAGTAAAATACATACTATTTCATGAATTTTTATTCAAAAAAGTATCCTCTGTATACCAAATGTCGCCGAAAAGTAATGGTTTTATAGCAGTATTAGTCACAAACATTTTAATAAAATCAAAAAATCGAACACTCAATATAATAGACTATCCCAGACTTGTATTAAAAGTTTTGATATTAGCCCACCGTTAGTACTTGCACAGAGGATATTTTTTTCAATACAAGTTGATAACATAGTCATTACTTTTACTACACTACATTTTTCATACTACAACTTTGTTGTGCAATTATTTGAAAATAAGAACAGAAAATATTCTTGATGAACGAAGTATGAAAATTTAATATAATTGGTTAGCTGTGACAAAACACTGCGTTTGCCATCCCGAAGTGTCAAAATAATCTATACATGTTTTATGGTTTCAAACTACATCATCAATTTTAAAACGCTGGGCAAAATTGCACAGTGGAACAACAATTTTAAAAGTCTGCAGAGTTTAATCATGCAGTCTACACTTCAGGGCAGCGTAATAAGGCCCTTAGAGCAAGAGATGACTAACCTAACTAAAATAATGAAATATTACAATCGTACAGTATTTTGTAATAATTTTAGATGTTAAATGTCAGATCTTACTCGAATATGCAAAGTATTAACTCGTGAGGGACTAGAATACACGGTTCAAGATAATTGCAACCTAATAGTACTTTCGCATTATTACCTATAGTCTATATAATAATTGTGATACCTATTTTTATTTATGGCATTGGTAATATTTCATAGGGTAACAGGTGCGTAGTCTAACATTTTAACTTAGATTTATGTATACGAAATAAAAATCGTGATGTAATTTTTATGCTCTGTTAGGACGATGATTGCATATTGCATACAGTTGCATATATTATCACTTATACTATGTACTACTTCATGAATTTGATTTTATAGAAAGTGTATAGTAACAAATACCGTAACTTAAAGCATTCAGTAGATATCATCTTCGTCATGTGATAGTACTTCTTGGTCGTCTGCTAAATTGAGCGTATATTGATGTTAGTTTCAAACACGTATTCCGATCCCTTCGAATTTTTTCCATGGTTTTAGAATATGTGGGTCAAGATTACCATTTTCAACAAATGAATATATTCAGTTTTATTTATATTGATAATTTGTAGATTCTTTTCACACAAAGAATTGAATAGCATTATAATACTTTCAACTGATATTTTTAGTAGTATAAAATATCACCCAAATACCGTAACTTAAAGCATTAAGTAGCTAGATGCGCATTTCGAAGGCTAAGCTCCAATCTTCAGTAGCACAAGATAAAAACTAAATAAAATACCTTTGTCACGAATCGTGGTTGATATACTATTAAATAAATAAATCAACATGACAGAAGTATTTCTAAAATGGCATATAAATCCATTGACCTATAAATCTTAATATTTTAATACTTTTAGAATTTTTTGAATTTAATATTTTAATAAAATCATCAATATTAGATTTTTCTGTGTCAAAAATTGCAAAGTTATCATATACATATCTAATCCAAACGCTAGGAAAATAAATTTCAGTTTCCTTTAATTTTGTTTCAAAATAATTATAATATAGAATATCACCCAAATACCGTAACAAGCATTAAGTAGCTAGATGTACATTTCATATTATAATTTAATATTCTATATTATAATTTAACACCGTAGTGATAATTTTCAAAATAATTCATAAATAAAATTTAAAAGAACAATAGATATCAGAAATATTAGTAATTTGGAACAAAGTAATAATTCAACTCCAAAATTTGTTAAATTACCATTTGATCCTATAATTGCACGTGGTTTAGATAGTATTTTAAATAAATACAATTTTAAAGTAACATATAATACTTCTAATAATTTTTAATTTTCTAGGAAATCCCAAAGATTTGATTAATTTCAATAAAAAATCTGTTATATATGAAATATCTTGTTCTAGTTGTCCTAAAGTATATATAGGATACACACGTAGACCATTGAAACTAGCATTTAGCTCATTTCAGATAAAATAGAAAAAATAAAAAAGTGCTGTAGCTGAGCATAATTTTGAGTCAGGTCATCCTATACAAATTAGTTCACTTAAATTACTTAAAAATGTTTTAAATTATTCCGATTTAAATACTTATGAAAGTATATACATGCATAAATCTAAACCAAATTTAATGAATTTAGATTCAGGCCCAATTTTACCTTGTTTAATTAATTTATTTAAAAAGAACTATTTTTAAATTCATTTTTATTTTTTTATTTTTAGTTATTTTAGGTTTGACAAACCAATGTTTATTGTTGTTACTTGTCAGTTTCGTTAATTATTAATTTATATTGTTTTAAAAGCTTTATAGGTCATATTATATTCAATTTTTGAAATACTTCTGTCATGTTGACTTATTTATTTAATTGTATAGCAATCACGATTCGTGACAGAGGTATTTTATTTAGTTTTTATCTTATGCTACTAAAGATGGGGGCATAGTCTTCGAAATGCGCATCTAGCTACTTAATGCTTTGAGTTACGGTTTTGGGTGATAATAATAATAATAAATAATAATCTCTATATATTACTTTTTCACTTCTGTGGAATAATATTATTGGTTTATTTTAAGGTATAGAGAAACTGCATTTTCTTCTTCAATACGAGGTCAACGTGATCGACTCAGAGCCTTTCTTTTCCCTCTGGCAATAGGTCAATAAATTAATAATGATGTATCTGCAACACTATATTGTATTGTGGCTGAATGCTGATATTTCTATTTGTGTAATAATTATGATAACAATGGAATGGTATAAAAAATGTTGTTTAGTTTTTATATCAGGAAAATTCGCTATATTATCACAAACTAACGACCGACAGAATAAATTCAATATATTCCATAAGCATGTATCACGTTCAGAAGTTTATTTACGGGGCTAGCAAGGAGGCGATTGATAGAAGCAATAGTCCCTTATGCATATATTCATTCTATTATTCCCTTATTCATTATATACACTCAATAAACTTTAATTAGGCGTATTTTTCAATTAGAAAACAATATCTTGACCCATTATTGCTTTAAAGTTATTGCAGTAATGATATCAAAAAACAGCGAAAATGCGTTTTGGTGTTGAAAATGTGATCTTGCCTTCAAAATGCATATCTAACTTTGCGTTGAGTTACGGTATTTGGGTGATATTCTATACATAACATTATGTAAAAAAATATATTTACTATTATAACTTTGAATACAATTTCACATTCTTAATTAATTATTTATTGAAAAAATGAACTTAGATCCAATCTCTTATAGACGATAGCAGATAATTTTAATTTAACATAATTTAAAATTTTATAGGTACAGCGCTTTCCGAAAAGCCTAGTAGCTTTTACACGCATACTCCATTTTTTCAAAAAATAATTAATTACTAGAGAACCTGAAATCTAAAGTAAAAGAGTTTTGCAACTTTTGTTTTATACAATACATACAGTTATGTATTTTTATACAAAGCAAATCACAACTGCAAATAATCTGAATTGAATATAATTGGGATTACGGATATAATTTTTTGTGCGATATTGTAGATTTGATGGTTTGATTGTGCATAGTAGATTCTTGATTTTGCGATAATTGAATTGGAATTAGTTCAAGCGATTGAAATTCTTACCTATCATGTAATACCTTATCAGGAGAATTATGAGGAGAACAATGGTATCATTAGCAGATTGGAATGAATTTCAACAAGAGATATTACCAGTTTCATGCGATATCTAATTCGGCCACTAAGGAATAAATACGTGATGCAAAGTTTATTGTAACAATCATTTAAATTTCTATAAGCACGGCACTCAATTACGCAAAAAGACAACTCAACAACCCGAAATAATACATATCTATCCAATATAATGTAACTTTTTGTAACAGATAGTGCTTCGAAGTGTGTTAAAATTTTGTAGTTACAGCGCTTTCCGAAAAATTGTGTGTGTGTGTGTTATTTACTTCTTTGTCATTCCAAATTGGTATTATTTGCCATCTATTTGTCATCTTAGTTGCAACTGCTGCAAATTTTGATTTCTAATATTAAGCGCCGTTGCTACATTGTTCTACGTCAATTGTCTTGTGATTAAACCGATAAAAACTAATTGGAAGGAAAATGTGGGTAGAAGAACGTGTATAAACCAGGGCAAATGTTTGGAAATCTTTAGTTAGACAATTGCATGGGCAATCCTGAACCGGATACCGATCCCTTGATTCAGGGGGTCCCTTTTAACTTTTGTGTATTTATTTATTTACAAGCCATGGATAGTGTCAACGAGATGATGAATGACCAAGGAGATGGAATACCAGGATTCAAGAGAACATAGCAACAATATTGCACAAAAAGAAGACAAGCTTAGTATATTCCAGAAGGCTACCAGTTCATCGAAACTCCAGCAAAAGAAGGAAAACAACACGTAATATAGATATCATTTTTGTATACACAATGATAACCAAAATATTAATAAAGTTGATAGTCATATGTCTAACAATAATAATTACGCCAACAGGAGTTTTGTTTTGTTAAAAGATACTGCGAAGAGTAATTTTTGGTGTATGCATTACTATGGCAATTGGTCAATTTGTACTTACGAAAATTCCGGAACTAGGCGAAAATATAATAAACATAAGCAACAATGCCAAGAATAGAATTAAAGCAAAACTTGATTCTGGACAGGTTGCAAACAGCCTGATAAATAACCAAATAATTACAGAAAAGGATATTAAAGCTTACATTCATTCCTTCTGAACACTAGGAATTATAAGAGATGTATTAAAGACAATGTCAGAAGAAGAAATCAAAGAGATTATTGTAGCACCGGCTCCAATTAGAGCAGTAAGAAGTCTGTCAAAACTGAACAACGTATTGCTTTGGGCATATGTATAGTTACTTTCGAGTCGCAAAAAATTCCAAATTACATCTATATTAACGCAAAACTTTGTGTAGTAGAACCTTATATACCATCTATTTGTTGTGCAATGTTTTCAGTGCCTAAGATGCAGACATGATAGAGCCTCATGATAGGGCAGCGTCTCCTCATACTAAAAGCAGGGATTCGGCAGCGTATTTCGCATTTCCGCCAATTTGATTGTTTTTGTACAATATTTTTAGAAAACGTTCCTAAAGGATGTGGCTTTTGAACGGTATATATATATTTTTAATTTTCAATAACATGACGAAAAAAAATCATAACTTTGATCAAAAAACGACGATTTTTGACACGTTTTTTTATAGAGGAGCTACTGAAAATTTTTAAAAAAGTTCGACTGTTCCATAGCAGGACCCCTTGTCTACAATCAGAAAAATATATATAATTTAATTTGCTTTCGTTAAATATTAGTATAACGTTAGTAAACCCTTGCAATCTAGATGAATTCAGCATAAAAACATATGAAATTAATTGTCTTGGGCCATTTTTTGTATAGCGTATTGTAAGTAATTCATAATAGATGGTGCTGGTTTACTAATACATTCTTTATGAAGTATATGTACGTATCAAATATCAAATGGTAATTTAACAAATTTTGGAGGTGAATTATTACTTTGTTCCAAACTACTAATATTTCCGATATCTCTTGTTCTTTTAAATTTTCTTAATATGTTATTAATAATTTTAGGAGAATAGCCATTTTGTACTGCTATATTTCGGATATTATTTAATTCAATATTATATTTATCATTAGATAAAGGAAAATTTAATATGCGGTTAATTAAAAAATTAAAAGCAGCATATTTATGTTGACGACAATGATTTGAATCGTTCCGTATATAGCAGTCCCTATTTGTAGCTTTTCTATATATATGAAACTCTAATATATTATTATTTCTAATGACTAAAACATCTAAGAAAGATAACTGATTATTATTTTCTTTTTCTAAGTAAATTTAATTGAAGGAAATAGAATTTAATATTTGAATAAAATCATTAATATTAGATTTTTCAGTATCAAAAATCGCAAACACGTCATATATATATCTAATCCAAATTCTAGGAAAGTAAATTTCGGTTTCCTTTAATTTAGTTTCAAAATAACTCATAAATAAATTAGCAATAAATGGACTTAAATAATTTCCCATAGCTGTACCTTCTTTCCAGCTGTACCTGCTGGAAACAGCACACCATGCCGATCTATCCTGAGCTAATCCCTTCATCTCCCTATAGCTATTCATCTCAACGTCTTCAACTATCTGACTCACATACTCCAATCTAGGCCTACCTACCCCTCTCTTTCTCTCCACTCTACCTTCTATGATCAATTGCATAATCCCCCCATGCCTAAGAATATGCCCTACTAATCTGTTCCTTTTCTACGAATGCCTTCCTACCCTGTGCTATCCTACACTTTATATCTACCTTGCTTCGATTATCTTTTGTGATTCTACTGCCTAAATAACAAAAATCTGACACTTCTTCGATTCTATTATCTCCTATTGTGATCCTCATTTTTCTACTGCATTCCTTTTTGTCACACCTCATCACTTTAGTTTTACCTATATTTATTTTCATGTTAAAATCCCTAGTCAATACTGCCTGCATACCATTCAATACCCTTTCTAAATTCTTTTCGCTTTCTTCCAATATAGCTATATCGTCGGCGAATCTCAACATATATATTTTCTCTCCCTGTACATTCACACCTACACTATACTCTTCTTTTACTTTGTTTATTGCATCTTCTATATATAGATTAAATAATAACGGTGAAAGTGTACATCCCTGCCAAACTCCCTTCCCTATTTTTGCTACCTCTTCTTCCCCCTCAATTCTAACTAAGGCAGTTTGGTGTTTATATAAGTTAAAAATTATTCTCCTATCCTTATAATCTATACCCGTTTCTTTTAAAATTCTAAACATTATGTCCCAATCTACATTATCAAATGCCTTTTCTAAATCTACAAAAGCTATGCAAGTTACCTTTCCTACCCTCATTCTTTTTTCTACTACTGTTCTTAGTGCTAAAATCGCCTCCCTCGTCCCTCTGTTTTTCCTAAAACCAAACTGATCTTCTCTTAGCCTTTCCTCTACTTTATTTTCTAATCTCCTATAAATAATCTTTAGCAATATCTTCGATGCATGTGATAGTAGACTAATGGTCCTATAGTTCTCACACAAATTAGCTCCTATTTTCTTCGGCATTGTTACTATTCTACTACGCTGAAAATCCTGTGGTACTTCTCCCTTCTCCTATATTTTACAAACTAACGTGTATAATCGCTCCTGCATTTTCCCCCTGCGTGTTTTATTAATTCGGCTGGTATCATATCAATCCCCGCTGCTTTGTTATTCCGTAAATCATTTAATGCTCTATGAAACTCTGACCTAAGTATGCTAGGACCTAAGTCATCCTCATCTATCTGTTCCACACTTTCTAGCTCCTCCATGTCCTGCCTACCTTTATATAAATCTTCAAGATACTCCTTCCATCTTCTAGCTTTTTCCTTATTTTCTGTGAGTTCCTTACCCTGCTTATCACATATAATGTTACCCTTTGGTTTTACTTTAGAAAAATGTGACTTAATTTTCCTGTAGCCCAAATCTACTTTACCTCTTCTCATATCCTCCTCAATATCCTCACAATTTCCTTTTATCCACTCTTCTTTCGCTAGCTTGCATTTCCTATTAATTAAGTTCCTTAGTTCCTTATATTTTTTCTGTCCTGCTTCTGTGTTTCCAATTTTAATTTTCCTTCTTGCTTCTATCATTTCAACTATTTCTTCCGTGATCCATTCCCTCCTACCTGCCCTTTTCTTTGTGCCTAATACTTCATTTGCTGCTGTAGTTAACCCGTTTCTGATTTCCCTCCATTTGCAATCTATGTCGTTCCTAGATGTTCCATTAGCCATGATTTCTACTTTCTGCTTGTACTTTTCACATACATCAGCTAATTTTAACCTATCGACATCTACTCTGACCTGTTTAGACTTCTGTAATTTCTTGAATTTGACCTCTGAGTCCAGGACTACTAAATTATGGTCACTATCAATATCTGCTCCAGGGTAACTCTTACAATTCTTAATCTGGTTCCTAAACCTCTCTTTAACCAGTATGTAATCTATCTGATACCTCCTTATATCTCCTGGCATTTTCCACGTATATATCCTGCGCTTGTGATTCTGAAAAAGCGTGTTTGCTACCACTAGCTTATTCCTAATACATAACTCTACCAATCTATCCCCTCTATCATTACGTGTTCCTATTCCATATTCTCCTACTATTGAAACTTCCTTTCCCTTACCTACTACGGCATTCTAATCTCCGGTTACAATTAGATTATCCTGTCCTTTAACGTTTGCTAACCTAGATTCGATCTCCTCATAAATGGATTCTACCTCCTCATCATCGTGACTTGAAGTTGGCATATATACTTGCACTATAACTGTGTCCGTTGGCTTCGTGTCTAATCTAATAGTTATAATTCTATCACTAACTTGGCAATAACTCTTTACTCTACATCCCAACTTTCTATTCATTATAAAACCTACACCGGTATGCCCATTATCTGATGCTGTGGTTATTAATCTATATTCTCCTGACCACGTATCTACTTGATCTTTCCCCCTAACTTCACTAATCCCTACAATAAGTATGAAATGAAATAAGTATTTAATTATTTGATAGTGTTAGATCTTTAACATTGTTCATAAATTCTAAAGAATTTTTTACAGTGAAACTATCGAAATAAAAATTATTAAGTACATTTGCTAACCATTTCGAAAGTAAATATGTTCGGGAGTTAATAGCACACACTATTGGTCTTACAGATTTACCAGGCTTATGTATTTTTGGTAATACATCCTTGGTATTATAGGATTTGGTATTGAAAGTTTTCGCTTAAGAAAATTAGAAACTTTGATCTGACTTAAACTATATATATATATACACTTGGACAATCCAACAACACATGTACAACGATATTTCATTTTCTCTGTTGAACTACCATCCTAACTGGAAAACATACATGTGACTTTGACTAAGCCGTTATAATACAGTGCGAGTTTTTGTCTCCATAATCTTCGTTATCATTGAATGAATAAGCTTGCCGTGCAGATAATAAGAGTATTTTTATCTGTTTGTGAGCATTCATTTTATTGGATACCCGTTAGATTATTTTGAATTGTTATATTGTTTATACATAAATGCGCATCCTACTTGATCTAGTAGTACAAGTACGAGTAACGTAGAACGTCATGTAGGTACTGTTACGGATTGTAAGCCAAATGGTTTAAATTAGCATGTTACTATAATTAAGTCCAATTGGCTACCATTAATTATTTAATATTAGTTATATGAACAGACAATATAACGCACACTGTTAGCAAGAGAGAAAAGTAAAAAAAATCACAGCATGAGAGTGGAGATTTCACTAGAAGATTTACTGTAATTCCAAAGATACAGAGGAAGTTATGTTATGATGTAATTGTATGACACATGTCTTATATTTTATGAATGCAAAAGACTTTAAAAGGATGGCTAATGTAATAAATGTATACCTAAAATCTATTTTAAAAACTATTTCTGTTTCTCACTCTATACTCGTATATATCCCCCAATCTATTCTACTTGTTAGACAATTTTTTTATATATTGCATAGACAAGGCATTTAATAGTAGGTACGCATTTCGAAGGCTACGTCCCCATCTTTAGTAGCACAATATTAAACTAAATAAAATACTTCTGTCACTTAGAGTGATTGTTATACGATTGAACGAAACGTAAATATGACAGCACTTTCTATCTTTCTACGATCTCTGACATACATAGTATGACCTATGAATAGCTGATAATAGAAAATATTAGTATAGAATATCACCCAAATACCGTAACTCAAAGCAATAAGTAGCTAGATGCACATTTCAAAGGCTAGGTCCCCATCTTCAGTAGCACAAGATAAAAACTAAATAAAATACCTCTGTCACGAATCGTGATTGCTATACAATTTTTTAAAATAGAAAATATGATCAACATATGCATGTAATAACAATATAATTCAGGGCTAGCCGAACTAAAATAACTAAAAATAAAATTAGTGTATTAAATAAATTAAATAGAGAAGAGGATATTTGTATTTAATTTATGAATATATATACTTTCAAGCATTCAACTCAGAATAATTCATAACACATTTAAGAAATTTATGTGAATTAATGCGATCTATATTATGTTCGGCCAGAGCACTTTGATCACAGCTAAATTTAATTTAATTATGAATTATTTCACTATTATATTATAAATCTCCCAAGGTTTTTACTAGAGTTGCGTAAAAAGTATCCGAACCCGTTATCCGACCTGGGTGCGGGTCGGGTTAGTGTGAATATTTGTTGGGTCGGTTCAGGTTACCAACCCGACTTTTACAGATCGACCCGGATTTTACGGGTCGACAAATGAAGCCGTACTAGAGTTAGTATGGGAGAAGAGAAGTATTTGGAGAGTATTACAGCGCAGGAGAGCTAGACTAGTAGGTCACATTCTTAGACATGGGGTATTATGCAATTAGTTATAGAAGTTAAAGTAGAGGGAAAGAAATAGGTAGGTAGGCCTACATTGGAGTATGTGGGTGGACGCTAGGATGATGAATAGCTATAAAGAGATGAAGGAGTTAGTTCATAATAAATCGGCGTGGCGTGTTGTCTCCAACCAATCCTTAGGATTGAGGACTCTTTAACTAACTAAAGATTCTCACGCTTTTTCTATATATATCGTTGTTTGTTTGTAATATTACTCTAAGAATCCAAATATAAAATATAGAAATTTATGTAATATTATTTTCTATTTATATATTTTTTATTATAAAACAACATTTTTTTACAAATTTGACAGGAATCCATAAATAAAATAATGACTTCATGTAATCATTCAAATTAATATATTTTACGTTAACAAAAATAAAATGTCCTGATTGAGTATACATATGCATCTATGTGAGCTTAATTTTGATAAATAATTATATTTAATATATCATTTATAATAGTATAGAATATCACCCAAATACCGTAACTTAAAGCATTAAGTAGCTAGATGCGTATTTCGAAGGCTATGCCCCAATCTTCAGTAGCACAAGATAAAAACTAAATAAAATACCTGAGTCACGAATCGCGATTAATATACTATTAAATAAATAAGTCAACATGACAGAAGTACTAAGTGAACTAATTTGAATAGGATGACCTGATTCAAAAATATGGTTGGCTACAGCACTTTTATCTTATAAAACATAAAATTAAATAATAAGTCAACATCTTGTGCTACTGAAGATCGGGGCATAGGTTTCGAAATGTACATCTAGCTACTTAATGCTTTAAGTTACGGCATTTGGGTGATATTCTATACTATTATTTAACACCGTAGTGATAATTTTTTAAATATGAATTTTATGCTTTACATATAATATGTAAATCACAAAATTATTTAATTAACTGACTTAATTATAACATAGCTTACTGAAACAGTTTATTGCCATAAACGACCAGTCTGTAATATATATCTACAGTCCATTATAAGGGAATGCAATCATATTGAATAATTATGTCAATTCCATAGAAATCTTCAAATAACAGAAATTCTTAGAATAATTTAAGAACGAAAGAAAAGTATATACCATAAAAGCATGTTTTAGATTTCATGATCAAATATTATATTAATACCAATACTCATCTTATTTGACAAGATTTTATGATATACTTATTTTTATTTATACATATTAGACACTGGAAATATCTATTTTATATTAAGTAGATATTTTCAGTATATATGGATGTGAAGATATTTGTCTGATATAAATTATTAACCCGCGAGAGGTCGCACGGGGTATATAATGACCCAAGTCGTGTGAATCTGTAGATATTTTTACAATACTTTAAGAGGGACTCCCCACATTTTAGGTATTTTTTCTCAAGTGTTTTTACATTAACCTCTGCAAGAATTCAGTTCCCTTAGTTTTTTTTTTGGCGAATAAAGCGACATATATTCCAAGAACACGCAATACTCCGTTTATCGTTACCAAATTTGTCAGTTGATTAAAAATCAAAAATAAAAATAATCTTTGGATTTGATCTTGAAGAAAGCGAAGAACCTCTTGTAAAACGTGCTAGAGGAAGATGTGACATATGTCCAAGGGTACGAGATTGAAAAACAACAAAATCTTGCTGTCTCTGCAATTATATGCTTTGTTCAGAGCACATGAATTACATATGCGAGAATTGCAAAGGAAATTTGGGACAAGATGATATTTTCGAATAAATTTGTATTATATTATTTGTTTTCTATATGTTCAACAATAAATTAATACAAGATAATATATATTGCATTTTATTTCCTGCGTCTGGCGATTTTATTACTGGGGTCAAAATATACCCCAAGCGACCTCTAACTATGTTTATGCATGCGCGACCTCTCCCGGGTTAAATGAAATTTTAGCATATATTTTCAGAGACAAGAATTTATACACTACTTATAACTTATCCTATATACATATAATTCATTACATGTTTATATACTGAACAGTCAGTTGTGTATAGAAGGTGGAGGATGGGTCATATTGTTTGTTGTATAGTTACGAATTTTCGTGTAATTTATTTTTACATCCTATTTATAATTATAATAGATATTGTGTTGTGATTCTAAATTGTAATATTGATATATTATTAAATCTAATTATGTATTGTGCTAATATAAATTCCAAATCTTGTTTAATAAAGTAATAAGAAAACGCATTGTACTTGGTTAACAATATTGTTTTTACATATTAATGATCTAAAATTGTACGAGTACAATTGACTTATCGATGAATTTAAATGTGCTCAGTTTCTCAAGGTAAATGATGTTCATTTTGAAATCAAACAAAAAGAAGTGCTTGTGTTGAAGTATCAAACAATATCAACAGTATTTTAAATGGAATGCTATATAGTTTTTTTATTCTGCTTAAATTGTTTCTAATTGCTTTACAGCGATCGATATACCCACCGTATATTCTCCATTTGAAAGCAATCCGAAAATCATTTCGACTCAAACCGCTTTGTCAAAGCTTTGAGAAAGCGATTTGAATCGGACCAATTTTCGAATTGTTTTCAAATGGAAACTAATACCCAGCTATATTACTATTGCACTTATGAATATTTGTTTTTAGAGATGAATTTATTTTAGTTTAAAATCATATTCGTTTATATGCATACATTCCTGTATTTTAATATTTACAGATTTTGTCCATTTTTCCAAGTCTAATATACCCATGGGATGTCCCGCTGCTGGGCCTATGGTTGGGTTTGTTACAAGACATTTTAATTCCTGTCAGTTTAGGATTAATGGACAGTCGTTTTTGCGAATGGGTATCGGAAGTATATCGCTGTAGAGAACGAAGGAAAGCACAGGACAAAGTGCCGCATGGTAAATATTAATTCAGAGAAAATACAGAGAAAAGATTCAACAATTGATTTGATTCTTTTAAATGTAATAGTATTATGTTATATTTTGTTCTTAATTTTAAGTTATATACTTTTAAATAGTTTTGTCGTCGATCACAGAATAAACCATAGTCATCATAGATTTAATACCCATTCGATTTAAGTACCAAATCATTCATATAATTAAATTGCAAGCCCTGTTTTATTGGACAGTTGTTTTAAAGAACCCACTGTAGCTTTTGCTCTATTTTTTATAACTTTGTATTCCATAGTGATCATATAAAAGTAACAATGCAAAGATGCAAACCTTGTGATTAAAATGTTAAATGCAAATTTAAAGTAGTCGTTTTAGAACAGGTTCAAGACCCGGTCCGTTTCAAAATTACATATATTTTGTCACATAATTAATATTTGTATATACTTTATTATAATAATAAACAAGTGATTTATTTTTGGAATATTTTATGGAAAATCTAAAAAATGATATAAGAGAAGAAAAATCGAATTCCTTTTATTGTCATGCGTTTCATTTGAATTTGTCAATTACTTCATATTGATAATTTATTTATATTCACCTGCATATTGTGACCGAGGATGGTAAATTCCTATAAATATGGGGTCAGGTAGAAGAAATCGAAAATGTGTATGGTCAAATTCCTACAAACGCCTGTCGTCCATCGCCTTCCTCTTGCATGAAACACTTATTTCTTGCACATGTAACTTTGTTTCCTCGGAGTGATCATGCAATAAAATGCAGGCTTCTGCATTCTGAATTTCTGTACTTTCATTAACTGGGTCATCTGGGGGTCATCTGCGTCATTGTTAATTGGCTAATTGTCACGATCGTTAAATATATGGGAACCTATATCTATGTCTTCTTCTTCAATGTTTAATTTCAATTGGAAATATTATAGGAAGGCTTATAGGAATTTACATGTAGCTTTGTAGGAATTTGACCATCATTAACTCGACTACCTGAAAATTATAAGAATATGTATACACCCATTGTGACTATAGTTAGATTTTTGGATGCATAATAAAAAATTAGTATAGGAAATTTAATAGCATCAAAAATCATTTGCATTAATGAACACAAAATGCTCACGCCCACTACTGAAAATATTACCGTAATTTGTGTAACACGAATTAGGTAATAATCTGAAAATTAAATATTCTTCTTTGTAATACTCTAATATCCAATATTTTATTTACAATGTTTTGTTATTTATTTTCCCGAAAATTTTCATGTCAAATCTGTAATTTGCTCATTTCGAACCTAATATAGTATAATATGGATACATCCAGATCTTACAAAACATGGATTCTGTATAAAGCAAATGTAGTACATAGAAAAAGTTCGTTGTAGGTATATATTGACAATATATAGGGAAACAATATCTAAAGTATTTTTCATGTGCTCTTTTTTGCCAGGTATATACAAAAATAAAAATCTTCAGCACACGCCTTGCTAAAAGAAATTTAGAAATACCAATCTGTTCAATAACTTGGTAGTAGACCGGTGGTAGACCGGTGTTTACATATCATTTTACATTTTCGAACCTTACATATCATTTTATAAAGAATTATGTAAGATTCTATATGCTTCAAGCAGATAATTCTACAAACTTCACCGTTATATTTATTTACAAAAATGCATACATTAATTTAAACTCAGGCTAGGAGTTAAATACCATGATTATTGCGTGATTTCAGATAAGTGTTACGCAAAAGTTTCTGTGCTATTAACTTATTCTATTTGTACTGTAACCACTTTGTATTTCAATTTAATGCATTAGTGGAACGGAAATAAATACTTCATCGTTCCGATTTCATTATTCTAGATAATATGATGAGCTATATTACAAAAATATTGATTCTGAATATTGTACAACGATCTTGATAAAAGTCTGTTAGTCAGTGGCGGCTCGTACCATTTCAATCTGAGGGGGGGGCGCATTTCTTAAAAAATAACATAATAGTGAGAAATCTTACCTAAAATGGATGCAAAAAGATTAAATTCAATCATTTCTTGAAGGTGAATTCCACTCTTCTATCTTTCATTGTATAAACTTTTCCAAAACTTTTTCGTTAAAATTGTAAATATCTCGCACCACATTTTATTAATACACATCCATCGCCAATGCGTTTAAACGATCATTACCCATAGCATTTCGCAAAAAAGTCTTGATTCTTTTAAGTGTGGAAAAACAACGCTCTGATTCAGCAGTGGTCATCGGGGTTGTTAAAATAATTTTAAGTATTTTTATAGTTTCCGGGGAAGTTTCACTGAGATTATTTTGTAGCGATAACGAAAGAAAATTTGTGGCTCCAATTATTTGATAAAAATCCGGACGCGAGTAAATGACTTCTAATTTAGTTTTTAATCTGGTTTTATTCAAAAATTGATATGCATGACACACGGTTTCCAAAAGGTCCACTGGAAATTGTTTAGAAAATGTTAGCATCGATTTCGTGTTAAATAAATCAGCGGCTTGTAGATGGCCACGATATGAGAATCTGTCCTTCATCTGTGTTATAATTTTTTTTGTAAATGTTTCTTGTAAAACGCCGCGTAAATGTCCGGTTTTGAGCACTCCTTGCATAAGTTTGCGATAAATTTAAATCAGGTAATGGCTTAACTAATTCTTTAATTTTTACTTTGTCCACAAGAGCAAGTCTACAAAATAGTGTCTACAAAACACTATTTTCAATAAAGAACTAAAACTATTCATTTTTATTAAATTATTTCTATTAAATATATTCTTGGAGAAACACGTGGCAAAATTGTACATACCTAACTCACATAGCAAATGCAATTATATTTACATCAATTTTACTGTATACTAGGCTTCTGTGTTAGAACGCTAAAGAATCGTAGCCTAGAACAGCACAAACAACCATATATATTCTCGCTGTACAAGCAGCGTGACGTCACGTTGCTATGACTCATCCAAAGCCACTGGAATGTTGCACACTAGTCGTAATATAGTACAAGCGGACCGAAGAAATAGAGAAGACATACTGCATACGGTCGCTCTCACCGATCGCTTGCAATAGAGTGAGATGAGTGGCTGGAGACGCTGGAATTTGTACTACATATTAACGATATAGCTATATTGCGAAGTATATGCAGTATAGCTATATAGCTATACTGCATACCGTCGCTCTAATTCTAGCGCTTCCAATAGATAGGGCCTATGCATTTGACTGGTACTTGCTAGCTGCCATATCGTGGAGTCATGAGTGTTATGTATATTCGCGGCGCAAACTTTCTCTTTTAGGAAAAATAATGCCGAGATAAAATATCGCAATACAATTATATATATACGGTGATGCGCTCAACTTTCAGGAGGGGCGCGCGGCCCTGCGGCCTGCATAAGGAACCGCCACTGCTGTTAGTACACAATGATTTTATAAATCAGTGGATTCAAATCTATTAGAAATTAATGCTTACTTATATAGAATTATAATATGAAAATAAATATAAATAGGTAGCGCGATGGTAGAAAGGCACTTTAAAAAAAGGGAAAATTTGAAGTCTAATAATGTCTTAAAAAAGGCGTTAGGAAAACATTAAAGATTTACAAATTGGAACATAATTTTAGGCGAAGGTATTATGCAAGTAGTTATAGAATGTAAATTAGAATATATGAGAGAAGTAGAAAAGCCTACGAATAGGTACCTCGCTCATATTTTGAATTATTCCGAAACAATGAAAGATTTTATGTTGATCTGTCAATAATTTCACATGCACAAAATATATAATAGTCTATACGTTTTAAATACCTTGAGAGGCCATTATGTATTGTACATCCCTGCCTCACATTCTTTTCTATTCTTGTTACCCCCAAAATTCTAACTAGAGTAGTTTCATATTTATATAAATTGATAATAATTCTCCTTTCCTTATAATCTATGCCCGTTTCATTTAAGATTCTAATGTCCCAATCTATATTATCGAATACCTTTTCTAAATCTACGAAACCTATGTTTTTCCTACTCTCATTTTTTTCTACTACTCTTCTTAACGCTAAAATATAGCCTCCCTCGTCCCTGGTCTAGTGCCACCTCGGACGTCGGATTAATTTGTCCCATTTCGGGTACTTGCCTAAGACATACCTGCAATGTGTGCCATTTCGGGGCGCTCGTCTCTAGCACCGGAGCACCTGCTGGGGACAGTCTCGCTATAATCCCCCTAGAAATAATCCCCTTAATCCCATATATCGCATGCACCGTTACTCTCTGTCAGGTAGGACGTTGGTATGTTCAGGTCAGCTTCAGGTCAGGTCAGATCTCTAATAATTTCTGTATAATATTTATCGTATGTGGATATGTAATACAATTTCATTTATTCTTATTCTAAAAATATTAAAAATATATTCAAATAAAATTCACAATATGAAATAAGCAAGCACAACCTACTTAGAAAGGTAGTAGACATTCTTGTATTTGATTCTGTCAGCGGTGCTAGAGACATGTTTGGGAATTAGTATACCTCTATAAGCCGATTATAATTTATGCGGATCGGTGCTAGTGAGCAGCGTCCCCATTTTGAGCTTCCTGACCATTTATGACCAATAATTCTGTCCTGACCATATATTTATAATTTCTTTGGATATATTGCAATATGGATAATTAATAGAATACAATCTCTAATTGCATTTTTATTGCCGCAACATTGCTGGATAACTGAACGAAATAATAATTTATTTATAGTTAATGATCGCGCACGAAATGGCACTGTCCTCATAAGAACTTTTTTTAATCGCCCGAATTAGCACCAAAAACAGCTTTTTTCATGATAACGCCCGAGATGGAGACGTCCAAAGTGGGAAAATACGTCGTCCCACGCGGGAGGATAAAACCGAATATATTTTCCGTTAACCTTTCTTCCACTCTGGTATATAACCTGCTATAAATAATCCATTATAATATCTTTGATGAATGCGATGGTAGATTAATGCTCCTATACTATACTATACTATACTATAGCATACTAAACTATGCTCTACTACTCATATAATTAATTAGTTCCTACTTTCTTCGTCATTGTCATTATTATATCACGCTGAAACTTCTGTATTACCTCTCACTTATCATAATTTATCAAACTTGTACAAAATTGATGTGAAGGGGAGGTCTTAAGCGTTAATCCGCGGAAGTCCGCTCTCGTACCTCATTCCCGATACAGTTACCCTATATTTACCTAAGATTATAATGACGATGTCTTTTGCGTATCAAAATGTAGTATAGTCTGTCTCATTGAATAGTCTTAGTAGTAGCTAATATAGTAGTAATACTATCGCAAGCATACTATCTAAAATATATTTGTATTGTTTTAGAGATCCCCTTGAAAACCGTTGCGTCTTGCAGATGTTCTCGCAATGTAAAATCTAATTCTGCAGAAAAATCGACCAATTCTCTAAATATTCCACGATTTCCCGATTCCTCATTCTCGCGGTGACCTCTGAGAGCTAATTCAAAATCACTGCAAAATTTCACGCAACAAATAATGCGTTTTAAAATATAGCGATTCTTCCTCACTTGTTCGTTATATTCTATTACATGTTTGCGATATGCAGAACTAAGTTGAGTCATGATGTTTACGTTGCCAAGTAAAGCCAACTGTGCGCATGAACTGATATTGACTTGAGATGAATCATACTTTCTTATTTTATCAGGAAGGTGATGCAAATCTTTCATACCTATTCTGGCCCAATTCCGATCCATTCCAGTTGCTGCAGGGTTGTAATTTAATATACATGGAAAGCAGTACAATAGGTTGGAAACTTCACAACCACATATCCATGTATTTTTTTTTGTAAATCTCTCTTGAAAATCGCCGCGTAAATGTCCGGTTTTGTTCACTCCTTGCACAAGTATGCGATAAATTTAAATCAGGCAATGGCCTACCTAATTCTTTAATTTTTACTGTGTCCACAAGAGAAAGTCTACAAAACTCTATTTTCAATAAAGAACTAACACTATTCATTTTTATGAAGTTATTGCTATTAAATATATTCTTGGAGAAACACGTGGGAAAATCGTATATACGTAACTACACAGAACAATGCAACTGTCCTATCTGGCTATTCTATTTTTAAAATTATCACTACGGTGTTAAATTATAATATAGAATATCACCCAAATACTGTAACAAGCATTAAGTAGCTAGATGTACATTTCAAGCACTATGCGCCCATCTTCAGTAGCACAAGTAAAACTAAATAAAATACCTATTCTATATCAATTTATATATATATATATATACTCTGTATATATATACTACTCTGTTCTCTGTTCTCTCTGAACTTCTCTCTTGGGACGCTAAAGAATCGCGGCATCCAATAGATGATATACTGCATCGGTCGCTCTCACTCTATTGCTTGCAAAGGTCTTAATATTAGGACCATATCATGAAATAAAAGAGAATCGTAAATAAAGTAATTTGGAAAATACATCCATGTAGTTATATTAATTCAGAGTCTGTACGATATATTTTATTGTGACTTTCATTACATGGCAATTTATTGACCTTTTAATGATATTATAAAATTAATGTTTATTTATTGTAGTTCTTAAATGTATATTTTGAATTTATTAAAGATTGTCTTAAAGAACTCGTACCACCGTAATTCCCTCCAACGGAACAAGCTCATTTTAATTTAATTATTCTGTTTTTATCTACCGATATACCAATGCAAAACCAATTTTATACCATATTTTGATTCCTAAACATGTTCTTTTAAATAAAATTAGGATATTAGCATTGCACGGCGTTATAGTTAGGCGAATACTAACTTGCGCTGATCGTAGGTTCGAATCCCACCCGGGATGATATTGTGAATCCCTGAAATGTGCATGGATTAAGAGAAAGTAATGATACGGTATGATATACATAAAGCTTAAGCCATAGAGATGGGAGTGCCTTCAGGGCAATTCTTATAAAATAAAATAAAATAGGTTCACTGATAGTTTGACCTTCATGATCACTATATTACAGCACTTCCTGAACCACGAAACTTGCTCAAAAACGATTTCATTCAAACCTCCTCCGATTCTTTTTTTTCCGATACAGTTGTATAGCTGTATTTTTCTATGGTACAGTGTTAATTATTTTTATTGATGGACAATTAAACTTAATTATCCTTTAGATATTATTAAGTATTATTGATTTCTAATATGATAAATATATTATTAAAAGTAGTATATTTCTACGAGGAATTCTTGAACGATTTGATGATTGATCATCACATAATTTCAAGGATGGTAAATTCCTATAAATATGGGGTCAGGTAGAAGAAACCGATAATATGTATGGTCAAATTCCTACAAATGCCTGTTGTCCATCGCCTTCCTCTTGCACGAAGCACTTATTCCTTGCACATGTAACTTTGTTTCCTCGGGGTGATCATTCAATAAAATGCAGGCTTCTGCATTCTGAATTTCTGTACTTTCACCAACTGGGTCATCTGGGTCATTCTTAATTGGGTAATTGTCACGATTGTAAAATACATGGGAACCTATATCTATGTCTTCTTCTTCAATGTTTGATTTCAATTGGAAATATTATAGGAAACCTCATAGGAATTTACATGTACCTTTGTAGGAATCTGACCATCATTAACTCGACTACCTGAAATTTATAGGAATATGTATACACCCCTTAATTTGATGATTGTATACTTGGTGTAAAGAGTGATCTTTTCAATAAAAAGATGAGTTGAGATATTGCAACAAGTTTCAATATATACAAATCGGCAATATTGAGATTTCAAACTTGGGTATTCCTATTGTGAGTATATAATTATATTTACCGAGATGTGGGACTACAATTTTTAAGTAGAGTGTGGGGGCGTTCTTATAAAATTATTTACATAAACACTAGAAATTTAATTAACATTATTTAAGTACCTAAACAATGACATTGTTGAAAATTGACATGTTATAAATATATTAAAATTTATCTTACTTCAGACTAACTTTTCAAAAATTTTACTAAAGTATTTAATGTTAAAATCGTCCAAAATAATATTGATATTTTAAAATGTCAGTGTGTATGAAATTCTGGTGATGAAGTAAAACGATGTTTATGTTCTATAACGTAAATATATTTAATAAATAAAATGTTACATGATGTGTTTTTATGTAGACCATTATTTTAATATATTCTCAGTAAATTTAAGATAATGCATCCCAAATTACTAATAATCTAGGTCATTTCATACAGTTTTTTTCCATATTTCATATATTAGTTAGTTAAAGATTCCGGAATCCTAAAGATTGGTTGGAAACAGCACGCCATGCCGATCTATCCTGAGCTAATCCCTTCATCTCCCTATAGCTATTCATCTCAACGTCTTCAACTATCTGACTCACATACTCCAATCTAGGCCTACCTACCCCTCTCTTTCCCTCCACTCTACCTTCTATGATCAATTGCATAATCCCCCCATGCCTAAGAATATGCCCTACTAATCTGTCTCTCCTACGCTGTAACACTCTCCAAATACTTCTCTTCTCCCCTATTAACTCTAGTACAGCTTCATTTGTTACTTTATCTTCCCAACCAATCCTCATCATCCTCCTATAACACCACATTTCAAGTGCTTCTAATCTACGCTTCTCTTCCTTTCCTATAGTCCACGCCTCACACCCGTACAGTGCTACACTCCAAACATATACCTTCAGTAATCTTTTTCTAATACCCAAGTCAATATTTGATCTTAAAATCTGTTCTTTTTCTACGAATGCCTTCCTACCCTGTGCTATCCTACACTTTATATCTACCTTGCTTCGATTATCTTTTGTGATTCTACTGCCTAAATAACAAAAATCTGACACTTCTTCGATTCTATTATCTCCTATTGTGATCCTCATTTTTCTACTGCATTCCTTTTTGTCACACCTCATCACTTTAGTTTTACCTATATTTATTTTCATGTTAAAATCCCTAGTCAATACTGCCTGTATACCATTCAATACCCTTTCTAAATTCTTTTCGCTTTCTTCCAATATAGCTATATCGTCGGCGAATCTCAACATATATATTTTCTCTCCCTGTACATTCACACGTACACTATACTCTTCTTTTACTTTGTTTATTGCATCTTCTATATATAGATTAAATAATAACGGTGAAAGTGTACATCCCTGCCGAACTCCCTTCCCTATTTTTGCTACCTCTTCTTCCCCCTCAATTCTAACTAAGGCAGTTTGGTGTTTATATAAATTAAAAATTATTCTCCTATCCTTATAATCTATACCCGTTTCTTTTAAAATTCTAAACATTATGTCCCAATCTACATTATCAAATGCCTTTTCTAAATCTACAAAAGCTATGCAAGTTACCTTTCCTACCCTCTTTCTTTTTTCTACTACCGTTCTTAGTGCTAGAATCGCCTCCCTCGTCCCTCTGTTTTTCCTAAAACCAAACTGATCTTCTCCTAGCCTTTCCTCTACTTTATTTTCTAATCTCCTATAAATAATCTTTAACAATATCTTCGATGCATGTGATAGTAGACTAATGGTCCTATAGTTCTCACACAAATTAGCTCCTATTTTCTTCTGCATTGTTACTATTCTACTACGCTGAAAATCCTGTGGTACTTCTCCCTTCTCATATATTTTATAAACTAACCTGTATAATCGCTCCTGCATTTTTTCCCCTGCGTGTTTTATTAATTCGGCTGGTATCATATCAATCCCCGCTGCTTTGTTATTCCGTAAATCATTTAATGCTCTATGAAACTCTGACCTAAGTATGCTAGGACCTAAGTCATCCTCATCTATCTGTTCCACACTTTCTAGCTCCTCCATGTCCTGCCTACCTTTATATAAATCTTCAAGATACTCCTTCCATCTTCTAGCTTTTTGCTTATTTTCTGTGAGTTCCTTACCCTGCTTATCACATATAATGTTACCCTTTGGTTTTACTTTAGAAAAATGTGACTTAGTTTTCCTGTAGCCCAAATCTACTTTACCTCTTCTCATATATATATGTATATATATTTTTTTTCCAAAATTGTAGAGTCCGTCCTTATATAAAACGATATCAGGGTAACAATAGAAATACAAGATAAATCAAAACTTAATATTTCGTGATGTATATATTTTTCTCTATTTTAAGTCAATAAACGTATTAAATATTTATACAAATTATGACCCAAAAACCGTAACTCTAAACATTTATATTACACCTATAGAGCAGTTAAAACTTCAATTTACTATATATTATGAACAACATATTTCGCTAACAATCACTATTTTACATATAGTTCACTTTTAAAAAAAATATGCCATTTTTGAAATACTTCTATCATGTTGACTTATTTATTTAATAGAATATCAATCACGATTCGTGACAGATGTATTTATTTAGTTTTAATCTTGTGCTACTGAAGATGGGGGCGTAACCTTCGAAATGTACATCTAGCTACTTAATACTTTAATTTACGGTATTTGGGTGATATTCTATGGTATACTATATAGTTCACTATTTTATATATAGTTTCAATATATGAAGAATGTGAATTACTCAACATAAACAAGATCTGCGTATGTTTAATATAGTGCATATATATTTTATATACAGGTAATAATTCTAAGATTATTTTAGATTTTCTAAATAAATTAGAGACAAAAAAATTAAAATAATCATATTTAATAAGCAACGATTTTTTTTAATTCTAGTGGGATTGGATGGCAAGTTCCGACATTTTGGAAGCCAACCTCAGAGTTTAGAGATTACACAGTTATCGTCCAGAAACGTACAACATGAACACAAATTTCCCATCACGAATGGGTCTTTGTATACCAGCATTGATGGCAGACCCTTTATTCATAATTACCGAAGACCTAAGAGTATGTTTTAAATTATTTATTAACCATTCGCAATTGAAATTTTATTCACAATATTGGACTATCCTTCTGTTGATAATCTAAAAGTACATAAAATGAGAACACAACATATACATGCTACGCTCTCCAAAAGTCGTACATTCTCAAAAATTGTATTTTCAGGTCCATATAATCATAATTAACACCCCCATGATCAAATAGTATCACATCCTGTACTCTCAACTCAGTAAATTTTATAATGTGAAGAAATCTGTAATTTATTAAATATAGAGCAGACTAAAAACACATTCTTAGATTAAATATACAGATATATAATGATATAGGAAAATCTGTGTAATCTATACATTCCTATACTAATATATACGCTTCTTTTTCTTGCATTAATCTCTTATGCACTATAAGTAATGAGTAGTAACTATATAACGAATGCTAACGCAAGCGACAAAATCGTGCCCAAAGGATAGAAAACAATTTTTAGAACTACATGGTCTTACTAATTAGAAAACAACATCTAATCTAAAAACGAATGGTGGTGAAGATACGAACTAATAATACGTTGCTATATTATATATTATTAACAAATGTAATGAAATATCTGCATTTATTTGTCTCAGGACTCGTTTGCAAATTACACGCGTATTACGTTAGGCATGTAAATAATAGGTCATCTACTGCAATTCACCGTTAGCCATAAGATGTAAGAAATACTAAGAAATGTGTGTGTAGTTTGTGCAACATAAATTATGTGATCAAATTACAAGAGACAGAGAATGCGGTGTCGAACAATAATTATATAATAGTATAGAATATCACCCAAATACCGTAACTTAAATCATTAAGTAGCTAGATGTACATTTCAAGGGCTATGTCCCAATCTTCAGTAGCATAGGATAAAAACAAAATAAAATACCTCTGTCACGAATCGTGATTGATACAATATTAAATAAATAAGTCAACATGACACTAGTATTTCAATAGTATATTGATATATATTAATAGTATATCAATCACGATTCGTGATTTTATTTAGTTTTTTATCTTGTGCTAGTGAAGATGGGGCATAGGCTTCGAAATGCGCACGTAGCTACTTAATGCTTTAAGTTACGGTATTTGGGTGATATTCTATTGTATTATTTAACACCGTAGTGAAATTTTTAAAATAATGATATAATATTTATTATAGATATGCTATACTTTTCCAATGTTTATTTTATAAATAAGTGAGAAAATGGGTCCTTGAAGTAAGGTTTTCCTATCATTTTTCATAATTTAACTGAAAATCATTTTAAATCATAATAAATATTATATTGTAATAAATAAATAATATTATAAGTTATAGCGATTTTTTGCCAGCTCCCATGCAAGTTGGCATTTATATTTATTTTTGTGAACTTACCAAAAAAATTCTTTTCTGTGATTTTGCTGTTACAGCTTAGTATATTGCTAAACGAATTATTTTTATATCTAAATAATTGTTGATGTTATAAACAATTCATTGTTTTCAATGAAATAATAACAAGTAGGCAAAAAATAACATTTTTAATTGGAAATTAAAAAATGATAAGTCCTTATTCTTACACTTACTATCTTCACAATATAAGTATACATAACAAACGTCAGACATTGCAAATTAGTAAGCTCGAATATAAAAATATTAAATTTATTATTATATATTTGTAAATAAATAAAAGAACATAAGTTGAGTAGAAAATACACAACATCTACTTGTTGCGTAATTTTACAAATAGCAATATCCATTACCTTAGCGAATATTTATGGCAATTTATGTTTTCGTGAGTTATATGATTGGTTAGAGATATTACTGCAGATATTAGTAGTGGACATAATAAGTCTTACTACACAGCTACTCATATATATATATATATATATATATATATATATATATATATATATAGGTAATTTTTTTCCAACTGGCGAACGTCCGTGCACCGATAACCGCTGCACAGACAGCAACAACCAATAAGATATTGCATAAAGGATGTTTACATGTGAACGTTTTAGAGGCTGTACTCCAGGGCTGTAAGATGAGTGCGCATACCCTTGCAGCCGCGGACGTTCGTCAGTTGGAAACAAATTACCAATATATATATATATATAATAAAACACATGTAGTATACTACAGCAACTCGCAGAAGACGACAGCTATCACTCTGTGACGTAATGTTTATAGGATAATTATGATCACATTTCAAGTCGATGATCAAGGAAACTATATACACTTCTATGTTAAAGCGATGACCAGAGCATTAGCATTAATATGATAAATAATTAAGACTAAAAAGAAAATTTTAGCGAAAAGTTAAAATGTGAGATGCTACTTTACATTTAAAACACAATTTAAGATTTGAACCGATTCATTCTTATTGCAATTTAATACATAATCCATTAACTTAAAGTATATTTCATTACATTAAGGTGTATTAAAGCATCAAAAGTAATAGCTGTTATGAGCACACATGAATTTATAGCAAATAGTATAATTACTTGTTCTAAAACTCTAATTACATTTATTATTCTCATTCATCGGGGTCGATTTACATTTCAAATAATTGTGTTAAGAAATCATAATTTGGTTTAAAATAGTAGTAGACTATGCATAACTGTAATACATAATGCATACATAACTTGGAATAACTAACTGTCTAGACGGTCGTCCGAGAATATGGCTTATGTGGCATTGGCAACAACGTACATATGAGCAGCAAGAGTCTAGAAATCTGCTAAAATTTGCTCAAATCTGCCGTGCCACCAATAGCTCAAACACCGCCATCTTTGGACGGATTCCGTATATGGTAGCAACCCCTGCTAATGGGCTTAACTCGAAAGGGATTAAAATTAACCAAGGATGATACATCTGTAAATTTAATTTAACAAAGACATAGTTTAGATAATGATAAATGCGTCTTTAACAAATTTTCTTTAAATAATGTTTTGTTTTATATTTATTATTTGATATTGGCACAATTCCTTTGTTTACCAATCTGTCCTCGCCAATTCAGTTTTCATATGTATTTTAATTCTGCTTAAGTCAGCAGTATTTGTGCGTTACTGCAAATAATTTTGCAGTTTAATAATTTTAATGTTAAATTTACATATACTCATACAATAGAAAGTACACGCTTTCGCTTGCTAAGATCATTTCACAATATAGTGAAGAAAGACATTGATTTTGATATGTCGCGACATTAATTGTTCAACAAATTAACAAATTAACATATTTAATATAGGGATTTAAAAATGTAGATATTTTACATGTCCAGTCTAATGAGTTTAATTTGGTTTTATTGGGGTTTATTATGCACCTTGGATATTATGTTTAAAATATATATAATATATAAAATATATTAGTTTAATTTGAAGGCACACTTTTTGAAACACAATTTTTGGCAAGTCTTGATTAATCTACCGTATTACAATTGTCATTGTTATTTATAACAACTGCAAATGTTGTTTATTTAACATTTTTGACAAATAACTGACCAATAAAATTTCACGCGATTACGATTTTAGTTGTCGAAACAGTTTGTAGGACAATAACGATTAGATAACGGCAGAGTATAAGTTCTAATAGCAATTTGGATTTATGCTGATTTATTTATACCTTCAAACAGATCAAGCTAATCAAATGAGCACGGATATAAATTGGAGATATTGGTACAACGGTCCCGCACCTACAGTATCAGTAACGAATAATTTCAAATTAAGATTTTATTTTACAAGAAACCCCTCTAGGTTTCTTGATAATTATAGCCAAAAAACTGGCTTTTTAGTTAGTAGCAAACTATAAGCTACGAAATTGTTTTTCCAAAATTAATTTTAGTGGATTTATTATATCTTTATAATCAATTGATCATTGCATTACCCATGTTGCACATAATTTAATAATGGCTTAATTTAATAATTTGTCTCTGAAAGGATATTCCACTTAAATCAGAATTATTGTTAGTTTTGATTCGATATAAAATAATTTTGTACTGATATATTGCTTCTTTTATTCAGCTATAGTGCAAATGAAAAATTCTTCAAGTGCACATCCAGTACAGCAACCCAACATAAAATGCCTTCAAATTCGAGAAAACTTAGAAGCACAGCAACGTTGCTTAATGAAATACCAAAATATGTACGATTACACCAACACTCCGAGTCCACAGCAAGGTGGTAGCCGTACCAGTCTCCAGTTTGATCCCAGCTTGGACACAATTCGTCAAAATCTGGTGGCTTTACGACAGAAAAGCATCGCGAAGAATGAACAAAATAATGTTAACAGTGCAAATATTATACCTGATCGTAATCCAGACGATTTCCATGTAGGCCTCAAACGTTTCAATCGGACTAATTTGCGTTTGAGTAAAAGCCAAGATAGTTTGAACGACATTCAAAATGACCTTACGAAGTTTAAGGAGCTTGTACGCGGTAGTAACATCACGAAAATTATTTTAAATAAAGAAAGTAGTATTGCCGATTCTGATGAAGAATTTGAGGAAGTAACAATTGGTAAAAATTTCGATACATTAAGTTCCGAAAGTTCTTATTCAATTACTACGGAAGCAAACTGTGACTTTGAATTCTATAACAATAATAATAACGGTTTTGATCAAACGCAAACAACGTGTGCCGCAGATAAGTTTAAGATAACCTTGCCGCCCAGCATAGAGGAAAGTCAAACGGGAATGAATGATAGTTATCTTTACTTAAATGAATCTAAAAAGATACCAAGTCTCCAACAAACCCCTCTTAATTACAATTACAACCAACTTGCACAATTACCCAGTATAAATTGGGTCAGTAATTACGCTGACAGCAAACATGCAACAACAACAAAAAAGTTCTCAAGAAATAATTCCTTGAGTGATGTTAGCGATTTGGGCTATAATTTTAAAATTAAAAGATCAAATTCTAAGCGATCTTTAGAAAATTTTCAAGTATATTTAGATGAATCCACAATGGCAAATTATAATAATGTGAATAAGCTTCAAAAAGCGAATTCATTTGTTACCTTAGATGAAAAATATAAGAACAGTTACATGAACAATTATCAAAATCATAATAATATTAAACACGAAGATTTTGTTTGTTCATTCCTAATAAATAATAATAAATACTACAATAAAAATACTAATTACGTGGGTAGTGTTCCAGATTTGAAGAAAGTGTTCATATCTGAATATATTTGAAAAATTGTTAATATTTAACAATAACGTCTTATGACTGAATATTTGTCTGTAGTTAAGGATATTAATTATAATAATAAAGTACATCTATACATTTACCATAAACTCACAAACATGCAAATTAATAAATATTAGTTGTATTTACATTGCATCCTTTGGAATATATTCGATGTTGTTGGTGATATAATTTATCTTTTTCTTTTTTATTCTTATTCATCACTCCACGGAATAGGTTTGATATAGCACACCACGCCGGTATCTCCTAAACTAATTTCTACTCTAACCAGAATCTACCTATTCTTTCTTTCCCTCTATCTACAATTTATAACTATTGCATAAAACTCCGATGTCCGAGAATATGACCTACCATTCCATCTCTTACGCTGTAATACCTGTCAAGTACTTCTCTTTTCCCTTACTAACTCTAGCATGATTTCATTTGTTACTATCTACCCACCGAATCTTCATTATCCTCTTGTAGCACCACACTTTAAATGATTCCTTTCCTATTGTCTGCACCTCACATACTTCAGTCATATCAAACACCTTTATGCTACATTTTGTTGCAACTCATCATTTTGATTTGGCTTTTTTGTTATTTATGTAATTATACAGTTGAATTTCATAATTATATTAGCTGTCGATATGTATTTTCGTGTTATAATCTTTAGCCATTATTCCCAACATTCCATTTAATTAGCGTGTTCTAAATTCTGTTCCCTTTCTTCCAAGCTAGCTATATCATCGACGAACTCCAACATATCTATTTCCTTTCCATTAATTTTCACGCCTACACTATACTGTACCCTAACCTTTTTTACTGCGTCTTTTATATATACTGCTAAAGTAGCATCTTTAGTCCCTCTGTCCTTCATAAAATAGAATTATTCTTTCGCTAGCATTCTTTTCACTTTATTTTCTTACCTATAATTTATCTTTTAAGTAAATAAACTTTAATAGTATAGAATATCACCCGAATACCGTAACTTAAAGCATTAAGTAGCTAGATGCGCATTTCGAAGGCTATGCCCACATCTTCATCTTTACACTTTAAGTTACGGTATTTGGGTGATATTCTGTATTATTATTTAACACCGTAATGATAATTTTAAAAATAAACTTTAAATAAATAAACCTATAAATAATCAATATTTTCTATAGACTAAAAGTCATATTGTTCTCACATGAATTAGTTCCTACCTTCTTTGGCATTGTCCATATTATACTACGGCGGTAATGCTGTGGTACCTCTCCCTCGTCATATATTCTACAAACCAGCCTATTTAAGTGATTGTATAAGCCTGTCTTTTCCTCTGCGCATTTTATTAATTCTACTGGTATCATATCAAATGCTGTTGTTTTGTATTCCATAACTCATATAATGATATATCGAACTCTGACCTTAAAATAGTAGGACCTAAGCCATCATGATCTGTGTTCTATATTGTATCACCTCCATTGTCTACCTTTTTACAAATATTCGATATATTCCTTCAATCTTCTAGCTTTGTCCTTATTTTCAGTGAGCTCCATATCTTGCTTGTGTAATACAACGTTACACTCTGGCATTACTTTAAAGAATTGGAACTTCGTTTTCTATTTGCCCATATGTACCTTGAATTTTTCATGTCTTCCTCAATATCCTTATATTTTCCTTTTATTCAATCTATTTTCGCTAATTTATATTTCACGTAAATTAAGTCTTTCTGTTCCCTGTGAAAGAAAAAGAATGCTTCTCTATTAATATCTTTAACTTT
The DNA here is from genome assembly GCA_947310635.1 of Leptodirus hochenwartii. NCBI lineage: Eukaryota > Metazoa > Arthropoda > Insecta > Coleoptera > Leiodidae > Leptodirus > Leptodirus hochenwartii. Next base: position 13,715,611 of record OX371180.1, on the reverse strand, counting down.
CCTTCTACCCTCTATCTTGTTAGCTATTTACTCGGTTATCCATTCCTTTCTTTGTGCCTAATACTTCTTTCCTTAATATAGTCAAACCAGCCCAAACTCATTTCCATCCTTTTGCTATCTATACCCTCCTTAGGTGCTCCACCAGCTGCAATTTCGACTTTTTCCTTATACTTTTCACTTACATTCTCTATATTTAACCTGTTAAAATACAATCTAACTTATTTAGTCTTCTGTACAAATTCCTTAAAATTTATCTCGGATTTTAGAAATACTTAGTAATGGTTATTATCAATATCTGCTTTAGACTAAACTTTTACAGTACTTACAGATTTCTTAACCTCTATTTAACTTGTGTTTTCCAAATATAAATCCTGCGTTTATGATTGTTAAAGAGCCTGTTTGCTACTACTAGCTTACTTATATTACAGAACTCTACTAACATTATGTGTTCCTATTCCATGTTCTAGATCCTTCCTTCCCTTTACATTTGATTTCCCTCTCCTATGACAATTTAGTTTTCCTGCAACATTTGCTAATCTAGATTCAATATCGTAATAAACTGCCCCTACTTTATCATGACTAGTTGGCCCTATTAATTACCGTGTCTGTTGCTTCGTTTAAAACCTAACAGTCATAATTTGATCACTAACTTAGCAACAGCCGTTAGCCTACATTCTGTAATTTTCTTGTATAAATTGTAATTTTCATATTTTAATGTATAATGTATTAAAATAACACCAAAAATGTTTATATTACCTTTTTGCAATAAGGAACCTACATTTAAAAAGAAATTTTAGCTTTTACGTTTGATATTTATTACGGATTATTAATTTTGTCCTTAATATAACACTTACTGTAATATAATGTAATATAATGCAGTGTAAGGTAACGTAATATTTAAGTTATGCATAAATAAAATCTCAAAAATAGATTTGTGTTTGTATTATTACTAATATTATTGCAATATTACATTGGATATAAACAAAATATTATGCATTCGCCTAGGATAATGATAGAATAGAAGAAGTATCAGACTTTCGATATTTAGAGAGTAGGATTAGAAATGATAACCGAAGTAAGGTAGATATAAAATGGGGGATAGCACATAGTAGGAAGGCATTCGCAGAAAAGGAGAAAAATTTTCATTCAAATATTGACTTAGGTATTAGAAAAAGATTACTGAAGGCATATGTATGGAGTGTAGCATTGTATGGGTATGAGGCGCGGACTATAGGAAAGGAAGAGTAGAGTAGAAGAATTAGAAATGTGGTGCTACAGGAGGATGATAAGGGTTGGTCGGGAAGAACAAAGTCAAATGAAGCCGTGCTAGAGTTAGTAGTTGAGAAAAGAAGTATATGAAAAGTATAACATAGCAGCGTAGGAGAGATAGACTAGCATTCTTAGACATGGTAGTATTATGCAATTAGGTATAGATGTTAAAGTAGAGGGCAAGAGATTTTTTATGACGGGGAGAAATAAAAATTTCAGGTCCATATAATCTGGCAATGTTAATACGATGTGATTTTGCTCTTAACTACATATAGTGGACATGCGAAAATTGGTACATCTCTAAGTCAATCTATTTTGCACGTGATAATAAAAGTTATTTTCATACTTTTTTTGTAATTAAGAAATATTCAAGTTTATCCTCCATTTTTCGATAACTTGAATATTAAATTTTAATTTCTTATTTTTGCTGTGTGATTTGATATATATAGACATGCTAAAACGAAATGTGAGCTTAATTAAGCTATAGTTTCATAACTTAATTTGCTATTTTTTGTGCAATGATGTAGCGACATCCGCAAGATTTGTTTGCATTTGTAAAATATTTCCGGCCTAAATATCATTTTATTGGACATGGAATATTACAATAAGCATCGCATCAACAATAGATAGTGCGCGTACCAACAATGTACATAATATACAAAATTATAATAAGATTCTCTTACACTAAAGTTAATGTTAGCTTTTCTATTTCGTCAGTTTGAATCTATTGGATGTTATTTACTGTTTTTACAGTCTTAATGATAGCGCTGTAAAATTTCCAAATTATAATTGCAAATATTTCATTTCATTGCAAAGGTTTCAATTCTCCATAAATTAAAATTTTGTAGTTATAGCACATTCCCTAAATCCATACAGTTGTCTAATTAAAATGTTGATGTGTACATTACGTAATTATAATGTACTGCATAGTATAAAATTGTTTTAGAACACGGCCTTCAATATGTGAATCAATTTTTCAAATTTATATCTTCATTAGTTTATACAGGAGATCAACTACGGTCACTGAGGGCTCACCATATATATACTATATACATACAGTAAATATCTAGTACCTAGCAACTTCAAATTGCAGATCTACACTACAAATGTTAAGCTTTCGTTAACAATACAGGATAACTGTGATTAATTGCACTACGTTTTTGAACAAAAGACGGGAACAAATGAACTTCCGACTGAATATCGGCGCCCCTAAATTATAATAGCTGAGATTCTCCAATAGATATATAACACAAAGAACACTGTAATTCATACATTTGTCTATAATATATAGTTAGTAGGAAACGTTAAAATCTGCTAGGTATGTCTTTATTTTGTAAAATGGATAATAGATGGCGCAGCCATTCAAAAAATAAATGTTTGAAAGTTTGGAATATTTTTTTTTAAATTTGATTGATATCTTACATTGACAATAATTTTTGTTCACAGTTGCTTTTTAATGTTGGTAGGGTGGTGTATTATTAGCATATTTTTTTATTGCTTCCCAATATCAAAAATTAACATAAAATCAACTAAGTATATATTATATAGAAAACTGTCTCCTTGTTGACCGGAAACTATTATCAACTCAATTAGATCTTTATTTCATCTATTTTGAAAAGTAATAGAAAGCATTTATTGATTAGATATGTATAGTTATACGAAATAAAAATACGCTCAGCCTGTTGCATTTTGTTTCACATAATAATTTCGTACGGTAGAGGATGCAACAATCATAATTTTATAAAATAATCTATGCTAGTGTGGGTTATATAATTATTACTTTCATTCTAAATTAGATAATTATTTGGGAACCCAAAATCTCTTATGCCAGAATGTTTCACACCTGCTTTGTAATGTTCCTTAACTTTATTTATTTAATGTTCTCAAAAAATTAAATAAATAGTAATACGAAACGTACATCCTTTTTAATTTTGACTTGAGAAATTTGAGGTCTATATATAGATTGTAAATAATTATGCTATTCTTAAGTCGAAATTACATTATAAATGTTGACGTATTACATTTAGGGTACATCTGTACAACAAAGTGCCATGCTGATCAGTGGCGGCTCTTGACATTTCAATCAAGGAGGGCGCATTTCTTAAAAAATAACATAATAGTGAGGAATCTTACCTAAAATGAATGCAAAATGATTAAATTCAATCATTTCTTGAAAGTGAATTCCACTCTTCTATCTTTCATTGATATAAACTTCTCCAAAACTATTTCGTTAAAATTGTAAATATCTCGCACCACATTTTTATTAATGTACTTCATCGCCAACGCGTTTAAACAATCATTACCCATAGCATTTCGCAAAAAAGTCTTGAATCTTTTAAGTGTTGAAAAACAACGCTCTGATTCAGCAGTGGTCATCGGGGTTGTTAAAATAATTTTAAGTATTTTTATAGTTTCCGGGAAAGTTTCACTGACATTATTTTGTAGCAATAACGAAAGAAATTATTTTGCAATTATTTGATAAAAATCCGGACGCGAGTAAATGAATTCTAATTCTGTTTTTAATCTGGTTTTATTCAAAAATGGATATGCATGACACACGGTTTCCAAAAGGTCCACTGGAAATTGTTTAGAAAATGTTGGTATCGATTTCGTGTTAAATAACTCAGCGGCTTGTAGATGGCCACGATATGAGAATCTGGCCTTCATCTGTGCTATAATTTTTTTTTGTAAATGTTTCTTGTAAACCGCCGCGTAATTGTCCGGTTTTGAGCACTACTCGCACAAGTTTGCGATAAATTTAAATCAGGCAATGGCCTACCTAATTCTTTAATTTTTACTTTGTCTACAAGAGAAAGTCTACAAAACTCTATTTCTAATAAAGAACTAACACTATTCATTTTTATTAAATTATTTCTATTAAATATATTCTTGGAGAAACACGTGGCAAAATCGTACATACGTACATATTGTACATACACAGAACAAATGCTACTGTCTAATCTGGCTATTCTATATCAATTTATATACACATATATATATATATATACTCTCTGTATATATATACTACTCTCTGTTCTCTCTGAACTTCTCTAGGACGTTAAAGAAGCGCGACATCCAATAGATGATATACTACATCGGTCGCCTGCACTCTATGATACACTCATCTCATTGCATATGTACTGTATATATGTATTTAACTTGTACTGGCATTGGATAGCCGCTGGAAATCTGTGACATATATTAGACGATGAAGCAAGGATCGATTGCTTGCAATAGAGTGAGATGAGTGTATATACATTTAACCTGTACTAGGTGGCGCTGAACACGCAGCGGCACCAAATTAGCGATATATCTATACCATGCGAACGATAGATACAGATAGATATAGCATCGGTCACTGTCTTGACTTGCAACGGATACCACAACGAACATCACACCGTGTTATGTTGATTGTTATCGCGGCGTAAGCTTTATCTTTTAGGAAAAATAATGCCGAGATAAAATATCGCAATACAATTATATATCTACGGTGATGCGCGCTCAATGTGCAGGAGGGGCGCGCGGGCCTGCGGCCTGCATAGGGAACCGGCAATGCTTCTATCTTTCATTGATATAAACACTCACTGCACAAGTTTGTGATCAATTTAAATCAGGCAATGGCTTACCTAATTCTTTAATTTTTACTTTGTCATCAAGAGAAAGTCTACAAAACTGCATTTTCAATAAAGAACTAACACTATTCATTTTTATTAAATTATTTCTATTAAATATATTCTTGGAGGAACACGTGTCAAAATTATACATACGTAACTACACAGAACAATGCAAATGTCTTATCTGTCTATTCTATATCAATTTTCGTATATACTACACTAGGCTTCTCTGTTCGGACGTTAAAGAATTGCGGCCTGGAACAGCTTAAAACAACGATATATTCTTAGCTGTACAAGCAGCGTGACGTCACGTTGCTATAGTAACCCAGGCCGCTAGTTTGTGTGCGACTTATTAGTCGATATATTGCGATACGCAAACCAAAGAAACAGATGATATACTGCATCGGTCGCTCTCACTCTACCGCTTGCAACAGATAGGATGTGTGCATATGCATTTAACTCATACTTGCTCGCTGTCACACCGTGTTGTGTTTGATAGTTTCGGTTCTATCGAACGCAAGCTTTATCTTTTAGGAAAAATAATGCCGAGATAAAATATCGCAATAGAATTATATATCTACGTTGATGCGCTCAATGTTCAGGAGGGGCGCGCGGCCATATGGCCTCGATAGAAACCGCCACTGATGCTGATGCTTTAGTCCTTACTACATCTCTATATGAACTATATCTTTAGTTCAGCTTCAATGGTGAAAGCACAGATGTCGCGGAGTTCGTTAATTATTATTTTTATAAGTTTAATTAGACCAATGCATTCGCTTCCTTCAGAAATTATTAAAATCTATTTTAATGGTGATAGAGAGGAAATGGAATAATTACTCAGATCATCAGAACAACAATAAATGCATTTTCGTATTATAATATCATATTTTATAATTTATATTATATATAGACATAAATCATTTGGCAGTTTAACTCCCACTACAATTATCCATTCCTTGTTTTATCAGAAATTGGAACGCTTTACAATGATATTTTAGCATAATACAAATACACATAAGTTTTCATTCAATAAGCTCGTGAGCAAATTTAAGGAGATTAAGGTGATTTATATGTTTATTTTTAGATTTGTCTCTGTATGACGGCCCTGTGACGTGAAAATACAATAACTAGCAAATGGATTTAGCGCTTTGTTTTTGTGCAGAATCACAGTATTAATACAATTTGTATAAGAACGTAACTGCATTTGAATGACAATTCTATGTAAAATTGTAAGCACAAAGACTCCATTTTCGTGGTCACAACACAAAAAAGAATGGTGATGTCATCACAGTACTTTCAATCACGTACATATAGGAATTATTAAAATTCCGTCACTTTCAAGTATTTGTCAATGTTGTTGACTATTTTTCAATTTAGACTTGTCGATGGTCACTTTTTCGTAACCGATAGATTCATTTATAGATATCTTTGCGAGAAACATTATTTAGGCCCATTGAATCTGAAGAATTAAGTCTAAAGAATAGGAACATTAGTTAAAAATTGCGTTTTTAAAACATTTGTTAAAAAATAATTAAATAATAAATATACAAAAATCTCAAATATGTATATATTAATCTATATTTTGCCCACGCTGTAAAAACTTCCAAATACTACACTTCTCAACTAACTCTAGCAGGGCTTCGTTTACCACTTTATCTATTTATCACTCTACCTACCCATTCAATCCTCATCATCCCCCTATAGCACCACATTTCAAATGCTTCCATTCTACGCTTTTCTTCCTCTCTTAATGTTCACGACTCACATCCGTACATTGCTGTTTTATAAATACGCTTTTAGTAATCTTTTTCTAACACCTAAATAATTTTTTTAAATTTCATTTCTATGAATGCCTTCCTGCCCTCTGCTATACTACAATTTACTTTAATTCGGATATCCTTCGTAATTCTACTTCCTAAATAACTGAAATCTGGCACTTCTATTTTATTATCTCCTATTCTAACCTTCATCGCCTACTATCCTTCTTGTCAACCTCGTCACTTTTATTCTGGTTATATTTATGTTTATGTTATAGTCCCTAATCATTGCATTCTTCTTTTGTTTCTACTCTCTCACCCTTAACTCACTGCATATATTTCCAGTATAAGAAAATAACAAATTTACTGCTCAGTTATAACCTGTTCTAACATACTAATGTCTGGTCTACGTCTTAAACACTTTAACACCTTCCAAATACTTTTTTTCCCTCAACTAACTCTCGCATCTCGTTTGAATTATGCAACTCAAATTTCAAAAGTATTTATCCATCGTTTATCTTGTTTTTCTATTGTCCACAACTCACCGCCGTATAATACTACAGTCCTAGAGCAGATATCATGTGCTTTTCGATTGGAGCAACTTTTTACTTAGGATTACAAATACCAACAATAATTATGATATTGAAGAATATTTTCAGAACTGGATTCAAAATGTATTACAAGTTTGAGAAATGGTTTATAATAGTTTTTTATTCTAACAAAACAACGGAACCCAAGTTAATAATAACTATTTCCGTTCAACAAATTTTTGCACATTTTTAGTCATTTCGGATTCTTCAGAACAAGCATTAGCTGTACGTTGTATATAATAAACTCAATCACATTAAGTTCCAACAGATTAAGGAACGGTCGTATCTATACATATACTGCAGCTATGGCCATAGTTAGCATTTATGAACACTCTAAAGGTTTTTGTGTTTTGCATTGTTTTAGTAAGCAAGAACAAAACACAAAGCGGAAAGCGGCATAGAATATAGACCAGACGTTATACATTCAACATAAAATCCTGAACATTAGTATATGAGGAGCATAAAATCGTTATGTATCAAAAATAAAGCAAATCAAATAGTCTTTTAACTTGATGTTTTCGAACCTGCAGATATTGATGTTCATTTATGTCGGTAAATCATAGACTTACAAAAGATGCGAACGGATTTGTATCTTTTAAGTTTTAATAAATCCAATAAAAGGCGGTTCTATATTAATTTTGTAAATTAATTAATTCATTTTATTTATTTATTTTTAATGTAAAAATAATTTTTAATAAGTGAGCTAAAGGGTCCCATTTGATTTAAAAAAAATCAAATTTATTGCTCAATTATGATCATTACTGTGTTCTGTTGTCATTTGGTTTATTTTGGAAAAAATTGATTGACGTATTATATACAAACACACACATACACACATCTATATATATTTATATAGGAATTCGGAATAAGTGTTGCGCATTTCGAAAGTTATGCCCCCATCTTCAGATTAAACTAATTTCAATTGCTGAAAGTCCATAATATAAGGTAATTTATAGGGGAATGTGTGGTGAAATATTACTTCCTTATAATGTTGTATAAGGAAGTTCAATTAAACTAATTGAAATAGCTTTGCCACTAATCGTAATTGCTATAGAGTTGAACGAAAAGTCAATCAGAGGTATTTTATTTAGATCTATCTTGTGCTACTGAAGATGGGGACATAGCCTTCGAAATGCGCATCCAGGTATTAAATGTATTAAGTTACGATATTTCGGTGACAATTATTTAACAATCTACAATTATTGAACACTGTCGTGTCAATGAACTGGATAAACTTGTCTCTTTTATATGACCGTTACGATTAGATGCTTAGATTTTCATGGGTTAAATTAAAATAAAACCTTCTGATATCCAAGTTTTCCTTGCGTGTTTTAATAAGCTTTTAATTCGCAATTTCACGATAGCGCAATAACATGATGGCACAAACTTAATCAAACCTTTTATTCGGCCTCAACATATTGTTTAATATTTATAATACTGTCACTGGCATTGTTCATTCTCATATTGAGTGTTAAATATACATGAATGTACTAGGGTTTGCCTAAAATAGATATTTAAAATATTTGGATTATAAAGTTAATTAGTTAAAGAGTCCGCAATCCTAAAGATTGGTTGGAAACAGCACGCCATGCCGATCTATCCTGAGCTAATCCCTTCATCTCCCTATAGCTATTCATCTCAACGTCTTCAACTATCTGACTCACATACTCCAATCTAGGCCTACCTACCCCTCTCTTTCCCTCCACTCTACCTTCTATGATCAATTGCATAATCCCCCCATGCCTAAGAATATGCCCTACTAATCTGTCTCTCCTACGCTGTAACACTCTCCAGATACTTCTCTTCTCCCCTACTAAGTCTAGTACAGCTTCATTTGTTACTTTATCTTCCCAACCAATCCTCATCATCCTCCTATAACACCACATTTCAAGTGCTTCTAATCTACGCTTCTCTTCCTTTCCTATAGTCCACGCCTCACACCCGTACAGTGCTACACTCCAAACATATACCTTCAGTAATCTTTTTCTAATACCCAAGTCAATATTTGATCTTAAAATCTGTTCTTTTTCTACGAATGCCTTCCTACCCTGTGCTATCCTACACTTTATATCTACCTTGCTTCGATTATCTTTTGTGATTCTACTGCCTAAATAACAAAAATCTGACACTTCTTCGATTCTATTATCTCCTATTGTGATCCTCATTTTTCTACTGCATTCCTTTTTGTCACACCTCATCACTTTAGTTTTACCTATATTTATTTTCATGTTAAAATCCCTAGTCAATACTGCCTGCATACCATTCAATACCCTTTCTAAATTCTTTTCGCTTTCTTCCAATATAGCTATATCGTCGGCGAATCTCAGCATATATATTTTCTCTCCCTGTACATTCATACCTACACTATACTCTTCTTTTACTTTGTTTATTGCATCTTCTATATATAGATTAAATAATAACGGTGAGAGTGTACATCCCTGCCGAACTCCCTTCCCTATTTTTGCTACCTCTTCTTCCCCCTCAATTCTAACTAAGGCAGTTTGGTGTTTATATAAATTAAAAATTATTCTCCTATCCTTATAATCTATACCCGTTTCTTTTAAAATTCTAAACATTATGTCCCAATCTACATTATCAAATGCCTTTTCTAAGTCTACAAAAGCTATGCAAGTTACCTTTCCTACCCTCTTTCTTTTTTCTACTACCGTTCTTAGTGCTAGAATCGCCTCCCTCGTCCCTCTGTTTTTCCTAAAACCAAACTGATCTTCTCCTAGCCTTTCCTCTACTTTATTTTCTAATCTCCTATAAATAATCTTTAGCAATATCTTCGATGCATGTGATAGTAGACTAATGGTCCTATAGTTCTCACACAAATTAGCTCCTATTTTCTTCGGCATTGTTACTATTCTACTACGCTGAAAATCCTGTGGTACTTCTCCCTTCTCATATATTTTACAAACTAACCTGTATAATCGCTCCTGCATTTTTTCCCCTGTGTGTTTTATTAATTCGGCTGGTATCATATCAATCCCCGCTGCTTTGTTATTCCGTAAATCATTTAATGCTCTATGAAACTCTGACCTAAGTATGCTAGGACCTAAGTCATCCTCATCTATCTGTTCCACACTTTCTAGCTCCTCCATGTCCTGCCTACCTTTATATAAATCTTCAAGATACTCCTTCCATCTTCTACCTTTTTCCTTATTTTCCGTGAGTTCCTTACCCTGCTTATCACATATTATGTTACCCTTTGGTTTTACTTTAGAAAAATGTGACTTAATTTTCCTATAGCCCAAATCTACTTTACCTCTTCTCATATCCTCCTCAATATCCTCACAATTTCCTTTTATCCACTCTTCTTTCGCTAGCTTGCATTTCCTATTAATTAAGTTCCTTAGTTCCTTATATTTTTTCTGTCCTGCTTCAGTGTTTTCAATTTTAATTTTCCTTCTTGCTTCTATCATTTCAACTATTTCTTCCGTGATCCATTCCCTCCTACCTGCCCTTTTCTTTGTGCCTAATACTTCATTTGCTGCTGTAGTTAACCCATTTCTGATTTCCCTCCATTCGCAATCTATGTCGCTCCTAGATGTTCCATTAGCCATGATTTCTACTTTCTGCTTGTACTTTTTACATACATCAGCTAATTTTAACCTATCGACATCTACTCTGACCTGTTTAGACTTCTGTAATTTCTTGAATTTGACCTCTGAGTCCAGGACTACTAAATTATGGTCACTATCAATATCTGCTCCAGGGTAACTCTTACAATTCTTAATCTGGTTCCTAAACCTCTCTTTAACCAGTATGTAATCTATCTGATACCTCCCTATATCTCCTGGCATTTTCCACGTATATATCCTGCGCTTGTGATTCTGAAAAAGCGTGTTTGCTACCACTAGCTTATTACTAATACAAAACTCTACCAATCTATCCCCTCTATCATTACGTGTTCCTATTCCATATTCTCCTACTATTGAAACTTCCTTTCCCTTACCTACTACGGCATTCCAATCTCCGATTACAATTAGATTATCCTGTCCTTTAACGTTTGCTAACCTAGATTCAATCTCCTCATAAATGGATTCTACCTCCTCATCATCGTGACTTGAAGTTGGCATATATACTTGCACTATAACTGTGTCCGTTGGCTTCGTGTCTAATCTAATAGTTATAATTCTATCACTAACTTGGCAATAACTCTTTATTCTACATCCCAACTTTCTATTCATTATAAAACCTACACCGGTATGCCCATTATCTGATGCTGTGGTTATTAATCTATATTCTCCTGACCACGTATCTACTTGATCTTTCCTCCTAACTTCACTAATCCCTACAAATAAAGTTAATGCACGTTACAAATTTATTAAGTTCATAATCCAAATAGTGTCATTATGTAATAAATGAATTTCAAAATATATGTTGTTATTACATAAAGTGTCAATAGTGTGCCAATGCACTGCATATGCCTCCTAGGGGCAAGACATGGGCAACGACGCTCTGGCCTATAGAGCGGTCCCTATACAGGGATCCCGGTCTATAGGAAAGATTCAGGCTAACCCACGGTATTAGGGGGATTAGGCTGAATCGGTGGGGCGACGGCTAAAATATGCACTCATTGGTCGGTGCAAGGCAAGGAGAAACCAGCACTGTACCCTTCTCCAGATTACAGTATGAAAATGTCGATTATCTCAAATATAATACCCCAGATGAGTAGAGCCAATGGCTCAGAATCTCATCCTGCTACTTCGGTAGCAGGCAAGCCCTCGGATTCTGGGGCGGGCAAGAGATCGATTGCGTCGAGAATTCTACGAGTCGGAGCGTGGAATATACGCAGTATGAATAGGATAGGAAAGTTAGAGAATTTGAAATTAGAAATGGAAAGACTTAAACTGGATATTGTAGGGATTAGTGAAGTTAGGAGGAAAGATCAAGTAGATACGTGGTCAGGAGAATACAGATTAATAACCACAGCATCAGATAATGGGCATACCGGTGTAGGTTTTATAATGAATAGAAAGTTGGGATGTAGAATAAAGAGTTATTGCCAAGTTAGTGATAGAATTATAACTATTAGATTAGACACGAAGCCAACGGACACAGTTATAGTGCAAGTATATATGCCAACTTCAAGTCACGATGATGAGGAGGTAGAATCCATTTATGAGGAGATTGAATCTAGGTTAGCAAACGTTAAAGGACAGGATAATCTAATTGTAACCGGAGATTGGAATGCCGTAGTAGGTAAGGGAAAGGAAGTTTCAATAGTAGGAGAATATGGAATAGGAACACGTAATGATAGAGGGGATAGATTGGTAGAGTTTTGTATTAGGAATAAGCTAGTGGTAGCAAACACGCTTTTTCAGAATCACAAGCGCAGGATATATACGTGGAAAATGCCAGGAGATATAGGGAGGTATCAGATAGATTACATACTGGTTAAAGAGAGGTTTAGGAACCAGATTAAGAATTGTAAGAGTTACCCTGGAGCAGATATTGATAGTGACCATAATTTAGTAGTCCTGGACTCAGAGGTCAAATTCAAGAAATTACAGAAGTCTAAACAGGTCAGAGTAGATGTCGATAGGCTAAAATTAGCTGATGTATGTGAAAAGTACAAGCAGAAAGTAGAAATCATGGCTAATGGAACATCTAGGAACGACATAGATTGCGAATGGAGGGAAATCAGAAATGGGTTAACTACAGCAGCAAATGAAGTATTAGGCACAAAGAAAAGGGCAGGTAGGAGGGAATGGATCACGGAAGAAATAGTTGAAATGATAGAAGCAAGAAGGAAAATTAAAATTGGAAACACAGAAGCAGGACAGAAAAAATATAAGGAAGTAAGGAACTTAATTAATAGGAAATGCAAGCTAGCGAAAGAAGAGTGGATAAAAGGAAATTGTGAGGATATTGAGGAGGATATGAGAAGAGGTAAAGTAGATTTGGGCTACAGGAAAATTAAGTCACATTTTTCTAAAGTAAAACCAAAGGGTAACATTATATGTGATAAGCAGGGTAAGGAACTCACAGAAAATAAGGAAAAAGCTAGAAGATGGAAGGAGTATCTTGAAGATTTATATAAAGGTAGGTAGGACATGGAGGAGCTAGAAAATGTGGAACAGATAGATGAGGATGACTTAGGTCCTAGCATACTTAGGTCAGAGTTTCATAGAGCATTAAATGATTTACGGAATAACAAAGCAGCGGGGATTGATATGATACCAGCCGAATTAATAAAACACGCAGGGGAAAAAATGCAGGAGCGATTATACAGGTTAGTTTGTAAAATATATGAGAAGGGAGAAGTACCACAGGATTTTCAGCGTAGTAGAATAGTAACAATGCCGAAGAAAATAGGAGCTAATTTGTGTGAGAACTATAGGACCATTAGTCTACTATCACATGCATCGAAGATATTGCTAAAGATTCTTTATAGGAGATTAGAAAATAAAGTAGAGGAAAGGCTAGGAGAAGATCAGTTTGGTTTTAGGAAAAACAGAGGGACGAGAGAGGCGATTCTAGCACTAAGAACGGTAGTAGAAAAAAGAAAGAGGGTAGGAAAGGTAACTTGCATAGCTTTTGTAGACTTAGAAAAGGCATTTGACAATGTAGATTGGGACATAATGTTTAGAATTTTAAAAGAAACGGGTATAGATTATAAGGATAGGAGAATAATTTTTAATTTATATAAACACCAAACTGCCTTAGTTAGAATTGAGGGGGAAGAAGAGGTAGCAAAAATAGGGAAGGGAGTTCGGCAGGGATGTACACTTTCACCGTTATTATTTAATCTATATATAGAAGATGCAATAAACAAAGTAAAAGAAGAGTATAGTGTAGGTGTGAATGTACAGGGAGAGAAAATATATATGCTGAGATTCGCCGACGATATAGCTATATTGGAAGAAAGCGAAAAGAATTTAGAAAGGGTATTGAATGGTATGCAGGCAGTATTGACTAGGGATTTTAACATGAAAATAAATATAGGTAAAACTAAAGTGATGAGGTGTGACAAAAAGGAATGCAGCAGAAAAATGAGGATCACAATAGGAGATAATAGAATCGAAGAAGTGTCAGATTTTTGTTATTTAGGCAGTAGAATCACAAAAGATAATCGAAGCAAGGTAGATATAAAGTGTAGGATAGCACAGGGTAGGAAGGCATTCGTAGAAAAAGAACAGATTTCAAGATCAAATATTGACTTGGGTATTAGAAAAAGATTACTGAAGGTATATGTTTGGAGTGTAGCACTGTACGGGTGTGAGGCGTGGACTATAGGAAAGGAAGAGAAGCGTAGATTAGAAGCACTTGAAATGTGGTGTTATAGGAGGATGATGAGGATTGGTTGGGAAGATAAAGTAACAAATGAAGCTATACTAGAGTTAGTAGGGGAGAAGAGAAGTATTTGGAGAGTGTTACAGCGTAGGAGAGACAGATTAGTAGGGCATATTCTTAGGCATGGGGGGATTATGCAATTGATCATAGAAGGTAGAGTGGAGGGAAAGAGAGGGGTAGGTAGGCCTAGATTGGAGTATGTGAGTCAGATAGTTGAAGACATTGAGATGAATAGCTATAGGGAGATGAAGGGATTAGCTCAGGATAGATCGGCATGGCGTGCTGTTTCCAACCAATCTTTAGGATTGCGGACTCTTTAACTAATTACATAAAATATTATATCAGTTAGTTCTCAATCCATTGGTTGAAAATGGCATACCATGATGATCTCTCATGAGCCATTATCCTCATTTCCTTGCTGTTGTTGATCTTAATATCTTACATTCTTTAACATACGCACTATATTTTGGATCTACTCGCATTTCCTATTAACTTTCTATGGCTATTTGCATAATACCCATATGTCTAACAATTTGAAATACTAGTCCTACGCTTTAAAACGCTTTAAAGCTTCCAGATGTTTCCCTTTTCCCCAATTAAATTTATGTAGCCAATAATCATTTGTCAGTCTATCTACCCACCCAACCCTCATTATTCTCCTATAACACCACATTTCAAATGCTCCTATTTTACGCTTCTCTTTCTTATTATCCACATCTCAGCATTACAAGGATACTCTCCAGAAATATGCCTTTCTTTCATTTGGTTGTGAAATTTTTCCTATTTCTTAAGCCAATATCTTAAAATAAATTCTACGAATACCCTTCTATTTTTTTCATTTAATCATTTATTTTCAAAATTATTTTCAGGTTTACAATATAATAATATATATATACAGTATACCTGGTTCGGAAAAAGAAAACGGGTCAAATCGCAAAAATAATACTTACAATAAAACAACAGCATCGTAATATTCTTGCATTGAATAATGTTCTATATTTAAACATACGGATGAATTTTCTGTTTAAATATTTGTAAATTATCAACACATTTTATATTAAAAGGTAATGAGTTAAAAATCTTAATACATACATAAGGGACGTTGTTTTTGGTTAGAGTGTATGAATGTAACGGATAGCACAAATAAATTGTTTGTGTATTAGCGATGGCAAACTGTAGGTCACCTTTGAGGACCTAGTTCGTAGTTCATAGTTCATTGCAATGTACCGTTCACGGACTATAGGTGAACTACTACATCTTTTAAAAATGAACTAGTTCACGACCTATATGAAATACATGCACATACTGAAAATAATCTCTTTTTTCTCAATATAAAAATATTAAATGGTAAAAAATAAATAAATTGAAATATTACAATACTTATTTTGAATTAGGAATGATCAAGAAAAGACAACAATGTTTATAATTTATACAAAACATATATATATATATAAGGAAATATAATCTTCTCTTGGTACTCACGATTATTTATATGAAGTACTAAAATACTTATTGGTAGTTACTGATGAAAATGTTTACTACTTTACTAACACTTGAAAATTAAATGTACAAACTATAATAAAATGAACTAGATAGAATCGTTTTGTTTGGCGTTATAATTTATATTTTCTTTTCCGAATCTTCTCTGTTCGAACTTCAAAGCTTTGATTTGATATTAAGTGATTGTATTGCACTCAGTATGAAATAGAAGAACTATAAGATTTAGATGTTTATTTTTGCATTATTGCAAAAATTTGCTATGGCATGACATATTTAAGAACATATTTAATCTTGCGAATATATTAATTATATTATTCCAAATGAAATCTAATACCAACATATAAATTGTGAGTCAGCTCGGCAATGCTGCTGTTGCAATATTGCATCGAGTTTCCTATTTCGTTCCGTTCACTAACACACTTTATCACTAAATAAATATTAGTACTGTATATGTAATGTATACTATACTGCATCGTTTACGAGTCGTTGTGATTCATGAACGGTTTCGTACACGACGGGTTCAGGATCTAGTACAAGTACACCGTGACCATGTAGTTCATAGTTCACGAACTAGGTCATAGTGACCTACAGGTCGTTGCAAAACATCGTCACAGTACGCCCGTCATTTGATTGAATCGTTCGCGAGTGAACGGTTCGCGAGTGAACTACACATCGCTATTGTGTATGCTCATAGTGAGGTTTCTGGAATTTTTCAAAGAGATGTTTATTTTTGTAAACAAAAGCAAATAATTGATTATAAATATATCCGTTATGGTTAGAATGCTGTTAGCTTTAAAATATCCTCTACAAGAATTTCTAGTTGATAATTTAAATAAAATTCTTACAGCCCTTTCTTGAATCGCAAATAATTTTTATACTACTGCTTGATCCCCAAAAAGTTACCATAACTGAGTATTGACTGGAAGAAATTATTTTCATAGTGTGCATCCCGTGTTATCCTTCAATTAATATTGACCATACTTCGATTACCTTTTGTAGTTCTATTTCCTAAATAATATCTAATATTTTATCTAATTTATTATCCCGTTTTGGAACTTTCATCTTTAGTTTGCATTCTTTCTTGTCACATCACTTAGATTTTACATTTATTTGTTTTCATATTATGCTCCCGTCAGTATTGCCAATCTAAATTTTACTCCATTTCTTCTATGAAATTTATACGGTCAGCAAACTTAAACGTATTTCGCAATATGTTTAAATGTAATAATTATATAGAGAGAAATGCATTAATTAATTAATTCGAGATTAATTTTTAACATCATGTAATTTAGAAATAGTTTTTCGTTTATATTATTAAGAAAATTTACATTTTTAGTACAAGATTGACTTATTTTTTTCTTAAGGCTGTAGATCATCTTAGAATACTATACGTAAACCAATAAAATCCATTTTACAATTTGTTTTTTTTTTCTTAAAATTTCTCCATTTTTTTTTTATAAATATATAGCTGATAGATATGAAAATACAAGTATGCTTATCCTGTCTTGAAATGAGCTTTACTTACTTCATACATTTCTTCTAAATTTGGAAAATTTTAATTATGTGAAAATAACTGCCATTGTAGTTTTAACCAATTACAAATGTTTACTTTTAGAAATACTTTGTGAGTAATTAAAGTTTTGTGTAAAATTAGCAAGCAAACCGAAAATTTTACAAAATTTAAGACAGTTATCAAAAATTTTGGATAAATTTTGCTACATATATATATATATATTTATAAAGTGAATTTTGTTATGTTTCTTAATATCCTATATATAAACACACTTAATAAATACTTTTAATTAACATTTTGCCTTTAATCAATATAATTTTGAGAAATATTTATTTAAATCAATGTAAAAGTTGTAAAATTCGATTATTTTTGGTATTAGAATTTTGAAGGAGCTATTGGCGTGGCATGCTATTTCTAACCAATTCTTAGATTTGATGACTAACTCACTGAATGATTCTTCACAACCTGCATAATTTATATTTAAGTTGCGAAATAATAGATATAAATTTGAGAATATAGATATCAAATACTTTCATGGATTTAGGAAGTTTAGAAGTTACTAACTCTATGGGAGCGCAACCAGAAAGGTGAACATATATACTATATATTTAGCTTAAGAAACGCCAAGAGGTCCAATTTTTATTCAATTTCCTCGGCGCATTTGTCTATATCCAAGTGACTTGGTTCTGGTCCATTTGTACATGTCACCAGATATTCATTATATTTTATTCTAAGATCTCCGTAGATGACGGCTTGTTGTCCAATATTTAACAATCACTTATTTTCTATATAATCTATTTTTGAACAAATAAATACAACAAAAAAGTCCCATTACGGCAGTTTTACTGACATGTTCGTCAGTGTTATATAAATTAACAAAATTAGTAGGAATAATATTTTCGTCAACTGGCACCTCATTTAATTTCATTCATTGCTGCTTTCATTATTTATTCATATATTATTTATTATAGTTTGCCAATTTCCACGAAACATTTTGTAGAATGCCTAGGTATAATAATAGTTTAACATTTATTGAAAGAGGCGATTCGTTTACAGTGGTAAAATGACATAGAATGCAAGTTATACGTTCAAATGTAGTATTTATTTAAATATAAATTCAAATGCTTTTTATTTTTCATTATTATATTATTACAATATTAGCATCATATGACCGAAATGATCACAAACAAATATATTGCATTAACAAATATATCGTGTCCTAATATAGAATATCACCCAAATACCGTAACAAGCATTAAGTAGCTAGATGTACATTTCAAGCGCTATTCGCCCGTAGTACATCTAGCTACTTAATGCTTGTTACGGTATTTGGATGATATTCTATATTATAATTTAACACCGTAGTGATAATTATTATAATTCGCCGACGATATAGCTATATTGGAAGAAAGCGAAAAGAATTTAGAAAGGGTATTGAATGGTATGCAGGCAGTATTGACTAGGGATTTTAACATGAAAATAAATATAGGTAAAACTAAAGTGATGAGGTGTGACAAAAAGGAATGCAGTAGAAAAATGAGGATCACAATAGGAGATAATAGAATCGAAGAAGTGTCAGATTTTTGTTATTTAGGCAGTAGAATCACAAAAGATAATCGAAGCAAGGTAGATATAAAGTGTAGTATATCACAGGGTAGGAAGGCATTCGTAGAAAAGGAACAGATTTTAAGATCAAATATTGACTTGGGTATTAGAAAAAGATTACTGAAGGTATATGTTTGGAGTGTAGCACTGTACGGGTGTGAGGCGTGGACTATAGGAAAGGAAGAGAAGCGTAGATTACAAGCATTCGAAATGTGGTGTTATAGGAGGATGATGAGGATTGGTTGGGAAGATAAAGTAACAAATGAAGCTGTACTAGAGTTAGTAGGGGAGAAGAGAAGTATTTGGAGAGTGTTACAGCGTAGGAGAGACAGATTAGTAGGGCATATTCTTAGGCATGGGGGGATTATGCAATTGATCATAGAAGGTAGAGTGGAGGGAAAGAGAGGGGTAGGTAGGCCTAGATTGGAGTATGTGAGTCAGATAGTTGAAGACGTTGAGATGAATAGCTATAGGGAGATGAAGGGATTAGCTCAGGATAGATCGGCATGGCGTGCTGTTTCCAACCAATCTTTAGGATTGCGGACTCTTTAACTAAGTGATAATTTTTAAAATATCGTGTCCTGTAAGTAGATTGCTTCATTATTCAATGTATTACTTACTAAATGTGCCTTATAAATCAAAATTTTTACATCGTCAAATGTTTTTGAAGAAACGTTATATAAAACCTGAAAATAGATTCTGAACTTATTAGAACCCCGTTTTCAAAAATGATGCCACAATTTATATAAAACATCTCTTAAATTAATATCTTCAAATGCAACATGGGATAAAGTTTCATGTTACGTAATATTCGTAACATCTATACAAAATGTGTAAATATATTAATTTCTTAATATTTTTCTCTCTATATATACACGCATTGTGTACTTTTAATAATAGTTCTTCATAAAATAAGAATATAAAAAATAACTGGATTGATGATACGAGTAGAAGACATGGTGCAATATAGACATTATAAGCAAGCATATTTTCATGACTATTTGCCATTAAATTCATCAACTGGAAATAGTTAATAAGATGGTCATGGCCGAGAAAATAATATTCCTTAGAATGCAAAATATTATAATTTTTAAGAAAACATTTAACATCATAAATTTTTGTTTGATTTATTGTTTTACTAATTAGAAAAGTACATTATCTGTGAACGCATTTCTGCAAAATTAAAATATATTTCATATAAAAGGATAATTATTAGAACTGGGATTATATTAAATCATATACATCATATTTTTTAAAATTTGTTGCATATTTGGAAAGATTGTATTTTACAAAATGGTATTGCCGTTTAGCGATGGCAAACTGCAAGTCACTTTGAGGACCTAGTTCGTAGTTTATAGTTCATTTCAATGTACCGTTCACGAACTATAGGTCGTGAACTAGTAACATCTTATTAAAATGAACTAGTTCACGACCTATATGAATACATGCACATACTGAAAATTATCCCGTTTTTTCTCAATATAAAAGTATTAAATAGTAAAAAATAATTAAATTGAAATATTACAATATTTATTTTGAATTAAGAATGAGGAAGAAAAAACAACAATGTTTATAATTTATACAAAACATATATATAATAAAATATAATTTCGTTTGGTTCACCAACACATTTTATCACATAAATGTTAGTACTGCTATTGGTACTGTATATGTAATGTATACTATACTGCATCGTTTACGAGCCGTTGTGATTCATGAACGGTTTAGTACACGACGGGTTAGGACCTAGTACAAGTACATCAATAAGTACACCGTTCACCATGTAGTTTATAGTTTACGAACTAGGTCATAGTGACCTATAGGTCGTTGCAAAACATAGTCACATTTGATTGAACCATTCACAGTGAACGGTTCGCGAGTGAACTATACATCGCTATTGCCGTTGTCTCATAAATTCATCAAATGCTTTGTACACGTTTTTAATTTTCTATTCCTCTACGACCTTTCCATGCCAATGCAACAAACAACATGCCGATGTTGGCTGTGTATTCTACAGGGCGTTCTGTTTGGTTTATACTAGCCGTTTAATAAAACTACACGCGACAAAATGCATTTTCTTATATCTGTACGTTTTTATATCAAAATTATGTTGAGTAATTTGTTTTTGTTAGACAATTCTTAAAATAAAAACTATAAACGAAAATGTAACGATACAACACGGTAATTAATATTTATGAAATATGAAATTTTAATACAGAAAAAAAGGCTTCTTTTAATAATACACTTATTTATATTGAATGAGATTATCAATGTAGTACTTTTTTTTTTTATTGTCTAAAAACGCTTGTATTCGTTTAAAGTGATCGTTTTTAGACGTTTCCAGCTCTCTGACGTTAATAAATTTATTCTCAGAGATAAAAAATATTTTTTGTCGTGAAAAATACAGTTTTAATAATTGTAATTTTTGATAATAGTAAAATTTTATAAAATTATGTCCTAATACATTCATAATAACATACTAACTAAATTTTATGTGTTTTTAATTAACCACATTTCAGAAAAGGCTGCTTTAGATATGTTGGTGATGTTATTTAGATATATGTAGCGAATATTCATATTTTTAGCATTCATGATACATATAATAAAGCGTAAACCATATTTTAAGCCATCAACAAATAAAAAAAAATGTAACTTGCAACTGGTTGTACAACTTAAGTTGTACCATTACTAGTTCTAAATTTTATTGTTTTAATATCAGATGACATCCAAATATAAAAGTAAAATTAAATGATTTGATCGTTCCTGTATTTGTGGAAATTCTATTTTATTTTATCCCACTTCTATTTAGAAATTTTAATATAGAATATCACCCAAATACCGTAACAAACATTAAGTAGCTAGATGTACATTTCAAGCGCTATGCGCCCATCTTCAGTAGCACAAGATAAAACTAAATTTATTGATATTCTATATTATAATTTTAAGATATGTATAATTGAATTACAGCAATGAACTTAAATGAAGCATAAATACGAAGTTCTTTATTGTACGATATTTGGATAAGAATCATGTGGACAACGTTGAATTTGTTGTGATGCATGCCATTTTATCAAAACACCCTGTATGCTAGAATTTAAAATGCGCATACAGGCATTATGGCTGGTTTGAAAAATTAGTACGATTTATTTCGTGTTGACTGTTTCAGAATACTTATATATATATATATATATATATATATATATATATATATATATATATATATATATATATAAGTGTTATTGAAAACTACAATACTTCGGGTCTTTTTTGTTCCTATGCAGAGGCGTATTGAATATATAATTTAACATTTAATTTTGTTGTTTTAACATAATTTTTTCTGATGCCCAAAGTTTTAGAATTATTTATGAAATATGATAATCTTAACAATTTAACAATAACAATAATCTAAATCTAAATCAATAATAGATAAAATCTACAAAATAGATTATTGATTTTTGAACAAAATAAACCAAGAATAATTTCATATAATTATAAAATTATGCAATAGAGTAAGAGTAAGAGTAATTTATTAATGCCAGAAATGTATACAAACAATTTTACACAGGTCAACAGGTCAATCAGAACAGATTCAAAAAAAAAATTAAAAATTAAAATTTATTGACAGAGCATGATTGTTAAAATACAGAAAAAAGTAAAATGTTTGGTTTAACAAACACAGTATATAGAATTTATGTTATAATTAGTAATAGAATAAAAAGTAATAGTAATAAAAGTAATAGAACTTATGCTATAATTAGTAAAAATATGTTTGATAAAATAAAATTTAAAAATACAAAATAGGAGATAAAGCGAGTGAGGGCTAAATTATAGAGATATATATTATTCTAAGGTTTATCAGTATATACAAAATGATTCATAAAATTGAATACATTGATGATTTAGGCGCAATTTGAAATTGAGCACAGCATTATATCCTTTTCTGTGATTGCAAAAAATCCTTCTCAAGCTTATGATCGGTTTTGAATTACATGCGCATATATTACAATATTACAACTTATTACATTACAACATATTATTATTATTATTTATTATTTTATTATAATAATTATTATTATTATTAATACCACCTGTTGTACATGTTTATCGAACAGGGATGTTTAAAAATAATCTTAGTTGGTACTCAATGCTTAGTTGGTTCCAATTGGTTAGAAACAGCACGCCACGCCGATCTCTCTTTATATACCACTCTAACTCCTTCATTTCTCTAACTCCTTCATTTCCCTATAGCTATTCATCCCACACGTCCTGCACTATCTGACTTATGTACTCTATTCTGGGTCTATCTACTCCTCTACTTTTCCATTTATAACTAATTGCATAATACCCCCGTGTCTAAGAATATGACCTACAGGTATGTATCTCCTACGCTGTAATACCATCCAAATATTTCTCTTTTCCTCTACTAACTCTAGCACATCTTTGATTGTCACTATATCTACAAACACAATCCTTATCATCCTTTCATTTCTTTTAACAATCATATATAAAGGAAAGAAGCTATATATATATAATTATTTATATACACATAATTACCTTTTACATAATTTTTTTTTTGTAAACATTTCTGTATACGTTTGAACAGTTAAAAATTATATTCGCATATTGTCAACATTTGTTACTTTATCTTCCCAACCAATCCTCATCATCCTCCTATAACACCACATTTCGAATGCTTGTAATCTACGCTTCTCTTCCTTTCCTATAGTCCACGCCTCACACCCGTACAGTGCTACACTCCAAACATATACCTTCAGTAATCTTTTTCTAATACCCAAGTCAATATTTGATCTTAAAATCTGTTCCTTTTCTACAAATGCCTTCCTACCCTGTGCTATCCTACACTTTATATCTACCTTGCTTCGATTATCTTTTGTGATTCTACTGCCTAAATAACAAAAATCTGACACTTCTTCGATTCTATTATCTCCTATTGTGATCATCATTTTTCATCTGCATTCCTTTTTGTCACACCTCATCACTTTAGTTTTACCTATATTTATTTTCATGTTAAAATCCCTAGTCAATACTGCCTGCATACCATTCAATACCCTTTCTAAATTCTTTTCGCTTTCTTCCAATATAGCTATATCGTCGGCGAATCTCAACATATATATTTTCTCTCCCTGTACATTCACACCTACACTATACTCTTCTTTTACTTTGTTTATTGCATCTTCTATATATGGATTAAATAATAACGGTGAAAGTGTACATCCCTGCCGAACTCCCTTCCCTATTTTTGCTACCTCTTCTTCCCCCTCAATTCTAACTAAGGCAGTTTGGTGTTTATATAAATTAAAAATTATTCTCCTATCCTTATAATCTATACCCGTTTCTTTTAAAATTCTAAACATTATGTCCCAATCTACATTATCAAATGCCTTTTCTAAATCTACAAAAGCTATGCAAGTTACCTTTCCTACCCTATTTCTTTTTTCTACTACCGTTCTTAAAAATAAGAAAATAAGGAAAAAGCTAGAAGATGGAAGGAGTATCTTGAAGATTTATATAAAGGTAGGCAGGACATGGAGGAGCTAGAAAATGTGGAACAGATAGATGAGGATGACTTAGGTCCTAGCATACTTAGGTCAGAGTTTCATAGAGCATTAAATGATTTACGGAATAACAAAGCAGCGGGGATTGATATGATACCAGCCGAATTAATAAAACACGCAGGGGAAAAAATGCAGGAGCGATTATACAGGTTAGTTTGTAAAATATATGAGAAGGGAGAAGTACCACAGGATTTTCAGCGTAGTAGAATAGTAACAATGCCGAAGAAAATAGGAGCTAATTTGTGTGAGAACTATAGGACCATTAGCCTACTATCACATGCATCGAAGATATTGTTAAAGATTATTTATAGGAGATTAGAAAATAAAGTAGAGGAAAGGCTAGGAGAAGATCAGTTTGGTTTTAGGAAAAACAGAGGGACGAGAGAGGCGATTCTAGCACTAAGAACGGTAGTAGAAAAAAGAAAGTGGGTAGGAAAGGCAACTTGCATAGCTTTTGTAGACTTAGAAAAGGCATTTGACAATGTAGATTGGGACATAATGTTTAGAATTTTAAAAGAAACGGGTATAGATTATAAGGATAGGAGAATAATTTTTAATTTATATAAACACCAAACTGCCTTAGTTAGAATTGAGGGGGAAGAAGAGGTAGCAAAAATAGGGAAGGGAGTTCGGCAGGGATGTACACTCTCACCGTTATTATTTAATCTATATATAGAAGATGCAATAAACAAAGTAAAAGAAGAGTATAGTGTAGGTGTGAATGTACAGGGAGAGAAAATATATATGCTGAGATTCGCCGACGATATAGCTATATTGGAAGAAAGCGAAAAGAAATAAGAAAGGGTATTGAATGGTATGCAGGCAGTATTGACTAGGGATTTTAACATGAAAATAAATATAGGTAAAACTAAAGTGATGAGGTGTGACAAAAAGGAATGCAGTAGAAAAATGAGGATCACAATAGGAGATAATAGAATCGAAGAAATGTCAGATTTTTGTTATTTAGGCAGTAGAATCACAAAAGATAATCGAAGCAAGGTAGATATAAAGTGTAGGATAGCACAGGGTAGGAAGGCATTCGTAGAAAAAGAACAGATTTTAAGATCAAATATTGACTTGGGTATTAGAAAAAGATTACTGAAGGTATATGTTTGGAGTGTAGCACTGTACGGGTGTGAGGCGTGGACTATAGGAAAGGAAGAGAAGCGTAGATTAGAAGCACTTGAAATGTGGTGTTATAGGAGGATGATGAGGATTGGTTGGGAAGATAAAGTAACAAATGAAGCTGTACTAGAGTTAGTAGGGGAGAAGAGAAGTATTTGGACAGTGTTACAGCGTAGGAGAGACAGATTAGTAGGGCATATTCTTAGGCATGGGGGGATTATGCAATTGATCATAGAAGGTAGAGTGGAGGGAAAGAGAAGGGTAGGTAGGCCTAGATTGGAGTATGTGAGACAGATAGTTGAAGACGTTGAGATGAATAGCTATAGGGAGATGAAGGGATTAGCTCAGGATAGATCGGCATGGCGTGCTGTTTCCAACCAATATTTAGGATTGCGGACTCTTTAACTAACTACCGTTCTTAGTGCTAGAATCGCCTCCCTCGTCCCTCTGTTTTTCCTAAAACCAAGCTGTACTAGAGTTAGTAGGGGAGAAGAGAAGTATTTGGAGAGTGTTACAGCGTAGGAGAGACAGATAGTAGGGCATAATCTTAGGCATGGGGGGATTATGCAATTGATCATAGAAGGTAGAGTGGAGGGAAAGAGAGGGGTAGGTAGGCCTAGATTGGAGTATGTGAGTCAGATAGTTGAAGACGTTGAGATGAATAGCTATAGGGAGATGAAGGGATTAGCTCAGGATAGATCGGCATGGCGTGCTGTTTCCAACGAATCTTTAGGATTGCGGACTCTTTAACTAATTGTCAACAATATTTTTAAATATGGATAGTCATGTACTTGTTTTAAAAATAACATAATATTTACACGAACTATTTTAAAATTAAGTTTCAATAAATTCTATGGTTAACTCAAATACTAAATTTACACATTACTTAATTTTACACTTTATTGTTACTCGATAGTTCCTTTTGTTGTAACTAAAAATATATATTTAATATATATATATTTTTTTTTAATTCAGTTTATATTTGTTTATAATGCAAAGTACAGTACAATAGAATTGAAAAAATTCCAAATATATATTATTTGTCTTAAATCGCTAGTGCATATTCTTAATTTATATTAGTGAATTTTCTTATTTACACTAATTGTACATTTAATAAATACACCCCTGTTTTATTTTTATATTTACCTGAAGAACCCTGTGGTAGTATTTTTTATTACATATTTATACTAACGTGTATAATTAATAAATGACTAATAATCAGTCATTTTACTTAAACTGTATTCAAATTTTTTAAACATTGATATACATATCTATACTGCTGTATTGTCGAAATATATAAGAAGCTCGTGATGTTGATGTATTGGGTGCTTTCAAATTTATCAGTTCACACCATGGGTGATATTCCGATTTAACCCACGTCAACTTCACGAGAGGTTTTAAGGATCTATTTAAATTTGTTTCGTTGTATTGTATATACAATATGAGACCTAATTAATTCTAAGGCTGAGCATAAATACTAATTTAATGGATTGCTATCTACTCTAACAAATATTCTTGCAATTTCTGCGTTATGTGATGCAATTCTTTTGAGTCTCTTTTCATCATTGTTTTCTCTAAATCAAAAAAATGTGTGTTTATATTCTTCGCGATTTAAAGAAAGTTGCTTCAAATAGGAATTTGCATATTTAATCAGGTAATACAAAATATTTATGTGTTGCAGTCATCGTTAATATTCTAATAATTTCAAAGTAATTTCGATGTTTTTTCAACTTGTGGACGATGGGAACAATATGTAGATTTGACTTTCAAAGAAAACGTTATAATATGATAATATTATAAGATTTAATATTATTTGTTAAATTTCTATGAAATAATCTACAAAAATTACAAACCTTTATTATATATGAAATTAAATCATTTATTGTCCTTTTTTATGAAGTGTTTTCAGCACTGAGCTAATTTTATATTATTAAATAGAATAAAAATATACTATTTGTTCTCAAAATTCTACCAGTTTGAAATAGAATATTAAAACAACGAGTGGATAATTGAGCTCACAATCAGCCTTTATAAAACGAAAAGGGGATTAAACAGAATCCAAAATTATTTAAAAGAATGTATTATTCTTTATCGAATAATCTATTTGTTAGAATGACATTTTTATTGAAAGAACTTTGAGAAATTTTAATTAAAATAAAATGAGGTAAAATCAAGCGTAGACGCTTTTTTTAGAACGATTATTGTATTTTGTGATTTTGATCTCCATGTTCCATAGAGAAAATTTTATAAATTTTTACCAGTGATAAATGTGCTCATAATCATTTAATACATGTGTAAACATAAGTGGTAATAAAATCCTATGATTAATACAAATGTTTTAAAAGAAACAATATTCACTTTTCTGGTATTAAATGCATAATTGGAAATAGAGAAAATTGTATATTATTTATTCTACCTGTGAAATTTTATATATTATCGAATTTACAGCATATTAATTTTAAATCAGCATTGTTGAGAAAAACAATACGTCTCTAAAATTATTTTAAATTAAAATATGTACAAATAATATAACTTGCTCAATATTAAAAAACCGCAGAAATTTTTGATAAATTTTTAAAATAAATGTTTGCAAAATAGTACCTATTATCAAAATCATATAATTATAGATTCTTTGTTAAAATAAAATGGAATTAAGAAAATTTACCGCTTGGTATTTGGAAATCTAAATAAATAGAATAAACAATGATAAGTCTGCTTTTTATAAATGAAGTTATTGAACAATATTTATATATTTATGAATATTAAAATGCACTTCTAATTTTAGTTAAATGTAAGTAAATATATTTGTAATTAACTTAAATATTGTTCTTAATATTCCAGTATTTATGAAACTAAATTTTAATTTTTGGCACCATTTGATTAAATTACTAAGTATTTACTTCAAAATAATATATTAAATTGGTTGAAACAACTGTTGAAAGTAAAAATTAATTGCCTAGTAACTATAAAATTTTATAAAATATTATTTTTGAATATTATATGACATACCATTTATTTTAAAGCAAGTCTAAGTCATAAGCAATGTTCCCTGTAATTTGTATCTGCTGATGTGCGCTTTTTTTTTTGCTTGTGCGCTTTTTTAAAAATCGTAATAATTTGTGCGCCATTTTTAATATTCAATTTTACAATACAACAAATTTTAACAATAAAAATCAACATGAATAATCAATAATAAAAATTAATATAGAATATCACCCAAATACCGTAACAAGCATTAAGTAGCTAGATGTACATTTTGAAGGCTATGCCCCCATCTTCAGTAGCACAAGATAAAAACTAAATAAAATACCTCTGTCACGAATCGTTATTGATATACTATTAAATAAATAAGTCAACATGACAGAAGTATTTCAATAGTATATTGATATATATTAATAGTATATCAATCATGATTCGTGACACAGGCATTTTATTTAGTTTTTATCTTGTGCTACTGAAGATGGGCGCATAGCGCTTGAAATGTACACCTAGCTACTTAATGCTTTAAGTTACGGTATTTGGGTGATATTGTATAGTATTATTTAACACGGTAGTGATAATTTTTTAAATAATTATATAATATTTATTATAGATATGCTATACTTTTCCTATGTTTCTTTTGTAAATAAATGTGAACATGGGTCCTTGAAGTAAGGTTTTCTTATCATTTTGCATAATTTAACTGAAAGTCATTTTTAATCAAAATCTAAATTAAATTATAATAAATATAAATATAAATAAAAATAAATAATATTATAAGTTATAGCGATATTTCAGTTTTTTGCCAGCCCCATGCAAGTTGGCCTTTATTTTTTATTTTTGTGAATTTCTTCTGTGATTTTGCTCTTACAGCTTAGTATTTTGCCAAACGAATTATTTTTATATCTAAATAAATGTTGATGTTATAAACAATTCATTGTTTTCAAAGAAATAATAACAAGTAGGCAAAAAATAACATTTTTAATTGGAAATAAAAAAACACTTACTATTTTCACAATATAAGTATGTTGACGTTTGCTTAAGATTTTGGAAGTAGTTTGAAATTATTTTTATTTATTTAATAGTATATCAATCACGATTCGTGACAGAGGTATTTTATTTAGTTTTATTTTGTGCTACTGAAGATGGGGGCATAGCCTTTGAAATGTACATCTAGCTACTTAATGCTTGTTACGGTATTTGGGTGATATTGTATATTAATTTTAAATTTTGATTTCAAAAAAGTTTTATTTTTTACACACATTTTTTATATTCAATATAGGTATATAATACAATGTTAACAAAGTTGTTTTCAAAATTAAAACTACGACAATGATATTTATATATTATATTATTAAAGTAGCAAAGTAAGTTAGTAATGTTTTATATTAAAGTGAAAATTACATATATGTAATTAAGTAGCATAGAATATTACATCTTCTCTCTTCTATCTTTACAATTTAACCATTCCAAATACACTTTGTCTAAATTTATAACGTTTCCATCGTTTTGATACGCTTTTACTCTCATTAACATATCCAAATGACTTATTCCTAAGCGATTTCTTTGCTTATTTTTTATTACATTCATCAAGCTGAAACCGCGTTCACAATGGAGACTTTCTTTTTTAATTTTTTATTTTATTGTGCGCAGATTTATCACCTTTGTGCGCTAATTTTCTAAACACAGTGCGCGCGCATAAGAGCAGACCTTACAGGGAACCCTGGTAATAAGTGTGAAATGATAGAGAATGTATGACATTTTTTAGGCTTCGTTGTGTAAGAAAACGACATTTTTATTGATGCACTTATGCTGTAACTTTGACAAAACTGTACTTATCTAAACACATGCTACATTGAACATCATTAAAAAGTAGATTAAAAATATATTGTATATTATAAACAATATAGATATTTACAAACTTTGATAATATTTTGAGTTGCGCTGTATATTCATTTAAAAAAAATTAACAATTCAACAAACTATTGTACCATACCATACTGCAAAGTACGAATGTCGGTTTTCAATAATAATCTGCGTAAATCTGTTTAGAAACTCGATTTTCGTTTTCAAAAGCATTTTTATCTAAAACCGGATATTTTAGAACTGATTATGTAAAGATTTGATGAAAAAAAATCACGTATGCCATAAATGACATAAAAAAAAATTGTTGGCATATAAACGATTTACTTGAAGTATCATTTTATACCTGATATTTCAAGTATATACATCACTTACATATATCACTTATACACATACATATACTTATATACACAAGGTACTCAGCCACACCTAGTTTTTCTATTGATAATACACAAGCGTACCCACAGTACTATTCAATGTGCCGTACGACTGACGCCATGTTGTTTTGAATAGCACTGCTCTGTACTGTATTGGTCAAGCCATTATGCAGGTCTTGATTTATGATGCGTAAATTTCTGTCACTTTCCGCCACTTTCAATAAAACGGTGTATACTTACCAGCTACTTCTTGATATTTCAAGAAACTTGAAAATTATTCATATTTTAATAAGTGGAAAGTACTAGATTTTGTTTTATATTAAAGAAAGTATCCAATATATAAAATTTCCCCCTTGGATCCGTCGAGATATTGTCGATACTCGTATTCGTAATTTCCTAAAAATGTATTCTGTTTAGGCAATTTGAAAAATTTAAACTAATTTAACATCTATGAGATAAATTAAATTGAACACGCTCAATATTGAGATTTTCGAGTGACTGACTTTTGAAAATCTAGAAAAATCAATTTTTAATCATAATATGTATATAGAAATTTCTGCTTCAAAATATTGAAACAATAACTTGTGTTTTTTAAAAATTATTACTACGGTGTTAAATATTAGTATAGAATATCACCCAAATACCGTAACTTAAAGCATTAAGTTATTTTCAGAGATTTTCCAGAGAACATTTAGTTATCAAATTTATAAAATTTAAAACGGATTGCCAAAGGAACCGAAAAAATTATAAAGTCCACAGATGAAAAGGAAATTGTTTGTTTATTTATTTAAAAACCAATGCCAATAATGACCGAGATATTTCAATTCCTTTAAAATACTCTTGTAGTGCGAAAGTCGTTTCAATTTGTTGTTAATTGTATGATTTTATTAAGTTGTATTTATTTTATGATCTTGATCTTTATAAAACCCTATCGTTTGTGTAGTTTGCAGTTTATCATACTTAATAGTTTTCTGTAACGTGCAGATGTGTAATTTACATTATAGTTTAAAGGCTATATTGAAAAACAGCTGTTTGTCAAGGCAAACAAATTGAATATGCGCCCTTTTTGCAATGTACTTACTGGATATTCATTTCTTTTATATTTCTACTGATATTCTAAATATACCTGAAAATATTTTATTTTGTTATGTACGTTGTTATGTACGTTGAAAAATAAATGATTTATTTACTGTTATTATTATTAAGTAGCTAGATGCACATTTCGACGGCTTTGCCCCCACCTTCAGTAGCACAAGATAAAAACGAAATAAAATACCTCTGTTACGAATCGTGATTGATATACTATTATATATATATATATATATAATATATCTTGTGCTACTGAAGATGGGGGCATAGCCTTCGAAATGTACATCTAGCTATTACATGCTTGGATTTTTCGGTACTTGGGTGATATTCTATACTAATAATTTGTTTGTTTGAAAATGACTTGAAAAGAATTGAAAAACTTGTGGAAGAATATATAATGAAAAACTTGGAGTAGCAATCTTTAAAGCTTTATTTCATATAATATTGCCGTCACTAGTACCCCATTTTTTATTTTGAAATTTTATTTTCTACATGTAATTGAATTTTATAAGAAGTCTTAAAAATAGTTTCGAATTGTAATGACTTCTTTATTTAGTTAGTAATTTTGTAATTTAGTCCGATATAATAGAATATAATAGTGCAAGAATACAAAAAATATATATAATTGATTTGCGTATAACAAAGTTCCTGACAGGTTATAAAGTTTTCTTTAAGCAATTTTGATTCAGCTTCTTTAATATGTTTAAACTCGCCTTAATAAAATTCTGCAATAATAATTTTTTTTCTCGCAGTAAAAACTGTCGAGAACTTTTTCAATTTCATAAATATTAATTATATGTTTTTGGTACGCAAACAAAAAGTGGTTCACAACTACTACTGCCCTACATCTTGGATTATTGTTTTTAAGATTGTCTAAGTATGTAATATGAATTGTACGTATTTAAAATCACAAATATAGTTCCAAAAACTATACGTTCAAGCTCATCTCCTTTGTTTATCTTTTATTCATTTGGCAGATATATATAAGTCATTTTTTATATCTTGGCGGACCTAATTCATCCTCTACTGCGCATAAGGGTTGAGCTTCCAGTACCATTGTTGCCATATATGAATAAAAATCTTCAGTACAAAGTGCTCAAATTGTAAACTGCATAGCAAAACATTGAGATTGAGAATATTTAATATATGAATATATACGGCTTCGATTAAAGTCCACTATTTAGTAAAAAGTTTCCAGTTATTTATTATTTGTTTTGATCAATTATGCTAATATAATACGCTCTGTATTTGTTGGCT
Organism: Leptodirus hochenwartii; assembly: GCA_947310635.1. Lineage (NCBI taxonomy): Eukaryota > Metazoa > Arthropoda > Insecta > Coleoptera > Leiodidae > Leptodirus > Leptodirus hochenwartii. The sequence continues at coordinate 13,682,195 of OX371180.1, read as the reverse complement.
ATCGATATGACAACATTGCAGTAATTTTGACCACACCCTCAAATGACAAAAATGCAGTGGCGAGCATCTCTTCACGAGCTATAGTAATATCATTGGTCTTATACGTAAACTAGTCTTAATTTGTAATGCGCAGTAGACAGGGCGCGCCCGCCAAAAAAAAATAGCCTATACTTTACTAATTTTGGTTTTACATTCTACATCCGATTTACTATTAAACAAATCTAGAATACCTTTAATATACATCCTAGGTTAACAATATCAATTTTCTAATTTATCTCTTATTGGCGAGTACATATATGAAAGATACATAATTAGTACACAAATTGTTCAGGGGTAGCGTGATATTATAATATGTATTATATATTATATATTATATATAATATAGTCGTTGGGACTAATGCTAACACGTCGCCTTGGTTGTGGGTTCGAATTCCTCCCGGAAGAATATTTTTCCGAAAGAAAAATTCCTTCCGGACCACTGATATGTTTCCTGTGTATGTCTAATGCAAAGTCCCTGTTTCTAAATGTCGCAATTCAGGTTTTACCTGTATGTGCTTAAAAATTATTAAACAGAGTATGAGCTGGCCATAATTATTACGGCCATTACGGTAGGAGTGTCTTAAGCGCCCATTCCAAACAAAAAAGCAAATTGTTTAATATCTTCAATAAAAAGGCAAGAAAACTTTTGGCATAATTATCATAATTTTCAATTATATCTCTTCTAAGAAGTTATATATCATCGGAAGCAATAAGAAATTATCTTCATTACCTTTGCCTCCTATCAAGTAGCGCACTACTTCGCACCTTCGAAATCACCGATTTAATAATTTTTATGTTGTACTAGTTGTGTATAAAAATAGCAACCTTATTCTCTACTTCTTTGTAGTAATTGAAAATGAATCTATAATCTGAGAACTCGTAAATAATATTGTATTTTTTCATGCTATTAATTTACTTACCTTTTTAGTAAGTCATTCAGCAATGTAATTGTTTTATAATACCAACAAAGCCTAAAGCGTTAGGCGGTGATTAATTCTATAGATGAACATAACTGTTCGTGTTTACAATCTTATTATTAAGAAAAAAATTAAAAAATTAAGTAGCTTTATCATACCGCCATCCATTATTGCTAGTGTTGTAATATTTATTAACGACAATGAATTTGAAGAAATTATACTGACTAGTATTTGATGTTGAATAAAATAATAATATATGACTATGTATTAAACATATAATTCTAATTTAAAAAATTATCACTACGGTGTTAAATTATAATATAGAATATAACCCAAATACCGTAACAAGCATTAAGTAGCTAGATGTACATTTCAAGCGCTATGCGCCCATCTTCTCATATATATATATATATATATATATATATATATCTATTCATATACTATCAAATTATTTATTTAATAGTAATTCAATCACGATTCGTGACGGAGTATTTTATTTAGTTTTAACTTGGGCTACTGAAGATGGGCGCATAGCGCTTGAAATGTACATCTAGCTACTTAGTGCTTGTTACGGTATTTGGTTGATATTCTATATTATATAATTCTAAATTTTTTAAATATTTTCATTACATATACTAGCACGCCATATTATACTTTAAAACTTCCTTGCATTTACGAGATTGCAGGCCGAAATTTATTGCATTTATACACATACATGTAGTTTTTTTTTATTGGATATGAGCGTATTAAGCTACTACCATGTTACATAATCTTTATAATTTTCCAATATTTTTGGATGAACCAATTTCGATGAAATCTATATCAATGCTGCTCCAGGAATTCCCGATGGCAACATTCACAACGTCCATAATCCGGAAAGGATTTTTCCGCAAGAAAATATCCCTGACCGAATTTAACACCACATATATTTAGTTTATTCTGTCCAATAATATGTTATGAATAAACATCTTACTAGTACAAGCAAATCTTGTAGATGTGCATGCACTAAATATAGTTTTTCTAATTTGCGTTTCTAATAGAGCTATTAACGAACCCAAATGAGTTCGTTTATAGCGAATTTGAGTTCGCTTATAGCATAGGGCAATTTAGTGTTTCAAAGTTGGTAGCTCTGCTTGTCAGTTATCAATCGTCAAACTACAATAGAAAGCAACAAATAGTTTGATTTTAATTTTGTCCCTGAAATGTACAATTGTACGTCAAACTACAAAAGAAAGCAACAAATAGGTTAATTTAAATTTATTTGACAATTTATTTCAAATGTTCCAAATGTGCCAATAGTTACTATCAACAGTAAAAAAAATCCCTAAATTTTTAAATTTCGATTTTTTATTTAAAAAGGGCATAATAGACGCAAATTAGAAAAAAAATAGTATAAAAAACTCATTTCATAAGTCATTTATAACACTCGTTCTTTAGAAAACTCGTTTTCTAAATTTGAACTCGTGCAATAAAACCTGCCTTATGAAATCGTTCTTTAATGTACTATTATTTAACAGAGGTATTTTATTTAGTTTTTTATCTTGTGCTATTGAAGATGGGATCATAGCCTTCAAAATGTACATCTAGCTACGTAATGCTTTACGTTACGGTATTTGGGTGATATTCTATACTTCATTTTTTATTTTAGATGCAAAATACAAAATTTATGTAAGAAATAAAACGCATTATTTTATTTATTCTATATAACACCAGTATCTTATTGAATGAAATTTTTGTTACTGTCTAAAATTATTTATTTACGATCGGTGTCACATTACAATAAAATTTAAAACTGAAGTAGACACGCAATGATGAGTACTTCTTTATTACTTGGTATTATCGCATTATAAATTCTGCAAAGATAATCGTTATGGCCAAGAACGTATTGTTAAAACAACATCCCTGTTAAAGTATTCCCCGTATTATCTGCAAGTATCGTATTGTATGTAACTCTTGAGGGCAACGTGAAATGCAAGAAATAGATTGCATGAATGTAGTGATATATACAAAAGCAAGTGCATGTGCATAGCATATTTCTTGTAAGACGGTCATAATCATTTTTGGAGTCGTCCCGTGTTGTTGTTCCAGTCACGGTCATCAGGCAGCGCTGTATTCCCCAGCCTTTGACAGCAGCGTGCCACGCCGGCAAAACAAAATACTAAATTGGTTACTGGAAAATGTCATTTCAGTTTTGTTGCTCTCACATTATTCCACTGATGTTGTATGTGGGTATGCGAATTCGCTATATACTTGTATATGTCGCTTTCCCATCTTATGGTTAGCAGTTTAACACAATAAAGAACCGTTCTAGATTTTAATCAACTCATCTGTAACGCATTATCGCTTACCTTTTAAAATACAACCGAGGTTTATTCTATGTGAATAATAATTAAATGAATTTTCTGTGTGATATTCAAATGTAAATAGCAGGATATAGATATTATATTACAACATTGCTTCATACCCATAATTGTTAATTACTTAAAAAAAATCATTTAATTCAAGAAAAATTAACAGCGTTCTAAATTTGGAAGACACATGCTTACAAAATGTATAATAATGTACGTGTATGATAAACTAACGATAGGGCATTAAACGATGTTTGTGGAATATTGTGACTTAAGTCATATTTATTCGTCAATTTATATAAACATCACCTGTCAGTAATTTCCTCAACAAATAATTCAAATAGAAAGGGCTTAACTTAAAAAATAATTAATAAAATATAGCAAATTATTAATTCAAACTGATTTGAAATATATTAGATTACGAGAAATGCAAATATATTATATAATCTATCTATAATCGAAAAATGTATACACCGTTTTATTGAAAGTGGTAGGAAAGTGACAGAAGTTCACGCATCATAAATCAAGACCTGTATAATGGCTTGACCAATACAGTACAGAGCAGTGATATTCAAAAGAGTATGGCGTCAGAAATGCTGTGCTGTGGGTACGCTTGTGTATTGTCAATAGAAAAACTAGGTGTGGCTGAGTACTTTGTGTATATGTATGTGTATAAGTGATGTATATAAGTGCAGCCCTTATGCGCAGTAGTGGACGATATTGGTCCGCCACTTTCAAAAAAACGATGTATACGTGGTGTCAAATACATAAATTAATTATATATGAATCTTATTTTGATGTATCTATATATATGAATATATAGATACATATATATCAATTTAAGAATATATATGATGCGAATTTTAAAGGTAAATCATTTTGAACTCGTTTTCAGTAGCACAACTGATAAATAGTCTGTTTGTCACTCACCAGAATCAATCCATGATTGAAATAATATACAAATAGAAAAGTTGTTCTTTTAAACATTGCCAAAGAAAAAAATACGAAGGTTATTTTGCATGATTAAAAATTTATGGCACTTTTTTCCAGAATGTTGTATTTCATAGCAATAATTTTTGTTTAATTCATTAGTTAAATTTGATCAATTATCTTAAATTACAGTACTTCATTTAAATTTATCTTCAAAATATAGATGCAATAGTTCAAGTTATATTATTCTTCATATTTTTTGTATGTGAAGAGCATATTATATTAATTTCATGGGCTGTAAAATTTCAAAACTGAGTACACCTTTTTAAATGAAACGGCTTTTGAAATGTGAAGTTCGCAAAGTTTTCAAATGAACTACTTGATTTTTCAAACGAACGATGTTGACAGTATCTATAAAATGAGCCATTTATGTTTAAAAGAAGTACATGCTAAATTCTTATTATAATATTCGATTTGAAAGTGTCTCTAAAATAAATCTTTCTTTATCATCCCTATTTTTTCTCTCTTTCCATCAAATTTATATTCTTAATATTTAAAAATTTATAATAACCTCAGTTCCCTCTAAATATATGAAATGGTTACTTTTAGATATACTGGGTGTCCCACGTATCTATCGACAGTTTTGTTATTCGAAATAACTTTTCGTCAGAGTTTTTGTCAGATTTTATTGAAATTTTAACGCAATATAAAGCAAACAGTTTAATTTTATTACTCTTCATTTTTAGGCACCTAAGTCATTATTTCTTTAATATATTCAAATTAATATGGCGTATTCTATTCGCGAACGTGCTAAAGTGGCGTGTTGGTTTGAATGGACCAGAAAACCAATTTTGGTTCAACAGAAATTTCGAGAAGAATTCGATCATGACCCGCCATGAAGGGATACCATTTACAAATGGCACAATGCCCTAATGGAAACAGGCAGTGTTCTCGACGTTAAAAGAAAGCGCAGCAGATCAATTCGTTCTGATGAAAATTTGGATCGTGTTCAAGATCATTTTACTGATAATCCGCATTCATCCTTACGCCGCGCCTCCAATGCTCTTCAAATCAGCCGTACCATAATCGGGAGGATTCTTAAGGACCTCAAATGGCATCCATGTAAAATTCAAGTTGTGCAAAAATGAACTGGGGAAGACAAAGCAAACCGACTGGAGTTCGCACAGGATGAAAGGAACAGAATTTCTGAAAATCCTGATCATTTATCCAATTTGATGTTTTCGGATGAAGCTCATTTTCATTTTGATGGTGGTGTCAACCGCCATAATCATCGTTATTGGGCTAGCGAAAATACTCACCGGTTTGTCGAAGAATCGTTGCATTCCCCCAGAACAACAATGTGGGCTGCAATTGGTGAATGTGGTGTCTTCGGACCATTTTTTTTCGATGAATCTATCAACAGCGTTCGAAATTGGCTAAACGAAAAATTCCCGGATCGTTGGATGGAACGTGGATCCCCAAACATGCTTTGGCCTCCTCGATCACCGGATTTGACACCGTGCGATTTTTTTCTATGGGGCTTTATTAAGTCCAAAGTTTATGCAACACGACCGGCGAATATTCAGGTGTTGAAGGAATGCATTATCGACGCTTTTCAGCAAGTTACTGTTGAAATGAGAATGAAAGTTTTATTAGAATATCACGAACATTTGTTCAAAATTGAAGAGAATAATGGTGATCACGTTGAGATTTAGTATGTTGGTTAAACTATGTTGTGGTAAAGTTCTGTTTAAATTGGATAAAAATTACAGATATGGCAATAAAAAGTAAACTGTCGATAGATACGTGGGATACCCTATACAATACAAGTTTCCAATCGAACAAAGTATGGGAAGGAATTTTGAAGATATCTTGTCAAACGTTATGACAGTTCAATCATTGGTAAATCGCATTACTGTCTATGCAAGTCAAAGCTCGTTGGAATCCTAAGCTTAGAAACCTTCAAGTATTAAGAGACAGGCAGCTTAGTAATTAGAATAGATATTTCCATGTAGATTACACTAAACAATATATTTAGAATTTTTTTGACAGCTTCTGAATTTTACACCTCAAATTTTTGATATTATTTAAATACGTATACATAACGGTTGCCATAGAAAGCTAAAAAGTTATTTTGTCAATTTAAAATGTCAAGCATCTATTGACTGGACTAAAGCTCCTTATGTTGACATATGTACATCAAAGTATATAGTTTGTTTGCTATATATCGAATGGAAATTGTAATTTCAAAAAGATTCAGAAAAACACAATGATGGTCACTATAGCAAATAACGAAGTAAGGATTAGCCCGTGTATTGTCAATATCTTATAATCCTTTTATTAAAAGAGTAAGTATAGAATTTAAACTTGAGAGTACAATCGATTGGTGTGTCAGGTTTTTTTTGTTGGTTTCTGTATGTAATATCTATACAATATACTGTTAAATGTACAAGTGTCGTATATAATTTTATGTAGAAGTTAATTAAATTATTTTTTTGCACAGGATAGTACAGAAGAACTGGATATGTTGAGGTACACGATTTATCTCTATCTTAAGAAAGGGAGCAGAATTTAGAAGAGGTATTAAATGGATGCAGGAAATAATTATAACATGAAATTAAATATAGGCAAGACCGAAGTGATGAGGTGTGAGAGAAAGCAATGCAGGCGAAAAATGAAAATTTAAATAGATGATAAAATAGAAGAAGTTTGTTATCAAGTAGAACTATAAAGGATAATCGAAATAAGATAGATAGAAAATGTAGGATAGCACAGGATAGGAATGTATTCGCAGAAAAGATAAAATTTGATCAATTTTAAGATCAAATAGTAAAATAGGCATTAGAAACTGATTACTAAAAACATGAGTGGAGTACGGCTGTGCGGCGTAGACAATAGTAAAGGAAGAGGAGCGTAGAATAAAAGTATTTGAAATGTGCTATAGAGGATGATGAGGCTTGGATGGTGTAAAATTGTCACTACGGCGTTAAATAATTGTATAGAATGTCATTCAAATACAGTAACACAAACAGTGGCGGCTCGTACCATTTCAATCTGGAGGGGCGCATTTCTTAAAAAATAACATAATAGTGAGAAATCTTACCTAAAATGGATGCAAATTGATTAAATTCAATCATTTCTTGAAAGTGGTAATCCGCTCTTCTATCTTTCATTGATATAAACCTTTCCAAAACTTTTTCGTTAAAATTGTAAGTATCTCGCACCACATTTTTATTAATACGCATCATCACCAACGCGTTTAAACGATCATTACCCATAGCATTTCGCAAAAAAGTCTTGATTCTTTTAAGTGTTGAAAAACAACGCTCTGATTCAGCAGTGGTCACCGGGGTTGTTAAAATAATTTTAAGTATTTTTATAGTTTCCGGGAAAGTTTCACTGAGATTATTTTGTAGCAATAATGAAAGAAAATTTGTGGCTTGAATTATTTGATAAAAATCCGGACGCGAGTAAATGACTTCTATTTCTGTTTTTAATGTGGTTCTATTCAAAAATGGATATGCATGACACACGGTTTCCAAAATGTCCACTGGAAATTGTTTAGAAAATGTTTGCATCGATTTCGTGTTAAATAACTTAGCAGCTTGTAGATGGCCACGATATGAGAATCTGCTTTATCTGTGTTATAATTTTTTTTTGTAAATGTCTCTTGTAAAACGCCGCGTAAATGTCCGGTTTTGAGCACTCTTAGCACAGGTTTGCGATAAATTTAAATCAGGCAATGGCCCACCCAATTCTTTAATTTTTACTTTGTCCTCAAGAGAAAGCCTACAAATCTTTATTTTCAATGAAGAACTAACACTATTCATTTTTATTAAATTATTTCTATTAAATATATTCTTGAAGAAACACGTGGCACAATCGTACATACGTACATATCGTACATACACAGAACAAATGCTACTGTCTTATCTGGCTATTCTATATTAATTTATATACATATATACTAGACTACTCTGTTCTCTGAACTGTGGCTGTGGTTCTTTGACTGTTCGGCGCTAAAGTATCGTGGCATTCAATATTTTAAAACAACTATAACAATTAAACAACTATATTAGCTTTGAAGCAGCGTGACATCACGTTGCTATGACTCATCCCAAGCCGCTGGAATGTGTGGAACATTAGTCGATAAATGGGACAAGCGAACCCAAGAAACAGAAGACATACTGCATACGGTCGCTCTCAGTCTAGCGCTTGCAATGAAGTGAGATGAGTGCATATGCATTTAACCCGTATGGGTAGTCTTGTGCCGCTTGAATGCGTGTTACATTAGTCGATAGATGTATAGCGACACGCGAACGATAGAAACAGATGCTATACTGCAACAGATAGGATGAGTGCATTTAACTGGTACTTGCTAGCTGTCATATCGTGTTTAGTCATGAGTGTTATGTATGTTCGCGGCGCAAGCTTTATCTTTTAGGAAAAATAATGCTGAGATAAAAGCCGCAATACAATATACAATAAATGCCGCAATACAATTATATATCTACGGTGATGCGCTCAATGTTCAGGAGGGGCGCGTGGCCCTGCGGCCTGCATAAGGAACCGCCACTGAACACAAAGCATTTATTAACGCATTTCGGAGGCATCTTTAGTAGCACAATAATAGATAATATAAATATACATTTGTAACTCACCGGGATTGCTATATAACTGACTAAAATATCAGTATAACAGAAATTTCCCACCTTCATGCGACATCTAACGTTCTTATATGAACTAAAAAAATGAATAGTAGAGAGCTAGGATCAACTACACAGGCGCACAATAGCCAAACTAAACTAATTCAAAGAAGAGTTATTTATAAAGTAAATTGAATAGACAGTATGAAATCGGGCCCTCAATCTAAATTCATTAAATTAGATTTTAAATATATGCATGTATAGCTGTGGTAAAATGGCAAAACATGATATGTGCAATTTTACAGGAGAGTAAAAATAAAGTTTCTGAAGGCATTGTATTTGATTGTACATATCAAAGTGTCATGCTTGAATTTCTACAGATTTTAAAGTCGTTAACACAATAAGTTTGCCAGCATATAAATCTAAACTGTTTACAGGTGTAAAAATCAGAAAATGAACAAAACATGAGATATCGTGTTTTGTTTCTGACAAGCATTTAATTCAGAATAATCCCTAATACATATCAGATTATAGATATATTATAGGTATAGATTATAAGGATAGGAGAATAATTTTTAATTTATATAAACACCAAACTGCCTTAGTTAGAATTGAGGGGGAAGAAGAGGTAGCAAAAATAGGGAAGGGAGTTCGGCAGGGATGTACACTCTCACCGTTATTATTTAATCTATATATAGAAGATGCAATAAACAAAGTAAAAGAAGAGTATAGTGTAGGTGTGAATGTACAGGGAGAGAAAATATATATGTTGAGATTCGCCGACGATATAGCTATATTGGAAGAAAGCGAAAAGAATTTAGAAAGGGTATTGAATGGTATGCAGGCAGTATTGACTAGGGATTTTAACATGAAAATAAATATAGGTAAAACTAAAGTGATGAGGTGTGACAAAAAGGAATGCAGTAGAAAAATGAGGATCTCAATAGGAGATAATAGAATCGAAGAAGTGTCAGATTTTTGTTATTTAGGCAGTAGAATCACAAAAGATAATCGAAGCAAGGTAGATATAAAGTGTAGGATAGCACAGGGTAGGAAGGCATTCGTAGAAAAGGAACAGATTTTAAGATCAAATATTGACTTGGGTATTAGAAAAAGATTACTGAAGGTATATGTTTGGAATGTAGCACTGTACGGGTGTGAGGCGTGGACTATAGGAAAGGAAGAGAAGCGTAGATTACAAGCATTCGAAATGTGGTGTTATAGGAGGATGATGAGGATTGGGTGGGAAGATAAAGTAACAAATGAAGCGGTACTAGAGTTAGTAGGGGAGAAGAGAAGTATTTGGAGAGTGTTACAGCGTAGGAGAGACAGATTAGTAGGGCATATTCTTAGGCATGGGGGGATTATGCAATTGATCATAGAAGGTAGAGTGGAGGGAAATAGAGGGGTAGGTAGGCCTAGATTGGAGTATGTGAGTCAGATAGTTGAAGACGTTGAGATGAATAGCTATAGGGAGATGAAGGGATTAGCTCAGGATAGATCGGCATGGCGTGCTGTTTCCAACCAATCTTTAGGATTGCGGACTCTTTAACTAACTAACATATCAGAAATTTAAATGAACTAATTTCAATAGGATGTCCAGAATCACAAATATGGTCAGCTATGGAAATTTCGTCTTTTCTATTTAATCTAAAATGAACTAAATGTTCCTCAAACTTAACTTCCATTTAATCTAAAATGAACTAAATGTTCTTCAAATGTTCCAGAAAAATGTTCCTCAAAAATGTTCCTCAAACTTAACTTCTATTTAATCTAAAATTAACTATATGTACTTCAAACTTTACTTCTACGTGTTTGTCCTACAAATACTTTAGAATAGATAGAATAAGAGATTTTATAAATACAAGATTTTTTCTTTACATCCACTAAATTTTGGAATTTCCCGGAAAACAATTAGAAGTATGAGATAGTAGAAATAATAGTAGAAATCGTAGAAATCTAATAGTAGAAATACTATTAAAAGTATTATACGCAATTTTAAAATTATATTGATTTAAAATTCTATGCAAACGAGAAAATTCTCGAGAAATGATAGGATTAAGAAGTAGTTTAACAAATTTAGAAGTCGAAACGTTACTTACTACTAAACCACTGATGTTGCTGAAAAAAAAATTCTTTTTAAATTTCTTAATATATTGCTTACGATTAAAGAGGAGTAGCCATTCTGTATTGCAATATTCGGATATTATTCAATTCAATGTTACATCTCTCCTTAGATAATGGGAAATTCAAAAAAGCGTTTGATTAAAAAATGTGTGTGAAAAGCATCGTGTTTGAAATGATTTGAACCATTCGTAATATTTTAGTCAGTGTTCGTAACATTTCTGTAGTTATCAATTCCTAATTGATTATTATTTCTAGTAACGAAAACATCCAAGAATGCCGACTGATTATTATTTTCTATTTCATAAGTAAATTTGATAGAAGTATATTTCGAATTTAATACTTTTATAAAATCATCTATTAGACTGTTGAGTATCAAAAACCGCGAAGATATCATGTACGTATCAGACCCAAACTCTACGAAAAAAATGTTTCCTTCCTTCAATTTAGTTTCGAAGTAACTTATAAATAATTCATAACAACTTATCAGCAATAAAAGAACTTAAACTCTTTCATATAACCGTACGTCCCCTTTGCTCATAGAACTTACCATTTTAAGAAAAAACAATAGTGAGACATACACAACTCAGTAAGTTTCAAATTTTCATTAATAATAACAACACCAACAGAATTATTTTTGAGCATATGTTCAAGAAAAAGAATAGTTTCAGGAACATGAACGTTCGGGGAATACGAGCAGATATCAAATGATATTAGTATTTCATTATTTGATAGAGTTAAATCTTTAATGAAATTATAATGTTACATCCTTCAAAATAAACGCGTTTGTCTAAAATTACTACTTTGTTTCCCTTATCAGCCAATCCAAAAGTAAAACAATGAAAAAAACATTTTTACCAAAAGTAAAAACGATATTTTTGTTGGAGTTCTTCCATAATATTATGTTTTGGTTTCTTTTCAATGTTCTGAATTGACTTCAAGTTGGTTTCAATTTGGCTCAAGTAATCACAATTTTCGTCTGCATCATCGGTGCAGTGCAAGGAACTTTCAATGCCGGCTACAAATTGTTCTAAAGGAGGCTTCACATAACCCAAGTTATATTTTAAACCTTTATTCAAAATAGCTATTCATGTTTATTAACGTTGATGATTTATTTACAACAATATTCTTAATAGGTTTTTCCAGTATATGGGTGACATTCTGTACAATAATTGGAAGCTGTTACAGAGCAGGAGAGCTAGACTAATAGGGGTATTATGCAATTAGTTATAAGTGGTAAAGTAAAGGGAAAACAAGATTTAGGTTTGTCCAAATTTGAGTATGTAAATCAGCGAGTGTAGGACCTAGCGATGAATAGCAATAGTGAAATGAAGGAGTTAGCCCAGGAGAAATCGATATGGCACGTTGTTTCTAACCAATCCTAGATTGGGTGTATACATATTCCTATAAATTTCAGGTAGTCGAGTTAATGATGGTCAAATTCCTACAAAGGTATGTGTAAATTCCTATAAGGTTCGAAATATAAGAAATATTTCCGATTGAAATCAAACATTGAAGAAGAAGACATAGATATAGGTTCCCATATATTTAACGATCGTGACAATTACCCAATTAACAATGACCCAGATGACCCTCCAGATGACCCAGTTGGTGAAAGTACAGAAATTCAGAATGCAGAATCCTGCATTTTATTGCGTGATCACCCCGAGGAAACAAAGTTACATGTGCAAGAAACAAGTGCTTCGTGCAAGAGGAAGGCAATGGGCAACAGCTGCTTGTAGGAATTTGACCATACACATTTTCGGTTTCTTCTACCTGACCCTATATTTATAGGAATTTACAATCCTCGCTAGGATTCTCTGTAATGTAGGTCTACCTTCGCCTTATTATCCCTCTGCTTTACCACCTTCTATTATTAATTGCTTGATACCCCCATGTCTAAGAATATGACCCATTCGTTTGACCAACCTTTGTTTGTTATACCTTACCAATACTTCTTCTCAACTAACGTTAGCACGGCTTCATTTGTTACTCTATCTACCCTATACTTATTATCCTTTCTCTTCCTTTTCTAGTATCCACGCCTCATAGTTGTATGACTGATACACTCCACACATTTTCCTTTAGTATTCTTTACTTAATACCGAAGAAAATATTTGACCTCAAAATTTGCTCCTTTTCTAAGAATGCTTTCGTATCGTTTAACTTCGGTTAGCCTTTATAATTCTACCTCCTAAAAAAAAGAAATCTGACACTCTTTCTAATCTATCATCTCCACTTCATCTTTCCCCTGCTCCCCTTCTCCTTGTTACTCCTCATTACTTTGGTTAGCCTTATATTTATTTTCATGTTATAATTCCTAGATATTACTTCCTGCATACCATTTATTCTAAGATAAATTTAATGAATTTAGATTCAGGCTGAATTTCATCTTGTCTGTTTAATTTACTTAATAAGAACTATATTTAAATTTATTTTTAGTTATTTTAGATTTGACAAACCAATGTTTATTGTTTAATATTTGATTATTCATTTATATTGTTTTAAAATATTTATAGGTCACATTATATGCCATTTTTGAAATATTTCTGTCATGTTGACTTATTTATTTAATAGTATATCAATCATGATTCGTGACAGAGGTATTTTATTTAGTTTTTATCTTGGGCTACTGAAGATGGGGGCATAGCCTTCGAAATGTACACCTAGCTACTTAATGCTTTAAGTAACGGTATTTGGGTGATATTCTATACTATTATTTAACACCGTAGTGATAATTTTTAAAACCTTGTTTATATCTTTTTATATAATATTTATAATTGCTGCCTGATTGCCTTTCTTGTTCTTGCAAGATCAACAATAATAAATGAATTAAAAATAAATAAATAAAATAATTCTCCTGTAATCTATTCCCATTTTTTTAAAGATTCTAAACAATATGTCCCAATCTACATTGTCGAATGCCTTTTCTAAATGTACGAAAATTATGCTAGTTTCTTTTCCTATTCTTAGTCTTTTTTCTACCACTCTTCTTATCTAAAATAACTTCTCTCGTAACTCTGTTCTTCTTCCTAAACCAAATTCATCTTCGACTAGCCTTTCTCTCACTATATTTTTAAGCCTATAAGTTATCCTTACTAACATCGGTGATAGCAGCATATTTTAATTTTTATAGAATATTTACTAAGAGTAGTTGTATTTTCATCAATTCTAATATTTAGAATTTTAATGTTCATATATGTGATGTTCTGTAATTGGTGGAGTTCTGCTGTTGAACTTTGAGCTCTTCAACTTCTTGAGCTCTGCTGTTGTACTTACAATAAATAAATAAGCAAATATATATATTTTTTATAATTATAGATTTTTTATAATTAGGATATAATTAGATTTTTTTTAAAGTAACTATATCTGATTTGAGTTATAACATCTAAAATCAGTTTTTGTTTATAACAGAAATAATATTTTGAACATTATTTCACATAATTATTTCAAATTCAAGTTACTGAAAATTCATTATAAGACGTATTGTAATTTGTAAATTTGTCACTGTTATATATCATCCAAATAACGATAACAAGAAGCATTTAATAGCAAGCTGCGCATTTCGAAGGCTTTGCCCCATTTTCAGGAGTATAAGGTAAAACTAAACTAAATTGATACAATCTTAAATCGTTCGAAGTGCGCACCTAGCTATTAAATGTTTTGTGTTACGATATTTGGGTGATATTCTATACAAGTGTTTTGGTTTGTTCACTAATATTGGAAAAATAGTTGTCCGAATTAAAATTATAATTTTCGCATCAAAAACCATTTTACTGCGTTTCTTTTAGTGTTTATTTTGTTTAGTATAATATTTTTTTGATATTATAATATTGCATGTAAAAGATATAGATTATTAATAACTTACATCATTATCATAGTTATTTAGACATTCTGCAGCATAACACCAAACTATGGAAGTGCCTCGACAAATAATCAGCGGTGATATTTCAATTTCAAATTCTTGTTTTAGTGTTCAAGTATTACTTATTATTGCTTTAATAATAAACTGTGAGTATTGTCAAATAAATTGAATTAAGATCATTTATCTGATTCAATTATAATTTACTAATCAAATTCATTATATTTTAATTATTTACACAAATTGAATCAAACTTAATAACCTTCAACGACGTGAAAATAACAATGGTGAATAAGAGTGTCGTTAATGTATACCTGAGTGGGCGAAAGTATTAAAATTGTACTAAATGTAATTTGGTTTTGAATTATGTTTTTAAAATTAAATTTCATTTTACGTATAATTTTTCGTCCAAATGAAATAGGTATAAGAATGAATTTAAATATTATACACTAGTCATTGAAATACAATTTTGTATATTTAAGTTAAAAACACGATTTCTTTTACATCTATAAAGCAATCCCAGAGGGTGACTTAAGTTAATTATTTGCTTAATAAGATGAGATATCGATTGTAAAAATACAATAGAAAGGGATATTACATAACCTGATAATGTAACATTTCAAATACGAATAGTTATTAAGTGTATTGTATGATACTAAAGATGGATGCTTTTAGTTTTAAAATGTGCTTTGTTTCTTTGAGCGGAATAAGTTCAGAAGTGAGTATTTAGATACTCTTAAACAAAATATAGTATACCATTTAAATATGTTAATATAGGTATTTATGCATACTGGTAAATTAATTTATAAATCAGTATAAGTACTATTTTTAGTTGAAGGGTTTACTTTATTTTAAAAATTATCACTACGGTGTTAAATAATAATTTAGAATATCACCCAAATACGGTAACTCAAAGCATTAAGTAGCTAGATGCGCAATTCGAAGGCTATGCCTCCATATTCAGTAGCACATAAATGGTTTATTTTACGTAATTTTGTTTCAAAACATCAATAACTAGTTTTAGCGAATTTCTTCATTTTAACCTTCAATTCTTTTTAATTCATTTTAACGTAAGAAGTTGCACTCTTCAATGAATACAATTCTGTCGCTCAAAAGAATGGGTATAAGAAAATAAAGATAAAATAAAGATTAGTATATATATATATATATATAAGATGCAATAAACAAGGTTAAAAAATAGTCTATAATAAGTCCAAATAATAAGTGAAAATACAAGGAGAAGAAATATATATGTTGAGGTTCGCCGACGATAAATCTATGTTAGAAGAAAGGGAGCAAAATTTAGAGCAGGTATTAAATGGTATGTATGGAGTAAAGGCAAGGGATTAGATATAACATGAAAATAAATATAAGCAAAACCAAAGTGATGAGGTATGACAAGAAGGACGTAAAGAAAACAATGGAAAAAGCATTCGATTTCTATTAATTAGAAAGTGAATTACGAAAAATTCGTAGAAAAGTAACAATTTTTAAGATCAAATATTGAGTTGGGTATTACAAAAAGATTACTGAGGGCATATGTGTGTGGGTATGAGGCATAGATTATAGGAAATGAAGAGAAACAGAATAGAAAAATTAAAAAAATGCTATTGCAAAATGGCCAGAATTGGGTAGGTAGATAGACTGACAAATGAAGTCGTGCTACAGTTAGTAGAAGACGAGAGAAATGTTTGGAAGGTATTACAGCACAGGAGAGATAGACTAGTAGATCACATTCTTAGACATGGGGGTACTATGCAATTAGTTATAGAAGGTAAGGTAGAGGGAACACAAGGGAAAGCAAGAGGTAGGTAGTCCGAGATTGGAGTATGTGGGTCAGATAGTGGACGATGTTAGGATGAATAGCTTTAGAGAGATGAAGAAACTAGCTCAGGATAGATCGACAGATGGCGTGCTGTTTCCAACTAATCCTTAGGATTTTTAGACATGGGTGTATTGTACAATTAGTTATAGGAGGTGGGGTAGAGAGAAAGAAACGGGTATGTAGACCCAGATTAAATTATATAAGTCAGATAGATAGTCCAGGATGTTGGAATGAATAACTATATGGAAATTAAGTAGTAAACTCAGAACAGAACTCAGAATCCATGAGATTGTTGATGACTAATTGAAGTTTTGAAAAATATTTGGGGCTGTCCCTATTACGCCTAGAAAAAAATGTAAATGTGTACTTTTATACAATTCTTAAATTATTGTTTATACTTTTCAGTTTGTTACAAGATCAAAATAGATGAAAATTACGTTTGTTTCAAAATGAATCGTGTAAATTTTGATGCTGCACTAATTTACAAATTTTTACCTAGTTAAATTTAAAATATTTGTGTTAAAGAATTTTATATACAGGGTGGCGCAAAATGAACATTGTGGTTTGAATTCCTTATAACATTTTTATTTCATTTTTTTATTTTATTTTATTTTAGTATGTTGTAAAGAAGACTTGGGGAATTTTAAATGAAACAATACACAATCGAACAACGAACCAAAATCATTGAACTTTATTTTGAAAATCAACGGTCCATTGTTTTGACTCAGCGTGCATATCGTCGATATTTTAATGTGCGGATTGGACCCTCAGAGCCAACAATAAACCGTCTGGTTGCCAATTTTCGATAACAAGGGACAGTAATGAACCTTCCTGGAGCCGGAAGACGACGTACGGCGCACACGGATGAAAGTATTGAACGTGTACGGGAGAGTATGCAGGCAATTCCAGAAACATCAACAAGGAGACGTTCGACACAACTTGGGCTATCACGAAGGTCACTGCAGAGAATTTTGGGTACATTACGCATGTTCCTATATAAAGTTCAGCTTGTGCAAGAATTGAAGCCGACAGACTACCAGCAACGGCTTGATTATGCCATTTATTTCTGGCAAAAAGCAGAAGAAAATCCAGATTTTCCTCACAATTTGATAATGAGTGATGAAGCCAATTTCCAATTAAATGGCTTCGTAAACAAGCAAAACTGCATGATATGGGCTACGGAGAATCTAAGTGCAGTTCATCAGCGACAATTACACCCACTTAAGTGTATTGTTTAGTGCGGTGTATCGACCGAAAGGATCATTGGTACATATGGCCCCATTCTTTGAAAATGAAGACGGTGTCGCAGTTACCATCAATAGTGCTCAATATCGGACGATGTTGGAAATTTTTATAAGGCCGGCTGTGGAAAACTATCCAACCCTGTGGTTACAACAAGATGGAGCCACAGCGCATACTGCAAAGGACTCAATGGCTCTGTTAAGGGATAACTTTGGCGAACGCATTATTTCGCGCAGAAGCGATTTCAATTTGCCTCCGCGTTCTCCGGATTTAACCGCTCCTGACTGTTTCCTTTGGGGATATTTGAAAGAAAGAGTGTACGTTAATAAGCCAAGAACCATCCCCCAATTAAAAAACAACATTTGCAATGAAATCGATGCCATAACAACTGAAAATTTGCGAAAGGTTATCGAAAATGTTTTGGAAAGCGCCCGAATGTGCGAAGCACAAAATGGCCACCACTTGCGAGATATCGTTTTTCATAAATAAACCAAAAATATTTCCCATTAATATACTATATTCATAAAAAATAAAAATAATTATTATCGCTTAAATAAAAATGTTATAAAGAATTCAAACCACAACGTTCATTTTGCGCCACTGTACCTGAGACGGGAAACATATTTCATACGTGATATGTGAATCTATTACTATGACAGCAAAACAATATTTCCTTATCAATAATCTCCTGTCTTCATTGCCAACTTAATAATTCTATTACGTTAGCAATGAAGACATTAAATGTATAATAGTATATGCTTGTCTACCGCCAGTATCAACATCAGCTAATGTATCAGTTGTAGCAACAACCACGAATAATCTCAGAATACGGCATAAATAATTCCAGTAATAGCCGTCCATATTGGCTTATAATAACTGGCTCGAATTTGAATCGGGTATGGCCACTAAATGCAATGTGGCCTAGCACAAATATTCACACAAGTTGCAATAATATACATTAATAACTGAGGCGATTATAAAATACCGGTTAAAAAGGCAGAACCAACGAAATTACTATACACATCAAGCTGAACGTTACTCTTACTTCACGCGGCTATTAGTAGAGATGCGTCTATTCATTAGTTTCTACTCATTTACAAGTCCAAAAATTCAATACATATTAAAAACAACAAGTGACAGCATAGATTATTTCGTATTTACTTTACAAAATCAAAGTACAAATATTTATAAATACATAGCAATAAATATTGGTCAAGAACAATTAAATTACAAAATGACTGCTTGTATTTATCTTGCATTAATTGACAAGATTATATATTTACACTATAGCTAAATCGGATGATATTATTTAATTTTAAGTATTAATTGTTATTTAATTTTCTTCCTACGAATATCTATGAAGCACAGCTCTACCAATTGAATTAAATTGAAACCAAAATCTATAATATACCCCTAAGTTCCTAAACTTACCCCACAAGTAATGGAAGCTTTATGTAAGCGAACAAACTCAAAATGAAAGCCTGAAAAATTATTTGGGTACAATACTATATGTAGAAAAAGGACGAGGCACGGGTACGGGTTTAGCCTCATTCATATACGCAGATGGTATACCATACCCAACAGATTCGTATACATAAGAATTTGTTATCGTATTTTATATAGTGCCATTTGACTTTACGTGCCGCGTTTCACGAAACAAATTGTCGATACTAATTTTAAATTTCGTTGTTACATCATTACTGTAATATAAATGGTTACGTTTGTTAAAAAACTCTCTTATATTACTTCATTATAGAGATAAGCATTATAAACAAATATATATACAAAACTTTTATTTACATACAGAGTTTAATTTTCTAGAAATCTTTCTTTTAAGTTTGGATGTGACATAATTTAATTAGTTTTTAAGGCAAACATATTCGGGTTCTTTCAGAATGTTTCCCATAGCAATGTACAAGATAAATAGTATTATTATAAACATAAAGATACGGTTCTTTTAATTACATACAAAGTGTTGCAGAAGTCAAACTAATTCTTTTTTGTAAAGTGAATATATTGGCATAGTTTTTGTAGTTTTTCTAAGTTTTATAGTTTATGGTGTCTTTAAAAAAATAGATAACCTTTTAAAATTCTCATAATAATTATAATGTGTATGATAATTAACAGGAACTTCCATTTTCATATCAACATATATTTCTGTGGTAAATAGAAAATATTATACAAAAAAAAGTTTGATAACACAAACTATAGTATAGTATAGTACAATATAGTATAGTATAGTATGGTATGGTATGGTGTGGTATAGTATAGTATAGTATAGTATAGTATAGTATAGTATAGTATAGTATAGTATAGTATAGTATAGTATGGTATAGTATAGTATAGTATAGTATAGTGTAGTGTAGTATAGTATAGCATAGCATAGTATAGTATAGTATAGTATAGTATAGTATATGTTAGTTAGGAAGTATTGTTTATTCCTTAAAACTAATAAATAAAATAAAATTAGTCAAGATAGTGGTTATGGGATTTTGAATATGTTCTTTTGACGTTACGGTGTTTGGGTGATATTCTATACAATTACCAATACAATAATAAAACGTATAAAATTCTTTGAAAACACAGTTGTCAATCAATTCTGAAATAATGCAATATACATATGAGAAATAAAAAAATAATAGAAAAAAATTAAATTTTAATATGATCACACTATGTAAGTATGTTCATTTGATGACGTGCATACCAAATAATATGGGTCCTGAAAATATATAATCCTATAATGACATTGAAAAGGCATGTTTGTTTTGCGACCCATGTGATACCCAGCATGTTCAACTTAAATCATGGCCGTGAACAGTTTCAATTCAATAGAATTATCGATCGAAATATAAGCACCTCCATTTACCATCTGATAATAAACAATGATGAATGACTTGAACCAGCCAATGGCCCAGATATGAATGTTTTCAGGTTAGGACCTATACAGTGTGTTATTTTTTATATACATTTTGCATTGGATATGCTGCAAATTTCGTTGCAATTATACAAGAAATGATGAGATTTCTCTACGGAGATAATGAATCTATATTTGCACCACCAATAAGTTCTAAGAAATTAATTACTATAAGTCGTTTTTAATATAATAAATTTCCTGAAAGTTTCCTGTAAGTCCAACATGTACCGTAAGATTTGCATGAAGTTATCCGTAATTAAAGTATTTTTTTTTAGATGCGAAAGTTTGTAGTCGAATTAATCTTAGTTCTCGTCCGTAATAAATTAATATGTTGTAGTTATCGGGTATTCTCGGACAATTCAAAATCCGAGAATACCCGATAACTACAACATATTTCTAGTCGAATTTTCGTGTTATAGACTATTTAAATTAAATGAAAAATAATGGCGTAGAATGATTTTCATGATTCGATTCCTTACTACTTGCATATAGCAGGAGTACTCGCAAATTTATTATCAAAAATAGGGTTACGATCACCTGTTCCTTACATTTAATGTTTTGTTAATGAAATTGTCGCATAAATCATAAAATAGATATCATGAATTTTTAACTTCTTTCTCCTAGAAGTGACCACCAAAAGGAGCTATGTCAAATTTTTATATAAATTCTGCGCTTCTAATCAACATCCTGTGTGGAATGTTTCTAAAAGCAGCGTTGTACCGCTGTAAATAAAATCCTATTTATAACGAAATATAAGGATATATATATATATATATATATATATATATATATATATATATAATATGAGCACATTTCATAGTGTATAGTGCGCACAATTCGAAGGTACAAGTAACAAGCGCAGGATCATACGCACGCACAGCTGCCTGGTGGAGTTGTACCGCTTTCGCGACGGCGTTCCGCTTCACGCCGGATTTTAATTCCGAATTTGGCGTTCTTTTGACGGTTGATTAGTGTATGGATGTCACAATGACTGCTGCAAAGTATGGCAGCATCACTGGCATAGATCTGCACTCTTTTTATATAGCTAAACCTCGCTGGAAAAAACGTATTCAATTTACTGTTATTTTTTCAATTTCAATTCAATGCACGTTTGCACTATACAATCTGTACGTTATATTCAATTATAACTATTTTTTTTTACATAAAACTTTCAGTGCAAGTATTATTTTCATTTTCTTCATAAAATATCTCTCGTTATGAATACATCATGCTTAACTACATTAAAACAATTTTTTTTTTTGGGCCCGAGAAAATTAATACTCTAAATTTTTTATTTAATGGAGTTTGCCCAAAACATAGTATGTAAAAACGTATACGTAATACATGTAAAAAAATTATGTAGTGTATAATGAAAATTCAATGTGATTTTCAAGGAACGAATATCACAAATTCTAATATTTTAAAAAGCACGATACTATTTTTCTTATCAGTCGATCATATTACATGAATCTCATGAATTTTTCAATCATATCCTAAATGGAGAACTTGGATCTGAAATGGAAATAAGATAATATCACTAAAATAAAATTATATATTCTCATTAAAATTCTATAATTACATACATATAATTTTGGGCTTGAATGAGGTACTACAGTAAAAATCTATTATGTATCTATTCGATGTTGCAGGGTTTGCCACCCTGAACGCAAAAGCGTATTTCTTGAACGTTTTGCACATCGTATATTTTTAAGAATAAATGCACAGTATACATTATATAGGCTTTATGTGTGCTTTGTATAAGACTCAAAGACTTATATATTAAAATCTTTTATTTTTGGTAAAGACCCCACCTAGATGCGTGTGGTAGGTCTAAACTTAGAATTATCCAAAATATTTGTATTTCCTACCGCTAGTTTATAAAACATATTAGCAATATCGAAGTTCCTTAACGATTTTTTCACTTTTATTGATTATTCACAAAAGGTAATTTTATTGATTTTTTTAATTTATTAGCTTCTGATAATTTAATATCGTTACCTTCGGCAATAATAAAATTAAAATAATTTTGCAATTATGGTAAAATTTTGATGTATATAGAAAATAACAACTCTTTCCATTTCTTTTATTTGTTTACATAAAATAGTAGTACCTACAAATATATGTTCTAATTACAAATTTAATTAAGGACAGGTATTGATTTCTTTATTAATATTCGTGTCTTTATGTCCATTTATGATTATTTATGATTATTAAATTTTTTATTAAAATTTTATTAAAATTATTAAAATTGATGATTTTTTATGTCTATTATACAAAGAATGCATTAAAATTATAACTAATTTAATTTAGCTTTAATTTCAGTTTAAATCAAATGATCAAAGTGATAAGCGGTTACTGTATATATTATAAAATATAATATAACATTTTAAGTTGACGATTAAAGAAAATGTATAAAACTTAAAATAATAAATGTACATTTTAAAATGATCATTATGGTGTTAAATAATAGTACAAAATATCACCCAAATACCGTAACTCAAAGCATTAAATAGCAAGATGCGCATTTAGAAGGCCATGCCCCCATCTTCAGTAGCACAAGATAAAAACTAAATAAAATACCTCTGTCACGAATCGTGACTGCTATAAAATTAAATAAAGAAGTCAACATCGTAAAGTAAAGTAAAGTAAAGTTTATTTCATTTTCTTAAGATAAATGCATATAATAATAATAAAATTAATATTATAAAAAATAATATAAATTCATTACATATTTCATTTATTTTGTGTTCTTGTAAATGTAAGAAGTGTTTAAATATAATATAAAAGCAAATTTAATTTATATATTTTAAAATATAGGAATAAAGAAGAAAATGGAGAATTGTAGGATTTGACAGAAGTATTTCAAAATATGACATAATTATAATAGTACCTATAAATCTTTTAAACAATACAAATTAACAATTAACGACCAACATTGGTTTGTCAAACCTAAACTATCTAAAAATATAAATAAATTTAAAAATAGTCCTTATTAAATAAATTATATAGACAAGATGAAATTGGGCCTGAATCTGAAACTTCTTCTACCATGTTGACTTCTTCATTTAATAGTATATCAATCACGATTCGTGAAAGAGGTATTTTATTTAGTTTTTATCTTGTGCTTCTGAAGATGGGGATAATGCCTTCGAAATGCGCTTCTTGCTATTTAATGCTTTGAGTTACGGTATTTGGATGATATTCTATATGTACTAATAAATGTACATATTTAATGAAAAATTAGTGAATAAATAACAGAAATAAATATATGAGAAGAGACAAAATGCAGGGAAATGGTACAAATTAAATGCTTATTTTATTTTCATTGTACACAAAGTCATTTTAAAAAGGTACGTAAAACAATGAAATATCGAAAATTATTATAATTATTATGCTTTTATTAACACTACTGACTTCAAAGATGCCTTCAAAAATTTGACAATAGCTTTCAGCTGTTTCTTTTAAATTTTTATCATTAAATGTAAGCGCTTTCCCAACGTTTTATAAATTTATGAATTTAATCGTTCTATTTTCATCCTTTGGGAAGCATTGACAATATAAAAAAACAAGTATTATAAAGCAGCATATTTTTGTATATTGGAAAGGCTTATAGGCTTATAGACTTATACAAAACGACTACTTTTTTTGCAGAAAATTATTATACAATTTTTTTAACATTTCAGTATTTTAGTTTTTTTATGGTTGGTTAGTCATCAATCCTAAGTAAGGATCGATTGGAAACGACACGCCACGCCGATCTTTTCTGAGCTATCTCGTTCCTTTCCCAATTTATTCTAACGTCTTGTATTATCTACCTTATGTACTCAATTCTGGGTTAACTTATCCTTTCCCTTTCTGCTACTTTATACTTTGCAAGTATTTACATAGCTGTCTCTCCTATACTGTTAGACGGGTGTTATCTCATTTCAAAAGATTTTTAGATTTCTACTCTCCGCTAGCTTACATTTTATATCTTTAGTCCTTAGTAATTCAGTTTCGTAATATCAAACTTCCCAAACCTCTTCTATTTTATCAGCACCTATTTTAACTTTAATCATACCCCATCATTTAAATTTCTACCAATATTTAATTTCATATTGTCATGTCTCGAAATTACCTCATACATATAATGATTATCACACCATTTTTTAAAAGTAAAAGTTAATTTAAAAAAATTTTAGTCGTGCTTGGTAACACTGGTATTTTTTACATTTCATATTGAGATGTTTTCGTGTTTTTTTTTTAATAATTCCACGTTCTTCTTTTATGAACGTTTTCCTTTTTTTTATGAGAATTTTTAACACGGTCTAAAAGTAATCTTTTCTTTTGTATAATTAATATTTGAATATAGGAAACCAGCAAATTACATGGTTATAATATTACAATATTTATGATGTTTCGCAATTCGATTCATGACGGAACATTGTGAAGCTTTATAGAAAATTATGGTTTGTTTTTCATTTTCCATCGCAGCACCATGGGATTATAATTTGCTTATAATAATAAATCTTTGGATAGAATAGCTTATTTACATGTTTTGTTTTACATGGAGGACGCTGCCTTTATTATACCAAAATTAAATAAGGTCACCTTACAGAAACATCGAACAATGCCACATATTGAAATGCCATTCTATTACACGCTTCCCTGATGCAACAAATAAGTTCATTGTTTTGACGAAAAGTTCACAACCATTTTCGAATCCTTTTGCATATGGTTTATTAAAATTTAATTATATTGATTGCATATGTCTACCAATAGTCGCAAAGCGTACTAATTGATATATAATTGATATAATAGAAAAAAATGTCAAATTGATGATATTTAGAAAGTAGAATTACGAAGGATAACCGATGTAGAGTAGATAATACAAATTATAGTGTTGAAGGTTTTCATAGAAAACACACAAATTTGAAGGTCCAATACTGACTTCTATTATAAAATAAAATTACTAAAAGCAGATGTGTAGAATGTAGCATTGAGAATGTGGCTGTGAGGAATGGGTAATAGGAAAGGACGAAAGCGTAGAATAGATGCATTTGATATATAGTGCTATAGGAGGATGATGAGGGTTGGGTGGGTAGATAGTGTGAGGTATGAGGATGTGCTAGTGTTAGTGGAGGAGAAGAGAAGTATTTGGAAGGCATTACGGATAGGGGAGGTAGACTATTAAGACATATTCTTGGATGCGGGGGTATTATACAATTAGTTGTAGAAGGTAGTAGAGGGAAAGGAAGGAGTAGGTAGGCCCAGATTAGAGTATGTAAGTCGGATAGTGGAGGGCGTGTGGGATGAATATGGAAATGAAGGAGTTAGCTCAGGAGAGATCGGCTGGCCGTGCTGTTTTTATCCAATCCCTGGAATCAATGAATCCTGGAACCAACTAACACACACACACACGCATATATATATTTGTATAATATGAATAATTGTCATTTATATTTCGATATTTTATAAGCACAAAACATACAATTTTGTATTGAAAACAATGTCTTAAATATTTTTTTATTATCACTACGGTGTTAAATAGTAGTGTAGAATATCACCCAAATACCGTAACTGAAAGCATTAAGTAGCTAGATGTACATTTCGAAAGCTATCTTGACAGAAATATTTCAAATATTTCAAAAACGGCATATAATATGACCTATAAATCTTTTAACAAACAACAAAAAACTTTGGTTTGTCAAATCTAAAATAACCAAAAATAAATAAAATAAAAATATATTTAAAAATAGTTCTTATTAAATAAATTAAATAGACAAGATGAAATGCGCCTGAATCTAAATTCATTAAATTTGATTTAGATTTATGCATGTATGTATATACTTTCATAAGCATTTAACTCGGAATAATTCAAAACACTTTTAAGTAATTTAAGTGAACTAATTTGAATAGGATGACCTGAATAAAAAATATGCTCGGCTACAGCACTTTTATGTTTTCTATTTAAAGTGCTCCTTAATGCTCCTTAAATCTAGTATATATTTATCAAATTCTAATATATTATTATTTATAATGACTAAAACATCTAAGAAAGGTAACTGATTATTATTTTCGATTTCGTAAGTAAATTTGATTGAAGGAAATTTAGAATTTAATATTTTAATAAAATCATCAATATTAGATTTTTCAGTATCAAAAATCGCAAGGATCTCATCTACATATCTAATTCAAATTCTATGAAAATAAATTTCAGTTTCCTTTAACTTAGTTTCAAAATAACTCATAAATAAATTAGCAATAAATGGACTTAAACAATTTCCCATAGCTGTACCTTCTTTTTGCTTAAAGAATTTACCATTTAAAGAAAAAAAATTCTGAGACGTACATAATTTAGTAAGTTTTAAGTATTCATTAATAATAACATCATCCGCAGAATTATTTTTTAGCATATCTTCAAGAAAAAGAATAGTTTCTGGAATATGAATACTTGGAAATAATGAGCAAACATCAAATGAAATAAGCATTTCATTATTTGATAGTGTTAAATAATTATCATTATTAATGAATTTTAAAGATTTTTTTTACAGCGAAACTATTGAAGTAAATGGATGTATAATATAATATTATTATATGTATTATATTATTATTATATTACCAAAAATACATAAACCTGGAGAATCTGTTAGACCAATAATGTCTGCTATTAACTCCCCAACATATTTACTTTCGAAGTGGTTAGCAAATGTACTTGATAATTTTTGGGTTTAATTAATGCTTTAAGTTACGGTATTTGGGTGATATTCTGTACTAATATCTTAAATGGATTAGTAAGAAATTTAAATAATCCAAATGTGGAACGCCGAGTTTTTTATATCATAATAATTCAACAAATATTCCCTACAGAATAGTATAAATCAAATTTGTCGCCCATTTTTATCTTCATAATAAAATCTTCAAATGAAAATGAGTAAATTAAGATGCTTGAATAGAAAATAAATAGGTATACAAACTTGTTTCATAAGAGTTTAAAAAATAACCCAAATACCGTAACACAAATCATTTAATAGCTAGATGGACAATTCCTTTCATAAGGTTTCTCTCGTTTGGCTTACTCCTGCTTTAGCTAACTTAAGTGCTGTTTATATGCTTTAGTATCACTGAGTGCGTTGTTTGAAAACACAGATTTAAATGAATGGAGCAGGGCAGAGAAAATATAGGCGACGAAAGAACTTCATTTATAGAAAATAAATTGGCAAAAAGAAGAATTAATAATAAGAAATTTTGAGAAGAAGAAATGATAAGGGATAAGATTGATGTGAGAAATAGAAATATTTAGTCTCATTGATCTAAAGTAAGATCGGTATAAAGTAAGGCAAATAGTAATGTTATAATTGATAAGCTAGGAAGAGAACGCATAGAAATGAAGGAAAAAGCTACTATTGCATATTTAAAATATATTGTTTAAGATTATTTATAAGAGGTTAGAGGATAAAGTGGAAAATAGACTAGTAGCGTAAGAATGAGAATAGAAAAAGCAACATTAGCATTCATGAATTGAATCTCACATCATGTTTAGAATCTGAAAAGAAACGGGAATATATTATAAGAATATCAGGATTATTTCCAATTTGATTAAACAACAAGTCGGTATTGAACAGAGGAAGAAGAAGAGGAAGTAAAAATAGGAAAAGTCGGGATATACACTCCGCCGTTATTATTTAATATATATACAACAGACGCAAGAAGCAAAGTTAAAGAAGAGTATAGTGTAGATATGAAAACTCAGGGAGAAGAAATAGATACCTTCAAGTTCGCTGATGATATAGCTATCTTAGAAGAAAGAGAACGCATTTTTGAACAAATATTAAATAGTACGCAGGAAATAGTGACTATATAATAATTATTAATATGGAAATAAACATAAATAAGTAACAGGAAATATAGTAATATAAAATAGAACAGTAATGAGGTGTGACAGGAAAGTTGATGAAATTTTTGCAACGGAAAATAAATGATTATAAAGGATAATCGACGTAAGGTGTATATAACATGTAGAATACAGGGTGGGAAGTTTTGTATTATGAAAGAGTTACTAAAGGCATATGTGTGAACGTAGCATTGTACGGTTGCGAGGCGTGGACATCAGGAAAGAAAGCTTGGCTTAGAATGGAATAATTTGAAATGTGGTGATATAGAGTATAATGACGACTGGATGGATGTATAAAGTAACAAATAAAGAAGCTATTCCGTGTTTGCAAATATTATCTCCTACAAATAAAGAGATATAAATATTTGAACACCTCATTTTGATGTAGATATAAATGTTATATAAATGATATAAATGAATATATCTAGTATATTCGTAAAATATTATTCTTAAATTTTTTATCAATGTAACACCAGAATTCCGAATTCTATATCCTATATATAATTATACTATGACAACTGACATATCATGATTTCTATCTAAAATACTTACTATTTACAGAATTTGATAAAGTTGCCTATAATGAAAATTAAAATTTTTAAATATTCTTTACATGTAACACGCAAATAAATACATTGCAATATGTTTATATCTAATACGAAATTACATTTTATAAATTATATATTACTTTTGAACATACTCGTATATATGGTATGCACTAGCGATGTGTAGTTCACTCGCGAACCGTTCACTCTGAACGGTTCAATCAAATGACGGGCGTACTGTGACGATGTTTTGCAAAGACCTATAGGTCACTATGACCTAGTTCGTGAACTATGAACTACATGGTGCACGGTGTACATATTGATGTACTTGTACTAGGTCCTGAACCCGTCATGCATAGTATGTATACATTATAGTATGCAGTATAGTATACATTACATATACAGTACTAACATTTATTTAGTGATAAAGTGTGTTGGTGAACGGAACGAAATAGGAAACTCGATGCGATATTGCAACAGCAGCATTGCCGAGGTGAGTCACAATTTATATGTTGGTATCAGATTTAATTTGGAATAATATAATTAATACATTCGCAAGATTAAATATGTTCTTAAATATGTCATGCCATAGCAAATTTTTGCAATAATGCAAAAATAAACATCTAAATCTTATAGTTCTTCTATTTCATACTGAGTGCAATGCAATCACTTAATATCAAATCAAAGCTTTGAAGTTTGAACAGAGAAGATTCAGAATGGAAAATATAAATTATAACGCCAAACAAAATAATTCTATCTAGTTCATTTTATTATAGTTTGTACATTTAATTTTCAAGTGTTAGTAAAGTAGTAAACATTTTCATCAGCAACTACCAATAAGTATTTTAGAACTTCACATAAATAATCGTGAGCACCTAGAGAAAATTATATTTCTTTATATATATGTTTTGTATAAATTATAAACATTGTTATCTTTTCTTCCTCATTCCTAATTCAAAATAAGTATTGTAATATTTCAATTTATTTATTTTTTACCATTTAATATTTTAATATTGAGAAAAAAGAGATTATTTTCAGTATGTGCATGTAGTCATATAGGTCGTGAACTAGTTCATTTTTAAAAGATGTTAGTAGTTCTCGACCTATAGTTCGTGAACGTAACATTGAAATGAACTACGAACTACGAACTAGATCCTCAATGTGACCTACACTTTGCCATCGCTAGTGCCATGCACTTGCAATTTTCCAATTTTCTTTTTACAACAATAATGAAAATGTATTCAATATTATCTGAACTTTCGTGTATGGTTAGTGGAATATATTCAGAATTGCTAAAGTTTTACTAATTTTTCCGTTTTTTTGCCAACGCCCATAAATAGTACGCAAAACCTTTTCAAGATGCAATTGTAGAAATGTAGCAATTTTAGATACATTTCGAAATAAATCACATAGACGCATCTTAAAATATAGGACATATTATTAAAGTCATATTATGATTGTATGATGATAGAATTAGAGAAATTAAATAAGGATTTCATTAAGAGAAGATTTCAAAAGAAATTTTTCCATATTGCTAATTATATGTATATAGCGAAACACCCGTCTCACTTGTGTTTCTTGAAATTAAATTGGTCTCTCCTTATCTACTCTTCAATTTTATTATTTAATCTCATTTATATAACCAATAATAATATTTTAGATTATTTTCGATAGTATATTAATGGTCCTATAGTTCTCATATGATTTAACTTCTACTTTCTTTCGCATTGTCACTATTATAATAATTCTCTGAAACTAACATTTGCAATATATAATAATAATTATTATTATAATAATTTCGTTCATTGGCATTTTTGGAGTACATACATACCATAAGGGAAGCGATCAAATGATGACTCTCGATAAAATCAAAATTCATCCTTGTTCTTCTTCGCAACCCTACTTAAAATAGCATACAAAGCGGTACAAAAGTACTAAATAGTAATTAGGTGCAAATTATAATTGAAAATTCACATATTTTATAAATTTAAGACTGAAGAAATGAAGGGTGAATTATTTATTTGAAATAACAGTTGTTACAAAATAACCACTAATGGTACTTACGGATAGGTAATTAAGTGTACATTAAGAACGATTAGGGATTTTTCCATTGGTAATGTATCAATGACACAAACAATTTAGGAAGTTTTTATCATCGAAGAAAATAAATTATTTTAAAAAGCAAAATAAATATGAAAAAAAGGCGCGAATGCATGAAATAGGCAAAATAGGCGCTAAACTGAAAAATAGGCAAAATTTGATCAAAATTGTCGAAATAGGCAATAAAGGCAATTTAGGGCATTTTTGGTGATGATGATTGAATTTTTTTCTTTTTAGAATAATGATTAGAATCAACACTCAATACAATAAATTTAACATAATTTTGAAGAGTATTTTAATGTCAATAACATTGTGTATAATAATAATGTATATATTAATCGTTAACAAACACAATATATTCCATTAGTTTCAATAAATAGTACTAAAAAATAGATATAGCAGTATTAAATAAAATAAGCATCTGTATAATTTAAATGATAATACATAATAAATAGATATAGACATGTAATGAATAGACGTAGCTTTAAAAATTGGTAGATATAAGAATATATAAAACAATCGGCTGTAGGACCTCGTTGGTCCCTGGCCATTTAGTAATGGTTTCCATTAAAAATTTATATTACTTTTCCAATTTATTGTTAGTTCATTTTATAATTTTAATTACTAATAAACGACTATATATATATAAAACAATTGAGATAATTATATGCTACCACAAAATATGATAAAATATTGTATAAAAAAAATTGATTTTTTTTTTTGGATTTTTAGTGTATGAAATTATGTAAATATGACGGGCATTTCTTTTGCAAAATATTGAGGCTAAATATATTAAAATGTAATTCTCTCCTATTAGCCATGTTCAACCATCCTTGGCTTGAGAAATATGTTGTCTACGCTTGATGCCATAAATTAATCTTAGACAATTATTTGGATGCACTGAATTTTACGAGAACTCTGGGCCATACACAACATCGCAATAGTTATATCCCGATATCCCGATTTATAACACACATTCCCTTATAAAAAGGATTTAATGCACATACCACCTTTTTCAGCATCACAAGAATCAACAGTTGTTCAGTTATTTCTGTAATTCACCGTAGTTGAAAATGTGCTTTAGTTCTTAAATTTATGTATTTGAAAGATATGTCTATTTCACATTTTATAATTCCTCCATTCACTGTATTTGAATCTACACGATACTTATTATGTGTGCTATTTTCAGTGGCGGTTCCTTATGCAGGCCGCAGGGCCGCGCGCCCCTCCTGAACATTGAGCGCATCACCGTAGATATATAATTGTATTGCGATATTTTATCTCGGCATTATTTTTCCTAAAAGATAAACCTTGCGCCGCGAACATACCTAACACGATATGGCAGCTAGCAAGTACAAGTCAAATGCATAAGCCCTATCTGTTGCTATATAGCTATACTGCATATACTTCGCAATATAGCTATATCGTTAAGTCATAGCAACGTGACGTCACGCTGATTGTACAGCGAGAATATATATCGATGTTTATGCTATTCTGGGCTACGATTCTTTAGCGTTCTAACAGAGAAGCCTAGTATACAGTAAAATTGATATAGATATAATTGCATTGTTCTGTGAGTTACGTATGTACGATTTTGCCACGTGTTTCTCCAAGAATATATTTTATAGAAATAATTGAATAAAAATGAATAGTGTTAGTTTTTTATTGAAAATAGAGTTTTGTAGACTTTCTCTTGTGGACAAAGTAAAAATTAAAGAATTAGGTAGGCCATTGCCCGTTTTAATTTATCGTAAACTTGTGCAAGGATTGCTCAAAACCGGACATTTACGCGGCGTTTTTGATGCCAACATTTTCTAAACAATTTCCAGTGGACCTTTTGGAAACCGTGTGTCATGCATATCAATTTTTGAATAAAACCAGATTAAAAACAGAATTAGAAGTCATTTACTCGCGTCCGGATTTTTATCAAATAATTGGAGCCACAAATTTTCTTTCGTTATTGCTACACAATAATCTCAGTGAAACTTTCCCGGAAACTATAAAAATACTTAAAATTATTTTAACAACCCCGATGACCACTGCTGAATCAAAGCGTTGTTTTTCAACACTTAAAAATCAAGACTTTTTTGCGAAATGCTATGGGTAATGATCGTTTAAACGCGTTGACGATGATGTGTATTAATAAAAATGTGGTGCGAGATATTTACAATTTTAACGAAAAAGATTTGGAAAAGTTTATATCAATGAAAGATAGAAGAGTATAATTCACTTTCAAGAAATGAATGAATTTAATCATTTTGCATCCATTTTAGGTAAGATTTCTCACTATTATGTTATTTTTTAAGAAATGCGCCCCCCCCCAGATTGAAATGTGGCACGAGCCGCCACTGGTTATTTTCTATTGCCTTTTAAATGTTCTATTAAACAGCTATAAATTTGCTGTTTATGGATTAAGTTTGGTCTTTGGACTTGTTTCGTTGCTTAGTGATTTTGTTCACATTTTCATTTTATGCATTTTCTTGTGCACATATTCTTTAAATTATGGATTATATACTTGCAACTATGTATCTTAGTTCTCAATATCTTCTCATTCATTTTTCTACCTTTATACTGTTATCTTACTTACGATACTTTATTATGTTAATTATTTCCTCTGTTATATATCCCTTGCTTTTTTATTTTGCTAAATATGGCCTGTTTATGTGATCCACTAAACTACTATGTGTAAATTTTAACCTTTGTAAATATATCTAATCTATCCAGTTTTTGTTTCTGCAAAAGTTTCGTATAATCTATCGTTAGAATTATACGAAAAACAACTAAATTATGATCACATCCATATTTGCTTCAGGGAATTCTTTCAGTTCATAAAATAATTTCTAACTATGTGTTTCACAAATAATATATAATATATGTATTAGATATTTATGCATCGTTTTTTTGAAAGTGGTGGACCAGTATCGTCCACTACTGCGCATAAGGACTGCACTTATATACTTATATACTTATATACTTATATACACAAGCTACTCAGCCACACCTAGGTTTTTTATTGACAGTACACAAGCGTACCCACAGCACAGCATTTCTCAATATAGGTAAGAGATATTAGGTATTTTTAGGTATTTTTATAGGTATTTTTTTAAAGTTGTTATATTATTGTTATTTTTGTACATTTTAGCCTCTAGGAAGATTTCAAATAAAAATCGAAACGTTGGCTAAAACTTATATAGTGTTTGCTTCATTTGTGTCTGCTTCCCGTTATTCATTATTAAATTAAATAATTTTTAAATAATTTTAATGGTACTTTTCATAAATTTGCAAAAAAAATGTACTGCACTGGAATATTCAATGTGCCGTACAACTGACGCCATACTGTTTTGAATAGCACTGCTCTGTACTGTATTGGTCAAGCCATTATGCAGGTCTTGATTTATGATGCGTGAATTTCTGTCACTTTCCGCCACTTTCAATAAAACGGTGTATACTTACCAGCTACTTGTTGATATTTCAAGAAACTTGAAAATTATTCATATTTTAATAAGTGGGAAGTACTAGATTTTGTTTTATATTAAAGAAAGTATCCAATATATAAAATTTCCCACTTGGATCCGTCGAGATATTGTCGATACTCGTATTCGTAATTTCCTAAAAATGTATTCTGTTTAAGCAATTTGTATTCACTTTTTCTAAACTCGATTTTCGTTTTCAAAAGCATTTTTACCTAAAACCGGATATTTTATAACCGATTATGTAAAGATTTGATGAAAAAAAATCACGTATGCCATAAATGACATCAAAAAAATTTGTTGGCATATAAACGATTTACTTGAAGTATCATTTTATACCTGATATTTCAAGTTACTTGAAAAGCTATACATCGTTTTTTTGAAAGTGGCGGACCAGTATCGTCCACTACTGCGCATAAGGTCTGCACTTATATACATCACTTATACACATACATATACTTATATACACAAGGTACTCAGCCACACCTAGTTTTTCTATTGACAATACACAAGCGTACCCACAGCACTATTCAATGTGCCGTACGACTGACGCCATATTGTTTTGAATAGCACTGCTCTGTACTGTATTGGTCAAGCCATTATGCAGGTCTTGATTTATGATGCGTGTTTCCGCCACTTTCAATAAAACGGTGTATACTTATATTGTACCTATCTATATAAATTATTCCATGTTTTGCTACAATTGTTACATCTTCACCGAATACTAAAGTCCAGACTCATCGTCAAATGGTTGTATTAATATATTAGATTTATACGTAAATGTCGCAATGTTCTACTCATAATCCACAAGAAAAACATATAAATTTATACGTACTTATCTTTCCTTTCCAATTTTGATACACAAATTTCCACTACGATTAAAGTGTGAATATTCTATATTCTATATTGGAATAATAACGAATATCATGGCACATTTTATATTAGACTCCATTAAACAATGTCAAAATATAATTAAGCCAATACTTTCTCTTTAATCAATAATAATTTTAATAATGACATTAATCTCTGTTAAAAATGAAATCTGTTAAATTATGATTATTATAATAACGGTGAATTTTTTTTAGGAAATTAGGGAAATTGTTTTTGGAATAAATTTCGATATCCGAGCATCATACAATAAATAAAATATAGAGTAAAATAGCATAATATTTATTTGAGAATTAAAGTATATTGTAGTTAACTACTGAAATGCTTTGTTACAATTTCTAAAATTATGATCATCTTAACTTATAATAAGGATATAATGACAAAAAATCAGAGAAAGATAATTTATTAGTTCACGATCGATATTTTCGAAGTATTGAATTAAAAGCACTGAAAATTTCGCAATTAACTTAATTTACCAACTGCGCTTTCAACATTCCTTGAAATTTGCAAAAATGTTTGTCAATACAAATAAACATTTTCCGATGAATGTACTCAACCATTATGGATATTTTCAATTTTTGCGGAGAATTGTTTTCAACAATTCCTTAAATTTTTAAAGCTATATATTTTCATTTGTAATATACACGATCAATTGCTGTTAAATTATTTTATGTTTCACGTAACAGCCTGCGCTGTTCGAAGATCAATCGGTGCTTTATTGCCACAATGCATAATGTTCCATCATCGAAAGCCATATACCATACAGCATATATGCTCGTACCTTGCTCTGAACACATATTCTTTCGCCGATTTTAATTGCTTCGTCGGCAACTAATGAACAGCCATAAATGTGGGAATTTATTTTAAAATAGCCGCTTGTGTACGAGCGCATTATTACATAGGTTTCGTATCGTTGCCAAAGCATTTTCACTGCAAGATAATAAAAATAACAAAATTAAATTTTCCTTTGAGTTATTGTTCCATGAAAGCGACGCGTTCAAGTTAAATACGAATTCTCTAATATCTCTTACATTTCTCCAAGCGCGCATAAAGTATATAAATTTCTACATGCTTATACATAGACTTATTTATAGAATTAATAATATAAATCTGTGCCAAATATATGTTCATTTATATGAATTTCTTTGTAACGAAAATCTTGCTGTTAGTAGTACATTCATATTTCTGTTTTATAATTAAAAATATATATATTGTGAGTACTTCAAAATAAACTAATATGTTGTCAATTTAATGCTGCGAAATTTCGCAGAAGACGTTGATATTAGATTTAATGACACGATATTAATTAAACCACCTGTAGCGATCTGGAGTATATCGTAGCAGTTCATATCGGATTGCCCATTTTGCGTGCAAAGATCAAAACACAATTTTCAGCTGTGCATTTTTCCACGACTGTGACGAATGCATCGAGCGCGAATAATCGCAAAGAATGTGAACAGGTGTCTATTATTCTCTTGTGTGCCGATACACGAGCATCGAATGGCCGAGTAGCAGCAAACTGGAATTATACTACAATACCTGTACTACACTGTACGTCATCACTAGCTTTTCCTTTCCGCTGATGTGCAATTTATTTACGAGATAATGTCTTGAAAATATATTGCAATGTGTCTACCAACGCTAAATTATTGGCTCGTAAATATTTTATCAATATTAATATTATTATAAGCATTTGAAAAATATTAGCAAAATGAAATCCATTGTAATAATGTTATGTTTTAGGTGTAGGTTAACAAAATTTTTAAAATATTTTTTTGTAGAAATATTCATTCGTTTTTATAGTACATATTCGATTATTGAAATCGTAGGATTGCTATGTCCTAGTATCATAGACAAAGAAAATGCGTCAAGAATTTATCTATGTTCATTGATTGATTTTACTTTCCATTTCTAGAACTTCTTTATATAATTAATATTAGTTTTTATGGTAATTCCCAACATTAACATCAATGGTTTTGATAGTGACCTTTATCACTCTTTAGAACAGACATAGAGTTGCCATTTAAATGTGAAATATTTTCGGAGCTGTAATACTCTGACATTTTGGATATTTGTTTAAGCTTTGGAACAATTATTCTCGGTAAGAAAAATCTAATTTTATAACGGCGCAAGAATGATTTCGAAATAAAGTACTTATGCATGCAAATTTAAGGCAGATTACCTTATAGAAGACCACACTAGCGATGGCAAACTGTAGGTCACTTTGAGGACCTAGTTCGTAGTTCATTTCAGTGTACCGTTCACGAACTATAGGTCGTGAACTACTACATCTTTTAAAAATGAACTAGTTCACGACCTATATGAAATACATGCACATACTGAACATAATCTCTTTTTTTCTCAATATAAAAATATTAAATGGTAAAAAATAAATAAATTGAAATATTACAATACTTATTTTGAATTAAGAATGAGGAAGAAAAGACAACACTGTTTATAATTTATACAAACCATATATATATATATCTTCTCTAGATACTCACGATTATTTATATGAAGTTCTAAAATACTTATTGGTAGTTACTGATGAAAATGTTTACTACTTTACTAACACTTGAAAATTAAATGTACAAACTATAATAAAATGAACTAGATAGAATCATTTTGTTTGGCGTTGTATCGACATGACATGTATTTCAACCAATCCCTGGGATTAATAGTTAATTAAACGAGGTATGAGTAAACGTTTTAAAAAAAAAATTTTTTTAATTAATATATTATAAAATAAATACAGTCAAATAACTTTGTAAATTGTAAATAAATTACTTAACATATTTTATATAATTTTATAATTTTAACATAATTTTATAGTACTAAGATTAAAAAGATATATATAATACAATGTATGTAATGGTCCAAATTTTAACGTATTTTATAGCTTGAAGAAGAAATTGCAATATATTTCGAAACGTCGCTTTAAAAGAAGGTGGTTTCATTTTGAATTGTCCGAAAATACCCGATAACTACAACATATTATTATTTTATTTATTTTTGGTTATTTTAGATTTCACAAACCAATATTTTTTGCTGTTACTTGTTAATTTATAATTTGTAATTTTTAATTTGTATTATTTTTAAAAGATTTATAGGTCATATTATATGCCATTTTTGAAGTACATCTGTCGTGTTGACTTATTTATTTAATAGTATATAAATCACGATTCGTGACAGAGGTAGTTTTTATAGAGGCGAATAGCGCTTGAAATGTACATCTAGCTACTTAATGCTTGTTACGGTATTTTGGTGATATTCTATATTATTAATTTATATCGATTTAAAAGATTTATAGGTCATATTATATGCTATTTTTGAAATACTTCTGTCATGTTGACTTATTTACTTAATAGTATATCAATCACGATTCGTGACAGAGGTATTTTATTTAGATTTATCTTATGCTACTAAAGATGGGCGCATATCGCTTGAAATGTACATCTAGCTACTTAATGCTTGTTACGGTATTTGGGTGATATTCTATATTATAATTTAACACCGTAGTGATAATTTTTAAAATAATTTTAAATATTAATTTTTTTCTGGAAATTAATATGAATAATATATATCAAATATTATAAAAATAAGGTGTAAATCATGCAACAAACACCATACACCCACAAGTACGTTTAAGTATGAGTAAATTATTTATGATTGCAGATGAAATTTGAAACTGATTGATTATTTCCCTTTAGTCTAAACCAACATAATTTATTTTCTATTCTCATCAATATCTTCAATAATATAAAATGAAATGAAAGTAATATTGACATTAAATGAATATGTTACGAGAATATCAAATTACTTATATGTGAGTTGAATACTCCGTATATATTTTTATAACTTTTGGATAAAGAAGATATAAATTGATAGATATATAATTATAATAGTCACAACACTAAATCAACGAATGCATAAACGTAAATAGACTATTAGCGCTAGTGATAAAGTGGGACACTAATTCATTTCTAAATTGAAAGGCACACGAGCTTTGATTACCATATACGTCTACGATAGACGTTTCACAGTAATAGTCTTCACAGCACACACAGCTTCATTACACTATGTTTGCGAATTGGGTATATCCCTATATTGTGTTCTAAATGTGCTCAATTCTCCTATGTTGAGTCATATCAATTGTCTTTAAGTGTACATACATTACTTGCATATGAATACTTCCTTTAGAATCCTTGAGAAATCATCGGCTCTGGCAGTACCATCTATCGCAAATCAATTACACAACGTTACACCATAGTGGACCAAATAAAAAAATCATGTAATTTCAAGCGGATCTACATATGAATTAAAAGCAATTTGAATTTTAAAAGCCAACGTAGATATATAATTGTATTGCGATATTTTAACTCGGCATTGTTTTTCCTAAAAGATAAAGCTTGCGTTGCGATAGCACTCAACACAACACGGTGTGGCGTTCCGTGTGGTATCCGCTGCAAGCGATAGAGTGAGAGCGACCGTATGCAGTATATCATCTGTTTCTTTGGTTTGTGGCTCATACGATAACGGCCCGTGTTGCTATGGCAACGTGACGTCACACTGCTTCTACAGCTAAGAATATATCGTTGTTTTAAGCTATTCCGGGCTGCAATTCTTTAGCGTCCCAACAGAGTAGCCTAGTCTAGTATACAGCAAAATTGATATAGAATAGCCAGATAAGACAGTTTCTCCAAGAATATATTTTATAGATATAATTTAATAAAAATGAATAGTGTTAGTTCTTTATTGAAAATAGAGTTTTGTAGACTACCTCTTGAGGACAAAGTAAAAATTAAAGAATTAGGTAGACTTGTGCAAGGAGTGTTTATATCAATGAAAGATAGAAGAGTGGAATACCACTATCAAGAAATGAATGAATTTAATCATTTTGCATCCATTTTAGGTAAGATTTCTTACTATTATTTTCAAGAAATGTGTCCCCCTCGATTCAAATGCCTAGAGGCGTCACTGAAAACCATACATCGAAGAAAACAGAATAAATTTTGATTTTTTGAACCATTAGAAGAAAACATGTCTAGCAATAGATCGCATGCGCCACTCTTCATTTTTTCATTTATTTGAATGCTTAAACTTAAACTTTGAATGCTTAAAAATCAACTGTTTTGTGAGATCTTAACGATTTTTTTCGGTAAATTATTTAATCTCAAAAAATCCAAGTGATATGCCAAAAATGAACTCTTGAGATGTTCTTGGGGTAAATTGAATGATAGTAACAATATTAGCGATGTACTTTACAACCATCCAGACTACTATTTTCAATAGAATTACGCTAGTTTTAATATGTTTCATTAATATTAGCTAATCACACGCCGGCTATAATAAAGCCATGCCGCAAAAAGCTCTGTTTATTTGGTACAATTGAAAAATGAAAACTTTAAATAAATATTGAGGGGGGCAACTAATTGACTTTCGAAGGAAACTGCCCGGGTGCGGGCAAGTGCGTTGAGAGTGTGTGGCATGAGAGTGAAAACTTACCACGAAGATGGCTACGAGAGTGCAGACTATCATAGTGCATAGCGTTTGGTATAAATGGCTATTGTAGTGCATAGTTCTTAGAGTGCATTGCGGTGTTGCACTGGTAGTAGAAGATACGGCATTGCTATATTAGCATGCATAATTAATATATCTGATAACTGAGAACCTATACGAATCTGTAAAAGTAATGGCCACATTTAACGTTGCCACGACATACATTTAATGTGTAGTTTTAAGCGCTTCACTCTGAGAACCATGGACTCCAATAATCATGCAGAACAATCGCTATGTACTGTGGCGATGCCAAGCCTGCATTCTCGTACCGCATCGGTCATAAGCTTGCACCCTCATAACCATGTACTCTCGTAACCTGCACTCTCATCGCATGCACCTAAACTGCCATTAATTGAGAGATTGCCTATATTGTTTAGGAAGATATAAAATATGATGAAATATGAAAGATACTAATCCAAATTTGAAATTTTAGCCCACATGCGATATATGTGGGCTATCGATATATAAAAAAATCTGGCATCTAGCAAATTTTTTTAAATGCAGTTCTATAGGAAAATTTCGACAATTGGGTGGGTAAGTAAAATGAAAAATGGATATTCTACGTACAATTATTCTTGGTAAAATATGAAATAATTCAAGATTTCTTACTATTGCTTTTGGTGTTTAAAAAATATGATTTGATAGATCTATCCCTTCTTGTGATAAAAAAAAAAATATTATTATATTAATAATAAGTATTTTCAGTAGTGTTTTTTGATGACCCTCTTGATCGATAACTCTGTCTATTTACCACAAAAAATATATATAAATACCGTTTGGGATATGTATATATTGTTGCTGATTTACGTAAAACTTACATATAAAATCAATTTCACGATGGCAGATGCGCTTTTCAGTACATCATTTGTTATAATGTTCAAGACCGTCAGTAAACGATTCCAAACACAATGCGATCAGTGATAGAAATCTTCATGCAAAAATTAGCGGAACGCTACAACTGCCATATACTCTACTGGAACTATTATACGTATTCTCTCGTAACCCACCTAGGAAATTCGTGATACAAAGGTCGTATGTTATTTGGATTTTTATAAATTTGTAAAGTATTCAATCTTGGTATAAGATGGGCAAATATATGAATTGCATTATTTTTTTACCATATGATTTCCAAATAAATATTATGCGTAATAATATATTTATAATATTGGTAAAAGCTCTTTTCTATCACTACTTGTATTAATTAATGAAGTACTATTTATTAGCGATGGCAGACTCTAGGTCACTTTGAGGACCTAGTTCCTAGTTCGTAGTTCATTTCAATGTACCGTTCACGAACTATAGGTCGTAAACTATTAACATCTTTTTGAAATGAACCAGTTCACGACCTATATGAAATACATGCACATACTGAAAATAATCTCTTTTTTTCTCAATATAAAAATATTAAATGGTAAAAAATAAATAAATTGAAATATTACAATACTTATTTTGAATTAAGAATAACGAAGAAAAGACAGCAATGTTTATAATTTATACAAAACATATATATAAAGAAATGTAATCTTCTCTAGGTACTCATTTATATGAAGTTCTGAAATACTTATTGGTAGTTATTGATGTAAATGTTTACTACTTTACTAACACTTAAAAATTAAATGTACAAACTATAATAAAATGAACTAGTTAGAATCGTTTTGTTTAGCGTTATAATTTATATTTTCTTTTCCGAATCTTCTCTGTTCGAACTTCAAAACTTTGATTTGATATTAAGTGATTGTATTGCACTCAGTATGAAATAGAAGAACTATAAGATTTAGATGTTTATTTTTGCATTATTGCAAAAATTTGCTATGGCATGACATATTTAAGAACATATTTAATCTTGCGAATATATTAATTATATTATTCCAAATGAAATCCGATACCAACATATAAATCGTGACTTAGCTCGGCAATGCTGCTGTTGCAATATTGTATCGAGTTTCCTCTTTCGTTCGGTTCACCAACATACTTTATCACTAAATAAATGTTAGTACTGTATATGTAATGTATACTATACTGCATTGTTTACGAGTCGTTGTGATTCATGAACGGTTTAGTACATGACGGGTTCAGGACCTAGTACAAGTACATCAATACGTATACCGTGCACCATGTAGTTCATAGTTTACGAACTAGGTCATAGTGACCTATAGGTCGTTGCAAAACATCGTCACAGTACGCCCGTCATTTGATGGA
Organism: Leptodirus hochenwartii; assembly: GCA_947310635.1. Taxonomy (NCBI): domain Eukaryota; kingdom Metazoa; phylum Arthropoda; class Insecta; order Coleoptera; family Leiodidae; genus Leptodirus; species Leptodirus hochenwartii. The sequence goes on along the minus strand of OX371180.1, from coordinate 13,638,714 downwards.
ACCGTTCAGAATGAACGGTTTGCGAGTGAACTACACATCGCTACTATTTATGTCACTATTTAGGTCACTGTGAGCTATTACCACTTGCTAATATAAATAAGTGTCGTTTTTTTGCTTAAAATTCATTTTACTAATATTTACGGAAACTAAATGTTTATGCTTCTGTTTGATTTCATGATTGCTAATCAAATTTTGTTTAAGTCTTTGCTTTGGTTTGAATATTCAACAACCAAATTGCACGTTTTTTCTATAATTTCAGAATTTTTCCAAGTTACACTGAAACTCTTTTTTGGTTAACATTTGAAACATTTTTTGAGTCATTTCAACGTGCATTCAAAATTATTACTAATACAAGATTCTTCGAAAAAATAAAGATTATAAAATAATTCTATCGCGCCAAATTTTCAAATACGGTGTTGGATACGAGTATGTGTTATTGCCAAAAGATAGATGTGTAATTATATTTAGCCTTCACACATTTACATTTAAAACAAGTTGATTATTAATCGATTTTAATGTATTTAAAATTTTAAAGTATGTGATATGTATAAAATTATGTATTATGTGTTATGTTTAAAATTATTATTTCGATTTTCGTTACAATTATATAATTGCGGTGCTAATTATTAAATGTTTCTTAATTAAAATTTCCATGAAATTATTCATGAAATAATATTAAAACTTAAGCAACAATATGAGCTACTACATTTATTCCAAGTTTTAGCACTATTTACGCATTTATTATTCATGAAAATGATGGACAAAAATATCATATAGCGCATAGCGTAAAGTATTTATGAAGAGACAAGTTTTATCTAAATAACATCTTAGAGAACTAATATAAAAAAAATTAAGAATAAATGTCTATTTCTGTATTGGAAACAAAAAATATAATTTCATTATAAATTCGTCACTACAATTTTAAATAATTTGTTGGAATATCCTTATTATAAGTTAATATTTGTGATAGGGTAGAAAGAAGTAAGTCCTTATAAGATTTTTTGATTTATATTGGTTACCGGTTTCGAGGGGTATATCTCATCTTCAGACCAAAATTGTCATATGTAGAAACTCAAGAATGTAGTCATGGATATAATCAATATATAAAAGTAGAAGTATTTTTCGTAAAAGTTATAAAATGTTGTAAATGTTTATATAAAATTATTTTTGTCAGAATGTTTAAAATTTAAATTTTAAATTATATTAAGTTTAAATTTTATTATATATTGAAAGTTTAAATTTTATATAATCATTTACAACATTTTATAACTTTTACGAAAAATACTTCTACTTTTATATATTGATAGTTTTAAAATACTCTTTATTGTATGGTTTAAATAAAGATATTTAGGTATTTATGGGTAGCAAAGACAAGCAAATTGTTCCATTGAATTTTTAATTTATGATTCGTGTTATTCCTGAAATCAGATACATGTTAATTTCCTTCTTCTCTAGACCTTACCAAAGTAATATTTTCAACTTTTGTTAATTTTAATGGATGGATATGAATGTATGACCATTGAACATGGAGGAAAATAACTAGTTACGAGATGTTTGGTGCACGCATTGCACGGAATATGAAACTACTATATTATCGTTATTAAGTAAATTCTCTGCAAAGCGTGCGGATTTCCATGCACGGAATAAGAAGATTGTATTTGTAAACCTAGGCTGAAGAACGACATTTAGTATCAGCCATCGTTTCAAAATCTCTGGGGAGCTGAATATTTCACATACCGTCCCGTACACGCGGAAAATTTCGCTATTATATTAAAATTATTATGGCTCAGTGTGCTCAAACAAACAGGGCCGTCCTTTATGGCGTTTTAATGAAAGTATATACAACGAAAATATTCAACAAGTTACTTTAAAAACTGTTTTTATAATTCAAACTTTACAGGAACTTGAATTGCTTTTTGATCAATTTTTATTTTCGAATAAATTCAAATAAATAAAAGAAAATATGGAAACACAAACAAAGAATAGGTAGAAAGAAATCCGCGTCATAAGTATTATTAATCCACTCGCTCTTTAAAAACGGTACAATGCTTTTGCTTTTGAAACAAGTACTATTATATTAAACAGTTACGTTGCAAAATTTAATATTTAATATTTCATTTCTTAAGCAGCACATTATAAAATGTTGCACTTCAAAACACATCTATAACTAACCCATTTTTCAAGATTTTTAATTTTATTATGGTACTTCTCGAATATAATCATGTATAAAATATAGTTGTTTGTAGTTAAATTTTGCGTAAAAATTGTTACCTTAATTTTTTTAATTCTCAAAAATGATTTCAAGCAACGCAATAGCGTATTTATCCTTAAGAAAATTTATCGTGGACTTGTTCGATAATTTTTACAAATACTTATCTCTTAAAATGCAGTCCCTATTTGAAAATGAAGACGGCACTGTGTTTAATATAATATAGGATTTCAGTTTTGCACGATAAAGTATAATTTTATTAATGTTATTTTATGTTCAGTTTGATACCGGTACAAAGAGTGATAATATAAACAGCAATAACCACGAATGGCGAAATACTCGGCCGGCACGTGGGATCTAAATTCTATATTATTTCATAAAATTGTATTAAACCTCATACCGGAAAATATGGCAGAATATAGCCACGATTAGGTTGCTATTATAAAGGACAATTACTTCGTAACTATAATGTTATTAGCCACATTAAGTACTGAGAATTTATCCTTATTGATAGTTTAATCCTAATATTAATTCAGACGTAACTGCAGATGAAGTTACTAGCAAATTATATTCCTCGTAGATATTTATTTCATCTTGTATGTTGTAAGTATACTGTACATCATAAATAAAGCAATATAAATATCCAATTTTGTATTTTTGTATATACAAATAAGAACTGCTGCGGGCGGAATGAACTAATTAGATGAAATAACACATTTATTTATAAATATTATAAAATATTTTATACAATCGTGTACTGCTGATATTTTACATTACCTCTGTCATAATAGTTAATTCTACCCCACCCATTCTTCATCGTCCGTATATAGCACCACATTTCAAATGCTTCTATTCTATGCTTCTTCATGTTTTTTAATTTCGAATTTTTTACATTTTCACTTTAGAAAAATAAAAATTTAGAATGCTAAAACTGTGAAGTGAAAACTAAAGATGCGAATGCTGGGTTGCAGGACGTTTCCCTAAACATAAGGACTATATATTTCAAGGAAGAAAGGAGCTTTGTTTGGCCGGCGTAAATTGACACCGTAAAACATACTTAGAATAGCATCCCCACGATGACAATGTTTTATACGACCAAAAGTAGGAATTTATATTTTATAATTGGAGAGAGAAATAATGGTTGGCAATAAATTGAAGTTATATAACAATTATTTCCTTTCCATAGTTTTATGCAGACAAAGACATTGTTTTTATCATTTTTCTTCATATGTCGAAATATTTGAAAACTGGATTTCATTTCTTATTTTCGAATTTTTTTCATTTTCACTATATAAAAATAAAAATTTAGGATGCTAAAACTGTAACATTAAAACAAAAAATGCGTTTGAAGGATTGCAGGACTTTTTCCTAAACATAAATCGACCAGTATTTATATATGGCGAAGTTTATAATTTTGTATCGATGTTCATTGTAGAGATATGCGATAAACATGAAATGTGTTATGTTAAATGTTAATTCTTTATTATTTTCGTTTTAAGAAAACTTTATAATTTTACTAATATTTTGAAAGTACTCATATAGTATCATAAGTATCATATAGTATAGAATATCACCCAAATACCGCAACTTAAAGCATTAAGTAGCTAGATCAGTGGCGGCTCTTGACATTTCAATTGAGGAGGGCGCATTTCTTAAAAAAATAATATTGAACAGTATAATGCAGTATAATGCATAATGTATAAGAGTACAATGCATATATCGCATAAACACTCACTAAAAATAAATGCGGCGAAAACACCTCTAATGATATTAAGTAATAGTAAAAATTTAAATTTGTATAAAAATTACATCAATTTGCAACTTGAACATACTGAACTTATTCCAGTAAAATCAGCAAGAAATCTAGGTTTAATTATTGATCAAGATTTGAGTTTTCGAGATCATGTTTCTAAACTAAATTCCAGAGCCTATTTATCACTTAAGCAAATTTATAACAATAGAAGATATTTAACCACTGTTATGAAAATCCTGCTTTGTGAAACTATGGTGCAATGGTCACATCATAATTACTGTGATGTCATTTACGGACCCTATCTAGAACAAATGATTAGCAAATAAATACAATACATGCAAAACAATTGTTTACGTTTAATTTACGGTATAAGGCGCAGGGAGCACATATCGCATACGCTAAAATAAGCTGGGTGGTCAAATATGGTTAATAGCCTGGTCTTGCAGTTAAATATCTTCTGTTTGAATATATTACAAAAAAAACGCCTGCCTTATCTTTTACAATCTGATTAATTTTAGCACGGATATTCATAATTTGAATATTCGAAATAAAGCCCTATTGACCATACCACATCATAAAACCGAACGTTTCAAAAAAGCCTTTATATACAGCCTAATAAAAACAATCAATTTGAATCCACTGAATAATAGATTATTAACTGTCACAACTTTTAAGAAGAAATTGTTTTTAATTTAAAAATCCGTTCAAGACCAATAAGCAATAATTTTGCAATAACTTTGTATTATGTTAATTTAAATTTAATTATTTGTCTCCACTGTAATTATGTACACTACAGTGTTATTCTTTATATTATGTAAATGAGATGTTCTGATTTTGTGTTTTTTAATGGTTTCTTCTTTTTAATCTAGTATGTAAGTAAATATTTTTTAATGTAAATATGGGTTGTGAGGAAGACGAAACGTAAAACATGTTCTGCATACTTCGCCAATTTGATCACAATCCTTTTGCTGATTTATTTCTTAAAAAGTATATTATTATGTTTTTTTTTTTGTATGTTATTGTCACCAATAAAGAGAATTATAATAATAACATAATAGTAAGAAACTTACCTAACATGGATGCAAAATGATTAAATTCAATCATTTCTTGAAAGTGGTATACCTCTTTTCTATCTTTCATTGTTATAAACACTCCTTGCACAAGTTTGTGATCAATTTAAATCAGGCAATGGCCTACCTTATTCTTTAATTTTTACTTTGTCCTCAAGAGAAAGTCTACAAAACTATATTTTGAATAAAGAACTAACACTATTATTTTTTATTAAATTATTTCTATTAAATATATTCTTGGAGAAATACGTGGCAAAATCGTACATACGTAACTATACCGAACAATGCAACTGTCTTATCTGGCTATTCTATATCAATTTTCCTATATACTACACTAGGCTTCTCTGTTCGGACGCGGCCGAATCGCGGCCTTGAATAGCTTAAAACACCGATATATTCTTAGCTCAAGAAGCAGCGTGACGTCACGTTGCTATAGTAACCCACGCCGCTAGTTTGTATGCGGCGCATACGATACGCGAAGCAAAGAAACAGATGTTATACTGCATCGGTCGCTCTCACTCTATTGCTTGCAACTCTTCCCACCCTTCCCATATGTTCCTAATATCTCCCCAAGAACTCCGATATGCCTCACTGGCTTCGAGCTGTTTGCAATCTGATCCCAAGCACCAATAATAATAATAATAATAATAGATAGGATGAGTACTTATGCAATTAACTCGTACTTGCTAGCTGCCACACCGTGTTTAGTGCTATCGCACCGCAAGTTTTATCTTTTAGGAAAAATAATGCCAAGATAAAATATCGCAATATAATTATATATCTACGGTGTTGCGCTCAACGTTCAGGAGGGGCGCGCGGCCCTGCGGCCTCGAAAGAAACCGCCACTGATCTAGATGTATATTTCGAAGGCTATGCCCCCTTTCTTCAGTAGCATAAAATAAAAACTAAATAAAATACTAATCGAGATTGTTATACAATTGTATACCATACAATCAACTTTTGTACTGATTAATTTTTTTATTTGGCGCACACAGAGAAAGGATTACTTGTACCAAAGTAAATTACTTTTTTCCGAGTAAATATTTACTGTTATATACGCAAGTAAATATATTTTCTTGGATCAAATAAATTTCATAATTCTCACTATGAGCAATAAAATTATTCGAACCATGAAATGCGCTTTATTGCTTCAAAATTGTAATAGCTTATACCGCTAATTATTTATACATACATACATATATATATACATATATATATATATATATATATATATATATACATATATTCAAGTTAAGTCAATTATTACTTAATTTAAAATAATAATATATTTGTTTTGAAATATTAAAATCTTGCGCGAAGCTTAGATTGAATTTCTTAGATTGAAATTCTTTCAGATTGAAATAAAAAATTTCATTGAATCAAGATTATATAATTTAAGTCGTAAAATAATACACTCAATTCAATTCTTTAGTCGTCTTTATTCAAGTAAATCATATTATTCAATGGCAGAACATAATGTGTATTGAACCAGGAATATTTAGATTCAATTTGAAACATTTATTTTCAAGAATTTCATTTACTTAGATCAAGTTTTTATCTTGTAAACTTTATCTTGCTTTAGTCTTGTACAAATAAATTTAAATATTCATGTCAAGTAAAATTTTTTCTGAGTAATCCTTTCTCTGTGTGCGAGCATACGGGCATTTTCATATCTGTAAGCTGATATCAAAAAATTGGACAAGTTTGAGCAAGAAATAATAGATAATCTTGTAAAACACATTTCTTAAGCCACTTAAAAGTGCTCTACAGTCTTCTTAATTCACTCCATTGGCACCATTCGAATTATTGAGAAATCACCTTATACTACAATGTATATATTTTTAAATTTCTTTCGCACGAAAACAATGATTTAAAATTTTATTACCTATTATATATTTTTACCATTCTTTTTAGTTGGAGTTTGACAAATTACAATGTCACAACGATTAATACCTCCTCTATTTTGAAGCCTATAAAAATTCAGTAATCAAAATAGTCAATTTGAATTTGTCACTACGATGTAAACTAATTAATTATATGAAATATCACCCAAGTACAATGCATAAGCAAAGCTATATGCGTATTTCGACGGCTATGCCCCCATCTTCAGTAGAATAACATTACAATAAAATAAATAATTTATTTGCATCACAATGAATGATAATCTAATTGAATAGATAATGAATCGTTAATAATGTGTGATGTTAACTTAATGTATCTGATATGTATCAAAAAATAGATGAATGTATCAAAAAATACTGATGTTTTATATTTTATATCACGGGATGTTGTATTTTTAGAAATAAGAATTTACTTTTGTAAAACTCTCAAATAAAATATATATTACTTTGGAAAATAAAATCGTTCGTTTTAGTATGTACTATTCATACAATGATTTCTTTTATGTTATCTTGTGACTTTAAATTGAGCTCCAATGTTTTCTTTCCCAAATACTTAAGAATTTTTTATTATAAAAAGACATACATCTTCTTTGTTAGTTAAAGAGTCCGCAATCCTAAAGATTGGTTGGAAACAGCACGCCATGCCGATCTATCCTGAGCTAATCCCTTCATCTTCCTATAGCTATTCATCTCAACGTCTTCAACTATCTGACTCACATACTCCAATTTAGGCCTAGCTACCCCTCTCTTTCCCTCCACTCTACCTTCTATGATCAATTGCATAATCCCCCCATGCCTAAGGATATGCCCTACTAATCTGTCTCCCCTACGCTGTAACACTCTCCAAATACTTCTCTTCTCCCCTACTAACTCTAGTACATCTTCATTTGTTACTTTATCTTCCCAACCAATCCTCATCCTCCTATAACACCACATTTCGAATGCTTGTAATCTACGCTTCTCTTCCTTTCCTATAGTCCACGCCTCACACCCGTACAGTGCTACACTCCAAACATATACCTTCAGTAATCTTTTTCTAATACCCAAGTCAATATTTGATCTTAAAATCTGTTCCTTTTCTACGAATGCCTTCCTACCCTGTGCTATCCTACACTTTATATCTACCTTGCTTCGATTATCTTTTGTGATTCTACTGCCTAAATAACAAAAATCTGACACTTCTTCGATTCTATTATCTCCTATTGTGATCCTCATTTTTCTACTGCATTCCTTTTTGTCACACCTCATCACTTTAGTTTTACCTATATTTATTTTCATGTTAAAATCCCTAGTCAATACTGCCTGCATACCATTCAATACCCTTTCTAAATTCTTTTCGCTTTCTTCCAATATAGCTATATCGTCGGCGAATCTCAACATATATATTTTCTCTCCCTGTACATTCACACCTACACTATACTCTTCTTTTACTTTGTTTATTGCATCTTCTATATATAGATTAAATAATAACGGTGAAAGTGTACATCCCTGCCGAACTCCCTTCCCAATTTTTGCTACCTCTTCTTCCCCCTCAATTCTAACTAAGGCAGTTTGGTGTTTATATAAATTAAAAATTATTCTCCTATCCTTATAATCTATACCCGTTTCTTTTAAAATTCTAAACATTATGTCCCATCTTCAGTAGCACAAGATAAAACTAAATAAACTACCTCTGTCACGAATCGTGATTGATATACTATTATATATAATAGTTTATTCTCTGTTGCTTATTTATTGAAGATATCATTAGAGAAATATTAGTTTGTTCATTTCCCTTACACTTTTAGTAACTAAGATTATTCAAGGCAGATCCCTGCTGGACAAGACCACGACAAGACAACGCCTTCTTGTTGAGTATACGATGGCTACATTTACTTAGCCGCATTCCGTTATAGAGTGCAATAAAGAAGTAAATAAAGTACCTCATTTGTATACATAAACTTATTTAATTAAATGTGAGTACCGATGATATATTGCTAAATCAAGGAAAATGATACAATAACTTCTTGCATAATAATTCCTTTTCATATAAATTTTATAAAATTTGTTTCGGTACTTAATTAATTATCTCTTTTCTGCTTAGAAGTTACTACTATTTTTTAGATATTTGTATCACCTTAATGATTGTTCAGTACATATTTCTAAAGCTTGCATTACATTGATCGATTTTTCTAAACGTATATTTCATAGACATATTATATATAACTATCAAGTAGAAACCTGGAGGCTTATATTCTTTTGAACGCAGAATGGTATGATGTATGATCTATTCGTATGCAAAAGTGCTGCTAATAAGCAAGAATAGCTGTATCATTATTTGCATAATGTGCAAGAACATCATATATAATTAATATGCATTAAGAGAGGTAAGTGTAAGGTATTTCAATCGTAGGTTCGTATTGGGGTCCCTAATTTTCGCAAATTTTTAATACCAATTGAGAAATTGATATCCCAAAGTTCATATGGGTTACATAATAATTTTTTATAAGTATATTTTATTGTTTTTATTTTTATAATTTTTTATAAAAATATATAGCGTGTTCAATTTAATAAAAACGAAATTGGCGATTGTATTTTGGAAAAATTACATCTATTACTAACACTCTGTATACAATTATTTCACTTTTAGAATAACAGTTACTAAGATCCATATCTTATTGACGAAATATAAAAGTTTAAATCCATTATAATTTTAATTTTTTAATTATAGGACTTTCTGTAAAGCCTTGCAGCTGTCCACTTTTTCCAGAAAATAATTAATTACTAGAGAACCAAAAACCGAAATAAGAAAATGTTTATTATTGCGCAGCTACTTTTATGTAGTAAATTTTGTTTAGAAAAATTGCCCAACTGGAACACGTAGTATAACTAAAAATATTTTTAGAATCTCACGCCCTAAGCTATGTAAAAGAATCCAAATTTTCAAGTTGCTATCTTAATTCGTTTTCCTTACAAATGGTATCCATATTATATACCAAAAAAATGAAAAATTAATATTCATGAAATTATGCTTTTTTATTACAGATGTTATAGGAAATAAAATTTTCATCATATTTTAATCATATTGTTTATATTTACAAAGCCAATAAAATGATCTAATATTTATGAACTAATTTTGTCAACATACAAAAAATTCTCGCGCTTTGAGGCTTCTGTCAAGTTTTTTCTTTTATCAAGACTTTTCGCATTAGACATTTTTTAAAGGCATTCTTTTTTTAATAAATAATGAATAAATGATTTATTTATTTATTTTATTTATTTATTATGATACAAACTCATACAGGTATTACCCCAGCAAAGAGTTCACTAAAATTTTAAAGTAACAAAAGAGCTTCTAAATGTCAATTAAGAGAATCAAAAGATTAAATTACAAACATAACCTAGGAAATATCTAGGAAATACAGATTAATACGAAAAGCACAGCAAGAAGAACATTCAAAAACTAAGAAATCAATTGGACGGTACGATAATGTTTAACAATGCTATTTTTGAAAGATCTTAAGGATGTGTTGAACATATCCAAATCGACCACCAAACTCACCTCATTGTACAAATTCATAATTCTATAAATTGTTGAGTTCTGTGAGGCATTCGTATTGCACGTTATACAATGAAATAGGCCTTGATGGCGAATTGTATACTTGCCGCACAGAAATCTAATGTTAGATAAAACAGATGGACAGTCGATAGTAGAGTTTACAATTTTAAAAAGCAGGCATAAATCATTGATGGAGCGTCTATTTTGAAGCGATAATATATTAAATCTAGAACAAACACTACGGTAGTCCACATACTCAATATTAAGTTTGAAGCACAGAAATCTCATGAATTTTTTCTGGACTCTTTCGATACGGTTTATGTACAGTTGGTATTGTGGATTAAAGATAGCTTACGTTACTAAATACATATGCAAAATATAGTGTCTTTAAAGTACTAAGATTACGGAAATCATGGCAAGTACGTTATATAAAACCCAACATCTTGTAGGATTTAGAAACGATATTATGAACGTGCTTATCAAAAATTAGCTTTTCATCAAGAATGAAGCCCATATCCTTAATGAACGAGACTGAAGTCAATGGACTGTTAGACAGCAAGTACTGATTGATAATCTTATTTTTGTTTCTAGTAAATGTGATGCAAGCACATTTACCACAACTCAAAGGTAGTTTATTCTTCACACAATATATGGATAAGTTGTTAATATCACTTTGTAGATTCATACAGTCTTTCAAGGTACATATACGTCTATAAAACTTCAGATCATTAGCATGCATTGAGAACGAAGAGTATACAAAGCATTTCGAAATATCTTTTATAAATAAAATGAACATTAACGGCCCCGAATGGGATCCTTGAGGCATTCCAGATGTACAATTTACAAACCTCTATATATATCCTTGCGGTGAAACTGCTAAAGACCTATTAGTTAAGTCAAATTCGATCCATCTATACAAATTACCATTATTAAACACAATGATAATATAAAATCAACAAGAAACCATTTTTAAGAATTTTGTAACTAATTGTGATTATCTCAGTTGCTATAGGTGAAAGTCGCCCTTTCTAACACTTCTTTTGCTGTTGTAGTTAATTTCCATCCATTGAAAATCCACGTCATCTCTAGTTGCCCCACTAGTTATGATTTCTATTTTCTTTTTATACCTTTCACTTCCATTTTCTAATTTTAATCTATTAACTTTTAAACTCACCTGTTTAGGCTTCTTTGTATAAAATTAAAGTTTCTTAAATTTCATCTCTGAGTTCAGAACTATTTGTGGTTACCATCTATATCTGTATTGTACTTTTAGAAAAAATATCCATATTGTAGTTGTAGAAAAAGGATTTTGATATCATAATTGGAGTATCACGTATAGAACCTTGAAAGAAACGGGAACAGATGATAAAAATGGGAAGATTTCTTTCAATTTGTATAAATATCAAACGCTCTAGTTAGAATTAAGGACGAAGAAAAGAAACCAAAAATAGGAAAGGGAGTCAAGGATGTACAGTTTCGTCAATATTATTAAATCTACATATAAAAGATGCAATAAATATAGTCAAAAAAGAGTATAGTCTAGGCGTGTAAATTCAGGAAAAATAAATAGATATGTTGAAGTTCGCCAACAATATAGCTATCTTGGAATAATGGGAGCATAATTATTTTTCTTTTTTAATTTTTTTCTTGAAAATTCAGTAGTCTCCTACATTATATTTCGAAATGGCAAAACGCTTTTCTTGTAGGTATTGTAGCATTGTCTGTAGAATGATGAGCTCAGCCTAGGCTGAAGTCGTATTAGTTTTATAACTGTTACAAATCACGACCTCAGAAACGAAGTACTGTAAATAATTGAACATAACCATTGCTTTTAATTACTTTATAGCAGGTTGTAATTCCATTAAAATGAAACGCAATAATAGTGTTATTGTTATCCTCCAAACAATATTGTAATAGACACTCGTAGTGCAGTACAAGAACGAAGCTACCAAACAATGTGTGCTGAAAACTATACTATAACTAGGATCGCACAAGATTTTGTCCTGATTTATGAAGGTAAATTACTGCTTAAATGTATAATTGTTTTATTGTAAATTCATACTTATCTTGCTAAGTATTGTTTATTTGTTACGGCTTCATCAGGAAAGCTTTATAAATGGTTAATCTGCCATTAAATTCAGCTTCGAAAAATACTATAAAAGGCATCAGAAAAGAACTTTAATTAAAGTAAATATGGAATTATAGAAATGTTAAGTACCGATTATTTAAATATACCCATAAAGTAATTACATAGAACTGTATAAAATTGCATTTTTATTTAAAATACCTCATTAAAATTATTATTTTAGCATGAATTTAATCTTTATTGTTGTTAAATTCTAAAGTATTGAGTTTCGTATTTTACAAAGAATGAATCATTCTTTAATCGCACCTAATCTGTTTTGCATACAATTCCTGCAAAAGAAGCATACCTATTACAAAGATGATAAATATAAAACTATACATCATAGAAAAGCCAAAAAATCAATTGGACTTTTCTCTCTATATTTCATATATCAGAATTTATTACCAACTCTAATGAACTCCGTTCAGAAAAATTTAACACAATTTGCATTTTAAAGCACAAATTTTACATATTGTTAATTTGGATATTATTCTTTTCTTGTGTGCAAAATTCAGCTTTCATCGTCTTGACATATTGTTTTTTCACTTACTTGCGCAATTTATCTAGCGTATTTAAATTATTTTCTACTTCAGTCCCCAAGTTGTATTTTTTTCGGATTTTCTAGTGTTTGTTGTGTCGGCACTTGCCACAATTTATGTAGATATATAATAATAAAATTTGAAATATCGGTATAACCTACCGATCATTTAAAATCAACTCAAAAGTATTTTTGATTCAATTTTACTTTATAAAATTTAGGTTAAATATCGTAAATAGCAAATATTTGCGTATTTATGCACAAATATATACTTAAATTTGGCTGCGTAAGTGATTTTAAACAGACCTATTTTATTTTTAAAATATTATATATATTTGGTGATATTCTATACCGACTTATTTTAAGCAACTTACCGAAAGTCCCTGCTAGTATAGATCCAATATCTTTTTGTGCGATAATTAATTCAGATGGTACTAAGTTTGAGTTGTGTGAGATCTCAGAAATAGAAATGAGAAATATCTTAAAATCACTCAAAAATAGTAAATCGAAAGACATATATTGCATTTCCTGTCATGCGATAAAAAAGAACGTAAGTCTGTATGTCTCACCTCTTACTAAACTTATTAACTATACTATTAGAACTGCAGACTTTCCTGACATACTGAAGGTGGCATCAGTTCTGCCTGTATTTAAAAAGGGAGCTAAATTAGACGTAGGAAACTATAGACCAATCTCTATCTTACCTTTGTTCTCTAAGGTCTATGAAAGGGCTATCTATAATCAAATTTCCAATTACTGTGAAAGTAGAGGTTTACTATATTCAGCACAATATGGTTTCCGGAAAAATAGAGGGACAGCTGATGCTATCGTAGATTTTGTAAATAAAACTATTAGTTGTTTTGAGACTGGTAATTTTGCCATGTCAATTTTCTTAGATCTTTCCCGAGCCTTTGACTGCGTGTCACACGAGATACTAATAAAAAAATTTAAATGGGAATTCAATTTTGGTGAGAGAAGCCTAGCCTTAATTAGTTCTTATCTCTCAAACAGGAAACAAATTGTAACATGCAATGGTAGATCTACAAGTGCTCTTTCAGTATCTAGAGGGGTACCCCAAGGGTCTATTCTGGGCCCGCTTATTTTTTTAATGTTCATTAATGACATCCTGCAATATGTTTGTGAATTTGCACATTGTCTCCTTTATGCCGATGATACTGTTCTATTTGTATCAAATAAAAACTTTAAGACTTACTTGCGAAAGCAGAGAGAGCGCAGTTGAAGGCATCGGACTGGTGTGTTACTAACGAATTATGTCTAAATGAACAAAAGACTGTGAATATGTTTACTATTCCTCAAACATTTAAATTATATAAATAAGGAGGAATGTAATTTCTTAGCTGTAACTATTGACCCATCTATAAGATAAACACACAGAAAAAGTAGCAGCAAAAATAAGTCGGAATATATTTGTTTTGCGTCGTCTTGCATCAAATGTTACCCAATCTGTTCTAAAGTGTGCATATTTCGCTTTGGTACACAGTCACATAAATTATGGTAACATAGTTTAGGAAATTGTGCTAATAGATTATTTGGGCTCCAGCGCAGAGCAATCAGAATTGTTCATAATATTAGCTACAGAGAGGATTGTCAGCATCTGTTCAAATAACTGGATATATTAACATTACCTTCTATATATATTTTAAATTGCATATATATTTTAAATTGCACTTTATACCAAAGAAAATATTGATAACTATCAATGTAATGATGACTTCCATGACCACCTGACCAGGCAAAGACATTATATTCATATACCTAACTGTCGTTTAACTATATCACAACAAAGTATAGAATATCAATGTAAAATGCTGTTTAATACGCTACCGATAAATGTAAGAAAACTTGAGTAAAAATGAAATAAAAATAACTGTAAAGAAATTTCTTTTATCCAAATCATTTTATAATATTAATGAATACATGAATTCAATATCAAATAGTCCATATTCTTAATCCCTTTTAACGTGTATAAATGATGTGTGATGATGATAATAATAGGTAAATGATGATTTACATATTATAATTGTGACGTTTGTAAAATATTTTTATATATTAACTGCAATAAAGAATAAAAAACATAAGTCAAGAAGTTTAGATTGATTTTGATTAGGGTATTATCAGCGTATGAAAAGATATGTTGTTGATATTTTGAAAAAACAATCACAATAATGAAGAAAATAAAGATAAGAGTCGACCATGGTCAGGAATTATTTTGTTCGTTGACTTACTTAGAAGCCATTTGCAGCTCTTCATCTCTTAATTTTTTTTTGCATCACTACATTCGCCCCTTAGTTTTTTGTTATTCGACAACAAAAGATAGAAATCTATATGAAAAGTGCTGGTACCCCCAGGGAACCAACACTTCCCTATTCCGTAGGTAACATTGTATTTACGCACTAATACTCGCTACTGATTATTTTTGAGTTTCTTGTTGGGATCTATTGTCTGTTATGTAGAATACGATACGCTTCTAGTAGTTCCAGTAGTACCACCAACAGTGACACATACAGAATCGATGACAGGTGTAGAAGATGTATTACCTATTCGCTTCTTATAGTTCCTTAGTTCTTGTAGTAATGGGCTTAGAATACATATGATACGATTTAACTGGGTTAGATGAAGATAGTAGAAGACATATAATAAATAGTAAATATAATTTGGACCAAAAATGTAACCCGCGATCGATTAAAAGCTACCATGAAATTTGAATATACTAGTAATTATTAGAACTCTAGTTCATTAAACTACAGATAATTCATGTTCTACTTCAGTAGCAATGAAAGCGAATATTCGTAAATGTTGAAAATCAATTTAGACATATACCTGCATAGTAAACTATATACGCTAGTTGGTAATAGCAGTAATAGGTATAGTTTGTAGACATACAGGCTACTACTACCATTCTGTATTATCTTGTATATGTTAAATTATATAATGATTATATGCAAGAAAGTTCTTGTTAATATATTTAATAAATAAATATATAAATATAATAAATTTTGTTTCTAAACAATTTTACGTTTCATTATATTGTAAAAATTCGCCTAGGTAGCTGGTCCATCAAGATGAAATTTCTACAAATTTAAAACGAAACCATTGTTAAATAATAACATGCAGAACTTTTTTTTTTTAATAAAATATTAGTTATTTGTCTAATGATTATAGAACGGATTTTAGGCAAAATGTTTTAAATTGCCTTTTTTTACTATTTCGAAAATTTTGATAAAATTTTGCCTATTTTTCAGTTTAGCACCTATTTTGCCTATTTCGCCACTTTTCACGCAATCGCGCCTTTTTTTCATATGTATTTTGCCTTTTACCATAATTTATTTTGTTCGATAATAAAAACTTTCTAAGTTGTTTGTATCACTGCTACATCACCAATGGAAAAATCCCTAATCGTTCTTAATATACTCTTAAGTACCTACCCGTAAGTAGCAATAGTGGTTATTTTGTAACAATTGTTATTTCAAATAAAATTTTCACCCTTCATTTCTTTAGTCTGTGTTTAGTTAGCGCACGAATACATTCGAAAATAAATTCAAAATGCCTAAAATTAGCAGTTCAAATGAATCCAAGATCCAAAAAAGGAAAAATGTTGTTTTACTGTGTTTTTCATGCGCTTTTTGAGTTTTTTTTGAAAATAATAAATGCCTTTTTTAGCGCCTTTTAAAAGTTTTTTAGTGCCTATTTTGGCATTTTTTTAATGCCTATAATCTGGTCTCTAGTCATAATTCTTTCACTATATTATTATTTTTCATATTATTATTATTATTTTGATTTTTGTATTCAACTAAACATTAGAATTGTCATAAAATATCTTATAATCTGAAATTTTATTTCTTTTTACGATTCTAATACTAATTCTAATACTAATTCTAATACGATTCTTTTTACGATTCTTTTTACGATCTCTAATGAAAAAAATTCATACGAAAGACTTTTTACATTATTTTTTTTTACGAAATTTATAAATTTTACGATTCCTTTCATAAATATTTAAATAAAACTAAATATTTTAAAGTCCATGTACTTACTATATACTTCTGGAGTCGATTCTGGATTGAAAAATGTAGGTATGGTATAAAATTATATTTTATACGTTTTAATGCAGCTTAAAAACAATTGTGTATCATTCATTTAATTTATTAATTCGTCATAAATAACTATTAATGACTATTTGAATATTATATACAGTTAGTATTATCCATAAAAATACAGAAATTGTAAATCTTATTTGGAACTCCGTATT
Organism: Leptodirus hochenwartii; assembly: GCA_947310635.1. Lineage (NCBI taxonomy): Eukaryota > Metazoa > Arthropoda > Insecta > Coleoptera > Leiodidae > Leptodirus > Leptodirus hochenwartii. The sequence continues at coordinate 13,621,310 of OX371180.1, read as the reverse complement.
TAATATCTAGTATTTAGTGTATAACTATATATTGCGATAATATCGTATATTCTTATATTCTTTGATTTGATTTGAAAATTATTTGATATAATGCTCACAATTTGCAGAAACTCAATAATAAAGGCACATACAATAAATTGCGACGTGGGATTATTGCTATTTCACTGATGCATTTAGTTTTTATGTTTTCCAGATTGCTTAATCACACAATAATTGCAGTATATTACATGCTAGAAAATGTAGTTCCAATGTCAGTTATTGGCAAATGTCGCATAGACATATTGTTTCAATGCACCCGGCTTGAGCACATCTCCATTGCACCAAAGTACGGATATCCGGACTTGGCCTCGCCCGGTGAGTGCGCTCCGTAATGGCTCCCAGCGAACAATCTGAAATAGAATAACAAGCAAGATTTAATTTAAAACAAGAAAGTTAAAATTACATGCGGTATAGGTAAAACTATAAAGTCTGAACAACAGTAAAGCGGTTTAGAAATAATCCATAAACGCAAGTTAACGCGATCGCATGCTTGTGGTATGTTGGCCGTAACTTTGCAAGTGTGGTTGCTCTCATGTGTCTTGCAGTAGCAGCGACAATTCCCATCGTAAAAGTAATAAAAACGAAATTGTGTTATTGTAGCAAGACATTTAGTGAATATCACTAGTTCACTAAATTTGTTTTTGTTTTTAAAAGAAATTTCCTATCTTTAGATTTGTTGAAGCTTTTGTAACATTTATATTATATTTTGTCATATTATATGCCATTTTTTGAAGTACTTCTGTCATATTGACTTATTTATTTGATAGTATATCATTCACGATTCGTGACAGAGTTATTTTATTTAGTTTTATCTTATGCTACTGAAGATGGGCGCATAGCGCTTGAAATGTACATCTAGCTACTTAATGCTTGTTACGGTATTTGGGTGATATTCTATATTATACTTTTGTAACTTATTTAATGTAGTGTGTGCGCACGTGCATATGAACGGTATTCATCCTAACATTCTACACTATTTGAGTTACGCACTCTAACCTAGGTGTCTACGTAAACCTACATTTCTTTGTTAGTACAATGCTCAAAGTAATGACTAGGGATTACAATTTGAGAATAAGTTATATATTGTACCGATGTGAAGTGCGAATAATAGGTAAGAAAAAATGGTTATATAGAAAAATGAGTCGATAAATGAAATTACAATAATGTCAATAAGAAAGATCTATAATGCATACTGTCTTTGACCAATTGGTAGAACTATCACCGAAACTAATAGTTCCCAACAGGGCGATATTTTCCCCTGGGGGTCTTTCAAATTTTAAAAGTAGTCGATCGAATTCGAGAGGTTCATTGGGGTCCGATGGAAAAGCCAGTTGTTTATTGTATTGTTTCTTGAAAATTTTACGTAAATAAAATTCGAATAGTAAATATATTTAATAACAAAAATGTGAAAATTTCTTTAAGTGATCTAATAATTTTCATTTAGTATTTAATTAATGAAGCCAAGGAACTTTCGATTGTCGAATTTTCAATAATTTTAGAGACATTTATAATAATTCAATTAATATATTAGTGTGATAAATTTCGGAAAATATCATAAAAATCTAAACGGTTTATGTCAAATGAAGAATAAAATTAGCAACCGTTGACCTATACTATAATACATAGTTAGGGCTTTTGACTGCGGAATTTCTTTATAAATAAGGCAAATGAAACAATGTGTCATTCTTTTAATTAGTTGGTCATCAATCATAAGGGATTTGTTAGAAACAACACGCCACACCGATTACTTTTCTTTCAACTCCCTATAGCTATTCATCCTAATGTCTTCCACTATCTGACGTACATACTCTAATCTGGGCCTATATGACTCCCTTTCTTCCCTTTTCTATACTAGCTTCCTCTTCTTCCCATCAATTCTAATCAGGGGTTTAATAATAGTATAGAATACCACCCAAATACCGTAACTTAAAGCATTAAGTAGCTAGATGTACATTTCGAAGGCTATGCCCCCATCTTCAGTAGCACAAGATAAAAACTAAATAAATACCTCTGCCACGAACCGTGATTGATAAACTATTAAATAAATAAGGCAACATGACAAAAGTATTTCAAAAATGGCATATAATATGACTTATAAATCTCTAAAAATAATATAAATTAATAATTAACGAAACTAACAAGTAAAAACAATAACCATTGGTTTATCAAACCTAAAATAACCAAAAATAAATAAAATAAAAATAAATTTAAAAATAGTTCTTATTAAATAAATTAAATGGACAAGATGAAATTGGGCCTGAATCTAAATTCATTAAATTTGATTTAGATTTATGCATGTATGTATATACTTTCATAAGCATTTAACTCCGAATAATTCAACACAATTAAGTAATTTAAGTGAACTAATTTGAATAGGATGACCTGATCAAAGATTTGCTCGGCTACAGCACTTTTATCTTTTCTATTTAATCTGAAATGAGCTAAATGCTCCTTAAATCTAGTTTCAATTTAAAAAAAGGAGTTTAATAGCTAATATTATAATATTATTTAATACTTCTCCTATCCTTATTGTCTATTCCTGTTTCTTTTAAAATTCTTAACATTATATTCCATTTCCATTTCATATGTCAATGTCCCAATCTACATTTCTAAACCGGTTTTTAACAAATATGTAATTAATCTGATCTGTTCCTATATTTTACTGTCATTTTCTTATACTTGAAGAAGTTTGTTTGCTACTACTAGATTTTTTTATCTAGTAGTAGCAAAACTACAAAACTATCTTTTATCATTACATGTTCATATTCTATATTCTCTGTTGCGTCCCACCCACGAATATATACGCAGTAGTCATTGCACAAGGCGGTACTACCCTTATTTTACGGTAATAAGGGCAGTACTACCATTATTACCGTAGTAATATAAAGCCTCTGTGCTCTATATTACTACGGTAATATAGAGCATGGAGGCACAACGGCAATATAGAGCATAGAGCCGCAACGGTTCGAGGCATGAGGTCCTATATAAAGACCAGGACTCAAGTAACAGACCAAGTTTTAAGACAGATATCAGCCACCACGGCACTACCATTGCGACCATATTTAATAATATATTATTTAAAACAAATCACCCTCATATTTCATTCACCTTTATTAAAATACAGTCCGCTCATCGTAAGTACCCCACATTCTTCTATCCTTCCTTTCCCTTACTAACTACTACATTCCAATCTCCTATTAAATAATTAATTAAAAATTTTCTAATTTTATTACAGTTGCTAATCTATATTCTATCTCATCATAAATTGCTTCTACCTCATCATCATTTCAATCGAGGAGGGCGCATTTCTTAAAAAATAATATATTACTAAGAAATCTGACTTAAAATTGATGCAAATGATTATATTCAATCATTTCTTGAAAGTGATATCTTTCATTGATATAAATACTCTTTGCACATGTTTGTGATAAATTTAAATCAGGCAATGGCCTACAAAATTCTTTAATTTTTACTTTGTCCTCAAGAGAAAGTCTACAAAACTCTATTTTCAATAAAGAACTAACACTATTCATTTCTATTTAATTATTTCTATTAAATATATTCTTGGAGAAACACGTGGCAAAATCGTACATACGTAACTACACAGAACAATGCAACTGTCTTATCTGGCTATTCTATATCAATTTTCCTGTACAGTAGACTAGGCTTCTCTGTTGGGATGCTAAAGAATCGCCACCCGAAAAAGCTTAAAACAACGATATGTTCTTAGCTGTAGAAGCAGCATGACGTCACGTTTCCATAGCAACGCGGGCCGCTAGTTTGTATGCGACCAGATGAAACAGAAAATATACTGCATACAGTCGCTCTCACTCTACCGCTTGCAACGGATACCATACGGAACGCATACCGTGTTGTGTTGAGTGCTATCGCAACGCAAGCTTTATCTTTTAGGAAAAATAATGCCGAGAAAAAATATCGCAATACAATTATATATCTACGGTGATGCGCTTAATGTTCAGGAGGGGCGCGCGGCCCTGCGGCCTCGAAAGAAACCGCCACTAATCATCATCCTGCGACCTATGGTTGGCATATATACCTACACTATTATTGTGTCTGTTGGTTTCGTGTCTAACCTAAGAGTAAAAATTCTATTTGGCACTAACTTGGCAATAGCTCTTTATCCTATATTCTATTATTCTAGTCATTATTCCATTATTCTGTGTGCCCATTATCTAACCCGCTGCTTATTATTCTGATATATATTGATTATACCATAGTATATTATATTAATATATAATAAACTATGGTATATTATATTATTATACCGTCGATTAATTGAAAAATTTCCTATGTACCGGGATGCCTGTTATATAGACTGTTCTAACATCCAAAGCGTTGTTGCCTGTTTTATCCCGAAGATATATACGGTTCGTTGGCACACTATCGACTCTAGATCGATGTCATATTGAAATATTTGCAATATAAATTTCAATATATTTGTATTGCAAATCACTAAAGAAATTACACACTGGCACAGTATTTTGCTTGTTAATAATCTCATGTCAAATTTATTGACTTAATACATTTTTCAATAAATATTGAATCTAAAGCATATTTGAGAGATAGGTACCTTCTAGAAATATAGATGTAGAAAATACGAACACAATTTTAGTTATAATCAATCCCATGTAAATATTATTACTATAATTATTTTGAATTAGGTGTTATAATTCGTTTGCACGTTCAATTTAAACATCTTTGTTGTAAAGACAGCCGGGACCAATTCACATGAAACAAAGACAACAAGCGTATTATTTATTTGAGTCGGTGCATATAATTGATACTGCGTGGAAGAGGCAGTACCTGGGCGATAGTAATTATACGGTAGTGCCACGATATAAGCCTTATTGCTGCTGCTGCTTCTTGAGATTGCACTAATGAATAGGTGTTTCTGACGTTTGCCGTTACCCACAATACTAAACGTGTATTCTGCACTTACATAGTAAACATTCGAATGTATTTGCTAAAGCCTGCTTTACACTAGAACGAATATGTATGCTGAAGACTATTTTTTCCATGGTCACTTCCACAAGCATTAAAGAAATTTAGCATATTGACAATAAAAGTAACGTCCAATAATCTAAAAATTCGCGTACTACTATTAGTTACAACGCTACTAATCGTTGAAAAAATCATTATATATATAGCAAGATTAACATATCATGACTTCTTTGATAGAAAATGTAAGAAATAATAAGAACAAAAATTAGAAAATAAAAAGTTTTTTTAATAAAGCATCGGTAAAATATTATTCAACTATTTGATATTTATATGATTAGAATCAGCAAACTGATTTATTGTATGTAATCTATTTTGTAAAAACTAGCTTGTGATGAGATTAGAGGCAAGACTTTACATGGAAAGTAATATTGAAGAAACATACAGCAAAGACAACGAGAAATAATACAGTTAAATATAGGTTGGGGTCATAAAGATCTACACATTTTGAAGGGTATAAAAAATAAACGAATCTGTCTAGATCTTGAGGATTTGAATGAGAGGATCAGACAGGAAATCAACACCATTCCGCCAGAGATGACCTGGAGAGTGATGGAGAAATTCCGGGAACGTCTTCATCAATGTATTGCCAACGACAGCCGCCATTTGTATGATATAATTTTTAAAACCCATTAAAACAAATCTGTTTTTTATGTAATTTTCAGAAATATACACATTTTTTTCTAAATAGCTTCTTCGTTCATTTTTTATACCCCTTCAAACTGTGGGAGATCTTTATGCCCCAGCCTGTAGTTCTTGTAATTCATTTTCGTTAGTTTGTACTGTTATCATTATTTTAACTATATATCCAGATTAACAAAGCAATTGAGTGAAATTTGAGTAAATATTATTTTTATCGTTTAGCAAATTGCAAATTATGTTTTATTTTGTACTAACCATTTTCGCTAGAGTGTTTTCTCTATTTTAGTTACACATCAAAGGCGGAGAAATAGAGAAACCACCCAGATTATTGCATACTGCTCTGACATTAATTAAATAATTTAAAAATTAAGACTTGCAATTTAATAAGATACATGTTGATTTTTTGTTTTTTTTTTATTCTCAGCCTGATCCAATGCCAAAAGATCATTATTAGTAAAATTTTACTTTTTCAATAAGTTGATATTGGTAATCCAATCTTAAAATCAATAGCTTGTCTCATGCTTATTTTTAAGTCTAAATATGCCTTTGTCCATATTCGATTGATTATACATGCGAAATTAATTGCTGGATCTAAAATGATAATAACGCTATTCCGAAATTATAAGGTTGTGCTTTGGCATGTGGCATTTACTTATGAAGTATTGACATGTAGTGGAAGAGTTAAAAATATTTTAAAAAGACAGGTATAAGTCATTTTTTATACCTTGGCGGACCTAATTCATCCTCTACTGCGCATAAGGGTTGAGCTTCCAGTACCATTGTTGCCATATATAAATTAAAACTTCAGTACAAAGTGCTCAAATTGTAAACTGTATAGCAAAATTCAGATTGAGAATATTTAATGTATGAATATATACGGCTTCGATTAAAGTCCACTATTTAGTAAAACGTTTCCAGTTATTTATTATTTGTTTTGATCAATTATGCTAATATAATACTCTCTGTATTTGTTGGCTGTCGATATGACAACATTGCAGTAATTTTGACCACACCCTCAAATGACAAAAATGCAGTGGCGATGCTCGCCACTGCATTTCTCTTCACGAGCATAAGATTTCGGGGTGTTGAAGCGGCCAGTATATTTTCAATTTTTTTGAATTGTATAGTAATATCATTGGTCTTATGCATAAACTAGTCTTAATTTGTAATGCGCAGTAGAAGGGCACCACTTAAAAAAAATAGCCTATAGTAGAATGAAATAAGGAAATGCTACGCCTACGATTTCTTAAAAAATGGAATTACACTTACCCATAGTTTTCATGCCAGGACGACATGTTCTCTCCAACTTTGCCTTTCTGGGTAGCTAATGACCATGAAGCAGTCGTCTGTTGAACAGTCGGGGTGCCATTACTTGCGCTACTACCGCCCCCGTGGCCGCTACCGCCACCACCACCACCACTAGCACTACCGCCACTAGTTGCACTCGCACTACTACCCCCATTCTGCGGTGACACTTGTGCTGCCATATTGTACCCATTGAACACATTGGTATGATCGAGCGCCATGGCCGTATTGTAGTTGTACAGTGAAGAACTCGCATTGCCATGATGGACGGCGGTCGCTGGGGATGTGCACAGAGAACCATTCGGACTTACAGAGGGTATGAGTGACGAAGCCACCGCAGGTCCGTATGATGATGTTAAGGCTGCTGCTGCAACGTATGATTGTTGCGCCCATGATGAGGTAGCGGTCTGGTGGTTGAAACCCGTTTCAGATGTGGCACCCCCGTACTGATGTTGTACCGCGCCAGGGAAAGCACTCTGTAGCGAGTGCATTGAATTAAAAGCGTTAAGTTGTTGCGAATTTAGTTGCTTGCGGAATCGAGCACGTCGGTTGGAGAACCATACTTGAACTCGTGCCTCAGTTAATTTGGTTTTCTGTGCGAGTTCTTCGCGTGTGTAAACATCAGGGTATTGAGTTCGGCTGAAAGATCGCTCCAAAGCTTCCAGTTGTTCACCAGTGAAAGTGGTGCGACTACGTCGCTGCTTTCTCTTTAGCGGTATTCCTGGCTCAGATTCCGTATCGCTTTCATCACAAGATGAACCAGGTCCTGAAAAGAACGTTTAATTCAAATCACTAAATTCTTATAATATAAAAAAACAATTAAGGATAAACAACTATTCGGGAAAAGAATCCCGTTCTAGAAGTTCATAAATCAAATATATTTCCCAAGTTTTTGAAAAGTAAGCCAGTCATTCATCACATAGTATTTTCGTATGAAAAGAGACAGGCTGTTACTATTTTGTAATTTTCGATGAAAGTTATTTGGTTCCTAGCGTCTGTGATTCGACCATTGCACAAAGGAATAACAATCATATATGAAGATATAATAATAGACACATGCTTATAATTTCTGATCTTAATTCAATTTGTAAATTTTCCACTACATTGTTAGACAAAGGAATAGCATATATATTGTCCACATTAATAGACGAGGTCTTAAGCGAAGGGACGTTCCCAGAAACATTAAAACAATCCAAAGTCATACCAGTTCACAAAAAACGGACCATAACTGATTGTAACAACTACCGACCAATATCACTACTCATCCTGTTTTCACAAATAGCAGAAAAGGTGATAAAATTAAGACTATACAATTATATAGAACAAAATATAGGATTTGACCCACAACAACACGGCTTTCAAAGTAATAGCAATACCCAAATGGCTACGATAGAGGTGATTGATTTGATAAACAAAGGTCTGGATCAAGGCGATTACGTTGTATCAGTATTTATTGATTTTAAAAAAGCATTCGATACGGTAGACCACGGAAACTAGTAAAGAAACTTAATAAGCTTGGAATTCAAGGAACTGCAGCCAACATCTTTAAAACATATCTACAAAACAGAAAGTCACAAGTGTATGTAAATGAAGCCATTAGTGAACCACTCTCTTAATAACAAATGGAGTGCCGCAAGGGTCGGTCCTTAGCCCAATATTATACCTACTTTATATACAAGATATGCAGAGAATAGGAATGAACGGGACCTACAAGATCTTTGCGGACGACACTGTGCTATTATATAGTGGAAAAGAATCGATTGAAATAGAAAACGTGATAAATAGTGACCTTAAAAAATATTGTGAGTGGCTACAAACCAACAAACTTACTATAAACACAACAAAAATAGAATACTTACTTTACAAGCAAAAGAACAAAAGTGATTTACAACTCAACCTTAACATAGACAATGAAATATTAAGTCGGAAATTTAGTGTAAAATATTTGGGTGTAGTAATTCACTCTAATCTAAATTATGAACTAAATATTAATAATATCAAAAAGAAAATAATACCGTTAGTGAGTGCAATAAATAGACTGCCAACTTTACCTGAAAAACTTATTAAACTTCTATACCATGCGTACGTATATCCGAACTTAATATATGGGATATCAGTCACTTCACAATGTGCAAAAACTGTTTTTAAACAATTAAATGTAGTTCAAAATAAGGCACGTAATGTAATGTTCTAGATCCCTCATATGACACCCTCAATGATATTATACAAAAACCTAGAACTATCGAATATTAACCAAATAAGTTTCATAGAAAACTGCAAACTAATATACAAAATAATAAATAAGAAAATAAAAACTAACCTACAGTTACGGTTCAATGCAGACATACATAGTTAGTTTAGAAATCAGAAATAGAGGAAAAATGTACTTAGAAAGTGTTAGAAGTAATAAAGGACACAACAACTTTATATTTAGGGCAGCACAACAATTTAATCAATTGCCTGAAAATACAAGAAACGCAACAAAACTAGCATAATTTAAGAAGCGTCTCAATCAATATGTATTGCATCATGATGTTTAATATTTTATAGTGAAATAGATATATAGTTAAAAAAACAATTGTTACTTAAGACTGACTGCTTAATACCTTGCTTTGCTTGTTTAGTAGCCGTCAAAATTACAAATGTTACATTTAGATATTTTATATTGTATAACCACTTATATTTAATAAAAAATTAAAAAACAATATCACCCAATTACCGTAACATAAAGTGTTTAATAGCTAGATGTTATTTTCGAATGATATTCCTCCATTTTCACTAGCACAAAATTAAACTAAGTGAAAACAAAAAAAACTTCACTATCACTCATAGTGGTCGCTGTACAGTTAAACGAAAAGCTAATAGGCAGTTTCTCAATTTCAACGTTCTGTGACGTATATACGAGTAATATGACCAATACAGTATTGAATAAACGAAATGATGATGAACGACGTTTGGATGTAACAATAATTCAGGGGTAGCCAAATTAAAATAACCAAAACTAAATTTAGTCTATTAAGTAAATTACAATGGACAAGAGAAAATTCTGGCCTGAATCTGAATTTATAAAATTTTATTTTAATTTATGATTGTATATACTGCCATCAATATTCTATTCAGATTAACTCGTAACATATTTAAGTGAACTTATTTCAATAGGATAAACTGAATCGCAAATATGTTCGGCTACTTCACTTTTATTCTTAGGATACCATAGAAAATTAGCAAGATTATTAGATATATTATAAGGTACTTTAAAATTATATTTATTAAAAATTCTGTCCAAATAACGCGAAATAATAGCTTCAATGGGTAATTTAGCAAATTTAGAAGTCGAATTATTACTTTAATCTAAACTATTAATATTTCTGATAACTCTTGCTCGCTTAATTTTTGGTAATATATCATTTATAATTAGAAAAGAATGACCATTTAAAAGAGTGTAAAGGAGTGTAAAACAATGTAACTAAGGCAATAAGATATTTTCGACCAAATTTCGAACCCGGGGCGGGTTGGGGCAACGTAATGGATTGAATTGCGTGAAATTTCGGAATATATATATATATATATATATATAATAATGATTAATCAAGATACATTATTCATTAAAAATATCTATAGCTAAAATATGGTGTAAATAATATGAGTTTTCACATAAAATTCTATACATATCAGAGAACAAATGTTAAAGCAAACTATCCAACCCTAAATTTAAAACTATTAGTTTTAATCCATATACAAAATATGGCCTAACAGAACAAGAATTATATTATACTTTTTGAAACGTAGACCTAAGTCAACACGAGAGACCTAGTTTTTATGAAAATGTTTTATTAATTTTCTTTTCTAGATATAAAAATTAATTATCTTCGTATACTGGGAAAAGATGATTACTATTCAATCTATGCAAGGCTACAAGAATGTTGTGTAGTTTTTAGAAATTGCTTGCAATAAAATTTTTAGTTAGTTTTATAGTCCTGCAATATTAGAGTCAATGAAAAGTTTACAATAGTCCATATCGTGTATATAGAAAAATAATCATACATATACACACAATTAAATCTATTCAATGCCCTATCAGTCAATTAAATAAATATATTATATTAATTTGATTTGTTGATGTGGCGGGGAATGCGTCGGCATTTAAACGGCTCGGATCTGATCATAATGGTATAGAAATCAATCAACAGCACACGCATCTCTATAGGTATACAAGACACATAGGCTATTCTACCTCGAGGAAAGCTGTATCTGCATGTGCTGTCCAATGTTGAACCAGTAATGTACACGCCGTGCTTAGGTAACATAGAACTGAGAAGAGCCGATTATATACGAAAGAGGCATGTCATTATAAGCAACACATAACCTGTAAAGAATGAAAGATGTTTCGTCACTTTGAAATCATTCGTCTTGTGAGGTCTCTGCGTCAACTATGGACTGCAAGTCAAGTGAAACTTACGAATGATATATCAAATACTGTTTTCTATAATGGTGTCAATTGCGTTCTAATTGAATTCGACATAGACTTTTAATAATTGTGAATATATTTCATCACTGCGGTGCATCTATTTTATCTGTTTTTTTTTAAACTAGTTATTCGTGAATCCCAATGTTTGGTTAATAACAGTACACCATGCTGAACTCTACTGAGCTAATTCTTTCATTTTCCTATTCAATTTATCATTTTTCATTATTTGACTTGCATATGCGAATCTGGGTATGCCTACCCCTTCATTTATTGTGTATCGCTACTACGCTGTAATAACTTCCAAATACTTTTTTTTCTTTTCGACGACCTATAGCAAAGTTTCATTCGTTACTTTATCTTTTCATCCAATATTCATCATCCCCATCCACATTGCAAATGTTTGTATTCTAGATTTTTGTTCCATTGCTATTATTCACACTTCACAACCGTACAATGCTACACTCTACACATATGTTTTTAGTAATATTTTCTTAATATTTATGTTAATAATATCTAGCTTTAAATTTTGCTCCTTTACATTAATGCTCCTAGCCCGTGCTAACCATCAATTTATATATAACTTAGTCCAGTTATCTAAGTAATTCTCTTTTGTTAAGCAAATAAATTTGACAGTTCTTTTATTTTATTCTAATCTCCTATTCTAACTTACATCTTTCACTTTATTGAAATGTCTCACCTCATCGCTTTGGTTTTACTTTATTTTTATGTTAAAATCGCTAGTCATTAATTAATGCATTCTATTTACTTTTTTTTTCTAATCCATTTTAAATTCTGCTTTCTTCCTTTCTAAGATATCGTTTGCGACTCAATATATCTACGATTATTCTTCTTCCTGAGTTTCACGTCTATAGTTATTTCCTCTTCTTTCCCCTCAATTATAATTATAGCGGTTTGATGATATTATAGATTTAAAATGATCTCCTGATGATGATGATCCCCTGTCTCCTATTCTTCTAATCTTTCTTGTATTTTAAGATCCTAAACATTGTGTCCAAATCTACATTATCGAATGTCTTTTCGAAATCTGTGAAATTATGTAAGCTGTTCTCAGTGGCGGGTCTTGACATTTCAATCGAGGAGTGCCCATTTCTTAAAAAATAACATTAAACGGTATAATGCATATAATGTATAATATATAACAGTACAATGCATATATCGCATAAACACTCACTAAAAATAAATGCGGCGAAAACATCTCTAATGCTATTTGGTAATAGGAAAAATTTAAATCTGTATAAAAATGACATCAAATTGCAACTTGAACATACTGAACTTATTCCAGTAAAATCAGCAAGAAATCTAGGTTTAATTATTGATCAAGATTTGAGTTTTCGAGATCATGTTTCTGAACTAAATTCCAGAGCCAATTTATCACTTAAGCAAATTTATAACAATAGAAGATATTTAACCACTGATATGAAAATCCTGCTTTGTGAACCTATGGTGCTGTCACATTATAATTACTGTGATGTCGTTTACGGACCCTGTCTAGAACAAATGATTTGCAAGAAGATACAATACATGCAAAACAATTGTTTACGTTTAATTTACGGTATAAGGCGCAGGAGCACATATCGCACACGCTAAAATCAGCTGGGCAGTTAAATATGGTTAATAGACGGGTCTTGCATTTAAAACCTTCTGTTTGAATATATTACAAAAAAATGCCCGAAAAAAATTCATTACGATCTGATTCATTTTAAAACGAATATTCATCATTTGAATATTCGAAATAAAGGCCTATTGACCAAACCACATCATAAAACCGAAAGTTTCAAAAAGCCTTTATATACAGCTTAATAAAAACAATCAACTGAATAATAGAATATTAACTGTCACAAATTTTAAGAAGAAATTGTTTATAATTTTAAAATCCGCTCAAGACCAATAAGCTATAATTTTGCAATAATTTTGCTAAGTACTTAGTATTATGTTAATTTAAATTTAATTATTTTAATGTTACATGAATGAGTAATTATTTGTCTCCACTATAATTATGTACACTACAGTGTTTTATATTATTCTATATATTATGCAAATGAGATATTCTGATTTTGTGTATTTTAATAAGTTCCTTTTAATTAATATATAGGTAAATATTTTTTTAATGTAAATATGGGTTGTGAGGAAGACCAAAGCTCAAACATGTTCTGCATACTTCACCAATTTGATCACAATCCTTTTGCTGATTTATTTCTTAAAAAGTCTATTATTATGTTTGTTTTTTTGTATGTTATTGTCACCAATAAAGAGAATTATAATAATAACATAATGGTAAGAAACTTACCTAACATGGATGCAAAATGATTAAATTCAATCATTTCTTCAAAGTGGTATTCCGCTCTTCTATCTTTCATTGATATAGACACTCCTTGCACAAGTTTGTGATCAATTTAAATCAGTCAATGGTCTACCTAATTCTTTAATTTTTACTTTGTCATCAAGAGAAACTCTACAAAAGTCTGTTTTCCATAAAAAACTAACACTACTCATTTTTATTAAATTATTTCTATTAAATATATTCTTGGAGAAACACGAGAAACACCAATCGTACATACGTAACTACACAGAACAATGCAACTGTCTTATCTGGCTATTCTATATCAATTTTCGTATATACTACACTAGGCCTCTCTGTTGGGACGCTAAAGAATCGCAGCTCGGAATATCTTAAAACAACGATATATTCTTAGTTGTAGAAGCAGCGTGAAGTCACGTTGCTATAGCAACCCAGATCGGTTGTTTGTATGCGTTTAATACAATACGCGAACCAAAGAAACAGATGATATACTGCATCGGTCGCTCTCACTCTATTGCTTGCAACAGATGGAATGAGTGCATGTGCAAATTAACTCACTTGCTCGCTGCCTCACCGTGTAGAGTGCTATCGCAACGCGAGCTTTATCTTTTAGGAAAAATAATGCCGAGATAAAATATATCAATAAAATTATATATATACGTTGATGCGCTCAATGTTCAGGAGGGGTGCGCGGCCGTGTAGCCTCGGAGGAAACCGCCACTGGCTGTTCTTATTCTCATTCTTTTTTCAATTACTATTCTAAAATAGCCTCTCTCGCACCCGATCTTTCTAAAACCGAAATGATGTTCCTCTGCCTTTCTTCCAATTTATTTTTTAAGATCTAATACGTAATTCGTAATAATATCTTCAAGGCATGGCAAGGTAATAAGCTAAATTTCCTACAGTTCTCACATAAATTAGCCCATTTCTTCAGCATTGTCACTATTCTACTACGCTGGAAATCTTGTGGTATCTCTCCCTTATTATATATTCGACAAACTAGCCTGTATAATGGCATAGCATGTTTTCCACTGTGCATTTTATTAATTCTGATGGTATCATATCTACTGCTGCTAATATTCTGTAATTTATATAATGATATATTAAACTGTTACTTAATAATGCTGCAATCTAATTTATGCTGATCTATTTGTTGTACACTTTCTAACTTCTCTATTCAAGCATTCTTCTATTTTTTGCACTCCATACCTTGCTTATCAGATAAATTGTCACTCCTTGGCCTTACTTTAGAGATATGAGACTTAATTTTCCTATATACGACATCTATGTTACTTCTTTTCTCATCTTCTCAATATTCTTACTTTTTTATTTTATACATTCTTTTCTAAATGTATGTTTCCTGTAGATCAGATTCCCAGTGTAGTAATCCTGGCCTTAATTTCTATCCATTCACTATGTATGTCCACAATCTACGATTTCCACTTTCTCCTTATATCTTTCACTTATATCCTCTAATTTCATCGTATCAATATCAATCTATCTTTATCCTTATTTTCTTTGAGCTCCCTAATGGCCAATTAAAATGTTACTTCGTCGCCTTTAGAGAAATGATTCTTAAATTTCCAATATATGTCTTACCCTTTCTCATATCTTCCTCAATATTCAAGTATACTAATATAATTTAGTTTTCCGTTTGCATTTGCTAATCTTGATTCAATCTCATCATAAATTACTTCTACCTAATCATCATCATGGTTTCCAATTAATGTGTCTGTTGACTTTTTTGGCTAACCTAATAGTTATAATTAAATCACTAACCTGACTAAAGCTCTTTACCGTACATCCTATTTTTTAATCATTATAAATCCTACCCCTGTGTGTCCATTATCGGATCCTCTGCCTATTATTCTGTATTATCCTGACCACGTATTTATTTACTTTTTTAAATCGAACATCGTTAATCCTTATGATATATCATTTAAGCGTCTTCATTCCGAAAGTCAAATTATCTAATTTTTCAGGACTATTAGGACTACGAAAATTCCATCAGCAGACGCATGGAATGGTTTAAATTGCAACAAAATTACATCACAAACTGAAAAAATGTACCTCATCGTTATAAAATAATGTTATTTAAGAAAAATTCTCAGAAGATCGAACTTTATGAATGATTATATAGATTATAGATGCGCATTTTGAAGGCTATACCGCCATCTTCAATAGCATAAGATAAAAACCAAATAAAATACATCTTTTACTAATCGTGATTGCTATACAATTGTATAAATAGTTTGTAGATTTTACCGTTATGTTTTGATATTCCATATTATGGAAGAGAAATAAAAATACAATGTTTTATATCACGGTTAGAAACGAGGATTTATTCGACGACTATAGTTTCGTTTATTAAGCATTATCAAGAAATGAACAATGAATTACGAGACTATAAGCAAAACTATAGTCGAATAAATCCTCGTTTTTAAGCGTGATATAAAAAATTGTATAAATGCTTTGAGTTACGGTATTTGAATGATAATATACTTATTAACAATATTTTCATGTTTTTTTTTATTTTTTTAACTAATACGTCCAATACTAATACTAAAAAGAAAATAATGTTGTTTTTATTTGAACACATAATGTACGTTATAAAATTATTTTGTTATTGGTAGTAAACATATAGAATTAATGATGAATTATAAAATCAACTTGAATATAATTTGCATAATTAATTGTGATCCTGCGCACCTCTGTGTGATTTTGCAATGTGGCTGAAGCTCGGTCATATTTACTCCGTGGGCAGTAAAGATGCCGCAATATAAATCAAATGAGCTATGGTCGGCACTATTGGACTTCTGATAAATTAGAGTTAATTTAATTTAATAACTGGTTGCCGTTTGATTGATATTGACGCACACATAGCTACCGATTTTTTATTTGTATATTTATAATCAATGAGACGATAACTGATTTGACTTGAGAATAAGGAATTTAGATCAGTAGCGTTAAATACAATGTTCCTTAAAAATGTAATATGAAATTATAGAATTATTAAGATGGAAATATTCTTCATGTTTATTTAGGTAATAAAAATTCCAGAAATAATCAGCAAATTGTTTTTTAATAGTAGAAGCGAAGCAGCCAATTTGCACACCAAAAGTTTTACGCACGCTTTTTACGCGATATTTTGTACAATTACTTTGCATTGTATTGATATTTTTAAAACGACTACGTTTTACCATGCTTTACTAAATTTCCAAAGGTGAGTGAGAAATTGTTGGCTAGATAGCTTATAAAACCCGCAACTACATTACAAGGGGTTCTCAATTTTCATATTCAAACACATATATAATAAACAATATTATATGTATTATATATACATATTTTTGACCAACACAAAATCAATCATTTCACATTAAACTTCTTTACAGGATTTTGTAGTAACATTGTTATAAATGGCGTGTAACCAGTTTCAAAATTATACATAGGTACCATTTTACGAAAAATAATGGGGGTCTTTCAAAAAACAAAATACACCTACATCTCACCAGATTAGTAATGTTATTACAAAGAAGTGGGGGGCGCGCAAATTGAGTTTTTGCCTTTCCAATTTGGAGAAGGGAATAATTTAAATCCTAAGGCTATTTGCTAAAGATTTCTGAACTTACCCTTGTCATTGGGTGCTAAAACAACCGTTAATACCAATTCTTTACTAACACTATTTATAAAAGTAAATCTTGTAAAACTTGAAGTTATAATAAATAGAGTTAATGAAAAATACGATACAAGCATAAAGGAATGAATAGATATGTTCGAGTTCGCCAACGTTATAGTTAATTTAAAAGAAAGGAAACAAAATATAGAACGGATATTAAATGTTAAAGATTAAGAGTTATAATATGAAAATTCGAATTCTAATCAAAAGTGATTTTCCAATCACTGAAAGGGGTGTGAAAGAAAGGAAGATGAAGGCGACAATTACGATGTTATAATGGTGAAATATCATATTTTCGATATATAAGATGCAGTGGCGGTTCCTTATGCAGGCCACAGGGCCGCGCGCCCCTCCTGAACATTGAGCGCATCACCGTAGATATATAATTGTATTGCGATATTTTATTTCGGCATTATTTTTCCTAAAAGATAAAGCTTGCGCCGCGAACATACCTAACACTAATCACTTACACGATATGGCAGCTAGCCAGTACCAGTCAAACGCATATGCTCTATCTGTTGTAAGCGCTAGAGTTGGAGTGACGGTATGCAGTATAGCTATATAGCTATACTGCATATACTTCGCAATATAGCTATATCGTTAATATGTAGTACAAATTCTAGCGCCACCCAGCCATACAGTACATATGGTTAAATGCATATGCATTCATCTCACTCTATTGCAAGCAATAGGTGAGAGCGACCGTATGTAGTATATCTTCTGTTTCTTCGGTTCGCTTGTCGCATACATCGTCTATTATCTTTGACACATTCCAGCGGCTATCTGAGGCCAGTACAAGTTAAATGCATATGCAATGAGATGAGTGTATCATAGAGTGCAGGCGACCGATGTAGTATATCATCTATTGGATGCCGCACTTCTTTAACGTCCTAGAGAAGTTCAGAGAGAACAGAGAGTAGTATATATATACAGAGAGTATATATATATATGTGTGTGTGTAAATTGATATAGAATAGCCAAATTAGACAGTAGCATTTGTTCTGTGTATGTACGATATGTACGTATGTACGATTTTGCCACGTGTTTGTCCAAGAATATATTTAATAGAAATAATTTAATAAAAATGAATAGTGTTAGTTTTTTATTGAAAATAGAGTTTTGTAGACTTTCTCTTGTGGGCAAAGTAAAAATTAAAGAATTAGGTAGGGCATTGTCTGATTTAAATTTATCGCAAACTTATGCAAGAAGTGCTCAATACCGGACATTTACGCAGCGTTTTACAAGAGACATTAAAAAAAAAAATTATAACACAGATGAAAGACAGATTCTCATATCGTGTCCATCTACAAGCCGCTGAGTTATTTAACACGAAATCGATGCCAACATTTTCTAAACAATTTCCAGTGGATCTTTTGGAAACTGTGTGTCATGCATATCCATTTTTGAATAAAATCAGATTAAAAACAGAATTAGAAGTCATTTACTCGCGTCCGGATTTTTATCAAATAATTGGAGCCACAAAATTTCTTTCGTTATTGCTACAAAATAATCTCAGTGAAACTTTCCCGGAAACTATAAAAATACTTAAAATTATTTTAACAACCCCGATGACCACTGCTGAATCAGAGCGTTGTTTTTCAACACTTAAAAGAATCAAGACTTTTTTGCGAAATGCTATGGGTAATGATCGTTTAAACGCGTTGGCGATGATGTGTATTAATTAAAATGTGGTGCGAGATATTTACAATTTTAACGAAAAAGTTTTGGAAAAGTTTATATCCATGAAAGATAGAAGAGTGGAATTCACTTTCAAGAAATGATTGAATTTAATCATTTTGCATCCATTTTAGGTAAGGTTTCTCACTATTATGTTATTTTTTAAGAAATGCGCCCCCCCATATTGAAATGGCACGAGCCGCCACTGATAAATATAGAATTACAAAGCATAATTAAGAAGAAAACTTGATATAAATTAGGATGTCAGCATGATTGGAAATTATTTTCTTATGTAATATATACAATTATAAATGTTTATTATCACCATCCGAGGATAAACAATTTCTGATATACAGACGATTTTATCATTTGGTAAAAATGAAGGTTTGAATATATAGTAATAAAGATTACGTTTAGCAATGAATTTATTTTCATCATACGAGGTAAGCGCCAGAAATTCCCAGCCCAACACATTTACAAATGTACTATCAGATCGAACGTGTGCGACAGGTTGGGACAGAAGATGATTCGCGTGCTGGTCGGCCTCTGCAAGTGTTGACAGAAGAATCATTTGCTATTGTAGAAGATTTAGTACTTAGTGATCGCCGTCTAAAAGTAAAAGAATTAGCGGCAATGTCGAATCTTTCAGAAACAAGTGTGCGCCGCATTCTGCATGATCATTTTGGGATGAATAAGGTCAATGCGAATGGGTACCTAAACTTCTGTCTTCTCTCCAGCGTCAACGTCGAGTAGAGTGTGCACGACCGTTTTTGGATCTCTATGGAACAAACCCAAATACACTTTTTGAGTCAATAGTGACTGGAGATAAAAGTATGGTGCTTTATTACGATCCTCTATCCAAAAAGGAATCGATGGAGTGGCGGCGATCGGATGAACTACCCTCAAGAAAGGCAAGGGTGACACAATTGACGAAAAAGATCATGGCCACAGTTTTTTGGGATTGCCAAGGAATTATTTTAGTTGATTTTAGAGAACGAAATACTACGGTTAACAGAACATATTAAGTTGCATTAATAAATAAATTACGAGTCTGTCTTCGCGAAAAGCGCTGTGGAAAACTAACAAAAGGAGTGGGGTTGCTTCACGATAATGCACCAGTTCATACCGCGGTTGTTGCTCAAGCTGTTATACATAGTTGTGGATTCCAAGAAATCGACCGCCCCCCGTACAGTCCCGATTTAGCCCCCAGCGACCATTATTTATTTTCTCATTTAAAAAAAGAGCTTTGGGGATGTCGTTTTGGGGATGATACGTATCTGAAAGCAGCGGTTACGCAACATTTTGAGAGCCAAATTCCACATTATTTTTTCGAAGGTATAGAATTATTAATTAAGCGGCATACCAAGTGTATTGAAGTTAAACTTGATTACGTTGAAAAATAATAAAATTTTGTTTCGATATGTTTTTTTTTTCCCTATTGGAGCGGGAATTTCTGGCGCTTACCTCGTTTGTGAATATGAATATGTCATATATCATAATATGATTTATTATATAAAAATATAAAGTAAAATGTTAATAATATATCACTTCAATCAAGAAAGAAACACACAATTAAGGAAGGCGATATGGTTTATATTTTCTAAAAATTCAATCAAGCTTCCTACAATATTTAAAATCGTGTTTAGAAATATTCACAAATTAAAAATACGGAAAAGAGTTTAAAATGTGAAAAGTAAAAGAATTTATTTAGAATTTGACATATTGGTTGAATAGGGGGTTATTAAAATATGCATATGTAAAAGAATTCTAAATTACGACTTATTCGCGATATGCTAAACCGTAAATTTAACCATATAGTTGCTCTTGTGCTAGTGCGAGATATATTATGGGTATACCATTCAGGACATACCCTGAAGTTAATAAAATCCGCAAAAATAAAGTAAGTAAGTCTGTTAATTACTACGCATACTTACATTATACAGTTCGTGTAATTCATTTAGAAAATATGCCATTACCGAGAGCAAACATGGAGATTCGACATGAAGCCTATAATAAAAATTCAAATGATACCCAGGTACTGAATATTCCACGGATTTAAAGAATGTTTTAAAAACGTCTGTTTATGAGTAATTAAAGCCTCCAGAAATCTAAGACTTTTATTATAAATAATAATAATTTACATAGGTCGTCTAAAAGATGTAAAACTATTATTGTTAATATATTTCCAGCCCGTGTTAAATTGATCTATTAAAGGACTTACAATTAACAACGTATCATTTTATAATATCATCTTTTAATTCTTGTTAAATTAAGAGAAATTTATCCTCAGATAAGATTTGCTTAAGTTTTCACAATATAAGGGCAGTCGACCATAAATATTGGAATATTGATTACGACATATACGCAATATTTGATATCCGTATTAAAATTATAGCAAAATCATAGCTTAATATTTTATTGGGACTAAAACCATTTCAGTATTTATTGTGTAATGTAGTATGCATACTAGTAAAATGGTTCATCATAAACAATCAACAATACGTTGAGAAGATGATTTTTTAATTAAGTACACATTATAAAAATGTGTGTATTAAAAATCAATTTTATACTAATCAGAAAGGGTAATGTATCAGTATCAGTTTTCAGTACCAGATTAAATATATATCTACCTAAAATTGATTTCATGAATAAGTACGATTATTAAAAATAAACTTAATCGTTATAACGACCACAGAAAAACTTATACAAAACCTAAAGTACAATTTAAATTAATTTAGGCAATTATTCCAGCAATAAGACTGAGCTACTTTCCTGCACAATGAAAAGTTGCTCAGATCATCTTGACTCCAAAGCCAGGCAAAGATCCTTCTGAAGTGACATCCTACAGACCAATAAGTCTGCTCCCTATAATATCAAAGGTATTCGAAAAATTGCTTCTTATGCGTCTAAAACCTATTCTAAAGGAAAAGAAACTTATTCCAGACCACCAGTTTGGTTTTAGAGAGGAGCATGCTACTATAGAAAAAGTTCATCGTATAACCAATCAAAGAAACAGAGACCTAGAAGATAAAAAATACTGCTCTGCCGTTTTCTTCGATGTAACTCAAGCATTCGACAAAGACTGGCATACAGGTCTATTATACAAATTTAAAAAAATCTCCCTTACGATCTATACCTAATGCTGCAGACATATTTAAGTGATCGACATTTCCAAGTCAACAATGATGAGGAGTATACAGACTAGCGATGTAGCGATGTGTAGTTCACTCGCGAACCGTTCACTCTGAACGGTTCAATCAAATGACAGGCGCACTGTGACGATTTTTGCAATGACCTATAGGTCACTATGACCTAGTTCGTGAACTATGAACTACATTGTGCACGGTGTACGTATTGGTGTACTTGTACTAGGTCCTGAACCCGTCGTGTACTAAACCGTTCATGAATCACAACGACTCGTAAACGATGCAGTATAGTATACATTACATATACAGTACTAACATTTATTTAGTGATAAAGTGTGTTGGTGACCGGAACGAAGTAGGAAACTCGATGCAATATTTAGATGTTGGTATCAGATTTCATTTGGAATAATATAATTAATATATTAGCAAGTTTAAATATGTTTTTAAATATGTCATGCCATAGCAAATTTTTGCAATAATGCAAAAATAAGCATGTAAATCTTATAGTTCCTCTATTTCATACTGAGTGCAATGCAATCACTTAATATCAAATCAATGCTTTGAAGTTTGAACAGAGAAGATTCGGAATAGAAAATATAAATTATAACGCCAAACAAAACGATTCTATCTAGTTCATTTTATTATATTTTGTACATTTAATTTTCAAGTGTTAGTAAAGTAGTAAACATTTTCATCAGTAACTACCAATAAGTATTTTAGAACTTCATATAAATAATCGTGAGTACCTAGAGAAGATTATATTTCTTTATATATATATGTGTTTTGTATAAATTATAAACATTGTTGCCTTTTCTTCGTCATTCCTAATTCTAAATAAGTATTGTAATATTTCAATTTATTTATTTTTTACCATTTAATATTTTTATATTGAGAAAAATAGAGATTATTTTCAGTATGTGCATGTATTTCATATAGGTCGTGAACTAATTCATTTTTAACAGATATAGTATATAGTTCGTGAACGGTACATTGAAACAAACTACGAACTAGGTCCTCAAAGTGACCTACAGTTTGCCATCGCTATAGCGAAAAATTGTCCCCGTTGCACTTTGGATATATAGACTTAGAAATATAAAAATTCGTTTTTATTTTCTTAACAGACAATTATTAAATTCCTTTTGTAAGAATTTTGCGGGTACGGATGTAATGGTGATATTTTCTCATTAAATAATGAAGCCATTGCACGCCTATAGTTACAATTCCGCATGAAATTCCCTACGCCAATAATAATAGAAATATTTAAATCAAGTCGGGACCATCGTAAAATGTTGTTTTAATAATATGGTCGAATAGAATCAGAGCAGGCCTTTTAGTACCAGACTAGGTACTTATAAATTACGGTCGGCGTTTTGTATATTAATTAATTTACGATATATTTACGAGACAGTTTACGCTACCGACTAATTAAAGTAATATATGTTATTTTACGTTCCGTTTAAATCATATGTATATGGAATATGGAGTAATCATATATGTGTATATGTGTATATATATCTTACCAAGGATTCCATCAATGGAATGGTTCTTTCTATCCATATCATCTCTGCGGCCCCCTCTCAATAGACGACTTATTGAACTCACTGATGGAGCTGAGTTCTTATCACATATTCCGTCCTGTAAATGTATAAAATATAAGAAATTCAAAATAAATGGAATATGACATCAGCAGTTTATTGAAAACATTTCAGGGTAATCGTCGGTATTGAGGAGATACGGCTACTTTTGTAAAAAAAAAAAACTAGATATAAAAAATAATGTAGACATAAAACAAGGTGCGGGTAGTCTCATATTTGATTATGTAAGTTAGAATGGTATGCAGGAAGTAATGACAATGGGATTATAACATGACAATTAATATAGGCAAGACCAAAGTGATGAGGTGTGACAAGAAGGGACGCAAGCGCAAAATGGAGAAAAGAATAGGAGATGATAGAATAGAAGAAGTGTCAGATTTTTCTTATTAGCGAAGTGGGATTACAAAGGATAATCGAAGTAAGGTAGATATAAAATGTGGGATAACACAGGGTACGAAGGCATTTGTAGAAAAGGAGCAGATTTTAATGTCATATGTGTGGAGTGTAGCATTGTACGGGTCTAAGGCGTGGACTATAGGAAAAGAAGCATTCGAAATGTGATGCCACAGGAGGTTGATGAGGATTGGTTCGGAAGATAAAGTAACAAATGAAGCCGTACTAGAGTTAGTAGGGGAAAAAGAAGTATTTGGAGTGTACAGCGCAGAGGAGAAGACTAGTAGGTCATATTCTTAGACATGGGGGTATTATGCAATTAGTTATAGAAGGTAAAGTAGGGGGAAAGCTAGGGGTAGGTAGGCCTAGATTGGAGTATGTGGGTTAGATAGTGGATGACGTGTGTGATGAATAGTTATAGGGAGGTGAAGGAATTAGCCCACGATAAATCGACAGATGGCGTGCTGTTTCCAACCAATCCTTAATATTGAGGACTATTTAACTAAGTTAGAAATGAAGGCGTTCACTCAGAACAAAGTACTCCATTTCACTTATAATTCCTTCACTATAATTAATCAGACGTTAATTATATTTTAAATTAGCTTATTTAACTCACGCATGAGCAATTTTCCCTTCATATCTCGAGACGTGTAAGACGGTTGCGACAGACAGGTATTAGGCAAAGAGAATCCAAGAATTCACCTATTCCCATTATTCAAGGCAATGAATTTACAAAGTGCACTGTACGTAAATAAATAAAATGTTAATTTGAATTGGTTTTTGTACCAACAAAACTTTGATAAAATTATGATTTAAGAAAAAGAAGCATGTCGTTTTTATCTTCTGAATTAAATAATATACCTTAAAACAGTTTAAAATTACAACCATTTTTTTTTAAGTAACTAAATAATCGAGTACAATAAACATTAATTATATATATACATATATATATATATATATATACAAAATAAATTAATGTTATTAATTTATTTATTTATTAGAATTAATACCGATTTCGTTTTATTGGACTTGATCACATAATTATATCTTATTGTCAACGTATTTTCCAACACTTAATGTCGATAGTTGTGATAGTGAGGAATATTTATCATTCTCTATTTGTGTAAATTTCGAACTTGCCCTTCTGCAATTCAGCATGAAGTATCATCGAAGTTGTAATACTCCGACCTTTTGCACCATTATTATTTTCCACGAATTTTCCACCTCAAAGTACAAAAAGTTATCATTTTATAACTGCCTAAGAATGATTTTCAAACTAAGTGTACATATGCGTGTAAATCCGAAAAAAGAAATACCATACCTTGTAGTAAATAATACTCCTACTATTTTCAGAAATATATATGTCCGTTATACTCGTATATAAAATTATTAGATGACCCCGCTTTCGCAATGCTATTATCATCGTAACATTTAGTATTCGTTAAATTTGTAGATGCGGTTTTATCTTAGCATGCCATCGTTTAACAATTGGCAATGTAGTGAATGTAGCACGAAAACAGTGAATGTAGCACAAAATATAGAGATTTATCAGAGAAAATTATATTGTAACTACACCAAAAATGAATAATGTAATATATTTGTCTTGGTTAGTTTATTTATTGTAAAATCGTCACTACGGCGTTAAATAATTGTATAAAACATCACCCAAAAACCATAAAAAAAGTATTTATTAGCTAGATGCGCATTTCTGAGGCTATGTCCCCTTCTTCAGTAGCATAATAATAAAACAAATAAAGATAAATAAAGACAATTGTATTGTGATCCCGGTGAGTGACAGAGGTATCTTCATTTGTTTTATTATTGTGCTACTGAAGATGGGGGCATAACCTTTGAAATGCACATCTAGCTATTTAATGCTTTGAGTTACGATATTTAGGTGATATTCTATACAATTATTCAACACCGTAGTGATAATTTAAAAATGAGTAATTAAGAATTGTAATCGACAAAAATAAAGACATCTTCAACTATTCATTCTTCTTCTTCATGCAACTCTATTCACGGGCAACTCTTTGTATATAGAGATTGTATTGTTGCAGTTACTGCACAGAATACCGTACACATGGCAGGCAACTCGGAACCATTAGCAACTCGGCTCTCGGTTTACTACTTCGTGTTTTCAGTATTCAACAATTTTATCAAAAAAGTCATACTGAATTGTATAGCGATCCCGGTGACTATCAGAGATATTTTTATTTGTTCTAATACTGTGCTACTGAAGATGGGGGCATAGCCTCTGAAATGCGCATCTAGCTAATAAATGCTTTGTGTTACAGTCTTTGGGTGATGTTTTATACAATAGTTTATTTATGCTTATATACAAAAACCTCTACACTGTGAATATCATATGTATATTATTACATTAGAGATGTTCACATATCTTCGAAATTGAATTGAATATTCACCGTATAAAAACATTTGAATGTATACAATAATCAGGATGTATTACAAGTCATAATTGCCACAGATGCGCACGCGCATACTGAGTTTAGTACTGACTTGTATCAATAGTTTTGCATCCATAAGGCCTTATTTAATTATGACCGGCTATTAAATGATCTAATACATTTTAAAAATTATCACTACGGTGTTAAATTAT
The DNA here is from genome assembly GCA_947310635.1 of Leptodirus hochenwartii. NCBI lineage: Eukaryota > Metazoa > Arthropoda > Insecta > Coleoptera > Leiodidae > Leptodirus > Leptodirus hochenwartii. Next base: position 13,594,410 of record OX371180.1, on the reverse strand, counting down.
AATATTATAATAGAGGTATTTTATTTAGTTTTATCTTGTGCTACTGAAGATTGGCGCATAGCGCTTGAAATGTACATCTAGCTACTTAATGCTTGTTACGGTATTTGGGTGATATTCTCTATTATGGTATAATACATGATAAAAATCGTACTACAACTTGTTTTGTTAAAGTTTAATACATCAGATGACGTGTATTTTAAAATATATTTTTACCCATTAATTCCGAATGGAATCTGCACGATACCACGTGACTTTCATTCAATGCTAAAACAATAGGTTGCGGACTTATCGATTTTAAAGCAATAGAGCGACTTCAGCTGAAAATTTTCAACATCGATATCTACCCCATAATCAGCGCGAATGACATTCAAACCGGTACCCTCCGATCGCAATCCAAATTCTATTCAGTTGTTTTATAATGTTATGGCTCAAATATTATGGATTAAAATTTCACGTAATCGCTACACTTCACAATGAAGTGGACCGCTGTCTTCACAAAGTTAGACACGACGGAAGCGTACAGATTTTATTATATTGAATGGTTTGAATATAGAAGAATCCTCTAACCTAACCCTAATTGATTTGTAAAAGGAAAAATAAAAAGTATTTACATGCTATTACACTTGTAAACTATTTATATCAGATTTCTTTAAATTAAGGGATTCTTCTATATTGAAAGCTTTTATTCAATTTTAGAAGCTTGTGTGAATGCTCCCTTTCTTATATTTATACGAGGCTATCCAGAAAGTAAGTTCCGTTGCCACATGTTGCCGCGCAGGCGCTACTATGGAAATTTCGCACATGCGCGCCAGTTGCACTGACTCAGTAGGAAGGAATACACACAATTTTGAGATCGCTTGTTATTGTGTGTGCTGCACCGGCACCTGTGAAATGCGATCTATAAGATGTTTTTTCAATGCCAGGAATGTGAAACCTTGTAAAATTCATGAACAAATCTGTGAAGTGTACGGATAAAATGCAATAGTACGGAGATGGGTACGACTGTTCAATGACGGATGTGAGAATGTGCATGATGAAGGATGAATGTGCATGATGACGTGAGAATGTGCATGATGCTGTTACTACGTGGTTTGCATTACAGGCGGGAACGTTCTATGACAGGGCATACAAAAACTTGTGCCCCGCTATGACAAATGCCTAAACAATGGTGGAAATTACGTGGAAAAATAGTTTAATGTTTGTACTTTACAATGCAATTTAAAAAATTGTTTATATACGTTTTGTTTTTGTTTGATAACCAAATGGAATTTACTTTCTGGATACTCGTATTATAACTGGAATTTATACAAAAATTACAGAAATATTTATGATGAAATAGATTCTATACACAAAATTCAAAAAGAAATTAAGCTTTTTTTCAAAAAGCAACAGATAACATTTCAATTAATTGATTGAATTAGCCATTACTTTGTGATATGCCGTAATAGAGGAAACAAAGAATATTACTTTGTTTTATAACACGGAAATTTATAAATTAGGCTGCTATAGTGTCGTTATTAGATATTTTCAAGTCTGATACGTCTTATACATACATCTATTAGACATATGGTGTAGGTAGTGAGATTACATTAAACAAAGAAGAAAAGCTTAAGTCCTGTTGATCATTTCGTAGAGCAATACACTGTACAACAATAGAATAGCGCGAGATATATCTTTTAGAAAGTTGATGAAGAAATTGTATGTATTTTCTTAATCAGACGTTTTCGAATAACATCATCCAAACTCTGGAAATTTATCACCTAAATTTTTATTTTACATTTTGTCATTAGCTCAAAAATGATGATAAACTTAAATGCCATAACAAGCAAATTTTACCTTTATGAGCTTATCTCGAATTTCCCATGAGAAGATGCCCGGCTGTTGTTTCTTCAATTGATCAATTTTCGTTTCGACTTCGACGGTGGCAACGCGTGGCTTGGATCCGCCGATGACGCCCGGGCGTATGGAGCCCGTCTCCTGGTATCGGTTGAGGATTTTGCTCACGCAACCGTGCGAGACGCGTAGTTGGCGCGAGATCACACAGGGTCGAACGCCCGCCGCTGCCATCTCGACGATCTTCAAGCGGATGTGGTTGGGCAGCGGCCGCCCGTTGATGAACACGCCGCCCAACTGATTCACCCGACCTTGACCTTAAACCAAAATAAAGGAATTACAATTGAAATAATTAACCATATCTACATTTATAAATATATACTATAAAATGTAAGTACCCAGACAAGCCCCCGATTTTATTAGCTCATCATAATCAAAGTATTTATGGATTCCAATTAGACTAAAGACTAGAAACGGCAGCATTACGAAATATCTCTATATATGTTAGTATAGAATATCACCCAAATACCGTAACTTAAAGCATTAAGTAACTAGATGCGCATTTCGAAGGCTATGCCCCCATCTTCAGTAGAACAAGATAAAAACTATTCGTTAACTTTATTATGTTTTATATTGTTAATTGTTATATTGTTAAATTTATATTGTTTTAAAAGATTTATAGGTCATATTATATGCCATTTTTTAAATACTTCTGTCATGTTGACTTATTTATTTAATAGTATATCAATCACGATTCATGACAGAGGTATTTTATTTAGTTTTTATCTTGTGCTACTGAAGATAGCATTCGAAATGTACAATACAGCTAGCTACTTAATGCTTTGAGTTACATTATTTGGGTGATATTCTATACTATTATTTAACACAGTAGTGGTAATTTTTAAAATCAATATATGTTCATAAATAATTCCTATTTCTGGGCACTGGCACGTATATCGGGTATATTTGATCCTTATTTAAGAAAAAGTATAATTCTATTCTTTTTTTAAAATACCGAACTACTTTCTGAAACCTACGAAATCTATAATAGCATTTAAACTCTTTCATCAAAAATATATTCTTTAATAATTTTGGTAACAGTTTTGGTAACAGTAATCAGTTTTCCACTAATATTAATATTTTATCATATTAAAATGTGCATTACTACACGTCTGTAATGATAATAATTGTAATAATAATACTGTTAATATTGATAATCATAAAAATGATCTTCACCTTCATCACCATTAAACAAAAAAACATGTTCAATCAAGTGGGGTTCATTAATAAATTTTACAAAATCAAAAAAATTTCAACTTCGTTTTTTCCAATAATAGTATTCATTCAAAATTTTAAGTATAATTATAGTAAAATGCAATAATTATTCAAGTTTTTATGTAATTATACTATCGCTATCAAAGCAGAGCGAGATCGCATTCATACCCATAATTAAAACAAACATATCTGATATGTTATCCTTCCATATTGAAACAATTCTTAGATCAATTCTGTATCGCGTACGTAGTAGTACCAATAATAATATTTCAATGCACGAAATGCGCAAACATATCGTACAATTCTTTGACCATGTACTCTTTTGTACAAAGACCCTATTGGACCATTGATGGGTGGTCTGTTATATAGGATAGAAAAGCATCAGAAGCATCCAACAATGTAATATACAAAATATAATACAACAACGGTAATAGATGCCCAGACCTCAAAGCCATTGGACCCACTGAATAATCGTTGCGATCGATTGAAGCTGCACAAAACTTGATGTAATCGATATATTACATAGCAGTATAGGCATTAATATTTCCAGATACTTGAATTCTCATTATTCACCAATAATAAAGATATCCCATCCAATTGAAAAAATCACTTGGGGTTTGTTGATTCTGAATGGTAGTATTACTGTCAAGCTGTATTGTGGATAACTTAAAGGTTTTTGATTTAGATACGAATAGTTTATTTTATATGAAGTGGTTCTATTGATGCTGAATATGCATTAAATGCAATTACATTCAGAGTAAAGGTTCTTTAAAACGCATTAAATTTAGACTTCTAAAGCAAAATTCGAATATTATTAAAAATAAAGATTAATGTCCATCATTATTTCTCATTTATAATTCAATCAAAAAGTGCTTAAATAATAAATTGATTCCTGTTTCGTCCTCGCATAGTTCGTCAATTACATGCAGGTGACACAAATGAGCGACGGGCTTTACAGTCACACGAGAGCGTAGACATTCAATAATATAATAAACTGTCATATGTCAAATTGTGGTGTTCATGCAGAGCTACCCATATATCAGGAATTCATATGATTTAACGGGATATTCTGATGCTACTCTAGAATTTATGAATCTACAGGATGGGCCATCATCCAAATTGAAGGGAATTTTCATTTTCCAAACCGTTGTTTCATTTTAAATTTGAGTCATCTTTAACAGTTCATTTTATTATCAATATTTTACGACAGAAATTTTGGATAAAGTTCAACAATGGATGCAAGTGTTGTACTAAAGAGATGAATTTTGCTACAGCAATAGGTTTTAGCAAAGCTCAACCAAAATTGCATTTAGTCCGACAAACCATTTAAAAATTTTTTTTTATTCCACAAATTTCACAATTCCCTAATTGATATGTTATTTGGTAATAATATATTAGAGTTTTTTTTTAAATATATGCACAAATTTGTTAGTTGGTTATCAATCCCAATGATTGGTGAGAAACAGCACGCCACGCCGAGTTATCTCGAGTTAATTCCTTCATTTCCCTATAGCTAGTCGTCCTAACATCCTCTACATACCCTAATCTGGATGTAACTACCTTCCTTTCCTTATACACATATAAATGTTATATCGATATACCATCTTTCCTACAAGATAACATGGGAGCACATGAAACGATTAATGGATTGTGTTCTTAGACAAAGAGCCATTATTCAATTGATTTCAGACTGTAGAGTAGAAGAAAGACAATTGTAGGTAGACTCAGAATGGATACGTGTGTTAGATTGTGCAGGGTATTAGAATGATCCCTATAAATATAGGGAAATGCAAGAATTTGTTCGGGAGAGATCGGCGTGGCGTGCTGCTTCAAACCAATCCCTATAGAATTGATGATTGACTAGCTAACATTGAAGAATTCAACAATGAGATATTGGTCAATTTGTTCCAACTGGCGAACGTCCGCGGCTGCAAGGGTATACGCACTCGTCTTACAGCCCTGGAGTAAGCACAGCATCTAAAGCGTTCACATGTAAACATCCCTCTATTGAATATCTTATTGGTTGTTGCTGTCTGTGCAGCGGTTATCGGTGCGCAATTAACATGTATCTACATGTTAATCTTTAAACGCGTTGATTCTAGACAATTACGTTTGCCTGCACTATGCTATTTTTCTCGAAATAATATTTGGTATATTGTAATGATATATTGAAATATTTTAATGGATAGCGCGATTTATAATAGATTCAAATGTTCACTGTGTATATACGTACACTTGTATGCATCAGAACAATCGGGTCCTTCATATCAGAGCGCGCAAAGGTGGGCGGGTGGACATTTAACAAAATGAAAAGTCGGCCCTGGCAGCGGCACGTTTGATCTCACTAATGCCTGTTTTCAACACACACACGTATATGCATGATGCTCAGATACGCGACCGGTCGCCGTCGCGCGGTCCTCTCAGGCCCCGAGAGAAGCGAAGACACTTGCTTGTATCTACGTACAACACTACATAATGTGCAGCATGCAACGTACAGGATATTGGGTACTTTCCTCCGGTACCACCGAGTCTGCTGAGGCCACGGGGCTCTCTCCGCTATAATACCAACGGCAAACGAGGATTGCCCCGCTATACCATGTGGAACCAAAATATAATGACGAGGAAATATTATCGCAACCATATGTGCTAATCTGTCTATAATATCCCCACAATCTTCAACCTAATAGAACATTTTAAAGACGCTCGTCTATTAGAAAAGAAATTAATATATCAATTATTATATTATTGAAAGTATCGTATTGTAATTTTTGAAAGAAAGTTTGAATCATATAAGTTAGAAGTTAAAAAATAAAAAAAATAAAAAATTATATTGATCATGCAAATATAAATTTCCCTTTATACATAAAAATTGTTTTGTGATTTCAAAACTGCAAAATATCCTCTGAACTCTGTTCTGCTATAAATAGATCGTAGAAATAAATTATTTTATTATTTTACAATTTCAATATTTTAAGTACATATATTTTGTAAAACATACCGTTTCAACATATTTCTGTATTTTCTGTTTTCCCATATATTTCCAAAAGTATGCTTCTATGTTAAAATCATAAAATCATTACTCTCAACGACAAAAATGTCTAGTAGTTCTGTTAAATATCACTATATTATTGTATTATACAAATGGGATCTCTCGATTACAATTTTCTTTAGTTTTACAATGTATGGTTAAGTGTAACAGCGGCTTTATAAATAAACATTATAAAGCAAGCTGAATCTAAAATGTTTAGTAGTTTTGTTAATAATCACTATATTATTACTATACAAATGGGATCTCTAGATATCATTTTCTTAGCTTTTCTTAGTTTTTACAATGTATGGTTAAGTGTAACAGCTGCTTTATGAATCTAATTATAAAGCAAGCTGAATCTTCGCCATTTGGCCAAAGACAAATTTATACAAAATACTTATGTATATCTTTTTTTTCTTCTTTTAATGCCAATAAAGATAATTCTTCTTATTATTATTATTATTATTATTAAGTACATAAATCCTATTTTTTTAATTTATAAAACTATCATTATCATAAAATTATATTTAAAATCATTAAAACTATATTTAAAAAATGATTACTGCGGTGTTATTTAATAGTATAGAATATCACCCAAATATCGTAACTCAAAGCATTAAGTAGCTAAATTATATCTACTTAATGCTTTAAGTTACGGCATTTGTCTAATATTCTATATTATTAAAATTATAAGAACGTCAATATTTCCAGGTAAAGTCCTAGTTACTTCGTAATCAAATCCAGGAATTGGTTAGAAATAACGCGTGAGTCATATCTCGCCTTGATGTCCCTATAGCTGTCCATCATATTCCATTATATATTTAGACAATCTAATCAAGGTCTACGTAACTAATTCCCTCTATTGTACCTATTATAATTAATTGCATAATACCCCCATCTCTAAGAATATGACCTACTAGTATCTCTCCTACATAGTAGTACTTTTCAAATACTACTATTTTCCTCAACTGATAACAGAATGGCTTCATTTGTCACTATCTACACACCTAATCTTCATCATTCACCACATTTTAAATGCTTCTATTCTACGTTTCTCTTCTTTTCTTATAGTCCACGCCTCGCACCCGTACAATGCTACACTCCGCTTATGCCTTTAGTAACTTTTTTCTAGTACCTAAGTTAATTTGACCTTAAAATTTGCCTCTTTTCTACGAATGCCTTCTTAAGCTGAACCATCTTACATTTTGCACCTATATTTTAACGGGTGTATACATATTCCTATAATTTTCAGGTAGTCGATTTAATGATGGTCCAATTCCTACAAAGGTACATATAAATTCCTATAAGGTTTCCTATAATATTTCCAATTGAAATCAAACATTGAAGAAGAAGACATAGATATAGGTTCCCATATATTTAACGATCGTGACAATTACCCAATTAACAATGACCCAGATGACCCAGTTGGTGAATGTACAGAAATGCAGAATGCAGAAGCCTGCATTTTATTGCATGATCACCTCGAGGAAACAAAGTTACATGTGCAAGAAATAAGTGCTTCGTGCAAGAGGAAGGTGATGGACAACAGGCGTTTGTAGGAATTTGACCATACACATTTTCAGTTTCTTCTACCTGATCCCATATTTATAGGAATTTACCATCCTCGATTTTAACATACACTTCGTAAATATCAGGAATCTGACATTTCTTCTATTTCATCGTATTATATTCTAACCTTTATCCTCCGCCTGCTTCTCTTCTTATCACACTTCTTCACTTTTGGTTCTGTTTATATTTATTTTCCGGTCTTAAACTAAGTCATGAGTCCCTGTACACCTTTTCTATATTTTGCCCCGTTTCTTCTAAGATAACTGTACTATACTCTTCTTTATATTTTCTTATTGCATTATATATATATATATAATAACGGCGAATTGTGCACCCCTGCATGACTCCCTTTACTATTTTCATTTCCTCTTATCTCCCCACAATTCTAAGAAAGGTCCTATTAGATAAAAATAATGGTACACTATACTTTTGTAATTGCAATTGCATGAATTCAATTTTTAAGAAGTGATCGAAATTTAATAATTTATTAATATGATTCATGTATAGTCTTGAACGATGTATACAGAATTACTGACTTAATATTGTAGTATAGATTACATTTGACTTACATTTTAAATAAAGCAAGAATTATTTGAAACTGATTTAAAGTACATTAAATTATGAGAACTACCCAAATATTATAATCAGAAAATGTTCACACATTGCATGCCGCAAATGGCTTCCTTTGAATCAAAAAGCCTACTTTCGAGAAAATTTTCTAACTAAATGTGGTATCCATTAAAATAAAATAGGTAAGTATATGTAAGGACCCATCCATACTATATATATAATATAATATGGCCACCTTAACTAAATTAATACTGAAATAACCAAGGTATTTGACATTAAATCTATTAGAATTAATAACAACATTATGCATATATTGTTTCCTACGCTGTTTTAAAATTTCTAACGATTAGTAGGTTGAAAATTTGATTTAAGTGCTCTTTCAATTTTCGGGTTAATAACAAAACAGAATTAAAACACAAGCTTAAAATCATTTCTTTTTCGGAGCACCAGATGTATATAGCTAATAAAGCATATTGCATATAACGTCCGCATCTAGTTCAGTAAGGTGTAGGTTCGTTGTCAGACTGCCTGTACCCAGGCATCGAAAATAAATTACAAAGACAGATACAAGTCCGACCCGCGCACACGAACGAGATTGGAGGAATTCACCGCATTCCTCACACACCGGTATAGTATCTTGCGGACCGTATATGCATATTTACATCATACTCATGCCATCCTCGGAGAAAATTATTAAGCTAGGCTGCTTCTACTGGTCTTGATGATAGTATATCACTTGTTATACGATATTATTATCGAGTGTTAATAGATGGGGCCAATTTACCTGTGTAAATTACCTGATGGTTTCTTCTAATAGCAATGAGTGGTTGTAATCTTATGCACTATGTGAACCACCGATGATATAAAGAAGTCAGCGTTATAACCTGATTTAATTTAATTACAATCAACGTGAATTTACACAAATATTTTTATTAGTATCCAATTAAAAGTATTTTTTCTTATTTTCATATAATGCTAGGGTGCAAATCTAGTATTATATTAAAAAGTTGGCTCTCTTACATGTGTTCTAATAATATGAAATAAATGTTCATATTACCATTAAATTTAATTTTCATTACAAATTAAGCTAACGTACATTTCGTCGTATTGTGCTTAATTACGAGCATGACTTAAAGCTGACGTAATAAATTTATCTGATATATTTTTAGCGTGCATCAGAAATATATATTTTTTAATATAGAAGAAGGATCGGTGCTAAAGGCTTTATAAGCGTTAAAGCTAAAGATTGCCAGCATGTATATTTGTTGTTGATGTATTTGTTGTTGTTCCGTGAACAATACGAACCATACGAACATCTATGTATGTTCAAGGATCTTGGCTTACTTAGACCAGCGGACTTCCCCGCATATATATATATATATATATATATATTTTATTTTTTTTAACTTAATCATGGAACATTCAGGCAAAACACTTGAATGACAACATTCACAACATCGATGGTCCAGAAGGGATTTTTCTTCCAGAAAATATACCGATCGGAGTATGATACGAACCCACAACCTTCGTGGTGCCAGTCTAACAACTATACCAAGGCACCGTGGTACCCCTCATAAGGAATAATAATACACTGTAGGGCCATAATATTATGTGCAGTCAAACATACCTGAGCACTAACAAATGAAACATATGCACATTTAAACTACTTTAGTTAGTTAGTCATCAATTCTAAGGAAGGGTTAGATACACAATGCCAGGCCGATCTCTTGTGAGCTAACTTCGTCATTTTCCTGTAACCTACATAGTCTAATCTAGGTCTATATACTCCTTCCTTTCTTTCACCTATACGTTTTAACTAATATTATTATATAAAATTATATAATATTATAAAATTGTATAATAGCCCCATATCTAAGAATATGATCTATTTGTTTAGGTCGCCTTCGCTGTGATACCCTTCCAGATTCCTTTTAACCACCTAATCCTCATCATCTTCCTAAAGCACCACACTACAAATGCTTCTATTCTAGGTTTCTTCTTTCCATATAGTCCACGCCTCACACCCGTACAATACTACACTCTACACATATGCCTTCAGTAATCTTTTTCTAATACCTAAGTCAATATATGACCTTAAAATTTGCTCTTTTCCTATGAATGGTTTCCTACTATGTCTATCCTACATTTTATATGTTCAGTTATCCTTCGTAATTCTTGAATAACAGAAATCTAATACTATATCTCTTCCTTCTTTTACCTCACAGCCATACAATGCTACATTACACTCATATACAAACACATTTGCTATACTTGTCCCACCTCTTCAATTTGGTTTAACTTAAATGAATTTTCATGTTATAATATATAATCATTACTTCCTGCGTATAATTTAATACCTAATCTACAATCTGCTCCCTTTCTGCCGAGATAACTATGATATATCGTCGAAGATTCTCAACATATTTCTCTACCTGAATTTTTACGCCAATACTTTTCTTTCACCTTGTTTATCACCTATAAATAGTAGTAGTAATTCAAAGCGTTAAATAGCTAGATGTACATTTCGAAGGCTATGCCCCCATCTTCAGTAGCACAAGATAAAAACTAAATAAAATACCCGTGTCACGAATCATGATTGCTATACTATTAAATAAATAAGTCGACATGACTATTTCAAAAATGGCATATAATATGACCTATAAATCTTTTAAAACAATATAAATTAATAATTAACGAAACTAACAAGTAACAACAATAAACATTGGTTTATCAAACCTAAAATAACCAAAAATAAATAAAATAAAAATAAATTTAAAAATAGTTCTTATTAAATAAATTAAATAGACAAGATGAAATCGGGCCTAAATCTAAATTTATTAAATTTGATTTAGATTTATGCATGTATATACTTTCATAAGCATTTAACTCGGAATAATTCAAAACACTTTTAAGTAATTTAAGTGAACGAATTTGAATAGGATGACCTGATTCAAAAATATGCTCGGCTACAGCATTTTATCTTTCCTATTTAATCTGAAATGAGCTAAATGCTCCTTAAATCTAGTTTCAATGGGTCTACGTGTTTATCCTATATATACTTTAGGACAACCAGAACAAGATATTTCATAAATACCAGATTTTTTATTGAAATCAATCAAATGTTTGGGATTTCCTAGAAAATTAGCAAGACTATTAGAAGTATTATATGTTACTTTAAAATTATATTTATTTAAAATACTATCTAAACCACGTGCAATTATAGGATCAAATGGTAATTTAACAAATTTTGGGTTGATTTATTACTTTGTTCTAAACTACTAATATTTCTGATATCTCTTATTATTAAAAATAAAATAAAATAAAGTCTATTAAATTAATACACTTTATTTAAAATTTAAAATTAAAATAAAGTCTATAATTTAAAATCTCTTATTATATATATATAATTGTATAAAAATAGCCATTTTGTACTGCTATATTTCGGATATTATTTAAATCAATGTTATATTTATCAACAGATAAAGGAAAATTTAATAAGCGGTTAAATAAAAAATTAAAAGCGAACATATTTATGTTGACCACTATTTACGACATATTTACCTATAAATAGATTGAATAATAACGGCTAAAGTGCATATCCCTGCCTGACTACCCGTCCCTAATTTTAATTTCTCTTCTTCCTGGTTTATTCTAACTAGACCGATTTGATGTTTCCTTATATTGAAAATAATTCTCCTATTCTTATAATTTATTCCTTTTTCTAAATTCACGAAAAAACTACTATATCGATTTTATTTTATTCTAATAAAAGTAGATGCATTTATTAAAATTTTTACAAGAACGTTATCTTCTCATTATATAGCGTCACAATTAAATTCAGTCTTTCTTTAATATTTTGCAAAGTGTGATGTATAAAATAGAAATAGAAATCGTTGAAAAATTAATCGTATTTAATATACCAAGACCTAGCATTTATTTATATAATTCTTATTTTAATAAAATAATTTTCTTTGGCGTACTTAAGTATTGATTGAAAATAGTTTTAATTTCGAAAAGGAAGTATCAACTTACATGGAGTCTTATGATAAAGAACGTATTTTCCAGATTGTATCTTATTAGAAATATGACCCAAGAGAAAGTTCAATATTTAAAATATTTATATTTCTTTATAGTTCCTTCTTATATTTTATTGATTATGGGCATCATTATTTTTCTCAAATAAATCAATTATTTTTCTAATGTAAATCCTATTTAGTCGTTTTAAATAAATTCTCTTGTTATATAATTAATTCTTCCAATACATACTAATTCATCATATATACATATATATGCGTTTGTTTTTAAATGAACACTACGGTGTTAAATAATGGTACAGAATATCACCCAAATACCGTAACTTAAAGCATTAAGTAGCTAGATGCGCATTTCGAAGGCTATGCCCCCATCTTCAGTAGCACAGGATAAAAACCAAGTAAAATACCTCTGTCATGAATCGTGATTGATATACAGTATTTGGGAGATATTCTATACAATATATTCGGGCATCTGCTTTACATAAATAATTTTTCATATCATTTATAGTCAAAATATGTCAGTTTCATTATCTATCGATACTATTTCTTATGCTTATTTTTATTGTCTAATCACATTCTCTATTTGAAGAAATATTAATGTGAATTCAATTTACTCAAACAGTATTTCTTAAATATTCGTGCTCTGTCTATTAGCGTCTATATATATATATATATGTATAAATATATATATATGTAAAATTGCTTTCATTATTACCTTCTATGCTTCTATTTTTTGCACCTGTCAATATTTGATCTAAAAATTTAAAAGCTATATTGTCGGCGAACATCAACATATATATTTCTTCTCCCTGAAAGTTCACGCCTATTTTAACCTTCTTAACATACTGTTCCTTAGCCTTCTTTATTGCATCTTCTATATATATATGTTGAATAATAATGGTGAAAGTGTACATTGCTGACTGGCTCCCTTTCCAATTCTTGCTAAGCCTTCTTCTCTCTCAATTCTAACTAATGTCGTTTGATGTTTATACAGATAGAATAATATATATATTATATATTATTGTTTTAATTTTATATTATAATTTTTAATATATATTATAATTATAATAATATATATTGGTTGGGAAGATAAAGTAACAAATGAAGCTGTACTAGAGTTAGTAGGGGAGAAGAGAAGTATCTGGAGAGTGTTACAGCGTAGGAGAGACAGATTAGTAGGGCATATTCTTAGGCATGGGGGGATTATGCAATTGATCATAGAAGGTAGAGTGGAGGGAAAGAGAGGGGTAGGTAGGCCTAGATTGGAGTATGTGAGTCAGATAGTTGAAGACGTTGAGATGAATAGCTATAGGGAGATGAAGGGATTAGCTCAGGATAGATCGGCATGGCGTGCTGTTTCCAACCAATCTTTAGGATTGCGGACTCTTTAACTAACAGATAGAAAATAATGCTCCTATTTTTACAACTATTCCCGTTTTTTACAAGTTTATTAGAAGAAGAAATTGCTTCAAAAATATAAATCGTCAAATTGGGAATAGATTGCTTTCTTCTTATTTGTTCTTTGTGTATTTAGAAATGCAATAATTACATCGTTTTATATTTGTAAAAATAAATTGAATTTCAACATTTAAAAAATGTTCTTTTGACTTTGAAATGGAGTATTTATAATTATGTTTCAGATCGAGATGAAATATTCCAGTTTCAGTTTTAAACGAAAATCGTATTCCTTTACTTCGCTTCATTTCTAAATTAATAAAAATCTTCGTATAAAGTATCAATATCAAAAAAAAAATGGATCAAATTTTGATATCAAAAAATTTTGATCTCATCTCAACTTGCCTCTAATTTAGTATTTGATATATATGGCAATGTGTAATTCAGCATTCTGTAGAATACCTAGACATTCTGTGTAATGCCTTGTAGAATTTGGCAAAGTATTGAAAAATGATGATCTTATATACGTTACCTAGTCGTTATGTGAAATACCTAGGCATTGTATACAACCTCAAATGTTACCTGTGTGTAAATGTAATTATGTTAATGTAAATATGTGAATGTAAATTGCCTAACTAGTCAAATTATGTGATACCAGCGATCGCAGTTAATACATCTATCATTTTACATCTTTTTTTGATCAAATACAACAAAAAAGTCCCATTTCGTCAGTTTCAGTGAAATACTGTGATTACATATTTCTTAACTACACCAGATGGGAGCAGTTCAATTCAATTCTCTTTGCCCAAAGTTTTCGAAATTATATAAAATCCCTAGACAATGTACAAAATTAAGCTCGTTGCTCAATACACTATGCTTAATAATGTGAGTCATTATCAGAATGCCTAGGTATTCTACAGAGTGCAGAATTGTATATTACCGCTAACATATTAGCGATGTGTAGTTCACTCGCGTTTTGCAACGACCTATAGGTCACTGTGACCTAGTTCGTGAACTATGAACTACATGGTGCACGGTGTACGTATTGATGTACATGTACGTAAACGATGCAGTATAGTATACATTACATATACAGTACTAACATTTATTTAGTGATAAAGTGTGTTGGTGAACGGAACGAAATAGGAAACTTGAAGCAAAATTGCAACAGCAGCATTGCCGAGCTGAGTCACAATTTATATGTTGGTATCAGATTTCATTTGGAATAATATAATTAATATATTCGCAAGATTAAATATGTTCTTAAATATGTCATGCCATAGCAATAATGCAAAAATAAACATCTAAATTTTATAGTTCTTCTATTTCATACTGAGTGCAATGCAATCACTTAATATCAAATCAAAGCTTTGAAGTTTGAACAGAGAAGATTAGGAATAGAAAATATAAATTATAATGCCAAACAAAACGATTCTATCTAGTTCATTTTATTATAGTTTGTACATTTAATTTTCAAGTGTTAGTAAAGTAGTAAACATTTTCATCAGTAACTACCAATAAGTATTTTAGAACTTCACATAAATAATCGTGAGTACCTAGAGAAAATTATATTTCTTTATATATATGTTTTGTGTAAATTATAAACATAGTTGTCTTTTCTTCCTCATTCCTAATTCAAAATAAGTATTGTAATATTTCAATTTATTTATTTTTTACCATTTAATATTTTTATATTGAGAAATAAAGAGATTATTTTCAGTATGTGCATGTATTTCATAGAGGTCGTGAACTAGTTCATTTTAAAAAGATGTTAGTAGTTCACGACCTATAGTTCGTGAACGGTACATTGAAATGAACTACGAACGAGGTCCTGAAAGTGACCTACAGTTTGACATCGCTATAACATATATAAGGCTATTCACATATATTTAAAAATATATATTTAGAACATTACATTTACTAGGTAAATATGTATTTAGAAAGTTATACTCCCATCCTCGATAGTTCAGCAGTCATACGCTTGCATCACTTTAACACGCTACTTAACTATTCAAAACTTAGGGTGTTACATTAAATTGCAGATTTAAATAAAAGTGAAGAGAAACTCGAACTTAAGGTATAAGAAATATTTTTTAGTATTACACACTACAGAGTTTTTCAGGATCTTCCTGGCATGTATACACCGTTTTATTGAAAGTGGCGGAAAGTGACATAAGTTCACGCATCATAAATGAAGTCCTGTATAATGGCTTGACCAATACAGTACAGAGCAGTGATATTCAAAACAGTATGGCGTCAGTCGTACGGCACATTGAATAGTACTATGGGTACGCTTGTGTATTGTCAATAGAAAAACTAGGTGTGGCTGAGTACGTTGTGTATATAAGTATATGTATGTGTATAAGTGATGTATATAAGTGCAGCCCTTATGCGCAGTAGTGGACAAGACTGGTCCGCCACTTAAAAAAATGATGTATATTATATATTATTATTACAAATTGTATGGTAAAAGCTAAGGCGAAAATATTGCAGATACCATATCAAAACAATAATCTCCATGCAACAGGCGAAGCATGCATTCTGAATTTGATATTATTAAGATGATATATGGTCATAGTATATAGATATGTCATTGTATTATTATATCCGTTTTAATGTATTAATTATTTAAGATGATTCTAAATCAAAATTACTCTAAAAAAATTTTTTATGTACGGTTACATTATGTTAGTATAGAATATCACCCAAATACCGTAACTCAAAGCATTAAGTAGCTAGATGCGCATTTATATATTTATTTATATCATCATCATTCGTGACAGAGGTATTTAATTCCGTTTTTATCTAGTGCTACTTAAGATGGGGGCATAGCCTTAGAAATGCGCATCTAGCTACTTAATGCTTTGAGTAACGGTATTTGGGTGATATTCTATACTATTATTTAACACCGTAGTTACAATTAAAATAATATATTACTAAAATTAATGAATTATAAATAGAATTTAATAACGAGTTTCAAATACATGTCAAAATCACTAGAAAGAATTTTCTATATCATTCCGAAATAAATTACTCTACAGTGTTTTTGGGGGGTTATTGCTTATGCTAAAAAAAATTGTTACAAATAATTGTCGCTCAGATCTGTCAGGATAATACGCCTAGTTAGTAATCATGATATTTATTAAATACATGATATATACATATATAATATAGAATATCACCCAAATACCGTAACAAGCATTAAGTAGCTAGATGCGCATTTGTTACGGTATTTGGGTGATATTCTATATTATAATTTAACACCGTAGTGATAAGTTTTAAAATATACATATATGTATTATACTTTTAAATTAAAATGATTATTTAAAAAATACAGTCGTAATGTACATTATTAATAAATCCTATATATTTTGACCCAATTATTTGATCAAAATTGTAGAAATAATTGTTGATTATATTAACCTTTTATATTTAAATACAAATTAAGTTTTTGGACTACTGCGTTGAAAAAAAAAATATATATATATATGTATATAAGGAACATATCAACGGCAATCAAAATTCTCGCCATAAAATCGGTGACATGCTCTGGTCTCCAAGGACTATATTTTTCCGACGGCCGTTTTTCATATTAGATTCGGAAATCAAAATATCAGGTTTCAATTAAATTGAACTCCCACACCACGTTGTTATATATATTCCCTACTCTACATAAATCCTTAAAATATATGCATTTCTTTACATAAACTAAAGCAGGCAATTTAAGGGGATATAAATCAAATATAACTTTTTTGAAATTCGATATTTTCAATATAGTTACGGTATTATTAAATACATGAGCTAAAATTGGTATATTCTAATAACTTACATTATGAATTTATATATAAGAATTAAAATATATTTCTTACCTTGGAAGGGATATCCTGTAAAATAAGGAGACATATTCAGGGCCGACACTGCCATTAACGCAGAAATAATTGAACAGTTTATAATAAAAAGATGCACAAACGTCAAACACCCAACTTAAATATGTTAATTTGGCGTGAAACCAAGAAAGTATAGCAAAAGTCTTTAAACCAACAGAACGAAAAGAAGCGGCACAATATGCGCGCCTGTAACAATCAATGTCTTGGAAGAAACTGACCAGAGTTGAAGATATGTGTTGACCACCTTAGGATTGTTGGGTAGTATTGTAAGGCCCCCCTTGAGTCGTACCCATGGGATGTTGCTTGGCTTGTTGATCACTTGTGAAGATTGACTTCGGAGCCGTGCTCGTATTGGCTTAGAGGAACGTTCAGAAGGTTTTACTACCAGATGGACACCCATAGGCTGCCAGCCGTTAACGGAGTTACCATGCTTCATTGAAAATATGCGACTCTTGAAAATATACCGATTTTTCAGTGGGGAGTAATAACACTACTTCAAGGAGCAGCCAAATACATCCACACTAATTGCCAAGTTCATATTGATTTCAATATGCTAATATCTGTAATATTCGTTTGGATCCTTGGTGTTTGAAAAGTAGTCTTTTGAAACTTTTGGACATGTTACAAAAAATTCACTTTTATACCAATTATTATGCATTTCTTATACATGCAACTATAGCGCTATAGTGTAATACATAATGTATTATTTTAGAGTGTAGCCATTTTATTATAATTACTTCTTGGAAAATGCACATTAGATCATAAAACTTGCCTGCACATATATGCCTTCACTTTGGTAATTAAAGTATTCTCTTATATAGTTCAATGTAATATATAGCATTTACTTGTTTAATGGCAATTTTATAATGTACACTATTTTTTAATTGTATTTAAATTGCATAAAATATCGTCATTTAATTAAATTCGTTAAAAATTTCATTTTTATAATAAGCGCGGTATTGTATATAAAATTTATACCTAACTCGAAGCAGCTTTTGCAATATATATTAAGTTTCTTTTTATTAATGAATTCTATCGTATTTTGATAAAAACATATAATAGATAGTATAGAATATCACCAAAATACCATAACTCAAAATATTAAATAGCTACACGCGCATTTCCAAGGCTATGTCCCCATCTTCAGTAGCACGAAAAACGCTATTATAATATTAAAAAATGTAATTTATAAAACAATCTATATTTAAATGCATAATACCCCATGTCTAAGAATGTCACCTACTAGTCTCTGTACTAACTTAGTACGGTTTCATTTGTTACTTCATCTTCCCAAAAAATCCTCATCATCCGTCTATAGCAGCACATTTCGAATGATTCTATTTTATATTTCTCTTCTTTTCCTATAGCCCACGCCTCACACCCGTACAATGCTACACTCCACACATATGCCTTCACTGATCTCTTTCTAATACCCAAGTCAATCTTAAAATCAGATCTTAAAACCTTCTCGTTTTCTACGAATGCCTTCCTACTCTGTGCTATCCTACATTTTATATCTACCTTACTTCGATTGTCCTTTGTGACCCTACTTCCTAAATAAGAAAAGTCTCACACTTCTTCTATTCTATCATCTCCTATTCTTACCCTCATTTTTTGCTTTTCCTTCTTGTCACACCTCACCACCACAATAAGTTTATTTATATATATATATATATATATATATATATAATGATTATGATCCGATTGAAATATGATTATTATTATTAATAGAAAAATATAACAGAAGATACTTTTAATTGGTCCAGCTCAAGCAGCACTTATTCTCTTCCTGAAACTTTTCTTCATATACATTCATATAGTTCAACAAATATTTTTCGAGCTACTGTCGAACTAAAAAGTTTAAATAAGGAAAACATACCGTGGAATTCAGTTCGTCTATAAATTTCCTCTTGCCTTCAAATTAACGATAACGGAAGAGAAGTGCATCACAGCATATAGTTAATTAAGCTCACATATGTAAATATTTGTATTAACTACAATTTCATGGTGATTAATTTCACAAAATTAAAATATGTATTCCTGATTTTAATCGTCCACAATGTACAATCTTAGTTAGTTAAATAATCCTCAATCCTAAGTTGGATTGAGGATTATTCAATCCTAGTTGGAAACAGCATGCCATCTGTCGATCTATCCTGAGCTAATTCCTTCATCTCCCTCTAGCTATTCATCCCACAAGTGCTCCACTATCTGACCCACATACTCCAATCTAGGCCTACCTACCCCTTTCTTTTCTCTACTTTACCTTCTCTAACTAATTGTATAGTACCCTCATGTCTAAGAATGTGACCTACTAGTCTATCTCTCCCGCACTGCATTACTCTCCCCTACTAACACTAGTAAAGCTTTATTTGTTATTTTATCTTCCCAACCAATCCTCATTATCCTCCTATAGCACCACATTTCGAATGCTTCTAATCTACGTTTCTCTCCTTTTCTTATAGTCCACGTCCACGTACAATGCTACACTCCACACATATACCTTCAGTATTATTTTTCTAATATGCAAGTCAATATTTGATCTTAAAATCCGCTCCTTTTTTGCGAATGCCTCTCTACCCTGTTCTATCCTACATTTTATATCTACCTTACTTCGATTATCCTTTGTAATGCTACTTCCTAAATAAGAAAAGTCTGACACTTCTTTTATTCTATTATCTCCTATTCTTATCCTCATTTTTCGCTTGCATTCCTTGTCGTCACACCTCATCACTTTGGTATTGTCTATATTTATTTTCACGTTATAATCCTTAGTCATTACATCCTACATACCATTTAATACATGTTATAAATTCTGATCTCTTTCTTCCAAGATAGCTATATCGTCAGCAAACCTCAACATATATATTTCCTCTCCCTCAAGTTTGGCAGCTACACTATACTCTTCTTTTACCTTGTATATTGCATCTTCTATATACAGGTTAAATAATAATGGCGAAAGTGTACATGCCTGCCTTTCCTATTTCTTAAAAAATAACATAATAGTAAGAAATCTTACCTAATATGGATGCAAAATGATTAAATTCAATCATTTCTTGAAAGTGGTATTCCGCTCTTCTATCTTTCATTGATATAAACACTCTTTGCACAAGTGTGTAATAAATCTAAATCAGGCCTACCAAATTCTTTAATTTTTACTTTGTCCTCAAGAGAAAGTCTACAAAACTCTATTTTCAATAAAGAACTAACACTATTCATTTTTATTAAATATATTCTTGGAGAAACACGTGGCAAAATCGTACATACATAACTACATAGAACAATGAAACTGTCTTATCTGGTTATTCTATATCAATTTTCCTGTATACTAGACTAGGCTTCTCTGTTGGGACGCTAAAGAATCGCGGCTCAGAATAGCTTAAAACAATTCAATTTTATAGCAATCACGTAAATTACTATACTTCATTTTTATGGAATCATTCTTCTAGAAACAGATATCCGTGATGAATAATTTCAATAAAAAAAGATTTTCATTCGATATGGATCGTGAAGAAGCGAAGAGCTAAGAATATCTTGCACATAGTGCGAAATGCGATGATACGTTTACGCATTTTTTAAAATAAACTAATCCCAATATAATTATATATAGTAAATATATAATTTTGATGTTTACTAGTCATACTTATATTTAAAAAGAAATAATAATTTTTATTTCTGGCCAGCTTTATTGCGGCGTTATATACGATATAACAAAAATATTAGATTGTTCTGTAAATTCATTAAAATACGAGGAATAGCTATTTATATCGACTTGTATATAAATATAAAAATAAATTAATGCATCTCATTCCAGGATAAAGGTATTCAGACTAAATTAAGGTAAATTTCTCGACAAATGGGATTTATAAAAAAAAATCGGCAAATATGCATATTTCTTATTTCTTAAAGCTACATGTGCAAAAGCTCGGGAGTAAAATAATAAGTGTCCAATGGTAAAATTGAAAAATATTCGACATTTGACAACTGATTAAAAGGGATAATGGCAAATCCAACGCTTAAAGGATATTTACAATCCGATAGAAGAAAAACGATAGTTTACATCGTACACATGCTGTATATGTATTGGAGTCCTATTGTTATCCACGGAATATTTTCAACGTGGAGGTCTCGTCTGGAGGTAACATCTTACACTACCTATACCCTATGTATATTGAGCGCTGTACACATACTGACTGCACACTGCGTTCGTCTCAATACGAATCAATCAATGATTGATTGAGATTGATATTGGCGTTAACGTGTTAACCTTCATTAGTGATACCTTTAAAATACTTACTACGTTTTATTTTCTATGCGGCTGTGGCATTTGCTTTTGTAATGTACTTCGCTATGTAAGCTCAATGGCATATGTGTTAAATAATTGCGTGATGGTAGATAGTTAAGGAAAATGATTTTATGCTCTTCAAGAAATGATTATCACTGATTCAATTAACGCTATTACAATTTGATAAAATAATTAACGTAATGTTAATAAGGTGATATTGTTGACGTGAAGTTAAGAAATTAGATTGAATAATTTAATACATGTTTTATAGTTTTAATTACTTCTACGTATTCGTATAGGTTGTTAAAATTTTACCGAATGGTCTTTGAATATTGGACAAATATATTGGAAAATTTCAATGATTCATTTCAGTTTTCTTACTATAGGGTTTAATTAGATTGTTTTAGTTAGTTAAATAGTCCTCAATCCTATGGATTAGTTGGAAACAGCACGCCATCTGTTGATCTATCCTATCTTACATATCTTTCGTAGATTTAGAAAAGGCTTTCGATAATGTAGATTGGGACATAATGTTTAGAATTTTAAAAGAAACGGGAATAGATTATAAGTATAGGAGAATTATTTTCAAGCTTTATAAACATCAAACAGCATTAGTTAGAATTGAAGCGGCAGAAGGGGTAGCAAGAATACAGTGGCGGTTTCTTTCGAGGCCGCACGGCTGCGCCCCCCCCCCGAACCTTAAGCGCAGCACCGTAAATATATAATTGTAGTGTGATATTTTAACTCGGCATTATTTTTCCTAATAGATAAAGCTTGCGTCGCGATAGCATTCAACACGGTGTGGCAGCGAGCAAGTATGAGTTAAATGCATATGCACTCATTCTATCTATTGCAAGCGATAGAGTGAGAGCGACCGTATGCAGTATGCATTGCATCTGTTGAAGTGAAACTTCTATAGGCGCGGTAGGGCAAATTGGCCTAAACGTTACGAAAACTGAAACACGCTACGCGCATGCGCCGCGTGTACTGTGTGTATACGTAGCATAAGGCAACTAGTAGGCGCTTGCGTATTTTATTATATATCACGCAAACACAGTTTAATCTTTTAGCTAACAATTTCCATTGTCTGAAAAGTGAAATGGAGAAAAAGACAAGTACAGACAGAGTGCGAGTCTTTAGAAAGAAGTAAAAAAAAGTAAAAAACCTTGGAAAGAAGTAGAGAGTATCGAGCAAGGCAAAGGGCGTTAAAGAAACACGGTGGACAACATAACCTTCCAACGACCTCAAATACACTCGATGAATCGCTACCGTCGTTAAGTGAGGATACAGTGAGTGGTATAGAGAATTTGAATGCCACTGATTCAGACGTGCCGTCTACACGTGAAGATACACGCGGTGTGAAAGATCAACGAAATTAATCTGATACAGCTGAGCCATCGACAAATAGAAATGCACCCACTAGTGCATCATACACAAAATTTACATTCTTTCAACCTGCTCATCGCGAATTTGATAAACCCTTTTTCAATAATCCCCTAGGTGTGTTCCATATGTGATCGAATATGGTTTAAGAACGATGTGAAACCTGTTGATCCTAAGCACGAGCAACTTTTATATATTGCGTTTCCAGCCATTATCATTGAAGATGTGATGTGAAGATGTGAAGATGTGATAATCGAAGTCAAATGGTTTTGTCTACCCAGAATTACCTGGTCATCTACCAAAATTAGATTTAGTGTCCGAGAGGTTAATTTCACCCAGAATTCCATTTATGCAAATTCGACGTTTACGACATGTACATGGTCAACATGGGATTTATGAGCAAATTATTAATGTTCCATTATCTGTGAATACGATGGTGAATCATTTGCCAAGAGACATTGATGATGATCATTGTATTAATGTCTACATAAAAAGATGAAAAATACACAGATCGAGTTCTTTAATTGGTTTGGTGAGAAAAAGAACTATAAAAATATGGCTACAATATTTAATCCAAACTCCTCTTTATAGACTGTACGACATTACAGTTAATAATGCTTTCTTTGATGATCAGAGTGTCAATCAAAATCAATCAAAATCAAAATCAAATCGTTAACAAATGGAAAAAAGCAATGCATAAAATCAACTTTTCCTAGGAGCTAAGAAGTTTCGCTTCTACCGCGCGAGAGTCTCACGCATGTTTTTTTCATCTGGCCGCATACAAACTAGCGGCCCGCGGTGCTATGGAAACGCGACGTCACGCTGCTTCTACGACTAAGAATATCTGTTTCTAGAAGAATGATTCCATAAAAATAAAATATAGTAATTTACGTGATTGCTATAAAATTGAATATAAAGTCAACATGACAGAAGTTTTCCTATTTATGACCTACATAATTATAATTTTTGATCAATTAGAAATACAACGAATGACTTGAACAAATACTCAACAAAAATACCGAAAATTAAATTAAATTTTATGAAATAAATTAAATAGACAAGATGGAATTGAGCCTGAATCTTAATTCATTAATTTTTATTATAATTTAAGAAGTTATATACTTCCATACGCATTCAACTGAGAATAATTCAAAACACAATTTAGCAATTATTGGATCTAGATTTAAGGAACATTCAGCACATTCAGCACAGGATAAAAGTGCTGTAGCCGAGCATATTTTTGAATCAGATCATCCTATTGATATTAGTTCACTTAAATTGTTTTTTTTCCGTCGTACTATCTGCAACCAAGTTAGCTACTTCATGACTTTTTATTTCCGGGAAATCTTCTCCGGACAATGCTCAGTTAAAAATAATACAAAATATTTATTATATCATTCGGTATATACATGTGTATATTTAATAACAAACTGTTTCTGGTTGTAGAGGCACACGAATACGAACATATTTAGTTCTCGATTGCGCGTGGTAAAAAGTTTCAATACCAATCCTGTGGGCCTGCGGGAATCTTCCTCATCGATATCTGTCTTACTTTATTGAACTTATGAGAATTCTATAGTTGACTGTAAATGATCTAATTCGAATAAGATATGTTGCTATTACAAGAAATAATTCTCGTAATAAGCTTGCAGTTTCTGTCGATGATTAAATCGGTTATTAAATTTACACTAGTATTTTAATGAAAATTACTGAAACAATTTTTAATCAGCTTAACATTGTATCTATAACATTGTGATTTAAAAAATGTAAAATTAAATGTACGAATAGTATTGTAATATATTATTTTTAATACACAAGTTATTATTTTTTTTTTTAATTTTATTGGCTACAAGTCGAATTACGACAATACCGAAATTCGATATTATTTTTAATATATGGATAAATCACATCAACCATGGTAGAGAAGGCGCTTTCCATCTCCGAAATATTATTAATATAATTAATACATTATGTATAGAATATCACCCAAATACCGTAAATCAAAGCATTAAGTAGCTAGATGCGCATTTCGAAATATACATTTCGTATAGCAATCTCGATTCGAGACTGAGGTATTTTATTTAGTATTTATCTTGTGCTACTGAAGATGGGGGCATAATGCTTTGAGTTACGGTATTTGGGTGATATTCTATACTATTATTTAACACCGTAATGATAATTTTTCAATTACATTATGTATTTTAACTTCATTTATAATTAGTATATCTAAATTTCTGTAAAAAAATTTAATGGTATATATAAAATACTGAGCAAAAAGTGCAATGTGACCTATCGTGTTGAATTTAAGTTAGTTAAAGAGTCCGCAATCCTAAAGATTGGTTGGAAACAGCACGCCATGCCGATCTATCCTGAGCTAATCCCTTCATCTCCCTATAGCTATTCATCTCAACGTCTTCAACTATCTGACTCACATACTCCAATCTAGGCCTACCTACCCCTCTCTTTCCCTCCACTCTACCTTCTATGATCAATTGCATAATCCCCCCATGCCTAAGAATATGCCCTACTAATCTGTCTCTCCTACGCTGTAATACTCTCCAGATACTTCTCTTCTCCCCTACTAACTCTAGTACAGCTTCATTTGTTACTTTATCTTCCCAACCAATCCTCATCATC
Organism: Leptodirus hochenwartii; assembly: GCA_947310635.1. Taxonomy (NCBI): domain Eukaryota; kingdom Metazoa; phylum Arthropoda; class Insecta; order Coleoptera; family Leiodidae; genus Leptodirus; species Leptodirus hochenwartii. Next base: position 13,568,514 of record OX371180.1, on the reverse strand, counting down.
CTCCTATAACACCACATTTCGAATGCTTGTAATCTACGCTTCTCTTCCTTTCCTATAGTCCACGCCTCACACCCGTACAGTGCTACACTCCAAACATATACCTTCAGTAATCTTTTTCTAATACCCAAGTCAATATTTGATCTTAAAATCTGTTCCTTTTCTACGAATGCCTTCCTACCCTGTGCTATCCTACACTTTATATCTACCTTGCTTCGATTATCTTTTGTGATTCTACTGCCTAAATAACAAAAATCTGACACTTCTTCGATTCTATTATTTCCTATTGAGATCCTCATTTTTCTACTGCATTCCTTTTTGTCACACCTCATCACTTTAGTTTTACCTATATTTATTTTCATGTTAAAATCCCTAGTCAATACTGCCTGCATACCATTCAATACCCTTTCTAAATTCTTTTCGTTTTCTTCTAATATAGCTATATCGTCGGCGAATCTCAACATATATATTTTCTCTCCCTGTACATTCACACCTACACTATACTCTTCTTTTACTTTGTTTATTGCATCTTCTATATATAGATTAAATAATAATTAATAATATTAGAATTTAAGATGTTCGCAATATTCTTAAACCCTCATGAATAAAGCCAACTATTTTCATTTTAAGCCTGTGAAAGAATTAATTTTTATTATTGATTCTTCAAGAAGATACTGTTGATCAAAGTTTCAGTGAAAGCAATTGTATGATATATATTTTCAAATGCACCCTCAATTATTATTTTTCGCCATCGATATAGATAGACGTTTCTGTCAAAATTTTAGAGAAAAAGAGAGGGTGTCTTAACACAGATTAGAGTACATAAATCACATAGTTAGGACAACGTTGGGAGGTTAGGATAAATAGCTATAGGGAAATAAAGGAATTGGTTCAGGGTAGATTGGTAGATTATTTCTAACCAATCCTTAGGATTGATTACTAACTAACGGACTAATTAAATACTTGTTTGAGATGTCATCTATTATAAACAAAATAGTATGGAGCGGTTTAATAAAATCTAGCAGTTTTAATAATTATTGAATGCATCGATAATATTAATGAATGAGTTTTCACGTTACTTAATTCCGTAATTAACTATTATTTGTAGATTTTGGATTTGTTATATTGTCACTTACCTAATGAGTTATACTAATAAAACTATTCACTTTTCAAATGCTTAGTTAGTTATATCACAAATTATATATTTTTCATTAATCTACATTTTCAAACTAAACTAGTTAATGTAATAATTAATAACAACAAAGTAAGAATGAAATAGTATGATAAAACTTCATATAAATGAAACTTCACCACTTACGTTCTTTAAAAATGTTGATTAAATCGTCCCATTCACTAAATGTAGTATTTTCGTGTAATAATAAAACGTCATATGGTCCTTTAGTTATATTATACTGTTCTAGTTTTTCTTCTGAAATCATATTGCGAAATTATTTGTCGGAATCATACTTTTTCAAGTTAATATTTTGCTTTCGTCACTATTTAATTTGAACATATGATTTATCAGGTATGCCCAGGTATCCAAAGTAATATAATATCCCTGGGTATCAATTGAAATTTAAACTGGGATTCGTGAAACTCGAGAAATCGACGGGGGGGGCCAATTGTTAAGTTGATACTTTTTTTGAAAGTTTTAGATAATATTCACGAGTAAGTCTTATAGAATTTTTTTTTTAATACTTCATTTTATATATTATGCTAAGTCTTGGGAAAAATATATAAATCGTTTAGTTTAAACGACCCATGAAGTGGGTCGTTTAAAACAAATATTTTAACTGACTGCACACTAATACCAGTATACATATATACACAATATAGCAATTAATTTACCAATTATAAATGACATGGTTTACATTTATAATGACAATAGGTCCATATTCTCCTATATATATATATATATATATCGCAGGTGGGCAGGACGATAACTAAATTGCATTCCGTCATTAACAAAGAAGCTTTGATACTGTGATACCCCATATCTCTTACTCCGGTAGTGCGCTGTTAATTAGGAATCTTGATTAAATGTGCCCGTGAACAATAGCTCATCATGTACAATATCTAATGAATTAATTACAACTTTTCATGTATATTTTTGTTTTATTTATGTTAATACGAATATACATGTACATACTGTACTCAAAAAACATATATTTCTTTACAAATGTGCTATACAATTGTATAGCAATCACGGTAAGTGACAGAGATATTTTATTTATACATAGCCGACATATGGAAATAATTGTATTAGAAATAACTTACTTAGGTACTATTTATCACAGTTGAGTAAAGGGAAGTAATTATTCTTGTCAAATAAGGCTAAAAATAATACAACACTCAGCAGGACATGTGCATTTGTACAATACTCAAAGTCTACTACTACAATGAACATAGAAGTGATCATACAGTACTAAAATCGCACTTCCCTATATATATGTAGGCGGTCTAAATGAGTTTAGTGTATATCAAACATCCCTTGGAACAATATGTCCCTACAGTATTGAAAGGGATATACCATCTTGATCCAAAAGGTAAGATAGATAAGATAATTTTTATTTATTCAAGTAATAGTAAATTACATGAAAAGGCACATTAACAAGTACATAAAATACAACACTTTATACATCATCATACACTAAAATCAATAAGACATAATTACAAATCATTTAAGAGAATAAAAAATCTTCAATTGTATAGTACGCTTTGTCTAGCACATATTGTTTTAATCTTTTTCGGAAAATAGAGTAACTATTTGAATTGACAATTTCTTCATCAAGATAATTATACAGTTTTATAATAAGGTCATAAATATATGACCTTTTTTGGCGAGATTTAATCTCGTTGCCGGTATACAAAGTTTATTTGCATACCGAGCATTATAATTATGAATTTCAGATTGGGTTTTATATTTATATTTAAATATGTTTTCTCTAATGTTCCAAATGACTAGATAGATATACGTGCAAGGTAATGTAAGTATTCGATGCCTTATAAAATATGGCTTACAATGCTCTCTCCTTGGCAACCCTAACATGCTACGAATGGCGCACTTTTGCATAATGAATATGTCCAACGAGGACGACGAGTTACCCCATTGTTGTAATCCATAGCTTAATCTAGATTGGATATCTCCAAAATATAGTAGCATTAAAATTGGTAAAGACACACGTCTTCTCATCTGTCTAAGTAAGAAACAAAATCCACTAATTTTAGATTTAGTTTTTTCAATATGTTTATGCCAACTAATTTTCTCCCAAAAATTGAGTATATTGAACTTGCTTAATCGAGGAGCCGTTGAGTCTTATAAGATTGCTAGAATTATTTAAGATGTTCACAGCACAAAAATCAACCATAACAGTTTTGCTTCCATTAAGCATCAAACCATTTAGAGTACACCATGTCGATATTCTATCAATTGCAATCTTAGCTTTTAAAATACTTTTGTGAATACAGATATCAATAAATTAGTGTCGTCTGCATATAGTACCGGTAATGAAACATCCCTGCAATAAGAAGGTAGGTCATTACAAAATACTAAGAAGAGCAAAGGCCCCAGAATGGAGCCTTGTGGCACCCAATCTCAATATATAACCAATTATATAATAGAGGTTGATTACATATGACATAGATCAAATATTCTTACCATTAATTCAGAACTAGATACTTCAAGGAATTCTCCTTTAAGAACAATTATTCCGTATTTACAAAAAAAATTATACTTGATCTTTTGCACTTGTATTTCAGTCATATTTATTTTACAACAACACTCAACGAAAATAGCTAGTTAAATAGTCCTCATTCTTAAGGATTGGTTGGAAACAGCACGCCATCTGTCGATCTATCTTGAGCTAATTCCTTCATCTTTCTATAGCTATTCATCCCAACGTCCTCCACTATCTGACCCACACACTCCAATCTAGTCCTACCTACTCCTTGCTTTCACTCTACTCTACCTTCTATAGCTAATTGCATAGTACCCCCATGTCTAAGAATGTTAACTTCTCCTGCGCTGTAATATTCTCCAAATACATCTCTTCTCTCCCATTAACTCTAGTACGGCTTCATTTGTTCCAACCAATGCTCATCATTCTCCTGTAGGCACCACATTTCGAATGCTATTCTACGTTTCTCTTCTCTTCCTATAATCCACGCCTCACACCCATACAATGCTACATTCCACACATATGCCTTCAGTAATCTTTTTCTGCCATCCAAGTCAATATTTGATCTAAAAATCTTGTCCTTTTATACGAATGCCTTCCTACCCTGTGCTATCCTACATTTTATATCTACCTTACTTCGGTTATCCTTTGTAAGCTTACTTCCTAAAGAAAATATGACACTTCTTTTATTCTACCGCCTCCCATTCTTATCAACAAAAATGGGCAAGGTATTTATTTACAACTTGATTTTCATCGAATCATTAAAACTGATTGACTTAAAAATATGTGGGTGAGAATATTTGCAATTGTAATCTTTACATCAAAATTCTTTCACTACTTATTTTCCTTTGGCAATACTATATATAGTGTGTCATATATATTAGAATAATTTCCTTAAAATATATTCCATTATACAAACGCCATCAGGAAAATAAATTTGTGACTTTGACAATTGCATTTTCAAAAATGCGCTTATATTAACGACTGCAAGCATACAGAACGACAGAGAATGGCGCAATAAACAACATAATCTTATTTATTAAACGGCCCAAGACAAGAGGCACAAAAGATAAACAAGGTACTAGCATGATAGCGTGCTTTGGCATTATTGTGACCATTGTTGCACACTGTACATATCAGAGTTATATATTGTTATTTATAGTGTCATAATGTGATATATTGTTGCGTACTTGGCGTACAGATCGAGAACTACTCTTGAACACCTTCAAAGAATGCCGAAATTCAATCTCGGCGAAGCTGTGCGTTGTTCGTGGTCGAGCTACATAGTTGCATGGCGTAATGGAAAGCGTGTTTAAGTTTAATGAATAAATAACGATTTGAAATTTTCATAATAGTATGATTATAATAATGAAAGGTACCATTATTATGATAGTTAAAAATGCAAGGAAGGCTGAAATATCGAAACTGCTGATAATTTTAATCCTTCAACCATTAAATTGTGTTTTACTCAGAACATTACTTCTTTGGAATTATACTAATTATTACTACTATTGCACTTGTTCCTTTCTAAAAATGTCTGCAAATTGTTTCTAGACAAACATTTTAACTGAGGTCAAAATAATTGTCCAAATAATTTGGCAATTGATGGAATTTTAAATTACATATTTCACATTATTTTGTAAAAAAAATTCAAACAAATGGAGAAAATTGTTGAATCATTTTCACGAACTTATTTTATTAAATTGATCACAATACGTCTTTTATCCCTCGGAAACACTTCAAGGAAAATGATATGGGTAACTAAATATACACAATTTCAGTTAGAAACTATTTTGACTTCGTATCTAACTATTGAATATGATCCATGTTATGAAGCAATTATGAAAGTCCAAAATATTATCTAATGAAAATTATTTTTAAACTTATCACTACGGTGTTAAATTATAATATAGAATATCACCCAAATGCCGTAACTTAAAACATTAAGTAGCTAGATGCGCATTTCGAAGGCTATACCCCCATCTTCAGTAGTACAAGATAAAAACTAAATAAACTACCTCTGTCACGAATCGTGATTGATATACTAATATATATATACTAATCACGATTCGTGACAGAGGTATTTTATTTAGTTTTATCTTGTGCTACTGAAGATGGGGGCATAGCCCTTGAAATGTACATCTAGCTACTTAATGCTTGTTATGGTATTTGGGTGATATTTTATATTATAATGAAAATTAGATTAGAATAAATCCGTAAGAATGAAGGATACTAATTTACATTTTTAAAATTGTCCCTATCGTGTTATATAATTGAATAAATCACCTAAATACCTTCAAACAATAGCATTTAGTAGCTAGATGTGCATTTCGAAGGCTATGCTCCATCTTCAGTAGCTCAATATTAAATAAAATAAAATTCCTTTGCTACTCACCTTGATTGCAATACAACTGAACATAAATTCATTTGAATATAGTTTCTCACTTCATACGATATATGACCAATAAAACGTTGAATAATCGAAAAAAAACGACGTATGCATGCAGGATATTAATTAGTATTTTTGTTTTATCTTATGCTACTGAAGATGAGGATATTGCCTTTGAAATGCGCATATAGCTATTAAATGCCTTAGTTAAAGTATTTGGTTGATATTCTTTACAATTATTTATTAGCGTTGTGAGAATTGTACAATTATTAAACATTAATTTAATATTAATTTAATATATTAATTTCAATTAATTGTCAAATCTAGTTTTTCACTTTAATATTAATACTTAATTATATTATTCTATTTCTAAGTTGATTTTCTTCACCTAACAATAATGTTGTGGGTAATTTGTACAAACTACTATGATTTATTCAATTACGTTCCCGCTGCTCTTTGTCTTGATTCATGACCGTAGAGTGATCAGATCACCATCAGCAACGGTTTCCGTCAACATCAGTTCAAGGTGTTATAATAGCCGAGCTTCTTGTGTGTGGTCTTGAAATAAACTATATTCTGAATGAATCCCAAAAACTAAAGAATTTTGACGTGAAGACAAGGCAATCGATGCCGCGAGTGCTTAAAGTCAATATCTGTCTCCGAATCCGAATTACAAAAACCACGATTCAATCAATTTAGATCGCTTTTTGATTCGCTTCTTGTCTAAATTTTAATACATATCACAAAAGATACTCTAACAATAGATTGCGAAATAAATCTAAGAAAATGTACGAATAATAAAAATATATAAATCTCTTGATTGTATAATATATTACCCGATATCGTAACACAAAGGTTTAATAGCTAGATGGGCACTTTGAAGGCTATGGCCCCATTTTTAATATTTAGGTGATATTCTAGACAATTATTTAACACCGCAGTAACAAATTTACAAATATCTCACGCACAAAGTGATAATTAAAAATGCGAAATCTATATATAGATTATAAAAAATATATAATAATTATAAATATTTAACTCTAAATTTTAGTACATATTAAAGAATAAATTCTAAAAATAGAATGCACAGCATAACTGGGAAAAAAATTAACACAAAATATAGAAATATAATATAAACAAAATGATATTATTAAAATTATTAAAAATAAGTTTATATAATATACAAAATTTTAAGTCTGATTTATTATTAATTTGTCAAAGGTAAGTTCCCATTGTAAATATGAGTATGTCACTACGATGTTATATAATTATATAATAAAAGTGACAGAAGTATTTTATTTAGTTTTATCTTATGCTATAGACGATGGGGCATAGAATTTAATAGCTATATGTAATATCACAAATTGATCAAAATAAAATTGAATAGCATTCCGAGTTGGTTTCAGAGATATTTTACTTATTTTAATCTTAAAGCATGACTTAAAATGGGGTCATGACCTACGAAATGGGCATCTAGCTATTAAATGCTTTATGTTGCTGTATTTGGGTGGTATTTTCTAGAATTATTTACAATATACTTTAATAATAACTAATAAGATTAAATTAATAGGAATATTTAATTACCTGAATTATCTAATTTGTGAGAATATATAAATGAAAAACAAATGTAGTTCGATTTAATTCATTTTAAGGTCGATAATTAAAAATCAATGTAAATGAAATTTTATTCTTATTTAAATTCAATATAATACTATTCTCTCATTCATTGCTACTATTGTCCAATTCAACTGTTGCAACTCTTTATGATATATCCATGGACACAACAATTGATTGAAGAATTAAACCAATAATAAAAATAACAATATTTCGATATATTCCTTCTGTGTTATTCTTATCAATAGAAAAATAACTGTTGAATGTTTTTAAATAAATAGATTCATGTGAATTAGAAAGTTGTATATTTTCTGCACGCTGCAGAAAATTTCTATGTAGTTTTCGGTGGTAATTCGTATATCCAGGTGGTCTGTAATGGTCCATTTGCGGCCGTATTGAAGCTCATGATCACGTAAAAAGGGCCTAACAGATGACTTGGTTTATTAGATTAGTCATGCCCTCAGATTTGTCGTGTTGTTCGTAACTATACTTCTTCAACGGATGCCTCACAAGAAAGGACGCGCACGGGAAATACCTATTTCAATGTATGTTATGTATCTGCACAACTAAAAGCTATTTGATTTTGAAAATAATTCCATCTGAAGTATATCCTTCGATTTATTTCAAATATAACAGACATATATTTCATTTGCTAATCACACTAATAGGACTTGCTCCAATGATGATAGAATCGAAATATTATTAGTTATCTAATTAAATTAGCCTATATAAGTAAATTTTGTCTTGGAACAAGAGACACTAATCTGTGGATTCGATTTTTAGCCACGACAGAGACTTTATCAATTATTTCTGTAGAAACGCTATATTAACAAGTTAGCACCTTCAATGTCCTTTGTAGACAATTATAAAGTAAAATATATATATTAAATTAATAACGGTCAATGAAGGAAAATATTATATCAAAAATTATATTTTATTATAATATCTACCTACCCATTCTTCATTACGTCTTTACACCGTGTTTCAAAAGCTTTTATCACTGGTTTATTCTCTTCTCTTATTAACGTTCATATACCTTTAATTTAGTCTCCATATAATTTCAAAATTAATGTAGGACCTTAAAATGTACCTTTCCTACAAATGCCTTTCATATTTTGTCTTTCTTCTCTCTTCTATCTTCTTTAGATTGGTATCAGTGGCGGCTCGTGCCATTTCAATCTGGGGGGGGGCGCATTTCTTAAAAAATAACATAATAGTGAGAAATCTTACCTAAGATGGATGTAAAATGATTAAATTCAATCACACAATCATTTCAAAAGTATTTTGTAGCAATAATGAAAGAGAATTTGTGGCTCCAATTATTTGATGAAAATCCGGACGCGAGTAAATGACTTCTAATTCTGTTTTTAATCTGGTTTTATTCAAAAATTGATATGCATGACACACGGTTTGCAAAAGGTCCACTAGAAATTGTTTAGAAAATGTTGGCATCGATTTCGTGTTAAATAACAGAACGGCTTGTAGATGGCCACAATATGAGAATCTGTCCTTCATCTGTGTTATAATTTTTTTTGTAAATGTCTCTTGTAAAACGCCGCGTAAATGTCCGGTTTTGACCACTCCTTGCACAAGTTTGCGATAAATTTAAATCAGGCAATGGCCTACCTAATTTTTAAATTTTTACTTTGTCCACAAGAGAAAGTATACAAAACTCAATTTTCAATAAGCAACTAACACTATTCATTTTTATTAAATTATTTCTATTTAATATATTCTTGGAGAAACACGTGGCCAAATCGTACATACCTAACTCACAGAACAACGCAACTATATCTATATCAATTTTACTGTTTACTAGGCTTCTCTGTTAGAACGCTAAAGAATCGTAGCCCAGCATAGCATAAACAACGATATATATTCTCGCTGTACAAGCAGCGTGACGTCACGTTGCTATGACTCATCAAAATCCGCTAGAATGTTGTACACTAGTCGTAATATAGTACAAGCGGACCGAAGAACTAGAGAAGACATACTGCATACGGTCGCTCTCACCTATTGCTTGCAATAGAGTGAGATGAGTGCATATGCATTTAACCTGTACTGTATGGCTGGATGGCGCTAGAATTTGTACTACAAATTAAGGATATAGCTATATTGCGAAGTATATGCAGTATAGCTATATAGCTATACTGCATACCGTCACTCTAACTCTAGCGCTTACAACAGATAGAGCATATGCATTTGACTGGTACTTGCTAGCTGCCATATCGTGTGAGTCATGAGTGTTAGGTATGTTCGCGGCGCAAGCTTTATCTTTTAGGAAAAATAATGCCGAGATAAAATATCGCAATACAATTATATATCTACGGTGATGCGCTCAATGTTCAGGAGGGGCGCGCGGCCCTGCGGCCTGCATAAGGAACTGCCACTGGGCTCTTGAAATTTCAAGCGAGAGGGACGCATTTCTTAAAAAATAACATAATCGTAAGATATCTTATCTAAAATGGATGCAAAATGATTAAATTCAATCATTTCTTGAAAGTGATATTCCGCTCTGCTATCATTGATATAAACATTCCTTGCACAAGTTTGTGATCAATTTAAATCAGGCAATGGCCTACCTAATTCTTTAGTTTTTATTTTGTCCTCAAGAGAAAGTCTATAAAACTCTATTTTCAATAAAGAACTAACACTATTCAATTTTATTAAATTATTTCTATTAAATACATTCTTGGAGAAACACGTAGCAAAATCGTACATACGTACCTACACAGAACAATGCAACTGTCTTATCTGGCTATTCTATATCAATTTTTGTATATAGTACACTAGGTTTCTCTGGTCGGACGCTAAAGAATCGCGGCTTGGAATGGCTTAAAACAAGGATAGCTGTAGAAGTAGCGTGACGTCATGCTGCTATAACAACCCAAGCCGTTAGTTTGAGTGCGACTTATTAGTCGATATTGCGATACGCGAACCAAAGAAACAGTTGATATACTGCATCGGTCGCTCTCACACTATTGCTTGCAATAGATAGGGCATCCTATCTATCCATCTCGCATCTTGCTCGCTGCCACACCGTTTTGAGTGCTATCGCGACGCAAGCTTTATCTTTTAGGAAAAATAATGCCGAGATAAAATATCGCAATACAATTATATATCTACGGTGATGCGTTCAATGTTCAGGAGGGGCGCGCGGCCTTGCAGCCTCGAAAGAAACCAACACTGATTAGTATATTATATATAGTTTTTCGTATTACCATTATTCAAAGTTATGGAGATGATTTATATGGTGTTCCTTAATAGACAATATCTTTTTATGACTATTCAAAGTTGCAGTTTTACAATGTCCTTGATGGATGCGTTTCTTTTGCTTATCGTGTAAATAATAAATGTAATAATTAACAACATATTTGTATATACTACCTACTTCATCTAAACAATTCGTTTTCTAGATTATCCCAGTTGAGAACAATTGTAGCTTGAACCAAGTTCATTTGTTATCCATAATTTTATGAATGTAAGACATACATTTTCTGACCAGATTTGATTCCTTTACGAGTAAATAAATTCAAGATGTTGCCACCCAATAATGTCCATAGCAATTGAATTTTAGATTAGCAACTGTAATGTATTAATAATAAAAATAGTAAATAGTATAGAAATAGTAATAGAAGTAGTAATGTTATCTGAGATTTCGAAAACATTTAGTAGCTGATTTGTTCATCGTGTCAAATCGATTACTCTATTTCCATCGACCCTAGTGGGAACCTTAATTTAGATAAACATAACGGCTTTGAGAGATATCAATATTTATCTCTAAATCTAAATCAGATTCATTTTATATTTCAACTGTTTATTAGCATCAAAATGTAAAACTTTGCATTTTATCTCATTTCCTTTACTTTTAGAAAAAGCAATCACAGCGGTTAGCATCGTTATAATATAAATCACTCTAAAGACTCTACTTTTTTGTACTTTTGTACTATTGTTTTATACTTTTTGATGAAAAATAAAATTTTGAATTCACAATATGAATTTTAAATGGATTACTATTAACTAAATGTAAATGTATGAAAAGACTAAATTATATTTCAATATTTGTGTCGAATATCACCTAAATACCATAACATAAAGCATTTAATTGCTGGATGCACATTGCGTGAACAAATCCATATTTTTCAGCACAAGGTTCAACTTTACAGATTTCAATTTATAATTTATAGGTGTAGTAATATAGACCCAAATACCACCCAAATACCGTAACAAGCATTAAGTAGCTAGATGTACATTTCAAGCGCTATGCGCCCATCTTCAATAGCACAAGTTAAAACTAAATAAAATACCTCTGTGACGAATCGTGATTGATATACTATCAAATAAATAAGTCAACATATGTTGACGTATGACGTTGACATATGGGCGCTTAGCGCTTGAAATGTACATCTAGCTACTTAATGCTTGTTACGGTATTTGGGTGATATTCTATATTATAATTTAACACTGTAGTGATAATTTTTTATAATATAGGTGTAGTGATGATTTTACAATATTTCAGAGCATTAATGAATTTTGTAATGAATATATTGCCTTTCGGTAAATTTAAAAAGATCTGATAGATCGAAACAGTTTCCATTATTTTAGAATTGGTGAGTTTCGCATTATTATGTTCAATTCGTTTTTTGTCATTCATTGTCCCACTAAAATAAAACTAGAAACAGGATGGATTTACAGCAAAGAACCAAAATGAATATCGAGCTGCTTGTGCATATACTCGTATAATGTAATGTTAAATAAAGCGAAGCCACGTAACCCACGATACCAAGCGTCATAATATATCTTGGAGCTTCCAATAAACTTTCCAGCAAGCTACCTGGCAAGGTAATAATTTGCAATTATATTTGTGAATGTATGAAAGTATATCGTAAACTACATAGCATATATACGAGGCAGTACCTTGTCTATACCACGCCCAGCACTGCAAACCTATCATCAAATGCATCAGCTCTTGCTCACCTCGTATATACCAGCTCCATGCGGTCAAAAATCAAACTCGGTTGCACATTGAAGGTATACTTCACTTATCCACTGCAACAACAGCTCTCATGGGGGTCCACCTCGGGCCCCTACAAGGATATATAAACGTGGCCACAAAGATCGCTCCTCCTAACCAATGTTAGCTTTACCAATGCTGCGAAGGCTATAGCGACATCATGTACTTGGTCACTAACTCGATTATGTATATGTACAACTGCATAGTGTTGTAACAATAACAATAGTACAGTGAAGTAGAATTACGCTTCCACCAATGGCAACTCACCAAATTGCCATCAGCTGGTCTTGGCTTATGTGTGCATACCGCTTTTTTCTTGTCGTTCATTGTCGGTATAGTACACGCGATCGTCCATTGTTCATGGTGAGTTTTCCAGTGCACGTTACGGTGGTGTACGCGTACTTGTCGCATTATGGTATCGGTTGTATCGGCAATCGTCGCGTGATTAATACAATTAGTGGATTTTCGGTATGTCGTGATTAAGAACTTCTGGTGCTAATTGGCCAGTATGCTGCGCACGTGTGGCTAGGTATTAATGCTCGTTCTGATATTTGAATTTGATAACAAAAACATGTGAGTGGATCGCATCGTTGTAAATATGGATATGCGGCCTATATTCGGGGGATATCCTTTTCAAGGTACCACATATTTATATACTTGTAAAATTTGTCCGAAGTCCCCAACGCTATGATTCCATCCATTTGTAATCGAAAATCTTATCCATTTCCCTCACCAGTTCTTCACCATTCCGAAATCCATGGCTTGTGAACCGGTGCCAACAAGTAAAGAGATACAGTATTCCTGAACTGAATATAAAATAGGCACTCAATTTGTATAATCAACCGTTTCGATGATGATGATGATGTTATGAATAAATTGTAACCAATACAATTTACCTCTTTTGAGAACTCTGTGGAACTCACTAGTCTAATCTAAAAAAAATAATTGATCCATGAACCTTCCATATATCATCAATTAAGTTTAACTTCCTTGTTTACTTACAGTCATAAAGCTCATATTACATATAGTATTTTTAAATTTAATTTGCATTCGAAATTAAATAAAAATTCGAACTTTTACAACATATGTTTCTTCTCTAATCAATACAATGCATATTTAAGCAATGATAGGCAGAGTTTTTACGAAACTTACATTCCATTAATTGGTGCATAGTAATAGCAAAATAAGAAAAGAATATCACCCATAAACAACAACTCAAAGCATTTTTATTCTAGATAATCTTCAGTATCTCAAAAATCTGACTCGTATCAAATATTTGCATCTTTCACTATAATTGTTACACAATTATATACAACTTATTGTATTGCTAAAAAAGGATTCCAGTGAGAAGGGCTTTCTTGGATACTGCTTGCTGCCAAGCACTACATGGATCAAAATGAACACTTTCATGGGTCTAAATAAAATACTTTATAACATCCGAATCTTTCTTGCGTTTTTTGAATTGAGTTTTTAAGTCGCAATTTCACGAATACACATATATTGTTAAATGCGCCGTAGAATTATATTTGCTTACTTAGGCAGAATATTACTTATTTCTATATGCGTAAACTAGTTCTGAGTTTATTGTTCAGATTTTGCATTATTTCGAGTATTAATCGTAGCATATAATAGTATTGTATTTTAATACAATCGATTGCATAAAATTGTATATTATCTAAAAAACTTATTTTGTTCAATTGTATTGTTACGTAGTAGTATATTAAAGAACGAATTTCATAAGGCAGGTTTTATTGCACGAGTTCAAGTTTAGAAAACGAGTTTTCTAAAGAACGAGTGTTATAAATGACTTATGAAATGAGTTTTTTATACTATTTTTTCTGATTTGCGTCTTTTATGTCCTTTTTAAATAAAAAATCAAAATTTCAAAATTTAGGGAATTTTTTTACTGTTGGTAGTAACTATTGGCACATTTGAAATAAATTGTCAAAGTTACTGTTTATATCTTTTTTCTAATATTTAAAGTTGATAATTAATAAATGATGAACGTCGAAATTTTTTCTTGTACGCCACCAGAAATTCGAGAAATTGCTAAAAATAAGCTGAGAAACTTATTACCGACGAAGTCACGTCAAAATTACGAAAAGCAATTTTAAATATTCGACGAATGGTGCAATAAGAACAACATTAAAACTATTACAGAAAACGTTTTATTGGCATACTTTGACATACAAAGAACCAAATATAAAGCATCTACTTTATGGACAACTTATTCTATGTTAAGATCTTGTTTGAGTGTATAGAAGGATGTGGACATATCAAAGTATAATAATCTTCAAGCTTTGTTGAAACGGTCATCTGAATGTTATGCACCGAAAAAATCTAAAATTCTAGAGGAAGAAGATATTAACAAATTTATAAGAGAAGCAGACGATAAAATGTACCTGGCAATGAAAGTAGGTATCATTTTTATGCATATCGCAGCTTTCTATGTACGATGATATTCATTTTAGGTTGTTTTAATTATGGGCTATAATGGCGCTTGTAGGCGAGAAGAATTAACTAATATGTCTATATATGATATCAAATCCGATTCAATTATTGTTAGTTAGTTAAAGAGTCCGCAATCCTAAAGATTGGTTGGAAACAGCACGCCATGCCGATCTATCCTGAGCTAATCCCTTCATCTCCCTATAGCTATTCATCTCAACGTCTTCAACTATCTGACTCACATACTCCAATCTAGGCCTACCTACCCCTCTCTTTCTCTCCACTCTACCTTCTATGATCAATTGCATAATCCCCCCATGCCTAAGAATATGCCCTACTAATCTGTCTCTCCTACGCTGTAACACTCTCCAAATACTTCTCTTCTCCCCTACTAACTCTAGTACAGCTTCATTTGTTACTTTATCTTCCCAACCAATCCTCATCATCCTCCTATAACACCACATTTCAAGTGCTTCTAATCTACGCTTCTCTTCCTTTCCTATAGTCCACGCCTCACACCCGTACAGTGCTACACTCCAAACATATACCTTCAGTAATCTTTTTCTAATACCCAAGTCAATATTTGATCTTAAAATCTGTTCTTTTTCTACGAATGCCTTCCTACCCTGTGCTATCCTACACTTTATATCTACCTTGCTTCGATTATCTTTTGTGATTCTACTGCCTAAATAACAAATATCTGACACTTCTTCGATTCTATTATCTCCTATTGTGATCCTCATTTTTCTACTGCATTCCTTTTTGTCACACCTCATCACTTTAGTTTTACCTATATTTATTTTCATGTTAAAATCCCTAGTCAATACTGCCTGCATACCATTCAATACCCTTTCTAAATTCTTTTCGCTTTCTTCCAATATAGCTATATCGTCGACGAATCTCAGCATATATATTTTCTCTCCCTGTACATTCACACCTACACTATACTCTTCTTTTACTTTGTTTATTGCATCTTCTATATATAGATTAAATAATAACGGTGAAAGTGTACATCCCTGCCGAACTCCCTTCCCTATTTTTGCTACCTCTTCTTCCCCCTCAATTCTAACTAAGGCAGTTTGGTGTTTATATAAATTAAAAATTATTCTCCTATCCTTATAATCTATACCCGTTTCTTTTAAAATTCTAAACATTATGTCCCAATCTACATTGTCAAATGCCTTTTCTAAGTCTACAAAAGCTATGCAAGTTACCTTTCCTACCCTCTTTCTTTTTTCTACTACCGTTCTTAGTGCTAGAATCGCCTCTCTCGTCCCTCTGTTTTTCCTAAAACCAAACTGATCTTCTCCTAGCCTTTCCTCTACTTTATTTTCTAATCTCCTATAAATAATCTTTAACAATATCTTCGATGCATGTGATAGTAGGCTAATGGTCCTATAGTTCTCACACAAATTAGCTCCTATTTTCTTCGGCATTGTTACTATTCTACTACGCTGAAAATCCTGTGGTACTTCTCCCTTCTCATATATTTTACAAACTAACCTGTATAATCGCTCCTGCATTTTTTCCCCTGCGTGTTTTATTAATTCGGCTGGTATCATATCAATCCCCGCTGCTTTGTTATTCCGTAAATCATTTAATGCTCTATGAAACTCTGACCTAAGTATATTATTGTTATTGTTACGGTACCTAAAACAAAAAATAATGTACCAAGGATGTTCGCAATAACTAATAAAAAAAAAATATGCGTGAGGCTCTCGCGCGGTAGCAGTGAAACTTCCTAGCTCCTAGGAAAAGTTGATTTTATGCATTGCTTTTTTTCCATTTGTTAACGATTTTTTTTTTTTTCATATATTTATATATATTTTTTCACACAATGGACATTGTGTGAAAAGTGAAATGGAGAAAAAGACAAGTACAGACAGAGTGCGAGCCTTTAGAGAACGGGAGAAAGCGAATAAACCACCAAGAAAAGTGCGAACAAGTACCTTGGAAAGAAGTAGAGAGTATCGAGCCAGGCAAAGGGCGTTAAAGAAACACGGTGGACAACATAACCTTCCAGCGACCTCAAATACACTGGATGAATCGATACCGTCGTTAAGTGAGGACACAGTGAGTGGTATAGAGAATTTGAATGCCCCTGCTTCAGGCGTGCCGTCTACACGTGAAGATACACGCGGTGTGAGAGATCAACGAAATGAATCTGATACAGCTGAGCCATCGACAAATAGAAATGCACCCACTAGTGCATCATACCCTAAATTTACATTCTTTCAACCTGCTCATCGCGAATTTGATAAACAAATTCTCAACTAAAAGATTAAGCTGTGTCTGTGTAATATATAATAAAATACGCAAGCGTATACTGGTTGCCTTATGCTACGTATACACACAGTACACGCGGCGCATGCGCGTAGCGTGCGTTTCACTTTTCGTGACGTTCGGGCCAATTTGCCCTACCGCGTATATAGAAGTTTTACTTCAAAAATGGATCGACTTGATTCAGAAATATGTTAACTTACGGCCCAAGGCAGTTACTCATAAGCGCTTCTTCTTGACTTACCGTAATGGTTATTGTATTAATAGCCCGATCGGTATTAATATTATGGGCAAAGTGTCAAAATATATTGCAAGTTTTCTCGAATTGCCAAATCCAGAGTTTTTCACTGGGCATTGCTTTCGAAGATCTAGTGCGACACATTTGGCAAATCGTTGGTGGCGTCTTGTTAACAATCAAACGGCACGGGGGATGGAAGTCATCAGCTGTCGCAGAAGGTTATGTCGAAGCTTCGCTAAAAAATAAGGTTGAAGTATCCCAAATGCTTGGGTCTCAGCATAATAATTTAAATTTACTTGGATGCTCTAGTGCCTCACAGTTACCATTAGTTTGTCATACAAATAATACTACTGCAGTAACAGGCAACAGTAGTTTTCAAAAAAATATTGTGTCAACTCATAATTTGCCTGGTGTTGTTATAAATGCACAAGATACATCTAATGTTACCGTCAATATTTATAACAATTGTTCATTTCAGGGACAAAATTTAAATTAAAATATTTGTTGCTTTCTTTTGTAATTTGACGTTTGATAACTGGCAAGCAGAGCTACCAACTTTGAAACACTAAATTGCTCTATGCTATAAGCGAACTCAAATTCGCCATAAACGAACTCATTTGGGTTCGTTAATAGCTCTATTAGAAACGCAAATTAGAACAAATATATTTTACAAACACTTGTACATACAATTATAAATCAATTGTGCATTGAATACGGGGACTGAATATTTAAAATACGCAATAGCTTATAAGAGTTGTACAGAATATCACTCAAATACCGTAACAAGCATTAAGTAGCTAGATGTACATTTCAAGGGCTGTGCCCCCATCTTTATGTATTTGCCGTAAAAACCCACGTATAAGGTACCCCCGCGCATAACATACCCCCTACTTTTTGAAGGCTTTTGACCAGAAAAACCATTACTCGCGTAAGATGGTTGTTAGACTGGATGTTAGCATAAACAAGCTATTTAAGCAAAAACTGCGCGAAATTTTGAGCGAATGGATGCACTCTGGAGAACATTCGTTTACAAAAGGTGGAGCTATGAGAAAAGTTGAAATATCTGAAATCTGCCGCTGTATCCTTCGTGCTTGGGGTGAGATATCCGTGGATGTTATCAAAAAAGCATTCAAAAAATGCTGCATTTCCAATGATTTGGATGGAACTGAAGATGATGGGAACAATATGGGATTAGAAGACGAAATGGATTGTGATGAAGATTTAATCTATGCGGATGATATACCTGCAGAAATGGAGCCTATTGTTGTTGAAATGTATCAATCAAAATAAAGTGTGTAACATGTTTCAAACATCACATTTTACATCTTTTGCAAGTGTTTCCAGATTTTGAATTGCTTGTACCCGCGTATAAGTTACCCCTAAATTTTAACCTCGAAAATTCCAAAAAAAAGTAGTATCTTATACGTGGGTTCTTACGGTAATAGCTAGATGCGCATTTCGAAGACTATGTCCCCATTTTCAGTAGCACAATAAATTATAAATAATTAGCAATCGCAAAATATGATTTTTGTTCTTTTTTCAATTACTATAAATGTCGTCAAATGCGTTAGGAAAACATGAATGATCTGACATTAACATATACTCGGATGTAATAAAAAGCAGCCAAAACTTCGTTGCGGATGTGATCAATGCTACACCGTGCTGTAACCCTACATTCTCTTACGGCGAGTATCGTTCTGCGCCCTGCGTCCTCATACACCCATGCTAATGATGAATGAAGAGCCCAAAGTGCATACGTTGAGGAGAATTGTGTGCCTTTAGGAGGTGACAAACATCCATAACTGGATGAAAAAAGCGACAAAGGTTGCACGGTGTTTGTCGGCACGGCTTGATCGCTCTTCTTCATTCTTTTTTAGAGCGTATTTATACACTTGAGTTACAAGCGTGCATCTAGACATATATAAGATGTGCAGGTATACAGGTATAATATATTCAATGCCTAACATACGAGTATTCCGACTAGCGCTAGATGCAGGAGGAGTACCAAAACCTACTTTATAAAATAACATAATTAATAACGAATGACGGGTCTAAATGAACAAGATATTAAGAATATAAAGGTGGTTTCATAATTGCGCGATTTATAAACTTTCGACGAAGCATATATGTAATTTTCGTGTTAATAAAATTTGCAGAGTTAACCTGTTTTCAAAAAAGTTTTATGACAATTAGAAAAAAACTAATGATATTCATTAGATTAATTTATACAGACTATTGAGTTGGCGCTTTGTTTGTCATCAGTGTTTGGTTGAAAACGACACGTTATGTCAATCTTTCTTGAGCAAATTCCTTTTTATATTTTATCATCGTGAACATTTAACTACCTCTCTATTCATTCTACTTTACATTGTATAATTTATTGCCTAACAACCAATTGTCTAAGAATATAATCTACTATTCCTCATCTTCTTCTAGATAATCTTTCAGTTTCTATTGTACGTATATTTAATAAATTTCTATTGACCACATCTCACAGCTGAACAATGCTATACTCCACACATATGCTTTTTATAATCCTTTCCTTAAATGCATAAGATTCGTTCTTTTTCTACGAATGAATTCTACCCCGCATTATCTTACACTAGCTCACTTCGATTATGCTTTGTTCTACTTCGTCAGTACCAAAAATCTATTTTATTAATATCGTGCTCGTCTATTTTGTTATGTCCAATTTCAACATTTACCTTTGCTTGTTTTGTTTCACCTATTTGCTTTATCTCTTTGCTTGATATTGGCGTATATATTGTTATTGATTCACGATAGTCTATATTTAAAAAAGTGGAAGAGATTTTTTTTTAATTCCAGATTTGTAACAAATCTTTCAGACGGTGTGATTCCTAATTTTTTAAAAGCGATATAATAATGAACGAAAATCGGAATCGCGTAGAATGAAATTCATTTCTACTTGGTTCTTAAGCTGTGATTCATCAGTCATCACACCTGAGATCGAGTGTTTAGCTGGAGGCTAACGTGTAGCAATCTCAGCACAAATTATACTATTTCACATTCGTTCTGGCCTTCCAAATTACTCACTAGGATATACTTTTGCCACCCCTGATGTTGGTCCTGTCTTCTGTTTTTTCTCTCTATGTGCGCATTACATTGCTGATAATCTGTCGTTTTCTGCAAAATGATTGAGCTCTTTTAATTCAACGTAAGTGCATATATATTTCGTTGAATCAACTGTTTTATATTATATAGTTAATGAATTGTTGCTTAGTTAAGTGCAATTTATTTTAATCAGAATATGAAGAAGTTACAGATAAATGTTGCAGGTGTTCAATTAATCCAACAAAAAAAGTAAAAAAAGTAAAAGAAATCTAATAAATTAATAAAAACAAAAATATTTAATACACTAAACTTTTTTAAAAATTATCACTACGGTATTAAATTGTAGTATAGAATATCACCCAAATTTTAAATAATTTCTGGGTTTCTAAAAATTTTTAATGTACGTATTTGAATTCGTGGTACGTGTACTTTTTCTTCACCCATTATTTTAATTTAGCAAAATAAATTTTAATCATTTTCTTGTGTTTACGATAGTAGCGTTATTTTTGTGGAAAAGAAATAAAGAGTTGAGTGTAATCACGATTCCCAGTATCACAGCTGACATTATCATTTAAAATTACGTCTTACAAAGTAAAGAGGGAGAATAAAAAAAATTAGCAGTTACTCATAAATCTCTTCAAATAGGGGTTTTAGACTTCTTGCTAATTATTTGATAACAATGCTTGATTAATAAACTTAATAGATTTATTTTTAAAATATTTGTGCTTTCTCTCTGTTGTTAAAGCGCAAGTAAGGATTTGCGCATTGATTATTACACTTGTAGTATAAGTTTTTTCTTTTTATATCCAAAAAAGGAACGATTGCCTCTTTCAATACTAAAGAAAACATATTACGGGAATAGGCCAGTTTCATTTATATTGGCTGTTTATACGTATATTGTATATTTATATTAATCATTTATATACACTTTGCTTTGCATTTTCGTACATAATAATCTTAACGTAGAAAAATGTGCAACAATGTGATACGTAATGAAAATAAAAAATTGAGAATACATAAATGAAACTGAGCATACCTATTCCCATACCTATAAATAACCATGTCGATGAAGGTAGGAGCTAATTTGTCTGAGAACTATAAGACCATTAGTCTACTAACGCATGTATCGAAGATATTGTTAAGAATTATTTATAGAAGATTAGAAAATAGAATAGGTGAAAGTCTAGGAGAAGATCAGTTTGGTTTTAGGAAGAACAGAGGGATGAGGGCAGTGGTGTTTTCTTTCGAGGCCGCACGGCCGCGCGCCCCCCCTGAACATTGAGCGCATTACCGTAGATATATAATTGTATTGTGATATTTTAACTCGGCATTATATTTCCTAAAAGCTCAAGCTTGCTTTGCGATAGCACTCAATACAACACGGTGTGGCGTTCCGTGTGGTATCCGTTGCAAGCAGTAGAGTGAGAGCGACCGTATGCAGTATGTCATCTATTTCTTTGGTTCGCATATCGTATGAGCCTCAAACAAACTAGCGGCCCGGGTTGCTATAGCAACGTGACGTCACGCTGCTTCTACAGCTAAGAATATATCGTTGTTTTATGCTATTCCGGGCCGCAATTCTTTAACGTCCCAACAGAGAAGCCTAGTCTAGTATACAGGAAAATTGATATAGATTAGTCAGATAAGACAGTTGTATTGTTCTGTGTAGTTACGTATATACGATTTTGCCACGTGTTTCTCCAAGAAAAATGAAAAGTGTTACTTCTTTATTAAAAATAAAGTTTTGTAGACTTTCTCTTGAGGACAAAGCAAAAATTAAAGAATTAGCAATGCCATTGCCTCGTTTAAATTTATCACAAACTTGTGCAAGGAGTGTTTATATCAATGAAAGATAGAAGAGCGGAATACCACTGTCAAGAAATTATTGAATTTAATCATTTTGCACCAATTTTAGGTAAGATTTCTTACTATTGTGTTATTTTTTAAGAAATGCGCTCCCTCGATTGAAATATCAAGAATCGCCACTGGATAATGGAGGCTATTTTAGCACTACGAACAGTAGTAGAAAAAAGAATGACAATCGGAAAGCCAACTTTTATAGCTTTCGGAGATTTAGGAAAGGCATTCGATAATGTAGATTGGGACATAATGTTTAGAATTTTAAAAGAAGTGGGAATAGATTATAAGGATAAGAGAATTATTTTCAATCTATATAAACATTAAACTGCTTCAGTTAGATTGAGGGGGAAGAAGAGGTAGCAATAATAGAAACGGGTGTCAGGCAGGGATGTACACTTTCGCTGTTATTATTTAATCTGTATATAGAAAATGCTACAAACAAGATAAAAAAAGTGTATAGTGTAGGTGTCGAAATTCAGGGAGTGGAAAATATATATGTTGAGGTTCGCCGACGATATAGCTATCTTGGAAGAAAGGGAGCAGAATTTAAAACATGTATTAAATGGTACGCAGGAAATAAGGACTAGGGAGTATAACATGAAATTAAATATAGGCAAGAGCAAAGTGGTGAGTTGTGACAAGAAGGAATGCAAGCGAAAAATTAGGATAAGAATAGGAGATGATAGTATAGAATAAATGTCAGACTTTTATTATTTAGGAAGTAGGATTACATAGGATAACCGAAGTAATGTAGATATAAAATGTAGGATAGCACAGGGAAGGAAAGCATTCGTAGAAAAGGAGCAGATTTTAAGATCAAATATTAACTTTGGTATTAGAAAAAGATTACTGAAGGCATATATGTGGAGCATTGTACGGGTGTGAGGCGTGGACCATAGGAAAAGAAAGGAAGCGTAGAATAGAAGCTTTTGAAATATGGTGTTACAGGAGGATGATGAGGATTTGTTGGGAAGATAAAATAACAAATGAAGCCGTACTAGAGATAGTGGGAGAGCAGAAAAGTATTTGGACAGTATTACAGCGCAGGAGACATAAACTAGTAGGAGTAGTAGGTCACATTCTTAGACATGGGGGTATTATACAATCAGTTATAGAAGGTAAAGTAGAGGGAAAGCAAGGGGTAGGTAGGTCTAGATTGGAATATGAGGGTCAGATAGTAGAGGACGTTAGGATGAATAGCTATGAAGGAATTGAAGGAATTGAAGGAATGAATCCTAAGGAATTGAAGGAGAGATGAAGGAATTAGCTCAGGATAGATAGACAGATGGCGTGCTGTTTCCAACCGATCCTTAGGATTGAGTAATATTTAATTAAACTAAACATCTTTAATTATTTATAAAAATAATATTTTTTCTAAAGTGATTAACTAATTCAATAATTTAAATATAATTTTTAATAAATGTGTACATTATTGAATATGTACTTAAACAAAATATAAATGAAATTACAATTTTAATCGTTCATTAAATAACGTAAAAAAATACTTTGACTGCAGAAGGATCATTTGATCCTAAAACACGAATATTTTTATTTCAGATAAAGTGACAAAAGGAGAGGTGTAAAACGTATGCGTTTGGATAAAGTGTTACAGCATAAAAGTTATAAACTATTCTGTATTCGGTCATATTAGATAAAGAAAAATTACGCAATTAGTTTTAGATGCTCGAGTAGAAGGAAAGGAAGGTGCAAATAGATCCAGATATATAAAGGTAAGTCAAGTACTACAGAACGTTAGATATAGATATTGATGACTAACTAATATTGGAACATATTTAGATGGGTAGACCCCACTTTCAGTTGATTGAACTGGATTTGTTGTGATTGAGTTGATTGAGATTTGCCCTGCAATTAACAGCTATTAAATTTTGTACACACTAAATCTGTTAGTTAGTTAAAGAGTCCGCAATCCTAAAGATTGGTTGGAAACAGCACGCCATGCCGATCTATCCTGAGCGAATCCCTTCATCTCCCTACAGCTATTCATCTCAACGTCTTCAACTATCTGACTCACATACTCCAATCTAGGCCTACCTACCCCTCTCTTTCCCTCCACTCTACCTTCTATGATCAATTGCATAATCCCCCCATGCCTAAGAATATGCCCTACTAATCTGTCTCTCCTACGCTGTAACACTCTCCAAATACTTCTCTTCTCCCCTACTAACTCTAGTACAGCTTCATTTGTTACTTTATCTTCCCAACCAATCCTCATCATCCTCCTATAACACCACATTTCAAGTGCTTCTAATCTACGCTTCTCTTCCTTTCCTATAGTCCACGCCTCACACCCGTACAGTGCTACACTCCAAACATATACCTTCAGTAATCTTTTTCTAATACCCAAGTCAATATTTGATCTTAAAATCTGTTCTTTTTCTACGAATGCCTTCCTACCCTGTGCTATCCTACACTTTATATCTACCTTGCTTCGATTATCTTTTGTGATTCTACTGCCTAAATAACAAAAATCTGACACTTCTTCGATTCTATTATCTCCTATTGTGATCCTCATTTTTCTACTGCATTCCTTTTTGTCACACCTCATCACTTTAGTTTTACCTATATTTATTTTCATGTTAAAATCCCTAGTCAATACTGCCTGCATACCATTCAATACCCTTTCTAAATTCTTTTCGCTTTCTTCCAATATAGCTATATCGTCGGCGAATCTCAGCATATATATTTTCTCTCCCTGTACATTCACACCTACACTATACTCTTCTTTTACTTTGTTTATTGCATCTTCTATATATAGATTAAATAATAACGGTGAGAGTGTACATCCCTGCCGAACTCCCTTCCCTATTTTTGCTACCTCTTCTTCCCCCTCAATTCTAACTAAGGCAGTTTGGTGTTTATATAAATTAAAAATTATTCTCCTATCCTTATAATCTATACCCGTTTCTTTTAAAATTCTAAACATTATGTCCCAATCTACATTATCAAATGCCTTTTCTAAATCTACAAAAGCTATGCAAGTTACCTTTCCTACCCTCTTTCTTTTTTCTACTACCGTTCTTAGTGCTAGAATCGCCTCTCTCGTCCCTCTGTTTTTCCTAAAACCAAACTGATCTTCTCCTAGCCTTTCCTCTACTTTATTTTCTAATCTCCTATAAATAATCTGTTAAATGTAAAAAATTAGGGTGTAGCTCTAATGTGATATTCCAACAATTATTTAACAAAATAATATCGTTGACGATGTTGGGCCTGTTGGTCTGTTTTGGAAACGGAAAATTTCCTGGAAGACCAA
Organism: Leptodirus hochenwartii; assembly: GCA_947310635.1. Taxonomy (NCBI): domain Eukaryota; kingdom Metazoa; phylum Arthropoda; class Insecta; order Coleoptera; family Leiodidae; genus Leptodirus; species Leptodirus hochenwartii. Next base: position 13,542,654 of record OX371180.1, on the reverse strand, counting down.
TCTTATATATTTTCTTCAAATTGTGATAATTATCATCATATAATGAAAGAATAAATTAATTTTTATTAAGAAAATATTATAAAGAATTAGTTGTTCTAACTACAGTCATTTGAAAACTTGGCTTTGTCCCCATCAAGCATATCAACACCGTTTTTGTAAAATAGTGGAAAATTGTAATAGCTCCCATTATGAGAATAATTTCATGTATCCACTTCCAACATATTCCATTGCAGGTCAGGGTCGGGTGAATCAGTTGGGCGGCGTGTTCATCAACGGGCGGCCGCTGCCCAACCACATCCGATTGAAGATCGTAGAGATGGCAGCGGCGGGCGTTCGACCCTGTGTGATCTCGCGCCAACTACGCGTCTCGCACGGTTGCGTGAGCAAAATCCTCAATCGATACCAGGAGACGGGCTCCATACGCCCGGGCGTCATCGGCGGATCCAAGCCACGCGTTGCCACCGTCGAAGTGGAGACTAGAATAGAGCAATTGCGAAAATTGGAACCCGGCATCTACTCATGGCAAATTCGCGAGAAACTAGTCAAGGTACCTAGGAATACGATGTAGAAAGAGAAAAACCACAATAAGAATTGTTCGCACTTATGGCCATGAATAAAAAATCCGCCTTTAGCAAAAGAAGTATTATATATCCAAATTGTAACAAATGAGTCGTGTAGTGATAACACATGATATCTGTCGGCCTGTTTATAATATAAATATATTTATTTCAAACAAGAAGTAATATAACAATAAAAATTTAAAATAAACAACAGAAAATCCTTATGGTAACATTAGCTGGTGACGAGGCATGTAACGAATATTTTATAAAATCATATTATATTAATTTTTGCTAATCATAGCAGGTCTAGTTATTATGATTTTTTTGAATTTTGGCTAGCTCTTATTCCTAAATTAGTATTTAAATATTTTGTTGATAAAGACTTTTTTATAACATCATAATTCCTTGAAGTTACCTCATTTTTCAATTCTCTATTAAATTAAGATAAAAACTATAACATATTTATAAATTCCTAATTATAATCCGAGTGCTGCGTAGACAAACGGAACAGTGAATCTGTTATTATTAACTTTCTTAAATATTGGCTCCCATGATTAGTTTACAATAAGGCACTAATTACTAATGATTTAAAGTTTTGAAAACTGATTTCAAAAATTCTTGTGTTTAATATCACTCAAATACCGTAACACAAACAATTCAATAGCTACATGCGCATTTGTTGTGCTTCTTAACAGTGGCGGCTCTTGACATTTCAATCGAGCGGGCGCATTTCATAATAAATATCATAATAGTAAGAAATCTTACCTAAAATGGATACAAAATGATTAAATACAAACATTTATTGAAAGTGGTATTCCGCTCTTCTATCTTTCATTGATATAAACACTCCTTGCACAAGTTTGTGATAAATTCAAATCAGGCAATGGTCTACCTAATTCTTTAATTTTTACTTTGTCCTCAAGAGAAAGTGTACAAAACTCTATTTTCAATAAAGAACTGACACTATTCATTTTTATTAAATTATTTGTATTAAATATATTCTTGGAGAAACACGTGGCAAAATCGTACATACGTAACTACACAGAACAATGCAACTGTCTTATCTGGCTATTCTATATCAATTTTCCTGTATACAAGACTAGGCTTCTCTGTTAGGACGCTAAAGAATAGCGACATGGAATAGCTTAAAACAACGATATATTCTTAGCTGTAGAAGCAGCGTGACGTCACGTTGCTATAGCAACCCAGGCCGCTAGTTTGTTTGCGGCTCATACGATACGCGAACCAAAGAAGCAGATAATATTGGCATATAATATGACCTATAAATCTTTTAAAACAATACAAATTAACAATTAACGAAAATATTGATTTGTGAAATCTAAATTAACCAAAAATAAAAAATTAATAAAAATTAAAATTTTGAAGTACTTCTGTCATGTTGACTTATTTTTTTTGACGATTAGCGACAGAGGTATTTTATTTAGTTTTATCTGGTGCTACTGAACATGGGGGCATATCCCTTGAAATGTACATCTAGCTACTTAATGCTTGTTACGGTATTTGGGTGATATTCTATAATTTAACACCGTAGTGATAATTAAAAAAAAAGAATAATATTGTTTAATAATATACGTTTAACAAAATGTGACTTAAAATAAACTTATTTGTTTATAGATACCAATAAATTATTAACATTTGGTATTTTAAATTATTTCTTTATTAATCAGTCTTAAATATAACCATCATTATATAAGTCCCACAGTTAAAAATATATATTTATTCTTTATTATAAACAAATGGATTATATAATTATTCTTCAACAATCTCCAACAGAAAAAAAAATGAAATTTTCTTCCAGGCTAAGTGCATGATCAAAAATTTCATTACAATATAATAATTATAAACCTAATGTATAAGACTATTCTTTATAGTTACTGAAATAATTATTGCAATACATTTATTTCATTAAATACTGAAGTATTTTTACAAGCGCGCATATAATTTTCATGGAAAGCGCCGGAATTTTCTTCTATATTGTTGCTAAAGGAATTAATTAAACATAATGAGTTTTGCTGGTCATTTAGTCATTTCAAATAATATTATGACACAACTAACTATATTCGTTCTAAATTGATTTGTTCGGAATAATGCATTCCGCGAATACAAAGTAAGAGCAATTAAATGCAATGCATAAGACGTAAGCCCTTTTAGATACTTTATTTTATTATACGTTATTAATATATAATAACGCATACATAATAGTCATAGTAAACACTTTTGTTCGTATATATAATAATATGTAAAAGATGCAATAATGCAATATTAGTAATATAAAAGAAAAGACTGCACTACTGCAGTCAGTCGTTAATGCCCCTTTTAATTAATAAGTCTAAAATTATAAATTGTAATAAATAAATATAATTTTTAAAAAAGCTAATTCAAAGTTAAATAATTTAACTTTTTGTAATGAATCATTTTCAAAAGTAGACTTGAATTTGTTGCAAGGTATCGGCATACATATGTGTTAAATTATTAAAGAGGTATTGAATATACTTATAATATAAACATATAGTTGTTATGTTATAATTTTAATAAATTACAAACAGAATTATAATGTATACAATTCTTTTCTATTTAACAGTTAGTAACTTTATTGATTTTATTGGTACAAAACTTTATTTCGTCATCTATTATACTACTTAGAGAAGCCCTCATTGTAACATTTGTTGTTGCTGGTAGCGCAAGTTCTAAATTAGTATTACTCAATAGTTACCTATATACAGACGATTATTTTCGAATTACCACTATTCAATTAAATTGTGCGGCTTATTACAAAAGAGACGCCTTATCCTTTTCTTCTTCGGGTGATGGTAGTCACAATCTTGCTGTTGCACATTACATCAATCATCTTGAGAGATTCCTTCTACTCGCTTTTTCATCATTGTTTTAGTGGCTTTGTACATTTCCAATGACAACTACCTTGTACGTGTACATTCTTCTTTAAAGCTAGACAAACTATAACCTTCATCTCTTTTCTGCGGCTCATAAACTGCTACATTGCGATATTATATGCTCCATTTCATACGCAACTGAGAACTCTTACTACGAATCAAAACGGGCGTTTTTGTAGTTTATGCATTCTACACTTGCGCGTCAAAATAAACGAATCGCAAAAGTACCCTTAATCCGAGAGAAACATGCTATTCTTTCTTCATTCACTCTTAGTTAGTTAAAGAGTCCGTAATCCTAAAGATTGGTTGGAAACAGCACGCCATGCCGATCTATCCTGAGCTAATCCCCTCATCTCCCTATAGCTATTCATCTCAACGTCTTCAACTATCTGACTCACATACTCCAATTTAGGCCTACCTACACCTCTCTTTCCCTCCACTCTACCTTCTATGATCAATTGCATAATCCCCCCATGCCTAAGGATATGCCCTACTAATCTGTCTCTCCTACGCTGTAACACTCTCCAAATACTTCTCTTCTCCCCTACTAACTCTAGTACATCTTTATTTGTTACTTTATCTTCCCAACCAATCCTCATCATCCTCCTATAACACCACATTTCGAATGCTTGTAATCTACGCTTCTCTTCCTTTCCTATAGTCCACGCCTCACACCCGTACAGTGCTACACTCCAAACTTATACCTTCAGTAATCTTTTTCTAATACCCAAGTCAATATTTGATCTTAAAATCTGTTCCTTTTCTACGAATGCCTTCCTACCCTGTGCTATCCTACACTTTATATCTACCTTGCTTCGATTATCTTTTGTGATTCTACTGCCCAAATAACAAAAATCTGACACTTCTTCGATTCTATTATCTCCTATTGTGATCCTCATTTTTCTACTGCATTCCTTTTTGTCACACCTCATCACTTTAGTTTTACCTATATTTATTTTCATGTTAAAATCCCTAGTCAATACTGCCTGCATACCATTCAATACCCTTTCTAAATTCTTTTCGCTTTCTTCCAATATAGCTATATCGTCGGAGAATCTCAACATATATATTTTCTCTCCCTGTACATTCACATCTACACTATACTCTTCTTTTACTTTGTTTATTGCATCTTCTATATATAGATTAAATAATAACGGTGAAAGTGTACATCCCTGCCGAACTCCCTTCCCTATTTTTGCTAACTCTTCTTCCCCCTCAATTCTAACTAAGGCAGTTTGGTGTTTATATAAATTAAAAATTATTCTCCTATCCTTATAATCTATACCCGTTTCTTTTAAAATTCTAAACATTATGTCCCAATCTACATTATCAAATGCCTTTTCTAAATCTACAAAAGCTATACAAGTTACCTTTCCTACCCTCATTCTTTTTTCTACTACTGTTCTTAGTGCTAAAATCGCCTCCCTCGTCCCTCTGTTTTTCCTAAAACCAAACTGATCTTCTCCTAGCCTTTCCTCTACTTTATTTTCTAATCTCCTATAAATAATCTTTAGCAATATCTTCGATGCATGTGATAGTAGACTAATGGTCCTATAGTTCTCACACAAATTAGCTCCTATTTTCTTCGGCTTTGTTACTATTCTACTACGCTGAAAATCCTGTGGTACTTCTCCCTTCTCATATATTTTACAAACTAACCTGTATAATCGCTCCTGCATTTTTTCCCCTGCGTGTTTTATTAATTCGGCTGGTATCATATCAATCCCCGCTGCTTTGTTATTCCGTAAATCATTTAATGCTCTATGAAACTCTGACCTAAGTATGCTAGGACCTAAGTTATCCTCATCTATCTGTTCCACATTTTCTAGCTCCTCCATGTCCTTCCTACCTTTATATAAATCTTCAAGATACTCCTTCCATCTTCTAGCTTTTTCCTTATTTTCTGTGAGTTCGTTACCCTGCTTATCACATATAACGTTGCCCTTTTCTTTAGAAAATGTGACTTAATTTTCCTGTAACCCAAATCTACTTTACCTCTTCTCATATCCTCCTCAATATCCTCACAATTTCCTTTTATCCACTCTTCTTTCGCTAGCTTGCATTTCCTATTAATTAAGTTCCTTAGTTCCTTATATTTTTCTGTCCTGCTTCTGTGTTTCCAATTTTATTTTTCCTTCTTGCTTCTATCATTTCAACTATTTCTTCCGTGATCCATTCCCTCCTACCTGCCCTTTTCTTTGTGCCTAATACTTCATTTGCTGCTGTAGTTAACCCATTTCTGATTTCCCTCCATTCGCAATCTATGTCGTTCCTAGATGTTCCATTAGCCATGATTTCTACTTTCTGCTTGTACTTTTCACATACATCAGCTAATTTTAACCTATCGACATCTACTCTGACCTGTTTAGACTTCTGTAATTTCTTGAATTTGACCTCTGAGTCCAGGACTACTAAATTATGATCACTATCAATATCTGCTCCAGGGTAACTCTTACCATTCTTAATCTGGTTCCTAAACCTCTCTTTAACCAGTATGTAATCTATCTGATACCTCCTTATATCTCCTGGCATTTTCCACGTATATATCCTGCGCTTGTGATTCTGAAAAAGCATGTTTGCTACCACTAGCTTATTCCTAATACAAAACTCTACCAATCTATCCCCTCTATCATTACGTGTTCCTATTCCATATTCTCCTACTATTGAAACTTCCTTTCCCTTACCTACTACGGCATTCCAATCTCCGGTTACAATTAGATTATCCTGTCCTTTAACGTTTGCTAACCTAGATTCGATCTCCTCATAAATGGATTCTACCTCCTCATCATCGTGACTTGAAGTTGGCATATATACTTGCACTATAACTGTGTCCGTTGGCTTCGTGTCTAATCTAATAGTTATAATTCTATCACTAACTTGGCAATAACTCTTTACTCTACATCCCAACTTTCTATTCATTATAAAACCTACACCGGTATGCCCATTATCTGATGCTGTGGTTATTAATCTATATAGAAAATGTTAGCGTTAAAATTATTTATATAGGATTTATTTCATCTTATAATTCATTATCGTTAGTTTACAAAAATAGAAAATATTTTAGGCAGTGCCAACTTCTAACTCTCCAATTTGTATCGATTTTCTACTCGCTCCACTATCATAATGATTGAAGATAGTAAGACAGTTTATAATAACTACGTTTATAATAACAATAACGAGGAAAGCAATTATTTGACTGGCAAGTAAATATAAAATAATAATTCTGTTAGTAAGTTATTAGTTATCAGAGCAATCCGCAAGATGGTTTTAATAATTTGTACATATCTTTATTATTTAAAGACTTAATCCAGTTTTTTATTAGAGCAACATATTTATGTCTTGAGAAAGTGAAAACTTTTGGTTCATAAAACTTTAATATTTCTGGCGGTGTAAGAATGATGTAATTTTCGTAGTATGAAGAGGTAGTTGTGTTGTGCGACGGTTTTTTTAGTTGAAGATATACATTACCAATGAATATTAACTATATAAAGAAGGCTAACGCTTACGGCCAAATCGAGCTTATAGGATAGAAGACAATTTTTAGGCTCCTTGTCTTACTCATTAGTAAACAACAACCATACAGTGCTGCTCTCATGGTGGTGAATAGGAAAATGAATACAGCGTTGCCATATGTACAAATACAATGAAATATATGCACTTATTTAACTGAGGGTTGCTATTGCAAATTACACGTGTATTACACGCTAGGCGTGCAATATTCGGTTGCCTATCGTATTATACCGTTAGCCGTAAGTTGTAAGAAATTTTAAGAGTGTTTAGTTTGTGCAACATAATTTATGTGATCAAATTACAAGAGATAATGATTGCGATGCAAGTGATATTTATGTAATATTTATGATAGCTATGTTATTATTACTATAGTTGTGCAAAATCAGGGAAATGTAAAAATAATTATTATCTATATGAAAAATAGAGCAAAAATGCACACAGAAAATAAATTTAGTGGAAATTATGTAACAAATATTTGGGAGTCATATTAATACGTTTCTTAAGAGCTTATGAAATGAACCAAATATATTTTAATACAGCTGTCCATATATATACATAATAGAACATTTTGAGAGGAAATGTCTAGAATTCTGAAAAATGATATATATCGATTAGAAGAGGAATAATATATACATAGGCTCCTATAATTTTATGAACTCTGTTTTTTACACTAAGTTGTTAGTAAAATTCTGCACGTGTTATTCATTCAAATAGCAAATTTATCAAAGCATTTATTTGGCATAAGATATCAATGGTAAGGGTATCTCAATGCACAATTAAAAAGAAAAAGAAAATAGGTTGAAAATTAAGATTAGTTTATATTTTAATTAATTTATAACTATAGTAACTGGAATGCTGTTAAAGCTCAAATACTCGTATTCAAACAACCATTTCCGCCTTGTATGCCAAAACAACTGAAAACACGAAGTGGTAAACCGAGACCCGAATGGTTCCGACTTGCCTGCCACGATATTCTGTGCAGTAATGACATAATACAATCTCTATATTTATAGAATTGCCCGTAAACCCGTGGCAAACTTAGATAACACGACTTAGGCTTTTTTTTTTCGTGAATATTGATACAATAAAATACGAAACTAGCACCCGATTATCTGTTTGCAATATTTATGTATGTAAATGGTCTTATATTACAATCGAGTGTGTCGATAATTTTCTAAGGCACAGCTGTTTTCTTAATTTAAGAATTCCTCTAATTTCTTTAGAATCTTATGTAAATTAAGCGATGTAAATTATGTAAATGACTGTTTGAAAATGAGAAGCAGTAGGCCTAGAACTTCTTAATAGTCAGTAATGATTGAATATACGATTAAAAGTGATATTCTAGTATAAAGATCTTTTTATCATAAATAATTGTAAGGATACAATTGTTTTCTTGGGCAACTATAGAATTGCATTTTGTATTGGTTTTTATTCTTCTTCTTCTTTCGAATAACCCTTTTGGAGCGTACGATAAATCAACTTTGGCTATACTTCTTTGTATTCAATTTTCTTTGCTCCCAGACTTCCTTCATCCTTCGAGAATGTCGTTCCTTTTCTTCTTTGGTCCACTTTATTCCATTCGTTGATTTCTTTCTTTCCTGAAATCCTGCCTTTTGAGTTACTTCTCTAAAACGTTTTCTGTTATTTATTGTGTCTCTTTTAATTCCAGCACTTTTCATATCTTTATCAATTTCAATGAACCATGTGGGTTTGGATTTGTAACTGTTTAGTAAGTTGAAGATCTGCTTGGTTAGTCTGTTATTATCCATTCGGTATATGTGTCCGTAAAACTGCAGTCTTTTTTTCCTCATTACATCAGTTAGTTTTTCAACTTTCAAATATAGCTCTCTGTTTGATCTTAATTTGTATTCTGCATTACTATTACTTTTAGGTCCCAATATTTTTCTCAAAATTCTTCTTTCTACCTTTTCTAGTTTTTCAAGATCTCCAGTTCTTGTTAGTTTAAGTGTTTCTGCCGCATACAATGTTTCAGGTCTAACCACTGTTTGATAGTGTCTTAGTTTTGTGTTCCAGGATAAAGATTTTTTGTTATATGTGTTTTTTGTCATATGAAACACCCCTTCCATTTTGTGTACTCTAGTTTCTATTGCTGCCTTTTCTTTTGTGTTGCTCGTTATCAACTCTCCTAGATATTTAAAGCAATTTGTTTGAGATATTGTGTTGTCATGAAATTTAAGCTTTTGAGGGGCATCACTGATGTTAGTTATGAACTGTGTTTTTTTAAATGATATTTGTAATCCTACTTTGGCTGCTTGTTTCTGCAATTCTCTGATTTGTTCTTGGGCATTATCCAGTGAGTCAGTAATTAACGCCATGTCATCCGCAAAAGCTAGACAGTCTATGGTGATTTTATTTGGATTTCTTCCTAGTTGAACACCTTTAGTATCTATGGCTTTCCTCCATTCACGAACAACCTTCTCTAATACGCAATTGAAAAGTAGAGGTGACAAACCGTCTCCTTGTCTTACACCTGTCTTTATTTCAAAATGTTTTGAAATTTCTCCCATACATTTTACTTTGGATGTTGTGTTTGTTAAAGTTGCTTTAATTATTTCACTTGTTTTATTATCGAGTCCTAATTCCTCTATAATGTCGATTAGTGCATTTCTGTCAATGGAGTCATAGGCCTTTTAAAAATCTACAAAAGTAACCACATATTTCAAGTTCCTGATTTTCCTCATTTCTAATATGTTCTTTAAATTTAATATTTATTGGTTTATTGGTATTTATAGGAGAAGATCAGTTTGGTTTTAGGAAAAACAGAGGGACGTGAGAGGCGATTCTAGCACTAAGAACGGTAGTAGAAAAAAGAAAGAGGGTAGGAAAGGTAACTTGCATAGCTTTTGTAGACTTAGAAAAGGCATTTGACAATGTAGATTGGGACATAATGTTTAGAATTTTAAAAGAAACGGGTATAGATTATAAGGATAGGAGAATAATTTTTAATTTATATAAACACCAAACTGCCTTAGTTAGAATTGAGGGGGAAGAAGAGGTAGCAAAAATAGGGAAGGGAGTTCGGCAGGGATGTACACTCTCACCGTTATTATTTAATCTATATATAGAAGATGCAATAAACAAAGTAAAAGAAGAGTATAGTGTAGGTGTGAATGTACAGGGAGAGAAAATATATATGCTGAGATTCGCCGACGATATAGCTATATTGGAAGAAAGCGAAAAGAATTTAGAAAGGGTATTGAATGGTATGCAGGCAGTATTGACTAGGGATTTTAACATGAAAATAAATATAGGTAAAACTAAAGTGATGAGGTGTGACAAAAAGGAATGCAGCAGAAAAATGAGGATCACAATAGGAGATAATAGAATCGAAGAAGTGTCAGATTTTTGTTATTTAGGCAGTAGAATCACAAAAGATAATCGAAGCAAGGTAGATATAAAGTGTAGGATAGCACAGGGTAGGAAGGCATTCGTAGAAAAAGAACAGATTTTAAGATCAAATATTGACTTGGGTATTAGAAAAAGATTACTGAAGGTATATGTTTGGAGTGTAGCACTGTACGGGTGTGAGGCGTGGACTATAGGAAAGGAAGAGAAGCGTAGATTAGAAGCACTTGAAATGTGGTGTTATAGGAGGATGATGAGGATTGGTTGGGAAGATAAAGTAACAAATGAAGCTGTACTAGAGTTAGTAGGGGAGAAGAGAAGTATTTGGAGAGTGTTACAGCGTAGGAGAGACAGATTAGTAGGGCATATTCTTAGGCATGGGGGGATTATGCAATTGATCATAGAAGGTAGAGTGGAGGGAAAGAGAGGGGTAGGTAGGCCTAGATTGGAGTATGTGAGTCAGATAGTTGAAGACGTTGAGATGAATAGCTATAGGGAGATGAAGGTATTAGCTCAGGATAGATCGGCATGGCGTGCTGTTTCCAACCAATCTTTAGGATTGCGGACTCTTTAACTAACTAATTGGTTTTTATATTATATATATTTTATATTTGTATACTATTGATACTATTTACTGGTACTCATTAATAAGAACAATATATTGTACAGGCCTATTGTTAGCACAAGAGGTCAAGTATCCGCACAAGTAGCTACTCCAATCTACATCTAATCCCCATGTCACTCTATCCTATTAAGAAAACAAAAGATAGTAAGTCAGTAAAATACGTCACAACACTGGCTGCCGCAATTGTAAGATACTGAAGTAAAACCTGTAGAAATCTGCCAATCATTAGTTCATCTCCGATCCTTCAAAGGCCGACGTCGTTCTCTGCAAATTTTTTGAAAGGAAAAAATTACACATGGTTATCCTTCTTTATATAGTTAGTATTTATTGACATTACTATTTATTTTAGTACGTGTACTGTAAGAATGGGTTGGAAATTGCGAGGTTGAGATTTTGTGATTTTATAGTAATATTTAGCTACAGATAGAAGAAATAGCTGCTTGAGTTTAAAAACGTTTGCTTTCTTATATAATATTTCCGTGTTAGTTCTAATGTCCATATTTAGATATTTTTTTATAATAAAATTTGTGATATTTCTAATTTTTTCATAAAGTAATTGTATGTACATCCCCAAGCAATTATTCCATATGAGAGGATAGACTCAACTAAACTTTTATAAATTAGTTTTAGTGTACTCTTACCTATTATAGTCCTCAGGGTTTTAAGCATATATATCATACTTCTCATTTTTTTTACAGAGATAATTTATATGTTCATCCCACCTAAAGTGACTATCGAACATTATACTAAGTGTGTATTTTAATTACATTTATATATTGCAATTTATATAATGCGAAGGGCATGTACTGTGTTTTTTAGTATCTAGGTAAAGCTTATTATTATCTAACCAATATTTGATTCTTAACATTATAATTGTGGAATTGCTGTGAACATCTACCCACGAACTCCCTCTACATAAACCACAGTATCATCTGCATAGCTTAGTACTTAAAAAAATTTCGAGTTCATTAATAGCAGGTTGTTGATGTATAGTAAAAATAATAGGGGTACTATTACTGTTCCCTGCGGTATGCCGCATTTAACAACTGAAAGCTCGCTGACGCATTGCCCAATTCTTACGCATTATATTTTTCCCTAGAGATAGCTAGACAATAACTGTAAAACCTTCCCTCTGAATCCCATTTTTCCATTCTTACTTAGCAGTATTTTATGTTGAACAGTGTCAAACGTTTTTTTTAGGCCAAGGAAGACTGCTATGGAGGGTTTGGTTTTGTTTAGTGATATTACAATACTAGAACACAGCGCTGAAATGGCATCTTCTGTTGATTTTTGTTCTAGGAGCCCATACTGATATTGTGATATAATATTGTTTTTATTCAAGAAGCTATTGAATCTACTTTTCAAAATACTTTCAAATATTTTTGCAATGTTTGAAATTAGTGAAATTGGACGGCAATTGTCCATTTCACCTTTTCTCCCGCCTTTATGGATTGATGTAGTAACTGATGTTATAAGTAATGTGGGAAAATTGCCTTCAATAATAAATCAATAATAATAATAATCAATAATAAAAACAATCAATAATAATAAATTCATTTTATAATAACACCATGTCTAAGAGTGTGACCCACTAGTGCTTCCTGCGCTGTAAAAATCTCCACATACTCCTCTTCTCCCCTACTAACTCTAGTACGGTTTCATTTGTTACTTTATCTTGCCAACAAATCCTTATTTATGTCGAACTGTATTCACAGTGTGATATATTCATAATGTTACAAACCCTATTATTCTATGTTTATCGTCCTTTCCTGTAGTCCACACCTCACACCCATACAATGCTACACTGCTCACATATGCCTTCAGAAACATTTTTATAATACCTAAATCAATATTTCATCTTAAAATCTGCTCTTTTTCTACGAATACCTTCCTACCCTATGCTATCCTACATTTTATATCTACTTTATTTCGGTTATCCTTTCTAATCCTACTTTATAAATAACGAAAGTCCGAAACTTCTTCTATTCTATCATCTCCTATTCTAATTCTCATTTTTCGCCTGCAGTCCTTCTTGTCACACTTCATCACTTTGGTCTTGCCTATATTTATTTCTTTGTTATAATCTCTAGTCATTACTTCCTACATAACATTTAAATTCTGTTCCCTTTCTTTCAACACATCTTTATCGTCTGCGAACCTCAAAATATATATTTCCCTTCCCTGAATTTTCACACCTACACTAGTCTTCTTAAGCTTGATTTCATGGCATTATATATATATATCTGTATATAGATTAGGGGGATTAGGCTGAATCGGTGGGGCGACGGCTAAAATATGCACTCATTGGTCGGTGCAAGGCAAGGAGAAACCAGCACTGTACCCTTCTCCAGATTACAGCAATGAAAATGTCGATTATCTCTAATATATTACCCCAGGTGAGTAGAGCCAATGGCTCAGAATCTCACCCTGCTACTTCGGTAGCAGGCAAGCCCTCGGATTCTGGGGCGGGCAAGAGATCGATTTCATCGATAATTCTACGAGTCGGAGCGTGGAATATACGTAGTATGAATAGGATAGGAAAGTTAGAGAATTTGAAATTAGAAATGGAGAGACTTAAATTGGATATTGTAGGGATTAGTGAAGTTAGGAGGAAAGATCAAGTAGATACGTGGTCAGGAGAATATAGATTAATAACCACAGCATCAGATAATGGGCATACCGGTGTAGGTTTTATAATGAATAGAAAGTTGGGATGTAGAATAAAGAGTTATTGCCAAGTTAGTGATAGAATTATAACTATTAGATTAGACACGAAGCCAACGGACACAGTTATAGTGCAAGTATATATGCCAACTTCAAGTCACGATGATGAGGAGGTAGAATCCATTTATGAGGAGATTGAATCTAGGTTAGCAAACGTTAAAGGACAGGATAATCTAATTGTAATCGGAGATTGGAATGCCGAAGTAGGTAAGGGAAAGGAAGTTTCAATAGTAGGAGAATATGGAATAGGAACACGTAATGATAGAGGGGATAGATTGGTAGAGTTTTGTATTAGGAATAAGCTATTGGTAGCAAACACGCTTTTTCAGAATCACAAGCGCAGGATATATACGTGGAAAATGCCAGGAGATATAGGGAGGTATCAGATAGATTACATACTGGTTAAAGAGAGGTTTAGGAACCAGATTAAGAATTGTAAGAGTTACCCTGGAGCAGATATTGATAGTGACCATAATTTAGTAGTCCTGGACTCAGATGTCAAATTCAAGAAATTACAGAAGTCTAAACAGGTCAGAGTAGATGTCGATAGGTTAAAATTAGCTGATGTATGTGAAAAGTACAAGCAGAAAGTAGAAATCATGGCTAATGGAACATCTAGGAGCGACATAGATTGCGAATGGAGGGAAATCAGAAATGGGTTAACTACAGCAGCAAATGAAGTATTAGGCACAAAGAAAAGGGCAGGTAGGAGGGAATGGATCACGGAAGAAATAGTTGAAATGATAGAAGCAAGAAGGAAAATTAAAATTGAAAACACAGAAACAGGACAGAAAAAATATAAGGAACTAAGGAACTTAATTAATAGGAAATGCAAGCTAGCGAAAGAAGAGTGGATAAAAGGAAATTGTGAGGATATTGAGGAGGATATGAGAAGAGGTAAAGTAGATTTGGGCTACAGGAAAATTAAGTCACATTTTTCTAAAGTAAAACCAAAGGGTAACATAATATGTGATAAGCAGGGTAAGGAACTCACGGAAAATAAGGAAAAAGCTAGAAGATGGAAGGAGTATCTTGAAGATTTATATAAAGGTAGGCAGGACATGGAGGAGCTAGAAAGTGTGGAACAGATAGATGAGGATGACTTAGGTCCTAGCATACTTAGGTCAGAGTTTCATAGAGCATTAAATGATTTACGGAATAACAAAGCAGCGGGGATTGATATGATACCAGCCGAATTAATAAAACACGCAGGGGAAAAAATGCAGGAGCGATTATACAGGTTAGTTTGTAAAATATATGAGAAGGGAGAAGTACCACAGGATTTTCAGCGTAGTAGAATAGTAACAATGCCGAAGAAAATAGGAGCTAATTTGTGTGAGAACTATAGGACCATTAGCCTACTATCACATGCATCGAATATATTGTTAAAGATTATTTATAGGAGATTAGAAAATAAAGTAGAGGAAAGGCTAGGAGAAGATCAGTTTGGTTTTAGGAAAAACAGAGGGACGAGAGAGGCGATTCTAGCACTAAGAATGGTAGTAGAAAAAAGAAAGAGGGTAGGAAAGGTAACTTGCATAGCTTTTGTAGATTTAGAAAAGGCATTTGATAATGTAGATTGGGACATAATGTTTAGAATTTTAAAAGAAACGGGTATAGATTATAAGGATAGGAGAATAATTTTTAATTTATATAAACACCAAACTGCCTTAGTTAGAATTGAGGGGGAAGAAGAGGTAGCAAAAATAGGGAAGGGAGTTCGGCAGGGATGTACACTCTCACCGTTATTATTTAATCTATATATAGAAGATGCAATAAACAAAGTAAAAGAAGAGTATAGTGTAGGTGTGAATGTACAGGGAGAGAAAATATATATGCTGAGATTCGCCGACGATATAGCTATATTGGAAGAAAGCGAAAAGAAATTAGAAAGGGTATTGAATGGTATGCAGGCAGTATTGACTAGGGATTTTAACATGAAAATAAATATAGGTAAAACTAAAGTGATGAGGTGTGACAAAAAGGAATGCAGTAGAAAAATGAGGATCACAATAGGAGATAATAGAATCGAAGAAATGTCAGATTTTTGTTATTTAGGCAGTAGAATCACAAAAGATAATCGAAGCAAGGTAGATATAAAGTGTAGGATAGCACAGGGTAGGAAGGCATTCGTAGAAAAAGAACAGATTTTAAGATCAAATATTGACTTGGGTATTAGAAAAAGATTACTGAAAGTATATGTTTGGAGTGTAGCACTGTACGGGTGTGAGGCGTGGACTATAGGAAAGGAAGAGAAGCGTAGATTAGAAGCACTTGAAATGTGGTGTTATAGGAGGATGATGAGGATTGGTTGGGAAGATAAAGTAACAAATGAAGCTGTACTAGAGTTAGTAGGGGAGAAGAGAAGTATCTGGAGAGTGTTACAGCGTAGGAGAGACAGATTAGTAGGGCATATTCTTAGGCATGGGGGGATTATGCAATTGATCATAGAAGGTAGAGTGGAGGGAAAGAGAGGGGTAGGTAGGCCTAGATTGGAGTATGTGAGTCAGATAGTTGAAGACGTTGAGATGAATAGCTATAGGGAGATGAAGGGATTAGCTCAGGATAGATCGGCATGGCGTGCTGTTTCCAACCAATCTTTAGGATTGCGGACTCTTTAACTAATATAGATTAAATAATAACGGCGAAAGTGTACTTCCTTGTCTGACTCCCTGTCCTATTCTCACTACCTCTTCTTACCCCTCAATTCTAACTAAAGACGTTTGATGTTTGTATAGATTGAAAATAATTCTCCTATCCTTCTAATCTAATCCTTATAAACATTATGTCCCAATCTATATTATGGAATGCCTTTTCTAAATCTACGAAAGCTATGTGACTTGTCTTTCCTACTCTCATCCTTTTTCCTACTACCGTTCTTAGTGCAAAAATAGCCTCCTTCAGATCTGTCTGTCCCCTCTGTCCTCCTAAAACCAAACTGATCTTCTGCTAACCTTTCTTCTACTTTATTTTCTTACCTACTATAAATAATTCTTAACAAAATCTTCGATGTATGTGATCTGGGTCTACCTAATCTGCCTGCAATGACTAGTTGCGTAATACCATTATGTCTAAGAATAAATATTTTGTCTATTACAAATTAATCATCAACTAGGGATTGGTTGGAAACAGCACTACAGGCGGATATTTACTAAGCGCCTTCATTTTTGCATAAATAACCTAATATGCTGCACTATCTGACTTACGTATTCTTATTTAGTTCATCCTTAGGGGGTACATCCTTAGGGAAGGAAAAGAGGTGAACCTCCTCTTCCATATTTAAAGATAAAAATTAATGCCGCATTTTTACAATATATTTATTCATAATAATGTAATGTAATGTAATAATAATGTAAGTTAAAGTTAAATAAGGGAGGAATTAAAACTATGTTTTTACATCACAATAGGAAATATAAATTTATTTATAAAATTTATATATTACAACGACATGTTTCGAACTAGCGTCCATTATCAAGTGAACATTATAAGAAGAAACTACAAGAATATATACAGAAAATATTACAGTAAGTCAAATAATTTACAATGTATTAAGTCTAACTGGTCGTTAATGATGTTGCGATTGGGATCTTTGATAGCTTTATGTGTTTCTAAGGATTCGAGATAAATCATTTTATTACTCTTAGCAGCTACATAGTGAATAGATAAACTATTAATATCTGGGAAGTTCCCATTACACAGATTAACATGTTCCGCAAAAGTTGAAATATTTTTCTTGGATTTAAAATCACGTAAATGTTCACAATATCTGATAGAAAAACTGCATCCTGTTTGGCCAATGTAAATAGCATCACAATCTGGGCATTTTAGCTCATATACTCCACTTTTATTAAATATAGAGGTTACATCTTTATTGTTGAAAATTAAATTAGATAATTTAGATGGTGGTCGGCGTGATAAAGAGATGTTATATTTAGAAAAAATGCGTGAAATACGGTTACTAATGTGAGGAGAAAATGTAAAAGGACATATTATGTGTATAGGGGATGAAAGGGTATAATGAAGCGTAAGTTAATTTTTTACGTCTTAAAAAAAATTATCAATAAGGTGTAAATCGAGTCCGTTAGTTAATGCAATGGGTTTTATATAAGGTAAAAAATAAATAAATTGATATATTACAATACTTATTTTGAATTAGGAATGAGGAAGAAAAGACAAAAATGTTTATAATTTATACAAAACATATAACAAAGATATATACAAACATACTAATGTGAGAAAAAAATGTAAAGGACATATATAGTTCATATTGTGTGTATCCGGGATGAAAGGGTATAATGAAGAGAAAGTTAATTTTTTACGTTTTTTCAAAATTAAATTATCAATAAGGTGTAAATCAAGTTCGTTAGTTAACGCAATGAATTTTATATAAGCTAACTAAATTTTTAAATTATCTGGGGTTATAGGTATGGAAAAGGCTCTATGGATCATAGAATTATAAGCAGCTAAAATATCTTTATGGTGATGGTGGAATCTGCTGGTATGATGATAGGTGTGAATGTAGGTTTCCTATAGATATTATAATTCAACACATTATTTTTAGAGCGGTTAATAGACAGGTCCAAAATGTTAAGGATGTTGAATCTATTCCCGTTTCTTTTAAAATTCTAAACATTATCGAATGCCTTTTCTAAATCTACGAAAGATCTGTAAGTTGTCTTTCCTACTATCTTTTTTTTTCTACCGTTCTTAGTGCTAAAATAGGTCCCTCGTCCATCTGTTCTTCCTAAAACCAAATTGATCTTCTCCTAGCCTTTCATATACTTTATTTTCTAATCTTCTATAAACAATCTTTAACAATATCTTCGATGCATGCGATAGTAGGCTAATGGTCCTATAGTTCTCACACAAATTAGCTCCTACCTTCTTAGGCATTGTTACTATTCCACTACGCTGAAGATCTTGTGGTACCTCTCCCTCCTCATATATTTCACAAACTAGCCTGTATAATCGATCCTGCATCTTTTCCACTGCGTGTTTTATTAATTCTGCTGGTATCATATCTACTCCTGCAGTTTTGTATTTCTTAAATCATATAATGCTGTATCAAGCTCTTACTTAAGAATGCTAGGACCTATCTCATCATTATCTAACTATTCTACACTTTCTAACTCCTCTATTTCCTGCCCACTCCTATATAATTCTTCGAGATACTCATTCCATCTTCTAGCTTTGTCCTTATTTCTGTGAGCCCTTACCTTGCTTATCACATATAACGTTGCCATTTGGCTTTACTTTAGAAAAATGAGACTTCATTTTCCTATAGCCCAAATCTACCTTACCTCTTTTCATATATTCCTCAATATCCGCACATTTTTCTTTTATGCATTCCTCTTTCGCTAATTTACGTTTTCTATTAATTAAATTCCTGAGTTCCCTATATCTTTTCTGTCCAGCTTCTGTGTTAATAATTTTTATTTTCATTCTTTCCTGTATTATGTTAACTATTCCTTCACTTATCCATTCCTTTCTACCTGCCCTTTTCTTCGTGCTGAATACTTCATTTGCTGCTGTAGTCAACCTATCCCTAATTTTCATCCATTCGCTATCTACGTCGTCCCTAGAAGTTCCTTCAAACTACTGCTTCTATTTCTTCTCTTCGTATCTTACCCTTACATCGGCTAATTTTAGCCTATCAACATCTACTCTAACTTGTTTAGATTTCTGTATAAGTTTCTTGAATTTCAACTGAGATTTCAGGACCACTAAGTTGTGGTCACTATCTATATTTGATCCACGGAAACTTTTACAATTCTTAATGTGGTTTTTAAACCTTTCCTTAACTAGTATGTAATCTATCTGATATTTTCCTATAACTCCTTGCATTTTCCACATATATATTCTGCGGTTAGGATTCCTAAAGACTATGTTTGCTACCACTTATTTCTAGCTACTTTGCTACTTTTCTAGCTTATTTCTAATACAAAACTCTACTAATCTATCCCCTCTGTCATTACGTGTTCCTATTCCATGTTCCCCGACCGTTGAACCTTCTTTTCTCTTACCGACATCTGCATTCCAGTCTCCTATTTTAATTAGATCTTCCTGCGCTTTTATATTTGCTAACCTAGATTCAATCTCATCATAAACTGTTTCTATCTCATCATTGTTGTGTCTTGTGGTTGGCATATATACCTGTACTATTACTGTGTCTGTTGGTTTTGTGTCTAACCTCATAGTTATAATTCTGTCACTAACTTGGCAATAACCTGTATGCCCATTATCTGACGCTAAGGTTATTTTTCTGTATTCTCCTGACCACGTATATACCTGATCTTTCCCTCTAAATTCGCTAATTCCTACGATTTCTAATTGAAACCTCTCCATTTCTAATTTCTAATTCTCTAAAAAAGGCAAGGATAAATCCTTGCCTTGCACAGACCAATGAGTGCATATTTTAGCCGTCGCTCTACCGATTTAGCCTAATCCCCCTCATACCAGGTCCGCCTGAAATCTTTCCTATAGACCGGGATCCCATTGTAGGGACCGCTCTATAGGCCAGAGCGTCGTTGCCCCTAGGAGGCACTTGCGGTGCATTGGCACACCATCACACTGTGATGGCCATCGACACCAAATGATTTAATGAATATCAAATTATGCAGTAGGACAATATATATGATTATTTCGAAATACTTTATCTTTAAACCCTAAACTGCACTAAAAATAATACTTACTGCAATATTTGTCTTTAACTCTCCCGAAAGAAGGTCTATTTAAACATGATTCCACCACTGCTATATATGCCATTGCAATTGATGCCTCGGTATTACATAAAACAAAAATTAAATAAAAAAATATATTTCGTAATTACACAAATTGATCGTAATGTTTTAGGTATATGGATTATGATAGTATTAATCTAAGTATTATGATTGTATAGAATATAACCCAAATATCAAAATATAGTTTAATTTATTTGACAATTTATATCAAATTGCAATTTCAATATTTGACAAATATTTCAAATGTGTCAATAGTAAAAAAAATCCCTAAATTTTGAAATTTCGATTTTTCATTTAAAAAGGGCATAAAAGACGCAAATTAGAAAAAATAGTATAAAAAACTCATTTCATAAATCATTCATAACACTCGATGCTACGCACCTCGCTTTCTAAACTTGAACTCGTGCAATAAAACCTGCCTTATGAAATTCGTTCTTTAATATACTATTACAAATTCCCATTTTATTAATACGTATTATAATACAATTTCATTTACAACATCAAATTACTAAGATAGAACCACGTGGATATTTTAATATAATACAGATACATGAATTGCCATATTTAATATGTTTTGTAGCAGTAATGATGGTTAGGTATCATCAGCGAACACCTGAATAACACAGTCTTCATATATTACTTACGTTACGTGAAAATATATTAATAAAAACATAAACCTGCAATGGCTTCAGGTGCCGTATTGTATATATACACAATAATCTATCGAAGATCTCCGCGTGTATTGCATATGTAGTACATGTGTGCATTTTTAGTGGACCCCATACATCTTGATTGTTTTCTAGATGAAATTTACAGATTCAAAGATGACAGAGTGTCGATAAGTTCCCCTACATGCATACGCCTACTGATATAGTACAATGAAATATTTAAATAATGCTATTAAAAATTATCATCATCAAGAAATGTGAGGAATATATTATAATATACAAAATTACCATATTATACAACATATTTTCATAATGCACTGGCGTTACTCTCGTCGCAATTTTATTTTTACACATCGTAAAACTTGCTATGTCCTCTGCTATGTTATAAAATATTAATGAAAGAAAAAATAATGGGTACCTACTAAGAAATATAATAAAATATAAACAGAATAGAACAGAAAGTAAGGGTAGAATAGTCTGGTAGAGATGTACATTTTCGCTGCTTTTATTAATGAATCTGTACATAGATGTGCCCTGAATACGGGTAGATATAGAATAATTTGAACTGAGCCCTCTGATTCCTGATCTCAGCACAGTCTAGGCTATATCGGGACGTACCTTCCCTAGTTGTTATATACATCATACCAATAACGTGTACCGTTCTACCTGTATGTGCTAGCGTTAAGATTTCTATTTTCTATTGATATCTGCAAATAATATACGGCTTACACAAAAAAAATAGATTACCATCAAGGTTATATATAGGGAATATGATATAATATAATGTAATATTTCTAATAGTCTTGCTAATTTTCTAGGAAATCTAAAAGATTTGATTGATTTCAATAAAAAATCGGGTATTTAAACCATCTTGTTCTAGTTGTCCTAAAGTATATATAGGACAAACACGTAGATCCATTGAAACTAGATTTAAGGAGCATTTAGCTCATTTCAGATTAAATGGAAAAGATAAAAATGCTGTCGCCGAGCATATTTTTGAATCAGGTCATCCTATTCAAATTAGTTCACTTAAATTACTTAAAAGTGTTTTGAATCATTCCGAGTTAAATGCTTATGAAAGTATATACATGCATAAATCTAAATCAAATTTAATAAACTTAGATTCAGGCCCAATTTTATCTTGTCTATTTAATTTATTTAATAAGAACTATTTTAAATTTATTTTCGTTTTTATTTTGTTTATTTATTTATTTTTGGTTATTTTAGATTTCACAAATCAATATTTTCGTTAATTGATAATTTGTATTGTTTTAAAGGAGTTGTAGGTCATTATATGCCGTTTTTGGGGTACTTCTGTCATGTTGACTTGTTTGTTTAATGGTATGTCAGTCACGATTCGTGACACACTTATTTTGTTTGATTTTTTTTGTTTGGTTTTGTTTTGTGCTACTGAGGATGGAGGCATAGCCCTTGAAATGTACATCTAGCTACTTAATGCTTGTTACGGTATTTGGGTGATATTCTATATTTGTATATAACCTGTATATAGTTTTAATCAAAACGCCTTTTAATGTAAAATTTAAATGAAATATACACTGCATATATGATTCTGGAAAATAAATAAATAAATATTTGCACACAATTCAAGTACAGTACGATCTCGATAGTGTGAACACGAAAATCCCAAGCTTGTTCACACGAGCGAGGGTGTTCACACTATAGGGGGTGAAAAAAATAGCTAATTATAGCTTATTTTTCTTTATTTGATACATGCATACATCATTAATACAAGATTTATTTAAAAAATGAAGTTATTTTTGTGTGTTTTGGTTTTTTTTGCAGAATTGTAAAGTACAGCTTTTTCATAAACCTTTTTACTACTTAAAATATCTGATATCTCAACATCATTCTGTTGGGTCCACTCTAATGCCACTTTCAATGCTTGAATAGCCTCATCATGTTTTATTTTTGGAAAGTTGGGTTCAAGATCTTCCTCCGAAACATCATCATCGTCATCATCATGCTCACTGTTATCATCCAAGGTTTCAATATTGTCAAAATTCCATTCCGGAACTTCTGATGCAGTATAATGATCAGCATGAATCATTTTCAGTAGTGTTACTGTCTCTGAAATAACTGTTTCTACGTCATCAACTTTCCAGAATTTCTTAAGTTGACTCAATGGCATGTTTTCTTCTTCAGTAAATTCACAACTCTTGGATAATAAGTTACGCCAACATTTTGAAATTGTTTTTGGTGTAATTTTTTCCCAGGCACTGTGTAAATGTATGATGGCATCTTTTAAAGTAAGTTTCTTTAGTTCTTCTCCAATATATTGACTATTTGGCATAATGGAACTTAACAAGCTTTTTCTATAATATAATTTTGTCAACCTTAAAACATTTTGGTCCATCGGCTAGATTAATGGTGTAACATTCAAAGGCATAAACATAACATATATCATCCCATCCTCAGTTTTCAATTCCTCCTCTGGAAGGTGAGATGGTGCGTTTTCCAGAAGAAGAACTGCTTTTTCCGAAAGGCCTTGTTGGCGCAAAAATCTTTTAACCTAAAATTTTAGAAATACCTATCCATGAAAACAATACATATATAATTTTTAAATTCTGCTTACCTCTGGAACGAGGTGTTGAAAGAACCACCTTTTAAAAATTTCTCCAGTCATCCACGCATTTTTTTCTGTTCTTGTAAATTGTGGGATTTTTAAATTTCGAAAACATTGATGATTTTTCGATTTGCCAATCACAAGCTCCTTCAATTTATGCAAGCCCATCGCATTCGCGCAACCCAAAAATGTAAGCCGTTGTTTGACAATTTTCAAACCAGGAGCAATTTTCAAACCAGAATTCCAAATTCCTCGAGTAATTGTGTTCATTTTTCTTTGAAAGGGTCAACAAGTTCTCGTTGAGATGACAGTTTTTCACCAGTAACTTTCAAGAATCGTATTCCATAACGACATTTAAATCGTGGCAAGCACCCATGACTTGCATTAAATTTTATATTACCATTATTGGCAAGATTCAAGCTTGAAAATGAGTTTAGTGCTTTTTACTTCATGATATCACCTGCAACTGGCATATGCCTCTCGCGTTGTGGAAGAAACAACAACATACAATTTCTTTTCTATTCTCAGAAACGTAGATTTTTTCAAAGTACCCATCCTATTTAGTTTTAATATATTACTAATGGCATTGATAACTCGATCCTTCTTCTTATTAATAGCACAAATTGTGGATTTGGCTACACCATATTTCTTGGAAAGAGCGGTTACCATCATTTCATTTTTGTAGTCTTCAACCATTTTTTTTTGCTTTTTGGTACAACGAAAGAAATATTTCGATCTTATTTTTAGTTTTTCCCATTTTTCACTTTTAATCACTAGCCCTAATGCAAACCTCTACAGTGAAATTACAGGCACTTTAGTTAGGTAGGTATGTATACGCTTTACTACCCTATATTGGCCTATCAACTAGGTACTATATGGACTTACACAACAAGTACGGTTTCGCTTGCTTGAATATACTCTGTTCACACTGTCGGGGGCATCGTTGTTCACATTAGCGGGGTCTAATGTAAAAATTACAACAAAATGGATTGTTCACACTACCGAGTTGTTCACAGTAACGAATATTCACACTATCGAGATTGTAGTGTATCAGTAAATATTGGTTATTAATAATTATAATATAATATTTAGAATACTGGATACCTACATTTCTCAAATTTTATTTTATTGTATGGATAAATAAATATCAAAATATCTCTACTCATCGTCCTCATTATAATCACCATCCTCTGATGAGGACTCATTAATGTTGATGAAATCGTCCATTTGAGTTTCAATTCAAGTGCTAAGTAATCTTCTTCTTTCCTTTTGGAGGCGGCGCAAGCTTTCTGCCACAAATCTGCTTCCATAATTTTGAATTGTTCCTCAGCCAGTGTTTTTACATCGGCTAGCTTATAAGTTGTGTTTTTACTTGCCACTCGGTTCTTTATGAACGCCCGTATTCTTTCGATTGGGTTCAATTCTGGATGACACGGTGGCAATCTTATAATATTATGGCCGTGATCTGCAAGTAATTTGTCTATAACATAAACCTTACATTCAGGTTTGTGAAACTTTATTAAGTTGTACAACTCTGGTTTAGTCATACGTTCTATGTAAGGAATCCTGCGTTCATCTATAGGCTATTTTTTTTTAAGTGGCGGGCCCGCCCCTTCTACTGCGCATTACAAATTAAGACTAGTTTATGTATAAGACCAATGATAACAAAAAAAAATGAAAATATACTGGCCACTTCAACACCCCGAAACCTTATGCTCATGAAGTGATGCTCGCCACTGCATTTTTGTCATTTGAGGGTGTGGTCAAAATTACTGCAATGTTGTCATATCGACAGCCAACAAATACAGAGAGTATTATATTAGCATAATTGATCAAAACAAATAATAAATAACTGGAAACTTTTTACTAAATAGTGGACTTTAATCGAAGCTGTATATATTCATACATTAAATATTCTCAATCTGAATTTTGCTATGCAGTTTACAATTTGAGCACTTTGTACTGAAGTTTTTTATTCATATATGGCAACAATGGTACTGGAAGCTCAACCCTTATGCGCAGTAGAGGGTGAATTAGGTCCTCGAAGATATAAAAATTGACATAACCATTTTTGTAATTCTTGTTTCTTCCAAGAAGAATTAGGAGACGGCTCTAGCCCAATGTTATGGTATAAAGGGTTGTCGATAACTATAACGGATTTCTTTCAAATGGATTTCAAATTTTTGTACATACATATTTGACGAAGAATTAGAAATGTGATCCATATAAATAAAATCACTAACACAACAATGAAAACAACAAGAGAAGATAACAACAAAAAAAGAAATAACGGAACAATGGCGATAACAAAACTCAGCTTTATGACATTGATTGCAATGATTTATGCAAAATTAATAGTATTTGCTTCATTTCAAATCTCTACAATGAAATTACAAATATACATTTCTTTCATGCTAATGCCCAAATTAAATCAGTTTTATAAAAAGTGCTAAAACATTATTACACAGTCATCTTATAAAATATTAACCAAATACCGTAACTTAAACCATTAAGTAGCGGTGTTATGATATATAATTATTATCAATAGTATATCAATCACGATTCATGACAGAGGTATTTTATTTAGTTTTTATCTTGTGCTACTGAAGATGGAGGCATTTTTGAATAAAACCAGATTAAAAACAGAATTAGAAGTCATTTACTCGCGTCCGGATTTTTATCAAATAATTGGAGTCACAAATTTCTTTCATTATTGCTACAAAATAATCGCATTGAAACTTTCCTGGAAACTATGAAAATACATAAAATTATTTTAACAACCCCGATGACCACTGTTGAATCAGAGCGTTGTTTTTCAACACTTAAAAGAATCAAGACTTTTTTGCGAAATGCTATGGGTAATGATCGTTTAAACGCGTTGGCGATGATGTGTATTAATAAAAATGTGGTGCGAGATATTTACAATTTTAATGAAAAAGTTTTGGAAAAGTTTATATTAATGAAAGATAGAAGAGTGGAAATCACTTTCAAGAAATGATTGAATTTAATCATTTTAAATCCATTTTAGGTAAGATTTCTCACTATTATGTTATATTTTAAGAAATGCGCCCCCCCCCCATATTGAAATGGCCACTGATGTGATGAGTAATTCATTGAGATTGGATCGAAGATTTCATTTGTTATGCATATAAATCAGTGTAAACGAAATTTTTGGCACAATTTCGCTAAACATATCATGTCTGCCTTTCTTTATCATATTCTATCGGTACTAAGCACTAAGTCATTATCTGACAGAAAAATAAAAGACGCAAAACTGAAACATTGCTATTTTCATTATTATACCAATTCGTTCAGTTTTTTGTAATTCTATTTACTATATACTGTAAACTGTATAACTATATACCTATATACCTATATTTACCATATACTGCATAAATCCTTCTCTACTTAGTTCTTACTGACTTCTTGTAAAATCTGATCTCATATTATCTTCTTTGGATTAGTTTGCACAAAATGATCCATATCAAGAGCAGTCCGTTCTGTTATATGCACTAAAGATTAAAAATAATTTCTTCTGAACGCTAAATCGCTAGTTATATTCCACAAGATAATCGATAAAGGTGAATTTTATAGAATCCTTGAGTAAACTACAGCATACATTAATCCAAGCATCTTTTTACTTTTTGCTATTCAATTTGATACTAGCATATTCTATCAACTTCCATTATTTCAGCCACATTAATATAATTTCAATTTAATATCCTTCATTTGTCACACAGATTATCTATCCTTATGAAAGATGTTATTGGTATACTACCTATATTCAAATATATTTTTGTTGTTTACCACCTCTTTTGCTTAACACCTCACCATCTAAATTTAATTTATCATTCTATCCTCTATTACTACTAATTGCGTGCCAATGCACTGTATATGCCTCCTAACAGCAAGACATGGAACGTCTTGTCTTTAGAGCGGTCCCTGCAAGAGGAATTCTTGTCTACAGGAAACTACGGTTAGCTAAATCTGTGGGGCGGCGGATAAAATATGCATTCATTGCATATTATTGCAAGACAAGGCAGTGTAAAGCAAGAAGAAACCAGTACTGTATCCCTCTGAGGACCCCTCTGAGGATAATGTTATTTTCTAACTAAGTCACCCGAGGTGAATAGAGTGCGTAGTTCAGAGTCTCACCCTGCTAAATTGGCGGTAGATATAAGGGGTGGTTGTGGAGAAACAGATTTTAACGATTAGGTCTGGCATTCTACGTGTCGGAGGGTGGAATATCTGTAGGCTTAATACGATGGAAAAATCAGATTCCTTGAGAATAGAAATGAAGGTGCTTAAATTCGATATTGTAGGGATTAGCAAAGTTTGATGGAAAGAACAGGTAGATACGTGGTCAGGAGAATAACAACCACAGCGTCAGATCGAGGATAGTAAATTCTTATAAATATGGGGTCCGGTAGAAGAAACCGAAATGTATGGTATGGTCAAATTCCTACAAACGCCTGTTTTCCATCGCCTTCCTCTTGCGCGAAGCACTTATTTCTTGCACATGTAACTTTGTTTCCTCAGGGTGATCATGCAATAAAATGCAGGCTTCTGCATTCTGAATTTCTGTACTTTCACCAACTAGGTCATCTGGAGGTCATCTGGGTCATTGTTAATTGGGTAATTGTCACGATCGTTAAATATATGGGAACCTATATCTATGTCTTCTTCTTCAATGTTTGATTTCAATTGGAAATATTATAGGAAACCTTATAGGAATTTACATATACCTTTGTAGGAATTTGACCATAATTAACTCGGGTACCTGAAAATTATAGGATTATGTATACACCCCGCAGATAATAGGCATATGGGTGTAGGTTTTATATTATATACAAAAGGGGATATAGCTTAATTTAGTGATATAATTATAATTATTAAGTTAAACATGATGCCAACAGACACAGTGTTAGTACAGGCATATATGCCAACTACATCTTTAGGTTAATCTAGATTAGAAACAGTGTAAACAATCAGGATAAATTAATTATAATAGGAGATTGGAATACAGATATATGCATATATGCAGATGTGCAGGTATGCAGAATGCAGAAGAATAGAGGAGCAAAAAAATGATAGAACAGCTATATCATGATGTGTTAAGTCTTAGTGTTCTTTCATCAAAGATTGTATGATTTAAGGAATAACAAAGCAGCAGGAGTAAACAGTATATTATACCAGCTTAAATTGCCCAGGAGAAGAAATGCAAAATCGGTTTATAAATTATTTTGCAGAATATATAACGAGGGAGAGATACCGTAGTATCTCCAACGTAATATAATAGTGACAATACCAAAAAAGTAGGAGTTAATTTATGTGGGGACCATTTGAAAAAAAGCATAAAAAGTAGAATGAAAGCCTTTGAAATGTAATGTTATAGGAGGGTGATGAGAATTGGGTGCATGGATCAAATGGCAAATGATTCCGTGTTAGAGTTAGTACAGGAGAAGAGAAGTATTTGTAATGTATTTGTTATAGAACAGAGAGTAGCGGGAAAGAAAGATTGAAGTAGGCCCAGATTAAAGTACGTGGAGAACGTGTGGGATGAATATATATAGGGAAATGAAGAAGTTAACTCAGGAGATATCGGCGTGGCGTGTTATTTCAAATCAATTTCCATGATTAATGACTAAGAATGACTAGATTATAAGAACCACCACGGCGTCGGCGAAGGTTTAGTGGCGGCAGCGTCTCGGCGTCAGTTGATCGTCTCATGGACGTGGTTGTAACTTTAGTTCAAAATACGAGCCAGGTAATATCGACTTTGGTTGAACAGCAGCGTGCTCCGATTCACCCGAACGACCAACTACCAGTAATAATATTTACTGACATTTTAAATCCGGCTTTTAAGACGATGAACTCGGTTAAATGGTGCGAGAAAGTTGACGAATTACGTCGACTTTTC
This sequence comes from Leptodirus hochenwartii, assembly GCA_947310635.1. Taxonomy (NCBI): domain Eukaryota; kingdom Metazoa; phylum Arthropoda; class Insecta; order Coleoptera; family Leiodidae; genus Leptodirus; species Leptodirus hochenwartii. Next base: position 13,513,045 of record OX371180.1, on the reverse strand, counting down.
CTATGGAAGCATGGCACAACCATTTATGCAGCCGTAACGAAGTTACAGGCCTTGCTAAACTATGGTATAAAGGTTTAGATTTCATGCCAATTACTTGGCAGGGTTTTAAAAAGGAGCTTCAATTGGCTTTCCCCCCACCAAAGAATTTCTACCATATGATACAAGAAATGATGCGAAGAACAAAGAGAAGTGATGAAGATTACACCACTTATTACCATGAAAAGCTAGTGTTGCTTAATGCCTGTGATATTGTTGGTGAACGGGCGGCGGCATGTATAATAGGTGGAATCGAGGATGAAATGGTTCAAGTCGGTGCGGAAGCAGGAAACCATTGCAATCCTCAATCATTATTTAGCAATTATTTATGTAAATTAACAAAGAAGCATAGAACTGAATTCAAACATGCGCACAAAGAAGATAAACCTAACTTCAAACCCAGAAAGTTGTATCATATGAAGGGATATTCTAGCGAAATGAAAGGATTTTGTTACAATTGTGGGAAAACTGGACATTTTAGTCGCCGGTGTACACTTCCCAAACCTGTCTGTGGCTATGGCGGAAAACAAGGGCATAAAGAAGGCAGTTGTTTTCAAAAGAAAGGATACCCAAATAAGAAGCAGAGGTAGCAAGAATAGGAGGAGTCCCGCAGGGATGTACACATTCGCCATTATTATTTAACCTGTATATAGAAGATGCAATAAATAAGGTAAAAGAAGAGTATAGTGTAGGTGTGAAAATTCAGAGAGAGGAAATATATATTTTGATGTTCGCCGACGATATAGCTATCATGGTAGAAAGGGAGCAGAATTTAGAACATGTATTAAATGGTATACAGTAAGTAATGACTAGGGATTATAACATGAAAATAAATTTAGGCAAGACCAAAGTGGTGAGGTGTGACAAAAAAGAACGCAAGCGAAAAATGAGGATAAGAATAGGAGATGGATAGAATAGAAGAAGTGTCAGGGCTTTTCTTATTTAGGAAGTAGGATTACAAAGGATAACCGAAGTAATGTAAATATAAAATATAGGATAGCACAGGGTAGGAAGGCATTCGCAAAAAAGGAGCAGATTTTAAGATCAAATATTCACTTGGGTATTAGAAAAAAAATACTGAAGGCATATGTGTGGAGCGTAGCAGTGTACCTGGACGTGGACTAGAGGAAAAGGAGAGAAACGTAAATTAGAAGCAATCGAAATGTGGTGCTACAGAGGATTATCAGGATTGGTTGGGAAGATAAAGTAACTAAATAAAGTAAATGAAGTTGTACTAGAGTTAGTAGGGGAGAAGGGAAGTATTCGGAGAGTATTACAGCACAGGAGAGATGGACTAGTGGATCACATTCTTAGACATGGGCGTACTATGCAATTAATTATAGAAGGTAGAGTAGAGGGAAAGCAAGGAAAAGTAAGTAGTAGGTAGTCCGAGATTGGAGTATGTGGGTCAGATAGTGTGGGATGAATAGCTATGGAGAGATGAAGAAATTAGCTCAGGATAGATCGACAGATGGCGTGCTGTTTCCAACTAATCCTTAGGATTTGAGTACTATTTAACTAACTAAGATTGTACATTGTGGATGATTAAAATCAGTAATACATATTTTCATTTTGTGAAGTGAATCACCATGAAATTGTAGTTAATACAAATATTTATATATGAGAGCTTCCGTTATCATATGTCTTCCGTTATCATTCATTTGAAGGGAAGAGGAAATTTATAGACGAATTGAATTCCACGGTATGTTTTTCTTATTTAAACTGTTTAGTGCGACAGTAGCTCGAAAAAGATTTGTTGAACTATATGAATGTATATGAAAAAAAGTTTCAGGAAGAGAATAAGTGCTGCTTGAGCTGGACCAATTAAAAGTATCTTCTGTTATATTTTTCTATTAATAATAATATTCATATTTTAATCGGATCATAATCATTTTATGTGTATGTCTATATATATATATATATATATATATATATATATATATATATATATATATATATATATATAACTTATTGCGGTGATGAGGTGTGACAAGAAGGAAAAGCGAAAAATGAGGATAAGAATAGGAGATGATAGAATAGAAGAAGTGTCAGACTTTTCTTATTTAGGAAGTAGGATCACAAAGGATAACCGAAGTAAGGTAGATATAAAATGTAGGATAGCACGGGGTAGGATGGCATTCATAGAAAAGGAGAAGATTTTAAGATCTGATTTTAAGATTGACTTGGGTATTAGAAAGAGATTACTGAAGGCATATGTGTGGAGTGTAGCATTGTACGGGTGTGAGGCGTAAACTATAGTAAAAGAAGAGAAACATAAAATAGAATCATTCGAAATGTGGTGCTATAGAAGGATGATGAGGATTTGTTGGGAAGTAAAGTAACAAATGAAACCGTACTAAGTTAGTACAGAGCAGGAGAGATATACTAGTAGGTCACATTCTTAGACATGGGGGTACTATGCAATTAGTTATAGAAGGCAAAGTTGAGGGAAAGCAAGGGAAACGTAGGTGTAGGTATTCCGAGATTGGAGTATGTGGATCAGATAATGGTGGACGTGTGGGATGAATAACTATAGAGAGATGAAGAAGTTAGCTGAGGATAGATCGATAGATGGCGTGCTGTTTGCAACTATTCCTTAAGATTGACGACTATTTAACTAACTAAGATTGTACATTGTGCATGATTAAAATCAGTAATACATATATTAATTTTGTGAAATTAATCACCATGAAATTGTAGTTAATACAAATATTTATATATGAAAGCTTAACTATATGCTGTGATGCACTTCTCTTCCGTTATCATTGATTTGAAGGCAAGAGGAAATTTATAGACGAATTCAATTCCACGGTATGTTTTTCTTATTTAAACTTTTTAGTGCGACAGCAGCTCGAAAAATATTTGTTGAACTATATGAATATATATGAAAAAGTCTCAGGAAGAGCTGCTTGAGCTGGACCAATTAAAAGTATCTTCTGTTATATTTTTCTATTAATAATAATATTCATATTTCAATCGGATCACAATCATTATATATATACACAACTTATTTCTTGCACTCATTTATTGCATAAAATAGGCAAAATATTACAAACCAATATTTCAGCTTTAAGCATGTCGTTCAGACAGTCCACCGTGTGTTCAATACTAGTACAGGTGGTACTACAGATATCCCTTAGTCTTAACTGCTATACTCATCGCGTTAATTTGAAGGCGGCCGCGATGATCCGGCGGACGCGCTGACGGATCATTGTCATCGCCGCATTGAGCTGTTCCATTCCTTGCACGTCTGCGGCACACGCTTTCCTCGAGGTGTTATATTATCATCGCGTATTAAAACCGTTGTAGACGTATATCATACTCACAACATACCTGTATTTACTAAGCTTTGTATTGTAGTACATAGCCCCTGAGTAACATGCGAATACAGACAATGAGAGTGTAAGCTAAGAGAGTATCATGGTCATGGTTTTGTAGTACTATGACTGAATGGCCTCATAATGGGGCGGTCATTGGTACAATTTTGAAAGTAAAAAATAATTTTTGCAATGTGTCTTTAATTGTTGCAATGCAAAATGTCGCTGAGGGTCATGTATTATCAACTTGTTCCTGATAAATTAGAATTCTTCACATTCAATACTTCACGGTGACAATTGCCAAAATTTGAACATGGAAGCTTGCTAAGTGATTGCTCAAAATTAATAATTATTATTAGTCAATTACAAATAATTGATGCTCTTTTTCAAGTTGTATATTAATTAGTATTCTTTACCAATTAGTAACCTAGTATTCTTTAATAGTTTTTAACCGCATTTGATGACGGTTTTATTTCATTTTAACTCTGCCATTCATGGGTATTGACTATACAATTTTTATACAAAAATCTGACACAGTATTATATATGCAAGTGAGGCTTAAATAATTTAAAATGCAAAATTTATTTCAGTTTTTATAACGCAGCATTTTTTCATAGGACCTTAAGTTTCAAGCAATATACTTAAAACCTTATAAGAAGGAACGAGTTTTAGCAAAAGATTAATAAAAATGAGCGAAACAGTTCGTTACATAAACAAAAACACATTATTATAATTATTATTGCCAATTATATTAGGTAATGTATGATATCTACAACATTTACGCAAGAATTTTCTCGATATTGAGTACGCCGAAGTTATTATCTGAACGGTTAGAAGTTAGTTTAGGAAGAATAATGTTTCATGCCACTATTTAAGCTAAATAATAATATACTCTTAACATTCTCGTAGCCCACTTGTTCATAATAACACTCTGATGAACAAACATTCCTACCGCCTGCACTATTAAGAATTACCGCAAGATAGTACAGGATGTAAACAATTTGCAATCAGTCTTAGGACATTCCTAGACATTCCTAGTCCAGTCCTATAGACATTCGCAAATATACCTTTAATTATGACTAAATACGTATAAGCAAAGTCATTGTTTAAAGAAAACCGGAACACCTCTAATTAAATTCTTATCATTTTTATATTTACATATATATTATATTTCTCAAATCTTATATTAATGAGATATAAGTAAATGAGATATTTGTAATTTCTTAGAGGATTGTAAACTACTTTTGCTGCAATTACAAGCTGTTCTATAAGATTATATTATATTCTTAACAAGAGCCTCCTCATTCGGAAATTTTACTTATATTTACAACTTCATTAGTGTTTTTGTTTCATTTTTATAATTTTAGTTTTTCCGTTTATGAGTTTTTTTGCCAAAAAATAGATATTTTTAAAAATTATCACTACGGTGTTAAATTATAATATAGAATATCACCCATTAGTATATATAATATATAATATAATAATATAATATAATATACACAATATAACAGTATATCAAGCACGATTCGTGACAGAGCTATTTTATTTTGTTTTATCTTGTGCTACTGAAGATGGGCGCATAGCGCTTGAAATGTACATCTAGCTACTTAATGCTTGTTACGGTATTTGGGTGATATTCTATGTTATAAAAATAGATCGTTTCAAATTATTATATTTGAGGAAACGACTACTTTCATTCGCTAATAATGAATTAATCGTTTGCATAATAATTATAATATGAAATGAGAAATTCGTGGAGCGCTAAGAACATGAGTGATACTGTCTCATGTGATTGTATGTTGTACTACTATAGTATTATCATAGTATAGGTAGAATATTATATTATGGTGATACGTATAAATAACGTTTGGTTTGAGCATATTTATCGGTATGCTTATGTGGTGATCCCTTCTGGCAACAAGTACCTACCTGTCGTTATTCCGATGTATAGCAACACTAAAAGTACTACTCAATGCCTTTGTCGTGTGCCGCTTCTTGATCAACGGACATCAGAGTATAGACAAGTATAAATCCATATGCGATCGAAAAGTCACCAATCCTCCAGCAACGTATTTCTATAAGAATATACGGACCCATGTACAATCAAAGATAATAGTAAGGGCAGAAATATAGAGGTTGTACGCAGGGTAGGCCATATGAGCTGTGGCATACCAAGCATATATATATATGTGAATAATGAAATGATCTGCGAAATGACGTATAATATAATCGTCACTTACCTTAGTGAAAAAGAAGGTCCTAACGATTTCATTGTACATAAGTGTTCCAATGAGTATAACCAGTATATATAATTACTTGTATAATTGTAAATAATTGTATAGCAATCACGGTGAGTGACAGAGGTATTTTATTTAGTTTTCATTTGTGCTACTGAAGATGGGGGCATAGTCTTCGAAATACACATGCTTTGTGTTACGGTATTTGGGTGATATTCTATACAATTATTTAACACCGTAGTGATAATTTTTAAATGAGTAAATTGCTGTTTTACGATTAATTAATTGTTTCAAAATTTTTAGCTAGTTATAGAAAAATATATTGTAAGAATTGCAATCGACAAAAATAAAGGCACGTTCAAACTGTTCATTCTTCTCAACGAATTTTGAAAATTTGAGTTATTAGCGTTGGTTTTCCAAAAGTTATATCATACGCCACATATGATATAACTTTTGAAATAATAAAAAAATAAAATTTAATAATAAAATTCGTTTAAAAAATAAAATACGCCACGTACAGAGTCGCGTCGTCACCTGCGTTGGCATATGCCGCTCTGTCGGTCGGCTGTGCCAGAAGCTACCCTAGATGTCGTTCACATTTGCAATATTCTAGACTAAATTCCTTATATATCATATATATTTAGTAAGCAGTACTCTTATATTACCTATTAGTAAAATATAGTTACTTATAAAAAAACAATTCAGGTGACTGAAGAAATTAGCAGTATATTGATACACATCACTTAACGCATGTTTTTTAATGTCGTAGAATTTTGGAATTATTCAGATATTGCGTTTTTCTATATCACACAGTTGTATTGAATATCAATTTACGTTTCTCCCACTGATAGACATAGTTGATAAGTGTGTGTTTTTTTAAGGATGGGCGCTGAAGGCTTTCCCAACCTTAGGCTACTACAGTTTGTTCGCTATAAGTTTGCCTCGGGTCGCGCAGATAGCGAAGGGATATTCGGCATTCTCCGTGAAGAGAAGGCTGTTCTTTTCTTCAACTATGTCTATCAATGGCGTTCCCAATACATTTGTCGTTCTTACCATGTTCGTAATATAATTTGGTAACAATTTATCTGTTATCCATTTTCCGTAATTTTCACTGTTCATTTCATGGTGATAGTCTCCACTTTTCATAGCCGACTGAAATATTGTCAAACAATTTGGTACAAAGCCACTTTCACCACCGGCATGAATTATTATTTAACGTTGACCCTTTGAGATATTCGTATGCAGTCCTTCATTGGAATTATCACTCCACGATTTCAACTGAGTATGTCCGGCTTGAATATATGTTTCGTCGATATAAATTATTGATTTTCCTAATTGTCGATAATGTTTAATTAATTGTAAATAATTAATTCGTAAAACTCGAATATCGTGCCTTTCAATTAAAACTTTACCATTATTTTTTGTGCTTCTAAACTTAAATCCTAAATCATGTACAATATGATTAAGGAAGTTTTATGTCCTTCCCATCCTAAGTCACTGTATAATTTTTCACGTAATGTTTTAAGCGTAACTCTTGTATTTTCGATTTTGTGAAAATTATATATTATATTTGGAAAGTCACACTTTTCAAAATCTTCTAAATATCGTATAATCGCCTTTCGAATACGCTTCTTTCATCGTGTAGAAAATTTCGGTTCACTTTCGTTACCTGGAGCTTCACCTTCCTTTATAATTGTAGTTACCGTTCTTATGGACACTTTGGTTGCTGCAGACACTCTTTCCTTTACTTCCTTCGATGACAAATTGCCATCATATTTAAAATATTTATATACATTGAAAATCAATCCCTTGATTGACTATGGATTACTTTACCATTTAAAAGCGAACTCATTTTGGTAGTAAGTTGTTACGTCACTGATAGTACACGGACTGAAGGGTAGTGTCAAGGAATGAATGATTATAGGCGCGTCTTATGCAATAGCAATTGCACTCCCACTATTTTTGGACAATTGCGCATCTCATGGCTAGACAAATTAAACGCGAATAGACAGTACTTTTCCGTATTTTCGGCCACCAATTATTTAGTTTTTGAGCTGTTACCAATGCACACTCAGGGTACATCTGAGTGGCGACGTTTAGGGACGAAGACTTTGCATTAGACATACACATTTAGCAGATCCATGGTCCGGAAGGGATTTTATTTCCAGAAAAAGTCCAGAAATACCCCGAGATGCGAACCCACAACATCTGTGGTGCCAGTCTCACGACTATACTACGGCACCACAGTGCCTCCCTGATAAGTGTTCATGATATTGCTGATACGTGTTCATGATATTGCTGACCGCATTGTCTTGTGTTTCCATTTTAATTGACTTCTCACTGCTGTCAAAAATGTATGTCCCTTCATTCATCGTAAGCACTTCGGTAATCATCCGGATGTTGTTACAACTCATTTATTAAAATTATAAATTTGCACGAGACAAAATTTCCCGTTTCAGTAACCAATTTTTACATCTTTGTTTTCGTTTGCTTAATTTTCCATTTGTATTTTGCACTTTTATTTTCATCGTCATATTTTTTAGTAACAACAAAAATAAATAATCTTTAATTTTTTGACATAATGAAGAGATACATTCAGTTCTCTTTAAAATTTGCAATATAAATAATTCTAATAAATAAATATAAATGAATTTAGGATTTTTACGAAGCAAAACGCTTGGAAAGATGATGTAAAAATAGCCACGTAATCCTTGATGTAACTCCATTTATTGCGGCGGCATTAGCCTTTGACGTTGCTCTGCGTTGCATGGCAGCTACGTGCAAAAGCAAAAAAAGTGTAGAGCGACATAAGCAACCGCTCCAGAAGCACAATATAACGCTACATAGTGAAAATAACGATCAAATTTTTGATTAAAGTACGTAGCATTTTTCATTGTAAATGTCTAGAGCAACTGTAGAAATTTTATCAACTATTTCTATATATACGTGTTCTATGATAAACTATGATGCTGATTCCATCCATATAATTGAAACTGTCGTCCTGTTTATGTTTGGTTCATTAATCAGTCTGTCATGAATTCCACGGATTGGATAGAAACTTCTTCATTTTGCTATAGTTATTCATCATAACGTCTTCCACTAGCTGACTTATATACTATAATCATTGTCTATCTACCCCTTACTTTCCTGCTACTCTACCTTCCATAACTGCTTGCATAATACCATAATGTTTATAAACCACTGGTCTATCTCTCCTATGCTGTAGTATCTTCCAAATATATCCTTTCTCGTCTACCAGCTCTAACACAGCTTCATTTGTACCTACACAATCCTCATCATCCTTTTATAGCACCACAATTGAAATGCTTTATTCCATGTTTCTCTTCTTTTCCTATTGTTCACAATCCACAGTCGTACAACACTACGTTCTATATATGCCTTTAGTAGTCTTCTAAATAATAAAGTCAATATTTAACCTTAAAATCTGTTCCTTTTGTATGTTCATAGGTGTTCATAGGCGTTCATAGGGATGGAAGGCGTTCATAGGCGTTCGCCTTCCATCCCTGTGCTTTCCTACATTTTATATCTACCTTACCTCGGTTATCCCTTGTAATTCTATTTCCTAAATGATACACATCTTATACTTCCCTCTATTCTATCATCTCCTATTCGAACCTTCATCTTGCTTTGCTTCTTCTCGCACCATATCACTTTTTTTATGTTGTATTTATTTTCATGTTATAAATAACTAGTCTTTACTCTCTGCTTATCTTTGCATTTATAATATACTCTCATTAAACCTTATTTAAATGTTTTTTTCTAGATTGATTAAATAACATCGGCGAAAGTGTACATCTCTGCTTGACTCCCTTTTCCTATTCGCTTTATCTTCTGCCCTCTTAGTTTGATGTTGATATAAATTGATAATTATCGTAATATCCTAATAATATATTCCCGTTTCTTTTAAGACTGTAAATATTTTGCCCCAATCTATATTATCGAACGTCTTTTCTAAATCTACGAAAGCTATATTCGTTGATTGTATAGAATATCAACCAAATACCTAAGATAAGTTAGATGCTTTATGTTACGGTACTTGATTGATATTCTTTATAATTATTTAACACCGTTGTAATAAATTAACAATGGCTCTGCGCGTTGCTTGGTTCTAAAAGAACCTTTCTCTTTCATCTCTTCTTCCTAAAACTGACTTAATCTTCTGTTATCCTTTCTTCCTATTCTGCAACATCATAGAAATACTCCTTAGTAATATCTTTCAATCATAAATGAACCACTACTATTATATAGAATATCACCCAAATACCGTAACTCAAAGCATTAAGTAGCCAGATGCGCATTTCGTAGGCTATGCCCCCATCTTCAGTAGCACAAGATAAAAACTAAATAAAATACCTTTGTCACGAATCGTGATTACTATACAATTGAAGATGAAGATGGGGCACAGCCTTCGAAATGCGCATCTAGCTATTTAATGCTTTGGGTTACGGTATTTGGGTGATATTATGTACAATTATTTAACACCGTAATGATAATTTTAAAGCCACTACTATCATAATCACTATGATTACTATACTATGGAAATCTAGTGGTACCTCTTCCATACTTCATATATTCTACAAACTAGCCTATAGAACCTGCACCTTTTCAACTATTATTAATTCTGCTGATATCATATCTACTCCTGTTGCTTTGTTATTCATTAACTCATATAACTCATATTATGCTCAACCAACCTCTCACTTAAGAAGTCTACGAGGTAAGCGCCAGAAATTTCCGGCCCAACACATTTACAAATGTACAATCAGATCGAACGTGTTGTGACAGGTTAGGACAGGTCTTTGTAGGCTGCTATATAAAAATCATACACATACTTGCATTAGTTATACTGCCAAAGGTAATTGAGTAGCACGCGTCAAGAAAATGTCGCATTTAATGAAAATTGAATACCGCGCTGTGATCAAATTTTTAACAAAAGAAGGACTTACACCACACCAAATTAAGCAAAGATTAGATGGCGTGTACGGGGCATTGTCCCCTTCATATTTTACTGTTACGAATGGAGAAAGCGCTTTCGTATGGAACAAGAATCACTAGAAGAGGATTCGCGTGCTGGTCGGCCTGTGCAAGTGTTGACGGAAGAAACATTTGCTATTGTAGAAGATTTAGTACTTAGTGACCGCCGTCTAAAAGTAAAAGAATTAGCTGCAATGTCGAATCTTTCAGAAACAAGTGTGCGTCGCATTCTACATGATCATTTGGAGATGAATAAGGTCAGTGCGAGATGGGTACCTAAACTTCTGTCTTCTGTCCAGCGCCAACGTCGAGTAGAGTGTGCACGATCGTTTTTGGATCGCTATGGAACAAACCCAAATGCACTTTTTGATTCAATAGTGACTGGAGATGAACTATGATGCTTTATTACGATCCTCTATCCAAAAAGGAATCGATGGAGTGGCGGCGATCGGATGAACTACCCCCAAGAAAGGCAAGGGTGACACAATTGACGAAAAAGATCATGGCCACAGTTTTTTGGGATTGCCAAGGAATTATTTTAGTTGATTTAGGGAACGAAATACTACGGTTAACAGAACATATTAAGTTGCATTAATAAATAAATTACGAGTCTGTATTCGCGAAAAGCGCTGTGGAAAACTAACAAAAGGAGTGGGGTTGCTTCATGATAATGCACCAGTTCATACCGCGGTTGTTGCTCAAGCTGTTATACATAGTTGTGGATTCCAAGAAATCGACCAACCCCGTACAGTCCCGATTTAGCCCCCAGCGAGTATTATTTATTTTCTGGTTTAAAAAAGAGCTTCGGAGGCGTCGTTTTAGGAATGATACTGATCTGAAAGCAGCGGTTATGCACCATTTTGAGTGCCAAATTCTAGATTATTTTTTCAAAAGTATAGAATTATTAATTAAGCGGCATATCAAGTGTATTGAAGTTAAAGGTGATTATGTTGAAAAATAATAAAATTTTGTTTCGATATGTTTTTTTCTTCCCTATTGGGGCGGGCATTTCTGGCGCTTACCTCGTATGTTCTAGCTTTGTCTTTATTTTTCTAGTTATCACGTTACTTCTTTGGCCTTACATTCGAGAAATACTTTAGAGCCTTAATTTCTCTATATCCCATATATATCTTTCCACTTCACATACCTTCCTCTCCTGTCATTTTCATCTAAATTAAAAAAATATAAGTTAAATTAATTATGTTAATTTATGGAAAATATCACGACAAAGCGGTAAACAGGATTTTGAACGTTATATAATAGTGGCAAACCGAAATGAGCACCAGAATAAATAAGGTTCATGAACAATATAGAGAATAGGGAGCAGATAGTATAGAATATCACTCAAATTCCGTAACACAAAGCATTTAATAGCTGCACATTTCGAAAGCAATGCCCAGCTTCGGTAGCACAAGATTAAACAAAATAAAATACTATCACTCACAGTAATACAATTTAAGAATTGATTTTTTACAAATATCTTTCATACATTTTCTTGAAAACTATCTAAAAGTATATGTACTTTCTTATTGTTAATTACCTTTTTCTAATCTATCAAAGAATGAGAGTTACATATTACAAATGTTATACAAATTTTATGTATAAAATAATCATGATTATAATTAAAGCAACTTCCTTTAAAATCGAATATACATTTAACAGAACTTCAATGTATATCACACGAACATTATACCTTTAACTAATATGTTTTCATACCCCTGTTTTTCCAATTTAATGTCGTCTAATAAGGACTTCAATATAAATCGCAGGAAATTGAATGTTTGCAGGAAGGCATCGCTGATCCTCCGAGCGTTTCATCGATAAGTCGATTATTGCGTGGAGCAAACAGGAGGGATGATCCAGATGGCAAAAAGGACTACAGTATAGATGGTATTCTAGGTGGTAAGTAAAGTACCATCCTACGGAAATATTACTACGAATTGTAATCCGATATTTGGCGTAATTCCATAGCACAATATCCTTATAACCCTATAGAAGTATGGCATATAGCCATATGAATTTCATATATTTTTACGTAAATATTAAATTTAAAAATCTTAAAGTTGAAGATATTTCTTTGTATTTTAACCTGTGTTTCCAACTCGTAATCAATTATAATGCTTTTATATAGTTTTTCAATTTTTGCTTATGAAAATATTTCCGATTGAAATGAATCGCATGTTTCCCTTGAATTATTACAATATTGTAAATATTATAAAATATTATAATTTTTATATTTTATCGATATTTTAAAGCAAATTAATTAAAATTTTGTCACCCGGAGATATACAATTACATCAACTAGTCCAGCATAAGGATAATGCCATATAAAAGCAAGTAGAAACATGATAAAGAGAATAGAGAAAGTACATCAAATAATGGCATATGCCAACCATATGTCATGTTAATGAGGGAGAAGCAGTTTATGGATTATGAATGAAATAGCAAATATAAAATGTTAAGAAGCTTAATTGTAATAGATAAGTAAATAGATAGATAGTTTATTAACCCATCGATTGACGGAAAAGTACAAAGTACATTGTGGTACAAAGATAATAAAATATTTAAGTATAATCTTAGAACTTAGAATTCAACTATTATTTATGAACACTATAATATATAAAAATAGGACGAACACAGACAGATTAAGAAGTTGTTATAAAAGTTTTATCACATAAGAACTCTTCAATGCTATAATAAGATTTTCTCAGTAGGTGTAATCTTAGTTTTATTTTAAATGATTTATAATTAAACTTTCGAAGAGATCTTGACATCTTGTTATATATAAAATTAGACATGTACATAAAAGAATTCTTATAGAAAATCTAATTTGGCTTGTTGATATATACATTATCAGCGTGTCTCGTGGAATAATTGTGAAGATCGCTAGCTAAAACAGAAGCGTGGCGATACTTATGAGCATGACAACAACTATCCAGCAAATAAATATCAGCAAGTGTGAGTATTTTTAAATCATGAAAAATTGGAAGACAATGTGCTAAAAAAAGGAGCTTTAAACAAATTTCTAACAGCACGTTTTTGTAATATAAATATATTTTGAAAGTGCTCTTTGTAACTATTAGCCCAAAACATAATACCATAGCGTACATGAGATTCAAAAAGAGCGTAATAGACTTTAGTTGCAGATTGTAGCTCTAAATTAGTTCTGATCCTTCTTATAGCATAACAAGCAGAAGAAAGTTTAGGGTGTAAGCAAGTGACGTGGTGAAGCCAGTCTTATAGCTTATAGTTCTTATAGCAGAAGTTTTCTTCGTATTAAGAAATAGTTTATCATAAATAAACCAATACTTTAGAGTATTTAAGTCGGTGTTGATTTTATTAATATACATAAGCAGGTCAGCTATGGGAACACTCCAAATGATTGTTGTGTCATCAGCAAATAAAGTAAATTTACCATAAATTAGTAAATTGCTGATATCATTAATGTATACAACAAATAAACGAGAGCCCAGAACTGATCCTTGGGGAACGCCGCGCTTGGATAAAACTATGGCAGATAATATTTTATTTCCAATACTATCTGTAATTTTAAGTGATTGACTGCGCCCACTCAAATATGATCTAAACCAATCATTGCTAATACCTCGAAAACCATAGTGCATCAGCTTGAGCAGAAGAATATCGTGGTCGACACAGTCAAAAGCTTTTGACAAATCGCAAAACAATGCCATAGATATTTTATGGTCCTTATTAAAGTCATTATAAACAATTTTTAAGAAATTATGGATAGCATCCGAAGTACTTTTATTTGCTTCAATCCCAAATTGCGTCGTTGTAATTATATTAAATGTATCAAATCAAGCTAGCATTCTACGTTTGACTAACGGTTCGATTATTTTTGAAAACGAGGATAATAGTGATATAGGTCTAAAGTTACTAATCGATTGATTGCCACCTTTATGCAACGGAATAACGACAGCATGTTTTAGGAAACTAGGAAATATGTCAGTAGTAAAAGAGTAATTTATATGTAAGGCAAATATTTGAAGAATATTATTAGGGAAAAAACCAAATATTTTCGCAAGTATATTATCGAATCCACTAGAGTTTTAGGAGATTGGAATGCAATAATAGGAAAGGGAAAGGCAGAATCATGGATAGGAAATCATTTCAAATCAAATGTTACCTTTGAGCAGATATTGATAATTTAATAGTTCTTATTTTTTATGATAATATATTTAATTTTTATTATTGGGAAGCCTCGTTATATTCAAGCTAATGATGTATCCTGCATTATGTGTAAGAGGGGTGATGAAAAATATATTTTAGTGTTATAAATTTGAGTATGAAATATGCAAGTAAAGTGCAATAACTTTTCGAAATATATATTTTTTCAAGCATGCATTGTGTCATCTAGCCCAGGGCTTCTCAAACTTGCCCACATGGCGACCCATTCTACCCGAGCAAATATTTTCGCGGCCCTGGGTATAGAGGTATATAAACTAAGAATACGAATTAACACATTTGCTGATAATAAATCATAGAGATATTTTATTCGAAAACAATTCTTTGGTATATATACGAATATAATTTTACCATGTATTAAGGACAAAGCCAAATATTCATAATAATGAGCTGGGTGTGCTTGTTTACTTTTATATAAAGACTTAAATTTTGGATGAATATTTGATACTGCAGGACGTAGAGCTTCTTCAACGTTTTGCAGAGTTGACCGATTTTTTGATTTTATGCTGAAAATGCCGCGTCGCATAAATACGTAGTACAAAATTTTAGAAGTATGTTTAGGGCCATTGCAGAAAGTGTTGGAAATTCTGTTCTAATCCCCAGCCAAAATTCATTTAACGATTTTTTGGAAAACTCAAGTTTTGAACCTATGTCGCTCGATAACTCGACAAATTCTTCTTGAGCGTTTAATGGTAAATGACTGACATTAATCATTTCAATTGACTCTATTGCATTCAATTGATTCAATAAACTCATTTATATAATCTTACTTACTGCAAAGGAAAATGTATGTTAGTTATGGTGATACAAATTCCACCTATCATGATATAAGATTGGGGGTAGGACAAGGCTCAATACTTGATCCTCTCCTATTCATACTTTTCACAAATGATTTGGTATCACATGTAACGGATGGTGAAATCTTCCTTTATGCTGACGATACCATCATAGTTGTGAAGTTTACCAATATCCTAGACTTAAGTATAAACGTAAATTCCATCATGAAAAAGTTTGAGACTTGGTGCAACAAAAACAATCTCGTTATTTACCTAAATAAAACGGTCTTAATGAGATTTCGCAACAAAATTACCACACCAGTTAATCTGGATGTATCTTATACTTTAAGTAGTGAAACCAATTTCCTTGGTACTGTGGTGGATGAATTTCTAAATTGGAGTCCTCCCATAGATTGTGGCAGCAAAAAATTAGCAAGCGCATCATATGCCATCTTAAACTTACGTGAGGAATTTTCATCTGCCATCTTGTTATCTGTTTATTATTCCTTAGCTTCTTGTGTAAAAAACTACAATATAATTACTGTGACAACAGTGGCGTCTCTTGACATTTCAATCGAGGAGGGCGCATTTCTTAAAAAATAACATTGAACAGTATAATGCAGTATAATGCATATAATGTATAATGTATAATGTATAATGTATAACAGTATAATGCATATATCGCATAAACACTCACTAAAAATAAAAGCGGCGAATACATCTCTAATGATATTTGGTAATAGGAAAAATTTTAATCTGTATAAAAAATTACATCAAATTGCAACTTGAACATATTGAACTTATTCCAGTAAAATCAGCAAGAAATTTAGGTTTAATTATTAATCAAGATTTGAGTTTTCGAGATCATGTTTCTAAGCTAAATTCCAGAACCTAATTATCACTTAAGCAAATTTATAACAATAGAAGATATTTAACCACGGATATGAAAATCCTGCTTTGTGAAACTATGGTGCTGTCACATTATAATTACTGTGACGTCATTTACGGACCCTGTCTAGAACAATTGATTAACAAATAGATACAATACATGCAGAACAATTGTTTACGTTTAATTTACGGTATAAGGTGCAGGGACCACATATCGCACACGCTAAAATCAGCTGGGTGGTTAAATATGGTTAATTTTTGGTCTTGCATTTAAATACCTTCTATTTGAATATATTACAAAAAAAATGCCCGCCTTATCTTTACGATCTGATTAATTTTAGAACGGATATTCATCATTTGAATATTCGAAATAAAGGCCTATTGACCATACCACATCGTAAAACTGAAAGCTTCAAAAAAGCCTTTATATAGAGCTTAATAAAAACAATCAATTCGATTCCACTGAATAATAGAATATTAACTGTCACAACTTTTAAGAAGAAATAGTTTATAATTTTAAAATCCGTTCAAGACCAATAAGCTATAATTTTGCAATAACTTTGCTAAGTACATGGTATTATGTTAATTTTAATTTAATTATTTCAATGTTACATGAGTGAATAATTATTTGTATCCACTGTAATTATGTACTCCACTACAGTGTTGTGAAGAAGACCAAAGGTGAAACATGTTCTGCATACTTCACCAATTTGGTCACAATCCTTTTGGTGATTTATTTCCTAAAAAGTCTATTATTATGTTGTTTTTTTGTATGTTATTGTCACCAGTAAGGAGAATTATAATAATAACATAATAGTAAGAAATCTTACCTAAAATGGATGCAAAATGATTAAATTCTTGAAAGTGGTATTCCGCTCTTCTATACTTCATTGATATAAACACTCCTTGCTCAAGTTTGCGATAAATTTAATTCAGGCAATGGCCTACCTAATTCTTTAATTTTTAGTATGTTCTCAAGAGAAAGTCTACAAAACTCTATTTTCAATAAAGAACTAACACTATTCATTTTTATTAAATTATTTCTATTAAACATATTCTTGGAGAAAATATTTTTACACAGAACAATGCAACTGTCTTATCTGGCTATTGTATATCAATTTTCGTATATACTACACTAGGCTTCTCTGTTCGGACGCTAAAGAATTGCGACCTGGAATAGCTTAAAACAACGATATATTCTTAGCTGTAGAAGCAGCGTGAAGTCACGTTGCTATAGCAACCCAGGCCGCTAGTTTGTGTGCGACTAATACGATACGCGAACCAAAGAAACAGATGATATACTGCATACGGTCGCTGTCACTCTACCGCTTGCAACAGATAGGATGAGTGCATCTGCACTTAACTCATACTTGCTCGCCGCCACACCGTTTTGTGTTTAGTGCTATTGCAACGCTAGCTTTATCTTTTAGGAAAAATAATGCCGAGATAAAATATCGCAACACAATTATATATCTACGGTGATAACTGCCACTGTGTGACAATCATGTGAAATTAAGATATTTTTTGTCTTACAAAAACGAATAATACGAAATACATTTGGCCTGTCCTACCGCCAATCTTGCAGAGATACCTTCCTAGATAACAACATCCTAACGGTGACCTCAATATATTTATACAAAATTTTATCTTATGTATATTCCAATCCAACCATTCTTACGACAAAAGAAATGTACGTGCGATATACATAAACAAATAGTCATTAACTAATAGTAAAGTATATCAACCAAATACCGTAATTTACAGTATTAAGTAACTAGATGCGCATTTCGAAGGTTATGCCCCCATCTTCAGTAGCACAAGGTAAAAACTAAATAAAATACCTCTGTCACGAATCGTGATTGATATACAATTAAATAAATAAGTAAATATGACAGAAGTATTTCAAAAATGGCATATAATACGACCTATAAATCTTTTAAAAGAAATATAAATTAATAATTAACGAAACTAACAAGTAACAACAATAAACATTGGTTTGTCAAATCTAAAATGACCAAAAATAAAAAAATAAAAAATAAATTTAAAATAGATCTTATTAAATAAATTAAATAGAGAAGATGAAATTGGGCCTGAATCTAAATTCATTAAATTTGGTTTAGATTTATGCATATATATATACTTTCATAAGCATTTAACTCAGAAAAATTCAAATTAAGTCATTTAAGTTAATTTATTGTTTAAATCCTAATTGCTAATTTATTTATGAGTTATTTTGAAACTAAATTAAAGGAAACTGTAATTTATTTTCCTAGAGTTTGGATTAGATATGTAGATGACATCTTTGCGAGTTTTATACTGAAAAATCTAATATTGATTATTTTGTTAATGTATTAAATTCTAAATTTCCTTCAATTAAATTTACTTATGAAATCGAAAATAATTTTAAGTTTAATAAGTTTTAGTCATTAGAAATATTTTTTTATTATTATCATCCCTATTGACCATGATTAAAATTGTTCAGTGCATACGCTACCGTACTAATATTAATCAAATAAAGCTATTTATCTATGAATATTGTATGTACTTTACCACTCTAAACTTTATACTTGAGTTATTTTATCTTAACTACGCCACTGTCTTCGTCAGTGGCATAGATAAAGTGGAAAAAAAGATCGTGAATCTTTTATTCCAAAGTTGCATTAAAGTTAAATGTATCAATGAATTTCTGTTTGTAGATTTTGACACTTTGATCCATGATACGAATAAAAGAGAAATAGGAGAAAGATTTTATTTTTGAAAATGTAATTAATAAATGAATATCTTCGTGTACGCTAATCCGGCTATTAAATGAGTGGTGCGGTGTTGATGAGTTTCCGCTGGAGTGTATCAAGTTACCAAGTTGTTTTGGCGGCACTTTGTCTAGCCATACTCGTTTCCAACACAAATGCGCTCCGGTACCTAATAGCACGTACATACCGAAATGCCTTATGAATCAGATTGTGGTGTGTACTGCCTTAACGACACCTTCATAAGGTTCAAAGCAATGAATATATTTATTAGACTTGTTATTAAATTAATTTTGATTGCCGATCTATTAAATGATGTAATGGTATAAAATATGTGCTCTTGGGTTTATTTATTTATTTAATAGGAATGCATTTGTCTGTATTACAAAATTCAATATTACTTCCAATTATAATATAGTAAAATTTATTAATTAGATTAACTAATATAAATAAATGCACCGAAGAAAGCTTATCCAATAAAATTGTGCCTATGCTATATATCATATGCGAATATGTTTTTTTTATTAATATATTATACTTAGGTACAATTTATAAAGAAATTTAGTCAAGTTATATATGAGAATAACTCAAAACAATTTAATTAGCGGTTATAAAATTTACCGGTAACAATCATGATTTTATATTACCGCTAAAATATTTTACGAAACAAAATGGAATTATATTTAAAAACGTCAAAATATATATATAATGAAAAAATATTTTTGAAGAAATTGCACAATACTAATTATCATTAAATGTATTTTATTCATCATTAGATATATTCTACTAAAAAAAATCATGAATAAGATTGAAGAACAATCCCAGCTTAATATTTGTTAGATCAATGTAAAATCAAAATCGACATTTATAAACATTTGAAAATACTAATACCGGTAATAATTTATTTTATCACAGGAAAATGCCGATAGTGGTAAAAACATCTTTACCTGTAAATCTATATACATTTTTACACTATCGAACACGAATATGGACAATGTTCTACAATTGGTGAGATATGTGAGCCAAATGGTAATAGTACCGTCACAGCTAATGTTTCGTATTCGTAGTGATATGAGGTTGTGCTGTAGCCAATGGTCTGTGAATTAGTTTAATATGTGTACAGGATCAAATGGACCAGACCATGCTTTCCTTTTCATTTATACCGTCTACCACATGCATATATAATTCTAACGATCTAATATGCAAACAGTCGCAAAAACAACATACCACATCATTTAAACAACAGAAAATATTAACTTTAATTACGATAAAATTCGAAAAAACATTTAAAATATAAATATTATATCATATTGTTATAGCAGCTTAGTGAATAAGTCTTTACCACAAGACCGATGATATTATTAAATTGCGCTATTGCTGTAAAATAATCGGGACATATGCAGTAAATAAATAAAGGAACAGTGAGAAAATTGTGGTTGCTGTTGTAGGTTTCCGAAAATCTTCCAGTATGTTAAAGTAACTTTGTTGGTGTTGGAACATATATAAAATATTGCTGATTGTTGCGTCTTTCCAGTAGCGATGTGTAGTTCACTCGCGAACCGTTCACTCTGAACGGTTCAATCAAATGTGACGATGTTTTGCAACGACCTATAGGTCACTATGACCTAGTTCGTGAACTATGACATGGTGCACGGTGTACGTATTGATGTACTTGTACTAGGTCCTGAACCCGTCGTCTACTAAACCGTTCATGAATCACAACAACTTGTAAACGATGCAGTATAGTATACATTACATATACAGTACTAACATTTATTTAGTGATAAAGTGTGTTGGTGAACGGAACGAAATAGGAAACTCGATGCAATATTGCAACAGCAGCATTGCCGAGCTGAGTCACAATTTATATGTTGGTATCAGATTTCATTTGGAATAATATTATTCATATATTCGCAAGATTAAATATGTTCTTAAATATGTCATACCATAGCAAATTTTGGCAATAATGCAAAAATAAACATCTAAATCTTATGGTTCTTTTATTTCATACTGAGTGCAATGCATCACTTAATATCAAATCAAAGCTTTGAAGTTTGAACAGAGAAGATTCGGAATAGAAAATATAAATTACAACGCCAAACAAAACGATTCTATGCAGTTCATTTTCTTATAGTTTGTACATTTAATTTTCAAGTGTTAGTAAAGTAGTAAACATTTTCATCAGTAACTGCCAATAAGTATTTTAGAACATCATATAAATAATCGTGAGTACCTAGAGAAGATTATATTTCCTTATATATATGTTTTGTATAAATTATAAACATTGTTGTCTTTTCTTCCTCATTCCTAATTCAAAATAAGTATTGTAATATTTCAATTTATTTATTTTTTACTATTTAATATTTTTATATTGAAAAAAAGAGATTATTTTCAGCATGCGCATGTATTTCATATAGGTCATGAACTAGTTCATTTTTAAAAGATGTAGTAGTTCACGACCTATAATTCGTGAACGGTACATTGAAATGAACTACGAACTAGGTCTTCAAAGTGACCTACAGTTTGCCATCTCTACTTTCCAGTTGAGTAGGAAGACGTAAAGGATAATGGCATAAGACTAAACACGTCTGCGTTGAAACTGATTGTTGTTAAGATGGAGAGAGATTTTCGCTGTTAGTCGCGAGCAGTATTCATAAGCTGATATCTGAATGAAATTTTGAAGTTACCCATAACTTTTACTTCAAGCTGTTAAAAACTGTAAACAGCTTATTGACTCCTCCCTTGAAACTTAGTTGTACCCAAATATCTCTTTCAATTTTAATTTTTCTCAAAAAGATGTAAGCTGCAGCTAGGTTAGCGACATCTTCAATAAATGATATTACTTCGGGTACACTTTGTTCCTGCAAACAATTTGAAACTAAACTAATAAAAACGTAACTGAGTTTTGCTAACTGGCTAGCGATGTGTAGTTCACTCGCGAACTGTTCACTCTGAACGGTTCAATCAAATGACCGGCGTATAGGTCACTATGACCTAGTTCGTGAACCATGAACTACATGGTGCACGGTGTACGTATTGATGTACTTGTACTAGGTCCTGAACCCGTCGTGTACTAAACCGTTCATGAATAATCACAACGGCTAGTAAACGATGTAGTATAGTATACATTACATATACAGTACCAATAGCAGTACTAACATTTATGTGATAAAGTGTGTTGGTGAACGGAACGAAATTATATTTCCTTATATATATATATATATATATGTTTTGTATAAATTACAAACATTGTTGTTTTTTCATCCTCATTTTTAATTCAAAATAGGTATTGAAATATTTCAATTTATTTATTTTTTACTATTTAATATTTTTATATTGAGAAAAAAGGAGATTATTTTCAGTATGTGCATGTATTTCATATAGGTCGTGAACTAGTTCATTTAAAAAAGTTGTTAGTAGTTCACGACCTATAGTTCGTGAACGGTACATTAAAATGAACTATGAACTATGAACTATAGTTTGCCATCGCTATAACTGGCTACTTCGGCGGAATTGCTCAGATTGTATTTATGTACTAACATTTGTACTAACATTTATGTGATAAAGTGTGTTGGTGAACGGAACATTGGTGTTACCTAAAGTTGCTAAATTTTGGGTTAAGGAGCAGTTACTGTAACAAAAAAATTCTCATTTTTCTTTTGGTGGATACGTACTTTCAGAAATACAAGAAATACTGATGACTATCGCTAAATCCTTGTAATAATTAAAACATATAGAAATATCCTTAAATACCGATAATAGATATAAATAATAAGAAAGTACTAGAAGCAACATCCATTATTTTATTAAATTATAGTAAATATAAGTATTATTATAAAAATATTGTTCTAAATATACTATAATATTATATAATATGATATTAATTTTAATATAATATTTAAAAAACCATAAGTGGAGAAAAGGGTGAAACAATCTTGAATGTGCACATACTGTACAAAATTCGTTATTTTCGAAATATTGCAACTGACACCATAATCAAAAGTAACTGTTTTGCAAAAAAAATATAGAATATAGCTATTTTCATATTGACATTTTAATCAGTTGTATAGCAATCACGGTGAGTGACAGAGGTATTTTATTTAAGTTTTTGTCTTGTGCTACTAAAGATGGGGGCATAGCCTTCGAAATACGCACCTTGTTATTAAATGATTTGAGTTACGTTATTTCGGTCATACAAGTAGATCTTAAAAATAAAAATAATATATTTCGTTATTTCAGATTTTGGATTTATTTTGTATTTAACAGCAAAATCATTTCTTGTAATTACTAAAATTACATTTTTAATTGGTGTTATCTTCTATTAATTGCGAAAAATATATATAGAGTATTACATGTTTGAAAAACTTTTATTGAGGGACCGGTTTCGAGAGTTAAAAATTCTCGTCATCTGCCTAGTTTTTTAAAAGTGAATAATGAACATCGAAATAAATATTTTAATTGGCGTGGTTGGTGAATATAATATTTCCTTCAAAATATTCAATATCTTCTAAACAAAAAGAATAATATGAACGTAAAATAAGATTTACGTATCATATGAATTGAAAAGTGATCTTCAGTAGCATTTGAAGAGCATAAGACTCATCCTGTATACCGCGTGTAGAATATAATTGTACATAAGCGTGTGAAAACGTATCTGCCGCAAAATTTACTGCCCATAGTTTATGTCCTTTTTATTAGCTCGGCATGTAGAGGACCATTACCGAATTGTTCGCTCAAGTTAAATATCATATACCTATAGTCGTCGTTTCGTGTAGCAGTGCCAAACCTTTTTAGCCTACATACCCCGTTTGGCGAATACAAATTTTACGTACCCGTTGGAATTTAAAATATGTATTTTAAGAAATTGCTTGTATCGTGATACAATCTCCACTTACAGAGTAACTAAGTCTCATTGTTTAATTTTATAACAAGATTTTATATAATATAGAATATCACCCAAATACCGTAACAAGCATTAAGTAGCTAGATGTACATTTCAAGCGCTATGCGCCCATCTAGCTACTTAATGTTAATAGTAATATAGTTAATAGCTACATATTGAAATGTACATCTAGCTACTTAATGCTTCTTACGGTATTTGGGTGATATTCTATACTATAATTTAACACCATAGTGATAATTAAAAAAAAAGATTTTATATGTTTGCCGTTAGAATATCAAATATTGTAAATAATATACTTTATTATTTGTATTATACTAATATATTTTTAAATTTAAAAAATTCTCATATTTGCAAAAAAAACCTTGTACATTTCATTATGATTTACATAGGATTTGTCATATTAGGAGACTGGATAGAATAAAATTAAAACATCAAAGTGGCTAACAAAAAAATTGTCGTAAGGGTCGTAAAAAATTATGTCATATGCATATACAAATCTTCAATATACAAGTCATATATATAACATAAAATCTTGTTCTTCCTTACGGTCTTAAATAAATGTTTAGAATATCACCCAAATACCGTAACTCAAAGCACTTAAAGCAAGATGCGCATTTCGGATGCTATGCCCATCTATTCAATTGTATAGCAATCACAGTTAGTTACAAAGGTAATTTATAAATTCGTTTTATCTTATGAGAATAAAGATGACGGCATAGCCTTCAAAATGCGCATATAGCTAATAAATGCTTTGTATTATATTATAGGATTTGAAGTAGTAAACCTTTGTATTATGGTATTTTAGGTGATACATACAATTATTCTATAGTGAACGATTTTACTTCAAGATAAAGATTTCACCTGTACAAAAAGCATACAAATTCCTAGACAATACATATGAGATATAAATATTTTTATTTTCTACGCATAAATATTAACCACAAATAGGTAATTATATCAATATAGTTACAACCTATTGCTCCTGTTAATTACTATTACTTTTGCGTAGAGGGGGCGGTTTTGGTAACGTTCACATTATCACATATTCTTGTTTTTTATTCACCTCTTTTATTATATATAAGGTTTGTTCAGTTTATTTCATAGCTATCATAGAAGGGAGGGAGCAGAATTTAAACTATGTATTATATGGCATACAACTATGGATTATAATATGAAAAAAAAAGAATTTAAGCATTAGTGTATTTTTAACATTAGAAAATAATATTAATTAATTTAATAGAAACTTCTTAAATTCTATTTAAATCAAATTATATTCTATTACGTAGAACTAAGTTTTTACGGATAGATAGATAGATAGATAGATAGATAGATAGATAGATAGATAGATAGATAGATAGATAGATAGATAGATAGATAGATAGATAGATAGATAGATAGATAGATAGATAGATAGATAGATAGATAGATAGATAGATAGATAGATAGATAGATAGATAGATAGATAGATAGATAGATAGATAGATAGATAGATAGATAGATAGATAGATAGATAGATAGATAGATAGATAGATAGATAGATAGATAGATAGATAGATAGATAGATAGATAGATAGATAGATAGATAGATAGATAGATAGATAGATAGATAGATAGATAGATAGATAGATAGATAGATAGATAGATAGATAGATAGATAGATAGATAGATAGATAGATAGATAGATAGATAGATAGATAGATAGATAGATAGATAGATAGATAGATAGATAGATAGATAGATAGATAGATAGATAGATAGATAGATAGATAGATAGATAGATAGATAGATAGATAGATAGATAGATAGATAGATAGATAGATAGATAGATAGATAGATAGATAGATAGATAGATAGATAGATAGATAGATAGATAGATAGATAGATAGATAGATAGATAGATAGATAGATAGATAGATAGATAGATAGATAGATAGATAGATAGATAGATAGATAGATAGATAGATAGATAGATAGATAGATAGATAGATAGATAGATAGATAGATAGATAGATAGATAGATAGATAGATAGATAGATAGATAGATAGATAGATAGATAGATAGATAGATAGATAGATAGATAGATAGATAGATAGATAGATAGATAGATAGATAGATAGATAGATAGATAGATAGATAGATAGATAGATAGATAGATAGATAGATAGATAGATAGATAGATAGATAGATAGATAGATAGATAGATAGATAGATAGATAGATAGATAGATAGATAGATAGATAGATAGATAGATAGATAGATAGATAGATAGATAGATAGATAGATAGATAGATAGATAGATAGATAGATAGATAGATAGATAGATAGATAGATAGATAGATAGATAGATAGATAGATAGATAGATAGATAGATAGATAGATAGATAGATAGATAGATAGATAGATAGATAGATAGATAGATAGATAGATAGATAGATAGATAGATAGATAGATAGATAGATAGATAGATAGATAGATAGATAGATAGATAGATAGATAGATAGATAGATAGATAGATAGATAGATAGATAGATAGATAGATAGATAGATAGATAGATAGATAGATAGATAGATAGATAGATAGATAGATAGATAGATAGATAGATAGATAGATAGATAGATAGATAGATAGATAGATAGATAGATAGATAGATAGATAGATAGATAGATAGATAGATAGATAGATAGATAGATACACACCTATATAATATATATTGCCCGTAAATTTCCTCTGACCGATATTGCTGATTTTTTCCATGCTTTCAGTTGCCGCCGCAGTAATCAACGTCACTATAGTTTCACTCTTTCATTCTGTTCGTCCTCTAATGTAATTCCGTCGTCTTCAACAACAAAACTATCTTAATAATATTTCTGTCTCATGTTAGTTAGCAGTCTGAAAAAGTATAGTTCTTTCATTCCATTGAAAATCGATATTACACCGCAATTTTATACTTGTTTTAATGATTGGCTTAAGACGCCTACTATTTTTAAATATAAAATTATGAATGATTTGGAAAATTATCGTCGATCTAATAGTATATTGCGAATTATATGTTAATAATATTAGTACGTAAAGCTATAAATTTTCTTATTTTTACAGAGGGTTACTATTCCAGTTATATTTGAGGAAATGTGAATCAAAACAAAAATTAAAACTATGCTTTTGTATTATATATTTGATATACTTATTTATGAGAACTTCTGCGAATAAAAAAATTTAAATCAACTTAATCGCATTTAAATAGAATTTTTAAAGAAGAACCGAGTGCATAAATTATACTTTATTTTGGATGAAAGGATGAATATAGAATAAATAGTCACCTATTCGCCAAACCATCATATCGCTTTATTATTTTAATTTTATTTTTTTAATCACGATTTGTGACAGAGGTATTCTATTTAGTTTTTATCTTGTGTTATTGAAATAGCCTTCGAAATGCGCATCTATCTACTTAATGCTTTAAGTTACGGTTTTTGGGTGATATTCTGTACTAATATTTAACACCGTAGTGATCATTTTTTAAATAGTCTGTACTGTTTCTAAAACATTTTAGTAAATATCCGATTATGCGGTTAAGAATCTTGCATATGTTCTTTTCTTATATAGATATATACTTTTTATGTTCACTATCCTAATGTCTTCTACTAGTCAATAGCTGCGTACAATAAATCTATTAATACATATATAACTTCAAAGGATCTCAAAACAAAGGACATAATATTTTATATATCACATTTTAAGTGATGCTCCCCAAACATCTGATGAAGTATGTGTATCTATATAATATATCATAAAGAAATTTCTAGAAAATACAGTCAAATTTTATTAATTTTTGAAAATCTTAAATAATAGCAACACAATATAAAATGAATAATGGTGTAATTTTTTTCTGAGAAAAAATTCTATCAAAATCGAATTATAATTTAACACATAAATAATAAAGTAAATATAAATAATTAGCTGTAATTATATAACACATAGTAACTACTATTATATAAACTAATATTGACTTAATTGATAGTATTTTTAATGACAGGAATGTACCATGACAGTATTTTTAAGCGAAAAGTAAAAGGAAAGGAGGAGGTAGGTTTGGTAGATCCGGATTAAGTCATATAAAACAGGACGTTAGGATAAATGGTGTACTGTTCTCAAATAACAATTGCGGACTAACTGACTCAAACTCTCGCTTATCAAAATTCTGGATACACCACTGCCAGGTACTACTCAAAAAAGCACGAATTTTGATTAAACGATACAACCAAGTGTCGTACGCATCTCCACATTTTATATATTTAGAAAGAATACAGCCAGAAAGGATACTAGTCATTTCAATTCGTATTGAATTTTAAGATACATTTTGTCAAGGGAACTAGCGATGGCAAACTGTAGGTCACTTTGAGGACCTAGTTCGTAGTTCGTAGTTCATTTCAATGTACCGTTCACGAACTATAGGTCGTGAACTACTACATCTTTTAAAAATGAACTAGTTCACGACCTATATGAAATACATGCACATACTGAAAATAATCTCTTTTTTCTCAATATAAAAATTTTAAATAGTAAAAAATAAATAAATTGAAATATTACAATACTTACTTTGAATTGGGAATGAGGAAGAAAAGACAACAATGTTTATAATTTATACAAAACATATAAGGAAATATAATCTTCTCTTGGTACTCACGATTATTTATATGAAGTACTAAAATACTTATTGGTAGTTACTGATGAAAATGTTTACTACTTTACTAACACTTGAAAATTAAATGTACAAACTATAATAAAATGAACTAGATAGAATCGTTTTGTTTGGCGTTATAATTTATATTTTCTATTCTGAATCTTCTCTGTTCAAACTTCAAAGCTTTAATTTGATATTAAGTGATTGCATTGTACTCAGTATGAAATAGAGGAACTATAAGATTTAGATGTTTATTTTTGCATTATTGCAAAAATTTGCTATGGCATGAACATATTTAATCTTGCGAATATATTAATTATATTATTCCAAATGAAATCCGATACCAACATATAAATTGTGACTCAGCTCGGCAATGCTGCTGTTGCAATATTGCATCGAGTTTCCTATTTCGTTCCGTTCACCAACACACTTTATCACTAAATAAATGTTAGTACTGTATATGTAATGTATACTATACTGCATCGTTTACGAGTCGTTGTGATTCATGAACGGTTTAGTACACGACGGGTTCAGGACCTAGTACAACAAGTACATCAATACGTACACCGTGCACCATGTAGTTTATAGTTCACGAACTAGGTCATAGTGACCTATACGTCGTTGCATAACATCGTCACATTTGATTGAAACGTTCAGAGTGAACAGTTCACGAGTGAACTACACATCGCTAAAAGGAACATAAATTACACTGTTTTTTTTTTTATAAAACAACGATTCCCTTTGGAAACAACGTCGAGAATAATTAGTCGTCAAAACTGAAATGACTGAAATGGCCCAAGTTGCATTCTGATGATTATTTTCTGAATAAACATATCAAATTTTCATTTGATAATTTGCTAGGGAGGCTTAAATTCTTTCATAATTAAAATCAGCTCCTTTTACAACGAAATATATAAATTAAAATCTAAATAATTTAGTGTTTACAAAAAAAATACAAAAAGAAAATTTGTTACGTACTAGAAAAAAGTAGTAGTAAAAAGAAAGAGGGTAGGAAAGGTAACTTACATAGCTTTTGTAGACTTAGAAAAGGCATTTGACAATGTAGATTGGGACATAATGTTTAGAATTTTAAAAGAAACGGGTATAGATTATAAGGATAGGAGAATAATTTTTAATTTAAATAAACACCAAACTGCCTTAGTTAGAATTGAGGGGGAAGAAGAGGTAGCAAAAATAGGGAAGGGAGTTCGGCAGGGATGTACACTTTCACCGTTATTATTTAATCTCTATATAGAAGATGCAATAAACAAAGTAAAAGAAGAATATAGTGTAGGTGTGAATGTACAGGGAGAGAAAATATATATGCTGAGATTCGCCGACGATATAGTTATATTGGAAGAAAGCAAAAAGAATTTAGAAAGGGTATTGAATGATATGCAGGCAGTATTGACTAGGGATTTTAACATGAAAATAAATATAGGTAAAACTAAAGTGATGAGGTGTGACAAAAAGGAATGCAGTAGAAAAATGAGGATCTCAATAGGAGATAATAGAATCGAAGAAGTGTCAGATTTTTGTTATTTAGGCAGTAGAATCACAAAAGATAATCGAAGCAAGGTAGATATAAAGTGTAGGATAGCACAGGGTAGGAAGGCATTCGTAGAAAAAGAACAGATTTTAAGATCAAATATTGACTTGGGTATTAGAAAAAGATTACTGAAGGTATATGTTTGGAGTGTAGCACTGTACGGGTGTGAGGCGTGGAATATAGGAAAGGAAGAGAAGCGTAGATTAGAAGCACTTGAAATGTGGTGTTATAGGAGGATGATGAGGATTGGTTGGGAAGATAAAGTAACAAATGAAGCTGTACTAGAGTTAGTAGGGGAGAAGAGAAGTATCTGGAGAGTGTTACAGCGTAGGAGAGACAGATTAGTAGGGCATATCCTTAGACATGGGGGGATTATGCAATTGATCATAGAAGGTAGAGTGGAGGGAAAGAGAGGGGTAGGTAGGCCTAGATTGGAGTATGTGAGTCAGATAGTTGAAGACGTTGAGATGAATAGCTATAGGGAGATGAAGGGATTAGCTCAGGATAGATCGGCATGGCGTGCTGTTTCCAACCAATCTTTAGGATTGCGGACTCTTTAACTAACTCTAAAACTATGCTGCACTTTATATTGTCTTGTAAAGTCACTGCGTTGTTAATTCATTTTATTAAATAACAATTAAATGCCGTGGTATGTAATTTAGTATTTGGGTGATATTCTATACAATTACATACTATATAAACTTTATAATAAATACTATATACCATCTGGAATAAGAGAATTTTAATCAGAACTTGCCCTCGTATTTTAAGTACTCTACTATCACCTGGTACTATATTATGTACTATTTTTCAATTTGTGAGTTCTATGTTCTTTGTGAGTTCTTTTTTTGATTATTTATTTATCTCTTTCATTGTTTTATATTAATATTGTCACTGGATAATATATTTTATAATATTGGATAATATTAATATTCTGCATTTGTTGACTCAAAGAATCAAATCAAAATTCTCTGAGTTATGTTATATATTTCTTCCGGAAAATTGAAATACAAACACCTTATCTTGACAGTGTTTTTTAGGATGCAGTTCATAAATTTAAATTGCCATATATTTTCAAGAAAAATCGTTTATGTTTCCAATTCTAACGAGTGGTGTTTATACAAGGATTTGCGCGCAATATTACCATCTGAGCGAACTTCAACAGTACGGCGAATTTCGGAGAAGTAATAACCACTTAAAAAGATTATCACATATCACAAAGACCACCGACAATGACACAGAAACTTTATTTTGTTACTTAAACATTTGTACAGGGTCGAACAATATATTCATAAAATTGTGTTGAAATTTATTACCCTGATATATTTAATGTTATTCTTTGTACTTGTCATTTTATATTTATTTTTCCAAATGCATCATATAAGGAGCATTGTGAATCGAATTGTGTTATTTTGTCTTAAAATTAAGGAATACTAAAGCAATACGCTTTCAATCTTGTCAAAAATTTAATCCTATAATCGTTCCAATTAAAGTCAAAGAAGAATCAAAATTGCGTTAGAACTTAATTTGTTTTTTAGACTTACTGGCTGCAATCCTGCAGAAGTACTAAACTTTGTGGACATTGAGGATAATCATATAGATTTTTTTCAATGCAAGAAATTTGGGCTTAGGAACATGGACTCCAGCATCGACCTCGAATTTTATCCCCGATGGATTCACCGCTAATTAAAGCAACTGACCTATATAGAGACTTTCATAAAGACAAAATGAAATTATTATATATTTAATTTTCTGTAAAATTTTCTACATTTTCGAAATATTTTATAGTTTATATTATTTTAATCATACTATTATTCAAATATACATTTCTTTGCTATAATTCTTTTAGACTATAAAATCTAACTAAAAATTCTCTTTCACCCTTAAAGTTCCTTATCAAATTGAAAACTATTTTTAAAATATACGTTGTCAAAGAATGCATACACACACACACACATACACACACACACACATACACATACACACACACAAACACACACACACATACACACATACATAAATATATATATAAAAGAAAATTCCAGCAAACAATTAATTTTATTCTATATAGAGGGTTATCATTTCAAAACGACATTATTCGATGAATATGCTTTAAAATAAAAATGTTTTTTTTGCAAAGTAGTACGTTTTTTAAGTACAAAGAATCTAGCTAGAGAATAGAATATTCTTAATTTTAAATGGAAATTAATAGTGAATCTAAGTGAAATCGTAGCTAATATGAAAATACTTTTGATATATATAAGCATATTAATTGATAAAGTATGATTTTTTTACAGTATTCTTTCCGCCATTAAGGCAGGACCAGAATGTCTTAGCGTGTTAAATCTTTGAATACAATGTAATCTAAATACCTTCAACATAATCTTCGGTCGATTTTTCTTTGGAAATGGATCGTCAAATATATTGTATAGTTTCACAGAATTTTCAAGTTTCATTACGACTTATATTATATAATACACGACTAAATAGGTTCACATAATATATAGGAGCTTTTGTTCCAACATTTACAGAGAAGTGATTGTAATATTTTAGTATTCGTGTCGTAGGTAAATGGCAAAACACAAACTGGGCGTCGTTATGCATGCTATTTATGAGCACCTACAAGAACATATTGCATACATGAATGACAACGTGGTTATATTCACCTATACTCTACGTTCATATTGTTGCAAATATAAAACTGCTAAATGTAACAATTCTGCAAATACAAAAGAAACGATTTAACAAAATCATTCGTGAATCATAATGTGGACAATCCTACAGGACTCTACAAGATATGATTCATATGTTGTCATTTTTCATCAAGAAAATTTTGTTCATTTTGTTATTAGCAGCATAGTAAAGCTATAATATAGAATATCACCCAAATACTGTAACAAGCATTAAGTAGCTAGATGTACACTTCAAGCGCTATGCGCCCATCTTCAGTAGCACATTTTAAAATAGTAAAGCTAATTTTCAATGAAATAGCT
This sequence comes from Leptodirus hochenwartii, assembly GCA_947310635.1. NCBI lineage: Eukaryota > Metazoa > Arthropoda > Insecta > Coleoptera > Leiodidae > Leptodirus > Leptodirus hochenwartii. Next base: position 13,479,715 of record OX371180.1, on the reverse strand, counting down.
TTGGCAGCTTCTGCATTAATTAAATCAGAAATACAGTATAGCGATGGCAAACTGTAGGTCACTTTAAGGACCTAGTTCGTAGTTCATTTCAATGTACCGTTCACGAACTATATGTCGTGAACTACTACATCTTTTAAAAATGAACTAGTTCACAACCTATATGAAATACATGCACGTACTGAAAATAACCTCTTTTTTTCTCAATATTAAATATTAAATGGTAAAAAATAAATAAATTGAAATATTACAATACTTATTTTGAATTAAGAATGAGCAAGAAAAGACAACAATATTTATAATTTATACAAAACATATATATAAAGAAATATAATCTTCTCTAGGTACTCACGATTATTTATATGAAGTTCTAAAATACTTATTGGTAGTTACTGATGAAAATGTTTACTACTTTACTAACACTTGAAAATTAATGTACAAACTATAATAAAATGAACTAGATAGAATCGTTTTGTTTGGCGTTATAATTTATATTTTCTATTCCGAATCTTCACTGTTTAAACTTCAAAGCTTTGATTTGATATTAAGTGATTGCATTGTACTCAGCTCGGCAATGCTGCTGTTGCAATATTGCATCGCGTTTCTTATTTCGTTCCGTTCACCAACACACTATCACAAAATAAATGTTAGTACTGTATATGTAATGTATACTATACTGCATCGTTTACAAGTCGTTGTGATTCATGAACGGTTTAGTACACGACGGGTTCAGGACCTAGTACAAGTACATCAATACGTACACCGTGCACCATGTAGTCCATACTTCACGAACTAGGTCATAGTGACCTATAGGTCGTTGCGAAACATCACAGTCACAGTACGCCCGTAATTTGATTGAACCGTTCAGAGTGAACTGCGCGAGTGAACTACATATCGCTAGTAGGTATATAGCAATGTGGACAAAATTATGAAATAGAATAATATTTTGAATTTTCATGACATTTATCTAATTTACTGTAATTAAATTTGCGCTATAATCAGATAAAAACGTCTCCAACTATGTATCAATTGTTTTGCAATCGTTTCATAAAAAAATATTGTTAATAATAAGCACGACGAAAAGTTTAAATGTTAAATTGATTTTTTTTATTATTTATGGATGATTTTATTGGTGTCGATAATCAATTACGTTGATATTCCTATATACTTTTATTATTTGATTCTTAATTAAAAATTTAAAAAATTCATGAACTTTGATTAGTATAATTTGAATGTTGCTGTCAAAAAAGCTACTTAAAGATTCTTTAGTTTGGAAGGACTAAAGAAACTATATGCTTTTACTAAATCCGAGGTTATATTGATATAACATATAAATTTTTGAACCTATATACGTTCTAGTGACTTTCCGTTTTATTATGGATCAAGACCGCCAGCATTTCCGGCTTTAACATATTCTTTTTTAAGAAGTTGATTGATTTTTCGGATTAACAGCAGTGTGTGCAGACCCTAAATTTATATATGTCGGCTTGCCACCTTCATTTGAAAACTCTGTTTGGTCTTTTTACAGAGGCCTCCGCTTTGTCGGCAACCAGACTGGATTGTAACATAGAATTTTTCACCTTTTTATTGCTAATACTACGTATATACTTGATCTAGATTCTACATCATCGAATATCACAACCACACAATATAAATATATTAGTATGACATTTAAGGCTTTACGATTAAATCTTACTAAATGTATACAAATGTACAGAATCGGGACTTGTATTATATTTGTAGCTTATCAATTTTTAACTGTCTGTTATAATATAAACGCAATGCATTCAAAAGATATATTATCAACGTTATATAATCAAAAGTTAGAAAAAATATATATGGATTTATACTATTACTTTAATAATATAGAATATCACCCAAATACCGTAACAAGCATTAAGTAGCTAGATGTACATTTCAGTAGCACAAGATAAAACTAAATTAAATACCTCTGTCACGAATCGTGATTGATATACTATCAAATAAATAAGTCAACATGACAGAAGTACTTCAAAATTGGCATATAATATGACCTATAAATCTTTTAAAAAAAAGTACTTCTAAGTACTTCTGTCATGTTGACTTATTTATTTGATAGTATATCAATCACGATTCGTGACAGAGGTATTTTATTTATTTTTATTTTCTGCTACTGAAGATGGGCGCATAGCGCTTGAAATGTACATCTAGCTACTTAATGCTTGTTACGGTATTTGGGTGATATTCTATATTATAATTTAACACCGTAGTGATAATTTTTTTAATTTGAAGCTTGTTTAAAAATATTATCGTAACATTTTAGTTGAATTAAATGTTGCGAGTCAATTAAAGATGTACAAGCTTTGTGGGTATTTGCAGTTATATTGATTCTTCTAGTTCTACTTCAAGTTCTTTGATGAATTTTACAACTATGAAATCAAATTTTAAAAAGATTTTATTAATTTTTTCAAATTCCATTCTTTTTGTTATTGCATTAAATTTATTATATTCTTATTAGAGCAAAATATTCAATAGAAAATTTAAAAAAGTGGCTGAGCAACATTTTATACATCCTATAAAATAGTAAATGAAAACAAGTGCCGGAGCAAGGCAGTATTAGGACAGAGTGAAAAACCAATCAATGAAAACCAAATGAAGGCGGCGATCGCCGTCAAAGCCAAACATAATATGTTAATGAGACAGATTATTACTACAAAACACGTGTGAACTAACTCCACACTAATTCTCTCTCTATCTCTGTCTAGATGTTCGAATACATAAATGCGGACAGAAGCAAGCAAAAGCTATCTCTGTCATAGTGGCGGACTTGAGGAAGAACTGTAGCGCATTTATATATATATAATCCAACGTGTTATTTGGCCTAAAACATCTGGACTGACCGGGCGTCCATTAAAGAAATAGCTCAAATTCCATTCTGACGAAATTATTTCTATATTATAAATGCAAAATGCTTCTCTTTCTTCCATCTCTACGATTCTGGTTGAATCTTGTATTATAATGTAATATAATGCAGATAAAGTAACAAATGAAGCTGTACTAGAGTTAGTAGGGGAGAAGAGAAGTATTTGGAGAGTGTTACAGCGTAGGAGAGACAGACTAGTAGGGCATATTCTTAGGCATGGGGGGATTATGCAATTGATCATAGAAGGTAGAGTGGAGGGAAAGAGAGGGGTAGGTAGGCCTAAATTGGAGTATGTTAGTCAGATAGTTGAAGACGTTGAGATGAATAGCTATAGGGAGATGAAGGGATTAGCTCAGGATAGATCGGCATGGCGTGCTGTTTCCAACCAATCTTTAGGATTGCGGACTCTTTAACTAACTATAATGCAGAAATTTTATGTCTTATATTTAAAAATTCTTTTCATTTCTCGCTAGCTCTTCTTGAAACATCACATTTTTCAACTTTATTTAAGAATAAGATTACTAAAATCGTTTAGTACACCCAAAGTAGCAATTTAACAAAGCAACATTTTTTTTTTTATTGTTGTGGACGAAAGCAATCATTACCAACAGATATGTATTTTTTATTTTCCTCAAGAAAATATCCCAGACTGAAACGGGATTCGAACCCACAACTGCGAGCTGCCAGTCTAGCGACTGGTACTTTCATTGCCTGTTTTCTGAACTATAAGTTGAATTTCAAAAATTATCACTACGGTGTTAAATAATAGTATAGAATATCACCCAAATACCTAAGTCAAAGCATTAAGTAGCTAGATGCGCATTTCGATGACTATGCCCCCGAAATTTAAAGATCTTCAGTAGCACAAGATACTATCAAATAAATAAGTCAACATGACAGAAGTATTTCAAAAATGACATATAATATGACCTATAAATCTTTTAAAAACAAAATTAATTAATTATTAACGAAACTAACAAGTAACAACAATAAACATTAGTTTTTCAAACCTAAAATACCCCAAAATTAATAAAATAAAAATAAATTAGAAAAAAATTATTATTGAATAAATTAAATAGACAAGATGAAATTGGGCCTGAATCTAAGTTCATTAAATTTGATTTAGATTTATGCATGTTATATAGTTTCATAAGCATTTAACTCTGAATAATTCAAAACACTTTTAACTAATTTAAGTGAACTAATTTGAATAGGATGACCTGTTCAAAAATATGCTCGGCGGCAGCACTTTTATCTTTTCTATTTAATCTGAAATGAGCTAAATGCTCCTTAAATCCAGTTTCAATTAGTCGACGTGTTTGTCATATATATACTTTAGGACAACTAGAACAAGATATTTCATAAATACCAGATTTTTTATTGAAATCAATAATATATAATATCAATATAATACCTTTAATAGTTTTGTTAATTTTCTAGGAAATCCCAAAGATTTGATTAAAAATCTAGCTACTTAATGCTTTGAGATACGGTATTTGGGTGATATTCTATACCAGGGGTAGGCACGCATGAGGACAATGAGAGACGCATTCCGGTTTATCCTAAATTATAAAGGGCCACACCATAGTTACATAGTATTAAATAATAAATCACAGACACAGACCTATCGACGCAACCGAAGATCTACTTTCGAAGCGATTACGTACGACTTGTACACTTCATTAACCAATTCAACCGAAGACCTACTATCGAAGCGACTACGTGCTAGCGATGGCAAACTGTAGGTCACTTTGAGGACCTAGTTCGTAGTTCATAGTTCATTTCAATGTACCGTTCACGAACTATAGGTCGTGAACTACTACATCTTTTAAAAATGAACTAGTTCACAACCTATATGAAATACATGCACATACTGAAAATAATCTCCTTTTTTCTGAATATAAAAATATTAAATAGTAAAAAATAAGTAAATTGAAATATTACAATACTTATTTTGAATTAAGAATGAGGAAGAAAAAACAACAATGTTTATAATTTATACAAAACATATATATAAGGAAATATAATTTCGTTCCGTTCACCAACACACTTTATCACATAAATGTTAGTACTGCTATTGGTACTGTATATATAATTTATACTATACTGCATCGTTTACGAGTCGTTGTGATTCATGAACGGTTTAGTACACGACGGGTTCAGGACCTAGTACAAGTACATCAATACGTACACCGTGCACCATGTAGTTCATAGTTCACGAACTAGGTCATAGTGACCTATAGGTCGTTGCAAAACATCGTCACAATACGCCGGTCATTTGATTGAACCGTTCAGCGTGAACGGTTCGCGAGTGAACTACACATCGCTAGTTTAGATGTAATGAATTTCAATTAAAATAATAAAATTTAAATTTTATAAAGATCACAAAAGATAAAACAATACTTTAACATTGTATGTAATGAAGAATATCACTATTAAAAAAATACATATAACAACCGTAAAGATTAATTTAAATATTACAATATTATTTTAAAATTTAATATTTATTTAATTATTATTATATCCATCGTTATATTAATAAATAAAAATAAAAAGTAGCTTAATTTCCAGTAGGTGGTAGCTTTATTAGATTTAACGATATATGTAAGCTGCAATTTTATTTTTAAATATTTAAAAACGGTCCATTATAAAATGTCGGACAACGAGATAAAATTAATCCATGATTTATTATTATTTAGGTTCGTAAGCTTTAACAAAATCTAAAATTCCTTAAATCGTTCCTAGAAGTTATATACATAGTTAGTTAAAGAGTCCGCAATCCTAAAGATTGGTTGGAAACAGCACGCCATGCCGATCTATCCTGAGCTAATCCCTTCATCTCCATATAGCTATTCATCTCAACGTCTTCAACTATCTGACTCACATACTCCAATCTAGGCCTACCTACCCCTCTCTTTCCCTCCACTCTACCTTCTATGATCAATTGCATAATCCCCCCATGCCTAAGAATATGCCCTACTAATCTGTCTCTCCTACGCTGTAACACTCTCCAGATACTTCTCTTCTCCCCTACTAACTCTAGTACAGCTTCATTTGTTACTTTATCTTCCCAACCAATCCTCATCATCCTCCTATAACACCACATTTCGAATGCTTGTAATCTACGCTTCTCTTCCTTTCCTATAGTCCACGCCTCATACCCGTACAGTGCTACACTCCAAACATATACCTTCAGTAATCGTTTTCTAATACCCAAGTCAATATTTGATCTTAAAATCTGTTCTTTTTCTACGAATGCCTTCCTACCCTGTGCTATCCTACACTGTTATATACATAGCATACTTAAATAAATGTTGCAAAATATTTTTATATTACACGGGAAATATTATGAATATTGATAATTAAGATGTTTAGAATTAAGAATATTAATAATACATGCAGTAGGTACGAATAATTGGCTATTTGCACATACGCTATGTGCGATTAATTGGCTAATTTAATCTATCACCCAAACGATTAAATTCAATTAAAAAAAAATTGTACGTATATTCTGAATTATTTATATCCACCAGTCTAACCTAACACATTGTTTAAAACATTGAAATAAAAATAAGATTTAAATGGTGTAAGTTATATGAGTAAATAATTATATATGACAGAAAAAAGATTATAATGTAAGAGTTGATTTTCGTACAATTTCATGTCCTAATCAAAATTATTATTTAAATTTCTAAAGTCTTAGATATGGTGTCGAGTCTTGAAACAGAAGGAATATTTTATTCAGTTAACAATAGTAATAGTGAAAAACAGTATTGTGTCATCGCTCACTTTAAATTTTAGTACTTTGTGCAGATTATATATATTATTTAAACTATACATATTTTTCTCCTAATAATTTTTTATTTCATTACAGTTCTATTGAATCGCTGAATTTATATAACTGCAGCGAAATATATTCTATGACCAAATAGCCAATTATTACTACCTACCATATATGTAAATATTAACATCTTAAAAATAAACGAGCCTATTAGCGATATGTAGTTCACTCGCGCAACGTTCACTCTGAACGGTTCAATCAAATGACGGGCGTACTGTGACGATGTTTTGCAACGACCTATAGGTCACTATGACCTAGTTCGTGAACTATAAACTACATGGTGCACGGTGTACGTATTGATGTACTTGTACTATATATATACTTGCAGTATAGTATACATTACATATACAGTACTAACATTTATTTAGTGATAAAGTGTGTTGGTGAACGGAACGAAATAGGAAACTCGATGCAATATTGCAACAGCAGCATTGCCGAGCTGAGTCACAATTTATATGTTGGTATCAGATTTCATTTGGAATAATATAATTAATATATTCGCAAGATTAAATATGTTCTGAAATATGTCATGCCATAGCAAATTTTTGCAATAATGCAAAAATAAACATCTAAATCTTATAGTTCTTCTATTTCATACTGAGTGCAATGCAATCATTTAATATCAAATTAAAGCTTTGAAGTTAGAACAGAGAAGATTCGGAATAGAAAATATAAATTATAACGCCAAACAAAACGATTCTATCTAGTTCATTTTATTATAGTTTGTATATTTAATTTTCAAGTGTTAGTAAAGTAGTAAACATTTTCATTAGTAACTACCAATAAGTATTTTAGAACTTCATATAAATAATCGTGTGAACCTAGAGAAGATTATATTTCCTTATATATATGTTTTGTATAAATTATAAACATTGTTGTCTTTTCTTGCTCATTCAAAATAAGTATTGTAATATTTCAATTTATTTATTTTTTACCATTTAATATTTTAATATTGAGAAAAAAAGAGATTATTTTCAGTATGTGCATGTATTTCATATAGGTCGTGAACTAGGTCATTTTTAAAAGATGTAGTAGTTCACCACCTATAGTTCGTGAACGGTACATTGAAATGAACTACGAAGTACGAACTAGGTCCTCAAGGTGACCTACAGATTGCCATCGCTATAGCCTATGAAGCACAAATCTCGATTAATTCGCTAGAAAACATGGAAAATACCGAAAAATTCCTTGAAAATATTTTCTATACGAATGAAATTAAAACAACTTCCTGATATACAATTTAGTGATCTTATTTTAAAATCGCACGACGGAATTAGAATTTTGTCTGTTGAATAGAATTTTGGTTTTTATCATATCAGCTGCGATTTATTTTCTTAGAGGCGCAATATATTGTATCGTAGCGATCATTGTATGTTATCAATTATTTTTCCAATTTTTTAAAACCTGATTGGAAGGAAACGTTGGCCTATATGTGACAAAATTACTTAAATTGCTATATATCCTTGATATTATTTCATAGTCAAAGTTAATAATTTCTCTCTTCAGCGTTCATTCAACAGGTCCATATTTCTAATTCTTTTTCTTCACAAAAATGTGCCTAAACATATATTTATAGACCAATGCCAAACCTCTACTAAAAATATACGAAAGCCATAAAGATAATTCACAAACAAGACTCTTTTTTGCAAACATTTTTAATTAATATGCGAAAATTGTAAGTTTACCTAAGCTATATAAGTAGTGTGTAACCTTTTTGCATTTGCATAAAAATGGTTGACGACAATCGAAAGGTGATACAAAATAAAAACATACTAATCTTAAGTTCTAAATTAATTTTTACCGGTTCCTCATTTACGTAATAACGAAAAATGAGACCAATGGCCTAAAATCCTGTTTTAATATTCTTGGCTCAATTAACGTCAACACCAATTTTGTATTTTTGTATAATATCAACGTGCCATAGATTTTCTCATATTCAATTACCGTGGAATGTCCCACCACTATTGTTATTGAAATAATAATGAATGTGAAACAGGTACAGGATCACGATGCTCAGCCATTGTTGCAAGTTTGTAATATTTACAATTATCTCACCAAAAGTTCTACTGAAAAATAAGTGCACAGCTAAGTTCAAATCGATTTCATATGACCACAAATATATGCCCAAGTACCTTAATTCCATGTATTTATTTTCCGCAATTGCCAATATTGAGTATATAATTTTAAGAAAATTAATGTTTAAATTAGGAATTTATAATTTTTCTATTTTCTCCCATACAATTAATATCAATACAAGTTAAACTTGTATTGATATCTATTGTATCTATTTGTCCAAACGTTCTCGATTATCTGACTTAAGGAATCTAATCTGGGTTTACCATCCTCATTAGAATACAAATACTCTAATTTTGGTATAGCTGATACTGATTTCTCTGCGATATTCCCTCTATAATTAATTTTACAGTAATACCACGATTCTAGCAATTCTCTTTCCTACGCTGTAACATAGTCCAAATACCCCGGTCACCAACTGTAGCACGTCTTCATTTGTCACTTTATCTACCCACCCAATCGTCAACACATCCTATATCAATTTAATTATTTCTATTCTATGTTAATCTTCCTCTCCTATTTTCCACGCTTTTATGCCTTACAACGCTACACAAAAAATTTAAATAGTCTTTTTATAATTCCTAAGTCAATATAGACTATTAAATTGATTTTTTTTCTACTGACATATCAAATCTAATTAACATCGATTTTATTTCTATTTTCTAAATTTGTTATGATATTTAAGCTATTTTATCATTTCCTACTTTAACTTTGAATTTTTTTACGAGTATAGTTTTCATTTTGCACTTCTCATCACTTTTGATTTACTTTGATGTATTATTTAACATTATAATCCAGTCCTTACTTCTTGCACACCATTTCAGTCGTAGGAATCAATAAGTAATTTATCAGAATTAAATTCACTTGGTAATTAAATTAAGGTAACTTGCATAGCTTTTGTAGACTTAGAAAAGGCATTTGATAATGTAGATTGGGACATAATGTTTAGAATTTTAAAAGAAACGGGTATAGATTATAAGGATAGGAGAATAATTTTTAATTTATATAAACACCAAACTGCCTTAGTTAGAATTGAGGGGGAAGAAGAGGTATAAAAATAGGGAAGGGAGTTCGGCAGGGATGTACACTCTCACCGTTATTATTTAATCTATATATAGAAGATGCAATAAACAAAGTAAAAGAAGAGTATAGTGTAGGTGTGAATGTACAGGGAGAGAAAATATATATGCTGAGATTCGCCGACGATATAGCTATATTGGAAGAAAGCGAAAAGAATTTAGAAAGGGTATTGAATGGTATGCAGGCAGTATTGACTAGGGATTTTAACATGAAAATAAATATAGGTAAAACTAAAGTGATGAGGTGTGACAAAAAGGAATGCAGTAGAAAAATGAGGATCACAATAGGAGATAATAGAATCGAAGAAGTGTCAGATTTTTGTTATTTAGGCAGTAGAATCACAAAAGATAATCGAAGCAAGGTAGATATAAAGTGTAGGATAGCACAGGGTAGGAAGGCATTCGTAGAAAAAGAACAGATTTTAAGATCAAATATTGACTTGGGTATTAGAAAAAGATTACTGAAGGTATATGTTTGGAGTGTAGCACTGTACGGGTGTGAGGCGTGGACTATAGGAAAGGAAAAGAAGCGTAGATTAGAAGCACTTGAAATGTGGTGTTATAGGAGGATGATGAGGATTGGTTGGGAAGATAAAGTAACAAATGAAGCTGTACTAGAGTTAGTAGGGGAGAAGAGAAGTATTTGGAGAGTGTTACAGCGTAGGAGAGACAGATTAGTAGGGCATATTCTTAGGCATGGGGGGATTATGCAATTGATCATAGAAGGTAGAGTGGAGGGAAAGAGAGGGGTAGGTAGGCCTAGATTGGAGTATGTGAGTCAGATAGTTGAAGACGTTGAGATGAATAGCTATAGGGAGATGAAGGGATTAGCTCAGGATAGATCGGCATGGCGTGCTGTTTCCAACCAATCTTTAGGATTGCGGACTCTTTAAAAAAATTCACTCCTCCATGTGTTGCAATAATCACTGTCTCTCATATGGAAATATTGAAAATGGAACGTCTCAGAGAATACTGAAAAATAAGCGGACATCGATATCGTTCCATGAAGTGCCCTTTTAAATAAACACACGGAAAGAATCCTTTTAATTTGATATTCGTATTTATTATTAGATAAACTAAAAAAAGTCCATAAGTATATGGCAAACTATTTTTTAAATTGGTGTAATTTGTATTTGAAAACTTTATAATCCAATTCGGTTTCTTTTACTATTCCATATTGTTAAAGATTACGCTTTACAATATTACATAATTTTAACTAATGCGCAACAAAACACAGAATGTTATTTATTTCCGGGCCTCTCTGTAATTGCAGAATATTTAGAACTGATGCCATTCTGTAAAACGTTTAATTTTTCAGAATCTTTAATTATATGCTATTACAAATTTTACACAAACAATTGTACTCAACTTAGAAACTCGTACCTACGATTCCACTTAAAAATAATATGTATCTCATGAAAAATTAATAAATATGTAATGGATTAAATATTTTCCTCTCTGCATCATGCGTTACGTATTCATATTTGAAGAATATCTCCAAGAGTCGAAGTGCCAAAGATTAAGAATTTGTATTTTTAGCATTAAAATGAGCCCCAGTTAATATTTACTAAATCATAGTATCTTTCACAGTGGGCAGTTAGAACTTTTTGAGAAACAATTATAGTTGGTTCGTTTAAGATTCGTATTGATTTAGAAATTGAAATATTGGGTCGTGGACAAAATATCATAAAAAAAGCGATAAGAACATTTTCCATTCAAATTTGTATTGATATTAACTTAGATTATTTATAAAATATTAAGAATGAGTTCCTATTATTTTTTGTACATTTGTTTTTGTTTCTTCGTTCATAGTATACGTATATACTCGAAATAAATTAATTTATGTGTCACTTTAATTTCGCGTCAAAACAATAAAAATATGTTTTTATGGAATACAATTTTAAATTAAAACAAGTAGTTTTTGTCAGTAGTATTTCGTTTACTGGGGTATTTTGTGGACACTCGACAACATGGCAATGCGAACACTATAGGAACACTGCGGGCTGTGGTGTACTGTTAGACCTATAGCTAGTTGCGCTTGCGGAAGACCATAACTTATGATCACCCCGGTGACGTGGGGACATGGGGTACGCACAATGGGTTCCATTGTGGCGGCTCTCCTTTGCCGGTACTGCACACACACACACGCACTAAATAGGCGACCACCCTTGGCGGCATCGTATCATATTATATAGTACCTTATAATACATGTGTTTTTTGCACCAACGCGTCATCTCGCTGATTTACGGGACGTATGCATATACAGTAACTTGTTGAGAAAAGTCACCAAATCATTCGTGTTCCCTGGATCGCTAATTAATTTGGGAGCTTGAATTCTTCCAGTTATTTTATGAATTAAGAATATTTTGATTCAGTAGCACGAAAGATCTATACCTAAAAAATAGTGTCTTATGATCTGAAGTATGGCCACATTTCCACATTTTAACACTTGACACACATAGTGAAATTAATGCTGCTCCAGACAAATATTATAAAGAATTATATAAAAGATCTTACCAAACAAAGCATATTAAAAATTATCACTACGGTGTTAAATTATAATACAGAATATCACCCAAATACCGTAACAGGCATTCAGTACCTAGATGTACATTTCAAGCGCTATGCGCCCATCTTCAGTAGCACTGAATTTGGTTAATTAAATTGTGGTACTGAAGATGGGCGCATAGCGCTTGAAATGTACATCTAGCTACTTAATGCTTGTTACGGTATTTGGGTGATATTCTATATTAAAACAAAGCATAGTTTGATCATATAATATAGAATAACGTAAAAAAGGCGAAACCCATCCCTAACTTATTTATGGCATATTTACATTAATTATTATCTGAAGTCTGATGCTGTTTAACAAAATGTATATGATCTTAACAAAACCACTAAACAACATGTTGTCCTTAAAGTAATATATGACACTTTTTTCACCTGATGATGGCCAAAAGCCGAAACTAGTCGAAAATTTACATAATATAAAAAAACCTGTAAGGATTTACTCAATCAGTAGTTTATTATGGATACTTTGTTTTATTTCTGTATCAGCTGATGGTTAAAAGTGATAAAGTAATATGGGAAATTGGAAATTAATCACCACGGCAAATAACAAATATATTAATTGTTGATTGTATGTTGCTAACGATGATGGATAAAGCCTTAAAAAATAATCATGCTTTTTGAAAGCTAATCATGCTTTCAATAGGGTTTTCACATATGCTTTATATGTACATGATATATCTATATAATAGCATATACAGTCACTCGGTTAAAACGTCATTGCAGGGACCGATCAATTTTGACTTACTAACCGATGTGACTTATTATTCGAGGTAGGGAAGGGATACAAATTTAATGAATTAGATTTTTATTTGAAATTTATTTCAATAATACCTAACATTTAAATAATAAAGAATATCACCCAAATACCGTAACAAGCATTAAGTAGCTAGATGTACATTTCAAGCGCTACGCGCCCATCTTCAGTAGCACAAGATAAAACTAAATAAAATACCTCTGTCACGAATTGTGATTGATATACTATCAAATAAATAAGTCAACATGACAGAAGTACTTCAAAATTGGCATATAATATGACCTAGAAATCTTTTAGAAACAATACAAATTAAAAATTACAAATTATAAATTATAAATTAACGAAAATAACAAGTAATTTTCATATCCTATGAATAAATTTTACCAATAGTACATTTGCACATCTGAAACTGTTCTATTTTTCAGGAAAAAAAAATTATGTACGAATTATGAAGTGGCTTTCTGAAAATCGCTGCCGACTATTGTTAATAGAACATTGTAAATTCTTCACTATGGCGTTAAATAAATTTATCACCCAAATACAGCAACTCATAGAATTTAAAAGTTAAATGCTCTTTATAAATACTATGCACTCATCTTGTGGAAAAAAATTTAACCAAATAAAAGTGTATAGCAATCACAGTGAGTGACAAAACTATTTCGTTTACTTTAATCTTGTATTACACAAAATGTTGTCATGACCTACGAAATACGCATCATATGAAATGTTTTGTGTTACGGTATTTATGTGATATTCTGCACAATTAATAGAACAGTGAAAATGTGCTACTGGTACAATTCAATTATTAGATATTAAAAAATGAACTGGTATACAGATATTTAATCAATTTATAAAACATATGCGTCAACATACAAATCATTTACATACAAGTAGTAAAAGATATATTATAAAAGCAATTTGTCCGAGAAATTATGCCAGGTACCTAGAAGAAGAAGAATTTTTTTTTTAGAAATTTCGATACAAAAGCTTAAGTTTTTTTATTTATTTTATCGGGTAAACAACAAATATGGTCGTTAATCATATTCAATAACTGTTTACCACTAAATAACATAATCGTATACATATGGGTGTAAATAAATAATAAATAATACATGGTTAAACATATTGAGTGAAGTAAATAAAGCAAAGAAAAACTAAATGCAAATAATTATTATTAATTTAAATTAAAATGAATTGGTAGATGTAATAAGTAATAAGTACCTAACGTTATCATTAAATTAATCTTAAGAAATACAACTATTAATTATTGAATCGTCCATCATCTTCAGCACAAACAATCAACAAATAATATTTGTATAGAATATCACCCAAATACCGTAACTACTCAAAGCATTTAATAACTAAACGCGCATTTCGAAGGCTATGCCCCTATGGCTATGCATCTTCAGTAGCACAAGATAAAAACTAAATAAAATATCTTTGTCACGATTCGTTATTGCTATACAATTGAATAAAAAAGTCAACATGGCAGAAATGTTTCAAACTATAGCATATATAATACGATTTATAATTTTTTTTTAATACAAATGCACGATAAACGAAACAAGCAAGTAATATTAATAAATAAAAACAATAAATAATGGGTAATTAAACTTAAAATAATCAAAATTAAACTTAATCCTTATTAAACAAATTAAATTGACAAGATAAAATTGGGCCTGCATCTGAATTTATGAAATTTTATTTAGATTTATGCATATATATAATACTCTCATAAGCATTTAACTCAGAATAATTTTAAAACACATTTAAGCAATTTAAGTGAACTAATCTCAATAATATGACCTGATTCAAAAATATGCGCGGCTACAGCACTTTCATTCTTTCTATTTATTCTGCAACCTTAAATCTAGTTTCAATAGGTCTACATGTTTGTCCTATATATAACTTATGATAACTAGAACAATATATTTAAAAAATACCAGATTTTTTTATTCAAATCAATCAAATCTTTGGAATTCCTAGAAAATTAGCAATACTATTAGAAGATATTATTGGCTATTTTAAAAATTATCAATACGGTGTTAAATAATAGTATAGAATATTACCCAAATACCGTAACTTAAAGCATTAAGTAGCTAGATGTACATTTCACATGCTATGCCCCCATCTTCAGTAGCACAAGATAAATACCAAGTAAAATACCTCTGTCACGAATCGTGATTGATAAAATTGAAATTGAACTAATTTGAAAAGGATGACCTGAGTTAGTCAAAAATATGCTCGGCTACAGCACTTTTATCTTTTCTATTTAATCTGAAATGAGCTAAATGCTCCTTAAATCTAGGATCAATGGATCTACGTGTTTGTCCTATATATACTTTAGAACAACTAGAACAAGATATCTCGTAAATACCAGATTTTTTATTGAAATCAATCAAATCTTTGGGATTTACTAGAAAATTATTATTAGCTACTTTAAAATTATATTTATTCAAAATCAATTTATTTAAAATAATATTGAAATGAGGATATTAATTTGAAAACACATGTTTCATAGTTTCAATGAGACGAATTTTATAGCATTTGATCTTGAATTACGTTTTTTCATTGTACTTATGTTGAAACATGTGATTGAAAAATCTTAATTTTATGTTATTTAAATATATGGTTATAAAAGTAATAAAATTCTCTAAAAGCTAGGCAAATAATATATATGGTTTTCTATTTAATAAAAATGAAATATTTGCCATTGCATTTAGAAAAATTTACAGAGCTAACACCCTAATTACTTAGATAATCCTTAATCCTAAGGATTGGTTGGAAACAGCACGCCATCTGTCGATCTATCCTTCATCTCCTTTATTCATCATAACGTCTTCCACTAGATAGACCCACGTACTTCCATCTGGACCTACCTAACCCTTCCTTTCCCTTTACTCTACCTTCTATAACCAATTGCATAATACTTCAATGTCTAAGAATAAGACCTACTAGTAGTTTTAAATGTTTTAAAATTGACACTAGTGAAAATTTTAAAACAAATAGAATTTTTGTTTTAAAATTTTCACTAGTTTGATTTTCACTAGATGCCTCAATAATTTGGATCATATGATACAATTTTTGAGGCATCATTACCATACGATATTTTATAGAAAAAATATTAATATTTTGAAATATCCCTATTGAGTGCTATTAAAAATTATTAAAAATTTATCATGGAAACATTCCAATAAGAGTATCAATATTCTAACTATATATATATTGCTGGATAGTCGAGAACTAACGGCATTTTATCATGGTATCACAGAATAAAATAAAATAAAAGAAAAGAAAAGAAAAGAAAAGAAAAGAAAAGAAAAGAAAAGAAAAGAAAAGAAAAGAAAAGAAAAGAAAAGAAAAGAAAAGAAAAGAAAAGAAAAGAAAAGAAAAGAAAAGAAAAGAAAAGAAAAGAAAAGAAAAGAAAAGAAAAGAAAAGAAAAGAAAAGAAAAGAAAAGAAAAGAAAAGAAAAGAAAAGAAAAGAAAAGAAAAGAAAAGAAAAGAAAAGAAAAGAAAAGAAAAGAAAAGAAAGGAAAAGAAAAGAAAAGAAAAGAAAAGAAAAGAAAAGAAAAGAAAATTAAATTCAATAAATTCAATAAATTAAATTAGCGATAGGATGAAAGATTTATCACTAAATAATTTCAGTGCATAGCTAGAATTTAATTTGTTATTACTTTATTTTACTTATTAATTTAGCGATACGATATTTTAGTAAAATTATCGATACCACCAAAATATTACAATAATAGTAGCAATGTTTCGATACTAACTTTTATCTTAAAAAAATCGATACTTCCAAAAGTATGGAAGTATCGTATCCCTATCTCTGGTAGATTTTGAAGAAATCAGAGAAATCCTTATTTTATCCTTGTCATCATGAATAATTAAATACAAGTTATATACTGAATAGAGTTATACTCTAAGGTCACAAAAAATAAATGTTAGTTTTTCATTGTCATCTATTTTTTTTCAAATATTTTTCTGAAACAAAACCTCATCATCGCATATACATACAAAAAAATAATAAAACTTAATATGTCACAGTTATAATTGTCGTCTGTTGTTTTTATTACCTTCTGACAAAGATGAAATAGGGAACGCATTAAAAAGAAATGCCAAAACTTGAATATGTACCGCCGCTTGTATTAATTTGAAAGCTGGTACTTAATTTTAATGAGACGTAATATTCATACCACAAACACAAAATCAGTCAAGAAATTTTACAAACTTGAGCCATTGAGCTCATATTTCTGATTGCTTATACATGGTACTGTTTTTACATGGCATTATAACATATATCAAATAATACAAGTGTAAAAATATAATTCTCCCGCATGATCAATTTAGGTCAATTTAATTACTAGATTAAACCAACTAACATGTAAGTGAAATTCTATTCTGAATTATTTGAGGAATTTTCAACACATGTTTGAAAAACGTCCTTAGTGATGAAATGCTATAAAATTCTTCTCATTGGCAATACCATGAAACATATATCGATTTGGATTTAATATCCTTATTTCCATAGTATCCGAATAAAATCAATTAATAAATAAGCATGATTATATAGTTTCCTTCGTTAAATGATTATATAGAATATCACCCAAATACCGTAACTTAAAGCATTTAATAAATAAACGCTCATTTCGAAGGCTATGCCCCCTTCTTCAGTAGCACAAGTTAAAAACTAAATAAAATACCTCTGTCACGAATCGTGATTGATATAAATTGAATAAATAAAGTTGAATAAAAATTGAATAAAAAGTCAACATAACAGAAATGTTTCAAACTATGACATATATAATATAACCATAAATTTAAAAAAAAATGCAAATGTACGATTAACGAAAAAAACAAGTAATAATAATAAATGATGGGTATTTTAAAAATTCTCCCTACGGTGTTAAATTAAAATATAGAATATCACCCAAATACCGTAACAAGCATTAAGTAGCTAGATGTACATTTCAAGCGCTATGCGGCCATCTTCAGTAGCATAAGATAAAACAAAATAAAATACCTCTGTCACGAATCGTGATTGATATACTATCAATTGATGGGCGCATAGCGCTTGAAATGTACATCTAGCTACTTAATACTTGTTACGGTATTTGGGTGATATTCTTTATTAAAATGATGGTTAGTTAAACCTAAAATAATCAAAATTAAAATTAATCCTTATTAAACAAATTAAATAGACAAGATAAAATTGGGCCTGAATCTAAATTCATTAAATTTGATTTTGATTTGTGGATGTATATAATACTCTCATAATCATTTAACTCAGAATAATTTAAAAACACATTTAAGCAATTTAAGTGAACAAATTTCAATAGAATGACGTGATTCAAAAATATGCTCGGCTACAGCACTTCTATCCTTTCTATTTCATCTGAAATGAGCTAAATGCTCCTTAAATCTAGTTTCAATTGGTCTACGTGCTTGTCCTACATATACAGCTCTTTTTTTTTTAATTACCGGAGAATTTTGGTAGTCGTCTCCGCATAGGGTTGTGCTTATCGGGGTTATACAGTACCAGTGGTGCCAGACAACAAAAAATACTCTAGGTCTATGAATTTAAATTTGTCACTATTTTATAACTATCGTACAAATTAATTATGACATAAATATGGTACTAGAATAAGTATTTATCAACATTTCTTATATTCTAGTATAACTTTTCTGCATTTTGTATTAATTTCAAAGAATTCATTCTAATTGCATAAAATGGTTATAACTGTGCGTGGTGATTTGTTGACATTGCATTTCTTAGGACGTACACCTTCTGCTCTAGACACACCTACTTATTCTTTGGAGAAAACAGAAGCGTAGCAAGTTTTGGTAGAATTATATTTATTGAAATAAAAGTTACATTTTTGTTCAAAATCGAAATAATATTCTATGCCCAGCTCAAAGTCAACCCAATAGTATTAATTTTACTTTGTTTCTTTTTTTTATATTATATATTTTCAATTGATTGTATTTTGTAATAAATAAATTTTTTATATCTCTTATATCTAGTTAATATTAATCCTTTTAAAACATAATTATCTAAATATTCCATCGTTATTAAAAATACGAACATTGAACAATATTTTCAATAAGTGGGCAATAAATATATAAAATGTCAGCTGAAGTTTAAGTGATTTTAATTCGAATTTATTTTAAAATTTTATTAAGTGATAAATAGGCGTCATATTTGACTTCATATAATTTTTAAATAATATTAGTGATACTTTTCATGAATTTGCAAAAAAAATTTACTGCACTGGAATATTCATTGTGCTACACGACTGATACCATACTATTTCGAATAGCACTGCTATGTACTGTATTGGTCAAGCCATTACGTATACTTCTGTCATTCTGCGCCAATTTAAAAAAAGAACGAGCAGTAATTTAGGATAACTAGAACAAGATATTTAATAAATACCTAATTTTTTTATTCAATTCAATCAAATCTTTGGAATTCTTAGAAAATTAGCAATACTATTAGAAGTATTATTGGCTACTTTAAAATTATTTTTATTTAAAATCATGTCTAAACCACACGTAATAGTAGGATCAAAAGTTAGGTTAACGAATTTAGAAGTAAAATTATTAAATATATATAACAAATATAAATATTTAACATTTAAACGAACAAGAGTTATCAGAAATATTAGTAGTGTAAGGTAATAAGTTTTATATTTAAAAAAATTTCAGACTTTCTTGGAAAAAAATTACTTAAACTAATATTATTACATAGGACAAGAGTGCAAAATGTAGCATTCCTTTTAGACGAATTCAGCTTGTGGCTAAATAGAAATATTTCTATTATTTATATTTCTTACTACCTATACTCCTTTATTATAAGCTTTTATTTAACTTCATTTGTTAGTTTATTAGTTCGTTAGGGTTAAATCTTATAAGCTAATTTTGACCCACTTCAACACATCCGATCGACTTGAAACTTTGCACACGTTGTTCTGATGACAATACAATATTTTCACAAAATCTTGTTTAAAAAAAAAATTTTGCTATATCTTAAATCTCCTTATTTCTGAACAGGTTCTATACACTACAGTTAAGCGATTCGCTCGTGGGTAAGATTTGATAACGTCTCGCTTTTAATTTTCGTAAAATAAAATTAATAAGCGTTTGATTAAAAATAAAAAGCTGAATTTAATCCGTTTAATAAATAGACCGCGTGAAATTTATGCGAAATTAGTTTGAAGATTGTGAATTCGGTTTAAATGAATATTTTAATGAAATGGAAGAAATGCGTCTTACTATTATATAACGTAAGAGCTAATATAGTTCGTATGTGACATCGAACATTAAAATCAAGAGGTTTGCTCTAGGGCGTGAATCAAGAGGCTTTAAACTCGAAGTGCAGAATATCCTGGGAAAGCTGCTATTGTTCAAGCGGTGAGAGCGAACTAATACGAACAATCTATGCTGAACTTTCACCGCAGCCTTGAGCCTTGCTCAACAGATAACGTTCATTTTGAATACCACTTACAACAGATTTCGGTAAGATATATCATTACACAACTTGCACAATTTCTACTTACGCGCCAAAGTTTTTTTCAAAGCTTTTATTTATAAGAACATTTATTACAATCAAACAATGTTAACTAGAAGAACAGAATCTGCATTGATAACATTAATTTTAACCAATTGTCCTAATGTTATTTAAACATTACTATTCTGCGCCAAGAAGCAAATTTTGATATGCATCTCTGTTTCATAATTCTACAAAATCAACCAAAAATTGCGTGGTACTAAATAATTTTTTAATCACACATTCATATATATATATGTATATAATATATCTGTAAAACTTTATATATAAATATATATAACTCTTAGAGTTGAATGCATAACCTGCAAAATAGTTTTATTGTTTCTGCGAAAAGAATCTGCCCTTGATATACCTTTGTAAAATTAAATTCAAGCAGATAGAAGAAAAATATTAAAAATTATAGCTATCGATTGAATATTCCCTTATAAGTTAAAATATCTTTATGACATAAGTTAAATAGCCGTCAATCCTAAGGATTGGTTGGAAACAGCACGCCACGCCGATCTATCCTGAGCTAATTCCTTCAATTAGTTATAGCTATTCATCCCAACGTCCTCCACTATGTGACCCTCATACTACAATCTTGGCCTACCCACCCATTTCTTCCCTTCTACGTTACCTTCTATAATTAATTGCATAATACCCCCATGTCTAAGAATGTGACCTACTAGTCTATCTCTCCTGCGCTGTAATACTCTACAAATACTTCTCTTCTCCCCTACCAACTCTATTACGGCTTCATTTATTATTTTATTTTCCCAACCTATCCTCATCATCCTCCTAAAGCACCACACTACAAATGCTTCTATTCTTCGTTTCCTCTCTTTTCCTATAGGCCACGCCTCACACCCGTATAATGCTACACTCCACACACATTCCTTCAGTAATCTTTTTCTAATACCCAAGTCAATATTTGCGGAGTTGGTAATCTCGCCAAATGCCGTAGGGGGTCATTTTAATTGCATGTAAACTCACCAAACATTTTTCTTAAGCCTACATGTAATTTCGCCAAATATTTTTGCTGAGATAATCCTCAAAACCCATTAAGCTATTGAGACCAAATGGACATAATATACATTTTGCTAAACTCCAATATGCCGAACATTCTTCACATACAACTTTCAACTTGGTCTGACTCGAAGAACTCTTTTCCTAAGTCTATCGAGAACTTCGCGGTAAAACTGCTGACTGACAGTTTGCCCCGGGGGCACAAACTCCTTATGAACAATCCCCTGACTGTCGAAAAAGCAAATGAGCATTGTTTTAATCTTGGATTTGCTCATCCGTGCTTTCTTCGGACGTGGTGAGTCGGGGGTGTGTCACTCCTGACTTTGGCGTTTCGTTTCAGGGTCGCATTCAAGTACACAGAATTCGTCATCTGGGATCACGTTTTTTTGAAAATCTTTGTTAGTTTCAATGTTCTGCAGAAGATCTGAACACACAGCTCTCCGATGTTGTTTTTGCTCAGGTGTCAGGATTTTGGGAACCATCTTCGAACACACCTTTCGCATGCCCAAATCCTGGGTTAACATATCGTAGACAGTGGCAATGTTCAAATTCAATTCACTGCTGATCATTCTGACAGTCATTCGTGGATCAGACATCACAAAAACTCGCACTTTTTCCAAATTTTCGTCGGTTTTTGAACTACGCGGTCGTCCTTTCCAATTCTCATCATTAACGTTTTCACGTCCCTCTAAAAAGGCCTTGTGTCACCTAAAAAACTTGAGCTTTTGATAAGACTTGCTCCCCATATGCTAGCGTCAATTTTTGAAAAGTTTCCGTTGCGGTTTCGGCAAGTTTGACACAAAACTTGATCGCATAACGTTGCTCTAGTTTTATTACGTCCATATCCGTGACACACTTAAAAAACTTAAATTCTAGCTTCACAAGAATACGTTGTAAAAAAAGTGCAGTAGCAGTGGGTAGTTGAGACTTGTACTGGAGGTAGATCAAATGTTTAACTAAATGGTTAACTGGCGGGAAAACTTGCAATGTTGCCAAATCACGCACTGTGCATGCGTTCTCACTACTTTTTAAACTTACCTCGTATATAATATCGTGTCCATTTATAATTAAACCAACCAATTTTTTGTAATAAAAAGCCCCAATTTGACCAGACCTACCACAATATCACACAATGTACAAATTTTGCTCCTCATTGATATTTCCTGCAGAATGTACCACTTTCACCCTCTACATTCTACAGACAACAATATTCTATGCCAGCAACAATAACATACCTCAGCCAGTTACATGACAATGGATAATGGAAGGTTAAACATGTTTGGTTGCCATAGGTGGTCCATTCGCATATCTACATCGCCGTGGGCACACATACGATGCGTCGAATAGCACGGATATGTTTGCCACAAAGGTGGGCTGTCAATACGGGTGTCAAGTATTGTCGCTCGGGTTGTTCATTGAATAGGGAAGTCGATTGCTGCAAACACACAAACAATTTATGACCGGATTTGTGATATCTGCCGACTCCACGTTGTTGATCTACAACGCGTTAATATACCTACATTGATGGAACTATCTAAAACTAGCCAACGTCGTTGGAACAAAATACGTACGACATTTTCAGAACTCGCTGAACTAAAAAAATCACTTTTAATAAATAATTTCGTAGAATAAAATAAATGATCAACAATGATACCATTTGTGAAAAAAACCTATGAAACTTGTATTAAACCTATACACTAAATTCTTATAATATTGAGAATGACTTATCTTTCACTTATATATCGCAAATAATGACATAGTTCCAGCTTTATGAAAACCTCATGAATAATCAATTCATTTCGTAAATTTGGCCGCTAATTCCTTATAATTTGTACTGGTTCTCACGTAATATATTAGCGATGGCAAACTGTAGGTCACTTTGAGGACGTAGTTCGTAGTTCATTTCAATGTACCGTTCACGAAGTATAGGTCGTGAACTACTACATCTTTTAAAAATGAACTAGTTCACGACCAATATGAAATACATGCGCATACTGAAAATAACCTCTTTTTTTCTGAATATAAAAATATTAAATGGTAAAAAATAAATAAATTGAAATATTACAATACTTATTTTGAATTAAGAATGAGGAAGAAAACACAACAATGTTTATAATTTATACAAAACATATATATAAAGAAAGATAATCTTCTCTAGGTACACACGATTATTTATGTGAAGTTCTAAAATACTTATTGGTAGTTACTAATGAAAATGTTTACTACTTTACTAACACTTGAAAATTAAATGTACAAACTATAATAAAATGAACGAGATAGAATCATTTTGTTTGGCGCTATAAATTATATTTTCTATTTCGAATCTTCTCTGTTCAAACTTCAAAGCTTTGATTTGATATTAAGTGATTGCATTGCACTCAGTATGAAATAGAAGAACTATAAGATTTAGATGTTTATTTTTGCATTATTGCCAAAATTTGCTATGGCATGACATATTTAATCTTGCGAATATATGAATTATATTATTCCAAATGAAATCTGATACCAACATATAAATTGTGACTCAGCTCGGCAATGCTGCTGTTGCAATATTGCATCGAGTTTCCTATTTCGTTCCGTTCACCAACACTTTATCACTAAATAAATGTTAGCACTGTATATGTAATGTATACTATACTGCATCGTTTACGAGTCATTGTGATTCATGAACGGTTTAGTAGACGACGGGTTCGGGACCTAGTACAAGTACATCAATAAATACATTTACCACGTAGTACATAGTTCACGAACTAGGTCATAGTGACCTATAGGTCGTTGCAAAACATCGTCACAGTACGCCTGTCATTTGATTGACCCGTTCAGAGTGAACGGTTCGCGAGTGAACTACACATCGCTAGAATATATATTTATTTAATTGAATAACAATTTCATTCCTTTAAGTTCTCTACTTACTTCTCTTCTTCTACTGGATCCAATATTATGTATGTTTAAAACGCTTGCAAACAAGACAATGGCATAAGATATTTCTTGGTCTATCCTGAGGTAAAACTTATATTTTAATCAAATGTCGGATGCTCGGCTTACCTCAATAAACCCTATTGTATTTTTGAGAGTGAATTCGGATGTGGCGCGTTGTAATATTTTTCTGGAATTTATAGCAAATTCTATATATTAGTATAGGTGAATCCTATGTATAAATGACCTCAAGGATTTTATTTAAAAATAGAGCGTGTTTTTTTTTATACAAGATCGTATAAAGATCCTACATAGAATCTTACAAATTATGTTTCAAACGTATTAATTTTAAGTTCTATTTGTTTTGTTAAATGTAAAATTAACCGATTTGAATTATTTGAATTATTGAACCAAAATTTGATAAGCGTAATGGAGGCTTACAGATTTTTCATCATCTGAAATAAATATATACCAGTCTATGTAATTGAAGTATTCAATATCAGTACTTTTTTGGCGTCTTACTGACGAAATATTTTAAATATTTTATATTCTACACATATTTTAAAAACACATATACGAAATAAGATACGTTCATTTTTTATAATATATTTTATAGCGACTAGATAACTGTAATTGAAAATCACTTCCATTTCCGATTACATGTGTGTGGATCCAAAACCAATCAACCCTTTTAAGTGAAACTAGAACTTCGCGTTGCAAATGTAATTAGAAATGATTCAATTGGGTTGAAAGCACCATTATAATTCGACATAGGAAGTAGAAATACAAACAACAATCGAAGGGACCTACAAAGTAGAAAGATGATGAGAATTGGGTGTGTACACGTAATGTAAAAAATAAAGATATGTTTGAGATAGTTGTATAGAATATCACCCAAATACCGTAACTTAAAGCATTCAGCAAACATGACTTATTTATTTAATAGTATATCAATCACGATTCGTGACAGAGGTATTTTATTTCGTTTTTATCTTGTGCTATTGAAGATGGGGGCATAGCCTTCGAAATTCACATCTGGCCACTTAATGCTTTTAGTTACGGTATTTGGGTGATATTCTATACAAGCATTTAACACCGTAATGAAAATTTTTTAAATTTGAGATAGTTGACAAAAAATTAAGCACTTGGCAGCCGTTACAGTGTAGGAGAGAGATTAATTAGCCAACTTTTTAGATGCCATGGTATTAGGCAAGCACTTATAGAGGGTTGAGTAGAAGGTAATAAAAAGGAAGGTCTACCCAGATCGGAGTACCTAAGTCAAATAGTAGGACGTTAGAATAATCATAGGATTTCTGACTAACTAATGATATAGGTAAATTTGTTTAACTTTTTTTTTTTCGCCAGTACAGACATCTGCGTATATTAAAAATAGGTAGTATCAATGAAACTATACATCCACTACTTGGTTATTAAAATAATAAGAAACAAATAAGGACTACCGCAGTATGTGTGTACAAAGACTGACAGCAACAGTTTAGAGTAAATTCAGTTTGAATCTCGGTCGAGTGTGAGTGATCGAATTTCCTGGGGCCGAAAATTAATTAGTCAATTAAATCGCAGCCTGACGAGAAGCATCGGCCTGCCTCACTGCAGATACGTGCTGATACGGGACTGCCAGCAGCATCCAGCAGTGTTCGATCGTATGGGGCAAGTGATTCAATGATGCAAGTGAATGGTGAGGCACATATCAGCCTGAATACCGTTCTGTCTGTGCACGTACACGACCCCCCATTGAAATGCCTTTTATCATTCATGGCAGGCATTTATCACCAAAGACAAATTTACTATTACACCGTGTGTTGTCATAAATACAACGATTCGTATAATATGCTATAAATATAATTATTTTCATATTTGCTCGAAAATTAATATATAGGTTGTAATTTATAACTTATATAATAGTATAAAATAAAATTGTATATCCTCCAAATTGCGAATCGCTTTCAATAAAATTAATGTATAAAATATTTATTTTTATAAAACCAATTAAATGGAGATCCGATTGTTGAACTTTAAAACGAATATAAATAAACAAATACTAAATAAATTATCATACGCATTAAATTTTCTGAAAATTAGGCTTGAATTTCTATCACAATAACCATTGAGTGAAATTAATTTGTAATAAACTGATGAAGGTGATATTTCATTTGGAAGTGACATACGTTGCGTTTTATAAAATACTAGCGTATTTAATTTACTTACGCTTGAGTTCACGTTTGCGGTTAGAGACGTGTCGGAGGATTCGCTAGATTCACGCGTCAGAGGCAATGAAAAACCAAGAATACGCTTAATTCCATTATTCAAACCAATGAATTTTCAAAGTGTACTATGAAAAGCAAGGACTTTTTTACAACATAAAACTTATCAGGTTAATATAGATACGACTTAATATAGATATGAGAAAAAGAAGGATGTCTATTTCTTTTTGACTAAATAATGTACTTTGAAACAGTTGACGACTACAATAAAATAATAATAATTTAAAAGCATAACTAAATAATCAAGCATAATACACAACACACATATATATATATATATAATTTTCTGTTTGTGCCGATTTGGAGGTGCCCTTCTGCAATTTAGCGTGAAGTATCATCGGAGTGATGACCCTTCAGATCGTTATTTAAGCTTTGAAGGAATTTACTTAACCCGGGAGAGGTCGCGCATGCATAAACACAGTTAGAGGTCGCTTGGGGTATATTTTGACCCCAGCAATAAAATCGCCATAAACAGGAAGTGAAATGCAAAATATATTATTTTTTATTAATTTATTGTTGAACATATAGAAAAAAAATAATATAATATAAATTTATTCGGAAATATCATCTTGTCCCAAATTTCCTTTGCAATTCTCGCATATGTAATTCTTGTTCTCTGAAAAGAGTATATAATTGCAGAGACAGTAAGATTTTGTTGTTTTTCAATCTCGTACCCTTGGACATATGTCACATCTTCCTCTAGCACGTTTTACGAGAGGTTCTTCGCTTTCCTCAAGATCAAATCCAAAGATTATTTATATTTTTGATTTTTAATCAACTGACAAATTTGGTAACGATAAACGGAGTATTGGGTGTTCTTGGAATATATGTCGCTTTATTCGCCAAAAAAAAAACTAAGGGAACTGAATTCTCGCAGAGGTTATTGTAAAAATACTTGAGAGAAAATACCGAAAATGCGGGAAGTCCCTCTTAAATTAATGTAAAAATATCTACAGATTCTCACGACTGGGTCATTATATACCCCGTGCGACCTCTCGCGGGTTAAAAGTAAAAACTAGTTTAATAATTGCGAAAGAATGATTTTAAAACTATGCATATATATATATATATATTTCTTTAATGTACTTATAACTTACAGTGGACCATATCACACTCTGAAGCTATGGAATGATTTGATAATCGTTCCATATATATTAATTGCAAATTAGTATCCAAGCTGTAATTCCCCAACAATTTGGATAATTAGCGAGCTTGAAGAAATTTAGCTGAATGCAAAAACTAATTTATAACTGCTTAACAATGCGATTTTAGTTGACATTTTTTACATCGATCTCCCCCCAAATTAACAGGAATCGTGTTCAAACCAGTACCATCCGGTCACAATTGAAATTCTATATTTAGCTGGTTTACAATATAAAGGCTCAAATGTGTTTAAATCAGATGAACCGTTGTCTATACAAAATTAGATACGACATGAAACGGTATACATCTTATTAAATATAGTTTATAATAAATTCCTTAAGCAACTTACTATAGCTCCCTTAGATTTAATAAAAGCGTTCAATAATGTAGATTAGAAAATAATCTTTAGAATTTAAATGAAACAAGAATTGATTAATTCTTAATTAATCTTTATATAAAAGATCCAATAAAAAAGGTTAAAAAATAGTATAGTATTAGTGTGAAAATTCAGGGAGAATCAAAATATAAGCAAATCGAACTGTGAGAAGAAGTAAAGCAGGCGAAAAATGAAGATAAGAATAGGAGATGATAGAATAGAAGGAATAATATGGGAGAGATGAACCATCACATATCTGTATTTTTTTCAATTAGGAAGTAGAATTACGAAGGATAATCGAAGTAAGGTAGATATAAAATATAGGATAGCACAGGGTAGGAAACCATTCATAGGAAAAGAGCAAATTTTAAGGTCAAATATTTAGGCATTGGAAAAACGTTACTATAAGCAATGTTTGGAGTGTAGCATTGTACGGGTGTGAGGTGTGGACTGTAGGAAAGGAATAGAAGCGTATAATAGAAGCATTTGAAGTGTGGTGCTATAGGAGGAAGAGGATTGGGTGAACAGATGGAGTGATAAATGAATCCGTGCTAGAGCTAGTAGAGAGAAGAGAAGTATTTGGAAGATATTACAGCGTAGGAGAGATAGACTTGTAGGTCATATTCTTAGACATGGGGATGTTATACAAATATATTGAAAGGTAGAGTAACAGGAAAGAAGGGAGTAGAATTATGGAAGACATTATGATGAATAACTATAGCGAAATGAAGGAGTTAGCTCAAGAGAGATCGTCATCTAAGAGATCTTGACTAATAAATTTGTTACAAAGGAGACTTAAATACAAGGACAAGGATAAGGAATAACTAAAATGTCTACAACAAGGTTCAATGTTGTTTTCGTTTGTTATACATTTTAATTACCTACAATAAATAAATTACCTCTAAACATGAAATTTTGAATTATGATTGAACAAGGGCATAAAAATCTTACTTTCTTAAAATAAAGATAAGAAAAATAAAATTTGTAATATATATATATATATGTCTTGTACTTAGATTTTATAACTTAAATTTAATGCCTTACCTTTATTCAATGGCCATGTAAAATATTGTATTTACATTAATTTACATTAATTTTGTTTTAAATTTGACTGTAAAATACAAAACAATGTAACTTAATTTCCTATCGTAATTGTTGTGGATAATTGTATTGAATATAGATTAAAACATTTCATTTTCAAAAATGAACATTTTCGTCGAGAAAACCAAAATTATTTCCAGTGAAAATCCCCTAAAATAGATATTTATAATTCGGATTTATCCTTATCACCAAAATACAAAAGAAAGCGTTCTTCAACGCGACCTAGTAAGAAGCGTATAATAAAAGTATTAGATTTAATATATGTATTACTGCATCTTGTGATTTTAGAAATAAAATTAACATACTAACCAGTTAATTACTAAACAATCAAATTGGTTAATGATCATATTTTCCCATTTTTGCGCATTATTCCGCAATTTGCGTTTTTTAATTTTTTAAATCTATAATCGCAGTATAAAATTCTAATTGCAATTATTGGAACAATCAATGATAATAACATGCCGTATAAGGACATCATCCTGTAGTTTTTGTATTGCACTAGAAGAATATATCATCTGTCATTCCCGATCCGGTACTAATAAATTAACACTTTTTCATTTGCGTTTGTGAGTCGGACGTTTAAAAATACATCAATCCCACAACTGATGCACGCAGCCATGAAAGGCTATACGCAATTCAATACGTTCATATATACGAAGTTATACGGTATCTCCGGATGAATTATTATGAACGTTATCATAAGTATCATGCAAATGAATATTGTGGTATTTATTACAAGATGATGAATTTTCTTGGGATGTTATATATCCTGTGATATTATTTCCTCGTATTATTACTAGTGCCAACGTCGTTACCTTACCATAGCAATATCACTTTTATATGTAACGATATTCTGAAAATATATTCTTATATATTCTTAAAGTACATTTTTTTCATTAATGCCTTTAATCAAAGCGAATATATTCGGTTTTCGGAAAAAAATAAATACAGGTCAAGCCATCTTACAATTCACACGCAACACTTTAGATTGTTTTCAGGAGGGTCAACACACTCTATCTACGTTCTATGATCTTAGCAAAGCCTTCGACTGCGTGGACCACCAAACATTGCTAAAGAAACCCGAAAAATATAACTTTGACTTAAATAGTCTCAACTTATTAAGGTCCTATCTTATGAATCGTTTCCAAACTGTAACCTACAATGAAGACCATTGTAATAATGCTGAAATAAGGACAGGCGTACCCCAAGGTTCGATCCTAGGGCCACTCCTTTTTCTAATCTACGTTAATTATTTTCCCTATCATATAAAGCAAGCTGAATGCATCTTATTTGCAGATGATACAACTATCAGGCTCAATTTCATTTTGTCTATTTAATTTATTTAATGAGAACTATTTTTAAATTTATTTCTATTTTTTTAATTTTTAGTTATTTTTGGTTTGACAAACCCAAACTTGTCAGTTTCGTTAATTATTAATTTATATATTTTTTAAAAGATCTATAGGTCATATTTTACGCCATTTTTGAAATGCAAATCACGATTCGTGAAAGAGGTATTTTATTAATTTTTATCTTGTACTACTGAAGATGGGGACATAGGCTTCGAAATGTACATCTAGCTACTTAATGCTTTAACTTACGGTATTTGGGTGATATTCTATACTATTATTTAACACCGTAGTGATAATTTTTAAAATGCTTTTAATATTCATAAGTTTAAAATAATCGCTATCGAAATTCATTCGTATGGAAATTGTAATAGTAGAAAACGTAGAACATATTTAATATAATATTAGTCTTAAAGAGATATGGTTTAGTGCAATCGATATCTTTTAAAAGAGAAGATGATAAGTTTGGAGAACAGGAAACAGCGTATGATTATTAATAATATTATACAGGATTTAATTTCTTTATATAATTAATTGTAGAGATTTACCTTTTCAATTACTACCCCACAGATCATTATTTTAACTATGTTATTTTTTTTTAATGTAATTCGTTTTATACGAATTTTATAGATTTTATAGATATATAAAAGATTTGATAATACGCCAAAAATGGTGTCGCCGACAAAGTTTTGTCCACATAAATGAATAGAAAATACTTGGGCTTATATATCTTTTTACATGAAAGTGTATGAGTAAAACAATTTGTCTTCTCTTAACTTCAATGAACGATTGAACAAAAAATCAATTCTTGAATTTCGCTTGACAGTATAACTGATACAGGAGCTCCAACTGTAAATATGAAAATGGAAAACGCAACTGGGCAAATGCAAAATTTCAATTTTGATTTTCACTGAATCAATAACTATTTGAAGCGTAAGCATAGACATGTTACATGCTAGTCGCAATATTTTATAAGACTTTGAAAAACTAGTAAAATACCATAATATAGAATATCACCCAAATACCGTAACAAGCGTTAAGTAGCTAGATGTACATTTCAAGCGCTATGCGCCAGTCTTCAATATATATATATATATATATATATATATATATATATATATATATATATATATATATATATATACTATATCAATTACGATTCGTGACAGAGGTATTTTATTTAGTTTTATCTTGTGCTACTGAAGAGGGGCGCATAGCGCTTCAAATGTACATCTAGCCACTTAATGCTTGTTACGGTATTTGGGTGATATTCCATATTATAATTTAACACCGTAGTGATAATTTTTAAAATAGTAAAATACCATTATGAATTTTAGATAAGTTATAATAATTCCAAAAGTTTTAATATACCGAAAATCACAACTGAATTTTTTGCAACACTAAATGAGATTTATGTTCGATACTATCTTGGTTTTTATAGAATTTCCTTATTACATTTTTCAGTCAATAGTTATTTAGGATTATACGACACATTTTTAAATATTAAAATCTTAATATGCAATATGCGTGATAAGTTGCGTATCAGACAAATTTATCTTTGTGGGGTGACACATTTTTATATCGGTATATACGATATGAGGATCTCGTAAATTTATTTTTGCTATAATATAAACATGGTTGCAAAAGATATTTCCACATCTTTATAAAACATTTTATGATGGCGTGGTTTTTCGCAAGGGCCTCCACATTCTAGAAAGCATAAAATTGTACTACACGCATAATATAGAAGCTATATAATCACTTAAGAGCATTATTTTTTAAGATTTACATGAGTTCTTGATGTTCATGGCATATTATGCAATTTATACCAATATCTTACTACTTTATTCCAGAGAATAGGATTCAAGAAAGCAGTTTATAAGACAAGTTTTCAGGCTTATAAATATAAAAGCATATTATATTCAATACGATCATACTACTGTTGACATCCTTCTGATATTTACAATGTATATAATATGTATTCATTCATACACTGTCGATTATTTCATAATTAACTTTTATTCACAACGGCCATAGTTTAGCAATTACTGTTAAAAGTTAATCATCTGTTGGATTTATAGAAAAAATTCGTTGTCAAAGTTATGTTTTATTAACTTCGCTGGCAATGTGGACTTCATTAACATGAATAGCACATTTAATAATTTAATTATTATCTCTTCTTTTATCTTAATATAAGGAACAATATTAAAATAGAAAACACTAGGTTTAGTTCCGTTTACAATGCGCATCAAAAGTTCGGGACTAGATATTTAGTTGACAAGATACTTAACAAAGTATTTTGATATTAATCCAATTCATGGTTAGAATTGATCTAATTTTCTAATAAAAAATTAAATACCATTATGTACTAGTACATTATCATGAAGTTGATGAAATACTTTGCTTACTTATTTATTTTTTATAAGTAAACAGACTTGAATTAAAGAATTCTTAATTGAATTTTGAAGCATAAAGAATTCTATATGATGACAATTACGATGCAAATGAAAATACCATGTGGTTGTAAAGTCAAACCTAAATTTTTTTATAGATTTTTTCTAATGTAATATTATTATAGTAAAATAATTGCATTTTATGGGAAATAATTATGTAGACTAATTATTATATACAATATTATTCATTTCGTAATAAGTCAATTACTTTATTTAACCACTATCGAAACGAAATAGTAATATTATCCATAAAATCTACCTCGAAAGATAAGGATCGATTATTTTATAACTAGATAAAAACCTGCGAATATGTACACATACGTTTTTTGCTATTTTTAAGTTAGATCTTGTAGTTCGCATAATTTTTTTATATATAATTTGAAATTAGCATATCTTCAAATAAGCTTCTTGGAAAATTCCAAAGATAGCTGATTTTATTTAATTTTAATTTACAATATTGCTCCAAGCTACTTGAAGGAGATTTGGAGCATTCTAATTTTTTATCGTCCTGTAATATTTTAATATTCTCTTGAATGATTTAATAACAAAGACTATTCAGAATTGAAAGCTTATTGTTTTCTTTCTGCTCCTACTAACTCTAGTACGGCTTCTTTATCTTCCAAACCAATCCTCATCATCCTCCTATAGCACCACATTTCGAATGCTTCTCTTCTTCTTTTCTCTTCTTTTCCTATAGTCCACGCCTCACACCCGTACAATGCTACACTCCACACATATGTCTTCAGCAATCTTTTTCTAATACCCAAGTCATTATTTGACCTTAAAATCGGCTCCTTTTCTATGAATGCCATGCTATCCTGTGCTTTCCTACATTTTATATCTACCTTACTTCAGTAATCCTTTGTGATCCTACTTCCTAATTAAGAAAAGTCTGACACTTTTTCTATTCTATTGTCTCTTATTCTAATCCCCATTTATCGCTTGCATTCCTTCTTGTCACACCTCAACACTTTGGTCTTGCCTATATTTATTTTCATGTTATAATCCCAAGTCATTACTTCCTGCATACCATTTAATACCTCTTCTAGATTCTGCTCCCTTTCTTCCAAGATAGCTATATCGTCGGCGTACCTCAACATATTTATTTCATCTCCCTGAATGTTCACACCTACACTATACTCTTCTTTTACATCCCTGCCTGACTGAAAGTGTACATCCCTGCCTGACTCCCTTTCCTATTCTCGCTACCTCTTCTTACCCCTCAATTCTAACGAAAGCCATTTGATGTTTGTATAGATTGAAAATACTTCTCCTATCCTTATAATCTATTCCCGTTTCTTTTAAAATTCTAAACATTATGTCCGAATCTACATTATGGAATGCCTTTTCTAAATCTATGAAAGCTATGTGACTGGTCTTTCCTACTCTCATTCTTTTTGCTACTACCGTTCTCAGTGCTAAAATAGCCTCCCTCGTCCCTCTGTCCTCCTAAAACCAAACTGGTTCTTTAATTCTTCTAGTATCATATCTAATTCTGCTGCTTTGTTATTCCTTAAATCATATAATGCTCTATGAAACTCTAACCTAAGAATCCTAGGACCTAACTTGATCTAACAGTTCCACACTTTCTAGCCCCACCATTTCCTTCCTACCTCTATATAATTCTTCGATAAATTCCTTCCTTTTTTTAGCTTTGTCCTTATTTGTGATGTCTTTACCTTGCTTATCACATATAACGTTGCCATTTGGCTTTCATATTTAAAAATAAGAATTAATTTTCCTGTAGCCCAAATCTACCTTACCACTTTTCATATCTTCCTCAATATCCTCACATTTTTCTTTTATCAATTCTTCTTTCGCTAATTTAAATATCCTATTAATTAAGTTCCTTAGTTCCCTATATCTTCTCTGTCCTGCTTACTGCATTTATAGTTTTAACCTTCCTTCTATTCTCTATCCTGTTAACTATTTCCTTGGTTATCCATTAATTTTTACGTATTGTTTTGCTTCGCGTCTAATACTTTTAATGTTACTTTAATCAACCCTTCCCTAATTTCCATCGATTCGCTATCTGTCGGCTGTATGCGTCCCACCAACTACGATTTCTATTTTCTCTTTATACATTTCACTTACATCAGTTAATTTGAACCCATCGACAACCATTCTAACCTCTTTTGACTTGTGTATAAGTTTCTTAAATTTCATTTCTGAGTTCAGATTTATTAAATTGTGGTCAATATCTATATTAATTCCAGGGTAACTCTTATAGTTTATAATCTGATTTCTAAACGTCCTGCGCTTGTGATTCCTAAAGAGCGTGTTTGTTACCACTAGCTTATTTCTAATACAAAACTAATAAGAACCTATCATAAACTGCTTCTACCTCATCATCATCGTGACCTGTGGATGGCATATATACCTGTACTCTTACTGTGTCTGTTGGTTTTGTGTCTAACCTAATAGTTATAATTCTATCACGAACTTGGCAATAATTCTTTACTAGATTTCCTAATTTTCTAGTCATTATAAAACCTACACCTGTATGCCCATTATCTGATGCTGTGGTTATTATTCTATATTCTCCTGACCACGTGTCTATCTGATCTTTTCATCTAACTTCGCTAATCCCCACAATACCCAATTTAAGCCTTTTTAAGACTACAGACATTCCACCTTCCGACACGTAGAATGCTACTACCTCTACCACCGAAGTAGCAGTGTGAGACTCTGGGCCACTGGCTCTACTCATCTAGGGTAACCCAGTGTTAGAAATCGACATTTGCACGCTGTAGGTTTAGAAAAAAAAACAGTACTGGAAGAAAAATACATTACTTGTTTTTCCTAGCCTTGCACTGGGTAAATATTTTAGCTATAGCTCCACAGATTTAAAATGAACCCTCTAATACCGTGGGTTAGTCTGCAATCTTTCCTATAGACCGGGAGCCCTTTATAGGAACCGTCTTATATAGATCTTGCCTTTATATAGATAATTATTGTATAACAATCACGCTTAGTGACAAAGGTATTATATTTTGATCGTATCTTATGCTACTGACTTCGGGGTACAGCCTTCGAAATGCGCGGCTCTATTAAATGGTTTGAGTTACGGAATTTAAGTGATAATCTACACTATAACAGTGGTGACAATTTTAAAACTTAAAAAGTGAGTGTGTGTGTGTGTGTGTGTGTGTGTGTGTGTATGCATTCTTTGACAACGTATATTTTATAGGAAAATGGAACTGTAAAAATATTTGGAAGTCACGTTAAGTTTATTAACGTAGCATAATTTTAAAAAAATGATAGAACATGGTGAAATATTTAATTTTGCGATAGTTTTGTTTACTTTATGATAAATAATTGCAATAAAATAATTATGTAACTAATCTATGTAAATAATATGTAACTAATTATGTAAATAATGTACTATAACGTATCCAAACAAGAATACGTTTAAGAATTATTTAATTATTGTATAGTTTTTGAAAAAGACTTAGTTTAGTTGTAATAATAATAGAGATACATGAAATTATTTCCAAAATAGAGACTTAACTAAAATCTTTAGAAATTGATTTCAAGAAAACTAGTAGTAGTTTAAGTTGTTTTTTTTATTATCACTACGTTGTTAAATAATAGTATAGAATATCACCCAAATACCGTAACTCATAGCCGATTTGATCAAATATCCGATTTTTTAATTGGTCTACGTGTTTGTCATATATATACTTTAAGACAACTAGAACAAGATATTTTATAAATACCTAATTTTTTATTGAAATCAATCAAATGGGATTTCCTAGTAAATTAGCAACACTATTAGAATTATTATATGTTACCTTAAAATTATATTTATTTAAAATACTATTATAATCTGGTATTTATGAAATGTCTTGTTCTAGTTGTCATAAAGTATATATATAAATACGTAGACCCATTAAAATTAAATTTAAGGAATATTTAGGTTTTTTTCAGATTAAATAAAAAAGATAAAAGTTCTGTAGCCGAGCATATTTTTGAATCAGGTCATCCTATTCAAATTAGTTCACTTAAATTACTTAAAAGTGTTTAATTATTCCGAGTTAAATGCTTATGAAGGCTTAAATCCAAATCTAAATTAATGAATTTAGATTCAGGCCCAACTTCATCTTGTCTATTTAATTTATTTAATAAGAACTATTTTTAAATTTATTTTGATTTTATTTATTTTTGGTTATTTTAAATTTGATAAACCAATCTTTATTATTGTTACTTGTTAGTTTCGTTAATTATTAATTTATATTGTTTTAAAAGATTTATAAGTCATATTACATGCCATTTTTTAAATACTTCTGTCATGTTGACTTATTTATTTAATTGTATATCAATCATGATTCGTGACACGGGTATTTTATTTAGTTTTTATCTTGTGCTACTGAAGATGGAGGCATAGCCTTCGAAATGTACATCTAGCTACTTGACTTTTTGAGTTACGGTAGTTGGGTGATATTCTATACTAATAGTTTTAGTAATTAATTATTAATAAAAACAGATTTTTGCGATCCTTTTCGTGCTCTAAAAGCACGAATTTTTTTATTCCTAAAGAATAAAAAAAATCTACATAACTACAGTGGAAGATAATGAAATTGACGTATTATCAATTTTCATTATTTAGGAAGTAGAATAACAAAGGAAATAAATTATAAAATGTAGGGTACGAAGATATTTGTAAAAACGAGTAATTTTTATTTCTTTTTCGTATATTGGAATAAATTGAATTTTTTACATGTGTTGCAGGTAATAGGTAATCACTAACCAATTAAAAATAGCTTCCACTCAAAATTTGCTGGACAATTTTTCATATAAAATTATCTGCTCTCTGCAAGCCTGTAATAAAAATCGAATATAGAAAACTTCGAAACAAAAATAAAAATTTAACTCGGTGCATTTCAATCTATATCGCATCTTAAAAAATTCAACTTTTTTTTTTATAAAATGAATAATAAAACTTGAAGCGAAATTCCTTTATCAATAGCAAATGTTTGTCATTGGCATGCAATGGAAATTGCAAAGCAGCAATAACAATTCCTTTTGGCGGAAGTTTTGTCGGTGTTTACAAACGTGTCGCTTCCCTTTTACTTGTATTGTGCATATACAAAGGTAACATCACAACACAAGGTAACATGAACACTTCCATTTCTGCACCTAACGGTCCATTTGTGACGACTTATCGCTATTGCGTCCTCGAAGATATAAGAGCTTTATATCTAAGATATATACGCTTTTCGTTATATTATTTATATCTATATAGCGTGTCAATATAATGGAAACTCCCGTCTGTTGAAATTTATAAAATCATTCTAAGGGGTGGTTTGCTATGTTAATCGTCCATAAGAAACAGGATACAATTCGACATATAAAAAAAATTCTGAGGAAGGGTCATAAGATTTGGATACCGGGATCACCGGTCACAGGTCAACGGGATGCTATACAATTGTAGTGAAAGAGGTATCTTTATTTGTTTTATTATTATGCTACTGAAGATGGGGGCATAGCCTTCGAAATGCGCACCTAGCTAATAAATACTTTGTGTTACGGTTTTTGGGTGACGTTTTATATAATTATTTAACACCGTAGTGACGATTTTACAATTTCCATATTAGTCAAAAAATAATTTACGAGTACGTACTCCAAAATATTACGCGCATAACTTTACCGTTCGATTAAAGTTTAGGGCTTAGAAAATTAGTTAGAATTCCGATGTTTCTACACTTAATCTTTATAATCATCATATCATCTTTATTAGCTATTCGTTCGCGGGATTTGCAACAGTTTTAAAATTTGAATGTTCGAAAATCTGCTTAATATTCAAACGTCTCTTATTAAGACCTAAAAGCAATTTAAGTATACCCCTCATAAAAATTTTCTTTTTTCAAAATTTAATTTTTAATTTAATTTAATTTAATTTAATTTTTTATTTTATTTAATTATTTCATTTTTTCATTTTTTTTTTTTCATTTAACCCTCAAAATTTTAACTCGTAATTCTACATAAATTAGTAGACAAAAATATAAAACAGAAATCCTACACAAATTATTTTGTCGATATTTAGTTCACAGCTTAAGTCTAGCGATGTGTAGTTCGCTCGCGAACCGTTCACTCTGAACGGTTCAATCAAATGGCAGGCGTACTATGACAATAGTGTACGTATTGATATACTTGTACTAGGTCCTGAACCCGTCGTCTACTAAACCGTTCATGAATCACAACTAATCGTAAACGATGCAGTATAGTATACATTACATATACAGTACTAATATTTATTTAATGATAAAGTGTGTTGGTGAACGGAACGAAATAGGAAACTCGATGCAATATTGCAACAGCAGCATTGCCGAGCTGAGTCACAATTTATATGTTGGTATCAGATTTAATTTGGAATAATATAATTAATATATTCGCAAGATTAAATATGTTCTTAAATATGTCATGCCATAGCAAATTTTTACAATAATGCAAAAATAAACATCTAAATCTTATAGTTCTTCTATTTCATACTGAGTGCAATGCAATCACTTAATATCAAATCAAAGCTTTGAAGTTTGAACACAGAAGATTCGGAATAGAAAATATAAATTATAACGCCAAACAAAACGATTTCTATCTAGCTCATTTTATTATAGTTTGTACATTTAATTTTCAAGTGTTAGTAAAG
The DNA here is from genome assembly GCA_947310635.1 of Leptodirus hochenwartii. Lineage (NCBI taxonomy): Eukaryota > Metazoa > Arthropoda > Insecta > Coleoptera > Leiodidae > Leptodirus > Leptodirus hochenwartii. Next base: position 13,439,653 of record OX371180.1, on the reverse strand, counting down.
TAGTAAACATTTTCATCAGTAACTACCAATAAGTATTTTAGAACTTCATATAAATAAATGTGAGTACCTAGAGAAGATTATATTTCCTTATATATATGTTTTGTATAAATTATAAACATTTTTGTCTTTTCTTCCGCATTCCTAATTCAAAATAAGTATTGTAATATTTCAATTTATTTATTTTTTACCTTATATAAAACCCATTGCATTAACTAACGGACTCGATTTACACCTTATTGATAATTTTTTTTAAGACGTAAAAAATTAACTTACGCTTCATTATACCCTTTCATCCCGTATACACATAATATGTCCTTTTACATTTTCTCCTCATATTAGTAACCGTATTTCACGCATTTTTTCTAAACATAACATCTCTTTATCACGCCGACCACCATCTAAATTATCTAATTTAATTTTCAACAATAAAGATGTAACCTCTATATTTAATAAAAGTGGAGTATATGAGCTAAAATGCCCAGATTGTGATGCTATTTACATTGGCCAAACAGGATGCAGTTTTTCTATCAGATATTGTGAACATTTACGTGATTTTAAATCCAAGAAAAATATTTCAACTTTTGCGGAACATGTTAATCTGTGTAATGGGAACTTCCCAGATATTAATAATTTATCTATTCACTATGTAGCTGCTAAGAGTAATAAAATGAATTATCTCGAATCCTTAGAAATACATAAAGCTATCAAAAATCCAAATCGCAACATCATTATCGACCAGTTAGACTTAATACATTGTAAATTATTTTATCTACTTTCATTCAGTAAAGTAAATATTACAGTTAAAAAAAAAGTTTTATAATGATGACCATTACAGCACTAGTGCTGCAATGGTCGTCATTACAGCACTAGTGCTGTAATGAGTTTTTATTGCTGTAAATAAGTGCTGTTAAAGCAATTAGCTATATAAATTTGCTTATATCTGATTTCTTCTTACGGACATCATGGTTCTTAACATGGAATAGTGCGTCTAAAGCGTTGACAGCTTTTGTGATTGTTGCTTTTCGGCGAAATACTCCAACAATTTTTTTTCTGACACTTCTTTTAATCTTTTTGAATCACACCACTTTTCGAATTTCTGGTATTCAAGTTCTTATCGTGCCTTTGATTTTGCGGGAATTAGACTTGAAATTGCTCCATTTACAGCTTCCTCTACTTCTGAGGGTAAACTTTCTTCAGAATCATACATTTCTAAACAGTACTTTTTTCGCAAGCTTTTTCTATAAATCTGACGTGTTTAACAGTAACCAAGACAACTCAGAAACAACAAACAGTTCAAGACTATTTAGAAAACTCAAATCCTTATATTCAGTGGCGGCTCGTGCCATTTCAATCTGGGGGGACACATTTCTTAAAAAATAACATAATAGTGAGAAATCTTACCTAAAATGAATGCAAAATGATTAAATTTAATCATTTTTTCTTGAAAATGAATTCCTCTCTTCTATCTTTCATTGATATAAACTTTTCCAAAACTTTTTCGTTAAAATTGTAAATATCTCGCACCACATTTTTATTAATACACATCATCACCAATGCGTTTAAACGATCATTACCCATAGTATTTCGCAAAAAAGTCTTGATTCTTTTAAGTGTTGAAAAACAACGCTCTGATTCATCAATGGTCATCGGGGTTGCTAAAATAATTTTAAGTAGTTTTATAGTTTCCGGGAAAGTTTCACTGAGATTATTTTGTAGCAATAATGAAAGAAAAATTGTGGCTTCAATTATTTGATCAAACTCCAGACGCGAGTAAATGACTTCTAATTCTGTTTTTAATCTGGTTTTATTCAAAAATGGATATGCATGACACACGGTTTCCAAAAGGTCCACTGGAAATTGTTTAGAAAATGTTGGCATCGATTTCGTGTTAAATAACTCAGCGGCTTGTAGATGGCCACGATATGAGAATCTGTCCTTCATCTGTATTATAATTATTATTGTAAATGTCTCTGTTGTAAAACGCCGCGTAAATGTCCGGTTTTGAGTCTGCTTTTGCACTCCTTGCACTGGTTTTGCACTCCTTGCACAAGTTTGCGATAAATTTAAATCAGGGAATGGCCTACCTAATTCTTTAATTTTTACTTTGTCCACAAGAGAAAGTCTACAAAACTCTATTTTCAATAAGGAACTAACACTATTCATTTTTATTAAATTATTTCTATTAAATATATTCTTGGAGAAACACGTGGCAAAATCGTACATACGTACATATCGTACAAACACAGAACAAATGCTACTGTCTTATCTGACTACTCTATATCAATTTATATACATATATACTAGACTACTCTGTTCTCTGAACTGTGGCTGTGGCTCTATGGCTGTTCATGATATCATGTTGCTATGACTCATCCCAAGCCGCTGGAATATGTGTTACATTAGTCGATAGATTGTGATACGTGAACCGAAGAAACAGAAGACATACTGCATATGGTCGCTCTCACTCTGGCGCTTGCAATAGAGTGAGATGAGTGTATATGCAATTAACCCGTATGGGTAGCCTGGCTGCCGCTGGAATGTGTGTTACATTAGTCGATATATGTCTAGCGACACGCGAACGATAGAAACAGATGATATACTGCATACGGTCGCTCTCACTCTAGCGCTTCCAAGGATGAGGTTTGACTCGTACTTGCTAGCTACCATATCGTGTTATGTGTATGTATGAGTGCATGTATCGTTTTATATGTATGAGTGTTATGTATGTTCGCGGCGCAAGCTTTATCTTTTAGGAAAAATAATGCGAAGATAAAATATCGCAATACAATTATGTATCTACGGTGATGCGTTCAATGTTCAGGAGGCGCGCGCGGCCTGCGGCCTGCATAAGGAACCGCCCCTGCTTATAACAGCAGGTATCATTTTTGTTTAGGACATAATATCATTTAAAAAATTAAATCACTTTGTAATTATCGGATTATTTTACAAAAAGTAGATAAAATTTCGTACAATATTCGAGTTGTAAATTCATATTACGAATATGAATATGAATAATATGAATCTTACAACTTACAATCTTACATGAGTCGTAATATGAATCTTTACAACACTTATATTGTAAATAACTATTACTTACTGTAATATTGACTTACTGTAATATTTTCTGTATATATTCTTGTAGTTAATTCTTATAATGCTCACTTGAAAATGGGCGATAGTCCGAAACATGTCGTAATATATAAATTTTATAAATAAATTTATATTTCCTATTGTGATATAAAACATAGTTTTAATTCCTCCCGTATTTAATAAAATTTTACTTAATTGTTAATCTGAAACTCACCAAATAATATTCATAAAAATATCACTTAGAGGTAATATAATGAAACTCAAGTATTAATTTCCAATTTGCTTGCAATTTATTTGTTTTGTTTTTTATCACTTTCTGTAACACGTTAAGTTACACGAATATATAGTCACTGGCCATTGAGATTATTGCATATATATATATATATATATATATATATATATATATATATATGATTGTCTCAACGTTATTCCGAACATACGGCGTATGTCAGCAGGATTATCGTCAATGTCTGGCGTATATCTTTCCCTGGATGGTCCTCGGTGATTTTCTTTATTCCGATGTTCATCACATTATCACTACTTAACGCTTTTGTAAACGATCATCATGACGAAACTCCACACAATTTAAATTTATAGGTTCGATAAAATAATTATGAACGTTCCTTCACTAATATATCTAGGTCCTAGGCTTTTGTAAATAGGGGAGTTCGACAATTATTTCTTAAGGTACTCTAAATTTGATTATTGCGCAAAATTATTACTTTAAAATAACAGCAAGCAAACAATATTTTAACCTAACTGTTTTTGAAATAAGAAATATAATCATGTTTAGTTAACGTCGCAAGTGATTCTTTCTTAAATTGCTTTTAGGAATAATTCATACAAACACCTTTAGCATGCGGCAAGCGTGATTATTTTAACTTCCTTAAAGCATAGATTTTTTTTATAGAAAAATTTAGTAAACGTACATTAAAAACGATGTTTTAGACAAATTTTGTGTTGTTTTCAGAAAGAAAATGATTCTAAATAAATTTTATAAACTTTATATTAAGAAATACATTTTATTATATCCACACATAGATAGTACATCATAAAAAAAAAACTATTCAAAATAAAGAAATTTACCTTAATAGATATCTTGTTCTAAGAATATGTAAAACTGCATTCCTAGATTTTTTGAGATTTGCTGATAATGTTGCAAGATCCAATTAAAGTTTTTAAAAAGATTGAAGCGATTGAAGTACCTTCCAAGGATCTAAAAAGGCTTAGATTATTTGTGGTTATTATTTGTGTATAAGCTGCGTTATATTAGAATATGAGTAAGTGAAGAATCTATAAATATATTCTAATATATTTTAATAAAACTGGACTTAAATACTCTACAACTGTGGTGAACATTATATTTTATACAAATACATTGAATTGTATAGAATATCACCCTTCGATAATATAAATTGTCTTTCTTTAGCACATCGAGTTATAATGAATTTGGTCAAATGAAGTTTCGCCACAAAACAGCGAGTCTGCCATCTCTTCATTGGTTTGAGCTAGAAAGCTCGCATCTCCAAAGCACCAGAATACCTTGCGCGTTTACTTTCTTGATGTCTGAAGACTTTGATTGGCATTTGCACTAAGTAGATGTAATCCTACATGTGATACGGGACATCCAGTTCTGTCTGAGAAGGCCCAATAATTTAGATTTACTTTATTAGATCCGAGAAAAATGTTTCATACAATATCAAATTAATAATTTATTTGTTTTAATTAAGAATCTGATTACAATCGATTTGTTTACACCGATATAAATATTTTGCATTTTATTATATTAAAAATTAATGTTAAAATTAATAATTCTATTTTCCAAAATTCGTTTGAAAATAACATTGCCTGAATTAAATTTAAAAAGAGCTTGCAATAGATTTATTTAGCTTCAATAAAAATTTCAATTTTTACATTCCATATTCTTAATTTCATTACTGTATAATATTAAACATTCTATAAATTTCGTTCTAATATTTTGATATGATGGACACTGATCTTAATTTTATACCAATAATTGTCTCTTTCATAAGAATTCAAATGTCGGCTTAACGTTATTCTACAATACAACGTATTTTTTACAAATTTAAGTAGTTCTGTCATACTACATGCCAGTTTTTGGAATCATATCATTTGAAAAATTCCTCAGAAAGTTCCACCTTGGAATTCGTTATTACAAAATGTGTAATTAAACTAAACATACATATATTTTTATTATTGGACCAGCAACATTATTATATTTAGCAATACCGTTGCTATTGCATGCTTACTTTATCAATATATCAGTTTTACTGACTCAAAATGAAATAAAGTTTTCGATAATGAATTAAATAGTCAGAGAAGTATTGTGAGACTGGCACCGCGAAGTTGTGGGTTCGAATCCTGCACTGGTCAGGGATATTTTCTTAAAGAAAAATCCATTCCGGACCATGGACGTTGATGTTGCCATTCAGGAGTACCCTGAATGTGCCATGAATTGCTCTAGTTATATAATATGTTAGATGTTGGCTAATATGCTAAGTTCGTAAGGCCATATGGAGTATGGTAGTGCCTTCAGCGATCATACTTTTAAAAAAACAAGAAAAAACTGCGATACTACAAACGATTTTTTGAAAGCATATCAATCCAGACGGTACTCGATTAGAAATGCATTCCCTTTTTTGAGACATCAAATTTGATCTTAAGATATTTTGTTATATCATAAAATTAGAACAATCTTGAGCATATTCCAATTATTGGTTCAGATACTATTCTGTTTTGGTTGAAAATGATTTGCTAGTTAGATGAACTTATTCTGAACTGTAGATCTATTGCTAAGTAATTGAAGAATGTAACATAAATGGAAAGTAGGTAGAATTGGTTTGTCAGATTGTGGAGGACCTTGGGATGAATAGATGCTGATGAGAGATGAAGGAGTTAGCTCAGGATGCTCAGCATGCTAATTCTAACTAATCCCCGGAATTGAGGACTAAATTACTAACTAACTAACTAACTTACTTCTTATATTTCTATTTTAATTTATAGTGTCAACATATGCAAAATCTTATAGACAATAATATTCTATGCAAAATCACAGCAGTTATTATTTTATTAAGCTGACTGACCTGATTGACAGCAATACCAAATGCTTAGACGTTAAAAGAGAATCGCTTAGCATTCATATATTTCTTGTTCGATTTTCTTATTAGCATGAAATTTAGTTTCGATGGAGAGACCCTTGTCCTTTTGAACAATGAAGCGTGTTATTACACAATTCTTTGTCGGTATATTCGACACGTTTTCAGTGATAATGACCGAATCTTGTTACTACAAGAAACATGCCCATTTCTCCACCATCCTTTTTAACTCAATTCGCGAGAGGTAAAAGGTGTTAAGGTAGTAGAAAATAGGTTTCATACTACGTTTGCAGGAAAAAATCTAGAAATTAGATGTCTTTGAGGTAGTTTCCACAAAACAAAAATAAAAATAAATAAAAATAAACACCGCAGTGATAATTTAAAAATTTGCGAGTAATGTTAATTTATACCGGGCCAGTTACTTCTGATTTTAATAGTATACTCGTATATTGCATATTCACACACAAGATATTTAAATTGAAATAATTATTGGATAATGCAATCCATATGTTGACAGAATAGTGAGAAATGTTAATCGATCTTGTTGCTGAAGGATATCGAATCAAATTTACAATCGCAGCAGAATTAGTTTCCTGAAGAATTAAAACTCGTGCATCGTGCGACAAAGTGGCAATCCGATTAAACAACATAAATGGCGAATCAAATAATCGAACTCTTGTATTGAAAGCAAATTGATTGGATTTGTTCTGCGGCGGCCAGCTTGAAAATCAAATTAAAATGAACAGCATCTGTTTTCACATGTATGTTTATTAGCACGCGTTATACTGCAGCTAGGGACTACATACAAGAATATATAAAGGTACAGCTTATTATTATGAGAGAAGCATGACCAAGACAAACGCCGTAATGTGATTTGTATAGCAGATACAGACTATACGATGAAGATAGTATAATTTGCATAAAAATATATATTTAATAGCTCTCTTAAGTTGCTTATTCAATATTTCACTACTTGTAAACTACGATAAAAGAAAAAATAGTGTAACTTATATAATAGTATATTAAAGAACGAATTTCATAAGGCATGTTTTATTGCACGAGTTCAAGTTTAGAAAACGAGGTGCGTAGCATCGAGTTTTCTAAAGAACGAGTGTTATAAATGACTTATGAAATGAGTTTTTTATACTATTTTTTCTAATTTGCGTCTTTTATGCCCTTTTTTAAATAAAAAATCGAAATTTCTAAATTTAGGGATTCTTTTTACTGTTGGTAGTAGCTATTGACACATTTGAAATATTTGAAATAAATTGTCAAATAAATTAAAATTAAACTATTTGTTGCTTTCTTTTCTAGTTTGACGTACAATTGTACATTTCAAGGACAAAATTTAAATTAAACTATTGGTTGCTTTCTTTTGTAGTTTGACGTTTGATACTGACTGCTACCAACTTTGAGACAGTAAATTGCACTATGCTATAAGAGAACTCAAATTCGCTATAAACGAACTTATTTAGGTTCGTTAACAGCTCTATTAGAAACGCAATTTAGAAAAAATCAGTTAAGGGAGAACATTTTGTATAAATCGATTCATACTATTTCTACTTTGAAATTAGTGTAATCTGATAAGGAGCTATGTTCCATAAAATTTTGCAATGAACTACAAACCGAGGGTTAAGGTCAATGGTACATAAACATATTAAATACAATAAAATGGAAGTCGAGTAGAAAATGTAATATTCTAAATAAGTGTAGATTCTACAATTAAATTTAGCGACAATTACTTTAACAAATTATACACAACATTAATATGACTCTTCAAAATATCTGTGGTCTTATAATTGTTTTAATTAGCACTTTTAATGAAATATCTGAATTAAAAGCTTTATTACAAACATTCGCGAAACGATTAATTATTTCTGTGTACTTAGAGATATACCATTCATGTAATAAATAGATAAAAAACGAACAAAGTTTAGTTTATGTTCCAATGGCAATACTCTTTATAATCCAATCACTTTTAAATATGGATTTGTAAATTTTTGAAATTTACAAATCCATACTGAAAGTATTTAAATTGAAAATATTAAAGTTATTAATAGAAAACGTGTATGTTGTATATATGATATCACTGTGTAGATGGTGTGGCAACGACACTCTGGCCTATAGAGCGGTCCCTATAAAGGGATCCCGGTCTAGAGGAAAGATTTTAGGCTAACCCCATGGTATCAGGGGTATTAGGCTAAATCGGTAGGGCGATGGCGCAAATATGCACTCATTGGTCGGTTCAATGCAAGGAGAAATCAACACTGTATTTTTCTCAAGTCAACAGCATGGCAATCTCGATTTCTAAAAAGTATTACCCCAGGTGAGTAGAGCCGACGGCTCAGAGTCTCACCCTGCTACATCGGCGGTAGAGGTATTAGCAGGCAGCCCCACGGATTCTGGGGGGACAAGAAACCGATTATACCAATTGAGTTGGGCATTCTACGCGTCCGAGAGAGGAATGTCTGTAATCTTAATAGGATAGGAAAATTAGAGAATTTGAAATTAGAAATAAAGAGGAGTCAATTAGATATCGTAGGGATTAGCGAAGTCAGATGGAAAGATCAGGTAGGATACGTGGTCAGGAGAATATAAAATAATAACCACAGTGTCAAATAATGGGCATACACATGTAGGTTTTATAATGAATAGAAAATTAGGATATAGGGTAAAGAGTTATTGTCAAGTTCGTGACAGAATTATAACTATTAGGTTAGACACAAAACCAACAGACACAGTAATAGTACAGGTATATATGCCAACCACAGGTCACGACGATGATGAGGTAGAAGCAGTTATGATGAGATTGAATCTAGGTTAAGAAATATAAAATCGCAGGAAAAACTAATTATAATAGGAGACTTGAATGCAGCAGTCGGTAAGAGAAAGGAAGGATCAACGGTAGGGGAACATGGAATAGGAACACGTAATGACAGAGGGGATGGATAAGTAGAGTTTTGTATTGGAAATAAGCTAGTGGTAGCAAACACGGTCTTTAGGAATCGTAACTGCAGAATATATACTTGGAAAATGCAAGGAGATTTAGGAAAATATCAGATACATTACATACTAGTTAAGGAAAGATTTAGAAACCAGATTAAGAATTGTAAGAGTTACCCTGGTGTAGATATAGATGTGACCACAACTTAGTAGTCCTGAAATCAGAGTTGAAATTCAAGAAACTTATACAGAAATCTAAACAGGTTAGAGTAAAAATATTGATTGGTTAAAATTAGCCGATGTAAGGTGAAGATATAAAGGGATATAGAAACTGTAGCTGATGGGACTTCTAGGGACGACGTAGATAGCGAATGGAGGGAAATTATGGATGGGTAGACTACAGCAGCAAATGAAGTATCAGGCACGAAGAGTAGGGCAGATAGAAAAGAATTGATAATTGAAGAAATATTTAACATGATAGAGGAAAGAAGGAAAGTAAAAATTGTTAACACAGAAGTAGGACAGGGAAGATATAGGGATCAAAGGAATTTAATTAATAGGAAATGTAAATGTAGCGAAAGAAGAATGGATGAAAGTAAATGTGAGAATTATTGTGAGAATATTGAGGAAGATATGAAAAGAGGTAAAGTAAATTTGGGCGACAAGAAAATTAAGTCTCATTTTCTAAAGTAAAACCAAAGGGTAACGTTATATGTGATATGCAAGGTAAGGAGCTCACAGAAAATCAGAACAAAACTAGAAGATTGAAGGAGTATCCAGGAGAATTATATAGAGGTAGGTAGGAAATGGAGGACTATAAAATGTTGAACTGCTATTGAAATGTTATCAAGATGTGTTTTTCAAGCTCCTAGGATTCTTAGTTCAGAGTGTGATAGAGCTTAATATGATTTAAGGAATAACAAAGCAGCAGTTATAGATATGAGATATCAGCAGAATTAATAAAACACGCAGCGGAAAAGATACAGGGTCGATTATACAGGCTAGTTGGCTAGTATATATGAGGAGGGAGAAGTACCACAGGATTTTCAGCGCAGTAGAATAGTGACAATGCCGAAGAAAATAGGAGCTAATTTTTGTGAGAACTATAGGACCATTAGCCTACTAGGTCAGTTTAGTTTTAGGAAGATCAGAAGGACGGAGCAGGCTATTTTAGCACTAACAACGGTAGTAGAAAAAATAATGAGAGTAGGAAAGACAATTTTCATAGCTTTCGTAATTTAGAAAAGGCATTCGATAATGTGGATTGGGATATAATGTTTACAATTTTAAAAGAAACGGGAATAAATTATAAGGATAGGAGAATTATTTTCAAACATTACAAACATCAGATCGCTTTAGTTAGTATTGAAGTGGAAGAAGAGGTAGCAAGAATAGGAAAGGGAGTCAGACAGGGATGTACACTTTCGCCGTTGTTATTTAGAAGATAGTTATTTAGAAGATGCAATAAACAAGGTAAAGGAAGAGTATACTGTAGGTGCGAAAATTCAGGGAGAGGAAATATATATGTTGAGGTTTGCCGACGATATAGCTACCTTAGAAGAAAGGGATCATAATTTAGAAAATTGTATTAAATGGTATGCAGGAAGTAATAACTAGTAATTATAACACGAAAGTAAATATAAGCTAGATGTAAGTGATGAGGTGTGACAAGAAGGAATGCAGACGAAAAATAAAGATTAAAATAGGAGATGATAGAATAAAATAAGTGTCAGACTTTTCTTTCTTAGGAAGTAGGATTACGAAGGATATCCGAAGTAAGGTAAATAAAAAGTGTAAGATATCACAGCACAGCAAGGCAGTCGTAGAAAAGGAGCAAATTTTAAGATCAAATATTTACTTGGGTATTAGAATAATATTATAAAAACATATGTGTGGAGTGTAGCAATATACTCATATGAAGCGTGGACTATCGGATAGGAAGAGAAAAGTACTATGTGAAAGCATTTCAAAAACATAGCATTTGAAATGTGGTGCAATAAGAGGATGATGAAGATAGGTGTGGCAGACAGAGTGACAAATGAAACCGTGTTAGAGTTAGTAATGGAGAAGAGAAGTATTTGGAGAGTATCACAACGTATGAGATATAGACTAGTCGGTTATATTCTTAGATATGGGGGTAGTATGCAATTAGTTCTAGCAAATAAAGTAGAGTGAAGGAAAGGGGTAGGTAGGCCCAGATTGGAGAAAGTGCAAATGTGAGGAAGACGTTAGGATGAATAGCTAAAAGGAGATATATCTCAGGATAGATCCTTGGCGTGCTTTTTCCAACCCATCTCTGGGATTGTTATATTACGATTATTTGCTATAACTATATTCAGAAAAACATCTTGTGTATATCTCGCTGAAAAGGGTATTGGTTTTATTACAGGTTAGTTACAAAGATTTGCATAAAATCAAAAAATATACCTCCGAATATTCTAGGGACTGTTTCAAACTTTATAACTCAAACTATTTCAAAGTTTATAACACAGTAATTACTTTCACTACACTGCATTTTTCATTTTAAAAATTACATGCATTTATTGGAAAAAAAAAATGAAAATACTTTTAATGAACGAAGTATAAAAAATTAATGTACCTGTTTAGTTTCCTGTGATAAAACATCACACTATATATACCCAAAGCGGTAAAATGATTTATATATTTTTATATCTCCCAACAAGTTCCTATTTCACAAAGAAGTATAAGGTATATAGCAACAGGTTTGAATTCCTTCGGCATATGGTTAATATTATTTTACGTATACAATACTTCATGAATTTTAAAACGCTGTAGAATATTCACAGTGTAGTTAAATAACAGTTTTGAAAGTCTGCAGAGCTTAATCCTACAGTCTACAATCCTACAATCTACACTACAGGGCAGTCAAACAAATCTGTTAGCTCCGCTGGGCATAGCGTCAAACCAATCCGATGGATTGATGATCAACTACTTAAACTAACCATCGCTTGGTGTGCAGATAACTTTATCAGAATGTTGTCTTAATTTTAATAGTTTTAAAAATACGGCATTGAGAAATAGTATAAAATATTGCCCAAATACCGTAATACAAAGCATTTATACAGCACTCGCTTGAGCGAAAGAGGTGTGTTATTTGTTGTTGTGCTACTGATGAATGGGAATTCAAAATGAGCTTTTAGCTTATAAATGATTTGTATTAAGTTAATTAGGTGATATTTTATACAAGTTCGTTATTAATTAAGTCTTAAAGTTTAATTTTTATCCTTAAACTATGAATGGTATTTCAGGTCGTGAAGATGATAGTGATACGGAATCTGAACCTGGCATCCCATTGAAAAGGAAACAAAGACGAAGTCGCACTACATTCACTGGCGAGCAGTTGGAAGCTTTGGAAAGAGCTTTCAGTCGCACCCAATATCCAGACGTATATACCCGCGAAGAACTTGCCCAACAAACCGGCCTTACTGAAGCCAGAATACAGGTAATAATATTGTCATGCGTTTACAAATTGTATATTCACTAGGAGAAAAATTAAAAATTAGAAAAGAATAGTTCTTTTATGTGTTATTAGACCAATTTCAAATATGCATACATTTTAATCGGTGGGGTATCTAAACATAATGTAAAAGTAGTGGTATAGAATATCACCCAAATACCGTAACCTAAAGCATTAAGTAGCTACATGTATATTTCGAAGGCTATGCCCCCATCTTCAGTAGCACAAGTTAAAAACAAAATAAAATACCTCTGTGACGAATCGTGATTGATATACTTAATGTATATCTAGCTACTTAATGCTTTATGTTACGGTATTTGGGTGATATTCTATACAATTATTTAGCGTGGGTGATATTCGTAGTGATAATTTTTAAGATCATGTTGTAAACAAAATAAATTGATTTCAGGTATGGTTCTCTAATCGCCGAGCCCGTCTTCGAAAGCATGTATCAAATGGAAATTCGGCGGCCGCTACATTAGGTTTCCCGACCCTGTCCTGTCAGTACCCGGAGACCGCAGCCGCCAGCGCTGCAGCAGCTGCTGCGCAGCATGACTGGCGTAGCAACCAGTTTGCCGCTGCGGCTGCTGCAGCTGCAGCTGTCAATTATAACATGTTCCCTTCGCATCATGCACATCACCACACGGCCATGTATAATGGAGGTAGTTCCAGTAACACCCCAGGTATGGGGTGTTCTATATATATATATTACGAGTATGTTTAAAAGATTTTAGTTTCACGAGTACAATATTAAGGTTTCATTGCAGTGAGATCGCCAAAATATGTCAGTATATAAACATTATAGGCAATGGCGGCTCTTGACATTTCAATCGAGGAGGGCGCATTTCTTAATAAATAACATAATAATAAGACATCTTACCTAAAATGGATGGAAAATAATTAAATTCAATCATTTCTTGAAAGTGGTATTCCGCTCTTCTATCTTTCATTGCTATAAACACTCCTTGCACAAGTTTGTGATCAATTTAAATAAGGCAATGGCCCACCTAATTCTTTAATTTTTACTTTGTCCTCAAGAAAAAGTCTAGAAAACTCAAGTTTCAATAAAGAACTAACACTATTCATTTTTATTAAATTATTTCTATTAAATATATTCTTGGAGAAACACGTGACAAAATCATACATACATAACTACACAGAACAATGCAACTGTCTTATCTGGCTATTCTATATCCATTTTCCTGTATATTAGACTAGGCTTCTCTGTTGGGATGCTAAAGAATTGCGGCCCGAAATAGCTTAACACAATGATATAATCTTAGCTGTAGAAGCAGCGTGACGTCACGTTGCTATAGCAACCCGGGTCGCTAGTTTGTTTGCGGCTCATACGATACGCGAACCAATGAAACAGATGATATACTGCATATGGTCGCTCTTACTCTACCGCTTGCAATAGATAGGATGAGTGCATATGCATTTAACTCTCACTTGCTTACCGCTCCACCGTGTTATGTTGAGTGCTACCCCAACGCAAGCTTTATCTTTTAGGAAAAATAATGCCGAGTTAAAATATCACAATATAATTATATATCTACGGTGACGCGCTCAATATTCAGGATGGGCGCGCGGCCGTGCGGCATCAAAAGAAACCGCTACTGGTTATAGGTCTTAGCAGAGATGAATAGCATTCAATTTGTACGTATAAAATGTCCTATCTGCACTATTATAGATTTATGAGACATGACCAATGTGATTCACGGGAATTAATATAAAATAGTATACAATAGTATACAATCTTGTGCTATTAAAGTGTTACTGCATTTGGGTGATATTTTATTTACTTATACGAATAATAATATACGAATAATAATTGGTTAATACCCTTGTATAATTTAAGAAAATATGTATTTGAAACAAGATAAGATTGATATCTAATAACAAACTGCAAAAACTCAGATAAAATAATAATAAAAAAACAGGTATTATAATGTAATAAACACACTTTATTAACTGGAGCGGGAGCGGTATATTTTGTCTCCAATTCATGAAAAACAATCAGAAAACAATCTAAGCGCGCACGTTCTGATTTAAGAAAATGCCTTCCATTTATATCTGTATAAACTAGTCATTTGTGGCATCAATAAAACTATGTCTTAAATAAAACTAAATAAAACTTAAATAAAACAACTGTTAGATTTTATTCACCATTTGAGAACGATCTGAAACTTATGCCAACAGCCCAAATGACGGTAACGTTGCTTATATTCATATATAGCTTGCTATAGACCCACGGCAATATACAGAATAGTCATATCATTGGAATTTCCTAAAAAAAATAATAATAATAGTAAGAAGAAAACTGGTATACAAGCAGCTTAAAATACTAGTTACTTAGATAGTTAGGTTTCAATTCCTGGAAATGGTTGGAAACAGCAGGCCTCGCCATTCCCTCTTCAACCAATACTTCATTTTCCTATTAATCCTACGTCCTGCTCTAATGCCTGACGTACTTTGATATAGGTCTACCTACTACTTCCCTACCTTCTGCATTTGCATATTACTCCAATGTTTAACAATATGTAAATACATTATACCATTTATGTATAATATATAATATACAATATACCTACTAGTCTATCTTTCTTACGGTATAATGCCCTCCAAATGCTAAACTTTTCCTCAAGCAACTCTAGCACGGATTCATTTTTCACACTATCACCCACTCAATCCACATCATGCTCCTATAGCACTACATTTTCAAATACTTTTATACTGCATATATTTTACTTTCCTATTATCCACATTGAAAATTAATCATTTTAATGGTGATTTACCACTGTACTTAACGCTAAAATAGCTTGTCTCTTCTTACTGTTCTTCTGTAATCAGTATAGATTCTCCGTCCACTTTACGCTCTAATCTCGTCTAAATAATCCTTAACAATTTCTTCGAAGCATTCGATAATGAACAAAACAACCTTTATTTCTCTTTATTAATTAGCTTCTACTTTTTTAGGCAATTCAACTATTATAATACGCCGGAAATCCTATAGTAGCTCTCCCGCATCAGCTATTTTCTAAATCAACAGAAAAATGCCCAAAAACTACATGAGTTTACACAATAGGAACATTAGTTTACCATCTATACATCATAAACATTACAAGGATTATTTATAGCAGGTTAGAAACTAATGTGGAAGAAATGCGAGCGGAAGAACAATTGGGTTGTAAGAAATAGATGGATAAGTAGAGCTATCTGGAAGAGTAATAGAAAAAATAATAGGAATAGGAAGACCAACTTACATACATTTGGACATAATGTCAAAAATAAATAAAAAACTTATTAAGATGCGATTTAAAACTGATTATTTTCACTGATGTATTTTATCCTTCAATGCTTTGTCAACTTTTTTATTTAATTGTATAGAAATTACGATTAGTGACAGAGGTATTTTATTTTTATTTAGTTTTTATCTTTGGCTACTGAAGATGGGGGCATAGCCTTCGAAATGCGCATCTAGCTAATAAATGCGTTGTGTTACGGTTTTTGAGTGATGTTTTATATCATTATTTAGCGCCCTAGTGACGATTTTACAATTCTTTAACATAAATTCGTACCATATTAGCTATTGGTAAATTGTCCTGTATGTCGCGCTTTGTGCGCTTATATGATATCCTGTTATATATATATATAACAGGATATATATATAACAGGATATATATATAACAGGATATATATATAATAGGTTCAACTATAGCAACCTCAACAACTGCCACTCATCATACAGGCCACGCCAACGCTATCGATGCTAGTGGTGGCAGTGGTGGCGGTACAACTGTCAGTGCAGATGCAACCGCTGGTACAAGTGGCAATGGTGCGCATGCACAGCAACACTCAACTGCTGTCATTTTCGATGCAAACTATGCATTCGCGCAGGCGCAAATGGTGGCTGCCAATCAGATGAGCCAGTATCAGCAACGAGTAAAAAATGAATTGCTTGGTACGTTATTTGCAATTGCTGTTTATTTGCTTTATTTTACTCATTTATTGGAGAATTACAATACTTATATATTAGACAAGTTACAGTTAATATTTAAGTTAATATTTTTCTCAATGATGGTACAATTTTAAGTTTACTTATAACATGACTTACGAATGACATATATATTTTGGATTAGGTATTATTAATAGTGCTGCAAATATTTACCAATCAAACCGGAAACCGGTGCGAGCAAATTTTCACCGGTTCACCGACTAATCGTATTATCAGTTTTTGGTGGAAACCGGTTTTCGGTACGCACCGACTACTGATTCATATCAAAACGCGTTGCTTCGAAACAACTAGCGATGTGTAGTTAACTCGCGAACCGTTCACTCTGAACGGTTCAAGCAAATGACGGGCGTACTGTGACGATGTTTTACAACGATTTATAGGTCACTATGACCTCGTTCGTGAACTATGAACTACATGGTGCACGGTGTACGTATTGATGTACTTGTACTAGGTCCTGAACCCGTCGTCTACTAAACCGTTCATGAATCACAACGGCTCATAAACGATGCAGCATAGTATAGATTACATGTACATTACCAATAGAAGTACTAACATTTATGTGATAAAGTGTGTTGGTGAACGGAACGAAATTATATTTACTTATATATATGTTTTGTATAAATTATAAACATTGTTGTTTTTTCTTCCTCGTTCTTAATTCAAAATAAGTATTGTAATTTATTTATTTTTTACTATTTAATATTTTTATATTCGGAAAAAAGGAGATTATTTTCAGTATGTGCATGTATTTGATATAGGTCGTGAACTAGTTCATTTAAAAAAGATGTTAGTAGTTCACGACCTATAGTTCGTGAACGGTACATTGAAATGAACTATGAACTACGAACTAGGTCCTCAAAGTGACCTACAGTTTGCCATCGCTAGAAACAATACACTGCTTTGAAGTAACGTACCAATTCAATTGAAAATTCCAAAACGTTGATACACGTCCAACGAACCTGTGTAGTATGTTGGGGCATGGCAGTCAGTGGCGTTGCTTCTGTGCTGTACACTAACTGTGTAACATGATGATGAGCTTGGCGCATACACTGAGCCTTGGATTACAAAGTGCTTGCGCCAGTCACTGGACAATTGTAAAATATGTAAAATTCCGCAATTTTATATCGAAAATTTAAAAAATTTCTTTAGAAACGCGTAATTGTTTATAAATTTAGAATGAACGTAAATCAATATAATTTGAAGTGTACTTTAGTTTTCAAAGATCTTCAAATGCATTCCATTGTAATGTTCATGCAGTTTCCAACTAATCCTTATAGTCGAGGACAAATATATATAATCAGTGATTGCATATAGAGGACATTACTAAAAACAATTTAGTAAAACAATATTTTCAAAAAATAATTTCGCCTTATATCTCTTTATATTCGCACTTTTATATTTCAATTACACACCAGTGAACCTGTGTACCCACCCGGTGCGGCGCATTTTAGGTGGACAATACAATTTTTGCTATACACTCTAAAATACTGGATACGCCACTGAATCCCATAGATAATGAATTTTTATATCAAGATGCAGCTTAATGCAAAAAGCACAGTGCAATATAATCATTGCTCGACGTATCAATTCTGTATAATTGTGGAATCATATCTTATCACGTGTTTATTTTGTAACTGCGACTTCGTCTGCAAGGGTTAAATAAATTGTTAGTTAGTTAAAGAGTCCGCAATCCTAAAGATTGGTTGGAAACAGCACGCCATGCCGATCTATCCTGAGCTAATCCCTTCATCTCCCTATAGCTATTCATCTCAACGTCTTCAACTATCTGACTCACATACTCCAATTTAGGCCTACCTACCCCTCTCTTTCCCTCCACTCTACCTTCTATGATCAATTGCATAATCCCCCCATGCCTAAGGATATGCCCTACTAATCTGTCTCTCCTACGCTGTAACACTCTCCAAATACTTCTCTTCTCCCCTACTAACTCTAGTACAGCTTCATTTGTTACTTTATCTTCCCAACCAATCCTCATCATCCTCCAATAACACCACATTTCGAATGCTTGTAATCTACGCTTCTCTTCCTTTCCTATAGTCCACGCCTCACACCCGTACAGTGTGAGGCGTGGACATATACCTTCCAAACATATACCTTCAGTAATCTTTTTCTAATACCCAAGTCAATATTTGATCTTAAAATCTGTTCCTTTTCTACGAATGCCTTCCTACCCTGTGCTATCCTACACTTTATATCTACCTTGCTTCGATTATCTTTTGTGATTCTACTGCCTAAATAACAAAAATCTGACACTTCTTCGATTCTATTATCTCCTATTGTGATCCTCATTTTTCTACTGCATTCCTTTTTGTCACACCTCATCACTTTAGTTTTACCTATATTTATTTTCATGTTAAAATCCCTAGTCAATACTGCCTGGATACCATTCAATACCCTTTCTAAATTCTTTTCGCTTTCTTCCAATATAGCTATATCGTCGGTGAATCTCAACATATATATTTTCTCTCCCTGTACATTCACACCTACACTATACTCTTCTTTTACTTTGTTTATTGCATTTTCTATATATAGATTAAATAATAACGGTGAAAGTGTACATCCCTGCCGAACTCCCTTCCCTATTTTTGCTACCTCTTCTTCCCCCTCAATTCTAACTAAGGCAGTTTGGTGTTTATATAAATTAAAAATTATTCTGCTATCCTTATAATCTATACCCGTTTCTTTTAAAATTCTAAACATTATGTCCCACTCTACATTATCAAATGCCTTTTCTAAATCTACAAAAGCTATGCAAGTTACCTTTCCTACCCTCATTCTTTTTTCTACTACTGTTCTTAGTGCTAAAATCGTCTCCCTCGTCCCTCTGTTTTTCCCAAAACCAAACTGATCTTCTCCTAGCCTTTCCTCTACTTTATTTTCTAATCTCCTATAAATAATCTTTAGCAATATCTTTTATTAAAATACAATAAATTGTATTTTTAATAAAATTCTACATGTTTAGAGAATAGGTGATTGTAAACTTATGTAAAATTATTCTCTATATGCATTATCATTTTGCTGTAGTCGACTGTTTTTTTCTGATTTTTTTCTGATACCAACACCAGTATAATGAGCTTGAAATTATATATTATTCAATTTAATAATAGCATATTTTGTTTCGTTTTTCACTTTAGATCAGAATTTTTGCTTTGGAAATCTACCTTTGGATCCAAACTTTGCACAAGATTATTTTAAGATAAAGTTCAAATGGTTTAAAATAATTAATACAATAATAATTAAATTAAACATTAATTAATCATATTATTTAATGTTTAATATCTTCTAGAGTATACTAGGTATGGTAGAGTTTTACTTCTGCTCTAATAGAAATCAACTTGCATAAACTTCATTATCTGAGTAGCTAGAGTAAGAACCATTGCCAATGAACTGAGCATAGTGGCTACCATACCATACCAACCACCAATGCGGTTTGGTATTAATCAGTAGTCGGTGTGTACCAGTGCTAATCGAAAACCTGTTCACCAGAAACCGGTTTTTACTGGAACCCGGTTTCACTGGAAACCAGATTCACCGGAAATCGATTTTCACCAAAAACCGGGTTCACCGGAAATCGATTTTCACCAAAAACCGGGTTCACTGGAAACCGGTTTTCACCACAAACCGGTTTTCACTGAAAGCGGTTTTCACCGAAAATCGGTGGGCCGAGATTGTCTTGGTTACCGGTTTTCGACAAAAAAAAAACCGGTGCACCGGGACCATTCCCAGCACTAAATATTAAGGATTATTGATGTGTGTAATCTGAGGTAACACGAATCTTTATATCTCTTTATAGAAACCTTTAATGATTTTTTTATGCTATTGAATATAAATAATGTAAATGATATACCAGGAATACACAACTTTTGGGAAGCCAGTAAAAAAAAAATATTTTACGATTTGTAACAATATTGGTGATATACTTTACAATCCGACCCTTTGTTTTTTCAAGCGAAATACGCAAATCGTAATACGTATTAATCTTACTATACAAATTTAATACGGAAGTAACATCATTCAATCGAGTATAAATAGAGATTATTGTATGTATATGGTGCCAATTTGCGGAAATATTTGTTTTTAAAAATTCATTAAATGATTTTTAAGTGGGAAGAGATATGGAAGAAAAATACAATGCTTTCTATCACAGTTGTATTTTTATTTCTCTTCTCCAATATGGAATATTACAACATAACGGCAAAATCTAAAACCTGATTTTAAAGTGTTTTGTTAAATTAATTACAGGTACAAATAAAAGTGAACTATCCGATTCGACGTCGGGTGTGTCATCGTGGAAACAGCACCAGAATGGCAGTGACTGGCACGTCGCAATGACGACTTCCGCTCCAATTAATCACAATCAGCCTCATTCATCCGAATATGCCGAAGGCAACTTCATGCAAAACTCACAATACGTGACTGGAAAACCCTATTGGTCGTAATATCTTCAAAGCTATTCTATATTGTATATCTTACATTAAGCCAAGTGATAGATATATCTTAAATAAAAAATTAAATGCGGAAGAACAGTAAATTATTTAATCAACATGTGATAGTCGTGTTTATATTAAGCGTAGCAAAAAGAATTATCACTATTATCTATTAAATGAATTGCAAACTTGAATTGAAAATGGATTCAATCAATATCAGTACAGGTTTACTGATTCTTAGCATTATATGTATTATATCTAAAAGAAAATGTTACTATTGGTATGTAATTTTTTATCACAATCTTATATTTTCATGGTTGCGTGAAGTACGCTAATATTCAATATTGTGCTAATATGTATTATATTCATTTATCTACTTAGCGCGTGCAGCTTTAGCATCGCCTCTGAACGTGCATATACATATTATAAAATTTGATTAACTTAAATACAAAATTTCCAATACTTTATTAATTGATAGTGTTTGTGTCTTCGTAAGGATACATAAATCTGTATGTTAATTTTTTATAATATCAGCGTAATTGATAAAATGCTTCTAAATAATGTATTAGAAGAAGGGGGAAATCTAAATTTACGTATTATCTCTATAAAATCGTGAACAAACAATGGATAGAAATAATTCACCTACCGTACTTCAATTTCTGAATCTTCAACGATGTTAAAACCATTTTGACACAAAATCGTAATAGAGTGAAATTTGATTGGCTAAATTCTATAATAACTATAAAATAATCTCAAAATAACAATATTGACTGTTACGTATAATAATAACGATTAGAATACGGCCGACTATTAGTAAAACTGTTTAGAATGTGAACTAATACCAAGTCAGTATAATGTAATAGTGAATTAGATAGCAAACTGCTAAAATGCTTTGCCGAAATAAAGTTTATTACTATATTGATGTATATTAATATTTAATATATATATGAAATAAATGTATACGAACGGTAAAACCTTAATGTGTATTATATTTGTGTATATATAGATATGACATTTTCCTCTCCCAAACATTTTTTCAGTTAATAAATATACAATTTTTCAAATAATTTCTATAAAATTCCTTACACTCCATTTAAAACATTTTAATTCAATTATCTATTGTTAACGAAGAGATGTATATATATAACAAGATATCAATTGTAATGTTATATAACTAATATTTCTGTACCCACAATAAATATGTCCATACAAATAATTATTACAAAAAATTACATTACATTATTATTTAAAATTACATTATTACTAAAAATTTAATTCATAACCGATATATAGATATATATATATATAGCCCTATATATATATATATACGGGACTATATATACTCGTATATATAGAGGGCTATATATATATATATATACTAAAGGTGCGTGTACCCACCTTTTTTGTTCAGGATTTTTCTTAGCCTATTTAAAGTTTTAAAAATGTTATTTCGCGAAGTTTTATAGAAATAGGCACTACATTTTTATAGTGTATAGATTTCTTCATTTATTTTTTAATATGATTGAAAAGAAAATATATTTCTTTATGAATTAGCAAGAGGTAAGTGATCAGCGATTCCCCATTATGTAACACGAATAAGAGGTTTTATGATTTTGGAAATTTAAAAAAGAAAACACCGTATACCCACCTTTTTTTCTAGAAAAAGAGCACTGTATATATATATATATATATGTATATCACGTCTATTGATATATATATATATATCACGTCTATTGATATATATATATATATATCACGTCTATTGATATATATATATATATATCACGTGTAATGATATATATATATATATATCACGTCTATTGATATATATATATATATATATATATATATATATATCACGTCTATTGATATATATATATATATATATATATATCAATAGTCCATGTCTACATATATCACGATAATAAAAGCGTTCCCTTACGCCATGCCAATTTTTCTCGGTCTACATATAGCATACGTAATATTTTTTTTTTAGTTTCGGCGGATGTCGGCGGCCCAGGTGCATAGAAGGGTAAAGCATACAATTAATCCCCTCCCCGAGAAGTATATTTAAGAAATGAAATTTAAGAAAAATTTTAATAAAAGAAATTTTTTTATAATAAATAATTTAAGAAAATTTAATCTAGGAAATTAAATTTTAAACTGAATTTGTACAAATTTACATTCGAAGAGAAGCTTCGATAAAGCACAGAGCGATACGCCCTCCTCGTAAAAAATCGAATTTCCGATTTTCATAATTTTGTAAAAAATAAAAATTTATGCATCTTATTTATTTATCCCCCATCCCTGCAACGTTAGAACTACATGCTGTATACGTCCTTGTAGCAGCCTGAAGGCCAGTAAAAGTTAATTAGGAGGAATTGTTTTAATAAATGTCATGAAAAAAACTATTATTTTTTAAATACATTAAAAATATATATATTTTTTAATTATCACTACGGTGTTAAATTATTATATTATTATTTCTAGGAAAAGGCCCCTTTGGTTTATGATAGTTCATTATCAATAACCGCTTTTTCTCTTCTGAAATATTTTTATTTACATAGTTTCCAAGATCGCAAGATAAAATTTCACAATCTTGTTTCGTTGCATTATTATTGTCTTTATTTTGTTCATCATATGAACTTTTATTTTGAATATCTAATGCATTAATTTCACGATTGATAGTTGTTTGAATACAAGAAGTACTCGCCTGATGATTTTCTACTTTTTCCGATCGTCTAATAAAATTAACAAAACCGTCAAGTTTAGGATGTTTTTTTAATGTTTCTTCTTTTTCTTTTTTTAAATTTTCTCTTCTTGGCCCCACTCATAGAAGTTTTCTTTTTTTCCATTTTTCTAAGGGTAACATTTCTAATCTAAAAAAAAAACATATTCATTTTTTTTACAAAAATTAAACAATTTACGATGTCTTACAATGGCCCTTAAATTAAAAATAATATTTATAACTTACCTTCAATTTATTTTAACAAAATGAGAAAAATGAATGCAGAATATTCAGGGTCAAGTACAATACCAGAATACCATACAGACGGGAGTCGACTCGTAATATCACTTATCAGGTCTTTGAAAGAATCAATATTTACCTTATTCCTTGAAATTTCAATTGACAGTAGCAGAATGAATGGCAAACAAGGGCGATATCTGGAGCTCTTGAGGATCGTAAAGTCGTCTTGCAATGGAGTGCAGTTTATCCAACAGCAGATGGGCAAATTCAATTTCAAAATGGCAATTCAAATTGAAATTGAGAATGAAAAAATGGGCGTCGAGGGTCCTTTTTCGTAAAGTTTGAACGCTGGTCGATAAATTAATGAAGAATTTTTAATTCATAGCAACTATAACATTTAGGAAGGAAGTTCCACTCAATGTCCATATGTTTTTTACTATATTCTTTCGAAACTTATACAAAACATTTCCAAACCGACGCTGGAATAGTTAGTACATAAAAACAGGATATTTACAGCTTCACCAAAATTTCTCTTTAGCATATTGAAATTTGTAGAGTGGTTTTAAAGATATATAATTTACATAGGGTTTATATGCTCTAGAATTGTAAATAATATTTAATAAGATTGTTGTAAGCTTTAATTTCTTCATATAACTCTTCTTTAATCTTCATTTAGATTGTGCGTATATTTAGTCATCTCCATCAGATCGATATATTGTGGAGGGTTCCAATTCTCTTGATATATTATGTAATTTTGGAAAATGACATATAATTTTATTATGTGGAATATCAACCAAATACCATTACACAAAGCATTTAATAGCTAGATGCGCATTTCGAAGACCCGGCCCAATCTCTATTTTACATAAGATTAAACTGAATAAAATAACTATGTCACTCACGGGAATTGATATAAAATAGTATACAATAGTATACAATCTTGTGCTATTATAGAAGGAGATATGGGTGTAATGGGGGGAAAATTATATGTTTTCTTATATATCATAGATCGAGAAACTTCTGTCATGTTGCATTTTTGATTAATTGTATAGAAATCATGGACGGTATTTGGGTGATATTCTACACAATTATTTAATGGCGCAGTGACGAATTTACAATGAAAATGTATGTTTAAAATTGACACACGATGCTTTTTTTTTGATAAGTAGAATGTTTGAATATTTATTTATTTATTTATTCTTTATTGCAGTTAATATATAAAAATATTTTACAAACGTCACAATTACAATCATTTATACACGAGAGATTAAGAACATGGACTATTTGATATTGAATTCATGTATTCATTAATATTATAAAACGATTTGGATAAAAGAAATTCCTGTACAGTCATTTTTATTCCATTTTTACTCAATTTTCTTACATTTATCGGTAGCGTATTAAACAGCATTTTACTTTGATATTCTATACTTTTTTGTGATATAGTTAAACGACAGTTAGGTATATGAATATCATGTCTTTGCCTGGTCAGGTGATCATGGAAGTCATCATTATACTGATAGTTATCAATATTTTCTTTGGCATAAAGTATACAATTTAAAATATATATTGAAGGTAATGTTTATATATCCAGTTGTTTGAACAGATGCTGACAATCCTCTCTGTAGCCAATATTATGAACAATTCTGATTGCTCTGCGCTGGAGCCCAAATAATCTCTTAGCTGAAGCACAATTTCCCCAAACTATGTTACCATAATTTATGTGACTGTGTACCAAAGCGAAATATACGCACTTTAGAACAGATTGGGTAACATTTGATGCAAGACGACGCAAAACAAATATATTCCGACTTATTTTTGCTGGTGCTTTTTCTGTGTGTTTATCAAATCTTATAGATGGGTCAATAGTTACACCTAAGAAATTACATTCCTCCTTATTTACATAATTAAAATATTTGAGGGATAGTAACATATTCACAGTCTTTTGTTCACTTAGACATAATTCGTTAGTAACACACCAGTCCGATGCCCTCAACTGCGCTCTCTCTGCTTTCGCAAGTAAGTCTTAAAGTTTTTATTTGATACAAATAAAACAGTATCATCGGCATAAAGGAGACACTGTGTAAATTCACCAACATATTGCGGGAGATCATTAATGAATATTAAAAAAAGAAGCGGGCCCAGAATAGACCCTTGGGGTACCCCTCTAGATACTGAAAAAGCACTTGAAGATTTACCATTGCATGTTACAATTTGTTTCCTGTTTAAGAGATAAGAATATTTTATTATTTAGTATAATTTTGTTGCGTACCACGAGACGGATGAATTGTAAAAACATTTCTTAATGAGCACCTCAGACCTAAGAATATCCTCCCTGTAACGTTTCAATTTACGGGGTCAACCAGTTTTGGAAATAAAATCTTATGCGTATTAGAACTGTATGGCCGTATGCAATTTTTGTTTTTCTAATGAGCGACATATTGGATTTTTGTATTTTTTAAATTGATAAAAATATATAAAATAAAATAATTAAAAATAATGTCATACCCGAACTAAATGACGTTTTCATTAAAAGTATATAGAAATTTTGCAGTATCATAAATGGAAAATTTATGATACTGAAAAAAACACATAATATATTTTTACCGAGAAGTGAATGTCTTAATTTCGAATAGTATAGGTTAATAAAAAATATGAATTGCATACTGATCTACTTTAACTTTATTTCACATTAATAATGATTAGTATACATCAAATAAATATAGTAATATATTTGTATGTAGGTAAATATGTATAATATATTGTATTTATTCTAACATTTTTAAATATTTTTTAATAAGTTATTGTCACAATTGCAACCGATTTATTGTCTTAAAATTGTTTTAATTCTCAATATATGACTATAAATATACATTCATCTATCATAAAATACTAAGTATTGTCCAATACAGCACGATCCTTTATTTTTAATTAATGTAGCTTATTGTTAAAAAAAAAAAATTCCAGCCTCGTACGAATAAATCCTAATAATTTAAAAGGTGACAGATATACTTGATATCAATAACATATGCATACCAATAATAATAAGCTCAAGAAGAAAATTACACACATTATTATATTCACAGATATAATTTCTTAACTTCATAAAAATAGGACATATCAATTAAAAAATAAGAAGAAATGATATAGAACATGTAGTGTTTCTAAACCATTGCGAAGTTTATAATGTGAACATCTTAATAAAATTGTCTTGATATTTTTTGGCATTATTTAATATCATAAAATTTAGATCAGCTCAGACACTGGGCCTAACATATATGTTGTCTGAATGCCAGAATGTCTTAATTTTTCAAGAATGCCAAAAAAGAAGTATACAAATAGAAATAAATATATAAGTACGTAGCTGCTTTTTATGTTTATTATTATCATTCGTAATAATTTATTAAGTATTTTCAAATTTTCAATTATGTACTAAATTACATTATAAATTACGCTGATTTTAAAATCCTTTTGATCTTATACGCTCCTAATCAAAGCGTCCCAACTAGCGATGTGTAGTTCACTCGCGAACCGTTCATTCTAAACGGTTCAATCAATTGAGGGGCGTACCGTGACGATGTTTTGCAACGACCTATAGGTCACTATGACCTAGTTCGTGAACTATAAACTACATGGTGAACGGTGTACGTATTGATGTACTTGTACTAGGTCCTGAACCCGTCGTGTACTAAACCGTTCATAAAAAACGATGCAGTGTAGTATACATTACATATACAGTACCAATAGCAGTACTAACATTTATGTGATAAAGTGTGTTGGTGAATGGAATGAAATTACATTGCCTTATATATATATATATGGTATAAATAATAAACATTGTTTTTTCTTCCTCATTTTTAATTCAAAATAGGTATTTTTATATTTCAATTTATTTATTTTTTACTATTTGATATTTTTATATTGAGAAAAAAGGAGATTATTTTCAGTATGTGCATGTATTACATATAGGTCGTGAACTAGTTCATTTTAATAAGATGTTAGTAGTTCACGACGTATAGCTCGTGAACGGTACATTGAAACGAACTACGAACTACGAACTAGGTCCGTAAAGTGACCTACAGTTTGTCATCGCTAGTCCCAACAAAGCCCTACTTGTTACTATGCTAGGAGCATGTAATTTTTCCAATTTTAATATCAAAGGTAAACAACACATCTAGTAACGTTTTTCTCTCAAATTCTTCTATAATACCGACTAAATTGGCTATATTATGAAGATATTCACACTATATTCACGTACCACAAAATATAACCCATAATATTATATATTCAACATGAAAATATAAAATAATATCTTAATTCGTAACTGATTAACAACCATAGATTTTATTAAAATAGATAGGTGAACAATTTGGATATAAGGATATAATATAATCATATTTTAGCGCTTTCTATAACCCGTGAAAGTATTTTTATTGAATAGCCAACACCGTAACTGAAGGCATTTATAAATTGTATTTTAAAAACCACAACAATTAACTAATATCAATATATTCACACAAAGTAATGCCAGTGGAATTCTTGTTCATTATTGTGTTATTTAAATATGAAGATGGAAGCTGAACTTTCGTAATCGCATAATCAATTAGAGTTGCGGTTTTTATATTTCATTCAATACAATTCCGAACATAATGATCAAATTCTACCATGAAAATATAATTGAATCTTTCTATATGCGATAATTATTCATTGAACGCAATGCAAAATATTAGAACTAATGAAAAAGACATAGATAGTTGAAAATATTACCTTAATATCATTATATCTTTTGCTTAATCTATGTTCCTTATCTAAATGAGAATTATCCTAAATGTTTGAATATGTACTTTGATGATATTCTTGATTGGTTCAAGCTTCACAGAGTTCCAAACATTATTCATCAAAAACATACTAAACACAAATTCGTCCTGTTACGATATGTGAATTATTATAGATATGACGTAATTTTCATAAGACCGTTAAAGATTTTGAGTTTTACTTGATTCATTTTTTTTTTCCAAACCTTTTTTGAACGCAATATTTGTCCATGTTATTGTCATAAAATTAGTACTTTCGATATGGTATGTAAATCATGTTACTTGGCAGTATTATGATATAATTCCAGATTATATTAAATTTTTATTTAAAAATTAACGTAATAAATCATAAGTAATATTAAAATTTTCTTAGCACTGATATTAATTAACAGCATTGTTAATAACTAGTGTAATACAATCCGAAGAAGACCAATTAGTTGACATCACTTATCTTAATTTAGTTTCATAAGTTACATTAAGACTGCATAAATCAATTTTATTTCGAAAAAGTAATTCGCTGATATTAAAAGCTAAAGTATATTTATAAGGATCCAAAATCCGCACAACGATCAGACAAATAATATATCAAATGAAATACTTTATTTTAATATCACGAAAAATAATTTATTGACACGACTAGTTTCGAGCAAAACTCTTTATCAAATGCTCATCAATAAACTAAATTATTTTTCGTGATACTAAAACAAAGTAGTTTTATTACCTATTTTATTTACTATGAATTATCACAAAGCAAGCCTGCAACACATCAATCAATTAAATAATACCCCATATCCTTAACACGGGATTAAGCCTAATGAGTGACATGTGTATTTTTTGTCTAATTCTTGTATTATTGAAGATGGAAAGTTAATTATCGAAATGTGACTATTATAGCTAATAAATCATTTAAGTTATGGCGAAATGAGCTACATTTCTTCCTACAGATTCAATTCGACAGTATGGTAATTTGTATGCCAATTTTGAGTACCTTGATATAAATAGCGAAGGGAAAAACAGTTTAGTACCTTATTGATGGACGACGGTCGGAGCTCAGTAAATATATCGTGCATAGATGTTTTATTGTCTCCTGGGCGATTGCATAAAGACTTTTTGCAGAATGACAGATGGCCGTAAGTAGCGTTTGTCATCTATTGGTACCGTGTCTTCGGAGATGTAGTAGTTTTCGGTTTTCCCATTTGCGGCAAACGGCCTAATCCATGTAAATAAAATATTAGTCACACCCAAATTCAATAGAATCTAACGCGAACGTTAGATGCTACACTGCTATAAGAGATACTAATATTACACCAATTACTGCAACAGAAAATTGTAATAAAAATTTTAGTAACATAGTGACTTGTATCTTAAAAGAGCTTCCATACAACGATTTTTCGCACAGACGATTTTTATATAGTGTGGGTTAAATAAAATATATTGCTTATTATTTCATATTGATTCTAATCAATTCTGGCCTTGTGATTTATGGCCATTTCGCATTATCACTCATTATTTTTTTTAATAATTAAATAAATTAGTGAATATCGAAATTTTCTGTCTGTTTTTTTTGCATATTAGAAACATCCTAATGAAAAAATTAAATATGATTATTATTTTTTTTAAAGTATCACTACGGTGTTAAATTATAGTATAGAATATCACCCAAATACCACAACTCAAAGCATTAAGTAGCTAGATGTACATTTCAAGCGCTATGCCCCCATCTTCAGTAGCACAAGATAAAACTAAATAAAATACATCTGTCACGAATCGTGATTGATATACTATTAAATAAATAAGTCAACATGACAGAAGTACTTCAAAATTGGCATATAATATGATATATATATAATAAAAAATAAATAAAATAAAAATAAATTTAAAAATTTAAATAAAAATAGTCTTATTAAATAAATTAAATAGACAAGATGAAATTGGGCCCGGAATCTAAGTTCATTAGATTTGATTTAGATTTATGCATGTATATACTTTCATAAGCATTTAACTCGTAATAATTCAAAACACGTTTAAGTAATTTAATTGAACTAATTTGAAGAGGATGACCGGATTCAAAAATATGCTCGGCGACAGCAATTTTATCTTTTCTATTTCATCTGAAATGAGCTACATGTTTGTCCTATATATACTTTAGGACAACTAGAACAAGATATTTCGTATATACCCGATTTTTTATTGAAATCAATCAAATCTTTTGGATTTCCTAGAAAATTAGCAAGACTATTAGAAGTATTATATGTTACTTTAAAATTATATTTATTTTAAATACTATCTAAACCACGTGCAATTATAGGATCAAACGGTAATTTTGGAGTTGAATTATTACTTTGTTCTAAAACTACTAATATTTCTAATATCTCTTGTTCTTTTAAATTTTCTTAATATGTTATTTGTAATTTTAGAAGAATAGCCATTTTATACTACTATATTTCGGATATTATTTAATTATTGGGTGATAATTGGGTGATATTCTATACTATAAAATTATTATATTTTGTTCTTTTATAAACATCTACTTAATTAATTTATTATCTATTTGTCCTTCATAAATATGTGATTAATATATATTTATATACGAGAGCATGTTGAATGAAAGCAATATTCTTTCAATATACAATAATTTAATTTAATGGTTATGATAACATAAATGGTAAAATAATACTTTTAAATAACATACTGTGCTAATACATATCAAATAGTTCTAATGTATAAACAATAAAAGTTAGAAAATACAACGAAAATTTCATGCAATAGTGTATAATTCAATCATTGGTTATGACTAACCAATTCTACCATATTCGAAATTAGCATAAATTATATCGAAGAAAGTAACCACTACAGAAGTTCTTCATAAAATTCACAAAAGGTATGATAAAAATATATTTAAAAATAAAACGTGATAACGCGATCACATTATGCTGAGTTGATATTTAAATTATATGGGGGGAAAGAAATAAAAATAGAATGTTTTATATCACGGTTAAAAACGAGAATTTATTCGACTATAGTTTCGCTTATTAAGCATTATCAAGAAACGAAAAAAAAATTTCATTATCAGAAAATTTCTTGATAATGTTTCATAAGCGAAACTATAGTCGAATAAATCCTCGTTTTTAACCGTGATATAAAACATTGTATATTTATTTCAGTTCCCTAACAAAGAATATCACAACATAACGGCAAAAATCTATAACCTATTTGAATTATATCTTGTTAATAGGTATTAGGGTATTAGTATATTTTTAATCACCATCATCGCCCTTCATGTTTTTTTTGTCTTTTTGGGATAATCAACAGTAAATATAGCCTTTACAATAATTTAATAAATTCTGTACATTCTGCGGTACCCTGTATACACTTTATACGATTCCCAAATTCCCTCGTTTCTTATGCACACATATATACATACATCCGCTGCATTTTTTTTTAAGATAAAGGCACTGTATTTATTCGTATTCCTAGTTAATCCCTACGTCTATAACTAACCACCGTACCAACTAAATGCTGACCACACTATCGTAATACTATCTGAGGGGTGTATACATATTCCTATAATATTCAGGTAGTCGAGTTAATGATGGTCAAATTCCTACAAAGGTACGTGTAAATTCCTATAAGGTTCGGTCTCCAATACGAAAATACTGTTTTGCAGCACATTTGTTGGTGCTTCAAATAGAATCTATTAAAATAGCTTAAACGTTATATTTTCAAAAAAAAAAAAATGTATGCTCGGTATTTTTTGAAGTATATTTTACAAAATTCAGGTCCAGTTTAAATTTGAATAGATTTCTGTAAAAAGATAGGCATCAATGGATACATAATTGTTGGCAATTTATCCAACTCTACCCAAATCAAAAAAAGAAGCGCAAGAGGCACTGAAATCCATTCAAACAAATACGAATAGAAATGAGGAATTTCTTATGGACAACGATGTTTCCAATGAAATAGTTATATTTAGTTTTGGGACGAATATAGAGGCTCTGAAAGGCCACGCCATATAATCCTACTTAATGCGTTTGTAGGAATTTGACCAGAATTTTACCAGACCCCATATTTATAGGAATTTACCATCCTCGTATCTGATAAATATATCTAATTTCCCATACGAGCATCTTTAACTATGGCTATCCTCATCTTGCCTATATAGAAAGCTATATAACATAGCTAGTTAGTTAATTATAGATAGTCCTCGATCCTAGGGATTGGTTGGAAACAGCACGCCAAACCGATCTCTCCTGATTCATCCGAATGTCCTAAAAACCTAGTGGCACTTTCGGGTTATCAAATGAGGACTTTACTCTTACTCTGATGCATTCTCTAGCTAAGCGAGCTTAATAGCTTTTAGTAATCATCATATAGAATTACATTTTCTCTTCATACATCCAGAACATGTTACGCCTTTTCAGTGTACAATTTTTTATCGTGTAAATCACAAACACAGAATATCTTCTAATTCTCTATATAGTAGCGATGTGTAGTTCAATCGCGAACCGTTCACTCTGAACGGTTCAATCAAATGACGGGCGTACTGTGACGATGTTTTTCAACGACATATAGATCACTATGACCTAGTTCGTGAACTATGAACTACATGGTGCACGGTGTACGTATTGATGTACTTGTACTAGGTCCTGAACCCGTCATCTACTAAACCGTTCATGAATCACAACGGCTCGTAAACGATGCAGTATAGTATACATTACATATACAGTACCAATAGCAGTACTAACATTTATGTGATAAAATGTGTTGGTGAACGTAACGAAATTATATATGTTTTGTATAAATTATAAACATTGTTGTTTTTTCTTCCTTATTCTTAATTCAAAATAAGTATTGTAATATTTCAATTTATTTATTTTTTACTATTTAATATTTTTAAATTGAGAAAAAAGAGATTATTTTCAGTATGTGCATGTATTTCATATAGGTCGTGAACTAGTTTATTTTAAAAAGATGTTAGTAGTTCACGACCTATAGTTCGTGAACGGTACATTGAAATGAACTATGAACTACCAACTAGGTCGTCAAAGTGACCTACAGTTTGCCATCGCTAGTATATAGATAATTTGCATATGCTCAGAACGTACTAATGGTGAAACTACACCATGGTATTATAATAATATTTATTTTATAAATATATCATAATTTCTCAATTTTTATATTTTGCTTAGTGAACATATAATAGTAAAAAGAATGGATTGAAAAAGAAAATAAAGCGGTTAAGTGCAACATGTGATAATTTTAAATTAATTAATCGTTTCTGGGTAAAGTAAGTTCATAAATCTTATTGAAATGGAAAATAGTAAATAATCACCTTTCTACAATAAACCCAGTCCTTGCATAAGCAATGGCATAAAGCCTGATTTATCCCATAAATTTCTGTACGTTTATTGGTAATTAAATTTATTATTTAAATTTATTGGTAATTAAATCAATTTTGTAAATGTCTTATTCCTATGTGCGATTCCTATAGCTACTTCCTACTAAAATCTGTAAACTAAGAATCTGAATAAATTGTCCATTGTTATGAATATTATACTCGTATATGATATATATTTCCAAAATTGCTTGATGCCCAATTACCCCGACGAGCATATCAATCCAAAATTACTTTAATTCTTAATAATTAAAGGATGAAATTGAGCATCAGTCGCCAATTAAGTTTAATTTATTTTTATGAATGTTTCTCTATCACAATTATTGCCTAATATTATTTCGAAATAATGGCATTAACAAACATTAAATTAACTTAAATTACGAATGAGTTTCGGCAATCACAAATTTTATAATAATAATTTTTTACTTAAATTGTATTTGCTCTTCAGAAAAGTCATTACAAATTATAACATTAATTTTAATTTATATTTTACGATAACGTAGTATGCATTTTAAATTTTCTAATTACAATTTATAATCTGTATGTAGTAAAATTATATTTTTATAGTGTTGCATGTCTTGAATCATGAAACTTTTTTGGATTTTAACTGCAAAGAGTGTAGATGTCCTTGAATCATTTAAGTTTTTGCAAAATATTTATGGAATATCATTATGCTTACTGTTAATAAAAAGTAATGACTAGAAATAAATATTCTAAAAATAACGCATTGTTATATGTAATTATTTTATGAACAAGTTACGAATGAAATATTTCAAAGAGATTATAGAAAATGAAAAAGGCATTAATATAAAATTTATTCTAACTATACGTTTATTTAATCAAATTTTTACTAGGCATATTATAAAAAATGGTTGTGTGTATATGTATTATAAATTATATTGACAAAGTAGGCTACAAAATCAGTACTTTACGTGCCATCTATACCTTAATATACAAACTATCGAATTACTTTGGATAAAGTGACTCGATGGACTCATTCTTTGATGCTTTTGAAATTGTAAAAGTTAATCAACATTTTTCATATTACATCAAATAATAATAAAGTGCTTCAGAAGTGTTTCATCTAAAGAATTCATTTAACAATCACCAAGAGATATAATAAATTCCTCGATGCTTCGATGAGGGACTTTAAATAATCTTTCCATTGGGAATCGATTGGATTATTAGAGATAATAATATAATAATACAATATTAGATAATAGTGCTGCCTGCTGGGCACTCCCAACACTTTTACGGGTTTACCGGTAAAAGAGATTTTTACCGGCATCGGCATTCACCGCTAAAAAGCCGATAATATTTTACCGGTAGATTAGAATGATGGTAGTGAAGATTGAATGAAGATATAAATATAATACCAAATATTTATTTAACTTTTAAAGATAATTTTAGTCTTATGTACACTTATCTAGAATTAATATTATTTTAGATATTATACAAT
Source organism: Leptodirus hochenwartii (assembly GCA_947310635.1). NCBI lineage: Eukaryota > Metazoa > Arthropoda > Insecta > Coleoptera > Leiodidae > Leptodirus > Leptodirus hochenwartii. Next base: position 13,403,927 of record OX371180.1, on the reverse strand, counting down.
CTCACATTATATTATTGTCATTCTCAGGCTCTTTTCCTTTATAGCTAATTAGCGATGTGTAGTTCACTCGCGAACCGTTCACTCTGAACGGTTCAATCAAATGACGGGCGTACTGTGACGATGTTTTTCAACGACATATAGATCACTATGACCTAGTTCGTGAACTATGAACTACATGATGCACGGTGTACGTATTGATGTACTTGTACTAGATCCTGAACCCGTCATCTACTAAACCGTTCATGAATCACAACGACTCGTATACGATGCAGTATAGTATACATTACATATACAGTGCCAATAGCAGTACTAACATTTATGTGATAAAATGTGTTGGTGAACGGAACGAAATTATATATGTTTTGTATAAATTATAAACATTGTTGTTTTTTCTTCATCATTCTTAATTCAAAATAAGTATTGTAATATTTCAATTTATTTATTTTTAACTATTTAATATTTTTATATTGAGAAAAAAGGAGATCATTTTCAGTATGTGCATGTATTTCATGAAGGTCGTGAACTAGTTCATTTTAAAAAGATGTTAGTAGTTCATAGTCACGACCTATAGTTCATGAACGGTACATTGAAATGAACTATGAACTACGAACTAGGTCCTCAAAGTGACCTACAGTTTTCCATCGCTATAGCTAATAGCTACTGTCGACTTTAACATACAAAGATCTAAAGATCTTTGTTAAATCTTTATTAAAGAATTAAAATCACTCTGAATTTAATCTCTATTACAGAGTGCACAAAAGTCTTATGAAAATTCTCTAAATTTAACATGGTATTTTTTACCGGTTAAATATTACCGGCATTTCACCGGCATTTTACCGGTAAAATATTACCGGCATTTTACCGGTAAACTTTAATTGATAAATTATTTTACCGGTATATTTTTTTACATGTGTATAGATTGTGCACGATGTAAAGTTTGAAGATTTAAATTCATTATGTTAATAAAATAAACAAAACCCTTAACTCAAAGAATGAAAAAACTATATTTATATTTTTAATGAAAAAAAATAAAAAATTCGAGCAATATTTGTCGTCATACAAATCACACGCAAGTGATTTAAAGTACGCATCAAGCTCACATGAGTTTAGAGTCACGATTTTTTGGTAATATTGTATAAATTTATTTACCTTCTTAATCGTAACTTCAGATGTTATGAAAGTAGATAGAATAGAGAGGTTTTTTTTTCAAATTTTCGATCTTAGGACAAAAAATATATATCCCATATTTTGCAACGCAGATAGTAAGCGTTCTTAAAAATATAAAATTGATATGAATTTGTTAAAAATATAATTGATTATCAGTTTATGCATAAAGGATAAAGCAAATTATTTTTATTTAGGCATATTTGCGAACATAGACTTATAAATTCAAATGATACAAAAGCGTGAAATTTTCAATTGAAAACGATAGGTAAGATTTCTAAACTTGTATTTTTGTATTTTATAAAAAGAATTGGATAATAAATATTGATTGTGGCGGAAGTTCAAAATAGTTGTAACGGATAACCAAAATTGAAATGTCTACCCATTATAGGATATATGAATTAAAATATGGATATAATTATATATTAACAAATATATAAATATAAGACAAATATTTTTCAATGGAGCTTAATATAAAATTTTCACATATAGAAAATCGCAGCTATACCTACCAGAATTGTCTTGTTTTCTTATCATTCTATATAAACATTGTTGTTTTTTTGAAATATTTTGTGTGAATATATTATGTAAGTATTTTCATATAAATTATATTTTAATCCTCAATTAAATGGACACTGTCTTTTATGATAATATTTTTTATCCATAAAAATTTCATTAAAACTTAATTTTGATAATTCAAAAAGTCTCATGCAAGATGGCACAGTAGTGAATATGTGCCTTATAAGAAATTTAAAGAGAAAAAAAAGTAGAAGGATAACTAAAAAATCATATTTAAACATTTATAATACTGGAGAATGGCAAGCAAGAATAAGGGGCATATTAATTTCGATGAAATTTCTACAAAACTACAACCACAACCACTACGTACAATAATTAAAGATAGTGCAATAAAATCACGACCATGTAAATATATATTCTAAAATTTTTACTTTCTACTACACCGAACTTAATCATACACTTGACATTTTGTAATTATCATTTTTTAAATATCGTATTCCGTAATTTATAACTTATTAATTACAAATTATATAAGAGTAATTCTTTCAGTTTATTAACCACTAAAAAATTACATATGTTTATAGCAAGGGTAAAGTAAAATAATTATTCTCAAGGGTTATTACATAGTCAGTCGTTTGCAAATATTTTAATCACAATTTGAAATGCAGTTCTATTAAAGTCGTTAGTTTTATGGACTCCAATTTCATAATAGATTCTAAATCCATAAAGGTAATCCGCAAATACTAGCAGTGCGGTCACTACACGGCTTTCATTTACGGGTAGTATGCCAGTACAGAATAATTAATATTTTTTCCGCTTTTGACATTCCCGCCATTTTTACAAAACTTTTGTCATTTTGGTATTTTTCTAAAAAGCCAATATCTTTACGACTATGAAATGTCGACTAAAAATAAGCTGTTCTCTTTAGCGATGTGTAGTTCACTCGCGCACCGTTCACTCTGAACGGTTCAATCAAATGACAGGTGTACTGTGACGATGTTTTGCAACGACCTATAGATCACTATGAACTAGTTCGTGAACTATGAACTACATGGTGCACGGTGTACTTATTGGTGTACTTGTACTAGGTCCTGAACCCGTCGTGTACTAAACCGTTCATAGACTCGTAAACGATGCAGTATAGTATACATTAGATATACAGTACCAATAGCAGTACTAACATTTATGTGATAAAGTGTGTTGGTGAACGGAACGAAATTATATTTCCTTATCTATATGTTTTGTATGAATTATAAACATTGTTGTTTTTTCTTGTTCATTCTTAATTCAAAATAAGTATTGAAATATTTCAATTTATTTATTTTTTACTATTTAATATTTTTATATTGAGAAAAAAAGAGATTATTTTCAGTATGTGCATGTATTTCATATAGGTCATGATCTAGTTCATTTTAAAAAGATGTTAGTAGTTCATAGTCACGACCTATAGTTCATGAACGGTACATTGAAATGAACTATGAACTACGAACTAGGTCCTCAAATTGACCTACAGTTTGCCATCGCTAGTTTTCTTGAGTGGCACTAAAACTTCAAAGTACAAGTTCATTTATGATTGGTTAAACTGTTCAGACGTTGGGACGGCAACACACAAACAGACATTTTTGCAAAAATCATTTCTTGGACTCGATGAAAGTAAATACGTTGTAAAGTAAAAATTATATTAAAAAATTATATAGTATATTCACTTTCATATATATCCAAATAAATGAATACGCCCAACTAAAAACGTATCCGAGATCTTTCTTCTGCAGTTAATTATAGTCTGTTATGAAACTTTTCGATTGTTTTGTTATCATTTATGAAATCACTTCGATCTGGACTTTATAAGAATAGCATGACTTCAAAATGAGAAAAAGAAAATAAAGACCATGAAATTACTTTGATAATTCTATAGTTAGATTTTTTCTTCATATTTTCAATGAAAATATAGCTAGCTGGAACGAAACGGCAACGAAGGGCCATTAGGGATGAGAGCGCCTTCAGCGCCCATGCTTTTAAATAATAATAATAATTAAAATTAATATATTTTATCCATAAACACTAGTTTTTCTTAATAGCACGATGATTATACAAAATGTCAGACGTAAAGACAATATAATATGTAGAATAATAAACAATTATTACATGGACTAGTGAAAGGTTTTTTATATTAAAATTCTCGCCAAAGTAAGCATTGCACAAGCAATACGTTGTGGATTCTGCATAAGAACTACTAATTTAAGTAATGGTAAAGTTCCTTGTGTATTCCTTAACAAATTTGTTATATTTTAATCATAACATTTGACGCTGATTTACAGTGTATTTATTATTTTACAAATTATCACTACTGTGTTAAATTATAATATAGAATATCACCCAAATACCGTAACAAGCATTAAGTAGCTAGATGTACATTTCAAGCGCTATGCGCCCATCTTCAGTAGCACAAGTTAAAACTAAATAAAATACCTCTGTCACGAATCGCGATTGATATACTATTAAATGAATAAGTCAACATGACAGAAGTACTTCAAAATTGGCATATAAAATGACCTATAAGTCTTTTAAAAACAATACAAATTATAAATTAACGAAAATAACAAGTAACAGCAAAAAATATTGGTTTGTGAAATCTAAAATAACCAAAAATAAATAAATAAATAAATAAATAAATAAATAAAATAATAATAATAAATTTTAAAATAGTTCTTATTACATCAATTAAATAGACAAAATGAAATTGGGCCCGAATCTAAATTCATTAAATTTGATTTAGATTTATGCACGTATATACTTTCATAAGCATTTAACTCGGAATAATGCAAAACACTTTTAAGTAATTTAAATGAACTAATTCGAATAGGATGACCTGATTCAAAAATATGCTCGGCGACAGCACTTTTATGTTTTCTATTTAATCTGAAATGAGCTAAATGCTCCTTAAATCTAGTTTCATAGGATGTACGCGTTTGTCCTATATATACTTTAGGACAACTAGAACAAGATATCTTGTAAATATCCGATTTTTTATGGAAATGAATCGAATCTTTTGGATTTCCTAGAAAATTAGCAAGACTATTAAATGTATTATATGTTACTTTAAAATTATATTTATTTAAGATACTATCTAAACCACGTGCAATTATAGGATCAAATGGCAATTTAATAAATTTTGGAGTTGAATTATTACTTTGTTTCAAGCTACTAATATTTTTGATATCTCTTGTTCTTATAAATTTTCTTAATATGTTATTTATAATTTTATAAGAATAGCCATTTTGTACTGCTATATTTCGGATATTATTTAATTCAATGTTATATTTATCATTAGATAAAGGAAAATTTAATACGCGGTTAATTAAAAAATTCAAAGCAGCATATTTATGTTGACGACAATGATTTGAATCGTTCCGTATATAGCAGTCCATATTTGTAGCTTTTCTATATATTAGTTAGTTAAAGAGTCCGCAATCCTAAAGATTGGTTGGAAACAGCACGCCATGCCGATCTATCCTGAGCTAATCCCTTCATCTCCCTATAGCTATTCATCTCAACGTCTTCAACTATCTGACTCACATACTCCAATCTAGGCCTACCTACCCCTCTCTTTCCCTCCACTCTACCTTCTATGATCAATTGCATAATGCCCCCATGCCTAAGAATATGCCCTACTAATCTGTCTCTCCTACGCTGTAATACTCTCCAGATACTTCTCTTCTCCCCTACTAACTCTAGTACAGCTTCATTTGTTACTTTATCTTCCCAACCAATCCTCATCATCCTCCTATAACACCACATTTCGAATGCTTGTAATCTACGCTTCTCTTCCTTTCCTATAGTCCACGCCTCACACCCGTACAGTGCTACACTCCAAACATATACCTTCAGTAATCTTTTTCTAATACCCAAGTCAATATTTGATCTTAAAATCTGTTCCTTTTCTACGAATGCCTTCCTACCCTGTGCTATCCTACACTTTATATCTACCTTGCTTCGATTATCCTTTGTGATTCTACTGCCTAAATAACAAAAATCTGACACTTCTTCGATTCTATTATTTCCTATTGAGATCCTCATTTTTCTACTGCATTCCTTTTTGTCACACCTCATCACTTTAGTTTTACCTATATTTATTTTCATGTTAAAATCCCTAGTCAATACTGCCTGCATACCATTCAATACCCTTTTTAAATTCTTTTCGTTTTCTTCTAATATAGCTATATCGTCGGCGAATCTCAACATATATATTTTCTCTCCCTGTACATTCACACCTACACTATACTCTTCTTTTACTTTGTTTATTGCATCTTCTATATATAGATTAAATAATAACGGTGAGAGTGTACATCCCTGCCGAACTCCCTTCCCTATTTTTGCTACCTCTTCTTCCCCCTCAATTCTAACTAAGGCAGTTTGGTGTTTATATAAATTAAAAATTATTCTCCTATCCTTATAATCTATACCCGTTTCTTTTAAAATTCTAAACATTATGTCCCAATCTACATTATCAAATGCCTTTTCTAAGTCTACAAAAGCTATGCAAGTTACCTTTCCTACCCTATTTCTTTTTTCTACTACCGTTCTTAGTGCTAGAATCGCCTCTCTCGTCCCTCTGTTTTTCCTAAAACCAAACTGATCTTCTCCTAGCCTTTCCTCTACTTTATTTTCTAATCTCCTATAAATAATCTTTAACAATATCTTCGATGCATGTGATAGTAGGCTAATGGTCCTATAGTTCTCACACAAATTAGCTCCTATTTTCTTCGGCATTGTTACTATTCTACTACGCTGAAAATCCTGTGTTACTTCTCCCCTCTCATACATTTTACAAACCAACCTGTACAATCGCTCCTGCATTCTTTCCCCTGCGTGTTTTATTAATTCGGCTGGTATCATATCAATCCCCGCTGCTTTGTTATTCCGTAAATCATTTAATGCTCTATGAAACTCTGACCTAAGCATGCTAGGACCTAAGTCATCCTCATCCATCTGTTCCACACCTTCTAGTTCCTCCATGTCCTGTCTAACCTTATATAAATCTTCAAGATACTCCTTCCATCTTCTAGCTTTTTCCTTATTTTCTGTGAGTTCCTTACCCTGCTTATCACATATAATGTTACCCTTTGGTTTTACTTTAGAAAAATGTGACTTAATTTTCCTGTAGCCCAAATCTACTTTACCTCTTCTCATATCCTCCTCAATATCCTCACAGTTTCCTTTTATCCACTCTTCTTTCGGTAGCTTGCATTTCCTATTAATTAAGTTCCTTAGTTCCTTATATTTTTTCTGTCCTGCTTCTGTGTTTCCTATTTTAATTTTCCTTCTTGCTTCTATCATTTCCACTATTTCTTCCGTGATCCATTCCCTCCTACCTGCCCTTTTCTTTGTGCCTAATACTTCATTTGCTGCTGTAGTTAACCCATTTCTGATTTCCCTCCATTCGCAATCTATGTCGCTCCTTGATGTTCCATTAGCCATGATTTCTACTTTCTGCTTGTACTTTTCACATACATCAGCTAATTTTAACCTATCGACATCTACTCTGACCTGTTTAGACTTCTGTAATTTCTTGAATTTGACCTCTGAGTCCAGGACTACTAAATTATGGTCACTATCAATATCTGCTCCAGGGTAACTCTTACAATTCTTAATCTGGTTCCTAAACCTCTCTTTAACCAGTATGTAATCTATCTGATACCTCCCTATATCTCCTGGCATTTTCCACGTATATATCCTGCGCTTGTGATTCTGAAAAAGCGTGTTTGCTACCACTAGCTTATTCCTAATACAAAACTCTACCAATCTATCCCCTCTATCATTACGTGTTCCTATTCCATATTCTCCTACTATTGAAACTTCCTTTCCCTTACCTACTACGGCATTCCAATCTCCGATTACAATTAGATTATCCTGTCCTTTAACGTTTGCTAACCTAGATTCAATCTCCTCATAAATGGATTCTACCTCCTCATCATCGTGATTTGAAGTTGGCATATATACTTGCACTATAACTGTGTCCGTTGGCTTCGTGTCTAATCTAATAGTTATAATTCTATCACTAACTTGGCAATAACTCTTTACTCTACATCCCAACTTTCTATTCATTATAAAACCTACACCGGTATGCCCATTATCTGATGCTGTGGTTATTAATCTATATTCTCCTGACCACGTATCTACTTGATCTTTCCCCCTAACTTCACTAATCCCTACGATATCCAGTTTAAGTCTCTCCATTTCTAATTTTAAATTCTCTAACTTTCCTATCCTATTCATACTGCGTATATTCCACGCTCCGACTCGTAGAATTCTCGACGAAGACGATTTCTTGCCCGCCCCAGAATCCGAGGGCTTGCCTGCTACCGAAGTAGCAGGGTGAGATTCTGAGCCATTGGCTCTACTCACCTGGGGTAATACATTAGAGATAATCGACATTTTCATCTGTAGGCTTGAGAAAGGTACAGTGCTGGTTTCTCCTTGCCTTGCACCGACCAATGCGTGCATATTTTAGCCGTCGCCCCACCGATTCAGCCTAATCCCCCTAATACCGTGGGTTAGCCTGAATCTTTCCTATAGACCGGGATCCCTGTATAGGGACCGCTCTATAGGCCAGAGCGTCGTTGCCCATGTCTTGCCCCTAGGAGGCATATGCAGTGCATTGGCACACTATTGACACTACTATATATATTGACACTTTCTATATATATCAAATTCTAGTTAGTTAAAGAGTCCGCAATGCTAAAGATTGGTTGGAAACAGCACGCCATGCCGATCTATCCTGAGCTAATCCCTTCATCTCCCTATAGCTATTCATCTCAACGTCTTCAACTATCTGACTCACATACTCCAATCTAGGCCTACCTACCCCTCTCTTTCCCTCCACTCCACCTTCTATGATCAATTGCATAATCCCCCCATGCCTAAGAATATGCCCTACTAATCTGTCTCTCCTACGCTGTAACACTCTCCAAATACTTCTCTTCTCCCCTACTAACTCTAGTACAGCTTCATTTGTTACTTTATCTTCCCAACCAATCCTCATCATCCTCCTATAACACCACATTTCAAGTGCTTCTAATCTACGCTTCTCTTCCTTTCCTATAGTCCACGCCTCACACCCGTACAGTGCTACACTCCAAACATATACCTTCAGTAATCTTTTTCTAATACCCAAGTCAATATTTGATCTTAAAATCTGTTCTTTTTCTACGAATGCCTTCCTACCCTGTGCTATCCTACACTTTATATCTACCTTGCTTCGATTATCTTTTGTGATTCTACTGCCTAAATAACAAAAATCTGACACTTCTTCGATTCTATTATCTCCTATTGTGATCCTCATTTTTCTACTGCATTCCTTTTTGTCACACCTCATCACTTTAGTTTTACCTATATTTATTTTCATGTTAAAATCCCTAGTCAATACTGCCTGCATACCATTCAATACCCTTTCTAAATTCTTTTCGCTTTCAAATTCTAATATATTATTATTTCTAACGACTAAAACATCTAAGAAAGGTAACTGATTATTATTTTCTATTTCATAAGTAAATTTAATTGAAGGAAATTTAGAATTTAATATTTTAAAAAAATCATCAATATTAGATTTTTCAGTATCAAAAATCGCAAAGATGTCATCTACATATCTAATCCAAATTCTAGGAAAATAAATTTCAGTTTCCTTTAATTTAGTTTCAAAATAACTCATAAATAAATTAGCAATAAATGGACTTTTCCCATAGCACCTTTCTTTTGCTCAAATAATTTACCATTTAAGGAAAATCAATTCTGAGACATACATAATTTAGTAAGTTTTAAGTATTCATTAATAATAACATCATCCACAAAATTATTTTTTAGCATATCTTCAAGAAAAAGATTAGTTTCAGGAATAGGAACACTTGGAAATAATGAGCAAACATCAAATGAAATAAGTATTTCATTATTTGATAGTGTTAGATCTTTAACATTAGTAATGAATTCTAAAGAATTTTTTATTGCAAAACTATCGAAATATAAACTATTAAATATATTTGCTAACCATTTTGAAAGTAAATATGTTGGGGAGTTAATAGCAGACACTATTGGTGTTACAGATTTACCAGGTTTATGTATTTTTGGTAATACATACATCCTTGGTATTATAGTATTTGGAATTAAAAGTTTTCGCTTAAGAATAGGCTTAATAAGGTTATGACATGAATTAATTATGTCTTTATAATTTGGTACTAATTTATTAAGCGTATCTTTTTTAGAAATGAGAATATCACATCTATTTAAATAATCACGTTTGTCTAAAATAACTAATTTATTTCCCTTATCAGCCTTTAAGTAAAAACATTCTTTTTGTTTGAGTCCTTTAATAATGTTATATTCCGGTTTCTTTATAACCTTATCAATTAATTTTAAATTTGATTCAATTTGGCGTAAGCAGTCATTTCTAACACAATTTTTAATTGTATCATCAGTGAATTGTATCGCACTTTCCATGCCAGCTACATATTGTTCCTAAGGAGGTTTTATATAACTCAAATTATGCTTTAAACCATTATTCAAAAGAGCTAGTTCATCATTATTAAAGGATACAGATGATTTATTAACTAGAATATTCTTAATTGGCTTATTATGTTGTTCTGGTAGAAGGTTACGTTGGTTTTTGCACAAACGCTCAAATTTTAATTGTAAACTTCTTGGTTTCTTAGCGTATTTATTTTCATTAACATCAATAATCTTCTGCTGAAAATTGAGAATCATCCAAACTATATGAAACATCAGTATATAGATTGTATGCTTCCAATTCTATAGAACTTCGCTTTGCATAAAAACGGTCTATTTCAGAAATAGACAATATATTGCAAAAATAGCTTGGTTAGATTTAATTCTTGTCTATTTAATTTATTTAATAAGAACAATTTTAAATTTATTATTATTATTTTATTTATTTATTTATTTATTTTTGGTTATTTTAGATTTCACAAACTAATATTTTTTGCTGTTACTTGTTATTTTCGTTAATTTATAATTTGTATTGTTTTTAAAAGTTTTATAGGTCATATTACATGCCATTTTTTAAATACTTTTGTCATGTTGACTTATTCATTTAATAGTATATCAATCGCGATTCGTGACAGAGGTATTTTATTTAGTTTTAACTTGTGCTACTGAAGATGGGCGCATAGCCCTTGAAATGTACATCTAGCTACTTAATGCTCGTTACGGTATTTGGGTGTATTTATTAGATTACTATAAATTCCGAAATACCATATAATCGGAAAATACACATTGATGTTATGTATCAATCGAGATTATATACGAATCAGCTGTTTCACATATGACACCTAATAACTTAAAATGCCTATTTTGGCGAAAAATTGGAGGTTACGTATGATATTCAATCAAATATATGGCAAACATATCTAAGGGCCTGACTACATAAGGTTGACTTTATCTATAATAATAGGTGACACATATGCACACCTATCCTCTTCGCAGTCGCAGTCCTTCAGTGTAGATCGACCAGACCTATTAAATCTACGTATGCTGCGCAGGGTGGGCAACCATCCCAAGCGGGCCAGTGACCCAATATGACGCTTATCCACTGACCGCATCTTTGACGCCGTAGGTTGTCTGAACCACCCAGTTTGAGCCACTGAACCTGTCAATGCATGGTATCAACTAACATGAATGTCTGTGATCGGTCACAGAATGTAATTAAAATCACTGAGAAAAATCGTAAGTCCCGATATTTTAACGGATCGATTTATGATTCGTATTATTGAAGTCAAACCAAACCCGTTTTTGATTTAGTCTACGTCAAAAGCAGTATTTTCCTAGCTTGGATAAAAGATCATTTTCTACCCAGAACCGGCCATGCATTTTTCTACCGGCCCGGTTCTATTGATCCTTGACGGCCATGCATCCCAATGTAGCGATGTCGATATTTTAGATTTTCTAGCAGAAAATGACATTCACGTACTCTATTTACCAAGCCACACCACGCATTGGCTCTAGCTCCTTGACAGGTCTTATTTTAAACCGCTCAAAACCTACTGGAACGCAGCTTGTGGGCAATGGATTCGTTCTCATCCAGGGCGCAGAATTACCAGATACCAATTTGGAGAAAAATTAAATCAAGCCTGGAAGCAAGCTGCAACCAACCAGAATGGACTGTCGGGATTTGAAGCCTGTGGAATATTTCCCTTCAATCCCGCTAAGATTCCAGGCTACGCCTATTATGTCGCTAATCAAACTGCAGAAGCTAATAACAACATCCAAAACGCAGCTGAAACTAAATCTTCTCATTCGGAACAAGTTTCGTTTGAAGAACTTATACCTATTTCTGTTGTAGCAGGACCTTGTAAGCCGAATCCACGGAAACAACATGCGGAAGTTATCACATCATCTCCAGTGCGGCAAAGAAAACGTCAGAAGAAAGAAGAAAAAGAAACAATACTGTAAAAAGGGAAAGGCAAATAAAAAGAATTGAAAACGTTGAAAAGGCTAGGAAAAATAAAGGGCTACTGAAAATACCGAAAAGGACCTATGACGAAAGCACAAGTGATGAGTATGATTCCACCGAGTTAGTTTCAGATCATAGCTCTGATAGTATTAACAGCGATAACGAAGATTATTGCAGTGTTTGTAATGGTTACTATCGCGGCAAAAATGGACCCAAGGTAGACTGGATTTGCTGTATAACTTACAAAAATGGTTGCATGACACTTGCACAACTTTTGCTAATACCTGTGATAAATGTGGTGAATAGTGCAAGAAATATATTTCTATTATATATTTTTGCAATAGACATTATTGTAATGATTTAAACAGGGGCGAGATGGCATTATATTTAGGTTAATTAACTACATTCCTTATATAGGCATCCTCCCCACATGCAGTGGGGTAAGATGCCAAATCGCTAAAAAACAAAAAATAATTTTTTATATGTAAAGTACTACGAGTATTTTATGATAATTTAAGAGTATTTTCCGATAGTGTGTTTAGTTTGTGGCAAATATATGTTTTCGAATTCATCAAAACATGTGTATAATTTATTTTATAAATTAATTACAAAATGATTTGCACTTCCCCGACTTACCTTATATATCGACAAATATGATCATATTAATATTATTAATTCTATTAATTGGTATATAATTATAAATAGAAAGAGTTACCTATATTTTTCATTTAAATGGAATCTGAAAAGTATATCAATTCTCGAGGGACGGCATAATAACTTTGAACTTAAAAATTATATTGACCTTAAAAAAATGTTGTTCGTTTTCGAACTAAATAATGCTTTTCTCGCACTTATAAAATATTGAAAATTCCCTGAAATATGCGCAACATACAGATAGTAAGGTCAAGGTATCCGGTGAAGGCATTTTAGTGGTAGATTTAAGGGAGGGGACATGGTATCTATGCTATGTCTGATAAAACACATGAAAATAGCAATATTGCATTGAAATTCGTGCGCGTTTTGATGCAGCACTCTTAACTGTGGCTACCATACATTCTCTATTTCCCAATTTTGAGGCCTTCAGTTTCCGTCTGGTGAGATTTTCGATTTATGTAAAAATCTTTCGATTTTTAATTTTCCCTCTTTTATTAGAATCTTATTCATTAAAAATATAGTTGAGATGTACCGGAAAGGGAAAATTAAAAGATTACATACGCATCGATGCAATAATGCTCCGAAATTTTACTAAGGTAGTATTTCTCCTCAATAGTGCTGAATCTACGCTCCTACCAGGGTCTTGTTGCATTAACAATTATACCAGAACCTTCTCCAGATCATTTTATGAAATCATCTAAACCACTTATGTAGTGTTTCGTGATTTCCAGATGTTAAAATGTCCTTGTGTCTACTCTTAAGCCCATCTTAACATTATCTATAAGATAGCAGCCAACACTCCATTGAGTACATTCTAATTAACATTATATAACAATAACATTAACCATTGTAACATTAGCAGATCGTACTAATAAACACTTAGATTACACTCGGCAATTAATTTTATAATACTCCATAGTTCTTCATTACAAAACATATTAAATACAATCGACAGCCTTAAACTAAAATGATTTCCACACAATTTCTGCACCATTTCATATGCTATACTATCACGATGATAATAATCAATATGTGTACCAATACTTACCTAAGAACCGTTTCTGTGTGTCCGGATACTCGCCTGTAAGGACTTTCATGAGTTCCTCGTAGTCATAGACGTTCTGATTCTGGTAAACCGGGACTGCATATTCATTGTTGTCTGCGTAGATGGACCCATCTTCCATACTTCTCTTCATACGATGACTGGGTCCTATTCCACCGCTAGTACTGGACACTGAGCGCTTATAGTGGGCTTTGATGGAAGCTAGATTACGCTTGTGTTGCTCCTCGCTGTTATCGTTAGCAAGTTGATGAGGTGGCGGATCTGTCTGTCCCTTAAATGAAAAAATTAAAATAGAGTTTTTAGCATTCGATTTTGATATAGCAAAATGAATAGTTTCATTCTTCAGGAGTCTAAAGAACTTTCAACGGTTTATTATAAATAGTTTCTAATTTTCCAAATAATAAGATTTGTTTTTCTGGTTTTACACAAGGCTAAAAAATACAAAATTTAGACAAGTATTTGTGAAGAAGGATTGGTACAAAAATTCTATTTTGATCCCAAATTTTATTTCCTTTTTTCTAAGATAGATATATCGTCAATATACCTTAACATTTATTTCAACTATTTATTACCTGTCCTTGAATTTTCACGCCTACACTATATTATTTTCTAACTCTCTTTATTGCATCTTTTATATGATACTAAGGACAAAAGTAAACATCCATGCCTGACTCCCTTTCTGGTTTTGCTTTCTCTTTTCCCCCCTTAATTCTATTTATTCACTTGAAAAATTACATAATTTATTAATTATGTTAAATATAATTAAATATTTTTAATTTATTAATAATTATTAACCTGGAAATAACAAAATTAACTCTCATTTGGAATAACATATCCTTTTCTAGTACCGTCATGTTGACGACATTTTGGCCAGTTTTAACGTCACGTAATAGACAATCACAAACTTTATTATAGTTTGCGAATAACATCATGATAAAATTAAATTCACTTTATAAATCGAATCCAACCAGTTTATAAACCTTCTAGATTTAACCATTAAGACATATAATTCTCAATTAGTGTTTTACATTTATAGAAAACCCACTTTTACACCAATTACCACTGCAGCATCTTCCTCCCATCCTCAAAAATAAACTTGTAGCCTACCAATCCGTAATACATACATAGAGGTTTTTCTATACCGCTAAGCTAAAACTCTTCAAATTTAGAACTATTTAACATCTTTCAGAATGTTAAACATTGGTTAAATTGAATGGTTCCCAAAAATATTTTTACCACCCTTATCCACAAACGCGGGCAGTTGATTTTCAATTTTTAAACATCATGACTCAGCTTAGTCCTGCATATCGCAAACATCTAATAGAATATAACGAAGAAGTGAGGAAGAATCGCTATATTTTAAAACGTATTATTTGTTGCGTGAAATTTGCAGTGGTTTTGAATTAGCTCTCAGAATCCACCGCGAGAATGAAAAATCAGGAAAACGTGGACTATTTAGGGAATTGGTCGATTTTTCTGCAGAATCCGATTTTACATTGCGAGAACATCTCTAAGACGCTACGGTTTTCAAGGGGACCTCTAAAACAATACAAAATGATATTTTAGATAGTATGCTTGCGGTATGCAAAGAGGAAATTTACTCCTTTCCTAAGAATGCCTTCCTATCCTGTGCTATACCACATTTTATATCTACCTTACTTCGGTTATCCTTTGTAATCCTTCTTCCTAAATAAGAAAAGTCTGACACTTCTTCTATTCTATCATCTCCTATTCTTATCCTCATTTTTCACTTACATTCCTTCTTATTACACCTCATCACTTTGGCCTTGCCTATATTTATTTTCATGTTATAACCCTAGTTATTACTTCCTGCGTACCATTTAATACATATTCTAAATTCTGCTCCCTTTCTTCCTAGATAGCTACATCGTCGGCGAACCTCAACATATATATTTCCTCTACCTGAATTTTCACGCCTACACTATACTCTTCATTTACCTTGTTAATTACATCTTCTATATACAGGTTAAATAACAATAGCGAAAGTGTATATCCCACCTGACTCCCTTTCCTATTTTTGCTACCTCTTTTCCCCCCTCAATTCTAACTAAAGCCGTTTGATGTTTATAAAGATTGAAAATAATTCTCCTATCCTTATAATCTATTCCCGTTTCTTTTAAAATATTAAGCATTATGTTTAGGATTTTAAAAGCATCAAAGGATCAATCTACATTATCGAATGCCTTTTCTAAATCGACGAAAGCTATGTAAGTTGTCTTTCCTACTCTCGTTCTTTTTCCTCACTACCGTTCTTTGTGTTAAAATAGCTTCCCTCGTCCCTCTCATCTTCATAAAACCAAACTGATCTTCTCCTAGCCTTCCTTCTACTTTTTTTCTAATCTTCTATAAATAATCTTTAACAATATCTTCGATGCGTGCGATAGTAGGCCAATGGTCCTATAGTTCTAACATAAATTAGCTCCTATCTTCTTCGGCATTGTCACTATTCTACTGCGCGAAATTCCTGTGGTACTTCTCCCTCCTCATATATTTTACAAACTAGCCTGTATAATCGATCCTGTATTCTTTCCGCTGCGTGTTTTATTAATTCTACTTTTATGATATGTATTGCTGATGCTTTGTTATTCCTTAACTCATATAATGCTCTATCAAACTCTGACCTAAGAATGCTAGGACCTATATCATCATGATCTAACTATTCTACACTTTCTAGCTCCTCCATTTCCGGCTTACATCTATATAATTCTTCGAGATACCCGTTCCATCTTCTAGCTTTGTCATTATTTTCTGTGAGCTCCTTACCTTCCTTATAACATATAACGTTGCCCTTTTCTTTAGAAAAATGAGTCTCAATTTTCCTGTAGTCCAAATCTACCTTACTTCTTTTCATATATTCCTTAATATCCTCACATTTTTCTTTTATTCATTCTTATATCGCTAATTTACATTTCATATTAATTAAATTCCTTAGTTTCATATATCTTCTCTGTCCTGCTTCTGTGTTAATATTTTTTGTTTCCTTCTTTCCTCTATCATGTTAACTATTGCTTCAGTTATCCGTTCCTTTCTACCTGCCCTTTTCTTCGTGCCTAATGCTTCATTTGCTGCTGTAGTCTACCCATCTATAATTTTCCTTCATTCGCTATCTACGTCGTCCCTAGAAGTCCCATCAACTTCGGTTTCTTCTTTCTCTTTATACCTTTCCTTACATCGGCTAATTTAACCTGTCAACATCTACTCTAACCTGTTTAAATTTCTGTATAAGTTTTTTGAATTTCAACTCTGATTCCAGAACTACTAATTTGTGGTCATTATCTTTATCTGCTCCAGGGTAACTTACAATTCTTAATCTGATTTCTAAACCGTTCCTTAACTAGTATGTAATCTATCTGATATCTTCCTATATCTCTTGGTTATTCTGCGCTTAAGAATCTTAAAGAGCGTGTTTGATACCACTAGCTTATTTCTAATACAAAACTCTACTAATCTATCTCCTCTATCAATACGTAATCCTATTCCATGTTCTCTTACCATTCATCCTTCCTTTCCCTTACCTACTACTCTTTTGTTCAGAAATTATATTTATATAGGTCATATTATATATGTCACAGATTGAAAAAACCTGTGTCATGTTGACTTTTTATTCAATTGTATATCAATCACAGAGGTATTCTATTTAGATTTTATCATTTGGTACTGAAGTCGGGGGGCTTAGCCTTCGAAATGCGCATCTAGCTACTAAATGCTTTCAGTTAGGGTATTTGGGGTGATATTCTATACAAGTAAATATACATGGAAATTTAAGCTAGATATATTTCATAGCAAACATTATTCGGGTATAACAATGAAGTCTTCGTTAAAGTTATATTATAAATCTCAATTATTTTTACACAAAATATTTCAACAGGTTCAAGTTCATTATATAGGGCTGAAAATATACAACAGGCTACCTAGTGAAATAAAATCAATTCATGACATAAAAAAGTTTAAGAAAAGTTTAAAAAAAATTCTAGCAGATAAGATATATTACTCTGTTGATGAATTCTTTCTTACCGATGTTAATTATTGACACTGATATACTCAGAATGTGCAATAACTTCTAATATGTATTTGTCTTGTTCAAATTAATTTTATCCTGTCTATTATAAAATAATGTATTACTATAACATGTATTTTGTCTATAACTGTACCATATAATATTAACTTACTCGGACTTATCATACTTTACTTTACTTTACCAGTATGTATTTCGTTCCTGGAAATAAATGAAAAATAGTTCGCAAGAAACTTTTTCTAAAAAAGCAATCTGCCGTATTTCAATTTTTTGTTTTGTAACAATATTGTTCGAAAAGTTTTAACAACAAAATTCGTTATCACATGAAATTTGATTAGGATATGGATGTTGGCGTTACTTTGTGATAATGCATTTAAAAAAAAAGGAAATAAAAAAGATTACTTTGTTGTACCCCGTGATATAACAAAGTAACTTTGTCATAAATACCAAAATAGTGTCGATGGTGTGCCAATGCACCATATATTCCTCCTAGGGGCAAAACACGGACAACGACGTTCTGGCCTATAAAGCGGCCACTATAAAGAAATCCCGATCTATAGGAAAGATTTAAGGTTAACCCGCGGTATTAGTGGGTTAAGACAAATTGGTGGAGCTACGGCTAAAATATAAACTCATTGATCGGTACAAAGCAAGCAGAAACCAGTACTGGAAATAAAATCTTATAAGTTGTAACATGCCTCTTGTAAGTTGTGACATTTGTTAATTTTAATTTCTAGTATATTAATTAATATTAATTTCTAGACCTAGATTAACTTAATAATTTCAGCATGTTCTATCTTTCTGTCAATTTCTCCTTCGATTCGTCCTTCAAAATGGCCAAGATGGCCGACGCGGCGGATTGCACAGAAACTAGCGAATCTAACTTTTGTGGAATTTGTACGGAAAATATTCAAAGAAATGAAAATAGTGTGCGATGTGATGGTCCCTGTGCAAAGAGCCATCACATATTATGTGTTAATATTAGTGATAAAGTATTTAAAACGGTGACTAGCGTTAAAAACATCATGAAATGGTTTTGCGCCAAGTGTAATGAGAGACTGGACCAAGTGCTATGGGAATCGTGCCATAAAAAAAAATTAAGTGAAATAAATCAGAACATAGAACAGCTAAAACAATCCATTGAAACTAAACTAAATTCAACAAAAATTAAATCTTATGCAAACATAACCTCAATGAGCAAACACAACATAACAAACAACAGGACAGGCCTTAAACCGAACAGGAGAGAAATCACTAGCAGTATACCTGGGCTTCTAATAAAACCAAAAAACAAAACCCAAGACAAAGAACTCACAATTGAAAAACTCAAAACCAAAGTACAGCCGAAAGAAATACAAGCGCCGATAACGTACGTAAAAAAACAAAACTCTGGGAGCATAATTATTAAAACAGACTCAATGGAGGCTACTGGAAGACTAAAGGAACTAATCATCAACACAATGCCGGAATATGAAATAGAAACAACCAAACAAAGAAACCCTGGGATAATTATCAAAGGACTAACACAAAAATACAGTAGTGAGGAGTTACTAGACGAAGCAATCGCCTTGAATCATAATATAACTCATGACGACAAATTCAAAGTGGTGTTCACAGTACAATCGAAAAAAGACTCCAAATGGACACATTTTGTCGAAACTACAGGCCCAACATATAATAAAATAATTAACAACTACATGAACTTAGATTGGAACTCGTATTACATTTTACCAAATTTCAACATAAAGCAATGTTTTAAATGCCACAGGTATGGGCATAAAACAATAAACTGCCAAAACACAGTGACATGTGGAAACTGTGCAGAAAACCATAACACAAAAGACTGTCAAAAAAATGAAATTTGCTGCTCAAACTGCAAATTCATCAACAACAAATTTTCAAAAACACTCGACATCAAGCATAAAGCATACAACCAGAAATGTCCCTCGTACCAGAAACAAGTGCAACGAAACATTGAAGGCACTAACTTCAATGTAACGAACATCTAAATTATACTATCCTCACATACACAACAATAGAACACACTGCCGATAATTAACGAACCTTTAATACTCGAACAATGTACGATAATCAAATTATTATTACATATATTAACGTAAGAAGTTTAAGAAACAAATTGAATCTAATAGAAATTATAGCAGCGAAGCATGACAGTGACCTAATGATCCTAACCGAAACTTGGATCCACGATAGTGAAAAACATTACATCAACATACCGAACTATCATAGTGTACACAACTGCAGGATAAATAAAAGAGGAGGTGGAGTAGCTATACTCATTAAAAAATACTGGAAATATGAGGAAATAGATATTGAAAAAAATACAAAGTACAACTCGGTAATGATCAAAATATCTCAACAACATACTGCCTTAAAATTACTAGCCATATATTGTCCTCCAAACGCGGACAAAAAAGAAACCATGAACTATATTACAACTTTCATAAACAAACATAAAAACATCATAATTATTGGTGATGTAAATATTGACTTATTGGAAGAAAATGATCATATACACCAATACAAAAGCATGGTTACGCTACATGGGAGGAAATTCTTGAACAAAATAAACAAAAAGAACATAACTAGATCAAATAAAACAAACCCAAAAGGTGGCAGCATCATTGACCACTTCATTACAAATTGCAAGAATATAGAATACAAGCTGCGCTTGGCTCTAAATCCTATATCAGACCATAAAATTGCCAATATCAAGATTGATAAAATATTCACAAAACTAAGACCAATGAAAACGAATATTATAAAAACAATCGACTACAATAAATACGCACAAATTATAAAAACCGATATTGAACATGCCAAAGACACTCTGAATTTTGAAAAACTGACATCAATGATGCAAATTGCAAAACAAATGGCAACAAAGTCAATAAGAATAAGATCAAGAAATAACACTTGGATAACACAAGAATTAATACGTCTAATAACACAAAGAAACAAGTCGTACAAAAAAATGAAGACATACAACTCGATAACAAATATTAACCAATATAAAAAACTAAAAAACCTTGCCAACAAAAACATACGAAAAGCAAAGAACGAATACTTGAAAAATGAAATAGAATCCAATATTAGTAATTCTAGGAAACTATGGAAAACAATAAATAAAATCATAAAAAACAACTCTGGAGATAAACCAAGGCCAACAATATCAAAACTAATTGTGGGAAATAATACCATAAAGGACCATAGGCATATCGCAGAATAACTCAATAACTACTTTATAAATTTTGGCTCAAACCTAGAAAAAGAACAAAAACAAAAACACAATAAAGATGATATATACGAGCACTTTGAAGAACAAACAAACAACAACTCAATCAACATAACACAAACAACACCTAACGAAATAACAAAACTCATTAATGAATTGAAAAACAATACAGCGAATGGCGAAGACAGAATCAGTACACAAGATTTGAAATCTGTTGCAAATATTATAAGTGAACCCATATCAAAGATAATGAACATAAACCTTGCCAAAGGCGAATTCCCCGACTTTCTCAAAATAGGTACCATTACTCCGATCCACAAATCGGGGTCGAAACATATAATGTCAAACTATCGTCCCATAACAGTGATATCTAAACTCGCAAAGATCTATGAACGCATCATAAAAAGAAGAATAATGGAATTTATAAAGAGTACAATCAACTTTGACAAACATCAGTACGGTTTCCTAAATAACAGCAATACGGAATCAGCAGTAATCGAAGTCATGGACTATATAAACTCTGGACTTGACGAAGGTTACTACATAGCCGCTATCTATATAGACCTTAAGAAAGCATTTGATACGGTCGACCACGAAATACTATTAAATAAACTTCATCACCTCGGAATTAAAGGGACTGCCGAAACCCTTATTAGAAACTACCTATGTAAAAGACCAGTCAAAACAAAAGTGGGGACTGTAACCAGTAGCCAGAACTTTATAAAAAAAGGTGTACCGCAGGGCTCTATCCTGGGACCCCTACTATATCTACTCTACATCCACAACATGACAAAAATAAATCTATCGGGCAACTACACAATCTTTGCTGACGACACCATAATTTTATATAAAAACAAAGACGCCTCAAAACTAGAAAACACAATAAATAAAGATCTGAAGATATATACGAAGTGGCTATATGCGAACATTCTATCAATTAACGAAAACAAGACCGAGTTTATGATCTATAAACAAAAAAATAAAAACGAAGTGCAATTAAAAATAAAAATTGGTGATACCAGTATTAAACAAGTAAATAGTGCTAAGTACTTAGGTTTAACCTTGGATAAAGACCTCAATTTTAACCAACACACCTCAAGTATTAGAATGAAAATAGTGAAAATGATTGGTGCTTTAAACAGATGTGGCAATCTCCCAGATCACATTCTCAAACTCATCTATCATAGTTGCGTAAAATCGCATATAACGTACCTAATCCAAATATGGACTCAAGGAAATAAATCAAATCGTGACACGATGCAAGTACTAATGAACACAGTTATAAAAATCCTATTTAAATTCCCCAGACTAACAAACACCTGTGAACTATGTAACAAAACCAACCTAATGAATCTAGAAAATTTAGTGCTGATAGAAAATTCAAAACTAATCTACAAAATAAAAAACAACAACATAAAACATAACTTAAACTTAATGGAAAATCAAGACATCCACAACCAAAATACGAGAAGTAAGGGAGATATCCACATTTCGTCCATCAGAACAAACAGAGGAAGAAGAAATATAACATTTATGGTAATGAAACAGTTCAACGAACTCCCACGAGAAATCCAAAGGGCCGAAAACCTCGCTCTTTTCACAAAAAAACTTAAAAAACATGTTACCAATACTACAACAACTCAACGAACAATGACATAGCTGACCTACCTATATAATTTATATTACTGATATTAAATACATTCTATATCACCTCTCCTTCCAAAAATACTGAAACCTCTATACACATGACACACATTGTAAAATACGATTATTTTAGTAACTCTATTACGTAGTCAACTGTAAGATCTACAAAAATATAATTGCAACCTTATACCTACTCATAATAGACTGGTTGCTATATATTTTTGTTACACTTAATATTCTAAATTTACTATAAATTACTGTATTTAGTTAGAAACTTAATAAAAAAAATAAAAAAAATAAAAAAAATTGGTGAATAAATTGTGCTACTTAAACCAGTAAATTGAATTATTTGTCGATAAATTGGCAAGTGCAATGCAGGCTTAAGAATAATTCTATAATATTTCAGAAGGTAGTTACTTGTATAGAAATATATAAGACTACTTATATTTCTCTATGGAGATTGTGAAATGAAAAATTGGGGCATGCGCTACGCTTTGGTTTGATTTTGAGAAAATAATGTCAAAAAATTCAAAATTTAACCGTATTTTAGAATTCTAGTAACAAACGCTTCTGCACTATGAGGATGTTGTAATTTAGAAAAATATAATATAATTACAAAAAATACTTAATTTGTTACCTGATTCGGTGAATGGCTCATCTCATTCTCATACGAATCTTGTCGCAGCAAAACCGCAACATTTCGTTTTCCACCAATAGTAGCCCCATCTGGAGCTAATGAGGCAATATTTCTCTTATCATTGGAGTATCTGTATACATTATTATTCTTTGCCAAGCTACCAAGGTATCGTTTTCCGTACATCGGATATTGTTGATTTCTCGCAAGGCTTCCAATGTTTCGTTTATCATAAATATCTTCAAAATACGTTTCTTCGTAATCGTCATTTGGTTCATAGTAGCTTCGTTTACCGTCATTACTCGGAGATGTGTGATAATGGGGCAATTGTCCGTTTTTCGCCATATTAGCAATACTGCGTTTATCACCACCATCCATGTCCATTGTGCGATATCCTAATTATATAATGTAATAGAAATATAACGAGTTAATTAAGCATTATATAGCGCTTTTTAAAAAGAATCACTACGGTGTTAAATTATAATATAGAATATCACCCAAATACCGTAACAAGCATTAAGTAGCTAGATGTACATTTCAAGCGCTATGCGCCCATCTTCAGTAGCACTATCAAATAAATTTATTTGATAGTATATCAATCCCGATTCGTGACAGCGGTATTTTATTTAGTTTTACTTGTGCTACTGAAGATGGGCGCATAGCGCTTGAAATGTACATCTAGCTACTTATGCTTGTTATGGTATTTAGGTGATATTCTATATTATAATTTAACACCGTAGTAATAATTTTTAAAATATAATATTTATTTCAAGCTTTCAAGAATGTTCAGTTCAATTTATATATTTATGTTATTGTATTAATTATTATTTTGGTTCGCTATAAAGGCGCATTTTTATTATGATGTATTTTCATTTAGGCAATCTGAAAATTTATAAAAATAAATCCTTTTTAGTTTCATCACATTGAGATATTGATACTATCTAAGAGGTAATTGAATGTCTAAAGCCATCAAGTAGTGATTTTCTCGAAGTAGAAAAGCACTTTCCCCTGTTCCTCCCAAACGACGCATATAGATTCTATCATATTTTACATTACCAAAACAAAATAGGCTTGCCATATGATTTAGAAAATTTGAAGATACAACTTGTACTTGGTTCAACCGTCTTAAATACTTTACAAATTTTACTTCAATATTATTTATCATAGTTCTACAGAAATTTCTTGTCTAGCTTATTTTATTGTATAGATAACTTGATTATTGATATTTTTTCGTGTCGTCGAAAAAATGTATTTAAATCACAATTATCTACAAATGTTTTCGTTGTTGAAAAATCTGTATTTTAGAAGTATGAAAAGCGAAATTCATCCAATAATTTGGATTCGTTTAAAAAGGACCCACTCTTAAGTATTATTTATATAACATACATTTTATTTATATTTTGAATTGGTGATGGTCTGATAATAGATGATTTACCTCCCATTCTGGCCAAACTCTGTATATTCCGCTTTGGTGGAAGATTTCCCCAACGCGCTAAGGAACTCATGCTGCGCTTAAATTCCATAAGCTCATCCTCGGCCTCCCTCCGTTCTAACACATCCAGAATGCGACGCAAGATATCCCGTCGCAGCGCCTTGATCTGAATGGAAGGCGGCTCGTTAGATTCAAGGAGTGTCTTTACCATGCTATCCACGTCGTCCTCGGAAATAGCCTCACATTGTGCCTACAAATAATTGGTTGGTAATTAATTGTGAAATGGACCTATGCGAAATAGACCTATTCAATTCAATTCACATACTTGAACTTATAGTGTTTTATTTCATTTGAAAATCCTATGAATTCAGGCAGTTAATTTATCATTAGCAGATTAGTTATAATTATTATTAGAAGTAGAATCACAAAAGATAACCGAACTAAAGTAGATATAAAATGTAGGATAGCACAGGGTAGAGAGGCATTCGTAGAAAAGGAGCAGATTTTAAGATCAAATATTGACTTGGGTATTAGAAAAAGATTACTGAAGGCATATGTGTAGAGTGTGGCATTGTACGGGTGTGAGGCGTGGACTATAGGTAAAGAAGAGAAACGAAGAAGAGATGCTTGTAATGTGGTGCTACAGAAGGATGATGAGGATTGATTGGGAAGATAAAGATAACAAATGAAGCCGTATTACAGTTAGTAGGGGAGAAGAGAAGTATTTGGAGAGTGTTACAGCGTAGGAGAGACAGATTAGTAGGGCATATTCTTAGGCATGGGGGGATTATGCAATTGATCATAGAAGGTAGAGTGGAGGGAAAGAGAGGGGTAGGTAGGCCTAGATTGGAGTATGTGAGTCAGATAGTTGAAGACGTTGAGATGAATAGCTATAGGGAGATGAAGGGATTAGCTCAGGATAGATCGGCATGGCGTGCTGTTTCCAACCAATCTTTAGGATTGCGGACTCTTTAACTTAACAGTCTATGTATGCATTTAGTTATATTTTCATAAACCCTGATACATATTTCAATATTTTACCTTTAAATTGTTCCTTTTCTATTAATACCTTCCTAACCTAAGCTATCTTATATTTTATAGCGACTTAAGATCGCTTATCGTTTGTAATCCTAATTCCTAAATAACAAGTCTAATACTTCTTCTATTCTATCATCTCCTATTCTAACCTTCATCTTTCGTGTCATGTCATAAATTAATCACTATTACGTCGATTAATTCTATAAGCTTCCACTTCCATTTAAGGTGAGGCTTAGCCTCACTATCTGTATTCAGTAGCAAAATCTAAAGTTGGAAACAATCTGAGTGTTTATTGTTTCGTAAGACGCATAGACGAGCAAATAAATTTTTAATAACAATTTATACATTCTTCATTAATTGTGGCAAATTTCACAGGCGTTTATATTTCAGTATTTATAATTTAATTTCTTTAATAGTAAGTTAATAGTCTTCAATCCTAAGGCTTGGTTGAAAACAGCACGCCACGTCGAGCTATAAGGATTAGCTCTATCCTGAGCTAATCCTTTCATCTCCCTATAGCTATTCATCCCAACGGTCTCCACTATCTGACCCACATCCTCCAATCCAGGCCTACCTACCATTTTCTTTCCCTTCACTTTACCTTCTATAACTAATTACATAATACCCTCATGTCTAAAAATGTGACCTACTAGTTTATCTCTCTTGCACTTTAATATACTCCAAATACTTCTCTTCTCCCCTACTAACCCTAGTACAGCTTCATTTGTTACTTTATCTCCCCAACCAATCCTCATCATCCTCCTATAGCACCACATTTCGAATGCTTCTATTCTACGTTTCTCTTCTTTTCCTATAGCCCACGCCTCACACCCGTACAATACTACACTCCACACATATGCCTTCAATCCCTTTCTAAGACCCAAGTCAATATTTGATCTTAAAATCTTAATTTCTTTAGTGCAACATGAAATTTTATGTTATTTGAAATCTCACCAGCGTATTTGTTCCCATAACTAATACAAATTGCTGAATCATGTCAAAAACGAATAAACAATAATACAATCGGCTTATGTGGTATATAAATCCTAACGTATACAGTACACGTCCTGATTGTGGAATTAAATTTCCTTTGCATTCAGAAGTTCTAAATATTTTATTAGAAGTTTATAGTAAAATAAAAAATCTAGAGGAAAAAATCAAATCATCTTTACAAATATAGTTCAAGAGCGAAGTCATGAAAACGTTCGCCTTGCTATTTACATTATTCCTAACTAACATGCCAGTCACAAGTCTAAAAAATATTGTATTTTGTATTTTCTATAGATATTTTATAATTATATGCGTCTCACAACATCAATTTCAAAAATAGAATTGTATTAAAAGTATATAGTTTAAAATATATATCGAGCATTGCTAGAGGATAATTTGTATAATTTAAATCATTTCATCATCTCGTACAAACTATTACATATATTATATCAAAACCATGAGGACGATTAATAAAATATGAGATTGTTAAATTATTTGTGAAATGCAAATCTGACTCTTAATTTCGACATTAATTTTAACAAATTGCTTATACAATACATTCCCTTTCATATATTTACGTGCAGATGAAAATCAAATTGTATTTATCACTAACATATGCTATCGCTGATATCCTGTGTGAGAATACGTGGACCTAAAAAGCTCCATAAGCTCAGTAAATTGACTCCTCCTAAATTCAATCTATTTCTTATACTAACCGAAGGTATATAAATCTTGAACAGAATCAATACGGTCGTTATTTCCTCCGTTAATAACTTATCTATATTTATATGATTGTGACGTTATGTGCCACGAATTTCTTCAATAAAGAAACGCTCGATTGGATGATGGATGGAGGAAATAACCAGAAGATTTGTTTTCTTATCGTAAAGATTATTACCTCTTTATAAAAATTGTACTTCACAAAATTGATAACAAAAAATATTCTTTAAACAATATCTTACAGAGATATATCTATATCTATATATATAACGCATGGATGGCAGTGTGTATTTATAAATAGTTGAAACCAAATGATTTTAAATCAATATTCATGTCAAAATATCATATTCATTGGGTGATATGCTATATTTAATATTCATGTCGTTCATAAAAATATATTCTTTCCTATATAGATTCTCTTGTGTGCCACTTTAAAATTATATATCTGTCATAGGAATAGCTAGGATTTTTCCAAAAATTGTAGTGAAACCAGGGGTGTATTGAGGGGGCTCGCGGGGGCTCGCCGTCCCCCCACGATTTTGTGGCGAGGGGCCCGCGATCCCTTACCCACACAATATAAAACGAAGAAACAAGGGAAATGAAAAATTCTATTCAACATAAAATACATTGCCCAGTATTTGAAAACATGTATCAAAAATTGTACAGGAATGTAGATCGATAACTTAACCCCTTTGCACCATACAATATTTAATATTTTGCTTAATACGCATTTCGGAAGCCATGCTTCCATCATCAGTAGCACACCCCAAGAAATTAAATTAATACAGTGCAGGTTTTGAACAAACTGTCCCACAGACACTTTGGAAATTATTGTAAATTATTGTAAATATTTTCTAATTTTTATGTACATTTTTTTCTGATTTTTATGTAAAAAATTTGCATCAATAAATGTTTTTTAATAATTTTTGTTTAATAAATATTTTTAAATGACAAATAATAAATATTGGCATTTGAATACTAATACTAATTCCTGGTATTACCCCCTTTCTCTCAAAGTATTCTTGAGAAATATGCACATTTTGATCGGCAGTGGGAGCCCCCACCTCGTTTTTTAAGCAATACACCCCTGAGTAAAACCCCCAGTTTTGATAAATGCATTGCAAAGTCAGTGGCGGTTTCTTTCGAGGCCGCACGGCCGCACCCACCATAGATATATAATTGTATTGTTTTAATTCGGAATTATTTTTCGTAAAATATAAAGCTTGTGTTGCGATAGCACTCAACACAACACGGTGTGGCGTTCCGTGTGCTATCCATTGCAAGCGGTAGAGTGAGAGCGACCGTATGCAGTATATCAACTGTTTCTTTGGTTCGTGTATCGTATGAACCGCAAACAAAATAGCGGCCAGGGTTGCTTTGGCAACGTGACGTCACGCTGCTTCTACAGCTAAGAATATATCGTTGTTTTAAGCTATTCTTTAACGTCCCAACAGAGAAGCCTAGTCTAGTATACAGGAAAATTGATATAGAATAGCCAGATAAGACAGTTGTATTGTTCTATTTAATCTATTCTGGGCCGCAATTCTTTAGCGTGCCAACAGAGAAGCCTAGTCTAGTATACAGGAAAATTGCATGTACGATTTTGCCACGTGTTTCTCCAAGAATATATTTAATAGAAATTATTTAATAAAAATGAATAGTGTTGGTTCTTTATTGAAAATAGAGTTTTGTAGACTTTCTCTTGAGGACAAAGTAAAAGTTAAAGAATTAGGTAGGCCATTGCCTGATTTAAATTTATCACAAACTTGTACAAGGGGTGTTTATATCAATGAAAGATAGCAGAGCGGAATGCCACTTTCAAGAAATGATTGAATTTAATCATTTTGCATTCATTCAGGTAAGATTTTTTAATATTATGTATTTTTTTAAGAAATGCGACCCCTTGATTAAAATGTCAAAAGCCGCAACTATGCAAAGTGTATAATATACCTTTAGGGTATATTATATACCCATATACCCATATGGTATATGGGTATATAATAGTCGGTATATATGGTATATACCCTATGGGACTACGGGTACTACCGTACCCGTAGTCCCATAGGTTATTCAGTAATCGATTCGATTCGGCAATTAACAATTATTGGATTGGTATATAATTGGTTCGATGGGCATTTTTTTTCTTTGTAATAAAAGTTATTTTGTAAAAAGTACGAAATAAGTTAAGAATAAATTTCGATTCAATCAAACAATTTAAAAAATTATATATCTAGAAAATATTCTTGTTGTCAATTAAATTGGAAGAAAAACTGAATTTTACTTTTAAAAAAATCAATAGGCACACTACACAATGAATGTGAAAATGTGAAAATGATCGGGTATGTCTTAAAACACGATTCTTATTTTTTATATTCATTTAGATCACGTTTCACCCGTTTCTATATTGTTAAATAGCTTAATCAGATCATTTTTCTTGCATTGACACCTTTATAATTGTAAAATCGTCAGTACGGCGCTAAATAATCGTATAGAATATTATTACCGTAACACAAAGTATTTATTAGCTAGATGCGCATTTTGCAGAAAATGCCCCTATCTTTATTAGCAAAATAATGGACCAAATAAAGAAAATACCTCTGTTACTCACCGGGATTATATAATTGAATCAAATATTAAAATAACAACAATTTCCCGCCTTCTTTCGACATATTAACTATGGGTGTGTGACATATTAATACTTATTAAGAACTAATAAAGCGAATTACATTGAGCTATAATCAACTGCGCAAGCGTATAGTAACAAATATTACCAAACGGTAAACCCTGGATAAACTAGCTGAAAAGAATATTTGACTCAATGATTTGAATTCACTGGTATAGCCCAGTCTCTATTACTTTTGCTAAGTAATTAATGCATACGATTTCATGATGTTAAAATAAAAAATTTCAATAGAAAACAAATCGCCAAATATTTTGGAATAATAATCCCGTCATATCATTTGTTTCGTAAGATATCAAAATACTTATGTAATATTATAATGACAGATTTGTAAACAAATGGTTTTATAGCACTTTTTACTTCATGAGTCGAAGATTCAAATTTAGATGTATAGCACACTCTCAACTTTATTTTCTCCACAGATGTAAGAAATCTCATTAGAATTCACTTACTACTTAACATTCACTTACGTACTTAACCGGTATAATTTCAAAAATAGAACTATCCTTCACATCCAGGAGGATATTTATTATGATATATTATACTATGTATCCAATTTATTGTTATATTAAAAGCTAAATTCAATTATTAATTGAATGAATAACTCACAATGATTAATAAATATTCTTCTTATAGATTAATATATGGATAACTTATTTTCACGATGCGAATTGGAGTTAAAAGTTACGGTACAGTTTGAAAAAAAGAATTAAATAAATTAGAAATATCTCATCTCACATATTGATAGTTATCAAAGAGTTAGATGCACTTAATTATAATTCATTAGCGATTGTTTATTCATGTTTGTGAAACGCACTTCTTAAATTATAAATGCATTTATAACTAACTTACGAGTATATATAATATATTGCACAATGATGGTCTAAACAGGTACACCTACTAATGTATCTTCATACACCGATCTATATTGCAAATTTGACAAGATATTTAACTTCAAAGAAAATTCGCTTTTACATCAAATATAACGCTTTGAAAGCTTTCCACATTCGTAATGTCCTCGATGAAAATTAACCATTGGTTGGCTTCTGTTTTCAACGCGATATTTCCCTCATGAATGCATTCATTCCCCCTCATTTTTATTACAGTAATAAGTACTATTCTCATATATTACACTGAAACATATTTGTAAATTTTTATATATTTCTTATATTTGAATTCAGATTGGTGAAAACTAATAGGAAATAGTAAAATTGAAGAAAATGTACTATGTCGGCAGTTATAAAAAGCAAGCCAGAAGGTAAATATGTATGAGAAGATCTAAATTAGATTTTCTATTCGAATTTTGGGGTAGGTAATACT
The DNA here is from genome assembly GCA_947310635.1 of Leptodirus hochenwartii. Taxonomy (NCBI): domain Eukaryota; kingdom Metazoa; phylum Arthropoda; class Insecta; order Coleoptera; family Leiodidae; genus Leptodirus; species Leptodirus hochenwartii. The sequence continues at coordinate 13,372,318 of OX371180.1, read as the reverse complement.
AATTACGTTTCATTTCATAAAAATGCACCACTACCAACAACCGTTAAAATCTAGAGTTCAGCTATAATGACACATTTTTGTAATATAATCAGTGGCGGCTCGTGCCATTTCAATCTGGGGGCGGATTTCTTAAAAAATAACATAATAGTGAGCAATCTTACCTAAAGTGGATGCAAAATGATTAAATTCAATCATTCCTTGAAAGTGAATTCCACTCTTCTATCTTTCATTGATATAAACTTTTCCAAAACTTTTTCGTTAAAATTGTAAAAATCTTGCACCTCATTTTTATTAATACACAACGCCAACGCGTTTAAACGATCATTACCATTACATAGCACTTCGCAAAAAAGTCTTGATTCTTTTGAGTGTTGAAAAACAACGCTCTGATTCAGCAGTGGTCATCGGGGTTGTTAAAATAATTTTAAGTATTTTCATAGTTTCTGGGAAAGTTTCACTGAGATTATTTTGTAGCAATTATGAAAGAAAATTTGTGGCTCCAATTATTTGATAAAAATCCGGACGCGAGTAAATGACTTCTAATTCTGTTTTTAATCTGGTTTTATTCAAAAATGGATATGCATGACACACGGTTTCCAAAAGGTCCACTGGAAAATGTTTAGAAAATGTTGGCATCGAATTCGTGTTAAATAACTCAGCGGCTTGTAGATGGCCACGATATGAGAATCTGTCCTTAATCTGTGTTATATATTTTTTTGTAAATCTCTCTGTTGTAAAACGCCGCGTACATGTCCGGTTTTGAGCACTCTTTGCACAAGTTTGCGATAAATTTAAATCAGGCAATGGCCTGCCTAATTCTTTAATTTTTACTTTGTCCACAAGAGAAAGTCTACAAAACTCTATTTTCAATAAAGAACTAACACTTCATTTTTATTAAATTATTTCTATTAAATATATTCTTGGAGAAACACGTGACTAAAATCGTACATACGTACATATCGTACATACACAGAACAAATGCTACTGTCTTATCTGGCTATTCTATATCAATTTATATACATATATACTAGACTACTCTGTTCTCTGAACTGTGGCTGTGGTTTTATGACTATTCGGCGCTAAAGTATCGTGGCATCCAATATTTTAAAACAACTATATATTCTTAGCTTTGAAGCAGCGTGACATCACGTTGTGAATGTGTGTTACATTAGTCGATATATGTATAGCGACACACGAATGACAAAAACAGATGCTATACTGCATACGGTTGCTCCCACTCTAGCGCTACCAACAGATATGATGAGATTTGACTCGTACTTGCTAGCTGCCATATCGTGTTGAGTGTTATGTATGTTCGCGGCGCAAGCTTTATCTTTTAGGAAAAATAATGCGGCCTGCATAAGGAACTGCCCCTGAATATAATGTAAAGAACAGAAACCTGTGAGATGTCTCGTTGCTTTCTCTTGGAAACATAGATAATATTAAAATTATGTATCACTGTATCACAATGATATGCAAGGATAGTACTGAAGGAGCATTACAGTAGGCATATTCCGAATTATTATTATAGATTGCACAAAATAATAAATAGCCGTTTAATCAACTAATTGATTTTTAAATAAGTTATTACATCTTTCATTAAAAATACTATTCCTTGTCTGATGAGATCCTAAAATGAACTAAAAACAATTGGTAATTCAATTGATGTACTATATGTACTTTTCTAACCTAGGATGTACTATAAACAGAGATTATAATAAACAAAATTTAATTTTACAAAATAAGCAATTAAAATTTTAATAATAATTACGTATAATAGTATACTTAAATAAATATTGATTGTTTTAATTTAAAAAATTTAATTGTAATTCTACATCAACCAATTTTTATTTCGCGGTACAATAAAATTAATTCATCACAAAAAATAATCGATGAATCAATGTATTCAATCAATCGATACAAGCACTAATTAGCTCAGGGATAATTCCATTGTCCAATAGCTATATTTATGCTATGTATAGTGATTAATATTCATTCTCTTCTTTTCTATTATAATACAGAATAATGAAAAACCTCGAAAGATCAATTCGAAATAATTTAATAATAAACAGCCAGATAAATATCAAATTTCTAAATATCAATCTACCGATTAGAAATGGAAAAAATATATATTTTAAATTTTAAGAAAAAAACGAAAGAATATAATAAACATCTAAAATTGTTGACCTCGAGCAATTCAATACTAGAGAATTTACCTCTAACAATTCGCTTCCCACAGAATTTATTTCGCGGAGAATTTACTGCGAATTAGGCAAGCAATTATATTCAATCTAAACACGTTGTATTCTACGGGAGGTGAATTTTCCGGAAAATAAAATTTCTCTGATGTAATTCTTTTAAACTTTCTTTTAACCATTCTGCCAAACTTATATACAACACAATCCTATCGTAAAACTATCTATGAAATCCTGTTGGCAAAGCATTTTTTCTACTTTTAAACAAAGCTTTTGTTAATTAGTAGACAGTTTTAGACTACAAATATGAATAGATCATATATTTTTCTATTAATAAATTTTAAAAGTTAACTCTGATATATTATGATAACGGCTGAAAATATCAAAGTTCAGAATTCGCATTTTTGTTAAACAGCAACATTTTCTTATCGGAATGAGTAAAAATTACCAATTAAAATATAAGAAATTCACAAAACTTGTTTTTAAAAAATATATTTAATAATCTGCCAATTGCATGTGGATAATATATTCTGTTCACATCGTTAAATACTATTAAGGATTTCCTGAAGGAGTTCCTACAGTTTCTTCATCATAATGTTAGTTGATACTCTTATATAAGTTTCTGCATAAGAAACACACTTGTTGCGGTAAACTTTCAGATTAAATTGTGATATATATACGGAGTCCAGACGAAAGCTTGCTCAGCTGAGAACAAAGGATCTTCATCCTGAAGAAGACGTCTAAACTTGACAATGAGAGTATTTACGTGCTGAAGTAAGTTAATTCTAAATTGTGCAGTAGATCATCTCATTTCCCACTTTTACATTGCCATTTATACGAGTGCATACAGACTAATGCTGTAACTTTGAATATTGAATTAAATATCATTTATACAACTTCATATAATTTTGTCCAACGCGCGCATAATAATACTATATTGATGAATACAATGCATTAAATACTTTAGTCCTGAGATTTCTCTAAAAAAATTAACAACTTTTTACTATTGGATTAAACATGGTGACTCGTTCACCAACGAAGTTAGCTATTTTAATTTTCACTACTATATATTCTTACAAAATGGTCATAAATAATAACTCCTTTATTAATTACTACCATATCAACATTGTACAATACGGCTTTAGTTCGTTGATACGTTACTATTCATTTTAAAAATTATCACTACGGTGTTAAATAATAGTATGGAATATCACCCAAATATAATCAATTACCTTTCTTAGATGCTTTAGTCATTAGAAATAATAATATATTAGAATTTCATTTATATAGAAAAGCTACAAATACGGACTGCTATATACAGAACGATTCAAATCATTGTCGTCAACATAAATATGCTGCTTTTAATTTTTTAATTAACCGCTTATTAAATTTTCCTTTATCTACTGATAAATATAACATTGAAGTAAATAATATCCGAAATATAGCAGTAAAAAATGGCTATTCTTATAAAATTATGAATAACATATTAAGAAAATTTAAAAGAACAAGAGATATCAGAAATATTAGTAGTTTGGAACAAAGTAATAATTCAATTCCAAAATTTGTTAAATTACCATTTGATCCTATAATTGCACGTGGTTTAGATAGTATTTTAAATAAATATAATTTAAAGTAACATATAATACTTCTAATAGTTTTGCTAATTTTCTAGGAAATCACAAAGATTTGATTGATTTCAATAAAAAATCTGGTATTTATGAAATATCTTGTCCTAGTTGTCCTAAAGTATATACAGGACAAACATGTGGATCCATTGAAACTAGATTTAAGGAGCATTTAGCTCATTTCAGATTAAATAAAAAACATAAAAGTGCTGTCACCGAACATATTTTTGAATCTATTTTCATCCTATTCAAATTAGTTTACTTAAATTACTTAAAAGTGTTTTAAATTGTTCCGAGTTGAATGCTTATGAAAGTATATACATGCATAAATCTAAATCTAATTTAATGAATTTAGATTCAGCCCCAATTTTATCTTTTCTATTTAATTTATTTAGTTAGTTAGTTAAAGAGTCCGCAATCCTAAAGATTGGTTGGAAACAGCACGCCATGCCGATCTATCCTAAGCTAATCCCTTCATCTCCCTATAGCTATTCATCTCAACGTCTTCAACTATCTGACTCACATACTCCAATCTAGGCCTACCTACCCCTCTCTTTCCCTCCACTCTACCTTCTATGATCAATAGCATAATCCCCCCATGCCTAAGAATATGCCCTACTAATCTGTCTCTCCTACGCTGTAACACTCTCCAAATACTTCTCTTCTCCCCTACTAACTCTAGTACAGCTTCATTTGTTACTTTATCTTCCCAACCAATCCTCATCATCCTCCTATAACACCACATTTCGAATGCTTGTAATCTACGCTTCTCTTCCTTTCCTATAGTCTACGCCTCACACCCGTACAGTGCTACACTCCAAACATATACCTTCAGTAATCTTTTTCTAATACCCAAGTCAATATTTGATCTTAAAATCTGTTCCTTTTCTACGAATACCTTCCTACCCTGTGCTATCCTACACTTTATATCTACCTTGCTTCGATTATCTTTTGTGATTCTACTGCCTAAATAACAAAAATCTGACACTTCTTCGATTCTATTATCTCCTATTGTGATCCTCATTTTTCTACTGCATTCCTTTTTGTCACACCTCATCACTTTAGTTTTACCTATATTTATTTTCATGTTAAAATCCCTAGTCAATACTGCCTGCATACCATTCAATACCCTTTCTAAATTCTTTTCGCTTTCTTCCAATATAGCTATATCGTCGGCGAATTTCAACATATATATTTTCTCTCCCTGTACATTCACACCTACACTATACTCTTCTTTTACTTTGTTTATTGCATCTTCTATATATAGATTAAATAATAACGGTGAAAGTGTACATCCCTGCCGAACTCCCTTCCCTATTTTTGCTACCTCTTCTTCCCCCTCAATTCTAACTAAGGCAGTTTGGTGTTTATATAAATTAAAAATTATTCTCCTATCCTTATAATCTATACCCGTTTCTTTTAAAATTCTAAACATTATGTCCCAATCTACATTATCAAATGCCTTTTCTAAATCTACAAAAGCTATGCAAGTTACCTTTCCTACCCTCTTTCTTTTTTCTACTACCGTTCTTAGTGCTAGAATCGCCTCCCTCGTCCCTCTGTTTTTCCTAAAACCAAACTGATCTTCTCCTAGCCTTTCCTCTACTTTATTTTCTAATCTCCTATAAATAATCTTTAACAATATCTTCGATGCATGTGATAGTAGACTAATGGTCCTATAGTTCTCACACAAATTAGCTCCTATTTTCTTCGGCATTGTTACTATTCTACTACGCTGAAAATCCTGTGGTACTTCTCCCTTCTCATATATTTTACAAACTAACCTGTATAATCGCTCCTGCATTTTTTCGGTTTTATTAATTCGGCTGGTATAATATCAATCCCCGCTGCTTTGTTATTCCGTAAATCATTTAATGCTCTATGAAACTCTGACCTAAGTATGCTAGGACCTAAGTCATCCTCATCTATCTGTTCCACACTTTCTAGCTCCTCCAGGTCCTGCCTACCTTTATATAAATCTTCAAGATACTCCTTCCATCTTCTAGCTTTTTCCTTATTTTCTGTGAGTTCCTTACCCTGCTTATCACATATAATGTTACCCTTTCGTTTTACTTTAGAAAAATGTGACTTAATTTTCCTGTAGCCCAAATCTACTTTACCTCTTCTCATATCCTCCTCAATATCCTCACAATTTCCTTTTATCCACTCTTCTTTCGCTAGCTTGCATTTCCTATTAATTAAGTTCCTTAGTTCCTTATATTTTTTCTGTCCTGCTTCTGTGTTTCCAATTTTAATTTTCCTTCTTGCTTCTATCATTTCAACTATTTCTTCCGTGATCCATTTCCTCCTACCTGCCCTTTTCTTTGTGCCTAATACTTCATTTGCTGCTGTAGTTAACCCATTTCTGATTTCCCTCCATTCGCAATCTATGTCGTTCCTAGATGTTCCATTAGCCATGATTTCTACTTTCTGCTTGTACTTTTCACATACATCAGCTAATTTTAACCTATCGACATCTACTCTGACCTGTTTAGACTTCTGTAATTTCTTGAATTTGACCTCTGAGTCCAGGACTACTAAATTATGGTCACTATCAATATCTGCTCCAGGGTAACTCTTACAATTCTTAATCTGGTTCCTAAACCTCTCTTTAACCAGTATGTAATCTATCTGATACCTCCCTATATCTCCTGGCATTTTCCACGTATATATCCTGCGCTTGTGATTCTGAAAAAGCGTGTTTGCTACCACTAGCTTATTCCTAATACAAAACTCTACCAATCTATCCCCTCTATCATTACGTGTTCCTATTCCATATTCTCCTACTATTGAAACTTCCTTTCCCTTACCTACTACGGCATTCCAATCTCCGATTACAATTAGATTATCCTGTCCTTTAACGTTTGCTAACCTAGATTCAATCTCCTCATAAATGGATTCTACCTCCTCATCATCGTGATTTGAAGTTGGCATATATACTTGCACTATAACTGTGTCCGTTGGCTTCGTGTCTAATCTAATAGTTATAATTCTATCACTAACTTGGCAATAACTCTTTACTCTACATCCCAACTTTCTATTCATTATAAAACCTACATCGGTATGCCCATTATCTGATGCTGTGGTTATTAATCTATATTCTCCTGACCACGTATCTACTTGATCTTTCCCCCTAACTTCACTAATCCCTACAATATCCAGTTTAAGTCTCTCCATTTCTAATTTAAAATTCTCTAACTTTCCTATCCTATTCATACTGCGTACATTCCACGCTCCAACTCGTAGAACTCTCGACGAAATCGATTTCTTGCCCGCCCCAGAATCCGAGGGCTTGCCTGCTACCGAAGTAGCCGGGTGAGACTCAGAGCCATTGGCTCTACTCACCTGGGGTAATACATTAATAGTAATCGACATTTTCATTTTGCTGTAAGCTTGAGAAATGTACAGTGCTGGTTTCTCCTTGCCTTGCACCGACCAATGAGTGCATATTTTAGCCGTCCCCCACCGATTCAGCCTAATCCCCCTAATACCGTGGGTTAGCCTGAAATCTTTCCTATAGACCGGGATCCCTGTATAGGGACCGCTCTATAGGCCAGAGCGTCGTTGCCCATGTCTTGCCCCTAGGAGGCATATGCAGTGCATTGGCACACTATTGACACAAATTAATAAGAACTATTTTTATTTATTTTTGGTTGTTTTAGGTTTGACAAACCAATGATTATTATTGTTAATTGTTAGTTTCGTTAATTATTAATTTATATTGTTTTAAAAGATTTATAGGTCATCTTATATGCCATTTTTTAAATACTTCTGTCATGTTGACTTATTTATTTAATAATATATCAATCACGATTCGTGACAGAGGTATTTTATTTATTTTTATCTTGTGCTGCTGATGATGGGGACATAGCTTTCGAAATGCGCATATAGTTACTTAATGCTTTAAGTTACGGTATTTGTGTGATATTCTATACTATTATACGTTACTATTCATTTAAAAAAACAAGGCTAATAATGAGAAATTTTCTGGTACCACTATTCTGATACCACAATTCTGGTACTACAATAAAAAAAAATTTAAGTGTACTAGCATATGAATACCTTTTTATATCTCCTTTCATATCTCAAAAGGAGACAGATTAAATGATTCTTCCACACGCAAACCGTTTTATTCAATTATGCCTCAACACGGATTTCAGAATTTCAAGACAACTATCTTATTACCGTTGTACGTCGTACAACAATAATAAGATTTTGAGATGTAATATTCGGGATATTTCGCTTGTTTTATATGGTGATGTTAAATGTTTATTAAAAATTATAAATTTTTGATGTGAAGCTCTCAAGAAGATGTTGTAATATACATCGAAATGTTAGTTAAATTTCATTATTGTTTTATATATATTATATTATATATATATATTTTATATTATATTATATATATTATATTTTATAAAACATCATCCAAAAACCGTAACAGAAAGCATTTACTTGCTAGATGCGCATTTCTGAGGCTATGCCCCCATCTTCAGTAGCACAATAATAGAACAACTAAAGATACCTGTGTCACTCACCCGGATTGCTATACAATTGTATAGCATGGGTGATATTTTATAAAAAAAATTATCGCCGTAGTTACGATTTTACAATAAATATCATTAGTTTTCATTGGTTGTGTCCACTGTGCCACTATTTCTTGTAATCATTATGATTATCTATAATTTACCAATAATCAAACTATTGCAAAATTATTTTAGAGTAACTTCCACCGGTTTAAAAGAAAAAGTTTCAAAACTAGTTTAGAGCATTTTTAAGCATTAAATTTGGGTTGTGGTTCTATGATATACAACATTTGGTTTATCTACACCATACCACATTTTCATTTTATGGATTTGCATTCATGACTTGCAATTATACAAGCTAATAAAATGTTAAAATAATGTCAATGTTAAAATGTTATAACTAAGTCAACAATGTTAGTACTATCTGTCCACATTTAGTTGAAATTGACTTATTGCCATTTTCAGATAATTAGCAGTACTCACAATAGATAGGTATACAACAACCCTTTATAAATTGCCTATTATACACCGGGAACAGAACTGTATTAAGGTTATTTTTATTTTCTATTGAATGCTGAGCTAATGATAGGTTGAACTAAATTTCATGTTTTTGTTTTTTTATTATCACTACGGTGTTAAATTATAATATAGAATATCACCCAAATACCGCAACAAGTATATCAATTACGATTCGTGACAAAGGTATTTTATTTAGTTCTATCTTGTGCTACTGAAGATGGGCGCATAGCTCTTGAAGTGTACATCTAGCTACTTAATGCTTGTTACGGTATTTGGGTGATATTCTATATTATAAATTTTATATGGTTCAATTGACTATTATAGCAAAATTATTATTCGATCTACAATTCTGAAAATTCCCTTAATACATACCTTAAGTACTTGGATACTCCAAGTACTTGGATATAATTGTAGAGTAAGACAGAGTATTATAAGCAATTTTTAAATTTTATTTATTTAAAATTTTAACCAAACCGATACATATATATATATATATATATATATATGCGTGCATATATTCATAGATTAAAATTTAATTTAATGAATTTAAATAATTGATTGATTTAGCCGGTACTCTGTGAAATTCCATAATATTGGAAATAAAAAATATTATATGGTTGTATATCATGATAATTTATTAATTAGACGATTATTATTTTGTTTTGACACATTTTCAAGTCTGGTGGAGTTACAGTACAAACGTAAATATTTCCAAACATCCCAGTCAATGATTGTCTTTTTCTTGTAAAAAGTCACCTAAATCAAATATCTATTGACACCTTCATTCAATTAGTGATATACGACTGTATCAAACTTTGTACTAAAAAAAAAAAATCATAATCACTGCTATAAAAATAAATATTAGTTTCAAAAACATGGCATAGATATGGGTTCTTCTTAAGCCCTTACAGACCTTTTCATGTTTACACTGGAATATAACAAAATTAAGTCATCATTGGGAAACAATCATCATTTTCTGGTACTGTTATGTCGAAGATATTTTTAGCTGCTTTAACGGCACGAAAAGAGAATTACACACTTTTTTGCAGTTTATGAATGCATGCATGAAAAAAAATTATTTACTCTTGAAATTGAATCCAACCAGTTTATAAACTTGCTAAATTTACCCATTATGAGACATAATTCTCAATTAGTTCTTGACATCTTCCTCGCAACCACAAAAATATAAACTTGCAGCCAGGGGCAGTTCCTTATGCAGGCCGCAGGGCCGCGTGCCCCTCCTGAACATTGAGCGCATCGCCGTAGGTATATAATTGTATTGCGATATTTTATCTCGGCATTATTTTTCCTAAAAGATAAAGCTTGCGCCGCGAACATACACTCATGACTCAACACGATATGGCAGCTAGCAAATACCAGTTAAATTCATATGCAGTCATCCTATCTGTTGGAAGCGCTAGACTGAGAGCGACCGTATGCAGTATAGCATTTGTTTCTATCGTTCGCGTGTCGCTATACGTATTTCGACTAATGTATCACACATTCCAGCGGCAGCCAGACCACCCATACGGGTTAAATGCATATGCACGTATCTCGCTCTATTGCAAGCGCTAGAGTGAGAGTGACCATATGCAGTATGTCTTCTGTTTCTTTGGTTCGCTTGTCGCATATATCGACTAATGTAACACACATTCCAGCGGCTTGGGATGAGTCATAGCAACGTGATGTCAGGCTGCTTCAAAGCTATGAATATATTGTTGTTTTAAAATATTGAATGCCACGATACTTAAGCGCCGAACAGCCATAGTTCACCACAGCCACGGCCACAGTTCAGAGAACAGAGTAGTCTAGTATATATGTATATAAATTGAAATAGAATAGCCAGATAAGACAGTAGCATTTGTTCTGTGTATGTACGATATGTACGTATGTACGATTTTAGTCACGTGTTTCTCCAAGAATATATTTAATAGAAATAATTTAATAAAAATGAAGTGTTAGTTCTTTATTGAAAATAGAGTTTTGTAGACTTTCTCTTGTGGACAAAGTAAAAATTAAAGAATTATGCAGGCCATTGCCTGATTTAAATTTATCGCAAACTTGTGCAAAGAGTGCTCAAAACCGGACATGTACGCGGCGTTTTACAACAGAGAGATTTACAAAAAAATATATAACACAGATTAAGGACAGATTCTCATATCGTGGCCATCTACAAGCCGCTGAGTTATTTAACACGAAATCGATGCCAACATTTTCTAAACAATTTCCAGTGAACCTTTTGGAAACCGTGTGTCATGCATATACATTTTTGAATAAAACCAGATTAAAAACAGAATTAGAAGTCATTTACTCGCGTCCGGAATTTTATCAAATAATTGGAGCCACAAATTTTCTTTCATAATTGCTACAAAATAATCTCAGTGAAACTTTCCCGGAAACTATAAAAATACCTAAAATTATTTTAACAACCCCGATGACCACTGCTGAATCAGAGCGTTGTTTTTCAACAATTAAAATCAAGATTTTTTTGCGAAATGCTATGGGTAATGATCGTTTAAACGCGTTGGCGATGATGTGTATTAATAAAAATGTGGTGCGAGATATTTACAATTTTAACGAAAATGTTTTGGAAAAGTTTATATCAATGAAAGATAGAAGAGCGGAATTCAGTTTCAAGAAATGATTAAATTTAATAATTTTGCATCCATTTTAGCTAAGATTTCTCACTATTATATTATTTTTTAAGAAATGCGCCCCCCCCCCCCCCCAGATTGAAATGGCACGAGCCGCAACTGCTTGCAGCATACCAATCCATGATACATAGAGCCTTTTCACTACCGCTGAGCTCAACATCTTTAAATTGAGAACTATCTAATATTTTTGAGATTGCTAGAATTAATGGTTTCCAAAAAAAAAACCAAAAAATGTTATTACCAACCTAATTCACATGAAACGCAGGCAGTTGATTTTCAATTCTATATGTTCATCTTCCCCGAAATCTTTAACAAAATATGTACCATTCAAATTCTCAAAATATGTACCAACACACTCTCAAAATATAATCTAAATGTACCTTTAAAATGCCCGCATACACTTACCAATATACTTTTTAAATATAAAAGATAGTACTGACAAATTCAATCGATCTGGTTTATATAAATTAATTTCCTCTGATTGCGGTGCTATTTACATTGGCAAAACAGGCCGTAGTTTTATTAAGGAACATTTGAGTAGCTATAGAAATAAGAAAAGTAATTCTAACTTTGCAAATCACAGTACTTAATCAAATCATACCTTTCCTATAATAGATAAAATGAAAATTTTGCACGTTTGTACAAAAGGTCCAAAACTAGATTGGCTAGAATCATTGGAAACCCATAAATATCGGGAAAAACCACAATACCCTTTACTAAATGATCAACTGGACTTAATCTCTTCCTTATTCAATATAATCGCACTACCTACCCCAAATGTCTAATATATTAATGTATATATAAGTAGACGGTTGTACTGTAACTCCATCAAACTTGAAAAAAACGAAACTATAGTCGTCTAAGGCCAGATTTCATCATGTCTAATTAATTCAATTATTAAATAACTTTTCTTTTGAGTTAGTTTAGTTTAGTAACTCCTGAATTTTGTTATTGTGCGCAGTTGATCATAGCTCTCTGTTATTCGTTTTCTTAATTCATAATAAGTAAGATAGATATCGTAAGAAAGCTGTTATATTTCTATTTCTTCAGTTGTATAGCAATCCCGGTGAGTGACAGAGGTATGCTTATTTTGTTTATTATTGTGCTTGCTACTAAAAATGGGGGCATACGGCATAGCCCCCGAAATGCGCATCTAGCTAATAAACATTTTGTGTTACGGTATTTGGATGACATTGGATGACAAATAAAGGACGTTTTAAGTCACCAGGTTATCCCTACATTAGACACATAGAAAATAAAGTTCCATATGAACATAGAGGAAAATTAGTATTTTTATTTTTTAATTTCTGGCCAATTTACTGAACATATTTAAATTTGAACAAAATGGTCAAAAATAGACCACAATCATTGAAATCGATCCCACCGATTCCACAAAACGACTGTCGAAAGAGTATAGCCATTTAAATACAATATATATATAGAATGGTAATGGTATATTGATTTCTTTTCATATGACACTGTATAGCAGAGAACATCATTTAATCGAAAATTATAATTATTACGTAAACATGACAAGCACGATAATGTCGTGCAGTCAGTACAGTATAATTAACTTGGTATGAAAGATTAAAGAATAGTAGAGTTTTGGGCAGCAACTGAAAAATGGCAGCATTCTAATTAAAATTTCGAACGCCCTCCTCATTGAAGTAAAATCTGATTAAATAGAAACGACGTCATGTTTACGGAATATTACCTCCCAAATTTAATTATTAATTACGGAAGAACAAATGAAATTTATTAAAAACTGCCTTAACGTCGACTTCTAAACGAAAAGCATAGTAACTCCAGCTTAAATATATATTTTATGCCGACTGCTTAACGAAACTCGTTGCTCTACCCCATATTTAAAATTATATTAATATAATAGATTATATTAATATCGAACATAAAATTAAAAATATAGAATATCACCCAAATACCGTAACAAGCATTAAGTAGCTAGATGTACATTTCAAGCGCTATGCCCCCATCTTCAGTAGCACAAGATAAAACTAAATAAAATACCTCTGTCACGAATCGTGATTGATAAACTATTAAATAAATAAGTCAACATGACGGAAGTATTTAAAAAATGGCATATAATATGACCTAGAAATCTTTTAAAACAATACAAATTAACAATTAACGAAATTAACAAGTAACGGCAAAAAATATTGGTTTGTGAAATCTAAAATAACCAAAAATCAATAAAGAAAATAAAAATAAATTTTAAAATAGTTCTTGGGCCTGAATCTAAATTCATTAAATTAAATTTAGATTTATGCATGTATATACTTTCATAAGCATTTAATTCGGAATAATTCAAAACACTTTGAAGTAATTTAAGTGAACTAATTTGAACAGGATGACCTGAGTTAGTCAAAAATATGCTCGGCTACAGCACTTTTATCTTTTCTATTTAATCTTAAATGAGCTAAATGCTCCTTAAATAGATGCATTGAAACTAGATTTAAATAAAACTAAAATTGAAACTAGAGCTACTTAATGCTTGGGTGATATTATATATTATAATTTAACACCGTAGTGATAATTTAAAAAATATAATATAAAGCTTTTGCTGGAATTTGCACTCTTTTATACTAATGAATCTGGGGCAAAACTTTGCTGAAAGAAATTTTTATTGTTATTGTCTCACTGGTATGTTTTAAAACTATAAAGGTTATAAATATATAAAACGTCAGAATAATTTGATATAAACGCTTAAAAATTATATACGAAAATTACGATATCAGGACAGTACATGCATATGACTAAAAATTTAAACATACCCAACTGAGTTATATTAAAAGAAAATTATAACAGTTAATAAAATAAAGAATAATTATGAGCATTATGTATTTGTCTCCCTTTAAAAGGAAGGTTGTTTTCTAATACCAAAGTCAATATTTGATCTTTAAATCTTTAAATCTTTAAATCAGCTCCTTTTCTATGAATGCCTTCCTACCCTGTGCTATCCTACATTTTATATCTACCTTACTTCGGTTATCCCTTGTAATCCTACTCCTTAAATACGATACATCTTCTATTGTATCATCTCCTATTCTAATCCGCATTTTTCGCCTACATTCATTTTTGTCACAACTCATCACTTTGGTCTTGCCTATATTTAATTTCGTATTAAAATCCATAGTCATTACTTCCTACATACCTTTAATACATGTTCTAAATTCTACTCCCTTTCTTCTAAGATAGTTTTATCGTCGGCGAACCTCAACATATATATTTCCTCTCGCTGTTTTCACACCTACACTATACTCTTATTTTACCTTGTTTATTATATATTATATAGATTATTTTACCTTCTTCTGTATATACAATAGATTAAATAATAACGGCGAAAGTATATATCTCTGCCTGATTCCCTTCCAATTCTCGTTATCTCTTCTTCCTCCTCAATTCTAGCTAAAGTAGTTTGATATTTATATACATTGAAAATAATTCTACTATCCTTATAATCTATTCCTGTTTCTTTTCAGATTCTAAACATTATCTCCCAATCTATATTATCGAATGCCCTTTCTAAATCTACAAAAGCTATGCAGGTTGCCTTTCTTACTCTCATTCTTTTTTCTGCCACCATTCTTAATGCTAAAATAGCCTCCCTCGTCCCTCTGTTCTTCCTAAAATCAAACTGGTCTTCTCCTATCATTTCTTCTACTTTATTTTCTAATTTTCTATAAATAATCCTTAATTCTTAAGCATCCTTAATCCTTATATCTTCGATATATGCGATAGTAGACTAATGGTCCTATAGTTCTCATACAAATTAGCACCTACCTTCTATTCTCCTGCATTGAAAATCCTGTGGTATATCTCCCTAATCATATATTTCACAAACTAGCCTGTATAATCGGCCCTGCATCTTTTCCCTTGCGTGCTTTATTAATTCTGCTTGTATGGTATCTACTCCTGCTGCTTTGTTATTCCTTAAATCACACAACGCTCTATCAAACTCTGACTTAATAATGCTAGGACCTATTTCATCTTGATCTATCTGATCAAGATGAATTATGAAATCTACTTTCTAGCTCTTCCATTTCCTGCCTACTTCTATAAAATTCTTCAAGATACTCCTTCCATCTTATTAGTTATCAAAGTGTAAATATTTTAGGCGTTAAATATTGACATATAGCCAATTAATGTTTAAGAAATACATTATTATTTTTCAAATTTAATTATATATTTTGTACTAGCATTTAGACGAAGGTTCATTTTTATAATAGGCATATTGTAAATAAGTGCTATTAATACGGTTTTTGAATGATTTTCTACGAGATATTCACTATTGTCAAAAAATATTTTGAAATTTTGATAACTTGTCATTCAAGCTTTTTAAAAATTATCACTACGGTGTTAAATTATAATATAGAATATCACCCAAATACCGTAACAAGCATTAAGTAGCTAAATGTACATTTCAAGCACTATGCGCCCATCTTCAGTAGCACATCATCACAATAATATACACATCTTGTGCTACTGAAGATGGGCGCATAGCACTTGAAATGTACATCTAGCTACTTAATGCTTGTTACGGAATTTGAGGGATATTCTATATTATTCAAGCTTTTAACAAATATAATATGAATTGCTATTAAATGTTGCTATTATATTAAAAACATAGATTCGTTACAATTTCAAAAATAACGCATTTACTTACCAATACAAGGACATTGCAAAGGAATAGTATAAATGAACAACGTGCAGCTACACGTTGCCGCATCTTTCCCAGATAGGCCGCGCGATGCAACAATATGAAACTATACAAATCGAAAAGCAGTGACCGCTAGGCCCAAAAGTAATAGAAAATTTTTCACGTTCAAGTCAGAAAAACGAAAATCACTTGTTGGATTGATAAGGACCGACGGCAAACAACACAGGCAATGAGATATGTGCAAGAACTCGGGACAGGATTCCTAGGCAACAAGTCACGACGCCACCGACGCCTAGCGCCGCACGACGGACGCTGGTATTTTATATACGTGGCGACATCACCCAGGATGTTTCTATGCGTACTCGTATATAGAGGATCGTCAAGAACAAGGAACTTTTAATACATAACTGAACAATTAGCGTCGTTCGTAACTTTAATAATCGCACATCTATAATTTTTCAACCGTTTTATTTTATAAATCGCTTCTTAAATTATCAGAATTCTAAACCAAGATTTTTGATCTTTTCACATTTTCAAACAATAATATAAACTAGTCGTGAAGTGTGATTTTTGTAAGTATCACTTTCTAAAATTTTATATAAGTACCATTTTTCTATCTAGCATTGCTTTATACAAGTTAGATAAGGAAGAATGTGCAACTTGCACAATACTATACTATTATTACAGTTAAGGCTTAGGGAAATGAATGTAATCTGGGTTGTTGTTTAATGAGAAATATTAATGGAATAATACATATAAGAATATTAAAATGAGTTCACATTAGAAAAATGTGCTTCTCCTTTCTGCGTGAATGCATGCTCCGAATAACATATTTTCATAAATATTATATAAATCTACTTTATGTATAGTTATCGTTATTTACAATAATATGTAGATTGATGATAAAAATAATTAAATTCTAAAAACGCAGAGCGTATCAAATATCATGTTTATACCGTTTAGAATTTCGCTCATCATTAAATTCCTTGGACATCGAACTGTCAATGTCAATGTCTACGTGAACATATGAAAATATATGTATATGTAACAAAATGCTATGCAACAAAATTAAATTTTAATATTTAAAATTGTCGGAAAATATTTGGATACTAGTTCATGAAAATTAACAAAATTTGGTTAAATTTATTAACGCGTTATGTTATTAAAATTGATGTCTCATATTTAGTCTTTCATACATTAAAGTAATAAAATAATATTTCGCAGGAATTTCTGTGGTACGCTGTACAAATGTGGAGGAGGTTGGGGGTGGCGCTATCATTGCGCAGAATCTAATATTAATGCTGGCAGGATGGTATATGTCTTTAGTAAACTAGACACCCTTTTAGATTTATGATTATTCTCATGTTGCCCATATTAAATTTTCATTGAATAACGTAGAATACTAATATATCGTAAAAAATTAACTTGATTGAAATAAACTCTAAATATATTTCATTGTATTAAATTGCAATTTCCATTTTAAAATGTTTATCATTCATGTTTGAAATACTATAACTCAAAAGTTTTATTAATCTAACATAAATTTATACAAATCCAGATTTGTTTATTAAACAGTATATGTCATTCATTATTAACAAACGAGAAATTTTCTTTGAAATAAAATATGAAACAGGAGATATATTCAGGTTTAGATATTTTCTTTTTCCTTTTTAATTTTTTTAAAGGCAAGAGAGAAATTTTCCTCAATTTATTTGTATTTTTAAGCTAAAATCCAAAAAATCTACTCTTATGCTTTCAATCGTTTTTTGTTGCGTAGAATTTATACTGAAAAATTCAGATTAAAGATATGAATTTTTTTTATCCTTTTCTGTAAAACAATATTAAGATGATATATTCATTTTTTTTATTACGCCATGGTATTGTGTCAAAATGTTGTCATAAAAAGTATTTCATTAATTATATATGAGAATTTTATACGACGAACGATCTACCAATAGACAACAAAAAAATGAAATAAGCTGAAGAGTATTTATTTGCTAATTGTTACTATAAGAGCTTAAATATTTTTTCATTAGTAGCAATATTTCAGATATAGATTTCAAAATATGTAATAAATAAGGGGATCTAATTCGGTGAATCGGAAAGACGGAAAACGACTTTGTAATAATGAATAATTGCCGTCAATCCATTAGCATCAAGCTATCACAGTCTCTAAACTCTATGAAATGTTCATAGAAACGGAAAGATTCTATTAAATTCAACTTCCAGTAACAAATTATTTTCCATTGACGCTGAAGATTGTTGACAACAAATAAATATACTTTTTACAAATAAAGACCTAAAAGTATTCATTTGAAAATCAGAAACGCATGCAAACATAGTACATATCAGTGGCGGCTCTTGACATTTCAATCGAAGGGGGGCGCATTTCTTAAAAAATAACATAATAGTAAGAAATCTTACCTAAAATGGATGCAAAATGATTAAATTCAATCATTTCTTGAAAGTGGTATTCCGCTATTCTATCTTTCATTGATATAAACACTCCTTGCACAAGTTGTGATAAATTTAAATCAGGCAATGGCCTACCTAATTCTTTAATTTTTACTTTGTCCTCAAGAGAAAGTCTAGAAAACTCTATTTTCAATAAAGAACTAACACTATTCATTTTTATTAAATTATTTCTATTAAATATATTCTTGGAGAAATACGTGGCAAAATTGTACATACGTAACTACAAAGAATAATGCAACTGTCTTATCTGGCTATTCTATATCAATTTTCCTGTATACTAGGCTAGGCTTCTCTGTTGGGACGCTAAAGAATTACGGCCCGGAATAGCTTAAAACAACGATATATTCTTAGCTGTAGAAGCAGCGTGACATCACGTGGCCATAGCAACGCGGGCCGCTAGTTTGTTTGCGGTTCATACGATACGCGAACCAAAGAAACAGATGATATACTGCATACGGTCGATCTCACTCTACCGCTTGCAACGGTACCACACCGTGTTGTGTTGGGTGCTATCGCCACGCAAGCATTATCTTTTAGGCAAAATAATGCCGAGATAAAATAGCACAACACAATTATATATCTACGGTGATGCGCTCAATGTTCAGGGGGGGCGCGCTGCCGTGTGGCCTCGAAATAAACCGCCACTGGTACATATAATAATTTGCTGCTTTCACTACAAAGACCACATGAATATTCAGACACAGTATGAAACTTATGTATGCAAAATTATCATATCTATAGATATACTCAAATTGATCATGACACTTGCTCAAATGCGAGGTTTCCCGAAATTTAGTGGATGAATTATACTGAATCTGTAGGCGTATTCTAATGTCTCTTTGCAAACTTAGGGTCTTATTCAGCTGCGCTGATGTGTAGACTATCAGGATTAAACACTACAGACTTTAAAACTGATACTCCACTACACTGTGATGGTTTGCCAACTGTTAACAAAATTGTATCACATAAAATTGATGAAGTACTACCTATATATAGAATAGTACAAACCATATGCAAAGGAATTCAACTGTATTGCTATATACCGTACACCTCTTTGTAAACTAGGAACAAAGCGACTTTTTTGCAGCTAAAATATGTATATATTATGTTCCTATTTCAGGGATAACCTTTAATATTATATGTTCCTTACAGAAAATTAACATGACAATCCGCCGCTTTATTATAAATCTGTTTGTTTGCCATACAACAAAGTATGGGCCATGGGCCACATACTCATTTATTAATAAAATATTAACAATGCCTTCACAATTTCATAACGCTCAGCAAGATTCCTGTGCATCAACGCTGTCCAACTATTTCAGACCGCGGACCATTTTTCTCCTTATCAATCGCAGAGCAGAATAGAAAAAGGATTGCATAGGTAATTGAAAAGTCTGTACATGTCACTTCAAAAAATTATTTTATTTATGCGAACGAAATGGTAACTAATAAATACTTTAATAATTAAGAATTAAGAAAAATTAAAAATATTTTATTTAAAGGGAAAATAATAAATAATAATAAACCAATATAAACTTTCTAAACCTTCTTAAGTATTTAGCAAATTTAATGAGAATATTAAATTTGTTATCATGGGAGTAGTGAACATTGTGTGGGCAATCATTTCTTTAACGGCCATATCAATATATGTTATTGCGAGCAAAAGCATATATTCAAATGTAGTCTTTCAGGCAGTTTCTGCATTTTGATTTTATTAATCACATAGCTAAAAATACGTACTCACGTATATACGTTTTTCCGAGCATTGAAACTATTTTGAGTTCAAAATTTGTAGTTTGCATAAATTTAAGAGTTAATATTTTAATACTTTTATAATTTATTTTATTAGGCTCTTTTTGTGGAGACTACATCCAATAAGAATGTAGGAAATAAAAACATGATTCCAAAATGAATGACCACACTAAAATTTTAAATTAATTATTTACCAGCCTGGTGTATATCGAAAAATACTAGCTGGAATACAGAAAAATAATAATTTCAAAAACATTATTTTTTTCAGTGGTCTTAAAAATCCTCGGCAGGCTGGTAATTGGACAGCACTGCTCTATATAACTACCTTCCAGTGGCGGTTTCTTTCGAGGTCGCACGGCTGCGCGTCCCCCCTGCACGTTGAGCGCATCACCGTAGATATATAATTATATTGCGATATTTTTTCTCGGCATAATTTTTCCTAAAAGATTAACTTGCGTCGCGATAGCACTCAACACAACACGGTGTGGCAGCGAGCAAGATGAGTTAAATGCATATGCACTCCTATCTATTGCAAGAAATGGAGTGAGAGCGACCGTATGCAGTATATCATCTGTTTCATTGGTTCGCGTATCGCAATATATTTACTAATAAGTCGCACATAAACTAGCGGCCTGGGTTGCTATACCAACGTGACATCACTCTGCTTCTACAGCTAAGAATATATCGTTGTTTTAAGCCATTCCAGGCCGCGATTCTTTAGCGTCCGAACGGAGAAGCCTAGTGTAGTATATACGAAAATTGATATAGAATACCCCGATAAGACAGTTGTATTGTTGTGTGTAGTTACGTATGTACGATTTTGCCACGTGTTTCTCCAAGAATATATTTAATAGAAATAATTAAATAAAAATGAATAGTGTTGGTTCTTTATTGAAAATAGAGTTTTGTAGACTTTCTCCTGAGGACAAAGTAAAAATTAAAGAATTAGGTAGGCCATTGAAGAAAAGGTTGAATTTAATCATTTTGCATCCATTTTAGGTAAGATTTCTTACTATTATGTTATTATTATATTTCTATTTATTGGTGACAATAACATGAAAAAAAACATAATAATAGACTTTTTAAGAAATAAATCACCAAAAGTTTTGTCATCAAATTGGTGAAGTATGCAGAATATTTTCACCTTTTGTCCTCCTCACAACCCATATTTACATTAAAAATATATTTATTTATATACTAGATTAAAAAGAACAAACCATTAAAAAACACAAAATCAGAACATCTCATTTGCATAATATAAAAATTACACTGTAGTGTATATAATTACAGTGGAGACAAATAATTATTCATTCATGTAACATTAAAATAATTTAATTAAAATTAACATAATACTAAGTACTTAGCAAAGTTATTGCAAAATTATAGTTTATTGGTCTTGATTTAAAAAATATAAACAATTTCTTTTTAAAAGTTGTGCCAGTTAATATTCTATTATTCAGTGGAATCGAACTGATTGTTTTTATTAATCTGTATATAAAGGCTTTTTGAAACTTTCGGTTTTATGATGTGGTATGGTCAATAGGCCTTTATATCGAATATTCAAATGATGAATATCCGTTCTAAAATTAATCAGATCGTAAAGATAAGGCGGGCATTTTTTTTTGTAACATATTCAAACAAAAGGTATTTAAATGCAAGACCAAAAATTAACCATATTTAACCACCCAGCTGATTTTAACGTGTGCGATATGTGCTCCCTGCTCCTTATACCGTAAATTAAACGTAAACAATTGTTTTGCATGTATTGTGTCTTTTTTCTAATCATTTGTTCTAGACAGGGTCCGTAAATGATATCACAGTAATTATAATGTGACAGCACCATAGTTTCACAAAGTAGGTTTTCATATCACTGGTTAAATATCCTCTATTGTTATAAATTTGCTTAAGTGATAAATAGGCTATGCAATTTAGTTTAGAAACATGATCTCGAAAATTCAAATCTTGATCAATAATTAAACCTAGATTTCTTGCTGATTTTACTGGAATAAGTTCAGTATGTTCAAGTTGCAATTTGATGTTTATTTTTTAGACAAATTGATTTCATTTGATTTTTATACAAATTTTAATTTTTCCTATTACCAAATATCATTAGAGATATAATATAGAATATTACCCAAATACCGCAACAAACATTAAGTAGCTAGATATACATTTCAAGCGCTATGCGCCCATCTTCAGTAGCACAAGATAAAACTAAATAAATACCTGTCACGAATCGTGATTGATATACTATGAAAAAAAAAATTTCTAGCTACATAATGCTTGTTACGGTATTTGGGGGATATTCTATATTATAATTTAACACCGTAGTGATAATTTTTAAAATCATTACAGATGTTTTCGCCGCATTTATTTTTAGTGAGTGTTTATGTGATATATGCATTATACTGTTATACATTATGCATTATACTGTTCGATGTTATTTTTTAAGAAATGCGCCCTCCTCGATTGAAATCTCAAGAGCCGCCACTGCTACCTTATACCATTTGTGATGCGTGCAACCAGCAACTAGATATTATTCTTGCATTCATACTCGTACAAAAAAAGATCCTAATTCCAGTAATCACAGCAGCTGTCTACCTAGTACCGAGTAAGTATATAGAAAAGCTCCGTACATACAAGGTCGATCATCTGGAGCTTAATCCCTACTGATGACCGTCTATCTCGCTTCATCCCATTATCGCTGCTCATGACTCACAAGAGAAGGAAACAATTGTACGCAGGTCAGCCGAGAATATTATGTTGGCTTGGAATAGTGGTGGCTGCCAGAGGGTAGTTAGCAAGAATACCATAAGAAGTTGTTCCACCTTGATTTCTTATAAGACCGTTAGTGCAGTGTGATTCTTACTGGTTTGCTGGTGCTTTGGAATTGCATTACGAACTTTGTTATTTTAAAACGAATAATAAATAGTCCGTCATCTTGTAAGTACCCCTAAAAGCTACATAAAGTTGTGGTCAATTATAAACATAATATAATATAATATCTGATATTTTCTAAATAAATTTCTGGAACAATTTTCAAGCTCTCTAAAAACCGTACCGTATACACAGAAATATTCGTACAATTAGCATTATGCAAAATCACAATTATGAAGCAGCGATTATTCACAATATGAGAATGAGTTAAACAAACATGATTGGTAATTGTATAAAAACTTTCCGTTTACGAAAACATGACATATTATAAAAGATAGATGTACAATCAACCCAACAGTAATATGCAGTATGAGTTCGGTGCAGTGTATAATATAGCAATAGCAATGTGGTGTTTCGAGCACAGAAACTGTTGATGCCATTCCCTCTACCGACGCAATATCTTATTTCGTCATGGACAAAATTCATTTGACATAAATCTCCACTATATTATAGTTGAATACGTGAAAAATCATAATACATCTTACCAGTGGCAGCTTTTAACATTTCAATCGAGGAGGGCGCATTTCTTAGAAAATAATATAATAGAAATAAGAAATCTTACCTAAAATGGATGCAAAATGATTAAATTCAATCATTTCTTGAAAGTGAATTACACTCTTCTATCTTTCATCGATATAAACTTTTCCAAAACTTTTTCGTTAAAATTGTAAATATCTCGCACCACATTTTTATTAATACACATCATCGCCAACGCGTTTAAACGATCATTACCCATATCATTTCGCAAAAAAGTCTTGATTCTTTTAGGTGTTGAAAAACAACGCTCTGATTCAGCAGTGGTCATCGGGGTTGTTAAAATAATTTTAAGTATTTTTATAGTTTCCGGGAAAGTTTCACTGACTTTATTTTGTAGCAATAATGAAAGAAAATTTATGACTCCAATTATTTGATAAAAATCCGGACGCGAGTAAAGGACTTCTAATTCTGTTTTTAATCTGGTTTTATTCAAAAATGGATATGCATGACACACGGTTTCCAAAAGGTCCACTGGAAATTGTTTAGAAAATGTTGGCATCAATTTCGTGTTAAATAACTCAGCGGCGTGTAGATGGCCACGATATGAGAATCTGTGTTATAATTACGTCACACACTTCTTTGTAAGTTATCTTCTTTTCTTCTCCACTTTGTTGAATGAAAATTTTCTTCAGTGTCATTTTGAATAGCATCAGTTTGACATCTAATGTTTTTAATACACTTTTCAAAATTTTGTACATCAGTTTGAAGTTGGATACTATCCCTATCTCTTGACTAGATTTGATATACAATATCCACATGTGGCATAATTTTGTGGAAAAATGACAACCAAAACAAAAATTCTGGGTTTTTTAGAGTTCGCCGGAGACTAGAAGCATCAATAGAAGTTAAGTCTCTTGAAAAACGCCGCATAAATGTCCTGTTTTGTGCACTCCTTGCACAAGTTTGCGATCAATTTAAATCAGGCAATGGACTACCTAATTCTTTAATTTTTACTTTGTCCACAAGAGAAATTCTACAAAACTCTATTTTCAATAAAGAACTAACACTATTCATTTTTATTAAATATATTCTTGGAGAAACACGTGGCAAAATCGTACATTCGTGACTACACAGAACAATGCAACTGTCTTATCTGGCTATCCTATATCAATTTTCCTGTATACTAGACTAGGCTTCTTTGTTAGGCCGCTAATGAATCGCGGCCGGGAATAGCTTAAAACAACTATATTCTTAGCTGTAGAAGCAGCGTGACGACACGTTGCTGTAGCAACCCAGACCACTAGTTTATGTGCGAATTATTAGTCGATATATTGCGATACGCGAATCAAAGAAACAGATGATATACTGCATCGGTCGGTCTCACTCTATTGCTTGCAATACATAGGATGCTCGCTCACATCCTATCTATCCATCTCGCATACTTGCTCGCTGCCACAGCGTGTTGAGTGCTATCGCGACGCAAGTTTTATCTTTTAGGAAAAATAATGCCGAGGTACAAAATTTACAAATAAAATATCATCACATATTTAAATTAATTGTCGTTATTCCAAATAATAGAACAAAACTATCCAAATAAACGTTTCCAAAGTTTTTATATATTATAAATTGTATTACAAGTGCATATATACTACATTTGTATCTTTATCACAATCAAATAGTCACCTCATCTGAAGTTATAAGATCTGAGTAAAGTAATTTCTATTTTTGTGCTATTAAGAAGTGGTATATTTTTGCATATAATTATACACTCATTATTAGAGACCAGATTATAGGCATTAAAAAAATGCCAAAATAGGCGGCAAATAGGCACTAAAAAACTTTAAAAGGCACTAAAAAAGGCATTTATTATTTTGAAGAAAAAAACAAAAAAGGCATGAAAAACACAATAAAACAACTTTTTTCCTTTTTTGGATCTTGGATTCATTTGAACTGCTAATTTTAGGCATTTTGAATATACTTTCGAATGTATTCGTGCGCTAACTAAACACTGACTGAAGAAATAATGAATGAAAGATGATTTATTTGAAATAACAGTTGTTACAAAATAACCACTATTGGTACTTACGGGTAGGTACTTAAGAGTACATTAAGAACGATTAGGGATTTTTCCATTGATAATGTAGCAATGACACAAACAATTTAGAAAGTTTTTATCATCGAACAAAATAAATTATGGTAAAAAGCAAAATAAATATGAAAAAAAGCGCGAATGCATGAAAAGTGTCGAAAAAGGCAAAATAGGCGCTAAACTGAAAAATAGGCAAAATTTTATCAAAATTGTCGAAATAGGCAAAAAAAAGGCAATTTAAGGCATTTTGCCTAAAATCCGGTCTCTACTCATTATACACTCAAAAGAAATCCTACATACTCTATGAATTGTTATTGCAGTATTTTATTATAGAATAACAAATATATATCTGTTTAAGCAGATATGGAATTGGATAAACCAAAGACATCTTCTATTTTGGACGAATCTGCCATGGATCTGTCTACACTAAAAGAATTTTGGGTTATTATACATTTTAAGGATTGTGATCCGGGAAACGAATATGAAATATTAAATGAAGCATGCATAGAAGGTGATTCGTGGGACACATTAGCTCGAGGCGTAAAAGTTTGTGTCAAATTTGGAAATGCAAGAGTTCAAGGACAAGTCGTAGTTATTTCAGGTTAGTTCAAGAGTCCGCAATCCTAAAGATTGGTTGGAAACAGCACGCCATGCCGATCTATCCTGAGCTAATCCCTTCATCTCCCTGTAGCTATTCATCTCAACGTCTTCAACTATCTGACTCACATACTCCAATCTAGGCCTACATACCCCTCTCTTTCCCTCCACTCTACCTTCTATGATCAATTGCATAATCCCCCCATGCCTAAGGGTATGCCCTACTAATCTGTCTCTCCTACGCTGTAACACTCTCCAAATACTTCTCTTCTCCCCTACTAACTCTAGTACAGCTTCATTTGTTACTTTATCTTCCCAACCAATCCTCATCATCCTCCTATAACACCACATTTCGAATGCTTGTAATCTACGCTTCTCTTCCTTTCCTATAGTCCACGCCTCACACCCGTACAGTGCTACACTCCAAACATATACCTTCAGTAATCTTTTTCTAATACCCAAGTCAATATTTGATCTTAAAATCTGTTCTTTTTCTACGAATGCCTTCCTACCCTGTGCTATCCTACACTTTATATCTACCTTGCTTCGATTATCTTTTGTGATTCTACTGCCTAAATAACAAAAATCTGACACTTCTTCGATTCTATTATCTCCTATTGTGATCCTCATTTTTCTACTGCATTCCTTTTTGTCACACCTCATCACTTTAGTTTTACCTATATTTATTTTCATGTTAAAATCCCTAGTCAATACTGCCTGCATACCATTCAATACCCTTTCTAAATTCTTTTCGCTTTTTTCCAATATAGCTATATCGTCGGCGAATCTCAACATATATATTTTCTCTCCCTGTACATTCACACCTACACTATACTCTTCTTTTACTTTGTTTATTGCATCTTCTATATATAGATTAAATAATAACGGTGAAAGTGTACATCCCTGCCGAACTCCCTTCCCTATTTTTGCTACCTCTTCTTCCCCCTCAGTTCTAACTAAGGCAGTTTGGTGTTTATATAAATTAAAAATTATTCTCCTATCCTTATAATCTATACCCGTTTCTTTTAAAATTCTAAACATTATGTCCCAATCTACATTATCAAATGCCTTTTCTAAATCTACAAAATTTCAGGTAAAGAAGTAAAAATATACTATGTTTTTAAAAGCCATATGGAACATATCCATGTTGTTCAGAAATAATAAAGAATTTATAATTTATATATTATGTTGTAAATTCGAAATTGTATATTTATCACACGAATATATAATATCTGTATCAGTAAATTATTTCTTGTTTTTTATATACGATTATGCGGTATTATTTGAGGTGACTATTATTTTCGAGATTTCCTCGTTATGGTATCATCTTACAATTAAATAAGTTTTTATCGTGTTAAAGTTTAATGTGCATCTTTAACGTGTTGAATTCTATTATTAGAGGGAACTATCTTCTTAAAAAAAAATATTGCCACCATATAATATTACCGCATATTATATTTTTATTAAATCTTATGCGAATAATTTCCATTGTTACAAATAATCTATCATTCTTGCCCAGTAATTCTTTGAGAATGGAGTTCATATAATGTTCTTCATTATTATTTATCGTGTACATTTTTAGTAAGTTTTTTTCTTTTTTCTATTTTTCCTTCCGAAAAATAATGCAGCCCTAAAAGGAGTTATATTTCGAAGTTATTGGCACTATGTGTAGCTGGAAATTGTTGTTTAATGAAATCCCAACTTGTAAAAATTATGATTTATAATTGCGTCAATTCAAAATGAAATGACGGGTCCTACCTTATGGTTTATAACTTTTATAATAAAAATTCTTCGTTAATTTGATTGTGCGCGATTTTTTTTGTGGAACACAAACCTGTTAGGCATTAAAAAAAAACATATTAAAATATCTATCTTTTATTATGGTAGTAAGTCAGAAAATGTGCTTAACTTCCAGGTAGCAGGTACATTTGGCCAAATAATAAGGGAGCATAAAATAAGAATAAACTGTAATTTATGTCCTTTAATATATTCCAATATTACAAATATTATTATGTTATATAATTCCTTTTCTTAGATGATTTACTTTATCTGCAATCCAATTTTAAGACTTTAACGGAAGAATACACGGCAGAACACTATAGCGACATTGATTATTTCAGGGTAAGTTACTTATTTCAACAAATAATTATATTGACTGTTTGATCTTCGTCCTAATCTAGAAAACACCTTCAATTAATTATATTCCTGAATATCCTATAACAAAACAAGTAATTAAGGTATGTGACAAAGACACTCAAACAGATTCAATTAAAATAGAAAGCACGAATTCAGAAGAATCATATCTTAATTTAAAACGCAAATACGAGAGGTTACAAGAAGTTTTCAAATCTTTAACTGATAATATAATGAATACAACCAAAGGAGCCAAAGCAGAAATAGAAACGTTAACAGTCTATACTGGAGCAATTGAAAACAACAAATGCAAGACTGAAACAATACGGTCCTTGGACAAGGAACCATCAATATCTTGTTTGAGGTCGCAAGAAAATATTGAACCACAATCTTTTAAGATTAGCAATAGGAATATAATCATTACTGAAAATGAAGTAAGTGTTTAGAATGCAAATATAAATTAAATTGCTAAAATATTTTCAAAGTCATTATTCTCTAAAATAAAGAGTTAGCGATACTATAATAGTTATATATCAATGGAAATATACTTTTGAAGGCAAATTTTTCATTAAGAACAATTAATTTGTGAACATTAACAAACATTTTTTTTATTTTTAGTGTCTGTTTTTTTATATTCTTAATTTTTAAATAAAAGTTGATATACCTGAGCCGAATTTTTTTAAAACATGCAATTCAAAAGTTAATAAAAAATTCAAAATTTTGATATTTAGTTACGAATTTTTAATATTCTAGATTCCACCGCGTTATAATTGAACCCATGAATTCAGATTTCACGGGAATATGAATCCTTTTATCTCAATTGATATGTTATAATTATATTATAATGCTAACGATATATATTTCCCAAATACTGTAACAAGCATTAAGTAGCTAGATGTACATTTCAAGGGCTATGCCCCCATCTTCAGTAGCACAAGATAAAACTAAATAAAATACCTCTGTCACGAATCGTGATTGATATACTATTAAATAAATAAGTCAACATAACAGAAGTACTTCAAAAATGGCATATAATATAATTTTGAAACTAGATTTAAGGAGCATTTAGCTCATTTCAGATTAAATAGAAAAGATAAAAGTGCTGTCGCCGAGCATATTTTTGACTAACTCAGGTCATCCTATTCAAATTAGTTCACTTTAATTACTTAAAAGTGTTCTGAATTATTCCGAGTTAGATGGTTATGAAAGTATATACATGCATAAATCTAAATCAATGCTTAATTAATGCTTGTTACGATATTTGGGTGATATTCTATAGTAAATAATAATAGTGTTAGAATATCTTGTGCTACTGAAGATGGGGGCATAGCGCTTGAAATGTACATTTAGCTACTTAATGCTTGTTACGGTATTTGGGTGATATTCTATATTATAATTTAACACCGTAGTGATAATTAAAATATATATATATATTTCCGATTAAAAATAATAACATTTAATTTCTATTTTATAGGTTTTCATAGGCCACAATAAAACTCAAATTTTGAGAAGTGTTTTCGAAAACATTAATTGGCATAATTATTCAGGAGCAACGCGAAAGCTATTAATGACGGTTTTCCCAAGAAGCGTATTAGCAACACATACATTGACAGGAAAGCCCAATCCAGCTTTCCGGAAGAACAATATATCTACAAAGAAAATGAGGTGAGATATTTACTTTAATTTTGCAATATTAGTACCCGTCCATATTATAAACGTATGGAAGGTGACATTAGTATTTTAACCACAAAGCGTTATATTCTTTAGGTTAGACCCTCAAAAGATTGCAGATATAATTGAAATAGTCACAATGAAGTGTCGTGTTTCGGAATCACTAGTGAGAAGTGCTATTACCACTAAATGCGCAGACGAAAACAAAATGCTCAAGATTCGTATAGAGCGAAAAGGAAATGGAGATACGGAAAACAATGATCCTCGAACAGAACCTAAAAGAAACATAATCGCATTTTCCAACAAACGACTCAAAATATAAAAATATATATATTTTAATTTATCAATCAATTTTATATTCTTCAATTTTCGAGTTGTTATATATCTTTTATCTTTTTAACGCAACTTCCATGATTAACTTTTTAAAAAATCTTAAATCACAAATTAATTTCTAATTATTTATTGCTTTTCCTATTCCTATCTTCCCTGTCTAATATAATATAGCAAATTTGCAATTATATTATATTTGATTAGAATTTTACTTTACCACCATACAGAGATTCAAAAATATTCAGAGTGCAAAAATTTTTTTTTTTTATTCAAAAAATACATTTATATACATGTCAGGTTTTACATTTGTTTTTAAGATAGTAATTTTTTTACCTAGCACTAGACAGTCAGTATGACCGGTTTGAAAGTACTAGGGAGATTGAGATATTGATCTTAGTTGTTTTACATGAAAATAACATAGTAAAATATATATTTTTTTTTAACGTACGTATTAAAAACATTTGTTCAAGAGCATTTATCGTAATATAATGTGATGAAGGATTATACAAACATCAATTATTTTTAATTTACATATGATATATATATGTATATATATACATGTATAATATAGGGTTTATGAGTTGTTTTTGTAGTAATTCAATAGGTTTCTAATTAGTGCTGGGAATATTTGCCAATCAAACCGGAAACCGGTGCAAGCGATTTTTCACCGGTTCACCGACTAACCGTTTTCACCAATATTCGGTGAAAACCGCGTTTCGGTAAAAACCGTTTTATGGTGAAAACCGGTTTTAGGTTTGCACTGGACTACTGAATCTTACCAAACCGCGTTGCTTCGAATCAACGCACTGCTTTGAAGTAACGTATCAATTCTATTTTCCAACACGTTGATACAGTGGCGTTGCTTCTGTGCAGTACACTGCACTGTGTAAAATAGATGATGAGCTTGGCGCATATACTGAGTCTGGGATTGCAAAGAGCTTGCGCCAATCACTGGACAATGTGTAAAATTCCGCAATTTTATATCGAAAATTTAAAAAATTCTTTAGAAACGCGTAATTGTTTATAAATTTAGAATGAACGTAAATCAATATAATTTCAAGTGTACTTTAGTTTTCAAAGTTCTTCAAATGCATTCGATTGTAATGTTCATGCAGTTTCCAACTAATCCTTATAGTTGAGGATAAATATATATAATCAGTGATTGCATATAGCGGACATGACTAAACATAATTAACAGTATCAATATTTTTACAAAAGAATTTCGCCTTATATCTCTTTATATTCGCACTTTTATATTGGGAATTGAGTAAAATTTATTAAAGTTTGTTATATACTTTCTTTCTATTTATTTTTTAAATATTTTTCCTACCAATGTACTTATTCAATGCTATTACGCTTTTATTATTTATATTAAATATTTACAAAGAAGGTATATATATATACCTGTCGAAATTTTTTATTATTTACAAAGAAAGTATATACTTGTCGATTTTTGTCAAAATTGTCGAAAAATGATCGAAAAGGAACAAAGGTCGATTTTCATCAAAATTATCGAAAAATTATTTAAAAAGAGCACAGGTATATACCTCTCGAAAATTTTAATTCTTCTGTCGATTAGCATCAAAATTATCGAAAAAGTACAAAAGAATATTCCTGTCGATTTTCATCAAAATTATCGAAAAAGAAGAGAGGTACATACCTGTCGATTTTCATCAAAATTATCGAAAAAGTACAAAAGTATATTCCTGTCGATTTTCATCAAAATTATCGAAAAAGAAGAGAGGTACATACCTGTCGATTTTCATCAAAATTATCAAAAATTATCGAAAAAGAGCAGAGGTATATATCCGTCGATTTTCGTCAAAATTATCGAAAAAGAATAGAGGTCGATTTTCATCAAAATTATCATTTCCCATTAGAAAATGTCCCATTCAATCATTTTTTCACGTTTAATAAACATTTATAATCTTAGCATGGACGGCAGTCCATATAAATTTTTTCTAAATGCTGACTTTGAAATTGAACAGGCAATTAACATCGCGTATTAATTTACAGTTGCTGATTGTGTTGGTATTGCCATCTACATATTTTAATATTAGATGTGTGTGCGACAACGATGATAAACACACACACAGATTACACACTTTTTATTCTCGACGAACGCGGCGAGGAATTCAAGTCTAACTACATGGTTATTTGAATGCAATCCCATCTTTGCACATGCTATTTTATATGGGCAGTTTCAATGGCACCTTGAACGGTAAGTTGAAGCGAGGAATATAAACTCAAAAAAGTTGATTCCGTTGGTTGAAGCGAGACTTTCGCCGTATTCTGAGAAAGTTCTCGCTCTAGTGGAGTATTCGTTATCAAGAAACGCGTGTTTATTATCAGAATTTTATCTATACACTAGTACACCTACTGCCAAGAATATGGCAAATCAGACATAAATGTATAGTTTAAAAACTAAAAAAAGT
Organism: Leptodirus hochenwartii; assembly: GCA_947310635.1. Classification (NCBI taxonomy): domain Eukaryota; kingdom Metazoa; phylum Arthropoda; class Insecta; order Coleoptera; family Leiodidae; genus Leptodirus; species Leptodirus hochenwartii. The sequence goes on along the minus strand of OX371180.1, from coordinate 13,339,231 downwards.
AAATACAATTATTGACCGATTGTTTGAGGACGCTATTGTGTATTTATTTTGTAATTCATAAATCCAACATAATTTGCTATAAAATATTTGACAAAAATCAAAATAAAATATTTAAGAAAATTAAAATATAAAAAATGTATGTAAAAATAAATTATATAGATATATATAGGAGCGCCAGATCTCGCCTAGAATCATTTTAAGTCAGACACTTTAAGCCACAATTATTGACTATTTCTTTGACTCGATTGTACATGACAAATATCCGCTATGCCTTTGATTATGATATACAAGTCTATATGAATGTAGAGGAAAATTAGTCATTCTTAATTTTCAATTTCCGACCAATTTAGCAAATACACTTAAATTTTGAACAAAATGGGCAAAAATGGACATAATCGCTTTAATATAACACCAAGATCATTGAAATCTGTCGAGCCGTTCCGCAGAATTTTTTTTATACGGGTAATGGTAAACTTTTGTAGTAAGCATGAAAATAATGATTTTTATCTTTAAGCGGGACAAATTACCGAAAATCGGGATTGTCCCGCTAAAAGCGGGACGTATGGTCACTTTACTTATTTGTGCTATTAATTTTATCCCAATAAAATTTTATATAAAATAAAATAAGCAAAAATCTGTTAGGTAAGCTGTTCATCAAAATTATCGAAAAAGAGCAGAGGTATATACCCGTCGATTTTCATCAAAATTATCGAAAAATTACCGGAACCATTCCCAGCACTATTTCTAATGAATATTTTTGGTGTTTCGCTTAGTATTATGTGTTTTGGTAGATTATTGTAGACATTATTGTAGAAAAGTTATGATATAACCGCTTTTTACCAAAGTTATTGTTTGTTTGTAATAAGTGTGTTTTGTCTTTTTGTCTGGTATCATGCGAATGAATAACAGAATTTATTTGAAACTCAAATGAATGTTTGATGTTATTATTATATATTTTATACATTAGCTTATTGGCTTCGATTTTGACAAGGGTTTCTAGCTTGTGCTTATTTAATATTTGATATAGATCATCTGTGGGGAATCTTCCCGCAATATTAAATAAGACTTTTATACTTATACTAAGAAATCTCGACATCTTATTTAAATTTGTTTGTGAACATTCACTCCAACATGTCGCTAAATAGAGGAATTTTGATAGTAAAACTGAATTGTGTATTAGATTTGCTGTGTCATGAGATAGGGCTTCATTGCGTTTTATGGAACCTAGAAGTGGCACCAAAGTCTTCCTAATATTTTTGATATGATCGTCCCAATTTAGAATTTCATCTATTGTAATGCCTAGATATTTAGTTTTCTTTAATCTAACTATATGATTTTTGTTTAGGCTTATGTTAAAATCATGATCTTCTTCATTTTTATTTTTAAATACAATGTATTGAGTTTTTGATGTATTTATAGTAAATTTATTGAAATGTAGCCAGTTTGCATATTTTTCTAAGTCATTGTTTATAATGTTTTCTAAGGTATCTATCTGTTTTGCGCTATATACAAGTACAGTATCATCGGCATACACTGTATATTTAGCTGTCAGTTCTATTTCTTGCATATTTTGAATATATAGTAGATAAAGAAGTGGACCAATATGGATCCTTGGGGTACACCTTTTTTTATTATTTTACTTGTGATTAAAGTCTGTTTGTATTTTGTACATACATATCTATTTTTAAGATAACTTTGCATTATCTCTTTCCATTTGCCTCTAATTCCTAATTCTTCTAGAGAGTTTGTAAGTATACTATAATCTACTACATCGAAGGCTTTTCTTAAGTCTATAAATATTGCTATTGAATATAAGCTGTCATTTTGATTTTCATATATATGATCTAGAAAGTTTAATACTGCAGATTGTGTACTGCTTTTTCTTTAGAAACCAAATTGCTTGCGATCAAACCCAATAGAATCTTCTATAAAATTTTCTATTTGCCTTTTTAGAATAGATTCAAATAAGTTTTGCGAATATACTAATCAAGGCAATTGGCCTATAATTGGAAGGAATATATAATAATAAATATACGTAAATATCTGTATGTAAATAATCGCAAGGAAGAATGAATTTGGATAATATAATAAAAATTGTGATGATAATTATAAAATATCAATATAAATCTTTTAAAATTAAATTTAACAAAAATAATAATGAGAGACGTGACAAAATAAATTTATAAAGTATTCTATCGAGCCCTATTCAAATATAAATGTATAATTTTTTTTTCAATCTATCCAATATCACTAATAGTGATAAACAAGGACTGTTTGAAACATTCTTCAAGTTGTGATCTACATGGTTATGTATCTACATAACTATATGATGCTATATATTATGTAGATTTACATATACTTAATAAACAGTGCTCATTTGTGGTGATCGTGAATATCAAAGTCGTCATGTTCCTATCGACACGAAAAGAAAAACAATCAATAGATTCTATGTATGGAGGAGCTGGGTATAAAAATAGAATTATTTCGATTTACGAAGTGCGTACCATTATATTTCTACCATCGCATAAGAAAGTAAGCTTTTGTGCATTACAGTGCCGCCGTACGCTTTATTTAAGGATTTTCATTTTAGTTATTTGAAGTAAACGTATGCGATTTTGTTTTACGATAGAAGGAAGAAGGATAAGAATGCGATAAGAAGGAAAGCAAGCGAACGAGGAAGGTTGGAATAGGAGATGACAAATAGAAGTATCATATTTTCGTTACATAGGAACTAGAATTACGAAGGATTGTAAAAGTAAGGTAGATATAAAAAAGGTGGATGTTGCACAGGGTAGGGAGGCATTCATAGAAATTAAACGACTTTAAGATCAAATATTGACTTAGACATTAGAAAAAGCATTAGAAATGTAGTGGTGTAGTAGACTGGTGAAGATTGCATAAGTAGATAGAGTGATAAATGAAGTCGTGCTAAAGTTTGTTAAAGAGTATTTTCGATTTATATTTCGAAGTATTTTCGTGGTCATTTCTTTAAATTGCCGTAGAACAGATACGAAATTATTTTTAATAATCGTGTTGACACCGAATGGAATCTTGTAAGTGAAAATTGCCCCGATTTTTAGAGAAAACTAGGAAAGTTAAACAATATTCAGCCTGATTGTAATATCCTGTAGCCTGCAGTAATCAGTATTTGAGTAATATTCATGCGAAGTTTTACCTCCAAGACTACTATGTTTCATTTACAAGCATTAATCAAGTATTCTAGTGACTGAATTATATTCTCAGAGCATGTTCATCAAATTTCGAGCGCCTTTAAAAAATTTTTTAGGGAACATTTCCAAAAAAGATTAATTAATAATTCATTAAAAGCTTTATTTTGTGAGATAATTTTCTAATTTCCCGTATAGGTACATACATTTTGCAAAACAATGTAGAGACCACATGTAAAAATTGTAACATATGACATTGTGTAAAATTTCATTGTACCGGTTATATTGTGATTTTAGTATGGAGAAATTTAATTTAACATCGTTGGTGAAATGAAACTATCTAATAAGTCAATAATCCACTTTACAATATGTGAACTATATATTTACGTTAACACCATTCGCATGAGTTGAATTTTGAATTTTTGTATACAACATACAGGGGCATCTTTACGGAGTTTTAAGCCCCCGCTCCCATGGAAATTTACTATTTTATTATTTATTGTTATATTTTTCGTTCTTTAGTTAGTTAGTTAGAGAGTCCGCAATCCTAAAGATTGGTTGGAAACAGCACGCCATGCCGATCTATCCTGAGCTAATCCCTTCATCTCCCTATAGCTATTCATCTCAACGTCTTCAACTATCTGACTCACATACTCCAATCTAGGCCTACCTACCCCTCTCTTTCCCTCCACTCTACCTTCTATGATCAATTGCATAATCCCCCCATGCCTAAGAATGTGCCCTACTAATCTGTCTCTCCTACGTTGTAACACTCTCCAAATACTTCTCTTCTCCCCTACTAACTCTAGTACAGCTTCATTTGTTACTTTATCTTCCCAACCAATCCTCATCATCCTCCTATAACACCACATTTCAAGTGCTTCTAATCTACGCTTCTCTTCCTTTCCTATAGTCCACGCCTCACACCCGTACAGTGCTACACTCCAAACATATACCTTCAGTAATCTTTTTCTAATACCCAAGTCAATATTTGATCTTAAAATCTGTTCTTTTTCTACGAATGCCTTCCTACCCTGTGCTATCCTACACTTTATATCTACCTTGCTTCGATTATCTTTTGTGATTCTACTGCCTAAATAACAAAAATCTGACACTTCTTCGATTCTATTATCTCCTATTGTGATCCTCATTTTTCTACTGCATTCCTTTTTGTCACACCTCATCACTTTAGTTTTACCTATATTTATTTTCATGTTAAAATCCCTAGTCAATACTGCCTGCATACCATTCAATACCCTTTCTAATTTCTTTTCGCTTTCTTCCAATATAGCTATATCGTCGGCGAATCTCAGCATATATATTTTCTCTCCCTGTACATTCACACCTACACTATACTCTTCTTTTACTTTGTTTATTGCATCTTCTATATATAGATTAAATAATAACGGTGAGAGTGTACATCCCTGCCGAACTCCCTTCCCTATTTTTGCTACCTCTTCTTCCCCCTCAATTCTAACTAAGGCAGTTTGGTGTTTATATAAATTAAAAATTATTCTCCTATCCTTATAATCTATACCCGTTTCTTTTAAAATTCTAAACATTATGTCCCAATCTACATTGTCAAATGCCTTTTCTAAGTCTACAAAAGCTATGCAAGTTACCTTTCCTACCCTATTTCTTTTTTCTACTACCGTTCTTAGTGCTAGAATCGCCTCCCTCGTCCCTCTGTTTTTCCTAAAACCAAACTGATCTTCTCCTAGCCTTTCCTCTACTTTATTTTCTAATCTCCTATAAATAATCTTTAACAATATCTTCGATGCATGTGATAGTAGGCTAATGGTCCTATAGTTCTCACACAAATTAGCTCCTATTTTCTTCGGCATTGTTACTATTCTACTACGCTGAAAATCCTGTGGTACTTCTCCCTTCTCATATATTTTACAAACTAACCTGTATAATCGCTCCTGCATTTTTTCCCCTGCGTGTTTTATTAATTCGGCTGGTATCATATCAATCCCCGCTGCTTTGTTATTCCGTAAATCATTTAATGCTCTATGAAACTCTGACCTAAGTATGCTAGGACCTAAGTCATCCTCATCTATCTGTTCCACATTTTCTAGCTCCTCCATGTCCTGCCTACCTTTATATAAATCTTCAAGATACTCCTTCCATCTTCTAGCTTTTTCCTTATTTTCTGTGAGTTCCTTACCCTGCTTATCACATATAATGTTACCCTTTGGTTTTACTTTAGAAAAATGTGACTTAATTTTCCTGTAGCCCAAATCTACTTTACCTCTTCTCATATCCTCCTCAATATCCTCACAATTTCCTTTTATCCACTCTTCTTTCGCTAGCTTGCATTTCCTATTAATTAAGTTCCTTAGTTCCTTATATTTTTTCTGTCCTGCTTCTGTGTTTCCAATTTTAATTTTCCTTCTTGCTTCTATCATTTTAACTATTTCTTCCGTGATCCATTCCCTCCTACCTGCCCTTTTCTTTGTGCCTAATACTTCATTTGCTGCTGTAGTTAACCCATTTCTGATTTCCCTCCATTCGCAATCTATGTCGTTCCTAGATGTTCCATTAGCCATGATTTCTACTTTCTGCTTGTACTTTTCATATACATCAGCTAATTTTAACCTATCGACATCTACTCTGACCTGTTTAGACTTCTGTAATTTCTTGAATTTGACCTCTGAGTCCAGGACTACTAAATTATGGTCACTATCAATATCTGCTCCAGGGTAACTCTTACAATTCTTAATCTGGTTCCTAAACCTCTCTTTAACCAGTATGTAATCTATCTGATACCTCCCTATATCTCCTGGCATTTTCCACGTATATATCCTGCGCTTGTGATTCTGAAAAAGCGTGTTTGCTACCACTAGCTTATTCCTAATACAAAACTCTACCAATCTATCCCCTCTATCATTACGTGTTCCTATTCCATATTCTCCTACTATTGAAACTTCCTTTCCCTTACCTACTACGGCATTCCAATCTCCGGTTACAATTAGATTATCCTGTCCTTTAACGTTTGCTAACCTAGATTCAATCTCCTCATAAATGGATTCTACCTCCTCATCATCGTGACTTGAAGTTGGCATATATACTTGCACTATAACTGTGTCCGTTGGCTTCGTGTCTAATCTAATAGTTATAATTCTATCACTAACTTGGCAATAACTCTTTATTCTACATCCCAACTTTCTATTCATTATAAAACCTACACCGGTATGCCCATTATCTGATGCTGTGGTTATTAATCTGTATTCTCCTGACCACGTATCTACTTGATCTTTCCTCCTAACTTCACTAATCCCTACAATATCCAGTCTAAGTCTCTCCATTTCTAATTTCAAATTCTCTAACTTTCCTATCCTATTCAAACTGCGTATATTCCACGCTCCGACTCGTAGAATACTCGATGAAATCGATCTCTTGCCCGCCCCAGAATCCGAGGGCTTGCCTGCTACCGAAGTAGCAGGATGAGATTCTGAGCCATTGGCTCTACTCATCTGGGGTATTATATTTGAGATAATCGACATTTTCATACTGTAATCTGGAGAAGGGTACAGTGCTGGTTTCTCCTTGCCTTGCACCGACCAATGAGTGCATATTTTAGCCGTCGCCCCACCGATTCAGCCTAATCCCCCTAGTACCGTGGGTTAGCCTGAATCTTTCCTATAGACCGGGATCCCTGTATAGGGACCGCTCTATAGGCCAGAGCGTCGTTGCCCATGTCTTGCCCCTAGGAGGCATATGCAGTGCATTGGCACACTATTGACATTTCGTTCTTTACCGAAAAAAAATTGTTTGCACTCTCCCTCCACCCCCGTTACATATTATTTAACAACTAGTAGCACATAACTCCACATTCTGAATTGAAGGTATTATCAACATCCGTTCTTAAACATACCAATTTTTTGGATACCGTAATAGTGCCTGACGATTTTTTCAAGATATATTATGGAAATGGTAATAAAAAAATATCTATTTTACAATAAAAATTTGATTAATATACCTAGGGGCATGGCAAATTAAATCGCAAAAATACAGAAATTTAAATATTTGAATCACTTTTTAAATATGCCACTCTCGATGTCATTTATATTTTAATTCATTAATAACAAACTTTTAACTAAAATTAATACTGATAACTACAAATATTTTAGCATTAGCAAAACACGGAGCAAAAAAGTGGGTATAAACTATATAATACTAAATGAATCGTGCCGATAAACTGTAATGAAATATTCACATTAAATAATGTAATATTTTTAAATATGTGTCCAATCACTAATAGAGAGTTTAGTTAACTCTTTTTTTAATTAGAAATGTGGGCCTAATTTGGTTTAAATATAGTATATAATTCGCTATATAAATGGTACTATAAAAACAAGTAGTCTTATTCCAACTATGAACAAATTTTTCTTTATTATATTTCTATATATTCAGTGGGAAATTTCAATTGCTGATAGTGAATTACGCACAAGGAAATATGGTCACTTAACCCACATTGAACAGCTTGCTATGCATTCCGTATTTGGAGCCGATGAAGATAAAAATATAATTATTCCAGGTTACAAAGTAGGTAATATATTTCCAATTAATTACATATATCAAACGTATTCAATAATTATTAATATTAATCCTTAGATTGCATTTAATTATTATCAGTATTCGCCATTGTTACAAATTTAGAATCACCAGAAATAACACCGCATTATCTAACTTGAAAAATCCGAAAATTTAAAAACGAAAACCAAATAAATTACATTAAAAAAATTAAACAATTTGTTTCTATTTTTGCTCATTAAACCTTATTACTAATAAGGTAATATGATCAGTTGAAAACTTTATACAGTATATAAAATAATGTTTTTTTAATTATATGTGGAAAAAATTAAATACATGCATAAATAATTTATCAATGAATGATATAAAGCCTATATAAATATTACTATGTTTCTATATAATACATAGACCATATATTCTCAAAAAGTAAAAATAAAATAGTGATATCAAATTTTTTTTTCTACACTTTACTAACATTTTTATAAACGATATATTCTTGAAAGTCGTTGCCTCTGACTATGACCGTTACCGGCAAAACCTGGTCAAAAAAAATAAAAATATTTAAGTGGTATTATAACTATGTTATTTTCTTTCAAACCCATTTACTATGAACGACCACAGAGGTAACACTTGATTCAATCAACTATTTAAAAGTTTGATACCCCTTCAATTCTATCATCTCCATTTCTAACCTTGGCTGCCATCGTTTCGCCTGCTATCCTCCATGCCACTCCTCATCACTTTCGACTTACTTATATTTATTTACATATTATAATCTCTTGTCATTACTTTATGCATACTATTTAATATCTTAATATCACCCGTAACAAGCATTAAGTAGCTAGATGTACATTTCAAGGGCTATGCCCCCATCTTCAGTAGAACAAGATAAAACTAAATAAAATACCTCTGTCACGAATCGTGATTGATATACTATCAATTTTTATTTTTTTTGGATTTTTTGATTCGTGACAGAGGTATTTTATTTAGTTTTATCTTGTGCTACTGAAGATGGACGCATAGCGCTTGAAATGTACATCTAGCTACTTAATGCTTGTTACGGTATTTGGGTGATATTCTATATTAATAGTTGTTTCTAATTTTATACATTAATTTATTACATTCTATTTTAGCTAGTGTTTCTAATTTGTATTTGTTTAACAAGGTATACAGATCGTCAGTGGGAAATCTCCAAGGAATTTTAAATTGTGTTCAGAGCTTTACTAAGGAATCTTGACATACTTATAAAGATTGTTTGGGTGCATTTGCACCAACGTGTAATTAAATATATGGTTTTTGAAAGAATTACAGAGTTATAAATAAGGTTCGCTGTGTTTGAGGATATGGTGAAGTTTCTTCTAATAGACGCTAATAATGGTATTAATGATTTTTTAATGTTATTTGTGTGACTTTCCCGGTTTAGTTCTTGGTCTATTACTATTCCTAAGTATTTAGTTTTTTTTTACTTTAAGCAGCAGTTGTTGATTTAATGAAATTTTGAGATTATAATCAGCTTTGTTTTTGTTTTTTAATACAATATACTTAGTTTTCGATGTATTTACGGTTAGTTTATTATAATTTAGCCAGTTCGCATACTTTTTTAAGTCCTCATTTATAATTTTTGTTAATGCTCAGCGCTTTGTGCGGTGTAAATTAATACTGTGTCATCCGTGTATATTGTATATTTGGCCATTAGATCTATTTGTTGCATGTTTTGTATATAAATTAAATACAGTAGAGGCCCTGTAACGACACTTGTGGAACCCCTATTTTTTTTATTTCATTGTCGCTGAATTTTTGTTTGTATTTGGTTATCATATTTCTATTGTCAAGATAGCTTTGGATCATAATTGTGCCACTTCCTCTCCTCGAATTCCCATCGTTTCTAATGCGTTTAACAATATATCATAATCCTCAATCATATCATAATATCACCCAAATATTGTAATTCAAGGCATTAAATAGCTAGACGCGTATTTCCAAGGCTATGGCCCCATCTTCAATAGCACAAGATTAAAACTAAATAAAACACCTTTGTCACGAATCGTGATTGATATTAAATTAAACAAAGATTATATATTTTATTGTGGAAGCTACCTCAACAGGATATAATCCTAATTACAGAGTTGTAGGGGATACTAGGAACATATGGGAAAGGTGGGAAGCCTGTTACTATAGCGGTTCGCTATTCCGCTAAAGCTTAGTTAATTGTATCCCAACTAAGAATGGTACCGAATATAGAGGTTAGGTGGCGCTAAGCTAGGGTCACGGTATCCAAACACTGAGCCAGCGAGACGTTGCTTAACTCTTGTTATCGATGCTCAATGCATTACCCGCATAGGCCACTCAGCGTGTATGTCAGTATGTCAAGATGTCAACACGACAGAAGTATTTCAAAATACGACATATAATATGACCTATAAATCTTTTTATAATATAGAATATCACCCAAATACCGTAACAAGCATTAAGTAGCTAGATGTACATTTCAAGCGCTATGCGCCCATCTTCAGTATCACAAGATAAAACTAAATAAAATACCTCTGTCACGAATCGTGATTGATATACTATCAATTTTTTTTTTTTTGATTTTTTGATTCGTGACAGGTATTTTATTTAGTTTTACCTTGTGCTACTGAAGATGGACGCATAGCGCTTGAAATCTACATCTAGCTATTTAATGCTTGTTACGGTATTTGAGTGATATTCTATATTATAATTTAACACCGTAGTGATAATTTTTTAAATATAAATCTTTTAATCAATACCAATTAACAATTAACGAAATTAACATGCAACAACAATAAATATTGGTTTGTCAAACTTAAAATAACCAAAAATAAATTTAAAAATAGTCCTTATTAAATAAATTTAATAGACAAGAAGAAATTGGGCCTGTATCTAAATTCATTAAATTTGATTTTAATTTATGCATGTATATACTTTCATAAAAATTTAACTCAGAATAATTCAAAACACATTTAAGCAATTTGACTGAACTAATTTCAATAGATTCAATAGAACCTGATTAAAAAATATGAGGTATTTTAGTTCGTTTTTATCTTGTGCTAGTGAAGATATGGGCATAGCCTTCGAAACGCGCATATAGCTATTTAATGCTTTGAGTTACGGTATTTGGGTGATATTCTATACTTTTAAATATATTTCACAATTTTCACAATTAGGTAAGAGAATGGCATGGCATTGGAGCTTACTGTATGTATCATAAACAAATAATTGCTGGACCAGATTATTTAAGTTACTACAAATGTTTAAAAAATAATAGAGGTAATTTAATACCAATACAATATGTATGCAAAGAAGGAGAAATATATGATACAACATATAATAAATGCAGCATACTGGAAGGTGGAGGCTATCTTACATGTCTAATAAAAAATAAAAAATGTCAAAACAGACAGATTGGTCCGATAGCACATCCTAATCCAAATATTGTAAGCTTGTATTTAATATGTAAATTTGACATGGTTATTCTCGCCAAATGTAAACGATCGGAAACATTCGATCGAAGACTAAAACTATGTAAAAGTCAACAAATTCCCACTAGATTAGTAAGAGATGAATCAGGCGGAATGTCCAAGCCTATTAAATGTCACTCAGTAGGCCACATTTACAAACATAATAACTTAAGAAAAAATTGCTACTTTCTATGTGCACGCCAAAGAAGATATTATTCCTTGTATATAATGTGTAACAACAAATCAACTAAAAAAATTGTAACAAGAAGTAAAAGCAGAGACAAAAAAGCAAGTACACACATTGTAACTAAATCTACAACATTTGTTACAACTAGAAAAAAATATGAAGCAGAGACTACAACTGAGATTAAGATTTTATACATACCAACAAACCCTAAAAATATAACTACTACAATCCACAAGACAACCGAGGATACTGGAATTACAACTACTACAAATAATTCCCCTCGAATTATATCGACTAAAACATATACCTCTGGAGACACTCCAAATACTAGTACCAAAATTAATAAACCTTCAATGACATTACCACCAACCACAGTGACTACTGATGCCTCAACTACTATGAAATCTGAGCTAACTACATTACGACCAACCACAAGAACAACTACAAAAACTACCGAGATTACTACACTTCCGACTACTCTACCTCCGACCATAATAACTACTTCTGAAGATACAACTATATCGACTTCTGAGATTACAACACCTCGTAGTACATTTCCGCTAACCACAGTAACGACTACAGAAGACACAACTAAAATAACTACTGAGGTTGTTACACCTCAAACTACTTTACTTCCGAACACAATAACTACTTCTAAAGCTACAACTACAACGAGTGCCGAAATTACAAAATCTCGTAGTACATTTCAGTCGACCACAGTATCTACTACTGAAGACACAACTAGAATAACTACTGAGATTACTACACCTCCAACTACAATATCTACTACTGAACAAACAACAACTACGACTACCGAAGTTACTGCAACTCCAACTACTTTACCACCCACCACAGAAACTATTACTCAAGATACAAATAATACAACTACAGCGGTTACTACACCCCCAACTACATTACCGTCAACCACAGTAACGACTACTGAAGACACAGCTACTACGATTACCGAGGTTACTATACCTTTAACTACATTACCAACAATCACAAAAACTACTTATGCAGATTCAACTATAACAACTACCGAGGTTACAACACCTCCAACTACATTACCACCAACCACAGTATCTACTATTGAAGAAACGACTACAACGACTACCGAGGTTACTGCACGTCCAACTACATTACTACCAACGACAGTATCTACTACTGAAGATACAGCTACTACAACTATAAAGGTTACTACACCTTCAACTACATCACCACCAACCACAGTAATGACTACTGAAGACACAACTACAATAATTACCGAGGTTACTACACCTCCTACTACATTACTAGCCACCACAGAAACTACTACTGAGGATACAGATACTACAACTACAGAGATTACTGTACCTCCAACTGCATCAGCACCAACCACAGTAACGACTACTGAAGACACAACTACAATAACTACCGAGGTTACTACACCTCCTACTACATTACCACCTACCACAGAAACTACTGCTCAAGATACAGATACTACAACTATAGAGATTACTACACCTCCAACTGCATCACCACCAATCACAGCAACGACTACTGAAGACACAACTACAATAATTACCGAGGTTACTACACATCCTACTTCATTACCACCCACCACAGAAACTACTACTCAAGATACAGATACTACAAGTACAGAGATTACTACACCTCCAACTGCATCACCACCAACCACAGTAACGACTACTGAAGACACAACTACAATAATTACCGAGGTTACTATACCTCCTACTACATTACTACCCACCACAGAAACTACTACTCAAGATACAGATACTACAAGTACAGAGATTACTACACCTCCAACTGCATCACCACCAACCACAGTAACGACTACTGAAGACACAACTACAATAACTACCGAGGTTACTACACCTCCTACTACATTACTACCCACCACAGAAACTACTACTCAAGATACAGATACTACAAGTACAGAGATTACTACACCTCCAACTGCATCACCACCAACCACAGTAACGACTACTGAAGACACAACTATAATAACTACCGAGGTTACTACACCTCCTACTACAGTACCACCTACCACAGAAACTACTACTCAAGATACAGATATTACAACTACAGAGATTACTACACCCCCAACTGCATCACCACCAACCACAGTAACGACTACTGAAGACACAACTACAATAACTACCGATGTTACTACACCTCCTACTACATTACCACCTACCACAGAAACTACTACTCAAGATACAGATACTACAAGTACAGAGATTACTACACCTCCAACTACATCACCACCAACCACACTAACGACTACTGAAGACACAACTACAATAACTACCGATGTTACTACACCTCCTACTACATTACCACCTACCACAGAAACTACTACTCAAGATACAGATACTACAAGTACAGAGATTACTACACCTCCAACTACATCACCACCAACCACACTAACGACTACTGAAGACACAACTACAATAACTACCGAGGTTACTACACCTCCTACTACATTACTACCCACCACAGAAACTACTACTCAAGATACAGATACTACAAGTACAGAGATTACTACACCTCCAACTGCATCACCACCAACCACAGTAACGACTACTGAAGACACAACTACAATAACTACCGAGGTTACTACACCTCCTACTACATTACTACCCACCACAGAAACTACTACTCAAGATACAGATACTACAAGTACAGAGATTACTACACCTCCAACTGCATCACCACCAACCACAGTAACGACTACTGAAGACACAACTATAATAACTACCGAGGTTACTACACCTCCTACTACAGTACCACCTACCACAGAAACTACTACTCAAGATACAGATATTACAACTACAGACATTACTACACCCCCAACTGCATCACCACCAACCACAGTAACGACTACTGAAGACACAACTACAATAACTACCGATGTTACTACACCTCCTACTACATTACCACTTACCACAGAAACTACTACTCAAGATACAGATACTACAAGTACAGAGATTACTACACCTCCAACTACATCACCACCAACCACACTAACGACTACTGAAGACACAACTACAATAACTACCGAGGTTACTACACCTCCTAGTACATTACTACCCACCACAGAAACTACTACTCAAGATACAGATACTACAAGTACAGAGATTACTACACCTCTAACTGCATCACCACCAACCACAGTAACGACTACTGAAGACACAACTACAATAACTAACGAGGTTACTACACCTCCTACATTACTACCCACCACAGAAACTACTACTCAAGATACAGATACTACAAGTACAGAGATTACTACACCTCTAACTACATCACCACCAACCACACTAACGACTACTGAAGACACAACTACAATAACTACCAAGGTTACTACACCTCCTACTACATTACTACCCACCACAGAAACTACTACTCAAGATACAGATACTACAAGTACAGAGATTACTACACCTCCAACTACATCACCACCAACCACAGTAACGACTACTGAAGACACAACTACAATAATTACCGAGGTTACTATACCTCCTACTACATTACTACCCACCACAGAAACTACTACTCAAGATACAGATACTACAAGTACAGAGATTACTACACCTCCAACTGCATCACCACCAACCACAGTAACGACTACTGAAGACACAACTATAATAACTACCGAGGTTACTACACCTCCTACTACAGTACCACCTACCACAGAAACTACTACTCAAGATACAGATACTACAACTACAGAGATTACTACACCTCCAACTGCATCATCACCAACCACAGTAACGACTACTGAAGACACAACTACAATAATTACCGAGGTTACTACACCTCCTACTACATTACCACCTAGCACAGAAACGACTACTCAAGATACAGATATTACAACTACCGAGATTACTACACCCCCAACTGCATCACCACCAACCACAGTAACGACTACTGAAGACACAACTACAATAACTACCGATGTTACTACACCTCCTACTACATTACCACCTACCACAGAAACTACTACTCCAGATACAGATACTACAAGTACAGAGATTACTACACCTCTAACTGCATCACCACCAACCACAGTAACGACTACTGAAGACACAACTACAATAATTACCGAGGTTACTACACCTACTTCATTACCACCCACCACAGAAACTACTACTCAAGATATAGATACTACAAGTACAGAGATTACTACACCTCCAACTGCATCACCACCAATCACAGTAACGACTACTGAAGACACCACTACAATAACTACCGAGGTTACTACACCTCCTACTACATTACCACCTACCACAGAAACTACTACTCAAGATACAGATATTACAACTACAGAGATTACTACACCCCCAACTGCATCACCACCAACCACAGTAACGACTACTGAAGACACAACTACAATAACTACCGAGATTACTACACCTCCTACTACATTACCACCTACCACAGAAACTACTACTCAAGATACAGATACTACAACTACAGAGATTACTACACCTCCAACTGCATCATCACCAACCACAGTAACGACTACTGAAGACACAACTACAATAATTACCGAGGTTACTACACCTCCTACTACATTACCACCTAGCACAGAAACGACTACTCAAGATACAGATATTACAACTACCGAGATTACTACACCCCCAACTGCATCACCACCAACCACAGTAACGACTACTGAAGACACAACTACAATAACTACCGATGTTACTACACCTCCTACTACATTACCACCTACCACAGAAACTACTACTCCAGATACAGATACTACAAGTACAGAGATTACTACACCTCTAACTGCATCACCACCAACCACAGTAACGACTACTGAAGACACAACTACAATAATTACCGAGGTTACTACACCTACTTCATTACCACCCACCACAGAAACTACTACTCAAGATATAGATACTACAAGTACAGAGATTACTACACCTCCAACTGCATCACCACCAATCACAGTAACGACTACTGAAGACACCACTACAATAACTACCGAGGTTACTACACCTCCTACTACATTACCACCTACCACAGAAACTACTACTCAAGATACAGATATTACAACTACAGAGATTACTACACCCCCAACTGCATCACCACCAACCACAGTAACGACTACTGAAGACACAACTACAATAACTACCGAGATTACTACACCTCCTACTACATTACCACCTACCACAGAAACTACTACTCAAGATACAGATACTACAACTACAGAGATTACTACACCTCCAACTGCATCATCACCAACCACAGTAACGACTACTGAAGACACAACTACAATAATTACCGAGGTTACTACACCTCCTACTACATTACCACCTAGCACAGAAACGACTACTCAAGATACAGATATTACAACTACCGAGATTACTACACCCCCAACTGCATCACCACCAACCACAGTAACGACTACTGAAGACACAACTACAATAACTACCGATGTTACTACACCTCCTACTACATTACCACCTACCACAGAAACTACTACTCCAGATACAGATACTACAAGTACAGAGATTACTACACCTCTAACTGCATCACCACCAACCACAGTAACGACTACTGAAGACACAACTACAATAATTACCGAGGTTACTACACCTACTTCATTACCACCCACCACAGAAACTACTACTCAAGATATAGATACTACAAGTACAGAGATTACTACACCTCCAACTGCATCACCACCAATCACAGTAACGACTACTGAAGACACCACTACAATAACTACCGAGGTTACTACACCTCCTACTACATTACCACCTACCACAGAAACTACTACTCAAGATACAGATATTACAACTACAGAGATTACTACACCCCCAACTGCATCACCACCAACCACAGTAACGACTACTGAAGACACAACTACAATAACTACCGAGATTACTACACCTCCTACTACATTACCACCTACCACAGAAACTACTACTCAAGATACAGATACTACAACTACAGAGATTACTACACCTCCAACTGCATCATCACCAACCACAGTAACGACTACTGAAGACACAACTACAATAATTACCGAGGTTACTACACCTCCTACTACATTACTACCCACCACAGAAACTACTACTCAAGATACAGATACTACAGGTACAGAGATTCCTACACCTCCAACTGCATCACCACCAACCACAGTAACGACTACTGAAGACACAACTACAATAACTACCGAGGTTACTACACCTCCTACTACATTACCACCTACCACAGAAACTATTACTCAAGATACAGATACTACAACTACAGAGATTACTACACCTGCAACTGCATCAGCACCAACCACAGTAACGATTATTGAAGACACAACTACAATAACTACCGAGGTTAGTACACCTCCTACTATATCACCACCTACCACAGAAACTACTACTCAAGATACAGATACTACAACTACAGAGATTACTACACCCGCAACTGCATCACCACCAACCACAGTAACGACTACTGAAGACACAACTATAATAACTACCGATGTTACTACACCTCCTACTACATTACCACCTACCACAGAAACTACTACTCAAGATACAGATATTACAACTACAGAGATTACTACACCCCCAACTGCATCACCACCAACCACAGTAACGACTACTGAAGACACAACTACAATAACTACAGAGGTTACTACACCTCCTACTACATTACCACCTACCACAGAAACTACTACTCAAGATACAGATACTACAACTACAGAGATTACTACACCTCCAACTGCATCATCACCAACCACAGTAACGACTACTGAAGACACAACTACAATAATTACCGAGGTTACTACACCTCCTACTACATTACTACCCACCACAGAAACTACTACTCAAGATACAGATACTACAGGTACAGAGATTCCTACACCTCCAACTGCATCACCACCAACCACAGTAACGACTACTGAAGACACAACTACAATAACTACCGAGGTTACTACACCTCCTACTACATTACCACCTACCACAGAAACTATTACTCAAGATACAGATACTACAACTACAGAGATTACTACACCTGCAACTGCATCAGCACCAACCACAGTAACGATTATTGAAGACACAACTACAATAACTACCGAGGTTAGTACACCTCCTACTATATCACCACCTACCACAGAAACTACTACTCAAGATACAGATACTACAACTACAGAGATTACTACACCCGCAACTGCATCACCACCAACCACAGTAACGACTACTGAAGACACAACTATAATAACTACCGATGTTACTACACCTCCTACTACATTACCACCTACCACAGAAACTACTACTCAAGATACAGATATTACAACTACAGAGATTACTACACCCCCAACTGCATCACCACCAACCACAGTAACGACTACTGAAGACACAACTATAATAACTACCGATGTTACTACACCTCCTACTACATTACCACCTACCACAGAAACTACTACTCAAGATACAGATATTACAACTACAGAGATTACTACACCTCCAACTACATCACCACCAACCACAGTAACGACTGCTGAAGACACAACTACTATGACTACTGAGGTTACTATACCCTCATCTATATTACCATCAACAACAATAACTACTTCTACAGATTCAACTACAAGAACTGTCGAGGTTACTATGCCTTCAACTACATTACCACTAACCACAGAAACTACTACTGAAGACACAACTACAATAACTACTGAGGTCAGTACACCTCAAACTACTTTACCTCCGACCACAATAACTATTTCTGAAGATACAACTACAACGACTGTCCAGAACACAACAGCTCGTAATACATTTCAGCAAACCACAGTATCTACTAGTGAAAACACAACTACAATAACTACTGAGGTTACTACACCTCAAACTACTTTACCGCCGACCACAATAACTACTTCTGAAGATACAACTACAACGACTGCGCAAAATACAACAGCTCGTAGTACATTTCAGCCAACCACAGTATCTACTACTGAAGACACAACTATAATAACTACTGAGATTCCTACACCTCCAACCACAGTATCTACTACTGAACAAGCAACTACTACAATTACCGATGTTACTGCAACTCCAACTATTTTACCACCCACCACAAAAACGACTACTCAAGAAACAGCTACTACGACTATCGATGTAACTACACAAGATTCAGCTACTGCGACTACTGAGGATACTACACTCCCAACTACATTACCATCAACCACAGTAACGACTACTGAAGACACAGCTACTACGACTACCGAGGTTACTATACCTTTAACTACATTACTAACAACCACGAAAACAACATTTGCAGATTCAACTACAACAACTACCGAACTTACTACACCTTCAACAACATTACCACCAACCACAAAAACTACTACTGAAGATACAGCTATTACGACTACCGAGGTTACCACACCACCAACTACATTACCACCATCAACAGTATCTACTATTGAAAAAACATCTACTACGACTACCGAGGTTACTATACTTTCAACTACATTACCACCAACTACAGTATCTACCTCTAAAAAAGCAACTACAACGGCTACCGAAGTTACTACACCTCCCACTACATTACCATTACCCACATATGTACCGGAAAATATCATTTGTCCTACGAATTATTATGAACGTGGATATAATTGTTCTAAACCTGGTAAATTTCGTTATAAGGATGCATGTGAGAAGTATTACATTTGCGCAGTTGATAAATATTGTGGTTTGTTAATGTCAAAAGTGTATAGTTGTCCATCTTGTTTAAAATTCAATGTCGCTAAAGGAAAGTGCGACTTTGCAAATAATGTTCCCGAATGCAATATTCTTCCTTCCGAGATTCCAATTAATGCTCATTGTACTGCAGAAGGTTCATATTCTGTTCCGTTTATGTGTAATAAATATTATAAATGTGTAAGAAAAAATGGAACGATTAAGTTATCAGTGGAAAGCTGTCATCAAAAAATGTATTTTAATTTGAAACATCAAAATTGCATACGAAAATCTAATAGACGACTTGGTTGCAAAAGTAGTAAATTAAAACGATGCGTAGCAGAGGGTTGGAATACTGATGAATTTGATTGTAGAAAGTATTTCTACTGCAGGAAGGTTAAATCTACATTTCGTGTTGCTTATACATTTTTATGTCCTAGAAACTTTTTATTTAATGGTAAGTATTGCCAACATAAGAGTGAGTCTGATTTATGTGATTGGGATGAAATTATGGGTTCTGCTTTATTCGAAAAAACTTGATTTAGTTATTTTTATTGATTGTTTCTTATTGCTAATAATATACATAACTTTATTTCGTAACTATCTTAATTATTCGAATGGTATGAATACTAACTATAATACTAACTAGTTAACAATACCTTTTCAGTTAACTTTGTCACCATTTTCGAAAATGCTATCGTTATCAATTTAAAAAATACCTGTTTCCATATGGTATTACATTTATATAATTTGAAGTTACAGAGAACAGCTCTACCGTTACAGCCCCCAATAGTAAAAGGTTTATATTATATCATTGTAATTATTAGGGATCATTAAATTGAAGGTTTGTTTAAGGAAAATGATAATCTGTAACGCATTTAAGAAAATAATTTCGAATGTAAAATGAAATACATAATTTTCACAACCAGTAATCGCATCTTTATATTTATTCAATTTATACTCATACAAAATGGTATTTAATGTAGCAATAGTTTAAATACTATCGTTATTATGAATTTCACATTATAACATTAATAATGTTTTTCAAGTTATTCTCATTTACAATAGCTTACAATCTCAAATTCTCATTATGTTTTATAATGATTATAATCTCATTATCGATATGTATACTTCTTAACAAGAATATAAAAAAAAAATTATTTAGCTCAGTGCCAGCCAAGAATTTACTCAAACAAAATCTGTTCTGTTTAAGATTATCTAATCTAGGTTGCACAAACTTAATACATTACGTGTGACATATGTTAGCGCTACAATAGTGAAAAAATAGTATTTAGTAAAATAATAAAAATTGTATGTTTGAGCAAACATTTGTGGAAACTGATGAATAAAATAATTTTATAAAAACAAAAGCTTATCTTATTATGTAGGTATACGTATTAAAGCAAACGAATTATATAAAGTTTGTATATTTGGAAGTATACAAGCTACATTACAATAAAAAAGGGATTCGATTTTATTTAAATACTAAATTTTATTAAGAAATATTATAGTAATATAGCAAACCTGAAATTTTTTCCTACTATATATATGTGTGTGTGTGTGTGTGTGTGTGTGTGTGTGTGTGTGTGTGTGTGTGTGTGTTGTGTTTGTGTGTGTGGTGTGTAGTAACTTATTTCTATTTTATATTTTCTAATGTACATTAATCAGAAAAACTCATTCTTAAATATGTCGATCCTGTTACTTCCATAATAATAAATAATCACAAAATAATACTGAAAGTAAAATAAGACACCCAAATAAAAGTAAAATAACCTTTCATTTGATTTAATATGATTTAGAAAGACAAATCTTAAGTATTAATAGTATTATCAAGTGTTACAATTAACAGTTCATTCTAAATATTAGTAAAAGACAATACTGATTTAACAAAAATACAAAAATTCACTTTGTTTTGATTACATGCTGTAGATACATGTTTTATTATATTAATACATAATTATATAATATAATAAAACGACCTTTCGCCAGAAGTTGTGTTAAAAATACCAAAATGTATTTCGATAGCTACGAAGCTTTTTACAGCGTTTCATTTAGAAGAGCTAATTACATAGTGAAGGAAAAGTTTTTGGGATTTATTCTCTGTGAGATGAAAGAAGCTACTAACCGTTTGAATGCTGACGCATTGTTTGCGTTTCTTGCCAAAAGTGCGGAACGCGACGAACGCTACTTTGGCTTCGCACTTTTGGCATAACAACGGAGAAGCGCGAGCGCGCTCCTCCGTATTCAAACGGTTAATACCTCATTACGAATTAATGTGATTTGTATTATAGCTAATAAATGTATATGAAATATCGTAAATATAAATTCATAATAATTTTAATAAAAATTCGTTCATAATAATATTAATACTTATGCTTACTAAACATAAAATATTTTAGTTTACAAAAATTCAATCGAATACCTAGTGAAATTAGACAATATACTGTAAAAAAATTATTTAAGAACAAAAACAATAAATATTACTATTATGCGTTAGTTTAGCACTTCAAGTGTTGTTTTAATGAATCACAATATGCAATTACGATCTATTTTTAATACTATAGCTTTTGATTTGTGCATTTCGATCTATTTTATTATTGATTTAGGTACGACATATTAAATAATATAATCCCATGAACGTTAACACTTCTGATGCATGAACATAAAATCATAGCTTAAATCGAATTTAGCATATATATAATCAAAATTCGTCTTGATTAGGTAAATCTAAATACCCCTCTTATAAGGGTGTTATTACATATTACGACAAAATTACCACAATCAATTTAATTATAAATAATAAAATATTGATAATTTTAATACAATATGTAAATATGCATATCTATTATTATTTATGCAGCATATGATAAAATACATCGTTTTGTATAAAGCATTTTGAATAAATATTAATTATAACTATAGGCTTCATAAATCAGATGAATGATAATTACAATATTTCTAGTTATTTCAGAAGTCGATATTTACGATGTATTGATTTGTATTGGTCGTTTCACGTAGTGCTCAAAAAAGCTTCTATTGTTACGAATGAATATATGGTACATATAAAAATTCAATTTTCTCGGAGGATCATCCTGAAACAGCCCTTTTGCATAATTATTCAGTAAAATTTACAATTACACTTTGATTATACTTATTGGGCATCTTCAATATAAAATGCACAAAGAAAATGTTTTATAATGATTCACTTACTCAACTGAATAGTAGAATATAAGATTTAGTCCATCGAAGCCTTCGCTGCGAATGACGTAAGAGAAGATATTTCGTTGGCGCTGCAATCGGTGGGTAATTGATTAAACTCTACCTCCTCGCCGTGTTCGGAACGCACGGGATCTGCAGGCCAACGTTTATGACTAGGAGCATATAAGATCACCATTGCGCAAATGTACACATTCCACATTCCAAACACCCCCGTGTACATGGCAGAAGCATCCATTGACGTTCCTGTTACGTCCTCATCTAACTGGTCATCCCATTTATGCTGCCCGTTATTCGCCTATAAATATAAAGCGGAATTAGAAAATCGAATTCATTCCAATACACTCATTGGCGTATTTTAGAAGTAAGACAAAATCACGGAAGAACATAATTCCAGAATTTAGTTAGATAGTCCTCAATCCCTAGGAATTGGTTGGAAACAGCATGTCAAGCCGATCTTTCTTGAGCTAACTCCTTCATTTCCTTATATCCTAACATCCCTTCTACCGTACCTTCTATAACTAATTGCATAATACCCCATGTCTACACACAGAGAAAGGATTACTTGTATTAAGCTAATTACTTTGATCAGCGTAAATAATTACTGTTATATACGCAAGAAAATATTTTCTTGATTCAAATATATTCTGCTTCATATTCTAAATCTGCTTTTCTTCTAAGATAGCTATATCATCAGCGAACCTCAACATATTATACAGTCCATCTCCCTGAAATTTCACGCTTACAACTTTAACCTTATTTTTTGCATCTTTTACAAGTAGATTAAGTAATAACGACGAAAGTGTACCTCTATGCCCGACTTCCTTTTCTATTCCCGCTACCTCTTCTACACCCTCAATTCCAACTAAAGCAGTTTGATATTTATGTAGATTGAAAATAATTCTCCTATCCTTATAATTTATTCCCGTTTCTTTTAATATTCTAAACATTATGTCCCAATCTACATTATGGAATGCATTTAATAAATTTACGAAAGCTATGTAAGTTGTCTTTCCTATTCTCATTCTGTTTCTACTACCCTTCTTAGCGTTAATATATAGCCTCCCTCGACCTCGTCCTTCTGTTTTTCCTAAAACCAAACTGATCTTCTGTTAGCCTTTCTTCTACTTTATATTCGAACCTTTATATCGATAATGCATGTGATTAATAGAGTAGATTAATGGTCCAATAGTTCTCACACAAATTTCCTACCTTCTTCGGCATTGTCACTGCTCACTTTCTAGTTTTCTCCACTTTCTAGCTCCTCCATTTCCTGCTTACCTCTATATAATTCTTCGAGATACTCCTTCCATCTCCTAGCTTTGTCCTTATTTTCTGTGAGCTCCTTACCTTGCTTATCACATATAACGTTGCCCTTTGGCTTTACTTTAGAAAAATAAGACTTAATTTTCCTGTAGCCCAAATCTACCTTACCTCTTTTCATATCTTCCTCAATATCCTCACATTTTTCTTTTATCCATTCTTCTTTCGCTAATTTACATTTCCTATTAATTAAATTCCTTAGTTCTCTATATCTGCTCTGTTCTGTTTCTGTGTTAAAAATTTTGACTTTCCTTCTTCCTGTATCATATTAACTATTTCTTCAGTTGTCCATTCCTTTCTACCTGCTCTTTACTTCGTGCCTAATACTTCATTCTGCTGTAGTTATCCCATCCCTAATTTCCCTCCATTCGCTATCTACGTTATCCCTAGATGTCCCATCCGCTACGGTTTCTACTTTCTCTTTATACCTTTCCCTTACATCGCCAAAAATTAGCCGATGTAGAGGCAACATATAGCAGAACAAAATAAATACCATATCAAATTATTATAAAAATAATAATTAAAAATAAAATAATTATATATTATATATTTTTATAAATTTAATAAAATAAATTATAAAAAGATAATCGAAGCAAGGTAGATATAAAGTGTAGGATAGCACAGGGTAGGAAGGCATTCGTAGAAAAAGAACAGATTTTAAGATCAAATATTGACTTGGGTATTAGAAAAAGATTACTGAAGGTATATGTTTGGAGTGTAGCACTGTACGGGTGTGAGGCGTGGACTATAGGAAAGGAAGAGAAGCGTAGATTACAAGCATTCGAAATGTGGTGTTATAGGAGGATGATGAGGATTGGTTGGGAAGATAAAGTAACAAATGAAGCTGTACTAAAGTTAGTAGGGGAGAAGAGAAGTATTTGGAGAGTGTTACAGCGTAGGAGAGACAGATTAGTAGGGCATATTCTTAGGCATGGGGGGATTATGCAATTGATCATAGAAGGTAGAGTGGAGGGAAAGAGAGGGGTAGGTAGGCCTAGATTGGAGTATGTGAGTCAGATAGTTGAAGACGTTGAGATGAATAGCTATAGGGAGATGAAGGGATTAGCTCAGGATAGATCGGCATGGCGTGCTGTTTCCAACCAATCTTTAGGATTGCGGACTCTTTAACTAACTATCAAATTATTTAAAAATATGCAGTATAATACGTACTTAAAATATTTTAATACGAACATTTTAAACTGCAAGAGACTTGAGAAGCTTACAGAAATGATAAATGTAAGTAAATTTCGGAGAGTAACATGTTCCATAAAAATTTTAAATGGACTAACAACAATCTTCTGAAACATAGACTTTATAGTTTTTTGATGATAAACATAAAATGGAGGACTCCTTTTTTTCTGAGACACTATATATGGGCCATATCTTATTTTCATGTACATTTTCAACTGAATTACCTGGCTGAGAATAAAAGAAATGATAGTGATCGCTGCGCACACGAGAGTGGCCAACATTAGGAAGTTGAACCGGTATATGATGCCCTCATAGTGTAATCTGCGCGCAGACGACATACTGGGCAGTACGGCTCGCTTGATGCTGATATTCTGAAAGACACGCCATACCATGTAGCAGAGGAAAGCGAAGTACAACGTTGCAGAGATGCCCGCCAGGATGATGAAAGAAATAGCCAGGTTTGTACCCACGGCCGTCACCCAGATTGAGTAAAAAGGATTCCGCAGCTGTACGCCACGCTCACATAAGTCAAATATCAATAAAGATGAACAACCGACCACAATAGCGCTCAGATGTTTCCAGTACATACGCAAGGTGCTTTTAAAACCTAGGAAAAAAACAGAATGAATAGTTAGTTATATAAGTAATGAATAAGATCAGATAAAAACTAAAAATATATACTACTATCAGCTTAAGATAACAAGTAGTAACCATATGCCAAAGGAATTCAGGCCTGTTGCTATATACCGTAAGCATTTTTGAGAAATAGAAATGAAACGATATTTGAAGTCAAAAAATATGTATAATTATTTTGCCACTTCGGGGATGGCATACGGAATATTTGAGGTGTCATTACAGCCAACAAAATATATTGAATTTTTATACTTCGTTTACTTATTTATTATGCTGAGATTGAATCTCAACATAAATCAAAATAGCAAATGTGAAATTAAGGGTAAGAAAACTTACTTAGAAAACGGAACTGGAATGCAGTTAGAAGGTAAGGGAAATGAAGGATCAATGGTAGGAGAACATAGAATAGGGAATACGTAATTATAGAAGGTATAGATTAGTAGTTTTGCATGAGAAATAAGCTAGTGGTAGCACATTCTGTAAGTCATAAGTGCAGGAAGTATACTTGGAAAATACCAGGAAATATCTTGAAAACCACTATACTGAGAGACGAATGTAAAAGTTCGTTAGATTCAGTTTTCAATTACGAAAATATTCTCTATTTACAAGTTTACTGTAAAATGATCAACGGAGCGAATATTTGAACAAGTTTAATTTAACATGTAAAATTCATGTTTCCAATCCAGTTTTATACCCGGTGTGTATATAACTGTATTGTGTATAACTATAATAAATACATATAGAGGGAGAGAGGTGGAGTGAGAGTGGGGGGGGCAGATTTCACAAACCAATATTTTTGCTGTAACTTGTTATTTTTCGTTAATTGTTAATTTTTATTGTTTTTAAAAGATTTATAGGTCATATTATGTGCCATTTTTTAAGTACTTCTGTCATGTTGACTTATTTATGTAATAGTATATCAATCACGATTCGTGACAGAGGTATTTTATTTAGTTTTATCTTGTGCTACTGAAGATGGGGGCATAGCCTTCAAAATGCCCATCTAGCTACTTAATGCTTTAAGTTACGGTATTTGGGTGACATTCTATATTATAATTTAACACCATAGTGATAATTTTTTTAATAGATTGTCATTGATATACGAATTAAATCAATAAATTACCTACAACGTTCTGATATAGTACCTCTATCCTGAATTAGCATATGTTCCCCCGCAAAGACCAGCCAGAAAGATAATAGCATAGCGTAGAATACACCCTGCCTAATATCGGTGAGAAGCAGTAGATACGGCATCTCGTAGTACAGACTGAGGTACTCCAGCGGTAGATCTAGCACGAGTAAAGTTGCGCCCAAAGAAAGCAACATATACTCCAAGAGCGCGGGAGTGCGCTCCTGGATATGCACGCGACGCCAGAACCAAGCTAGAATAACACTGATGAACGGGAAGAAGAACGTTTTCAGTGACACCCACACCTTGGTGAAGCCGCCGTTCATATAGATGATGTAGAGATCCATGCCCTCTATGCGTCCGCCGAACTATAACGTACAAAGCAATGTTATAAAATAATAGTAGCCTATGAAAACATCACTAACATAACAACTAAAAATATTTATAGGGAATTATATGCTGCACGTACTACATACAAGAACTTGTTCAATTTTGTAATTGCTAGATTATATTTAACCGTAATTGTATCCCATTTAACTCCTAATTAAATTAAGACTTAATTAAGATTATGTAATTTTTTATCTTATTTATATAAAATGCAAGCTTTCGTTACAAGAAATCTTAAAATAATCATAATCATTAGGAAGTTCTCAATCCTAGAGATTGGTCAAAAGCATTAAGTAACTAGATGTACATTTCAAGGGCTATGTCCCCATCTTCAGTAGCACAAGCTAAAACTAAATAAAATACCTCTGTCACGAATCGTGATTGATATACTATTATTATATACTTGTTACGGTATTTGGGTGATATTCGATATTTTTATGAATGACAAATAAATGATATTTTAACCGAAATCAAATTAGTGTTTGCCTCTCACGTTTTATTTAAATTTGGTAAACGATGTTTTAAAGCAATACTCTCATAAAGTATTATATAAAAAAATAGATTCCCATCGCTTAATTATGTCATAGCACTTTATTATAATTAGCAATTTAAAAATTAGGAAACTAGATTTTTAGGATAGAATTTTAAGGATTGTAAATGTTGAGGTAATATTTTGAGATAATACCTGATTCTTATTCCCATCAACAGGTAGTCTAACATTAAGAAGATAGAAATCATGGTGCAGAGAACCCAACTCGAACATAGGCAAAATAGAACAGCTGGCTGGGTGGCCTTCTTCAGCGTTAGTGGGTGATGTACAATCCATCGTGCGTCGCTCTAATGAAATGGCATACATTCGCCACACTGGGTCATATCGGTTGCTATACGCTAAGCTCACATTCAATGTCAATTCCACTATCGGCATAATTTTACTATCTCCTATTTGTTGAACCATTACCTAAATAAACATCGAAATAAACATTAATGTGTACTACAAACACTAGTATAATGGACTGGACGCGAATGACAATAGTCATATCTAAGGACGGATTGGGGCATTCGTGTACAGTGTAGTCCCCCAGGATTTCCTGCAAAATCTAGTAAGTGGATAGCTAAAAGTATTTTCACTTATACAGGATATTCCATTTCTTAGATGTGCAGTTCAGCGACATTATTTAAAATGGAACGTTTAAGTTTAAGTTTTTACTTTATTTAAGTGTTACTCTATTCACCTAGAATTTAGCTTTACGGCAATGTTACAATTTGTAGTTACGAATATTAGTTTTTCAGAAAATAATTTACGAAAAATATGGCTATATATTTATAATAGATGTACACTTTCACCGTTATTATTTAATCTATATATAGAAGATGCAATAAACAAAGTAAAAGAAGAGTATAGTGTAGGTGTGAATGTACAGGGAGAGAAAATATATATGCTGAGATTCGCCGACGATATAGCTATATTGGAAGAAAGCGAAAAGAATTTAGAAAGGGTATTGAATGGTATGCCGGCAGTATTGACTAGGGATTTTAACATGAAAATAAATATAGGTAAAACTAAAGTGATGAGGTGTGACAAAAAGGAATGCAGTAGAAAAATGAGGATCACAATAGGAGATAATAGAATCGAAGAAGTGTCAGATTTTTGTTATTTAGGCAGTAGAATCACAAAAGATAATCGAAGCAAGGTAGATATAAAGTGTAGGATAGCACAGGGTAGGAAGGCATTCGTAGAAAAAGAACAGATTTTAAGATCAAATATTGACTTGGGTATTAGAAAAAGATTACTGAAGGTATATGTTTGGAGTGTAGCACTGTACGGGTGTGAGGCGTGGACTATAGGAAAGGAAGAGAAGCGTAGATTAGAAGCACTTGAAATGTGGTGTTATAGGAGGATGATGAGGATTGGTTGGGAAGATAAAGTAACAAATGAAGCTGTACTAGAGTTAGTAGGGGAGAAGAGAAGTATTTGGAGAGTGTTACAGCGTAGGAGAGACAGATTAGTAGGGCATATTCTTAGGCATGGGGGGATTATGCAATTGATCATAGAAGGTAGAGTGGAGGGAAAGAGAGGGGTAGGTAGGCCTAAATTGGAGTATGTGAGTCAGATAGTTGAAGACGTTGAGATGAATAGCTATAGGGAGATGAAGGGATTAGCTCAGGATAGATCGGCATGGCGTGCTGTTTCCAACCAATCTTTAGGATTGCGGACTCTTTAACTAAATGGCTATATATATATATATATATATATATATATATATATATCATTATATATATATATATATATATTCATTAGTTCTCAATCATATATATCAATAAAATATATATCAATAAAATCATCGATATGCTCACAAATTGTAAATACAATGCAGGGGTGCTGTATATGTCGTTATTTATTTTTAAAACTGCAAATTTGAACAGAATTTAAACAGATAGCATTTATGCTATCCAATAAGAATCTACGCATATTCTTATTGAATAGCATAAATGTGACGCGAAATACACAGCGCATATCAGAGTTAATTAGGTTGCATATTTAGTTAGTTTTTCTATATTAATAATTATATTATAATACATCCAGTGGCGGTTCCTTATGCAGGCCGCAGGGCCGCGCACCCCTCCTGAACATTGAGCGCATCACCGTAGATGTATAATTGTATTGCGATATTTTATCTTGGCATTATTTTTCCTAAAAGATAAAGCTTGCGCCGCGATAACAATCAACACAACGTTCGTTGTGGCGTTCGTTGTGGTATTCGTTGCAAGTCACAGTATCAATGCTGTATCTGTCTGTATCTATTGTTCGCATGGTATAGATATAACGCTACTATACTAACTATAGATATACTAACGTACTGGGTGCCGCTGCTTGATCAGCGCCACCCAGTACAGGTTAAATGGATATACACTCATCTCACTCTATTGCAAGCAATCGGTGAGAGCGACCGTATGCCGTATATCTTCTATTTCTTCGGTTCGATACTTGCTTATTGTCTAATATATGTCACAGATTCCCAGCGGCTACTATTGTCAGTACAAGTTATATATATATATATATATATATATATATATATACACAGTACATATGCAATGAGATGAGTGCATCATAGAGTGCAGGCGACCGATCTATTGGATGTCGCGCTTCTTTAACGGCTTAGAGAAGTTCAGAGAGAAGAGAGTAGTATGTATATATATATATACAGTAAGTATATATATATGTATATAAATTGATATAGAATAGTCAGATTAGACAGTATCATTTGTTCTGTGTATGATTTTGCCACGTGTTTCTCCAAGAATATATTTAATAGAAATAATTTAATTAAAATAAATATTGTTAGTTCTTTATTGAAAGTAGAGTTTTGTAGACTTTCTCTTGTGGACAAAGTAAAAATTAAATAATTAGGTAGGCCATTGCCTGATTTAAATTTATCTCAAACTTGTGGAAAGAGTGCTCAAAACCGGATATTTACGCGGCGTTTTACAAGAGACATTTACAAAAAAAATTATAACACAGATGAAGGACAGATTCTCATAACGTGGCCATCTATAAGCCGCTGAGTTATTTAACACGAAATCGATGCCAACATTTTCTAAACAAGTTCCAGTGGACCTTTTGAAAGCCCGTGTGTCATGCATATCCATTTTTGAATAAAACCAGATTAAAAACAGAATTAGAAGCCATTTACTCGTGTCCGGATTTTTATCAAATAATTGGAGCCACAAAATGTGAAACTTTCCCGGAAACTATGAAAATACTTAAAATTATTTTAACAACCCCGATGACCACTGCTGAATCAGAGCGTTGTTTTTCAACACTTAAAAGAATCAAGACTTTTTTGCGAAATGCTATGGGCAATGATCGTTTAAACGCGTTGGCGATGATGTGTATTAATAAAAATGTGGTGCGAGATATTTACAATTTTAACGAAAATATTTTGGAAAAGTTTATATCAATGAAAGATAGAAGAGTGAAATTCATTTTCAAGAAATGATTGAATTTAATCATTTTGCATCCATTTTAGGTCAGATTTCTCACTATTATATTATTTTTTAAGAAATGCGCCCCCCCAGATTGAAATGGCACTAGAGCCGCCACTGAATACATCAATAATTTTTTTTTGCAAATATCGCCATTGATTCTGTTTTATACAACAATACTCATTACTTCATTATATTAATACTTATATCTTACATACGAATAACAAGCGTTAAATACCGTATTTTTCGGACGATAAGACGCACCCCCAAATTTACGAGACGATTTTTTGAATTTTTTTTAAGGACTCATAACGACTTGTAAAGATTCGTATTTTAATGTTACCTTCGGACCATAAGACCCAATTTTAAATCGATTTTTCTATGTAAAATATGGTCCGAAAAATACGGTACCTTACTAAAATTATGTGATAAATTATATATAACTCAGACAAATAAAAAGAAACAAGTTTTTTTAAGCCTGTACGTAATTTCATAATACTAAAGTTAAAAACCAAACTAGCCAAGCGCATATTACGTCATAAATTAATACCTGAAGAATGCCGACTAAATTTTGTTGCCATCGCGAAAAATCTTTGGTACTATGAGGCATCCTCATCGCAAAGACCAGATTTTCTGCCTTTAATCCACCAACTTTTTGAATGTTCAAATCGGTTTCTTCGCATTCCTTTGGAACGAACCAGCGATCTGGATTCGGATTGCTGGGATCGCGATCAACGCAAACCGTGCCAATGAATTCCTGGGTACCTGCTGGTGGAGGTGCCTGTGCCAAATGACCAATTGAGAATCCCCCTATTAACATTAGTAGAAATGCGCCAACCAAAACGGAAAGTTTACGGCCGCTTAAATTTTCTAATATTGTTCCCGACATGATTATGCTTCTAATAAATCTTTGTGATATTATATTGCTTTCGTAGTCCTATAATGTTACTCTCTGCGTTTTAAAATATTTTGAGTCACAAAGCACAGATGCACGCCATTTACAAACAATAACAATGAACACTAAAACGATGATTGGAGGCGTAAAGACGATGCAAATTCACTGGAATGAAAATCTAATTGTTACCGGTAGATTCTAGATCAGGGGTGGCCAACCCAAATGATCTTTCGGGCCACTTTGGAAATGCATCATAACTCCGCGGGCCACTTATAAAATTATAAATCCCCATATTAGATTTAGATACACTATAGACATTTTTTTGAGTGATATAATTTAATATATATATATATAATTTAATTTAATTTAATTATTCTGCGAACTCATAACTGTAAACTCATGGATAAAACAGGCAATATCTGTCATATATTCGCAAGAATATTTTTTAAAAATCAGTTATTTTTTTCTCATAATTTCGACAGTTCATTTTTGAATATATGGATGCATAAATAATGTATTTTTTTAATACATTGGTTTTCACTACTTTGGCCATTATAAAATAAATTTATTTTGTAAATGTGTGATGAATCTCGCGGGCCGAAAAAATGTTCAAGGCGGGCCACATGCGGCCCGCGTTCTTCGGATTGGCCACCCCTGTGCTAGATCCTACACAAATGAATTATAATGCTATAGCCGCAGCATCCAAGCCTAGGACTAGTGGAAGTTAGATACATTTGTTTCGATATTCGGATTCGATATTCGGATTTTCATATTTCATAATTTGCACAAAAACAGCTCAATGTTAAATTATTAATTAAAGTATAATTAAATACCCTAGCACCCCAATTTTTATAAATGTTATAAATAGTAGACTACTTTAATAGATAGAATACTCCACTTTGCCAATAATTATTGTAATCACGAGATAATGTCTTTTAAAGATATCACTTTTTAACATTTTTCAAAAATTATTTAAACAAAAAGTACAATATGTTACACCACAGATTTTTTATATTTTGTTATTAAAGGTGTGCTCTATAAGTGGGTATATCAGCTTTGCCCCATTATACTTTTTGTTTAAATAATTGCGTTATTTCCGTATATATGGTCCCATATTAAAGGGTGTGTTCGATGTTCTGTAGCGCCACTCGTACGGGGCTGTCGAAAATTTTAATTCTTTTGTCGATTAGCATCAAAATTATCGAAAAAGTACAGAGGTATATTCCTGTCGATTTTCATCAAAATTATCAAAAAATTATCGAAAAAGAAGAGAGGTACATACCTGTCCATTTTCATCAAAATTATCATTTCCTATTAGAAAATGTCCCATTCAATCATTTTTTCACGTTTAATAAAAATTTATAATATTAGCATGGACAGTCCATATAAAAATGTTTCTAAATGCTGACTTTGAAATTGAACACGCAATTAACATCGCGTATTAATTTACAGTTGCTGATCGTGTTGGTATCGCCATCTACATATTTTAATATTAGATGTGTGTGCGACAACGACGATAAACACACACACAGATTACACACTTTTTATTCTCGACGAACGCGGCGAGGAATTCAAGTCTAACTACATGGTTACGTGAATGCAATCCCATCTTTGCATATGCTATTTTATATGGGCAGTTTCAATGGCACCTTGAACGGTAAGTTGAAGCGACGAATATAAACTCGAAAAAGTTGATTGCGTTGGTTGAAGCGAGACTTTCGCCGTTTTCTGAGAAAGTTCTCGCTCTAGTGGAGTATTTGTTATCAAGAAACGCGTTTTTATTATCGGAATTTTATCTATACAGTAGTACACCTACTGCCAAGAATATGGCAAAGCAGACATAAATGTATAGTTTAAAAACTGAAAAAAGTAAATACAATTATTGACCGATTGTTTGAGGACGCTATTGTGTATTTATTTTGTAATTCATAAATCCAACATAATTTGCTATAAAATATTTGACAAAATTCAAAATAAAATATTTAAGAAAATTAAAATATAAAAAATGTATGTAAAAATAAATTATATAGATATATATAGGAGCGCCAGATCTCGCCTAGAATAATTTTAAGTCAGACACTTTAAGCCACAATTATTGACTATTTCTTTGACTCGATTGTACATGACAAATGGCCGCTATGCCTTTGATTATGATATACAAGTCTATGTGAATGTAGATGAAAATTAGTCATTCTTAATTTTCAATTTCCGACCAATTTAGCAAATATACTTAAATTTTGAACAAAATGGGCAAAATAGACATAATCGCTTTAATATAACACCAAAATCATTGCAATCTGTCGAGCCGTTCCGCAGAATTTTTTTTATACGGGTAAATGGTAAACTTTTGTAGTAAGCATGGAAATAATGATTTTTATCTTTAAGCGGGACAAATTACCGAAAATCGGGATTGTCCCGCTAAAAGCGGGACGTTGGTCACTTTACTTATTTGTGTTATTAATTTTATTAATAAAATTTTATATAAAATAAAATAAGCAAAAATCTGTTCATCTGAGGTAAGCTGTTCATCAAAATTATCGAAAAATTATCGAAAAAGAGCACGAGGTCGATTTTCATCAAAATTATCGAAAAAATATCGAAAAAAAACAGAGGTCGATTTTCATCAAAATTATCGAAAAATTATCGAAAAAGAACAGGTGTATATATATAGTCTATAAATCTATATATAGTGTATACACACACACACACACAAAATAGTATATCAATCACGATTCGTGACAGAGGTATTTTATTTAGTTTTTATCTTGTGCTACTGAAGATGGGGGCATAGCCTTCGAAATGTACATCTAGCTACTTAATGCTCTAAGTAGCGGTATTTTGGTGATACTCTATAGTATTATTTAACATCGTAGTGACAATTTTTTAAATATATAAGTTGTATTCATATTTGATAAATGGAGAATGTGGGTTTTGAAACTAGATTCCTCAATTGTATACACTGAAAACAGAATAGGCATTGTGATTGATGCAAACAAAATGTTCCAGAAGTTGAATACTGTAACTCAAAGCATTTATAAAACATACGTGTTTTTCGAAGGCCAAGCCCGTATTTTCAGTAACATAACAATGAGACAAATTAGATACCTTTGCCTCTCACAAGTTGCTATAAAATTTATATTCATATTTTATAAAATATTAAATACAACGGATGCTAATTACCCAACGGACAACAAATTTTACCCATGACTATTGCATATAGCATATATCACGACATTAAGCATTACCGAAGGAGCACTACAAATACAAACTTGTGCACACGATATTCACCTCTCCAATAAAAATCAACTAAAGAATTCTGACATGCCTTATAAAACTAGTTAACTTGTTTATAAGATTTTCGATATAGCCTAGTTGTAGCTTCCATCTCGAAACTTTTCTATTCAGTATGTTTTGTATAATGATCCAAATTTGGATCATATCTATTTTATGTATTGAAAAGATGGCATTTTTTTGTTTTATTGAATGTTTAATTAAACCATTTTTTTCCTTTCGTTTTGAGCTGTACCAAAGACTGCAAAAAAGTTCAAATAGTATTTTGTACTTGTTTCAATGCGCAAAATAGGCTTAATCAAATTTGAATCTATTTGAATCTAAATCATCTTTACCTCTAAACTGACGATATGTATGTTATGAATAAATGGGTTATTTCAGGTATAAAAATAAGATTTTAAATGTGGAGAAGATATATTTTACCTGTTTAAAATATCGAACAACTACTACGATCACGTAATACAAAATGTAATTCATCTTATTTTGTCGAGAAATAGTTACAAAGGTCAAGCTTTAAACTAAAAAAATATATTTAATGCAACGGTGTTCTGTGTCGCTAATCAATTACGGATATTTCCTCCTTAATAAAGAATTCTACGATTTCTTCTTCAACATTCTTCGTGTCACCATCCAATTCGTCCGTATCGATATCTAAATGAACACATATTTGTTAAAGAAAGCAAAAAAAAAAACTAAGACTATATGCTTAATTTACAAAAAACGAACCGATGTTGTATTTATTTTAGTTTTTAATAGGATATTCTTTAATGAATGCAAGAAAGTAGAGCAGAGAATATTTGTATGCATATGAAGATTTAGTAACGAACTGTTAGGTACGTGGTACAAAACAATACAAAACTGCACAGAAATAAAACTAATCAATCTGAGTATATTTAACCTGTAGAGAAATAAATATTAAAGAAACAAAGAAATGAATTTGTTTACATCTTGAACAAAACTATGGGCAATCGTCTACTTTCAAGAATAGTAAGTTCCGTAAAAGGTATAAGATTATAATGGTCGCATAAAAAAAAATTGATCCTTGATTGAAAATGCAACTGTTAACCCAAACTAGTTTGTTAACTCTCTGCACAAGTAATATCAAAGAAATATGAGAAGTAATAAAAGAATAAAATGAACACTTACTGTTGCGTAGAGCGAGTCGTCGCTGCTTCTGTTCATTATACTCAGCAATACGTTTCAACCGGAACGAACTGAATCTATCCATGAGACCCTTGCGCTTTTCAATGAGCTCTTTGCTTGCTCTCGTAACACGCGTCCGATCCTGAAAATCGAATTGAGCATAATACTTCTTGAGATTTTTCTTGATATCTTTCTGTTCCTTTTGGCTCAACAGCGATGAAGGTCGAGGACGCCACAATAACTGAGCGAACTTCTCCTGGTTAACACGTTTCAATATCTTGCCTTGGAACGACCATATCCAATAACCTAAATATATTATCTGATTTAGCCTGTTCCATTTCTAAGATTTGTCGGATGTTTATCAAGCTAAAAAAATCTATAACACTACTATAAAAAGATTAATCAAATTTAGCCTATTGTAAAATAAAATAAAATAGTGTCCTTGTATTCTTACTATGGTATATTAAAAATAAAGCGATGGAACGTATAAATTTTTAATAATTTTTTATAATTTGGAAAATATTTTATCGACATTCAACAAAATTTACTTCCATTATTTCTATATTTAGTTGTTCTGATTTTCAATACGTATATCTCGTATTTAAAGATACACAAAAATAATAATCACATTGATATTCCCTGAGCGTATAACTAATACTATAAATTGTAAATAATATTAGTAAATTATCAGGGATTTACTGGACATTTTATTACACCTAAGAATAATAGGAGAAAACAATAATTTGATTCCACAGATCGCGTGTAACTTACCCGTATCTACTTTAGTCTTCCATATGGATACTCCAGTGACAACATATCTGCCCGTGGGATCCCATTCTACATCGGACATTTGAAAATGATCGGTAGTGTTCATTATCAACCATTCATTCGTATCGACAAACTCCAAAGATCCACCACCATTAGCACCAACGCCCGCCAATACAATGTACTGACCCATAGGTGACCAAAATAACAAGTTGCAAGCTCTGGAATATGAAAAATGAATTCATTTAAAAGTCAACTAAATTAAAATGGATTTAAAATTAAATTGAAAGAGACACTTTTGCACGATTAAGTATGTAAGATATTTAGTTTAAATATTAGAGAATTAAGCAATACTGTTGTCATTGAAAAGTACGGAAACTAGAATTGCTTTACCGTGATTGTAATAATCACAAAAATAAATCATTTTTCTCCTCTAATTCTAAGCAGATTTTAGGAGACACTTTAAGTGATTTTAATAATTATCACTACTGTGTTAGATAACAGTATAGTATATCACCCAAATACCGTAACTTAAAGCATTAAGTAACTATATGTGCATTTCGAAGGCATTTATTTATTTTATTTAGTTTTTATCTTCTGCTACTGAAAATGGGGGCATAGCCTTCGAAATGCACATCTAGCTACTTAATGCTTTAAGTTACGGTATTTGGGTGATATTCTATACTATTATTTAACACCGTAGTGATAATTTTTAAAATTGTATTATAACAAATTCTTAACTTAATATTATATAATATTATGATATTCGTGTATGCCAACCGTTTTACTCGTGTTTTGTAAATATATTTCGCGATTTTGTCTAATATATTATTAAATCACTTTAAGGGTTCAATTATCCCTTAAATACTTCTGTAATATTATTATTTCTGTTAACAAGATCAAATATATGGTAGATTAAGAGAACAAATTTTTAAATTCACCCTTTAGTTGGATGTTGATGGTTTTGTACTACGACTTAGTTAAACAGTCCGCAATCCTAAAGATTGGTTGGAAACAGCACGCCATGCCGATCTATCCTGAGCTAATCCCTTCATCTCTCTATAGCTATTCATCTCAACGTCTTCAGCTATCTGACTCACATACTCCAATCTAGGCCTACCTACCCCTCTCTTTCCCTCCACTCTACCTTCTATGATCAATTGCATAATCCCCCCATGCCTAAGAATATGCCCTACTAATCTGTCTCTCCTACGCTGTAACACTCTCCAGATACTTCTCTTCTCCCCTACTAACTCTAGTACAGCTTCATTTGTTACTTTATCTTCGTAACCAATCCTCATCATCCTCCTATAACACCACATTTCTAATGCTTGTAATCTACGCTTCTCTTCCTTTCCTATAGTCCACGCCTCACACCCGTACAGTGCTACACTCCAAACATATACCTTCAGTAATCTTTTTCTAATACCCAAGTCAATATTTGATCTTAAAATCTGTTCTTTTTCTACGAATGCCTTCCTACCCTGTGCTATCCTACACTTTATACTACGACTACTAACATATTATATTTAAGATATCTGCAGAGTATGAACAGAATTACGGAATCATTCGCTATCTTAAAATTATCTTCGCCACTTAATGTTTGGTAGCTATTTGCGATTTCATCGACAAGCACCATTATAGTCCCACATTTAACAATCTCTCAGTTTTTATGTTGAATATGTTAGTATATATTCAACATTCGAATTTTAAAGTATATGTGCATATTTATACCACCACTTGATTATGTGAGGATTTTGTTTGAAAATCTTTTCAATTCAAGTTTACCCTTACTAAAACAAGCATAAGCTTACGACCGTGTTGACTAAGTGTGCATATTACAACTGTTCCCAAACTAGACGAAAAAACAAAACGGCTCACTTTTATTTTCCAAAACGGAACATAAAATCCTTAGAGTGGTATTGAATTCTGGTATTAACCTTAAAATTTTATACTTAACTATAAATGTAGTATAGCATTATTATAGCATATTTCCGTTTATTATACCAAAATAGTTATTACTTTATTTTAGGTTTAATACTGAATAATGAGAAATACAAAATGTTTTCGTTAATTAAATTTCCCTGCCTCCAATTATAAATAATCAAGGTATTAAAGTATCTCGTATATCTCATATACACTAATCTTTTTAAGCATATCGCTATTTTTTTATCGTTATTTACTTGGTAGCTTAGTATAACTATATAGACATAGTAAGGAATATATATCGGACAACGCTGTTCTGTAACCATATGGTCGGAAATTAACCGTTTCTTGTTTTGCCAATAGTTTCTGCTATTGTACTTCAGAAGCACTACCAATCAATCATGATTATAGTGCATAAGAGATTGATGTAAGAGAAAGAAGCGTATATATTAATATAGATATGCATGAATGAGGCAGTTATTCCTATATCATTATATATCTGTGTATTTACTTAATCAATGGTATTAGAAAAACAACTTACTTCTTTTCAAACCTCTTCTGTAGAAGAGGTGCTTGTCCGATTCGTACTCCGTAGAAGCTAACATTGATGTTAGTTTCCCCATGGATGATGGCAAACTTTGATCCAATGGGTTCCCACGCGAATGATTGGATGGGTTCCTTCAATTCAACAGAATCGACAGGAATCTGCTTTTCTCGCATGTGGAATATTTCAAAATTGTAATACATTCCAGTATATTTTGTTTCATTTTTCTCCTTTCGAATCTTCTGATATCTATTAAATCAAAACTGTGCGAATAATTTATGCAAAAAAGTGATCTAAATATAAATATATAATATAGAATATCACCCAAATATAAATATAAATGATTCAAATTTGCTAGTTGTTGTGTTTTCCAAGTTGCATACCTTATTTAAAAGGCTATTCAATGTAATGGAAAACTCAATACTATTCCCTGAGCGTATAACTAGCATTACAAATTTTCATAATACCAGCAAAAAATCGGGGAATGCATTTTATTATATATTAAAAAACCAAATGAAGATTCTGTATAATTTTCATTTAATTTTGAATGTTATACCATATTGTTATACCATTTGAATGTTACACACTTTGTGGCGCATTGTATGGATATTATATTTTATATATATATACTAATATTGCTTATTCATCATCAATTATAAATAGAACAATGTCCTAATAAATCCTGTACTAACTTAGAAACAACATGCCATGCACACTTGTCCTTAGCTAACTTTTTCACTTCCTAGTTATTCATCCTAATGTTTTGCACTATCTGATATACGTATTGTAATTTGGCTTTACCCCTTCATTACCTTCTACAACTATGCCCTCGTGTCTAAGACTATAACGTACTCAACTACGCCGTAATCCTTTCCAATTGCTTCACTTTTTATTTATCAAATTTTAGAACGTCTTAATTTTTCACTCCATCTATTCACCCAACTTCGTCATCACATTTCAAAAGCTTCTATACGTTTCTCTTTTTTTGCTGTTGTACACACCTCATATTCGTACAATGCTACACACGGCATACTATACACTCAATAATCTTTTCGATGTACATTACGTTAATTTTTGATCTCAAAATCTGCTCCTTTTCTACGAATGCCTTCCTATCCTGTGCTATCCTACATTTCTCATCTAGCATATTATGATTATCATTTGCAATTCTATCTACTCGTATTTGCAAAATAACAAAAATCTCATGTTCTAAATTCTCATCTCCTCTAACCTTAATCTTTCCATCTTTTCATATCTCGTCATTTTGGTTCTACTTATATTTATTTTCATTATATATATATGACGGTTATATATCTTACAAAGACATCTATATGTATATAATGCACATTATATAAATTATTATTATTAGTAGTAGTGATACACATTCATGTGTATTCATGTGAATTCATCTTCATTCTAATTAGAGCAGTGTGATGCTTATATAAACTATAAATAATTATCGAATCCTTTTGATATATACCCAAATAATATAAGTGTTTTAGTAGTGTAAATTGTAAAAGCACTAACCGATCTACTTTGACGCACAAGTAATCTCCAGATTTTTGCCAATGGATGTTGCAATCTGCTACGCTGAACAAATTCTTATTGCGAATTTCATTTCGGTTGGGTATTTCCAGCAAGGTAACTCGTGCAGGGAAATCTTTGTCTTCAGCCACCCAGTAAGCGATTATATTATCCGTGGGAGACCAACTAAAGTCTCTAATTCCAATTACCTACAAAACCCTTCGTGGTTTGTTATATGTAAACAATTTTTATACCTCTGTAACTTTTGTAAATTACCATATGGATCATTTCATTTTGTCAACAAATACATGCTCAAATGAGTTAAATACGGAAATAATAATTTTGGTTACAACTGTTTAAATATTATGATAATTAAAAATTCGTTTCGCAAAATCTCTATTATCTCTAAATTCTCAAAGCATGCTCAAAAGATAGATGCTTTTTCGGAATCTTATACGCATTTGAGAAAATATCAAGATATACAAAAGAATTTGTTTAGGACTTTAGTTGCCAATTTACGTTAAAATGTTAATACTGAGAGCTTCAATAAAACTAACATATATTTCTGTTCAATATTGAGTTACTACAATGTTGGATATTACAATTATCTAGTACCTATCTATGCCCGTACCTTAATAGACTTCTTGTCCAATAGACCAAAAGAAGGCGTCTCAAAGACGGAGAGAGAATCGGTGCCCAAACGAGCGAAGTATTTGTCGTCGTGCGACCATCGGAACATTGGCCATGCACTTGGACCATCAGGATTGAATGACCGTTTCTCCATTCCGGTCCGAATGTCCCATATA
Source organism: Leptodirus hochenwartii (assembly GCA_947310635.1). NCBI lineage: Eukaryota > Metazoa > Arthropoda > Insecta > Coleoptera > Leiodidae > Leptodirus > Leptodirus hochenwartii. Next base: position 13,296,397 of record OX371180.1, on the reverse strand, counting down.
ACAATACGCTTTTGTTCTGGGTGCTGCAAGTCCACCTTCAAAAGAGTAGAATTTTGTTGATTTTTTCTATAACTACATAAGCTATATCACTTTTCCTTCATTCACACAAAATGCGCTTCTAGTGTAACAATAAACGAAAGAAAAATAGATTTCTTTAAATAAATACGCGCAAATTGTTTGAACATCTAACCGCAGCGTTATCAAGAGATTTTTACCTGGGATGAGTACGTTACTAAATATTTCTCACATGGAGAGAAATCGATGAATTGAACTGAATTGTGCATGAATTTCTTGTACTGGGTGAATTGTTTGCCCGCCCATAGTGCAATTCCTTGCTTGTGAAACGTCGCAAAAAATGTGCCGAGCGGCGACCATTTCACATAGGTTTGCGTCCATGCTAAACGGTCTTCCAATATTGTCAAATCTGGTTGTGTGTTCTAAAATCAAACATGCAAAATATATATTTAAGAGAATTAAATACATCATAATAAATCATAATAAATATTATTTGTAGTGTAAGATAGTAAAAATTTATAATCAATATAATAAAGAACGTAGCCTTTTAAAATAAAATATATACACGCAATAGATAAAGAAAATTGCAGATGAATTGGCTCAATGATCTAGTTACCCACTTCACTATCCTTAAGCTGTAAGTTTGAATCCCTGTCACCATATAAAATTTATCAACTCCTTCTATACGTGTCATGCAAAGTGGATCACATAAGTCCTGTTGTTGCTTTATCAAAAATTGATAATTATAATACAATGACTGGACTACCAAATACATATGGGTTTGATACTTTTGTTGAGTTGTAAAATTTTGTTTTCCATGTTTATATTTTCTCAAGGCAGGTTGACTTTTGTTTATATAGAAATATAATTCTTTCAGTAAATTCAGTGTTTTTTTCTTTCGTTTTTTCGTTTTTTTCTTCAACCCGGCAAATTGACTGATTTGGTAGAATTAGGTATACGTAAAATGTTGGTAGTTCTAGTGTTAATCTATAATTGAGAAACTTGTGCACTATGGAAAACTCTTAAGTATTAGGTACGCTGTTTTGTACGAGCCTGAAATGGAAGAAGGATGTATATTCGCGCAAATACTTCCACGATGCCAATTAAAATGAAAGATAAAAGACAGATAGTGGACAAACATTATTGTCCGTCAAGTAGATTTTAGTAAGGAAAACTAGATGCTGGATCGACAACGACATACGACACTCTTATTAAAGCAAAAATTGGGTCTTTCAGAAATTATTACCAAAATTTGGTTTCAACGTTAGTAAATGATTTATTAAAACATATATACTTCAACAATTTCTTTATAAAAGATTAGTTACCTGCCATATTTGCACCGATTGTCCAGGTCCGTTTACCACGCAAAATTGGTCGAATGCGTCTGGTTCAAGGAGATAATAGTGCAGATCACCTTGGCCCTGGTACGGTTGCGGTTCTGGAGGCTCCCATTCCTCCGGTATTGTCGCGTACTTGGCGAAGTCCGTGAAAAAATTGACCAGCAACGTGTGCTGCTTATCGAGCTTGTAGTTTGTCAGTTTCACTGCTTCTGCGGCGTGCAAAGGTGAACCGTATTCGAGGAAGATGTACCCTGCATTTATAATTAAATTATTTTATACAATCGCTCTGGGTGTAAGTTACAAATATCTTTTATTAGAATTATTGATAGCAGTAAGTTTAAGTTTATAAATACTATAAACATAAAGAATTGTAAAGTAACCAGGCATCAATGGTCATAAAACTATGATTTTCCATTGGGGAGAGCCGCGTTGTTCCTTCTTATCAACGATCATGGGACAGCTGATTAAAATTGAAACTATCTATTGGAATGGTCTTACTCCCTAATCTTTGCAGGGTGGATATCTAATATGCACATACATTACTAACTTTTACTTCAAGAACTGAAAATAATTTTGTCCAGTCAAAATGAAAATATATTTTACTTCGATGCGTCTGTTTGGTACAGGCCGCATAAATTGTTATATTTTATACTCCCATTAAAAACTAATAAAGAGAAATTTCAATCTACTTTTATTATACATTGCTTAATAAGAGTTAACATCAATTTAACTGACACTGATTTTAAACAAGTTTTCTTTTACGCTCACCTTTCGTTTGACCAGTTTCATCCACTGGGTAATACTCTTTGAGTATATTTCCATATTTTCCGAAGATTTTATTCACAACATTCTTCAATTTTTCTAAACGGTCTTGGCCGACTTGCGGTACTCCATCTACTACAACAATACTTTCTACACCATCCGTTTCTTTCGGTTTTTCGCGCAGCAAATCGGTCAACAACTCTAAAAAAGTATATGTAAATGAAATAAACTGAACGGTAGTAGTATGTACTATGCCATGTATGTTGTGTTGCTCAAATGATATGGAATATAACCTATTTTATTAATAATCATATGGAATGTTGTAAATTATAGAAATTTGAAGAGCTACCGTCATAGCCAAATACAAACAAAAAATTCGAAAGTGCAGCTTTACTATAATCAAATTAAATATAAATCAAAATAGTTTTTAAGCTTATCGACATATATTACATGCGGCTTTGATGAATAATTGAACCTTAATTTATAGTTCATACCAGAATCGGATATATCATCTACATATCCTTCAGGGTCGCTATAGTTTCCCTCTTCATCTGTTGATGAGGAATCATGATCGTATTTAGTAATATCACTATTTTGGGCACTTTTTTCGTCCACCTTCTTTTTCGCCATTTTAACACGCGTGGCCCAAACGCGAACGTGCGCTAGAAAGAGAAACGTGCAAAGTTGTATACGATGTTTAACGAAGTTAACCGATTAGACATCGCCAGACTGTTGAAATAAACTAAATCTTTTATACAAATTGTTTTTCTCTTATTTAAAATTGCGAATAATATCAATACTAAATTATACGATTATTAAATATAATGAATGAAAATTTTCTATATTACAGATTATATATCAATTCTAATTATTGTAGTTTTTTAAGAATAGGCTTATTTGAATAGGTTACTTATTATATGGAACTGTATAAGAAGTCACATGTGTTCAACTATTATTAAATTTATAATACTCACTTCTTTCTTTTTCTATAATTAATTTTTTATGGGGGGATTATGCAATTGATCATAGAAGGTAGAGTGGAGGGAAAGAGAGGGGTAGGTAGGCCTAGATTGGAGTATGTGAGTCAGATAGTTGAAGACGTTGAGATGAATAGCTATAGGGAGATGAAGGGATTAGCTCAGGATAGATCGGCATGGCGTGCTGTTTCCAACCAATCTTTAGGATTGCGGACTCTCTAACTAACTAATTTTTTAAATAAGCAAGTTAAATTTTTTTACTTTATATATTAGTCTAGGAATAATTATAATTCAATAACAATGGCATAAGTTGCTATTTTAACTTATGTTCAACTTACTATTGTTAATATAAGATTTTATTTGGAGTGTTTTTATAATCTGGAAGAGTTTTTATGAAAGGTCATCCAAGAGCATTGACTCTGACCTATCATAGAATTATGATGACAAATGTATTCATTTAAAATAATATCTAAATTAAAGATAATTCACTTTTCAACATAGATATTGAAATTTATAAATTTATAAATAAATATTGAACCAAGTACCACCAGATCCGGCAAAATTAATGTTGATGCTTTCTATCGTTTTTTATTTTATTTTATTTTATTCCGCATATGTATTTAAGATCTTATGACTTAAAATAAAATACAACAAAATACCCAGATTAAACTTATTTCTATATATTTGACAATAATTTTGAATATGAAAAAAATTGTAAATAAAAAATGCCATTTCAATTCAAGTTTTTAATCCAACTGTTAGATTGATTTTTTTGTGAATTGCCCTTTGAAATGCAACATGTGATCTATTTTTAAGATATTCTATTTTCCTTCATACAGAAGCAAGTGCAACATTAATTTTCTTGGGAGTGAACTCAGTGGTTATAGTCTACATATATGTATGTACAGCTACTTGTATATATATTTAAATAGGTACAATATATAAGGCAAATGGGTTCATATAGTTGAACCTGTGGTAACTGAACCAGCTTCAGAAAATCGTTAATTTTTCCAGATTGTTGTCGGTCTCAGAAAAATCAATATTTACATAAAATTGCATTCCTCTATATGTTCCTGCATGTTTCTTTACATAATTTTGATGTAATATTTTATTGTTAAAGTTATGTGTAAATTTAATGCGCTATATATTTTATTAATAATTCATTGATAGCACATAGACTAATTTATCTACCCACCGATATATTTTCATCTTTTTATGTTATATATAAATTAATAAAGTATGGAGAATTTAAACATGTTTACAAGTTAGAATATGTACTAACATATTAAAATGAACACACAAAGACAATAGCAATACGCACTATAATCCTACTACTTCTATTACAATACCCAAAACAAATATATTTTCCATTATTTTCATTTTTCAATGTAAAATGCAAAACCAATCTCTAAAAAATATATTTAAATTGTAACGTATATATCCAACTGAAAGATATAGCATCCTGACAAATTACTAAACTTGAAAGATATTTACAGCATTCAAATATTTTTTTTTGATTCATCAAGTCATCACAAAGAATAACCATAGTCAATTAATATTTTTTAAAGTATCGCATTGCAGCACAATATGCAAAAACAATATTACTCTTCCATCCATAAATAATAATTTAGGCAAATGTAGTATTTATTGCGATGGCGTGAAAATGTAATATAACAAGATCCCAAGTTGAATTAAAGAAGGAATAACTATATTCAATTAGAATTTTAAAATGTAGGTTTAACTAACGAGCTACCTTGAAATCGTTATATTTGTTTAATATTTTTTATTATTGTTATATGTATTCAAGGGCAGAAGGGTTTGTTCACGTCTAGATGTGTGTGAAATTTTATATATGTAATTATGTATATACGTATTTACTTATACAGCATATATTTGCAAAGAATCGAGCGTAAAATTGCAAGTTCTCACTATCCTGAAAAATGAGGGAGTAATTAAATTATATACAATGAGTTATATCACCGCGCCATGATAAAATCCGTAATAAGGTTATTGAACTTTAGTAACTTATTTTGAACAGTAAATAGAACCTTTTACAATGCGTTTGTTAAGCAAGTATGCAGTGGCGGTTCCTTATGTAGGCCGCAGGGCCGCGCGTCCCTCCTGTACATTGAGCGCATCACCGTAGATATATAATTGTATTGCGATATTTTATCTCGGCATTATTTTTCCTAAAAGGTAAAGTTTGCGCCGCGATAACAATCAACACAACGTTCGTTGTGGCGTTCGTTGTTGTATCCGTTTCAAGTCACAGTATCGCTGCTGTATCTGTCTATATCTATCGTTCGCATATCGCTAATTTGGTGCCGCTGCGTGATCAGCGCCACCCAGTACAGGTTAAATGAATATACACTCATCTCACTCTATTGCAAGCAATCGGTGAGAGCGACCGTTTGCAGTATATCTTCTATTTCTTCGTTTCGAACCTTGCTTCATTGTCTAATATATGTTACAGATTCCCAGCGGCTATCCATTGCCAGCACAGCTACATACATATATACAGTACATATGCAATAAGTGCAGGCAATGAGATGAGTGTATCATAGAGTGCAGGCGACCGATGTATTGGATGTCGCGCTTCTTTAACTGCTTAGAGAAGTTCAGAGAGAAGAGAGAGTAGTATATGGTATATATATACAGAGAGTATATATATATATATGTATATAAATTGATATAGAATAGCCAGATTAGACAGTATCATTTGTTCTGTGTATGATTTTGCCACGTGTTTCTCCAAGAATATATTTAATAAAAATGAATAGTGTTAGTTCTTTATTGAAAATAGAATTTTGTAGACTTTCTCTTGTGGACAAAGTAAAAATTAAAGAATTAGGTAGGCCATTGCCTGATTTAAATTTATCGCAAACTTGTGCAAGGAGTGCTCAAAACCGAACATTTACGCGGCGTTTTACAAGAGACATTTACAAAAAATATATAACACAGATGAAGGACAGATTCTCATATCGTGGCCATTTACAAGTCGCTGAGTTATTTAACACGAAATTGATGCCAACATTTTATAAACAATTTCCAGTGGACCTTTTGGAAACCGTGTGTCATGCATATCCATTTTTGAATAAAACCAGATTAAAAACAGAATTAGAAGTCATTTACTCGCGTCCGGATTTTTATCAAATAATTGGAGCCACAAATTTTATTTCATTATTGCTACAAAATAATCTCAGTAAAACTTTCCCGGAAACTATAAAAATACTTAAAATTATTTTAACAACCCCGATGACCACTACTGAATCAGAGCGTTGTTTTTCAACTCTTAAAAGAATCAAAACTTTTTTGCGAAATGCTATGGGTAATGATCGTTTAAACGCGTTGGCAATGGATGTGTATTAATAAAAATGTGGTGCGAGATATTTACAATCTTAACGAAAAAGTTTTGGAAAAGTTTATATCAATGAAAGATAGAAGAGTGGAATTCACTTTAAAGAAATGATTGAATTTAATCATTTTGCATCCATTTTAGGTAAGATTTCTCACTATTGTTATTTTTTAAGAAATGCGCCCCCCAGATTGAAATGGCAAGAGCCGCCACTGCAAGTTTGTAGTTTCAAGCGGAATATTATTTCCTCGATATTTAAACCAAGTATATTTTGTTAACATAACAAATGCTATCAAACTATAAAACCCTGAAATAGAATAGTTAAATAATTATTGTACGACAGCACTTGCATAATATACAAATATATGTATTAGAAGAATCTGGTAAAGAAACAGTTTTATGTTATTAATAAATAATAATATTTTTTATTATTGCAGTAATGAATACGTATTTTAAACTGATCTTTAACAATATAAACTTTATAGCGTTCGTTCTGCCCCTTTGACTGACGGGAGAAGAATAAAATGTGCTTATATATGTATTATTAATAGGGATATTTTATACAACGAAATATTGCTAAAAATCTCGTTTTTACGAAGTGCATTTATATCAAAGTGCAGTAATATCAAAGAAAGTAATTCATTGATATCGTCACTAGAATTAATTTTTAATAATTACCAGATTACTTTCTTTTACAATGTAACAGAATAGTCTATATGCAGAAAAATGGATACATTTGTCCACAATGTCCACACTTAGTTGTAGAGGATATTAGGAACATATGGGAAATGTGGGAAGCCTGTTACTATAGAGCAATTCGCGATTCCGCTAAAGCTTAGTAATTGTATCCCAACTAAGAATGGTACCAAGTACAGAGGATAGGTGGAGCTGAGCTACGGTCAACATCCAAGCACTGACCTAGCGGGACGTTGCTTAACTCTTGTTATAGACGCTCAATGCATTACCCACACAAGCCACTCGACGTTTATATGGTATTGTTAGTGAAATAATTAGATAAGTCATTTTGTCCTTTGTCCATAAAGAAGCTTAAGCCTATGCTAACAAGTTCGCTTATTAAATAAGGTGGCAATATCTACAACTCTTCTCCCCTCAAGTATAGTGATCTCTTTCACCAACGTTGATTCGTCCACATTTTCCATATGAGTTGCAATCGGTAGTATAATATCCAGATCAGTGAATGACGGCAAAGTATCATTTGATAAATCATCAACTGTTCTTTGGAAACACAAATCTCGTATCAGCCATCAGCGATGCCATGTAAATGTCGTCATCTTGCATTATTGGTGGTGGAAAGGTTGTTATTGGAATGACACTAGTTTGAGTTGAATCGCACACAGCAACTCGGAGAACAGCTTCAAGATTCTTTTTAATTCAAGACGGAGTCAATCTGAAAATAGTTATAATTAAATTATTAGCTATAAATTCAATGTCAACCGCAAATTATAAGTTGTAATGACAATACTAAACTATTCCGTATTTACTAAAATCAGTACTTACAACTTCATTTCTTCATCATACTTTTTCTTCTGTATGGACCAGTGGCGGTTTCTTTCGAGGCCGCACGGCCGCGCGCCCCCCCTGAACATTGAGCGCATCACCGTAGATATATAATTGTATTGCGATATTTTATCTTGGCATTATTTTTCCTAAGAGATAAAGCTTGCGTCGCAATAGCACTCAACACGGTGTGACAGCTAGCAAGTGAGTTAAATTCATATGCACTCATCCTATCTATTGCAAGCGGTAGAGTGAGAGCGACCGTATGCAGTATATCATCTGTTTCTTTGGTTCGCGTATCGTATGAGCTGCAAACAAACTAGCGGCCCGCGATGCTATGGCAACGTGACGTCACGCTGCTTCTACAGCTAAGAATATATCGTTGTTTTAAGCTATTCCGGGCCGCGATTCTTTAGCGTCCCAACAGAGAAGCCTAGTCTAGTATACAGGAAAATTGATATAGAATAGCCAGATAAGACAGTTGCATTGTTCTGTGTAGTTACATATGTACGATATTGCCACGTGTTTCTCCAAGAATATATTTAATAGAAATAATTTAATACAAATAAATAGTGTTAGTTCTTTAATGAAATAGAGTTTTCTAGACTTTCTCTTGAGGAGAAAGTAAAAATTAAAGTATTAGGTAGGCCATTGCCTGATTTAAATTTATCACAAACTTGTGCAAAGAGTGTTTATATCAATGAAAGATAGAAGAGCGGAATACCACTTTCAAGAAATGATTGAATTTAATCATTTTGCATCCATTTTACAAGGTACAACTCAATAATGATTTATGTTTGCAAAGATATTCCTTATATTACAACTTATCTACCAAAAATAGTTAGTATAAGTACAAGGTAATTCGCAATTAATGGGTTTTTATTAAGGTAATGTTTTTTACATTTCTAATTACTCAGGTAGGAGATTAGGAAGATACTTAATACCTGTACTTATTAGCTGTTTCAATGTACATATTAATGAAATAATGCATTTTTGAATATATAATTAAGGGATATTAAAGATATTAAATGGTAAATGATTGTGGGCGTTATTTCCTTTTTAATATCACAAATTAATTTGAGGACTATACTTGATAATGTTCGTAAGAACAAAACTATAGTCATCAAAAAATAATTTTGTGTTAATAAAAATGAAATAGCCGAATTTCTAACGAATTTTCTAACTTGTAAAAATATAATATTAAAAAGTATAAGCAGAGTACTAATAAAAAGAGGACTGGAAGAACATAATATATATTATCTGAATTTCGGGCGGGATTTGATATATTTAGCTAAACACATTTTCGAAGAAATATATCTTTATTTCAATTAAATTCACAATATTGCATCGCATGCAAAATTTACCTGCTAATGCGGGGGTTTATTCTTCGTGCGCTTGAACAGCAGTTTCATGGTAAAATAGAGAATAAATAAAGATATTAATTACATAGATGCTAGGAGAAGGTGCTTCTTAATAGTTCATCATTGAACCACCAGACGACATTAGAAGATATGCTTAAAACAATCAAAGTTATCAATAATTTTACCAAGAATCTATAAGACCAATTTCGATGCAATTTTAAATTTACTATTTTGAATGTGTGAATATGATAAATTTGATGGATTTTTATTCATTCATCCCAAAATATGCATTTTTGCAATGCTGGGGTTATTTATTTCACATATGACCATGTCAACATACTCAGTTGCTAAAACATTGTGCCAAATTTTATAATTTTTGATACATTAGGGACTTGTTAACATACGGAACAGCTATAGCAATTTTACTTCATTATAGTGTTAGTCATTGCCAAAATATCGAATGTTGTATACGCTAATGTATTGTTCTTGTATTTGTTAAGTGTGTGAGAATGTTTAGAAGAAGCGTGTTCCGGTTTGGGGACTGTATAATAGTATCTATATAGTAAATAGTAGTGTAAGCAACATATGAAACAGTTTTTGTTATATGGTGCGCCTGGTCAAGTCCAGCAAGTTACCGCGGCACCTGGGCCAGTGCACCGCGAACATACCTTCTACATGAAGCGGCCATCGAGCACCTCTAGTTCTCATATACTTACATAGGTAGGTATTTATTACCGGTGCGCATACAATGGTGCTGCATCAAATCATGCTAACAACATATATGCGAGTTTAGCTGATTTTCCTTTTACGACTTAGTAATGCCGCTCGTTCTCCGCGACTTGTGGATTGTGGAACTCGCGAGTGATTTTGTTTGTTGCTGTACGAGTAGCACCTCCAGCACCAAGCCATAGGCTACTAGATGGGCGTGTACCTTGTCCGATGTTGTTTATAATTCGGATCGACCAAAAAAAACAATTAATTGCCTCTTTCGCTAAATTTTGAAATTATTGGGCCTGAAAGTATAAACTCTTGTGTTGGTGTGATCTGTGAAAATCTTTCGGTATCGCGTTTTATTTTTATTTTGGATGTAATATAAGAGGATTTGAAATTCTTATCCAAAAAAGTGGTAAGTTTCATTCATCCAAGTAACAGATATTAATTGAGAGCTGCAGATTCAATCATTGCGTGAATTAAATTAAATTAATTGATAATTGCTTAGTTAATACAGTTACTCACTCTATCCTTGAAGTGAACTTTTTTTATTTTAAATAATACCTAATTTTAAAATGCTCCACGAGATCCCGTAGAAGTTAGCATTTCAAAAACTAATTATACAAAAACAGTAGCTTTTATGTTCAGTTCATTGCATAATTTATTAAACTGTTGCCGATTAAGATTTACTCTCTGTTCCATAACGTTTCTACAGAATTATATGTTGTAAAATAACGCGTTTATATTATGCCGTCAAGGTTAGTAATTATGGGTATTATATGTTTTGCTATTATGTTATTGTTTAATGTGAATTTCGATATGACTAACTAATGTTAGGTATGTGGTATTAATACCATGTTTAATAAATCCATTTTTTTTTAAATAAAAATCTTAACTTTATCAACTTGCATTCAAAACAAAACTGTACGCTGATTATTCTACGTTTTCAATTTTTTCAAATTGATACCTTTTCTCAACGTGGACTGTTTACTATAAAATGACCCACATTATTCTCTTAACATTTAGTCGTAAAGAAGCAATAGATTTTTCTTCAATTAAGCTTGGTTTATACGAGTGTTTTATTCACCATACTGCACGCTATTGTTAAAAAAAATTTAAGACACCTATAATTCCAGGAATTAATTTTAAAAAGAAGAATCAAAATAGTGGTATGTGACTTGTAACTTGATTGTGAAACTACCAATAAAATAGAAATACTTTTGCTAATATTTAATTAAAATTCAATTCTATACAGAATTAATTCAAACTTCCAGTAAATTAATAATATGTAAAATCTCATACCTATTAAGACTACAATATAAAATGTTTAATATGTTCTGCCTATATAATCTCGTATATAAAAGAGAAAGTATGAACCATACACATTAAGGATACTCAACTTTTTGAAAGTCGTGGGTCAGTTTGAAAATTTGATCAATTTAAATTTCCATTGCAATTGAGATGCAATGAGGCGAAAGAACACAAAGTTAAATTTTGTGGAATGCTAATCCAACGAAAGAATCCCATGGCAATGATTTGGCTAGATATTAAGATGATTTTTTAGAGCTAAACTTCCGTATGTTTAAGGTTCTATATATTATTAAAAATATACTTAATTAAAATTACTAAAAACTAATTAATTAATTTATTTATTTATGATCCAAACATCAATAGGACCGAGGTCCTCATTACAGGTACAACTGTAATAATGACCTTATTCAAATTATTTTACTATATAAAAGTTAAATTAAATTAAATTAAATATGAATGAAAAACATTTAGATTCACAAAGAATCGTTCAAATCTATCGATTATAGAAATAAGCGTTTTTTTAAATTGAAAGTTACATATAAATATATTACACTGTTTTGGTAAATAATATAATAATTATTGATATAAAAACTACGTCTAGATTGTTGCACCAAAACGTAACAAAGTCATTGGTTGAGACATTGGGACATTGGTTGAGCATCCCTGATATACATCATGCAGTTTCATTCGTTAAGTAAGAGCATTTCTGTTTATCTCTCTACATTAACGATGGCAAACTGTAGGTCCCTTTGAGGACCTAGTTCGTAGTTCATAGTTCATTTCAATGTACCGTTCACGAACTATAGGTCGTGAACTACTAACATCTTTTTAAAATGAACTAGTTCACGACCTATATGAAATACATGCACATACTGAAAATAATCTGTTTCTTTCTCAATTTAAAAATATTAAATAGTAAAAAATAAATAAATTGAAATATTACAATACTTATTTTGAATTAAGAACGAGGAAGAATAAACAACAATGTTTATAATTTATACAAAACATATATATAAGGAAATATAATTTCGTTCCGTTTCCACCAACACACTTTATCACATAAATGTTTGTACTGCTATTGGCACTGTATATGTAATGTATACTATACTGCATCGTTTACGAGCCGTTGTGATTCATGAACGGTTTAGTACACGACGGGTTCAGGACCTAGTACAAGTACATCAATACGTACTGAAAAAACGAAACTGAAATATATATATTATTGTTTCATTACGATGCTATTATAGTGACTTAAATAAAAATATTTATTATTTTTATCTTGTGCTACTGAAGTTGGGGGCATCGCTTTCGAAATGCGCATATAGCTATTAAATGCTTTGAGTTACGGTAGTTGGGTGATATATTATACAAGGCAGGTAAGGTATTGACGCATTCGGACAGAATTAGCCATGTTAATTACTCAAAGATTTCAAAATTGAAAAGTTTCCTTGTCGTCTTCTACTTTGAGATTCTGCCAAAAACTAATACGCCGTTGGAAAAATTTGCCAAACTGTAAAATATCTAAGTTGGAATATGTGCTAGGGGACAAAATTTACATCACTGCACTATTTTTATTAAAAAAATTTCTTGACTTAGAAATTACAAAACACTTCTGCAGTTAAAAATGAAAATTTTATACTTTTTGATATACGAGTATATTACATTGAATATTTTGTGAAGAGATAAATGGTAAATTAATGATTGACTAAATGAAATACATAAGGAACCAAAGTCCACCTGTAGTGAAAATACACTAAAATAGTTTATCAACAGGTGCTACCAACCGCCTCTTTAATAATCTTTTCCTAATACCTAAGCCAATGTTAGACCTTAAATTTGTTCTTATTCTTTGCTTCCTATCCTGCATAATCCTTTATTCCATGAATAGATTACTTTGATTATCCTTTATAATTCTACTTCCTAAATTACAAATCGTATTCTTCACATATTTCATCATGTCGTATTCTACTCTTCCTCTTTCGCTTGTTTTCGTTCTTTTTACACTTCATGTATTTCTTTCACTTATATTATTAATGTACTTCCTGTTCCAAATTCTACCATACTTGCTCTAAGATACCTGTCATATCCCTTTCTGTTCGTTTGTTTTTCACCCTTGCACTATATACATTTTAAATCTTATTTATCACATCAATATAATAAATATGTTAATTAAATAACAAAGGCGAAAGTATATATACCTGCCTAATTTCTTCCTATATTTACCTGCTCTTCTTCATCTTCTTTTGCTTCAATCCTAAACTAACTAGAGCGGTTTGATGTTTATGCAAATTATAAAAAATTCTCTATTCTAACAATATGTACCCATTATATGGGGTTTATTTCCTGAATTATTTATGGAAATAGTATATGGTCATCGGAAGCGCAGATTTTCACCTTCATCTAAAAATAGTCATGACGAGTTTTGTAAATTTCTATGTATTCATTTATTATTAATATAAATCGTGATAATCCTTGTCCTTGGAAAGCTCATTATTAAACCAACGAATTCGGTTGGCACGATACTTTCCATAATTCTGTAATCTAAGCATTGACAGTATTGATAAGGACAAAAATTATTACTATTTTAACCAAAGCCAGCATTCCTTAATCTGGAAAGATTTTTTTTAAAGGTAGGATAGAAAACCTATATTCAAAAGAGCTAGTTCATCATTATTATAGGATTATTTAAAGATTTATTAAAGGGTCATTATTAAAGGATTATTAAAGGATAAAGGACGATTAATTACCTACAATATTCTTAATTGGCTTATTTGTGCTACTGAAGATGGGGCATAGCCCTTGAAATGTACATCTAGCTACTTAATGCTTGTTACGGTATTTTGGTGATATTCTATATTATAATTTAACACTGGAGTGATAATTTTTAAAAAGTTAAATTAATGTTGACCGGGATCTATACAATACACAAATGTCCCCCTATTAATGCGTTATGGTAATTAATACTAACTCTATAGAGTTAGTAATCACTGGTCATCAGTGGCGGCTCGTGACATTTCAATCAGGGGGGGGGCGCATTTCTTAAAAAATAACATAATGGTGAGAAACCTTACCTAAAATGGATGCAAAATGATTAAATTCAATCATTTCTTGAAAGTGAATTCCACTCTTCATTGATATAAACTTTTCCAAAACTTTTTCGTTAAGATTGTAAATATCTCGCACCACATTTTTATTAATACACATCCATCGCCAACGCGTTTAAACGATCATTACCAATAGTATTTCGCAAAAAAGTCTTGATTCTTTTAAGTGTTGAAAAACAATGCTTTGATTCAGCAATGGTCATCGGGGTTGTTAAAATAATTTTAAGTATTTTTATAGTTTCCGGGGAAGTTTCACTGAGATTATTTTGTAGCAATAATGAAAGAAAATTTGTGGCTCCAATTATTTGATAAAAATCTGGACGCGAGTAAATTACTTCTAATTCTGTTTTTAATCTCGTTTTATTCAAAAATGGATATGCATGACACACGGTTTCCAAAAGGTCCACTGGAAATTGTTTAGAAAATGTTGGCATCGATTTCGTGTTAAATAGCTCAGCAGCTTGTAGATGGCCACGATATGAGAATCTGTCCTTCATCTGTGTTATAATTTTTTTTGTAAATGTCTGTTGTAAAACGGCGCGTAAGTGTTCGGTTATGTGCACTCATTGCACAAGTTTGCGAATTTGCACAGATTTGCAATGGCCTACCTAATTCTTTAATTTTTACTTTTTCCTAGAGAGAAAGTCTACAAAACTCAATTTTCAATAAAGAACTAACACTATTCATTTTTATTAAATTATTTCTATTAAATATATTCTTGGAGAAACACGTGGCAAAATCGTACATACGCAGAACAATGCAACTGTCTTATCTGGCTATTCTATATCAATTTTCGTATATACTACAATAGGCTTCTCTGTTCGGACGCTAAAGAATCGCGGCCTGGAATAGCTTAATACAACGA
Source organism: Leptodirus hochenwartii (assembly GCA_947310635.1). NCBI lineage: Eukaryota > Metazoa > Arthropoda > Insecta > Coleoptera > Leiodidae > Leptodirus > Leptodirus hochenwartii. The sequence continues at coordinate 13,281,078 of OX371180.1, read as the reverse complement.
TATATTCTTAGCTATAGAAGCAGCGTGACGTCACGTTGCCATAGCAACCCAGCCGGCTAGTTTGTATGAGGACAGATGAAACAGTTGATATACTGCATACGGTCACTCTCACTAGATAGGATATATATAGCGCTTCCAATAGATAGGATCAGTGCACAAAATTAGCGATATATCTATACCACGCGAACGATAGATACAGATAGATACAGCATCGGTCGCTGCTGTGACTTGCAACGGATACCACAACGAATGCGACACCGTGTTGTGTTGATTGTTATCGCAGCGTAAGCTTTATCTTTAAGGAAAAATAATGCCAAGATAAAATATCGCAATACAATTGTATATCTACAGTGATGCGCTCAATGTTCAGGAGGGGCGCGCGGCCCTGCGGCCTGCATAAGGAACCGCCACTGCTGGTTATGGTCTTTTAAAGGGAAAGCAAGAGGAAGGCAAAATGGAATTGGAATATTTTCGTATTGATTTTTGTTCTAACAATAAAAACGTTTTGACGACCAGATATTTATCAATTTAATAACAAAACAAACAGTCAGATATATACTTGCTACAATTCGTTTTAATTAATTCGAAGAGAAACTATTGGCAGGTCATACCAGTTCCGGTCAGAGTAAATCTCTGGAAATCGGAGAAAATAGGAATAAAAATTAATACACTTACAAAAATGATTTAAATGTATATCAACTTAATGAAGACACGATGTTTCCTACGAATTCATTATACTCTAAATTTCTGCTATATAATGTAAGTTTTCAGTAATACACGAATTATGAAGGATTTGGCATTAAATATACATATTTAACACAACATTGAAATAGTATAGTCGTAAGCCACATTGTATTTATGCAAGGAATCATTTTGCCTCACCAGTCAGTGGCTGTGTTTAAATAATAAGATTTCTCGAGGGATTTCTCAAATAACCTTTTTGAATAATACGCCACTGCTGTCGGATAGTATGAATGATAGTGTGATTGACCAAATACAATAACAGTCGTATTAATATCACAATTTAAGGCTATGATTCAGGTTGTCGTATAATATCACTTTATGCATTTAATTTTTAATTGCCTGCAATTACCTCCAACAAGCAAGCGCAATAACTTGTGCAAGATTATATACATGTGTAGTTAAACCTTATAAATCATTTAAACTATGATAATCAGGACTTATCATATTAGATATCCATAAAACAATATTCCATACTTATACAGTTAGTTTGTAAAATATATGAGAAGGGAGAAGTACCACAGGATTTTCAGCGTAGTAGAATAGTAACAATGCCGAAGAAAATAGGAGCTAATTTGTGTGAGAACTATAGGACCATTAGTCTACTATCACATGCATCGAAGATATTGCTAAAGATTATTTATAGGAGATTAGAAAATAAAGTAGAGGAAAGGCTAGGAGAAGATCAGTTTGGTTTTAGGAAAAACAGAGGGACGAGGGAGGCGATTGTAGCACTAAGAACGGTAGTAGAAAAAAGAAAGAGGGTAGGAAAGGTAACTTGCATAGCTTTTGTAGATTTAGAAAAGGCATTTGATAATGTAGATTGGGACATAATGTTTAGAATTTTAAAAGAAACGGGTATAGATTATAAGGATAGGAGAATAATTTTTAATTTATATAAACACCAAACTGCCTTAGTTAGAATTGAGGGGGAAGAAGAGGTAGCAAAAATAGGGAAGGGAGTTCGGCAGGGATGTACACTTTCACCGTTATTATTTAATCTATATATAGAAGATGCAATAAACAAAGTAAAAGAAGAGTATAGTGTAGGTGTGAATGTACAGGGAGAGAAAATATATATGTTGAGATTCGCCGACGATATAGCTATATTGGAAGAAAGCGAAAAGAATTTAGAAAGGGTATTGAATGGTATGCAGGCAGTATTGACTAGGGATTTTAACATGAAAATAAATATAGGTAAAACTAAAGTGATGAGATGTGACAAAAAGGAATGCAGTAGAAAAATGAGGATCACAATAGGAGATAATAGAATCGAAGAAGTGTCAGATTTTTGTTATTCAGGCAGTAGAATCACAAAAGATAATCGAAGCAAGGTAGATATAAAGTGTAGGATAGCACAGGGTAGGAAGGCATTCGTAGAAAAGGAACAGATTTTAAGATCAAATATTGACTTGGGTATTAGAAAAAGATTACTGAAGGTATATGTTTGGAGTGTAGCACTGTACGGGTGTGAGGCGTGGACTATAGGAAAGGAAGAGAAGCGTAGATTACAAGCATTCGAAATGTGGTGTTATAGGAGGATGATGAGGATTGGTTGGGAAGATAAAGTAACAAATGAAGCTGTACTAGAGTTAGTAGGGGAGAAGAGAAGTATTTGGAGAGTGTTACAGCGTAGGAGAGACAGATTAGTAGGACATATTCTTAGGCATGGGGGGATTATGCAATTGATCATAGAAGGTAGAGTGGAGGGAAAGAGAGGGGTAGGTAGGCCTAGATTGGAGTATGTGAGTTAGATAGTTGAAGACGTTGAGATGAATAGCTATAGGGAGATGAAGGGATTAGCTCAGGATAGATCGGCATGGCGTGCTGTTTCCAACCAATCTTTAGGATTGCGGACTCTTTAACTAACTATACAATTAGAAGTTAGGGGCACCGTGGTGCCGTGATATAGTCGTGAGACTGGCACCGCGGATGTTGTGGGTTCGAATCCCGCTCCCTGGTTCGAATCTCCGCTCCCTGGAAATAAAACCCCTCCCGGACCATGAACGTTCTGAATGTTGCCATTCAGGTGTCCCTTGAATGTGCCATGATTAAGTTCATTTAAATATTTACATGTAATGCTAAGCATGGAGCCATAATATTGGGAGAGCCTTCAGCGCCAATTTTTAAAGAAAAAAAAACGATTAGAAGTTAAAAGTTAAATGAGTAAGGTGTGAATATTATTCTGCTTGCTATGATGTTTTTCCAAATCGTATGTTCCATTCTGTTCTCTTCTTGAAAAAAAAGTGAGCAAATAGTCCACAATTTTTAATAACAATTTTGCACGCGAAAAAATGATTCTATGAAAAATAGAATTCACTTATTAAAAACTTTGTAATTAATGTAAATTGTTAATTCAAATTAACGTGAATCAATAATACAATTTTCGTTCAAATAAACCGCATATTTCTAAGGATAATAGAATTATAATGATAATGTAATTAATATGAAATAAGATGTCCATATATTATGTAGAGACAATATATACTTTATTGTCTTTCTAGTATTGTGTGTAAACTAAAAAGTTTCGATTTTTAGATGTTTTCTATATAAATTTCATAGCACCCAAAATTATTATCCACGCGGAATCATCCTTTACCGTTTTTGAACACTGCAAAGATATTTTTACCCTTTCTCTTTTTAATTATATACCGGTTATGTGTTGCGAAAATAAATTGATTGGTAATATCAAGACGAAATAAGTATAACATTGGGTAGTATATTTATTGATAAAAAATGTACACTTGAATGAATAATAATTAAATTTATAAATACAATTATTTCAATTGTAATGAAATTCAAAAGTAATAAAACATTTCGGTTCATTACTTAGTTTTTTGTGGTTTTGCGCTATATCTTATATATATATATATATATATATATATATATAATGATATATATATATGAGAATGTTTGTATATAATCTCTATATAACCTTAATAACTAGTCAATAATCTGGGATGACTGCTTACAAAAAAGAAAACTGCAAAGTCGTCAATTTTTTAGTAATATATTTTGAGTAATAAATGCAAATTTTTTTTTAAACATCATTAATATTTTTAGATATATATATATTGGAAGAAAGCGAAAAGAATTTAGAAAGGGTATTGAATGGTATGCAGGCAGTATTGACTAGGGATTTTAACATGAAAATAAATATAGGTAAAACTAAAGTGATGAGGTGTGACAAAAAGGAATGCAGTAGAAAAATGAGGATCTCAATAGGAGATAATAGAATCGAAGAAGTGTCAGATTTTTGTTATTTAGGCAGTAGAATCACAAAAGATAATCGAAGCAAGGTAGATATAAAGTGTAGGATAGCACAGGGTAGGAAGGCATTCGTAGAAAAAGAACAGATTTTAAGATCAAATATTGACTTGGGTATTAGAAAAAGATTACTGAAGGTATATGTTTGGAGTGTAGCACTGTACGGGTGTGAGGCGTGGACTATAGGAAAGGAAGAGAAGCGTAGATTAGAAGCACTTGAAATGTGGTGTTATAGGAGGATGATGAGGATTGGTTGGGAAGATAAAGTAACAAATGAAGCTGTACTAGAGTTAGTAGGGGAGAAGAGAAGTATCTGGAGAGTGTTACAGCGTAGGAGAGACAGATTAGTAGGGCATATTCTTAGGCATGGGGGGATTATGCAATTGATCATAGAAGGTAGAGTGGAGGGAAAGAGAGGGGTAGGTAGGCCTAGATTGGAGTATGTGAGTCAGATAGTTGAAGACGTTGAGATGAATAGCTATAGGGAGATGAAGGGATTAGCTCAGGATAGATCGGCATGGCGTGCTGTTTCCAACCAATCTTTAGGATTGCGGACTCTTTAACTAACTAATATTTTTTTTGTGAAAATGGCCTAAAATTCTTATATATATCATTGTTTTAACAATTAATTAACTTCATAAAACCAAAAATGTATGATATGTATATATATCATTCATTTTCCGCACCATAATTTATAACAAGAAGTCTTATTTCTCTTCATATCAATGCAAATAAGTTATATTGTTCCTCTATATACAGAATCAAAATTTATGCTATAAATATATAAATGTGCGGTTATTTTTTGTAAATTTATTCACTTCCGTACTGAGAAAAAAATTGAAAATAAAAATCATTACTTAATATTTTTAAATGATCACTACGGCGTTAAATAATAGTATAGAATATCACCCAAATACCGTAACTTAAAGCATTAAGTAGCTAGATGTACATTTCGAAGGCTATGCCCCCATCTTCAGTAGCACAAGATAAAAACTAAAACTTCTTCTTAAAATTCAATAAAAGCGCTTAAAAAAAATAATAATCGTCCTGAAATCAGAAATGATATTTCACATCACTTCGTAAAATAATTAATATTTAATATAAACTTGACTTTATCGAATTAGAATCGAAATTTTTACTTTTTATTGAAACTGCATTTTTTGTTTTTGTTTTTGAACCGAACTCAATGTAAATGTAAGAAATTGTAATCTATAAAAAACGTATTCGATGTTAAGAATTATGTGTTAAATGTTGTAATAATATCTGATACATAAATAATTATTGCAAGGTTATCATTGCATAATCCTCATTTCATAAATTTATATTATCTTTCCCATCGATGATTTATTTAGCCGTGGAAAAAGTTGTAGGAGAAACTCATTGAATACAGATTAAAATTAAAAGGTTATTGCATAGCCCCTTGAATTCTATGGATTCAATTAATTATCTAAAAAAAACTATATAACTTAATATAATCGAACTCACTTCTTTATAGCTATTTATAGAAGACGAGAATAAATTTTATTTGTGTATAAGTAAAATTAGGTTCAGAATTACGCCTACATTTTTCAATGAAGCAATTATTACGACACGCAGGGAATCTTGTAACAACAAACGTATTTTTACTAATATATTTTTATCCACATTATTGGCATATCGGTGGGACGGGGGGGGGGACGAGGGTGCTTGGAGCAGGTTAACCTAACTCATTGAGTTGGTTAACTTATACTTATACCAATTAATACTAACTATATATATATAGATAAATATAAATATAAATATAAAATACCTCTGTAACTATACGTTATTTATTTTTATCTTATTATTTAGTTTTTATCTTATGCTATTGAAGATAGGGGCATCGCCCTCGAAATGCGCATATAGCTATTAAATGCTTTTAGTTACGGTCTTTGGGTGATATACCAGGATAATCTATAATATGACCTATAAATCTTTTAAACCAATACAAATTAACAATTAACGAAAATATTGGTTTGTGAAATCTAAAATAACCAAAAATAAATAAATAAATAAAATTAAAATTAATTTAAAAATTTAAATGAAAATAGTTCTTATTAAATAAATTAAATAGACAAGATGAAATTGGGACAAAATTTTTATTTCAGCATCCAAAATCATTTTCGGCAATTTGATTGTTAGTATGTCATACATAAGTAATGTACTGTTAAATAATTGTATAGAATATCACCCAAATACCGTAACTCAAAGCATTGAATAGCTAGATGCGCATTTCGAAGGCTATGGCCCCACATTCAGTAGCACAAAGATAAAAACTATATAAAATACCTGTGTCACTAATCGTGATTAGGTATTTTACTGATTGCTAATATTATATTGTTAAATAAATATAGTTTTTTATTTTGTCTTGTTTAGCGTACATTATAATAATTATTTAAATTGAACGTCCTATAATTTTGCTGTTAAGGTGACCATACCGCCAATATATGAATATTTTGAAAAATAGAAAAGTACCCTATAAATCATAGTTTTGGCAAATATATTTTGTTAACGTGCTTATAATAATTTTAGAAAAGTTTTTGTGAAAGGAAAAAATTATTAGAAGGTTAAATAAAATGTTAATTAATTATCAATTAATGGGCTTACATTCGGTTAATAATTGATGAATTTCGATGAAATTTTGCAAAACCATTGTTCATAACAATGCACTGGGTAGAAGATATTTTGATTTTGAAAATTTTTAATTGAGTAATAATTATTACCTAATTTATATGTAACAAAGGCGTATTTTAATTAAATCATTATGAAAAAAAAAATTGACTTTAAAACGAAATAGATTCCGCCCAGCGCAATTTTTCTCAAAAATAAAATAAAAATAAAAATGAAACTGTAAGAATGTGAGCACATTAACTTAAATATTTGAATTTATGATTTGCCTCACAAGTTGCCTATATTAAATAGCTGAAGTGCCTAGATGAAGGAAACGCATTAAGATACCTGGATTATAATGGTAGAATACTGTCCGGTGAAGTTTAACTCGATGTGCTCGCTAAATTTTTGCAGATATAAAGTTCTTTTCTATATATAATTTTATAACTGCATAATACATAGAAAAAAATACCCTCACAATTTATTCAGACTTGGGACTGGCAATCCTATTCAAAACATTTACTGATTGGCGTGTTTATATTTTTGTCTGTGCTGTGTGACTCGTTAAATAATATAATTCAATTAATTTCATATAATTTTATCATTATCATTACAGAAATAGATGATATCCGTATAGGTAACTTGTTTTCGATTCATAATTCGCGTACGCATACGTCTAGGAATTCTTGGAACTGCTAATTAGGGCAGAGCGCAATTTTTCCAAAAATCTATTAACTTGGGAAGCATATTTCTTTCCCAAAATTCGCGATCGCGATTTATTATAATACAGGCAATGCCTAAGTCAGTATATAAAACTAACTCGCGTAATTCCTTATCGCATATATTTAATTGCCCTTGGATTTGATAAAACTAACTATGCCCTTTCTTTAGAATTAATTCACCATTTTCACGATATTCTATACAACGTTTTATGTTCGATTCGGCTTCATCATGAATAATTTTGTCCCTAATTGAATAAAGACATTTGACTTCTATAATAAAGTTATCGCATATCCCATCAGGACTAGCACCAAGGAAAGGGTAGTTTTTACATATAAACAAGCCACATTTCCTTACACTACATTCTTAGACCTCACTACTTTTTTAGACATTTTGATTCAAACGCCTTTTCAAAACAGCATTTGTTTCGTGAATGATAAATGAGTAATATTCTTATTTGTAGTAGATCTTGAGACTAAAAATGCGTAAACTTGCAAAACGATTACAGACGATTTGTTGTGCATTCAGTAGCCAGGTATTAAAACCTACCTGTAAGCTGCGCTTCATAAAAGGTTCGGTAAAATTTGATTTAATATTCAGATAATAGTAAGCTTGTACATCTAGGCACTAGCTCCAAATAATATTTATTCGACCCCAGCGGACTCTGTACGGAATAATTTGGCATAACTCGAGGTTAATTCTGCCTTAAAGCAATAGGACTACTAAAAATATTTATCTCCTCGTTTTTTTTGCTATGGATATATCGATTATTATTGCACTTATTGAATGAAGCAGAGACCATATTTCCTATTCTTCATCTAAATGTTATCAAATGTCAATCAAATTCGAATGAACCTTTAGCGTAAATATTACGCATTATTATGCCGCAAAAATTACAGTCCGTTTGACTTATCTCGATTTTCCAGCTTGATCTGTGAATGACTGTTGTTTTAAATTTGCATATTTTAAATTAAGATATATATTTTTAAGGATATGAACGTATTAAGCTACTACAATGCGACAAATCTAATTATACATAATTCAATATTTTGGACAATTCAAAACATGCATGGTCCCGAAGGAATTTTTCTTTTCCGAAAATATCCCTTCGAGAATAGTATTTGAACCTACAACCTCCGTGGTGCCGGTATAACGACGTTGCCGCGGCACCACGGTGCCCCTACCGTAAAATGTCGTTCTAAATTGTGAATTCACGATAAAAAATATTTTTTATCTCTGAAAATAAATGTATTAACATCAGAGAGCTGGAAACGTCTAAAAACGATCACTTTCAACGAATACAAGCGTTTTTAGACATTTTCGTGCTTCGCGGACGCGCTGTCGATATAATTTAAATAGCAATAACATTAACTGATGTTTCATCCTTGATTCTAATTCTTAGTCATCTTTCAGATAGGTTAGTCTACATAAATATTGGTTTCCTAATAAAGAAACAATTTATTTGCTCGATTTATTGTTTTATATAAATTACTATATTCATCAATTTGAATCATGATCTAGTAACGTAAAAATAATCGTTTACTGTATAATAATAATATATCATGGCATAGCTGATTCATTAACACTTGTGAATCACAGTTTACTCACTGAGTGATTTTTCATTCCATTATTTCATGAATTTCCAATTAGAAGTACAAATAGAAACTAGGGCTACTCGATAGTTACTCGAATCAATACCCCTTTCATACCTGATATGAACTAGTGTGTATCCGAAAAAAAGGATAAATACCCATAATTTTATTTGTTCTTTTGAAAATTGTAAGAAGAAGGAATTGTAGAATTGAAAATAGAATAATGAAGCGAAGCGGGTGTAGACTAGTAGGACTTTGTATATTTGTTGAAAATCATAAATTAGAATACTTACGAAGAATTCTAGAAGATATAGGTATAGATATCAGATATATTACATATTAATCAAAGAGAGGTTTAGAAATTAGATTAAAAGCTTTGCGAGCTACCTTATAGCTACTATTGTTAATGATAATAATTTAGTAGTTCTAAACTCTGAAACGAAATTTAAGAATCTTGCGAAGCAACTGAATCCATTCGTATTGTTGTTATGGTAGGCTAAAATATGATCAAAATCATGGCACGGCACTAATTAAAATCATACATTAACCATTTAAAAAAATATCACTACGGTGTTAAATATTAGTATAGAATATCACCCAAATACCATAACTTAAAGAATTAAGTAGCTAGATGTACATTTCAAAGGCTATGCCTGCATATTCAGTAGCACAAGATAAAAACAAAATAAAATACCTCTGTCACGAATCGTGATTGATATACTATTGATATACTATATCAGGGGCATTTCCTTATACAGGCCACAGGCCGCGCGTCCCTCCTGAACATTGAGCGCATCACCGTAGATATATAATTGTATTGCGATATTTTATCTCGGCATTATTTTTCCTAAAAGATAAAGCTTGCGCCGCGAACATAACACTCAACACGATATGGCAGCTAGCAAGTACGAGTCAAATCTCATCCTATCTGTTGGAAGCGCTAGAGTGAGAGCGACCGTACGTAGTGTAGCATCTGTTTCTATCGTTCGCGCATCGCTATACATATATCGACTAATGTAACACACATTCCAGCGGAAGCCAGCTACCCATACGGGTTAAATGCATTTGCACTCATCTCACTCTATTGCATACACTCTCACGCTAGAGTGTATGTCTTCTATTTCTTCGGTTCGCGTATCGCATATGTCGACTAATGTAACATACATTCCAGCGGCTTGGGATGAGTCATAGCTACGTCATGTCACGCTGCTTCAAAGCTAAGAATATATAGTTGTTTTAAAATATTGATGCCACGATACTTTAGCGCCGAACAGCCATAGAACCATAGCCACAGTTCAAAGAACAGAATAGTCTAGTATATATGTATATAAATTGATATAGAATAGCCAGCTAAGACAGTAGCATTTGTTCTGTGTATGTATGATATGTACGTATGTACGATTTTGCCACGTGTTTCTCCAGGAATATATTTAATAGAAATAATTTAATAAAAATGAATAGTGTTAGTTCTTTATTGTAAATAGAGTTTTGTAGACTTTCTCTTGAGGACAAGTAAAAATTAAAGAATTAGGTATCACAAACTTGTGCAAGGAGTGTTTATATCAATAAAAGATAGAAGAGCGGAATACCACTTTCAAGAAATGGTTGAATTTAATCATTTTGCATGCATTTTAGGTCAGATTTCTCAATATTATGTTATTTTTTAAGAAATTCGCCCCCCCAGATTGAAATGGCACGAGCCGCCACTGTACTATATATATCTTGTGCTACTGAATATGGGGGCATAGACTTCGAAATGTACATCTAGCTACTTAATGCTTTAACTTACGGTATTAAGGTGATATTCTATACCAGGGGTGCCCAGACTTTTTGCAGTAACAGCCCTAGTTACCTACCTGAAAATATTCGGAACCGCACCTAAAGTTCTTGGTATACAAAAAAAATAAAAAATTCTGAATCATAATTTATTTATTTTGACATTTTTTACATATTTATTACATTTTTTTATTTACTCTTTGCTAGTTGAAGGTTTATGAATTTGTAATGTTGAAATTAATTTTTGATAATCAGGTTGACAATTAGAAATTGAACTTCTTATTAATTCTTTTCGATGTTGGTTGGTCAACTGTGAACGGAACTTCGATTTAATCAATTTCATCGTTTAGTACAATGATTCCACATCATATGTCGATCCAAAAATTGACAGTAAAAGTATGCTGCGTTTTTTAAATTGTTGTACTTAATTGTTGGTACACATTTCCAAAATTGATTGATTGATTTTGCCGATTTATGTAACATTTGGAGACCTTGATCTTCTTGCATCTCAATTAATTCTAATTCTCCTGATACCGTTTCAGGAAGATTTAAATAATGTAAAACCATTGTTAATCACATCGATTTCAAATGGATTTAATAAAAATGCAATTGATGGTTTTAATGCTACTATTTTGTTCTGGAAATTGTTCTTCAAAATAGTTCAACAGGTTTTTAAATTTTGTTTGATAGTTTATGATGGCTGCAGGAGGAATATCATATTCTGAAACGGCTTTTTTTAAGCGAGGAAAGTGATTGAATGTCTTTTCTATTATATCCTTTTGGAAAAGTTGTATTTTTCTTTTAAAACTGAAAATGCTCAGACTTAATTCTGAAATATTCTTGTCCTTACCTTGCAATGATAAATTCATTTTTTTTAAATGTTCCATTGTATCGGTTAAGAACATTACGTCATTGATCCATTCTTTATCTTTTAATTGCGGATATGATTGATTTTTTTCATCTAGAAAGTCGATAATAGGTTCCAACAATACTACAAACCTGTTCAATACATTGTACGTTGATAACCACCTCACTATGCAGTACAACGATAAATCATTTATTTGTTCATTTAAATCGAGTTCGGCAATGAAATTTCGAAACTGACGGTGGTTTTTTTCGTTGGTACGAATAAAATTTACGATTTTAATGAGCGGTGTAAAAACGTGATTAAAATTAAAGTGTTTGGCGATAAGATGTTTCCGATGCACAATACAATGGATTGGAATAAAATCCGGAATTATTTCATCTTTTTTCAAAACACCAATTAGTCCTACATTTTTGCCTACCATTACTGCTGCTCCATCAGTGGCCACACTTACTAACTTATCTTTAGGAACATTTTTAAGGGCGCCATCAAAAGCTTCCTTAATATCGACACCACGAGTAATATCTTTTAATGCAATTAAATCTAATAATTCTTCGCGCGTTACTCCATCTTCAAACACGAATCGAATAAAAATTGCTAACTGTGGTTGATCCGTAATATCTGTTGATTCAGATTTACCAAGCGCTAAACTAAATTCTACACAATTTTTTATATCTTTTTGCAATTGAGATAATAAATCTACTGTTATTTCTGTAATTCGGCATTCAACTGTTTGTCGTGAAACTGTAATGTCGCTTATTAATTTTAAAAGTTTTGTATTATTGGGATCCAATGACTTAACTATATCAATAATATTTTTTTTTATAAATTCCCCCTCAGTATATGGTCGTTTTGCTCGCGCGATGTTCCACGCTATTTTAAAACTAACTTCGCTTACGGTTTTAGATTCTTCGGTAAATTATGACATGAAATTGATTTGATTATTAATTGAAGATTTTAACGATTGTTGTTTTTTAATTCGTAACTCAGATTTTGCCGAATATTGAGATGTAAACTCGGTGTGCAATTTTTCATAACGTTTTAAATTTCCTACTTTAAAATTATTCTCTGTTGAATTACAAATTAGTCAGACAGCTTTACCATTTTTCTCTGTAAAAGCGTAGTCTTCTTCCCATTCCTCTTTAAAATTTATTTTTTCGTCGACATCAGTGGCGGTTCCTTATGCAGGCCGCAGGTCTGCGCGCCCCTCCTGAACATTGAGCGTAGATATATAATTGTATTGCGATATTTTATCTCGGCATTATTTTTCCTAAAAGATAAAGCTTGCGCCGCGAACATAACACTCAACACGATATGCCAGCTAGCAAGTACGACTCAAATGCATATGCCCTATCTGTTGGAAGCGCTAGAGTGATAGCGACCGTATGCAGTATATCTTCTGTTTCTTCGGTTCGCTTGTCGCATATATCGACTAATAAGTCACACACAATTCAGCGGACTGGGAAGAGTCATAGCAACGTGACGTCACGCTGCTTGTACAGCTAAGAATATATCGTTGTTTATGCTATGAGGTGTGACAAAAAGGAATGCAGCAGAAAAATGAGGATCACAATAGGAGATAATAGAATCGAAGAAGTGTCAGATTTTTGTTATTTAGGCAGTAGAATCACAAAAGATAATCGAAGCAAGGTAGATATAAAGTGTAGGATAGCACAGGGTAGGAAGGCATTCGTAGAAAAAGAACAGATTTTAAGATCAAATATTGACTTGGGTATTAGAAAAAGATTACTGAAGGTATATGTTTGGAGTGTAGCACTGTACGGGTGTGAGGCGTGGACTATAGGAAAGGAAGAGAAGCGTAGATTAGAAGCACTTGAAATGTGGTGTTATAGGAGGATGATGAGGATTGGTTGGGAAGATAAAGTAACAAATGAAGCTGTACTAGAGTTAGTAGGGGAGAAGAGAAGTATTTGGAGAGTGTTACAGCGTAGGAGAGACAGATTAGTAGGGCATATTCTTAGGCATGGGGGGATTATGCAATTGATCATAGAAGGTAGAGTGGAGGGAAAGAGAGGGGTAGGTAGGCCTAGATTGGAGTATGTGAGTCAGATAGTTGAAGACGTTGAGATGAATAGCTATAGGGAGATGAAGGGATTAGCTCAGGATAGATCGGCATGGCGTGCTGTTTCCAACCAATCTTTAGGATTGCGGACTCTTTAACTAACTATGCTATGAGGCCGTGATTTTTTAGCGCCGAATAGAGAGTATAGGTATACAGGAAAATTGATATAGAATAGCCAGATAAGACAGTTGCATTGTTCTGTGTAGTTACGTATTTACGATTTTGCCACGTGTTTCTCCAAGAATATAATAGAAATAATTTAATAAAAATTAATAGTGTTAGTTCTTTATTGAAAATAGAGTTTTGTACACTTTTTCTTGAGGACAAAGTAAAAATTAAAGAATTAGGTGGGCCATTGCCTTATTTAAACTGATCACAAACTCGTGCAAGGAGTGCACAAAACCGAACATATACGCGGCGTTTTTCAGGAGTCATTTACAAAAAAAATACATGGATATGTGGTTGTGAAGTTTCCAACTTATTGTATTTCTTAACTTATCGATTTCTGACAGTTAAATATTATTAATGGCGCTGCAATTGACCTTTAATTACGGCTACCTGATTTTACTGACCACGTGTAAGTTAATTTTACACTAAATCTAGCAATTCTGTATGTTCTGTGGTCACAATATAACTATAACGGCAAACGATATAAGAAATGCGCGCTTAATCATATTACATAGGTTTCGAAGGTTGAACCGGGTCGAACCGAAGAATGCCGAACTGAACCGAACGAATCATCTTCTGTGGCTCCGGTGTATTTACAAGATACAGAAATTTAAAAAAATAACAAATATTTATTATTTATTAGTTGAGCCACAATTAAGCTCTTGAAGAGCCGTATGCGGCTCGTGAGCCACAATTTGGGCACCGTTGTTCTATACTATACATTAACCACATATTCGCCAACATGATTGGTTGAATGATTTGAAGTGTAATTGAACGCAAGTTTAATTTTTTTAATTTTTTTAATGAAAATATCGCATTTGTATGCATGGGCAACAAGATCAATTGCAACCAGTGGCGGCTCGTGACATTTCAATAGGACGGGGGCCACATTTCTTAAAAAATAACGTAATAGTGAGAAATCTTAACTAAAATGGATGCAAAATGATTAAATTCAATCATTCCTTGAAAGTGAATTCCACTCTTCTATCTTTCATTGATATAAACTTTTCCAAAACTTTTTCGTTAAAATTGTAAATATCTCGCACCACATTTTTATTAATACACATCATCGCCAACGCGTTTAAACGATCATTATCCATAGTATTTCGTAAACAAGTTTTGATTCTTGTAAGTGTTGAAAAATAATGTTCTGATTCAGCAGTGGTCATCGGGGTTGTCAAATTTTAAATATTTTTATAGTTCCCGGGAAAGTTTCACTGAGCTTATTTTGTAGCAATAATGAAAGTAAATTTGTGGCTCCAATTATTTGATAAAAATCCGGACGCGAGTAAATGACTTCTAATTCTGTTTTTAATCTGGTTTTTTTCAAAAATTGATATGCATGACACACGGTTTCCAAAAGTCCACTGGAAATTGTTTAGAAAATGTTAGCATCGATTTCGTGTTAAATAACTCAGCGGCTTGTAAATGGCCACGATATGAGAATCTGTCCTTCATCTGTGTTGTATATATTTTTGTAAATGTCTCTTGTAAAACGCCGCGTATATGTCCGATTTTGTGCACTCCTTGCACAAGTTTGCGATTAATTTAAATCAGGCAATGGTCTACCTAATTCTTTAATTTTTACTTTGTCCACAAGAGAAAGTCTACGAAACTCTATTTTCAATAAAGAACTAGCACTATTCATTTTTATTAAATTATTGCTATTAAATATATTCTTGGAGAAACACGTGGCAAAATCGTACATACGTAACTACACAGAACAATGCAACTGTCTTATCTGGCTATTCTACATCAATTTTCCTGTATACCCATACTCTCTATTCGGCGCTAAAAAATCACGTCCTCATAGCATAAACAACGATATATTCTTAGCTGTACAAGCAGCGTGACGTCACGTTGCTATGACTCATTCCAGTCCGCTGGATTGTGTGTGACTTATTAGTAGATATATTGCGATACGCGAACCGAAGAAACAGAAGACATACTGCATACGGTCGCTCTCACTCTATTGCTTGCGATAGAGTGAGATGAGTGCATATGCATTTAACCCATACTATGTGGCCTGGTTGGCGCTGGAATGTGTACAACATATTAGCGATATAGGTATTGCGAAGATATACTGCATACGGTCGCTCTCATTCTAGCGCTTCCAACAGATAGGACATATGCATTTGATTGGTACTTGCTAGCTGCCATATCGTGTTGAGTCTTATGTTCGCGTCGCAAGCTTTATCTTTTATGAAAAATAATGCCGAGATAAAATATCGTAATACAATTATATATCTACGGCGATGCGCTCAATGTTCAGGAGGAGCGCGCGGCCCTGCGGCCTGCATAAGGACCGCCACTGATTGCAACAGTAAGAAATTTGTGAATCATGCTTTTATGAGTTACGTCTATGAACATTGCAACCATCATCGGTCTTTCTCCCGTGAATTTATATCACGCCATTTGTTTTTGAATGCATTCGAATTTCCTCTAAAGTAAAGTTTTTTTTTTATATAAAAAGTTGCCAAGACGTGAAAACGTGTGTCATATTCACGCTACACCATTAGTTACATAAACTATATTACTTCGAATTTGTAATTTGATGAATCATAATTCTGGATTTGTACGCTGTTTGTATTGCTATCTTGGAAATAAATAATACTGGTAGAAACATTTCATGCTATATGAATGAGATATAATTTGTAATAAATTGAGGATGATGGGCAGATAATTTTTTTTATCTTATATATATAACATTTATTATTTATTTTTTACTTAATTATGTAAAATTATGTAAAATTGTATAAAATAATTATAATGTATTGTATTTAAATGCAATAAATTTATCTCTACGCTAATAAGAAATTCTGAATTTCAAATTGAAGAAGAACTACAATGTTGAAAATAAAATTTTCAATGTTGTATACCTATATCATGGGTAACTTGCTTATATTTGAATTTCACGTTAGGTGAAATCTCAGTGAATATAAAAATAAGCAAACGTATTGGCACCTTACTTCTGAACTCTAATAGTTAATGATTCAGTAAATAATTAAGTAGTTGTCTTCTTACGCTTGACAGGCGTATAATAAAATATTTACATATCATCATGAACTTTTCGATCAAAAATAGAATGTTCGTATACGATCTTCTTATATACTAGCAAATCCGATGTTACACCTCAACAAATAAAATATTTGACTTACAAAGTATCAATGGCAATTGAGTATTTTTATGATACTGAATTGTTAAGATAGTACGCATATAAGCGGGCCTAATTTATCCATTAAGACACCAACAAAAATATTTTCCTCAAGCATATATTAAACTAACTTTAATTTTTAGAATATGTTTACCTTGTGATACTATATTTGCCTATTCTTAATAATTACGTAATATATGGTGATATATTATATTCTATATTTTATAATCTTTTATTTGATATGTCTTAGGGTGAGAAAAAATGAGACAATTTAAAAACGCATCTTTTTCAAAACAACCGACCCCCTTCCTATGTATTCAGCCGTTCATGCATTTATGGAAAATATTAATAATTAGGATTTTTCATGAGGATAGAATAGTAGGTAGGAAGAGGTCCATGGTACAAGAACATGACTGACTGCTACCGAGGAAATCGAGCTTTTTCAGATTATGTAGAAATATGAGTCCAAAATCTTCTATTTTTAAATTTCCTATATGGAATATGCAGGGTTCCCTAAAAGTCTCACATAAAATTCATATCTCATTATTGCATTATTTTCGAAGAAAACCCTTAGACATGTAAATTGATTTATTTGTTTTTCCATCTTTTGGTAATATATATAACTATTTTACTTCAAACCCCTAACTATATTTTTTTTAATGTTTTGGAAATGGTCCTGTATTAGCCTTTCTTCACCTCTATTCATCATTCTTTTATAAATAATCATATAAATCTCTTTAATATCTTCAATATTTCACTACAAATCAATAATCTAATTAATATCGTAGCAGAGATAGTGTAGACTAATGATTCTATAGTTCCAATCAGTGGCGGCTCTTGACATTTCAATCGAGGAGGGCGCATTTCTTAAAAAATAACATAATAGTAAGAAATCTTACCTAAAATGGATGCAAAATGATTAAATTTAATCATTACTTGAAAGTGGTATTCTGCTCTTCTATCTTTCATTGATATAAACAACCCTTGTACAAGTTTGTGATAAATTTAAATCAGGCAATGGCCTACCTAATTCTTTAATTTTTACTTTGTCCTCAAGAGATAGTCTACAAAACTCTATTTTCAATAAAGAACTAACACTATTAATTTTTATTAAATTATTTCTATTAAATATATTCTTGGAGAAACACGTGGCAAAATCGTACATACGTAACTACACAGAACAATGCAACTGTCTTATCTGGCTATTCTATATCAATTCCTGTATTTCTGCTTATAATTGAATTTCACGTTAAGTGAAATCTCAGTGAATTTCCTGTATACTAGACTAGGCCTCTCTGTTGGGACGCTAAAGAATTGCGGCCCGGAATAGCTTAAAACAATGATGTATTCTTAGCTGTAGAAGAAGTGACGTCATGTTGCCATAGCAACGCGGGCCGCTAGTTTGTTTGCGGCGCATACGATACGCGAACCAAAGAAACAGATGATATACTGCACACGGTCGCTCTCACTCTACCGCATGCAACGGATACCACACGGAACGCCACACCATGTTGTGTTGAGTGCTATCGCAACGCAAGCTTTATCTTTTAGGAAAAATAATGCCGAGATAATACATCGCAATACAATTATATATCTACGGTGACGCGCTCAATGTTCAGGAGGGGCGCGCGTAATGAATTAATACTTTGTAATTTCGTTACTACGGTGTTAAAGAATTGTCTAGAATATCACACAAATACCATACTACATGATGTGTATGGATGATAAAATGAATTAGCTCCTACTTTTTTAGGCATTGTCAACATCATACTACACTTGAAATCCTGTGATACTTCTCCCTTGTCATATATTCTTTAAATTACTCTATATAATCAATTCTGCTACTATGTTATCTCTAAAATCTTATAATGCTTTAATAAACTTTGACTTAAAAATTCGACCACCCCTGCCCCAACAATATGTGAGCTCACTACGTTACTTATCTATGTTATTATAGCGTTACTCTTTATAGCGATCTCATTGTATGTCACATCATCTATCTTTCTTTTCATTTAATACGTTCACATTTACCTTTGTCCATTTCACTTTTGCTCTTTTCGTATTAATTGTAGTTTCCTACATCTCCTCTATTCCACCTCAATTTAATGGTAGAACATTACATGTTTCTAACTTCCTTTCAATAGTCATATATCATATAATCATAACTATTTTCTTTGTTATCCATCCCTTCTATCTACCCATTGTCTTTGTACCTAAATATTTCTTTAACAGCTCGAATTTCTTTTCATTGGCTATTTATGTCGTTTTTGTACACTGACAAATATTTAAAAAATTATCACTACGGTGTTAAATTATAATATAGAATATCACCCAAATACCGTAACAAGCATTAAGTAGCTAAATGTACATTTCAAGCGCTATGCGCCCATCTTTAGTAGCACAAACTAAATAAAATACCTCTGTCACGAATCGTGATTGTCAACATATTGACTTATTTATTTAATAGTATATCAATCACGATTCGTGACAGAGGTATTTTATTTAGTTTTATCTTGTGCTACTGAAGATGGGCGCATAGCGCTTGAAATGTACATCTAGATACTTAATGCTTGTCACGGTATTTGGGTGATATTCTATATTATACTAACAAATATAATTTCTACTTTTTCCAATGCCTAATGTATATCTGGAAGAGAAATATACATCTTATCACTGTTTTTGTTTTAAAGTTTAACCTCAGAATTTCTACTTATATACATTATAAAATTATAATAGTGTTATAATATTGACTGCTAGTTAAAAAAAATTGAAAGTTGAATACGTAATAAGATGTGGAGATATTTTTATAAAAAAGTTTAAATTTTCTACCTTATTTAAAATAAGAAAAAAATAATTTAAAAGACCACCTATTTTACTCAAAATATATCATGTTAGATTTATTATTCTTATATAATTATGTTAAATATTAATACAGTATAATAAATTCTTAAGTAATATTGAACACATTATTTCATTAAAGTAATAAACAATTTGTTTAATTAAATTAGTTAATTATAATTATAATCAGTACACGAACTTAGATGCATTTTGGAGTTGGTATTACATTTAATTATATGAAAATTTGTACTTAAGACTATTTAGTTAGTTGCGCATATAAAATATATTCTTCTTATAAGCTTAAACCAATGCTTAAACATTTTAAAATAGATCAGACATATTTTTATTCTCAAAATAATGGGGCTCCAGCCACCATCTTGGTCGCACAATAGTGTGGCAGCTGCAGACCAGATAGAAATAGTTCTGCTATCGACTGAAATATAGAATGCTTTCATGATGTCCTTCATATTAAAGAAATAAAGTGGTTTTACATCGCAAAATATAAGTTCATTTGCAATGGAAACTGAACCAACATGTGAAATTAATACGTTCAATATATGTGCACATTGATTTTCCAATTCCATCAATTTCTAAGAAATTGTTAATTGTAAGGTATATAATTGCACATGATTCTGATATTTTCTAAGCAAGTAATACTATATAAACACGCTGATGTCACATTTAAATTGACCTTCCTTTTTATGTCAGCAAAAGAATCTAACAAAAATTTATAGAATTGATCGCTGAAGTACAATATCCATTGTTGTGTTAAAGCATTGTAACTAACGTATAATACAAGTAAATATGAACAAGATCTTAGCAAAATTCAAATTTAGCTTTTTTACAAAGTGTTCATAACAAACGATAATGTCTGCTATGTAAATTTACAAGCTCAGCATTACAATAGTTACTTGATTAAATAATCAAGTAACTATTGTTGATTGCATAGATTAATTATATCGACACGAAATAGTACAGTTTAGATTAATATTATTTAAAGAGATTACGTATAAAGGCTATTAGATTCTATACCTATAACTCCCTTTTAAAAATTATCACTACGGTGTTAAATTATAATATAGAATATCACCCAAATACCGTAACAAGCATTAAGTATAATATAGAATATCATCCAAATACCGTAACAAGCAATAAGTAGCTAGATGTAGATATTGATAGTATATCAATCACGGTTTGGTGACAGAGGTTTATTTTATTTAGTTTTATCTTGTGCTACTGAAGATGGGCGCATAGCGCTTGAAATGTACATCTAGCTACTTAATGCTTGTTACGGTATTTGGGTGATATTCGATAATATATAACTCCGTTATTTGACATTTTTTGATCAGATTATATTATTTATGTATATTTTGAACTGTTATTACGGCGTATATAAGAATATTCTCGAAGACTTTACACAATAATGTACTTATGTTCATAGTACGGTGAAATGCCATTTCGTCTATAAAAACTTCGATTTTCATTGGAATTCGAAGCGACGTCTCATAAATTAGTAATTTGGCAATGAAGCAAACGTTGCCAATGGTTAATTAATTGCATATACAAATACATACAGTAATTTATTTGATTTTAAGGGAATCAATATTTCAATCAAATACAATATTTACCTGCAACGGTGGTATACAAACACTTAAAGTGTGTATAATAATGTAAAAACCACTGCAAAAGAATGCAACGATAAATGAGATGAAGATCAGGATAAGCAACCACAGAATGCTGTATATTATATTTCCCATCTATAAAATAAAATTTATATTAACATACAATGTGTTTGAAACTGAAGATATTATATTTTAATGTTTAATTTATTTTATGTAAATGTCAGCGGAAAAGTGTATAATTCGGTATTCTACAGAAGACCTAGCTAGGTCTAATGGAATAGTGTAGGCACTCTATAGAATACCGAATTATACACTTTGCCACTAACATATATATTCAAAAGAACAGAATCATTATTAATCATTCAAATATTAATAATGCAATTATTTATATCAAATTAGATGTGCACAATAATTATTTTCTGTAATATTTTTAACTATCCATGTTAAAATTAAATTAAGTCTTATCTAATCACCGACAAGTAAATACTTACATTTTTATGCATTTTAAAAAATAGTTATAATACAAAAATAGCATATTGTTTAGCAAAATATGATTAGAAATTTTGTATAATTTAAATATGCAGTCATACAATTTTGTACATTAACTTATGATATCATCTTTCTAAAGTTATATATAAATCGATGTTGATCAATTATTTTTATTAACTGAAATCTAGTTTCAAGTTCAAGACTAATAGTTTATTACATAAAAAATTACGTTTAGGTATATTGTATGATGTGAAGCGCTCATATATTTGAATATTTTAATTTCTTACAAATATAAAGTTAGTTCTAACAGAATGCGCGCAATATTATATTTATAACACTTTGTAATATAAGCAAATAAGCACATTAATTTGCAACGAACACCAATATTGTTGTTAATAAAAACAGAACGAATAGTAGTGACATACCTTGCTAATTAACAAATTGTTATAGCGGCAGGTTGAGAAGCTACTGCCGTGTAGTCGCTCTCTTTGCAAAACTAGACTCGAAATTTAAAACGCCGTTGTGCTGCTCGAACTACAAGTACTACGCTATTACTACAATTCCAGAATCCTACGCTAACGCTATACAATCTCTGTTTTGAATAAAGATTATACATACAATACGTCGGTGCACGCGTTAAGTGAATACGTTACTTAAGTCACTGGTAAGCGAATTGCTGTTGAACTTATGTGCGACATGAGTTGAATAGCGAAAGTGTTGGTACGGTTGGGGAGCGTGCGTGGACGTGTGTCTGAGCTTTCGCACGTTGATCTTGTGTATGGGCGTCGCCCGCGTCGTACCTCGGTCGCTGATCAGCGGATGGAACAGGTTAAGTCACGGCCGGCTACAGCATGGGCGTTCAACTACTCGTCAGGGATTCCAAACCGGCACACATTGCTATCCACATGTGTGTATACAATATCTCAATATTGTATGAAATTTGAAATTTGAAAATTATATCCAATTTAGCATAAAAAAAGATTTTTAAAGGCTTGTGAGTGGCGGGTGTTCGTATGGATAATAGTTAAAGAACATAAAAATAGAAAGGAAACATTTGAAATGTGATGATATTAGCGAATGATGAAGATTGGGTGGGCAGATAGAGTGA
The DNA here is from genome assembly GCA_947310635.1 of Leptodirus hochenwartii. Lineage (NCBI taxonomy): Eukaryota > Metazoa > Arthropoda > Insecta > Coleoptera > Leiodidae > Leptodirus > Leptodirus hochenwartii. Next base: position 13,258,027 of record OX371180.1, on the reverse strand, counting down.
CGGATGAAGATGTATTAGAGTTAGTTGAGGAAAGATAATTATTTTAAAATGTGGTGGAGTCGGATTGACTTAGCGAGTTAAGTTCTCACTTTGTGTATCCACGACAAAAAAATCAATTATTTCTGTATGCGTCTTAATAAACCGATTGCAACTCTAATAGGAACTTCGCTCATGTTGGTGTTTAAGCAATTAAAAATTAAGACTATTAAGACTTGAGAAATTAACAACTGCTTTACACAGGGTAGATCAGAGGATGTAAGGACAAGTAATATTCCAGATCATATGATATAAATCATAAGGGGCATAATGTTGAAATGAATACTCATAGCTATAAAGAAATGAGATAGTTAACTCAAAAAAGGTATTATGATGCGACGTTCCAATTAATTACTTTACTACAATTGCTAACTTTTATAACGCATAATAACGGCGCTGAATTTACGTTCCACCTTCCCGTGCATGTCTGTTTCTTTTTTGAAGGCTTCCAAAGCGTCCATGGTTATTGTCAAACCGTAGAATTGCTGTAAATCTTTTTTCAGATTAATATATAAAGTTATATGTCCTCTATATGTTATTATGCAATATTTAGTACAATAACATATGGCTGAAGTTTCTATAAATTTATTTTACGTTATAATTCTACAGCGCGAATAACAAGTATTGCACAAAATAATTTGCAGACTACAAAACAATATCGTGATTGTGAAATTATTTCTACTGAGATATTGTGGACTAATTTTAGCTGTAAATTAAAGTTGCTAAAGCAACGTGTTCACCAAGAATTAAAAATACTGTTGCTACAATGTCAAAAATATCAATTGTTTCAAGAACTCGTTTGTTTAACAAACGAATTAACATGAAATTCCAGATTCGCCTGAAAATGTTGAAATAAGTAATATTCATCAGTAGGTACACTTAGTAATAATATAATAGTGTAGTTTGATATAATTATTACATTGAAAATGTTACTTTCATAAAAGTAACTTTTCTGTGACTAAGTTTGTTAATTTTAGTGTATAAAATCGATTGCTCATAAAATATTTTTATTTGTATTTCCATATTGTATTCATCGATTATTACTAGTATAATTTCGCAAACCAGCTTTCGTAATTGAAATATCTTTAACGGTGAGCATTATACGACGTTTATTTTAAATGTATCTGTAAAAAAAAATGCTTCTTCACATCTTTCAACCAACTTTACAAATGTAAAATATAATCTAATGATTCTGAAATCTGAAATCATTATTTCTATACTTGCTATCATATACTTTAAGCTATGCTAAAGTTATAATACTTTAATCATTCTAACACCAGTTTTGATATATAGACAAATATTCAGCAGCTCTGCATTTTGACAACTTTCTTTCGAAATATAGCAAAATCTGAGAATTGTATATTATCATTTTTTATATGTATTTATTGTATTTGATTGAATATTTAACTAAATATTCAATATAATGAATATAATATAATCACTGTGAAAACGCACTAACTGTGCTGTTGCAGAGTGCCGATACCAATATAGTTTGCACTTTTGAAACGATGAATGTGCTTTTCATAGCATTGGTCAACCATGTGTTATATACAAATATCTACCGTTGGTCATGCCATGGCAAATGCTGGTTTACACTTTTATAGCATAGCACTAGCACATAAAAAAGTAATAATAAATCCATTTTCTTAAACTTGTGGATTTTGCATTTCATATAATTTATGCTAAGATATTTTGGATGATGACATACCTCATTATAAAATAAATTATACAAGATATATAAACATATGTATTGGTGTTTTAGAAAGTTTTATACACAAATATAAAAAATCACATTTCAATTGGAATTTTTGATTCATAGGATATTGGCCATGTAGCTGTACATTGCAAATAGTATGAATGTTATACTATCTTTTTTGATACTCGCTGCGTAAGTAAAAACACTTCACTATACTTTGTACAGTGAAACAATAGTAAGGCGTCGGAATAGGGAAGCACTGCAGTAGTTTGCGCTCTCCATACTGTCTACAACTATATAACTTCCATCGCCTTACGCCGCTCGGAACTCCTATAATAACACATATCTATTGCCTTCAATTGTACATCAACCGTGAAAATATAACGAGTGAGAATAGTTTAATTTGTATGCCTACCAACGTTGATTTCGGTAACGGTCTATGAATAGCATTCAGACGTGATGCTATTTACAATCTGTAGATAAACAAAGTAAAATGGACATTTTAATGCGCAAAAAATCATTCTTTTCTGAAAATGGTGAGCATACCTCTAATTTCACATCCACACAAGTTGTAACACAAAATTTAGAAAATTTTGTTAAAAAAATATGGGCTAATTTGCTAAATAAAATTTCCAATTTTTATGGTATTTAAAGGTGCTTTCATCATTGTATCAAAGTTACCATATTTTCTATTTGGACCAAATTAAACATTGAAAATTCATATCTTATGACACATAATTCTATTGTGTGTCATATTCAATTTTATAACCGCTATGAGCGCCCGTTTTAATTTTCCTAGGTATGATTACTAATATAATTGTAACTTAAAATAGACTAGAATATCACCCAAATACCGTAACAAGCATTAAGTAGCTAGATGTACATTTCAAGCGCTATGCGCCCATCTTCAGTAGCACAAGATAAAACTAAATAAAATACCTCTGTCACGAATCGTGATTGATGTACTATTATATAAATAACCTATAAATCTTTTAAAACAATACTAATTAACAATTAACGAAACTAACAAATAAGTAACAGCAATTGGTTTGTGAAATCTAAAATAACCAAAAATAAATAAATAAATAAAATTAAAATAAATTAAAAAATAGTTCTTATTAAATAAATTAAATAGACAAGATCTTATTCTAGTTGTCCTAAAGTATATATAAATGTCCTCGCACCTCTTCTGAAAGAAAAGATTTTTTAAAATTATATATATAAAATACTGACGCGATATTTTGAAAGTAAAGTTCGAATGAAATCTTCTTTATCGAAAATCATGACATATAGAATATCACCCAAATACCGTAACCCAAAGCATAAGTAGCTGGATGCGCATTTCGAAGGTTACGCCCCCATCTTCAGTAGCACAAGATAAAAACTAAATCAAATACCTCAATAGCATAAAGAACTTTTCACGATGATTTAGAGCAAAATTGGATTACCATGAAATACTATATTTGGAGAAGTGTTTCATTTTTTAAAAGAACATCTTCGTAAATATAACATAATATATAATAAAGTACAAAAAATAACAAAAAACAATGGAAGAAAACACTTTTAATTTTCTTTTAAAATGATAGTTATTTTACAATGGAATGTAGAATTTTTCTCTGTGGTAACATATAATTGATGTCAAAAGATATGTAAATGAAAGCCGAGTGGTGACCATCCCACATTTTGTAACTTGTACTTTTTCACGAAAATCGAAGACAGGTCATTTGACCATATGGCGGGGGTTGGATGATATTTGTATAATATTTTATTTGTAATTTGAAGTATGGCATTCATATAAGAATATGTATCACAAACTAATAAAAAGAGAATATATAGTTTTGGACTATGCATTATTTTTGTTTTTTTCGCCCTTTTTCAGTCTACTCCTGTGCGTCAAAAATGCATTGCCAATACCTCTCGTAGTTTTTTACATCTTCGATTTTACGTTATTGTAGTCTCTCTGCACTTCTTTTTATTCCTATTGGTATTGAATGTGTTATAATATAGAATATCACCCAAATACCGTAATAAGCATTAACTATATATTACAGTATATCAATCACGATTCGTGACAGAGGTATTTTATTTAGTTTTACTTGTGCTACTGAATATGAGCGCATAGCGCTTGAAATGTACATCTAGCTACTTAATGCTTGTTACGGTATTTGGGTGATATTCTATATTATAATTTAACACCGTAGTGATAATTTTTAAAATTGAATGTGTTGTTTTTCTAACGATACCCTTGCCTACCTCAGTTTCAACTTTGCTGTCTTATGATTATAAATATATTGCTTCTCTCAGTTTTAAAACAAGTTTGAAGAACATTACCAAGAATACTGTGTCATAATAAAATGTTTATTAATGTTTATTAAAAGCTTTTATTAAAAGCTTAATAGACTGAAGTCCTATGGTATTATATTGAATAGGACTGAAGTCCTATGGTATAAGGTTAATTATTAATTTAAAAAGCAAGAAAATATATTTTTTCAATAGTAGTTCACATTCTATAATATGAAAAAATAGAAAATATTATACATAAGTATTGTTCAATGTATCTACGATATAATATATCTGGTTTGGTATTGAGCCTATTTTATAATGTTTTCTATTGTTAAGTTTGTCATATTTCTTTAAAACATCATCAACAACTATTCTAATATGTGTCTTCTTTACAGTAAAAATGAAGTATCACATAGTCGGGTATCTGTTCTTGATGTGCGTCATAGTCGTCCTGAGCCAAGAGAGTTTTGATCCTTACGCCAGCAACAACAATAATAACAACTACGACAGGGACCGCCAACAATACAACAGTAACTACAATAACAACGATCCCTCTAATCGTGACCGTAACCAGAGCCAATACGACAGAGACCGCTACGGAAATGATAACTACAATCGAGACAGGTACGAACTTTTCCAGTTGTCCTTTATTTAGGAGTCACCCTCTCATTTTTAGTTAATTAGTCATCAATCCTAGGAAATGGTTGGATACGGCACGCCACGTCAATCTTTCCTAAACTTTTTTTTCTAAATCGCAATTTATCTGTTGTGGTAGTTCTGCACTATCTAACTTGCATATTCTAGTAAGGGTCTACCTCAGTGGTGGTTTTTTTCTTTCGAGGCCGCACGGCCGAGCGCCCCTCCTGAACATTGAGCGCATCACAGTAGATATATAATTGTATTGGGATATTTTATCTCGGCATTATTTTTCCTAAAAGATAAAGCTTGCGTCGCGATAGCACTCAACACGGTGTTGCAGTGAGCAAGATGAGTTAAGTGCAAATGCACTGATCCTATCGTGAGAGTGAGAGCGACCGTATGCAGTATATCATCTGTTACTATGGCAACGCGACGTCACGCTGCTTCTACAGCTAAGAATATATCGTTGTTTTAAGCTATTCCGGGCCGCGATTCTTTAGCGTCTCAACAGAGAAGCCTAGTCTAGTATACAGGAAAATTGATATAGAATAGCCAGATAAGACAGTTGCATTGTTCTATGTAGTTACGTATGTACGATGTTGCCACGTGTTTCTCCAAGAATATATTTAAAAAAGAATAGTGTTAGTTCTTTATTGAAAATAGAGTTTTGTAGACTTTCTCTTGAGGACAAAGTAAAAATTAAAGAATTAGGTAGGCCATTGCCTGATTTAAATTGATCACAAACTTGTGCAAGGAATGTTTATATCAATGAAAGATAGAAGAGTAGAATACCACTTTCAAGAAATGATTGAATTTAATCATTTTGCACCATTTTGGGTAGGATTTCTTACTATTATATTATTTTTTAAGAAATGCGCCCTCCTCGATTGAATTGTCAAGAGCCGCCACTGGTCTACCGAACCCTTCAATTCCTTTTCTTCCATATATCTATAACTACTTGCCTAATACTTCGTGTTTATGAATGTGACCTACTAGTCTCTATCTGACGCTGTAACAGTTTACATATGATTGTAACATTAAATTTTGGGACGGGGAGTTTCATAAAAAAATAAGTATAAATTCTGAATTAGCACTTCTATAATTTGCATGTTTAATCATAAACAATTATTTCTGAATTTGATCGTTAAATATCAAGACAAAATCCTTTTAACCCTTTGTGATAAATAAACTCAAGGTATGTATATATCATTAGTTAAACTTAATTTCCTCCTGCCACTCCTTATATAAGTATGTGCAATTTATTTCTCAATTAAAATATTTTTGTATGTATTTCTGGACATATCTTTTAAGTTTTTCGAAAACTATTTATTTTTTTAACTCTATTCCAGATGATGATGATGATATGTATTTTATGTAATTTCGTTAATTTCAGAAATCGAGATTATGACAGAGATCGCGACCGAGATCGCTACAGCAACGACCCCTATAATCGAAACCAAAGTCAATATAATCGTAACAACGACCAGTATAGTAGGGATAGGGATAGTACTGATAGAGATAATCGTTATGGGGATAACTCTAACAGGGATAGGTAAGTAAAGGAATGATATTTAGAACAAAATCATATATTTAATTTTACAACATCAATTTTAAGTTTGTGTGGTATTTTTACAATATCAAATTTACAATGTTGATGCTAATTGTTTGTATAATTTTATTATTTGTATTCTGCTTCATTTTTATTATATTTAACCAAACTAGAAATAATCAATAATATCTGCTTGATCAAATCTTTTGAAAATTGAGATAATTATAATTTAGTTTGTTGCAAAAACATTTTACATTCTTTATTTTATATATACGCGATTATTGTATTATCCTGAATGAATATCAACCCTAAAGTCTGAAGTAAATGATTAAATAATAAATAAATTAAGACTATTTAATTCCGTATGAAAATATTATTATTCCCGAAGCTAAAACTGTTAAAATATACCATTTCTCTATTAGAAGGATGAACTTATGAATTATTTATAATAAATTCACAATTTCTTAAAATAATAAATGTTACGCCAATTATCTTTTTATATAATGAAGTCACTCCATGCTAAAAATAAGATTTTACATCCTCAATATCAAGTTTTGCACATTTTGCACATAGTAAAGGGAGGATATGTATTTATTCTTCTAGGTTATAATACAAATATAAGGTTGTAAATAAAATATGTATATTATTCCACATATTAAAAAATTGTATTGTATGATTTTTCATATAAGGAGGAAATAATCTGATGGATTTTTACCAATGTGAGTAATCTAGTTAATTGGAGATGAATTCCAGGCAAGACCGGACTGGGTAATTTAGTATCTGGAAATCTGAATAGGTCAGGCCACGTGGCCAGGCTACTGTAATGAAAAAAAATTTCAACTAAGTATCTAAACAATTATCTGAAATTAAACAAAAAATCCATATACTCTCACTTACGCAATACAGTGAGTGAACGGCAATGCAGCTAATTATATATACAAAGTCAAAAGTGTACTTGTGCACTTACATAATAATTTTCAACTATAATTTTTGTCATAATAAATTAATTTTTTCCTTCTTTGCGTTTACAATTTGATCATTCTTTATCATGTTGAAAATATCTTTCACATAATCACGAATATCGAGTCAAACTAACAAATTTAAAAAAAATATGAGTCGAATCGTATACTAAATTACTTATATATCTAATATCGCTTGTTATTTTTAATTTTCTCGATATATTACTTACACTTAGAGAAGAGTAGCCGTTCTATAAAACTTCCTCTTGACGCAATCAATCCTCGCGGTTTGGATAGGATTTTGAACAAATGTAACTTTATAGCTTTTATACTGCTGATAGAAGACTGTAGAAGTTAGATTTAAGGAACATTTAGCTCATTTTAGATTAAATAGAAAAGATAGAAGTGCAGTAGCCGACCACATTTTCGATTCCGGTCATCCTATTGAAAGTAGTTCACTTAAATTACTTAAATGTGTTAGGAATTATTCCGAATTGAATGCTTATGACAGTATTTATATTCATAGATTAAAGTCTAATTTAATGAATTTAGATTCAGGCCCGATATCATCCTGTCTATTCAATTTACTTAACAAATCAAATTTCTTTTTGGTTAGTTTAGAGTTTGGTAACCCTTGAAATTTGTTAAACGTTTACGCAGTGGATCATAGATATCTGCAATTCCTTTTCATAGTTTATAATGAGTACGGTAGAGGTCGTATGAAGGCGGAAACTGCTGTTACAATGATATTTCGTTCAATTGTATAGCGATCCCGGTGAGTGATAGAGATATCTTTATTTGTTTTATTGTGCTACTGAATATGGAGGCATAGCCTCCGAAATGCGCTTCTAGCTAAAAAATGCTTTGTGTTACGGTTTTTGGGTGATGTTTTATACAATTATAATTCCTAGTCATTACTTTCTGCATACCATTTAATAACGGTTATAAATTCTGCCCATTTTCATCCAACATAGCCTAACCTCAACATCTATTTCTTTTCCCTACATTTTCACGCCTATATTATACTCGTCTTTAACTTTATTTATTGCATCTTCTATTTAAAGATTAAATCTGTTGAAAGTTTACAAACATGGCTGGCTCCCTTTCCTACTCTTGCTTTCTCTTCTTCCCGGTTCGATGTTTATGTAGATAGGAAATAATTCTCCTATCCTTATAATCTATTCTTGCTATTCCTGTTTCTTTTAATAATTTAAACATTTTATTACGATCTATAGTACCGATTATCGAATGTCTTTGAAATCTTATAAAAGCTATGGAAGACATTATAATCGATTTATCTACTACTTTTCTTAACGTAAGAATAGTTCGCTTAACCCTTCGTTCCTCCTAAAACTGAATTGATCTCCCGCTAGCCTTTGTCCACTTTATTTTCCAATCTCCTATAAATAATCCTGAATAACATTTCCAATGCATGCGGTAGTAGACTAAGAGTGCAATAGTCATATAGCTCCTTTTTTTCAGCATTTCCACTTTTATAGCACGCTACAAATCCTACGGTACCTGTCCTTTGATATATGTTGTACAAATTAGCCTGTCTACTCGATCCTGCATCTGCATCCTGCTTACTTTGTTAATTCTACTGCTGCGTAATAATATAAGCACCGCTGCTGTTATTCCTTAACTCATATAATGCTCTATCCAGCTCTGACTTAAGAATGCCATGACCTAACTCCTCCATTCCCTGTCTTCCTCAATATAAATCTTTGAAATACTACTTCCACCTATTAGCTGTGTCCTTATTTTCTACTTGTTCAATTCTACTTCTACACCGATATATCAAAATCTTTCTAATGGTGTGTAACACACTTTTTTGATTACGTATCAGGAACAGGGATTACGACCGTGATCGTGACCGTGATCGCTACGGCCAGGACAATTACAGTCGCGGGCGCGACCAGTACGGTGACGACCGAAGCTACGGCGGCGGTCGCCTCGATGACGGCAACTGCTGCGAAGAGTACTGCTATAGTATCGACGATGAGCCCTACATTAAATTCGGCGATAAGACCGCGTACCAATTCATCTATGGCAAGGGATCGAACCAACATATTGTACCACGTGAGTTTTCACAGAATAATTTTCAGTACTCTCAATATGCTTCCATATTTGTAAATAATAAATATAACAAAATTAAATTCAAATTTCTAAGTTTAAATATAAAAAATATAATAAAAGAATAATTTTAGTGCAATAAAATCATTGATAGAAATAAAATAATGTAGATATTTACAGAATAAATAGATGCATACAGTTATTAGAGACTTTTCAGGCGTAGTGCAAGCGCTCCTCTTGCCTCTTTCAATCGCCCATACTTATTTAAAGATAAAATAATTGAATTTAATGCCTTCACGCTAACTTCCTTTATAATACGACATTGCGAAAAATATATATTATAAAAACTACCCCATAATGGAAGATGTTTAAAAACCTTAATTCTAATAAAACTTCTTTGATTCAAAGGGTAACTAAAATAATTAACTTTTTAATAGCTTCTCTTCTATGCTTTTATTTAAGTACAGAAAATCATGATATCAATGGTAACTACTTCTTTATAATATCTGTGCCAACATACGTTTTTTTATCGATTACAGAATGCAAACCAGTTCAGTTCTGGAGCATGATTCGGGACGGAACGAAACTGCCGGACCGCATGACAATACAACGTCTACGTTCGTTGAACAGAATCCACGATGATATCGTCAGAAATTACGAGGAGAAGCGATCCTATCCCACGAAAGGTCGTCTTTGTCAGGAAGATTACGAACTATTTAAACGGTAATATAAGACTGCGATTCTTGGACAGACTCTTGAATTTACTTCAATTACGCATACGAACTTCACAATTAGGTCGGAGTCGGAGGGTGGAATATCCGTAGTCTTAATAGGATAGGAAAATTAGAGAATTTGAAATTAGAAATGAAGGGGCTTAAATTAGATATCGTAGTGATTAGAAGTTAGATGGAAAGATCAGGTCGGGAGAATATAGAATAATAAGCACAGCGTCAGATAATGGGCACTCAAGCGTAGGTTGTATGTAGGGTGTGCAGTAGTAGTAAGCGAAAGGAGGGATCAACAATGGGAGTAGGAATGGAATAGGAACTAATGATAGAAGGGATATACTAATATATTTCCGTATTATAAATAAGCTAGTAGTAGCAAACACGCTCTTGAAGAATCATAAGCACAGGATATATACTTGGAAAATGCCAGGAGATATAGGAAGATATCACATACATTAGATACTCGTTAAAAAAGAGTTTAGAAATAGAACTGTTTTAGAACTATAGGACCATACTATCGCATGCATCAAAGATATTGTTAAGCATTAGAATTGTTTTAGGAAGAACAGATGGACCATGGAGTCTATTTTAACCTTAAGAACGGCAGTAGAAAAAGGAATGAGAGTAGGAAATAGCTTTCGTAGATTTAGAAAAGTATCATCTAGGGAGGAATAGAGCAGAGAAAAAATATATAATATATGCTGCTCCCAATTATGGAACAGTATTTAGAACATTATAGATAATAGGAAAGGTATTAAATGGTATGCAGGAAGTAATGACTAGCGATTATAATATGAAAATAAATATAAGCAAAATCAAAATGATGAGGTGTGAAAACAAGGAATGTAGGCGAAAAAATGAGGATTAGAATAGATGATAGAATAGAAGAAGTATTAGGCTTTTGTTATTTAGGTATTTAGGACTAAAAAGGATAACCGAAGTTGGGTAGATATAAAATATAGGATAGCAGAAGTTAGAAAAGCATTGGTAGAAAAGGAGCAGATTTCAAGATCAAATATAGACTTAGGCATTAGAAAAAGATTACTGCAGGCATTTATATAGAGTGTAGCATGATACGGATGTGAAGCTTGAACTGAACTATTAGTTAAAGAGTCCGCAATCCTAAAGATTGGTTGGAAACAGCACGCCATGCCGATCTATCCTGAGCTAATCCCTTCATCTCCCTATAGCTATTCATCTCAACGTCTTCAACTATCTGACTCACATACTCCAATCTAGGCCTACCTACCCCTCTCTTTCCCTCCACTCTACCTTCTATGATCAATTGCATAATCCCCCCATGCCTAAGAATATGCCCTACTAATCTGTCTCTCCTACGCTGTAACACTCTCCAAATACTTCTCTTCTCCCCTACTAACTCTAGTACAGCTTCATTTGTTACTTTATCTTCCCAACCAATCCTCATCATCCTCCTATAACACCACATTTCGAATGTTTGTAATCTACGCTTCTCTTCCTTTCCTATAGTCCACGCCTCACACCCGTACAGTGCTACACTCCAAACATATACCTTCAGTAATCTTTTTCTAATACCCAAGTCAATATTTGATCTTAAAATCTGTTCCTTTTCTACGAATGCCTTCCTACCCTGTGCTATCCTACACTTTATATTTACCTTGCTTCGATTATCTTTTGTGATTCTACTGCCTAAATAACAAAAATCTGACACTTCTTCGATTCTATTATCTCCTATTGTGATCCTCATTTTTCTACTGCATTCCTTTTTGTCACACCTCATCACTTTAGTTTTACCTATATTTATTTTCATGTTAAAATCCCTAGTATAAAAACTGAACTATAAAAACATAAAATAGAAGCATTCGAAATGTGGTGCTACTGTGGATGATGAGAATTGGATGAGAAGATAAAGTGACAAATGAAGCGGTGGTAGAGTTAGTAGGGAAGAAGAGGAGTATTTGGAAAGTATTATAGCATAGGAGATAGACTAGTAGGTCATATCCTTAGACATAGGGGTATTATGCAATTAGTTATACAAGGTAAAGTAGAGAGAAAGGAAGGGGTAAGAAGGCCTAGATTTAAGAATGTGAATCAGAAAGTGGAAGACGTTTGGATATTTATCCTAAAGATATCCTAAATATCTAAAGGACAGAATATCTTTAGAAGAACGTTTAGATATGAGTAGTCGCTGAAATATTTCTAATATATCAAATATAGCGACTGTCTAAAAAATAATTACGATCTAGTCTTATCCGGTCTACCTTTGAAAGAAAATTATGTGATCCCGTTCAGATAGTAAAAAGGTGACTAAGAATTAATCATACAGCCGATGATACTTGAATAAATGCGAAACAAATTGCAAAATAATCGCCAATCAAAATGTGATATAGGAATATCTGAAATCGTAGTTTTATCATTTCTGTTCATAAGATATACTACGAAACTGTAAAGAAAATAATATTTTATAACTATATTTACAAAATAATTCATTTTGCATTTTATATAGTTATTCTTGAAATAATTAACAAATTTTTGTCAAGGGCGCAATGTACCTGTATTTGAAGCCCACCATTGGTCAAATCGCTTAGAAACTGATTTACAATGTTCCTGAATCTTTCAAATACGGTTCCAACTGCTTAGTTTATTTTTGAAAAAAATTCATTTCTAAACTGCACTAACATACTCTCCATTCGTAACAAGCTTATGCGAAATTTCAACCGTAAAATGAAAAGGTTTGTTGTTTCATAGAGCATAAAAGTATTTTGATTAGTCGTCTACACTTGCATTCAACAACACAACGTAGTCCTTAACGAAGTTTTCCATAATAAAAATCTTCATTTTGCTCATGTAAACAGACAATGCACCCATTGACGATCAAGAAGAGTTTCCAAGAAAAAAAAAACTTGGGAAGAAAAGCTTTCAATTTTCATATATTGCGTATTACATTTTATGACCTTTTACTACATATACTGAACTAAAATAATTATTTTAGAATATAATAGAATTATATTATATAGATGGAGATGGAATGAAACAATATCAGACCATAATGAAAATGGATTGACAACACAAGGTGCTGACGACCTCAAGTTCCTAGCACGCAGATTCCAAACAAGATTGCGTGATTTGCTATCGACATCTTATTCGGAGAGTAATTATTACGTAAGTATTTGTATTGTAATAGTTAAATTGGTAAAATAAAATTTAAAACTTGATTTGAATTTTATAAAAATGTAAATAATTTTTTTTTATTTTTTTTATAAATTTTTAATAATATAGCAGCTGATCAAAAGGAATTTATATCGGATAATTTAAATATTAAATGTCATATCAACGCGAGAGTGTAACTTTAATTATATTTATCAGGATTGGAAAATCACGGATCTTTAAAAAGTCCTCCCTAATAGATTAAATTGAATTTAATTGGCGCTCCTTTGTTTATATGTAGTAGTTAGTTATATTTGAAGAGCCATATTTTCCGAAAATTTTCTTTATTAATTATATTGCTGCAATATCTGTTACAAATACGGAATGACCAAGTCAAATATGTGTAGGTCAATCAAATGAAGTCATGTGTTAATTGGAGGTATTGATACAATGATCCCCCACCTATAATCATCATCAAAGCATCAGTAAAGATTATTCTCAAATGAAAAGGGTTTGAAAAAATCTGTAAATCGGTTTAAAACCTACAAATAAATTTTTACACGATTTGTGAAACGCGTTATTATTTTAAAAATTATCACTACGGTGTTAAATAATAATATAGAATATCACCCAAATACCATAATTTAAAGCATTAAGTAGCTATATGTACATTTCGAAGGCTATGCCCCCATCTTCAGTAGCACAAGAGAAAAATAATAAATATTTTTATTTAAGTCACTGTAATAGCATCGTGATGAAACAATAATATATATATTTCAATTTCGTTTTTCAAAACGACCTTTTTATTACCCAGTGATTATAGAAACCATAATTTATATATAATTTTTATATTTATAATTTATAATACATATATAATTACCTTTTAACTGCCGAGAAGAATAGCTATAAGGAAGATATAGATGCTTTTATTATTCTTGCATTGTGTATGAATTATAATATGAATTATACTTTATTCCACCAATAAGGACATGTTCTTGCATTCATTATTTGCATCTCACTTTCACCCATATATAATCAGTAGTTAGTTAAAGAGTCCGCAATCCTAAAGATTGGTTGGAAACAGCACGCCATGTCGATCTATCCTGAGCTAATCCCTTCATCTCCCTATAGCTATTCATCTCAACGTCTTCAACTATCTGACTCACATACTCCAATCTAGGCCTACCTACCCCTCTCTTTCCCTCCACTCTACCTTCTATGATCAATTGCATAATCCCCCCATGCCTAAGAATATGCCCTACTAATCTGTCTCTCCTACGCTGTAACACTCTCCAGATACTTCTCTTCTCCCCTACTAACTCTAGTACAGCTTCATTTGTTACTTTATCTTCCCAACCAATCCTCATCATCCTCCTATAACACCACATTTCGAATGCTTGTAATCTACGCTTCTCTTCCTTTCCTATAGTCCACGCCTCACACCCGTACAGTGCTACACTCCAAACATATACCTTCAGTAATCTTTTTCTAATACCCAAGTCAATATTTGATCTTAAAATCTGTTCTTTTTCTACGAATGCCTTCCTACCCTGTGCTATCCTACACTTTATATCTACCTTGCTTCGATTATCTTTTGTGATTCTACTGCCTAAATAACAAAAATCTGACACTTCTTCGATTCTATTATCTCCTATTGAGATCCTCATTTTTCTACTGCATTCCTTTTTGTCACACCTCATCACTTTAGTTTTACCTATATTTATTTTCATGTTAAAATCCCTAGTCAATACTGCCTGCATACCATTCAATACCCTTTCTAAATTCTTTTCGCTTTCTTCCAATATAGCTATATCGTCGGCGAATCTCAACATATATATTTTCTCTCCCTGTACATTCACACCTACACTATACTCTTCTTTTACTTTGTTTATTGCATCTTCTATATATAGATTAAATAATAACGGTGAGAGTGTACATCCCTGCCGAACTCCCTTCCCTATTTTTGCTACCTCTTCTAACTCAAGGGGGACCTCAATTCTAACTACGGCAGTTTGATGTTTATATAAATTAAAAATTATTCTCCTATCCTTATAATCTATACCCGTTTCTTTTAAAATTCTAAACATTATGTCCCAATCTACATTATCAAATGCCTTTTCTAAATCTACAAAAGCTATGCAAGTTACCTTTCCTACCCTCTTTCTTTTTTCTACTACCGTTCTTAGTGCTAGAATCGCTTCTCTCGTCCCTCTGTTTTTCCTAAAACCAAACTGATCTTCTTCTAGCCTTTCCTCTACTTTATTTTCTAATCTCCTATAAATAATCTTTAACAATATCTTCGATGCATGTGATAGTAGGCTAATGGTCCTATAGTTCTCACACAAATTAGCTCCTATTTTCTTCGGCATTGTTACTATTCTACTACGCTGAAAATCCTGTGGTACTTCTCCCTTCTAATATATTTTACAAACTAACCTGTATAATCGCTCCTGCATTTTTTCCCCTGCATGTTTTATTAATTCGGCTGGTATCATATCAATCCCCGCTGCTTTGTTATTCCGTAAATCATTTAATGCTCTATGAAACTCTGACCTAAGTATGCTAGGACCTAAGTCACCCTCATCTATCTGTTCCACACTTTCTAGCTCCTCCATGTCCTGCCTACCTTTATATAAATCTTCAAGATACTCCTTCCATCTTCTAGCTTTTTCCTTATTTTCTGTGAGTTCCTTACCCTGCTTATCACATATAATGTTACCCTTTGGTTTTACTTTAGAAAAATGTGACTTAATTTTCCTGTAGCCCAAATCTACTTTACCTCTTCTCATATCCTCCTCAATATCCTCACAGTTTCCTTTTATCCACTCTTCTTTCGCTAGCTTGCATTTCCTATTAATTAAGTTCCTTAGTTCCTTATATTTTTTCTGTCCTGCTTCTGTGTTTCCTATTTTAATTTTCCTTCTTGCTTCTATCATTTCAACAATTTCTTCCGTGATCCATTCCCTCCTACCTGCCCTTTTCTTTGTGCCTAATACTTCATTTGCTGCTGTAGTTAACCCATTTCTGATTTCCCTCCATTCGCAATCTATGTCGCTCCTAGATGTTCCATTAGCCATGATTTCTACTTTCTGCTTGTACTTTTCACATACATCAGCTAATTTTAACCTATCGACATCTACTCTGACCTGTTTAGACTTCTGTAATTTCTTGAATTTGACCTCTGAGTCCAGGACTACTAAATTATGGTCACTATCAATATCTGCTCCAGGGTAACTCTTACAATTCTTAATCTGGTTCCTAAACCTCTCTTTAACCAGTATGTAATCTATCTGATACCTCCCTATATCTCCTGGCATTTTCCACGTATATATCCTGCGCTTGTGATTCTGAAAAAGCGGGTTTGCTACCACTAGCTTATTCCTAATACAAAACTCTACCAATCTATCCCCTCTATCATTACGTGTTCCTATTCCATATTCTCCTACTATTGAAACTTCCTTTCCCTTACCTACTACGGCATTCCAATCTTCGGTTACAATTAGATTATCCTGTCCTTTAACGTTTGCTAACCTAGATTCAATCTCCTCATAAATGGATTCTACCTCCTCATCATCGTGACTTGAAGTTGGCATATATACTTGCACTATAACTGTGTCCGTTGGCTTTGTGTCTAATCTAATAGTTATAATTCTATCACTAACTTGGCAATAACTCTTTACTCTACATCCCAACTTTCTATTTCTATATAACTATATAATCTTCCCAACTATATAATCAGTAGCTGACTTTATTTGCTATGTCCAGCCTACAAAGAGCTCTGAAGGGTCGTAAAATTATCCAAAATTCTCAGCGCTGAAAACTTGCGAGAATCCAGTTCGCCCTTAAGTTACAGTGCAAATTAATACAAACGTGTTCCTGGGTTAAATTCCTTCTGTTTTCGACTTTATTACAGTTTCAGTATACGTCAGATGGGGAACGGACAGTGGATTCTTATCGAGCGTTCGTGGAGGGGTTATTAACGGCTGATGCATTCAGAGTACACGCAAACGTGAAGCCTTCCGGAGATAGAAACAATGTAGGACCCACAAATAAAATTATCTGTTGTCGGTTTTTAAGGAAAATACCTTAGTTATAATACCACTTAAAATATATATTTTTTTGTTGACCAGGTTTTTGTCGCCGATAAGGGCATCATCAGAGTAATTCGAAAACTTACATTTAGTAGTATTTATACAAAAATATAAACAGGTATAATAGACAATGATACATAGTAGAACAGCATTATAACATAGGTGGGTACAAGTCTAGGTAAAGGTTATTATAGGTAAAAATAGTAATTATATATCAATTGGGAATTTCCGAACATCCGGCTTATTTTACTGTTAGTTTGAAAAGAGGAGATTTGTAAATATCAGTTTGTTCATTTAATAAATTGAAGTCTTTGTTATTGTAATATTTGAAAAATTCCAGTGCTTTTAGTAGATTAAGATGGCGGCTTTTATGAGCTATGTATTAAATTTTTAAATCTTCTATAGGAGAAAACCTTACCGGCGAGACCTGGTCAACAAAAATAAAAATATATTAAGTGGTATTACAGCTAAGTTATTTTCTTCCAAACCCATTTACTATGAACTATCAATAGGTAACATTTCATTCAATCCATTATATCTGTTGCCATTTATTTTAAGTAATTATAATTGAAATATAATTGTTCATGAATTTGTGAATTGCAGCCCTATTCCCAGTGTGATACCTATCAGTACCAATCATCGGGTCAATATGGAGGTAGTCAATATAATTCGGGTAGTAACTATGGCAGTAATTCCGGCACTGGCAGCAACTATGGAAGCAGTGGCAGTAACTACGGAAGCGATAATACCCGTGGAAGTGGTAGTACCTACGGCAGTAGTGGCAGTAATTATGGCTCTGGTAGTAGCAACAATGGAAACAGTGGTAGTAACTATGGAAGCAGCAGTAACTACGGTAGCAATTACGGTAGCGGAAGCGGTAGCAATTACGGTAGTGGAAGTGGTAGCAATTATGGTAGCGGAAGCGGTAGCAACTCTAATAGTAACTACGACAATAATAACTACAACACAAAGAACTACGGCAACCAGGTGCGATAAGATATAAGAAAACTGAGAAAATATAATTGCCAATTCAGCATATGCGAATTACTGTAACTTTACGATTTAGATCGTGTCCAATACTTCTACATAATATCTTATTGTCTATATTATAGTTACGGCATGGAATTAAGGTAAAGTTACATTATTTTGCATTTTACATATTATAATATATCACATCCATTTAATAAAGAGTTTTGAAGGTATTTGCTTTGTTATATATGTATTTAGTTCAATGTAAGTACAAAATGACGATTCATAAAGAAATGTCGCCAAAAGCGCATACAAAATATTTCTTTTTTTAATGACTTTGAGCACCAAAAATATGTAAAATAACTTTAGAAATCACGTTTAATATGACTTATTAGAACACTCGTTTAGAAAACTGGACGCGATTTGCAAACAAGAGATTTGCCACGTAGTTTATTTTTATAATAATCAAATTTGATTTTGTTTAGGAGGGTATATTTATATCGTGTACCAACGGACACAACTCAAATTAAAATTTATCAAATATATTCGTTTCCTTGCTTTTACTATATAACACAACCCCTTCAGCAACACAATTAACAAATAATACACCTGTTACTCACCGAGTATATATATATAATAGAATCTGCTTTAAGTTAGGGTATTTGGATCTATAATGAATCTTTTTCAACGTTAGGGTGGTTATGGAGGAAACGGAAATGATGGTGACCAAGGATATATTGAATACAGAAAGTTTACCGAAAAACAAGACTACCGCGACATGGTACGTAATGTATTCCGTCGTCTTGGATTTCGTTACAGTCTCAACGAAAGCGTTGTTTTGGATATGTATGACTTATGTCGCTATGAAAAAGCATGGTAAGCTTATTGTATGATTATATTATATTAATCTGCAATATATTAATGCCGTGGTTAACCATGCCATGACATTTTTATTAAGTCGAGCAATATTGTTACCTTTACATCTTTTACAAGTATTTGTGATTTTTATTTATAAGAATTTTTATGGTTTCATAAAACAGATTAGGTTTATTAAACTTCAGAATATGGATATCGCCACATATAAGTAAAACAAGTCAGTGAAACATGATCGTACTTCTTATACGTATTCATCAACAAAGCTTAATCAAAAGAAAACATTCACCAAGACCCAGATGCATAAAAATAGTAATAAATAATCATATTAGAACAAATTCTAGTTGCACAGAAGTATTAGTTTTAAAAAATGTTGGTGTCACACACGACTCATTTATACACAGTTAAAAAATCACTTAACGTGTCTTTTGATAAATTCATGACAAGTCTACACAAATAAACTGTTACAAATAAAAACATGTTAGAATTATTTAGGTACTAGATTAATTTAGGAAATATTAGTATTAATTTAGGAAAACGGTAGATATGTCATTTGAATGGCAATACAGCTTAGGAAATAGACTAATATGGTATTATCAGTGGTAGTTTCTTTCGAGGCCGCACAGCCCCCCCCACCGTAGATATATAATTGTATTGTGTTATTTTAACTTGGTACTATTTTTCATACAAGTTTAAGCTTGCGTCGCCATAGCACTCAATACAACACGGTGTGGCGGCGAGCAAGTATGAGTTAAGTGTATATGCACTCATCCTATCCGCTACAAGCGGTAGAGTGAGAGCGACCGTATGCAGTATATCATCTGTTTCTTTGGTTCGCGTATCGTATGCGTTGCTATGGCAACGTGACGTCACGCTGCTTCTACAGCTAAGATTATATCGTGGTTTTAAGCTATTCCGGGCCGCTATTCTTTAGCGTCCCAACAGAGAAGCCTAGTCTAGTATACAGGAAAATTGATATAGAATAGCCAGATAAGACAGTTGCATTTTTCTGTGTAGTTACGTATGTACGATTTTTCCACTTGTTTCTCCAAGAATATGGTAGAAATAATTTAATAAAAATGAATAGTGTTAGTTCTTTATTGAAAATAGAGTTTTGTAGACTTTCTCTTGAGGACAAAGTAAAAATTAAAGAATTAGGTAGGCCATTGCCTGATTTAAATTTATCACAAACTTGTGCAAGGAGTGTTCATATCAATGAAAGGTGTAAGAGCGGAATACCACTTTCAAGAAATGATTGAATTTAATCATTTTGCATCCATTTTAGGTAAGATTTCTTACTATTATGTTATTTTTTAAGAAATGCGCCCCCCCTCGATTGAAATGTCAAGAGCCGCCACTGGGTATTATGCAATGGATTATAGAAGGTAAAGAGAATGATAGGACGGGGTAGGTAGACCCAGATTAGAATATTGAAGTCACAGAGTGAAGGATCTTAAGATGAATAGCTATAGGGAAATGAAGGTGTTAGCTCAGAAGAGATCGATGTGACGTGCGATTTCGAACCTGTCCTAAAATTGATGAGTAATATGTTGTAGACAAAATATTACTATTCGTAGGGTCACAATATAACGTAATTATATTTTTAAGCACATGGAACATAAACAATGTATTATTAATAAACGCCTATAAAACTCCTTTTGCAATAAAAAATGCACCAAAGCTAAATGCACCAAATTATTTAGTAAAATTTAAATCTTTTTCAGGAATGTAAATCGGCAATCACCTTGGTGTTCAGTGTTTACTAAGGAGCAGCTGAAACTACTAGAATATGGAGAAGATCTCCGGAGCTTCTACAACGACGGCTATGGCAGCTACATGAACAAGAAGAAGGGCTGCCTCCCATTAAAAGATTTACATGATAAATTTGATAGGACCGTAAACGGTAAATACATAAGATACTTATACAGCATGTGTGAATTTAGTACTTCCATTGAAGTACTTACATATTTATATACAATACCATATCCATACCAATTCTCAAATAATGCGTACGCTTTACTTCAAAAAATCAAAAATTTCAATTATCTAATTATATAACACAGAGAGAGATTGTAATCGCTAATTTGCACACTTGTACAAACATGCAAGAGTTTATACAAAATATCATACTGAAAATTCTATAAATTATTCAAAAAATCGATTAATAATTTAAATGTCATGGAAAGACGTAAATCTTCAAATAGGAATCCGTTATATTTATAGCTACACTGTAAATCACCTATTCGGAATTAGTTGCATAACTGTACTATTTCATAGAAGTTAAACAAAAAATATGCTAAAAGTCGGGTAATAATAGTATACAGTAGAAATTTTTTTAAATGATCACTATGGTGTTAAATAATACTATAAAATATCAACCAAATACCGTAACTTAAAGCATTAAGTAGCTAGATGTATTTTAAAAATTATCACTACGGTGTTAAATAATAGTACAGAATATCACCCAAATACCGTAACTTAAAGTATTAAGTAGCTAGATGTACATTTCGAAGACTATGCCCCCATCTTCAGTAGCACAAGATAAAAACGAAATAAAATACATGTGTCACGAATCGTGATTGATATACTATTAAATAAATAAGTCAACATGACAGAAGCATTTCAAATTTTTTTTTTTGAAAACTTGAAAACCGGAAAACTCTTTTTTAATCTGAAGACACCACAGTAAAGCTGGCTTTATTGTCTATCATATAGATTGATTTGTCGCCTCTTATATACATAAAATTATATAAAATTACTTTCTCAACTGCGCAATTCAAATAAGAATTACTAAGAAGTAGTTAATAGATAGCCAAGTACCTAATAGCTGTAATTAATAATCAATCCTATCTATTTAAAAAAATTATCACTACGGTGTTAAATATTCGAAGAAATAGCGTTTCAAAAGCTTACAATTATATCTATATTAAATTAAACAAATAGCTATTAGCTTACTACAAGCTTGAATTGTATAACTTATTTTTAATGACTCACGAAATGCACATGGTAAGTTGTTGACCAAGATATTGCACATAAGTTACCGGCGTACAAGTTGCCGAGCGAACAACTTGTTTGGCGTACAAATTACCCAGCGTACAAATCACCCACGCATATCTTACCAGGCGTACAACTTACGGCGTACATTTTACCGGAACCGATGTAGACCCACCTATAAACATTTATATGCTTACGTATTTCTTTATTCTCATGTTGGTCCTCATGCTTTGAGCATTATCGTGTTATGGAAATACATTTGTGATTTCCCATCTTATGCAAAAGTTATGCGAAAGAATTTCCCTGATACGAAGATTATACGCATCAGAGTATATTTTTGTCTTTTCTTTGTGGATGGCAGATTATCTGTTGGCCGATATCCTAGTTTGTCCAAGACCGATGACCCGCAGGTATATCTAACTAACTGGCGCTAGAAAATCTCACTCGCCCGTCACTCTTTCCCACATTCCCAGAAGTAATATAAGTATATATTTTTATTAGCATGGATGTAAACTTACCAATAATATACTAGAAAACACATTGGGGCTTATGAAGGATATATAATGTGTAGTGATAGTCCTTAGCAATCTAACATATGACACACGTATACACTGCATGAATTTGTTATGTGCACTGCAACTGAATGCTTACTATCACATATGTGTTCGCTTCTGTGGCCCTTCTCGCATCCACAACTACGAAGGCCTGAATTACCCAGGTAACGCTGGCGATCAGAAGGCCTCATTCCAGTTCACGGACGGCGCCACCCTCAGATTGCTGCTGACTGCGATGGGCATTGCGGAGGACCACACCACCCTCACAGCCGACAACTATTTCCAGCAGCGCAGTCGCCAGTGGCGCACCGCAGATCTCACACCCTTCGGTGGAAATCTAGCTGCGATTCTCTATGAGTAAGTTTATCGGCCAAATTGTCTCTTAATTGCCCATTAAGTATTGCAAAGGTATTTTCTAAAATTTTGAGAAATTGAAGAAGTTAAATATATAAAACTTAAAATCTTCCTGTACATACCTTACCTTCAAAATTGACTATAGTTTTCCTTTTAATGTTTAATTTTGGAGTTACACTCATTGTCTGAAGTCTTACACCTGTTCCTTTTTTAATAGATTCACATATATATAGTTAAACTATGTTTAACAAATTAAGTTATCAATTCAATAAATAGGTAAATATATACTCATGTACAATATATTATATTTAAACGTCCTAAATGTCATGGAAGCCATGGTCCCCAACGCTTTGTTTAATTTCTCTAAATTCCTTGAATCTCCTCACACGTGATTGAAATGTTAAAAAGGTGTAAACATTTTAATTTATTTTTTGCAACTGTCCGTGAATATAATGTATTTTTTTTAGTCGTTATCAGCAAGTAATTTTATAATTATTGTTAAGTACAATGCTTGTTTCAAACTTTTAACAGGTGCGACCAAGGTGAAAAATACAGAGTGATGCTCTTCTTAAATGAGAAACCAGTGGAATATCCAGGCTGCTCGGTAGGATTATGTTCTTGGAATACCTTCAAGAATAAAATCGAATATTCTGTTCGCGAATGTAACTACTGCGGTAGTGGAAACTTACCGAGCCCTGTAAACGTAATCTATTTTATATCGTCCATAATTTTATTTCATTTATCCGTATTATCGATCAATTAATTCATAAAATCATTTTTTTCCGTACAAATTTCGTAAGAGATGACTATTTAAATGTATTTAATTAGTATCTGTCTCACGAGCTTTCTAAATATATGATTCTCATTTATCCGTCCTTATGTACTTTTTAAAAATATTTTGATTTTATGATATAAACGTATTACTTTATTTTCTTTTTTTTATAGATATTAGTTAAACAAATAATTCTTTTAAATCCTTTGTAGAATTAATTAATACCGCTTACAAAAAAATGTTTCATTTTTTCACATCTATCAATATATAATAGAATGTACCTATCAACTTTAACAACATAGAAACTCGTATATTCTATTCTAATTTTAATTTTGTTTTACAAATTCTATTATTTTTAATTAATGTATATTAACAAAATCGTAATGTAAATGTTATAAATAATAATGTTTGAGTGCAAATTCAATAATAATATTAGCATAGTTTTTTCAGTAAATAAATATAGATAATTACGTAGTGACCTATTTGAAAGAATTTATTTTAAACAATCTAAATATATTCTTTAAAATCTATCATTGGCTATTAAAATAAAATCGTAATATATATTATTTAAGATTTGACATGCCATAATGTTTTAAGCAAACTTTCATCATTTTACAACGATACTGACCCTAAAATTCATATTTTTACGTATCGCGAATATCTGCTGCAAAATAATAAAGAATTATATAGAACGTAGAGATTTTTATTGTGAAGAATAAAAATAAAAAATATTGTTAGTGTATACATGATTAAATAATGTTTTGTCTATTTAAGCGTTATGTTCAGTAAATTTTTACGTTTGTTTTACGTTATATACTTATATTTATGTATATGTGTTCACTATAAGCTGTCATAATAAAATATAAGATTTTACTACATCTTACTCAATTGCTAAACAATATGTTAAAGGGCGTAAAATAGAAAATGTCAGAGTGAGGAAGGACGTAAACAGAATCAAACATTGCAAATATTATAAAAACAAATAAATAGAACAATCACATTACAATAAAATTATTGATATTAAATAAGTTTGTAAAGATACCCACAGTCATCAAATAAAGTATTTACAGAAGGGCAGGCACTCCACTAGGTCCCTCCTAGGCAATGCCGGTTCATGCAATAATGCCTTTTAGTAGTAATTTTTTATAATAAAACTATCGTTTCGAATTAGATTTTAAGCATACATTATTTAGAGCGTCTCTAGAAAAATAACACAGGTAATTTTACATTAACATTTTTTATTGTAACACTGCAATTATATACATTCTATTCTTGAGCAAATTTTTGCTTTTTTAATTGTTTATTTGCACAATTATATATATATATATAAATAATTGTCAAACTGTATAATATCTGAAAGAATTGATATCTATTCCTCTGAACAGTTCATATAAACTATATTTTGAAGCAGGATAAAATTGCAACAAATTTTCCATGGCATCAGAAGCAACATACATTATTTCAGTTACTAAAATTGCTCTAAATGTATGAGTTTGAGGCAGATTCGGATATAGAAGTTCCAACTGAAAATAAAATTATAAAATGAAAACAATTATGAATCAATTTTTAGAAAGAATGAATTATTTTGTTCATTTAAACAGTACAGTAGCTTTCTTAGACTAATGACCCAAATTGGTGGCTGTTAATCGTTTATTTCATATAATGCGATGGACATAATCAAGTATTATCAGCAAAAAAACAGCATCAAAAGGATTACTCACTAATCCAAAAGAATCTCCTTCTTCCAGAATGTCGACAACTATATCCTCGGTGCTTTCTTCGTGTAGTACTTCAACGAGTCCACGATGGATAAAAAATAATTTATTACCAGTAGCGCGCTGTCTCATTATAATATCACCTATATTTTAAATAGAAAGATAGAAAGAAATATTGCTGTGGTGTATTTTTTCAAATTTGATTTAAGTATTTTTTGTATTCATTACAATTATATTCTAATACTATTATCCTACACTCTTTGTCAGTATATATACATTTCTTGCAGGTGTATATAATTATATAAAGGTCATTATACAAGCCAGCCTCAGAGAGTGAAATTTTGGCCAGGGTTTTAAAGTTAATAAAGTGCTTGTCTATACGTAGAATAGTAGTTTTAATTAATAAGAAAATTAGTAACTGCAAAATATGTACAGAGATTTGTACAGATATATATAGAGATATGTACAGAGATTAAATGTGCAGAGATTTCCATTTACCATTTGTTGTTGAACCCCTAAAATTATTAAATTAAAATCAAGCCAATTATTAAAAAATAAATTTTTAAATGGTTTATAATTCAACGACCCAAAGAATTCATTCACTTCGCTAACTATAAAATTAAAGAAATTAATAAACCAGTTAATGAAAATCTCACGTGATTATTATTCTTATTATTCGAAAATTATGTGATTACATTTTCACAAATAGTACAAGTTCCCTGTCAATCTCTCAAGTTTCATTGTCTTCTTTCAAAATTCCATCCATCATAGGGTTATTATCGGCCTCGTTAGGCTCATATTACTCTGCGCTGCGTTCTAGAGTGCAGGATTAAAGTCTGTAGACTTTCAAAACTGTTAATGCATACGTAGAATAGTAGTAACCATATCCCAAAGTAATTAAGGCCTGTTGCTATATACCGTAAACATCTTTGAGAAATAAAAGTGAAACTATATGTTTGAAGCTTTAAAATATGTTTAGATTGTTCAGTTTATTGCACGTACGAAAGTTCAGCTTCAGACTTCAGACATGATGTACAAAGCGTGCATAATTTGCTGAACAAATTTTATATATTTATATTTTAAAAAACACAGAATTGTAAAAGATGAAAATAATGTCAAAAGTTAGAGTTGTTCCTATTTTTGAACTCTGATATATATATTTCATTTGAATCTTTAAAAACTTTACGAGTAAACTGAAAAAATATATAATAATAATTTGCTTGTATGGAAATTTGTTTCCGTTCTTACAAAAATAAAGGTTGCACATGTATTATTTTAACTGCATTGATTTGAATTCAATATTCAATACAATAATGAATAATTCATTCACATCACTCAATTTGGTCCTCGACCGTGTTCCTGTCTAATAAAATGTCATTAATATGAAAATTGTATTATAGTGTAGTAAAATAAATACAATTTCATGAATAGCTAAAGAGGGTATTGGTTTTATTGCAGTATTGGTTACAAAAATGTTGCATAAAATCCAAAAATCTACCTCAGAATAAATTTTACAGAGACTATGTTATACTATACTGTACTATACTATAGCGATGAGTAGTTCACTTGCGAACCGTCCACTCTGAAAGGTTCGGTGCCGGGTGTACTGTGCCGATGTTTTGCAACGATCTATAGATCACTATGACCTAGTTCGTGAACTATAAACTACATGGTGTACTTATTGATGTACTTGTACTAGGTCCTGAACCCGTCGTCTACTAAACCGTTCATGAATCACAACGGCTCGTAAACGATGCAGTATAGTATACATTACATACACAGTACCAATAGCAGTACTAACATTTATTTAGTGTTAAAGTGTGTTGGTGAACGGAACGAAATAGGAAACTCGATGCAATATTGCAGCAGCAGCATTGCCGAGCGAGTCACAATTTATATGTTGGTATCAGATTTCATTTGGAATAATATAATTAATATATTCGCAAGATTAAATATGTTCTTAAATATGTCATGCCATAGCAAATTTTTGCAATAATGCAAAAATAAACATCTAAATCTTATAGTTCTTCTATTTCATACTGAGTGCAATGCAATCACTTCATATCAAACGCAAAGCTTTGAAGTTTGAAGAGAGAAGATTCGGAATAGAAAATATAAATTACAACGCCAAACAAAACGATTCTATCTAGTTCATTTTATTATAGTTTCTACATTTAATTTTTCAGTGTTAGTAAAGTAGTAACTACCAATAAGTATTTTAGAACTTCATATAAATAATCTTTATAACGTAGAGAAGATTATATTTGCTTATATATATGTTTTGTATAAATTATAAACATTGTTGTCTTTTCTTCCTCATTCCTAATTTAAAATAAGTATTGTTATATTTCAATTTATTTATTTTTTACCATTTAATATTTTTATATTGATAAAAATAGAGATTATTTTCAGTATGTGCATGTATTTCATATAGGTGGTGAACTAGTTCATTTTTAAAAGATGTATTAGTTCACGACCTATAGTTCGTGAATGGTACATTGAAATGAACTACGAACTACGAATTAGATCCTCAAAGTGACCTACAATTTGCCATCGCTACTATACTATACTAGAGAGACAATAAAGACTTGTAAATGATTTATTTTCGTTGGATGTACAGCGGAAATTTTTTCCAATACAAGTTGATAACATAGTAACATAACAACTCTTACTGCACTACATTTCTCATAAAAATTTTGAGTAGCAATTATTTAAAAAAGAACAGAAACTATTCTTAATGAACGAAGCATGAAAATTGAATATATTTCGTTAGCTGCGACGAAATTTCAAACATTCCGTTTGCCATCCTCAAAGCAACATGCTTGAATTCTTTTGGTATATGCTAACTACTATTCTACGTATAACAAGTACTTCATCAATTTCAAAACGCTGGGCAAAAATTCACAGTGCAGTGTAATACGTTTTAAAAGTTTACGGACTTTAATCCTGCAATCTAGAACCTATATATAAATACAATGCTAGAACGCAGCGTAATAACGGCCTAAGCCATACATACATACCTGGGAAGAATGTTCTCATTTTCATTGTCCTTATTAAAAGACGTTTGAAATCAGGATGGCAATTCATGAATAACGCATTATTATAAATATGATATCCATATGCTTCGGTAAATAATTCTTCTTTCAATATTGGTGGAGCCTTTGTCAAAAGCGCTGGTAATTGATGTGCGTATTTCAGAAGCCACAGTTGATTAAAATAGTTAACTAATTCTTTCAGGAATGGCTTTGATAATTTATCATAAAGATACTGCTAAGAAAATCAACAAAATAAATAAATAAATGTTGATTTCGGAGGTGGTTCCTCTGTATATTATTTATTTATTTATTATTAAATTTAAAATATTAATGCTGAAGGAACAAAATTCAATATGTTCAGAGTTATAACCAACTATAAGCTTGGATAATGTATGATTTAATTTTTCTTTAATCATACGGATTATAAGAAAAAGTTGATTGCATATAAAAAATTGTTGATGCAAGGATAACGTATTTTAGAGAGAAATATGAATTATAAATTATTGAAGACTTCTCGAAATTTATATAAGTTTGATCAGAAGATTCATTGAAAAGATAGTGAAAGAAAATAATGACAAGAGTAAGATGATTAAGGTCGTAAATAGTCAGATTTTTTTTTATTGAAACGTACAATTTCTGTCTAACTTCTATAACTTTGAAAGCATTACTGAAGCTACATCACAAGAATTTTATGTATAAACATAATTAATTTAAACTGTTCCCATTATACTACAGAACACCCTATATACAAGAAGTTCATATTTGTACTGTTTTGTTCTACTATAATCATTTTCAAATGTTTTCTAAATTTTTAATATTTGCATTCCTTTAGTTCTGATTTGTAACAAAGTAGTTTCTCTATCACCAATATAAATTCTAATTCTTATGTAAAATGATTTATGACTTTGATTTCTTCTGATAAAATTACGTTTTATTTCACAAAAATATTACATCTAAAGAATAAGATCACATTTTCAAAACTATTACCTTTTAAACTAATACACGAATGAATGAATGAATGAACAAAAAGAAACATGGTTGTTTTCAGGTTTAGATTATTTTGGATCCAGATGGCAGTCCGGCAGCACCTGTGTGTTAATAAAATAAGTTTTTTGTGCCTACTGGAAAATTTTATATTTACGACATTAGATAGTTAAATAGTCCTAAATCCTAAGGATTGGTTGGAAACAGCACGCCACGCTATCCTGAACTAATTCTTTTATCTGTCTATAGCTACTCATCCCACACGTCCTCCACTATCTGAGCCTCATACTCTAATATAGGCCTACCCCTACCCCTTTATTTCCCTCTACTTTACTTTCTATAATAAATTGCATAATTTGTTTATTTGTGTTTGTGGTAACTAGCGCAACAGGATATAATCCCAATTACAGAGTGTAGGTATAGAGGATATTAGGAACATATGGGAAGGGTGGGAAGTCGGTTACTATAGCGGTTCGCTATTACGCTAAAGCTTAGTTAATTGTATAAATCCCAACTAAGATTGGTACCGAGTATAAAGGATAGGTGGAGCTGAGCTACGGTCACCCATCCAAGCACTGACCTGGCGAGTCCCCCATGATACCCCCATGTCTAAGAATGTGAGCTACTAGTCTATCTCTACTGCGTTGTATTACTCTCCAAATACTTCTATTCCCCCCTACTAACTCTAGTACGGCTTCATTTGTTACTTTATCTTCCCAATCAATCCTTATCATCCTCTTGTACAGTGCTACACTCCACACATATGCCTTCAGTAATTTTTTCTAATACCCAAGTCAATACGCAAGATCTTTAAATCTGCTCCTTTCCTACGAATGCCTTCCTACCCTGCGCTATCCTACGTTTTATATCTGCCTTACGTCGGTTATCCTTTGTAATCCTACTTCCTAAATAAGAAAAGTCTGACACTTGTTCTATGCTATCATCTCATATTCGTATCTTCATTTTTCGCTTGCATTCCTTCTTGTCACACCTCATCACTTTGGTCTTGCCTATATTTATTTTCATGTTATAATCGCTAGTCATTGCTTCCTACATACTATTTAATACATGTTCTAAATTCTGCCCCCTTTCTTCCAAGATAGCTATATCGTCGGCGAATCTCAACATATATATTTCTTCTTCCTGATTTTTACACCTACACTATACTTTTCTTTTACCTTGTGTGTGGCATCTCCTACATACAGGTTAAATAACAATGACGAAAGTGTAAATCCCTGTCTGACTCCCTTTCCTATTCTTGCTACCTCTTCTTCCCCCTCAATTCTAACTAAAGCCGTTTGATGTTTGTATAGATTAAAAATAATTCTCCTATCCTTATAATTTATTCCCGTTTCATTTTAAATTCTAAGCATTATGTCCCAATCTATATTATCGCATGCCGTTTCTAAATCTACGAAAGCTATTGGTAAATTTTTTCCAACTGGCGAACGTCCGCGGCTGCTAGGGTATGCGCACTCGTCTTACAGCCCTGGAGTAAGCACAGCCTCTAAAGCGTTCACATATAAACATCCTCTATGGAATATCTTATTGGTTGTTGCTGTCTGTGCAGCGGTTATCGGTGCGCGGACGTTCGCCAGTTGGAAAAAATTTACTTGTATGTAAGTTGTCTTTTCTACTCTCATTCTTTTTTCTACTACAGTTCTTAGTGCTAAAATAGCCTACCTCGTCCCTCTGTTCTTGCTAAAACCAAACTGATCTTCTCCTAGCCTTTCTTCTACTTTATTTTCTAATCTTCTATAAATAATCTTTAACAATATCTTCGATTCATGAGATAGTAGGCTAATTGTCTATAGTTCTCACACAAATTAGCTCCTATATTCTTCGGCATTGTCACTATTCTACTGCGCTTAAAATCCTGTGGTACTTCTCCCTTCTCATACATTTTACAAACTAGCCTGTATAATCGATCCTGCATCTTTTCCCCTGCGTGTTTTATTAATACTGCTTGTATCATATCTACTCCTGCTGCTTTGTTATTCCTTAAATCATATAAATCATACACACGCCGTGTGGCCTATGCGGGTAATGCATTTAGCATCGATAGCAAGAGTTAAGTAATGTCTCGCTGGGTCAGTGCTTGGATGGATGACCGAAGCTCAGCGCCACCTATCCTCCTCTATACTCGGTACCATTCTTAGTTCGGATACAATTGACTAAGCTTTAGCGGAATAGCGAGCCGCTATAGTAACAGGCTTCCCACTTTTCCTATATGTTCCTAATATCCTCTACAACTACACTTATGCTACAAAAAAAAAAACTACCAAAAACTGTGACCTAATAATGCTAGAACCTAACTCATCATGATCTAACCGTTCTACACTTTCTAGCTCCTCCATTTCCTGCCTACCTCTATATAATTCTTTGAGATACTCCATCTTTTAACGTTGTCCTTATTTTCTGTGAGCTCCTTACCTTGCTTATCACATGAAACGTTGCCATTTGGCTTTACTTTAGAAAAATTAAACTTAATTTGCTTGTGGCCCAAATCTACCTTACCTCTTTTCACACCTTTCATACCTCAATATCCTCACATTTTTCTTTTATCCATTTTTCTTTCGCTTATTTACATTTCCTATTAATTAAATTCCTTAGTTCCATATATCTTCTCTGTCCTGTTTCTGTGTTAATAATTTTTATTTTCCTTCTTTCCTCTATTATGATAGTATTTCTTCAGTTATCCATTCCTTTCTACTTGCCCTTTTTTGCGTGCCTAATACTTCATTTGCTGTTGTAGTCAACCTATCCATAATGTCCCTCCATTCGATATCTACGTCGTCACTATATGTCCTATCAGCTACGGTTTCTACTTTCTCTCTGTACCTTTCCTTTTCATCGGCTAATTTTAACCTATCAATATTAACTCTAACCTGTTTGGATTTCTGTATAAGTTTCTAGAATTTCAACTTTGATTTCAGAACTACTAACTTGAGGTCACTATCTATATTTGCTCCAGGGTAACTCTTACATTTCTTGATGTGGTTTATAAACCTTTCCTTAACTAGTATGTAATCTATCTGATATCTTCCTATATCTCCTTGCATTTTCCAAGTATATATTCTGCGGTTGGGATTCTTAAATAGCGTGTTTGCTGGCGACAGAATAATTTGAACTGAGTCCTCCGATATCTGATCTCACTTCATTCTAAGCTTTACGGGGACGTAAAAGGTACGAGTTGTCTCTACCACTAGCTTATTTCTAATACAGAACTCTACTAATCTATCGCCTCTATCATTACGTGTTCCTATTCCATGTTCTCCGACCATTGACCCTTGCTTTCCCTTTCCTACTACTGCATTCCAGTCTCCGAACAGGAGATAGGAATGGTTTTTTTTGTTGATGGAAAAAAATAACATAGGAGGTTTTTTTCGTCAACGAAAATATGCTGGATTTTTACTTTTTAATTATAGAATAGTGTATGAAGACATGCGTATACGTCGACGTAGAAATAGAGGTATATTAGCAACAGTAAATTAAAAATAGCGTAAAAGATGACAATGAATATAGATTAGTAAAAATTATTTAAAAATTATCACTACGATGTTAAATAATTGTACAGAATATCACCCAAATACCGTAACTCAAAATTAAATTAAATTGGGTGAGATTCTATACAATTAAAAAACTAATTTACATCAAGTTTACCAGCATTTGATGTCTTGCATCTACAAATTTAAATAATCGGTATTTCGTGTGCTTAACTACATGACAAAGATTTCCAATCAAAATTGCAAGTACAAATCGACCAAAAAATGCCAAAATAATAAAAACAATAATGTCTATAGGAGAGGAAGCTCTTATTTCAATAAACCCAACACCAGCCATGGCAGAAGTTACATAGTAAATAGTACATACATAATTATCGGCACACGCTGAAACATTTTTATGAAAAGGAATAATTAATAAGCTTCATTGTGAAGCAGTTGAATTATTATTAAAAAGATAATAAAACATTGATCTTAAGAACACAGAGATTTTTTTTTCATTTTATATTCATTAAATTGAATGTGGTCTGGAAATGAAACATTCGTGGTAAGCAAATTTAAACTTATTTGCAAATCATGAAAATAAGATGCAATTCAAAATGAACACTACTTAATTTATTGCAGTTACGGATCAATGTATTTTACATGTTAAAAATTATCACTACGCTGTTAAATTATAATATAGAATATCACCCAAATACTGTGATATTAAAGATATGTGTTATATATGTAATATATAATGTTATATTATATATATATATATATATATATATATGTTATATATGTTATATAACATATGTTATATATGTTATATAACATATGTGCTACTGAAGATGGGTGCATAGCGCTTGAAATGTACATCTAGCTACTTAATGCTTGTTACGGTATTTGGGTGATATTCTATATTATATTTTACATGTGTTTTATACTTCTAATTATAAGGAATTTTACATGATGATAGAACATTTTTACACATTTAATTTAATTTAACTTAATAATAACTATACCATCTTGTACTTCGATTTTTATGCCTATGTTCTATCGCAATGTCAAATTACATGTTTAGAGTTTTTAGTGTCCGAATTAACGAATATATAATAAGGAAATATCTATGAATTAAGGAATATATGTATTGAAAAAACTTGTATAGATTGTCAACCAAAAACCGCTACGCAAAGCATTTTTCAATTGTACAACTGTGTATCCCACCAATGACATAGGTGAGTGACATAAGTATCTTTATTTGGTCTATTATTGTGCTACTGAAGATGGGGGTATAGCCTCCGAAATGCGCATCTAGCTAATAAATTCTTTGTGTCACGGTTTTTCGGTGATATTTCATACAAATTACTTAACGCCGTAGTGACGATTTTACTATGAAAAATATAGTAAGTCTTTTTACAGAATGAGCCGTAAGTGTTCGCCTTTAAACATAACGATATTTTATTATTTGTTCCTACCTTTCGGATTAATCCACGAATTTTTAGGATTGTGGATGGTAGCCCAGTAAGTAAAGCAAACCATCGTATGGATTATCACAATCATATGAATAGTGCTAGCCACAATCATTACAATCGCTTTATTCCCAATTAACCTATTCCTCATTGTATTCAAATATGTATGCACATTATACTAAAAATATACGACAAATTATGAAATCGCTTATATATATATATATATATATAATTGTTAATCCAGTATTTGGTAATGTTTTAATTGCAACTGTCTCTGGTGAATAATATACATTTTCTAGATCCTCGCATAAGGATGTAGAAAATAATTCGATGGTGTAGCGCACAAATGTTGTAAGTACACTTTTCGGTGAAATTGAATGAAGTGCTCAGAAAGTTACATTTTTAAGTAACAATACAATGTGCACAGATGTAAATAGAATTAAATTTCTGAAAGCCCTATCATATTTGAAAACGAACCACAAAATCAACTGATTTGATACAGGTATACACATTTTAAATTGCGTTTCCAGGAAAATTGAATTTTTGCATTTACAACATTTGGAAAAAATGCAGGAGCGATTATACAGGTTAGTTTGTAAAATATATGAGAAGGGAGAAGTACCACAGGATTTTCAGCGTAGTAGAATAGTAACAATGCCGAAGAAAATAGGAGCTAATTTGTGTGAGAACTATAGGACCATTAGCCTACTATCACATGCATCGAAGATATTGCTAAAGATTATTTATAGGAGATTAGAAAATAAAGTAGAGGAAAGGCTAGGAGAAGATCAGTTTGGTTTTAGGAAAAACAGAGGGACGAGAGAGGCGATTCTAGCACTAAGAACGGTAGTAGAAAAAAGAAAGAGGGTAGGAAAGGTAACTTGCATAGCTTTTGTAGACTTAGAAAAGGCATTTGATAATGTAGATTGGGACATAATGTTTAGAATTTTAAAAGAAACGGGTATAGATTATAAGGATAGGAGAATAATTTTTAATTTATATAAACACCAAACTGCCTTAGTTAGAATTGAGGGGGAAGAAGAGGTAGCAAAAATAAGGAAGGGAGTTCGGCAGGGATGTACACTCTCACCGTTATTATTTAATCTATATATAGAAGATGCAATAAACAAAGTAAAAGAAGAGTATAGTGTAGGTGTGAATGTACAGGGAGAGAAAATATATATGCTGAGATTCGCCGACGATATAGCTATATTGGAAGAAAGCGAAAAGAATTTAGAAAGGGTACTGAATGGTATGCAGGCAGTATTGACTAGGGATTTTAACATGAAAATAAATATAGGTAAAACTAAAGTGATGAGGTGTGACAAAAAGGAATGCAGTAGAAAAATGAGGATCTCAATAGGAGATAATAGAATCGAAGAAGTGTCAGATTTTTGTTATTTAGGCAGTAGAATCACAAAAGATAATCGAAGCAAGGTAGATATAAAGTGTAGGATAGCACAGGGTAGGAAGGCATTCGTAGAAAAAGAACAGATTTTAAGATCAAATATTGACTTGGGTATTAGAAAAAGATTACTGAAGGTATATGTTTGGAGTGTAGCACTGTACGGGTGTGAGGCGTGGAATATAGGAAAGGAAGAGAAGCGTAGATTAGAAGCACTTGAAATGTGGTGTTATAGGAGGATGATGAGGATTGGTTGGGAAGATAAAGTAACAAATGAAGCTGTACTAGAGTTAGTAGGGGAGAAGAGAAGTATCTGGAGAGTGTTACAGCGTAGGAGAGACAGATTAGTAGGGCATATCCTTAGACATGGGGGGATTATGCAATTGATCATAGAAGGTAGAGTGGAGGGAAAGAGAGGGGTAGGTAGGCCTAGATTGGAGTATGTGAGTCAGATAGTTGAAGACGTTGAGATGAATAGCTATAGGGAGATGAAGGGATTAGCTCAGGATAGATCGGCATGGCGTGCTGTTTCCAACCAATCTTTAGGATTGCGGACTCTTTAACTAACAACATTTGTGCGCTACACGATCGAATATGTAGCGCTTAGTCTTCTTTCGCACTTCGTCTATTGTTTACAATATTCTGCGTAATTTCATTTTAAATATACAATAGAGTTATTTAACAATTTCTTTTATATAACCTCTATTATTTTTGTTTATGATTTTAATGTAATTATCCCCGCAAAATTCAATGTTGACTTAAACATAAGAAGTTTTAAAGTATTCTAATAAAGCATATTATGTTGCAAAGTTGTATAGAATTACACCCAATAATATAAAAATAAATAGTGTTTTTATTTCGTTATAAATAATAAATATGAATGGTTTATCGATTATGCTCACTAACTTTAACCTTTTAATGAATTAATAAACGTATGTAAAAAATAAAAGATTTATTAGTAACTTTTCAGAAAAGTTATAAAGTAATGAAATTTTATACAACTCGAGATTAATATATTTCAAATCTCTCTAAGGAACGTTTTTTTTTTGACTTCAAAGTAAAGAGTAAAAAATCAAAAGCTACATTTCAAAATAAAATCTCAGCAAAAGGGCATTTACCAAAAAAAATTCTTGTATATAGAACCATTATGAATCTCCCAATATTATTAATTAAATACCGCAGCGTTGTAGAATTTATGTGAGAATTATAAGACCAATAGTCTATCGTATGTATCGAAGATATTGTTAAGGATTATTTATAGAAAATTAGAAAATAAAGTAGAAGAAAGGCTAGGAGAACATCAGTTTGGTTGCTGGAACAACAAAGGAATGGGGGGGGGGCTATTTTAGCACTAAGAACGGTAGTAGAAAAACTATTTACATGGCTTTCGTAGATTTTTTATTTATTTTTTATTATTTATATAGCTACATATTTCTTATTATTAAATTAAGGTAACATATATTAAATTAATGTAATTATTTTAAAGTATTTCATTGATAGATTTATATACAGTTGGTACCACGCAGGGTGACATCTGGTGTAAATAAATCTATAGATATTTACATCGATTTGATGTAATTATATGGTAAATATATGGTAAACACTTTTAGTTCTAAATAATTTATTCTAAATTCAGGAGGTAGTTCGAAAGTTTTTTCTTAAAAACATTGTAGGAGCTATTCCTGATTTCATTTGGGATACTGTTATAGTCATTTGCAGCTATTTGAGTGCATTGGCCTATGTTTGTCCTATAATGGGGGATGTGAATGTTTTCCTTTGATCTTGTATTGTGAGGATGCACTTCACCATTTAAAAAAAATATAACGTTTGTCTTTTGTGTGTTGTTTATTGATTTGTGCACTAATTTGCAGTTTTGCATTTTTATTAATTTAGATATATTAAGTTTCTTTGTTATTTTATATACATTTTCTGTCGGGCTACGATAGTGAAGTTTATATAAACTTTTAAGCGTAATGTTTAACTTACGATGCACTAATTTTAAATTCGTTT
This sequence comes from Leptodirus hochenwartii, assembly GCA_947310635.1. Classification (NCBI taxonomy): domain Eukaryota; kingdom Metazoa; phylum Arthropoda; class Insecta; order Coleoptera; family Leiodidae; genus Leptodirus; species Leptodirus hochenwartii. The sequence goes on along the minus strand of OX371180.1, from coordinate 13,220,225 downwards.
TGTTTGCTTGGCCCCAGGCGGTTAAATTGTATGTAACGTGGCTTAAGGCAAGTGCATTTTATAAAAGTTCAGCAGTATCTTTTTTAAGTTTCGGCAATCGTCTAAACGCGCCAGCTATTGCACTTAAATGTTTATTCACACGATGTATATGGCTCTTCCAGTTCATCTTGCAATCAATTAAAGTTCCTAGATATTTCACCGTTTGCACTCTATTTATAGTTTCACCATTTATTTGAAAGTCCGTTATTATATCACTTTTACTTTTGTTAAAGAAGATTAAGTACTCTGTCTTTTTAGTATTAATAGTTAGTTTATTAGCAGTTAACCATTATCGATTTGTTTCAGGTCCTCATTTATTTTCACTTCTAGTTCTGTCTTTCGTTCACTAGCGTATACCATGGCCATATCATCAGCATACATGGTATAGTTGACACTTAATTTGACATTCTTTAGATTCTGTAGGTATAGCAAGAAAAGGATGGGTCTGAGTACCGATCCTTGTGGCACCCCTCTTCTCACAATCAACTCTGAACTGGAGGTCGATTTAATTTTAGTACTACAGGTTCTATTTGATAAGTAACTCTTCATGAGCTCATTGGCGGTTCCTCTGATTCCTATTTCATCTAGTGCGGTTAGTAGGCAATGGTGATCAACCGTGTCAAAGGCTTTTTTAACATCTATAAAAATTGCAGCAGTATATTTACCCTTGTCGATGTATTTGTTTAGCTGAGTTATTAAGTTCATAGTTGCTGCTTCGGTATTTGAATGTTCTTGGAAACCAAATTGGCATTTAGTAAAGGCATTAGGTAATGTAGATTGGGACATAATATTCATAATATTAAAAGAAGCGGGAATAGATTATAGGGATAGGAGAATTATTTTAAATCTATAAATAAACATCAAACTGCTTTAGTTAGAATTGGGGGGGGGGAGAAGAAATAGCAAGAATATGAAAATGGGTCAGTCAGGGATATACACTTAAATATTGACTTAGATATTAGAAAAAGATCACTAAAATCATATGTATGGAATATATCATTGTACGGCTATGAGGTTTATGATAATAAGAAATAAATTGAAAAATACAATAGAAACATTTTGTAGTGCTATAGAAAGGTGATGGGGATTGGATGTGTAGAGAGAGTGATAAATCAAGCCGTGCTAGAGTTAGTTCAGAAGAAAAGGATTTGGAAGGTATTACAGCGTAGAAAAGATGTACTAGTAGATAATAGACAGGGGATATTATGCAATTAGTTATAGAAGGTAATAGTATAGAATATCACCCAAATACCGTAACTCAAAGCATTAAGTATTGGTAAATTTTTTCCAACTGGCGAACGTCCGTGGCTGCAAGGGTATGCGTACTCGTCTTACAGTCCTTGAGTAAGCACAGCCTCTAAAGCGTTCACATGTAAACATCCCTGTATGGAATATCTTATTGGTTGTTGTTGTCTGTGCAGCGGTTATCGGTGCGCGGACGTTCGCCAGTTGGAAAAAATTTACCTGTAGCTAGATGTACATTTCAAGGGCTATGTCCCCATCTTCAGTAAATCCCCACTAAATAAATCAATCACGATTCGTGACAGAGGTATTTTATTTTATTTTATCTTGTGCTACTGAAGATGAGGGCATAGCCTTCGAAATGTACATCTAGCTACTTAATGCTTGTTACGGTATTTGGGTGATATTCTATACTATTATTTAACACCGTAGTAATAATTTTTAAAATTATACAAGGTAGCATAGAGGGAAAGCAAGGGGTAGGTAGGCCTAGATTGGAGTATGTGGGTCAGATAGTGGAGGACGTGTGGGATGAGAAGTGAAGGAAGAAAAGTGAAGGAATTCATTCAAGAGAGATCGGGGTAACGTGCTATTTCAACGAAATATCTGGGATTGATGACTAACTAAATAGTGAATTTATCAATCATTGCTTGTATAAAATTTCATCACTCTAAATACAATAGTTATGACAGGAAATTGAGACAAAAGATACGTTATTTTACATATGCTATATTACCTAAGATGGCGATTGGTTGCATCTGTTGATAAAATGTTTTCTTGCATATTTTATCAGAATTGGACAGTCTATTTAATAAAAACTATTTAATAAAAAATTATTAAATCCCACTTACCAATCGGAAAGCTCGGTTTAATAGGAGATATCTTACGTAATATATATCAATTTTAAATATCCTACAAAATTCGTATATTGGCAGTAGTGCCAAAACATTTATTATAAACACTGGACTTTTTATGTATCTGAAATAAAAACAAACAGTATCCCATAAATCAATAAAAATCCTAATTCGTATAGAAATTATAATTATAATATAAAAACTATTTGATTTAAAAAAAAAACTCTATAAAAATAATATAATACTGTACTAAAAATTTTTATTAGAGGAATATTATTACTTAATATTATTAGAAGAATATTATATTAACATTAATGATAACATGACATTAGTCTCTTTCTTTTATACAATGAGTTAATTATAAAAAGTTAAATTATTATGAACTCATTCCAATATATCAAGTATTAGTAGGTATAGAATATCACCCAAGTATTATTCCTGATGGGAAATTATTCGTTTTAGATTTTATTTTTTTGCATAAATGCATTAAAAAGTAATACGATTAGTTCCCTAAGCACGATTCATCGATAATCATATAGATTTAAACTTATAATTTTATGAATAAATAATAATAATAATAATTTTATAAATAATTTTTCAAATGAAATAAATTTTTAAAAACAAATTAAATTTATTTGAAAAATAACTCGTGCTTACTTTTATATTAAAAATTTCTTGACTCATAATATACCAGATTTCTTATGGAAAACTAACACGGCAAATCACCCTCTTATTACATATGGTCAGTTAATTTGAATTTTAACCTAATATACTTACAGTCTGGAAACAATATCGAAGCCGAACAATAATTCCCCATTTTTTAATATAGGAGTCCAGAATCCAAGCAAAGTCATGAGTAGATTCAATCCTTCCAGGACGTAGAATCCTATTTCATACGATCCGTAAATTTGTCCTAAGTTTCCTCTTACAGTAATACTCCTTTTTGTATTCTTAATAAAAGCAATCATATATATTGTTGACATATACGTTAATAAGGATACCAACATAACTATTGCTGTGTAAAGGCTTGATACCAAGAACGTTGTTTTTGTTCGCCTTCGAAAAAATAAATTCTGTTTATGACTTTACTATATTTGATATTATATGGGTATATTAATTTTAAGATACCAAAACTTTCAAAAAACAGTCTACAAAATCTAAAGGAAAAATTTAGAATGTCTATGTAATTATATGCATATACTAATCTTGTAGCAAGGATTCTCAATGAGGTCGATAAATAAAAGGGATCATTGAAATTTTGCAATGAGATTAAACTTCTATGATTTTGTGCAACTTAAGATGCGAGCATGGCCTTAGATATGCGCATTCAGCTATTAAAAATAATATAATGAAAATTTGGAAATTTCTAAGATCCAAACACAAGAAAATTATAATGTTAACAAAATCGAAATTATTATTAGTTTATAAATAAATAAATCAACAATTCTTTGCAATATATTCTTATTATAAAATAAAAACGGCGAATACTGATACGAAAATAAGAACAAAAACCAAAATATAGATAGATAGATCATTTGTGAAATTAAGAAAACATCATAACTTGTAACAATTGTAAGGGTATGAACTAGAACTAGACCATTAGGTTAAGTACATATTTATAAATAAATATTAATTATATTACTTATTCATACCTCTTGACAACAGATTGTCGGTATTTTATTGGAAATATTGAAGTAATTGCGGAACGCAATATGTAAAACTAAAAAAGAAAAGATTATATATTTAGAATGCTGAGAGCTTAAAATTGTTAAAGTCAGAATTCTTATTAAATTAGAATTGCTATAAAGGAGTTTCTCTATTTTAAACACTAATTTTTTTCTATGATAGAGATTAAAAAAATTTGCAATGCACGAGCACTTATAACTAATTGCATAAATTATCATCCAACATAATTTTATTACATTATTTGGGTGATATTCTATAGTCTATAACTGTTAACTATAATCTGTTAACGCCCCAGTACCTAAATAAATCAGATGTTATTATTTGTAATTTTAGATTATTGCTTGTTGAAACAGCAAGACCAAGTGTAAGTAAATTATAATATTAGTAATTGTGGTATATAATAAAATAGGAAGCGATCTCTATCGTGAATTATTTCATTAATAACAGTTTGTTCTTTTAGAGCATTGGTTCCCAAACTTTTTGAAGGCGCGACCCGATTTGGTTGAAATGTTTGTTCGCGACCCCCCTGCCTACTTCATTTAGCAACACTCAAAAACAAGTCACTAAAATTAGTATTAATATAGCTAGATTTCTAATTTATAATTTTTCACGACCCTTAAAGCAAGAGACTTGCTTCCCCTGCCAGTGCTAATGAAAAGGCTTTGCTAGCAAGTTATCGAGTGGCATTTGGAATTGCAAAAGCCAGTAAGGCGCATACAATTGCAGAAACTCTTATTCAACCGACAGCTGTTGATATTGTGCAAATAATGATTGGTGGAAAAGAAGCGAATAAACTCAAAACCATACCTCTGTCTAATAATACAATCCAAAGAAGAATATGCGACATGGCAGAAGATATTCGAATTCAAGTTCTTGAAAATATTATGAAATGCACTTACTTCTCAATGCAGATGGACGAGTCCACTGATATTTCCAATTGCGCCCAATTCATTGTCTTTGTACGATATGACACCGACAGTGGTATTACAGAAGATATTTTATTTTGTATACCACTTGAAACAAATACCACAGGAAAGTGCTTATTCGACCGTTTTTATACAAAATACAAATAAATGCAATATTGACTTGACCAAATGCATTGCTATATGTACAGATGGTGCCAAAGCTATGACGGGAATTCGAAGTGATCTCATTGTCCGATTACAAGACATAATGCCAAGTGTTACATGGGTACATTGTTTTTTACACCGGGAGGCACTTGCATCAACATTTTTGCCTTCTGAAATGGATTGTGTTTTAAGGTCTGTAATAAAAGTGGTAAATTCTATCAAAGGAAAAGCGTTGTAAACCCGTCTTTTCCGAAAAGTTTGTGAAGACATATATGAAAATCTTCTTTATCACACGAAAGTAAGATGGCTTTCGAGGGGTAAAGTTTTAACAAGAGTTTTCCAATTAAGGGCAGAACTATTGATGTATTTTCAAGACGAGAAATTATAATATGCAAATCTATTTTCTGATTATCTCTGGCTTCTTAAGTTGGCTTTCCTTGCTGATATTTTTGAACACTTAAACATTTTGAATAAAAGTTTGAAAGGCCGCGATGTTAATATAATAGCAGCTAAGGATAAAGTTAACGGATTTTTAAAGAAACTCGATTTTTGGTCCACTTCACTTAATAACAAAGAATTCGCCTCATTCAATGCATTGAAAAAATCATGGGAAATGTATAATACGATACATGTAAATCTTATATTTGCAGACATGCAAGTATGTTTACATAACTTAAAGCAACAGATTTTTGAATATTTTCAAGAAGTAACTATTAACAATAATGATAGTCACAGGTGGATACTGAATCCATTTTTCGACAATTCTGTTCAAATGTCTGAAATTCCGACATATATGAAAGAAAAACTTATCGACTTATCTACTGATGGAATGCTGAAACTTGATTTTCTATCACAGAGTGTGGACCAGTTTTGGCTAAAGAGAAGAGAAGAATACCCCGATCTGGTAAATGAAGCATTAAAAATGCTAATACCTTTTGCATCATCCTATTTATGTGAATTAAGATTTTCATCCATAGTTGCTATCAAGACAAAGTATAGAAATCGCCTCGAATTCGAATTATTTGTGTATCGAATACATAATCCAAGTTTGAGAAGATAGCATCGCAACATCAAGCGCATTTATCTCATTAATATTTTGTATAAACATATAACTTTAACGTTTGTTTTCTTTTAGTCTAAGTCTAAATTTTCTTACTGAAAAGTTGTATGTGTTCAATATACATGCGTTACAGAAAGCCATTCGCTTTATTTTGAAAATCCTCGCGCGACTCCCCTAACTCCTTCACGCGCCCCCCTGGGGGGTCGCGACCCACAGTTTGGGAACCAATGTTCTTTCTAGCAGCAAACCACACATTTTTCTTTTAAAAATACGTTTATATTGATTAATGCAACAACATTTTACCAAAGTATTTTATTTTCAATCAAGATGAAGGAATTGTAATATTCAATCCAGAGGAATTTAAATTGAATAGTATTAAAAACAATATTGTGAAACACGTACCTAGTTAGTTTTTGATCATTTTTATTCTTACCATGCATTTAGTGCTAATGTGAGTTATAATTCTTCTCTCTACTAGTGGGTATCGTTTAATTGCTTCAAAAAAATCTGTCGTCTTGATAGACAATATATCAGTATTCTTAGATGGAATTGCACTAATCATACTTCTGGTATTTGCAACTTTATCAATATTACCAAACATACTTCCTTTTTCAAGAGAGCCTAATAAAGATCCATCCGCTGCTTTTATTCGTATGGTCCCAGAATGTACAATGAGTATCTGCATTACAACAGCATTTGTTTAATAGAATTTTTATTAGAAGGAACAACAAATATTAGTTTTAATCGGAAAGTTATTGTAAATAAAGAAAATTTTTAAAATCAATTTAGAATGTATTTTTACGCAAGGACAAGAATTATTATAGATGATATAATGATCATCAATTTCTTATATATTTGAAGTCATTTTCATTATCCGCCAATGAATAATAAGTAATTAGTTCACCTATATCGGTGTCAATAGAGAATGAAAGTTTCATAATGGAAAGAAAATATGGAATTAATATTTTCATTAATTTTCCTTACCATTAAGTGTGCAAAATTATTTAGTACATTTAATTTTATTATAGCGGCAATTGACATAATATATTAATATATTAATATCCTGTGATTACTTTTAACTTTTCATAATAATCCAATTTGTATCTTAACTGTTCTTTCTCTACCAGTCTATTATATCTTTTTATTCAAAAAATATTTAAAAAATAGTACTCAAAACGTAAAAAGATAGAGATGAAACAAAGCAGAGATTATTAGAAATGGCAAGTGGACACCCAGTCGGAAAATTATCAAAATATTGCGTCCTATGACAATTTGTATTGAAAAGTAAATAGCCATTCCCGAAATGTCACGTGCCAATTAAGTGCATAGCTGTAACAAGAGCTATTTTATTAATTTGAAGAACCTTAGCCTAGCTCTATTGGCTCCCGCGAAAATCTCATAAATGTTAGTAATAATTTTATATGGATAATGGATAACGAAATCACTGCTCTAACCCAAGGGTATACTTGAACTATCCCCAGATTATAGCAGTCGAACTAGCCTAGGATCATAACACGCCTCATCACTATGGTCTTGCCTATATTTACGAACACATTTGACTTAAAAATATACAATAATTCATGTTTATCTTCATTAAAGAATATCATGTGAATCGAAATCTTTTATAGGAATAGAAAATATCTATGAAAAAATATTTCAATTATAAGCGAAGATTAATTGGAGTGAATTATTACGACCGTATTGTCGCCACAGTTTTCAAGAACACTGAAAATTTGTCAAAAATAAAAATAAAAGGACGAATTGTCCGAACATGTCTCATGTAGATATAATGACCACATACACTGCGCTTATCATTCCCACTAATTTCATACTCAATACTTTACCGAATCAATGACATCATTTACGATAAATATAGGTATATTATTTAAGTAATGTCGTTCCGAGCAAATAATTGCCATATTTCTCATAAACACATTAGGCATTCCGTCGAAAATTGAAACCATTAAAAGCGTTTCACCATACATTGATTTTGCGAACGATTGTTGCAAAGGCAAGCTGCATTGAAGGAGAGCGGCAGTTGTATTGAACCCATGGGTTCTCGTAAAAAAATATTCGAAATGGTCATATATTTTCCTATTAGAAGAAATTATTGTTTATAATAATATAGAATATCACCCAAATACCGTAACAAGCATTAAGTAGCTAGATGTACATTTCAAGCGCTATGCACCCATCTTCAGTAGCATAAGATAAAACTAAATAAAATACCTCTGTCACGAATCGTGATTGATATACTATCAATATATATATATATATATATTAATATATTTTATTTTTATTTGATGAGATTCTAGATATATATATAAATAGGATTAATATTCCTCTAATTATTATTAAAAAATATATATAAGCATATCAAAAATTGATTAAAATTAATCTTGTAATTATTGAAAAAGAAATTGATTGAATTAAAAGTCTAATAGCTATAGCTAAAGGATGGGAAAGTATAAGAGAGAATATTCTAATTTGTGTGGAAATAAACAATAAAGATATAATTTCAGAAAATAGTTTTAAAAAAATTTAATTTTGGAGATTAAAGATAAGAGGTAGTTTTTTTTTCTGATGTTTTAAAAGAATAAATCTTATTTTTGATTTACAAGATCAATATTTTTGATAAAATTAAATTATTAAAACTAATGATAAATTATTTTATATTTTTTTTTTTTACTAGTGTATTTATATTTATTTTTAAATATAATTATTTATTGTTAATATTATTAAGATTAGAGTTTGTAGTTGTTTCTTTATTTTTAATGATAGTAGGTATATTAATATATATATATGATAGTATATCAATCACGATTCGTAACAGAGGTATTTTATTTAGTTTTACTTGTGCTACTGAAGATAGGCGCATAGCGCTTGAAATGTACATCTAGCTACTTAATGCTTGTTACGGTATTTGGGTGATATTCTATATTATAATTTAACACCGTAGTGATCATTTTTTAAATTGTTTATAATGTTTTAAAAACTATTTAAAAACAAGAATAAGTGAAAGCAAGAGAAGTAATGTAGGAATATAAACCTTAGCCGATATTATTTAATCTATAAGATGCAATAAAGAAGGTTTTATATATATACATGCGAGTAGGGTTCCAAAAAGGCCCGCATAAAATTCATATCTCTTTAATGCGTTATTTGCGAAAAAAAACACTCAGACGTGTAAATTGATTTATTTGTTTAGTCATCTTCTGGAAATATATTTTAAAATATGGAAATAAAAAACAACTTTGCTTTTACTATCAAGTAGAGGTATATTAAAGGTTTGCTATACCTCTACTTGATAGTAAAAGCAACGTTGTTTTTTATTTCCCTATTCTAATATGAACTATCAAAAAGTTGCGGCTCAATCAATCCTTTATAACTATTATACTTCAATCCCTTAGCCGCCATCTAACCCCACTTTATTTTTTCAAATGTCAACCTATGTCATGTGTAAGCTCATGTAGACAAAAGCTTGTAGAAAACTGTATGACTGTAACAATATAATTCAATTTAGATGTAAGATTATTGTGTTTCTTTTGTATTTACAATTTTGTTTAACTCGTGACAAATAGCACTGACGTTACTTCTCTGCTCAGTTCGTTAATTTCAAAAAAAAAAATATTTTAATGTCATTATTTTGAAGTGAAGAAAAAATATTGGAAATAGTTCATAACAGTAGGTGTTAAAATTGACCTCAACCTTATATTTGACACGCTCCTAAGCGATTATATAAACTCTATACCTGTGATCTAGTATGATCTAGTGTGGGGGTTGAGGTAAAATGGTTGGTGACAAAGATAATTTATTTAGTTTTATCTTGTGCTACTGAAGATGGGGGCATGGCCTTCGAAATGCGCATATAGCTAGTAAATACTTGGTTTGGGTGATATACTATACAATTATTTAACACCGTCGTAGTGGTAAATTTACAATCCCTCATTTGCCTTATCGATTTATCAGAGCAGTCTATGAATAATTGTATGATTGTATAATAATCTACTGAATGAAATAAAATAGAATGATGTATAGGCTGGTATAGTTAGCTAGCACTATATATTTTTCTCACATGAAAGACATCGTTATAGTAGGACATATATTATAGCGATGTATAGTTCACTCGCGAACCGTTCACTCTGAACGGTTCAATCAAATGACGGGCGTACATTGACGATGTTTTCTAACGACCTATAGGTCACTATGACCTAGTTCGTGAACTATAAACTACATGGTGCACGGTGTACGTATTGATGTACTTGTACTAGGTCCTGAACCCGTCGTGTACTAAACCGTTCATGAATCACAACGGCTCGTAAACGATGCAGTATAGTATACATTACATATACAGTACCAATAGCAGTACTAACATTTAAGTGAAAGTGTGTTGGTGAACGGAACGAAATTATATTTCCTTATATATGTGTTTTGTATAAATTATAAACATTGTTGTTTTTTCTTTCTCATTCTTAATTCAAAATAATTATTGTAATATTTCCATTTATTTATATTTCACTATTTTATATTTTCATATTGAGAAAAAAAGAGATTATTTTCAGTATGTGCATGTACTTCATATAGGTGGTGAACTGGTTCATTTCAAAAAGATGTTATTAGTTCACGACCTATAGTTCGTGAACGGTACATTGAAATGAACTATGAACTACGAACTAGCTCCTCAAAGTGACCTACAGTTTGCCATCGCTAATATATTAGTATCTTATATATAGTTGTAGGATTCTGAATTTATTGCGTAATAGTTCGTCAATAAGAGTAAAAATCTAATTTATTATGTAAAATCGTTATTTCGGCTTTAAATAATTGTATAGAATGTCACAAAAAATCATACCACAAAGTATTTTTATATTTATTATGCTCCCATATTCAGTAACAGAATAATAGACCAAATAAAGATACCTCCGTCACTCACTGGGATTGCTATACAATTCTTTGTGTGTGACGGAGATATGATCATATCTCAGGACTTTCTTCACAAACAACGCAATAAAGAGATATTAGTTTTATGCGGGATTTTTGGGAACCTGTATAATATTATACTCTATATTATGTGGCATACAGAAACAAAGTGCGAAGGATAACGAGATGAACATGTGTGAAAAGAAAGAAAACATACGAAAGATGACTCTTAACATAGCACATGATGCAATAGATGAAGAGTTTATTTATAAAGTATATTTAGGACAATCGTTATAAAATTCGAATATAAAATAACGTACGGTCGATATCAATCTCAGAAAAAGAGTAAATTGTGAGGTCTAACAGTGAATCAGGAATTAGAAGAAAACATTTCATTAAAGGCATATGTATGTAGTGCAGGCATGGGCAACCCACGGCCCGCGGGCCACATCCGGCCCTCGAGTAAGATTTATCCGGCCCGCCATTGAATTTTTCCGTTGCACATTAACACGGCCCGCAAAATTTGTGAAGGTAGAATCCTAACATGTCGAATATTTCCCGTACGATAGCGATCGACGAGAAGGCGCTAGTAAATTCAGGAATATTCGAGATGCTTAGGCCACTCGCTATATAAGGAGAAGCAGCCGTAGTTGCCACCAGTCTGCCTTAAGATCTGTTTGGAAGTGCAAAAGTTGGGTTAATAGTGTTTGATTGTTTTGGAGCTCTGAAAAAAAATATTCCTAAAATATGTCGGGACCTTCAAGTAGTAAATACAGAAACGTTGATCAAGAACGTCTACCTTCCAGGAGAAGTGGACCCAAGAATATATGTTTGTTATTTATAAGGACAAGCCAATTTGTCTGATATGTAAGAAGCCGTCGTAGTTTTAAAAGAGTACAATTTAAAAAGACATTATACCACCAAACATTCGCAAAAATACGAAAGTTTAACAGGGCAACTAAGAAGTGACAGAATCAAAAAGTTAAGAAAGAATTTATCCGGTCAACAAAATATCTTTGTAAAACGCTGTGAAGAGGCTGAAAATATCGTTCGAGCAAGTTATGTTGTTAGTAAGAAAGTGGCGGAATATTCGAAGCCGTTATCCGAAGGAGAATTTGTGAAAGAGTGCTTAATAGAATTGGTAAATATCTTGTGTCCAGAAAAAAGGAAAAAGTTCGCAGAAGTTAGTTTATCCAGAAGAACAGTCACAAGACGTATAGATGCAATGGCCGAAAATATAAAAGTCGCTCTTGGAGAAGTGATGGAAAAGTGTGTTGCATTTTCCATAGCATTGGACGAAAGCACCGATATTTGTGATACAGCGCAACTAGCAATTTTTTTTCGCGCAGTCGACCAAAATTTAAAAATAACACAAGGTTTGCTCGCGCTTCGAGCGATGAAACACTACAAGAGAAGATATTTTTGAAGAAATTGTTAATGTTTTTAGTGCTTTTAAAGTGAACTGGGCAAAGTTAAGCGGTGTCACTAAAGATGGAGCTCCCGCGATGATAGAGAAAAGTTTGGGAGTGGTGGCTAAAATAAAATGAGAATTATTACAGAGAAATATTGACATTAATAATCTGTTCACATTTCACTGTATAATTCATCAAGAAAACCTGTGTTAAATCATTCAAATTTAAGCACGTAATGGAGACAGTTGTTTCGTGTGTAAATTTTATTAAATCAAGAGGTTTGAATCACCGCCAGTTCCAGCAATTCTAGCAGGACTTGGAAACAGAATATGGAGACATCATTTTTCATTGTGAAGTTCGCTGGCTCAGTAAGGGCAAAATGTTGATGCGATTTTATGAATTAAGAGAAGAAGTGCAAACTTTTATGGAAATGAAGGGCAGACCCGAGCTGGTCCAACCTTTGGGAGATGTTGCATGGTTATCTGATTTTGCATTTTTGGTTGATGTTATTTTGGTTAGAGTTGTAGCACTATGTGACTATGAGAAGTTATTAAGTTATTTCTTTGTTGAAGTTTATCAGTTTAAGTTTTATTTTTTCATTATTTTATTGTAATAAAAGCGCTAGGTATGCTTACATATCTGTACCTTCTCTTTTTTAATAAATATTATTACTATTATTATCAACTGTTTATGTCCAGTTTAACAAACCTGATATAGTAGTACACGACAAGGTATTAAACGAGATAACCATTGTGGAAGTGCGAATTACATCCCAAGTTTATTTGCATACAGTAGAAGTGGAGAAGAAGAGGAAGTATGATCTGCTGGCAAATGTTTTGGCCCGTGGTCCACAATAAATTTTTCTATTCGGCCCTCTACAAAAAAAGGTTGCCCATGCCTGATGTAATGTGACATTATAAGGCTTTAAAGTGCGATCAATGGGAAGAGAAAAAAACGTAGAATAGAATCATTTGAAATGTGGTGCTATAGAAGGATGAGGATTGGGTGGATAGATAAAGCAACAAAAACTAGACGGGTTTAATTTGCCGAAATAAGAAGCTTTCAGACGAGAAAGAAGATACGACTTGCAAGACATATTCTGAAACAAGGAAGTATTAAGCAGTTACTTATAGAAGGTAGTGTCGATGTCGAACTAAAGACAGAAATAAATAGACCTAAATTAGAGTATGCTTGTCAGATAGAACTGAATAAATAATCATTATGATCAATAAAATTGGAAGGATTAATATTATAACGTGTTAATGGGTTAATTCTGTTTGTGTTCACACCTATTGGGATATTTTTCATAAATTATTATGAAACTTGTTAAAGATTATTAAAGCACTTACTTTTGTAAAGTTAGGGAAATTTTTTCACGTTCCATCATTTCCATTAGTTCGTAAATTGATCCTTGAAAATCTACGCATTCTTTATTAATTTGAATTTGTCTGGAACACAATTTAGCTATCATCCAAATGTTGAAAAAATATCCTGAAATGAATAGTGAAAGTTCTTGATTAAAAATTTAGAAATATTTCTGTACTACAGGGTAATACAACACGTATGGCAATATATTTTTTAAATTGCAAATTTGTATTTTTGTCGTCTTCATAAAATTATTCGATATCAATTTTTAAATAACGGATATTAAAAACAAACTCTGAAAATAATACACATTTGAGGATTCCGACTATCGTTCACATATGTAATATGAATTATTTAAATTTAATTTATTGTTACATCACAGTCGAAAATTACCCACACGATTTACTTAAGTAAGATATAATTTTTTAATTAGATACGTAAGTTTACATAAAAAATTGTTGTAGGATTACTTAGCTGTCCAGAGATTCGCTAGTAAAACTTACCTAAAACAGTTACATATATGTTGAACATGTAAAAGCTAATACTTTTGAATAAAATCATGCCAGTTCCAGTTCCCATAAACAACATAGAACACCAGTACATGGAATATAGATATAAGAACCAGGGCGAATGGATTATAAATTTATCATTTGGCAAGTCTTGCAACGATATATTAGAGGGATTGTCCACCTTTATAGCCAAATCCATTAAGTAATATGCTAAATTTACGGCCGCATTATTGCTACTATTCACGATATTTTGTTATTAGCATTGTCCTTACTTTTGAGATAGTTATTTATATACATATCCTTTACTCCGATATTCAATGATATGATATGTAATATATATCCGCAATTAACGACGAACACAGCAGCCAGTGAGATAAAATATAATAGATCACTAAAATTACATATTAGTTTTGTATGAGAATATGTACAGAATTAAATGCATATTGCTTATATCAACTTCCACCGTTTTAACTATGAACTTGACAAAGTGAGAATTGGTAAAATCAATCATATATATATTGGTAAAAAAAATCCAACTGGCGAACGTCCGCGGCTGCAAGGGTATGCGCACTCGTCTTACAGCGCTGGAGTAAGCACGGCTTCTAAAGCGTTCACATGTAAACATATCTTATTGGTTGTTGCTGTCTGTGCGGTTATCGGTACGCGGACGTTCGCCAGTTGGAAAAAATTTACTTATATATATATATTTGTTTAGCTGAAAGTATTTTTTGGCAAAATCAAAATTATTGAAATTACAGCGAATTTCTTTGTTTTTACAAAATTTCTATGAAGGACTTTTCTTGATATCTGTAAGAAATATAATCGATTGTTTATTTCCAAAAAAATCCAGAATTTTTATACTTGCAAATTCTTATAATTATTTAAACATCGTAACATTTTTCTGAAACTAGATTTATGCCAAATCACGAAACATTAAAATGTTAAATAATGCGCCATGTTGGCACCTTTTATTTTTTATTTTCTACAATCATTTAAATATCTATCACAATAATTCTTTTAGTAAAACAATCCTACAATGATTTAACCGACTTTGAACTATTAGCAAAAAATGAGGAATTGTTTATATTTCTTTTGATTATTAAGATACCAAAAAACCTTCGTTGAAGCATTTTATTACACTGGTAAAATTATAACAAAAAGCAAATTAAAAAATTAATATAATTTTCCATGATGAATTGGCTATCAAAATAATTAAAACGTTCTGCTATACTCCGAAATTCCGTAAAATATAAAATTACAACTTCCATAGAAATGGTATGTTTGATTAATGTATGCCAATGTATATTTGATTAATTTGAACAAATCTCATTTTGCCAACTTCACCATATTTTCAATGGACGAGGCATAATAAATTATTGTATAGAATGTATATGTATGTAAATACTAAATACAAAGAATTGCATAGCAGAGTGACAATATTTAGTAGCTATATGCGCCATTCGGAGGCTATGCCCCCATCTTCAGTAGCACAAGTTAAAACTAAATAAATGATCTTTGTCACCAACCATGATGAAATTGGGCCTGAATCTGAAATCATTAAATTTGATTTTAATTCATGAATGTTTATCCTTTCATAAGCGTATTCGATCATTCATAACATTAGCAAGGCTATTAGAAGTATTATATGATATTTTAAAATTATATTTATTTAAATTTCTGTCTAAACCACGCGCAATAATAGGATGGAAAGGTAGTTTAACAAATTTAGAAATCGAATCATTTACTCTGTGCTAAATTACTAATATTTGTGATAGTTCTTGTTCATTTATATTTTTGTAATACATTATTTAATTTTAAAAAGAATAGCCATTTTGCAATGCTATATTCTAGATATTTTTTTGACATATTTATTTGGTTTCGCTTTAAGCTGTTTACCCATTTCTCATTGTAAATTGAACTTATTGCGATTTACACAAATACCAACATCCATGATTGGGATTCGAACCAACAACCTCCGTGGTGCCAGTCTAACAACTATACCACGACTATACCTATATTCTCAATAATATTGAATTCAATATTTTAAAAATATTTGATTGATTAAAAAAATTAAAGCAACATATTTATGTTGGCGGCAATGATTTGAATCGTTCCTTATATAGCAGTCCGTATTTGTAGCTTTTCTCTATACATATATCAAATTCTAATTTTTTATTATTTTCTTTGATTAAAATATCCATGAAAGACAACTGATTATTATTTCCATTTCGAAAGTAAATTAAACATAAGGAAATTTAGAATTTAATATTTTAATAAAATCATCAATATAAGATTGTTCAGTATAAAAAATCGCAAAGATGTCATCTACATATCTAATCCAGACTCTAGGAATATAAATTTCTGTTTCTTTTAATTTAGTTTCAAAATAGCTCATAAATGAATATTAGCAATAAATGAGATACATAAATTAGTAAATTTCGTATTAATAAAAACATCAACAGAATTATTTTTCAACATACCTTCAAGAAAAAGAGTAGTTTCAGGAATAGGAACACTGGAGAATAGCTAGCAGACATCAAATGAAATTAGTATTTCATTGTTTGATATCGTTAAATTGGGAACATTTGACTTCAAATTAAAAAAAAAAAATCTCGAGTTGAATATTTTCGGTTTTAAGGAATATTAACTCATTTTAGATTAAATTAAAAAGGTAAAAGTGCTGTATCCGAGCATATTATTAATTTAAGACCTCCTATTGAAATTAGTTCACTTAGACCTATAAATCTTTTAAAACAATATAAATTAATAATTAACGAATCTAACAATTAACAAATAATTAAATTGCTTAAATATGTTTTGAATTGTTCTGAATTGAATACTTATGAAAGTGTGTATATATATATAAAATTTAATGAATTTATATTTATGCTCAAATTCATCTTGTCTATTTAATTTATTTAATAAAATCAAATTTTATTTTTATTTTTAATTATTTTAGTTTATCTACACCTCAATTATTATTATTATAGCAATCAAGGTTACTGACAGAGGTATTTTATTTAGTTTTATCTTGTTCTTCTGAAGATGTGGGCGTATGTTTCGAAATGCGGATCCTGCTATTAAATAAGGCTATTAATAATTAAATATTAATAATCCTGCTATTAAGGTAGGTAGGCCTAGATTGGAGTATGTGAGTCAGATAGCTGAAGACGTTGAGATGAATAGCTATAGAGAGATGAAGGGATTAGCTCAGGATAGATCGGCATGGCGTGCTGTTTCCAACCAATCTTTAGGATTGCGGACTGTTTAACTAAGCTATTAAATACTTTAAATCACGGTATTTGGGTGATATTCTATACAAATGTGGGATATTTTTCTGCGAATTCATTCATATAAATGATTAAAAAAATTGTATATGCTTTAATCATAACCACATATGTATTCGCAGAGATACGCCTGCGTAAGCTAATAAAAATCATTTGAACATTGAAAACACTTTAATTGCAATAAAAATTAAATCACTTGTATATTCCGTTGATGAAGGCATATATTTTATTACAAAATTTTCGACGTGCAATTTTTCTCTCTACAAATGTTAAATTTCTGACTATTACTACATTATAGCGCTCCCAATATAAGAGCGGCAACTGAAAAAACAGTTAGTTAAAGAGTCCGCAATCCTAAAGATTGGTTGGAAACAGCACGCCATGCCGATCTATCCTGAGCTAATCCCTTCATCTCCCTATAGCTATTCATCTCAACGTCTTCAACTATCTGACTCACATACTCCAATCTAGGCCTACCTACCCCTCTCTTTCCCTCCACTCTACCTTCTATGATCAATTGCATAATCCCCCCATGCCTAAGAATATGCCCTACTAATCTGTCTCTCCTACGCTGTAACACTCTCCAGATACTTCTCTTCTCCCCTACTAACTCTAGTACAGCTTCATTTGTTACTTTATCTTCCCAACCAATCCTCATCATCCTCCTATAACACCACATTTCAAGTGCTTCTAATCTACGCTTCTCTTCCTTTCCTATAGTCCACGCCTCACACCCGTACAGTGCTACACTCCAAACATATACCTTCAGTAATCTTTTTCTAATACCCAAGTCAATATTTGATCTTAAAATCTGTTCTTTTTCTACGAATGCCTTCCCACCTTGTGCTATCCTACACTTTATATCTACCTTGCTTCGATTATCTTTTGTGATTCTACTGCCTAAATAACAAAAATCTGACACTTCTTCGATTCTATTATCTCCTATTGAGATCCTCATTTTTCTACTGCATTCCTTTTTGTCACACCTCATCACTTTAGTTTTACCTATATTTATTTTCATGTTAAAATCCCTAGTCAATACTGCCTGCATACCATTCAATACCCTTTCTAAATTCTTTTCGCTTTCTTCCAATATAGCTATATCGTCGGCGAATCTCAGCATATATATTTTCTCTCCCTGTACATTCACACCTACACTATACTCTTCTTTTACTTTGTTTATTGCATCTTCTATATATAGATTAAATAATAACGGTGAGAGTGTACATCCCTGCCGAACTCCCTTCCCTATTTTTGCTACCTCTTCTTCCCCCTCAATTCTAACTAAGGCAGTTTGGTGTTTATATAAATTAAAAATTATTCTCCTATCCTTATAATCTATACCCGTTTCATTTAAAATTCTAAACATTATGTCCCAATCTACATTATCAAATGCCTTTTCTAAATCTACAAAAGCTATGCAAGTTACCTTTCGTACCCTCTTTCTTTTTTCTACTACCGTTCTTAGTGCTAGAATCGCCTCTCTAGTCCCTCTCAAAAACAGTATTTTGTGTAAATAATAAAATAACAATTAACTTTAAAGAGTTAGTACAGAATATCACCCAAATACCGTAACTTAATGCATATACTGAAGATGGGGCCATAGCCTTCGAAATGTAATTGTAGCTACTTAATGCTTTAAGTTACGGTATTTGGGTGATATTCTATACTAATATTTGGCAGTTTTCTATTTGCGCACTTAATCCCTTAATCCTATTATTCGTTTGCGCACACGTATAGGCAGGTATACGGACGGCTGGCTACTTCTGGTTATCAGGGGTATATCTATACCTCTATCAGTACAGTACCTATGACAGTACCTACCGTTTTGTTTTTAATAATGTAGAACTAATAATGTGGAACAAAAAGAGAATGTATTTTTCATTGTGTCATTCTTAAGTATGGGTAAAATAAGAATTGATCTGCATTGTAGTTCACCAATTTTACATATATTTCAATACATTTATTAAAACACGGTAGAACCAATATATATGTCAGTATACAGTAATATATGTGAGGTCAGGTCAGGTCAGGTCAGGTCAGGTCAGGCGTTCCGTGTACTATATACTACTTAGTGCCTGTGTGCGCAGTTGATGTATCTATTTTCGGTCGGAGTTTTGTTGTTGGCGCAAATAAAGAATTTTTTAATCCGATAATAAAATTTGTACGCAGTTAAAGACCAGCCCTAATATTTAACACCGTGGTGATAATTTTTAAAATTTAAACAGTTAATTACAGTTTAAGATTTTTTGAAAAATAATTTTCTAGAGAAATATTTACATAACTAATGAAGTTTATTACAAAATTTCTTGTATTTTGCTGTACTATGCTGTTAATAACATAAAATTAGTTATTTTGGGTTGGGATAATTTGTACCGGTGGTGCGATATGCGAACTAAAATAAAAAAAAATTAATATTTGGAATATCTTACATAATAATTTTGTGTTTCTGTATCATATCTCTCTTGAAGTGAATTTCAGGAAATCGATATAACAGCAATAGTTTCGATAAGCAACATAATTGGATCAATGAAGCAATTTTATGTTTATTTAAACAGTGAACAAATTCACTTATTGGTAAAATGGCTATAAAATCAACCAGGAAACTACCATATATATAATGTTTCGCTGTATATATTGGATGAGTTATTAATATTTGATTTTCATTGTAATAACAAACGTGTAACCGTAGATATCTGGAATTAATAACAAATCTTATATGCATATAATGCCATGGCATAGTGGTAAGGAACGTTAAGTAGCGTACGTAGGTTCGAATCCTACAACAGACGGTATTTTCTTTCAAGGCAGACTTAGGGTAAACTTGAGTGTGTTTTCAGAAGATTATATTATACAGTGGCGGCTCTTGACATTTTAATCGAGGGGGGCGCATTTCTTAAACAATAACATAATAGTAAGAAATCTTACCTAAAATGGATGCAAAATAATTAAATTCAATCATTGCTTGAAAGTAGTATTGCCTCTCTTCTATCTTTCATTGATATAAACACTCCTTGCACAAGTTTGTAATCAATTTAAATCGTGCAATGGCCTACTTAATGCTTTAATTTTTACTTTGTCCTCAAAAGAAAGTATACAAAACTCTATTTTCAATAAAGAACTAACACTATTCATTTTTATTAAATTACTTCTATTAAATATATTCTTGGAGAAACACGTGGCAAAATCGTACATACGTAACTACACAGAACAATGCAACTGTCTTATCTGGCTATTCTATATCGATTTTCCTGTATACTAGACTAGGCTTCTCCGTTGGGAAGCTAAAGAATTGCGGCCTGGTATAGCTTAAAACAACGATATATTCTTAGCTGTAGAAGCAGCGTGACGTCACGTTGCTATAGCAACGTGGGCCGCTAGTTTGCTTGCGGCTCATACGAATACGCGAGCCAAAGAAACAGATGATATAATGCATACAGTCGCTCTCACTCTACCGGTTGCAACGGTTAGAACAACGGAACTAGCTATGGCAACCTGTAAGTCACTTTGCGGACCTAGTTCGTAGTTCGTAGTTCATTTCAATGTACCGTTCACGAACTATAGGTCGTGAACTACTAACATCTTTTTTAAATTAACTAGTTCGCGACCTATATGAAATACATGCACATACTGAAAATTATCTTTTTTTTTCTCAATGTAAAAATATGAAATGGTAATAAAATAAATAAATTGAAATATTACAATACTTATTTTGAATTAATATTGAGGAAGAATAAATAACAATGTTTATAATTTATACAAAACACACACACACACACACACACACACACACACACACACACATGTGTGTGTGTGTGTGTGTATATATATATAAAAGGAAATATAATTTCGTTGCGTTCACCAACACACTTTATCACATAAATGTTAGTACTGCTATTGGTACTGTATATGTAATGTATACTATACTGCATCGTTTACGAGTCGTTGTGATTCATGAACGGTTTAGTACACGACGGGTTCAGGACCTAGTACAAGTATATCAATACGTACACCGTGCACCATGTAGTTCATAGTTCATGAACTAGGTCATAGTGACCTATAGGTCGTTGCAAAACATCGTCACAGTACGCCCGTCATTTGATTGAACCGTTCAGAGTAAACGGTCGCTAGTGAACTACAAATCGCTAAACGGAACGCCACACCGTGTTGTGTTGAGTGCTATCGCGACGCAAGCTTTATCTATTAGGAAAATAATACCGAGTGATGCGGTGTCTACTTGTCTACAATATCTACGGTAATGCGCTCAATGTTCAGGGGGGCGCGCGGCCGTGCGGACTCAAAAGAAACCGCCACTGATATAATATAAATGTACTCACATAAAGAGATGAGAGAAAACAGGACAATTCAAAAAAACATAATCTTGTACTCACATTGATACTATATAAATAATATAAAGAATTAAATACAGAGGTACTTCTATTCCTTGATGTATTGGGCCTACAAATCCTCGACCAGGAATTATAATTGCACCAATAACAGCGGCCATGTTGTAGACAAATTCCCAATTCACAAGAAAATCTCCATCAGGCATTAAAGTTCTATGCATTAGATACTTGCTGGAACAAATAACACATTTAATAGTAAATATACTAATTGTATAGCATTGTATAGCATATAGAATTGTATAGCAGTCCCGGTGAGTGACAGAGGTGTCTTTATTTGTTCTATTATTGTGCTACTTGGTATGGGGGCATAGCCTCCGAAATGCGCATCTAGCTACTTAATGCTTTATGTTACGGTTTTTGAGTGATGTTTTATACATTTATTTTGATATATCACAAAACTTATGAAAACCGAAACGTTATTATTATTTTTTTACGAGTACGGAGTATCTACAGTATTATTCATAAAAATATGTCTTCGATTAAACTAAAATAAAAGTTTTTAATGCGGCAAGTTGTTCAAATTCTTAGGGAGTAATTGCCTCATTACCCCCATTTGGGACGCACCTATTCAAATCCCAAATTGTTCTAAATCTGTTTCATCATCTAAAAGTGTTAGTTATATGTACTCGTAGTTGTACTAGTCTATTTTGGGATATTTTAGATATTTTGATTTAGGAATAAAACTGTGAGGAGTATGTAAAGCTTTACTTTTTTCCTAAATCAAAATATTTAGATTATTAATATTTTCTCGATTGACATGAATCAACGGATTGACATGTATCAAATAATCAACGGATCAAGTTTATTAACACAAATCGAATATATCGCATATGTGCCATGTTGTGTCATAAATAAGCTATTAATTAGTTAAATAGTCCTCAATCCTAAGGATTGGACTAACTGAACTAACTCCTTCATCTCCCTATAGCTATTCATCCCACACGACCTCCACTATCTGACCCACATATTCCAATCTAGGTCTATCTACCCCTTGCTTTCCCTCTACGTTACCTTCTATAACTAATTGCATAATACCCCCATGTCGAAGAATGTGACCTACTAGTCTATCTCTCCTATGTTGTAATACTCTCCAAATACTTCTCTTCTCCCCTACTAACTCTAGTACGATCATGTACATTTTCAATAGTACATTTCGAATGCTTCTATTCTTCGTTTCTTTTCCTATAGTCCACGTCTCACACCCGTATAATGCTACACTCCATACATAAGCCATCAGTAATCTTTTTCTAATATCCAAGTCAATATTTGATCTTAAAATCCGCTCCTTAAAATTTCTACGAATGCCTTCCTATATTTTATATCCACCTTACTTCGGTTTTCCTTTATAATCCTACTTCCTAAATAATAAAAGTCTGACACTTTTGACTTTGTCTGACATACAGATTGAAAATAATTCTCCTAACCGTGTAATCGATTCCCGTTTCTTTTAAAATTCTAAACATTATGCCCCAATCTACATTATCGAATGCCTAAATAAGCTATAGTAAAAAAAAATTTTTAAACGTGCTTTTAATGTACATTTTTATTTTGTTATGTAACTCTGGTTATAAAGTCAGATCAGGTCAAGACATAATACGAAAATATGGTAGTATCGTTGGAACTATGTGTGCAAAGTTTCAAGTCGATTGGATGAGTGGATGTAGGTGGTCAAATTAGCTTACAAGATTTCACCCTAACTAAGAAATGAAGTTAAATATAAAAGCTTATAAAAATATCTATTATATTTATATATATATATATATATATATATAAACTTATCTAACTTTACTATAAAAACAAATATAATTATTTACCCCGCAGTGTATGCAAATCCAACAAACTCTTGTGTATATCTTTCCATTTTTTTAGCATCTGCAGTATTATCAAAAACAACCCAAGATGTCACTTTCAGGGAGTAATCGCAATCATAGGAATTATGGATATGGGTATTGCGAAAAACTCGCTCCAACGCCTGTTAAATGGCGTTAAAGAAGTCGACATGAAAAAGTTATTTATATGTGGTCATTATTTTATATATTATTATTATTATTATTATTAAATAGTTGGGTACATCGACCTCAATAAAAACTAAGGTCCGGTTGTTGAATTATTTGATGCGATATTTAAACTATGTGGATTATATTTCATGCATGCTCGTGTGCGTATGTATATAAAATTATTGCATGAATTGCTATGTTTAAGAAAAGTTCTGAATAGTTTTTATACATTGCAATATACATGAGTAACGAACATACACGAAATATAATCCACGCGGTTTAAATATCGGAGCAATAATTCATCAACCGGGCCTAATAGGACCCTTAAATTGAAAAAAAACTCATATTTTTCTGCTGCTTTCAAATTTAATTAAAATTGCTGTTGCCAATTTGATACAACTAGAGTAAAAATAGCAATATTTGTAACGCAATCTATTTTATTTTGAAACCCATCCTGCCTTTCGTTTTATTTTTATTGATACAATATTAAAATTGTAATGAAGATTTCATTATAAGTAACAAATAGTATTAAAGACAACGATTTTGTTTCCAATTAATTGATTATACGCATAAGGTAGTATAATAGTACTAAATATTATATAAGTTCACGATTCATTTCGCAGGTTATATTTGTAATTAATGTTTGGACAATTAATAAAAATAAACAAAGTAATACCGGTTCTGTAAAATAGGCGATGACATCCTTAAGATCTTTTTCAAATTGTGGATATATACAGCAAATTCTTTTAATATATTCGTATTTAATAACCAATGTAGTTACGCTAGTGTACGTTTGAATATCAAATTGTACCGGCTGATCTAAAATCCATAATAATTTCGTTCAGAACGTGAGAGTCAATAAATACTAACTCTATATTTAGTCTATATAGTTAATACTAACTCTATATAGTTAGTATTTATTGGTGAGAGTGCTAATAGAAGGAACTATGCAACTATTTCAAGTTTTTTTATTGTGTTGAAAGCGAATTTTCTAAATTATATTGGATAGTATTTATTTTATAATAAAAAATTAATATCATAAAACATCGAAATAGGAAAATAGTACAGTTATTAGTATTTGCATGACAATCAAAAGTCTATGAAGCAAGTATTTAATATACCACTATGTGAATAATTATATAGAAACTGACCTAAAACGGTTTCTACGACGCCGAAATGATCCATTGGACGCAATATCTCCTTTATTATTCCTGTGTGCTGCGACAAAACCTATAGAAAACATTTTTTTGCACAAAATGAAAATAGTTAATGCCTACAATAAGTCTATGTATCATCTATTATTTTATCAATTGATTTATCTCACCCAAAAAATCTAGATTGATAGCAGGGATGAATAATCCAGGTTTATTTTGAAATCTGAGTTTTTTTGATGTTTTTGAGTTCAATTGGGATTTTCATTTTCTTTTTTTATATATAAGTTAAATTTAAAGACGCATATTTTTGGAAACAATCAAGTCAGACCGTGTGTTAAAGAATGGTTATTACTATAATGGTCCGCAAATACAGCACCAGTAAAGTCTACTCATTAAGACATCAATGTCTTAACTTAGAAGGATTTAAACATTTTGTTTTATTATGTGTAAAACAATTTATGTAAAACGTATACCGTTACTAAATTTTACCTAGTACTATTGATTATATGTCATTTTTATAGAATTTTATTGCGTATTTATGAATATTTTAGGTACATATGACCTAAAAAATATTCACTGGGTAAATACTATTAGTATTGGATTTTCCCATGGACGAAGTATAGGTATACAAATATACAAAACTGCAAACGATACTTCTTGTTAGTTATTTGGTCATCAATCCCTGGGATTACTTAGAAACATCACGCCATGCCAACATACTAGTGAATCTCTCCTACGCTGTATATTATCATTCAAATGCTCCTATTCTTTCTCCCCTATACTAACTCTAACACAGCTGCATTGTTACTTTATCTTCCCAACCAATCCGCATCATCCGGCTGTAGCACCACATTTCTAATGCTTCTATTCTACGTTTCTCTTCTTTTCCTATAGTCCACGCCTCGCACCCGTACAATGCTACATCGACA
This sequence comes from Leptodirus hochenwartii, assembly GCA_947310635.1. NCBI lineage: Eukaryota > Metazoa > Arthropoda > Insecta > Coleoptera > Leiodidae > Leptodirus > Leptodirus hochenwartii. The sequence continues at coordinate 13,194,295 of OX371180.1, read as the reverse complement.
CAAAAATGCCTGTAGTAATGTCTTTCTAATAGCCAATATCTGATACTAAAATATGCTCTTATGCCTTCCTACCCTGTGCCATCCTACATTTTATATCTACCTTACTTCGACTAGCCTATTCCACTTCCTAATAACAGAAATCTGACACTTTTATTCTATCATCTCCTATTATAACTTTCCTCTTTCGCATGTTTTCAATCTCCTCACATTTCATCAGTTTGATTTTGCATATATATTTATTTTTCATGTTATAATAACTAGCTATTCATTCATCATACAATTTGAATCCTGTTCTAAATTCTACTCCCTTTCTTCCAATATAGCTATATCATCGACAAATGTGAACATATTTATTTCTTCTCCCTGAAATTGCATACCTACACTATACTCCACATTAACCTTGTTTATTGTATTATATAGCTTGGAGCTCTACATTCTAAAAGTATTTTCAATTGTACAGAATGTTCCAATTTCGTAATGTGGACATCAACTTTTTAATTTTCAATCCAATATTTGAAAAAATTTCTAACTCACATCATAAAATTAGATTTCTAAAAAAATTTTTTAAAAAAATTGACAACTTCATGGCTTTGCGAGAAGTGCTATAACTACAAAATTTAAAGCCATGATGAATTGAAACTTTCCTATTTTATCAATGGTGTTTACAAGGTATTTATCTTAGTGACTGTAAATTAGAGAGGCGATTCTAGCACTAAGAACGGTAGTAGAAAAAAGAAAGAGGGTAGGAAAGGTAACTTGCATAGCTTTTGTAGACTTAGAAAAGGCATTTGACAATGTAGATTGGGACATAATGTTTAGAATTTTAAAAGAAACGGGTATAGATTATAAGGATAGGAGAATAATTTTTAATTTATATAAACACCAAACTGCCTTAGTTAGAATTGAGGGGGAAGAAGAGGTAGCAAAAATAGGGAAGGGAGTTCGGCAGGGATGTACACCCTCACCGTTATTATTTAATCTATATATAGAAGATGCAATAAACAAAGTAAAAGAAGAGTATAGTGTAGGTGTGAATGTACAGGGAGAGAAAATATATATGCTGAGATTCGCCGACGATATAGCTATATTGGAAGAAAGCGAAAAGAATTTAGAAAGGGTATTGAATGGTATGCAGGCAGTATTGACTAGGGATTTTAACATGAAAATAAATATAGGTAAAACTAAAGTGATGAGGTGTGACAAAAAGGAATGCAGCAGAAAAATGAGGATCACAATAGGAGATAATAGAATCGAAGAAGTGTCAGATTTTTGTTATTTAGGCAGTAGAATCACAAAAGATAATCGAAGCAAGGTAGATATAAACTGTAGGATAGCACAGGGTAGGAAGGCATTCGTAGAAAAAGAACAGATTTTAAGATCAAATATTGACTTGGGTATTAGAAAAAGATTACTGAAGGTATATGTTTGGAGTGTAGCACTGTACGGGTGTGAGGCGTGGACTATAGGAAAGGAAGAGAAGCGTAGATTAGAAGCACTTGAAATGTGGTGTTATAGGAGGATGATGAGGATTGGTTGGGAAGATAAAGTAACAAATGAAGCTGTACTAGAGTTAGTAGGGGAGAAGAGAAGTATTTGGAGAGTGTTACAGCGTAGGAGAGACAGATTAGTAGGGCATATTCTTAGGCATGGGGGGATTATGCAATTGATCATAGAAGGTAGAGTGGAGGGAAAGAGAGGGGTAGGTAGGCCTAGATTGGAGTATGTGAGTCAGATAGTTGAAGACGTTGAGATGAATAGCTATAGGGAGATGAAGGGATTAGCTCAGGATAGATCGGCATGGCGTGCTGTTTCCAACCAATCTTTAGGATTGCGGACTCTTTAACTAAACTGTAAATTTTCCAAAATGTAATTGAAATCTTCATTTTTCTTAAATCGGACGCCCTAATTTTATTTAAGAAAAATTAGATATTTGCAATTACATGTGGGAGAAATTACGCTATTACTAACGCCCTGTATACATTTTTACACCTTTAGTATAACAGTCACTAAGATCCATATCTTATTGAAGAATTAGAATAGTTTTAATTCATCGTAACTTTAAATTTTATAGTTACAGCACTCTCCGTAAAGCCTGTGTGTGTTTTTTTTAAGTACTTACTGGAGAACTAAAAATCAAAATCAAGAGAATGGTACATTATTGTAAAGCCACTTGTTTATTTTATTTACTTTAATCTTGTGCTACTGAAGATGGGGGCATAGCCTTCGAAATGCGCATCTAGCTACTTAATGCTTTGAGTTACGGTATTTGGGTGATATTCTATATTATAATTTAGCATCGTAGTAATAATTTTTTAAATATTGCTCTATCAAACTCTGACTTAAGAATGCTAGGACCTAACTCATTTCCTGCTTTTATATATATATATATATATATTCGAGATACTCCTTCGATCTTCCTTGCTTATCACATATTTTTATTTATTTATTGTCCTATAAAATAATTACAAAGAATCAATATGAATTTACTGTCAAAAAATCCGTAGGATTTGTGTGTGACTTTAATTTAATAGTATTAATTTCTTGTAGCGTAGTTCATATATATTAATTAATAAAACTAAAACTATATTAATATTTTTTTATGCCCAAAATAGAACTTAGAACACAAAGGACAAGAATAAAATCCAAAAATTTTCAAGGATAATACATTTACAATTTATATGAAATATAAACATGGTAATATGATATATAAACTTATTTTATAAAACAATATAACCTTACCCTTTGGCTACACTTTAAAGAAATGAGACTTAATTTTTCTATAGCCCATATCTATCTTACCCCTTTTCACATCTTCCTCAATATCCTCATATTTTCCATTTATACATTCTTTTTGCACTAATTTACAATTCCTAGTATTTAAGTTCCTTAATTCCCTATATCTTCTCTGTCCTGCTTCCGTATCTACATTTTTAACATTCATTCTTTCCTCATCATGTTAACTATTTCTTCCGTTATCTATTTCTTTCTACCTGCCCTTTTCCTCGTGCCAAATACTTCTTTTGCTGCTGTAGGCAATTCCATCCTTTCGCTACCTATGTTGTCCCTGGTTGTCCCATCAGCTACGATTTCTACTTTCTCTTTATACCTTTCCCTTACATCGGCTAATTTGATCTTATCAACATCTACTCTAACCTGTTTAGATTTCTGTATAAGTTTCTTGAATTCAACTCTGATTTCAGGACTACTAATTTGTGGTCACTATCTCTATCTGCTCCAGGGTAACTCTTACAATTCTTAATCTGGTTTCTAAACTTTTCCTTAACTAGTATGTAATCTATCTGATATCTTCCCACATCTCCTGGCATTTTCCACGTATATATTCTGCGGTTAGAATTTTTAAAGAGCGTGATTGCTACCACTAGCTTATTCCCTCTATCATTACGTGTTCCTATTCCATGTTGTCCTACCGTTGATCTATCCTTTTATTTATTATTGCATTCCAAACTCCTTTAATAATAAAGTTTTCCTGCCCTTTTATATTTGTTAACCTAGATTCAATCTCATCATAAACTGCTTCTATCATCATCGTGACCTTTGTTGGCACGATTGCAGTGTCTGTTGGTTTCATGTCTAAGCTAACAGTTATAATTCTATCATTAACTTGGGAATAACTCTTTACCCGACATCCTATTTTTCTATTCATTATAAAACCAACGTCTGTATGCCCATTATCTGACGTTGTGCTTATTATTATGTTAGTAGGAAAATAATTGTGGTTTTTATTTACTGAAATTTAAATTCAATTATTTTAAATAAAAGTGTAATTACAATGTGTTTGTGTTCAAATCTTTTGATAGTAGGTACATGTTGCGGTCTGTATTTGAGAAACATTAACTTTGGTTCTATTGTTAATTGTGTTACAATTTAGGTAAATGAATTTAAATGGACAAGAAACAAATACGAGCATTGTTTTGTATGAATATATAAAACGGATGGTAAAACAGCTGAAACTACTCAAAAACATTACTACGCTTTTGGTGCGGATATTGCCAAAGAGCGTACGTACTATGTATCGTAGCAATGGTAGTTCCAAAAATTCCGTACTGGGGACGAAAGCCTCGAAGATGAAGAAGGTCGCGTACGTCGTTTGGCTCCACTTTAGAGAAATGAGTACATCACCGGAATAAGTAAACTAATTGGCGAAATGTATCAATCTTAATAGCGCATATTTCGATTAAAAAAGTTAATTATTAATTCATAAATTTTCTTATTAGCTGAGTAAACGATAAGCGCAATTATTTTCCTACCAACATAATGTTTTATATTCTTTTGACCACGTATCTACCTCATTTTTCCGTCTTACTTCGCTAATTAATATTTAAGCATCTTCATTTCTAGTTTCAAATTCTCTAATTTTCCTATCCTATTACGACTGCGGACATTCCACCCTCCGACGCGTAGAATGTCCGACCTAATTTTTCTAATCGGAAGTAGCAGGGTGAGACCATCGGCTCTACTCACCTGGGGAAATTCATTATTAGAAATAGACATTACCATGCTGTAGACTTCAGAAAAATACAGTGCTTATTTCACCTTGCCTTGCACCGATTTAGCCTAATCCCCCTGATACCGTGGGGTTAGCCTGAAATATTTCCTATATACCGGGATCCCTTTATAGGTACCCCTCTATAGGCCAGAGCGTCATTGCCCGTGTCTTGGCCCTAGGAGGCATATGTCAATAACCGTAACTAGCAATTTAAAAAACTATGTAATCCCTATAAGCTAAAATAGTTGGTCTTCTTACCCTTTCTTTCTCTTTATTTTCTAACTTCTTGTGAATAATCCTTAATACTATCTTCAACACATGCAATATTCGACTAATATTCATATAGTTCTCACGTGAATTAGCTCCTACGTTCTTCCCCATTATTGTCATTATTACTCTACATCGGAAAACCAGTGGTACCTCTTCCTCGCCATATATTCTTCAAACTAGCCTGTGCAATCGTTCCTGCATCTCTTCCCCTGTGAATTTTATTTGTTTTGCTGGTAACATATTTACTCCTACAACTTTGACATTCCTTAACTTATACAATGCTCTATTACAATCTGTCATATGAATTCTATGACCTAACTCCTCCTGATCTATCTATTCTAAACTTTCTAGCTGCCCCATTTCGTGTCTACCTCTATATAAATTTCGAGATACTCTTTCCATCTTCTACCTTTGCCTTTATTTTCTGTCAACTCTCTACCTTCCTAGTAAATTTTACATTATTCTTTGGCCTTACTTTATTACAGAAATAATGACTTCATTTTCCTATATCCCATATCTATCTTACCCCTGCCTGTACTCGTATATCATATCATATACTTATCATACTTATCATTTTAAAAATTCTATACTAGTACTTATCATTAGTTATCAAATGATATTTGAACAATACATTCACAGAAAGCACTGATCAGCAAAATTGTGAAAAGCCAAAAGGTCTATCGGAAACTTAATAGCGTAATATGATATTCATATGCACTCCAATGGTGCTTAGATATGATGAACACTAACATTTAATAGTCTCCTATACAAAGCATTGAAAATATTATATGTGGAAAATAAGCTGAGTGCAACAAGTACCAAAAATATGTATGTACTTCGTCCATGATGAGTTTTAAAAGTTTAACCATGCGAGATACATACCTTACAATATCCACCTTCTATAACAAATATACGGGATAAATATTCACCGCTATATACAAGAAATTCATTTGGCGGAAAATAATGAATTTTACTCATTTTTACAATTTCCTCCACAAGTTCAATCGGGGCATTTTGAAATATTGGTAAGTCCAAGCATAATGGCAAATATTTTGCAAGATGAACTTTCCCGTAAAGGTCTTCGGGAATTTCTTTCAAGAAGCTTCGATTTAAACCAAACTTGCAAAATTCGCACAATGCACCTAGATATGCTATTACGCGAATTCTTACACTTTCGTTTACAGCTTTCATTTTCAGATATGAATCACAAATGGTCAAATAATTTCCATCCACTTCCCTAAACAATAAATTATATTTTGTAGAAATAATAATAATTTCATGATTTCATTTATTCATAATGTACCTTAATTCATTTGTAATTATAAATACAGCAGAAAAGTCAGACGTAATATAAGAAGTTAATATTAGGCCAATAAATGACAACACAATCAAGAATATCATTTCTATTGTCCCAGTAATTGCGATAGGAGTAATAAGTGTTAAATTTGTAAGAACATAGTAATACATAAATAAAGCTAATTCAAAATTGCTGTTATTTCCATATTGTTCTTTGATTAGTTTTCGCCATGTCCACTTATAATTATATTCACTATAAAAATAAATACGTAAGCCAGTTATATTAAAACTTTTGTTTACCAATCCAATTTAGAAAAATGAGACTCAATTTTCCTGTAGCCCAAATCTATCTTACCTCTTTTCATATTTTCCTTAATATCCTCACATTTTCGTTTTATCCATTCTTCTTTAGCTAATTTACATTTCCTATTAATTATGTTCCTTATTTCCCTATATCTTCTCTGTCCTGCTTCTGTGTTAATAATTTTTACTTTCCTTCTTTCCTCTATCATGTTACCTATTTCTTCAGTTATCCACTCATTTCTACCAGCCGTTTTTTCCTACCTATAATACTTCTTTTGTTGTTATAGTCAACTCATCCTTAATTTCCTTCCATTCATTGTCTATGTCTTCCCTAAGTGTCCCACCAGCAACAGTTTCTACTTTCTCTTCATACCTTTCCCTTACATCGGCTAATTTTAACCTATTAACATCTACTCTAACCTGTTTAGATTTCTGTGTAAGTTTCTAGGATTTCATCTCTGATTTCAGAACTACTAAGTTATGGTCACTATCTCTATCTGCTCCAGGGTAGCTCTTACAATCCTTAATCTGATTTCTAAACATCTCCTTAACTAGTATGTAATCTATCCGATACCTTCCTATATCTCCTGGCATTTTCCAAGTTTATATCCTACGTTTATGATTCTTAAAGACTAGTAGAACTCTACTAGTATATCATTACGTGAACCTATTCCATGTTACTTTATTGTCTTACCTCCAAAAAAATCTTAATTTTACCTTGTTTTATAATCTACTATCCTTTCATGCCATAAATAATTAAATATATAATTTTCTATGAATTGGTTGCTACTTTATTCGGCATTGTCACTGTTATACTACGTTGGAAACCTGTGGTACCTCTTCCTCGCTATATATTCTACAAAATAGTCTTTTTAATCGATCCTGCATCTTTTCCCCATCTATTACTCCTTAAATCATATCATGCTCTATTAAATTCTAACCTAATAATGATATGAGCTAACTTATCCTAGTCTACTTGTTCTATATTTTCTAACTCCTCCATTTGCTGCTTACCTCTATATAAATCATGAAGATATTTCTTTCATCTACCAATTTTGTCCTTATTTTCTAATATCCCTACCGTGTTTACCAATTATAACCTTACTCCTTGGCCTTACTTTAGAGAAAGAGACTTATTTTTTATGGGACTTATTTTTTCCATCTACCTTACTCCTTACTTCATCTCTTCCTCAATATCCTCATATTTTCCCTTTATTTCTTAAATTATTGAACAAAAATGGGAAATGCGGTCATATTTATTACTTACTATTTCAATATTAAATGTATGCCTAAATAAACAGTTCCGAAAGAAAATGTCAATATTGCCAGTAGGACGATATATTTGAGTAATTTCACCATCTTTACATTCATTAGGAAATTAGTTTCAAATCTTATTAAAACCGTCAATATCTGAAATATGTTCATGTTCATAATTACAAGAAATCATTAATTGACATTAAGTAGTGCGATTCGTTAAGCGGTTACTACAATAATGTCCATTTTGAATTAAGGGCGAATGTATCATTTTCAAAATATCAAATAGTTAGGGCACACTTTTATTTGTAGAAAGCTAGCGATAGTGTTAGAAAAATACCATGATTTAAAAACAGTAGCAGCCCAGTGATTTCTATTTTATTTTTAGGTTTTTATATATTTTGAAACCTCATATTTTTGTTTAAAAAGTCATAACCGCGAGGCAGGTAAGTCCAATTAAGCTTTTATGGAGAAGAGGTGTAAATCTGGTTAAAGTATATCAAAATAATTTTTACCCGCATTACGAGTATTTGTCATTTTCATAATATTAAAGATACACTTTCATATTATCACTATAAGAACATAGTTTATACTGTAGTTTTTAGGTTATTATAGAAAAACTTAACTTTATTTTTACAACAAATAACACCTTGAATTTATTAGAACACATAGTTCTAAAATACCCACTGGGTATTTTGGGATTACCCAGAGGCCCTAATTAGCCAGCCCTAATTTGCATTTAGATAAAGTAGATTTGCATTTAAAATAATTACCCTGATCATCTTCACTAATTTATTCATGTAAAGATATGCATATAAAAATCCTTCAACATCCGTTATTAGTTGTGCTACATTCAATAAAGGAATTGCAGCAACAAAATCTCCTAAAAATTGTATGGTGGTGCATCTCATAGCAAATATTTCTGGTATTTCAGAATGTACTCCTGTGTAAATATAAATTCGAATATTTATTATTATTAGTTGCATGCCGTAAACGTGGAGTATTTGAAAGGGTTACATGATCATATTAAAGTATGGTAGAGTTAGAAATATGGATAATTAAATAATAAATAAGGAAAGAGAATTATGAAGGTGAAGTGGAACGTAATAGAATTGGAAATAAACTGTAAGATTTAATAGATATACATAAACTGTATTTTCATAGTAAATAAAGAAGACGAAAGTGAAGAACAAGGTGAACCATAGAGACCTGTGATTTTCATATGCTCATTTCTCAGATACTATTTTGACAAGAATAGTAGTTTTTTTTTTTTAATTATCACTACGGTGTTAAATTATAATATAGAATATCACCCAAATACCGTAACAAGCATTAAGTAGCTAGATGTACATTTCAAGCGCTATGCCCCCATCTTCAGTAGCACAAGTTAAAACTAAATAAAATACCTCTGTCACGAATCGTGATTGATATACTATTAAATAAATAAGTCCACATGACAGAAGTATTTCAAAAATGGCATATAATTTTATTTTATTTAGTATTTATCTTGTACTACTGAAGATGGGAGCGTAGCCTTCGAAGTGCGCATCTAGCTACTTAATGCTTTAAATTATGGTATTTAGTTGTATATAAAATTATGGAATCTTATACATTGATATATAAAAGAGAAACGAATTTTCTTGCTGATCCATATTAGTAATTTTTGATTATTTATTAAAGATTTAAGTAAAATACAGTATTATTAAATTATAGATTAATGTAAGTTACTTATATTGCATTTGTTATATACAATATATTATAAATTCGAATTTGATTTCCTGTAGAAAGATTTAGGTAGTAACGATTCAAAATGAATGTGGAATTTAATTTTAAAATAGCTATACACGAAATCCACGGAGAGCTAAGTAAAAGCAACAATTATAATGTAAAATGGATCAAATATCGCCTGTGTCATTGTGTCTTTTAATGTTTTAGTGGCCTGAAATCCTATTTTGCTAAATATTATCAAATTGTAAAAGGAACATTGTTCAGCCTCGAAGAACCAAACATTATTTACTATAAAATTTTACATTACCTTCAGGATCTTCTATAACAGTCACAGACTGAATTAGCACATCTGCAATGTATACTATAGTGACAAGAGGATTACATATTTCGGTATAAAAGAGTTGACTTCTTAGTCCAGATTCATAGGTAAATATAGAAAATGATAAAGTAGCAATACCAATTACAATCATATTCCATACATATAAGAATTGCGACTGCGGATTCAATTTCCAGGGAAAATCAGAACTAAAAAATATTTCGTCCCAGTATTGCTTATTCTGTACCTGAAAGTGTACATTAATTTATTATAATTTTAGTTCTACGTCAAGGCTGGGAAAACGATATGGGATTATAATAGATGTTATCATATAATGACCTCAACGCTGGACTTAATAGTGTAAAAATATATATTTTGTGAGTATATACTACATTAAAAGTAAATATATACTTAGATACATGCAACAAGTGAAGTGACTATTCAATAAGCCAGATAGCGTTTTATCACTATAGTGAGTAATCTTCATTGATTCCAATTTAATACTAATATTGCAATTTTTATGTAATATCTCAATACAATTTTTATAAAATTTCCATAATTTTTGAAAGTCATGTAAGAACTCACTTTACTTAGAAAATAAATATCTGAAGGTTTAGATTTTTCACAGTTAATATCTCCCAAATAATTAGTTTTAGTAATGTCACTTTTGCTTTCATATTTCAAATTGTCTTTCAATCTATTTATGAAATACATCGTATTCCTGTAAAAAAAACGATTAAAATACTACACCATAAATATTTCATAATTACTTACTCCTCAGGACGTCGATTCTGTTTAGCAAGCAGGATACGAGACTAAAATAATGAATATAATTCGTTTGATTTCTAACAAATTAAATGCAACAAGTGACTATTCAATAAGCGAGATAGCTTTTTATAACTATATAGTGAGACAAGCGAGAATACATCTCACTAACTGAGAACTACGAATTTCAACATATATTTTTAAAACATTTAACAGTTAAAAATATAGAATATCACCCAAATACCGTAACTTAGAGCATTAAGTAGTTAAATGTACATTTCGATAAAAAAATCGTTAGAATTCATTAATAATGTTAAAGATTTAACACTTCATTATTTCCAAGTGTTCCTATTCCTGAAACTATTCTTATTCTTGAAGATATGCTAAAAAATAATTCTGTGGATGATGTTATTATTAATGAATAATTAAAACCTACTAAATTATGTATGTCTCAGAATTGTTTTTCCTTAAATGGTAAATTCTTTGAGCAAAAAGAAGGTACAGCTATGGCAAATTGTTTAAGTCCATTTATTGCTAATTTATTTATGAGTTATTTTGAAACTAAATTAAAGGAAACTGAAATTTACATTCCTAGAGTTTGGATTAGATATATAGATGACATGTTTGCGATTTTAGATACTGACAAATCTAATATTGATTATTTTATTAATATATTAAATTCTAAATTAAATTTACTTCAATTAAATTTACTTATGAAATCAAAAATAATAATCAGTTACCTTTCTTAGATGTTTTAGTCATTAGAAATAATAATATATTAGAATTTGATATATATAGAAAAGCTACAAATACGGACTGCTATATACGGAACGATTCAAATCATTGTCGTCAACATAAATATGCTGCTTTTAATTTTTTAATTAACCTCTTATTAAATTTTCCTTTATCTAATGATAAATATAACATTGAATTAAATAATATCCGAAATATAGCACTACAAAAAGGCTATTCTTATAAAATTATATATAAAATTATAAATAACAACTCTAAAATTATAACATATAATATTTCAAATAGGCTTGCTAATTTTCTAGGAAATCCCAAAGATTTGATTGATTTCAATAAAAAATCTGGTATTTATGAAATATCTTGTTCTAGTTGTCCTAAAGTTATATAGGACAAACGCGTACATAGACCCATTGAAACTAGATTTAAGGAGCATTTAGCTCATTTCAGATTAAATAGAAAACATAAAAGTGCTGTGTCTGAGCATATTTTGGAATCAGGTCATCCTATTCAAATTAGTTGACTTAAATTACTTAAAAGTGTTTTGAATTATTCCGAGTTAAATGCTTATGAAAGTATATACATGCTTAAATCTAAATCAAATTTAATGAATTTAGATTCGGGCCCAATTTCATCTTGTCCATTTAATTTATTTAATAAGAAGTATTTTTAAATTTACTTTTATTTTATTTATTTGTTTATTTATTTTTGGATATTTTAGGTTTGACAAACCAACGTTTATTATTGTTAATTGTTAGTTTCGTTAATTATTAATTTATATTGTTTTAAAAGATTTATAGGTCATGTTGTGTGTCATTTTTGAAATGCTTCTGTCATGTTGACTTATTTATTTTATAGTATTTATTTAATCGTTAATAATCACGATTCGTGACAGAGGTATTTTATTTAGTTTTTCTTGTGCTACTGAAGATGGGGGCATAGCCCTTGAAATATACATCTAGCTACTTAATGCTTTAAGTTACGGTATTTGGGTGATATTCTATACTATAATTTAACACCGCAGTGATAATTTTTAAAATATGAACTTATGTTTATTATTTATTTTTCATTGTGATTATTAACGTTGTTCTAATTCATAATCTTTTAATGTATTGTATGGGTTTTATAATTCTTCATAAAATGTATGAAATTAACTAAGCTAAATAGTTACAAAGTTGTCGTATAGGAACTTATGTTTATTATTTATTTTTTATAATGTTTATACTGTTTCTAATCCAAAATATTTTAATACATTGTATATTTTATAACTCACGATAAAATTTATGTAATTAATTACTGTATTTATATGGGCAACATAAATCTATACAATCCATGCAAATACTTACTTTCATGAATTCAATGCATCTGTATTTGTTTTCTAATCGATATGACCATATATCCGCTTTCCAAAAATCTCTTTTATGTAACGAATGTATGACACAATAACTATCCGCTACTATCTAATACAGGAAAAATATAGTAATTAATTAATTATATATGTATTGGCAAATTTTTTCTAACTGGCGAACGTCCGCGGCTGCAAGGGTATGCGTACTCGTCTTACAGCCCTGGAGTAAGCCTCTAAAGCGTTCACATGTAAACATCCTCTATGGAATATCTTATTGGTTGTTGCTGTCTGTGCAGCGGTTATCGGTACGCGGACGTTCGCCAGTTGGAAAAAATTTACTTGTATAAATATAGAATATCACCCAAATACCGTAACAAGCATTAAGTAGCTATTTATTTCATCTTGTCTATTTAATTTATTTACTAAAAACGATTTTTAAATTTATTTTTATTTTGTTTATTTATATATTTTTGGTTATTTTAGATTTCACAAACCAATATTTTCGTTAATTATTAATTTATATTGTTTTAAAAGATTTATAGGTCATATTATATGCCATTTTTGAAATACTTCCGTCATGTTGACTTATTTATTTAATAGTATATCATTCATGATTCGTGACAGAGGTATTTTATTTAGTTTTACTTGTGCTACTGAAGATGGGCTCATAGCGCTTGAAATGTACATCTAGCTACTCAATGCTTGTTACGGTATTTGGGTGATATTCTATATTAATATTTAACACCGTAGTGATACTTTTTAAAATATATATATATAGTTTCACAGAATGTGATAAATAGGGAATTAGCTCTCTTTTATACTTTATAGCAAAACGGCAAAGAAATAATTTATTCGGAACTTAAAAACACACTAAATACCATATTTGCCTATCCAAATATCATTACCGTTTCCTGTTAAAATAGAGAACCATTTGCGGAAAATCGCAAGTGACTGACTACTGAATTTTAACAAATACTAATATTGACAATTTCAAATTTTTGTATACAAAAATTTACGCATGCAATGATTTGCTGGCCCCAATCGCCAATTAGTAAAAATAAAATGAATGTATAAACTGTAACTGCCGCGCCAGCATTCACATACATGCAACGATTCGAAAATGTATTGTTGCCAGCAAAGTTTTGATGCACCAGTTTTCACTGGCGTTTATAAAAATGACAGTTTTTTTTAAATACTGTCACTCTAAAACAAACAAAAAAAGTGAAATGCTAATTTCATCATGAAATTTCTGAAAGCTTGCGAGGAAAATATTTGTTTGTGGGACTGAAAGATATTCAGAATGCGGCGGTGCTTAAATTTATAGTGAATCTATGAAACCAGTGTAAAAAAAATTGTCCCAGTTGGTCGTGAACTCTTGTATAACTCCGATTGTTATTATTTTTTTAGAAATATTCTTATTGTAATACGGGATTCATTTGATAAAAATTTGCGTACTTTCGTGGTGTTGCAATTTGTCTATTATTCGAAAATTTGGAATATTTAAAGTAAACATATATTTGAAATATAGAAAATGAACAATAATGCTTTCTTCTAGCTTATTTGTCTTTTATCCACATTTATAAAAGCATTATCTAAAAAATATTAAAACAAAAGTAAGGCATAATCAAGATTAATCTTTTTATATCACATTCTGATTTACCTCAGTTTTCCAAGCATAATGGAATAAATGTAGCACTAAATATTAATTGCTCCCTACAAAACGTAAATTTAATCCAATTACAAGCGAATTAATTCTCTATTTGAATAATAGTTAGAATAATAATTAAATAATAAACCGGAATTACTATATCCCGGTGAGTGACAGAGCAGTGGCGGCTCTTGCCATTTCAATCGAGGAGGGCGCATTTCTTAAAATATAACATAATAGTAAGAAATCTTACCTAAAATTGATACAAAATGATTAAATGCAATCATTTCTTGAAAGTGGTATTCCGCTCTTCTATCTTTCGTTGATATAAAAACTCCTTGCACAAGTTTGTGATAAATTTAAATCAGGCAATGGCCTACCTAATTTGTCTTCAAGAGAAAGTCTACAAAACTCTATTTTCAATAAAGAACTAACACTATTCATTTTTTAAATATATTCTTGGAGAAACACGTGGCAAAATCGTACATACGTAACTACATAGAACAATGTAACTGTCTTATCTGGCTATTCTATATCAATTTTCCTATATACTAGACTAGGCTTCTCTGTTGGGACGCTAAAGAATTGTGGCCCGGAATAGCTTATAACAACGATATACTCTTAGCTGTAGAAGCAGCGTGAGGTCACGTTGCCATAGCAACCCGGGCCGCTATTTTGTTTGCAGCGCATACGATACGCGAACCAAAGAAACAGATGCATACTGCGAAAAATACAGAAGAAACTGCATACGGTCGCTCTCACTCTACCGCTTGCAATAGATAGGTTGAGTGCATATGCACTTATCTCATATTTGCTCGCCGCCACACCGTGTTGTGTTGAGGGCTATCGCAACGCAAGCTTTATCTCTTAGGAAAAATAATGCCGAGTTAAAATATCACAATACAATTATATATCTACGGTGATGCACTCAATGTTCAGTCGAAAGAAACCGCCACTGTGACAGAGGTGTCTTTATTTGTTCTATTATTGTGTTACTGAAGATGGGGGCATAGTCTCCGAAATGCGCATCTAGCTAATAAATGCTTTGAGTTACAGCATTTGGGTGATGTTCTATACTAGCTAATGATACTAAGTTGGAATAGCAAACTGAACAACAAAAATGAGTCAATTATCTTACACTACTTTATTGCACCTTATTTTTACCTTTATGTAAATAAAAAACTATACAAGATAAACAAAATATAACATCGCAAATGTCTGGTAAGAATTTTGATGTACTCTAAATATGTGTACACTTTCGTACTCTAAATATTGCAATGATTTGAACGAATCTCTTGACGCCTAATAACTAAACTACCCTTAGTTATTAATATTTTCCCCCAAGTTCATAATCTCAAATTTTAATGAGGGAGGGATGGATTCTCTCATTCAAGTATTCGATTTTTTAAATTATGGAACAACGCAATGTAAGAGATGGTTGAACTATTCTCTTGTTAGTGGCAAATGATGTTTTAAGCTTTCGGAATCTTCCCTCGAAAGGTCTTGTAGAAGATCCGAGAAACTCACAACTCATGCAAGTACGTCCTGTACATACGTTTACTGTTTGTTCTCAATATTGTGAATTAAATTGTCAATTAACACTTTTCTCGCAATTCGGCAAGTATTTCGTAATAACTGTTCTCGCTGCATATTGCACACAGATATGACAAAACAAATTAAATATATAATTTTTACGTGTTAGTAGAAATACATGTGTACACCGACACGAAATACTGACAAGCAATTTTTGCTGATATCTGTACTGACGCCAATAAATCATTGCATATATAAACGCAAAAGTAACAAGTGAACTGGAATAAATTATACTATTAAAGAAAAAATACTGTTTGAAAAATCTTATTATTATGGAAAATCGCTAATAGACTTATTTTTCTTACTTTATAATTATCACTAAATATTCGTCATAGCTACCGATCAGAAAACATTTTCAAAAATCTAGATTGAACAGTCTTAATTTAGAATAGTCGCCGAGAGGGAACGTATAAATAATTTCAATGTATTGGCAATGATCACTGAAAATAAGAATGTAAGTTTGAGACAAATTGGACAAACACTAGGAATCCACCATTGCAGAACATATTGTTTTTACATTGAAATATCAAGCCCCAATATTTAAATCCTTCCAGTATCACAAAAGATATTTGACGAACTACCAATGAATATTTTGTGAATATATGATGGAAATGTGCATTAATAACAAATAATAATTACAATATATAATTAATAAAAATATTATTTATGTTTTAGATTGTTCACTCGTTAATCTAAGGATGTTTCCATTTTTTATTTAATATTCGTTGAATTTTTATATAATATTGTCGTTAAATTAGTCGATCCTTCTGGTTTTCATGTTTAAATTCAGTTGTCAAAATTACAATTTGTTTAAATTCAGTTCAATATCATGACAAGCTTTATATAAATGCGTCCATTTTCGACAAGAATTTCTTCATTTTAACAAAATGGTAATAAACTTTTGAAAAGTAAATATTGCATTTAGTGCCTTTTTATTCTGAACAAATTAATTGTTTGGCGTTTTGCATCAAAGTATATGGAAAAATCAATATTTGCATATATTTTTACATGCTACTGATCAATATGTATAAAATTCCATGGAACACGATCTATAATCCTAGCCAATTTGTATTTAACAATGCAATTACTAGATTATTTCTGTTCGTGCCATGGTAAACCAATTGCAGCTGTTGATGTCGGTCAATAAATAAATAATATAATATAAAGTTTGTATATTTGCACTGAATTTTATCAAACGCGGACTCTCTAATTTGTTTTTAGGTTCAGTAAATAAAATTTCACCTATATTAATAAAGCGATACTTATATACAATTATCATTTTAATTCTAAAAGATTAAATTTTTTTATTCGAAATTGTTGTTCATTTGTTTTCCATATTATTAAGAGCTATATGCAGATATCTCATTTACTAGTTTGAAAATTCCGCTATTACGCTTATTCAAAAAAATTACCTGTACACTTGTGTTGTAACTATATATTAAAGAAAAACCACCAAGACAACTATTCATTCCTAATGTTAGTAATGTTGTTTCCGCATCTTCCGCTAATAATATTCGAATTGATCCCCAAGCCACAAATAAATACGACATAATTAAATCGCCCTGGTTGTATATAACATCATCTTTGTAATATATTGTAGATTTCATAATAGAAGCAATTGATCGAAGAAATAATAGGTTTAATTTATTAAAAATATGAGCCTGCAAAATAATGATATATTATTTGTGATGTACAAAATTTTCATAAAACAAATAAATATATAAATGTACAGTTTTCTTAAGTAATTCATCCATAACTATATGCAGTGAACTAAAATCGTATACAGGGTGGGCCACCAGTGCCGTAGCGGAATCTCGAATAAACTAACATATAGCTTAGAGCTCCGTATTCTAAATATATCAGGGTCACTGATCAGAAATAGCGATGTGCGACCTAACTAAAACTTTCGACACAGTCAACCACGAGGTTGATACTCTTTCTAGAGCTTCGCCATTACGATATCCTGGGGACATCCCTGGAGCTAATAAAATCGTATATGGAAAGAACATACACGTACTGGCACGGAAAAATCATAAATCATGGAATTCCATAAGGGTCCATACTGGCACCAGTACTGTTTATAAAATATATCAATGATCTGCCCCTAACAATCTACGCACACTTCAAAAATCCGCCAAGGAAAATCAGCTGATGGAACTCGCAGGAAGATATAAAAATTCATAGATTGCAAAAAAATTGTTCAGTGATAACAACTAGACAAAATTCTGCAAAGACGCAGATACTCTCAATTAGACAAAGATTCGAACATATTTAGGATTGGATTATATATTCTCCATACGAAGGCTGAAACAAACGTGTTCTCCTCAGGTAGGAAAAACAATATACTATGCAAACGTCCATCGTTATGCAACTTATGGTATCTTAGTATGGGCATTGTATTTATATATGATTGAAAGAGTTGCAAATAATAAATAGTGCGATCAAACGATCCAACCCAATGATATTCATTATGTTTAATATATATATATATATATTTTATTATCACTACAGTGTTAAATTATAGTATAAAATATCACCCAAATACCGTAACAAGCATTAATTAGCTAGATGTACATTTCATCTTCAGTAGCACAAGATAAAAGTAAATAAAATACCTCTGTCACGAATCGTAATTGATATACTATTCAAGAGGTATTTTATTTAGTTTTATCTTGTGCTACTGAAGATGGGGGCATAGCCCTTGAAATGTACATCTAGTTAATGCTTGTTACGGTATTTGGGTGATATTCCATATTAATATTTAACACCGTAGTAAATAATTCTTAAAATATACTTTAGCATAAATTTTCAAAATCTATTTGTTTCTTTTCTTTTTTTCTGTCTTTCTTTTCTTGTATTTTTAACTAAAACCAACGCTTGAATAAGATGTTATGTTTCGGAAAACATTTTAATACGCAACAAATATTTTATATGCGATTTTAAGTTCCCACTATACTCTGTATAATTGCGTACTTTCGCGTGCATTCACTGGCTCTTGTCACTCTTGTCTTGGCCCCACCAGCACCTATACAATGATAATGGTAATGGCGCCAGCGCTAGTGCTACCATCTGTAGAATATTCGGTGTATGAGAGAAGCTGTAGCGATCTTTGGCTCCATGGCTCTAGCAAGTGGCTCCACAACCTTTCGAAAATGTGTCTCGCAAATTTAACATTACGTTAGACCCATACGGTATGGGGAAACATCCCAGACGCAACTTGAAAACAATTACCTCAAAAAAAAGCAATTCGCGCTCTATATAGCTTATCAGGCAGAGATAGCTGCCAGAACTACTTTAGGTCGAACAACATACATACTTACTATTACATGTGTTTATATCCTTCCATGTGTAAACCATGTAATAGATAACAATGCAAATTATGAAGCAAATAAGGAATCTCACAATTACGACACCAGAAACAAAAACCAACTAAATATACCATGTTAGAAGCAGAGGAAAACCACACGTAGGAAGCAGTTATGTTGCCATAAAGATATATAACCACCTGCCTCATTCCCTAATGTTAAAAACTGAAATTATGAAACTGAAGAAATTATTAATCAAGGAATATTTCTATACAGTTTATGAGTTTAATGATTACAAATTTGTCTGAAATTAATATTGAAATCTATATTTAAAACTTTTTTGATTGTAAATTATTAAGAGCTCAACAATTAAATTTTATATTTATTATCTCACTATGTGAACATAAAATAATCAGACAAATTGTAAATTTTTATATTACAATAAATTTTGAAAACTAAAAGTAAACTATATTTTAAACTATGCAGTATGTTTCTGTTTCGCAATGTACACACCATTTTTATTTCAAATGTAATATAATACTTTTTCTAACTCGTATCATACTACATTAAAGTAAGTTTACAATGGTATACCAATTTCATGTATATATGATTTCCGGTTCTCTTAAACTCATTATTTTCTGAAAAAAAGGTCAGCAGCAAGGCTTTACGGAAATTGCTAAACTACGAAATTTTAAATCATGAATGAATTGAAACTTTTCTATTTCTTTTCTTCTTCTTTTCTGTAAGATATGGATCTTAGTGACCGTTATGCTAAAGAAAAAATAATTGTATACAGAGTGTTCCTAATAGTGCTGTAAATTTTCAAAAATGTAATTGCAAATATTTAGTTTTTCCTAAATAGGATTCCCTATATATCATTAGCTAACCTCGCACAATTAAATTTCTTTCCAGCCATGTATTTATTTAAGATTTATTTTTTATTTGTTACTATGTATATGCTTATTATAAATTAATTAGGAATTCCGTTTACTATGGAAATATTTTGATTTAATCGGAAATCGGAAATCGATATCAGATATTCGTGATTTAGAAAAAATCGAAAATCACATATTTCATCATAATGGTAATGAGAAGAATTTAACAGCATTAGTGAATTAATGAGGTTTTGCTCCTTTAGCTGCGATGTGGTATTCGATTTTAAATATCCATTGTAACCTGCGATATAAATTTATCTATAATAAGCACAATTTACTAATTACGCTATTTTCATAAATTAATTAGTTAAAGAGTCCGCAATCCTAAAGATTGGTTGGAAACAGCACGCCATGCCGATCTATCCTGAGCTAATCCCTTCATCTCCCTATAGCTATTCATCTCAACGTCTTCAACTATCTGACTCACATACTCCAATCTAGGCCTACCTACCCCTCTCTTTCCCTCCACACTACCTTCTATGATCAATTGCATAATCCCCCCATGTCTAAGAATATGCCCTACTAATCTGTCTTTCCTACGCTGTAACACTCTCCAAATACTTCTCTTCTCCCCTACTAACTCTAGTACAGCTTCATTTGTTACTTTATCTTCCCAACCAATCCTCATCATCCTCCTATAACACCACATTTCAAGTGCTTCTAATCTACGCTTCTCTTCCTTTCCTATAGTCCACGCCTCACACCCGTACAGTGCTACACTCCAAACATATACCTTCAGTAATCTTTTTCTAATACCCAAGTCAATATTTGATCTTAAAATCTGTTCTTTTTCTACGAATGCCTTCCTACCCTGTGCTATCCTACACTTTATATCTACCTTGCTTCGATTATCTTTTGTGATTCTACTGCCTAAATAACAAAAATCTGACACTTCTTCGATTCTATTATCTCCTATTGTGATCCTCATTTTTCTACTGCATTCCTTTTTGTCACACCTCATCACTTTAGTTTTACCTATATTTATTTTCATGTTAAAATCCCTAGTCAATACTGCCTGCATACCATTCAATACCCTTTCTAATATAAATTAATATAAATAATAAAATATATAAGGCTTTAGCTATAACAAAACATAAAAGTAATAAAAATTTGTGAAAGGTAGAGTAATAATATATAGGGTTTCCTTAAGAAAAATGAAATATTCGTAATTACAGTTTGGATAGTTTGTAAATATATTTTTATGTAGTCTAATATGCGTTTAGAAAATAATATATTTTATTTAAAATTTAAAAGTTTATGTGTAGAATGCGAAATTGGAATACCCTCTACTGTTGACAACATTTTGGGAATGTAGATTTTCATGCATTATATGTTAATCCAAATTTTCAAATTTATATCTATATTAGCTGACACAGGAGATTCCGCTGAGGCATTGTTGGTCTACCTTGTATAACTATTATTATTTCTATATTCATAAATTAACGATAATATTGAAGAATAATCAATTTATTTTTGAATAGATATGCATTGCGTCTACAACTTTCATTTGGAAAAACTTTTAATAAAACGATCAAATTATAATCCCAAAATCATCCAATGTTGTAGTGACATCCTTTACGGGCTATTATATTATAATTACAATTGTAAGGAATTCTATTATAATTCTATAAGGCTGATATTATAATTATAATTTTTAGAAACTCCTCTAATAGACCCACCATTTCAAAATATACCGTAACTATCAAGAACTGTTATATATTAGAGATCTATTTCAAAAGCCAGGGCCCCAATTGCAGCTTGATCGCTTTCAAAATGATATAATTATGTCTCTAAATGTGATTGCTATACAATTTTACATAAAACCACAAACTTTTACTATTTAATTATATGATTTATCTTATAATATAGAATATCACCCAAATACCGTAACTTAAAGCATTAAGTAGCTAGATGTGCATCTCAAGCGCTATGCACCCATCTTAATATATACCATCATCTATACATCTAAATAAAATACCCATTAGGTATTTTATTTAGTTTTACTTGTGCTACTGAAGATGGGCGCATAGGGCTTGAAATGTACATCTAGCTACTTAATGCTTGTTACGGTATTTGGGTGATATTCTATATTATAATTTAACACCGTAGTGACAATTTTTAAAATGATTTACCTTGATTAAACTGTTCCAGTATATATCCAAATGTACATTTCTTAGCAATACTGCGGGTACCTCATTCAATAATTGTGAAGAAGTTTGTCCTCTCTCCTTTAACCAAAACATTTCATAACTGTGCCGTACTTTCTCTTTTATTCGTCTAGGGATATTTCGATGATTCTACAAATATATAAGTAAATCCATAAATAATAAAGATAAAAGATAATAGACCATTTATAAAAACAACAGTACATAATAAAAACGACAAAAATTATAATTTACTTCATTCAAATTCAATGCTATTCGGTATTTTTCTTGGTGAGAAAATATTCTATTTATCGAAATGAATATATGAATACATTCCAAGTCGTATGTCAAGTAAAAAATGTCTTCAGTGAGAACATTCTGTCCAGTTGAAATTATTTTAGATTATAGAGCTTTAAGTTATACAAATGAATGCAAATTTTTAAATTCCTATCTATATTAGTTTATCGAGGAGAATCCGTCGCGGCATTGGTAGCCCACACTGTGTATTATAAAAAAAAAAATTTCTAGCGAGCAAAGAAATATTTTTCGGCTCACCTCTTATCGCAATAAGGGGCAAAGTAATATTAATAATAGTCAGTCATGATAACTCTGCTGTATCAAAGTGAAGGGCATATTTGATATATTCATATTTATACTTACTACGTCTTGTAACACTAAATTAAGCTTATACCAAAATGTACATTGCCGTCGATATTTTTCCTCTAAATTATTTGCATTACTGGCAATGAACATAGCAAATATTATTAAGGCAATAATAGAGATTAGTGAAACAAATAAATGTTCTGCCGACTTCTTGTTACGTACAAATCCATACCTACAATTACTTGAACTATACAGATGGTTCAGAAATCATAATCATAATCAACTTTATTATTTATTTGTTCCACAGTATATATAAAATTATAAAATATATAATATAAAATATAAAATTGATTATGATACAAGTTACAGCTTGAAACACAAAATTACTTCTATCTGATATAGAAAAGCGCATTATTATGGAATTAACAGTAATTATCTAATTATCTAAATACTTAATTATTAAAGAAATATTTACGTTGCTAATTTATGTTTCTAACCAACCGGTATGATAACTAACGTGTTTTTTTTACAAAAACAAATATTTTTTTAATAGCTTATAAGTAACTTGCTACAAAAGTAGGGTAAAATGAAAATGAAATAAAATGAGTAGACGACAAAATGAAACTATTTAAATATTAAATAGTTTAAATATTAATAATGTAGTTAGTTAATAATTTAAATATTCCATTTAAACTATTAACTAACTAATAGTATAGAATATCACCCTAATACCGTAACTTAAAGCATTAAGTATCAAATTACCATTTGATCCTATAACTGCACGTGGTTTAGATAGTAATTTAAATAAATATAATTTTAAAGCAACATATGATACTTCTAATAGTCTTGCTAATTTTCTAGGAAATCCAAAAGATTTGATTGATTCCAATAAAAAATCGGGTATTTACGAAATATCTTGTTCTAGTTGTCCTAAAGTATATATAGGACAAACACGTAGATCCATTGAAACTAGATTTAAGGAGCATTTAGCTCATTTCAGATTAAATAGAAAAGATATTAAAAGTGCTGTAGCCGAGCATGTTTTTGAATCAGGTCATTCTATTGAAATTAGTTCACTCAAATTACTTAAAAGTGTTTTGAATTATTCCGAGTTAAATACTTATGAAAAGATATACATGCATAAATCTAAATCAAATTTAATGAATTTAGGTTCAGGCCCAATTTCATCTTGTCTATTTAATTTATTTAATAAAAACTATTTTTATTTTATTTATTTTTAGTTATATTATGTTTGACAAACCAATATTTATTGTTGTTACTTGTACTTATTTATTTAATAGTATATCAATCACGATTCGTGACAGATATTTTATTTAGTTTTACTTGTGCTGCTACTGAAGATGGGGACATAGCCCTTGAAATGTACATCTAGCTACTTAATGCTTTAAGTTACGGTATTTGGGTGATATTCTATACTATTATTTAACACCGTAATGATAATTTTTAAAATATTAACTAACTATATTAAAATTAAAATATTTGGCATGTAGATCATCAAAAAAGTATGTACCATTCTGAAAAATTAAGAAATTGAATATTCTTAAGGTAGACATGACAGGTTTTCCAAAATTATTTTCACAAGTTATTACATATATGTTTATAGTTGATAATTGTTATATAATATAGAGCTTCACGAAAATATCTAATATTACTAATATTACTATTTTTGGCGTATTTTAAAGTTTACTGAATGTGCGTATTTATTCTTAAATTTAAGAACTTTAAATTATAATAACCCTTGGCTGAAAGGAAACTGGACTTTGAAAAAGAATTCTTTACATTAATTTTCTGTTACCGATCCTGTTTTTTTGGACGTGATTTATGAAATCTCTATATAAATAATTTCTACATTTCTAAGAAAATATACGATTAGGTGATATTTATTACATATTTGAACAATATTAATATAACCCTAAATATTCTAAGTCCTAAAATATATAAATGCTTTTTAATACATACCCAACTCGAGTAAAAGCACCTGTAGTATAAAAAAGACAAATCAAATAGTCGTAATTATTCTTTTCATTCCAGGTCTCGTTATAAAATTGCATAGTCAGTGAACTAAACTCGGATGCCAGGGGCGTTAATTCTTTCTTTAAAGTAAAAAATCTTCATTTCGTTTACAAGAACAATGGCTATTGATAATTTAGAAGGAAAAATCACTCATTTAAATACTGATGCGACCCCGATAAAGATATGTCATCCTATTATGCTGAATGAAATGATTGTTATAATTTGCACATTTAATTTACAACTCATATTGTCTTTTGTACTGCAATATATGGTCTTTATTTAATAATACATATTTGCAGTTATGCTTCATTTTTAGTCACTGAAGTATATGTTGACCATATGTTGTTACATTAACAGTTATTCATTATTAAGTGTATGTCCTGGTGACAATTTCACAATATGTATAATTTACTACATTAAATGAATATATGTACATCAGTGGCGGTTTCTTTAGAGCCCCCCCCCCCCCCCCCCCCGAACATTGAGCGCATCACCGCAGATATACAATTGTATTGTGATATTTTAACTAGGCATTATTTTTCCTAAAACATAAAGCTTGCGCCGCGAACATACATAACACTTAACACGATATGGCAGCTAGCAAGTACGAGTCAAATCTCATCCTATCTGTTGGAAGCGCTAGAGTGAGAGCGACCGTATGTAGTGTAGCATATGTTTCTATCGTTCGCGTGTCGCTATACATATATCGACTAATGTAACACATATTGCAGCGGCAGCCAGCCACCCATACGGGTTAAATGCATATGCACTCATCTCACTCTATTGCATACACTCTCACGCTAGAGTGTATACAGTATGTCTTCTGTTTCTTCGGTTCGCGTATCGCATATATCGACTAATGTAACATACATTCCAGCGACTTGGGATGAGTCATAGCAACGTGATGTCACGCTGCTTCTACAGCTAAGAATATATAGTTGTTTTAAGCTATTTCGGGTCGCAATTCTTTAGCGTCCCAACAGAGAAGCCTAGTCCAGTATACAGGAAAATTGATATAGAATAGCCAGATAAGACAGTTGCATTGTTCTGTGCAGTTACGTATGTACGATTTTGCCACGTGTTTCTCCAAGAATATATTTAATAGAAATAATTTAATAAATGAATAGTGTTAGTTCTCTGTTGAAAATAGAGTTTTGTAGACATTCTCTTGAGGACAAAGTAAAAATTAAAGAATTAGGTGGGCCATTACCTCATTTAAATTTATCACAAACTTGTGCAAGGAGTGTTCATATCAATGAAAGGTGTAAGAGCGGAATACCACTTTCAAGAAATGATTGAATTTAATCATTTTGCATCCATTTTAGGTAAGATTTTTTACTATTGTTATTTTTTAAGAAATACGCCCCCTCGATTGAAATGTCAAGAAACGCCACTGATATACATCATTGTTTACTTTCCTCTTAAATCGCATTTTATGCGTTGATAATCTACCGCGTAAAAATTATAGTCTTTCCAAAAGAATTTTTTATTATTATTTATGAATCGCAGACCCTACATTACAATGTCACCGTAAATCAGCTCCTTTATAGAAATCTATCTATACGTTGAGATTATATGTAGTTATATTTATATAGTAAGACCAAATATACAACTATTTAAACGCCAATACGTTGTATAGTATTTTTTTACGATGAACATTTTATTGTGAATCTGCTTCGATATATATTCCTTCAATATATCACAACAGGCAATAATAAGACTTATACTCACATCTTTACTTATGGCATCAGAATTAATGTATTTCCAAAAACATACAGAAATTTGTAAAATATATAGGATTGCAATTGAATGGAGGATGATCAATTTGAAGAAGCTAAGTTTATAATTTGTTACTGTACTATTATCTGCAAATATAAAATCGATAACATAATTTGTAAATCTATCTATGTATACAATGAGGTTGCGTTTTGCGATACTACGAGAATTTTAAGCTAACGCAACAACGTAATATAGTCGGGTATTAAAAAACTAAGCTAATGCCAAAAAAATGAAATACATTCCATGTGTACTTTGACAAACTGAACAATCTTCGTAATTAACATGACATAACATTTAAAATTAGGTCATTTTCTTATCTTTCTTACTATAAAAGATACAAAATCGTTATAGTAATGTGTTAAAATTAATTAAAATACCCGCAGCGTAATTCAAACAAACCAACGCCGAAGAATAAATTCAAGTAGTGCACATGTATATAACTGAAATAATATATCGCCAATAATTTAATGACTAATTCTTCGTCTTTCCCTGTCTGAACATTTTATTTCCTTATATAATGAAATATCCAGCATTTATATTAAACATTAAATATTTTTTTTTTATAAATTAAGTAAATTGAATTGACCTTATTTATATTTTATGATTAGTGTGAGTTTGGATAAATTCTGAAGACTTACAGAAATAGCAATACACGCGATAAAATCGAAGAACTATTCCAATTACAGCCAGATTTATTTTAATGGGAGCATAATGTGAGAAAATCAAAGCTAAGGCTATGATGTCCAATATGATATAAGCTAGAATTACAAAAAAAGAAATTATTAATGTTTTAGGTTCTTTGTACATATTGTAAAAAGTAATGTTTCCATTTAACAGTTGTAAAAAAAGCAAAACATGTTAACACAACAATTCATAGAATTAAATGAGAGAGTATTGAATAAGAAAAAATCAATAATTTAAACATATTCTCCAATTGTAGTAATATCAAATTTACATACCAATGGGTATACTACTATAACTTCTACGTTTTGCGCTCCGCTTCATCATCTTATGTGAAAATATGAATATGAAATCCAACAGTTGAATGATTGCACATATTCTGTAAATTTCGGTACAAAGTACGTATTCATTTCTATTGTGATGTATGTTAGTCACGAATGATATCTAAAAATTTTGTATATAATTTTTTTTATATAATTTTTTCCATTGTTACTAATAGGATCAAAAAAAACATATCTTTTGATAAATTAATCACTATGACTTTAAGAAAATCGAGAATACCACCTAACAAATACAACACAGTAACTCAAAGAATTCATATTTCGAACATCTTCAGTAGCATAATTGGCAAAATAATTAATACACCTACGTCGAGCTTTAAATAATTGTTGTGTCAATGATAAAACAGTTATAAAGCAGTAAAAAGCAAACTGATTCAATGAGATTTATATTATTTGTTGTATTGAAGATTGAAGACTGTATTGAAGATTGTATTGAAGCTATTCAAATGCTTCGCGTTATAGATTTTATATTATTCTACACAATCATTAAATGCTGTAGCAATTAATTTACATCCCATTTGCTACAAAAAAAAAACGTTATATATCTAAATTTAATACAACAAAGACTTTATTGTGGTATGACAAGCACGCTGTATTTAAAAAACGTTCAGACCGTTTGGCAATTTTCTTTCATTTCCAAAATGTTATGCACGCTATTTTCTTCAAATTCAAACTTGATTTCAACCATTAAAAACATTTAGAATATTATATTTCTATTTTTATAAAACGCTTATTACCTCAATAGTTTCGGTCATAAACATAATAAAAATGGTCAAGGATACAATAATCAACCAACAAGGCATGAAGAGTATAAATATGAATATGTCCATAGCCTGCCTTTTGGTAAATAAGCCATTGTAGGATTTCTGAAAGTTTATTTGTTATGTTTTATTATATTGGTTAATATAAATGTTTGTAAGTATAGTTCTGTGTCTATATTTATGTACCTCTGAAAATCTATCTTCCTCAACAGACTCCGAAGACAATGATTCTACTTCAACAGCCGAAGGAGAGATGTTAATCATTCTATAAAATAGAACTTTGACTGTATAATTATAAAATTACAGATTCAACAAAGCATTAATGATATTTGAAGTATACAACAATTAAATCTACTAATGCTTCTACTAATAGACCATAGACATTTACAAACGGTTCAATATAGAAGTACGAAACAATTGGCTTGTTAATTTTGCCACTCCAACCTGGTATCATTTGTGATTTATTTTTGTCATGTTAATAGCAACTGATGGAATTTTTTAATTTGAAATATTTAACAGCATTGTATATAGGATAGGTATTGTATATAGGGCAAGAAATCGATTTCGCCGAGAACTCTACGAGTTGGAGCGTGGAATGTTCGCAGTATGAATAGGATAGGAAAGTTAGAGAATTTGAAACTAGAAATGGAGAGACTTAAACTGGATATTGTAGGGATTAGTGAAGTTAGGGGGAAAGATCAAGTAGATACGTGGTCAGGAGAATATAGATTAATAACCACAGCATCAGATAATGGGCATACCGGTGTAGGTTTTATAATGAATAGAAAGTTGGGATGTAGAGTAAAGAGTTATTGCCAAGTTAGTGATAGAATTATAACTATTAGATTAGACACGAAGCCAACGGACACAGTTATAGTGCAAGTATATATGCCAACTTTAAGTCACGATGATGAGGAGGTAGAATCCATTTATGTGGAGATCGAATCTAGGTTAGCAAACGTTAAAGAACAGGATAATCTAATTGTAACCGGAGATTGGAATGCCGTAGTAGGTAAGGGAAAGGAAGTTTCAATAGTAGGATAATATGGAATAGGAACACGTAATGATAGAGGGGATAGATTGGTAGAGTTTTGTATTGGGAATAAGCTAGTGGTAGCAAACACGCTTTTTCAGAATCACAAGCGCAGGATATATACGTGGAAAATGCCAGGAGATATAAGGAGGTATCAGATAGATTACATACTGGTTAAAGAGTGGTTTAGGAACCAGTTTAAGAATTGTAAGAGTTACCCTGGAGCAGATATTGATAGTGATCCTAATTTAGTAGTCCTGGACTCAGAGGTCAAATTCAAGAAATTACAGAAGTCTAAACAGGTCAGAGTAGATGTCGATAGGTTAAAATTAGCTGATGTATGTGAAAAGTACAAGCAGAAAGTAGAAATCATGGCTAATGGAACATCTAGGAACGACATAGATTGCGAATGGAGGGAAATCAGAAATGGGTTAACTACAGCAGCAAATGAAGTATTAGGCACAAAGAAAAGGGCAGGTAGGATGGAATGGATCACGGAAGAAATAGTTGAAATGATAGAAGCAAGAAGGAAAATTAAAATTGGAAACACAGAAGCAGGACAGAAAAAATATAAGGAACTAAGGAACTTAATTAATAGGAAATGCAAGCTAGCGAAAGAAGAGTGGATAAAAGGAAATTGTGAGGATATTGAGGAGGATATGAGAAGAGGTAAAGTAGATTTGGGCTACAGGAAAATTAAGTCACATTTTTCTAAAGTAAAACCAAAGGGTAACATTATATGTGATAAGCAGGGTAAGGAACTCACAGAAAATAAGGAAAAAGCTAGAAGATGGAAGGAGTATCTTGAAGATTTATATAAAGGTAGGCAGGACATGGAGGAGCTAGAAAATGTGGAACAGATAGATGAGGATGACTTAGGTCCTAGCATACTTAGGTCAGAGTTTCATAGAGCATTAAATGATTTACGGAATAACAAAGCAGCGGGGATTGATACGATACCAGCCGAATTAATAAAACACGCAGGGGAAAAAATGCAGGAGCGATTATACAGGCTAGTTTGTAAAATATATGAGAAGGGAGAAGTACCACAGGATTTTCAGCGTAGTAGAATAGTAACAATGCCGAAGAAAATAGGAGCTAATTTGTGTGAGAACTATAGGACCATTAGTCTACTATCACATGCATCGAAGATATTGCTAAAGATTATTTATAGGAGATTAGAAAATAAAGTAGAGGAAAGGCTAGGAGAAGATCAGTTTGGTTTTAGGAAAAACAGAGGGACGAGGGAGGCGATTTTAGCACTAAGAACAGTAGTAGAAAAAATAATGAGGGTAGGAAAGGTAACTTGCATAGCTTTTGTAGATTTAGAAAAGGCATTTGATAATGTAGATTGGGACATAATGTTTAGAATTTTAAAAGAAACGGGTATAGATTATAAGGATAGGAGAATAATTTTTAATTTATATAAACACCAAACTGCCTTAGTTAGAATTGAGGGGGAAGAAGAGGTAGCAAAAATAGGGAAGGGAGTTCGGCAGGGATGTACACTTTCACCGTTATTATTTAATCTATATATAGAAGATGCAATAAACAAAGTAAAAGAAGAGTATAGTGTAGGTGTGAATGTACAGGGAGAGAAAATATATATGTTGAGATTCGCCGACGATATAGCTATATTGGAAGAAAGCGAAAAGAATTTAGAAAGGGTATTGAATGGTATGCAGGCAGTATTGACTAGGGATTTTAACATGAAAATAAATATAGGTAAAACTAAAGTGATGAGGTGTGACAAAAAGGAATGCAGTAGAAAAATGAGGATCACAATAGGAGATAATAGAATCGAAGAAGTGTCAGATTTTTGTTATTTAGGCAGTAGAATCACAAAAGATAATCGAAGCAAGGTAGATATAAAGTGTAGGATAGCACAGGGTAGGAAGGCATTCGTAGAAAAGGAACAGATTTTAAGATCAAATATTGACTTGGGTATTAGAAAAAGATTACTGAAGGTATATGTTTGGAGTGTAGCACTGTACGGGTGTGAGGCGTGGACTATAGGAAAGGAAGAGAAGCGTAGATTACAAGCATTCGAAATGTGGTGTTATAGGAGGATGATGAGGATTGGTTGGGAAGATAAAGTAACAAATGAAGCTGTACTAGAGTTAGTAGGGGAGAAGAGAAGTATTTGGAGAGTGTTACAGCGTAGGAGAGACAGATTAGTAGGGCATATCCTTAGGTATGGGGGATTATGCAATTGATCATAGAAGGTAGAGTGGAGGGAAAGAGAGGGGTAGGTAGGCCTAAATTGGAGTATGTGAGTCAGATAGTTGAAGACGTTGAGATGAATAGCTATAGGGAGATGAAGGGATTAGCTCAGGATAGATCGGCATGGCGTGCTGTTTCCAACCAATCTTTAGGATTGCGGACTCTTTAACTAACTAAGTATTGTGATTCGTATAGGAGGATGCTTTGAACGACTTGGAAGATTATTTTACTCCTAGTGGCGTTATTGGAACGTTTAAATTTACCGCGCAAATAGCAGCCAGCTCAACGTGCGCAAAAGTGTCCAAGCCAGTGTAAGTAAATGTTTATGGGCAGTGGTCAGCTGTCAGTGGGCAAATGAAAATCACAATATTAAACCGAATATGGAATAAATGTAAATTCCACCTCAAGCTTTAATATTTCTTAGATAACGACTGTATGCACGGAACTGTTCTTCAGAAACGTATAGATTTGAATTGTTCATTCTTTATTGCTAATACAAGCTTGCATATTACATATATTTGCTCAGATGGAATGCAGTGGCAAAAAGTCATTGTGGGGGATAAGTACTTATTAGTAGTGCTGGGAATATTTGCCAATCAAAACGGAAACCGGTGCGAGCGATTTTGCACCGGTTCACCGACTAATCGTTTTTACCGATTTTTGGTGAAAACCGGTTTCTGGTGAAAATAGGTTTTTGGTTTGCACTGGTACGCACCGACTACTGATTCATACCAAACCGCGTTGCTTCGAATCAACGCACTGGTTTGAAGTAACATACGAATTCAATTTTCCAATACGTTGGTACAACGTCCAACGAACCGGTATGTGCAGTATGTGGGACATGGCATGTCAGTGGCGTTGCTTCTGTGCAGTACACTGATTATGTAAAATAGATGATGAGCTTGGAGCATACACTGCGTCTAGGATTACAAAGTGCTTGCGTCAGTCACTGGGCAATGTGTAAAATTCCGCAATTCTATATCGAAATTTAAAAAAAGTCTTTGGAAACGCGTAATTGTTTATAAATTTAGAATTAACGTAAATCAATATATTAATTCATAACAATTTCGGCGGATGGATGCAACATAATTTCAACTGTACTTTAGTTTTCAAATTTCTTCAAATGCATTCCATTATAATGTCCACGCAGTTTCCTTATAATTGAGGACAAATATATATAATCAGTGATTGCATATAGAGGACATGACTAAAAACAATTTACAATATCAATATTTTTAGAAAACAATTTCGCCTTATATCACTTTATATTCGCACTTGTATATTGGGATTTGAGTAAAATTTTAATAAATATAAAACATGTTAATACGCGTTATATATTTTTCTATTGTTTATTTTTATTTTTTTTTCCACCAATGTACTTATTCAATTACTTGTATACAATGCTATTACGCTTAGGAGTCTAGTAAAGTGTAAAAAGTCTCAGCACTATATATTTTACAAAATAGAAACGTCATAAATTATATAAATGGAAAATTACATGTGTGCCTTAATTTGTATTTTCCTCTTAACAACATTTCATTTACACACCAGTGAACCAGTGTACCCATCAGGTGCGGCGCATATAAGGTGGACAATACAATTTTTGCTATCCACTCTTAATTACTTGACACGTCACTAAATCCCATAGAAATAGATAATGAATTTTTCTTTCAAGATGCAGCTTAATGCACAAAGCACAGTGCAATATAATTATTGCTCGACATATCAATACTATATAATTGTGGAATATCATCTTATCCATGTGCTTATTTTGTAACTGCGATTTCGTCTGCAAAAGCTAAATAAATAGCACTTTTAATCAAATTCTACAGCAGTGGCGGTTTCTTTCGAGGCCCCACGGCCGCACGCCTCCCCTGAACATTGAGCGTATCACCGTAAATATATAATTGTATTGTGATATTTTAACTAGGCATTATTTTTCCTAAAAGATAAAGCTTGCGTTGCGATAGCACTCAACACGGTGTGGAAGCAAGCAAGATGTGTTAAATGCATATGCACTCATCCTATCTATTGCAAGCGGTAGAGTGAGAGCGACCATATGAAGTATTTCATCTGTTTCTTTGGTTCGCGTATCGTACGAGCCACAAACTAGCGGCCCGGGTTGCTATAGCAACGTGACGTTGCGCTGCTTCTACAGCTAAGAATATATCGTTGTTTTAAGCTATTCCGGGCCGCATTCTTTATCGTCGTTCTTCAGCGCAATTCTTTAGCGTCCTTTAACATAGAAGCCTTGTCTAGTATACAGGAAATTTTATATGGAATAACCAAATAAGACAGCTGCATTGTTCTGTGTAGTTACGATGTACGATTTTACACGTGGTTCTCCAAGAATATATTTAATAGAAATAATTTAATAAAAATGAAGTGTTAGTTCTTTATTGAAAATAGAGTTTTGTAGACTTTCTCTTGAGGTAGGCCATTGCCTGATTTAAATTTATCGCAAACTTGTACAAGTACACAAAACAGGACATTTACGCGGTGTTTTTCAAGAGACATTTACAAAAAAAATACACGGATATATGGTTGTGAAGTTTCCAACTTATTGTACTGCTTTCCATGTATATTAAATTACAACCCTGCAGCAACTGGAATGGATCGGAATTGGGCCAGAATAGATATGAACGATTTGCATCACCTTCCTGATATAATAAGAAAGCATGAATCATCTCGAGGCCATATCAGTTCATGCGCAGTTTTCTTTACTTGGCAAAGTAAACATCATGACTCAGCTTAGTTCTGCATATCGCAAACATTTAATAGAATATAACGAACAAGTGAGGAACAATGGCTATATTTTAAAAAGCATTATTTGTTGCGTGAAATTTTGCAGTGATTTTGAATTAGCTCTCAGAGGTCACCGCGAGAATGAAGAATCGGGAAATCGTGGAATATTTAGAGAATTGGTTGATTTTTCTGCAGAATTAGATTTTACACTGCGAGAACATCTGCAAGACGCTACGGTTTTCAGAGGGACCTCTAAAACAATACAAAATGATATTTTAAATAGTATGCTTGCGGTATACAGAAGAAATTTGTAGTCAAATCAAAAATTCCGATTTTTTGGCTATTCAGTGCGACGTAACTACAGATGTTACGAATTGGTGCCAAACGGTATTAATATTTAAATATGTTTTTGCTGGAACTGTTTGTGAGAATTTTTGGAGCCTTATTAAGATCCATGATAAATCAGCAGGTGGCATACAAAAATGTATTGAAGAAGAAATTGATCCTCTAATTCTGGAAACATTTCAAAAGTTAATCGCCCAAACGTACGATTGCGCTAATGTTATGAGTGGTGTTACATAAAGAAAAAATATCCTTGTGCTCATTATATACATTGCTATGCGCACCAACTAAATCTTTAAACTAAATGAAATTTTATGTCAAATACATACGCTGAAAATAAACGCGGGAAATAAAATGCTAATATCTACCAGCAAAAGTTGTAATATATACAGGTATATTAATGAAAATATCGGTAAATGTTGCAGAAAACATTTTTACAGTCACTTTCATAGCCGTTACTACCATATAGCTACAATAATAGAGTAAACATCCGCCAATAAAGGTGTTTAATTTATAATATAAGCAATATTTGTATACCATCTCGATATTCCTTAAAATTTATGGCGATTCGATAGGTATGCTTTGGGCACTTGATTAAATTTCGAATTAACACAGTGACAATAACAACTAACAATGTCAGAGGCTAACTGCTCATTACAACACTATTGATCTGTTTCTGGTTAGTACCAGACACAGCCAAAGCATTTTTATCACTAGAATTACTAGACAGAGTATTTTCACTATCTTTACGCACACGTATCGCTTCTTCACTAACGCTGACACTTTTACTCTTACGTCGTTGCCGACGTTGTTGCTGTCCTTCAGTACCAGTGCCGCGACCGCTATCACATAGGTCACTTAACTGGATGGCGCGCTGTTCCCACAAAGCAGTCTGACGAGCTACTAAATCGCCATGTTTATTGATGAAGTCATTGTCAGGTGGCAGTGCTAGTTCCCAACCTCGCTGAAATCTCAATCTCGCGATGCCCATGAATATCTCCTTGATTTCCTCGCTTGGGATTGCAACCACTGAGCTCACTTTGCGTCGATCAACGAATTGATTCTTAGTGAATAAAAGTAGCTGCAAAGATTTTATATATATACAAATCATATATCGCCAATTCTTTGCAACAGACTTGAAGTCTTCTGTGATGTATCTATGAATGAATGAATGCTACAATATTTAAAATTTTCTCTACTTAAGGAAAAATATGTACCCAGTGTGTTGTGTTTTATATTTGCATTTTCCCCTAATAAATACAAACTTTTGGTAGAAAGTAAAACTTTTGGCAGTTAGTTTGCATCATCGTTGGAAGAAAACGCGATTTTTTACAGTACAATAGTGAACGATTTTATTAGTACACTATCACCAATAAATACTAACTCTATAAAGAAGGTTAACGCTAACGGCCAAATCCTGTCCAAAGGATAGAAAGCAATTTTTAGGTGTCCTTGTCTTACTCATTTAAAAATAACATCCATACAGTACTGGCTCATGATGGTGAATAGGCAAATGAATACAGCGTTGCCATATGGATAATATTAACAAATACAGTGAAATATCTGCATTTATTTGATTCAAAACTGAGATAATATCGTTGGCTGCAGCTCGGGTTGATATTGCAAATTGGTATTTCGCTAGGCATGCAATATTAGGTTGCCTACCGTAGTATACCGTTAGTCGTAAGTTGTAAGAAATTCTAAGTATGCTTAGTTTGTGCAACATAAATTATGTGATCAAATTACAAGAGATTATGAATGCAATGTCGAGCGATAGAAATTAGCAATGGAGAGGCTTCAATTAGATATTGTAGGGATTAGCGAAGTTAGAGGGAAAGATCAGGTAGATATGTCGTCAGGAGAATATAGAATAATAACCACAGTGTCAGATAATGGGCATACAGGTGTAGGTTTTATAATGAATATAAAATTAGGATATATGGTAAAGAGTTATTGCAAAGTTAGTGACAGAATTATAACTATTAAGTTAGACCCAAAACCAACAAACACTGTAATCGTGCAGGTATATATGCCAATCACAAGTCATGACGATGATGAGGTAGAAGCAGTTTATGATGAGATTGAATTTAGGTTAGCAAATATAAAAGCGCAGGAAAATCTAATTATAATAAGAAACTGGAATGCAGTAGTAGGTAGGGGAAAGGAAGCATCAACGGTAGGAGAACATGGAATAGGAACTCGTAATAACAGAGGGGAGAGATTAGTAGAGTTTTGTGTTAGAAATAAGCTAGTAGTAGCAAACACGCTCTTTAAGAATCCTGACCGCAGAATATATACTTGGAAAATGCCAGGAGATATAGGAAGATATCAGATAGATTACATACTAGTTAAGGAAAGGTTTAGAAACCAGATTAAGAATTGTAAGAGTTACCCTGGAGCAGATATAGATAGTGACCACAAC
Source organism: Leptodirus hochenwartii (assembly GCA_947310635.1). Taxonomy (NCBI): domain Eukaryota; kingdom Metazoa; phylum Arthropoda; class Insecta; order Coleoptera; family Leiodidae; genus Leptodirus; species Leptodirus hochenwartii. The sequence goes on along the minus strand of OX371180.1, from coordinate 13,157,172 downwards.
TTAGTAGTTCTGAAATCAGAGTTGAAACTCAAAAAACTTATACAGAAATATAAACAGGTTAGAGTAGATGTTAATAGGTGTTATATGTTAATAAATTAGCCGATGTAAGGGAAAGGTATAAAGAGAATGTAGAAACCGTAGCTGATGGGACATCTAGGGATGACGTAGATAGCGAATGGAGGGAAATTATGGATGGGTTGACTAGCAGCAAATGAAGTATTGGGCACGAACAAAAGGACGGGTAGAAAGGAACGGATAATTGAAGAAATTGTTAACATGATAGAGGAAAGAAGGAAAGTAAAAAATATTAACACAGAAGCAAGAAAGAGAATATATGGGGAACTAAGGAATTTAATTAATAAAAAATGTAAATTAGCGAAAGAAGAATGCATAAATGAAAAATGTGCGGATATTAAGGAAGATATGAAAAGAGGTAAGGTCTCATTTTTCTAAAGTAACGTCAATGGGCAACGTTATATGTGACAAGCAAGGTAAGGAGCTCACAGAAAATAAGGACAAAGCTAGAAGATGGAAGGAGTATCTCGAAGAATATAGAGGTAGACAGGAAGAGGTATATAAAGGTAGATAGGAAATGAAGGAGCTAGAGAGTGTAGAACAGTTAGATCATGATGAGGTCCTAGCATTCTTAGGTCAGAGTTTGCTAGAGCATTATATGAGTTAAGGAATAATAAAGCAGCAGGAGTAGATATACCAGCAGAATTAATAAAACACGCAGGGCAAAAGATGCAAGATCGACTATACAGGCTAGTTTGTAAAATGTATGAGAAGGGAGAAGTACCACAGGATTTTCAGCGCAGTAGAATTGTGACAATGCCGAGGAAGATATGAGCTAATTTATGTAAAAACTATACGACCATGATTAGAAACAAAAATGTAGAAGAAAGACTAGGAGAAGATCAGTTTGGTTTTAGGAAGAACAAAAGGTCGAGGGAGGCTATTTTAGCACTAAGAACTATACATATTATACAATTAATTATAGAAGGTAAAATAGAGGAAAATAAAATGGTAGGTAGGCCTAGATTGGAGTATGTGTGTCAGAAGTGGAAGACGTTAAGATGAATAGCTATATTGAGATGAAGGAATTAGCTCAGGATAAATCGGCATGGCGTGCTGTTTCCAACTAATCCTTAGGATTGAAGACTATCTAACTATATAATTTTCATCATTAAGTGGATTCTTCATCCCGTGGATAATTTACAATAAATTACAAAGCCTTACCACGTAATCTCTCGCACGGCACATAAGATCAGCTGGTACCCCGCTAACAGCTGATAGTGTTTTCGGTGGATATAGTACATCTGACTTCACTATCCAGTTGCCTCGCACTAATACAGCTACATATGGCAATGCCTTCAACAAAGCATCTGTTGTTAGTCCCTCACCTCCTGTTAGCAGCATCTGCAGCTGACTGAATTGGACTATTTTAGCTGAAAAAAATATATATAATGGCATGATAAGTGAAATACTTGTTTCATTTACTGTAAATAAGTTTTTCCGTATATCTATTTTTAAAATTATCACTACGGTTTTAAATTATAGTATAGAATATCACCCAAATACCGTAACAAGTATTAAGTAGCTAAATGTACATTTCAATGGCTATGCCCCCATCTTCAGTAGCACTAGATAAAACTAAATAAAATACCTGTCACGAATCGTGATTGATATACCATTAAATAAATAAGTCAACATGGCAGAAGTACTTCAAAAATGGCATATAATATGACCCATAAATCTTTTAAAACAGAACAAATTAACAATTAACGAAACTAACAAGTAACAGCAAAAATTATTGGTTTGTGAAATCTAAAATAACCAAAAATAAACATATAAATAAAATATAAATAAATTTTAAAATAGTTCCAATAAGTTAACTCAGTTAGTTAGTTAGTTAATTAACATATATCGATAGTATATCAATCACGATTCGTGACAGAGGTATTTTATTTAGTTTTATCTTGTGCTGCTGAAAATGGGCGCATACCGCTTGAAATGTACATCTAGCTACTTAATGCTTGTTACGGTATTTGGGTGATATTCTATATTACGAATTAAATAGATTTAAAAATTAAAAATTAATTAAATAAGTAAATAATAAATAAATTACCGTGATTATAAATATTTTTTTATGTACTTTATCATATGCAATATTTTTTATTTCCTATATTATGGAATATAACAAAGTAACGGCTAAGTCAACAATTATCTATTCTCTTTTCCAGATACTAATGTTTAAAAAATAATAATAATATATAAATAAAATAAAAAGTACGCTTATTCTGTCTCGGCTCCTTTAGAAAGCAATAGATGATTGCAAACTAATGTAATTCAGTTCACATGTTAAATAATTAATACCCGCGTATTTAATATGACGGCTTAATCCATTTATCCCACGCAACACATTTTAAACTCTTCTCTTACTCAAGTAACTCTAAGATGTAATTTTTATTTGCAACTAACTAACCATGAAAAGTAATTTTTTTTTTTTAACCATGCGTAAAAAATTCTGTGAACGTGAGGTAATGATTAGTACCAGTTAACCCAAAGAAACAGTGCAAATATCACCTACCATCCTTTAATAGTAATTTGCATTGCTCTAACAAAGGGAGCGATCGCAAAGCATGTAACGATAAAACATTACATGGTAAAGATGGTTTCATAATGGATTGTTCTTCATCTTCTGGTATAAGCAATTTTATATACTCATCCGCTGGCAAATTTAATACATTACTTATATCACAAGTTGAGTCCGCCATGAGTTTCTGCTTACAAATCTAAAATTAAATTAAAATTTAGTTTACCTTGGGACCTTGAGATTACCGAAAAATATATATTTTTAATAATAAATACACCAAGAAAAAGTGGTGTGTACACGATATCCAAAATCCTGGAATCTAAAACCTGTTTCATTTTAGAAAAAAAAATCACTTTTCGTCGTATCGCTTTTTGTATGAAAGTATATAGAAATTTTAAATCGCACTAAAGAATGCTCTTTTCGTTTTAAATAAAAAGTATTGAAGCGTTTAAGTAGAATTTCTAACAAAAATAGCAGAAAAGTGGGTACTTAGCATGCTCTCTAGTTTTTTCTTCTTCAAACGTCAACAAAACATGAAAAAGGCAATCTGTAGAGCGATTTAGAATAAATAAATTTATGTTTGAAAGAATTTCGTCGCAATAAAAATTACAATTTTTTTTTAATTTAATATAATAGTAACAACAGGAAATTACCGAAAATTTACATTATTTTATAAATACTTTATTACTTATTCCATCCCCAAATAAACGTGAGATCGTTAAGTTTACACTTTTCATTCGCCCTCCAAATAAATGTATCTGATTGAAAGTGACTAATTTTGTGAATTTATCTATACTCACCAACTAACTTTATCATTTGTAACAAAAGCGTATGTGTCTCATTGTTATCATTTTAAAATTATCACTACGGTGTTAAATAATAGTATACAATATCACCCAAATACCGTAACACAATGAATTTATATAATTATATATTTATATATATTCAATAATAATAATCGATATTTGTGGCAACGTTATTAGACAAAAAATAGTTAAGGAAGCGAATGATTCTGAAGCTTTTTCGGTATTAGCAGACGAATCTGATGATATAGCACTTGTCGTTGAGTGTCAGATTTGTGGTCAAAGCAAATGCTCTACGAGAAGAATTCCTTGGTTTCGTAGACTTGCAGTCTATGGATGCGAAATCAATCGTCGATACTACAGTGAAATCTCTACATACATATGGGCTCAATTTAAACAAAATGGTTGGTCTGGGATTTGACGGTTGTTCAATAATGGCAGGAAAAGAGAACGGTGTACAAAAACGTATACAAGATCAATATCTGCTCGCAACATTTTTCCATTGCATTCTCGCAGATTGAACTTAGTCGTAAATTTTTTAAATTATCACTACAGTGTTAAATTATAATATAGAATATCACCCAAATACCGTAACAAGCATTAAGTAGCTAGATGTACATTTCAAGCGCTATGTGCCCATCTTCAGTAGCACAAGATAAAACTAAATAAATACCTCTGTCACGAATCGTGATTGATATACTAACTACTATGATAGCTACTGAAGATGGGCGCATAGCGCTTGAAATGTACATCTAGCTACTTAATGCATGTTACGGTATTTGGGTGATATTCTATATTATTAGTCGTAAATGATTTTAACGCAGCACAACAGATTCAGAACTCTATTGGTACTATAAAAGAGGTTATTAAATTCTTTAGAGAGAGCCCATAAAGAAGAAGCTGTGTACCAAACATTCCTCTTTTATCTGAAACTCGCTGGAGTGCAAAATACAAGGCGAACGTATATTTTCTGAACAGTTCATTACGCTAAGAAATGCTCTAGAGGACATGTCGTTTGATGAAAGCTTCAAGACTTCAAGACACGTACGCGGAGATCTTCTTAATACTGCTAATCATCAGTAATACAATGCAAGGTGTTTCAGTAAATCGTTTGTCCATAAAATATCACATTGAGAAACTGACTCAACTTTTTCAATGCGATCGAGATAGTTCAGAGAAAGTTTTTCTGATATATTCAAAACTATAGAAGAATTATCAAAAACGATGGACACAGCAATAAAGCTACCACGGTTCAGTGGACGGCAATCTCATCGAACTAATATTCCTGCAAAATCAGCTGAAGAGTATTTTAGAACAGCTATATTTAACCCATACTTGGATTTCTTAATTACATCACTTCAAACTAGATTTTCCAAAGATACTAGTTTTGCATTTTTGTTAAGTTTGGTGCATCCAATAAAAGCTCGAAACAATGATCTGTTGAAATCAGATGATATTGAAAATATAACAAAGAAATATGGAATAGACAATTTTGAACCAGAATATTTAACTTAGGTGGCAGCATGGAAAGTGGGTGGCAAAAGACTTAGACTTTGTAGAGCTGCTTAACCAAGACTGTGAGTTTTTTCCCGTTATAAAAAAAGCTATAATAATCTTCTTAGCTTTGCCAACAACTTGTACTATTGAGCGATCTTTCAGCACATTAAGACGGGTAAAAATATCGCTTAGGTCTACAATGAGTGAAGCCAGATTATCGGGTCTTTGTATGGTCAGTGTGCATAGAAAGTTGGTGGAAGCAGACAAGCAGAACATAATTGCTACTGTTATTGATGTTTTCAATGCTGACCGAAGGAAAATAAAATTATTGCTATCTTAAGCGATAGATATTAAATTTAATATTTTTGTAATGTATTTTATTATATATTATTAATTATACGTGGTTTGGTTTAATTGGTCTATTTATATGTTTTGCCCCCCCCCCCCCCCCCCGACAAAATGTGTAACGACGCCTATGGGCATAGCCCTCGAAATGCGCATCTAGCTATTTAATGCTATCTATTACGGTATTTGGATGATTGTTATAATGAAGACAGGGCCTTATTCCGCAAAATACAGAACTAACTGATAAATGGCTCGTATTACAGTTTGAAAATTCACTGGAATTTACTCGATGTAGCGATTTATTTTCTATCTTCACAAAATAATTTTTAAATGTTGTAAAATAAAATACGTAATAATGTTATGATATATACCAATTTGAAATACAACGCAATGAGTTTATATCTGCATAATAATAATAATATTTATTTATATATTTTATTATTATAATAAATATAATAATAAAATATTCTCCTGTCCGTGCCTTAAGTATATGAAAATTAAGTATTAAATATTCTTACGAGGTAAATATATGATTAAATTTTAATTTGGAAAGTACATTGTTAATGAAATTTATAAAAAGAAATTGCAGCTAGAAACTAGAAAAAAAAATAAAAAATGATAATATATATTTTCAATAGATGGCTGAAGAGAGAAAACATATTTATAATACTGTCAAGATATGTTCAAAATTATAACAGTTTTCAGTTAAAGATTTTACAAAGAGCGAGCAAATTATCTATTATATATTTCTTTATTTCAACTAAGTAATTTTTCTTATTTAGTACCCGTATAGAAAGAGGAATTGCGTTGTGTACTTTAGCTGAATAATATTGTAATGCGCGTTGACTCGCACTCTTACTGAATCTGGGAAACATTTATTGTATTTTATTCTTGTGGAATGTTCATGACAAACCAACTTGTTATCCACGTGTTTGTTATAATTGTATTTTGTCAATTCTAGAATGTAGATTCCACGCACATTGAGCATTTTACTTTGGGAATAAAGCTGTTCTGTAGGGTATAAACGATCTTTTTTAGTAATAATTTTTAATATATTGTTTTGTGTGATTTGAAGTGGTCTTAAATTATTATTATACGCTGATCCCCAACATAATACCCCATACCGGAGTATTGAAACAATTAAACTTTGATATATTATGAATAGGACATCGTTATTTAAAATATTTCGGAGGGCATAAAATTTTGGAATAGTCGATCGAATTTTTCTTGATATGTATTCAGAGTGGACGTTCCATTTTAAATGCTGGTCAAAGAGCACTCCTAAATATTTTATTGATTCCACTCTAGAAATGCTATCATTATCATAGCAGCAAAGTTTATTCATGTGAGTAGGGATATATTTACTAGTGGGAGAAAATGTAATGAATTTAGTTTTGCTGACATTTAATGATAATTTATTATTAACAAGCCAAGTCTGAACACACTTAACGACCTCTTCAGTTTTATTTTTGGCAATTTCCCATGTGTCACCCTGACATAAAATGGTAGTGTGGTCAGCATAGGATACCGCTTCCCAATTAGTTGAGTTCATTAACAGGAGGTCATTTATGTAAATAAGAAACAAAATTGGACCAAGTACGGTGCCTTGAGGTACACTGTATTCGGTTATTTGAAAATTACTAGTAATGTCACTAATTTTTACTAATTGTTTTCTATTGGTTAGATAATTTTTAAGTATTAACAATGGTGTTCCTCTAACGCCTAAATGTTCTAGTTTATTTTATTAATATACTATGGGAAACAGTATCAAAAGCTTTTGCCAGATCCATGAACACTGCAACTGTTTTTATATGCATGATGCAATAATTTAGATTTGCTGATTCTGAACAAATATATTGCCAATATTCACAACACAAATGGCGTAAATATAATCTACCTCGCTCGCGGTACTGTCAGCCTTATGCCAATTACAGGGAATCCATTTTTCTGCTGCACTTTTTTCTTGTAAAGTTTTATAACTGTTTTCCCGAGCTTTTTTAATTCGTTCATTTTCCGTTCTAGCAAATTTGACCGTTACAGCTTCTGCTTCAGATGGCTTCTCTTCCTCTTCTGCACTATCAGGATCTATGTTTTTTCGCTTTTTCGACTTATTTGTGTGCGCAAAACAAGGTCGCATTTGTAAAAAGCCTTTTAATGGTGTGATGTGATATTCTCGACCATTATATACACCTGCAAAATAATTGAAATCGGCCTATAAGAAAATACGTGAATTATAACTACACAATTCGTTCATTACTCATGGTAGTAACATGAAAATTCAATTATAACTATAATTATGCTTTGGCACTAGCTACCATTATGAATGAAGAATAAATTGTAGTAAAGGTCAATAAAACCTATCGCGTCAATGCAATTGCAAATAAAATTTAGTACAATTCAATTCAACTTTTTGTAATATATAATATATATTTTTATTATATGTAATAAAATCTACTACTTCTCACAAATCGGCACACTACGATAAGGATAAAATGATCCCGATTTTTTTATTACGCCCTCTTTATGGCTCATATTACTAGGATTTAGTTCTGTAAACGTTTAAAAAACACATACCTATAGCAAACTGAGACGGGTCCTTGACAGCTTGAGATGATGTAAGTATTATTTTATCCATAATATTATTTTCGAAGATCACTTCCTTTACTTGTTCGCGTGATTCAACCGCTCCATCATATTCTTCAGCAATTGCTTGGGCTTGCACGGTGTCTACATTCTGTGAATCCATATTTATACCCATTTCTAATTTAATTTCATCGTTTTCTGGTTTAAAAAAACATTTTCTTATATTCATATCCGTTTGTGAACATTTTGGTCGCAGCGGATATTGAAATACGTACAGATTTTTCTCTAAACGTTTAGACAAGAATATGGGTATCTAAAAATATAATTTTAAACTATATTATGGTTTAACACCTCCGTTATAGAATATTGTTAATCAATAAAAATTTGAAATATAAAAATGTTGATTAATTTAGACAACAAAATTTTTTTTAAAATATTATCACTACAGTGTTAAATTATAATATAGAATATCACCCAAATACCGTAACAAGCATTAAGTAGCTAGATGTACATTTCAATGGCTATGCCCCCATCTTCAGTAGCACAAGATAAAAATAAAATAAAATACCTGTCACGAATCGTGATTGATATACTATTAAATAAATAAGTCAACATGACAGAAGTACTTCAAAAATGGCATATAATATGACCCATAAATCTTTTAAAACAGTACAAATTAACAATTAACGAAACTAACAAGTAACAGCAAAAATTATTGGTTTGTGATATCTAAAATAACCAAAAATAAACAAATAAATAAAATATAAATAAATTTTAAAATAGTTCTAATAAGTTAACTCAGTTAGTTAGTTAGTTAATTAACTGAGTCACGAATCGTGATTGATTTACTATGAGTATATATATATGTATATATAGTATATATATATAGTATATCAATCACGATATGAGTATATATATATATGTATATATAGTATATATATATAGTATATCAATCACGATTCGTGACACGAGGTATTTTATTTAGTTTTACTTGTGCTACTGAAGATGGGCGCATAGCGCTTGAAATGCACATCTAGCTACTTAATGCTTGTTACGGTATTTGGGTGATATTCTATATTATAACAAAAATTTTGGAAAATAATTTCAAAAATTCATTAATAATAGCATCACAATAAAAGCAACACAATAAAAGCATCAATAGCAATAAAAGCATCACATTCTGTTGAAACTATATAAAGAAAATGATATGCATAAAATGTATCATTTAGCATAATATAACAAATTAAATCTTACCTCTTTAACAATAGGATCGTCTGTTTCAGATTTAGCAATCTGTGTATTCATCGTGGTAAAATACTTTAGTTGTATGCGAAACGAAAAATGCAATGTAACTATTTCATTTATACGTATTCCTTATAGGATCAGGACAAGAGAGTATTACGAAAATATTTATATATGGCAACATCCAAGAATTCTGTATACTATTACTATCTATTAGGTTCAGCTAGAAAATGTCAATTCGCTTAGGGCAACAAATACAACGTCGCTGATTTTAGGCTACCGTTTAAATCTTCCATACCTCGGAACCATTGGACTCTCGGGTTACTACTTCGTGTTTTATATCTAGATATTTCGCGGCAAATTCAAAATATTACATTTATACTTTATCAGCATAAATTAGTTTCAATGCACAATTTATGAATATATATAATACATTACAACGGATTATAAGATATTAACGATGAAATTACTATAATCGTTTCAGGAGATATTATAACAAATATGTGTGTCAAATAAAACAATTCATTGAATAAAAACCATATAAAATGTATTTCAAATGTAAACACTATAAATATAAAACATCAATAAAAGGTAGCAACAAAATATGACACATAATATAGCGAGCAAGAAACTTTAAATCTTAAATAAACCAAAATAAGCATTTAAAATTGTAAAAACAATAATACTTGTTAACTTTTTAACAATAGGTATAATACAATTCTAATCGAAATAAAATTCAAAGGCGCTTTTTTTTTTCGGGGAAATAGTGTTGTTGGTCTCCTCTCCTCTTGTTCGTTGTTTGGTTTAGTTTCTTCCTCGTCTGGAGTTCCAATGAATTCCTCTTTGAAAAACTAAAGTAAAAGTATGAAGGCAATGAATACTAACTCCATGAGTAGAGATATATTTATATTTATAATCTATGAATAGTTAGTAATCATTGAAAAAGATTAATAAATATTATAATACTATTTACAATTAAGTAAATATTCATCTGCCAAACATATCTCATCTATGAAATTGCTTATACGCTCTCTTAAATACCTCCAGCCGTCTATAGATTCGGTTTCGTTTGATTCTCCAAATGTTTATTGTAGTCGTTGTAAGTAGGAAACATCGCAATAATCTATAATAAATAGCATTTTCGTTTGTACTATGGTATTAGAAAGTATAAATAATTTTGATACATATATGAAGATATAAATATGAATTACCTGATCAAAAGTGCACAGAATACATTTTATATGACACTCCCTTGTAGTCTGGGGTTCTAGATCCACCTTATGCATATTCCTCAAGTGACGATTTAAACTTGATCTTTGATTAAAACTATTATTGCATTGATTGCACTGGAAACTGTCGACCACCCCCATTATATATAGATAATTTTTAAAAAATGGTGGAAAATGATGATTAATTTAAGTTTTTTTGCATAAATTTAAGTAATTTGGAACTCTATCAACTGGAACGCTGCTCAAGCTCAAATACACGTGCTCAAATAAACAAGCTTATACGTTTGTAGAAGAATACAAACACGCTTACACGCCATTTAAAGAAGGAATAAACCGGAGTAGAATGGTACCGAAGTATGGAAGGTTTAAACGGTATCCTGCTGATTTTTGCATAAGGTCAATTTGTACAGGGCTTCACTTCACAAAAGTGGACCTGCTAATCACTGTGTATGCGCCTTCGAGCAGGCAAATTGTATAGCTCTGAAGCTTAAAACTAGTATTATCTATTCCAGAACCATCTCTCAACATTACTCAGAATTAAAATATTAACGAATCGAGCCCCTAAGTATGCGTAAATAGGCAATGCAAAGGTTAGAAGAAGTTATATGACATAACATCATAAAAGAAAACTATAGATAACTAATAGAAAACAACTGTGTTAAATTTAATGTCAATAGTGTGCCAATGCACTGCATATGCTTCCTAGGGGCAAGACATGGGCAACGACGCTCTGGCCTATAGAGCGGTCCCTATACAGGGATCCCGGTCTATAGGAAAGATTCAGGCTAACCCACGGTATTAGGGGGATTAGGCTGAATCGGTGGGGCGACGGCTAAAATATGCACTCATTGGTCGGTGCAAGGCAAGGAGAAACCAGCACTGTACCCTTCTCCAGATTACAGCAATGAAAATGTCGATTATCTCTAATATATTACCCCAGGTGAGTAGAGCCAATGGCTCAGAATCTCACCCTGCTACTTCGGTAGCAGGCAAGCCCTCGGATTCTGGGGCGGGCAAGAGATCGATTGCGTCGAGAATTCTACGAGTCGGAGCGTGGAATATACGCAGTATGAATAGGATAGGAAAGTTAGAGAATTTGAAATTAGAAATGGAGAGACTTAAACTGGATATTGTAGGGATTAGTGAAGTTAGGGGGAAAGATCAAGTAGATACGTGGTCAGGAGAATATAGATTAATAACCACAGCATCAGATAATGGGCATACCGGTGTAGGTTTTATAATGAATAGAAAGTTGGGATGTAGAGTAAAGAGTTATTGCCAAGTTAGTGATAGAATTATAACTATTAGATTAGACACGAAGCCAACGGACACAGTTATAGTGCAAGTATATATGCCAACTTCAAGTCACGATGATGAGGAGGTAGAATCCATTTATGAGGAGATTAGGTTAGCAAACGTTAAAGGACAGGATAATCTAATTGTAATCGGAGATTGGAATGCCGTAGTAGGTAAGGGAAAGGAAGTTTCAATAGTAGGCGAATATGGAATAGGAACACGTAATGATAGAGGGGATAGATTGGTAGAGTTTAGTATTAGGAATAAGCTAGTGGTAACAAACACGCTTTTTCAGAATCACAAGCGCAGGATATATACGTGGAAAATGCCAGGAGATATAGGGAGGTATCAGATAGATTACATACTGGTTAAAGAGAGGTTTAGGAACCAGATTAAGAATTGTAAGAGTTACCCTGGAGCAGATATTGATAGTGACCATAATTTAGTAGTCCTGGACTCAGAGGTCAAATTCAAGAAATTACAGAAGTTTAAACAGGTCAGAGTAGATGTCGATAGGTTAAAATTAGCTGATGTATGTGAAAAGTACAAGCAGAAAGTAGAAATCATGGCTAATGGAACATCTAGGAGCGACATAGATTGCGAATGGAGGGAAATCAGAAATGGGTTAACTACAGCAGCAAATGAAGTATTAGGCACAAAGAAAAGGGCAGGTAGGAGGGAATGGATCACGGAAGAAATAGTTGAAATGATAGAAGCAAGAAGGAAAATTAAAATAGGAAACACAGAAGCAGGACAGAAAAAATATAAGGAACTAAGGAACTTAATTAATAGGAAATGCAAGCTAGCGAAAGAAGAGTGGATAAAAGGAAACTGTGAGGATATTGAGGAGGATATGAGAAGAGGTAAAGTAGATTTGGGCTACAGGAAAATTAAGTCACATTTTTCTAAAGTAAAACCAAAGGGTAACATTATATGTGATAAGCAGGGTAAGGAACTCACAGAAAATAAGGAAAAAGCTAGAAGATGGAAGGAGTATCTTGAAGATTTATATAAAGGTAGGCAGGACATGGAGGAGCTAGAAAGTGTGGAACAGATAGATGAGGATGACTTAGGTCCTAGCATACTTAGGTCAGAGTTTCATAGAGCATTAAATGATTTACGGAATAACAAAGCAGCGGGGATTGATATGATACCAGCCGAATTAATAAAACACGCAGGGGAAAAAATGCAGGAGCGATTATACAGGTTAGTTTGTAAAATATATGAGAAGGGAGAAGTACCACAGGATTTTCAGCGTAGTAGAATAGTAACAATGCCGAAGAAAATAGGAGCTAATTTGTGTGAGAACTATAGGACCATTAGCCTACTATCACATGCATCGAAGATATTGTTGAAGATTATTTATAGGAGATTAGAAAATAAAGTAGAGGAAAGGCTAGGAGATCAGTTGGTTTTAGGAAAAACAGAGGGACGAGAGAGGCGATTCTAGCACTAAGAACGGTAGTAGAAAAAAGAAATAGGGTAGGAAAGGTAACTTGCATAGCTTTTGTAGATTTAGAAAAGGCATTTGATAATGTAGATTGGGACATAATGTTTAGAATTTTAAAAGAAACGGGTATAGATTATAAGGATAGGAGAATAATTTTTAATTTATATAAACACCAAACTGCCTTAGTTAGAATTGAGGGGGAAGAAGAGGTAGCAAAAATAGGGAAGGGAGTTCGGCAGGGATGTACACTCTCACCGTTATTATTTAATCTATATATAGAAGATGCAATAAACAAAGTAAAAGAAGAGTATAGTGTAGGTGTGAATGTACAGGGAGAGAAAATATATATGCTGAGATTCGCCGACGATATAGCTATATTGGAAGAAAGCGAAAAGAATTTAGAAAGGGTATTGAATGGTATGCAGGCAGTATTGACTAGGGATTTTAACATGAAAATAAATATAGGTAAAACTAAAGTGATGAGGTGTGACAAAAAGGAATGCAGTAGAAAAATGAGGATCACAATAGGAGATAATAGAATCGAAGAAGTGTCAGATTTTTGTTATTTAGGCAGTAGAATCACAAAAGATAATCGAAGCAAGGTAGATATAAAGTGTAGGATAGCACAGGGTAGGAAGGCATTCGTAGAAAAAGAACAGATTTTAAGATCAAATATTGACTTGGGTATTAGAAAAAGATTACTGAAGGTATATGTTTGGAGTGTAGCACTGTACGGGTGTGAGGCGTGGACTATAGGAAAGGAAGAGAAGCGTAGATTAGAAGCACTTGAAATGTGGTGTTATAGGAGGATGATGAGGATTGGTTGGGAAGATAAAGTAACAAATGAAGCTGTACTAGAGTTAGTAGGGGAGAAGAGAAGTATCTGGAGAGTGTTACAGCGTAGGAGAGACAGATTAGTAGGGCATATTCTTAGGCATGGGGGGATTATGCAATTGATCATAGAAGGTAGAGTGGAGGGAAAGAGAGGGGTAGGTAGGCCTAGATTGGAGTATGTGAGTCAGATAGTTGAAGACGTTGAGATGAATAGCTATAGGGAGATGAAGGGATTAGCTCAGGATAGATCGGCATGGCGTGCTGTTTCCAACCAATCTTTAGGATTGCGGACTCTTTAACTAACTAACTAAATTTATTGTTATTGAATTAGATTTATGTAAGAAAATGATGAATTTTCACCTTTGCATACATTCACATCTCTAGTTCATAGATTATGTCATTCTGTATTTGGGGTCATGTTACATTTTTCATGTTGCAATGTGTAGGTCTTTTGCAGGGTATCTTTCCCTCTGTTTTCCCGGGTAAACTAAATTTTATATGAATGTACCTCAAATTTGATGTGTCCTGTGAAAATTTTGTGATATTTCCAGCTAACACAACCGAATGAAAATTAAATCTGTGTCAGGCGCCATTGGCACTTTTGAATTTTGAATTTGCAGGAATTTATGATGGAAGCTCAAGTATATATAGCCTAGCGCACTAATTCTATAACTCTCTCTCTCTCAGGTACATGCAACTTGATGCAACAAATCGATAAGTACAAAGTACTCTGTACTTTTTCGATAATTTTGATGAAAATCGACGAAAAAAATAAAAATTTCGACAAGTATATACCTCTGTACTTTTTCGATAATTTTGATGTAAAATCGACGAAAGAATTAAAATTTTCGACAGGTACTTTTTCGATAATTTTGATGAAAATCGACCTTTGTACTTTTTTTATGGAGTGTAAGGGAGAAATGTATTGATGAGTGCAAGTTAATATATGGCTCGTATATTTATTAAATGTGCATTATAACTAATGCCAATGACAATGTTTTTATCGAATTTTAACAATTTGATACATTTCGCCCGGGTTGTTAGATGTTTAACACATTTTATTCATTATTTTAATGTTGCTGACGTCGGAACAGCTGACCGTGGCCATTTCGTATTTTCCCGCTCACAGTAATCGAATGCTTGGTTTAAGTCTATTGGGGACACAACGCGCGTATTGAATTCAATTAACATATTGCTTATGGGGAGACAATGGCGCCACACTAAGTGGAAAATTGTCAAAATTTCGTTCCCGTGTATTTGGTCAATATACTAGCGCAGTCTTCAGTTATCTTCACCAAGTTCTAGTGGGAAAGATATCGACAGATGTCGCCACATGAAAATCAACCGCTTAAGTTGATTCGTTTTCGTTTATGGACTGCAACGTCTATGTATACATTGTCATTGTTATTACTATTTATATAGTAAATGACATAGACGAAAAACAGACAACAAACATAGCAACTAAGAGAAAATATAAAATCGGAGGGATATTGAGGGGAATCGTTTTAAAGCAAACTTCATAATTCAGGAGGCTGGAGCAATTTGTCAATGGCTGCAGTTATTTATTTTAAAATATTTAAAATAACACAGTAACAGTTTATTAAAATTCATATCCTTTACTAATCTACATTAGTCTATCACATGGAAAAATTATACATTTGCCATAGACTCATTTGCTTACAACAGACTGAGATATATGCAGCATAGGTTGCTATACAATTTTATGATATGATTGATTTTATTTTATTAGAATTTAAAAAAAAAATAATATTTATATACATGTCAGGTTTTACATTTTTTTTTTTTTTAAGATAGTAATTTGTTTATCTAGCACTAGACAGTCAGTATGACCGGTTTCAAAGTATTAGGGAAATTAATTGCCATTTTCCTCATACAGTAGTAAATAATGGTTATATTTGTAATGTTGCTAACTTTAGTTCATATCGGTAAGTTATAATCATAATCGCCTATCTGACTTAACCTAACTCATTTTAAAAGTTTTTAAATCATATTTTATTTTTAAAAGACCTATTCAAGAATCCAAACGTGAGTTGTTCGAAATAGTTTCAGATAAATATATAGTATTCAATACAATTTACTGACGTGATCAGATTTATAAAATTATCTTTCATAAGCATTAAACATGGACCGTAAATCTTCAGCTTTGGAAGCAGAATTAAAAGCAATTGATGGAGAGACAAAAATGTCATTTACGTTGATGGAGGTTTTGAACGATATGGTGTGTATTATCCATGTATAGTTAAAATACACATTATCAATTACTGTTTAAATAATTCAATATTATTTAATAAATCATAAAAAGACAATTTGATCACAACTGTTTTCTTCATATTATATATTGTAGGCTTCGAAAATGGTTGATGCATACAATTGTATTTCAAAATCGAAAGCAAAGGAGAAATTGGAAACATATATGCAATTAACTAAGAATTTAGCCGATATCAAGGCTCATATAGTAGCTGAGAATGTAAAACTTGAATCATATTTAATTTCCATCGGATACATAGAAGAGGAAGACTTCGATGATAATTCAGATAACGGAGATAATAGTGCTGATTTACAGCTACCAGTCACTGCTCCTCTTGACGTAAATACCGCAGTTACCCCTGTTACATTAAACTTAATTCCGTCTATTCCAAACACGCAAAATATAAATACTGAACAGATTTTCGATACTCAAACTGTTTCGCCTGATATAAAAACGATATTAACGTATGTAGAGACTGTATGTAGCGGCAATGTACCAACTGATGTCGGCACAACAGATAGTATAAATTCTTTCAAATTCATACCAGACTGCCAAAGCGAAATCTTGAAAAAAAACGATAATGGTAAACCTTTCTTGTACTCTGTTACTAACATTTACTTTATTTAGCCAATTTAGCCAGATTTACTATTATACTTATGTTCTATGCAACCAAACATGATTAAAGGCGTGTGTTTTTCATATAATTATGTATTTTTTCTAATTTGCGTTTCTAATAGAGCTATTAACAAACCCAAATTAATTCGTTTATAGCGAATTTGAGTTCGCTTATAGCATAGGGCAATTTACTGTTTCAAAGTTGGTAGCTCTGCTTGCCAGTTATCAAACGTCAAACTACAATAGAAAGCAACAAATAGTTTGATTTAATTTTGTCCCTGAAATGTACAATTGTACGTCAAACTATAAAAGAAAGCAACAAATAGGTTAATTTAAATTTATTTGACAATTTATTTCAAATGTTCCAAATGTGCCAATAGTTCCTACCAACAGTCAAAAAATTCCCTAAATTTTGAAATTTCGATTTTTTATTTAAAAGGGGCATAAAAGACGCAAATTAGAAAAAATAGTATAAAAACTCATTTCATAAGTCATTTATAACACTCGTTCTTTAGAAAACTTAATGCTACGCACTTTGTTTTCTAAACTTGAACTCGTGCAATAAAACCTGCCTTATGAAATTCGTTCTTTAATATACTATTTTCTAATTTGCGTTTCTAATAGAGCTGTTAACGAACCTAAATGAGTTCTTTTATATCCAATTTGAGTTCTCTTATAGCATAGTGCAATTTACTGTTTTAAGGTTGGTAGCTCTGCTTGCCAGTTATCAAACGTCAAACTACTATAGAAAGCAACAAATAGTTTGATTTTAATTTTGTCCCTGAAATGTACAATTGTACGTCAAACTACAAAAGAAAGCAACAAATAGGTTAATTTAAATTTATTTGACAATTTATTTCAAATGTTCCAAATGTGCCAATAGTTACTACCAACCGTCAAAAAATTTACTAAATTTTGAAATTTCGTTTTTTTTTATTTAAAACGGGCATAAAAGACGCAAATTAGAAAAAATAGTATAAAAAACTCATTTCATAATTCGTTTATAACACTCGTTAAATTAAACTTGAACTCGTGCAATAAAACCTGCCTTATGAAACTCGTTCTTTAATATACTATAATGTAATTGTAATATCTATTGCATAATAGTATATTAAAGAACGAATTTCATAAGGCAGGTTTTATTGCACGAGTTCAAGTTTAAAGAACGAGTGTTATAAATGACTTATTAAATGAGTTTTTTATACTATTTTTTCTAATTTGCATCTTTTATGCCCTTTTTAAATAAAAAATAGAAATTTCAAAATTTAGGGAATTTTTTGACTGTTGGTAGTAGCTATAGACACATTTGAAATATTGAAAAAAATGTCAAATAAATTTAAATGAACCTATTTGATGCTTTCTTTTGTAATTTGACGAAAAATTGTACATTTCAGGGACAAAATTTAAATCAAACTATTTGTTGCTTTCTATTGTAGTTTGATAACTGGCAAGTAGAGCTACCAACTTTGAAACAGTAAATTGCCCTATGCTATAAGCGAACTCAAATTCGCTATAAACGAACTCATTTGGGTTCGTTAATAGCTCTATTGGAAACGCAAATTAGAAAAACAGGATTTTTTACGTTATATTGCCGTATGCAAGAATAACGTTGCCGCGGATACGGTTTTGTAATACTCTATTTGTTTCGTGTATTAACGGTCTTTTTATCTTGATTTATAATTGATGGAAACGATTATTTGAAGTTGTTTTAATAGCAAAAATATTTCTGTACCAATTCAATTTAATTTTTATTAAACGATTCCATTTCATTTTATCTGTTACATTTTTTTATTGAAACTAATATGGTGGTAATTAACCAAATCACCTCCTTATCTATAAAATATAAATACTTGGGTCACTGACCAATTAAAATTGAATATAGCATATTTAAATTTTTTTTTCTCCCGTGCATATATAGTGATTTTTATTTTACAGATACGGTTTCACAAACGGAACAAGATAGTTGTATATTATCTAATAGCGTTGCAAGTTCTAATATAATCAGGGATAATGAATTAGACGCAGAAGAAATTTTGAAGCGAAAACATCTAATTTCTTTCGAAGATAAACATATGAAATCATTGTTAGAAACATCTTATGAACCTAATTTAAGACTGCAGCGATCATCATCATCATCTTCCTCAATCTTAAGTAGCAGTACAAATTCTTCAAGTAAAATAGATGCCATTATCAAGCCAAAATCGAAAGACAACATTACACTAATCGTTAACCCTATTACGACTGATTTGATGAGAGAACAGCAAAATTCCACTCTTCCATTGTGCATAATAAATAATGCGACAAATGAGCGAACAATATCGACAACCGTTAATTCACACTTATTATGCGAGGAAACAGTCAATAGAAGTAAGTCTGAAAAAAAGTAAATTTCTATTGTATTTTTGTTCTTGGTTTGCAATGGAAGTACAATGCTTTTCATTAAACATAGGCTTGAAAGAATCCCTAAATATATAAAACAGGGTAAAGATATTGAACCATGTTCTTCCGTTCACTCAACGCAACGAAAATATCGTCGTGTTCTTCGATTTTTATAATTATACCCATCATCATAAAGTTTTTATATACATTATCGTAGAAAATATTGTATAGAATATTACCCTATACGTTTACATAAAGAATTCAATAGCTATGTGCGTATTTAGAAGACCAAGCTCCCACCTTCAAGAGAACAAGATTCAACCAAATAAAATACATCAGACACTAACCGGGAATTAGATCGAGATCAAACTACACTATAATATAGAATATATTTAATTTTTCAAAAGTTTGTGCGCAGGTTAAGCAAAATGTAAAAATCTCTATTATAACAGAATCTTTATCCATTATATCAAATAGTACAGAATATCTCCCAAATACCGTAACTCAAGGCATTAAATAGCTAGATGCGCATTTCGAAGGCTATGCCCCCATCTTCAGTAGCACAAGATAAAAACTAATTCAAATGCGCATCTAGCTTAGTTACGGTATTTGAGTGAAAATCACTCAAATAGAATATCTATACTATTATTTAAACCGCAGTGGTAATTTTTAACATTATATCAAAGTTGTTCATTTCTTATAATTCATTATTATATTGATATTTTAGATGGAATAAGTAATAATTAAGAAAAGCAAATAGATATAATTAGCTTCACTGATAATATAGCTATCTTAGACATTTATCATCTACATTATAAAGAATTAGAATTTAGAGCAGAAATCATATGATGCGCTGTAAGCAATCACAAAGGATTATAAAAATATCTTTTGATAATATGTAAAAACATAGAAAGCAGATGAAAGAAAATAGTTGAAATAATAAATAAAGTAAATGAAGTATCAGATTTTTGATATTTACTTGTAAGAAGCAGAATTACAAAGCAGAAGATGACAAGGATTTGGTATATATATTACCGGCAATGTGTATAATTCCTCATTTTGTAGAATACCTAGGTATCTTACGTGGAAGTCATGGAATTTGGCAAAGTATAAAATATATATATATATATAAATGAAATTTAAAATGCTGCCGATTAACTACGTATAGTTAGTATTCATTGGTATTACGTTTACCCCCCTTTCCTTAATTACACCAATTTTCTAAAAAAAAGCCACTATTCACTAAAAATTATATATTATTTTCTAATATCTTCAGTGCATTAATTAAAAGATTCTTTCTCCATAATATGTTTGTACTTTGCATTAATACCGTATACGTGAAAAAAAACATAAGTATTTATTTATATTTCATAAAATAACAGAAAATATTTTCTTATAGAATTTTTGGAACCTCGTTTTCCAAAAGTAGAAGAACTCTGCCTTATAAGCTCATGTAAGAATCCACAGAATCTATATATTCAGTTGTATGAACAGTGCGATTCCTTACTAGCGTAAGTTTTTGTTTATTTTTATTTTTTTTAAATGTATAGAAATAATTAAAAGAAACAAAAACAATGTAATATAAAAAATGTGCGCTTGGATAGTTATTATGCCTAGAAATGATTAAAAACAGCACGCCATATCAATTTGCCCTGATCTAACTTTATCATTTTCCTTTAACTACCCTTTATTCTAACATCCTGAACCATCTGACTTACATAGTCTAATCTAGGTTTACTTAATGAACTATAACTACTTGCATTTTACCCGCATGTCTAAGAATATTACCTACCAGTTTATCTCTCCCACGTTTTATTATTTTCCAAATACGTTTCTTCACTTCAACTAATTCAACGGCTTCATTAATCTATAACTCAGTCATCATCTTTCTATAGCACCATACTTAAAAATATTCTATTCTACGTTCGTTTTATTTTCCTACCGTCCGCGCCTAGCAGCTGTACTATTCTGCACGCATACGCCTGTAATAATCTTTTTTGTACTATCCTACATTTTATATTTACCTTTCTTCGATTATCCTTTAATTTTAGTGCCTAAATAACAAAATTCTGATATTTTAAATTTTTTATTACCGTCTATTTTAACCTTCGTTTTTCACCTACATTCTTCATTTTCATACCTAAACACTTAGCTGCTCAGAACTTTTCTTTAAAACCTTTAAATATTCATTGAATAATTGTAATTTTTATATATTAATTTTAAAACTTTATTATAAAACAAACATTTGTTATATCTCTATGAACAGTGGATTATATATTT
The DNA here is from genome assembly GCA_947310635.1 of Leptodirus hochenwartii. Classification (NCBI taxonomy): domain Eukaryota; kingdom Metazoa; phylum Arthropoda; class Insecta; order Coleoptera; family Leiodidae; genus Leptodirus; species Leptodirus hochenwartii. The sequence goes on along the minus strand of OX371180.1, from coordinate 13,135,754 downwards.
GGTGTAATCATTGAAATTTATATACTTTCATTTTCCAGTCTCTATGATCACTTGAATACTGCATATGAGCATTGTGCGCTTCAGTATACGATCAAATCTAATGCGAAAGAACAAATTGGTGATTGCTGCACTGCCTATGTAGAAGATTATAACGGTTGGCATCGGGTACAGGTTTTAGATTGGCAACTGGTAAGATAACCCAGTAGAATGTAGAATATGTTCTTCATTGGCTATATCTCCATTAATTCTTATCGTACGACTATAATGAAGAGTTCGATGTATTATTTATATAATTTCTAATATATATATATATATATATATATATATATATATATATATATATATATATATATATATATACTAAAGTAGAGTGCTCGAAAAAATAGGAAAAGGATCAATATTTTCCAGTTTGAGCAATCTGTATTACACAAGGCACAATTTATGTGCCTTGTGCCAATTATATCAAATTCCATCAGATTTGATATGAACTTTTTCAACTTATTTGTACATTAAATGCAGTGATTAGGAGATTCTAAGAATTTTTATATTTTCAATTAATTCTAAAGATACTTACTAGATAACAAGCTATGTTATTATAGTGAATAAAATAATAAATTATAATATTTAAAAAATGATTGATAATTTTTCGTGATTTTTTTTTGTAGTAATGATATATATTTGTACATTTTAATGCGATCTATTGCTTTTTCAAAATCTTTTAAATTTAACGCTAATTCTTACTGATAATGTAGGTGTGGCAGTTATATTAATCGTTTCTATTGCACCTGAATTGACTTAATTGACCTGACCGGTCTAGACATTACATCTCGAATAACTATTACTACAATGTAATCTATAGAGAATTTTCCTTAAATAAATCCAAAAGAATTTTCAAAAAAACGTAAGATCAAATGTAATGAGTACATAAAAACAAAAAAAAATCACTTAAATAGGAGAAAACCTTATAGATTCGAGTTGTTCAAATCCACGCTTTTTCAAATATACACGATCAATCTTTTAAATACAGTAAAAATGCATTAGCATTGAAGAACATTAACCCATACTATATATGAAAAATTACGTAAGATACTCAACAATTACCTAAGATACCTAGGTAATTTTTAAGAATACGAATAATAATTCTACAGAATACGGAATTATACACATTGCCGCTAACGTATATACAAAAATAAGATATATAGTCGAATATCCCTGTATACAGTAACAATTAAAATTGATGTCCTTTTTCTTATTGTAATATGATTTATAGATGTCGCATACAAATACAGTATTGGTGTTCGTAGTTGATTACGGCGATACGTTAAAAGTTCCAGTGGAAAACTTACGAAAGCTTATGACAGAATTCTTCGATTTTCCTGTGTTCGCAATTCACTGCACTTTAGAAAATGTAAGTTATATTTTACACCAAAGTTAGTGCATGTTTACTATTTCTTAATAACTTTCACAGTTGTATCCACCATCATCAACTGACAATTCCATCAACACAATATGGACTACAACCGAATTAAATGCATTTTATGAATTCATGCAGAAAGGAAATCAAATTACATATAGGTTAACATATGTTAACACAGAAAGGTAAAGAAATTTTTTTAAGTAGTAAATATTACTAAACAACTGGACCTTTATTCGTGAAATGTATTTTCGAAACTCGTAGATTGTTTTCTAGAGGAAAAACTACATATTTATTTATTTATAATATTTATTTAATCAACGCCAGTATTTTTCTAATCTTTTATAATATAAACAATTATTTCGGGTATTAATTACAAGCTTTTACCATATCGTTTTTTAAGACTTTAAATGATTTGTTCAATTGGACAAATATCATGAAATCTTGCAAAAAATATTAAGCATAATTTTATTTTCATTTTAATATGTATTTTAATATAAAATTTTAATAATTTTATTTTCATTTTATTACTCCTGCGATAGCGGGGCTTTTTTGGACAAGAATGTAACTACATAGTAGAAAAAGAATGAATTCAATCGATGTTTTATGAACTTGAAACCACAGACTGATTTGTAGTAATATTTTATTATCACATTAAAATTCCGCTCTACAGGTGCTAACATTTACAAAAAAAAATCCATACTGTGCATTCATTCAACATTGATTGATCGACATCTTCCGAAATTTCATTGTCGTTTTTATAAGTAGAGGACTATTTCTGTTTTTTTTTGGTATTTACAACCGCCGTTTAAATTTAAAATTCATATTGTTTATATAGAAAAGCTATTACATCTTGGAAAAGTTTTATGTTGTAAATTTTCGCAACGGAGTAAGTTAGTATTTACTATTTAGTATACAATATCGGACTAATGTAATAATTGTAGATTTTAGAATACGTATACAACAGTACTTATGATATTTTATTAAAATTTCTAAACTAAGAAATAATCTTTAAAATACCATACATACTATTAGATTTTGAAACACTTTTATGACTGAAGTAGTTAAATTTTCTTTTTCGCTTTAGACTTTAAAACTGGCAGAAAATAGCGCTAAAAATGTATACTTTAACCGATACTTGGCACAATATATTAATACTAAATTAATGTCTATTGACATTGTAAAATGAATCTAATCTTCCTTCTATAGTAATCCGATTGGCATTGATTTAACTGACATCGAGGATTTGGATCCAGAAAACAGTTTGGGCCAAGAACTAATTAATGCCAATATAGTCAAACAAATTATTTCCTTAGGCGAAGTTAAGCTAATTCCCGACAATTCTATCATGCTAGAACAAATTAAAACAGTACAAGGTATGAATTTTAATAATGAGATGTATAATACTGTAAAGGGTAATTTAAGTTCATAAAACAGTTCTTAAAAAATTACTTAGTTCCTATTTTTTATAATATGCGGAGTAGCACCAATTTTCTTAAATTTTTATTTAATACCTTATTTTGTCAATAAAAATAATTAAACAACGAAATATTCTCATATTCTTAAGAAAGATCTCTAAATTCTCTAAACATAATTGTTAAGAAACACTTGTTCATCTTACACTGTAATTATTTCAGAATTATAATGATTAAAATTATATTTAGATGATTTTTACGTTTATTCTAGCTGTTCCTTTTATTTATAAAAATACAAGCAGAAGCAATGTGTTGATTGTAAGTCAACTATGTTCCTACTAAACATCATGTGCAATTATTTATAATATAATTATTAATTTGCTCAAAATATAATTTTACGTCATTTGAAGTAAAATTTAATTAAAATTAATATATTTCTACCCGTGCGATGAAAAACGCATAAATGTTTAGGACAAGTTGATGTTTGAACGATCATAAAGACAAGCTGGAATTTATAATTAAATCAAATAAAATTACGCTTTCAATACTGAATAACCTGTTGTGATTTACCTATTGAAGACCTGTATATAAAATATATTTTATGATAGGAATTTTACTCACAAAAACAGATAAATTCTTACTAAAATGAGAGGACATAAAAACTATTAAAAATACGATAACATGCAAATTATTTATTTATTTATTCATACAAAAATAGTGACTATAAAAAAGTTTGAACGTGTAATAAAATCTGATTTCGTATAATTTATAATGTATAAATAGCAACATAATGTATAATGTATAACTTGCCTAAACTTGTGTTTTACATAAAATAGCATATTCATACAAAAAGATATTTAACTAGAAAATATTTTAAAAATTATCACTACGGTGTTAAATAATAGAATATCAACCAAATACCGTAACTTAAAGCATTAAGTAGCTAGATGTACATTTCGAAGGCTATGCCCCCATCTTCAGTATATGCATTAAGTTAAAATAAGCAAAAATAAATAAAAATAAATTAAATTAAAATTAATTTAAAAGTAGTTCTTATTAAATAAATTAAATAGGCGAGATGAAATTGGGCCTGAATCTAAATTCATTAAATTTGATTTAGATTTATGCATGTATATACTTTCATAAATTAAAAAAATTAAAATTTGTTTTAATTTAATTTATCTTTAGTTATTTTAGGTTTGACAAACCAATGTTTATTGTTGTTGCTTGCCAGTTTCGTTAATTATTAATTTATATTGTTTTAAAAGAGTTATACGTCATATTATATGCCATTTTTGAAATACTTCCGTCATGTTTACTTATTTCTTTAACTCGCGAGAGGTCGCACGGGGTATATAATGACCCCAGTCGTGTGAATCTAGATATTTTTACATTACTTTAAGAAGGACTCCCCACATTTTAGGTATTTTCTCTCAAGTGTTTTTAAAATAACCTCTGCAATAACCTCTCAAGTGTTTTTACAATAACCTTTACAATAAATTCAGTTCCCTTAGTTTTTTTTTTGCCAATAAAGCGACATATATTCCAAGAACACGCAATACTCCGTTTATCGTTACCAAATTTGTCAGTTGATTAAAAATCAAAAATAAAAATAATCTTTGGATTTGATCTTGAGGAAAGAGAAGAACCTCTCGTAAAACATGCTAGAGGAAGATGTGACATATGTCCAAGAGTACGAGATTGAAAAACAACAAAATCTTGCTGTCTCTGCAATTATATGCTTTGTTCAGAGCACATGAATTACATATGCGAGAATTGCAAATGAAATTTGGGACAAGATGATATTTCCGAATAAATTTGTATTATATTATTTGTTTTCTATATGTTCAACAATAAATTAATAAAAGATAATATATTTTGCATTTCATTTCCCGCGTATGGCGATTTTATTGCTGGGGTCAAAATATACCCCAAAATATACCCCTCTAACTATGTTTATGCATGCGCGACCTCTCCCGGGTTAAGAGTATATCAATCACGATTCGTGACAGAGGTATTTTATTTAGTTTTTGTCTTGTGCTACTGAAGATGGGGGCATAGCCTTCGAAATGTATATCTAGCTACTTAATACTTTAAGTTACGGTATTTGGGTGATATTCTATACTATTGGAAAATATTTATTTATAGAAAAAAATTAAATTATAGGGTTTTATTTAAAAACGATTGTCTGACCTCAGAATGCTAAGGAATCTTTAATTCAAAAGTAATTAATATAAAGAAGTGTGTTTACATCGAATATTCCCCTTTTATTCAATGTAATATAAATATTGTTCAATGTTCTTTTAGTTTTACTCGATTTATTGATATAAATGTATTTTTTATTTAAGTAATTTTATTTTGTACCTAACCGCAGAATATATATGTGGAAAATGCCACGCATATAGGAAGATATCAGATAGATTACATACTAGTTAAGAAAAGGTTTAGAAACTAGATTAAGAGTTGTAAGAGTTACCCTGAGGCAGATATAGATAGTGACCACAACGTAATAGTCCTGAAATGAGAGATGAAATTCACTAAACTTATACAGAAGCCTAAACAGGTTAGAGTAGATGTAGATGGGTTAAATTTAGGCGACGTAACGGAAATGTATAAAGAGGAAGTAGAAACCGTAGCTGATCTAGGGATAACGTAGATAGCGAATGGAGGGAAATTAGGGATAGGTTGACTACAGCAGCAAATTTAGTATTAGGCACGAAGAAAAGGGCAGGTAGAAAGCAATGAATAACTGAAGAAATAGAGGAAAGAAGGAATGTAAAAATTATGAACACAGAAGCAAGACAGAGAAGATATAGGAAACTAAGGAATTTAATTAATAGGAAATGTAAATTAACGAAAGAAAAAGGGATAAAAGAAAAATGTTAGGATATTGAGGAAGATATGAAAAGAGGTAAAGTAGATTTGGGCTACAGGAAAATTAAATCTCATTTTTCTAAAGTAAAACCAAAGGGCAACGTTATATGTGATAAGCAAGGTAAGGAGCTCACAGAAAATAAGGGCAAAACTAGAAGATGGAAGAAGTATCTCCAAGAATTATATAGAGGTAGGCAGGAAATGGAGGAGCTAGAAAGTGTAGAACAGTCAGATCATGATGAGTTAGGTCCAAGCATTCTTACGTCAGAATTTGATAGAGCATTGATAGAATTTGATAGAGCATACCAGCAGAATTAATAAAACACGCAGGGCAAAAGATACAAGATCGATTATACAGGCTAACTTGTAAAATGTATGAGAAGTACCACAGGATTTTCAGCGCAGAATAGTGACAATGCCGAAGAAGATATGAGCAAATTTATGTGAGAACTATATGACCATTCGCCTACTGCATCGAAAATATTGTTAAAGTTTATTTATAGAAGATTAGAAAAAAGACTATGAGAAGATCAGTTTGGTTTTAGGAAAAACAGAGGGACGAGGGAGGCTATTTTAGCATTAAGAACGGTAGTAGAAAAAAGAATGAGAGTAGGAAAGACAACTTGCATAGCTTTCGTAGATTGAGAAAAGGCATTCGATAATGTAGATTGGAACACAATGTTTAGAATTTTAAAAGAAACGGGAATAGATTATAAGGATAGGAGAATTATTTTCAATCTTTATAAACAACAAACGTCTTCAGCTAGAATTGAGTCGGAAGAAGAGGTAGCGAGTATAGGAAAGGGAGTCAGGCAGGGATGTACACTTTCGCCATTGTGATTTAACCTGTATATAGAAGATGCAATAATCAAGGTAAAAGAAGAGTATAGTGTAGGAGTGAAAATGTAGGGAGAGGAAATCTATATGTTGAGGTTCGTCGACGATATAGCTATCTTGGAAGAAAGGGAGCAGAATTTAGAACATGTATTAAATGGTATGCAGGAAGTAATTACTATGGATTATAACATGAAAATAAATATAGGCAAGACTAAAGTGATGAGGTGTGACAAGAAGGAATGCAAGCGAAAAATGAGGTTAAGAATAGGAGACGATAGAATAGAAGAAGTGTCGGTCTTTTCTTATTTAGGAAGTAGGATCACAAAGGATAACCAAGATAAGGTAGATATAAATGTAGAATAGCACAGGGTAGGAAGGCATTCGTAGAAAAGGAGCAGATTTTAAGATCAAATATTGACTTTGGTATTAGAAAAAGATTACTGAAGGCGTATGTGTGGAGTGTAGCATTGTACAGGTGTGAGGCGGTGGACTATAAGAAAATAAGAGAAACGTAGAATAGAAGCATTCGAAATGTAGTGCTACAGGAGGATGATGATTGGTTGGGTATATAAAGTTACAAATGAAGCCATACTAGAGTTAGTAGTGGAGAAGAGAAGTATTTGGAAAGTATTACAGCGCAGAAGAGATAGACTATTAAGTCACATTCTTAGACATGGGGGTATTATGGGTATTATGCAATTAATTATAGAAGGTAAAGTAGATGAAATGAAAGGGATAGGTAAGCCTAGATTGGAGTATGTGGGTCAGATAGTGGAGGACGTATGGAAGAATTAGAGGGATAAAGGAATTAGCTCAGGATAGATCGGCTGGCGTGCTGTTTGCAACCAATCCTTAGGATTGGCGACTATTTAACTAAATAACTTTATTTTGTGTGAAGTCTTTTGTACGTATAACCCTATTTAAAAAATAAAGCACCTTTATATTTATTGTATGAAATAAATGCTAGTGTGGTTCATCATGAGTACGAAAAAATTTAATACGTAGGATTACACGGTACGAACAATATGTCCGAAGCCGAACGATTAGAGCAGTATCTACAGAATGATCTCTACAATGAACCTAAGAATATCGTGGAAGCTATAACCGGATATGATGCTAATGACGAAAGACGAGTTTGTAAATTCACTAGACCAGATGGAACTTGCTTTAAACGATTAAATTGTAAATTGGAACATATACAACTTCGTCCAGGTAAATAATTTCACAGCAAGTAACATACCACAACATTAACTGGTAGATCAGAAAAATTATTACTCTATTGTAAGAAACTGAACATTTTTATTAAAATGACTTTTTTTCTTCTATGGTTATTATTTTTTATATATTAATTAATTAAGCTTTTGTTGTAATTTTCTTTTTGTGCAGAACAAAGTTTATTGTTAATTAATTAAACTTATAAAAAATATATTGAAATCCAATACAGAAAATATATAGCGACTTGCATCCCTTAAATATAACAGGGGCATACATTTAGGAAATTAATTATATCACTTATAAATCTCAAATGGACTCTAACTCTATTGTACATTCCAATTTATAATATTACCATACACAGCATTGTTAAAAATTATCAAATGGCAAAGTTTTTTGTATAGAATATCAAGCAAATTTCGCAACACAAAGTATTTATTAGCTAGATGTGCATATTATAATATAATATTATATTATAATTATCGTTTATATTATTTTCCTTAGGTTCTACTTATATTTCCTTTGGAGCTTTAGACAAATTTGTTGCTTAAAATTTTACGAATGCTCAATTTAATTTTTATAATACTTTTAATACTCGACTATTTATTTAAGTCGGCTGCATTCACTAGGCGCCTCTGCAATGTAAATGTGTCAAAATTAATGTTTGGGTTTAGTACACAATAGGATATATTAGTATTTTAATTTTTCAGATAAATAATATTTCAATCAGGCCACTATCGATGTTGTTTCTAAAATTTTAATACCTTTAACATAAAAATGAATAATATGCATAAAAGTCGAGATAATTCTCTGATGAAAGCATCAATATAATTATTAATAAAATTATATAACTGATATATCCAAATTTAAAATTCTAATTCTAATTTTTTAAATATAAATATAAGTAGCTGGGTTAGAAGGAAAATAACTTTGTTATAATAGTACCACTTAAATATTTTTATTTTTGTTGACCAGGTTTCGCCGGTGAGAGCATCATCAGAGTAATTCGAGAACTTACATTTAGTAGTATTTATAAAAATTATGAACAGCTATAATAGACAATGATACATAAAGTAGAGCGGCATTATAATATATGTGGGTACAAGTCTAGGTAAAGCTTAATCTATAAAGGTAAAAACAGTAATTATGTATCAATTGGGTAAATCCGAACATCCGGCTTATTGTAATGTTAATTTGAAAAGGGGAGAGTTGTAAATATCGGTTTGTTGATTTAATAAATGTTGGTCTTTGTTATTTTAATATTTGAAAAATTCCAGTGCTTCTAGTAGTTTAAGATGGCGGCTTTTATGAGCTATATGTAAAATTTTAAGATCTTTTATAGTAAGAAAGTTTTGATTACATTTATTTATGTGTTCGGAGAATTTAGAGTCATTATTAAGATGGTTAAGACTACGTAGGTGTTCTGAATATTTTTTTTGAAAAGATGTTTACCCGATGTAGACCGATTTGGTGCAATCAGGGCATTTTAGAACGTACACACCAGAATTTTCCATAGGGTTGGTTTTGGTTTTATTATTGAAGAGGGTGTTGGAAAGTTTCATAGATGTTTTACAGGATACATTGAGGTTTGATTTTTTTAAGTTAATGTAGGGTGGTAGGAGAGTGATATTGTAGTCCTATTGTTGGGTTGTTTAGAGAGTGAATAGGTAGAATGTTGGATTGGTTTATATTGTTTTCTGGAGATTAATTTTTTAATAATATTGGTTGATTCAATCAATTATAATATAAGTAGAATTCAACAAAATATGAATGATTTCTAATAATATGAATCATTACAGATGGCTTTACTACAGATAAAAATTATGTATACCATAATGCTTTGCATAATGTTGTATTACCATCTGCAGCGGAAGAAATCAAAATTTACATTACCTGCATTACTCGACCTACTGAATTCTATGGACATATAATGGACAGGAACGAGCTGAAAATATACGGTATGCATAATATTTATTATATTTGATTAACGGCTGGTATAAGCTGCTTGTAATATAATTATATTCAAGTGTTTTATTGTTTAAACTATTTTAGGAACATCTTTGCAACAATTGGCTCTTGACTTAAAAAATCCGAAAGTTGTGAAACAATTCCAACGTCTTTCCCTACAACCATCCAATGGTCAAATTGTTCTGGCGAAGAATTGGGATAATTCTTGGTGTAGAGCAAAAGTTGTCAATGTTGATGGATTAATGGTCGATGTATGTATATTTCATTTTTTAAATCAATTATTCGTTTTTTTTATTATTAACATCTGATGATGGATATCTAATCCGAAAATATTCTCACCCATATAAATTTTCATTTGTACTTTCAATTTTTATATAAATTACATGGTTGAAAGAAGCAATTATATTTTTGTTCAACATTTTGTCAGTAATGTTTTAAACGTCGTAAGGATTTTTCCTAAAAAATTACACATATATTATTTCGCAGGTTTTTATAGTTGATTATGGAGAGACTATGACTGTGAACATGGAAAGTCTTCGCGAAATATCACGCGATTATTTAATTCTCCCATTTCAGGTAAGTAAATCAAATAATATTTATAACACTGCTAGAAATATTTCAAAAAAAAAATTCTTCATTGTACCTTTTAGAAATAGATTAAATGTCGACGTCATAACTGTTGTTAAATAGCTTATTAACAAGGATTTTATGTACACTCTTTTTAATATTTTAGGCAGTGAAATTCTGTTTATGGGATATCGAGAAAATACCTGATCTACCAGATGAGCTACTTGTAACTTATATGGAAACACATTTTTTATGCTATGAATTCATCGCAAACGTGAGGTATTGATGAGTTCTTAAAGATTGACCTAAAAAATTAGGGTCAGACTTCGACCTGATAAAATTATTGTCTGAAAAGCTTTAATTTTATATATTATCTTGATCTCCAAAGTTATAAATCTGGGACTAGAGTGTTTTATTTTTTAAATATATTTGTATAAGTATAATAGTGAATTAAGCCACGTACATCTTAACACCCATGGCTCTTATTAAACCATGCATTAAATTCGTTTTATAGAGCATGCCGTCCGCATCTATATGTGGAGGTATATATTCGAAAAGACGTCGATATGGGCGAAGATTTAATAAGCCATGGATTTACAAGAAGAACATTCGGTAAACAATTAATAATTGAGACGACTTTAGTTGATTAAATCATAAATTACATTATATTTAAGTTGATTTTTATAAATTTTTAGAACTATAAAGGAAGATTACTTGTTCGTAGTATTCTTTCTCTATGAAACCTATACTTTTGTACAAAGTTAATTTATTAAGTACACCATCCCAAATATCAAACTTGTCATTTAATCCTCAAAGATCATCTAATATTTTACTCCAATTTTAATTCGAACTATTAACATTTTTTCTAAATTAATACAAAATAATTATATGCGTTATTATTATTGAATAAAAAAAATCTCTATAAACTAATAAGAACGAAATTTAAAAATGCTTTATTCAAAGCTTAGATTTCTGCATTCTAAAATATTTTGGATATACAGGAAAGTCTATTTCCATGATGCAAATATCAAACACACAAAAGTAGCTTTATAACAATATACCATTGACTTACTTTCAGATTCCAATTTTCTAGAAATTAATTATTTTTTCGCAAAAATGACTGATACAAGGCATTATTTAAGAAGCCAGAACTATCAAATTAAATGTTAGAATAAATTGAAACTTCTTTATTTTTTTAATGAGATGTGAATGTTAATTACTATTAATATAAAACAATATAATTCCATACAGGGTGTTAGTCCTGACGTTCAAAGCATTGCCGTAAAAAAATGTAATTTCATTTTCAGAGCAATTGACGTTTTTAATAATTTTTACAATGAGCACGTTGTAATTTGCACTATTTTCATAAATAAGCTTAAATTGAAAATATACTTATATTTTTGCTACAACAAATCATTTATGTATATCTAAAAAGATATAATAAGACTAATAATACATAAGATTTTTCATTTAAGAAAAATTAAATGTCTCGATTCAATCAGTTCATTTACTGAAACCTCTAGATATTAATATCACCTTTTATAAAAATATATCATTTTGCATAATAGTTACTAACATAAATATATTATAAACTAAATAGAAAAGCTGCTGTGCATATATGCATTAATTTTATTCATCTACATAACTATTTTAAAGTGCCTTGCATCTCTCCCTTTTTTAAATAACTATTTTCTACAGAACTTGAAACCCAAAGGAAGAAACTATAACATCGTAATAAAGTTACTCTTGTATATTATGACACAAGTTAGTAAACATATTTTATTATTTTAAAAATTATCACTACGGTGTTAAATTATAATATAGAATATCACCCAAATACCGTAACAAACATTAAGTAGCTAGATGTACATTTCACGCTCTAAGCGCCCATCTTCAGTAGCACAAGTTAAACTAAATAAAATACCTCTGTCACGAATCGCGATAGATATACTATTAATATACTATGGGCGTATAGCGCTTAAAATGTACATCTAGCTACTTAATGCTTGTTACGGTATTTGGGTGATATTCTATATTATATATTTTATTATATTTAAAAGTTGATGTTAATATTACAGAAATAGAACACCATGTATATTTTCAAATATTTTAGAATTAAACTTTATTAGATAATCCTAATTTGTTAATTAATACCGTTATTAGTTCATGCAGGAAATTCCTGAGGCCTCTTAAATGGACTATCGTGAATTGCTTCTGTATGCATATCAATCGTTAAAATTTGTAACAATGTTGCTAAACAGGCCCAAATATGATTTTTTATTTAAACCCACTAGACAACATAATTTTATTGCAAAATTATTTTCTACTTAGCGTAACTAAGTGATACCACAGTTACTAACGGACGACTAATTTTCTAACAATATTCTACCAACTGTTTTTCCAATATGTACCCATATTTATACAGAACTGCCATAGATTCTAGTTTTACCAGCATGTTGGGTAATGAATTACACTTTTGCTTGAATGCAGTTGCGAATTTAGTACTTGAGAGGCCCCAGGCGCAGTTCAATTTTGAGGCCCCCCTCTAAATATTTTCGGTACCACTACAGTGTGCATTCTACGCGCACGTTTTTACAATTTTTGTGTTGCGGTTTTAATCATTTTGGTTGCGCAAATCTTTCATACATATTTTAAATAATGTTTAGCTAATTTTAACTAATTTTTCACCTTAAAAAAAATAATTTCTACTTAAGCCCGGTATTTCAATCACCTTATAAAACACCCAATAAATTTATTTGGCTAATAAAATATTTACTAACTGAACAAGGAAAAATTTCAACGACAGGATATAGTGGAAATTTGACTCATTTTTGATACGCGACTTATAAAATGGTTTTCAAGTAACGCGAGAAAAAAATTAATTCCCAATTATCGCTTGCGATAAGTGTCACGCCTCGTCAAACAATTGAGTTTTGATAAATATATAAACAATACATAAGATATTACACATACTTACTCAGTAACAAAACAATAAAACACCAACCACACCAAACTCTAGTAATTTTCAGATTCATGAGTGAAATGTTAGTTCCGAAAGAAATTTAAAAAGACGATGCCGATGCCGTACGAATAACAGTTCTGGCACAGCCTCCCCTAAAACACTCGCCCGCACTGACTGCTCAAACAAACCTATTAGGTTGGTTCGCGCAGTCAGTTTGAGAACTAAAACGCAACCAGCGTTACATGTGAGCCAGCGCAGTCGTGATTTCAGAGGATTTAAAAGACCACTGCGCTTGCTTAGTGGTTCCCAATTAATAATTGTATAGAATAGTTAGTTAGTTAAAGAGTCCGCAATCCTAAAGATTGGTTGGAAACAGCACGCCATGCCGATCTATCCTGAGCTAATCCCTTCATCTCCCTATAGCTATTCATCTCAACGTCTTCAACTATCTGACTCACATACTCCAAACTAGGCCTACCTACCCCTCTCTTTCCCTCCACTCTACCTTCTATGATCAATTGCATAATCCCCCCATGCCTAAGAATATGCCCTACTAATCTGTCTCTCCTACGCTGTAACACTCTCCAGATACTTCTCTTCTCCCCTACTAACTCTAGTACAGCTTCATTTGTTACTTTATCTTCCCAAACAATCCTCATCATCCTCCTATAACACCACATTTCGAATGCTTGTAATCTACGCTTCTCTTCCGTTCCTATAGTCCACGCCTCACACCCGTACAGTGCTACACTTCAAACATATACCTTCAGTAATCTTTTTCTAATACCCAAGTCAATATTTGATCTTAAAATCTGTTCTTTTTCTACGAATGCCTTCCTACCCTGTGCTATCCTACACTTTATATCTACCTTGCTTCGATTATCTTTTGTGATTCTACTGCCTAAATAACAAAAATCTGACACTTCTTCGATTCTATTATCTCCTATTGAGATCCTCATTTTTCTACTGCATTCCTTTTTGTCACACCTCATCACTTTAGTTTTACCTATATTTATTTTCATGTTAAAATCCCTAGTCAATACTGCCTGCATACCATTCAATACCCTTTCTAAATTCTTTTCGCTTTCTTCCAATATAGCTATATCGTCGGCGAATCTCAACATATATATTTTCTCTCCCTGTACATTCACACCTACACTATACTCTTCTTTTACTTTGTTTATTGCATCTTCTATATATAGATTAAATAATAACGGTGAGAGTGTACATCCCTGCCGAACTCCCTTCCCTATTTTTGCTACCTCTTCTTCCCCCTCAATTCTAACTAAGGCAGTTTGGTGTTTATATAAATTAAAAATTATTCTCCTATCCTTATAATCTATACCCGTTTCTTTTAAAATTCTAAACATTATGTCCCAATCTACATTATCAAATGCCTTTTCTAAGTCTACAAAAGCTATGCAAGTTACCTTTCCTACCCTCTTTCTTTTTTCTACTACCGTTCTTAGTGCTAGAATCGCCTCTCTCGTCCCTCTGTTTTTCCTAAAACCAAACTGATCTTCTCCTAGCCTTTCCTCTACTTTATTTTCTAATCTCCTATAAATAATCTTTAACAATATCTTCGATGCATGTGATAGTAGGCTAATGGTCCTATAGTTCTCACACAAATTAGCTCCTATTTTCTTCGGCATTGTTACTATTCTACAACGCTGAAAATCCTGTGGTACTTCTCCCTTCTCATATATTTTACAAACTAACCTGTATAATCGCTCCTGCATTTTTTTCCCTGCATGTTTTATTAATTCGGCTGGTATCATATCAATCCCCGCTGCTTTGTTATTCCGTAAATCATTTAATGCTCTATGAAACTCTGACCTAAGTATGCTAGGACCTAAGTCATCCTCATCTATCTGTTCCACACTTTCTAGCTCCTCCATGTCCTGCCTACCTTTATATAAATCTTCAAGATACTCCTTCCATCTTCTAGCTTTTTCCTTATTTTCTGTGAGTTCCTTACCCTGCTTATCACATATAATGTTACCCTTTGGTTTTACTTTAGATAAATGTGACTTAATTTTCCTGTAGCCCAAATCTACTTTACCTCTTCTCATATCCTCCTCAATATCCTCACAGTTTCCTTTTATCCACTCTTCTTTCGCTAGCTTGCATTTCCTATTAATTAAGTTCCTTAGTTCCTTATATTTTTTCTGTCCTGCTTCTGTGTTTCCTATTTTAATTTTCCTTCTTGCTTCAATCATTTCCACTATTTCTTCCGTGATCCATTCCCTCCTACCTGCCCTTTTCTTTGTGCCTAATACTTCATTTGCTGCTGTAGTTAACCCATTTCTGATTTCCCTCCATTCGCAATCTATGTCGTTCCTAGATGTTCCATTAGCCATGATTTCTACTTTCTGCTTGTACTTTTCACATACATCAGCTAATTTTAACCTATCGACATCTACTCTGACCTGTTTGGACTTCTGTAATTTCTTGAATTTGACCTCTGAGTCCAGGACTACTAAATTATGGTCACTATCAATATCTGCTCCAGGGTAACTCTTACAATTCTTAATCTGGTTCCTAAACCTCTCTTTAACCAGTATGTAATCTATCTGATACCTCCCTATATCTCCTGGCATTTTCCACGTATATATCCTGCGCTTGTGATTCTGAAAAAGCGTGTTTGCTACCACTAGCTTATTCCTAATACAAAACTCTACCAATCTATCCCCTCTATCATTACGTGTTCCTATTCCATATTCTCCTACTATTGAAACTTCCTTTCCCTTACCTACTACGGCATTCCAATCTCCGATTACAATTAGATTATCCTGTCCTTTAACGTTTGCTAACCTAGATTCAATCTCCTCATAAATGGATTCTACCTTCTCATCATCGTGACTTGAAGTTGGCATATATACTTGCACTATAACTGTGTCCGTTGGCTTCGTGTCTAATCTAATAGTTATAATTCTATCACTAACTTGGCAATAACTCTTTACTCTACATCCCAACTTTCTATTCATTATAAAACCTACACCGGTATGCCCATTATCTGATGCTGTGGTTATTAATCTATATTCTCCTGACCACGTATCTACTTGATCTTTCCCCCTAACTTCACTAATCCCTACAATATCCAGTTTAAGTCTCTCCATTTCTAATTTCAAATTCTCTAACTGTATAGAATAGAATATCACCCAAATACCGTAACTTAAAGCATTTAATAGCTGGATGCGTATTTCGAAGACTGTGCCATCTTCAGTAGCACAAGATAAAAACTTAATAAAATAACTGTCACTAATCGTGATTGCTATACAATTGAATAAAAGTCACGTTATTTGGGTGGTAAGCTATACAACTAGAATTCATTGTCATTTTAGTCAACCATATTTCACACACAAGTCACAACTCATATAATAATTGCTAGGGTGTAATATATTTTTCGTTATAGTAAATCTAATTTTTTTTATATGTTCATGTTTACTCCGTTAGAATTTTTTTAAAGCAATTTTTATTTCTATAATTTAAATAAAAACCGTCAATTTCCACAAATCATTTAAAAACCATAAACTGTATTGTGCATTTATGTATTATGTCTCACATATATTAGTGCTGGGTATATTTGCCAATCAAACCGGAAACCGGTGCAAGCGATTTTTCACCGGTTCACCGACTAACCGTTTTCACCAATTTTCGGTGAAAACCGCGTTTCGGTAAAAACCGCTTTATGGTGAAAACCGATTTTCGGTGAAAACCGGTTTTAGGTTGCACTGGACTACTGAATCTTACCAAACCGCGTTGTTTCGAATCAACGCACCACTGCTTTGAAGTAACGTATCAATTCAATTTTCCAACACGTTGATACAGTGGCGTTGCTTCTGTGCAGTACACTGCACTGTGTAAAATAGATGATGAGCTTGGCGCATATACTGAGTCTAGGATTGCAAAGAGCTTGCGCCAGTCACTGGACAATGTGTAAAATTCCGCAATTTTATATCGAAATTTTAAAAAATTCTTTAGAAACGCGTAATTGTTTATAAATTTAGAATGAACGTAAATCAATATAATTTCAAGTGTACTTTAGTTTTAAAAGTTCTTCAAATGCATTCCATTGTAATGTTCACGCAGTTTCCAACTAATCCTTATAGTTGAGGATAAATATATATAATCAGTCATTGCATATAGCGGACATGACTAAACGTAATTTACAATATCAATATTTTTACAAAAGAATTTCGCCTTATATCTCTTTATATTCGCACTTTTATATTGGGAATTGAGTGAAATTTATTAAAGTTTGTTATATACTTTCTTTTTATTTATTTTTTTAATATTTTTCCTACCAATGTACTTATTCAATTACTTGTATACAATGCTATTACGCTTTTATTATTTATTTTAATTATTTACAAAGAAGGTATATATATACCTGTCGAAATTTTTTAATTATTTACAAAGAAGGTATATACCTGTCGATTTTTATCAAAATTATCGAAAAAGTACAGAGGTCGAAAATTTTAATTCTTTTATCGATTAGCATCAAAATTATCGAAAAAATAGAAAGGTATATTCTTATCGATTTTCATCAAAATTTTCATAAAAATTATCGAAAAAGAAGAGAGGTCGATTTTCATCAAAATTATCGAAAAATTATCTAAAAAGAATAGAGGTCGATTTTCATCAAAATTATCATTTCCCATTAGAAAATTTCCCATTCAATCATTTTTTCACGTTTAATAAAAATTTATAATCTTAGCATGGACAGTCCATATAAAAATGTTTCTAAATGCGGACTTTGAAATTGAACAGGCAATTAACATCGCGTATTAATTTACAGTTGCTGATCGTGTTGGTATCGCCATCTACATATTTTAATATTAGATATGTGTGCGACAACGACGATAAACACACACACAGATTACACACTTTTTATTCTCGACGAACGCGGCGAGGAATTCAAGTCTAACTACATGGTTATTTGAATGCAATCCCATCTTTGCACATGCTATTTTATATGGGCAGTTTCAATGGCACCTTGAACGGTAAGTTGAAGCGACGAATATAAACTCTAAAAATTTGTTTGCGTTGGTTGAAGCGAGACTTTCGCCGTTTTCTGAGAAAGTTCTCGCTCTAGTGGAGTATTCGTTATCAAGAAATGCGTGTTATTATCCGAATTTTATCTATACAGTAGTACACCTACTGCCAAGAATATGGCAAATCAGACATAAATGTATAGTTTAAAAACTGAAAAAAGAAAATACAATTATTGACCGATTGTTTGAGGACGCTATTGTGTATTTATTTTGTAATTCATAATTCCAACATAATTTGCTATAAAATATTTGACAAAAATCAAAATAAAATATTTAAAAAATTTAAATATAAGAAATGTATGTAAAAAATAATTATTTATATATATATATATATAGCATCGCCAGTCTCGCCTAGAATAATTTTAAGTCAGACACTTTAAGCCACAATTATTGACTATTTCTTTGAATCGATTGTACATGACAAATGGCCGGTATGCTTTTAATTATGATATACAAGTCTATATGAATGTAGAGGAAAATTAGTCATTCTTAATTTTTAATTTCCGACCAATTTAGCAAACACTTAAATTTTGAACAAAATGGGCAAATATAGACATAATCGCTTTAATATAACACCAAAATCATTGAAATCTGTCGAGCTGTTCCGCAGAATTTTTTTATACGGATAAATGGTAAACTTTTGTAATAAGCATGGAATAATGATTTTTATCTTTAAGCGGGACAAATTACCGAAAATCGGGATTGTCCCGCTAAAAGCGGGACGTATGGCCACTTTACTTATTTGTGCTATTAATTTTATCCCAATAAAATTTTATATAAAATAAAATAAGCAAAAATCTGTTACGTAAGCTGTTCATCAAAATTATCGAAAAATTATCGAAAAAGAACAGAGGTCGATTTTCATTGCGGCGCATTTTACGTGGACAATACAATTTTTGCTAACCACTCTTAAATAGTTGATACGCTACTAAAAATCCCATAGATAATGAATTGATATATCAAGATGCAGCTTAATGCACAAAGCACAGTGCAATATACTCATTGCTCGACGTATCAATACTGTATAATTGTGGAATCATATCTTATCTACGTGTTTATTTTGTTACTGCGATTTCGTCTGCAAGGGATAAATAAATTGCATTTTTAATCAAATTCTACATGCTTAGAGAATAAGTGAATGTAAACATGTAAAATTACTCTTTATAACTCTATATGCATTATCATTTTGTTGTGGTCAACTGTTTTTTAAATATATTTTTTAATGGTTTTAGTGGTTTTTAACATAATGTAATAAAATAGTTAAAACGTACATTAAGGTATATTTAATGATTCATTTCAATCTTGAATTTTCGTTAACACATTAGCTCTACGATCAGAATTCTGAAAAATCGCTTTTATTAATTGTCGTATTTCTGTTGCTTTAAAGTCTGCAAACAAATCCGATTTAGATCTATTCATCCATTTTTCACAAATATCTATCATACTGGCGTGAAGAATGAAAACCAATCCAGATAATTTATTCCAACGAGGAACTATTTCAGTTAAATTAGTGTTCGGTTGATACAGTTTCGGTCCACGGGTTAACATTAACTTAAGCACATCTACTAGATGCTCAGCATTTGTAGAATTTATATCTTCAGCACTCAAAATTGCGACTAATATTAAATTGCAACATGCATCGAGAATAGCACCCAATGTGGTGTTATAATGTGTAGTAGTTAGAATTTTCTGCCAAACTGTTTTTAGAAGCTCCTGCTGACGCAAACATTGACGTATTGCCTTTTCCATATTTTCAAAGTTCAGATTGTCATTAGTTTTTAGTGCTTCCAAATCCGCTTTTTTTAACGTTTCTGTAGCTAACTTTACTTGTTCCTCGACACAATAATCAAAAGAAGCAGTCCCAGTGTCAATCAATATCTCACAAATATTAGAGAATTGCTCCAAATCTACTGATTTTATTACATTTTGCAATCTAGTAACATATTTAGCATTAAGGTCTGCAATGACATGCGCGAGGTACAAGCAATTATTGTAAAATATTGCGACTTGTTGAGGGATGGTATCCAATAAAGCCGAATGACTTAATTTAATATCTGAGGGATATTTATTGAATATTTTCTGTACTGTGCCAAACAATCTTTCGGCACTAACTTCGGATGATTTTGTTGCCCAATCTAAAATTTTCTCGCCTAATTCTATCAACTTTATAACGCTCTTCGAAACGAAGCATTTCGGAAAATTAGCATAAAGGCCTGTCCCACCCACTTCAACAGTATCGTGTAAATCTTCTTTCATTATATTTAATGCATCTGTGAAATATGTATCACATTTCTTGTCGATGAAGTGTAGGTCTATATTATTAGCGTGATCAATGATCGATCTTGTATCAACAGAGAATATATTTAATTCAACAAGACGCTTTTGGAATACTTCAGTGTCTGCGATAACTTGACCATACTGCGCCAGGCCTTCGGGTGTTGTAGGAATTGTATCGGCTAAACATTTATTAATCAGTAATTGTGATAAATTCTCACGAATATATTCACCAATACATTGCATTACTGTACAATTGTCATCCAAACGGTAATCTAACAAAACATTTAAATGTTCAAATAATTGAACTAATTTGTCAAAAACGTCTTTGTAAAAGTCTCGTTCAACGCAATCTGGATTGTAAATAACCATTATGTACGTTGACGATAATTCCAGCTTCGATTGGTAGCATATAATAGGAGAGAGAATTTCCGTCCGTAAAAATCGAACAATATTTTTCAAATAATCCATGTTTATATTTCCATTTACACTGTGAATATAACACGCTTTGAAAGCATCCGGTGAATTACCGCGTGGTTCCACTACGGTTATAGTGCTAATCACATTATTATCTTGAGTAAATCTGTTTCTCGATATGGCTTTCTCGACTATATCAGTGAGTGTAGAACATACTTTATCATTAATGGTATAAGTTAGACCGAGTAATCGCTCTACACAAATCAATTGAGACGTATTTGACACTGTCTCTACATGTTCAGTCAGATTACTCAGCTCTTGTACCGCTTCAATAAAATTTTGTCTTGCCAAAGCCTTTTCAATTTTTTTAAAGGAATCGTGTATTTTGATAACAACATTAACTTGTTGAATTGAAAAATGTGCAGCAACCACATTGTCTCCTAGTTCAGCCAATTCATTATCGATAGCAGAAAAGTTCCGAGCAGTAATTTCTTCTACTTGGTTATGCATGTTATTTACTTCGTGCAAAAGCAAATAGAGTTTTTCTAACTGGACATTCCTTTTAGGCTCCAATAGATGTTCGGTATAGATATCGTGGAAATACTTGTCGATAGAAATTTTATATTCATTCACCTCGGCTTGGAGACTCGGAATTCGATTCTTTACATCAGAAATGGTATTCTTCTCAGCAGTAAATAAAACTGAATTTACAAAACTCATTTTGCTTCGTTACTTCAAACTTCAAACTGAAGCAAACCCTGGAAGAAAGAATTTATAAACTACTTGCTATGTAAACAAACTTAACAGTGTGGGCACCACACTATGATATTATATTTCATTATGATTTGATAGTAAGACTTACCTATATGGTTTATTTACCACTTTAGCTAAAAAGTTAGGATGGAATAAATGGGTAATGAAATGAACCAAACCTGTAAATGCTCGCTAGCAACATACTAATTATATTTTCACGTCATTATTACAAAATGAACTACTCACACATTCGCACTTCCAACAGCCAATGACAATGTATATATAAACATTGCAAGTCCATGCAAAAGAGAGAATCAGAGGGGAATC
The DNA here is from genome assembly GCA_947310635.1 of Leptodirus hochenwartii. Taxonomy (NCBI): domain Eukaryota; kingdom Metazoa; phylum Arthropoda; class Insecta; order Coleoptera; family Leiodidae; genus Leptodirus; species Leptodirus hochenwartii. Next base: position 13,113,677 of record OX371180.1, on the reverse strand, counting down.
ACATTTCCACAAATTTCATAGTGCTGCACTCTGATGGTGATATATAGATCGTGGTTGTGATGAAATATTTGATATCTTGGTTATATCTTGCTTGTATGAATTTATTATATAATCTAGTTGATTCAAAAGCCACAGCGGTACAAGCGCTGTTTGCATTTTCTATCGTTTTTCATCGTAATAGTTCGGTGAAGAGTTCGGATAATCAATAAAAATAAATTTATATTTCCAGATTATTTTCATTTACCGCAACCAACGCATAGTTGTCAAATATTACATGATTGGTATAGATTTGAGGAATTATGTTCAATTCATGTATGCGACAATTCACTAATATAATTTAGTATTTATGAATTGCAACATTCATATTAAATGCATGTAAAATATAAATTTTTCAATACAAATATTTGATTGATTTATATAGATAGAAAATAATAGAAAGGTTATTTATACTGAATTGTTATTAAAATTCGCCTTCACACAATTGAATACCAAATACGAAATGTTACAAGATATGATCTAGCGTAAGTTAAGAGTCGAAATGTAAGCTCTAATTACATATCTATTTTCACGCGGAAGTTCTTACAATATAATCTTACATTGTCTTTCAGATGATTTGCGGAAATGAGAATTGAAACAATATAATCAGCACTATTTTGAATTGTGTGTTTTGACCAGTTTAAACAAAAATGATGCCACATACACACACACAATATCTTGATAAATATACGTTTGCTGAAAAGCTCCATCAAACATTAGACGAATAAATATGAGGTCAGAAACCGCAATTTATAAAAAGGACATGTATTGAGCATAAATAACTTCCATAAAATATCATGTGTATTTTAGGCATTTACCACAAAAATTGAGCGGATGCTATCCATTTTTACAATCAAAGGTGTAAGGCAAGTGTCTCGAAGGGCAAGATGTAATATACTCGACAACGATAATAAATAGCACTCACCGCAAGAAAAATGCAAACACTTCAAACTTACGAACACAAATAAAAAATGCTACAATGAGGAAAAATTATAATTCCGACAAGTCAAAGACGGTGTGGAATTCCATTAATTAGTTTTCAATAAATTTCATTAATCATGGCTCTCACAAATCTATTTGTAAGTGTTAAATATGGAATATAAACTATGCTGTTGTCTGTCGCCTATAGTTAAAATAATAAAAGAGATCGCAGTATTTCGATGTTTACATATGTATTTTTTTACATCTTTCTCTAAGACATTAGGTGATGAATATTTTGCGTAATTTTACATTCATAGAAAATAGATTTGATTCTGAAATAAGGATTTGTAGTTCAACCATCCTTCCGAAAATACGAATTTCTGGAGAAGCACTCGAGAGCATTGAAATGGTCATCAAGTATTCCATTTTTATCCTACGGATTATTAGTGCAATCAAAAGGCGAATATTAAACACGATTAATGAATCCACATTAGTATAAGTTAACCTAAAAATAAGAGAACAAATAATATAATGAGCTACAAATATTAGTACATTTACTTTACTTGTATTGGTAGGCTTTGCAACTGCAAAATCTATCGAATTGAATGTTTGCGAAAACTGAACAATATATGTGATAATCGGATAATTTATCACGTATATCGGCTTGTAGATTTTATACATATATTTATTTTGTGTTTATATTGTACTAGATATTTCGCAACGAAATATTTCCATATTCGTTGCCTTATTGGTGTATACTTTGCAAGCCGATTGTATTTTAATTATACCGAATTTTATCAATTCGATATATTTCTCCCGGGTTGTTGAATGTTTAACACATTTTATTCATTGTTTTGATGTAGCTGACGTCGGAATAGCTGACCGTGGCCATATCGTATTTTCCCGCGCACAGTAATCGAATGCTTGGTTTAAATCGATTGGGGACGCAACGCACATATTTAAAACAATTAACATATTGCTTATGAGGAGACAATGGCGCCACACTAAGTGGTAAAATGTCAAAATTTCGCTCCCGTGTATTTGGTCAATATACTAGCGCAGTCTTCAGTTATCTACACCAAGTTCTCGTGGGGAAGATATCAACAGATGTCGCCACATGAAAATCAACCGCTTAAAGTTGATTCGTATTTGTATATGGACTTATAACGTCTATGTATACATTTGCAACAGGTTACACTTAACCTCAACTGAAGATGAAATCCGCCAAATGCAACTGAATAATTCAACACATATATGTATTTAGAATAAGTATTAATGCTTCGCTTTTATCCAAATTGTTTTATACAATTGAAATAAAAATAAAAATCCAATATTTGTTGTAATACCATAGACTAGTATAAATTAAAATAGTAATTTGTCACTGGTTATAAAAATTAAAACAAAAAACAAAAACAAAAAAATTCATAAGGGACTTCACTACCGGCATCCTTTTGTTGATAGAAGCTAGTTTAACATAACTTTTAATATTTTCTTGTACCTATTTATTATTTATATTATATTTATTTTAAGAATAAATGAAAAAAATAAAAAATAAAAATAAAATCACGACCGTAATATTTACACAACAATTGTTATTGTAGTTTAAGCACGTAATTTAAAGTATAATTTTATATATTCCCCGTGGTTTATGTGCAATATTAAGGTGTTAATTTCCCCGTACGAATTTCCATGTAAATTGGCACAAAAACAATAGATATTTAATTAGTCCGATGATACTCGATAACTCGAACAACAATTCCAATAATATTTATATAAATCTGACCACCTCGATCCAATTCCCCTTAGTTTTAGCGTTAGCTATAACTTAACTCCAGACGTTTCATTCATCTGAAAGGTAGTAGGTCAAATCTCTTGTTCACAATTTGAAAATATTGTCAAAGAAATTGTTTGAAGCGACGATGAACTAATTACGTTGAACAATATTTTATCATAAAAAAGGAAGTTATTGTGCAAAGTGAAAAGTGTGACGGTATAAATGTTTATATTGAGAATTTGGAGGAGATTTTAATATTCCTTTTACTTTTTTAGGATATATAATTATTGTACAATACAATTCTTGCATTCTATTGATTCATATTGCATAATGTCTAACATGTCCACAATACAATTTCGCGTTCTCTCCAATGATGCTTTTAAATCAATGTCGAAGTTTTCAATTACCTATGGATTTGGAAACTCGTTATTCGGACGATATCTTCTAGGAGTAAATAACGGAAGTGTATGCCACATATCCTTTCATGAAGAAGGAAAAGACAATGCGGCAATAGAAATTCTTCAAGCTGAATGGCCATCAGCTCAGTTGACGGAAGATTTAAAAATTATTCAGCCATTAGTGGATAAAATCTTCAAGAAAAAAGATTTTCAAGGAATAGATGTATTACTGCGTGGGACAGATTTACAATGTACTGTATGGAAAGAATTAACGAAGCTAGGCGAAGGGACAACAGCTACTTATGAACAGATTGCGAAAGCTGTAGGCAATCCGAAAGCTATTAGATCAGTAGCAAGCGCAATAGCAAAAAATAAAATTGGGTATTTAATACCTTGCCATAGGGTTATTCGAAAGACGGGATCGCTACATAAATACCGCTGGGGCGCGAACCGAAAAATAAAAATGTTACAATTTGAAGCCGATCAAATGAAATGAATATACACATTTTTTTAATTAAATTAAGTTCTTATTTTATGACCAATTTTGTTAAATGTAGTTTACTTTATTTTTGAAATTTATGATAATGAATATAAAAATCATAATCTTATATTAGCATTATCACCCGAATACCGTAACAAGCATTAAGTAGCTAGATGTACATTTCAAGCGCTATGCGCCCATATTCAGTAGCACAAGATAAAGCTAAATAAAATAAAACCTTTGTCACGAATCGTGATTGATATACTATCAAATAAATAAGTCAACATGACAGAAGTACTTCAAAATTGGCATATAATATGACCTATAAATCTTTTAAAAACGAACAAATTACAAATTATAAATTAACGAAAATAACAAGTAACAGCAAAAAAGATTGGTTTATGAAATTTTAAATTAAAATTAAAAATTAAAATTAAAAAAAAAAAGATCCATCGAAACTAGATTTAACGAGCATTTAGCTCATTTCAGATTAAATCGAAAAGATAAAAGTGCTGTAGCCGAACATATTTTTGAATCAGGTCATCCTATTCGAATCAGTTCACTTAAATTACTTAAAAATGTTTTAAATTATTCCGAGTTAAATGCTTATGAAAGTATATACATGCATAAATCTAAATCTAATTTAATGAATTTAGATTCAGGTCCAATTTCATCTTGTCTATTTAATTTATTTGATAAAAACTATTTTTAAATGTATTATTATTATTTTATTTATTTATTTTTGGTTATTTCAGATTTCACAAACCAATATTTTTTGCTGTTACTTGTTATTTTCGTTAATTTATAATTTGTATTGTTTTTAAAAGATTTATAGGTCATATTATATGCCAATTTTGAAGAACATCTGTCATGTTGACTTATTTATTTGATAGTATATCAATCACGATTCGTGACAAAGGTATTTAATTTAGTTTTACTTGTGCTACTGAAGATGGGCGCATAGCGCTTGAAATGTATATCTAGCTACTTAATGCTTGTTACGGTATTTGGGTGATATTCTATATTATAATTTAACCCGTAGTGATAATTTTTAAAATTATATTAGCATTGTCCTCTTATAAAAAATATTGTTTTCAATCAACATCCTTAGAATCGTCAATGTTATTTCCGAAGGTTTTTTTTATAATATATGAAGTGAATGATTTTAAAAAAAACCAGCTTCTAAAATTTAAGGAGCTACAGAATTCCTTATTATCTTCAAAGATATTATTCAAATATCTCATTCTTGCTAAAATGGTGTTTTGATATCACTTGAGGGTGCAAATAGCACAAGTTTTCAGCAATTTTTAACTTTATTAACATTACAACGTAATTTGTCCAGTTCTTAATCAAAATATCTTTTATACTTGTGATTTACCCATATCTGCGTCTATTTTTTGTTTGTTCGATCATACATAATTCAAACCCACAAATAATTTTTATTCAACTGATAATTCCAAATATCTTACCATAAATGCTTTTGTTTGTTTTAGTTTGCGTGACTTAACACAAGCAGAAGAGTCTTCGACATATGGTCTACAACACAAATAGTTTGGATTTGGATGCATTTTTAAGTATATATTTGTTCCTGGAACAAATTGAAATTATTAGCATATTTAAAGAGTTGAAAATCGATTTTTTGTATAAAAAACTGAATCATGAACATAAAAGAACTTTGTCTAATTAATGTAAAAAATTGCAAATATAGATATTTCATCCAAATGTATCATCCAAATTCAACCGCGTCACAATCAAAGCCATCTAATTTAGAAGACATTGCCACATTTCATAAATAAGTTAACAAAGAAGTAACAAATAATGTACATACATATTTTTTTTAATTTGTGATTTTACTTAACTTTAAAATTATCACTACGGTGTTAAATAATAGTATAGAATATCACCCAAATACCGTAAGTGAAAGCATTATATAGCTAGATGCACATTTCGAAGGCTATGCCCACATCTTCAGTAGCACAAAATAAAAACAAAATAAAATATCTAATGCTTTGAGTTACGGTATTTGGGTGATATTCTATACAATTTTACGTAACTGTTTATAACATGCTGATAAAATTTATTATATCGATATTCGATGAGCATTTCGCCTGTGTCACTCACCGTGATTTCAATACAATTGAACGAAATTTAATTTATTTTTTAACTTGTATTTGATATTGTATACAATCGAATATTATAACTATATTATATAATTATAATATAATTTGTATAGAATATCAAATAAAATCAATTTCGTTCAATTCTATAACAATCTCGATTAGTGACCGGTATTTTATTTAGTTATCTTCTGCTACTGAAGATGGAGCCGTAGCCTTCAAAATTCGCATCTACCTATTTAATTTTTTAATTTATCACTACGGTATTCAATTGTAATATAGAATATCACCCAAATACCGTAACAAGCATTAAGTAACTACATGTACATTTCAAGGGCTATGCCCCTATCTTCAGTAGCATAAGATAAAACAAAATAAAATACCTGTCACGAATCATGATTGATATACTATTAAATAAATAAGTCAACATGACAGAAGTACTTCAAAAATGGCATATAATATGACCTATAAATCTTTTATAGGTCATATTAAAACAGCAAAACATATTGGTTTGTGAAATCTAAAATAACCAAAAATAAATAAATAAAATTAAAATAAGTTTATCATTTATTTTACGATACTAGTATTGAATTCACCTTGATGTGTTTTAATAATTTGATTTTAATATAGTAATGAAAAATGCGATTGAAGTAATTCGAATTGAAGTACTATTTGAGACTTTCGGCATTTTGGGATATTGTAGAGTTACCTTATTAGAAAGTAGACATAGATTTAACTGCACTGTAGTTGAATCTCACATATTACATAAATTATATTATAATAACATTAAAATTAAATCATACTTATTTGCCTTTCAGTTTTAATATTAATATTTCTTATAAATATTAATTTTGATCGTTTTTAGAATTTTGGTTCTTTAATATTAAAAAATATTTTCTTTTGAACATTGGCATTTTCAAGTTGTTATACATTTGTTCTAAACTATAGCAAAAATTGATTAATTATCAATTGTCAATTCAATAAAGTACTAATTTAAAAAAATAAAATAAATAAATATTCTAGTCTAAACAATTATAAACTACAATTTTCCGAAAAATAAAAACTTAAAATTTTATATTTTCATATTAGGAAATATTAGCGTGATTCGTTTACAAAGCATATGAGAATATAATATTCTCTGCATAACCGCAAATTAAAAAATACCACCAATATTTATTATCTTTACTCTTTTATCAACTTGTATATATCTAAGGTTTACTAAAGTTAGTATCATTTTTATTTCTCCTCGAAAATATAAGCAAAAACCAATTTAAACTTAATTTTAATTCAATTTGTATTTTCGGCGTGAAAGTTATTTTATGATTTTATTACTGAAATTTATTATTTAGTTATTATTAGTCGCAAATGTATACAGTTGTATTAAAAAAATATTGAAAGTTAAGAATAAATTTTATTAATTTATTATTCTGGTTATTAAATCACTAATCCATTTAATATTATATAGACAATTAAAAGAACCGATAAAACGAAACCAAACAATCTGTTGCTGATTTTCAATAATAAATAATTTGTTTTTTCCTTCGCATCGATATTTTTTATTTATTATTAAACAATATTAAATAATGTCTTGATACATTTCCAGAACTACCCTTTAAATATTTTTTTTTCAGATTTTTGTTTTGATTTGCTATTAATTGCTATTCACAGTCCAATCTCTTAACGTACAATAAAAAATGTAGTATGTTCAGGGTATAAAAGATTCGTTTGGTACCATCAGGATCTCCATATTTATTCGGGATACGAGGCCAATAACCACCAAAATTAAACACTTCTTCCATTATATATCTTCCACAATCAAACCTCCCATTCATAATCTTTGATGAATTATTTAATCTTCTATGTTATATTATGCTTATAGAGGAATGGACTATACATTTGTGCACACTTGAAAAAATAGTTTATCATTGGTTTAACAATATATTTATATTTATAATTACGAGTTATAGGAAAGGGAGTATCTAGAAATAAGTTCAAATATACAATACAACGAAATTATAAATAAAATAATAGTAAGATATTAATTAAAAAAAAAACATATTTCTACACTAGCAGTAACAAAGTAAAATCGCATTAAGCAATGTCGGTCGTTTCTTTGGAATTTGTATAACATAGCCAGAGTTCATTTTTTCTCCATCTAAATAGAGTAACTATCGCGTACGTAAGAAATTTATTAAAAATAAATTTAAATTGTTAGAAAAAAAATATATTTCCACACATATTTGCAAATTACTAGTAGAATTTTTACTACTTATTCTATTTATTTTAAAACTTTAATGTATATAGACAAGAACCGTACAGTTGGCAAATAAATTTACATTTTCCAAAAACATTATTAAAAACTCGAATAGTTTTTTAAATCAAGCCATCTCACTTCATCAATTTCTTGTCCTAAGAAAATATGAACACTATTGTAAAATGTATATTGTATTGTAACGTAACTAAATAATGACGTGTAAGTAAATAGTATTTACGAAAAAATCGCGATGTCTTAGCGTAATCATGTTTAAGAAAACCGTATGCTATAACATTGTTTTCTAAATGTGTAAGTGTGATAATAAATAGTCGTATAAAGTGACACTTTTTATGGCAAAGGCGTGGGTGTTCGTCGGACTAAAAATGAGCTATAAATAATAGCTTTAGTTCAACATATGCTATTTTTGATCAAATGTCAAAATAGCAAAATTTTATCTTAATTTTACCAAAATTTAATCAAAACATTCATGATTGTATTATACCTTTAATTTCCATTTGACAACATAAAACAGAAATGCATGTTAAAATAAATATATTTCATTGTTTTCAAGGCGGCAGAAAAATAATTTCTCTTGCCGTTCACACCGAAAAGAAAGTGCTTTATAACTCGTATTCATATTAGAAATATCATCTTCTTTTAGCAGTTGAAGAAAAAATATATTATATACATTTATGATATACTCTATATTATCGCAAATCAGAACTTATTTGATTACCAAATTTATTTCTGTCTCATTCTACAAATATCAGTCATACGGTAATAAAATAAAATACACGAGTATTGTAAATTTATAAATGATAAATTAAGTAAAACTCTATACTGTCTAGGTGGTCTGCCTTCAGATCACATTTAATGAACGAAATCCTAGTAGTACCATCGGACAATTATTACAAGAATTCAAGTTATCAAATCACGTTATACAATTCCTGAAGTTAGTAGGATTCGATAGTAATATAGAAATGAAAAGTGTAAACAATAATCAGTGAAATGATAACTTCTTTCACAATTACAATTAAATTAATGTTCTGTATATTTGAAAGTGTTTCAAATTTCCACGGTTCTTTAAATAATAGTATTAACATTCGTTACACCGTTTTACGGTTTTGTCAATAGTTACTTGAGAAAAACTCAGGAAGGTTCTTAACAATACTAATAAATAAATAAAATCATAATTAAGGAAGAGATGTCGATATGATGAAATTGCAAGCGGATAATTTTTTTTAGGTTTTATTTAAAATAATTGATGAAAATAAAGTTCTTCATTTAATAAGTGTGACATGTCACAAATCCGTCACAGAGATATTGGTTGATTTTTGCACGGAGGACGTAACAAGTTTAAATAAATAGAAAAACTCTAAATGAAGTTAAAATCATTTTTAATCAACTATTCTTAAAAATACATATAAAGCATAACCAATCTAAAACACCCAATATATAAAAGGTATTGTTTCCATGTAATCACTGTACAAGTCACAAAAATGCACGTGATGTACAATACAATAGTTGTACTCTTTTTTTATTAACTCAATTAACAACTAAATATACTACAATTCAAATAGTTACTACCGTCAAAGGTCATTCATCTTCTCCAAATTTGTACTTCTGAAAAGTTATAATTTCCATATTGGGGCTATACTGAACTATTTTTATTCTCTATCAGTGTTGTAAAATCAAACTGTCACACATATCGGAAAATAATTCATATTTTACAGTTTTCATACAATTTTTTAATTATATTTGGCAAATAGTAACCCTGGAGGTGCATTTTTAATTGTTTTTGTTACAAATACTCGTGCACTATTACAAGACATATAAGCATATATTGACTAAAAAGTTGTAAATCAGTTATGTGTTTTCTAGATTCATGGAATAAAATATAACACAACAATATTTTAAGAGCTTTATATAAATATAAAAATGGAAACATTGCCTTTGATCTGATTATACGTATAATATAGAATATCACCCAAATACCGTAACAAGCATTAAGTAGCTAGATGTACATTTTAAGCGCTATGCGCCCATAGTATATTAATAGTATATCAATCACGATTCGTGACAGAGGTATTTTATTTAGTTTAACTTGTGCTATTGAAGATGGGCGCATAGAGCGTGAAATGTACATCTAGCTACTTAATGTTTGTTACGGTATTTGGGTGATATTCTATATTATAATTTAACACCGTAGTGATAATTTTAAAAACTGATTATACGTGTCAAACTAGAGGGGTAGTAGCTAATCCTAAAAATTAAACTCTATATTTAGAACAAACTAGAAGAAGACGAATATCGTATTATATGTCCACCGCTACTTGAAACCTAGTATATATGATGTTATCTATTGAGTTATACTACGCATTGGTACTATCTATGAAACAAGTAAATTTACACTTCTTCAATTAGAAAGGTCCACTAAATACTCCAAAATTATTATATAGAGCAACTAGATTGCAACCTCTAACCTAGTCACGTAATAAAATATTTTAAATAGAATCTGTGTTCTGTTGCGTACTTTCCTAGTTTCAAGTGAAGGGTACATTTATATGGACATTGAAAATAAATAATCATGCCGAGTGGAGGGAAACGAAGAAAGTTTGTATTTCGAACCCTTATAACATGTGAGACTCAAACCAATTAATATATCGCAGGGAGTGTCTGCAAAATCACATACATTGTAAAGTTATTTCATTCAATAATACATTTTAAATAATCTGTTTGCCATATTTCTTATATCAGGTTAATACAAATTTCATTATATTGCTCTTCCGATTCCAATCAGAATTTGTGTTTGTATTTACATTGCTATATAAGTATATGCAGTTGATAAAATTGAACTGTGCCATATACTGTACCGAGATCAGACTACAAATTGTAGTTACAGTCAAAATGTTCAGTCCGTATCATTCCGCTTCTTGCCGTTCGTCTCTTCGTCCCTCTTGTTACAATCTTTCTCTTTGGAGATATTTTGATTTGCTTGATCGTTCTCAAACTCAACGAAATCATCAAATAAACTTGGCCAAGCTTCGTTATCATCATAGGAACTTAAATCATTGCCAACCTGTTGCAATAAATATTCTGCGCGTTAGACACAAAGGCTTCTTCAATTAAATAGGTCTTTAAGTGTTTCTTGCGATATAAAAAATAAAATTTAGGACATTGGCTCAGAGGTAGAACGGAACAAGTCCCAGTTTTGATTCAAACCATTGTACGTATTGAAAGAATTGCAAATTTGATATTTTATTGGATTATAAAACCAATATAAGGCTATGAAATATAAAGCTGGTGTAAAAATAATTAAGTTCAGAAGATTAAATTTGAAAAACTGTCTGTACGCAAAATGGACTTGTTTTGCTTTTAAGCCGACAATATTTTTTTATATGAATTTCAGGATGTTCAATAAAATTAATTTTGCTTTTCAAATACTCATCTTACAAGATAATCTTATGATTATGATATTCATAATGATTTCCGCCGTAAAATAAAAAATTTGCAACAAACCTATCAAGCAAGTAAGATTTGCAAGTTTTTCTTTAAATTCAATATATATCTCGTTGAAACTAGAGAATAACACCTAAATAGAGAAACTCATGGCATTTATAAGCTAGACGCATATTTCAATCTCATATTCATCCTAACGACCTCCACTATCTGCATTACATACTCTATCTGGATCTTACTTCTTCCATCCCTCCACCTTCTATAACTAATTGCATAATACTCCTCATGTCAAAGAATGTGACCTAGTAGTCAATCTCTTCTGCGCTGTAATACTCTCCAAATACTTCTCCTCTCCCCTACTAACTCTAGCTGGAGCCTCATTTGTTACTTTATCTGCCCAACCAATCTTCACCATCCTCCTATAGTAGTACATTTCAATTGCTTCTATTCTACGTTTCTTTTCCTTTCCTATAGCCCACGCCTCACACCCGTACAATACTACACTCCACACACATGCTTTTAGTAATTTTTTCTAATACAAGTGTTTATTATATTTATATAAAAAAATAAAATAACTAAATACTTAAATAAATAATAAATAACTAAATACAAAATTTCTAAGTCAAATTTTGACCTTAAAATATGCTCCTTTTCTACGAATACCTTCCTACCCTGTACATTTTATATATAACTTACGATTTTCCTTTGGACACTTATATCACCAATCTATTACGATTGTTTAATTTTCCTCCAACTACAATCTATTGTCAAAGCTATGAAAATTCTTATGAATTTTTGCGAATTATATCTAACCAAAAATATACTCACAGTATCAGAAAAGTTTAAAAACATATTCCACGTGTCCTTCGGTATGCCTCGTACAGTTTCATGTGATTGAAGGAAACTTAACCACCGGTGCAGGATTGGTGGCTCACGTACCGTAAATACCAACCTCCACAAGAGTACCGCCATGTCGGTGGGTAAAATTCTCTGTCCGGTGGGCATATCCAAGCCAAATCGGAACGTAAATCGATACAAATCCTTAAACAAATCACCGTTCTCGGACACTTCTACAGCTAATTCGGGTAATCGTGCTTGGACACCCTTGATAGAATCGCAGCGCAATCGTTTCATGCCAATGACGAATTCCTTCCGCGTGAATCGGCACATCTGCTCCGCATTCAGCTGCCACGCAAACAGCAGCACGCGGAATTCGTCCGGTGACAGAACGAGGTCTTTGCATAGCTGCTCAACTCCCTCCGCCAGTATCGTGTCTGTGTCGTTGTCATCTTTGTACAGGTCGAAGAGGTTGTGTAGCTTGGTATCGGACGACGGTTTGCTGTCGGTGGATCCCATGGGTCGCTTCTGATACGGTGCGTACAATCTGCTCAGAGCGTTGTGGTTGTGTTCGATTAGAGCCGCTGGGGCGGATAGCTGATTGCCGTTGCTGATCAAACAAGTCTCGATTGTAGAATTCGCGTTACCAATTACGTTGACGACACTATTGTTTCAACAGAAAATAGCATTGTACAAACCAAATATGAGGAAATATTAAATGTATATTTTATATATTAATATACTAGTCGGTCTAGAGCAGATCAAGATGCAAACTAAAAGAAAACAAACAAGAATACAACATATATACATACCTAAGTGGGTGTCCAGTTATTGTGGTGGGTGAAACAACACTCGTACAGGTGGAGCTAACGTCAGAAGTGCCAAAAGATGCGCCTCCTGATTGGATATAGTGTTGGTTATCTTGGTAATTGTGATTCGGTGCTGAATATAGTCTAGCGTCGGGCATTTCTATAAAGTAACACCATTTATGTTATTACGTTCTTTCGTATTTAATGATTACATAACAATATATTAAACAAAACCGACATGTCACTATATTTATGTTAATCGCTAATCTATGTACAACGCAACAAAAAACATGTATACTGTTTTAAAAATTATCACTACGGTGTTAAATTATAATATAGAATATCACCCAAATACCGTAACAAGCATTAAGTAGCTAGATGTACATTTCAAGCGCTATGCGCCCATCAATATATATGATAGTATATCAATCACGATTCGTGACAGAGGTATTTTATTTAGTTTTATCTTGTGCTACTGAAGATGGGCGCATAGCGCTTGAAATGTACATCTAGATACTTAATGCTTGTTACGGTATTTGGGTGATATTCTATATTATGTAAACTGTTATAAAAATTTAGTCGGTCATTCTAATAATGGCGAGGAAAAGGATGATGATTGTAATAATGTGTTCTATAAAGCCTTTTTTTATATTATTATTAGAAAACTAATGGTTTCCATTTTTCGTTTATTCAATCAATGGACATTAAAAGTTTACAAGGAACATAAACAATATTGATAGTAATACATTAAAATATGGTACATTAAATTACCTTTTTTGCAGTAATGGGAAGAGTTCTTCTGTTGGGCCGCAGAAGGAGGCTCTTTAAAACAAGTGAGACAATTGCCCATTGGAGGGTTTCGGTCTAAGTATAGGATTTTGTTTGCTTGTTATACAATCTACTATCATTGCCTTTTGTACCAGTTACCTTGATAATCAAAAATAACTGAAACAGGAATCAAATAAAAGTATCTGATCATATACTAACTAAATATTTAAAAGATCAAAAATTAAAATGCAATAGAATATCCGTACCTATTTGAAGGTTGTTATTCGGCGTACAAAATCTAGATTCGTGACTTCTACAGTATATAAAAACATTTCCTAGCTTTAGTTTCATATAAGATGTTCGCGATTCCATTCAATCCGCTCACTATAAGTGTATAATCTGTACGCACATACCTCTAGTAAGAAAATAAATAAATAAAGATGGTTTGGACATTACCTATACATTAGCTAATTTTAGTACACATTTTGGGGAAATTATTATATATTTTAATTAACGTCAGGTCGGGTAATTAACTGTATCATGAACAATAATTCTGTTATGATAAAGGGGATTGTTATGATTTCTTCTTGGGCGATATTAAGACAGCTGATTAATGGGCTTTGACAGTAGGTGAAATCAATTTTTCGACTGTCTTGAAAAAATTCTATCAAAGGTGTTGCATGTTGCCATTTCTTAAATATTAAAAGGAACTACCAACAACTTTATTTCATGAAATATTTAACTTCACAATGAAAAAAAGTTTAAATATTTAATACTATTTACAATTTTATGTTAGTTAGTTAAATAGTCGTCAATTCTAAGGATTGGTTAGATACAGCACGCCACGCCGATCTATCCTGAGCTATTCCTTCATCATCTATAGCTATTCATTTTAACGTCCATCATTAACTGACCCACATAGTCCAATCTAGGTCTACCTACCCCTTGCTTTCCCTCTACTTTACTTATTTCATGTATGTTTAATTAATCACGTAATTCTTATTATATATAGCCAATGTTTATACACATACTATGCTATACAATGTATACTTTTTTTCTTTATAAATTGATTTTAATTTTTGACTGAATAGGCGAATTTATTGTATGGAGAACATGGTTAAATTTCCCACAATGATATGTTTACTTCAATGGAATGTCAATTTAGCGCTAACTTCATAAAGCGTAATTAATCTGTAAAACTGACAATTCTTAAAATGGCGATCGGCGATTACCCTATTGAATATAATCCGAAAATTCATGGTCCATATGATCCAGCCCGTTATTATGGGAAAGGTAACAACATAAATTATTATAAGTTTAGAGTTAATGAAACAATCGCAGCATCATTTTCACTTGATTTTTATAGAATTATGTAACCAATCTGGTTCATGGCGGAGACTAGGATTTACTTTGCATAATTAACAAATGAATTAAATTCTAGCGGACACTCCATTGGCTCAAGTGAAATTGTCTGAACTTGCATCATGGCTTGTTCGCCGAAATAAGTCACCGAGAGCAGCAGTTGGTGCAGTAAGCAGAGGTATTTGCTTTTTATCATTTTATTCAATTCTATTATTATAAAATCATTTACAATAAATTAGGGCTACTTGTAATATAGAATATCACCCAAATACCGTAACAAGTATTAAGTAGCTAGATGTACATTTCAAGCGCTATGCGCCCATCAATATATATGATAGTATATCAATCACGATTCGTGACAGAGGTATTTTATTTAGTTTTAACTTGTGCTACTGAAGATGGGCGCATAGCGCTTGAAATGTACATCTAGCTACTTAATGCTTGTTACGGTTTTTGGGTGATATTCTATATTATAATACAAATTAACAAGTAACAGCAAAAATGTTGGTTTGTGAAATCTAAAATAACCAAAAATAAATAAATAAATAAAATTGTGCTACTGAAGATAGCCCTTGAAATGTACATCTAGCTACTTAATGCTTGTTACGGTATTTGGGTGACATATTTAACACCGTAGTGATAATTTTTTTAATTACTTGTGCTTGATTGATATTTTTAGTACTTATGTACCCTGATGAAGTACCCGGCTCTTACCGATATTCAATAATTTACCCCGAAAGCAGCATTCTAATCACTAATTCTATCTAAAATTAGTTAAAGAGTCCGCAATCCTAAAGATTGGTTGGAAACAGCACGCCATGCCGGTCTATCCTGAGCTAATCCCTTCATCTCCCTATAGCTATTCATCTCAACGTCTTCAACTATCTGACTCACATACTCCAATCTAGGCCTACCTATCCCTCTCTTTCCCTCCACTACCTTCTATGATCAATTGCATAATCCCCCCATGCCTAAGAATATGCCCTACTAATCTGTCTCTCCTACGCTGTAACACTCTCCAAATACTTCTCTTCTCCCCTACTAACTCTAGTACAGCTTCATTTGTTACTTTATCTTCCCAACCAATCCTCATCATCCTCCTATAACACCACATTTCGAATGCTTGTAATCTACGCTTCTCTTCCTTTCCTATAGTCCACGCCTCACACCCGTACAGTGCTACACTCCAAACATATACCTTCAGTAATCTTTTTCTAATACCCAAGTCAATATTTGATCTTAAAATCTGTTCCTTTTCTACGAATGCCTTCCTACCCTGTGCTATCCTACACTTTATATCTACCTTGCTTCGATTATCTTTTGTGATTCTACTGCCTAAATAACAAAAATCTGACACTTCTTCGATTCTATTATCTCCTATTGTGATCCTCATTTTTCTACTGCATTCCTTTTTGTCACACCTCGTCACTTTAGTTTTACCTATATTTATTTTCATGTTAAAATCCCTAGTCAATACTGCCTGCATACCATTCAATACCCTTTCTAAATTCTTTTCGCTTTCTTCCAATATAGCTAGATCTAAAATATTCATTAAAAATCAAAATACATACCGAATGGGCAAATATATTGTATGCGCTTGTTACCGTATTTCCGATATTTTACCGGTAGTAAATTTATTCTTAAAAAAACAATTGGGTGCTGCGGTACCCAACAACAATGAATTGCGGAAACACGAAATTTGATATAAAATCTGATATTTGGTACATTATTGCACCTTTATTCTGTAAATTTAATTAGAAATTTAATCTTGGTGTAGTTTCGTAATTTAAAATTAAATAAGTCGACGATATCGTACCAAATAATTTTAATAAGTTTAATATGATTCTTGCTGAGAAAAGCTATATATGAAATGAAATTAATATTAGCAACGAAAACTAGCTTTTCAATAGATGGTTATGGAAAATGGAGACCCAATTAATAATTGAGATTTCATCAATATTGTAGCATGGTGGCGATGGCAACATAAGTATGTTCAGCCGAAACGAGCAGGCGTCGCATCGTTTTTTCAAATCGTCACTGGTGCTATGGTTTTCTTCTACGTTATTAATTACTCTAAAATTCGTAAGTTCTAGCGTCTTTACCATATTGTCCAATTTTTTTAATATTGCTTTATTTTACAGAGAAGCACAAGAACTATAAATACCATTAAATATTTAAACAAATTATGGAAACCGTAGTAACATATTGTTGGTGGTAGTTATTGTAAAATGCAAGGATTTCAATTTAAATTTCAGTAAACTTATAAACATTTAAACATATTATAAAAAATGTAGCCACAGGTTGTTGATAATAATTATTGTACAAATGAAAGAATTTTCGATTTTAAATTCAATAAACTCTTGGTTGCTATTTTGGTATTTTTTTAATGAACACCATTATATCTATTCATATAATTTTTATTGGGATCAAATTAAATGTTTACCAAATTAAACTCTGAACCCCTAGCACTGTACTCCCAAAAAAATAATGGTTATACCGAATTTAGTAAATGTTCACCGAGTTTAGTAAATATTCACCATATGTATAAAACAAAAACAAAAATACGCGACAATACTGCCAAACACCTCTAACTACAAGTCTTTATAGGTAACTGCAGGCAGGTGTATGGGTATTACGACTGTTATTTTTTGGTCAGCAAAAGAACTAGATTTAGTAATGAATTATTAATTTTAATTTCAGTTCCAATATACGAAATAACATAATTATGATTACATTTTCCCCGTTTTAAAAATATGTAGTCTTACGTTTGGTAAACATTATTTTGCTTACAAATGATAAAAGTGACTAACAAGAAGGCAATATCTGGTTATTGATTTAAAATTAGATATCGTCTAAAATTTAGTGAACATTACTATTTTTGAGAAACAAACAGTTTTTTTACTGGCAAATAACATAATAGAGTAACAAGAAGTAAATATCCTTTAGCGCAGCCTTAAGATTAAACATGGTGTAAAAATTAGTGAACATTTACTATTTTCTGGAAACGAAAGTATTTTTTGTATGCATATTTTCATTAAATTTGGTAAGCAGTTAAACAAGCCATTTTTATTGTACATAGTTTCAATCAATGAAAAATTTTAGGTGCACTAATTTTATATAATCCCCCATGAGTCAATTCTTTAAAACGCAGAGTAAAAATATAAACGAAATTTTAAAAACATTAGACTTAATTGACGGCAAACGTCTCCTGTGGGGAATTTTATGTAATGTAGCGCTTTTTTCTTTAAAAATCTCAACTAAAATTAATGGTTTCTTAATACGATTTCTTTTATTCAAATCAATAATTCATATGTATCAAGAATATTTGAATAATAAATACTTTTTTCGTAGATATAATATCTATTTATACAATTTTAATTTTTTTTAAATCTGCATGTGAACTAATTTGGCTCTAAGCGCAAAAGTATGTATAATAAAGTTTAAATAAACAAACACAACCTTGTATAAATTAGAATTACTACCTTCAGCTTATATTCAATTCCTATATGTTAATTTTCAATGCGAAATTAATGCAATAGGTTGATATTCAGAATAATTTGGCGTTTCAAGAAAGGAATTTAAATTAAAGGGCGTGTTAATTTGTATTTATAAATAAAAAAATCTTAATTAGCAGCCATGTTTATTTGTAAAAAAATATTTTAACACGAATAGCCATTCTGTTATAATTACATTCCAACAAGTATTGCAAGGTGCGAAAGCACCACACCAATAAAACTGATTACCTCACAAACTTTAGTATTCTTGTAACTCAATATAAATAGTTTCTATTGAACATTTCAGCTTTAAACAGAATTAAATCATACAACATTGAGATAATCAGTTCATATTTAATTTACAAGTATCACAACCACAGCGGATTAACAAGTCTATAAAATGCCTTTAAAAAATTGTAAAATATGATTTCATGCCAATGTTACAATAATCGAGCTTCTTATATTGAAATAGTAATTGGACCGTTGGTTTAAAAATGTCAGTCATTCTTTAGAAACGCGAAATACCGAGGCCTTCATTAGCCACGACTCCGAATCGTACTGCTACGGTAACAAAAAACAAACCGCATAGCATAATGGAAGTATGAATTCATAGTAACATTTACAACTTATATTAATGTCAATCTAAAAAGTATGCTAAATTATATATAAATGTATGTAATAATTTGTGTTTTGTGATGTAATTGTGTGTATTAATTTGAATCATTTGTGTCAAATGGTGATTATTCAATAAATTGTAGTTCTGGAATCTTTCACATAGAATTTCTTTACATATGGTAATTTCATAAAAAAAATTAAAAGCACTGCCCAATTCGATTTCATTCTTTCTACAAAATATATGGTTCAATTAACATGATAGTATCGAATGAATTCCGTAAGTGTTCAATAATAACTTCTTACATTCTGCTGTAAAAAATTCTCCTTGCAACTTGTGAGGAGTTATCTGGGCATAGCTGCCAATGCTACGAATTAATAATATACTAAGCTTATTAGTTAAGTATAAAAAACGTATACAATACTGATTTTGGGGTTTCAAATAAGTTAGATATCAAAATAATAATGTTAAATACGTTATTAGAAATATCACTCGCTGGTTAATACTACTAGTTACTACTGCGCTAACGTGTATATATGAAAAAAAAAAAAAAAACCACTCAGGCTAAAATATAGGAAACCACAAAGTGTTAATTTTCGTTAATAAACCATTTTATCCAATAACAAAGGGTTATCGGATTTTATATAGCTCGTAATATCCGTATTATTTGACGCTATGCTTCGAAATCACAATGCAACAAAAAATTTAATTGTTTTCGGGCGAAATGGCGAATTGCGGCTTACGAAGCAAGCAAAGTAGGCCTGAGAAGTAAGGGGGGTTATTACCAGAGAATTAATAAACAGAATCACACTAACACTACACTCTAAAAACCTAAAATTAATGTATAAATAAAGTACAAAATGTCAAATATCAACTTGGTAAGGTATAAAACGTGTTTTATGCAAAGAGCACGTGTTAACTATAAAAATAATTGTAATATGTACAGTACAAACGAGCAACACTGGTAAATTTAATACTAACTGGGATATTTTTGGACAATGTTAATAACATTTTATACTGGTCATCAAATACATTAGATACAGCTATACTAGTTTTAAATAAACATAAATACCTGGTGTAACCTTAAGAACACCCTGTATAATATTAACCATAATAATAGTGCACATAAATGAGTATTTTTAGTTTTCCTTAGGTTCACAGTGAGATTTAGTTCTAACATAAATTAATTATAATAAAGTTTTCATAATAACTAT
This sequence comes from Leptodirus hochenwartii, assembly GCA_947310635.1. Classification (NCBI taxonomy): domain Eukaryota; kingdom Metazoa; phylum Arthropoda; class Insecta; order Coleoptera; family Leiodidae; genus Leptodirus; species Leptodirus hochenwartii. The sequence goes on along the minus strand of OX371180.1, from coordinate 13,093,140 downwards.
AAACTACACAAATCGTTACGTAAATAATTAGTTAGATAATAATAATACGTTATAATAAAATTTCCATTGACCCGCCAATAAAACGGTAGACCTAAACTTACAATTCATTATCGGTAAGAAAGTTAAAAATCGAATTATCTGTTGCATATACTGTTTAAACATAAGCTGTAATATATACTTGAAAAAAACATCACCAATAAATAATACAATTATTGCTTAAAGTAATGTTATTAAATATTACATGAAACAATTTTATTTCTAGGTTTATTGAGTAAAATTAACGTACTGGCATAAAAAGCAGTAAATTACTGGTAGTATAAATGTAATTAAAGTTATCGCTGCGTATATCACAATCAGTTTTTCATTTTAAAACCGATTATTCTTAAGTATTTTTATAATTTCCTTTCTTTTTAAATTTGAGTATTGTGCTCTATATTGTAAGTACTGTGAAATAATATCAAAATAGATTATTATACCGTAAACGACGTACCGATATCTAAAATAGAGAGCGCGTTATTGTGCATTGCTGAATAACATTGTAATGTCGAGTATATTATTATGTCTTGCATGATTCTTGTTTATATACAAAAGAACAATTATAATAATGGTAAGAAGAGTATTTGGGGTAATTGGGAACCTTTCAGAGTATTATAAGTATACGAATATAATCGTTGGTATCAATGAGATTCTGTAGTTTCTGCCATTTGCGTAGAAACCAAATTTAAAGGAAGATCTCGGTAAGATTCTTCTTCACATTCATCCATTTCTGCAGACCCTCCGGGGAGTTGGTTCGTGATTACGGGATATACGCCAGACTGCAAAGGAATTTATCAAGCTTATTTGTTTTTCCTTATATATTTTTATCCATAATAGAAAGTATGGTAGTAAGGATGTCTTTCATTAACGATCTTATTTATTTGCAAGTTAACTTTCACATTTATTTGCAAGTTAACGTTCACATTTTCAGATGATTACAAAATTCTTTAAATAAATCCGAAAAATAAAGGTAAAAATTTCAAAAAATATTAATTTCTTGCGACGCCACGAAGAAAATCCTAGTGCTTTATATTTCACCCCGGCAGGAACCTAAATTTAATTATTTACTACCGTCAATGCAGTTCCACCACACAGCCTTGAAATTGCCAAGCCAGTTCAAAGTACATTTTCACCACCGATAACCCACTACGTCATTATCGGGGGACTTAATCTATAGATTCCAAAGAAACGGCAATTCATAATTCGAAATAATAAATTATAACATATTTGTGCAGTTTTTCATATATTTGAGAATTTTGCTTTGGAGAATTGTTCATACATTCGAGAATTGTTCTCACCTGCATTTGCGTAGGAAGATTGTTGTGGCCTGTACTTAATGCCATTACCAGATGCGGTTGCAGTTGCTTTCGAAGGGCACTTAACATACTGTCTGTATCAGCTTCTGTGTTGTTATTCGATTTCTTTGGAGATATTACTGAAACAATAAATAGAGTATTATTAATAGATATTATTATTATAAAAATAGTAATGAATAAATAGCAATGACTACATTTTAAAATGCACTTGTTTTTGTCAAATAACAAAGTACCATGCAATTTCATAATAATATATTCACTTGGCAACTGCGTTATAAAAGTTGTAACACAGTTGCCAAGTTGACTAAGATTAGTCTCCAAGTCCAAGTAATAAATTTTACTTCATATTTATGAAAAAATTCGTGATATTTTCATTGACTCGCTAATGTTGCAACAAATGAAACATTCAACTACATCCATTTAAATCTGTAAATTTGGTGAAAGCTTATGGGTATATTTGATCAGTTTTACGAACCTCATTACATTTAATTTCAACTAATTTTTTAGATATTAACGATATATTACTCTATATTGGTACAAGAATCGAATCGTGTTAAAAAGTTTAGATTTAAATTTCGTTTACAAATTTACTTTTATTTACTGGTGAGGTTCCTTCACCAGTAAATAGATTGACAATAATCGAAATGTGGACGTTATATTCTATAAAATATGAAGATTTAGAAAATCTAGATTTGCAACAATATCTGCACAAGTATGTATATACTAACATCGCAACTTCTCCCTCTGCTCGATCAGTAAGGGCATCGGTTGCTCCTTATTATGTGCGAGATTGACCAACAGTGGTGGAGGCGGCTGCAACGGTGGATGGGGTACTCCACTGCCACCGCCACTGTGCCGATCAGGATCAGCGTTTGAGGCTCCGCCGCCGCTAGATCCCGAGCTAGATCCAACAGAACCTTTTCCGCTTCCCTTGGGGCGGCGGCGGCGCGTGTGTATGGTGTCGCGTCGCATCGTGTGTGGCCGATCCACACCATGTAATTTGTAGTATAGGCCGCACGCGTTGCACACCATTTCTCCTTTCAAGTTGCGACGCCAAATGGTGGTCGTTTGCGTGCCGCAGTTGGTACATGCTAGATCCACACGTTTACCCGTTAGGCCCGATCCACCCTAAAACAAAATATTTGCAGTTTTGTTTAGAATAAACTGTATGTACTAATACAAAATGTATTTAGAAAAGGCAATCGATAATGTAGATTGGAACATAGTGTTTAAAATTTTAAAAGAAACGGGAATACATTATAAGGATAGGAGAATTATTTTCAATGTTTATAAACATCAAACGGCTTTAGTTAGAATTGAGGCGGATGAAGAGGTATCGAGTATAGGAAAGGGATTCAGGCAGGGATGTACACTTTCGCCATTGTAATTTAACCTGTATATAGAAGATGCAATAATCAAGGTAAAAGAAGAGTATAGTGTAGGTGTGAATTCAGGGAGAGGAAATATATATGTTGAGGTTCGTCGACGATATAGCTATCTTGGAAGAAAGGGAGCAGAATTTAGAATATGTATTAAATGATATGTAGGAAGTAATGACTATGGATTATAACATGAAAATAAATATAGGCAAGACCAAAGTGATGAGGTGTGACAAGAAAGAATGCAGGCGAAAATGGGCATTAGAATAGGAGATGATAGAAGAGAAGAAGTATCAGACTTTTCTTACTTAGGAAGTAAGATCACAAAGGATAACCGAAGTAAGGTAGATATAAAGTGTAGGATAGCACAGGGTAGGAAGGCATTCGTAGAAAAAGGAGCAGATTTTAAGATCCAATATTGACTTGGGTATTAGAAACAGATTACTGAAGGCATATGGGTGGAGTGTAGCATTGTACGGATGTGAAGTGTGGACTATAAGTAAAGAAAATGAACGAAGAATAGAATCATTCGAGATGTGGTGCTATAGGAGGATAATGAGGATTGGTAGGGAAGATAAAGTAACAAATGAAGCCGTACTAGAGTTAGTAGTGGAGAAGAGAAGTATTTGGAAAGTATTACAGCGCAGTAGAGATAGACTATTAGCTCACATTCTTAGGCATGGGGGTATTATGCAATTAGCTATAGAAGGTAGAGTAGATGAAATGAAAGGGATGGGTAAGCCTAGATTGGAATATGTGGGTCAGATAGTGGAGGACGTGTGGGATGAATAGCTATGAAGAGATGAAGGAATTAGCTCAGGATAGATCGGCGTGGCGTGTTGTTTCCAATCAACCTTAGGATTGACAACTATTTACGTTAACTAGTATTTAAAAAAAAAATGCAATGACAAAATATTGTATATGTATAAACTAATATAATTTATTCCAAATCGCTCTAATAAATATATATATATTTTGTTTTCATGTAAAAAAAGTTTCATGTAAACATGTTTCAAAATTTGAAACATTTAAAATTTTAAAAATATATGAAAATGTTAAAAAATATTTTCCTTCCTATTATCATTACTATTAAGTTTAATTTTAATAGTAAGTAAAGTAAATGAATAAAATAATTGTATTGGTAAATAATTAATACTAGGAAACACGTACCTTGGCGTTTTTTACAATTTGCATTGTGCACCACGGACTATTTCCAGTAAAATCTGGCATATAATCAGCATCTATATCCGCAGCCTCTCCTCTGTAAGGACTATCAGCAGTTGTAGTAGAATCGGAGCCGGTGGAAGTAAGAGGACCTGTTGCGGCGCTATTGGAAACTTCCTCAGTCTCCATCTTGGTGGGGAAGCTCTGCTTGCGTCGACCGCCACCGGACTTCGAAGATGTTGTCGCAGATGCGGAGGCACGCCGGGCACTGCCACTACTGCCGCTACCTGATCGGCCCGGCGCGACGCCACCAGGCACATTTGATGGTGCTGAGGTTGGAGTAATGCTCATACCCAATTTGCGGCAAGAGATCAGTTTCCGTAGCAATTGCGATGCTTCTCCATACAATGCTCCACCTGATTATTAGCACAATATAAGCCATTATAGTTATTTACGCTTCATAAGTTTGACTGCCTTCATGTCAGTGGGAATAAAAACAAATTCATGACATATGTCAGTGCTGAGATGGGTGACCGTTGCTTAGACTTAGATGGGAGACCTATCCTCTATACTCGCTACCATTCTTAGTTGGGTTACAATTTACTAAGATTTAGCGGAATAGCGAATTGCTCTATAGTAACAGGCTTCCCACCTTTCCCATATGTTCCTAATATACTCTACAATTGGGATTATATCTTGTTGAGGTAGTTTCCACAAAACAAAAAATATAAATAATCATGTTGACAAAAAAAATTAAAATCTCTTTTTGTATACACTGTCGTATAAAAGCTTATAAACTTATGAAACGTAAAGCAGTGTTATTTTGGCAATGATTAAGAATCACTAAATTATTTTTCACAAAATTTATCCTGGATGAAAATTAAAGCTATGGGTGAATAGGATCAAATTCGTTATACAAATGAATAGGTATGTTGTTTAAAAAGATTTGTTTTGTGCTAAAGCTCCACAAGTTGTTTCAAACAATCACAAACAATCGAGATACAGTGTGATACAGACTACCTATTATTTATTCGAGGAGCATACACAAAACATATTATATATTTTTTTTTTATCATGGAGTGGTCGCAATAAGTTTCACATCGTATAAAATATCGCTCAAATATCGTAATTGGCACTTATTGGCACATAGCAACGTCTCGCTAGGTCAGTGCTTGGATGGTGACCGTAGCTCAGCGCCACCTATCCTCTATACGCGGTACCATTCTTTGTTGGGATAAAATCAACTAAGCTTTAGCGGAATAGTGAACCGCTATAGTAACAGGCTTCCCGTCTTTCCCATATATTCCTAATATTCTCTACAACTACACTTTGTAATTAGGATTATATCCTGTTGAGGTAGTTTCCACAAAACAAAATTAAATAAATTAAATATTTAATTTTTCATTTTAATGGTCGGTTTTTAAAATATGATTCGATTTATTTCGAAACAAGAAATTTTTTATAAAAAGGTTCAAGAATGTGTTTGTTTTATATATATATATATATATAAAACATTAAATATTTAACAAAGAATGGTTAGAAATGTTAAATTCATGATTGGCTAACTGAAGTAAGTATATAGAGCCTACGTTCAATTATGGTAATTAATAATTCGTAGAAAAACATTTTATCAACAGTTGCTACCAATCGTCCCTTAAGTAATGTATATTCATGTTATAAAATTAACATTAAATGTACGTGTCTCACGTTTCACTAAAATTAGTAAATGTAACTGCAGATTTAATTTTGCAATTATACCAATATTTCTTGATTTTGTATATGATACCGAAATCTTAAATCTTCGAGGTCTATTGGCTCTACTGTTGTAGAATTTGAATAATAAAAAACACATTAAATACAAACGCTATAATTTAAAAAAATAGACCTGATTTTTTTTTGCAACGGGGTAAACTTGTATCCAAACCTGTGTGTCCATTATGCGACAATGCCCTCCACAAACTCTCATCGTCCACAGCTCTGCCGCTGCTATCAATGGGTTTGGCAAGTACGGCGAGTGTGGCTGGTGATAGTGTAGGTCCTTTGTTGATGAAATGCGGTGGCGGTGAATTAGAGAGGCCGCTGGTGCGCGGAGACGGCGGCGCACTCGCCGTGGCTGTTGAGTTAGTGTGGTTGTCGTCGTCGTCATCGTCGCGCTGATGTCGCGACATATCCACCTCCAGGCGTTCAGGATCCGAACTGCTGCTACACATCGACGCACCATCGTCCATTAAATAGTCTTGTACCTGTAAAGCACAGTGCGTCATTTACTAGTACCTCGATAGTTTGGATCAAAACTATGGTCAAAACTTTGCCATCGATTTTTAAACAATTTCCTGATACGCTATCGAGCTCAAATTTTGCACACACTCCTTATGGATGATAATGCAATGTGGTGCAATATTCCGTAAAAAAAAAAATTTGCTACATGCAAAAATGCTACTTCAATTTTAATGTAAATTTAGAATTAATGTATTTTACCGTAGTGTTGTAAATAATAACAGAATTGTTGATAGTAAAAGAGTGATTTAGCAAGAATTAGCAGGACTAATATTCTAGAAACTCCCAAAGATTTGATTGATTTCAATAAAAAATCTGGTATTTACGAAATATCTTGTTCTAGTTGTCCTAAAGTCAGTGGCGGCTCTTGACATTTCAATCGAGGGGGGCGCTTTTCTTAAAAAATAACATAATAGTAAGAAATCTTACCTAAAATGGATGCAAATTCTATTTTCAATAAAGAACACTATTCATTTTTATTAAATTATTTCTATTAAATATATTCTTGGAGAATCACGTGGCAAAATCGTACATACGTAACTACACAGAACAATGCAACTGTCTTATCTGGCTATTGTATATCAATTTTCCTGTATACTTGAATTTGGATGAAATTTCAATTTAAGCTTTTTATATTTTGAGAATCATTACAGAATTTTTTTAGATTATTCAAAATTCGTTCACTCCCGAATATACATCTTTTATGTGTCATTTCTTTAACGCTGTAATTATTTATTTCAAATCATCAAATCATTTTCGAACATTGTCCCACAATTTTTAATTTTTGTTCGATAATTAAGGGAGTTTATTTTATTAAGTATAAATTAGCATGTTTTCGTGTGTTATTGATTTAACGACTATTTAAGACTCGTTTAACGACTATTGTGAAATATGATTGGCAGCATTATTCGAATAAAGTGGCCTTTAAATCATTTATCGATTGTTCACCAGAGGTTAATATCGGTGTAGAATATTGCACCAATAGCATTCAAAATTCATAAGCATTTAGCTTGTGAATGGAATCATTTTAATTAAATATAATATTGAAAGTAACTGTATATAATATTAATACGTACTTGAATAACTCTTTCGTTGTCTTTATCGTAGTCCATATCATCAGCCTCATAGTCATCATTGTAATCTTCGTCTTCCTCGTCACTGTCGTGGGTTTTAATGAAGGTTAATTCAGGAATACATGTAACATTTTCCGGTTGTCTGCGCGATAGGTCAGCAGGCTCGAGTAAATCGTTGTCCTCCTCGTGCTCAGCGTTTGTTGGAAGAACCGGTGTGAGAATTGAAGCTGCATTTCGCCTGCACGTTAACGCAAATACGCATAGGAAGAATCATTGACGAACAATGAAATATATTGACAATTTAAATTAATTTCAAAATGTAAGATACATTTTCGTTCTACTTTTAAAATGAACGACCGTCTTTGAAGTGCTTTTTTTTATGAAAAGTACATTTCACAATATTAAATTATTCTGTTATAATGATTAATTAAATTAACCTAGGAACTGTTAAATATTATCAGGGTTGTATTGAAAAATGTATTATGAATCTATTATTTGTTCACATAGAACAATATTATACACACGGAATTTCACCTATATTTTTACATCCTTTAACGCAGTTCTAAAACAATTCCATTATCATAGAATATTGCACCATTTTTAAAGCTTATCAGTTGTCTTGAACTCCAGATTTTTAAGAAATATTAGTAACATTTAAGATAAATTTTAAAAAGAGGAAATGGAGGTAACTGATTCAATATTTTTCATATCATTTTTTTACTTGTAAATTTATCCAATATTAATTTGATTTAGGAATCCGATGATAACTTGATTTAGTTTAACCATATTTTTCCTTAGAATATTACAGATATTTAAAAAATTCTAATATAAAAAATTTAGAATTCATCAGAATTTTTCAAGATTTTATTTTAAAAACATTTATTTAGCTGTGGGTTACTATTTTTGCAATATTGTATTCTAGGTATCATAAATTGTCTATCTTGCTATATTTTTGTATATATCCAAAATTACGTCGAAATCACCGATATTTATTATATGGGGCAGTAACCCTATATACAACATTAATTGTTAGATTTATTAGCATAAAATATTAAAAATATCGCAACATACATCATCAATTGTAAAGCTGAAGCTGCAGAGTTAGTATCCATAGAAATTGCACAGCTTTGTGCTGCTTCATTCGGGCTCTGCGATCGATTTGGATTCCAATTCTGACTCTGGTTGTGGTGAATAGACGGAGACGATGACGGTGATTTGGACTTTAATGAACTCGTGCGTCTAAGAGTGGTGTTTAAAGCAAGTGGAGTATCTTGATAACTGTTGTTCTGCTGTGCATAATCTGTGAATAAATTTAAAACTTGCGTAAAAATTTAAAATCGAATAGTTTCTAGAAACTAGAGTCTACATTATTATCAACGAGTAGTAGGATTTGAGAGCAATGGTTGTAAAGTATTACAGAATTTAAGTTCGTTACTTAATACATGTTATGATAATATCAAACTATGCATTTTTTTGTGTACAAGTAAATGATACCCATTGTTCAGCAGGACATGTACTTTTAAATTTTAATTTCGGACAATACACAAAATTCTTGAAGCGGAAAGAAATTTTCCACAGTGGAAATCTACTTCCATGATGGATAGTGAACACACTGGGCCATTGATTAACAGGCAACGTCATTAAACGCTATGCCAACAGAGAACTTCAAATATATTATGTTCAAATATCAATTTTATTTACATCAAAGGCAACAATGTATATGAATGTCAACCTGTCAACTTGTTCATTTTCCTATAGCTATTCACCCTAACGTCCTCCACTATCTGACCCACATACTCTACTCTAGGTCTACCTACCCCTTTCATACCCTCTACTCAACCTCCTATAACTAAATGCATAATACGACCATAATTAAAAATATTACCTACTAGACTATCTTTCCTACACTGTATTATCTCCCAAGTATATCTCTTTCTTGAACAAATTTTAACATATTAGTTACCCATCGAATATTCATTATATAATATCACATTAACAATGCCGAAGAAAATAGGAGCTAATTTGTGTGAGAACTATAGGACCATTAGCCTACTATCACATGCATCGAAGATATTGTTAAAGATTATTTATAGGAGATTAGAAAATAAAGTAGAGGAAAGGCTAGGAGAAGATCAGTTTGGTTTTAGGAAAAACAGAGGGACGAGAGAGGCGATTCTAGCACTAAGAACGGTAGTAGAAAAAAGAAAGAGGGTAGGAAAGGTAACTTGCATAGCTTTTGTAGACTTAGAAAAGGCATTTGATAATGTAGATTGGGACATAATGTTTAGAATTTTAAAAGAAACGGGTATAGATTATAAGGATAGGAGAATAATTTTTAATTTATATAAACACCAAACTGCCTTAGTTAGAATTGAGGGGGAAGAAGAGGTAGCAAAAATAAGGAAGGGAGTTCGGCAGGGATGTACACTCTCACCGTTATTATTTAATCTATATATAGAAGATGCAATAAACAAAGTAAAAGAAGAGTATAGTGTAGGTGTGAATGTACAGGGAGAGAAAATATATATGCTGAGATTCGCCGACGATATAGCTATATTGGAAGAAAGCGAAAAGAATTTAGAAAGGGTATTGAATGGTATGCAGGCAGTATTGACTAGGGATTTTAACATGAAAATAAATATAGGTAAAACTAAAGTGATGAGGTGTGACAAAAAGGAATGCAGTAGAAAAATGAGGATCTCAATAGGAGATAATAGAATCGAAGAAGTGTCAGATTTTTGTTATTTAGGCAGTAGAATCACAAAAGATAATCGAAGCAAGGTAGATATAAAGTGTAGGATAGCACAGGGTAGGAAGGCATTCGTAGAAAAAGAACAGATTTTAAGATCAAATATTGACTTGGGTATTAGAAAAAGATTACTGAAGGTATATGTTTGGAGTGTAGCACTGTACGGGTGTGAGGCGTGGACTATAGGAAAGGAAGAGAAGCGTAGATTAGAAGCACTTGAAATGTGGTGTTATAGGAGGATGATGAGGATTGGTTAGGAAGATAAAGTAACAAATGAAGCTGTACTAGAGTTAGTAGGGGAGAAGAGAAGTATCTGGAGAGTGTTACAGCGTAGGAGAGACAGATTAGTAGGGCATATCCTTAGACATGGGGGGATTATGCAATTGATCATAGAAGGTAGAGTGGAGGGAAAGAGAGGGGTAGGTAGGCCTAGATTGGAGTATGTGAGTCAGATAGTTGAAGACGTTGAGATGAATAGCTATAGGGAGATGAAGGGATTAGCTCAGGATAGATCGGCATGGCGTGCTGTTTCCAACCAATCTTTAGGATTGCGGACTCTTTAACTAACTAATATCACATATCAAAAGCTTCTATCCTAAGATAGACATTTTTTCATATTATCTACAACTTACATTACAACCATACAATACTACGTTTCTACATATTTTCTTATTAGCATTTTTCGAATTCAAATATTTCATTCCAGCTTCTCTAGTTTTGTTGTATTTTTATACTATTAATAAAATATATGTTGAAAAATGAAAAAGTAAACGATATCCACACAATGTATTAAATTATCAATTTGATTATTGCAATACAAGTATTGGTAGTTCCTCGGATATTGAGACTAATATCAATACAAATCGCTATAGATAGGGATACTTGTATTCCTAAATGTTAGGATAGGAAAAACACGCGTAAATATAGGGTTTTTTGTGCTTTTGTGTTTTATTTTTGTGTTAGTTAAATTTAAACTCATATTTTTGGAAATTTCTTTTTTTATTATTTTGTTGCAATTGATACTATTTCGCATAGGCAACGTCAAGAAGATCAGCTTAGGTCATGAGTCAAGTCAATGGGTGTGTAAATGGGAGAAATTGATATAACGGTCTCTTACCAAGATTAGTCTGAAATTTGTGTATAATTATATATTTTTTCAAATTGCGCGCCTCATTATTAGTGCTTATCTATCATTATTATTAAACTAATAATACAATTTCTTATTTTATTCACAACAATAGCAAAAACTCCGCCAGATGCTCATAATTCGGTCTGAAGGCCTAGGAGTCATATAGGTCGGTATTATACAAAATCTTCAATAACTAGAGGGGCCAGAAGAGCTTATTAAGAAATCTAAAATAACACCAGGGGAGAAAGAAGGTGGTAGAAACTAAATGGTAACCTACTCGTATCTGATGTTGTGTTAGTCAGATTTGGTTCCCTTTTCACTTCTAATGGGAAACTATCATTTGATTTTAAATTCGATGTAGGGCACTCATCCTTATCCGGATCATCCTTGATCATATCCGATTTTATGTCTATTAATGCAGTTTCCATGTCGGCGCAGTCATCTGGTATTGGAGATGGTGTTAATGATTCAATTGGTTCTTCTTTGATCTGTAATTCAGGTTCCATTTTATTAACATGACGATGTTCATATATCGAGTTTGGTCTAGACGAGGATTCTAACAGGGCATCCAACATGGTTAACGATCGTTCCTTTTGTTCCTGAAAGATAAAATTAAATTAAATGTTTATAACAGATTTACTCAAGAGGGATATTGGAAAAATACTATATATTGATAATGTGAAATGAAATACACGAATATATCGAGAATCGTTGGAGGTACATTCATGAAATTTATAATAATTGTACTAATTTATATAACTAGTAAAATTTTATAAAAAACCCTTATACTTTGGCATTAGCATAACAAAACAACATTGAAAGCATATAAAATTCTATTTAAGACTAATACAAAATACGAGGATTAAGGATATTAAGGATATTAAGGATATTTCTCGTATTAAGGATATTTCAACTTAAATTTTTATAATTTAAAGTTACGGAATATTAATTGTAATTATTTTGTATAATTGTATTTATATCATTCAAAAGTTATATTTAAGCAGAGAAAAATAATAGCTTTCCATTTAAAATACGAGTTGAAATGCACACATACAAAATATCACACTCTGTATAGATGAAAATGTTTTTATAACATAGAGCCCATGCAGAGCTATAAACTAGTGCTGTGAAAATTCGTATATTTTTTATTAATCGAGTCAGATTAAAAATTAATCGATCCTTCGAATAATCGATTAATCGCGCTGGATCGAAAAATCGAGTTGAGATCGAAAGATCGAGTTGGGATTGAAAGATCGAGTTGGGATCGGCTAATCAAACTGGGGTCGAAAGATCGAGCTGGTTCGAATAATAAGGAAAAAGATCGCGATTCTATAAGTAAAATTAATCGATTTTTGCTGCCAGCACCCTGCCCCACCTTATGTTAAAAATGTCTACATGTCACGCGCCCATAGTAACTTGTATAAAAATTATAAGATTTCACTTGTAATTTTTTAGATAGATTGCAATGAATTAGAATATTATGTCGGTTCTGAATTTTAATTTTGTAGACAATTGACACGTATTTGTAGTTGTAGAATCCGTTTTGAGGCATTGTACCATAGATTTCTGAGGTATAAAGCTACCCTTCCATTTTTCTACTCATGACACGTATTTGTTTCTATTTAAAATATATATATCATAAATTGTATAATTAGTGGAATATTAAAACAATAATGTATAGGCCGCATAAACGAAATTCATTTGATAATCAACAGGTATTACCAAATTAGTTTTGAAGATAAGAATGGAAAACAAATATTGATAAGATATCTGAATCAGATATGACGAGGAAATTTTAATCAGACATTTTGAGTAACGGAAATACTAATGTGTAGTAATTTTAGCCAGTTTAGTATAGTATTTACAGTATAATGGGTTTCAAAAGAATATCTCCAGATAACTATGTAAGTAAACACATTAATAGAAGGAAAAAATTAGAGGAATAATAAGGTCTGGTCAAAAATAGATATTTTAAAATGTACGATTCTAAGTCTTCTGTGTAACTTAACAATAGGACAACGTCAAGCGGGTGTTCAAGCGTGAAAGATTCTCGAATAAATAATTATATAATACAGATATTTTGCTTTTCAGTCGTATGAAATAAATCGAGTTTAATAGATTTCGATTGAAAACTACATACTCGTTTTTGTCAAAAATTATAAGACTACATCTCACACTAAATGTGGTTACGGATTATGACTTGCGCGTTGGGAAAAATTTTATTACATCAATGTATTATAAATTTATTGCAAAAATTTTGATTATTTTTAACGCGAAAATTATTCAATTGTTTGGTTTTATCACTTTTAATGTAGACACTATCATTTAAAACGACGTTTTAAAAATTACTACTTGTATGGCCGAAGCAGATTGTCATAATTTGAAACTATGATCATAGTTCATAAACTACAACCAATCGTTAGAACAACGGCAAAAAGAATGTGCTAATTAAATTTTAAATGAACTAATGTTGCGATAAAAGCAAAAATAATAGCTGAAACCGGTGGCAATGCCTAAGCCAAAAAACTTTTATATAAAAAAAATTTATGTTGCAATTGTCATTTGCGACTATGGTAATTGATAATACTAGCTGCGCATTTATTGAACAGGTAAAATTTTGAGCGAGTTATTTCCAAATAACTGGAGGAATTTAACAAAACCACAATACAAAAAAATATATATATAACGTTTTTTTATCAATCCAAACTCTACCGATACGCAGAGTAAACTAGAAGAATGTGAATAGTCAACAGTTTGTATTGCGAAATATTGGTTGGTGTTTGGTTTTTCTAAAACGTATCCAATGATCCATATGCACCAACAATATAAATATTTTTAAAAATTATCACTACGGTGTTAAATAATAGTATAGAATATCACCCAAATATAGCGATGTGTAGTTTACTCGCGAACCGTTCACTCTGAACGGTTCAATCAAATGACGGGTGTACTGTGCCGATGTTTTGCAACGACCTATAGGTCACTATGACCTAGTTCGTGAACTATGAACTACATGGTGCACGGTGTACGTATTGATGTACTTGTACTAGGTCCTGAACCCGTCGTGTACTAAACCGTTCATGAATCACAACGGCTCGTAAACGATGCAGTATAGTATACATTACATATACAGTGCTAATAGCAGTACTAACATTTATGTGATAAAGTGTGTTGGTGAACGGAACGAAATTATATTTCCTTATATATATGTTTTGTATAAATTATAAACATTGTTGTTTTTTCTCCTCATTCTTAATTCAAAATAAGTGTTGTAATATTTCAATTTATTAATTTTTACTATTTAATATTTTTATATTGAGAAAAAGGTGATTATTTTCAGTATGTGCATGTATTTCATATAGGTCGTGAACTAGTTCATTTTTTAAAGATGTAGTAGTTCACGACCTATAGTTCGTGAACGGTACATTGAAATGAACTACGAACTAGGTCCTCAAAGTAACCTATAGTCTGCCATCACTACCCAAATACCGTAATTCCAAGCATTAAGTAGCTAGATGCGCATTTCGAAGGCTATGCCCCCATCTCCAGTAGCACAAGATAAAAGCTAAATAAATAAATAAAAATTGTATAGCAATCACGATTCGTGACATAGGTATTTTATTTCGTTTTTATCTTGTGCTACTGACGATGGGGGCATAGACTTCGAAATGCGCATCTAGCTACGTAGTGCTTTGAGTTACGGTATTTGGGTGATATTCTATACTAATATAAATAATAATTAAAACAACTATAATATATTCGTTTATGGTTATGATAGGCAGAATTTCGTTAATGTTAGTATCTTGCACCCTGGCATGGTCCTATTTAAGTGTCTCACAAATCTAAATTTACCGATCTTCTGTAGCACCAATTATTTTAATATCATACTTTATATAGGTTATCATAAACATTTTGCTTATGCTAATATTAGCATTTGTGTCGTCCGATGTGAGCAGTGAAACGGAAATCTTCGACTCGGAAGCTCTTTGTAAGGTACAGCGCAGTCCAGACAGCGTAACTACATACGTTGATTGCAGTCACCGTTCGTTACAACACATTATCGGCAATTGGCCTGAGCACGGGTCTATTTTACAAGCAAATTTCAGTTACAATGCAATCACTAGGCTCGGTCCGATACCACCCACCAGCGCAAATTCTATATTATTGTTCTTTCGGAATTGTAGCATCGTAGAATTAGAATCTGCCTTGTTCCTTAATGGCATTCATGTTAGGCATTTGGATTTGAGCTATAATAATCTCAAAGGTTGGTAAAATTACCTGCGTGATTTTATCGAAGATGTAATCTTTTATTATTTTACGAAATTACAGCTGATCAGCTTCACGGCGATGTGTTTAGAGGGCCAGTTAATAATTCGAAGGAAGAACCAATTGATCTGGAAAATTTGAATCTAGCCTATAATGATATCCATAGCTTGTCCAAGAATTTATTCGAACATGTTCCGAATTTGAAACAACTTAATATGGAAGGAAATCGTCTAACGATTTTAGATCAAGTCACTTGCCTTTCCTTCTCATACGCTACAAATCTTGAAGTAATTCAGATTTATGATATAGGACGGAAAATATCAAATTTAATTAATATTTTCATGGACATAATCCTCTATTATTATTAACTATCATCAAACAATAATATTCGTTAGTCTAAAACGTTCCTTCTGTACTACCATCTGCATTAGCTGGAACATCTTCCAAATACTATGCTTCTCCTCTATTAACTCTAACATTTGTCAACCAACCAATACTCATTATCCTCCTATAGCACTACATTTCAAATACTTCTATTCAACACGTCTCTTCCTTTCGTATAGTCCACGCCTCGCAGCCGTACACTTAACACATATGCCTTTTAATCATTGAACTTTAAAATTTACTCCTTCTTTAGAAACGTCATTTTACCTTATACTATGCTACATTATATATATAGTTTATTTTTATAACGTTATGAACATAAGGATAGTGTACTAATTTTGGGAACTTCTCGTTGTTGTAAAATGTTCTCGTACTTCTTAAATGATATAATTTGTGAAGAGATGAGAATAACTGAACTTCTCGAGTAAAATCATTACAATATAAAAGTACGTGTATAATTTCTTGATCAAAATTATAATAGAAAATAATAAGGCACTATTGATGTGCGAATTCGATGGGCAACATTTAGAGAACCACGTTTGATAGTTATCTGCACAAATAAAAGGAAATATAATCTATATATTTGACAAATATCTTTCGTAAAATGTGCCTATAATTAATACATAACTATAAAAAATAGTATAAGTTTACATTGCGGTGTCAAATATTTTAGGAACTAAGCTTGGCCAGAAATCGCTTAACTGAAATTCCTTTGGATGCATTAAAATCTTTAAAGAAATTGACAAAACTTGACATATCCTACAATGAATTGGACTTCGTACCAACCAGTCTAAGATCCGTGGCAGAGACTTTAGAATATTTGGACATCGATGGAAATCCAATTCTTGAAGTGACGGATGAAACATTTATCGGTAAATATGTGTAACACTTTAAGTTCGTTACAAAGAGTTATAGGAACATTATTTTACTTTGCAATTAATTTGTAGGAATGGTCAACCTAATGTATTTATCTGCCAGATATCTGACCGACTTAAGAGTAATAAAAACGAATACATTCAATCCAACAACTATATTAAAAACAATAGATTTCTCGGGTAGTAAAAATATTGTCGAAATGGATGATCAAGCATTTGGAAACATTGAAAGTTTATTCGAAGTACGTAAGTTTATAAAAAGTGGTCTTAGTTTTTTACTTCTTAGTTAAATTTGAAGTTTTATATATTTGCAAAAAAGTTCTTTATCGATTACATTTGTGCCACAGCTATTTTAAAATGTAAAAACAGGACGGGGTAATATTTTGGAAAAAAAAAATTGGCAAGTTTTGGCAAATCTGTCAAGTGTTAATGGAAGAGATTGATAAAACGGGCCCGCGCCTATGATCTTATTTAAATGTGTTCATTTATATTTGATCAGATCGTATTTGATCCACAATAGAATAGTTCTAGTAAGTTGTTGGTAATACATTTTGGCTGCGAATAGCCAAACAAAAATTACTGGATTTTTAGGAAAATTTTCAAGTATATCTATAAACACTACAATAAAAAAACAAAATCTGATAAAGTGATATGCTCAATTGTAAATTGAGGAGTTACATCATTTGTAATGCAATCCAATGATTCATCTTATTCATGGGACGAAAAGTTAAGCGATATAATCGCCACGAAGCACAACGTTCAATTGGTATAAAAGAGCATAAAAGAATATATAATCCATATTTTCGAAAAACACAATCCGTACTCAAAATAAACATCATTAGATATAACACGCACTGAGCATAAAGATATTCAATATAATTGTTTAATATTCTTTAAGGTTGGCTGAATAAACGCTGTTTGTAGGATCAACTTTATTTATACTCAATGATATAGTTATGTTCATATCCAATTCAGGGGATGCTGAATAATGTACTGGAGAAGATACCGATTGGCGATTATTTACCCAATGCTCTTAATATCGAATGAAAGTTATGCTTATTGGCGATTATAACGTATGACTTTATATCTAGTGAGGCACTCCATTCCGACACATATAGTCAGACAAAGTAGATTACATAGTCTGTATACATTATTAAGGTATATTTCGTAGGCGGTTGATTAAGAGGGGTATGGCCATGTAAGGATTATTTGGTAACTATATTCTAAGTAATACTCGTAATCCACCGTGATGTCCGCTTAACAGATGTAACCATAATGATCATCGTGTGTACCCATTCTGTATAAAAATAAATTGCTTTTTATACCTGCGATGCGATGCGATACAAATTACTATTTGTTAAAATCATTCGCTATCACAATGTCGAAAGGCGAAACCACATAAATGAAGTATATTAGGAAGTATAATTGATCTTATACTCTCATAAGATGCCTCATATTTACATATAGATATAGATGTTGTTATGAAAAGTACACTTTTCATACATAAAAACTACTAGGCAATACCGAATTTAAAAACGAAAGGTTTTATTTTAATTTTACAGGAGGTGTTTATTTTTTTATTTTTTTTTATTTTACAGGAGTTTTATTTTTATTTTACATTATTGTAAGAACAGGAGATATGCAATTTATATAATAAAATTTTAGAGAATTTTTAAAACATCTCAAAATATTACAATATAATACATGTCATGCTGTTACAATTAATATATTGATACATAATCAATAGGACTGACGTTTTTAAATCGCACAAAAATATTTTCTAATTTGCGTTTCTAATACGAGCTATTAACGAACCTAAATGAGTTCGTTTATAGCGATTTGAGTTCGCATATAGCCTAGTGCAATTTAGTGTTTCAAAGTTGGTAGCTCTGCTTGCCAGTTGTCAAACGTCAAACTACAATAGAAAGCAACAAATAGTTTGATTTTAATTTTGTCCCTGAAATGTACAATTGTATGTTAAACTACAAAAGAAAGCAACAAATACGTTAATTTAAATTTATTTGACAATTTATTTCAAATGTTCCAAATGTGCCAATAGTTACTACCAACAGACAAAAATTCCCTAAATTTTGAAATTTCGATTTTTTATTTAAAAGGGGCATAAAAGACGCAAATTAGAAAAAATAGTATAAAAAAACTCATTTCATTAGTCATTTATAACACTCGTTTTCTAAACTTGAACTCGTGCAATAAAACCTGCCTTATGAAACTCGTTCTTTAATATACTAATTTTCTAATTTGCGTTTCTAATAGAGCTATTAACGAACCCAAATGAGTTCGTTTATAGCGAATTTGAGTTCTCTTATAGCATAGTGCAATTTACTGTCTCAAAGTTAGTAGCTCTGCTTGTCGGTATGAAACGTCAAACTACAAAAGAAAGCAACAAATACTTTAATTTAAATTTTGTCCCTGTTGTCCCTGTGATGTACAATTGTACGTCAAACTACAAAAGAAAGCAACAAATAGTTTTATTTTAATTTATTTGACAATTTATTTCAATTGTTTCAAATGTGTCAATAGCTACTACCAACAGTCAAAAAATTCCCTAAATTTTGAAATTTCGATTCGATTTTATTTAAAAAAGGCATAAAAGACGCAAATTAGAAAAAATATATAAAAAACCCATTTCATAATTCATTTATAACACTCGTTAAATTAAACTTGAACTCGTTCAATAAAACCTGCCTTATGAAATTCGTTCTTTAACATACTATTATATTTAAATAAGAAATAGGCATGCTTTTACCAGATTTTTGAAAAATTTCAAATTCATTCAATTTGCATCTAATTTTTATTGGTACTATATTGATTGACCTATTTTGATCTGTCTTAACGCCTAATATTCGAAAAGCTTGCAAAAATATAATCAATAAATTGCACCTACTTGAATAAAATTAATTAATAAAATATAAAATTGAAGCAATTTTACAAATAGAAATTTGTAAATATATGGCACTTTAAATTTAGTTAACATATAAAATCCTATAAAGCCTAATAATATATTTTTTAGCTATACTACATTATATTTGTATACGCAAATATCGCAGTTAGTTAAAGTTAAATAAATAATAGATTTATTTAAAGCTTAAAAATGGTTATATCAGAAGTTCTAACAGACCGACCGAATTTCACGATACTTTCGGCAATAGAAGTCTCTTCATATTTGCATTTGCAAATAAGTGCCAAAGTATACCTTCTATCGTTACTTTAGATTTACTAAAAGTAGTACTTTAGTTTACTAGTTTACTAGTTTATATCAAAAACTAACTATCATACTGAGTAATTTGTCACAACATGACCAATGTGTTGGTACATACATATTGCTACAGCTACAGCATTGAGATTTGCGATTAAAACATTTAATGGAAAAAAAAATAGTTAAACAATAATCTGCAATTTAGTTATTTTCGGCAGTGGGTTTTTAAAATCATTTTAATATAAAAGAATATTCGACTAAAATAAAAACGTAGTGCAGTTCTGAAATTCTGAGTTCCGATTAATTTAGAAATAGCTGGATGAAAACCAAAATATGTGCTGTTTTTGTATTCAAACACATATTAGCATATAATTTTGTATATTAGTACAATGCTTATAAAAATTTAATATACGTACCTCTTTTAAGATGATTTCAAAAACATAAATAAATAAATAAATAAGAAATATATAAAATAAGAGTTAAACGTTGTACACTGCTCTGTAGCCGAATAAACACTCCTGCATATACTAATATAGATAACAATGTGATTTTTTAAAATTTAAATATAAAGCGTAGAGATCTATATGTATTCTAAAAATATTTGAAATTATTACGGGTTCTTCTGCTTTCACAAATTCACTAAACACACATTAACTTTTTAATTTTAATCGCAATATTTAAAGTTACGCTGAACTGAGACTTTCTTATTTCGCCAATAAAATATAGATCTTAGTGACGGTTATGTTAACGAAGAAATCATTTTATAGAGATTCTTGGATATAGCATAAATCTATAAATATTTAAAAAGTAATTGCAAATATAAATTGTTTTCTTAAATGGTATATCTTATATATTATTACTCTATCTTTGCAAAATTTTATTACCTTTCTAACAATATATGGTTTACTGTAGGTAAAATGCTAAGAGCTGAAATCTTCGGTTACAACGCAAATGAAAAAAATGAATTAAAAACTTTCGATTTTATTATAACTATTCGATTGTAACTAGCAGTTTAGCATAGCAATGTAGCAGTGGTATGAATTCTGTCGTAAATCTTTGGCGAATAAAATTAATACAGTAAATTCATTGGGGACATAACGATAATTTTTAAACATTATTTAGATTTTTACCTATAATTACAGTTCCCCTTATTAGATTTACAAAAAGTCTAAAATAGTATATTAAAGAACGAATTTCATAAGGCAGGTTTTATTGCACGAGTTCAAGTTTAATGTAACGAGTGTTATAAATGACTTATTAAATGAGTTTTTTATACTATTTTTTTCTAATTTGCGTCTTTTATGCCCGTTTTAAATAAAAAAAACGAAATTTCAAAATTTAGTAAATTTTTTGACTGTTGGTAGTAAATATTGGCACATTTGGAACATTTGAAATAAATTGTCAAATAAATTTAAATTAACCTATTTGTTGCTTTCTTTTGTAGTTTGACGTACAATTGTACATTTCAGGGACAAAATTAAAATCAAACTATTTGTTGCTTTCTATAGTAGTTTGACGTACAATTGTACATCACAGGGACAACAGGGACACAATTTAAATTAAACTATTTGTTGCTTTCTTTTGTAGTTTGACGTTTGATACCGACAAGCAGAGCTACCAACTTTAAAACAGTAAATTGCACTATGCTATAAGAGAACTCAAAGTAGATATAAAAGAACTCATTTAGGTTCGTTAACAGCTCTATTAGAAACGCAAATTAGAAAATAGTATATTAAAGAACGAATTTCATAAGGCAGGTTTTATTGCACGAGTTCAAGTTTAGAAAACAAAGTGCGTAGCATTAAGTTTTCTAAAGAACGAGTGTTATAAATGACTTATGAAATGAGTTTTTTATACTATTTTTTCTAATTTGCGTCTTTTATGCCCCTTTTAAATAAAAAATCGAAATTTCAAAATTTACGGAATTTTTTGACTGTTGGTAGTAACTATTGGCACATTTGGAACATTTGAAATAAATTGTCAAATAAATTTAAATTAACCTATTTGTTGCTTTCTTTTATAGTTTGACGTACAATTGTACATTTCAGGGACAAAATTAAATCAAACTATTTGTTGCTTTCTATTGTAGTTTGACGTTTGATAACTGGCAAGCAGAGCTACCAACTTTGAAACAGTAAATTGCCCTATGCTATAAGCGAACTCAAATTCGCTATAAACGAACTCATTTAGGTTCGTTATAACAGCTCTATTAGAAACGCGAATTAGAAAAATAAATTTTCAACGCTTACAGTATTATGTAATTTACGATCGTAATAAATGCACAGAATTTCCATGCAAAGATAGATTATAAACATTCATTTTATATATATATATATATATATATATGGTTTAGCGGTTGAGAATCGTAAAGTTGAGGTGAAGCAGATCAACCGTTAAGTTTTTTTTATTTTATTTACTCTGATATTTATTGACCGCCGAATCAATCTGCAAGTTATGGTCATGACACTCAAGATAATGTGACTTAACTTATAATTTGTTTTAGAATAACTGTCATTCATTGTCAAATTGAAAGATCTAATATTCTCATTTTGATATTATCAGAAGTTCCTCATAAATTCATTATTTTATAAACTTAATTCCATAGTTTAATTCCATTTTTTTAATAAACTCAAATAATGTAAAATCTTTACATTTTAACTATAACAAATCACAAATGGTAAAAGACAACAAACTTCTGTAAAAGATTGAGTAATTTATGTAGGATATTCTATAAAAAAATATTCGCAATTATATTGGGAAATTTTATAGCGCTAATACTAACACCCTATATGAACTTATTTCACTTTTAGCCTAACAATTCATATCTTGTTGACGAAATAAGAATGTTTCAATTTATTACAAGTTTGAAGTTTGCAGTTATAGTATCTTTCATAAACGCTTACAGATATCAATTTAGCAGAAAATAATTAATTACAAAAAATATATAAAAGTTAGAAAAATATTATGTTGTATTTAAAATTAAAGTTTCTGTAAATATGGCGAAAATAGATCACCCGGTGTAGTCAAAAATATTTTTAGAACATACTGATCCAAGCTTCACATGATGTGAAGCAAAAATTTTCAACTTCTGTCTATACAGGAGATTCCGCCTGCGGCACTTGTGGTTACGCTGTATAAATTAACAACCGATTTACAGCAATATTATGTTCGATTTTAGTTACACATGAATGATATGAGCATGACTACTCTGCCGGTCGGATTGTTAAACTGGACATTGTTGCACATCTTGGAATTGAACGGCAATGACTTCACATGCGACTGCGATTTATACAAAGTCACTGCAATGCTGCCCGAGTCGATCAAACGGAACAGACAAGGGCCCGAGTGTTACGATCATAAAATATCAGCGCCGAAAGAAATGTTTACACTAATGGAAGACATTTGCTTTGAATCAGTAAGTATACTATCGTGGTAATGGTCATATTGTGTTGAAACTATAGAGATGGTAGGAAATAATGGAGTGATTAAGCCATCATTTCTTTTTGTTTGCAAAAACATTTCATAATCGAGAGCGTGCAGTAATTTAAAAAAAGTTCAGAAATAAAAGATTTTTACAATTCGATTAATTAAAAATATGATTTTTTCACAACAATCATTTTATAACCAAGATTGTGGATTGAATTAAAAAACTAGTTAATAATTTAATGATAAAACAGAGTTTACTACAAAAAAAATAAATTGAATTATAACAATAGTTACGAAAAAGTATACTAAGTAAAGTTGAAAATAGTACGGTATTTTATAAATCAATACATTTTTCGTATAACATATATAAAAATAGTATCGCTGGAATTATACAAAATTAACAATTATTCAATAATGTACTTTTTACTGTAGAAAGAAAATTTGAAAATAAAGAGGAACCAATCTATACTGGATTTGTACAGTCGGTTAATTAATAGTTGATCCAAACGAACAATGTCATATGCAGTGGCGGTTTATTTCGAGGCCGCACGGCCGCGCGCCCCTCCTGAACATTAAACGCATCACCGTAGATATATAATTGTATTGCGATATTTTATCTCGGCATTATTTTTCCTAAAGATAAAGCTTGCGTCGCGCTAGCACTTAACACGGGGTGTGGGGCAGCGAGCAAGTATGCGAGATGGATAGATCTATTGCAAGCAATAGAGTGAGAGCGACCGATGCAATATATCATCTGTTTCTTTGGTTCGCGTATCGCAATATATCGACTAATAATTCGCACACAAACCAGCGGCCTGGGTTGCTATAGCAACGTGACGTCACGCTGCTTCTACAGCTAAGAATATATCGTTTTAAGCTATTCCAGGCCGCTATTCTTTAGCGTCCGAATAGAGAAGCCTATTGTAGTATATACGAAAATTGATATAGAATAGCCAGATAAGACAGTTGAATTTTTCTGTGTAGTTACGTATGTACGATTTTGCCACGTGTTTCTCCAAGAATATATTTAATAGAAAAAACTTAATAAAAATGAATAGTGTTAGTTCTTTATTGAAAATAGAGTTTTGTAGACTTTCTCTTGTGGACAAAGTAAAAATTAAAGAATTAGGTAGGCCATTGCCTGATTTAAATTGATCACAAACTTGTGCAAGGAGTGTTTATATCAATGAAAGATAGAAGAGCGGAATACCACTTTCAAGAAATGATTGAATTTAATCATTTTGCGTCCGTTTTAGGTAAGATTTCTCACTATTATGTTATTTTTTAAGAAATGGGCCCCCCCTCGATTGAAATGTCAAGAGCCGCCACTGGTCATATGATTAATCTCTATTGAAATCAAATAATTGACTCTTTCGATTATTCTATTAATCATTGCCATCCCTAGTTGAAACGTCATTTGCCATAATACAACACATTACGCAATGTTTCATTTCATATAAGATACATCGTATGGGAAAATTCTCATATTCGAGCTACTTTAAGACTTTTTAAAAACAACAGTTTGCATCTCAAAACAGTTCGGTCTTTGCCTTCTGCCAGAAAAAAATAGATAATAGTGATTTTGGATTATAACATAACATTATTTCCTAATTCCTATAATTTTATGTGTATGATGTATACGATATAAAGGATTATTTATGATGCATGATATTTTCGATAGCCTAAGTCATGTCACACACCAATCTTTAGAATGATGCTATTCTTGTACAAAAATAAAAATACGCTATATTAAATGAAAATTTTCGATTCTCGAGATTATTTAATATATAGTCTGGCCTTGTAAATATATATAGTTGAACTGTCATTAAAACATGTAGTAAAGTTTTAATGGTCTCCTCAAATCGTTTATACATTCCGAATCTAAAGAAAATGCTCTTATTAAATTTTGATTTAAATTAAATCACCACAATATTATTCTAAAATAAAACCATGCCATTGATTTAATTTTTAATAACGACTGCCATTCTTCCTCGTGGTATATCATTAACTGTTGCCTATAAAAATATTGGTAGTCGTTATCCAAATGGACATCTAAATTTAATACTACAAATTTTCATCCACCCGAATCCGAAAATATTATTATAGGCTTCACTATAGAATTTGCTAGTGATAATACTGTAAACAAAATGAATGCTAGACAATGCGTGAGTATACAAAAAGATGGTACGCAAGAAGAAACTTTTAAGCAGTGGCGGCTCGTGCCATTTCAATCTGGGAGGGCGCATTTCTTAAATAATAACATAATAGTGAGAAATCTTACCTAAAATGGATGCAAATTCTATTTTCAATAAAGAACACTATTCATTTTTATTAAATTATTTCTATTAAATACATTCTTGGAGAAACACGTGGCAAAATCAAACATACGTACGTACATATCGTACATACACAGAACAAATGATACTGTCTAATCTGGCTATTCTATATCAATTTATATATATATATACTCTCTGTATATATATATACTACTCTCTCTTCTCTCTGAACTTCTCTAAGCCGTTAAAGAAGCGCGACAACCAATATATCGGTCGCCTGCACTCTATGATACACTCATCTCATTGCATATGTACTGTATATATGTATTTAACTGTACTGGCAATGGATAGCCGCTGGGAATCTGTGACATATATTAGATAATGAAGCAAGGTTCGAACCAAAGAAATAGAAGATATACGGCATACGGTCGCTTTCACCGATTGCTTGCAATAGAGTGAGATGAGTGTATATTCATTTAACCTGTACTGGGTGGCGCTGATCATGCAGCGGCACCCAGTACGTTAGTATATCTATAGTTAGTGTAGTTAGTATAGTAGCGTTATATCTATACCATGCGAACGATAGATACAGACAGATACAGCATCGGTCGCTGCTGTCACTTGCAACGGATACCACAACGAACGCCACACCGTGTTGTATTGATTGTTATCGCGGCGCAAGCTTTATCTTTTAGGAAAAATAATGCCGAGATAAAATATCGCAATACAATTATATATCTACGGTGATGCGCTCAATGTTCAGGAGGGGCGCGCGGCCCTGCGGCCTGCATAAGGAACCGCCACTGCTTTTAAGGTCATGATAGCTAAAAACTGTAAGAAGACAATGTTCTGAATGAGTTGTGTATACAGGGTGGAGCACAACCGTACCATACAAAAATTTATTTGCAAACCAAATTTAAAGATTTCTATGTTTATTAGTTTTAACAGAGTATTCTGTAGCGTTAGTAGTGAACCCAGTTTTAGAAAAATACATGATAGGGATTAGGTACGGAAATATTAAGCTAGCGCAGAAGGGAGAGAAAAGAGAAGGTATTCACAATAAAGTACCTACTCATGTAATTCTGCGAAATTAGATTATATTGGACAGAATGCATAAACGAATTAGGAAGTTGGGTAATGAAAGCATTAGTGATAGTGTGGGATAATTGATAAAATAAAAAGAAATAAAAATTATAGTTTCAAAAATTCTTCAGAAAGACAATATTTCAAAATGTTCGGCAGTTTTCTATTTGCGCACTAATCCCATGTCATAAACTACGACCCGGCGCGGCACCCTTAATCCTACTATTCGTTTGCGCACACGTATAGGCGGGTATACGGACGGCTGGCTACAAATTATTTACCATTCATAATATTCTAATAAAAAAAATTAATAATGTGGAACAAAAAGAGAATGTATTTTTCATTGTGTCATTCTTAATAATGGGTCAAATAAAAATAGATTTGCATTGTAGTACACCAATTTCACATATATTTCAATACATTTATTAAAACACGGTAGAAAAAAATATATAAGTCAGTATACAGTAATATAGGTCAGGTCAGGTCAGGCGTTCCGGGTACTATATACTACTTAGTACCTGTGTGCGCAGTTGATGTATCTATTTTCGGTCGGAGTTTTTTGTTGGCGCAAAGATAGAATCTTTTAATCCGGTAATAAAATTTGTGCGGAGTTAAAGACCAGTCAAAATGTTCATATCAATTTTTAGAAATAATCAAAAGACCACTTTAAAAAGATAGTTTATAACAAAATCTTAAATCTCAATCATCGATATATACATAGTTCTAATCACATTTTATTATAGTATAGAATAT
This sequence comes from Leptodirus hochenwartii, assembly GCA_947310635.1. Lineage (NCBI taxonomy): Eukaryota > Metazoa > Arthropoda > Insecta > Coleoptera > Leiodidae > Leptodirus > Leptodirus hochenwartii. The sequence continues at coordinate 13,065,737 of OX371180.1, read as the reverse complement.
CACCCAAATACCGTAACTTCAATAATTAAGTAGCTAGATGCACATTAAGTATTTCAATCACGATTTGTGACAGAGGTTTAGATAGTATTTTAAATAAATAAAATTTTAAAGTGACATATAGTACTTCTAATAGTCTTGCTAAATTTCTAGAAAATTCCAACGATTTGATTGACTTCAATTGATAGCTCATTTCAGATTAAATAGAAAAGATAAAAGTGCTGTAGCCGAGCATATTTTTGACTAACTCAGGTCATCCTAATCAAATTAGTTCATTTAAATTACTTAAAAGTATTTTGAATTATTCCGAGTTAAATGTTTATGAAAGTATATACATGCATAAATCTAAAACAAATTTAATGAATTTAGATTCAGGCCCAATTTCATGTTGTCTATTTAATTTATTTAATAAGTACAATTTTTTAATTTATTTTTGGTTATTTTAGGTTTGACAAACCAATGTTTATTGTTGTTACTTGTTAGTTTTGTTAATTATTAATTTATATTATTTGAAAAGATTTATAGGTCATATTATATGCCATTTTTTGAAATACTTCTATCATTTTGACTTCTTTATTTAATAGTATATCAATCACGATTCGTGACAGAGGTATTTTATTTCGTTTTTATCATGTGCTACTGAAGATGGGGGCATAGCCTTCGAAATGCGCATCTAGCTACTTAATTCTTTAAGTTACAGTATTTGGGCGATATTGTATACTATTGTTTACCACCGTAGTGATAATTTTTAAAACACATTTTATTAGTTTAAAATAAATCTCCATCGGTACTTGGGTTAACAAATGGTTTTTATAAAACCAAAGGCAATGGTTCTTATTGAGTTTACATGGAATTTATTGAGATAAATGTCCCACAGAATCAGTAAAGATTAGATCAAATTGAAAGGATTTGAAAAGTTTTAATTGGTTAATACAAACTAAAATATTTTATTTATTTATCACCAGATTTGTGACCATTAATACTACATTAATAATATATTTTTTTAGCATCGTTTATAGCATGCTAAGCATACCTTATAATATAGTAAGTGTTTCTAGTTATTATAAAAAAAATCATCTCAACACATGAATTATGTGCCCATAAATATTTACCGCTATTGATGTACTAAATTTTCACATTTCAGGATGAGAGACTTTCATTAAGTGAAAGCCCATACAGCAGGCCTCGAATTATGAGGGTAGCGTTCACAACGATGTGTATAGTGTTCGCATTCCTAAGCATAATGGCCATTTGGTTATTTGTTATGAGATACCGAAATTATAAACGGAATCAGAACTATGGCTTCGCCAGCGGCATTACGTATAATCCTATCAATGCACAATTAGTATACTCAAATTTAAACACGTAAATGTTCATTTTGGATGCACGCCATTAAGTCGAAAATCATACGATATAATCGCCACTGTGCATAAAACAACTGAATATAACATCATTCAATCATCATTTTAATCTGTGGTGTCGAAACATGAGTATCATCATCACAAACTCCATGCTGCTCAGTTTATTCTCAATATTGTTTATATTAAGTTACGTTATTTGAATGCAGTTTACACACAGTGTTCAGTAGCGTAATGGCGATTATATCGTTTGACTCGATCAAATAAATAGACGCATCAAAATAGTGTATTTGGAAATGGCGGGTATTATTGTAAATCTAGTCAGGATAAATTATGAACTTAATATTTGAAGTAATTCCAGCTTTTTTACGGATAATTAGCAAATTGTTTTTCAGTTTAAATATGAATAAGTATGTATTCGCTTCGGTAGCTTATCACGTTTTCCAATATTAGTAGATTTGTATTGATTCCTTTGTGGCCGTTATTTATATATTTTTGTTTTAATTTTAATTCATTTTAAGTATACTAATTATAATACTAATATTAATCTTACGGTAATTAAATTGCTTCGTACTCGTACTGATTAAAATTTTAATACGCTTTATAATGAATACATAAAATCTTATCTGTATTTTACATCACAGAAAATATTCCGTTTTTTAAGACTGGGTTTTAATTCCGTATCTCGCTCGCTCATAAACGACTCATTTTTGTGAAATAAATTTGATATGGTAATGAATTTTTGTCTGTTTTCATCCAAAATAGTTCGATAGCAGAAAAGAATAGTAAATTAAAATCGAAGGCTTTCACATAAATTTTGCGAGTTTAAAATGTGTAAGGGCCTTATTACGCTGCCCTATAGTGTAGACTGAGAAATAAGGCTGTAGACTTTTAAAACTGTTTTTACACTGCGCTGTGAAATTGTGCCCAGCGTTTTAAAGTTTATGAAGTGCTGCTTATATGTAGAATAGTAGTTAGCATATTATACTAAAGAAATTCACAACAATTGCTAGAGTAGTGTGCGAATTAATGGAACAGAAGTAAAATGTTTGAAAAAAACGTATTTATTACTTATAAATTTTAGAAATAAGTAATTACATACACATAACTCTTTATTTTAGTATGAAGTGTATCCCCCTTTAGCTTTAATTACTTGTTGAATTCGATTTGGCATAGAATCGACCAATTTCTTGCAATTTTCCAGTAACAGCTCGTCCCGAAACCACACTCCAATGATTTTTTTGTTCTGCAGTCATCAGATTTTGTATTCTGCAGTCCATCTTTCGAAGCCTAGCCTTGCAAATAGCCCACAGATTTTCTATCGGATTTAAATCTGGTGAATTCCCAGGCCAGTCACGGCAAGTAATATTACTTTCCCTAAAATATTTCATCATCTTCTTTGATTTGTGGCACGGAGCTGAATCTTGCTGAAAAATTGCTTCACCATTGGGAACAACTTTTTCCAAATTGCTGACTAGTTTACGTTCCAGTAACTGTTTATATTTGTCACTATTCATCATTCAATTGGCACAACAGCTCCAGATCCCATGTAAGAAAAACAACCCCAGAACAGGGAATCTTCTTCAGGGGATGTTATATCGTGACCGCTGCCTCTGCACTAAAAAGTGTGCCTCATCTGAGAACAACACCTTCCTTAAATCATCTGCAGTCCAACTTGCCTATTTTATAGCCCAAAGAAGCCTTTTCTTCATCATTGGAGCAGTGAGCGATTGTTTTTTCTGAGATCTAACTGCTTTTCTTCCCAATTCCAAGAGCCTTGTCCGTACTGTCGAATCATAGATTTTGACTCCAGAAGTGGCCAAGTCTTGTTGTAAGTCGAAACTTGTTTTCCTAGGATTTATTTTGCTATTCCTGATTTAAAACGCTTCATCTCTTTCAGTTATCTTCCTCTTTCTCCCACATTCTCCTTTCTATTGAACTTCAACTGACCCAGTTTCCCTTTTCTGTTTTAGGATTTTATTTACTGCCCCCAAACTCACACCACACTTTTCTGCAAATTTTCTCTGTGTCATGGAAATATGCTCACTTAATGTCGCAATCTTCTCTCGCTTCCTCGGCGTAATATCCATCATGCAAAACAATACCAAATTACCTCGCTATACATATACCACTAAATATACCTTTTGACAATTGCGAATTCAATAACTTAATTTGAGATTAAGATGAATGGCATCATACGCACGTCAAATGTAAAATTATAATGTTGTGAAATAATAGTAATGTACAAAAACTAAAAATAAATTTGTAGTTCACATTAATTCGCACACGACTGTATATACCAAGCGTAGCCAACAAGTCGCGAAGTGATTTTTGGTCGATCGCGAGTTGGACACAAAAGCATATTATTTCGAATATGGCGCTAGTAAAATGAGACAAAAAACACGATATAAGACGAAGATAAGTGGGCTCAGTATTTTAGCGTTTCTGGCAGATTTTACATCGAAGTTAAGCCATTTGAATTTAAAGTTACAAGGAAAAAAGAAGGCAATAAGTCACATGATTAGTTGCATTAATGCTTATAAAAGTCAGTTCGTATCGTAATGCTTATATTGATTGAAGATCTCCAATGAAAAAAATTGTTTATTTTCCAAATATGAATGACCATTTACAAAAACATCCCAATTTTAATTATAACTTACTAAAAATACGTTGTAGAAACTAAAAAGTTATTGAGGATTTTGATGCAAGATTTGGTGATTAAAAAAAAAATGAGGATATTGTTCAATATTTATCTTTCCATTTTAAGAAAGATTTAAATGTGAAATATATTGCTGCAAAAATTTCTGACATTTTTGACTTGGAAAAAACTAAATTAGAAAATGAAATTATAACTCTACAATCTGATTTAATTTTAAAAGCTAGGGATCTTGAAGAAGACTTTTGGAGTTAGTTGTGACAAGTAGCCAAATATTTAAAAATGTAGTAAATATATCTATTCTTGTTTTGGATCAATGTATTTCAGTGAATCGGCTTTTTCATATTTAAAGTTAACAAAGACACAACATCATTCTTTACTTACCGATTCAGATACCGAAGATTTATTACGATTATCCTTATCAACACACACACACACACACCTCACTAAATGAATGCTTGATAGAGGATATGAAAACCACAAACTTCGCATTAATAAATCTTTTATTATACATAGATTTTATGCATTTGTTTTTTTATTTGTTCAATAAATATTATTATCGTGATATCGTTTCATTTAAACTTCATTTCTACCTTTCATTAGATAGGATTTTTAAGGATTTTTCGATTTTTAAGGAACTTGATTATGTCATTGTGTGAAATATTAATAATTTTACAGGTAGATCGCAATCACTTTTTAAATAGAAAAGTCGATTTCAAGAACAAACTATTTGGCCACCCCTGCTATATACCATAAACATCTTTGTGGTACAAGAAATGAAACGAGTTTTTTAAAGTCCTAAAATACAGCTCATTTTTTTTACAAGGGTTTGCGTCTGCGCATAGGGTTGTGCTTATCGAGGTTATACAGTACCAGTGGTGCCAGACAACAAAAAAGACTCTAGGTCTAAGAATTTAAATTTGTCACTATTTTATAGCTATCGTACAAATTAATTATGACATAAATATGATACTATAATAAGTATTTATCAACATTTCTTATATTCTAGTATAACTTTTCTGCATTTTGTATTAATTTCAAAGAATTCATTCGAATTGCATAAAATGGTTATAACTGTGCAAGGTGATTTGTCAACATTGCATTTCTTAGGACGTACACCTTCTGCATTAGACACACCTACTTATTCTTTGGAAAAGACAGAAGCGTAGCGTGTTTTGGTAGAATTGTATTTATTGAAATAAAAGTTATATTTTTGTTCAAAATCGAAATAATATTCGATGCCCAGCACAAAGTCAACCCAAAGTGAATAGGTAAGAGTTTATTAGTAATTATAAATTGCGTGCAGTTATTTTCTATTTTATATTATGTAACAATATAATTACCTATCTGTTTATATTTCAGTAAAAGTACCTGTTTCAAATTCATATTCCTTTTCCTTTCATATTCTATTGTTAATAAAAATACGAACATTGAACAATATTTTCAATAAGTGGGAAATAAATATATAAAATGTCAGCTGAAGTTTAAATGATTTTATTTCGAATTTATTTTCAATTTTTTTTTAGTGATAAATATTTGACTTCATATAATTTTTAAATAATATTAGTGATACTTTTCATGAATTTGCAAAAAAAAATGTACTGCACTGGAATATTCAATGTGCTACACGACTGATACCATACTATTTCGAATAGCACTGCTATGTACTGTATTGGTCAGGCCATTATGCCGGTTTTGATTTATGATGCGTATACTTCTGTCATTCTCCGCCAATTTAAAAAAAAAAACGAGCTGTATGTATAGATTATTTTCCCCACTTTGGGGATGGTATACAAAATGTTCAAAATTTCATCACAGAAAACAAAATATATGGAATTTTCCTACTTCGTTCATGAAGAATATTTTCTGTTCTTTTTACAATAATTGCATCTCAATTTTTTTTATGAAAAATGTAGTGTAGTAAAAGTAATTACTACGTTATCAACTTGTATTGGAAAAAAAATTCTCTGTACATCGAACGACAGAGAAAATGCAGGTACAAACTCTGGGCAAATATCAAAAATTTTACGAAATCAAGTCTGGGGTAGTCTCTATTATATTCGGAGGTACATTTTTGGATTTCAAGCAAATTTTTTGTAACCAATACTGCAATGAAAGAAACCAATAACCTCTTTGGCGACGTTTAGTATAAGGTGAATATTTTTCCAAATATAAATTCATGAATAGTATTTATCTTATTACACCACCATACTTTTCATAATAATTATTTTTTTTATTACCCGTTTAAACATCAACATAGTCCAAATTGCGGATATAATATAGAGTGATTGATTATTATTGAATTTATCATTAATGGTATTGAATATTGAATTGAAATCAATGTAAATAAAACAATGTTTTTTTTCTTTTCTTTTTAGATACGGAAACAAATTTCCAAAATTATTATACGAATTATTTCATATTATTGTTCAACTTTAACTTTCAACTCACTTTTGACATTTTCTCATTTTTCATTTCTGTAATTTTTTACCTGAGTTTTTTATGTTGTGGGGCAGCGTAATAAGGCCCTAATGGTTTCAGGTTGCATCTTAATGGAAGTGTTTCATGTTGTATCGTCTTGTATTCATATTAGATGATATTAGATCGTTGTCTTATCAATGGTAAGTTATATTAGTACTAATAGATGAACAATATTGCCAGGATGACTAAAGATCTAATTTGTAGTATAAAGTGCCGTACTCTCAAAAATCAATACTCTTAAAAGCTACATTCTCAAAATCAACATTTATATATCGAAGCCTTAAATTAGGGCATGAAATCGATGAAAGCGGTAATCTATGCACTGCATTGTTTGCTCCCTTTGGAATGATGGATTAGGAAGCAAGGAAGTTCATATATTATACTTACGCTTATTTCTCCTGTCAACTGTTTCGCAAATGATATATATTGCTTAAGTACATCTTCTGCTTTGTTCGCCATTTCTTTAAAACCGTAAAATGAGTCGAGTTGTTCCGAGCATTTGACACAAATCACTTGTGGCAGTGGATCATCTTCTAATACCTGAAAAAAAAACTATTGATATTAAATGTACGATTCATTTGTTATGCCTCTTGCTTCTGCCATACCAAAGACTACTTAAACTTCGTTCAACTTAACACAACGTAACAATTAATTACATAATCAAAAATCCGAAACTCGGTAACAAAAAGCATTTATAAGCTAGATGCGAATTTCAAAGGTTAAGCTCTCACACTCAATCAGCAAAACAACTACTAGGCAAAATGTAAAATTTAAATCGAATTTCATAATAATCACAATGAGAGACACGGGCGTATTATTTCTTTATGTTGTGCGAAAAAAGATGGTCACCGAAATGTGTATCATTTTATACAGGGTCATCAGTAAGGAAAAAAGTCGTAAGTACAAAGTGCGCTTAACTTAATCCTTTCATGTAGTGTAAGAATATTGTTGATGTTAAAATGAAGAAAACATTAGCCATGGAATTTATGGCCTTACACAAGTCTTACTATGCATAACTACCGGTAATCCTATAATTATTAAAGAGAATTTATTATCACGAAAGAATGTTTATAAATTAACAGAAAAAGCTCGAGGTAGAGTGGGGGGAAACATGAATTTAATGTAATAAATTATTTTACAAATTATCACTACGGTGTTAAATATTAATATAGAATATCACCCAAATACCGTAACTTAAAGCATTAAGTAGCTAGATGCGCATTTCAAGAGCTGTGCCCCCATCTTCAGTAGCTCAAGATAAAACTAAATAAAATACCGCTGTCACGAATCGTGATTGATATACTATTATCTTGTGCTACTGAAGATGGGGGGCATAGCGCTTGAAATGTACATCTAGCTACTTAATGCTTGTTACGGTATTTGGGTGATATTCTATATTGATAAATTATGCATTAATGCACGTTAAAGTAACACCATAATGATACTATACGATTTCTTATCAACATTGCAAGATTTAGCAAGTATGTATTTATTTTTTTGAATAACTACATTTTTAATTTCTCGTATAAGTTATCGCAGCTTTCAATGTCTAGTTTCATTTGTTTTTTTTAAAGAGCTACGAATATATTATACACATATCGTTTTTTGTGATATATATATATTTATATAAACCTGAAGTCACACTTAAGAAAAATATTGCGACCATGTTTATTGTTCTAAATGATTTCATTTTTATTATACATTTAGTAAATGTCAATTAAAGTATATTCCCTATGTTAATTCAAATAAATTACGACATAACTTTAACAGGTTACTTCTTAAAAAAAATATTTATAAAAAAATATCTTGCTAACTAAAACTTTTCTTCGTAACAATTGTGAAGGTTTTTTCTATTTTTTTTAATCATACGAATTAGTCAACTTGTCCAAAATTCTGTACAAAAATCACGAAAACGAAATTCAAGTTACTTTATGCGGGACAAATTTTCAAATCATATCAAAAACATTATTTAATCAAAATCAGAATGCCACTTTGACACTTGTGTATATGTTTGTTTTTATGCCTGAATGGAATTACCAAGAATAGTTTTTAAACTGCTGCGTTTGTTATTGGACATACATGAGATGGGTTAAAATGTTTGAAATCAATAATTATGTGATTGCAGTGAAACAATTAGCACTTAAATGTTGCCACCTTTCGTAATCTGTTTACAAAACTAATTAGCATAAGCGGAGGCGGGAATAAAGACATACAAAATAATTTTAAACTTACGAGTGCGATACGATGTAAAAGAATATTTCAAAACATCATTAATACGATTTTTAACAATGAAAGGAGTAAAGATGATCAAATTGTACGAATACAAAAATTTCGAACTAACACATAGTGTTTATTTGTTATTAGATTTAACTAGCAATAATAATAATAATTTATTTATAACTAACAATTTATTTATTATTAGATGAATGGCATTGTGAGGGACAAAATGTACAGGGCTGGAGAATAAATATGTAAAAATACAAATAATTCAGGAAAATAATTAAAGTAGGTCATATTTAGAAGCAGGTTTATAAATATATATATATATAGCATAAAATATGTTAATTAGTAGGTATTGTTATATAAGTTCTTCAGTGAAACATGGCTTGCAAATAAGTACTTATAAGCTACGAAGAAATTAATAGCTGACTTTCTTAAATAATATTCGTTTTTTAAATCGTTTCGTTTATGTATATACTTCTTAATGTAGCTGTATTAAATTAATGAAAATTAAAACCAATGCAATATATTGTACAGATACCATTTTCATTGATCGTCTCGTACAAAAATATACTCTTCAAGTTGGACAATATACAAATGCTTCGTTTTATTTGACTTAGCATTTAAATCTTGAAGTCGATAGGTACACACCTTTTCGATTATGTCATAACCTATTGTTTGGATCCTACATTTGCGTTATACAACTAAGACAATACAGCCATACTAACTCAGAGGAGTTGTTAGATTGAATATTTTGTTTTGATTGAGTCACTGTTTCCCGTTTTTTATATAAATGCCTACTATATAGTAGCGATGTGTAGTTCACTCGCGAACCGTTCACTCTGAACGGTTCAATCAAATGACGGGCGTACTGTGACGATGTTTTGCAACGACCTATAGGTCACTATGACCTAGTTCGTGAACTATGAACTACATGGTGCACGGTGTACGTATTGATGTACTTGTACTAGGTCCTGGATCCGTCGTGTACTAAACCGTTCATGCTTCACAACGGCTCGTAAACGATGCAGCATAGTATACATTACATATACAATACTAACATTTATTTATTGATAAAGTGTGTTGGTGAACGGAACGAAATAGGAAACTCGATGCAATATTGCAACAGCAGCATTACCGAGCTGAGTCACAATTTATATGTTGGTATCAGATTTACATTCGGAATAATATAATTAATATATTCGCAAGATTAAATATGTTCTTAAATATGTCATGCCATAGCAAATTTTTGCAATAATGCAAAAATAAACATCTAAATCTTATAGTTCTTCTATTTCATACTGAGTGCAATGCAATCACTTAATATCAAATCAAATCTTTGAAGTTGGAACAGAGAAGATTCGGAATAGAAAATATAAATTATAACGCCAAACAAAACGATTCTATCTAGTTCATTTTATTATAGTTTGTACATTTAATTTTCAAGTGTTAGTAGAGTAGTAAACATTTTCATCAGTAACTACCAATAAGTATTTTAGAACTTCATATAAATAATCGTGAGTACCTAGAGAATATTATAGTTCTTTATATATATGCTTTGTATAAATTATAAACATTGTTGTCTTTTCTTCCTCATTCCTAATTGAAAATAAGTAGTGTAATTTTTCAATTTATTTATTTTTTACCATTTAATATTTTTATATTGAGAAAAAAAGAGATTATTTTCAGTATGTGCATGTATTTCATATAGGTCGTGAACTAGTTCATTTTTAAAAGATGTAGTAGTTCACGACCTATAGTTCGCGAACGGTACATTGAAATGAACTACGAACTAGTTCCTCAAAGTGACCTACAGTTTGCCATCGCTACTATATAGAGCTCAAAATTTTAATAAAACAATTGTGTATTATGTAAAAAATATTATGTTGTATTTAATTTAAAAAAAAAAGGAGCTAGACAAAGACGTATACTGTTCCGGAGCTATTTATTACTCCATAGTCCATATCCATAACATGCAATAAAAAGAGTATTTTGCAGATGTGCAAATTCAAGAAGAAAAAAATACATTGAAGTTTTCTGACGATATATACGCTTTTAATTAGTTAATCGTCTTCTTCGGTGTTCCTTTTATCGCACTTCTTCAAAGTCCATTTCTGAACAGCTGTTAGCTATATTAATAGAAAGGTTGGAAAATTCAAAACATGAGGACTAACGTTAACAATATTAAAACAAATATAAATATAACGCAAGTGATGAGGTGCGAAGAAAGAAAATAAACGAAAAATAAAAGATAAAGCAAGTGAGAATTTTTATATATATTTAGGAAATTAATACAATTAGCTAGAAACAAATTGTAGGTAGGGATGTTATTAGAATACATTCAAACCATAATTTTAGAATTTGGGAGTTTATTATGGGTATATGTGCTAAGAATTGCATTGTACTAATGTGAGGCGGTGATAATATGGAAGGAAAATAATTGTGAGACATAGAAGCATTTAAAATGTGGTGCTATAGAAGATGAGGATTGGTTGGGTATGAAAGAACGAGTATAGAATTGGTGAGGTAAATAATAAAACAATAACTGTAAAAAAAATATTTTGCAAGAAACACTAGAATTCCATTCGATTTAAAACAATTACGTTTAAAACGATTCATAAAATTCGTTCGCTTTATTGCATTAAGATTGCTAACACGTCAATTGACAATGTAGAACATATTTATGTTACATATAATCGATTTTTAATATCTTCTGATAACTAAACCCTAATGTAATAAAACACAGTGTGTTTTTAAACATCCTCAATATAGTTCTACACCAATCAACAAGAATTATACATGTATGCACTAAACACGATTATAATCAGTATTATTATTCTTTATTCTCAGTCTTCTTGCGCCAATTTATATTCAACATTGAAGCTAAAACGTACTTGTATAAATTGTATGGCGTTTTAACTCAATTTCCGCCTAGAACAAAGTAAAATAGAAAAGATCTTTTTCTATATTCATAACTGAACTAGAGTTAACCAATGCTGATTGAATATCATTCTAAGTATACGACTAATCTTCGGAATTTTCACTATAATAACATAAACCCAAACTGTATTTACGGATTTTGTGGGTTCGAATCCCGCACCGGTCAGCGATATTTTCTTGAGGAAAAGTCCCTTCCGGACCATGGATGTTGTGAATTGTCCAAATTTGTTTAATAAAAACTAATTAATGGTTTAATTACAAAAATATTTGCATTATTCACACAAACGATGGTATCCGGATTGAATAAATCCTGTATCCACACAAAAAACTGTATTTAATAGGTAATGCCTAAGATGATCATAGTTAGTTAAAGAGTCCGCAATCCTAAAGATTGGTTGGAAACAGCACGCCATGCCGATCTATCCTGAGCTAATCCCTTCATCTCCCTATAGCTATTCATCTCAACGTCTTCAACTATCTGACTCACATACTCCAATCTAGGCCTACCTACCCCTCTCTTTCCCTCCACTCTACCTTCTATGATCAATTGCATAATCCCCCCATGCCTAAGAATATGCCCTACTAATCTGTCTCTCCTACGCTGTAACACTCTCCAAATACTTCTCTTCTCCCCTACTAACTCTAGTACAGCTTCATTTGTTACTTTATCTTCCCAACCAATCCTCATCATCCTCCTATAACACCACATTTCAAGTGCTTCTAATCTACGCTTCTCTTCCTTTCCTATAGTCCACGCCTCACACCCGTACAGTGCTACACTCCAAACATATACCTTCAGTAATCTTTTTCTAATACCCAAGTCAATATTTGATCTTAAAATCTGTTCTTTTTCTACGAATGCCTTCCTACCCTGTGCTATCCTACACTTTATATCTACCTTGCTACGATTATCTTTTGTGATTCTACTGCCTAAATAACAAAAATCTGACACTTCTTCGATTCTATTATCTCCTATTGTGATCCTCATTTTTCTACTGCATTCCTTTTTGTCACACCTCATCACTTTAGTTTTACCTATATTTATTTTCATGTTAAAATCCCTAGTCAATACTGCCTGCATACCATTCAATACCCTTTCTAATTTCTTTTCGCTTTCTTCCAATATAGCTATATCGTCGGCGAATCTCAGCATATATATTTTCTCTCCCTGTACATTCACACCTACACTATACTCTTCTTTTACTTTGTTTATTGCATCTTCTATATATAGATTAAATAATAACGGTGAGAGTGTACATCCCTGCCGAACTCCCTTCCCTATTTTTGCTACCTCTTCTTCCCCCTCAATTCTAACTAAGGCAGTTTGGTGTTTATATAAATTAAAAATTATTCTCCTATCCTTATAATCTATACCCGTTTCTTTTAAAATTCTAAACATTATGTCCCAATCTACATTGTCAAATGCCTTTTCTAAGTCTACAAAAGCTATGCAAGTTACCTTTCCTACCCTATTTCTTTTTTCTACTACCGTTCTTAATGCTAGAATCGCCTCCCTCGTCCCTCTGTTTTTCCTAAAACCAAACTGATCTTCTCCTAGCCTTTCCTCTACTTTATTTTCTAATCTCCTATAAATAATCTTTAACAATATCTTCGATGCATGTGATAGTAGGCTAATGGTCCTATAGTTCTCACACAAATTAGCTCCTATTTTCTTCGGCATTGTTACTATTCTACTACGCTGAAAATCCTGTGGTACTTCTCCCTTTTCATATATTTTACAAACTAACCTGTATAATCGCTCCTGCATTTTTTCCCCTGCGTGTTTTATTAATTCGGCTGGTATCATATCAATCCCCGCTGCTTTGTTATTCCGTAAATCATTTAATGCTCTATGAAACTCTGACCTAAGTATGCTAGGACCTAAGTCATCCTCATCTATCTGTTCCACATTTTCTAGCTCCTCCATGTCCTGCCTACCTTTATATAAATCTTCAAGATACTCCTTCCATCTTCTAGCTTTTTCCTTATTTTCTGTGAGTTCCTTACCCTGCTTATCACATATAATGTTACCCTTTGGTTTTACTTTAGAAAAATGTGACTTAATTTTCCTGTAGCCCAAATCTACTTTACCTCTTCTCATATCCTCCTCAATATCCTCACAATTTCCTTTTATCCACTCTTCTTTCGCTAGCTTGCATTTCCTATTAATTAAGTTCCTTAGTTCCTTATATTTTTTCTGTCCTGCTTCTGTGTTTCCAATTTTAATTTTCCTTCTTGCTTCTATCATTTTAACTATTTCTTCCGTGATCCATTCCCTCCTACCTGCCCTTTTCTTTGTGCCTAATACTTCATTTGCTGCTGTAGTTAACCCATTTCTGATTTCCCTCCATTCGCAATCTATCTCGTTCCTAGATGTTCCATTAGCCATGATTTCTACTTTCTGCTTGTACTTTTCACATACATCAGCTAATTTTAACCTATCGACATCTACTCTGACCTGTTTAGACTTCTGTAATTTCTTGAATTTGACCTCTGAGTCCAGGACTACTAAATTATGGTCACTATCAATATCTGCTCCAGGGTAAGATGATCATGTATAAATTAAATTAAAATTATAAAAGAAAAAAAAACATTAATCTAAATCCATAAAGATTTGCTATTTCTATTTAAGTTTTTTTATGAGCTTATTAACGCTCTCGCTGGGATTGATAATTCTTTAATAGAATCCTTCAACGATTTTTTTTAAATATACTTTTGTTAGTACTTGCTGTTATATAAGTTTCATATTTTTTTTAATATATTATTAATGCGCTGAACTTCGCCTTTTGAGAAAATTTAGTTTTTTGTCTATTATTTCTTTGAAAATGTATTCTTTTTTGTCAATAAAGATTATTATTATTATTATTATATTATTGTATTAGTAACATAATCCTATATTACTTGATAAAAGGTTAAGTGGCAGAACAGTCCAATATGTTTTTGGTACAAATTACATTATATAATATTTTATTAATGCGCTGAACTTCGCCTTTTGAGAATTAGTTTTTGTATATTATTAATCCATTATTATTGCTGTTGTTATTACTCTTTATAAATGTTTTACTTTCAACTTTTTCTCAATAAAGGTTATTATTGTTATTATTATTATTATTATTATTATTATTATATATTTTTAAATATGAAAGTATGAAATGTCACTCTCACGATTGCTCAAACGAAATTTCTAAAGCTGTATTTGTGACTATTTCACTAAAAAGATGAATAAAGCAAAAAAAAACACCGCAAAAATTGTATGAATTAAAAAAAAAACAGTCGAAGACTCGGAACGTAGCGCCTCTAAAATTTTCTAAAATTTGCTTTAAAAACATGGGTTTTATAATATTAAATATTAAAATAAATATATTATTCCAAAATTTCCTACATATAATTTTTTATTAGCTGTGAAAACCATAAACTGGAAATATATCGGCTGGGCCTAAAAGTGTGGTCATTTTCAAACTTCAATAAATCAATCTTGTGGTAGACTAATTTGGATACGAATGTATTCCAACATTTGAAAGAAAAAATTCCAAAGTTTTTTGAAGAGTAAGCACATTTTCGACATGTTTTCCATCTTTCTATTAGACACAGCAATAATATGACTTTTTTTGGACGAAGCTCTGTACGCAAATATGCTCATTATTCTGTGCAGTAGCGATGAAAAACTGTAGGTCACTTTGAGGACCTAATTCGTAGTTCGTAGTTCATTTCAATGTATAAGCTTGCGAATATATTAATTATATTATTCCAAATGAAATCTGATACCAACATATAAATTGTGACTCAGCGCGGCAATGCTGCTGTTGCAATATTGCATCGAGTTTCCTATTTCGTTCCGTTCACCAACACACTTTATCACTAAATAAATGTTAGTACTGTATATGTAATGTATACTATACTGCATCGTTTACGAGTCGTTGTGATTCATGAACCTATAGTGACGTATAGGTCGTTGCAAAACATCGTCACAGTACGCCCGTCATTTGATTGAACTGTTCAGAGTGAACGGTTCGCGAGTGAACTACACATTGCTACTGTGCAGTAACTGATCATCATGTATATTCTCTAAATTACGAGCAACAATACACGAAAAAGTAATAGGCGAAATGTTTAAAAATCTTTATCGATTGTAATAAGAAATAATGACTCGCCCATACGTTAGTACCAAAAACGTGGTGCTTGATTTATTTATTGTTCAGAAAAATGTTGAATATGCCTTTCATTTAGAGCCTATAAATATTGCATTCAGCGGATAAATCCAACAATACCTTTAGTAAAGAATTATTAACAATAATTCATTCAAATTTAATAATTTGCTCTGAAGTTATTATGCACGGTATCCTTGAAGAATACAAAACAAATCAAAATGTAAAATTAAACAAACAAAGAAAAACAAACTTAAATTTTTTTTTAAATAAATTGATTGAACATATTTGATCTGAGTTGCGAATTGTAAGATTGCACAAAATTCAAATTAATCCTATATACCATACTACATTACATTCTACTAAATTTATACACACCTCTGCCTTTTCAACTCTACCTTCTAACTTACTCTACCTTACTCTACCTGCTATAACAAATTGCATAATACCTCCGTGTCTAAGAATATGACCTACGTCTATCTGCACTGCGCTATAATACTCTCCAAATACGACTTTTCTCTTCAATTAACTCTAGCACGTCTTCACTTTTCACTCTATTTTGTCACCAACCAAACCTCATCATCCTCCTATATAGCGATGGCAAACTGTATGTCACTTTGAGGACCTAGTTCGTAGTTCATAGTACATTTCAATGTACCATTCACGAACTATAGGTCGTGAACTACTAACATCTTTTAAAAATGAACTAGTTCACGACCTATATCAAATACATGCACATACTGAAAATAATCTCTTTTTTTCTCAATATAAAAATATTAAATAGTAAAAAAAAAAATTGAAATATTACAATACTTATTTTGAATTAAGAATGAGAAAGAAAAAACAACAATGTTTATAATTTATACAAAACATATATATAAGGAAATATAATTTCCTTCCGTTCACCAACACACTATATCACATAAATGTTAGTACTGCTATTGGTACTGTATATGTAATGTATACTATACTGCAAGTATATATATATATATAGTACAAATACATCAATACGTACACCGTGCACCATGTAGTTCATAGTTCACAAACTAGGTCATAGTGACCTATAGGTCGTTGCAGAACATCGTCACAGTATGCCCGTCATTTGATTGTGAAATAGTGAAGTACACATCGCTACTCCTATAGGCGCTCATTTTTTATTAATTTGATATTACGATTCTCAAAACTTCTATTTTACACTTATCTGACTTTCTTATTGCGCCTCGTTGAAGTAAAATACTAACTCCACATATATTACGCCTCCATTAGTTTATTTACAACCGTACTTAGATTAGCTTTCGTAAATATTCCTTAAGAACAAAAATTTGACACTTCATGTTTTTTTTCAACTCGTATTCCATTCCAACCTTTATCTTTTGCTCAGTTTCTATAGTTTTACATCATTTTTGTTTTACTTACACTTTTCATATTATAATCCCAGCCATTACTTCTTACATACCGTTTAATGTATTTGATTAAAAAAAATTAAACGGTTTTACTTTAATTGTGGGTTTATTTTTAAATGTACTTCATGTTAATCACGCATAATATAATATCACAAACGTCAAAATGGAAATCATTAAAAATAGGCTACAAAAAAGCTACCAGTCACTGAGGTATTTTGATAACTGTTCCTATATTCATTGTTTACAAACTTACAAACGTATACAATCTATTTTATTATTTTATGTGGAGTATGTACAATCAAAGACAGTTATAATGCGTCCACATAGATATTCTGCATGCATAAAACGTGAACGTATAGTGTAGTTCACTCGCGAACCATTCACTCTGAACGGTTCAATCAAATGACGGGCGTACACTGTGACGATATTTTGCAACTACCTATAGGTCACTATGACCTAGTTCGTGAACTATGAACTACATGGTGCACGGTGTACGTATTGATGTACTTGTACTAGGTCCTGAACCCGTCGTATATTAAACCATTCATGAATCACAACGGCTCGTAAACGAAGCAGTATCGTATACATTACATATACAGTACCAATAGCAGTACTAACATTTATGTGATAAAGTGTGTTGGTGAACGGAACGAAATTATATTTCCTTATATATGTGTTTTGTGTAAATTATAAACATTGTTGTTTTTCTTCCTTATTCTTAATTCAAAATAAGTATTGCAATATTTCCATTATTTTATATTCTACTATTTAATATTTTTATATTGAGAAAAAAAGAGATTATTTTCAGTATGTGCGTGTATTTCATATAGATCGTGAACTAGTTCATTTTAAAAAGATGTTAGTAGTTCACGACCTATAGTTCGTGAACGGTACATTGAAATGAACTATGAACTACGAACTAGGTCCTCAAAGTGACCTACAATTTGCCATCGCTAGTATAGTGAGCTGAGAAGCTGAAAAGAGAGTTAGAACATTATAGACACAGCAGCACCAATTTACTTTGAATTTTTCTACATAAATTAGTAGATTTTAATGACACAACAGTATTATACCCACATATACTGCTTTCAAGAGTTCGCGGATTCATCTATTTACCCATTATCATTGTCTTGTACTGTACATAGTATGAGTCAATAGAAAGGAAAGTCTTCACTATTTTATAATCTGCTATAGTTACGTTATAGATGTACTTAATTAGAAGAGAACAAGGATGCAATGGAGATTCAATGCAATATGTCCGTATATATTTAAGTGTCATATGTTACCGTTACTGCCTGGTGACCGCTTAAATCTAGATTTTAAAGTGACGTGTGCAATATTCAACGGTTAACCAACCATAAAAGTTAATTTTTATCGTAAAAATTGCTTGCTATATTTTGCTATGGCGCAATACTTAGGAAACGCCTCGGGAAATAAATTAAAACGGCTTAAGCTTTGAACTGGCTTGTAACGGTGAGCTTCCTTGTACCTTTTAAGTTAACAATGATTATATTCTGTATATATAACCCTGTAAAATATATACGATGACTTCATTCTTCAAGAGGTTTTTATAGGGTGGGCGGCGCCGAAGGCCTTCCCATGCTTTTGTATCTTAACTTTTTCGTTATGCGGTAGCAGCCATAGAATGTATTTGGCTTCCTTCATTTTGAACTATTCCTATAGAAGACACTTTTTCGTTTTTATTCAAAAGTAAACCTTCTCCATGGGGATTATATAATACACGTTCTAACAAATAATAAACTAAATTATATTTATCCTTCTGCTTATTAACCTCACGAACTGATGGCATATTCCATGAATAGGTTTCGTACTATATTATAGTATTGGATTCAAAGTTGTGTTATTAACATTTTTTAATATACAGCTAAGTTTAACCTAATCCCAAGTAGAACTGTATCAAATAAATTCAAAGCGCGGTATGCAAATGAGAAATTAAAATCACAACAAGTAGATTGCAGAAATCGCCATCGAGATGATTATACATTTTCAGTTTCACTTTATACAGAAACTCTTCGCTTATGCGACAGCATGCAGCCGAAATAGGCACTATATTATTGCAATCGTTGAAAATAACATTCAACATTATTTAAATAAAAAAAGAAGATCACAAAACAAAAATCGCAAAAAATATGATTTATAATCTTTGGAGGCTTTGTTCCTTTTGCCAAGGTTTGTCGAACGAAATGGTTAGTTAGGCATATGTTTGAAGCCTTTTCGATTTTTTTTTAACCCAAAAGTCAAAGATTCCTGTACATACCATTCTCAAAATGTCCAAAAAATTGAATTGAAATTTGAATTTATTGATATCTGAACATCTGTAGAAACAATACTGCCAGTATTTCGGTCAGTGCTACTCTACCCGTGTGTGAGGAAATTGCTTCTGCTTCATCTACTCCCGAAACTAACTACGATTTTAGAATAAGTGAATTAAACATAAAAAATATGCACGATTAATTTTTTAAAGATTTATGAAGCCCTTCCAGAGCTATGAGGATTCATAACATTTAAGTGGCATGATTGAAGATGATGAAATTATAGTAGAAAACTTCAAATCTTCGAAATCCCTTGCAATTGCAAGATTCTTAATACCACTGCTACCTCTCCTCTATATTTATATTTTGCAATAAATAAAAAACGTCTTACAGTGTTCAATAATTCACGAGATAATTTATCAACTGTACTCGAAGAAGAAGAATTGAAGTTGAGAAAAAGAGATAGCCAGAATAGGAAAGGTAGTCACGTAGGGATGTATACTTTCGCCGGTATTATTTAATCTATACAGAAGATGCAATAAATAATGTTAAAGAAGGTTTAAGACGAGTATAGTAGAGGCGTGAAAATTCAGGGAGAAAAAATATATATGTTGTGGTTCGCCGACGATGTAGCTATCTTGGAAGGAAGGGAGCAGAATTTAGAACAGGTATTAAATAGTATGCAGGAAGTAATGACTAGGGACATGAAATAAATTTTTGCAAAACCAAAGTGATGAGGTGTGACAAGGGAAGCAGGCGACAGATGTTAGGTTAGAATATGATATGATAGAATAGAAGAAACGTGCAATTTCTATTATTTAGGATGTAGGATTGGAGGAAAGAAAAAAAATAACCGAAGTAAGGTAGATATAAAATGTAGGATAGCACAGGGTAGGAAGGCATTCGTAGAAAAGGAGCAGATTTTATGATATATATGTTATATGAAATATACTTGACCTGATATATGTTAGAAAAACAACAGTAAAAGCATATGTGTGGAGTACGGGTGTGAGGCGTGGACTATGGGAAAAGAAGAGAAACGTAGATTAAATGCATTAGGAAGAAATTAGGGAAAAATGCAGGAGCGATTATACAGGTTAGTTTGTAAAATATATGAGAAGGGAGAAGTACCACAGGATTTTCAGCGTAGTAGAATAGTAACAATGCCGAAGAAAATAGGAGCTAATTTGTGTGAGAACTATAGGACCATTAGTCTACTATCACATGCATCGAAGATATTGCTAAAGATTATTTATAGGAGATTAGAAAATAAAGTAGAGGAAAGGCTAGGAGAAGATCAGTTTGGTTTTAGGAAAAACAGAGGGACGAGAGAGGCGATTCTAGCACTAAGAACGGTAGTAGAAAAAAGAAAGAGGGTAGGAAAGGTAACTTGCATAGCTTTTGTAGATTTAGAAAAGGCATTTGATAATGTAGATTGGGACATAATGTTTAGAATTTTAAAAGAAACGGGTATAGATTATAAGGATAGGAGAATAATTTTTAATTTATATAAACACCAAACTGCCTTAGTTAGAATTGAGGGGGAAGAAGAGGTAGCAAAAATAGGGAAGGGAGTTCGGCAGGGATGTACACTTTCACCGTTATTATTTAATCTATATATAGAAGATGCAATAAACAAAGTAAAAGAAGAGTATAGTGTAGGTGTGAATGTACAGGGAGAAAATATATATGTTGAGATTCGCCGACGATATAGCTATATTGGAAGAAAGCGAAAAGAATTTAGAAAGGGTATTGAATGGTATGCAGGCAGTATTGACTAGGGATTTTAACATGAAAATAAATATAGGTAAAACTAAAGTGATGAGGTGTGACAAAAAGGAATGCAGTAGAAAAATGAGGATCACAATAGGAGATAATAGAATCGAAGAAGTGTCAGATTTTTGTTATTTAGGCAGTAGAATCACAAAAGATAATCGAAGCAAGGTAGATATAAAGTGTAGGATAGCACAGGGTAGGAAGGCATTCGTAGAAAAGGAACAGATTTTAAGATCAAATATTGACTTGGGTATTAGAAAAAGATTACTGAAGGTATATGTTTGGAGTGTAGCACTGTACGGATGTGAGGCGTGGACTATAGGAAAGGAAGAGAAGCGTAGATTACAAGCATTCGAAATGTGGTGTTATAGGAGGATGATGAGGATTGGTTGGGAAGATAAAGTAACAAATGAAGCTGTACTAGAGTTAGTAGGGGAGAAGAGAAGTATTTGGAGAGTGTTACAGCGTAGGAGAGACAGATTAGTAGGGCATATCCTTAGGCATGGGGGGATTATGCAATTTATCATAGAAGGTAGAGTGGAGGGAAAGAGAGGGGTAGGTAGGCCTATATTGGAGTATGTGAGTCAGATAGTTGAAGACGTTGAGATGAATAGCTATAGGGAGATGAAGGGATTAGCTCAGGATAGATCGGCATGGCGTGCTGTTTCCAACCAATCTTTAGGATTGCTGACTCTTTAACTAACTAGGAAGAAATAGTAGAGGAAAAAGGAAGCATTTGGAAAGTATTACAACGTAAGATATATAGACTAGTAAATTATATTCTTAGACATGGGGGTATTATGCAATTAGTTATAAAAAGCAAAGTGGTGAGATGAATACTCAGATTGGAGTATGTGGGTCAGATAGTGGAGGACGTTGGGATGAATAGCTATAAGTAATTGAAGGAATTAGCTCAGGATAGATCGACAGATGGCGTGCTGTTTCCAACCAATACTTAGGATTGATGATAAAATCTTTTATTTAATCATATCTCGCAATTACTGACATTTCTAGTATTTACTGATATTTCAATATTTACACCATAAATACAAAAAATTCCTGTATTTACTAGGATTGACGCAAGGACTTTCCACATTTCCCAAGTCCTTCCTATATCTAATTATCTACCGATATTTGTCGGTATTTATATTTGTAAATTTTAACACTATTTATATACTTATTTATTTGAATATTTACAAGTTTTTAACACCTCGCGCGGCTGTATACCATTTTATATTTCTTAATCTTTCTAAAACAACTTTCAATTTCGGGAAGATAATAGCAATATCAAAAGATTGCATCCGTGATTGCAATCTATATAAGAAGTCAAATATTTTACATATTATGTAGTGTTAAAACGATCAAAGAATATTTTTAAGCAAAATCTGTTGAAACATATTGCTGAAGTGTAAAATACAGATTAATATTGAGAAATTGTTTTGAAAAGCTAGTAAAATACGCGGAATACGTCTTATTTATCGGTTTTGTATAATTTTCCAGGTACAACAAGAACTTACCAGTCATCTATATAAAATTTTCAACGATTCATTATAAATATCTGGTCTTCGGTCGGTGAAATCTAGCATCTTCAACTACCGGAATATAATTACTTTTATATGTGACGCTATGATAAGTTCCTAATAACAGCAGATGTTACTAGAAAAAAATAACAATTCTCTGGAGCTGTCTATATAGCAATTATAAAAACATTGATCATTATAACAACGCCATATTGCATCTATTGAATACAACCTATACACTTAAGTAGTTACTACACTACAAGTCTATAGCCACAAAGATAATCGTACACTCGAGTGAATTCGATCTTCAATTTCATATCTAGTCACCTAATCGATGAAATGAAGGCTTTAATTTTATAACGCTCGAACCTTAATAGTATATTTAAAAATTAGTTTCTTGAATCAACTTATTAACGTACACGTCAGCATTTGAAAAACAAAGTGCATTGTGCCGGGTTTCCCGTTCGAAAGTGTTAATATGCATTCATGAAACGAGTTGATTTTATACTATACGAATTTCTTTCGAATACAGAGATAAACAAAGAGAAACATGTTAAAAGAAAGAGAGAAAGTTAAAAGAGAAACATATTAAAAGAAAATTTCTCACATCATACTTTCTTATCGAATAATGAAATGTTTGTCGGAAAACGGATATTTTGGATCTTATAAAATACTTTTTGTACATTTTTTCACAGTTTTACCTATTTGAAGACGCTCTACGGTCTTCTACTATATTTTTAATTCCATGAAACAAAAAATTGGTCGAAAATGGTTTAGGGGAGACAGAGATGGAGATTGTAGTTGTAATTGCTGACATTGGCATTAGAATCTTTACTTTACCTTCTATAATTAATTGCATAATACCCCCATGTCTAAGAACATGACCCACTAGCCTACGCTGCAATACTTTCCAAACTCATACTTCTCTTCTCCCCTATTAACTCGGCTTTATTTGTCACTCCATCTACGCACCCAATCCTCATCATCCCCCTATAGCATGACATTTCAAATTCATTTATCCTACATTTCTCTTCCTTTCCTATAGTCCCTTATAATTACATATTTATTGACTAATGCCTTTCTACCCTTCGTTCATTTAAATGTGTAAGATTATGTAGAAGAATATTTATTACTTTTTATCATAATATTTATCATATATTTATTATAATATAGAATATCATATTTATTATAATATATTTATTATAATTTAACACCGTAGTGATAATTTTTAAAATATATTTATTACTTTTTTAATTAGATTGTATCTAGCGCACAAATGAAATAATGCGTGAAAAATCTAAGATATCAAACAGAACAAAACTCGAAATAAGTAAAAGACGTACGACAATGGGTTTAAGATTTCTAAGGTGGAGATACATTTTTGTAGTAAATAAATCCAATCAAATT
Organism: Leptodirus hochenwartii; assembly: GCA_947310635.1. Taxonomy (NCBI): domain Eukaryota; kingdom Metazoa; phylum Arthropoda; class Insecta; order Coleoptera; family Leiodidae; genus Leptodirus; species Leptodirus hochenwartii. Next base: position 13,041,561 of record OX371180.1, on the reverse strand, counting down.
GGTGACACGCCTCAGCTCTCCTCCCAACTCAGTCTTCATTCGTTATGAATGAATTTTAATTCGTTTGTCTTGTTGTTGCATTACATTCTGTATCTAGAATCAAATTTCGATTTTTTTGCAAATTTCGTTTATACCTCAACATTGTATTTATAGCTTCGTTCCCCGTTTTCATTTTGAAATGGGAAATGCTTTAAATTGTTATTTTATTTTTTATCAGAAAGTTATAGTATTATATAATGTTTTTTATTAATATTTATAAATAGGACATTTTTATTTCCTGTTGTCTGCTATTCCTCATCTTTTATATTGAAGAATATATAGAATTTGAATATTTAATTACTTTTCACTCACTCCTTCAGGCGATAATGCCAACATTTTAGTAATTAGTTTCATTTGCGTGAATGAGATAAGTAGCATCTACATTATATTGTATTTTACATGGATTAATTATTAGGTATCTTATTTTAGGAGATTTATATAAATATAATAAAGAATATTCATATTTCGAATAAATTAAAACAGAAGAATGAACAAACCAATTAGTTCGAAATGATTTGTAGAGTACAATGTTTATTGTCTTAAGGCTTAGAGTAGGTAAGTTAGAAAAGGTCAAAGAGTAGCGCTATAATCGTAGAAAATATGGACAAAGCTAGAAGATGATAGGAGTATCTCGAAGATTTATATAGAGGTAAACAGGAAATGGAAGAACTAGAAAGTGTAGAACAGATGGATTAGAACGAATTAGGTCATTCTTAGATATTCTTAAGTCAGAATTTGAGGCTGATATGTAGAATATATGACGACAATGCCGAAGAAAGTAGGATCTAATACTAGTAAGAACTATAGTTAGTCTACTATCACAGCGGTTCTTAACCTTTTATTGCACGCGGCCCCCAAATGTCCAAACATATTTTCACGGCCCCCTAGTTTTTTTTCTAACATAATAATCATTAATATTTATTTTAAAGTATTGGTTTTATTTACTGATCATATCTACACACAAATAAAAAATAATCAACTTATATAAACGTATTTAATAGGATCTTGTTTCAATTGTATTACTTAACTATTTTAACAGTAAAGGTCATATTTTTGCCAATTAACGGAATTATGTGGAAGATAGAAGACATAGACTCTATGCTATGGCATAGAGTCATAGATTATTGCTTACGATCATTGAATTCTTTTTCGAAAACGTAAAATTTTAAAATAATTGACTTCAGTAACAAGCAAATAACATTTTGAATAAAATTTTCGAGGCCCCCCATGGAACATTTCGCGGCCCCCCGGTTAAGAATCTCTGTGCTATCACATGCACTCTCAGGAACTTTGTCGTTTCCTTCATATTCAATCTACTGACATGGTAAAAAGCATTCACAAAAAATATTAAGGATTATTTATAGGAGGTTAGAGAATAAAGTGGAAGAAAGGGTAGAGGAGAACCTTTATTCTCGTTAAAGGTTTTTTAAGGTAATTTTTAGGTAAAAAATATAAAGGTAATTCGCGTTAAGATGATTAAAAAAAATGAGAGTAGGAAAAGTACGAGAGTAAGAGTAGGAGAGGATGCAATAAATAAGACTAAGGAAGAGTATAATGTAGTTTTATGTAGACTTAAATTAGGGAGAAGAAATAGATATGTTGAGATTCACCGATGATATATGTATCTTGGAAGAATTGGAACAGCATTTAGAGAAGGTATTAAATGATGTCAATAGTGTGCCAATGCACTGCATATGCCTCCTAGGGGCAAGACATGGGCAACGACGCTCTGGCCTATAGAGCGGTCCCTATACAGGGATCCCGGTCTATAGGAAAGATTCAGGCTAACCCACGGTATTAGGGGGATTAGGCTGAATCGGTGGGGCGACGGCTAAAATATGCACTCATTGGTCGGTGCAAGGCAAGGAGAAACCAGCACTGTACCCTTCTCCAGATTACAGTATGAAAATGTCGATTATCTCAAATATAATACCCCAGATGAGTAGAGCCAATGGCTCAGAATCTCATCCTGCTACTTCGGTAGCAGGCAAGCCCTCGGATTCTGGGGCGGGCAAGAGATCGATTTCATCGAGTATTCTACGAGTCGGAGCGTGGAATATACGCAGTTTGAATAGGATAGGAAAGTTAGAGAATTTGAAATTAGAAATGGAGAGACTTAGACTGGATATTGTAGGGATTAGTGAAGTTAGGAGGAAAGATCAAGTAGATACGTGGTCAGGAGAATACAGATTAATAACCACAGCATCAGATAATGGGCATACCGGTGTAGGTTTTATAATGAATAGAAAGTTGGGATGTAGAATAAAGAGTTATTGCCAAGTTAGTGATAGAATTATAACTATTAGATTAGACACGAAGCCAACGGACACAGTTATAGTGCAAGTATATATGCCAACTTCAAGTCACGATGATGAGGAGGTAGAATCCATTTATGAGGAGATTGAATCTAGGTTAGCAAACGTTAAAGGACAGGATAATCTAATTGTAACCGGAGATTGGAATGCCGTAGTAGGTAAGGGAAAGGAAGTTTCAATAGTAGGAGAATATGGAATAGGAACACGTAATGATAGAGGGGATAGATTGGTAGAGTTTTGTATTAGGAATAAGCTAGTGGTAGCAAACACGCTTTTTCAGAATCACAAGCGCAGGATATATACGTGGAAAATGCCAGGAGATATAGGGAGGTATCAGATAGATTACATACTGGTTAAAGAGAGGTTTAGGAACCAGATTAAGAATTGTAAGAGTTACCCTGGAGCAGATATTGATAGTGACCATAATTTAGTAGTCCTGGACTCAGAGGTCAAATTCAAGAAATTACAGAAGTCTAAACAGGTCAGAGTAGATGTCGATAGGTTAAAATTAGCTGATGTATATGAAAAGTACAAGCAGAAAGTAGAAATCATGGCTAATGGAACATCTAGGAACGACATAGATTGCGAATGGAGGGAAATCAGAAATGGGTTAACTACAGCAGCAAATGAAGTATTAGGCACAAAGAAAAGGGCAGGTAGGAGGGAATGGATCACGGAAGAAATAGTTAAAATGATAGAAGCAAGAAGGAAAATTAAAATTGGAAACACAGAAGCAGGACAGAAAAAATATAAGGAACTAAGGAACTTAATTAATAGGAAATGCAAGCTAGCGAAAGAAGAGTGGATAAAAGGAAATTGTGAGGATATTGAGGAGGATATGAGAAGAGGTAAAGTAGATTTGGGCTACAGGAAAATTAAGTCACATTTTTCTAAAGTAAAACCAAAGGGTAACATTATATGTGATAAGCAGGGTAAGGAACTCACAGAAAATAAGGAAAAAGCTAGAAGATGGAAGGAGTATCTTGAAGATTTATATAAAGGTAGGCAGGACATGGAGGAGCTAGAAAGTGTGGAACAGATAGATGAGGATGACTTAGGTCCTAGCATACTTAGGTCAGAGTTTCATAGAACATTAAATGATTTACGGAATAACAAAGCAGCGGGGATTGATATGATACAGCCGAATTAATAAAACACGCAGGGGAAAAAATGCAGGAGCGATTATACAGGTTAGTTTGTAAAATATATGAGAAGGGAGAAGTACCACAGGATTTTCAGCGTAGTAGAATAGTAACAATGCCGAAGAAAATAGGAGCTAATTTGTGTGAGAACTATAGGACCATTAGCCTACTATCACATGCATCGAAGATATTGTTAAAGATTATTTATAGGAGATTAGAAAATAAAGTAGAGGAAAGGCTAGGAGAAGATCAGTTTGGTTTTAGGAAAAACAGAGGGACGAGGGAGGCGATTCTAGCACTAAGAACGGTAGTAGAAAAAAGAAATAGGGTAGGAAAGGTAACTTGCATAGCTTTTGTAGACTTAGAAAAGGCATTTGACAATGTAGATTGGGACATAATGTTTAGAATTTTAAAAGAAACGGGTATAGATTATAAGGATAGGAGAATAATTTTTAATTTATATAAACACCAAACTGCCTTAGTTAGAATTGAGGGGGAAGAAGAGGTAGCAAAAATAGGGAAGGGAGTTCGGCAGGGATGTACACTCTCACCGTTATTATTTAATCTATATATAGAAGATGCAATAAACAAAGTAAAAGAAGAGTATAGTGTAGGTGTGAATGTACAGGGAGAGAAAATATATATGCTGAGATTCGCCGACGATATAGCTATATTGGAAGAAAGCGAAAAGAAATTAGAAAGGGTATTGAATGGTATGCAGGCAGTATTGACTAGGGATTTTAACATGAAAATAAATATAGGTAAAACTAAAGTGATGAGGTGTGACAAAAAGGAATGCAGTAGAAAAATGAGGATCACAATAGGAGATAATAGAATCGAAGAAGTGTCAGATTTTTGTTATTTAGGCAGTAGAATCACAAAAGATAATCGAAGCAAGGTAGATATAAAGTGTAGGATAGCACAGGGTAGGAAGGCATTCGTAGAAAAAGAACAGATTTTAAGATCAAATATTGACTTGGGTATTAGAAAAAGATTACTGAAGGTATATGTTTGGAGTGTAGCACTGTACGGGTGTGAGGCGTGGACTATAGGAAAGGAAGAGAAGCGTAGATTAGAAGCACTTGAAATGTGGTGTTATAGGAGGATGATGAGGATTGGTTGGGAAGATAAAGTAACAAATGAAGCTGTACTAGAGTTAGTAGGGGAGAAGAGAAGTATTTGGAGAGTGTTACAACGTAGGAGAGACAGATTAGTAGGGCATATTCTTAGGCATGGGGGGATTATGCAATTGATCATAGAAGGTAGAGTGGAGGGAAAGAGAGGGGTAGGTAGGCCTAGATTGGAGTATGTGAGTCAGATAGTTGAAGACGTTGAGATGAACAGCTATAGGGAGATGAAGGGATTAGCTCAGGATAGATCGGCATGGCGTGCTGTTTCCAACCAATCTTTAGGATTGCGGACTCTCTAACTAATTAAATGATGCGCAGGAAGTAACAAGACCTGATAATAATAAGAAAATAATTTAAGTAGGACGACAGTGATGACATGTGGAAAGAATGGTAGTAAATCAAATATAATAATATATTTTATATAGGAAACTTTAAGACCTAACACAGATTTAGGAACTAGAAAAAGACAGCGTTATACGATATGAGGCGTGACCAATAGAACAGAAGATAAACGTAGAATAGAAGCATTTGAAATGTGGTGCTAATCTATGCATAGAGGGTGCTAAAAGTTCAGAAGAAGAAATTTATTTGGAAGATATTAAAGCGTAGGAGTGATAAGACTAGTAGACTTTATTCTCAGATATGGGGTTTTTATGCTTTCAGTTATAGAAGGTAGAGTAGAAAGGCGAGATGTATTTAGAACTATTAGAAACGTGTAATTTGGAGTTATTAGAGTACGTTGAATCACTATTTTTGTATGAGCTGATACAAAAAAAAAACCTGTATTTATTTTTATAGTATAAAAAGAACAGATTGACAAGCACGCCAAGTTCGGGTACATCTAAAGATTGCGATTTATTTCTGACCATCAACATACCAAGAAGCCCACAGCGTCATACCATTCACCAACGTTGGGTTGCTGACCATTGAGAAAATCCTTTGACACGCCACGCGGATCTCTCCGGAGCTAACTCCTTAATATATATGTACTATAGATTACAATTTTTTTTTAAGGATGGGCGTTGAAGGCTCTTCCATGCTTAAGTCTACTACGAATGAATACTAACTATATATTTTTTAAATTATTATCACTACGGTGTTAAATTATAATATAGAATATCACATAAAAAATGATATATTTATATTATATAAAATATAATATAAATAATAATAAAGTAATAATGCAACTCCAAAATTTGTTAAATTACCATTTGATCCTATAATTGCACGTGGTTTAGATAGTATTTTAAATAAATATAATTTTAAAGTAACATATAATACTTCTAATAGTCTTGCTAATTTTCTAGGAAATCCAAAAGATTCGATTGATTTCAATAAAAAATCGGGTATTTACGAAATATTTTGTTCTAGTTGTCCTAAAGTATATATAGGACAAACACGTAGATCCATCGAAACTAGATTTAAGGAGCAATTAGCTCATTTCAGAATAAATAGAAAAGATAGAAGTGCTGTCGCCGAACATATTTTTGAAACAGGTCATCCTATTCGAATTAGTTCACTTAAATTACTTAAAAATGTTTTAAATTATTCCGAATTAAATGCTTATGAAAGTATATACATGCATAAATCTAAATCAAATTTAATGAATTTAGATTCGGGCCCAATTTCATCTTGTCTATTTAATTTATTTAATAAAAACTATTTTTAAATTTATTATTATTATTTTATTTATTTTTGGTTATTTTAGATTTCACAAACCAATATTTTTTGCTGTTACTTGTTATTTTCGTTAATTTGTAATTTGTAATTTTTAATTTGTATGGTTTTTAAAAGATTTATAGGTCATATTATATGCCAATTTTGAAGTACTTCTGTCATGTTGACTTATTTATTTGATAGTATATCAATCACGATTCGTGACAGAGGTATTTTATTTAGTTTTATCTTGTGCTACTGAAGATGGGCGCATAGCGCTTGAAATGTACATCTAGCTACTTAATGCTTGTTACGGTATTTGGGTGATATTCTATATTATACTAACTATATAGTTAGTATTCATTGCTACAACGTTTTCGTATTTTCGGCCACCAATTAATTAGTTCTTGAGTTGTTACCAATGCACACTCAGGGTACACCTGAGTGGCGACATTTAGGGACGAGGACTTTGCATTGGACATACACATGTAGCATATCCATGGTCCGGAAGGGATTTTATTTCCAGAAATACCCCGACCGGGTGCGGGATTCGAACGCACAACAACCGTGGCAACAGTCTCACGGCACCACGGTGCCCCCATAGATTACTATAGTAGATAAACGAATTTTTTGAAGTAAAGCTGCGCCAAAATAGAATTATCTAGCAATACTATCAAAATATTATTAAATTAGTAGCATAAAAGAATGCTATTTGTAAAATGCCCTTTACATTTTACGAGTTTTATGTTTCAAGTATAAATTGTTAATTGTTGCTTTTCGAATTCTACTTTGATTTTATAAAATAGAAAATAATTTTAAATTTCATAGTTTTATGATCTATCTAGTAGTTTTTAAACCATAACAATACAATGAGAAATCGAGAGCATCCTACGCAAAGCAGATGCTATAGGCATGCGAAATGCAGAGCGTATTATTTATCAGTTCCGAGGACTGTAATATGGCCTAAAATAGTACAACAGATGCTGAATGCATAGCGTCTGGAAATTGTATCTTCTACATTTACATATCCGCATCAGGGTCCATAGATTCCTTTTTCTTCATAATAAAGACACACTTAATACGATATTTTGATTGCGATGATAATGATAGGAACAAAACAATGTCTAAAATAACTTAAATCCCCACTACTTTCTCATTTTAATGCATTATATCATTTACCTTCGTGACGTATATAAATGATACAATGATAAGCGGATATTGTGAATGTTATATGGTTATAGCTCACAATAAAAACTATAGCGTTTCCATATAGTTAAATGTAGGGATCATCGTAATGTCAATTACACGCATAGCGCAATTATGAATCACTCACCACAATAGATAGGCACGTCATTATCTTGCGGGATATATTACATTGGTTGGTATCCTTATCATGTACAGATAAGCTGACATTCTTGGACTGGTCCGAAAAAGATAAACAAAGACGACACACTTGATAAAACTTTGGCGGTACATTACACATATTTATGCGTTTACAAACACAAAAACAAAGCGACACATTAAGCCATACGCTACATTAATTATAATTTAGTTACTACACACAGCCTTCTTTATTGTTTAAGGAGATTTTTTACGGAAACGACGCGCTTTGACGGGCCATTTCGCCTGTGTTGGTAAGGAAATAAATTAAAGCACTGCCATGGCCACTTTCTGATTAGAAGATGCAGTTGGTAGACCCTTATCAATATATATCTGCCTCTCGGCGGCAGATAGCGCCACTTGCGTTTAAAAACTGCAGGGGCAATGTAATAGATTCGGTTATACGAAAGGTGGAAATTCATGGACATGTACCGACACCTTTTTATTTATATTATTGCTTTATATACATTATATCAATATCACGAAGACCAGCACTAACTGAAATTAGTAACAAAAGTAACATAAAGTAAAATAAATCTTCTCAAGGACTTAATAATGACGTCATCGTCATATACTTTAGAGTAAAATATAAATTCATTATAGTTGGAAAAGCGGATGACTCACTACTTGTCATTTCTAGATTCTACCAATTCTACGCAGTTTACTACAATTTACACAACACAGAAATTTATCTGTACAATCAAAATATATTCGCCGAAGTGTGATATTTTCAAAAATATTTTCGAATGTTGAAAGCAACTTGCGAAATAACCAAAAATTGCAGTTGGCTAACATTTTATAATAATTATGTTGTGAATAATCTAAATAATACCCGCCCGAAGTAATATTACTTGAATTGCTTCTGTTTTTATATTGATAGATTGGAATCGCAATACTCATCATTGATTTGTTATGCAAGGTTGGTATTGTATATTCATACAATTTTCTTATATACAACAACGTTATTTTCAGGCTTTTTATGGAAATACCTGACGTATTATATTACATTCTTCTATCCCTGATAATAGTGCCTGTTAAATTGTTCTTCGATTTGTGGGCTTGGCTTGGTTGGGAATTATTTCGTAATAATTGACTAACGCACTATGACTTCAAATCAAAAAATGAACAATTTAAAAAAGAATTTATCACTTGATTTGGAACAAGCAAAGAATGGCATTGGTCTACAAATTACATCGCCCGATATAAACATGTGCAATGTAAATACTCCCGAATTGGAAAGGATTATATTATCCAATAATATATCTACCAACACGCCCATTATTACACCCTCAACCACAAATATACTCTTCCCAAAAACGGTTACCAAGGAACAAGAAAACTTCGCCACTGGATTTATGGATGTCTTAAACAACTTGCATAATAACAACTCTCAAGGTATTAATATTACCATAAATTCAAAATATAAGTCAGTTGTAGTCGTACACGTTGAAGCTTATTAATACTTCAGTAAAGTATACCTTTTTTTTATCATTTGAAAAGCTTTGCGTTTGTAAGCTATTCTGTAAATACAATACTACATTCTATTCTTCATTGCAACGATATTGTCTAATCAATTTTGATAACTAAAATCATTTGAGCATAAAATGTGATTGGTAAACTATTCAAGTAGCAATGGGTAACAAACAATAATAATTAGATTAAATCAGTAAATGGTAAATCATATTTAATTTCCAAAATCAAACTGTGACTACGTATTATTTTAATATAGAATATCACCCAAATACCGTAACAAGCATTAAGTAGCTAGATGTACATTTCAAGCGCTATGCGCCCATCTTCAGTAGCACAAGTAAAACTAAATAAAATACCTCTGTCACGAATCGTGATTTATATACTATCAAATAAATAACTCAACATGACAGAAGTACTTCAAAATTGGCATATAATATGACCTATAAATCTTTTAAAAACAATACAAATTACAAATTATAAATTAACGAAAATAACAAGTAACAGCAAAAAATATTGGTTTGTGAAATCTAAAATAACCAAAAATAAATAAATAAAATAATAATAATAAATTTAAAAATAGTTTTTATTAAATAAATTAGATAGACAAGATGAAATTGGACCTGAATCTAAATTCATTAAATTTGATTTAGATTTATGCATGTATATATTTTCATAAGCATTTAACTCGGAATAATTTAAAACATTTTTAAGTAATTTAAGTGAACTAATTCGAATAGGATGACCTGATTCAAATATATGCTCGGCGACAGCACTTCTATGTTTTCTATTTAATCTGAAATGAGCTAAATGCTCCTTAAATCTAGTTTCGATGGAACTACGTGTTTGTCCTATATATACTTTAGGACAACTAGAACAAGATGTTTCGTAAATACCCGATTTTTTATTGAAATCAATCGAATCTTTTAGATTTCCTAGAAAATTAGCAAGACTATTAGAAGTATTATATGTTACTTTAAAATTATATTTATTTAAAATACTATCTAAACCACGTGCAATTATAGGATCAAATGGTAATTTAACAAATTTTGGAGTTGCATTATTACTTTGTTCTAAGCTACTAATATTTTTGATATCTCTTGTTCTTTTAAATTTTCTTAATATGTTATTTATAATTTTAGAAGAATTGCCATTTTGTACTGCAATACTTCTGATATTATTTAATTCAATGTTATATTTATCATTAGATAAAGGAAAATTTAATATGCGGTTAATTAAAAAATTAAAAGCAGCATATTTATGTTGACAATGATTTGAACCGTTCCTTATATAGCAGTCCGTATTTGTAGCTTTTCTGTATATATCAAATTCTAATATATTATTATTTCTAATGACTAAAACATCTAAGAAAGGTAACTGATTATTATTTTCGATTTCATAAGTAAATTTAATTGAAGGAAATTTAGAATTTAATATTTTAATAAAATCATCAATATTAGATTTTTCAGTATCAAAAATTGCGAAGATGTCATCTACATATCTAATCCAAATTCTAGGAAAATAAATTTCAGTTTCCTTTAATTTAGTTTCAAAATAACTCATAAATAAATTAGCAATAAATGGACTTAAACAATTTCCCATACTTAAACAATTTAAACATTCAGGCCCAATTTCATCTTGTCTATTTAATTTATTTAATAAAAACTATTTTTAAATTTATTATTATTATTTTATTTATTTATTTATTTTTGGTTATTTTAGATTTCACAAACCAATATTTTTTGCTGTTACTTGTTATTTTCGTTAATTTATAATTTGTAATTTGTAATTTTTAAAAGATTTATAGGTCATATTATATGCCAATTTTGAAGTACTTCTATCATGTTGACTTATTTATTTGATAGTATATCAATCACGATTCGTGACAGAAGTATTTTATTTAGTTTTATCTTGTGCTACTGAAGATGGGCGCATAGCGCTTGAAATGTACATCTAGCTACTTAATGCTTGTTACGGTATTTGGGTGATATTCTATATTATAATTTAACATCGTAGTGATAATTTTTAAAACGTATTATTTTGTTTGTGATTGGGATCAAATTGCAAACAGCTCGAAGCCAGTGAAGCATATCTGAGTTCTTGGGGGAGATATTAGGAACATATGGGAAGGGTGGGAAGCCTGTTACTATAGCGGGTCGCTATTCCGCTAAAGCTTAGTTATTTGTATCCCAACTAAGAATGGTACCTAGTGTAGAGGTTAGGAGGCACTGAGCTACGTCACGCATCCAAGCACTGACCTAGCGAGACGTTGCTTAACTCTTGTTACCGACGCTCAATCGACCCGTATTAATACAATGTTAAATTACTGCAAAACGTATTTTTGTGCGAGCGGTTGAGTTCGCACGAAACGATAGCAAGAAGATATGGATAGGAATTGACGTTTGTATTTAGAATCTTATACACAAGCATAAAATTTTAACTGCTTGTAACCTTTCGCATTACAAAAAAATAGATTTAAAAACTAGGTAAAATAGCACATGTCGCAGGAACAAATGTCGAGGAAGATTATTAAAATCATATATGTGGAGAAAAGAATTGTACGGCCGCGAGCCGTGGAAAACTGAAAAGGCGCTGAACGTAAGATGTAAGCTTCAAAATGCTATATGAATATAAGGATCGTGTCACAGATTAAGTGACGAATAAATACGTGCTAAAGTTAGTTTAGGAAATTATTTGCATTAAAAAAAGTATTCCAGCGTAGATGAGATACATTATAGTACTCGATATTACGATATGAATAGCTAAATATGAAATAATTTGTTACAAACTTCGATATCATTTTTCAACGTAAATGATAGAACAAATCAATTAAATTTGGAGGCAATGAATTAGTCGACAGATAGCTTGTTAAATATTACTAATTAGTAAATTGCGATTTATTAATGGTTGTTATAGGATAGCTAATGTTTTTCATATTTGCAGCCTCAGACTCCGGTAGCGGAATTGGTGGTTTAGCATCAGACAATGATCACCAGCAGCAATTGACAAACTGCACGGCTACATTCCTTCCAACACACATCAAAGAGGAACCTCAAACCGTACCTAACATTCCCAACTCTCCACCCCTCAGTCCTGTCGACATGGAGCACCAAGAACGCATCAAGCTGGAGCGAAAACGCCAGCGGAACCGTTTAGCAGCGTCCAAGTGTCGATCGCGGAAACTAGAACGAATATCAAAGCTAGAAGACCGTGTCAAACAACTCAAGAGTGAAAATGTCGAACTAGGATCCGTACTTAATCAGCTCAAAGAACATGTTGGTACCTTGAAGCTGGAAGTGATGGAACATGTTAATGCTGGTTGTAATATAATTATGCAATAAAGTATCCAGTTTAATATATGTTTCTTCCAACAAGCAAATTGCATACACTCAACAGTACATTTATCAGAATCGTCCAACACTCTCGAATTTGACATTTATTCGAACGATTTTGTACTGTCCCTGTTTGACAAATCAGCAACCTCAATTTTCACCATTGTTCTATAACTCCCTAAGCGTAATATTAAATTCAGTTATAACTCTTCAATTTATTGTTGTATTGTTATTTTGTATAATAAATAGTAATGAAATGTTGAAAATAGTTCTAAGAAAGCTTGTTGGAGCAAACCTTATTTTTCCCTTATGTGGCGGGCATGTCCAAACTACGCTCGAAAGGAAATTATTACATATTTACTATACATCTTTCGTTTATATAATACTAATCGTAGAATGATACCACTGTACTATAGCATTAGTGCATCTACGATAAATCTTGTGAAATGTACTTCCAAGAAAATGAACCAAATCCGGTGATATACGCAGACACTGCTTAGGGTTGCTTCGGTTTGCGGATTTTGTACGATTTTTCTTGAAAAATCTTTTGCCCTGCAACAATATTATTTATTATATCGTATGTTTTTTGTAACAGTGGCAGGTAGCAGGTTATAGTGTATATAGACCCTTCAACAAAAATGGCCTATGGTATTCAATAGCGTTTCATATACAGGTAAATAAAAAGAAAATAAGGTCAAGGTTCCATTTTTTAAATTCTATTACTGTTTTGTTTCCTGAAAAATTACATATTTATGTTCACATTTGCGACTATGCAATTTTTATTGCTATTTTAGATCAAATATTTATTATTAGAAAGTTTCACGTTTTGATAATGAGTTTCACAATGAGACCGCACAAATCTTATTATTAAATGTAACAATTATTTCTTAATTCACAAATTAACGCGACCCGTCTGCGAAACGCCTACCTGTTTGGGCATGCCTGTAATTTCATTACACCACCATTAATATATTTATTATTATTGTTCACTTACACACTTTGTTATACCGTACTGTACGTTTCTAATATTTCTAATAACTAATATTTTATATGTAAACTATAAGAGTAAATAAAATTTGTTACAATTGTAATCGTTTTATTTACGTATGCGTACAGCTAATAGCAAAAAATCTTAATTTCCCGTTATAAAGTAGCCAGACACCACAAATTTCGTTTGTATTGAGTTTTCAAATTTAGTCAAGCAAAAATCCTTGCAACGTCGACAATAAACGTCCACAACATGATACCAAACTTGGATATATTTTAATCCAGGCTTGAATATAAATTCGTCTTTAGTTTACTTCACGATAAGTAGGATCGTCCTTATTTCTTGTGTAAAAAACGAAACCTTGAACTATATCTGAACGATGAGTATCCCAAACCGCATCCATGTGCACAACTTAACTATTTCTTTTATAATATTTCTTTTCTTACACTTTGATAGCTTAAATATCATAATATCAGTATTTCAATACCTATAAAGATGACGTTTTTGGTAGTTTAAGTAGCATTAAATTTGACGAGTTTTGCCAATAATTCAAAAAGTAACAAAATTAAGTCAATACTTATGAATGTACAATGAGGCTAAGCATTGAGTATAAAATTATGATCGGAAATATTAATTATATATATTTCTTTAGTTAGTTAGTTTGTCATCATTCCCAGGGATTGGTTAGAAATAGCACGCTGACTTCTACTGAGCTAATTAATTAATTAATCAAAAAAATAATTAATACATTTCCCAAGACTTCTAACGTCTACCACTACCTGAACCACATTCTTTAATTTGGATTTGCCTTTGTCTATCAAACTTTCCTTTGCTTATATTTATTTTCATGTTATAATCTGTAGTTTTTACTTCTGATTATTTAATACCTGCTCTTAATAAAAAAAAATCAAATTTTCTACCCTTTTACATTTGCTAACCTAGATTGAATCTCATGATAAAATGCTGCTTCCTCATCATCATCGTGACCTGTGGTTGGCATATATACCAGTTCTATTACTGTGTCTGTTGACTTCATATCCAACCTTGTGTTATAATATCAATATCTTGACAATAGTTCTTTGCCCTACATCCCATTCTTTTATTCATTATAAAACTTACGCCTGTATGCCTATTATCTGATCATGTGCTTATTATTCTGTATTCTCCTGCCCACGTATCTACCTGTTCTTTATCTACCTTCGCTAATCCCTACGATATCTAATTTAAGCTTCTTCATTTCCAACTTCAAATCACCTAACTTTCTTGTCATATTAAGACTAATTACCAAACTTTCTTGTCTTATTAAGACTATGGTCTAATCGATTTGTCTGCTTCTTCTATTTAAATCGATGGTCTAGACGAATGGCTAGGATTTCCCATCTTCTCTTTGTAGAATTCGACTTCCATGGATTGTCATGGAATGTCTCGGTTCTAGTTGTATATGTGAATCGGGTTGATTTCGATTCGTTGGCGTTAATTCGCCATTTCTTTTGCCACTTAGCAATCTTAACAAGGCTAGCTAAGATTGCAGTGTCAACTGCAACTGTGGCGGTCATGACTAGTATAGACATTGGTAGATCTGCAGTGAAAAGTAAGCACAGTAACGGACGTAGTATGCTGCCCTGAAGTATGCCTGATCTTAATTGGTGCAAGTCTATTGTACTATCTTGATATCTTACTTTGAACATTCTTTCTTCGAGATATGATTTTTTTTAAATTGCATAATTCTGACCAAAAGCAAACTGATATGAAGGTTTCTTTCATCGATTATTGGTCTTAGCTTTTGTAGCAGTAATTTTTCGAATAAATTAGAAATAATCGGTATAAGATTCATAGGCCAATAGGATTTTATCTCTTCAAGATTCTTTCCAGGCTTTAAGACAAGAACAATTTCTGCCAATTTCCATTGGTTTGGAAAGAATCCCGTTCTTAAGATTGCATTAAACAATTATTGATATTATCCTATCTGTAACTTTGAATTGGTAGGTCAATTCAGAACAATTGTTCTAATATGCGGTTAAATCCATCAGCATCTTCGATTAGTGTTGCTATTAAATTCGTGTTAAAAAAAACCTGATTTAAATGTGAAGTGAATATTTGAAGTTTTTCTGTACTTCTTCGTATGTTCGTTCTAATCGGATTGGTGGAATAACAATTAAGGTTTTAATTTCCTTGTGGTTTTACAAAAAGAATAGTGACTGACAGCTGTTGGACTTGCGGCACTTAAATAAAATCTTATTTTCTCCAAAGAAAAGAATCAAGGTATACGGTTGTATGCCTTGACTCTTTTCTTTGGAGAAGTTCTTCCGATTTCTAAAAGGCGCGCCTTGCTTTTTTGAAGTGTTGTAGATGTACTCAGTGCTTTTTGCCTAAGGCTAAGAACTGTAACATGATTCATTGTTTGCCTGTATTTTAACTTGCTCATCATTTAGGATGCTTAGTGGATTCTGGATATTCGATAATTTTGTATATTAATTACATGGTAGTCCAATTTCCAAGTAAATGATATTCTAATGCACATACGACAAATATTAAATTCGATATATTTACCATTTCAAAAATTGCTGCTACAAATAAGTTATAGGACGGTTCCATTACTACTTTTTATTCACATTATTCACTTACATGATTTAAAATGGTTGGTGCAGTAAATAAATTTTTTGCCAATAGTATTACATAAAATAACACTGCGATTTAAAAAATAAAAATTCGACTAAAACAGATTTAAAATATTTGAATCAGTTGAAACATAGATTAAAACCAAATTAAATGTGAAAATTAAAAAATAAATTCATAAATATGCATGTTAAAATGTTATTTGATATATTAATAAATATTAAAAAATGTATAAATATCACCTTTTCTTAATAGTATCCTAGATAAAAATTAACGATGTTACCCTTGCGAAAAATTAACACTAAAACTTACACAATAGTAAAAAAAAATTTAAATGATACATGAGTTATTTCTTAAAATTAATTAATGTTTACTAAAGTATTTTAAAAATTATCACTACGGTGTTAAAATATAATATAGAATATCACCCAAATACCGTAACAAGTATTAAGTAGCTAGATGTACATTTCAAGCGCTATGCGCCCATCTTCAGTAGCACAAGTAAAACTAAATAAAATACCTCTGTCACGAATCGTCATTGATATACTACAATAGTATGCTACTGAAGATGGGCGCATAGCGCTTGAAATGTACATCTAGCAAACTTAATGCTTGTTACGGTATTTGGGTGATATTTTGTTTTACTAAAGTAAACTAGAATAAATTTTAGAATGCTTAAAATTTAGAGCATGTACGCTATTCCTTCAATAGTTCTTGCAAATCGATGATTTCCTGTTCTTTTTGTAGCTGGTCTTGGATGCAACGATCCCGAATATCTTGCAGTCTTTGCCGCAAATTAAGATTGTCCGAGTTTTCGATGTCGACTTCGTGTTGATTACATCGCATCTTTAGTTGTTCTAAGTCCATTTGGAGATCTTCCAGTCGCCTTTCAATCGCAATGCGTGTTAAATTTTGATTGGCATATGGAATTGATGACGGACTAGAATTGTAAAAGTCCATGTTCTGCAAAATGGCTGGCGGAGAATTTTGCGAATCATTGAACATTTCGCTGGAGAATTGAGTAAGGATCTTAGAGTCTTGATTCAAATTGTTCATAACTGAATTAGAATCCGTAAGATGACTATCTTCGGCCGAATTCTGGCTATTATCATCTAGCTCTAGATGTTCAAATTTGATATGGCTCTCACCATCGGCTGTATCACCATCTGGATCACGATCTGGATCATCATCTGCGTCATCCTCTGAATCACTAACAGCCCCGCCAAATATCTTACATATACTATCATCTACAACGCTAGGACCACCAACAATTGCAACGTTATCCTGAAGACTATGTTCGCGTTGCAACTGTTCTAATGGCTCTCTTTTCACACACACATTAGCGAGTGTTCTCTTACTACCGTGACCGATCTTCGTCACGCCTGGTTCATCTTCGTTGATCACTTCCCATTTCACAGGTACCACCGATTCATTATCCTCTCGCAACAAGCGTTTCACCTCCTTTTCTATTTCAGGAGCCTCAACGTACTTCTTTTTGAGAGTCTTGCGGAAACGTCGCTTACGTACGTTTTTCATGGGCGGTGTGATGCCGTGCGGGTATAGATATTTCTTATCTACCTTGCGCGAGCTTTTCTGTTGATTTTGAGTTGACTCGTCCTCTACGTTAACAATTCTATCTTCATCTTCTTTGCACACGAGCATCTGGCAAATATCTGCTGTTTTGTAGAAGCCTTTGCCATCGATAGTCTTAAGCGATTCTACTATAGTAGGTAGATCAAGAACTTTGGCTGCAAGCAACCAATGATCGATACGTACTTCACCTTGCCGCATATCGGGCTCGATTTTGATGGATATTCGATCGCGTAGATTACTGTTATTGATGAGCGCGTGTCGCAGCGTTTTCGCAGGTTCCGCTAGCAAACGGAGGATAAACTGAGATTCTAGAACATTGGGGTTGTCTCCATCGTTTCTAAAAGACATTGTTGTTATGTGATAATTAAACTACTTTAACTATTAAAATTATATTAACTCTAAACACTTATTTAAATACCAAAGTACAGATTATAAATTGTTTACTTGTATGACGTGACATATGACATGTCATATATGGAACTATTTGAAATTTCACCTAATTAAGATAATCACTTCAGGTATCTAATATTCATACGCTCATAATACACGTGACTTGACTTGACATAACCTTCTAAACTATATACTTAACCTTCTTATTGTATCCTTGCATGGCTTTGTTATATTGCATTGTAAGTATATACTAGCTTGCACTCGTGACGTACCAGACCGGCACATCACAATAATCGTTTACAAAACGAATATAACAAACAAACTGAAAATGGATACAGATTTATATGACGAATTCGGCAATTACATTGGCCCGGAACTAGATAGCGATGAAGAAGAGGAGGAAGAAGAAACCGAAGCGTTTGTCGATGAGGATGATAAAGCCCCTTTTGATGTCTGTTTTAATCTTTTTCTATACTTTTCAACTTTGAATTTCATTGCGTTTTTTTTTAATTACAGGAAGAACAAATGGAAGATTCCGAGCAACCTCAGGCAATGGCTATTGTACTACATGAAGATAAAAATTACTATCCTTCCGCGTTACAAGTATATGGTCCTGATGTGGAAACTATAGTGCAAGAAGAAGATGCTCAAGCATTAGATGTACCATTGGTAGAGCCGGTTAAAAAAAACAAGTTTCAAATTAACGAACAAGATTTACCAGACACGAACTATAACATGGAGTAAGTAATAAAGCACTATAATTGTAATACAGAGCATAATATTTGAAATACATAGCATTTATTTAAAAAATTATCACTACGGTGTTAAATTATAATATAGAATATCACCCAAATACCGTAACAAGCATTAAGTAGCTAGATGTACATTTCAAGCGCTTGAAAGTTCTCATATAAAGTTTTTTTTTATTGCAATTTATATTATACCGGCTTGTAGCTGCTCTATGAATTCTATGATTAAATAAATAAATTTGCTCCTACTTTCTTCGATGTGCTCACTACGGAGGCCATATTATTTCTATTTAGAAACTTTTATTTTTATAAAAATCAATTTTTAAGGTTGCAAGACAAGATTGGATTTTAACATTCTCATAATATTATTTCATTATAAACGTGCGATTTGGGCCGATATGTATATTAAATAATTTCATTTGTATGTTTAGGTTTTTAGCCGATATGATGGACAACACATCTTTAATACGAAATGTAGCGCTTGTAGGACATTTGCACCATGGTAAGACCACATTTGTCGATTGTCTCATTCGACAAACCCACCCGATGTACCAAGATAATGAGGAAAAAAACTTGCGATATACCGATATTCTATTTACTGAACAACAGCGAGGATGTTCTATTAAATCAATGCCGATTACACTTTTACTACCCGATGTGAAGGACAAACACCATTTGATAAACATATTCGACACGCCTGGTATGTGAATCCATAGTATTCTTTTTACAACTATACAACAAACAATACGTAATTACAAAAAGTGAAAATTTGTTACTAAATTAGATTATATCTATTATTTAATTGGTTTTTCTAAATTACCGCTTTAGTTCTTTAATTTGAAAGTCTACACGCTATATTAATTAAATTGCGAACATAGGAAAATGTGATTATTTTCTGTTTCCCTATAAAGATTGAAATCCATTTTCGATCAAATTATATATATATATATATTTGCGCGCGCGTGTGTTTGTATGTGTTTTTTTGTGGAAGAGTATTGATAAACTCATAAACGAACCAACGCATTAGTTAAATCTCTCTAAAGGCTCAAGCAATTTACTTCACAAACAGAATACTCAAATACTGAATATGTAGTATAGAATATCACCCAAATACCGTAACTTAAAACATTAAGTAGCTAGATCTACATTTCGAAGGCTATGCCCCCATCTTCAGTAGCATAAGCTAAAAACAAAATAAAATACCTGTCACGAATCGTGATTAATATACTGTTAAATAAATAAGTCAACATGACAGAAGTTTTTCAAAAATGGCATATAATATGACCAAAGCATAGCCCTTGAAATGTACATCTATCTACTTAATGATTGTTACGGTATTTGGGTGATATTATATATTATAATTTAACACCGTAGTGATATTTTTTTAAATTTATAAGATAAATAAATACTAAAAGTAAATGATTTTGATACGAATCAAAATAAATGTCTTGGAAGTTTCTAACCGTATATATGACAATCAAATTATAATTTTCCAACAAAAAGATTCTATAGACTATCTATTTGTAGTTTTTATAAAATTTTACTATAATCATAAAGAGCTTAATAAGTTTTCCACAATTTTCAGCATAAAACGTTTCATTTTGCAGGTCATGTGAATTTTTCCGATGAAGTAACAGCGGCGATGCGACTTTGTGACGGTGTTGTTTTATTCGTGGATGCAGCTGAGGGTGTTATGTTAAATACCGAGCGTCTTCTTAAACACGCCGTACAAGAAAACTTGCAAATTACTGTGTGCATTAATAAGATCGATCGTCTTATGTTAGAATTGAAGCTACCACCACAAGATGCTTACTACAAACTCAGACATATTGTGGAAGAAATTAATGGATTACTAACGTATGTAATATATACATTTACATGGGAATGTAATAATTGTAAATTGAAATATAATTTAATATTTCAAAATAGACATCCGCTTAGACATAAAACTGTATAAGTCTTAATGTTAAGTTTTAATTTAAGTCTAAATCCATTTAGTGTTAAAACAATTACAAATTTCTCACTGTATTGCATGTTAAATCGGATTGAATCTTTTATCGTATGAAAATGATGTAAGAATATTTGCAACTGTTTTAACACATAGACTAAGTTTGATGAAAAATTGAACTAGTTCAATTTTATATCCGATAATATATTTCGGAACTAAAATTTCAACAAACAATATTAAAAGTGCGACTCTTGCATAATAAAATATTTTTTCAATTTAACATTTCAAAAAATAAAAACACGCTTAAAATATTATTAATATGCGTATACAGTATCAAATTTAGTTATATTTATTCGAGTTATAAAGCGTATATAATAATTATAATAATAATAGTCTTTATTTGAAAATTTCAGGTTATATTCTATCGATGAGAACCCCTATATCGTGTCTCCTACGTTAGGAAATGTTTCTTTTGCAAGTTCTCAGTATGGCACATGTTTTACACTAAAATCATTTGCTCAGCTATACGAAAACTATTACGGAGGAGTTCGGGTGGATGAATTTGCTAAGAGACTCTGGGGAGATATATATTTTAATAGCAAAACGTAAGTAATTCTTACGTGCAAAAATTGTTGTGAGTAAATAAGCGAATAGTATTTTAAAACCGTATAATAATACGGTAATATAATTAATTATAATAATATATTGAGTTTGTAATTTCTTTTTTTTCTACTTAGACGAAAGTTTACAAAGAAAGCTCCTCACAATTCGGCGCAACGAAGTTTTGTCGAATTTATTTTAGAACCTTTGTATAAAATATTTGCCCAAGTTGTTGGTGATGTCGACACTACGTTACCAGTAGTATTAGATGAATTAGGAATAAAATTAAATAAAAAAGAACTAAAGCTAAATATTAGACCATTACTTCGATTAGTTCTAAATAGATTTTTGGGAGACTTCTCAGGTGAGTTTAAAAACTTTTACTCACCAATTACATTATTACTACTCGCCTTGTTAATAAATTTGTAGTGAATCATTAAATATTATTTGTCGAAATTATAATGCGATTGTAAATTTGTCGTACATTGTAGAAAAAATATCCGCAATGCTTTAATAATTTTTATGAAGTATCAGATTATTGCTGTTTACGTTAGGAAGTGGAAATACAAAGGGCAATCGAAATAAAGTAGATATAAAATCTAAGATAGAAGGTTATTCTTAGGTAACGAGGAAATTTTAAAGTTGTTACAATGTTACATTGATTTAAGAATTCGATAAAGATTATTGAAGGCACTTGTGGACAATGGGAAAGAAAGAGAAGCGTGGAATAGAAGCATTTGAAATGTGGTGCTATAGGAGGATGAGAGGATTGGTTGGGCAGATACACGTTTTATAGTATGTGTATCGATAATATACTAATACATTCTCCGTTGGATGGTACTTTAAGGTCACCATAGACCCAATGTTATGCACAATTTAAAAAATCGAAATTACATACCATTTTTTTATAATTCTGCCAATGTACAGATAATAAATAGTAGTATAACCCTTTGTGGAAATATTCACTCGTTGAATTCAAAGACATGCATTTTAATACAATATTTCTTGAAACTACTCGAGTTTTTGCAATCCATGGTTGCAAATGTCCCATTTACATATACACCGTACTCGAATAAAGAATTACAATAAGGCTTTATGCCCTGAGCCGTGTGACGCAGCAACACGAAAATAATAAATCTTATATATTACAAACAAATAGTATGGAAAATTATATGGTGTTCTACCATTTTATTTTTAACAAAATATGTGTCCCATAACAACTTTATACATTACAATGACATTCTTTTTCAGCAATTTAATAATTCATTAATATGAATATAATTTTTGATCAATCATTAAACTATGGTATTCTACCATTTTATTTTTAACAAAATATGTGTCCCATAACAACTTTATTCATTACAATGGCATTATTTTTCAGCAATTTAATAATTCATTAATTTGAATATAATTTTTGATCAATGATTAAAAGCTTATATAAAATGTTAAAATTAAAAATTAAAATTTCTACTCTTCATCAAATCCATATATTTATAAATTAATTGAATATTAATATATTTGTACAATCTATTTTATTTATATCGACAGCCCGTTGGATTTGAATTTTATGAATTAAATTGATAATAAATTGAAATTCAAAGTAATGTTTAATTGATAATTAATTAACCAATAATTTTTTCTTTTTAAAAAACCATTGATTAATCAATACAAATATGTTCACAATATATAACTGAAAATTTATAATAAAAAAGGAGTTATTGTTTATTTTAAAATTGCTCATAATCTTGGGACATATAGTCCATAGTCACCTTAAGAAGATTCGACAAATAAAGACTTTAGTAAAAGATCGTTAGGTAAAATAGAAGCATTTGGAAGGTGTTTAATATAGAACACGAATGTGTCAAATTCTTAGACGCGAGAGTATT
This sequence comes from Leptodirus hochenwartii, assembly GCA_947310635.1. Classification (NCBI taxonomy): domain Eukaryota; kingdom Metazoa; phylum Arthropoda; class Insecta; order Coleoptera; family Leiodidae; genus Leptodirus; species Leptodirus hochenwartii. The sequence continues at coordinate 13,018,327 of OX371180.1, read as the reverse complement.
ATGCAGTTAGTTATAGAGCAGATACTAAAGACGTGATCTAAATTTGAGGTTTGACATATTACTACAGGACCTGGAATAGGGTGACATGATGCAATATTTGCTAAAACTTTATTTGAATCACATTATATTGGTAAATTAAAGTAAAACCAATGAATACTAACTATAACGTTAGTATTCATTGGTAAAACATAATACACGGCTCTATTCTTGAATGTTTTGTAGGATTCGTGAGTATGTGTATCGATCATATACATTCTCCGCTGGAAGCTGCACCAAAGAAGATCCAACATATGTACACGGGTCCGGCAGAGAGTCCCCTGTATACGTACATGTCCCAGTGCGATCCTGAGGGACCGCTTATGGTGCATGGTGCCAAGATGTACCCGACGATCGATGGCAGCTGCTTTTTGGTGTTTGGCCGGGTGATGAGCGGCACATTATACGCTGGTGGGGAGGTCCGCGTCTTGGGTGAGCACTATACCATTCAGGATGAGGAGGACAGTAGAGTATTACGCGTCGGCAGATTGTGGATATACGAAGCAAGGTACAGAACGTTTTGTGAATATTATTGAAGAAGGAAGTTATCTTTACATTTATTATATAGAAGACGATATACTACTTGATATTTTAAACTTTAGATACAAAGTTGAATTAAATCGCGTACCAGCTGGAAATTGGGTTCTTATCGAGGGAATAGACCAGTCGATTGTAAAAACTGTTACTATAACCGATTTAAGCATTCGCGACGATTTATATATATTTCGACCTCTTAACTTCAACACGCAGAGTATTATTAAAATAGCTGGTGAGTCTTAATATATACGTATAATATGAGTATTCTGGTGATTAATTTTCCAATAAATAAATATTGTTTCTAGTTGAACCAGTTAATCCATCAGAGCTTCCAAAGATGTTGGATGGTTTACGTAAAGTAAATAAATCATATCCGCTGCTAACTACTCGCGTAGAAGAGAGTGGTGAACATGTTGTTTTGGGAACTGGGGAGCTCTATCTAGATTGTGTAATGCACGATCTGCGTAAAATGTATTCAGAAATTGATATAAAGGTATAAATTAAACAAAAAAAAACTAGTAATGCAAAACTATGCGTGCGATTTTTTGGTGAAAACTAGTTAAACCTAGTTTTCAGAGTAATGGTTGTTTGACATATAAATCATTTTAGTGTTTGATGTATATACTTTTTATACCAAAGTATTTGTACGTAGTTTTTACATATTCTGTCAATTTACAATTTTTTATTTTTCTGATTATTGCTTTGATTGTAGATCATTATTTATTTAATGTATAAACCCAGAATATAACAAGAAAACGATGTTCAATGACTCATCAAATTATCCAATAATTTCAGTCTTGGACGCTCATTTGAGCAAAACCGAAATTTATATTTGTTTAGCTATTGATTGTTTATAATAACTCTTATTCCTAAAGATACTAACATGATCTTAAACGCTATATTATGGAATTTTATAAGCTTAATTCAGTATTTGATGGGTAACATCTGATAAAGTCAGAACTGTAACTTAAAGTATTTATAGTATAAATGATGAAATATGTGTATCAATTATGTTTTTGATTTTATTATTTTGTTTATAGGTTGCCGACCCAGTTGTGGCATTTTGCGAAACAGTGGTAGAAACATCCAGTTTGAAATGCTTTGCAGAAACACCAAATAAGCGAAATAAACTTACAATGATTTCTGAACCGCTCGAAAAAGGATTGGCGGAAGATATTGAACAAGGTCATGTTCAAATCGGTTGGAACAAAAAACGACTTGGAGAATTCTTCCAAACTAAGGTAAATAAATACTCCTTTTTAATAAAGAAATTCTGTGTCGTTCACCATATCGATGTATTTATACTTCATTTCTTTCAAAATAATTTTGTACTGAACCATAGTAAAAATTCAATGTTAAAGAAAGTTGAGGCTATGAGATGATTATATAGCGTCTACAAAATGCTGTAACTGCTATAACTTACTATTGTAATGTTAGATTAAACGTATTAAAATTTGCACACGTATAGATTGATACATTCCAAATTGCACCAAAGAACTTTTTCCGATTTATAGTGTAAAGGAAAAAATTTGAATTTTCAGCAAAAAAAAATAGAAAAACGGCTTCTTAGAAAAATTGTTTTCTATTCGCTAATTGGAAGAATGCAAAAATTCATTCTTTAGTGCCATTTAGAATGTAATCTATACTTGTACAAAATGTCATCTCTTAATATAATACTAAGATAACTCAAAAATATGCTAAAACTGGCTTTAGATTTAATTGAATATAATCTACTCGAAAATAAATTGAAATTGTTTCTAACACCACTTTTCTTAACCTGTAATAGAATGGAAATATTGAATATCATACAGAATTGAGTAGTTTAGTGTAAATTATGCAAATGCTGAAAAAATTGTATGAAAATCATATTGACTAAATTCTAGCCAAATGTCACTATTTCATTTCTTTTATAATTTATTGTCAGTTTTCACTCAGTTACAATGTATAAGCTTAGTTAGTTAAAGAGTCCGCAATCCTAAAGATTGGTTGGAAACAGCACGCCATGCCGATCTATCCTGAGCTAATCCCTTCATCTCCCTATAGCTATTCATCTCAACGTCTTCAACTATCTGACTCACATACTCCAATTTAGGCCTACCTACCCCTCTCTTTCCCTCCACTCTACCTTCTATGATCAATTGCATAATCCCCCCATGCCTAAGAATATACCCTACTAATCTGTCTCTCCTACGCTGTAACACTCTCCAGATACTTCTCTTCTCCCCTACTAACTCTAGTACAGCTTCATTTGTTACTTTATCTTCCCAACCAATCCTCATCATCCTCCTATAACACCACATTTCGAATGCTTGTAATCTACGCTTCTCTTCCTTTCCTATAGTCCACGCCTCACACCCGTACAGTGCTACACTCCAAACATATACCTTCAGTAATCTTTTTCTAATACCCAAGTCAATATTTGATCTTAAAATCTGTTCCTTTTCTACGAATGCCTTCCTACCCTGTGCTATCCTACACTTTATATCTACCTTGCTTCGATTATCTTTTGTGATTCTACTGCCTAAATAACAAAAATCTGACACTTCTTCGATTCTATTATCTCCTATTGTGATCCTCATTTTTCTACTGCATTCCTTTTTGTCACACCTCATCACTTTAGTTTTACCTATATTTATTTTCATGTTAAAATCCCTAGTCAATACTGCCTGCATACCATTCAATACCCTTTCTAAATTCTTTTCGCTTTCTTCCAATATAGCTATATCGTCGGCGAATCTCAACATATATATTTTCTCTCCCTGTACATTCACACCTACACTATACTCTTCTTTTACTTTGTTTATTGCATCTTCTATATATAGATTAAATATTAACGGTGAAAGTGTACATCCCTGCCGAACTCCCTTCCCTATTTTTGCTACCTCTTCTTCCCCCTCAATTCTAACTAAGGCAGTTTGGTGTTTATATAAATTAAAAATTATTCTCCTATCCTTATAATCTATATAAGCTATGATTTGGAAATACTTGTAACGTAATAATAAATATACATTTAATAAAATATATTTGTCGATTTATACTATTCATATTATGAATAATCGGACCTCTGTAATTAAAAATTCCATGTATTGACGTTTAATCAAATAAAATTTAAGGTATATATATATTCAGAGTGCCTTTCTTTTAGTACGATTGGGATTTGTTAGCTGCACGTAGTATCTGGGCTTTTGGTCCGGATGCCACAGGACCCAATATTCTTGTAGACGACACATTGCCATCGGAGGTAGACAAAGGCCTACTATCATGCGTTAAAGATTCAATTGTTCAAGGATTCCAATGGGGTACTAGAGAAGGCCCATTGTGTGAAGAACCAATTCGTAACACGAAGTTCAAAATTCTAGATGCTGTGATCGCACAAGAACCACTTCATCGAGGTGGAGGTAAGGTTAATTCATTCTAACATCCTTCACTATCCAATTTACATCATCTAATCTGGGTTTACCTACCTCTACGGAAAGGAATCCACCTAAAGAGAAAGGGACTCTACCTAGAGGGAAAGCATTCTACCTGCCTTCTATAACCTATAATATAACCTATCACTACCTTGCTTACCACATATAACGTTGCCCTTTGGCTTTAGTCTAAAAAATTAGACTTAATTTTCCTATAGCCTATATCTATCTGACCCCTTTTCATATCTTCAATATCATTTGTGGATATGAAAATAAAAAATAAGAAAATGATAGATAAATCTAAATAAATAAATATACATGCATAAATCTAAATCAAATTTAATAAATTTAGATTCGGACCCAATTTCATCTTGTCTATTTAATTTATTTAATAAGATCTTTTTTAAAATTTATTTTATTTTATTTATTTATTTATTGATTTTTTGTTATTTTAGATTTCACAAACCAATATTTTTTGCCGTTACTTGTTAGTTTCGTTAATTGTTAATTTGTATTGTTTTAAAAGATTTATAGGTCATATTATATGCCATTTTATAAGTACTTCTGTCATGTTGACTTATTTATTTAATTGTATATCAATCACGATTCGTGACAGAGGTATTTTATTTAGTTTTATCTTGTGCTACTGAAGATGGGGGCATAGCCCTTGAAATGTACATCTAGCTACTTAATGCTTGTTACGGTATTTGGGTGATATTATATATTATAATTTAACACCGTAGTGATAATTTTGAAAATTCTGTATTTGGTAGAAAAAAATACTATTCGGTATTTTGTAGAAAAAAGTCAGTTTTTCGTAGACCAATCCATTTTTAAATTGTCCAATTGTAATTGTGCTATTATAAAATTATAAACAGCAATGAAAATAAATCAGGTACTTTTTCGTACTGTACATTAAGAAGTGAATATATTTCTATGATTGTACGGTAAAGTAGAAATAAAATGTCGTTATTTTCGAAATATCCGTTTATTGTTTTGTATCAAAAGTGTTTATTTCAATCTTTATAAATATTTTAAAAAGAAAGAATAGCTATTTGTGCTCTTATAGATGCTATATTTGTCAGGACCACTGTCTATATTATTCATTTTTGGTTTTATCTAATTCTACTTAAAAATATTCTTTTTCTTCTCATCAGGTCAAATAATACCGACCGCCAGAAGAGTAGTCTATTCAGCGTTTTTGATGGCAACACCTCGTCTCATGGAACCGTACCTCTTCGTGGAGGTTCAAGCACCAGCTGATTGTGTGAGCGCAGTTTATACTGTCCTAGCCAAGAGAAGGTAATAAAGTCAATTCCAAAAGATTTTCTATTCTGATTGTAAATACCGCCGTCTTGTTGACATTTTTAGAGGGCATGTAACTCAAGATGCTCCAATCCCTGGCTCTCCCCTTTATACCATCAAAGCCTTTATACCTGCCATTGACAGTTTTGGTTTTGAAACAGACCTACGGACACATACACAAGGCCAAGCATTCTGTTTATCGGTTTTCCATCATTGGCAGGTTAGTATTCTTGATTTTCTGATGGGATATGTTAGTTTATTTACTTTAATTTCTTTATTATTTTTTAATGTAACTATAGATTGTTCCTGGTGATCCTCTGGACAAAGGTATAGTCATTAGGCCATTGGAACCTCAGCCAGCGACACACTTAGCTCGAGAGTTTATGATTAAAACACGACGTCGAAAGGGCTTAAGTCAGGATGTATCGATTAATAAATTCTTCGATGACCCTATGTTGTTGGAACTCGCCAGACAAGATGTTATGTTGAATTACGCTTTGCTTTAATTAAATTCACCAGTGTCCGGTATAATTATTTACGAAATAAATAAGTACTACGTAAATATTTAACCTATGATCTTCCACACTTTTAAACGCTTTTGTTAAGTCCATAATCACGCTTTTTTGTTTTGGGACAAATATTTCATTAGTAAATGAATGTACGAATACTTTAATGATAATGTCAATTCAAACAAAATACGTTTTTCTTCTAATATAAGAAAAGTACATTTCATGAATATATGTCACTGAAAATATGTTATTTGACGCTGTGAACAGCATGGAAATATCTTTCTACCGCCTGTGAACCAATCAAATTTTTATCACGATTCGTGGCAGCGGTATTTTATTTAGTTTTACTTGTGCTACTGAAGATGGGCGCATAGCGCTTGAAATGTACATCTAGCTGCAGTTTGCCTCGGGTCGCGCAGATAGCGAAGGGATATTCGGCATTCTCCGTGAAGAGAAGGCGGTTCTTCTCTTCAACTCTGTAGACCAGTGGCGTTCCCAATACATTTGTCGTTCTTACCATGTTCGTAATATAAGAAAAAAAAAAGTGCTTCTAAACTTAAATCCTAAATCATGTACAATATGATTTAAGGAAGTTTTATGTCCTTCCCATCCTAAGTTTTTCACGTAACATTTTAAGCGTAACTCTTGTATTTTCAGTTTTGTGAAAATTATATATTATATTTCAAGTCACATTTTTCAAAATCTTCTAAATGTCGTATAGTCGCCTTTCGAATACGCTTCTTTTCTGGTGTAGAAAATTTCGATTCAGATTGCTGCAGACACTCTTACCTTTACTTCCTTCGATGACAAATTGCAATCAGATTGAAAGTCTTTTTACACATTGAAAATCAATTCCCTTGATTGGCTATGGATTACTTTACCATTTAAAAGCGAACTCATTTTGGTAGCAAGTTACGCCACTGATAGTACACAGACTGAATGGTAGTGCCAAGGAATGAATGATTGTAGGCGCGTCTTAAGCAATAGCAATTGCACCCCCACTATTTTTGGACAAGTGCACATCTCATGGCCAGGCAAATTAAACGCGAACAGACAGTACTTAATGCTTGTTACGGTATTTGGGTCATAATCTATTTTATAATTTAACCGTAGTGATAATTTTAAAAATAAATATTCAATTGATGAGCCATTTGCATTACAAAGATTTGTCCCATTAATATAAGGGAAATTTAATATCTAGTATTAGAATAGGGAATTGGGGGTGTCCGCACTTGCCCCTCTCAAACGACGCCCATGGTACGCGGTAACATTTCCATTATCAACTTAAGCATATTGTTTCATTCAATTATTGATATTTATTTCAATATTTAAAAATACTCCCAAATATATTTAGGTCCTTATAACGCAGTGTAATAAAGCATTTCTTTTGCACGTGTTATTTGTTCAGATAAAATAAAATTTTGAACAGATAAAATACATGCGTTCCCTTCTTATATTAACATTAATTATAAAGTACACAAATAATCAATGATCTATAATAATGAGTTCATCTATTCCCCAATCTTCGTAGCTATTATCTGGTAAATATCTTCTAATAATAATGGGAATTTTGCGTTGTTTTAATTCCTTCATAGCGATCTGCAACGGGTCTGTCTCTCCCTCAAGTTCAACCATAACTGGGGCACACATGGCAATCTGCAATGCCCTCGTTCCTAATACCCTCGCTCGCTCATACTTCGTCATATATTTAGTTGTGATTCTTTTGTTTTTCGGAACTCCACCACCTGCTTGACCTGGAGCTAATATGTCGATATTATCACCATCTTCTTCGGGTTGCTCCAATTCTTCTATATTATCATCGTCTACATCATCGTCGAAGTCATCTGCGACATCATCGGCATCGTATTCTTCCTCAGCCATTGTTTATTTATAGCACTCGGAAAGGATGATATTTGTTCGTGAATTTTTATTATTTGTTATGCTACGATAATTGTTCGTGATTTGATTCGCTCTCCAGCTAAAAGTCCAACAACAAAACCCACACTAAATTAGATTGACAAATTACGTATATTAGTCTATGCTATTACGCCATTCGATAAAAACTTCGAATCTTTTAAAGGTTATGCGCTTGAAGTGTGTTTGGATTTTTGTATTCTTTAGTCACGATAGTTATCGTCAGATGGCACTTAAATTAGGTTGTTTATCACTATTTTTTATATAAATAATATAAGAAAATCAGTACAAAAACAAAAAACACTATATTTCCAAGATAATACTGTGAGAAGAGTCGTAAGACAACTTTTTATTGACATTAGAGCCTGCAGTGTAACGGTTGGTGTACATTTCGAAAGTCATGCTCCTATCTTCAGCAGCAGAAGAATCAGCCCAGTAAAATACACCTCCGTCACTTACTCGGTTTACTATATCATTTACATTAACATATCAAGCTCAAAAAATATTTGAAATACCACCAAACTATATATTCGTCATTATAATGCAACAAACATTTCGCGTTGTTTTTGGTTTTAAGCAGATTAGTAATGCTTTGGTTGAATTTTCCTATAATTTGTGTTAAAAATTTAAAATTATATGATTAATTCATTTAAATTTTATTAAATTGGCTGAACCTGTCTTAACTCGAATGTTGGCAGTTTAGGAAATTTCACCGCGTTCATATAACATTTAAATTCTACATTTTTCCTCCATGATGAATATCTTACAATGCCTTCCATGGTTTTGGTGGCGTGACTAATTATTATCGTATTCCATGATTGATTACATTTGAATCGATTTTTTTTCAGTTTATTTTACAATATAGTACGTCAATTAAATTGCTCACATATTGGCCATAAAAAGTAACTGAATGTCCGAACTTTTCGAGAATATTCGAGAAAATAACTTCAAAGAATATAGCTCTGTAGAATTATAGAAATTACTATAATATAGAATATCACCCAAATACCGTAACAAGCATTTAGTAGCTAGATGTACATTTCAAGCGCTATGCGCCCATCTTCAGTAGCACAAGATAAAACTAAATAAAATACCTCTGTCACCAATCGTGATTGATATACTATCGATATATATATATATATATATATATATATATATATATATATATATATATATATATATATATTCTATATTATAATTTAACACCGTAGTGATGATTTTTTAAAATAGAAATTACTATTATTGCAAAAGAAAAATCGGTAAAAATATAATTTCTTAATATTTACAAATTTGTACAAATCATTTTTCAAATACGACTCAATTTAATCCAATAGAAACAGTTAAACGTTCATATATCGTCCAAGTCATTGCAGCTGTAAGCGTTCGACGTAACATACGAGGTACCATGCCCTTGAAGTACCCAGCGACTCCATACTGACCATATATGTACACTATGACAGACCACATGCCATTGAATTTTTGAGGATACAATTGTAGTTTTGTTTTTAGAACATCTGCTGGTTGCGTCACAAATGAAGCTAATATACCAGCTATAACGCCGCACGTAAAATATATTGGTGACGAATTTCCAGATTTAAGAGGATCTTTAATATAAGAAAATAAATTTATTACAATAATACAAAAATATAATAGCTGTTTACAACTCAAGTAAACTACGGTAAAAAGCGTATATAATATCACTGTAAACGCAGCACCAATCATTTATAATCTAAGACAATGTCGAAGGTACGAGGTAACTTATAAGTTTTTACAATGTGTGTCTAGATTATTGGTTTCAAACTACCAATTACTTCAAGTTTCGTATTTTTAACAATTCTTAACAATGTCATACAATTCCGCATTTTAAACATGCCAAGTGCTTTGTGTGCACTTGTCACATGGCAATGTGTTGCATTTTAAAATGAAACGAAATATACCGCCAACATATTAATGAAGCAAAGAGGGAAGGAACAAAACCGTATCCACAGTAACGTCCCTGTTTTATACGATAATGCAATGGCACAAAGCTATTGGTTGTGTATTAATATCATCTTTATGATCGTCATGAATTTTATCTATGTTTTACTACGTGAATAATAAGATGACGATTCGTTAAATTCAGTTTAAAGAATAAACAGTGCTAATTTTTATCCTTGGATGGAAAATCCACTTTTAACTACTGAAGATTTTAGAATTATTCTAGGGCGTTTTCACTTTCATTTGTGTATTTACTAATTAAAGTACTTATTAATACAGAAACTACTAATACAGTGACATGGAAGAGTTGGCTTAGTAAACATGTTGACATGGCATGCTATAACATTATTGAAGACAATCACTAACATTACGTACGTACCTTTCAAAATTAGTCTTTTGGATTGTGTATAGAACATTAGATATAATCCGGAGAAAGGTGCATCACGAAATAATGTTGGTATCAAACCGCAAGTCATGCCCCGGAAACCTTCCGTCTTGTATATATAACGTAAGGCAGAACCTACACCGCTATAGCTGTAAACACCACTTTCAAATCTGCAATTGGTTAAAGTAGACATATATAATACCTATAATAAGTCAATATTAGAAGTAATAATATGCTCGTTATCTAAGAATACCTTACTGCCCTCTGCTATCCTAGTTCCTAAATATCAAAAATCGGATGTTTTATTTGTTTTACCACCTCGTATTCTCTCCTTCCTTCATCTATTCCCTGTTTTCTTTCTAGTCAAACCTCATCAGTTTAGTTTTACTTAATCATAATTTCCTGCATACCATTTATTTTAATACCTATTCTAATTTTGCTTCCTTTCCACTAAGAGAGTTTTATCGTTTGCAAACCACAACGTATATATTTATTCTAGGGAGAAAAATGCCTAACTACATTATCTTTCCCCCCAATTCTAAATAGAGACTACAACAGTTTCCTTTGTTAAGCACGATATTTTAAGTTATTTATTAATTACATTGTTGGAATAGCTGCTTCAAATATGGTCAAGGCAGGTGTTAATGGGAGGGTTTAAAGGATTTGAATCTGTATACTCAATGTATATTTTTACCAAATCTATAAACCTTATTACATTGATTATACGACTATGTATAGCAATTTAATTAATTTGTAAATACCGATATTTGTGAAAATGTTTCAGGTGGATATAGTTTAACATATTTATCATAATTACAAATAATACCAGAACATACCTTGTTTTCACGACCGTTATTGGTATGAGTAGGACACTAGTCATGCACCGGGCCGACATGCCCATCAACAACGATTTCAATGCATTTGGCGCTTCCTTCTCACATTTAAAAGTCGTTTTCAACACATCCAGCGAACAGAAGTATAATCCCACTCCCGGCACACACCGTGTAATGGACTGAAATCGAAAAGTAATACATTTTTTTTAAAGTAAAATATTATTTCATTAAAAATAAAATTTATTTAGGAAGTAGAATTACGAAGGATGACTGAAGTGAGGTAGATATAAAATGTGGGATAACAGAGGGAAGGGAGGAATTCGTAGAAATGAACTAAATTTAAAGTTCAAATAATAAAATATAGATTATCACCCAAATACCGTAACAAGCATTACGTAGCTAGATGTACATTTCAAGCATTACATTTTACTTGTGCTACTGAAGATGGGCGCATAGCGCTTAAAATATACATCTAGCTACTTAATGCTTAAATTCAAATATTAACCTTATTACAAATATTTAAAAGACTACTAAAGGCATATGTATGGAGGGCAGCATTGTACGGCCGTGAGACGTGACCAATTGAAAAGGAAGAGAAACGTAAAATACAAGCATTTGAAACGTGGTGCTATAGGATGATGAGCATTGGGCGGGTAAAGAAAGTGACAAATGGAGCTATGCTTAGACCCACTTTAGAAGACGTAAGTCAGATAGTGGAGGTCGTTGGGATGAATAGCTATAGGGAGATGAATGACTGGACTCAGAGGAAATCGTCGTATAGTGAATGCTGTTTTACACGAATTCCCAGAGTTGATGACTAACTAAACTAAAGCATTGATCATTATTTAGCAAATTGAGCACTTTTTTATTTTTTAAGAAACAACCATATTTTCTATTTTTCTGAATAGCTTACTATTCATTTATTTTTATTTTTATATTTCCTCAAATATTTAATTAATTATTGATGTGTAGATAAAAGTTGCTTACTTGAACACATGGAACACAGACACCCATGTCTAGGTGCGATCTACATAAATATTTTTTTTTAGAATAATGGGGAAGATAAAAAATATCCTTTTTACAATAACTTTTAAATCTACAATCGTTCACTGTTCAACTTGATGTATCCAATAAAAAATAGCGAATTTTGATTCAAGATAATATTTTGACAGACACACGCACATATATATATATATAAATATAAAACTTACAGGTACCATGCCCTTCCAGAGACCTCGAATTTGTTCCTCTTGTACAATCGTTGTGAATACTGTGACCATGCCCCCATTGCGACTAAATGAAAGAAACATAAATTATTTATTAAAAGTACTTTTAAAAAAAATTATCACCACGGTGGTAAATTATAGTATAGAATATCACCCAAATACTGTAACAAGCATTAAGTAGCTTGATGTACATTTCAAGGGCTGTTCCCCCATCTTTAGTAGCACAAGATAAAACTAAATAAAATACCTCTGTCACGAATCGGGATTGATATACTATTAAATAAATAAGTGAACATGACAGAAGTACTTGAAAAATGGCATATAATATGACCTATAAATCTTTTAAAACAATTAACAAAAATTAACAATTAACGAAACTAACAAGTAACAGCAAAAAATATTGGTTTGTCAAATCTAAAATAACCAAAAATAAATAAACAAATAAAATAAAATTAAAAATAGTTCTTATTAAATAAATCAAATAGACTACATGAAATTGGGCCTGAATCTAAATTCATTAAATTTGATTTAGATTTATGCATGTATATCTTTCATGAGCATTGCACGTGCATGCATGTGCATTGCACGTGTAAATAGGATCAAATTATGGTTTAGATAGTATTTTAAATAAATATAATTTTAAAGTAACATAGAATACTTCAAATAGTCTTGCTAATTTTCTAGGAAATCCCAAAGATTTGATTAGACAAACACAAACACAGGTAGACCTATTGTAACTAGATTTAAGGAGCAATTAGCTCATTTCAGAATAAATAGAAAAGATAGAAGTGCTGTCGCTGAGCATATTTTTGAATCAGGTCATCCTATTCAAATTAGTTCACTTAAATTACTTAAGTGTTTTGAATTATTCCGAGTTAAAGTACTTTAATCAATTTTCAGGTTTTCTGTTGCTAGTATGTGCGTAAATAGCACTGCGAGTTCATTCACAGTGACAGAGTTCAAATCGCAATTCAACTTCCGATGAAATACGTATATTATTTTCCGTATATCCTTAACCTAACAAACCGCTTCCTCTAGTCATATATTTTGCAAATATCGCTTTTTATTCTTCAATGGGGCTGTACCACGAGGTAGCTAACATATTAATATTAGTTTATTTATGTGGTTCGAATGATTTTTATTAATTTATTGTATATTCTTTTTTTAAACACAGAGATCAGTTACAATGAAACTTTAAAACCAAACCAAATTCTTAAGCTACAACATGAATGTTCAAATATACTAAAATACCATATGAATGGTGTTATTCGGATATTATTATTATCGTGGTATTTAAATTACATAGTGCAATAAACAAAGTAAAAGAAGAGTATAGTGTAGGTGTGAATGTACAGGGAGAGAAAATATATATGCTGAGATTCGCCGACGATATAGCTATATTGGAAGAAAGCGAAAAGAATTTAGAAAGGGTATTGAATGGTATGCAGGCAGTATTGACTAGGGATTTTAACATGAAAATAAATATAGGTAAAACTAAAGTGATGAGGTGTGACAAAAAGGAATGCAGCAGAAAAATGAGGATCACAATAGGAGATAATAGAATCAAAGAAGTGTCAGATTTTTGTTATTTAGGCAGTAGAATCACAAAAGATAATCGAAGCAAGGTAGATATAAAGTGTAGGATAGCACAGGGTAGGAAGGCATTCGTAGAAAAAGAACAGATTTTAAGATCAAATATTGACTTGGGTATTAGAAAAAGATTACTGAAGGTATATGTTTGGAGTGTAGCACTGTACGGGTGTGAGGCGTGGACTATAGGAAAGGAAGAGAAGCGTAGATTAGAAGCACTTGAAATGTGGTGTTATAGGAGGATGATGAGGATTGGTTGGGAAGATAAAGTAACAAATGAAGCTGTACTAGAGTTAGTAGGGGAGAAGAGAAGTATTTGGAGAGTGTTACAGCGTAGGAGAGACAGATTAGTAGGGCATATTCTTAGGCATGGGGGGATTATGCAACTGATCATAGAAGGTAGAGTGGAGGGAAAGAGAGGGGTAGGTAGGCCTAGATTGGAGTATGTGAGTCAGATAGTTGAAGACGTTGAGATGAATAGCTATAGGGAGATGAAGGGATTAGCTCAGGATAGATCGGCATGGCGTGCTGTTTCCAACCAATCTTTAGGATTGCGGACTCTTTAACTTAACTAGTGCTAATTTGCCTATAACTTGTTGAGCTCGCAGTATTCGCTGAACAACCACGTACAACTTGCAATGCCGTGTAAATAAAATACTTTGTCAATTTGGATTTTTTTATATATATTTTTATAAATTGCGTATTTGTAATTTCGTAAAGATATTATAACAATAATCAATACGTATGCTAATGTTGTAATATATTTTGTTTTTATAGAACAGCTCTATTCCTTAAATCTGCTTCTAAAAATATTCACAAATCTGCTTCCTTTTTTTTTCTGGATGACTTATATCCGCCCGGCCTTCTTATAATTGCCAATCGTTAAAATTCATTGTGTATGTTTACAAATATAATAATATAGAATACCACCCAAATACCTTAACAAGCATTAAATAGCTAGATGTACATTTCAAGCGCTATGTACATCTAGTTACTTAATGCTTGTTACGGTATTTGGGTGATATTCTATATTATAATTTAACACCGTAGTGATAATTTTTAAAATACAAATATAATGTTTCTATTGTAATTAAGTTATTTAAATATTCTTCTACATCTATGTTTATACCCATAAAACAGAGTAAATATGAGCACACCCTTACCAATAAATATAATACACTTTTGATATCTTGAATATTGATAATCTCCCTTGAAACCTCCCTTTTTTACTAAATAAATACTAATAGTTTTGATGTTCATTAATCATCCTCTGAATTGCTTATTCTGGCAGACCATATTCACTCTACCGATTCACACAACTCATCTGCTAGTTCAAAATATACTTATTTATAAAAAAAAACCTTTCGTATCGATTTTGTATTTTAAGTTCAAATATTTTCTCGTCAGTTTTTAATTTAAAATCTTAATATTAGTTTAAAAGTACATTATGGAAATAATTTTAATCCTAAAGACGAGAATAAAAATAGCTACTTTTTTATTGTCTATTTCTATGCAAAACTTGACCCGTTATCACAACGGTTATGGGTACAATTATTTTATCTGTCAATTGCATGAAACATTTAATTTCTTGATTATTACATACATTATGCAATGCTACTATTATAATCTTCTATTGCAAAATTATAAGACGTTTGTGCGATCGCTTTTATATACTTGCCAATAGGTCAGGTGATCCAATTTATATTTAGAAAAATATATCAATTAATGTTTGCGCTACAGTCAAAACTTTTCAATTTATTTTTCATAGTATATAAAAATTGTATAGAATACCAATCAAATACCGTAACTCAACGCATTAAATAGCTAGATGCGCATTTCGAAGGCAATGCTCCCATATTCAATAATACAAGATAAAAACTAAATAAAATACCTGTGTCACTAATCCTTCGAAATGCGCATCTAGCTATTTAATGCTTCGAGTTACGGTATTTGGGTGATATTCTATACAATTATTTAAAACCGTTAATTTTAAAATGTATATGAAAAATCAAAACGATCGTAAAAAGTTTTACTTGACAATGAAAATGATAATCGTGTATTTTTTGCTGAAGAAAACATATACATATAAATTTTTATTTACGTGTTTTTAAGAAATGAGCAAATAGTTAGAGTGAAATCAACATTCAGATACCTCAAGGAAACACAAATTCAGCGGAGGCAAATATATTATGTTGTATTATGGTCTCTATTTAAGCGTTGATCTGGTTTATTACTTATTTAGATGGATTAAAAATAAATATCTTTAAAATTTGGTTGAAAAATAAGAGGCAATTGAATGTTACAGCGTAGAAGCGTTTGCAGCTAACAGATTATATCCAAGAATAATTCAATCATTCAAATCATACTTAAAGTGATAAAATCAGTTTAGAGTAACAAATCGATAATAATCCAACACATACATACCTGTATATAGCTCTCGTGCTTGGGTTTTGCAAACGAGTTTTAACTAAATCTAAGGGTTGAAAAAGTATTGTCGAAACGGTTCCAGATAGCGAGCCAGCCAAAAAGGATTTTATAATGGGAAACTGGAATATTACAAGAGGAAATATTTATATTACAATGTTTATTTTACTAAACACTTATCACAATTTAATATTAAATTTGGTTGACAAAACGGCGATTTTTAAACGGAAAATTATATTTGTAGTTTTTTTAGTAATCAAAGCATAATTTAATTTTTGTTTGTAAAAAATTGCGAATGAATTTCTTTACAAAATGAACACAAGAATGTACAATATACATTTAGATAAAAATCTATAAAAATCTAGAAATGCTATTTGTGCTATTAACTTGTAAGATGATGTAAGATGAAATATTATCATTCAAATCAATAATATAGAATATCACCCAAATACCGTAACAAGCATTAAGTAGCTAGATGTACATTTCAAGCGCTATGCGCCCATCTTCAGTAGCACTAGATAAAACTAAATAAAATACCTCTGTCACGAATCGTGATTGATATACTATCAAAATGATAGTAATATTAATAATATTATAATATTCGTGACAGAGGTATTTTATTTAGTTTTACTTGTGTTACTGAAGATGGGCGCATAGCGCTTGAAATGTATATCTAGCTACTTAATGCTTGTTACGGTATTTGGGTGATATTCTATATTATAATTTAACACCGTAGTGATAATTTTTAAAATTCAAATCAATCTTTTTAGAACCTTTAATTGGAACATATAGCAAATGTAATTAACGTACGCTAATCTATATTTTGCAGAAAAGAACATGTGAATATAACAAATATCTTACTCAGATTATATATTTGTTTTTTTACAGTCATTTATATAAAATTACGATTGGAATCCATTACTTTTAAATTGTCTATGATTATTTATAGCTACATAGAAAGTGGAGTTTTAAATTCGAAACCACTACAATTCTTAGTCGTTCGGTGTTAATGTGAGGTTCTAACATTGATAACTCTCTTTAATATTAAATATAAATAAACGAGAACTTTTTATATTGTTGTACTTACATGTTCAAATACAGGTTGCACACTATTTTTATCATGAGGTTTCGGAGTCGTCGATGTTGTTCCTATGCCTTTCTGATTTGTAATTATATTAACAATAATAAGATCGGATTTTATGTTATCCATAAGCACCAATAATGCATCAGGTAGTACTTTTGCGATCGTTATTTACTTATGCCCTTCAATGTCCTTTTACTATTCATTAAAATAGTTTCGTCGTAGTGTAGTGAGGTCATGATTTCTACGTGAAATTCCAATTGGAGTGGTCTGTACTGTATGCGAACTAAATTCGAACTGATAAAACTGTCGATTCCATAGCCAAGCCTGAAATAAGGTTACTACACTTTTATTATTTAATAATATCCGCAATGAATAAAATAGTCAGTTATAAACATTCAAAAATCACTAATATGGTTTGCCTGCATATCAGCTGTGGTCTGTATCAGCTGATTGTGACACGCACAAAATGAAGAGAACAGCGGTAGATGGCGGTAATTTAATTAGATTTTTCCGTGCATATTTTTAAATTTTCTTCCTGTGTCCACGCATTATATAAATAAGTTTGTATCCCTATAGCTTTGGCTCGAAACTCCCAAGTCAAACTGGTATGGTCGGCAATAGCAGTAAGTCTCCTATGCAGTATCATATCAGCTCATTTCTCATCTACCAGAATATTTCAACAAATTTATTGAAAGTTTGTTTTACAAAAATAAACGGTTGTAAAGAAAATGGATACTTTCAGACTTTCACATATGTAAATGGACTGATTATTTACTAATATATACGAAAAGGATTCTAATTTATATTGCGGCAAAATGTAAAATCGGCAACAATTGAATGTCAGAAATTGAGCGATATTTAAATACGTTTTGGTACGATTCTAGCTGAGAATAGATTTAGCGCATGTTCCGCGATACAGTTGTGTTTACGAAGTAGCCTACTCTACATTATATCTAAAAATAGATATTAAGGTTGCCAGATTTGCAGTGTATCAAAAAGCTGACCTATGGTACGTCAGTTTTTTTTTTTTTTATCAGAATAATTTTTTTTATTTATATACATGTCAGGTTTTACATTTGTTTTTAAGATTGTAATTTTTTTTTTTACCTAGCACAGGGTAGGAAGGCATTCGTAGAAAAAGAACAGATTTTAAGATCAAATATTGACTTGGGTATTAGAAAAAGATTACTGAAGGTATATGTTTGGAGTGTAGCACTGTACGGGTGTGAGGCGTGGACTATAGGAAAGGAAGAGAAGCGTAGATTACAAGCATTCGAAATGTGGTGTTATAGGAGGATGATGAGGATTAGTTGGGAAGATAAAGTAACAAATGAAGCTGTACTAGAGTTAGTAGGGGAGAAGAGAAGTATCTAGAGAGTGTTACAGCGTAGGAGAGACAGATTAGTAGGGCATATTCTTAGGCATGGGGGGATTATGCAATTGATCATATAAGGTAGAGTGGAGGGAAAGAGAGGGGTAGGTAGGCCTAGATTGGAGTATGTGAGTCAGATAGTTGAAGACGTTGAGATGAATAGCTATAGGGAGATGAAGGGATTAGCTCAGGATAGATCGGCATGGCGTGCTGTTTCCAACCAATCTTTAGGATTGCGGACTCTTTAACTAAACTAACCTAGCACTAGACAGTCAGTATGACCGGTTTCAAAGTACTAGGGAGAATGAGATATTAATCTTAGTTGTTTTACATGAAAATAACTTAGTAAAATATATATTTATATATTTACAAACATCAATTATTTTAAATTTACATATATATATATATACATATATACATACATATATATATACATGTATAATATAGGGTTTATGAGTTGTTTTTGTAGTAATTCAATAGGTTTCTAATGAATATTTTTGGTGTTTCGCTTAGTTTTATGTGTTTTGGTAGATTATTGTAGACAATAGCAAAGTTATGATATAACCGATTTTTACCAAAGTTATTGTTTGTTTGTAATAAGTGTGTTTTGTCTTTTTGTCTAGTATCATGCGATTGAATAACAGAATTTATTTGAAACTCAAATGAATGTTTGATGTTATTATTATATCTTTTATACATTAGCTTATTGGCTTCGATTTTGACAAGGGTTTCTAGATTGTGCTTATTCAACATTTGATATAGATCATCCGTGGGGAATCTGCCCGGAATATTAAATAAAACTTTTATACTTATACTAAGAAATCTCGACATCTTATTTAAGTTTGTGAACATTCACTCCAACATGTCGCTAAATAGAGGAATTTTGATAGTACAACTGAATGGTATATTAGATTTGCTGTGTCATGCGATAGGGCTTCATTGCGTTTTATGGAATCTAGAAGTGGCACCAGAGTCTTCCTAATATTTTTGACACGATCGTCCCAATTTAGATTTTCATCAATTGTAATGCCTAGATATTTAGTTTTCTTTAATCTTCCTATATGATTTTTGTTTAGGCTTATGTTAAAATCATGATCTTCTGCATTTTTATTTTTAAATACAATGTATTGAGTTTTTGATGTATTTATAGTTAATTTATTGAAATGTAGCCAGTTTACATATTTTTCTAAGTCATTGTTTATAATGTTTTCTAAGGTATCTATCTGTTTTGCGCTATATACAAGTACAGTATCATCGGCATACACTGTATATTTAGCTGTCAGTTCTATTTCTTGCATATTTTGAATATATAGGAGATAAAGAAGTGGACCAAGTATGGATCCTTGGGGTACACCATTTTTTTATATTTTACTTGTGCTTAAAGTCTGTATTTTGTACATACATATCTATTTTTAAGATAACTTTGAATTATCTCTTTACATTTGCCTCTAATTCCTAATTCTTCTATAGAGTTTGTAAGTATACTATAATCTACTGCATCGAAGGATTTTGTTAAGTCTATAAATATTGCTATTGAATATAAGCTGTCATTTTGATTTTCATATATATTATCTAGAAAGTTTAGTACTGCAGATTGTGTACTGCTTTTTCTTTGGAAACCAAATTGCTTGCGATCAAACCCAATAGAATCTTCTATAAATTTTTCTATTTGCCTTTTTGAATAGTTCAAATAAGTTTTGCGAATATACTAGTCAAGGCAATTGGCCTATAATCGGAAGGATGTTGCATATTTCTTTTTTGAATATATGTGAGATAATAGTTTTCTTTAGGATATCTGGAAAGGAGCCTATTTGTATGTGAGTATTTATGATTCTAGTTAACGTTTCTATAATGTTATCTAGTACTAAATTGACGTCATCATATTTTAACTTATCAAATCCTGGCGACGATTTTTTGTTTAGTTGTTGGAATTCTTTTCTTACTTCTACGATTTCAACTTGCTTTAGATTAATAGACCTTTCATTTGTTTTGTTTTTTAACTCTGCTGTTGCTGGGGGTATTTGTTTACTGAGGTCAAAGTTGTAATCAATAAAATAATTATTTAGGGCGTCCGCAATACCTTTGACATTTTTTATAACTATACCATCCATAATAATTTGTTCAATATCATTTCGATCTGCTTTTTCTTTTTTCAGGATCATCGAATTTATTATGTTCCAGGTTTTCTTTATATTTTCACTTGATGATTTTATTTTAGATTTTAAATAAGATTTTAAATTAAAAAATTTAAATACTTTAATACCTACTATTAAGACTTACTTTGACATATGGGTATTTGTAATATTTTACTTAATTTAATCAATTATGTAGCTACAATATTAACATTTGAAATTTTTTTATGGCAACTCTTAAGTTTTTATCGTGTAGTATTAGCAATGACAGTATTAGATGCCTACAATGGCCTAGGTTTTAAAAATATATGTATTGTAATTTCATACAAATACGTTTGAATCTTCATAATTAAAATAGGAATACATGCCCAATGATTATAAAATATTCAATGTGTATTGTTTAATATTTAATATAATGCACCAGATTTTCAACAGTCGCTGTAAAAATTTTGTTTAAATATAAAATAATAGCAGAATTAGAAGAAAATCGATTATCACCAAAGGTAATCTATTTCATGTTTTCTGAGCGTGTCGTATTTCTTAAATAATATAGTTATGGATGTTTGGTAGAACTTTTCTCTCTACCATATATCGTTTTATTTAATTTTCCATGAACTCGCAATCTATAAGAAAAAAGTCGGACAAGAATTTGAACATAATTCTAATAAAAAAAAATGAAGGGTTTAAGCTTTGCAATTATACATATTTTGGTCTTTACCGATATACACATGTGTAATCTGGGTTCCCGTGGTTAGAGTCAATTTGCATTTCCACGTAATCAAAGCTTTCATTACAATGCTTATGAATAGGAAATATTTGCAAAGAAGATTTCTCCAGACAATATGTGAATTGTCCTAACTCGAGTCCATTTTTATCTGTAGCTGATCGAAGACCCTAAATTGATACAGTACACATGTCAGCAACGGTACTATTTTGAATGGAATAGGTTTTAACGTACAATAATTTTGACGTCTTTGGGTGCAGTGGAGATGTCTCCCGTTGGAGAAATACCGTGATAGAGGTGCTCAATACTGACGCTGTCAATATTTACTGGACCCAACAATTTAATTATTATGGAACATTTGTCTCCCTTAAATGCCCAACATTGACCAGGCAGAACTCCAGGCTAAATATTTTAAAATTTATGTATGGATATGACTTATAGGAAATTTTCTTAGATAAATTTAAAAAATTCATACAAGTACTATTTAAATTAAATACATAATTTCATAAATAAATGCTGCAACAGCGAAATACAAAAATCCAGACACCATTGATATTCAATTAATATATTCATAAATGCACATACAATATATTATGTAAAATATTCGTCAATTAATGCATAATTATTATTGTATAAATGTCGGATGATGTTCTACTATGATCTTTAAATATTATTACTGGTTATATTTATATACATCTGTTTTTGATTCCATATAATTCAGTTTTTTTTTTAATTATCACTACGGTGTTAAATTATAATATAGAATATCACCCAAATACCGTAACAAGCATTAAGTAGCTAGATGTACATTTCAGCGCTATGCGCCCATCTTCAGTGGCACAAGGTAAAACTAAATAAAATACCTGTCACGAATCGTGATTGATATATTATCAAATAAATAAGTCAACACGACAGAAGTACTTCAAAATTGGCATATAATATGACCTATAAATCTCTTAAAAACAATACAAATTATAAATTAACGAAAATAACAAGTAACAGCAAAAAATATTGGTTTGTGAAATCTAGAATAAAATCTAAAATGGCTATCTAAGTAGCTAGATGTACATTTCAAGCGCTATGCGCCCATATATATATAGTATATCAATCACGATTCGTGACAGAGGTATTTTATTTAGTTTTAACTTGTGCTACTGAAGATGGGCGCATAACGCTTGAAATGTACATGTAGCTACTTAATGCTTGTTACGGTATTTGGGTGATATTCTATATTATATAATTCAGTATTTTAGAAATAATTTAGTAAATTTTGTGAATTAGTAAGATCTTATTGAAGATCCTATTGAAACAAACAACGAAGTTGATCGCCGATTTACTTGATTGAAATAAATTTAATTTGTAATTGTAAAAATCTCGAATCAAGTGAATAGGTAATGTGATCCCTTGTATATTTACCCCCGCGAAATGTGTATATAATAATTGATAGATTTTTTACATTCTTCATTGTACCTTAAAGATCACTTAAAGATCACTTAAATCTCAATGTAGGTAGTTTGATTTGCACTGTACTGTTATAAATTCAGTCGTAAATCTTTTAGACAAACCTGTAACATAACTCTTGCATCATTTATTGGACATAATGGCAGTATCGGGAATAGTATATATTTTAAAAAACCAGTTTCTTGTCTATAGTTTTGACAATTTCGAACTGTAACTATACGTCCACCTTAAATTAATAGATATGTATTTATGTCTTACAGATTATATTGACATGGCCCCCTCGTAACGCACCCTGTCTGTTAAATATTTTTTCTTCTGCCAAAAGTACGATTTTTGGTTTAATCTATAGCTATTACGAAGTACCTGCGGATTCTAAAGCAAAATCAGTACGTCCTGTTTTGTCAGCATCATATTCGACGAGGGCTTCTTTTAAATCTCGATAATTTTTTCCTCCTGTGCTTTTAATAGTATCACCATTATTCTCACCTACGTTTTAATGTAAGGTGATAAAATATAATTGATTTTGTAAGTATGATATTTGTAATTGCACTCAGTGGCAAACTAACATTTTGCCTTAACTTCCTTTGCATTTTTCTTCACTTCTGCCAATAGAGATTCCATTTCTTCTAATTTATCTTCACCGCAATCTTTTTGATTCAGTGCTATTTGTACTTCGTCCTGCAATGAAAATAATGTTTAATATTATTAAAAGACGTAAGAAATATACGAGAAAAAGCGTATCTTTACCTTAATTCCAACCATTTGAAGTTTAATATTACTTAGTTCTCTTTTAACATGACGAAAGGAACTGTAGGTTTCTGTGTAGCGATCATTTATATAAGCAATACACATTCCTAATATACCTGGAAATGATATTTGTTGTCTTACTGTGGAACTTGAAAATCTGAACTCATGAGAAATAAAGTTACTTAGACCAATTATTTGAATAGGACTATTAAGTCTACCATCGCGTACACAGAAGTAATTGTTAATGATTATTTATAGGCGATAAGAAATAAAAGTAGAAAAAAGCTAGAGAACATTTCGGTTTTAGGAAGAACAGAGTAACGAAAGAGGCTATTTTAGCGCTAAGAAGGGTGAGAAGAAATGAATGAGAGTAGGAAAAGCAACTTACATAGCATTCATAGATTTAGAAAAGGCAATCGATAATGTAGGTTGGGACATAATGTTTAGCATCTTAAAAGAAATGTGAATAAATGATATAGATAGGAGAATTATTTCAAATTTATATAAACATCAAACGGCTTTAGAATTGAATGGGAAGAAGAGGTAGCAAGAATATCAACGGGAGTCAGGCAAGAATGTACACGCTCGTCGTTATTATTCAACCTAGGCATAGAGGAAGCAAGGTTAACGAAGAATATAGTATAGGCGTTAAAATTCAGTGTTTCAATTCTTGGAAGAATGGGAGCAGAATGTGGACAAGTATTAAATGGTATGCAGAAAGTAATGACTACAGACTATATTATGAAAATAATGCATTGTTAATTTAAAGTTAAATGGTATTTTCATAAAATTGCTCTTCGTATGATAATTTTTTGAAATAATTCTTACCTAGTACTACTAGAAATATAATAGCATAAAATATTTTCATGAAAGTAGTCGTTTGTTCACTACAATGCATTGCCTGTGGTGCATAATTCATTCGAGGTCTACGTGTCGACATTATATGCTTAACGTATATCGATATATATAGAGAAATTTACTTCATAAAAGCATTTCACCTAAAATATATATACATATAAAATTAAAGAGATCAGAGTACATTACCCATCTTTATGTTTAGTTTCGTTTAGTGTCCTTCTAATACCTATGTTCACCTATAATTTTTGATAAATCTAATATTTTGCCTGTTTGTTAATTCGTTATGTCAGTACAATGTCATCAGAGGTGACAGACTGCCATTATTAGACTATATGACTATATTTTAAAAATGATCACTACGGTGTTAAATTATAATATAGAATATCACCCAAATACCGTAACAAGCATTAAGTAGCTAGATGTACAATTCAAGCGCTATGCGCCCATCTTCAGTAGCACAAGATAAAACTAAATAAAATACCTCTGTCACGAATCGTGATTGATATACTATCTATTATATATATATATATATATATATATAATAGTATATATATAATAGTATATCAATCACGATTCGTGACAGAGGTATTTTATTTAGTTTTATCTTGTGCTACTGAAGATGGGCGCATAGCGCTTGAATTGTACATCTAGCTACTTAATGCTTGTTACGGTATTTGGGTGATATTCTATATTATATGACTATATGTCATCTACAAATTGTTAGTCAATGTATGAATCAAATTTTTACACCTTTAACAGGACCCGGTCATGTGTTGCTTTGAATATTTAAAAATGGACTATTTATAATTGTATAAAACATCACGAAAAAACCGTAACACTAAGCATTTATTAGCTAGATGCGCATTTCGAAGGCTATGCCCCCATCTTCAGTAGCACAATAATAGAACAAATATATATACATCTAGCTTAATAAATGCTTTGAGTTACGTTATTTGGGTGATGTTCTACACAAATATTTATATCCATCTTCCCCAAATTCTTTAACTTCAAAGTATAGAACAAATAAAGATACCTCTGTCACTCACCGGGATTGCTATACAATTGAACGGAATATCACTGTATCAATTGTATAGCTATCCCAGTGAGAGATTCTGTTGGACTTAACAGGGAAGAAGAAAAATATTTTAGCGATATTACGTAGGAGAGATAGACTAGTAGGTCATATACTTAGACATGGAAGTATTGTACAACTAATTATAGAAGGTAAAGTATAGTGAAAGAAAGGGTTAGGTAAGCCTAGATTGGAGTGTGTGGGTCAGATAGTGGACGACGTGTGGGACGAATAGCTATAGGGAAATAAAGTAATCAACTCGAGATAACTCGGCGTGGCATGCTGTTTCTAACGAATTCATAGGATTGATGACTATTTAACTAACTAATTAACAAATTTTTTTTGCAATTCTTTTCTTTATTAATCTCATTTTTTTATGTACGCATGAATACAAGTAAAACTGTAAACAAATTCAATATTTAGTGCATATGCATTCACCTGCACTCTCTTAGAGACAAAAAATGTTCTAACATGAACAATAATTTTAAGACTCTTAATAAAAAAATGGCCGCGAATTAAACATTATGTTTTAATATGGAATTAATTCGAAAAGATAAGCGTTGGTCAAAATCGTAATTTTTATAATTCTGTGTTTGCTGCAGTAATTCCGTTCCTTCTTTCTTGGTCTATAAAGCAAGAGAAACATCGCTAAAGCAAGTTTTATTAAAAATATATATTTATTTTAGATGTATATGCACTTACATCAGGTTCCTTAAGTAAAATTTGGCCGAGTTCATACAAAGTAAAGGCACTAATGTGGCAGTCTTCAGCGGAATTACTGAGATTCAATCGCAGTGCCAAGGCTGTTCGGAATTTCGTCGTGGCATTATCTGTATCCTTTAATACACAGTAACAACTACCCATTAGTAAATAGGGCAACCCCAGTATAGGCTCAGGTTTATCACCAGCTTCTTCACATACTAATTAGCATAGATTCATTACTTAACAAACATTTGAAAAGGCCACGAATACTTTTCAGCTATAGTAGATTGCAAAGAAAATCATTACAAATTCATTTGTTAACGCTTAAAGGAAAACAAAACATTTATTATGTTCAGAAGTTTATTGACCTAAAATACCATGAAAAATGTATATCAAAGTATTTATATAATATAGAATATCACCTAAATACCGTAACAAGCATTAAGTAGCTAGATGTACATTTCAAGCGCTATGCGCCCATTTTCAATAGCAGAATATCACAGTGCTATTGAAATGCTAACATTTCTTTGTTACATTTGACCTGCATAACTATAAGAGTTATTATCTGATTAAATGGGTTGAATCTAGTTAGAATGCATATTCTGCTTCTTTAATCAAATCCCCCTTCTTTGAATTAAGTATATTACGATTGAAATACTACCGCAATCGTCATGAGAGAAATTTACAAAATCATATTATCTGTATTCACCAAAGTCTACATTAATTGCAAGTTAAGATGTGTATCAGCTGTAAACATGTTACATGAAAACTTAATGTTACATGAAAATAAAAAACTACCTGCTATAATTTCCATAATGTTTTCTCTGCTTATACATGCAAAAGCATTCCATAGGTATAGTACCTCAAAGAACAGTAGTTTCCAATAATACTTGGGATGCTCACTTCTTTGTGTTAAAATAATTTTGTATCTTCGTTTCAAATATTCATCCAATGGCGTGCGACGTTGGTGAATTTTAAAAAAGACCTCTACCGTCTCATACTCTTTAATACTATCCGACTGTAATATAATTATGTTGCGTTAGTAATTGAATTGGTGAGGGTATGAACTCTAAAATCGTCTTTATTAAATATTAAATAAAACATGTTTTGTGTGAAGTACCATTTATTTCATTAATTTTATATCTTATAAAGATGTCGATTTAAATCATATAATATTTTAAATTTCATCCGATGTACCGTTCTTCCACAAAACTTAACATTAACTTAGAACATTTCCTAGTCGAGAGATCCAATCTAGAGAGATAAGATAAAAATAATAACATTCATTAGTACTTACAGGATTCATTATACACGTGCACAAGTACCCTAAGTATGTATAGAATGCTCTCGCCCATCGGCTTCTCTGCTGCATTTCAACGAACGTCTCTTTGGTTTGCTCATAGTTCAATTGAATCATATAACACCAACCTATCTCATGTATTGCTATTAATTTCATTTCCCGTTGCTGAGATTTATTAATACAATCCGTGAGGTTAACTATAGCTTCTAAAATATTCGACTTCAAAGAGAATTCAAGATCAGGGTATATGTTAAAACACCCACGAAATGGCACCAACTACTATACTATACGTATTTTTGTTCAAATATTGGTTATTGAATTACAATTTGAACATACTTGCAGCCTGGCTGTGCGTCCGCGGAAATAAAGAAAGAATGCAGAACTTTCGTATTCATCTGCACATTCATCCAGTAATTCATTCGCATTCGATAATCCCGCTTGAATGTTGAGTCCATCTAATGAGTAGAATGGACGAGCTACCGTGTGATACCACAGAAGAGCGAATCTATAAAGTAAATCTAAATTATGTATTAAAATTTAAAAATGTAAGGTAAAAGAGTAAGTAAAGATAGGTAATGGAAACAGGCAGGAATGTACACTTTCGTCGATATTATTCAATCTATATATAGAAGATGCAATAAATAAAGTTAGAGAAGAGTTTAAGTGCGGGCGTGAAAATTCAAGACTAAGAAATATATAAAACTAACGTTGCTAATGGTGCACGCATGTCAGTGCCATTTTTAGCAGATTCAAGATTACCAAGACCAAATTCACGATTACCATGAAATCCAAACATACTTGTGAGCTTTAGTATTGCTGGTGGCATTAATGACATGCCCAGTTGCAGCAATCCATATCCGAATGAAACAGCCTTCAATAGCCGTACAACAGACTCATCATCGATTTGTTTCTTTTTGCTACTACGACCAAAGAATATTTTAAATAAATTTTGTTAAAATATGCACCTTTAAGATATCAAGTTCAATATAGAAAACAATTAGTGCTCATTGCGTATTTTAAATATATATTCATTGACGAGTATTTATATAGCACATACATTCTTTCAATAATTATGGAAATTCATATAATATGCTATTGTATGGGAATCAGTTGCGAAGGACACTAAATCATAATTTTCTTTCAATGGTATCGAGAAAAAGTAGCGTATTAATCTAATATTACCTATCTTTAGCGAAAAATAGAGAGGTTATTTTACTATAATTTGACATTGTAGATGTTTGTTCCATAGCAATTTCTCTTTCATTACTACCAGATGCTTGAACTGGACAATCTGAGGTAAGAATGGATATTACAAATCATTGCATTTAAAGAAATTACGTGTATATTTTACCTTTAAGTTTATTGTAATCAACTTCTGTTGGTAACTCTATTTCAGCCTCAAACACTTCAGGTTCTAAGTTATCTTCGTTTACTGAAATACATTTTAAATTTACTACAGATGTAAGTTTTCGTTTAAAGGCATTTATGTCAAATAATATAATAAATATACTAAATCATATTCAATATGAGCACACCTTCAAAATTATTTTGCCAAGGTTTTGTCTCAAATGGAAGATTTTTTGTGGAGATACTTTTATCGTCATTTCTTGTAAATATTTTAGTGTCAATAGATGTAGTCTGCGATGTAACTAAAACATAATATTGCTTTTTTAATTAATGAACTTGCTTTGCTAGGAATTATTGTAGATATTTTTACGTACCATCCAAATTAATTTGTGTAAGCTCCTCTTCAACTTCAATATTTTCCACATTATCTTTAATTTTGATGGATTTGTTCGATTTAGACATGATCAGAGGTTTACTTGAAAGTACTAAAATTATAGTTATATTATATATTATATATATTGCATAGCTTTTGTAGACTTAGAAAAGGCATTTGACAATGTAGATTGGGACATAATGTTTAGAATTTTAAAAGAAACGGGTATAGATTATAAGGATAGGAGAATAATTTTTAATTTATATAAACACCAAACTGCCTTAGTTAGAATTGAGGGGGAAGAAGAGGTAGCAAAAATAGGGAAGGGAGTTCGGCAGGGATGTACACTCTCACCGTTATTATTTAATCTATATATAGAAGATGCAATAAACAAAGTAAAAGAAGAGTATAGTGTAGGTGTGAATGTACAGGGAGAGAAAATATATATGCTGAGATTCGCCGACGATATAGCTATATTGGAAGAAAGCGAAAAGAATTTAGAAAGGGTATTGAATGGTATGCAGGCAGTATTGACTAGGGATTTTAACATGAAAATAAATATAGGTAAAACTAAAGTGATGAGGTGTGACAAAAAGGAATGCAGCAGAAAAATGAGGATCACAATAGGAGATAATAGAATCGAAGAAGTGTCAGATTTTTGTTATTTAGGCAGTAGAATCACAAAAGATAATCGAAGCAAGGTAGATATAAAGTGTAGGATAGCACAGGGTAGGAAGGCATTCGTAGAAAAAGAACAGATTTTAAGATCAAATATTGACTTGGGTATTAGAAAAAGATTACTGAAGGTATATGTTTGGAGTGTAGCACTGTACGGGTGTGAGGCGTGGACTATAGGAAAGGAAGAGAAGCGTAGATTAGAAGCACTTGAAATGTGGTGTTATAGGAGGATGATGAGGATTGGTTGGGAAGATAAAGTAACAAATGAAGCTGTACTAGAGTTAGTAGGGGAGAAGAGAAGTATTTGGAGAGTGTTACAGCGTAGGAGAGACAGATTAGTAGGGCATATTCTTAGGCATGGGGGGATTATGCAATTGATCATAGAAGGTAGAGTGGAGGGAAAGAGAGGGGTAGGTAGGCCTAGATTGGAGTATGTGAGTCAGATAGTTGAAGACGTTGAGATGAATAGCTATAGGGAGATGAAGGGATTAGCTCAGGATAGATCGGCATGGCGTGCTGTTTCCAACCAATCTTTAGGATTGCGGACTCTTTAACTAACTAACAACGAATAAAAATGAAATGAAACTATCAAATTTCCGACTAGTTTAGAATTGGTACTAATATTTTCTTATTGTATTGTATTTTCCAATTTTTTTTTACAAATATTTTTGTTTTCGTCAATGAATAGTAGCAGTACCATTCAAATATAGCAGTTTTTCGAAAGTTAAAAGAATAAAACTTACCTTCTAGCTTCGACTGTGGATAATTTTTTTTAATTGGAATATTTTGGCAACTCCCTGTTTTCGTTAAAAATTGATTATACGACACTAAAGAAAAGTATTGATTCAATTACTATATTAATATAGAATATCGCCCAAATACCGTAAAATATAAATTATTATACATTTAAATTTATATAAAAAAATCTAATAAAATCAAACCTACGCTTTTGATTCATTGATTTGGAAGTAGTTTGTTCAATTACAATTAAGTTTTGGCTTAATTATGAAGCCGATGTTTTACTTAAAATATGATAAGAGAAAATAATACAGAATATATTATATTTCATTTGTCAAAAGTTGTCTATTTGTTTACGAATGTTTACCAAAACTTGTTATTTATTTTATACAACAAACTGTTTATTATAATACACCTTTTCTGTTTCTGAATCATGAATTGTATTATAATATAGAATATCACCCAAATACCGTAACAAGCATTAAGTAGCTAGATGTACATTTCAAGCGCTATGCGCCCATCTTCAGTAGCACAAGTAAAACAAAATAAAATACTTGTGTCACGAATCGTGATTGATATCTATCAATGCTTGAAATGTACATCTAGCTACTTAATGCTTGTTACGGTATTTGGGTGATATTCTATATTATAACTTAAAATAGCAACTTTTTTATTTATCGCTGTAATGACATTATTCCCATATTTCTCTCAAACAAATATAGCAGCTAAAATAAGATCAAATCCAAATTGTCGGATTTTCATATTTTTTATTAACTTTTGGCACTAGAATTTTTGTCTTGGCTTCACTGCATCTTTCATATCGAAATCGAAATTCATTAACCACCACCGATATTTGTACGGTGGGTTTCAAGGCTAGTAATTAGTTGACTAATTGAAGTCATTAGTAATCTTAAATGTATTGATATTTACTTAACAATTACTTACTAAGCATCTTC
Organism: Leptodirus hochenwartii; assembly: GCA_947310635.1. Classification (NCBI taxonomy): domain Eukaryota; kingdom Metazoa; phylum Arthropoda; class Insecta; order Coleoptera; family Leiodidae; genus Leptodirus; species Leptodirus hochenwartii. The sequence goes on along the minus strand of OX371180.1, from coordinate 12,986,637 downwards.
GACTCTTTCGAAGGTGAAACAGTTTGATATAAAACTTTGAGTTCATCGTAAGTGCGTTGGTATGTTTTCCAAGCTTTTCGCATCGCCCAGCTACCACGAATGTAAGATTTAAGGTCATGTCCGATAAATGTCAATATAGCTAGATACATCTGAGCATCTCCCATACAAATATTCATTTCAAAATGTTGAGCATCGGATAATTCGTCAGGATCTTTGGTTGTTAAACTTCGAAACCAACCAGTAGTTTTATGGCGATTGCAACGATTTTCTAGGTCACGCAAAGCGACCATAGCGTCATGGACTTTATCATCCTCAAATGTGGATATAGCTTTCTAAAAACCGAGTTTCTATCATGACCAGTATTTTTTAAGTGTGCAAAATCAAGAAAGATACGCATATGAATTGTAGACTCATTTTAAAGATGAAACCTGTACCATTAGTAACAAATATATATATAGTACCCCGCTCTGGGAATCGTTTCGTTTAATTTAATTATTACGTAGTACTTTTCGTAACATTTTATGCAATCTTGCAAGATTAATTATTTACTCCACTTACCATAAATAAAGTTGTTGCATACCCTGCGAACATTTCAAAGCAATCCAAATGACTTGTGAATAATGAAAGAGCTTCTTCTTCTTTGTTATTAATTAACAAGGACATACCTTTTCTAGCCAATTTCCAATTACAATTTATTGGCTCATTTCCAGATTCCGTTTTATTTCTTGATGGCCCATTTGCACCCGACGTCATTTAAAAATTATAATTTCAGTGGTATGGTTGCGATTTAAGAGATATTTTAATAAGTATTACATATAATAAGAATGAACTTTATCATTGTATGGTTTTAACATAATATCTATTTACTTTATAAATCCGTATTCGTAGCAAATCAAACTGTTCAGTTTCTGTTTTTAAATTTTAAATAAAAGGTTGACGGAGTCAAATTAGTTGACAATTGCAATGTGAATATATATATATACATGTGTAAATTGGCTTGCATTTAATTTTTTTTTATAAATGCCATAAACATATTCCATGAAAAATAGTGATTTTATTAAGGATGAAATAATACTAAGTACTTGTGCTTGTACTAATAATTCTAAGTACTTGTCGATTTTATATCATTAATTATAAATAATGCAATACAAAAATCTAAGACCAAAAGTCGATATATTTACATCGCGCCCTTCTTGTACGCGTGGAATTTTGTAGCTTTTAATAGTCTTCTGAATTTTACAAATTCTGAATTATCCCTTGAATTATCATCTCCGAATTTTCATTTGAGTTTCTATTTTAACGATGCACTTTAACCAGCACAGGATACCATTAAAAGCAGCCAGCTACTTGGAACCATTCAGTTCTCGAATATACAGATATTCCGCGGGAAAATAAAAATAATACCCTTCGACAATAGTTTCAATGCAGATTTCATAAATATAGAATACAACGGATTATAAAACAGTAATTGTGAAAATATTGTAATCGTTGCACGAGACATTATAACAAATATGTGTGTCAAATAAATCAATTCATTCTACAAAAACGATATAAAATGTATTTCAAATGTTAGTTAAAGAGTCCGCAATCCTAAAGATTGGTTGGAAACAGCACGGCATGCCGATCTATCCTGAGCTAATCCCTTCATCTCCCTATAGCTATTCATCTCAACGTCTTCAACTATCTGACTCACATACTCCAATCTAGGCCTACCTACCCCTCTCTTTCCCTCCACTCTACCTTCTATGATCAATTGCATAATCCCCCCATGCCTAAGAATATGCCCTACTAATCTGTCTCTCCTACGCTGTAACACTCTCCAGATACTTCTCTTCTCCCCTACTAACTCTAGTACAGCTTCATTTGTTACTTTATCTTCCCAACCAATCCTCATCATCCTCCTATAACACCACATTTCAAGTGCTTCTAATCTACGCTTCTCTTCCTTTCCTATAGTGCACGCCTCACACCCGTACAGTGCTACACTCCAAACATATACCTTCAGTAATCTTTTTCTAATACCCAAGTCAATATTTGATCTTAAAATCTGTTCTTTTTCTACGAATGCCTTCCTACCCTGTGCTATCCTACACTTTATATCTACCTTGCTTCGATTATCTTTTGTGATTCTACTGCCTAAATAACAAAAATCTGACACTTCTTCGATTCTATTATCTCCTATTGAGATCCTCATTTTTCTACTGCATTCCTTTTTGTCACACCTCATCACTTTAGTTTTACCTATATTTATTTTCATGTTAAAATCCCTAGTCAATACTGCCTGCATACCATTCAATACCCTTTCTAAATTCTTTTCGCTTTCTTCCAATATAGCTATATCGTCGGCGAATCTCAGCATATATATTTTCTCTCCCTGTACATTCACACCTACACTATACTCTTCTTTTACTTTGTTTATTGCATCTTCTATATATAGATTAAATAATAACGGTGAGAGTGTACATCCCTGCCGAACTCCCTTCCCTATTTTTTCTACCTCTTCTTCCCCCTCAATTCTAACTAAGGCAGTTTGGTGTTTATATAAATTAAAAATTATTCTCCTATCCTTATAATCTATACCCGTTTCTTTATGTAAATACTATAAATATAAAATATATAAAGAAAAGTTAGCTGCAAAATATGAGACATAATATATCGAGCAAAAAACTTTAATTCTTAATTAAACCAAAATAAGCATTTAAAATTGTAAAAACAACAATACTTATTAACTTTTTAACAATAGATATTATTTTAAAAATTATCACTACGGTGTTAAATTATAATATAGAATATCACCCAAATACCGTAACAAGCATTAAGTAGCTAGATGTACATTTCAAGCGCTATGCGCTTATCTTCAGTAGCACAAGATAAAACTAAATTTGGGTAATATTCTATATTATAATAGGTATTGTAATACAATTCTAATCAAAATAAAATTCAAAGGCGCCTTTTCTTTTCTGGGAAATAAAACATTATGAAAAGTGACTTACAATAGTGGGTCACTTTTCCTCTTGTTCGTAGTTTAGTTTAGTTTCTTCCATTATTCTTCATCTGGAGTTCCAAAGATCAAACCTCTTTCAAAAACTAAAGAAAAAAATGACGAATGCAATGAATACTAACTATTCATAGATTGGTAAAGATTAATAAATATTAAGCAGATTATTATATGATTTACAATTAAATGAATCTTCATCTGCTTAACATATCTCATCTACCAAATTGATAATACGCTCTCTAAAAATCTCCCGCCGTCGATTGCCATCTATAGATTTGAATGTATGTTATGTAAAAACGGACAGGAAACAATATAGTCCGTATTATTGTACCGTTCCTATTCGTACACCATACAACTGCGTTCAAAGCAGTATAAACAAAAGAAATTGTTCTTTCGGAAGTTGTCTTTGACCAAACAAAGTACTCCGGTGTCTTTCTTTTTCCATTGGCCATGATGCGGGGATTGAAACAATTGTATCACACACGTCACTAAAGACTGAACAGAAGACAGTATATAATTTTTTCAATTATTCAACGCACTTACGAGTATGTCTTACCTGGCATCACATTCCGAACAGTCGAACAATTGTCTGATTCTCTTTGTATGATATACAAACGTATAAGCTTGTTTATTTGAGTACGTGTATTTGAGCTTGAACAGCATTCCAGTTGCTAGATTTCCAAATTACTTAAATTTATTCCAAAAAACTTAAATTAATCATCATTTTCAACCCTTTTTTTTTAGAATTATCTATATATAATGGAGGTGGTCGACAGTTTCCAGTGCAATCAATGCAATAATAGTTTTAATCAAAGATCAAGTTTAAATCGTCACTTGAGGAATATGCATAAGGTGGATCTAGAACCCCAGACTACAAGGGAGTGTCATATAAAATGTATTCTGTGCACTTTTGATCAGGTAACTCATTTTTATATCTTCATATCTGTGCCAAAATTATTTATACTTCTTTTTAATACTATAGTACAAACGAAAATGCTATTTATTATATAATATAGAATATCACCCAAATACCGTAACAAGCATCAAGTAGCTAGATGTACATTTCAAGCGCTATGTATATCTAGCTACTTAATGCTTGTTACGGTATTTGGGTGATATTATATATTATAATTTAACACCGTAGTGATAATTTTTAAAACTATTTATTATAGATTATTGCGATGTTTCCTACTTACAACGACTACAATAAACATTTGGAGAATCAAACGAAACCGAATCTATAGACGGCAATCGACGGCTGGAGATGTTTAGAGAGCGTATTAGCAATTTCGTTGATGAGATATGTTTGGCAGATGAAGATTCACTTAATTGTAAATAATATTGTAAATCTATTTAATATTTATTAATCTTTATCAATGATTACTAACTATTCATAGATTATAAATACAAATATATCTCTATTCATAGAGTTAGTATTCATTGCCTTCATAATTTTACTTTAGTTTTTCAAAGTGGCTGGAATTCATTGGAACTCCAGACGAGGAAGAAACTAAACCAAACAACAAACAAGAGGAAAGTAGACCCACAACATTATTTCCCCGAAAAGAAAAGCCGCCTTTGAATTTTATTTTGATTACAATTGTATTATACCTATTGTTAAGAAGTTAACAAGTATTGTTGTTTTTACAATTTTAAATGCTTATTTTGGTTTATTTAAGATTTAAAGTTTGTTGCTCGATATATTATGTGTCATATTTTGCTGCTAACTGTTATTGATGTTTTATATTTATAGTGTTTACATTTGAAATACATTTTATATCGTTTTTATTCAATGAATTGTTTTATTTGACTGACACATATATTTGTTATAATATCCTGAAACGATTATAGTATATTCATCGTTAATATTTTATAATCCGTTGTATATATTTATAAATTGTGCATTGAAACTAATTTATGCTGAAAAAGCATAAATGTGATATTTTGAATTTGCCGCGAAATATCTATATATATAAAACACGAAGTAGTAACCCGAGAGTCCAATGGTATCCTACTCAGCACAAGAGAAAATCAAAACTATCAAACGTTTCGAGATTCGAGAAATCGTTATCTTCGTTGACGTTGACGTGGATGGAGCTGTCCTCTAACGTTGTTGCCATGAACAAATAGTGACAACAAAAGAGACGTTTTTACCCCCGCAAAAGCGAATAGAGGTGACAAATTCCGGGCTAACATTTAATGCTGTTGCATCTAAGCGCGTAAAAGATGAATATACTGACCTTCTGAGCATAGTTGGGCCCGCTGCGATTATTTTATACGCGCTTTGTAGTTCCGTGCGGGCTTCCAATATTGTTCGTGTAAGCTTGTTGCGTGCTGCTCTATTGCATCGTACTTGATAATCATACACTCACCACAAAAGAGATGAAGAGGCGAAATGTGGACATTAGTAAGCTGAGGCGACCAATAAAAAAGAATAAGATTACCGAAGGCTTCTGTGGAAGGTACGTGTGCTCATACAATTCATCAACTCGTAAAACAAAATTCATGACCCTAGGTGGTTCATTTTTCGGTAGACAATCGCTTCAACCATATGTGCTTATATTTGTTTCAAAATGGCTGTGAAGAATATCAACAAATAGATTATAACATAGTTTTTTGTGACTTCTATACAAAACGTTCGGATAATTCTGAAAATTATAAGTAACGGCTAATGAGTGTGATGTAATCTACTTGCGAATCAGGAAGCGTTTTGACACCGATGAGTGGGCTTGAATGTTAACGATTTTTTTGTACTAAAAACTTAAGTTAGAAAGAACTATAATATACGTATTTTAAATTCAAACGTGAAGCCAGTTTTATCATTGTTTTCGTATTTTATACTACTATGTTAAATGGACGTAATAGTAATACAGCATATGCAAAATATCATAACATTGCCGTAACGGTTATAAGTAGCATGATGAAGTTTTGTACAAGTATAGAATAGTATATTCTAAATATCTCTTTTCTCGTTTTTGATGTCTTCTTTAATATTTACTTTGGATTTTGAGTGTATTAATTTATACTTGTAAAAAAATTCATCACGCTACCTGTAATAGTTATGACAAAGGTACATTATTTTATTATTTTGTATATATTGACGTTACTCAATTTTCAACTTACTTACAATTGACTTACTCAACCTTTAGGTTTATATTATCATTTGTTGAAGTAGCTAATAATATTAATATTGAATATTACCCAAATACCGTAACAAGCATTAAGTAGCTAGATGTACATTTCATATTCAGTAGCACAAGATAAAACTAAATAAAATACCTCTGTCACGATCGTGATTGATATACTATCAAATAAATAAGTCAACATGACAGAAGTACTTCAAAATGGCATATAATATGACCTATAAATCTTTTAAAACAATAATAGTTAAAGAGTCCGCAATCCTAAAGATTGGTTGGAAACAGCACGCCATGCCGATCTATCCTGAGCTAATCCCTTCATCTCCCTATAGCTATTCATCTCAACGTCTTCAACTATCTGACTCACATACTCCAATCTAGGCCTACCTACCCTCTCTTTCCCTCCACTCTACCTTCTATGATCAATTGCATAATCCCCCCATGCCTAAGAATATGCCCTACTAATCTGTCTCTCCTACGCTGTAACACTCTCCAGATACTTCTCTTCTCCCCTACTAACTCTAGTACAGCTTCATTTGTTACTTTATCTTCCCAACCAATCCTCATCATCCTCCTATAACACCACATTTCAAGTGCTTCTAATCTACGCTTCTCTTCCTTTCCTATAGTCCACGCCTCACACCCGTACAGTGCTACACTCCAAACATATACCTTCAGTAATCTTTTTCTAATACCCAAGTCAATATTTGATCTTAAAATCTGTTCTTTTTCTACGAATGCCTTCCTACCCTGTGTTATCCTACACTTTATTTAAAACAATACAAATTAACAATTAACGAAAATATTGGTTATTTTGTAAAATAGCTAATAATATAATATAGAATATCACCCAAATACCGTAACAAGCATTAAGTAGCTAGATGTACATTTCAAGCGCTATGCGCCCATCTTCAGTAGCACAAGGATAAAACTAAATAAATACCTCTGTCACGAATCGTGATTGATATACTATCAATATTATAATATATAATATTTCCCCTCTGATTCCCTCTATTATATGGACTTGCAATGTCTATTATATATTATAATATTGATAGTATATCAATCACGATTCGTGACAGAGGTATTTTATTTAGTTTTATCTTGTGCTACTGAAGATGGGCGCATAGCGCTTGAAATGTACATCTAGCTACTTAATGCTTTGAGTTACGGTATTTGGGTGATATTCTATATTATAATTTAAAACCGTAGTGATAATTTTAAAAGCTAATAATAGTTCACATTTTACGTGTTACAGCAATACGGTGTTATATATGAAATTCCTGGTGTTATGGATTTTGGTTATTTTGGCCGACTTTATTTTGGAGTTCCGGTTTGAGTTCCTATGGCCGTTTTACCTTCTGCTTCGCTCCGTGTACGATTCGTATCGATACCAGGGTGTCGCGTTCAGTGTATTATTCGTGGGTGTAGCTCTAACATCAGACCTACTCTGTTACTTCTTCATACCGGTCCATTGGCTCCTGTTTGCAGCCAGCACGTATGTATGGGTGCAATATGTGTGGCACACCGAAAGAGGCGTGTGTGCACCTACAGTGGTTCTATGGGCCCTGTTTGTGTACATGGAGGCGGCCGTGCGGTTGCGGGATCACAAACATATGCCTGGCCACTTGGATCTATGTAGACCGTTTGCGGCGCATTGCATAGGTTACCCGGTAGTGACGCTGGGTTTCGGATTCAAATCGTACGTCGGTTACAGAATGCGCAGGCGCAGACAACGAGATGTTAGCAAAGAGAACGAGTTCTATTTGCAGCTGATGCAGCAAGCGTTACCCGCCCAGACCCAACAATTGCAGCAAACTATAGCGAATGGTTGCGCCACAACTTCCGTACACTCTATACAAGCTCAAGTGAAAGAGCATAATCAGCACAGTGGCAGTAACAACAACATGAATAGCTTGAATAGTAATTGCATAGTGAGTGCGGTGCCCATAATGGCGCTGAGCAACAGTTGCAGCAACTTAATGCCCAATAATAGTAACAGTAATCAGAAGGCACATAACCATAGTAACAGCAGTGTAAGTAGTAATCAGAAACATCATCAAAATGGTGCTGCTGGAACGGGGGCGCTCACGTTGCTGGCATCACCACTCGCAAATGGCAGCATAAGCAACGGGTTAGCCGGTGGATCCGGAGGTAGTAGCGGTGGATCTGGAGGTAGTAAACACAGTCGAAAATCCAATAGCGTATCGTATAGCACCTGTAATGGTGTGAGTGGCGGTAGCACCACGGCTACAAGTGTGTCCGCTAGCACGACGATAGCGCCAAACACTCCACCATCCGATAGTTCGTTCCCGGGTGATTCTACTGTAGCTGCTACGTCAACAACTGACAGTACTAAGACTGTAGCTATGCAAGCTGATCATCAACACACGGAAATGGCGGTGAGCGGCAAATCTCAGGGCACCCACTCGCATAATGTTGCCACTACTACTACTACACAACAGGTACAAGCGCAACGGCGCAGGGAACGCAAGGAACAACAGGAACGCGACCGGTTAGACAGGGAAGAGAAAGAATACATGCAACGATATGATAGGCAAGTATCAAGTATATCTGCACTTCTTGCCTAACAATCGGAAGACTCGCAGTCTAAATTTAATAGTTTATCAGTTCCAATAATCCATTTAAGTTTACTCAGATAACATATCGTTGGAAATGAACTTTTTTTCCATTGAAATAGGTGAAATGCTGCCTACCATAAAATCATGTTGGAAATCTTGCAAACTTCAGAACATATATATTGAAACATTTTGTAGTCTAAATCACTTATGCATTGTCTATATTTCGTGATTTCTGATCTGGGAATTAACTCGCTCCTTATTTTTCAAGCTAACAGGCGAATTTGCCTTCAAATTTATCTCTTTACATTTTTATATAAACAATTATATGGCGAAAGTAATATAGTAGTCGAATAGTATACTGGAAATTAATGATATCTAAATATCACTCTGAAGTGCTTCACTATGCATTATTAAATAATTCTTGTATTATTAATATACAATATTTCTATAAAGTGATATGCGTGAGCACTCCATTGCCGATAAATTCAGTTTTAAGATTTTTTCTTATAAATACAGCACTAAGTGGCCGTGTGCAAAGTTGACCTGTGTACATAAGTGGTAAAATGATAAAAATTCTTGAAAGTCAAGTATATATATATCACATAAAATCGGTACCCGGAGAACTAAATGTTTTTCCGATCATGCAAAATCCATCGGAATATTGATCATTTTCAGTGCACTAACTTATTTATTGAACCCCTTTTCTATAGAGTTATTTTGTTAGACCATTTTGTTATTTAATTTTTACCATCGCTGTAGAGTAGAGTAGAGTAGAATAATTTATAGAAAAAACATAAAAACGAAATTCATCCAATGGGAAAACTAATAAAGAAAACAATATCATGAACATAAATTACCTCATCTTTAAACAATATTCTCGCTTTCGTATTGTGACGACATTTCATGTATATAGGTTACGCACAGAAATCATTCAATGCCGCGCTAGTGAACAGGAGTTGCGGTTACAAGTCGCAGCGCTGACCACAAGTGAGAAGGTAGCCCGCGGTGAAATACTCACCCTGCAAAGGGAGGTCGAAGATGCGCAATCCCGCGCTCAACAAGCTCAGTCTAACGCTCGAACACATGCCCATGCCCATATGCAACAGCTCGAGCGCCGATTGCAGGATGAACGAAGAAATAGGCAACAGGTGAGATTATTAATTTCTTTTAGAGGGAACAATCATTACTAAATCAAAACAACAGTCATTCATACAAACCATTGTATGTGCAACATTTATTTATACTCAAGCTCAGTGCCATATTTACCAGTGATTTTTTTGAAGTTTAATCTGCTCTTTTCGAGAAATAATATTAAGATAATGTTATAATATGCAAATAAATTAAAAATAAAATAATAAAGAACATAATACAATTTAAAAAATGATCACTACGGTGTTAAATTATAGTATAGAATATTACCCAAACATCTTAACAAGCATTAAGTAGCTAGATGTACATTTCAAGCGCTATGCGCCCATCTTCAGTAGCACAAGATAAAACTAAATAAAATACCTCTGTTACGAATCGTGATTGATATACTATCAAATTAATTAATTAAAAAGAATTAGTTTAGTTGTATTTTTCATCTGAATAGCTTTATTTTATATATTATAGTGTTTTCAAAACTTCAACAACGGTCGATTCTTTTTTGCTTATTGGTGCATTTATTAAAGTAAGAATTTTTTTAACTCTGAAAAGTATTTTTTGATCATGGAGGACCCAATTTTCTTGAGTTCATTCGTTACAAAATGTATGTTCCTGCACATAAACATTTTCTGACAAAAGAAAATATATGTTTTTGTTAAATTTATTTTATAATAATTTTTCTTTTCAAATTTGCGAAGAAAAATTCAAACGTGATTCTTTTTTTTTGGCGTTATACTAAATTTATTATTCACAAATTATGTTTGTATTCATTGTGATGTACAATTATATTTTAAAAAATCGTTTGGAGTGCATTTAAATGATAACTATAAACGCTATATATATATATCAGCTATTTCAAATTTTGGTTGTACATTTTTCACAAAATTCGAATTTTGAGTGCTCTAAATTATTTTAATACGTATAAAAGTTGTAACATTTCTTTAAAATACTTCAAATATTATTGCCTGCATTTAACATGGTTAAAATGTTTATATTAGTTGAAATTGTTGTGGACTCTAGTAGTTTCTGCTTACGATCCTGTAGTATTTTTGAATTGTGCCAATCTATTCTTTATTTGCATACTTAGACAGAACAGCAGTTAACTGCTGAACGTAAACAACGCAAACAAGCGGAAAACGCAGCAGCTAGAGCCGAAGCGCAGGCTAGAGAAACACAGCAGCAAGCGGTCGCAGCAACTGCTGCCGCCGTCGCGGCACAAGCCGCCGCGGCTACGCAGTTGCAGCAGCAGCAAGAACAGCATGCGCCTTGTGCAGCAGTGGAACAGCAGCAACCACCTCCTCCAACAATTATTCAACATTGTACAGATTCCTGTCGGCAACGTCGCCGCGAACTCGAGGCCGAGATAGAGGCCGCCAGGCAGCGGGCACAATGGCAAGAGGAACGTTACACTGCGCAGGAACATGAACAGCAGCTATTAATCGAACGAGTGCGCGATGCAGATCTTTTAGTGGCTGCGCTTGCTGCGCTGCAGGAGAAAAACAACCACTTGGAGAACACGCTCAGTGCCGAGACAAGAATCAAATTGGATTTATTTTCAGCACTCGGTGAAGCTAAACGCCAATTAGAGATAAAAGACAGTGAGTGGCTTTACCTTTTCTTTATTTTTCAAATTAAGACGAAATTATTTTTCAAATTTATTTAATATTATCTAACGTTTCAGTTAGAATATTTAATTCATTTAATTATCTGACGTGAGATCAAAAGCTCCCTACAATCACAAGGAACACGTTTTTGCTGTAAAACAGTCGCTGCGAATATACTAATATATTTAATTTATATAAATTTTTGTCTGCTAACTTTCTTTCGCCTATTTTATAATATTTTTATATTATTTCTTGTAATTAGTAGTAAATACGATGTCAGTTATTTGTGTATTAATATTATATTAATCACTCTAAAGTATGAAAAGCCACTATAATGTTCAGTAGAGGAGCACTAACCGGTGTTTCTCGAAAATTTATATTTTCTATCAAAAATCTATATTTAGTTAGTTTAGAAGATAATACACCGACTTAGGTTTATATTGAATAAAAGATTTTGATATATAATGAATTATAACTATTAGGTTAGACACGAAGCCAACAAAAGTAATAATGCAAGTATAGGTCACGATGATGATGAGGTAGAGGCAGTTAATGATGAGAATGAATCTAGGTTAGCAAATATAAAAGGGCAGGAAAATCTAATAATAATCGGAGACTGAAATGCAGTAGTAGGAAAAGGAAAGGAAGGATTAACGGTAGGAGAATATGGAATAGCAACACGTAATAATAGAGGGGATAGACTTGTATTGTTCTGTATTATAAATAAGCGAATGTTAGCAAACGCACTCTTTAAGAACCATAGACGCAGGATTTACATGGAAAATGCCAGGAGATATAGGAAGTTATCAGATAGATTACATACTAGATAAAGAGAGGAGTAGAATCAAATTAAGAACTGTATTAAACATCACTCAAAAACCGTAACACAAGGCATTTATTAGCTAGATGCGCATTTCGGTGTGCTATACAATTGTATTAATTGTATAGTAATTAATACAATTATATTAAAAATGCTTTGTGTTACGGTTTTTGGGTAATGCTTTATAAAATTATTTCACTCCGTAGTGACGATTTTACAAATTAAGAACTGTTACAAGTACCCTGGAGCAGATATAGATAGTGACCACAACTAGCTAATTCTCAACTCAGAGATCAAATTTAATAAACTTAGCACAAAAATACAAACCCGTTAGATTAAATATTGATCAGTTAAAATAAGAGCATTTAAAGTGAAATGTATAAAAATAAGGTTTAAATTATAGCTAGTATGACGCAGATAGTGATTAATTAGAAATGAGATCTGGGTATAAGAAGTATCAGACATGAGGAGTGGAGCAGATATAGAGAAGTGATTGACATAGGAGTGAATAACAGACATAATTTTAAGCAAATATTATTTTAAAGTAGCGTGTATACTAATATTTCCAATATTCTATGAATTGCTAATTTTCTATGAAATCCTAAAGATTTGATTGTTTGGAGTAAAATATCAGGTATTTATGGAATATCTTGATCTAGTTGTCCTAAGGTATATAGACTTCAAACTAGACTTAAGGAACATTTAACTCATTTCAGATTAAATAGAGAGGATAAAATTGCTGTATCCAAGCATATTTCTGATGCAGGTCTTCTATTAATTAGTTCACTTAAATTACTTAAATCTGTTTTGAATTATTCCGAGTTGAATGCTTATGAGATTATATACATCCACAAATCAAAATAAAATTAATGAATTCAGATACGTATTTTATGTCTAAATTTGTTTGATAAGGACTAATTTCAATTTTGGTTATTTCAGGTTTGACTACATCTCATTTATTGTCATTACTTGTTTATGTCGTTAATTTCTATTATTTAAAAAGATTATAGGTCATTATCTGTCATAGATGTCATAGATTGAAAATTTTCTGTCATGTTGACTTTTTTATTAAATTGTATAGCAGTTAGTGACAGATATATTTTATTTAGTTCTTATCTTGTGGTACTGAAGATGGGGGCTATGCCCTCGAAATAAGCATGTAGTTATTAAATGCTTTGAGTTATGGTATTTGGGTGGTATTCTATACAATACTATACCTACATCTGATCTATAATTATCAATATATATTGTAAACACAACAATCTTAAAAAATCAAAATTGTATGTTTGCATTTTACAAATACCGATCTGTATATCGTCTATGTGTGTTCGATACTTGCAGTCGGCTTACGCGCCCAAGAAAAGGAAATCGACGATTTAAAATCTAAGATAGCTCAAGTACTAGCCGTGATGCCCAACGATACATTCAGCAGCGGTGTACAGACACCCAGCAGACCGAGCAGCGTGGTTGTGTCGAGGCACGTTCGTCTCACAGAATCGCCACCTAGCGGCACCAGCGCTATTGGAAGTGTTGGTAGTATTAGCAACGTTAGTGCTGTGGGTAGCATCGGTCCAGTACTACTCCAGCACCATCAGCCGCAACAACAACAGCCGCACCATCCACATATGCAATCGCATCATCACCATCACCACCATTTGGCGATGCATCAACATATGTTGCAACAGCAGCAGATGGTACAGGTGCAACACAACCAACAGCAACAGGTTGTAGTGGGTGGTGGTCTGGGCCAACAGCACGTAGGTGTGGGCGGTGCTGTGTCTCCGGGATCAACTCTCGACCCGAATGCCACGGCTTACACACCCAAAGGTGTTGTTCACCAACAACAGCAGCAGCAACAAGCCAGTACCGAGGCATAACTAGGTATTTACCACATGTACAATGATTTTTTTTTACAAAAGTTCATTCAAATGGTGGATAAATGGCAGTAGGGGTACTCTACGCTTCAAGTGCAGACCACAGAACAGATAAAATTCAAATCGAAATAGAAGATTAAATGCAAATATCTACTAGTGCAAATCAATTACATTGAGCGTTTTAAAATTTTGCGAGAATTAGATTGATTGGTTCCTTTCCAAGGTTGAAATAGCAATGGACGTAAAATACATTCGACTTCTACAAGTTAGTATTTTTATAAACATCGAATTAGATTGTTAGGATTACGGACATAGTATATTATTTGTTTGATTACCGCAATACCGACGATGGGTGAAATGTACATCTAAATTAGAAATGTTTTGAATTACGGCATTATTTAAAAGATTACAAAAGATTTAGTCTTTTGAAATATAAACTGCTTGTTTGATTTTTACAGCTTCAGTAGCTATCAAGATAATCGAAAAAGAATTTGGTCAAGACAGAAGAATATTATAAAACAAGCCATGACTGGCCAAAAAATAAAACATCATAATTCAATATTTTGTCAAAATCACTTTGATAGATATTTTCTTTGGTTACTTTGTTAAAAAATAAACATGACTTGAGCATTAAAATCAAGAATATTTTTATATTTACTTTTATTGCTTTTTACAATGAAATATCTGTACAAATTCATAGTATGTAGGCAATTTGTAAAAATAGAAAAAATAACATAGAAAGTAAGAAACACAATAAAAATTTACTTCTATTTAAATTAAATGTTCAAACAATCCCCCCTCATTAAGACCCAAATAATACTCCAAACGATGATAAAATCTCATCTCGCAAGTTTGAGGCGAACATTCTGAACAAACAAAAAATAATAATAAATAAATTGCATTTTTTAACTCTTAAGTCGCTGTACAGTATATTTTTATAAAATTTGTTTTTAAATTAATCACTTGTCGACTAATCCGGAGATCTTGCTGGCCAATTGATTGTGCAAATTTGGCCAATAACGTTATTATTGTAACAGTTCAATAAATAGTCGTTAACTAAGCGAGTATTGTGCGCGAGGCAGCCATCCATTTGAAACCAAATATCCTCGTTTTCAGCAGCATCATATAGCGTATCCAATTTCGTTTTGTAATAGTTGCAAGAAAAATCCCCACTCCTCAGTGGCCAAAGATTTACTATCCACATATTTAGTTTTTGAGGCTGTTGAGTTCTTTTTTTGGATGAATCTATGTTCATTTCTTTGCTACATACCGACCATTTTGAATGTTAGGCTCATTGTTCAAAGTAAAAGTGCATTCATCAGTGAAACATATTTCTTATAAAATTTCTATCATTATTAGCCATTTCAATTATTTTGAAACAAAATTGTGCTTATATTAGTTTATATACATTAAATTTATTCTTTCTTTAAACTTTAAAAGCGATAGTTGCCAAGCTGCCTCGTACTTTTTTACTATGTTCGACGACAGTAAGTAATAGATCTAAATCGTGATTACCTGCGCTTGCTGGACGCCTTTCTGGAAACGTGCACTTACAATTAGTTATTATTGTTCCTGTGGTTTTGAATTTAGATACTAATCATTTAATTGTGGAAATATTTAATATAGTCTGTTTTATTTACTTTAATACACATGGAGAGACGACAGAAATTTTACTGAAAAGTCCGATATGTAAGATATATTACAGAGGCTGCTTCCTGCATAATACCATTTTACTACCTATTTTCTGCGTATTTTTTTTACATTTTCTAGTAATTGTATATACAATTATTTTTAAATTTGTATAATTGTAAATACAATTTTTTAATAAAATACCTTTCAAAGTGACAATTACTTAATTAAGGTGTTTTGTTTCTCTGTTAAGTTATGACTAATCTTATAACATTACGTATGTCTTGACCAAACTCTTCTTCGATTATCTTGATCATTACAGAAGCTATAAATATCAAACAAGGATTTTTGAATTCGGATATCAAAACTCTGAATCCTTCGTATTTAATGTCTTGTGAACTAATTATAAGAGCCAATGTAAAGAACAGATCGAAATTAATTGTCGGATTTGCTATATTGTGTTTGTCGACGCAGCCCTTGTATATATACATACATAATTTGATTACAAAAAAAAAATCAAATTTGCGCATATCACAAATGAGCATTTCGTCAATTTTTAACATGGATCTACCACGTCTTGAATCCTTTTATGATCCATTCCAAATAAAATCACCAGACAGGAAGGAACATTAATTGATTAAAATACTTAAATAGTTCCTTGTCCACATTACAGATATTTATTCCTTAGGGCTACTCAACCGGCAATGAAACCACCATTAAGTACAACACAGCGTACATATACAGCGATACTAAACAGGCAGGCCTTCAACTTCAACGTGGGCTCCCTGCGAGTATGTATGTGCGTACATGTGTATAGATTTGAATTGGATAATGCCAACTGGGGGCCTACCGCAGCATATTACAAGGCAGATATAGGATAGAAAGACAGATCTCTTGCTCTACATCATCCGTAAGAGCTCAATAACTAGCTCTACATCTCTATCTCGTATTATCGCTGCATATGTGCGTGGTTTAAACGAGATAAGAAATACATTATCATCTCTTGTACACACACTCAAATCTGCTTTATTCATTCTATTTGATATAAATGCAACACCGATATTTATTGTCCCATTTAATTATAATACTTGCAATGTGTGTTTCTTGATATACGCCGTTCAAACGTCAAACGTACTTCCAAAAACCAAATATTAAAATGCTCCTGTTACTTTAATATAAATGCACGGATGTATATACAAGACTGATATGGATTGCAATGCAGAGTATTAGAACATATTAAATTTCATACAAATTATGTGCACATATAATACGGAAATTGTAGATGTATTTTGTACAATCCTTCTTTCTTTTTTCTAATTGATATTGAACGAACAGGACTAGTAAATATTGGATGTAGCACTATTTTTAGTGATTTACGAATTAGCTGCAAGTATTGCCTATTTTTTAAGACAATCATTTCATTACAATATTTTTGCGTTAATACCTAGAAACTAGATTGAGTAAAGTGGATTTAAAATATATGTTAGTTTTGGAAGTCCGACAGCCGGTTTTACTGCATATCGGTAGATTATTTAATGTGATATATACCTATTATTTATGTAACGACGATAAATTACAACAATCTATTTTTAAGCTTACTTGGTTCTTCGACAACAGTGAAAAGTGAGACGATAAACATTTACAATATTTTAATTACACATTAGACGTTGATTTAAAATTTACTATATTTTAAGTTTTTAATGTTTCACTTTCACAATTTCAAAGAAAATTTCTTCAGTTTTCATGTAATTACTATAATGATGGAAATAGATGATTGGTTTAGTTCGGATATGTATATGATCTCTTCATTATACGCGTCTACAAGAGATACTACCCAATATAAGCCGGAAATGGATGCAGTAACATAAATGGAATTTTATATTTAAAATATATCGGCACTCACATTTGTTACTGTTAACTCGTGTTTTTCTTTCAAAAAAAAATGTTAAGGTTTTGTCAATTATTTATATTTCAAAATTTTTATTTTTAGAATTATTTATTATTTCACCCTTTTGAAGACCGTATAAAAACGGACGTCTGATTATTTTATTGTTTTTGTATATACAAAAGTTAGTTACTGCATTGCAACCTATTGTTCCTTTCTATGATATAAGTTACGTTTTCTTTTGCTAATCAGCTGAAAACAAAGAAGAAACACATATGTACTTAATACTACTAAGAAAGTTTTGTTTATTTTTTTAAGTCGAATTGACGCTTTTTTATTATAATCAATAAATGTCTGCAGAAATTTGTTATTTTTCAGTTCTCCCTACAAAAGGTGTGGAAGTAAAATAGTTTGTACTTACCACTAAAGCGTATTCCCAGAGATTATTTTAAAATAAAAAAGCATTACCGGAGGTACGTATGTCATTTATTGTTACCAATTCTGCATTAAATTATCTCTTCTACTAGATACAGGTTTTTTTTTTTTTGCTGTGGAGAAAAATACTTTTCATTAATTTCGTTAAATAATTTAGTGAAATATGGGATAATACCTACCTTTTGACGTATGAAAAATAAATTTTAAAGTCCCCAAAAATATTAATTTGTAAACACGCTGCATAAAAAATACTTCAAACGAATATATCAACACACCAAAATGTGTCTTCTTAATAGATAAAATGAATGGCTAATGTAAAGCAATCGCGAAATTATATGAAAGGATTGTGATAATTATCCAGATAATAAACTGAATCGCGACTATTCAAACTGAAGTAGTTTAATTCAAATAAAAAGAGAAAATAGTTCCTTTGAACCGTTAGCGCGTGCTCCTCTGGATGAGAACCATCACAGAACAGCGAACAGCTACAACACGATTTGATCTGATCAGGTACACCCGCAACAGCTTACAGCCTGACAGCATTACCGCAATACTACCACCGCCACTACCGCATTCAGCGCTCAGCTATCAGCAATCCCGCCTGCATTATAGTGACCGCCTCACCTCAGCTTACCCCCACCCTCTCCTATACCAACATACAACACAACACTACGTTACCAAACCGTACATAGCTCAAAAGATGTTTAAATATAAATGCCAAATAATGGCGCGGCGCAAATGTCTCGGCTACGCATCACCAAACTATCTACAGAAACAAACACCATTTTATCAAACATTCGATCTGAATGGAATTTGTCATTGATTTACGTAATTAAATTAATTCATATTCATGGGCGTTGTTAAGTAGGACAGGAGCCCCCTTCATTCTATTGTATTCTTTTCACGGCATTTGTTTATACTTGATTTTAAAAAGTTGGAATATTATTTTTACATTAAATATTTTCACTCTATGTTATGTATTTTCTATTTTTTGTGCATCCCAATACAATGAGTAACGACGCCCATGGTTATATTATTTGTCAAACATATACTTAGAAAACGGTGTTCATTCTGTTAACATTATTTTTTATCTTAGCTAAGAATACTCCGACAATCTTACACATGCAGAAATGCTTTTAATTATTCGGAACAAAATAAGAGCTCGCTGGAGTATCCTTTTTACATTTGTTTTATTTCTTAAGAAGTACGTTTCTTAATATGTATTAGAATCAGCGGAAAGTAAAATAAACAAATACATACAATATTCTCTCAATTGTTAGTTTATGACGAAATGGATAAAATGAATACTACAGTCAAAAATTACATATCATAAACACTAAAGGAGGGTAAGTGATTGAAATAATTATATTAAATAGAAATAATACGTTTACACGGACAATCGCGTTCGCAATTAGTTAAAAAATAAGAAAGTGTAACACTAATTCTACAAATAATATTTAAAAAATAAAAGTTGTCTTGATTTTCATACATCAATTATTTTTATGGGTTTTGCATATTTGGTGTTGTTAATATACCTTTAAACTGTGGAGAAGCACACAACTGCCATGTTCACCACATTGAACAACAGCTTTCTGGTCTCCTAAAAAATAATAATACAATATTTATAAGCTATATATTTTCAATAATTGCATTTGTGCAATATTGCTATTATTATTATTATTACTAGGCTAGTTAGAAAACAGACCGGAGTCTCGCCATTGGAATCATTTATCTAAAATTCGTTTATTATTTTTGTAGAGGTTTAGATTTTCCACGAGCCAATAAAACATTATGAATATTACATCGACGAAGTAGATACTTCTTATATGGACATACCCTTACGTATATTTGCCATGTTCTTTTCAAACACTTTAACTAACCTTAAATATTTCGCAACTACAAGCAAACTTTGCGGCCGGCATTTATGAAACAGAAGATTTTTATTTTAAAAATTATCACTACGGTGTTAAATTATAATATAGAATATCACCCAAATACCGTAACAAGCATTAAGTAGCTAGATGTACATTTCAAGCGCTATGCGCCCATCTTCAGTGGGGCACAAGGTAAAACTAAATAAAATACCTGTCACGAATCGTGATTGATATATTATCAAATAAATAAGTCAACACGACAGAAGTACTTCAAAATTGGCATATAATATGACCTATAAATCTCTTAAAAACAATACAAATTATAAATTAACGAAAATAACAAGTAACAGCAAAAAATATTGGTTTGTGAAATCTAGAATAAAATCTAAAATGGCTATGCTTCTAAAATTATAAATAACATATTAAGAAAATTTAAAAGAACAAGAGATATCAAAAATATTAATAGCTTGGAACAAAGTAATAATTCAACTCCAAAATTTGTTAAATTACCATTTGATCCTATAATTGCAAGTGGTTTAGATAGTATTTTAAATAAATATAATTTTAAAGTAACATATAATACTTCTAATAGTCTTGCTAATTTTCTAGGAAATCCAAAAGATTTGATTGGTTTCAATAAAAAATCGGGTATTGAATATCTTGAAATATCTATGAAATATCTTGTTCTAGTTGTCCTAAAGTATATATAGGACAAACACGTAGATCCATTGAAACTAGATTTAAGGAGCATTTAGCTCATTTCAGATCAAATAGAAAAGATAAAAGTGCTGTCGCCGAGCATATTTTTGAATCAGGTCATCCTATTCGAATTAGTTCACTTAAATTACTTAAAAATGTTTTGAATTATTCCGAGTTAAATGCTTATGAAAGTATATACATGCATAAATCTAAATCAAATTTAATGAATTTAGATTCGGGCCCAATTTCATCTTGTCTATTTAATTTATTGAATAAGAACTTTTTTAAAATTTATTATTATTATTTTGGGTTATTTTAGATTTCACAAACCAATATTTTTTGCTGTTACTTGTTATTTTCGTTAATTTATAATTTGTATTGTTTTTAAAAGATTTATAGGTCATATTATATGCCAATTTTGAAGTACTTCTGTCATGTTGACTTATTTATTTGATAGTATATCAATCACGATTCGTGGCAGGTATTTTATTTAGTTTATCTTGTGCTACTGAAGATGAACGCATAGCGCTTGAAATGTACATCTAGCTACTTAATGCTTGTTACGGTATTTGGGTGATATTCTATATTAGAAGATTTATATATAATCGCGGCATTTAACATGCAGCATAAGTGTGCATTTTCACATTACAGCTAGATTATATAATTCGGCATTTTCCGCAATATACTGAATACTCATAGATAGTAGTAATGCGTCAGTATAGGAGTTCCGTATATGGTAATGGACGTTGTGGTGTATATAGAGCGTGAACTGCTGATGCGCTTCCCTATATCGACGCATTACTATTGTCTTTAAATGTACTTTAAATCAGCTCAAATTTCATTTCACAATATTTTGGTTTTTGTTAATTATTTGTAGAAGAACGCACTAATATGTAACGTTTATATTAGTTTAGTCAGTAGTTCTTATGCGTTAACAACGATAGTCTGTGCAAGTTTCTAGTTTCATCATATATGCCCTGTCCACTTCGCGTATGGATTATTATTCTGTACCAAATCAGAAATTTTAACTAGTTAGATTAAACCGCAGTCCGTCCGATAGTCCTCAATCCCACGGATTGATTAGAAACAACACGCTAAGCCGATCTCTCCTGAGCGAATTCCAGCATCTCCCTATCGCTATTCATTCCACACGCTCTCCACTATCTGACACACACTCTAATCTAGGCCTCTTTTCTTTCCCTCTCCTATACCTTCAATAACTAATTGTACCTTAATACCTTCCACTTACTTCTTAGCAGTTAGTGGGAGAGAAGCTACTAACCCTAACTTAGTTTCATGTCACTCTATCTGCCCACCCAATCCTCATCCTCCTCCTACAGTACATTTCAAATGCTATTTTACGCGTTTCTTCCTTTCCACTAGTCCACGCCTCACATCCGTACAATGCTACGCTCCACACATATGCCTTCAGTAATCTTTTCCTAATACTAAAGTCAACATTTGATCTTAAAATCTGCCCCTTTTCTACGATTGCCTTCCTACATTTTATATCTACCTTACCTCGGTTATCTTTTGTAACCCACCTTCCTAAATAAGAAAAGCCTAATAGTTTTTCTATTCTATGATATCCTATTAAAAACAAATAAATAAGAATTAATAAAAAAATTTATAATGAAATACTGGTTGAAGTTGAGATTCCAGTAATTGAATATCGTTTAAAATATTAATATACTTACTTTAAGACCTAGATCTAGAACGTGACTTGCTGTCCTTGCCCTTGGACTTAGAGCGAGAACGTGATCTGCCGCGAGAACTCTTGCTATCAGAGCGAGAGCGACTGCGGCTCGGTGAGCGACGTCTAGAACGGGAACGACTACGACGCTTTGACCTGGAACTTATATAAAGTACAGGAAGTTTTAAGAAATTATATTAAATCACAAAATGGATGGATTTACCGACGTCGACTCGATCTGCTATACCTACGGTGTGGTGATGTAGGTCGCCCGTATCTCGCCATTTGCACACGTAATTCCCTTCCATCCAACATTCGGCCATCCATGGCATCCAATGCATCCTCTGCATCGCGTTTGTCGTAAAATCTATTGCGTCATCATTCTTGAATAAATACTGCACACATGATATTTGCATTAGCATTACCTAACAAATGCGAAGCCTCGGCTCTCCCGCGTGAAGCGGTCTCTAGGGATATAGATGTCTCCTACTTCACCACAACGCTCAAACACACGTCGCAGATCCTCCGGCGTCGTGCGATAAGTCAGATTGTCCACTTTGAGAGAAACCATTCCCTCAATGCGTGGTGGTGGTCTACCATAACTCATTGTTTGAATTACAATTTTCACTTGGAGTAACGCTGAAGATGAGATGCCAACGTTCCAAACGACGCCACTTGTAACAATATGGCTACTTGGTGTCGATAATGATGGCGCCAACTACTCGTGCAGGTTAGCCAATCATTTTTCAAAAAATTGCAATTTATTAAACCTATATAACCAAATATAATTGAATTATTAATTATTTTCAACTGATAAATCACAAAATAATGAAAAAACTTATTTTCTGTGTAATAAAGTTTCTTTAATATACTGAGTGATGCAATTTTATTAATTACTGAATTATTAAATGGATTGTGGCACACTTGATACCATCTTTGTGAAACTATTTGGAATGTCATTAGAGCATGCCAACTACACGCCTGCGCCGATTTTGTCTGTTGTCTAGAAATTATTGCCGGCTTCTAAATTTTCGCGCTAAAATTGTAACATCCAACCATTACGCATATCCACATTTATTAGTGCAAAGGATACAATTTACGTCGAATAAAATAATGCCACCCAAAAGGAAAATAGAATCAAAGAAGGCTGAAAAAGTCGTAAGTTTATTACAAGTACGCTTTAATAGTATGCAAACACCAGAATTGTTATTTTGCAGGAGGTTAAAGGTAATGGTGATACAATGGAGGTGCTGCATAATGGTGAGATATTCAATTTTATTAAATATTGTCATTATTACTATTTATACATTTTGGCATTTAGTCGAGACTTCTAAAGGTCGTGTTAAGAGAGCTAACACAATGAAACCGGACAAGGTCGTTGAGGAAATAGAGGATGTGATAGTAAAGAAGGGACAGAAAAAGGAAGCAGCACCGGTAGAAGAACCCAAGAAACGAGGCAGAAAGGTGCTTGTAATTAAAATTAAGGAAAAGATCAAATTAACAACCAAATCACTTTAATTTAGCTAAGGGCTGATAAAGAATTAGTACCTTTGTCGGCTTCGAAGGCATCATCTCCGAAGGCATCATCTCCGACCTCTAATAAACGAGGGCGTAGGTTGAATGTAAAAGCCGAAGAAGAGACTATTGATATAGATAGTGACGGTAATGATGAGCTGCCGATTAAAAAAGTGACCAAAAAAGCGATGAAAGTTGCTAAAGATCCGGAAGCAGAGGCCCCTACGAGAGGCAAACGTGGTAAAAAGGTAAAATTTTAACTTTGTAATTTACTGATTATGAGATTATAAGAGCTCTGATCTGCTATAAACAATCAATATTCGGTAGCTTATTAAAATATTAAGTATTTCGGTAACCACTATAATTTCGGTCATTATCGCTCTGTGATAGAAACAATTCATTTTGTGTAAAATAGCGTAATTTCACCATAATTTAGGCTATAACCGAACTAAAACTAATAATAAAAATATATTGAGAATATATAAATATATCGTGTTCAAATAAACACTACCCGCAGATGAAAACAACTTTGTCTAATTGACTTATATACATTTGTATGGAAAAAAATTCAGTTGGTAATTTTAATCAATACTTAGCGCCCATTTCGGTACACTGGTGTACCGAAACAGTTGGTACCGCTGACCGGTAGATGATAAATTAAACGGCCGGATAACGGGGATTTGAATCCTCCAACAGATTTACTTTTCAGAGACGAATGGGATCCCTCTGTATGCATAAATTCAGTGGCGGCTCGTGCCATTTCAATCTGGGGGAGGGCGCATTTCTTAACAAATAACATAATAGTGAGAAATCTTACCTAAAATGGATGCAAAATGATTAAATTCAATCATTTCTTGAAAGTGAATTCCACTCTTTTATCTTTCATTGATATAAACTTTTCCAAAACTCTTTCGTAAATTGTAAATATCTCGCACCACATTTTTATTAATACACATCCATCGCCAACGCGTTTAAACGATCATTACCCATAGCATTTCGCAAAAAAGTCTTGATTCTTTTAAGTGTTGAAAAACAACGTTCTGATTCAGAAGTGGTCATCGGGGTTGTTAAAATAATTTTAAGTATTTTTATAGTTTCCAGGAAAGTTTCACTGAGATTATTTTGTAGCAATAATGAAAGAGTAAATCTGGACGCGAGTAAATGATTCTAATTCTGTTTTTAATCTGGTTTTATTCAAAAATGGATATGCATGACACACGGTTTCCAAAATGTCCACCAGAAATTGTTTAGAAAATGTTGGCATCGATTTCGTGTTAAATAACTGCGGTTTGTAGATGGCCACGATATGAGAATCTGTCCTTCATCTGTGTTATATATTTTTTGTAAATGTCTCTTGTAAAAAAAGTGAGATGAGTGTATATTCAATTAACCTGTACTGGGTGAAGCTGAATACGCAGCGGCACCAAATTAGCGTTATATCTATACCATGCGAACGATAGATACAGACAGATACAGCATCGATACTGTGACTTGCAACGGATACCACAACGAACGTTGTGTTGATTGTTATCGCGGCGCAAGCTTTATCTTTTAGGAAAAATAATGCCGCGATAGAATATCGCAATACAATTATATATCTACAGTGATGCGCTCAATGTTCAGGAGGGGCGCGCGGACTTGCGGCCTGCATTAGGAACCGCCACTGCATAAATTGCAAAGTCGGTCCCTAAATGTCGCCGCTCATGAATATCTAATGGCTAAATACATTAAAGTGTATGAACTGGCCTCTATATGACTTTCGAGTCTAGCCATGATGGATTAAAGTGCCTTCAGAAACCCTTTAATAATTTAAAATCGTTTATTATACAAAATAAAACCGTATAATTAGCTACCTATATTCTAAAACTGCATATTTTCATTGTTCTTTAGCCTAAAGCAGTTGTACTTGCGAAAGAAAGTAGTACTGAAGTGGAGTCTGAGGAGGAAAAGGTTGAGGAAAAGAAAATGAATCCTAAAAAACAGGTCAGTCAGTAATAACATATGACCGTAGTACTTTCAAATAATTTACAAAAGAAGTCCATACGTTTTTATATACTATTTATCTAATGGAAGTTTTTATAATAACTTAACAACAACTAGTATATTTTTCATTTATTTCTATACTATTTAAATTGATTGTCTATAAATCCTTCATAACTTCATAACTTCTAAATTAGCGTGCCTAGGTATTTCAAACTCTTCCTTTGTAGCTAATACAGTATTTTTTAAATGAAACTATAATATCGATACTAAATTTGCCCAATTATCTTTAGCTTAAGGCAGATATTGTTACAAAAGATGGTAATGAGGAGGAAAAAGTGGAGGAAAAGAAAAGGAATCCTAAACAACAGGTCAGTTCTAAATAACACGAACCTAGAACTTTTAGTTTATTTACAAAGTTTAAATCAGAAGTTCGTACACCGATATTCTAATAACAGTCTTTTTATAAAAAGTTAAAATACTAGATTTTTTTTATCATTTTGTCCTTAAGTAGAAAACTTACTTTCTTTGACGCTGTGAGCGATGGAAAAATTAACTTTCTGTCATTTTAAAAATTGTCAATACGGTTAAATTATTGTATAGAATATCACCCAACTACCATAACTCAAATAAATGTTCGTACAATTAATTGTACAGCAATCACTCTTAGCTACTGGATTTTATTTAGTTTCTATCTTGTTCTACTGAAGATGGGGACATAACCTTCGAAATGCACATATAGCTATTAAATGCTTTGAGTTACGGTATTTGGGTTATATTCTATATAATTTCCGCTGTTAGTTAACCGATTGCATTTTCTTTTTTAATGAACATTCATATTTTTATTTTGATACTTCGAACGTTTAAAAAAATATGGTATGTTTTAAGTGGAGTTAAATAGACTTTGTGGTTTTTGTGGAAATTTTCCACAAAAATTGACACTTTCAGATACTTGTAAAATAATATTCCGTTTCGTAGAATTGTTCATTTGGTGATGTCGTGATTACCGTACTCGTTGACATGTTCAGATGTCTAATTTTTAAATTGCCAAATTTACTAGAGTCAAACTAACCGATTGAATTAATTTGTATATTATCGTGGTCCTTTCGGCAGTGCCTCTAAATTTGGGCTCAGATAACAGTATGAAATTTTCATTAATTCCTTAATACAACTTCGACCAAAAAAAAATTTAGGCTATGGTAGGACTTAAATTTAGATAAATAAAAGTTCGTACTGATGATCTACATACTGAGTCTTATTTATACTGCTCCTTTTTGGAATTTGCTATAGCAATAATATTTGTTTAATGATAATGGTGTACTCAATAATATCAATTTTTTCCACTAAGAAAATAAAAACAAAATACAAACATATTGATATATTAGCGAATGGTAATATGTTTACATGTTTCATAAATGTAATTGAGTCATTATTAGCTAGAGCACCTTCGCTTTATTAAACACATTAAAAATATGTTTTATGCAATGCTTTTATAAACTAGTTGCGCAATTCAAAAAGTGACTATCCCCACAACTCCTTACGCCGTAGTAATTAGTTTTGTCTATAAAATCCAACAGAATGGCTTTTATGTCAATAGAAATTTTTTCGTATAAATATATTTAGTTAGTTGCAATAATAAACGATGTCAGGTTATATTTTTGAACTATCAATATAGTTAAACAATATTTATTTTAGAAGGGCGATGAGGATAAAAATACAACAGAGACAAACTATGAGAATATTGATTTCATTGCTTGTGAAAAGAACCCAAGAGGAGAAGATGCGAATATGAAAATTGCCTGCTGGAATATTGGAGGAATTCGAGCTTGGTTAAAGAAGGATGGAATGCAATATATCACGTAAGACAAGGATATTAAATATGTATTCCGCGGACGAATATGTATACAGAATTTAATTGTTATTTATATAGCCGCACCGGTATTCATGAAAAGCGTTTATATATTCTTAAACTTCAACCAATCATTTCAGCTATTGTGAATTCAACCAGCATAACAAAATTTAAATTCAATTAAACTATAGTCATTCGCGACAAAGGTGAAATAATATAATTTACTATATATAATTAATTAAATGATTTATCCGTTACTTCGTGATGTGGGAAATAAAACAATAATACTTTCATTATGATATAAAACAAACTAATATTTTAATTCCCATATAATTAATTTTTAAGCACCTATAATTGATTAATTTCTAACACATTTATAGACAAGTTCAACCACTACATTAATACACAATACCACAACATTAATCAACCAAAAGAACAAGTAGCTATAGTTAAAAGAATATGTTTACCATATTACTATGGTAGATCAAAAATCGCTATGCTAAAAGCGATTCTTATATATTTGCAAGGTGTTATAGCGCATGGGTTGTAGGCTATTATGACATATTCTTAGATCCGGGCGTATTATACAATTTGTTGTAGAATGTATAGCTGAGGGAGTGATAAGTATAGGCATATTAAAATTATTAAGTCAGATAATGCATTACATTATGGTTACTGGTTATAGAGAAATGAAGAAGTTAGTTCAGGAACCGTGGAATTTGTGGAATTCGTGGAATCTGTAAAATAATTAATTGTTGATAAAATCATTAACGCACTGAATTGTACTAAAGAAAATCTATAGTATTGGTAGATTAGACTGTACAAACATATTATTCGTAAGGTTTTATTTCATACCATTTTTGTATTATTTTTCTAAATCGGAAATTAGAAGATTGCAATACCAATTACATTTGACTTTTTTAACCCATTTTTAAATTTCCCATTTCAGTTATATGATTGCAAATGATATAATATTAAATATATTTTATTACGTCAGAAATGAATCGCCGGACATTCTGTGCTTCCAAGAGACCAAATGCTCGGAGAAAAAGTTACCAGAAGATTTCGTATCCACTCTAACTAATGGTGGAACTGGAAAATATCATATGTATTGGCTAGATGGTCAGAAAGATGGGTATGCTGGCGTTGCAATGTTCACTCTGACCAAACCATTGTCGGTGTCTTACGGCATAGAAAATCAGGAAATGGATAAAGAGTCCCGATGCATCACCGCTCAATTCCAGGATTATTACGTCATCAACGTCTATGTTCCTAATTCAGGTATTAACGGATACACTCCAATTGAGTCTGCACTCCCACTTGATAGTATCATAGGGGTATATTGATGTTATATTAGTTAGTTGGATTTATAGCAGTCGGATTTAGTTGGATACACGGAATATGAACAGAACGCGGTACAATAAATCCGTTTTTTTTTGTTTTTTTATTAAATGGATCTGAATATATATGTGTAATATACTCCTTTTACATAGAAATGAAATTTTCATTTAATTCACTTATTTACATATATTATACAAGTATATTCAACAATATTCATTCGTATCATTGATAAAGGATATTTCGTTTATCAACAATACGAATTTCCCAAAAAAAATCCAAAAAATAAATATTGTAAGAATAAAAAAAAAGAAGATTATTTAAGTAAAATAATTTTCTATGTTGGGGATCAGAGGCGTTCGTATTTGACTGTGATCATAATTATATGACCACGTTTATAATACTTCCGTTAAAAAAAAATTGTTTCCGACCATTTTAGGTGGACAATGCATTTTTTGTGTTCTTGTCAAAAAAATCTTGAAGTATTTTTGTCATAATTCAGTAATTTAATATAATTAAATTGGCATGACTTCACTGTCGTATCCGTAACATCCGTTCTGCCTTGTTATTGTTACACATTTATTCACGTTCTGTGTGACACCAGTGCGAATCTAGCTCGACTTGGGATAGAAAAATCGAGCCAGGATCGAAAGTTCGAGTCAGGGTTGATTAAACGTGTTGGGAACGATTAATCAAACTGGGATCGAAAGTTCGATCTGAGATCGATTAATCGATTTATCTGCCAGCACTACTCTTAACGTCTATAAAGGCAACAATAATGATAATATTACGGATGCCTAAAAAATTCTTACGTCTGGAAATGACTAATTGAAGAGCAGACTCATACGAACGTTTAGTTCGAAACCCCGATTGATTAGGTATTAAGAAGTTGTTCTTAGTAATATTATCCATCAATTGTTTATACACAAATTTATTAAATACCTTTCGTAACACACAACCATAATCATTTCACAATAGCGATTAATTTGACATTACTATTGTATGGCTGTGATTCTTATTTATATATATTTACATTAAGTCTTGCAATAAAAATGTTTCCAACACACAAATAATGAAAGAAACTGTGATTTTTATTTCAATCATATTGGTTGTATAACTGTCAAAAGAGTAAGTAAACATATATCAAAGTAGTGTATTAACAATAGGCTATTCTTTTATGGATATACTAACATATTCATATTAAAGGAGATGAATTTTATAAAAAGGGTGGTGCAGTAACATAATAACAGAGATTCACCCGAGTAGATACAGTTTGGTACAGATTATCCCTATCTAGTATAACGTATCATAGTATTTTGTATAAGTTTTATTTTAAATATTACCCTAGATTTTTAATTGGTACGAGATACTTTATAATTCGATTTATACAGATTTGGTTTATAATCCTACACAATTTTAATATTAATATCCTTGTTAACACTGGCGTATTTTTGTGATATATTTAAGACAATTATCAATTATTATATAGGTCGCGGTTTAGTAACCATGACGAAACGCCTGGAATGGAATGAGGCATTTCGTGCGTACGTGAAACGTTTAGACGCAGAAAAGCCCGTGATCCTTTGCGGAGATATGAACGTTGCGCACAATGAAATCGATCTGAAAAACCCTAAGTCCAACAAGAAGAATGCGGGCTTCACTCCGGAAGAACGTGAGGGTATGACCACTTTCCTAGCTGATGGCTATCTAGATGTTTATAGGAGTCTGTATCCAGAAGAAAAAGACTGCTACACTTTCTGGTCTTATATGAGCAATGCTAGGAATAAGAACGTTGGCTGGTAAGTCCATATCTACATTTCAATGTTTTAATATGTGTCGATAAAAAACAGATTTTATTCAAACATTATACAAATAATTGTTTCTTCAATGGATAGAAAATTATGACATCCTGTCACAGCGAGCAATGTTAAAATATCACTTTTCTAGGGGTTGGTTTTAAATACACGCCGTGCCGAACTCTTGCTCACTTCCTACTATTCATCCTAACGTCCTCCACTATCTGGCCTATATACTCCAATCTAGGCCTACCTACCCCTTCCTTTCCATCTACTCTACCTTCCACAAAAAATAACCATAATATGTCCATATCTTAAAATCGAACCTACTAGTCTATTTCTCCTACGCTGTGATACTCTCCAAATATTTCTCTTCTCCCCTACTAACTCTAGTGTGACTTCATTTACCACTACCTACCTAATGCCCATAATCACCCCCTATTGCATCATATTTCAAATTATTCTATTATAAGTTTCTCTTCCTTTCCTATTGTGCACGCCTCATAGGCGTATAGTGCTCATACGTTTTTATTATTCTTTTTCTAATACCTAAGTCAACATTTGCTCCTTTTCGTCGAATGTCTTCCTGCCTTCTGCTATTCTGCATTTATATTTACCTTACTTTGGTTGTCACTTATTATAATATATCATCCTATTCTAATCCTATCTTGCGTCTGGTCTGCATTCCTTTTTGTCATAGCTCATAACTTTGGTTTTGCTTAATTTGTTTTCTTGTTATAATCCATAGTCATGATATACATTACTATTAATGACCTGCATACCATTTAATACTTGTTCTAAATTCTGATTCCTTTCTTTCAAGATAGCTATATCGTCGACTAACGGAAAATTTAATTTGATATTATTATTTGAAATTTCATTAAATTTGTTACTATTCTTTTTGATACACTTCTTCCAAAATAACTTCTCACTTCAAACTCTAACCAATATTTGAATTACCGGAAATGGTAAACATATATGCATCAACATTCTGCAATACATACATTCTGTTTGCCTATTCGTATTCTTTTAGTATACTCTGCCTGTTATTGTTGTATCAGTTGATAAAAACACGTTTTTTGGGTATAATTTTTTCACCATTGTAACCAATAACGGGCCATATTAGTTCATTTGATTAAAAATTTATTAAGTAGATTAAATTTGCTGTAGTGCAAATGACTGGTTGGAGTTTAAGTATATGTGATCGTGGTTTCCGAAGTTATGTCAATCCGTCCATATATTCAAAAATTAAATTCTATCTAGAATACTTTGTAGGCGGTTATAAGTGCAATCTTGCGCTGGTATTATACTACTGCCATTGTTTCGTTATTGAAAGAACGTTAAATTTATTATAAAATCTGTGGTAAGATGGCAAAACATTATATGTGCAATTTTATAAAATTTACAGGAGAATAAAAATAAAGTTTCTGAACGCATTGTATTTGATTATAAATATATATCACAAGTGCCATGCGTGAATTTCAACGGATTTAGAAGCCGTTGACATAGCAAGTTTGCTAGCATATAGATCTCAACATGTATTGTTTTCTGGAGTAAAAATCAGAAAATGACTACAACATGACATATCTTGTTTGCCATCTTACCACAGAAATATATATGAAACGTATATACGTAAAAGATATATAATATTTTGTATTCCTTGTGATCAGCATCCTACGCATCTCTCTAATATGTGTTGTATTTTAGGCGTTTGGACTATTTTCTGGTATCGTCCAGGTTTATGGAGAATATATGCGATACGAAGATTCGCAGTACCATCTTTGGATCAGATCACTGCCCACTTACGTTGCATTTCAACTGTGATGTTTAATGATTTGTGGAACACGATATATTTGTTCAATACTTATGGTTTTAGTCATCGTAACTATTTATGTATTACTCGGTATTATGTTCGTCTTTACTCATTAGTTTAGTAATTTTTTTAATTACATTCAAGTTTTTTTTTTATATAATTAGCAACTAGATTGTAAGTTGTTTGTGTATTAAACGTGTAATAATGTATTTATATTGAATTATCCATTTATTATCAAAGAATTGGTCTATATTTGAGACAAGATTTGTTAAATTGTCTCTATATATAATACTGTACTAGGAGTTCAGATCATTAGTTTTCGTAATAAATGACTGCAGCAATGTCAAACGTTATGACTTTTGGTACGTAATTTATTATAAAAACGCCATAATAAAATGTTCTAATTTATCTTAGTTATAACTGGAAGATGTCTGATTTTATCACGTGAGTTTAAATAATACTTATCAATTAAAACTGGGTTCATTTCATATCTTGGTTTATGAATTTATGGCTTTTAATTTTAAAGATGTCTTTTAAATATCAAATTGCGCAATTTGTATTATCTAGCGATGACAAGATGTTTTGGCACATAACCTGTATAAAATCTAAAATTGACACTTTCTTCCTATACAATTTTCTTGGAACAAAGCATATTAAAAATCGACAAATATATGGAAAAGCCTTTATGAAACTGTTCCATTTATAATAAACATAGTGGTGTGGTTTTCGGATATCCATAGTATATAAGTATAAACACATGTGCAATTTAAACGACAGGGAAATATAAAAACATAAGCACCACATATATTAGAGTTGTAGTTATATTGAAAATAAAATTTAAATAGTCAGGTAAAGGTGTTCTTTATGATGGAGTACATGGATGGGGGTGGTATGGCCGGCGGTATGGGCCTAACCAACGATCAAGCGGACAAGGTGCTGCAATTTCAGGAGCTCACCGGTATCGAGGATATATCCGTGTGCAGAGATGTCCTGCAAAGGCATCAATGGAACTTGGAGGTAACGTAACTCATAAGCTGAATTTGGTAATCAAAATTACTGCTCTATATATGTTTCTTTGAATCTTAGGTAGCTGTTCATGAGCAACTCAATCGAAGAGAGGGCAAGCCAAGTGTATATGCATCGGAAGCCAGGCCGCCAGCTGTAGTTAGCGATTATCAACTGACACAACATGTATTTTATACACCGCCAACTGATGGCAGTGCTAGCGGATTTAAGGGTTTTGTTCGGAATCTAATTACGTTTTTTTTGTCATTATGCTACAATACGGTTGTTTCCTTATTGGAATTCGGAAGAAGGCTAACAGGGACACAACCTAGAAATGGTAAAGTATACTTTAAATGCTTCCGCTTATCTGAAAGTAGTAATCTTTGATATAAATCGAAAATACAAATAACTATACCTAGAATATTTCGTGTTATAAGAAATCGTTAACACTCTTCGAAATGATCGAAATAAGATAAACTAGTTGTTAATTAGGTTGGAGAACGCCATCTGTATATGTCTTGGGCTAACTCCTTCATCTCTCCATAGCTATTAATCCCAACGTCCTCCAGTATCTGACCCACATACTCAATCTAGGCCTACCTACCCTTTCTTTCCATCTACTTTACGTTCTATAACTAATTGAATAATATCCCCATGTCTAAGAAAT
Source organism: Leptodirus hochenwartii (assembly GCA_947310635.1). Lineage (NCBI taxonomy): Eukaryota > Metazoa > Arthropoda > Insecta > Coleoptera > Leiodidae > Leptodirus > Leptodirus hochenwartii. Next base: position 12,952,295 of record OX371180.1, on the reverse strand, counting down.
TGACCTACTAGTCTATCTCCTGCGCTGTAATACTCTCCAAATACTTCCCTTCTCCCCCCTACTAACTCTAGTACAGCTTTGTTACTTTATTTTCCCAATCAATCCGCATCATCCTCCTGTAGCACCACATTTCGAATGCTTCTATTCTACGTTTCTCTTCTTTTCCTATATTCCACGCCTCACACCGATACAATGCTACACTCCATACATATGCCATCAGTGATTTTTTTCTAATACCCAAGACTATATTTGATCTTAAAATCTGCTCCTTTCCTACGAATGCCTTCCTACCCTGTGCTATCCTACATTTTATATCTACCTTACTTCGGTTATCCTTTGTATTCCTACTTCCTAAATAAGAAAAGTCTGACACTTCTTCTATTCTATCATTCCTATTCTTATCCTAATTTTTCGCTTGCATTCCTTCTTGTCACACCTCATCACTTTGGTCTTGCCTATATTTATTTTCATGTTATGATCCCTAGTCATTACTTCCTGCATACCATTTAATACAAGTTCTAAATTCTGCTCCCTTTCTTCCAAGATAGCCATAACGTCAGCGAACCTCAACATATATATTTCCTCCGAATTTTCACTCCTACACTATACTCTTCTTTTACCTTGTTTATTGTATCTTCTATATACAGGTTAAATAACAATGGCGAAAATGTACATCCCTGCCTGACTCCCTTTCCTATTCTTGCTACCCCTTCTTCCTCCTCAATTCTAACTAAAACCGTTTGATGTTTATAAGGATTGAAAATATTTCTCCTATCCTTATAATCTTTTCCCGTTTATTTAAAATTTTTAAACATTTTGTCCCTATCTACATTATCGAATGCCTTTTTTAAATCTACGAAAGCTATGTAAGTTGTCTTTCCTACTCTCATTCTTTTTTCTATTACTGTTCTTATTGCTAAAATAGCTTCCCTCGTCCCTCTGTGCTTCCTAAAACCAAACTGATCTTCTAGCCTTTCTTCTACTTTTATTTCTAATCTTTTATAAATAATCTTTAACAATATCTTCGATGCACGATAGATAATGGTTCTATAGTTCTCACATAAATTAGCTCCTATTTTCTTCTGCATTGTCACTATTCTACTACGGTGAAAATCCTGTGGTACTTCTCCCTTCTCATACATTTTACAAAATAGCGTGTATAATCCATCCTGCATCTTTTTCTCTGCGTGTTTATTAATTCTGCTGGTATCATATCTACTCCCACTGCTTTGTTATTCTTCGAGATACTCCTTCCATCTTCTAGCTTTGTTCTTATTTTCTGTGAGATCCTTACCGTGCTTATCACATATAACGTTGCCCATTGGCTTTATTTTAGAAAAATGAGACTTAATTTTCCTGTAGCCCAAATCTACCTTACCTCTTTTCATATCTTCCTCAAAATCCTCACATTTTCTATTATCCATTGTTCTTTCGCTAATTTACATTACATTTACATTTACATTAATTAAATTCCTTAGTTCCCTATATCTTCTCTGTCTTGCTTCTGTGTTAATAATTTTTACTTTCCTTCTTTCCTCTATCATGTTAATTATTTCTTCAGTTCTTCATTGCTTTCTATCTACCCTTTTCTTCGTGCCTAATACTTCATTTGCTGCTGTAGTCAACCCATCCCTAATTTCCCTCCATTCGCTCTCTACGTCGTACCTAGATGTCCCATCAACAACGGTTTCTACTTCCTCTTTATACCTTTCCCTTACATAGGCTAATTTTATCTTATCAACATCTACTCTAACCTGTTTGGATTTCTATATAAGTTTCTTGAATTTAACTCTGATTTCAGGACTACTAAGTTGTGGTCACTATCTATATCTGCTCCATTACAACTCTTACAATTGTTAATCTGGTTTCTAAACCTTTCCTTAACTAGTATCTGATCTATCTGATATCTTCCCATATCTCCTGGCATTTTCCACGTATATATTCTGCGGTTAGGATTCTTAAAGAGCGTGTTTGCTACCACTAGCTTATTTCTAATACAAAACTACTAATCTATCCCCTCTATCATTACGTGTTCCTATTCTATGTTCTCTTACCATTTAAAAATAGTTTAGTAATTTAATATAAGTTCTTTGCTTTAATATTGTTGTTGTTCCTCTGGTGCGTCTCGAGAACATCGGGAAACAATTAAAGAACAATTTTTATTATTAGCTGGTTTATTCTTATGGAGTAATTAGGGTAACGATTATAATAAAGTCACAAATGCGCAGTTCATGTAGGCGTCCGTTATGAATGTCTGTATGATAAGATACTGAATAAAACAAGTATAGTTACTATTACCAGATTGTTCTCAATATAGTTCCGTTTGTCCTGACTAGCGTCCGTTTTGACTGCTAGCCAGGATGAATCTCTTTTAGAGAGTACCTGGCGCTCGTTAACCGTACCCGCTAAACTTACAGCACATCCATGCACCACTACAACCTATATTTGACGCAAGGAGTGCGCTGTAACAATTGTAATATTTATATGGTCTTGACAAAAACTGATTTGTGTAAAATGAACGATGTGTGTAAGTTTTGAAATAAAAACGAGGGCAATAAAAGGCTGGTTATATTTGTCTTTCGAATATTTTGTGGTTTGCAATAAGTAATTTCGTATTTCTATAATGATATTTACAGAATGTTATAATTTTGTTTGTGTTATGCTTACTCTTATTAATGCAATTCGATATGGATAACGGTATAGATACGGGAATCGCTCTCCAATATCTTTGTTGTTTTCTCGAAGAAAAAATTTCTGGAAAGTTAACTAATTTAAAAGAACTAGAGAAGAGTTTCAACCACATATTACAGAACTTTGAGAGCTGTACATAATAAAAGTTATAAGCGCAAAAAGACGAACGAAAAGTTCTGAAACTAATATGTGGTAAAATTCATCATATTTGTCACATACAGAATTATATTTTTTCATGTCACAATATGCCCGGAAAACTTTATATCGAAATTGTTTGTATTATTTATCTCGACTGAATTTCCTTAGCAATCACAAATCCCACACAAGATGTAATGAACTTCATAAAAGCGTTTGAGGAGCGGTATGGAGCAGTTCATCCAGTATTCTATCAAGGAACTTACAGCCAGGTACTGAACGATGCTAAACGAGAACTAAAATTTCTACTAATTTATCTGCACGGAGACGATGAGACCGTAGATACACCCCGGTTCTGCAGGCAGGTGCTCACCAATGGGCCCCTCATTGCCTATGTTAACCAGAACTTCCTCTTCTGGGCTTGCACATTAATTTCCCAAGAGGGCCAAAGAGTCGCGCAAATATTTCGACCAGGTAATATAAATACAATTCTTGCAATAGTTTTGAAATAAATATATAATAATAACCTAATCAAAATTCACATAACATATAATAAATAGTGCAAAGCATTTTAGGCTCAAAATTTAAAAATGGAATAGTAAATGTATAGTCAGCTTATAAAGAGGTTAAGAGAGATATAAACGGGCAAAGTTTATGAACAAAAACATTTTTAAGAATCAATTTTTATTGATGCTGTTCCACTTTATCCTCTTTTTTGATAGATCAGTGTAGAAATATCGACGAGAAGATAATATCAATCAATAATTATAGTTTTAAAAAGTTTTAAAAGGCACAAATCTAAAAATTAAATTTATCCAAGATAACGCAATGTAAAATACGGTATCAACTTCAATAATTACTTAATTCGTATTTTCAACTATACAATTGTTTTCAACTATACAATTTTTTAGTTATGTAGTTATTAATGACTGGGATTGGTTAGAAATAGCACGCCAAGCCAATCTCTCCTGTGCTAACACTTTCAAAATGCGTTATTTTGTATTTTGTAATTTTTTAAATTTTGTAATTATATTTTTAAATCAGTACAATTTTACCAAATTTACTAAGAAATTCCTTTCATTTCTACATTACGCCTTGCATATATTGTGTAGTGCTAATGTCTTCTTTTCCTATTTCGTCCATATTCGTACTTCAAATAATTTATATTATATGGTTAACATAATAGTGATTTGAATAATCTTACCCATTTCAATTTTATTAAATCATATTTAACTGTAGTAGTGAGAGTATTTTTATGTTACGATTTATTTTCGGATATTTACTTCTACGGATATTAATAATAAAAAACTTGTTTTCAAATCGTTAAATTGTTTATGATTTTCGAACAATATACTAATCATACAATATTTTATTTAAACCAATTGCTAAATTATTTACTCTTTCTCTTTAGCGATCAAAGCGTGCTAGTGCTAATGTAGTAACATAATAAAAGTTAAATTTTAAGACTATTTTGTTATCGGATAAATCGCAATACTAATTTTTAAATTGTTTTTATTTATTTTAGATTCGTACAATTTTAATTACCCAAATAATTGCTTTTAGGTTACCAACCGTTCTTAGCTGTGGTTGTACTGAAAGATGGTCGCATGACCATTGTATCTCGTATGGAAGGTTGGTGCGATTCCGCCACTCTTCTACAGCGTCTATCTGCCGTCGTCACTGAATACGAGCATTGGCTTGTGCAGGTACTATCGCTTAAATCAATTGAAAATATATTAGTTTGATAAGAACTAAATACTTAGAAGAACTACTTTGCAATTATTAAAGTTTTTCTTCTTCTGTAAATGTCAATATTCACGAATTTTTATGCGACCATACAAAATAAAAGAACTTCTAGATTATCAAGAAATTATCGTTCTTCATGTTATATGAGTAATGATACATGCATTCATGTAACATGTTATTACCTCTTGTATTGGCTTGTTACAGCATATATTAGTTACTATGATATTGAACTGTGTGGTATACAGGCTCGTGCTGATCGTGTTGAGCAGAGTGTAAATCGGTCTTTACGAGCTTACCAGGACGAGGCGTTCGCAGAAAGTCTTCGTCAAGATCAAGAGAAAGAGCGGAAACGTAGGGAGGAACGAGCTGCCATTGAAGAAGCTCACAGACAGGTATTTTCACATATAAAATAAATACATTTCCCAAGTACCACAGTGGCCAATCTAGAAAAACTTCAGTGTTTACATTTTTTTCGTTAATCATACTGTTTCTCCGTTATGCATTAATTTCAATATGATAAAATACCACTCCTATCGTGTATGTTGCTTGAAATAAAAAAATGTAATAGCATAATCTGTTGTCCGAGTGTACTGATATGAAACATGTATAATAGGAAACGGAAGATTCATATAGGATAGAAGCATTTGAAACATGGTGCTATAGAACTATGATTAGAATTGAGTGGATAGATAAAGAGAGAAGTGAAGACGTGTTATTTAGAGTTAGTGCGCAGATATTGTGCAGGTAGTTTAGAGGAAAAGGAAGAGATATATAACCCAGGTTGGGGTAAGTAAATCAAATTGCACAGGATATTAAGATGAACAGATATAGGAAAATGAAGGAGACAGATTAATACGGATATTTCGAACACATTCCTAAAAGCTATTACTAATATATAACGCGTACCATTGTCCGAGGACCAATTAAAAATAAATCACAAAATTACATTTATGCATTTTTTAAATTATTACTACCGTGTTAAATGTTAGTACAGAATATCACTCAATTACCGTAACTTAAAGCATTAAGTAGCTAGATGTACATTTCGAAGGCTATGCCCCCATCTTCAGTAGCACAAAATAAAAAATAAATAAAATACCTCTGTCACGAATCGTGATTGATATACTGTTAAAAAAATAAATCAACATGACAGAAGAATTTCAAAAATTGCATACAATATGACCTATAAATCTTTTAAAACAATATAAATTAATAATATAGAATATCACCCAAATACCGTAACAAGCATTAAGTAGCAAAATTTACATTTCAAGGGCTATGCCGCCATCTTCAGTAGAACAAGATAAAACTAAATAAAATACCTCTGTTACGAATCGTAATTGATATACTATTAAATAAATAAGTCAACATGACAGAAGTACTTCAAAAATGGCATATAATATGACCTATAAATCTTTTAAAACAATACAAATTAACAATTAACGAAACTAACAAGTAACAGCAACAAATATTGGTTTGTAAAATCTAAAATAACCAAAAATAAATAAATAAATAAATAAAATAAAAATTAATTTAAAAATAGTTCTTATTAAAAAAATTAAATAGACAAGATGAAATTGGGCCCGAATCTAAATTCATTAAATTTGATTTAGATTTATGCATGTATATACTTTCATAAGCATTTAACTCGCAATAATTCCAAACAATTTTAAGTAATTTAAGTGAACTAATTTGAATAGGATGACCTGATTCAAAAATATGCTCGGCATTTTTTTTAAATTTGGTATTTGGGTAATATTCTATGTTATAATTTAACACCGTAGTGATCATTTTAAAAATATAAATTAATAATTAACGAAACTGACGAGTTTAGGTTTGTCAAGTTTTTTTTTACGGTATTTGGGTGATAATCTATTCCCAGTTATGCATTAATTAAGTAATGTAAATTGCCAATAATTTTGTACTATAATCGTATGTAGTTGGAGTTGGAAGCATTGGCAGAGCGAGAGCGGAAGGCTAACATCGCCCGAGAGAAGATCGAGTCCGTGACGAAAGTTCCCGAAGAACCACGTGAAAGCGACCCGGAATCCATTTTGCTGGTAATTAAGCTGCCATGTGGAACCCGTTTATATCGCCGCTTCCTAAACACGCATTCACTGGAGGTATGTATATATAATATATCTACAATATTTTATCGAATATGTGGACTATAGGAAAGGAAGAGAAGCGTAGATTACAAGCATTAGAAATGTGGTGTTATAGGAGGATGATGAGGATTGGTTGGGAAGATAAAGTAACAAATGAAGCTGTACTAGAGTTAGTAGGGGAGAAGAGAAGTATTTGGAGAGTGTTACAGCGTAGGAGAGACAGATTAGTAGGGCATATTCTTAGGCATGGGGGGATTATGCAATTGATCATAGAAGGTAGAGTGGAGGGAAAGAGAGGGGTAGGTAGGCCTAGATTGGAGTATGTGAGTCAGATAGTTGAAGACGTTGAGATGAATAGCTATAGGGAGATGAAGGGATTAGCTCAGGATAGATCGGCATGGCGTGCTGTTTCCAACCAATCTTTAGGATTGCGGACTGTTTAACTAATTTTATCGATACTCGATAACTAAAGTGTATTAAGATACACTAATGGTAAAGGGTAAAGATTTATAAAACAACTTTGTATAGTCTAAAATATATAAGTTATGCACTGATTGAGATACCTCAAGTGAGCAGAGCCGGTGGTTTAATCTCACCCTACTACTTCGGCGGTAGATGTAGAAACAGGTTGTCGCAAAGATTGTGGAGAGGGAGTGGCAATGGATATATGAGAAATAATTAAACTGATTAGGTCGGATATTCTATGTGTCGTATTAGCAAAATTAGATAGATGTAACAGATCGATACGTGGACAGGTCAGGAAACGTGCTCAGGAGAATATAAAATAAAAACCACAGCGTCAGATAATGGACATGCAGGCGTAGGTTTCATAATAAATAGAAGAATGGGATGTAGGGTAAAGAGTATTTGCCAAGTTAGTGACAGAATTATTTCTATCAGGTTAGACACGTAGCCCAACACACACAGTAATAGTGCAGGTATATATGCCAACCACAGGTCATGATGACGGTGAGGTAGAAGCAGTTTATGATGAGATTGAATCTAGGTTAGCAAATAAGAAAGGGCAAGAAAATTGAATTATAATACGATACTGAAATTCGGTATAAGGATTACCTACTACCGAAAGGAAAGGAATGAGTAACGTTAGGATAGAAAAGAAAGAAGAATATATTATAAGCATTGGAAATTAATTTTTAATCAAAACAAACATCAAAAACGTCGCTCTATTTAGAATTGAGGGAGGAGAAAAGTGAGCAAAAATATAAAGTGTGTGTGTGTGTGTGTGTGTGTGAGTGAGTGCATGTGTGTGTGTGTGTGTGTGTGTAACATTAAGGAAGAAGCGCGAAAATTCTGGTAGAAGAAATAAATATGTTGAGTTCGCCGGCTATATACCAATTGTAGATGAAAGGTGGCAGAGTTTAGAACAAGTATTAAATGGTATGTAGAAAGTAATGACTAGAGGTTATAATATTAAAGTAAATATATGTAAAACCAAAGTGATGCGGTTTGACAAGAAAGAATGCAGGCGAAAGTTGAATGTAAGAATGGGAATTGATGGAATAGAAAGTGTCAGATTCTGTTAAGAAAAAGCTAGAAGATACTCATTTTAATAGTTTCAGTTTTACTGGTTAAATAAACGAACTGTATAACTATTAATTGTGGATCGTTCTAATCGGCGTTGGAATACAATATAATTAAGCTGTTCGGCTTGTTTCTTGTATAAGAACAATCGTATTTTTTAAATTTTAAAGGTTTATTTTCTTATGAAACTTTTCTTGCGTAAACACATTTTTCAATGCTATTTTGTTTTCATTGTTTGTTTATTTATTTATTTATTATTACAAATAAAGCGGCAATCGCCGGTTTTATATTTTTAGTAATTTAAAAATAATTACATTTCATAAACATTAATTAATTAGTATTAACATACCATGAAAATAATTCTGAAATAATCACATCGTTGACCATTAGTACACCATGACAATCAATATTTTGGTTTTCAAACTATAAATAAGAGCTGGTAATTTTATGTATGATATTATATTTTCAAGTTTAATACAGTAAAGTAAATATGGATTGTGAAAACTACTTTATGTTTTAGGCAATATATTTCTTTGTGTTCTGCCATCCCAAATCTCCGGATTTATTTGAAATTACTACGAACTTCCCCAAACGTGTACTACAGTGTCGTTCTGAGGACGGATGTTCTGTTATCAAAACTATTGCAGAAACCGGCTTAAAGAATAAGGAAATGCTCTTCATAACCGATCTTGAGGCTTAAGCGTACATGATAACACGCGTGTGCATACACATTACACTATAATATACAGGGTGTGCTCAATTTTCCGATTGTTTTTAAGTTGACGGGGCTTTCTCAACTATTATACAAACGGATATACATCTCTGATGTATATCAAAGGATTTCCCTTATTTATTTATTCCCGATTTATTTCCATATTCCATCTCTGATATAGTTCTTTCTATAGATTAATGTTTTTCGTTTGCATTAATAGAAGTAACTTAGGAAATATTTGCGAAATCAACGACTAAATATTACAGTATTATCATTGCAAACTCTATGATTGTGGGTAATTTATGACGAGATTTGATTAATAATATATACTTTTATTTTTTAAATTAACACTACGCTGTTAAATAATAGTATAGAATATCACCCAAATACCGTAACTTAAAGCATTAAGTAGCTAGATGTACATTTCGAAGGCTATGCCCCCATCTTCAGTAGTATAAGATAAAAACTAAATAAAATACCTTTGTCACGAATCGTAATTGATATACTATTAAATAAATAAGTCAACATGACAGAAGTATTTAAAAAATGGCATATAATATGACCTATAAATCTTTTAAAACAATGTAAATTAATAATTAACGAAACTAACAATTAACAATAATAAACATTGATTTGTCAAACCTAAAATAACCAAAAATAATTAAAAATAAATTTAAAAATGGTTCTTATTAAATAAATTAAATAGACAAGACGAAATTGGGCCTGAATCTAAATTCATTAAATTTGATTTAGATTTATGCATGTATATTCTTTCATAAGCATCTAACTCGGAATAAATCAAAACACTTTTAAGTAATTTAAGTGAACTAATTTGAATAGGATGATCTGATTCAAAAATATGTTTGGCTACAACACTTATCTTTTCTATTTAATTTGAAATGAGCTAAATGCTCCTTAAATCTAGTTTCAAAGGGTCTCGTGTTTGTCCTATATATACTTTAGGACAACTAGAACAATAAATTTCATAAATACCAGATTTTTTATTCAAATCGATCAAATCTTTGGGATTCTTAGAAAATTAGCAAGATTATTAGAACTATTATATGTTACTTTAAAATTACATTTATTTAAAATACTATCTAAACCACGTGCAATTATAGGATCAAATGGTAATTTAACAAAATTTGGAGTTGAATTATTAGTTTGTTCTAAACTACTAATATTTCTGATATCTCTTGTTCTTTTAAATTTTCTTAATATATTATTTAAATTTGATAAGAATAGCTATTTTGTACTGCTATATTTCGGATATTATTTAATTCGATGTTATATTTATCATTAGATAAAGGAAAAATTAATAAGCGGTTAATTAAAAAATTAAAAGCAGCATAATTATGTTGACTACAATGATTTGTGAATCGTTCCGTATATAGCAGTCCGTATTTGTAGCTTTTCTATATATATATATCAAATTCTAATATATTATTATTTCTAATGACTAAAACATCTAAGAAAGGTAACTGATTATTATTTTCGATTTCATATTTCATCAATATTAGATTTTTCAGTATCAAAAATCGCAAAGATGTCATCTATAGATCTAATCCAAACTATAGGAAAATAAATGATAGTTTCTTTAATTTAGTTTCAACATAACTCGTAAATAAATTAGCAATAAATGGACTTAAACAATTTCCCATAGCTGTATCTTCTTTTTGCTCAAAGAATTTACCATTTAAGGAAAAACAATTCTGAGACAGATAATTTAGTAAGTTTTAAATATTCTTTTAAAGATCTATTCTTTTAAAGTTTATTTAACATCTCAATCAAATTTAATGAATTTAGATTCAGGCCCAATTTCATCTTGTCTATTTAATTTATTTAATAAGAACCATTTTTTAATATATTTTTATTTTATTTATTTTTGGTTATTTTAGGTTTGTTTGACAAACCAATGTTTATTATTGTTAATTGTTAGTTTCGTTAATTATTAATTTACATGTTTTAAAGGATTTGTAGGTCATATTATATGCCATTTTTTAAATATTTTTGTCATGTTAACTTATTTATTTAATAGAATATCAATCACGATTCGTGACAGGTATTTTATTTAGTTTTTATCTTGTGCTACTGAAGATGGGGGCATAGCCTTCAAAATGTACATCTAGCTACTTAATGCTTTAAGTTACGGTATTTGGGTGATATTCTATACTAATATACTTTTATAATATTAACTTTATTCACATTTTTGAAATGGATATGGGAATAGCCAAACTATTAAGGTACATAGTTAAAATATCAACATATAATTTTACTAAACAGATGATTTGAAAATATGAAGGAAATTATGAAGAGCCCTGTATCTTACAGTAGTAACCATCAAACACTCGCCGTTTCACTCTATGAGTTCCGTATTTCGTATTCCGGATGGGAGATCTCATGTTGTCTTGTAAATAATACCAATTATATATGTAAATTGAATATTTTTGTATTCTTCGATTATAATTTGTCATTTGGTAAATAGTTAGCTTAAAAATAAAATTTCCATTATAATCGGATTACAGTAAAAGAATATTCATGATTATAGTGTTGCAATATATCAGTGCAGTCGAAGAACGGCCAATACATCTGCATTTATAGTTTGTTTTTCGTTTCGATGAGGTTACTAGTTTTTTTAATTGTTTAATATTTTATTTTGTGACCTATCTGGCATAAGAATTTATTTCTAGTTTTTCCAACGTATTTCTATTAGCTTCATATCGCTTATTATTTCTTGTTATGGTACGAATTCAACTCACTAGTTTATTTCATTTAGTATACAATTTCTAATTATAAGCTTTCTACTAGGATTGCAGTTGTTTTGTTAATTTTGTACTGTACTTTTAGTATCTACTTTATCGTTGTTTATTGTAAAACTACCATTTCAAGTAGGTGCATTTTATTTTCAACACTTTTGTTGTTGAATCATATTATAATACAAATTATTGTTTGTAATAAATCTTTTATTTCCCGTCCTTCATTTATATTAAATCTTATTTTAATATGCATTAACTGTTTTTATAAATTAACTATAACTCCATGACATCCATAGAAAACATTGATAATTTATTAGAATCTAGGTTCATTTTAGGGGTTTTTACGGAAGTCGTAAAAATGTACTGAATATTTATTAACATTTTTCCGTGTCAATTTCTAAAGAATTAGTAAGAATTTTAGATATATATTTTTGTACAATTCGAGTAATACATGGGTTTACTTAATCCACATAGTACAACACTTAAAATTATTTAGTCTTTTAAATCACACTTAATCGTAATAATAACACTCATTGTTTTTTAAAACTCTTCAGAATTGGATAGATATTGTCGAATGCTTCGTAGATCTCTTGCCGTACTTTAGCGCCGGTTAATACAACTTTACCAGACACAAATATTAGTAGGACAATTCGCGGCTTCACCATACGATAAATAAGTCCTGGGAAAAGTTCAGGTTCGTACGAACTGAAAGCACCGTGGGTGAGAACCAAGCCTTCCAGTCTAATAGGAAATTTCACATCGCAACTACCAACCATATTTTGGATTTTGAAATCTAAAAATTTCGCAGGAAATCCTAATTTTTGTATAATTCGTGCGTATTTTCTGGCTGCCAGTCTGCTGTCGTCTTCCGATTTTGCGCCGGTACATACCATTTTACCGGAACTGAAGATAAGTGCGGTTGTTCGGGGCTCACGAATGCGCATTATAACGGCTGCGAAACGTTTAGGATTGTACTCTGCATTACGGGCATGCAATGCGATTTTCTTCAAATCTAATTTACAGTTTAGATTCACTGTGGAAACAATATTCTGCAACTGTGGTATAATGCCTGGATCGGCCGAGTGTGGCGTCATTGGTGTCATCGGGCCAGGTGTACCTGGTGCAACACTAGCCGGAGGTACTGAGTTACTTGAGCCGCCCACATTGACCATTGACGAAGATGTTAGAACCGGGTTTAGTGGTGTTTGAGGCTGTATAATACTTTGCGGGGTGGCATATCCAGGCACGTAAGTATGTTGCTTTGTTTGAGGCACCATACCCATGCCCATACCCAGTCCTAGAGTTGGTGTTATAGCTCCCATCGGTGCTAAAGGAGGTACCTGTGATTGGTGTTGATTTTGTTGTTGCTGTTGTTGTAATGCATTTGGCAAAATTAGCTGATCCTCCTCCGGTTGATGTAGCGGGGTGCCTATACTAGGAATGCTAAATCCCGGACTGGGAAGCATTTGATCCATGTTTAGCAATCGGAAATCAATTGATTGTTATTGAGGGAATGTGCGATTAACACAAACATACGTGCGAGTGGTGATATTAACCGCGCGAACAAGTTCGAATAAGTAGGTCAGACGTATCAGAAAAGCTATGGTGTTTTGAACTACTGCAAATACAGTTGGAAATAAATAAGTCAACATGACAGTAGTATTTCAAAAATGGCATATAATAATATGACCTATAAATCTTTTAAAACAATATAAATTAATAATTAACGAAACTAACAAGTAATAACAATAAACATTCGTTTGTCAAATCTAAAATTACCAAAAATAAAATAAAAATTAATTTAAAAATAGTTCTTATTAAATAAATTAAATAGACAAGATGACATTGGGCCTGGATCAAATTCTTTAAATTTGATTTAGATTTAGATACTAGTAAAGAAACTTGATAAGCTTGGAATTGAAGGAACTGCAGCCAACATCTTTAAAACATATCTACAAAACAGAAAGTCACAAGTGTATGTAAATGAAGCCATTAGTGAACCACTATTAATAACGAAAGGAGTGCCGCAAGGGTCGGTCCTTGGCCCAATATTGTACCTCTTTATATACAAGATGTGCAGAGAATAGAATTGAACGGAACCTACAAGATCTTCGCGGACAACACTGTGCTATTATATAGTGGAAAAGAATCTATTGAAATAGAAAACGTGATAAATAGTGACCTTAAAAAGTATTGTGAGTGGCTACAAACCAACAAACTCACTATAAACACAACAAAAACAGAATACTTACTTTACAAGCAAAGGAACAAAAGTGATTTACAACTCAACCTTAACATAGACAATGAAATATTACGTCGGAAATTTAGTGCAAAATATTTGGGTGTAGTAATTGACTCTAATCTAAATTATGAACTAAATATTAATAATATCAAAAAGAAAATAATACCGTTAGTGTGTGCAATGAATAGACTGCCAACTTTACCTGAAAAACTTATTAAACTTCTATACCATGCGTACATATATCCGAACTTAATATATGGGATATCAGTCACTTCACAATATGCAAAAACTGTTTTTAAACAATTAAATGTAGTTCAAAATAAGGCACTTAAAGTAATGTTCAAGATCCCTCATACGACACCCTCAGTGATATTATACAAAAACCTAGAACTATCGAATATTAACCAAATAAGTTTCATAGAAAACTGCAAACTAATATTTAGTTAAAGAGTCCGCAATCCTAAAGATTGGTTGGAAACAGCACGCCATGCCGATCTATCCTGAGCTAATCCCTTCATCTCTCTATAGCTATTCATCTCAACGTCTTCAGCTATCTGACTCACATACTCCAATCTAGGCCTACCTACCCCTCTCTTTCCCTCCACTCTACCTTCTATGATCAATTGCATAATCCCCCCATGCCTAAGAATATGCCCTACTAATCTGTCTCTCCTACGCTGTAACACTCTCCAGATACTTCTCTTCTCCCCTACTAACTCTAGTACAGCTTCATTTGTTACTTTATCTTCCCAACCAATCCTCATCATCCTCCTATAACACCACATTTCTAATGCTTGTAATCTACGCTTCTCTTCCTTTCCTATAGTCCACGCCTCACACCCGTACAGTGCTACACTCCAAACATATACCTTCAGTAATCTTTTTCTAATACCCAAGTCAATATTTGATCTTAAAATCTGTTCTTTTTCTACGAATGCCTTCCTACCCTGTGCTATCCTACACTTTATATCTACTTTGCTTCGATTATCTTTTGTGATTCTACTGCCTAAATAACAAAAATCTGACACTTCTTCGATTCTATTATCTCCTATTGAGATCTTCATTTTTCTACTGCATTCCTTTTTGTCACACCTCATCACTTTAGTTTTACCTATATTTATTTTCATGTTAAAATCCCTAGTCAATACTGCCTGCATACCATTCAATACCCTTTCTAAATTCTTTTCGCTTTCTTCTAATATAGCTATATCGTCGGCGAATCTCAACATATATATTTTCTCTCCCTGTACATTCACACCTACACTATACTCTTCTTTTACTTTGTTTATTGCATCTTCTATATATAGATTAAATAATAACGGTGAGAGTGTACATCCCTGCCGAACTCCCTTCCCTATTTTTGCTACCTCTTCTTCCCCCTCAATTCTAACTAAGGCAGTTTGGTGTTTATATAAATTAAAAATTATTCTCCTATCCTTATAATCTATACCCGTTTCTTTTAAAATTCTAAACATTATGTCCCAATCTACATTATCAAATGCCTTTTCTAAATCTACAAAAGCTATGCAAGTTACCTTTCCTACCCTATTTCTTTTTTCTACTACCGTTCTTAGTGCTAGAATCGCCTCTCTCGTCCCTCTGTTTTTCCTAAAACCAAACTGATCTTCTCCTAGCCTTTCCTCTACTTTATTTTCTAATCTCCTATAAATAATCTTTAACAATATCTTCGATGCATGTGATAGTAGGCTAATGGTCCTATAGTTCTCACACAATTTAGCTCCTATTTTCTTCGGCATTGTTACTATTCTACTACGCTGAAAATCCTGTGGTACTTCTCCCTTCTCATATATTTTACAAACTAACCTGTATAATCGCTCCTGCATTTTTTCCCCTGCGTGTTTTATTAATTCGGCTGGTATCATATCAATCCCCTCTGCTTTGTTATTCCGTAAATCATTTAATGCTCTATGAAACTCTGACCTAAGTATGCTAGGACCTAAGTCATCCTCATCTATCTGTTCCACATTTTCTAGCTCCTCCATGTCCTGCCTACCTTTATATAAATCTTCAAGATACTCCTTCCATCTTCTAGCTTTTTCCTTATTTTCTGTGAGTTCCTTACCCTGCTTATCACATATAATGTTACCCTTTGGTTTTACTTTAGAAAAATGTGACTTAATTTTCCTGTAGCCCAAATCTACTTTACCTCTTCTCATATCCTCCTCAATATCCTCACAGTTTCCTTTTATCCACTCTTCTTTCGCTAGCTTGCATTTCCTATTAATTAAGTTCCTTAGTTCCTTATATTTTTTCTGTCCTGCTTCTGTGTTTCCTATTTTAATTTTCCTTCTTGCTTCTATCATTTCAACTATTTCTTCCGTGATCCATTCCCTCCTACCTGCCCTTTTCTTTGTGCCTAATACTTCATTTGCTGCTGTAGTTAGCCCATTTCTGATTTCCCTCCATTCGCAATCTATGTCGTTCCTAGATGTTCCATTAGCCATGATTTCTACTTTCTGCTTGTACTTTTCACATACATCAGCTAATTTTAACCTATCGACATCTACTCTGACCTGTTTGGACTTCTGTAATTTCTTGAATTTGACCTCTGAGTCCAGGACTACTAAATTATGGTCACTATCAATATCTGCTCTAATATATAATATACAAAATAATAAATAAGAAAAGAAAAACTAACCTACAGTTGCGGTTCAATGCAGACATACATAGTTTAGGAACCAGAAATAGAGGAAAAATGTACTTAGAAAGTGTTAGAAGTAATAAAGGACACAACAACTTCATATTTAGGACAGCACAACAATTTAATCAACTGCCTGAAAATACAAGCACTGTACGGGTGTGAGGCGTGGACTATAGGAAAGGAAGAGAAGCGTAGATTACAAGCATTCGAAATGTGGTGTTATAGGAGGATGATGAGGATTGGTTGGGAAGATAAAGTAACAAATGAAGCTGTACTAGAGTTAGTAGGGGAGAAGAGAAGTATTTGGAGAGTGTTACAGCGTAGGAGAGACAGATGAGTAGGGCATATTCTTAGGCATGGGGGGATTATGCAATTGATCATAGAAGGTAGCGTGGAGGGAAAGAGAGGGGTAGGTAGGCCTAGATTGGAGTATGTGAGTCAGATAGTTGAAGACGTTGAGATGAATAGCTATAGGGAGATGAAGGGATTAGCTCAGGATAGATCGGCATGGCGTGCTGTTTCCAACCAATCTTTAGGATTGCGGACTCTTTAACTAACAAGAAACGCAACAAAACTAATACAATTTAAGAAGCTTCTCAATCAATATGTATTGCAACATGATGTTTAATATTTTATAGTGAAATAGATATATAGTTAAAAAAACAATTGTTACTTAAGACTGACTGCTTAATACCGTGCTTTGCTTGTTTAGCAGCGGTCAAAATTACAAATGTCACATTTAGATATTTTATATTGTATAACTACTTGTTTTTAATATAAAAAAATATATATATATATCTACTTTCATAAGAATTTAATGCGGAATAATTCAAAACACTTTTAAGTATAATATAGAATATCACCCAAATACCGTAACAAGCATTAAGTAGCTAGATGTACATTCAAGCGCTATGCGCCCATCTTTTAAGTAATTTAAGTGAACAAATTTGAATAGGATGACCTGAGTTAGTCAAAAATATGCTCGGCGACAGCACTTCTATCTTTTCTATCTAATCTGAAATGAGTTAAATGCTACTTAAATCTAGTTTTAATTGGTCTACGTGTATGTCCTATATATACTTTAGGACAACTAGAACAAGATATTTCATAAATACCCGATTTTTTATTGAAATCAATCAAATGTTTGGGATTTCCTAGAAAATTAGCAAGACTATTAGAAGTATTATATGTTACTTTAAAATTATATTTATTTAAAATACTATCTAAACCAAGTGTAATTATAGGATCAAATGTGAAATTTATTTTCCTATTGTTTAGATTAGATATGTAGATAACATCTCTGCCGATTTTTTATGTTTACGGGCCGGTCTTGGCCCACGGGCCGTAGTTTAGGGACCCCGATATAGCGTATTTAGTGGGCGTCGTATTGGCATGAATAGAGTCTAAACTGTACATAAAAATTGAGTGTCCCAAGGTTAATTAGCTTTAAAAGACGACGTTTATTAAACAAAATACATTGAATTTAAAGCAAATTAGTTTTATTTGAGGCGTAGAACGAACGTTGATTTATAAATTTTATTGATTTAAAAAATGCCACACGATGGAAGAAAGGGGGATCGTAAAATCTTGGTACTTTTATAAAATGCCGATTAAATAAATATATTTACCTCGTATTTTAGCCACCGCTATCACCGTGTCCTTTCGTGGATATTACTGACGATGAGCTGGTATCAATATCAGTGAGGGATTTAAACCGACAACTTAAACTACGCGGCCTAAATCGGGAAGAAATTGTGCGCATGAAACAACGACGACGAACACTGAAGAATAGGGGATATGCCGCTTCTTGTCGCATCAAGAGAATTGAACAAAAAGATGAGCTAGAAACTGAAAAGACACAGGAATGGAGGGACACAGAAGTGATGCAGGAGGAAACCATTAAAATGCAGGAAGAGATTAACTTGATACGAACTCGATACGATGCATTGAAAGTTTTTGCCTTGGACAATAAAATACACATCCCTCTGGAATTGGAAGCCTTATAATTAACTGCTATATTGTTAGAGTTATGTGACTCCCTGATAACTATTGAATTTTTTACTTATTTGTTGATTAGAAAGCTATGATATTACTTTCGATTACAAATGAGACTAATTTTCTATTATTTTCAATGAAATACGGTAACAGTAACTCCAAATTGCCAAATGTTTGTAAAGTTATTAATACATTCCAAATTACAAGTTTACGGTGAATATAAAATAATAATGGGATTACTACCTTGCATTTAAAATTTAAAAGGAACATGTTACTTTGTACCTAAGATTTAGCCTTAATTTTGGATTGCATACAAAAGCAGTAGAAAAGTACGTTTGCAGAAATAAGAACTGAAGAGCATAATGGATGTTTGTGCAGATCTATTACATTTAAATATATATTTATTATTGGATCGGAAAAGGAAAGTATTTTCTGTTGTAATAAAATGCCAGTCAATTTTATTATCTTCAACTAGTTTTAAAAACATTTACGAATGCACTTGTAAATTCTAAAATAATTGTAAGTATATAAAGTCTTTATGTATGATTTCTTTTAATATAGAATATCACCCAAATACCGTAACAAGCATTAAATAGCTAGATGTACATTTCAAGCGCTATGCACCCATCTTCAGTAGCACAAGTAAAACTAAATAAAATACCTAAAAATACTTAATGCTTGTCACGGTATTTGGGTGATATTCTATATTATAATTTAACACCGTAGTGATAATAATTTTTAAAATATGATTTCTTTGTTTCTTGATAAATATAGTCTGTAAACAAAACGAGTTTAAAAAAAAAAATACCCTTTAAAGTCAATTTTTAGTTAGTTAAAGAGTCCGCAATCCTAAAGATTGGTTGGAAACAGCACGCCATGCCGATCTATCCTGAGCTAATCCCTTCATCTCCCTATAGCTATTCATCTCAACGTCTTCAACTATCTGACTCACATACTCCAATCTAGGCCTACCTACCCCTCTCTTTCCCTCCACTCTACCTTCTATGATCAATTGCATAATCCCCCCATGCCTAAGAATATGCCCTACTAATCTGTCTCTCCTACGTTGTAACACTCTCCAAATACTTCTCTTCTCCCCTACTAACTCTAGTACAGCTTCATTTGTTACTTTATCTTCCCAACCAATCCTCATCATCCTCCTATAACACCACATTTCAAGTGCTTCTAATCTACGCTTCTCTTCCTTTCCTATAGTCCACGCCTCACACCCGTACAGTGCTACACTCCAAACATATACCTTCAGTAATCTTTTTCTAATACCCAAGTCAATATTTGATCTTAAAATCTGTTCTTTTTCTACGAATGCCTTCCTACCCTGTGCTATCCTACACATTATATCTACCTTGCTTCGATTATCTTTTGTGATTCTACTGCCTAAATAACAAAAATCTGACACTTCTTCGATTCTATTATCTCCTATTGTGATCCTCATTTTTCTACTGCATTCCTTTTTGTCACACCTCATCACTTTAGTTTTACCTATATTTATTTTCATGTTAAAATCCCTAGTCAATACTGCCTGCATACCATTCAATACCCTTTCTAATTTCTTTTCGCTTTCTTCCAATATAGCTATATCGTCGGCGAATCTCAGCATATATATTTTCTCTCCCTGTACATTCACACCTACACTATATTCTTCTTTTACTTTGTTTATTGCATCTTCTATATATAGATTAAATAATAACGGTGAGAGTGTACATCCCTGCCGAACTCCCTTCCCTATTTTTGCTACCTCTTCTTCCCCCTCAATTCTAACTAAGGCAGTTTGGTGTTTATATAAATTAAAAATTATTCTCCTATCCTTATAATCTATACCCGTTTCTTTTAAAATTCTAAACATTATGTCCCAATCTACATTGTCAAATGCCTTTTCTAAGTCTACAAAAGCTATGCAAGTTACCTTTCCTACCCTATTTCTTTTTTTCTACTACCGTTCTTAGTGCTAGAATCGCCTCCCTCGTCCCTCTGTTTTTCCTAAAACCAAACTGATCTTCTCCTAGCCTTTCCTCTACTTTATTTTCTAATCTCCTATAAATAATCTTTAACAATATCTTCGATGCATGTGAATTTTTATTGCATTGTTTTCAGTTCA
Organism: Leptodirus hochenwartii; assembly: GCA_947310635.1. Taxonomy (NCBI): domain Eukaryota; kingdom Metazoa; phylum Arthropoda; class Insecta; order Coleoptera; family Leiodidae; genus Leptodirus; species Leptodirus hochenwartii. The sequence continues at coordinate 12,931,590 of OX371180.1, read as the reverse complement.
TGGCTATGGAGCACCTTTAAGTGCCATAATTGTGTCAAATTAATAAAATGAAAAAGCAATTTGTGAAGTAATTAAAGTTTTATTGAAAATAAATCCGCATACTGGCAAATCCACAACCAAGAGATGTTAACGTAAAAAAATTTGACAAATTTTAGCAAAAAATAGAGATTTGTAAAATCAATTTTGCCGGTTTTCTTATGGCATGTAGAGATTGTACAGTCTTAATATAAATTCAAATTTTGCTGCAAAGGAATGTGCTTTAATTTGTTCTTGCCCGTATGTTACGCTTTATCGCATTAAGATACGTATTTAAGACATTGAATTGACGATTTATTTCATGGGTTTGAAGAAAAATAACTCAATACCACTAACAATATTTTTATTGTTGACCAAGTTTCGCCAAATTACTCTCTGATGATGCACTTACCGGGGAAACCTGGTCAACAATAATAAAAATATTTTAAGTGGTATTATAACTAAGTTATTTTTCATCAAACCCATTTACTATGAATTACAAGGTTACACTTGATTCAATCAACGATTTATTTCACATGCATGAAATCGAATTCATGCCACGTTTTGTCATAATTTTTTTTAGGAATTTACTGTATCTCGAACTATAGAGAAAGCATATATTAATTTTAAATACTACTTATATGGACGAATTACGATATCATTCTATATAGCAATAGAAAATATATTTAATTACATCATTTTTATTTCAAATAATTTTTTTTTAATTAAATAATTTTATTAAGGAAAGAATATTACAAAAGAATTTGGATACAAGTATTATTGGCGTTTAAATAGTACATAATATATATGTAGTACATTATTTTCAGAAGGATTTAAATATAAATATACAATAATAAAGGTTAATTTTTGGTTTTGCATGTACATTAAAATGACTACGTTTAGTATGTACTATAGCTTTTCATGCAAAAGCGAAATATGTGTATAATTTCTTATTATTACAACTAATATTACCAATATTCATTATTACTCCTTTAAAATCGAATCAATTATTCTAATTGCAAAATATACATATGAAGAAGAGTGTAAAAATATACAGCTTACATAATTTAAAAGGAGTATGCTTAAATATCCCGTTATCACGTAATCGTAATAAAAACGTACACTTCATATTATTTCATATCATAATTTACACATTCAAGAGTTTCCATTCTATTATGCAATTGTTTATATGTATCTTTATTAATAAATTGTTACTGCAACGTTTGAAATAGAAAACTAAACGTTGCGGTGCATCCCAACTTATTTATTAATATTAAATTATTCATTCAAATCAATATTCGTTTGGAATAATTATTGATTTATTTCTCTAAGGTATTTGTTCATGAGAATCGGGATAATTAATTAAGAAAAACTGGGATAATAATCTTCGTGGCATTATATATATATATATATATATATATATATATATATATATATATATATATATATATATATATATATATATATATATATATATGTGTGACTTTACAGTTGAAGTGCAATTGAATGGAAATTACACTAAAAATGCGGTATTTTTTTAACGATTATAATTATGCATAAATTTGTTTCCTATACTTACACATTATTTTTTGAATAATATAAGAATTATTTTTTTTGTTTTATCAATCAATGAATGCATCTACTTTACAGTCTAAATATCATTTAGTTAGAATTGTTTTTTAACCATCACAAACAAAATAGTATATTATTTGAAAGGAGCTGAAGTCACATTTTTGAGGTGATGTAAAAAGCAGATTCAAAGGATGATTACTTTTAGAAAAACGATTCGACATGTTATTACAAACACTGTGTATGAATTAAAATATATAAATATTCAACGAGTGAATTTCAATTTTAGTACTAAAAAAAAAACGGTACATTGTGACTGACTCGTTTTTTAAATCACACTTTACCACGAATATCTTGCTACACTTAATCAGATAGTGAACATGGCGCCTAAGTATCATGGTTGGAGTCGCGATGACGTTGCTTTATTGGATTTGTAGTAAAAAGAGAAGTTGTGCCACCGATCCCGATTCCAATAGTGCGCGTTGTATTAGATCCATCACCGGAAGTTTCTTGTTCCTGTCATGCAGACGTTTCGTTTTCACCTATTAGGACAATAAAATCGTAATATTAAAAAGATTCATGTAATTACTTTATTTATTAGATAAGGTAAATAGTATAGAATATCACCCAAATACCATAACTTAAAGCATTAAGTAGCTAGATGTACTTTTCGAAGGCTATGCCCCCATCTTCAGTACCACAAGATAAAAACGAAATAAAATACCTCTCTCATGAATCGTGATTGATATACTATTAAATAAATAAGTCAAAATGACAGAGGTATTTAAAAAATGGCATATAATACGACCTATAAATCTTTTAAAACAATATAAATTAATAATTAACGAAACTAACAAGTAACAACAAAGAACATTGGTATAGTCCACGCGTGTGAGGCGTGGACTATAGGTAAAGAAGAGAAACGTAGAATGTTGAGGTATAGGATTGGGTAGGTAGATGAGGACAGAGTGGGTAGATGAATTATAGGTATTATAGCATGAAAATTAATATAGGCGAGACCAAAGTGATTTGGTCTTGCCTATATTTAAAGTTGACAAGGAATGCAGAAAGTAGAATTACGAAGGATATCCAAAGTAAGGTAGATGTAAAATGTAGGATAGGATAGCACAGGGTAGGAAGGCATTCGTAGAAAAGGAGCACATTTCAAGTTCAAATAGACTTAGGTATTAGAAAAAGAATGGTAATAGCAACTGATGGAGTACTATACGGGTGTGAGGCGTGGACTATAAGAAAGGAAGAGAAGCTTACAATAGAGGCATAAGTGTGATGCTTTCGAAGGATTTTGAGGATTTGTTGGGTATTGACAAATAAAGGCGAGTTTGAGTTAGTAGAGGAGAAGAGAAGTATTTGGAGAGTATTACAGCGCAGGAGAGATAGACTAGTAGGTCACATTCTTAGACATGGGAGTATTGTGCAATTAGTTATAAAGGGAAAGCAAAGGGTAGGTAGGTCTAGATTGAAGTATGTGGGTCAGATAGTTGAGGACGTTAGGATGAATAGCTATAGAGAAAGGAAGGAATTAGCTCAGGATAGATCGGCGTGCCGTGTTTCTAACCAATCCCTAGGATTGAGAATTAATTAACTAACTATAATCAATGCAGATAAATGTGTATATTTAGTATAATTCGCAAACTGCTACGTTCAACACAATCTGTATTCAGACCTAACAGACTACAATTTTATTTTATTGTGTCACGTAAGAAGCTGAATAGTTTTTTTTAAAGATCTGCTAATGAAAGGAAAGGAATAGAAAGAATATCTGGTTGATCTAATATATTATATGCGAGGTGTTTTAATTCTTATAAAAAATATCAACGTCTTTTCATTTACAAAATAGTTTTTGTTTTGAGAAAATAAATAAAATGTTAAACAAAGAAATAACCGCAACACTCGAAACATTCTTATATTATTTTCAAACGCATAATTCACCACATGGTAGATGCATCAATAGATACTTGTAAAAATACTATTACTCAACCGAAAGATTGCGTGCTGACGCATTCCTTACGTTTCCTTCCAAAAGTGCGGAACGCGACGCATCCTCGGTATAAAATAGGATAAGCGCGATCGCGGTCTACGCACTTTTCGCATAGCAAAACTTATTTAACATTCTTGCAATTGCAATAATATAATTCATTATAGGTTGTAATATAATGAAAGTTGAAATCTCATTCATCCGAAAACATTGTTGTTGCACCACCTTGTAAAACACGTTTACCATCTTCTATTCCAACCTTCAAGTTTCGCCTAGCTTTAGTTATTACTTAATCATTACTTTCTGGACGCGAGAGGTTGTATTGACGTGCAATTTCCAACCAGTCCCTGGGATTGAGGATTATCCAACTATTAGATAGGTAAACTATTACTGGAATATCTCTGATGTAAATACTACGGCAATAATAAATAAATATACAATAATAACTTACCCCATCCACCCTCACTCTCGCAGTCGGATTCTGCACTACCGGAGTCCGATTCGCTGAATTCGACGGCAACGCGACGCGCCAGAATGCTGGCTACATCATGCAGCCCATTGCCTCGCTCCACCTCTTTTTGTTCGATCTTCTCCACCTTGCGTAACTTGATGCCATCGCGAATAGCCTTTAATAAGTCGTTGCGAGGATCCACATGGGCCGGTGGGCGATCGCCTCGAGGTGGTGAAGCCGCTTTAATAACAACAGCTCCACTGCCCATAAGTGCGGGAGATGCTGACGACGCGCCTATTGTGAAGTAAAGGAAATGAATTCGTTGGATAGTACGATGGATAAAAGGAATGGCCCAGAAAAATTCTTTCATTGAAAATATTAATAGATCAATCAATTAAAAGCAATAATGGTGGGGTTCCTCTTATTATTTTTTAAATATCTATAGCGGGTTTTAAACACTGGCTTTTAAAAGGATAAATCAGAATGAATCAATTAATCGAAGAAAAAAAACGAATTATAATAGCGAAAAAATATTTGAATTAAAATTCAAATTTATATATATGATTTATTGGATCAGTTAAAGTGTGTAATTTTCAAATGAAAGCTGATTGGGTAATATCATTACCATGTTATTAGAATTATATACTTAATGCCAATTTGACCATAACTTAAACAGCTGGCAGCCATCACAATATAATCAAAAAAAAATGTCAATCACGTACAAAATAATCATTTCAATAATTTGTTCTTACCGGTTCCATCTTGATGTGCCATTGCAGATGGCATAGCCAACGGCATGGGCGGTGGTGGTGGGGGCATTGGCGCAACGGGCACGGGAGGTGGTGGAGGTAACATATCCACTGAGGGTTCAGGCGTCAATGCTTGTCGACTTAACATACTTGAACCTGCGATAGGTGGTGAGACAGTACCACCACAAGTTGTTCCTTGTCCACTTTCTGGTGGTGGTGGGGGTGGCGGTAGATTATCACGAGCAGCTGCAGCCGCTGCCGCTGCCACACCGGCAGATGCAGCTGTGCGACGAGTTGGCGTGCTTAACTGAATGCAAAATGTTAATATGGATGATATAGAGGATTGACTAGGCGGTGGAATTTCAAGTCTAATTCATATAGAAATTTATAAATTTTGAGTTATACCAATGTAAATGTAAATAAAAAAATGCAACTCGAAATTTTTATAAAGATTTTCCTTTCCTGTTTCTATGTATACATACAGATGTCAGCTTAATACTAATTTTCCTTTAAGAAATAGATGGCGATTGATTTGCTCTACAAGGTGATGTCTAACAGTACTATTTTCTTTGTCAAACTCTTTCTTTACACTTTTTTAACTTCTGACAGGCTATGTTCAAATTAAATGTTAAAATTATATTAAAAACAACAGATTATATGATCCTACAGAGGGAACTTAATACTCATTGCAACATATATGATTTCCGGCCCATTTCATATTTAAAAAAAACGATATAAGCATGAACGTGTCGATTCACGGAACTGAATTTCGCTTACATCTGTATAAACCTGTTATCTGTGGTATAAATAAAGAATGTATTAAATTGTATATTGATAATATTCATTTAACATCGGAGAAGACGCAATTAGTACCTGAGACATTGGACTAGTCGGATTGCTAGGTGGCGCTGGCGGCGGCTGTGTCGGTCGTACTCGGCGTGTTGGAGTTCCCGCTCCCTGTTGTTGCTGCTGCTGTTGATTGTATACGCTGTCGTTGCTGAGCGGGCCTCCAGTGGCGTTCGCGTTGCTATATTGGTATGGATTATAATCGCCTTCGTCCATCATCATTATTGGGGAATGCTGATTGTGGTTCATACCTATACCTAGAAGTCACACCAAGTCAATATTTTAAATCCCGCAATCTTAATATTATCGCCAAATAATGATATAGTTTTTGAAACGCAGCTGAAGAGATAAATAGATTTTTTAAATCCTATATGATATGATTAATGTTACTTTAATCGAGTCTTGCCGAAGGTAATAAATGGAAAAGAAGAAGTATTTTTCTAGTGACTATTTCAATTAATCTTGCAATTATCTTTAATTTGAATTATAATTGCTAATAGTGAATGGATGCGGTAATATGTCTGAATTAAAGAGAAACAATTATTTGCAACGAAATGCGACCTGATATTCGACAAATTCAAGTTGAATTAGATTATTTTTATAAACCAATTGTATGAAATACATTAATAAAATAAATCTAGCATGTCCGTAATCCTAACGCCCTGATTTACATATTGTAATGTGTCTCTAATAGCATATATGCACTTTCCCCGTCATAGAATATGACCCACTTTTGCATGTCATACGCTATAATAGCTTCCAAATGCTTCTAATATTCTAACTCTAGTATGCCATTATTTCTAACATTATCTATTCACCTAATCCAAGCCATCTTGCTACATCACAACGTTATACTCAATACATATGCTTTTAGTAATCTGTTCCTAATATCTTACCTTAAAATTTGCTTCTTTTCTACGAATGCATTCCTACCCTGTGCAATCCTACATTTTCTTACTCCTCCTTCCTAAATTACACAAATATGATACTTCCTCAATTTTAACCCTTCTACTTTAATTCACCTTTCTCCTGTTTTTTTTCTCTTCCCCTATCAACACGTTATCTTCACTTATATTTTGTGTCATATAGTAATCCTAAATATATACAATTTGATAAAGAGCGCATTTTCTTCAAAATAGTAATGGTTAGTGAGTCTTTACGAAACTACTACATAACAAGTTATTAACGGATTTTTACATTTCTATACCCACTCTATCCAATTCCTATATCCAATATCCATTCTATGAAATAAAAAATATTTACGTGTTGATTATTTTTGACTCCTTTAGCGTCTACAAATTTAACCAGAAAACATATTAAAGCGTTACTTTCATCTAATTTCGACGTACCATCGATCATCTCCTCCGCTTGCTGGTTGCTGTAAGGGCGGTGAATTTCAATACTGTTGGGTCGCTGGGCATGTTGTTGTTGCATGAGTTGATGTTGGTACTCGTCGGCGGCAACGTTTCCGTTCTGTATAGTGCCTGCGTTATTGTATTGTTGCTGTGATGCGTTGCCGGTGGCGGCACGCAACTGTTGTGGCATAATGTATTCGCCGTGGCAGACGGCTATCTGTCGGAATCGCTCGCGGGTGTTGTGCGGCTGCCGCACACGTTTCTTATGTCGGCCACCACCACCATCCCCACTCGTTGTCTAACAAAACAGGGAAAATTATTATTTATGTTTAATGGTAGTTAACAAACCGATAAGATTTCTTCGGATCCGATCAGCATTTTTTTAATTTTATACGTTAAATTATCATAACGTTACTGCAAATGTATAATTAAAATAACATTGTACATTACTAGAGCAAAATTATAAAATTTAAATACAGTACGATATACATTATCTTCATAATTCGTCTCTTTATTATCATTACTACCGCGAAGTTCGTATCAGTAATAATATGAATTAATTTCAGATACTTTATATCACTGGATCATGAATAATTCTATTGCATATTTTAATTAACCCCGCTTTTCTATATTAGAACTTTCTTCTTGACTTTCAAAATATTGATAAGTTGAATACCGTTAATATGCCTAAATATGATAAAATGAATAATGAGAATTAATAAATAAAGGCTACTTATGCAACAAGTTAAGAAATAAGATAGATTAAGCACTAGGAGTATAGTATTGTCGATGAGCAGTGTAAACACAATAACGCGCGTATTGCAATACGATTTTTTCTGTAAATGTTGAATTCTATATTAAGCTCAGGGGTGTATTGCTAAAAAAAGAGGAGGCTCTGCCGGCCAAAATGTGCACATTTGTCAAGAATACTTTGAAAGAAAGGGCGTAATACTAGGAACTAATATTAGTATTTAAATGTCATTTTTTGTCCTCATTTAAATGTTCTTTGTCATTTAAAAATATTTATTAAACAAAAAAAATAAAAAATAAAATATTGATGCAATTTTTTTTTACATAAAAATTAGAAAATATTTCCAATAATTTCCAATGTGTCTGTGGGACAGTTTGTTCAAAACCTGCACTGTATTAATTTAATTTCTTGGGGTGTGCTCCTGATGATGGAAGCATAGGTTCCGAAATGTGCATTTAGAAAAATATTAAATATTGCATGATGCAAAGGGGTCAAATTATCGATCTAAATTCCTGTAAAATTTTTGATTTATGTTTTCGAATACTGCGCAATGTATTCTATGTTGAATAGAATTTCTCTTTTCCCTTGTTTCTTCATTTATATTGTGTGGGTAAGGAATCGCGAGCCCCTTGCCACAAAACGGAGGGGAGACGGCGAGCCCAGACCCAATACACCCCTGATTAAGCTAGAATATTTTATATTAGCTTTTAAGTATTTTTCTGTAAAAATTAGAACATCATGAATTATACTCAATCGCTAACAGAAGATCATTTTGGTTTTAGGAAGAATAGTGGGGAGAGGAAAGAAAGGGAGCAGAATTTAGAACAGATATTAAATGCTATGTAGGAAGTGATGACTAGATATTATAACATAAAAACAAATATGAACAAGACCAAAATGATGATATGTGACAAAAATTAATGCAGGCGAAAAATGAAGATTCGAATAGGAGATGATAGATTACAAGAAGTGTCAGACTTCTCTTATTTAGGAAATAGGATTACAAAGAATAACCGAAGTAAGGTAGATATAAAGTGTAGAATATCACAGGGTAGGAAGGCATTCGTAGGAAAGGAGCAGATTTTAAGATCAAACATTGACTTGGGTATTGGAAAAAATGACTGAAGGCATGTGTGGAGTGTAGCATTGTACGGGTGTGAGGCATGTACTATAGGTAAAGAAGAATAGAAGCATTCGAAATGTGGTGCTACAGAGGATGATGAAGATTGGTTGGGAAGATAGAGTGACAAATGTAGCCGTACTGGAATTAGTAAGGGAGAAGAGAAGTATTATAGAGAGCCTCGTGAAGAACAATGTAAGTTTCAGAAATGATCACATTTTTTACGCATCCTGTCCAATTATGTCAATAGATGCCATTTGATTTTTATATTTTAGCATTTTGAGAAAGAATTACCATTACCTGTGCATTGCGAGGTCGATGAGGTTTCTTGGTTTGCATTGCGCGTTCGGTATCTTTAACCATTTCTTCCCGCCATAGCTCGAAGAAGTAGTTGGGATCTGTATAATACTTGAGTCCGTCTTTACCATCATCACGGTACGGATTTAATTTGTCCAGAGGTGGTGGCCGATCGCATGACTTGTACGTCTCTAGCATAGCAGTAGGCATTGTATCCCGAGAAAAAATCTACAATAAGATACAAGAAAAAATACTTAAGGCACAGAATTTAATTTAGAAATAAGTCAATAGTCGAGAATAGATCGTCTGTAGTAAGTCCATAATTTATAAATATTATATAAAACTTTAGCTATTTTACAGATTATATATAATCGGCGTGATCACTCCATAACTTTTAATTATAGACAATTAGGAAAATAAGTCAATTTAGTAATTAAATTTAAAAAAATATAAAAACGTGGTCAGAGATCAGTTATATTGATCACATGTAGGATCTTTACACCACAAATAATTTCCATATTGATACCGAGTAATTTACTTGATAATAGTCCTCCGCGTAGACCATTAACTTTCAATTAGGCGTACCACAGGGTAGTCATTTGGGCCCTATATTTTTCAACATTTTTATAAAGGACATTTCGTCTTGTTTTCAGTACTGCAATTTTGCTCTTTTCGCAGACGATTTGAAAGTATACTCGACTATATCATCTTTGAATGATGCTATTCAATTCCAAAAGGATATAATTCGGCTCGGTTAATGAATATTGCCTGGTAAATAGAATGAAATTAAACAATGACAAGTGCCAACATTTAACTTTTTCAAGAAAATTGAATCCTGTAATTTTTAATTTCTCAATAAATGATACGTCACTGGAAACCGTAACTATTGCCAAGGACTTGGTTATACTATTTGATAGTAAATTCATGTTTGATAAGCAAGTGGATTATGCTATTTGTAAATGTAATAAATTACTCGGTTTTATTATACGTATATGTAAACCATTTCATAATATTAACACCTACTTACAACTTTACAAATCTTTAATATGTTGTCATCTAGAATATATATTTTTATTATTAAAAAAAGGGATGAGCGCTGAAGGCTTTCCCATCCAGTAGTGGCTCCACGCTTAGCGTTATAGGTTGCCAGTATATACATACTTAAATAAACTTATTCATAGGCACAATCAGGATACACCTGAATGGCGGCTTCTAGAATATTGTTCAATAATTTGGTCGCCACATTATAATGTTTATATTAATAGATTAGAAGCTATACAAAATAGATCCCTGAAATTTATAGAATTCAAATTTAATCGAACAAATCTGTTTTGATTATCAGGAAAGATTGAATCGTTATAAATTGTATTCTTTGTCAAACAGGAGAGTGATCTCTGGTATGTGCATTTTGTATAAGATTATACATAATAAGTTCGATAGCAACCTTATATCCTTTCTGAATTTTAATGTACCAACTGTGAATATGAGAAATAAACCATTATGCATGCCTGAAAGGAAGTCAACTTCGCTAGGTCAGAATGCTCCTATATACAGATTAATGTCTACATATAATAATAAATTCAACTTATTAGATATTTTTATATATACACCTGGACGATTAAAATCCAAAATATTCTATATCATCCACTATTCTGATTAAACTGGGTTACCACTATAATTATTACTATTATTTTATTGTTATTGCTGAACTGTTTAAAAATTGCCTATCGGAAATCAACTTAAATTACATTATCACTCATATCGCGCATATTTTATTGTACATCTATTCTACATATTGGCCTATTATTTAAAATTATTTAAAACTATTAAAAAATTAAAATCAACAAATTTAAAACTTGCATGTTTTTTCATTACTTTCCATTTAAATTCATTTTTCGTTAGTTCATTTATTTGTTCTTAAATCCTCGGTAATTTTTAAATGCGATGTGTATACAAATATTATGTTGTATTTGTGTATACCTATTTCATATATTATGTTGTGGGAGTTGTATTGGGCCTGCGTGCCTGCTAGCTCCCCAAAGAAATTTAAATAAATAAATAAATTGTTAAACAAAAATATTCTAGTATGAGGATGATGAGGATTGGTTGGGAAGATAAAGTAACAAATGAAGCTGTACTAGAGTTAGTAGGGGAGAAGAGAAGTATCTGGAGAGTGTTACAGCGTAGGAGAGACAGATTAGTAGGGCATATTCTTAGGCATGGGGGGATTATGCAATTGATCATAGAAGGTAGAGTGGAGGGAAAGAGAGGGGTAGGTAGGCCTAGATTGGAGTATGTGAGTCAGATAGTTGAAGACGTTGAGATGAATAGCTATAGGGAGATGAAGGGATTAGCTCAGGATAGATCGGCATGGCGTGCTGTTTCCAACCAATCTTTAGGATTGCGGACTCTTTAACTTAACTTATTCTAGTATACGCGGAATGCGCGGGTTAATACATACGAAGACACGAATTATTTAAATAAATGCTTGCCTGTTGATCAAAAACGAGAGAACTTTTAAAAGCTTTGCGCATATGTATATCTTGCAAAGACACTTCTTCCACTGTACTATCTAATTGGGTGACTTTGATTGCCAAGCGATCGATGCGTTCTTGGAGTGAATTAGATCGTTGGTACAACTGATGTGCATCTCGGGCCAATTCGCCGAACAAGTCTTCCGCATGTCGCGATAGTGAAGAAAGTTGTCGTACTGTGTTTGCTAGAGTTCCGTTCGTGGATGCCTCCAATTCTGAAGGCAATGGGAAGTTTTCGGGTACGGTTCCTCGCGACACATGCACGGGCTCCACCAAACGTTTAGGGAGCGGCATTTTGTACTGTAAATGCGATTTATTGCAACGTTAATAATTATAATACTGTTACAAGAAGTGAAACACATTCTACATCGAAGTAGAACAAAAAGCAAGCAATAATATAAGAGAAATATATTTCATATCGTATTATATATTATTAAATTAAATAATAATATCCAATTAGAAATACCAATACATAAATAAACATACAGTTGAAATTAATAATTATTACATCCGTATTAACAAATACTGCTTAGGTAGGAGTCGCTATTTTTATATTTACAATAAATGAATTGCTAAATAGCAAATATTACTTACTTATTTATATATAAAGTTCACATCACATTTAATATGTTATTCTTTATATTTTGTTTTAATTCAGACGATTTCCAAAATATTTACAGGCCTATGCTCATTGATTAATGAAAATAAACCCAGCCCATTCGAATGACACTGAATACAGAAACCATCTTGAAAACTAGATAGTCAAGAGTACATACAACTATTTGATTAGCCATGGAGGCAGTATGTGGCTATGGCTATATTTTTCTGTGCATTTATCTGTTCTTTGCCTCCCATCTCTACCACTATCTTAAATGAAGTTAGCTGATTAGACAACAGTTTGACAGTATTCATTTTGGGGGGACCGTTAAAAGCAGCTAGCTCCTCGGAACCATTCGGTTTTCGGGTTACTACTTCGGGTATTCAAATATGTAGACATGGTGGCAAATTCAAAATAATACCCTTCGGGATTAGTTCAATGCACAATTTATAAATATACAATGGATTATAAAACATTAGTTAGTTAAAGAGTCCGCAATCCTAAAGATTGGTTGGAAACAGCACGCCATGCCGATCTATCCTGAGCTAATCCCTTCATCTCCCTATAGCTATTCATCTCAACGTCTTCAACTATCTGACTCACATACTCCAATCTAGGCCTACCTACCCCTCTCTTTCCCTCCACTCTACCTTCTATGGTCAATTGCATAATCCCCCTATGCCTAAGGATATGCCCTACTAATCTGTCTCTCCTACGCTGTAACACTCTCCAGATACTTCTCTTCTCCCCTACTAACTCTAGTACAGCTTCATTTGTTACTTTATCTTCCCAACCAATCCTCATCATCCTCCTATAACACCACATTTCAAGTGCTTCTAATCTACGCTTCTCTTCCTTTCCTATAGTCCACGCCTCACACCCGTACAGTGCTACACTCCAAACATATACCTTCAGTAATCTTTTTCTAATACCCAAGTCAATATTTGATCTTAAAATCTGTTCTTTTTCTACGAATGCCTTCCTACCCTGTGCTATCCTACACTTTATATCTACCTTGCTTCGATTATCTTTTGTGATTCTACTGCCTAAATAACAAAAATCTGACACTTCTTCGATTCTATTATCTCCTATTGAGATCCTCATTTTTCTACTGCATTCCTTTTTGTCACACCTCATCACTTTAGTTTTACCTATATTTATTTTCATGTTAAAATCCCTAGTCAATACTGCCTGCATACCATTCAATACCCTTTCTAAATTCTTTTCGCTTTCTTCCAATATAGCTATATCGTCGGCGAATCTCAGCATATATATTTTCTCTCCCTGTACATTCACACCTACACTATACTCTTCTTTTACTTTGTTTATTGCATCTTCTATATATAGATTAAATAATAACGGTGAGAGTGTACATCCCTGCCGAACTCCCTTCCTTATTTTTGCTACCTCTTCTTCCCCCTCAATTCTAACTAAGGCAGTTTGGTGTTTATATAAATTAAAAATTATTCTCCTATCCTTATAATCTATACCCGTTTCTTTCGTATCCTAAAACATTAATGATGGAAATATTATAATCGTTATAAGGAGACATTATAACAAATATGTGTGTCAAATAAAACAATTCATCTTACAAAAACCATATAAAATGTATTTCAAATGTAAATACTATAAATATAAAATATATAAAAAAAGTTAGTAGCAAAATATGACATAATATATCGACTAAAAAATTAAAATTCTTAAATAAACCAAAATAAGCATTTAAAATTGTAAAAACAATACTTATTAACTTTTTAACAATATGTATCAGATACAATTCTAATCAAAATAAATTCAAAAGCGCCGTTTCTTTTCGGGGAAATAAAACATTATGAAAAGTGACCCACTACAGGTGTCACTTTAAACTGAACATTAAAGTTAGTTCGTAGTTTGGTTTAGTTTCTTTCTCATCTGTTTCAAAGAATTCAAACCTTTTTCAAAAACTAAAGAAAAAATGATTAATAAATAAAATATTTAAAAAATACTAACTATTCATAGATTGGTAAAGATTAATTCGATACACAAATTAGGTCATTGTATAATTTTGGCACAGATATGTAGTTATAAAAATGAATTACTTGATCAAGAGCATAGAATATATTTTATACGACACTCCCTTGTAGTCTGGGGTTCTAGATTCACCTTATGTATATTCCTCAAGTAACGATTTAAACTTGATCTATTATTACGTTGAATACGCTAGAAAGTATCGAGTATTTTGAATCTCTAGCAACTGGTATCCTGTTAAAGCTCAAATACACTTGTATACAAACAAACATTTCCTGAAGTAGTATTGTGAGAAAAGAATGGTTCCGAGAAGCACTAGAAAGTATCGAGTACTTTGAATCTCTAGCAATCCTGTTAAAGCTCAAATACACTCGTATACAAAAAGGATACCGTTTAAACCTTCCATACCTCGGAATCATTGGACTCGCGGGTTACTACTTCGTGTTTTATATATATAGATATTTCGCGGTAAATTCAAAACATTACATTTATACTTTTCAAGCATAAATTAGTTTCAATGCACAATTTATAAATATATAATACAATACAATGCAACGGATTATAAAACATTAACGATGGATATACTATAATCGTTTAAGGAGATATTATAACAAATATGTATGTCAAATAAAACAATTCATTGAATAAAAACCATATAAAATGTATTTCAAACGTAAACACTATAAATATAGAACATCAATAAATGTTAGCAGCAAAATATGACACATAATATATCGAGGAAAAAACTTTAAATCTTAAATAAACCAAAGTAAGCATTTAAAATTGTAAAAACAACAATACTTGTTAACTTTTTAACAATAGGTATAATACAATTCTAATCGAAATAAAATTCAAAGGCGCTTTTTTTTTCGGGGAAATAGTGTTGGTCTCCTCTCCTCTTGTTCGTTGTTTGGTTTAGTTTCTTCCTCGTCTGGAGTTCCAATGAATTCCAGCCTCTTTGAAAAACTAAAGTAAAAGTATGAAGGCAATGAATACTAACTCCATGAGTAGAGATATATTTGTATTTATAATCTATGAATAGTTAGTAATCATCGATAAAGATTAATAAATATTAATTAGATTTATAATATTATTTACAATTAAGTTCTATAGATTCTGTTTCGTTTGATTCTCCAAATGTTTATTGTGGTCGTTGTAAGTAGGAAACATCGCAATAATCTATAATAAATAGCATTTTCGTTTATACTATGGTATTAGAAAGAAGTATAAATAATTGGAGCGAATTACGTTTACGGTAAATTTGCATATTTTGAGGAATGAGGGTTTTTAGGCCTTTTTAGGGTGGAAACTTTAACACTGAATTGAAAAAACCAGGCGGAAACAATCACTTGAATAGAATTTTTTTGTTCAAAAAACTGTAAAAAAAAGCTGCTAAGCAAAAAATTAAGCCAAACAAGTTACCCTTTTTTCCACAGGGACCATGAATATTCGTCCCGTCCCCCGTTCATAGCCTGCAAACACCCAGTGACCTTTGACACGATGACCTCTGTGGTACTTTCGACGGCAA
This sequence comes from Leptodirus hochenwartii, assembly GCA_947310635.1. NCBI lineage: Eukaryota > Metazoa > Arthropoda > Insecta > Coleoptera > Leiodidae > Leptodirus > Leptodirus hochenwartii. The sequence goes on along the minus strand of OX371180.1, from coordinate 12,915,774 downwards.
AATTTGCTCTCATCGATTTCGACCACTTTATCTTTGCCGCCTCGATTTGGTTTTTATGGTTTTTGGACCTTCCTGGACACAGAAAAATTAACGCCGGATTTTTAGGAATTTTTACCGTAAACCACATTTTACCCAAATAATTTTGGCACATATATGAAGATATAAATATGAATTACCTGATCAAAAGTGCACAGAATAGATTTTTTATGACACTCCCTTGTAGTCTGGGGTTCTAGATCCACCTTATGCATATTCCTCAAGTGACGATTTAAACTTGATCTTTGATTAAAACTATTATTACATTGATTGCACTGGAAACTGTCGACCACCTCCATTATATATAGATAATTAAAAAAAAAAGGTTGAAAATGATGATTAATTTCAGTTTTTTGGAATAAATTTAAGTAATTTGGAACTCTAGCAACTGGAATGCTGTTCAAGATCAAATACACGTGCTCAAATAAACATGCTTATACGTTTGTATAAGAATAGAAACACGCTTACACGCCATTTAACAAAGGAATAAACCGAGAGTCGAATGATTCCGAAGTATGAAAGGTTTAAACGGTATCCTTAAACAAACAAACATTTCCTGAAATAGTATTCTGAGAGCCGAATGGTTCCAAGAAGCTGGCTGCTTGTAAAAGGTGGCCTTTCATTTTGACGTACTCCCCTCTTGGTAGCTGTTTGAGGTTATCTCAATATTATGTATCGAAAGTCACCGACGGAGGTCGCGGACGTTATATTGCATGTTTTTGTAATTATTTTTTCATGAAGAAATGGACAATGAAACAAAACAGAATAAAATTTTGGAACTGTTTAGCGGTATTGGTGGAATGCATTTAGCTTTCTCTGGTAATAAATATAATTTTGTGTTCATTTCTTACTATTTTGTGCCACAATGTTTCAGCAAGCGGACTTCGTGGTCAGGTGGTTTTATCGGTGGATATAAATACTGTAGCCAACACAGTATACAATTACAATTTCCCTCATACAAAACTACTAAACAGAAATATACAAAGCTTATCAGCAAAGTTCATAAATGAACTTGGAGTGAATGTGATACTCATGTCTCCGCCATGCCAGCCATTCACAAGAAATGGTCTTAAGAGAGATAAGGAAGATGCGCGTTCGTGTGCGTTTACACATCTGCTAGAAATTTTGCCGGAATTAAACATAGAATACTTGCTTATTGAAAATGTAAAAGGCTTCGAGGTGTCCTTAATGCACGAGATATTGGCTGAGGCTCTTTCATTATCAAGGTTTTACTATCAAGAATTCATATTGAGTCCCAATCAATTTGGTGTGCCAAATTCCCGACACAGATATTATTGCATTGCTAGAAAACGTGCTTTTATATTCGGTACAAGTAGCTCTGCAATATTGTCCATTATTCCTGGTCTAGAGGTACAGATGGCATGTATTAAAATTGCAGATATATTGGAAGACAATTTAGATACAGGACCATACTTGGTACCTGATACTGTACTTGGAAAGCGAGCAAATATAATAGATATAGTTAATTCAGATTCAAGTCGGTCTTGTTGCTTTACGAAATCGTATGGTCGGTACGTGGAAGGAACGGGCAGCATTTACACTAGTAAAACATTAATCGATATTAATAGTACATACGCGACATTGAGTTTCTTGAATAAGGAATCTAAGGGATATTTAGAAATCATCAAATCTCTACAGTTGAGATTTTTTACCCCTCTTGAAGTGAGTAGATTAATGAATATTCCCGATACATTTACTTTCCCGCCTAATATAACGAAGAAACAAAAATATAGTTTATTGGGTAATAGTATTAATGTAAAAGTTGTAACTGAGTTAATAAATTTATTGTTAAGATAATTTATTATTTTTTACAAAAGGATTTTGGATTAGGTGTTAACACTAATTTTAGCCACTACCATGTGGCTACTATCAAATAGTTTATATTATTTTTATTCATACCTCATTTATGCACAGCTAATATAGGGGACCTATACTTATTTTTAAAGATTAAACAAAGGTTACAAAAAAAAGTCACAAATCTCTTGTCAAGGGGTCCATCAAGATATAGACAAACCAAAGTTAGACCATGCATTGGAGAAGAGAAGTAGGAACATAGGTGGGATACGTAGCTAGCAAGTTTATCCGTGTATATAAACCTTTCACCATCCTTATTTACATACATTTTTACAACTTATATTATGCAATATTCAATGCTTTGAAAAAATGTAATTATTGCATCGGTAATTTTCGTGTTATAAGTTTTTTGGAGACTAACTAACTTAATGGGAGCACTACTTTCAACTTGTTCACACAGATATACAGGATATCTCTTTGCCGTTGTAAATTTGGGTAAGCCAGTAGTAAAATGGTCAAGATCTCCATAGCAGGAGCAATTAGGGCTATTTAATATTTTGATTTTATACAAGTGAGAAGGGTTACCTTCCATGCTCAGCTTCAGCCTAATGCAAAAAAATTGTTTGGCCTTATCTTCAAGCAGTTTTACATTGGGAAGTTCGCAGTAGATGGCGGTGTTTGTGAGGCGTTAAGGACGTCCATGCGCTCCAACTTTGTTTCCAATTCGGAGTGTTCGGTTTTTTATTTAAGATCAGATCTGTATCTGGAACTAACAGCCGATATGCTATGCTCACTATCAGCCCAATTGTTTTTTTTTATTGACGAAAAAAGAATTTCAAATATAATAAACTGCATGCAAGAAACTAATTTAGTTTTCCTTGCCAAATATTGTACTCTAACTTGCCTTTCGATAAATTATAAAAAACGCTAATTTAACTAGAGAAATGTCGTGACTAATTTATAAGATATATTTACTACAAACTAATCTTTTATAAAAAATAAGACCGGGACGGCGCGAACGCAGTCCCGACTACCAAAAATTACGCGCCCGAGTTATCCGCATTAGGGATAATCGCAGGAGTCAGCCCTATCGTAGTGCAATGAAAAGGCCTCACCCCGGGGGAACCGCCTTATTGATCACGGTAACCCCTACGCCAGGTAAGTATGCTCTTCGCTCGCCAGAAGAAACTATCCCTATCGAAATGTTTTTGTTTATTATACGCGTGTTAGCAATCGCGCCATCTAGAGTATTAAGACTAAAAGGAATGCTCGTCGCTAGATGGCAATATTGGTCTTGCGAAGAATAAATTGTACCATTTTTGTAGATTATTATTTAATTAAAATATTTCAATATGTAGCAATTCATTTATATATTTAAAGATTATAAAATTGTGTTGCCTTAAAAAAGTACGCAAATATTACAATATTTTAATAAATAATTATTTTAAAACTATAAACACAGTAAATTTATTTAACTTGTTGCTAAGTTTGGACACATTTAATTTAAAGTAAGATTGGCTGTTAGAGTTACTTACTTAGAGTTAGTATTCATTGGCGTTGTGATAAAACTCTTACGTTTTTGTCTATCAGACACTTCTGTTTTTTTTTGATAATTTTTCGATAATTTTGATGAAAATCGACCTCTGTTCTTTTTCCATAATTTTTCGATAATTTTGATGAAAATCGACCTCTGCTCTTTTTCGATAATTTTTCGATAATTTTGATGAACAGCTTACCTAACAGATTTTTGCTTATTTTATTTTATATAAAATTTTATTGGGATAAAATTAATAACACAAATAAATAAAGTGACCATACGTCCCGTTTTTAGCGGGATAATCCCAATTTTCGGTAATTTAAGCGGGCTTAAAGATAAAAATCATTATTCCATGCTTATTACAAAAGTTTACCATTTACCCGTATAAAAAAATTCTGCGGAACAGCTCGACAGATTTCAATGATTTTGGTGTTATATTAAAGCGATTATGTCTATTTTGACCATTTTGTTCAAAATTTAAGTCTTTTGCTAAATTGGTCGGAAATTGAAAATTAAGAATGACTAATTTTCTTCTACATTCATATAGACTTGTATATCATAATGAAAGGCATAGCAGCAATTTGTCATGTACAATCGATTCAAAGAAATGGTCAATAATTGTGGCTTAAAGTGTCTGACTTAAAATTATTCTAGGCGAGACCTGGCGATGCTATATATATATAAATAATTTATTTTTTACATACATTTCTTATATTTAAATTTTTTTAATATTTTATTTTGATTTTTGTCAAATATTTTATAGCAAATTATGTTGGAATTGTGAATTACAAAATAAATACACAATAGCGTCCTCAAACAATCGGTCAATAATTGTATTTTCTTTTTTCAGTTTTTAAACTATACATTTATGTCTGATTTGCAATATTCTTGGCAGTAGGTGTACTACTGTATAGATAAAATTCTGATAATAAACACGCGTTTCTTGATAACGAATACTCCACTAGAGCGAGAACTTTCTCAGAAAACGGCGAAAGTCTCGCTTCAACCAACGCAAACAAATTTTTAGAGTTTATATTCGTCGCTTCAACTTACCGTTCAAGGTGCCATTGAAACTGCCCATATAAAATAGCATGTGCAAAGATGGGATTGCATTCACGTAACCATGTAGTTAGACTTGAATTCCTCGCCGCGTTCGTCGAGAATAAAAAGTGTGTAATCTGTGTGTGTGTTTATCGTCGTTGTCGCACACACATCTAATATTAAAATATGTAGATGGCGATACCAACACGATCAGCAACTGTAAATTAATACGCGATGTTAATTGCGTGTTCAATTTCAAAGTCAGCATTTAGAAACATTTTTATATGGACTGCCGTCCATGCTAAGATTATAAATTTTTATTAAACGTGAAAAAATGATTGATGGGACATTTTCTAATGGGAAATGATAATTTTGATTAAAATCGACACCTTTTTCGATAATTTTTCGATAATTTCGATGAAAATCGACCTCTCTTGGTTTTCGATAATTTTTCGATAATTTTGATGAAAATCGACCTCTCTTCGTTTTCGATAATTTTTCGATAATTTTGATGAAAATCGACCTGTGTTCTTTTTCGATATTTTTTCGATAATTTTGATGAAAATCAACCTTTGTTCTTTTTCGATATTTTTTCGATAATTTTGATGAAAATCGACCTCTGTTCTTTTTCGATAATTTTTCGTTAATTTTGATGAAAATCGATAGGAATATACCTTTGTACTTTTTCGATAATTTTGATGCTAATCGACAAAAGAATTAAAATTTTCGACAGGTATATACCTCTGTACTTTTTCGATAATTTTGATAAAAATCGACAGGTATATACTTTCTTTGTAAATAATTAAAAAATTTCGACAGGTATATATATATACCTTCTTTGTAAATAATTAAAATAAATAATAAAAGCGTAATAGCATTTTATACAAGTAATTGAATAAGTACATTGGTAGGAAAAATATTAAAAAAATAAATAGAAAGAAAGTATATAACAAACTTTAATGAATTTTACTCAATTCCCAATATAAAAGTGCGAATATAAAGAGATATAAGGCGAAATTCTTTTGTAAAAATATTGATATTGTAAATTATGTTTAGTTATGCAATCACTGATCATATATATTTATCCTCAACTATAAGGATTAGTTGGAAACTGCATGAACATTACAATGGAATGCATTTGAAGAACTTTCAAAACTAAAGTACACTTGAAATTATATTGATTTACGTTCATTCTAAATTTATAAACAATTACGTGTTTCTAAAGAATTTTTTTAAATTTTCGATATAAAATTGCGGAATTTGACACATTGTCCAGTGACTGGCGCAAGCTCTTTGCAATCCTAGACTAAGTATATGCGCCAAGCTCATCATCTATTTTACACAGTGCAGTGTACTGCACAGAAGCAACGCCACTGTATCAACGTGTTGGAAAATTGAATTGATACTTTACTTCAAAGCAGTGCGTTGATTCGAAGCAACGCGGTTTGGTAAGATTCAGTAGTCCAGTGCAAACCGAAAATCGGTTTTCACCATAAAGCGATTTTTACCGAAACGCGGTTTTCACCGAAAATTGGTGAAAACGGTTAGTCGGTGAACCGGTGAAAAATCGCTTGCACCGGTTTCCGGTTTGATTGGCAAATATTCCCAGCACTACATAAAATTAATTATATCACTGATTAACGAATTCTTCAAATGTAATAAGTTCCATTTTATTATTTTATATAATGGAAACGTGAAAATCCCTTGAAATAAAATTTGATAAACTATACCCACATAAAATAATCGACGAAAGAAAACTATAGCAATAAAACTTTGTTTTTATTTATATATCTATAAAGAGCTAAGATATTATGTCCCTATATATATATATATATATATATAAATAAAAAATAACTTCAAGGGCTATAAAAATTAATAGGAAAAGTTTTATATGATTCCTAGGCAAAGGCGCGCTATCATTCTATAAAACATGAATAATAAAAATTCAGTTCGTTGCAATTATTTCCTCAATAAATCAATAACTCTCTACAGTCTAGTCTAGTAAACTTTTACATTCTACGAAATCGGAACTAATAGTTTGTTCTTATGTGTAGTTATTTTGAAGACATAAGTCTTCAATCAAGATTTAGGTCTCTGCCAGGGCCGCGGCTAGCAACTGCGGGGCCCGGGTAAATCATGAAATGCTTCTTCAAAATATGCATTTATATAATTTTTACCGCAATTTTTGACAAAAATCCAGTGTAAGTTAAAAAAGATATGAAAAGAATTGAATAAATATTTCTTTAATTAACGCACAAAAAATACAATAATAAAGCTACATAAATTATATAATTCAGAATATTGATAAGTTGTAAAAGAATCAGGGAGAAACTAAAAAGAAAATTACTAAATTCCAGAAAAACATTAAATAAAGCGAATTATATTATAAAATTTATTCTCGGTGCTTTGATTTCAGCGAAATCTTTAATTATGCCGTCAAAATCTAATTTTTCAAATATTTTGTGTTGTATTGATAATAATGTTAAATTAGACAATCTCTCTTATGACAGAGTCGTGCGTAGTAATTTTTTATAATTTTTTATTTAGAAAAACTGCATTCAGCCGATGCATAGCAATAAGGATGGTTAATAGAAGTCGTAAAGATAATAGTTAGATTCGGGAAGGAATCATGCAGTTTAGACAGAATATTTATACCAATTTGATCACAATTCTTTTGGTGATTTATTTCTTAAAAAGTCTATTATTATGTTTTTTTTTTGTATGTTATTGTCACCATTAAAGAGAATTATAATAATAACACAATAATAAGAAATCTTACCTAAAATGGACGCAAAATGATTCAATTCAATCATTTCTTGAAAGTGGTATTCCGCTCTTCTATCTTTCATTGATATAAACATTTTCGTGCACAAGTTTGTGATAAATTTAAATCAGGCAATGGCCTATCTAATTCTTTAATTTTTACTTTGTCCTCAAGAGAAAGTCTACAAAACTCTATTTTCAATAAAGAATTAACACTATTCATTTTTATTAAGTTTTTTCTATTAAATACATTCTTGGAGAAACACGTGGAAAAATCGTACATACGTAACTACACAGAACAATGCAACTGTCTTATCTGGCTATTCTATATCAATTTTAGTATATACTAGACTAGGCTTCTTTGTTCGGACGCTAAAGAATCGCGGCATGGAATAGCTTAAAACAACGATATATTCTTAGTTGTAGAAGCAGCGTGACATCACGTTGCTATAGCAACCCAGGCCGCTAGTTTGTGTGCGACTTATTAGTCGATATGTTGTGATACGCGAACAAAAGAAATAGATGATATACTTCATATGGTTGCTCTGACTCTACCGCTTGCAATAAATACCGAGTGCATATGCATTTAAACTCATACCTGCTCGCTGCCACACCGTGTTGCGTGCTATCGAACGCAAGCTTTATCTTTTAGGAAAAATAATGTCGAGATCAAACATCGCAATACAATTATATATCTACGGTGTTGCGCTCAATGTTCGGGGGGGGGGGGGGGCTGTGCGACTTCGAAAGAAACCGCCACTGATTGTAATGGAGTTTTGTTAGTTATATCACAGCAGCATACGGCAAAAAAAAAAAATTTGTTGTATAAATCGTCATCATTTAGTTAGTTAAAGAGTCCGCAATCCTAAAGATTGGTTGGAAACAGCACGCCATGCCGATCTATCCTGAGCTAATCCCTTCATCTCCCTATAGCTATTCATCTCAACGTCTTCAACTATCTGACTCACATACTCCAATCTAGGCCTACCTACCCCTCTCTTTCCCTCCACTCTACCTTCTATGATCAATTGCATAATCCCCCATTTATATTGTCATCATTTATATCGCGATTTTTGTCATTCCTCAGTGCAAAATATATATTTATATTATGCATCTTTAAAGCCATTCTCGCTCATCGACTTTAATATAGGAATATTGCAAAAAAAAACAAAAATGGCACCATTTTGTTCAATTTATTTAAATCTTTTTTCTGTAGAAATTATTCCTTTATAGAAATTAATAGTAATAATAATTTATATTCTATAGAAATTTGTTTCAGGTTTTTTTTTTATAAATGTATCCGTTTCTTCATAATCAAATTTTTTTTTTTTCGTTTGTTGATCCGACTTCTCTGAATACAAAAGGAATGTCATAATTTGTACAAATCTCATTTGCTATTATTTTCATTTTTTAGTACTAATAAAATAGAACTGTTTTTCTTCTTCTTATTTTACGCATCATACGTTTAAGTTATTTCCAAATACTTTAGCTAACGCATTTTACATATGAATTACAGGCCGCAATGAATAATTTTTTTAAACAAACAGAAAAATGTATTGCAGCCTAATGTGAATAAATCATTTTGGATAGTGTGTGGTATTGTATGTGGAAGTGCACTGCCAACAATGAACGCCATATCGTTATGTTATGTAGTTGAAAGTTGCAACAGCGAGCTGAGTATGTACACAAAAATACCATTTCGCCCAAATGCACTCAGTAATTTATCAATGATAAATATAAATATAGACACGTGAAAACATGCCGTTCACGTCTATTAACGTGCTTGGAAAGTCTGTGAAAATTGTTAAGCAGAGCGGCGACAATGCAGCGCGCTTTAGTGTCGTTATTTTGTTAATTAATAATTTGTTTGCATTCACTTTGTATATGTTTCGTGGATTTTTTAAAAAAGGAATTTATGTTATTGATTTGTTCTTTTATATTTAATATTTATAGTAAACAATGACACGTATCTTTTTAAAATTTATTAATACCGAAAGCCGAATAATAACTGCATTTAAAAAAATATATATTTCATATTTTATACAGAGAAGTGAAATAATTTGTCAAATAACAAGAATAATGAAAATCGTGTGGTATTAAAAAAAAAACTGATTTAATAGTTTTTTGACCACATATATAGTTAACAAATGAAAGAAATTTTTAGATCAGCTGTATTTTAAATTATTTAAAAAACGTATTTATTTTAAATAATTCACTTGATATGTTATGCAAAATTTTTTTTCTAATGGAGTCGATTAAATAGAATATTTTTTATAGTAGGTCAACGTAAGGAAAAATTTAGGAACAAATTATTTTTTTGTGAAGGAATCACTTAAAAATAGGATTATTACACCGCTGTAGTAACATATACAAAGAAGTTCCTAACTTGTCTCCGTTTTTGAAGTTTTATTTTTAAATTTTATAGTTGGTAATAAGCAAAACAATTTTTTTTGTCAAAAATTAATTTTAGACGTATGTGACCCTGGTGAATTTGTACAATAGTCATTTTTAATTAAATACGAAATCTTGGATAAATTTTATTTTTAATTACTCTTACATTGTACAAAATTCCATAAATAGGAAATATCCATTTATATTTTATTATAATATTTTCGTAAAATTTGAAATTTTGATTAGTACTAGATGTTCTGTGATTCTATCGTCGATTTTATATTGTTACAATTTACATACTCCAATAATATCTAATAATTGAAAACGATTCATTAATTTTATCATTTTGTTTTATTATATTAAGTCTTTTGTTTATTCTGCGAATTCCACACACGACATGAAATTTTGTTGATTTTTTCTTATCGTTTTACATCGGTAATTGGGACTTAAATTTTCTTGATGCTTAACTCGAATAAATTATACATGTGAATAATAATATACTAAGCATAAATAGAATTGAGGAAACTATTTAGTTTCTATTGAAAATTTGAAATTAGTGATGTAGCTAGCATTAAATTTGCACGGTGTTGATGTAAATACAAACTCAATAATAACGCATGCAACATATAAATGCATATGGAATAGTGTTTTATGTGTCCTTTTATAATACAAATATGTATGTATGTACCTACCTATATGCACTCGGGTAAATATAATCCATTTTCATTTTCTGTTAAAAATGGGTATGTGTTCATATATAGTATTAATTTGTAGATGTGGCTCCAAAAATGCAACAAAACTATATCCATGAATCCATGCACAGATAGAACAAATCTTATAGAATGCATTAGGAAAATCTATTTTTTTTTCATGTGCCTTGAAAGCACTATTTTGAATTTATAAACTAATGTAAGTCCCCTACTATTTAGCTCAGTTAATAAAAAATAATCTTAAATTACTTCCAAAATCCTAAACAAATTAATAATTCAGATTTACCTTCCCGTAAACCAATAAACCTTAATCTAAGCAAAATCCCAACGAATGGTCCCCTACCATTTAGCTCAGTTAATAAAAAATAATCTTAAATTACTTCCAAAATCCTAAACAAACTAATAATTCAGATTTATCTTCCCGTAAATCAATAAACCTTAATCTGAGCAAAATCCCAACGAATGGTCCCCTACCATTTAGCTCAGTTAATAAAAAATAATTTTAAATTACTTCCAAAATCCTAAACAAACTAATAATTCAGATTTACCTTTCTGTAAACCATTACATCTTAATCTAAGCAAAATCCCAACGAATGGTACCCTACCATTTAGCTCAGTTAATAAAAAATAATCTTAAATTACTTCCAAAATCCTAAAAAAACTAATAATTCAGATTTACCTTTCTGTAAACCATTACATCTTAATCTAAGCAAAATCCCAACGAATGGTCCCCTACCATTTAGCTCAGTTAATAAAAAATAATCTTAAATTACTTCCAAAATCCTAAACAAACTAATAATTCAGATTTACCTTCCCGTAAACCAATAAACCTTAATCTAAGCAAAATCCCAACGAATGGTCCCCTACCATTTAGCTCAGTTAATAAAAAATAATCTTAAATTACTTCCAAAATCCTAAAAAAACTAATAATTCAGATTTACCTTTCTGTAAACCATTACATCTTAATCTAAGCAAAATCCCAACGAATGGTCCCCTACCATTTAGCTCAGTTAATAAAAAATAATCTTAAATTACTTCCAAAATCCTAAACAAACTAATAATTCAGATTTACCTTCCCGTAAACCAATAAACCTTAATCTAAGCAAAATCCCAACGAATGGTCCCCTACCATTTAGCTCAGTTAATAAAAAATAATCTTAAATTACTTCCAAAATCCTAAACAAACTAATAATTCAGATTTACCTTCACGTAAACCATTAAACCTTAATCTAAGCAAAATTCCAACGAATGGTCCACTACCATTTAGCTCAGTTAATTAAAAATAATCTTAAATTACTTCCACAATCCTAAACAAACTATTAACTCAGATTTATCTTCCCGTAAATCAATAAACCTTAATCTATGCAAAATCCCAACGAATGGTCCCCTACCATTTAGCTCAGTTAATAAAAAAGAATCTTAAATTACTTCCAAAATCCTAAACAAACTAATAATTCAGATTTATCTTCCCGTAAATCAATAAACCTTAATCTGAGCAAAATCCCAACGAATATCCCCTACCATTTAGCTCAGTTAATAAAAAATAATCTTAAATTACTTCCAAAATCCTAAACAAACTAATAATTCAGATTTACCTTTCCGTAAACCATTACATCTTAATCTAAGCAAAATCCCAACGAATGGTCCCCTACCATTTAGCTCAGTTAATGAAAAATAATATTAAATTACTTCCAAAATCCCAAACAAACTAATAATTCAGATTTACCTTTCTGTAAACCATTACATCTTAATCTAAGCAAAATCCCAACGAATGGTCCCCTACCATTTAGCTCAGTTAATAAAAAATAATCTTAAATTACTTCCAAAATCCTAAACAAACTAATAATTCAGATTTATCTTCCCGTCAATCAATAAACCTTAATCTGAGCAAAATTCCAACGAATGGTCCCCTACCATTTAGCTCAGTTAATAAAAAATAATTTTAAATTACTTCCAAAATCCTAAACAAACTAATAATTCGGATTTACCTTCGCGTAAACCATTAAACCTTAATCTAAGCAAAATCCCAACGAAAGGTCCCCTACCATTTAGCTCAGTTAATTAAAAATAATCTTAGATTACTTCCACAATCCTAAACAAACTAATAATTCAGATTTACCTTCGCGTAAACCATTAAACCTTAATCTAAGCAAAATCCCAACGCATGGTGCCCTACCATTTAGCTCAGTTAATTAAAAATAATCTTAGATTACTTCCAAAATGCTAAACAAAGTAATAATTCATATTTACCTTTCCGTAAACCATTAAACCTTAATCTAAACAAAATTTGTCAGATTTGCAAACGAAATAAAACGTAGAAAATACAGATTTATCGAGAAAGATATGGAGACTGTAAAAGTGTGATATGAAGAAGTTATGGCAGAATTGGCTGTATCTAATGAATTAATAAATACAACTAAATTAGAAATTGGAGATGCAGAAAGAAAGTTTATTTCTGAGCAAGAAAAAGTTAAAGAATTATTGGAGCAAAAGAACAAATTAAAAAGATGATTAGAAAAGTATGTTGGCTTCGTCTGGAGATAACTCCGCAAAATTAGAAGCATTTATAAAAGCGACTAATGAAAAAATACTTTGATTGAAAAAATGCAGGATGATTTTAATTTGAAGTAGCAATAGTCAGAGCATAATCATCAGGATTTGCAAATTTCTTTAGAAAATAATAATATAATAATATGTCTTTATTGAGCGAAATAATAAATACATTAGCATAATAATAATAGTAATAATAATAATAATAATAACGATAAGCAAAATATATAATATTTATTATTGCTCTGGGTGAAGTTCAGAATAATATAAAAAAATAACGTAATTGGTAACTTATAACAAAGAAAAAATACCCGTGTTGCTCTTCCACTTAACCCACTCTTCCACTTCATAAGAAAGATACTTAAAAAAAATGCAAGGTGATTATGAAGATAGAATTAAGAAGTTGTTGGATTCAGAAAAAATATATTCCAGTACAAATAGAACGAAGCTTTAAATAATGTACAAACGTTGAATGAAGAATTAACTGAACAATGAAATAATTTGTTAGCCTCAAATAGTAGATCAACAGAAGCTGGATATACTTCAAGTAAAACTGAAGAAGATTTGAAAAAGAAATAGAATGTTGGTTTGACAAGCGAAATAGATAAACTAAAAAAGCGGAAGTGGTTCTTCAAAAGAATTTGGATGAATCAAACCTTGTTAGTGTTAATTTGCAGGAAATTGCTAGTAATGAAATAGAGAAATTACTCAATGCTGTTATTTGGATGTTAAATCGATTAGTTAGGAAGAGATTGTTAAGATAAATAACGGTTTAAACGAGTTAAAGAATTAACTGAATTATTATCGAGTTAAGAAGGGGTATAACAATAAAAAAAGATTGATTGAAATATTTTCTGATCAAAATTGATGTCGAGATTCGAAATGCACTGTGCTGAAGTATCAATAGTTTGTAAAACATCGAAGAATAGTGACGATGAAAAATGGTAAGATTACTTACGTCCGTGTATTTTTTTTGTAGATTTCTCATATTTTTGAAAGTCTGCTTAGGGTAACTATTAATAGTCACCGTAAGTGACGGTAGTTGCCGCCCAGGGGCGTTGGCACCCCCTGAGTCCCTCTGGGCGCCAGTTCCCCCGGCGCCAGCCCCCAGTCCCTCTGGGCGCCAGTGAAATGAAAAATGAAATCCCTATTTATACTACATAAATAATTTAAAATATACAATATCATGGAACTCATGACGAAACACATTATCGGCCATTAAACATATAATTAAGATGGCGGGACGATTTAATTTCGTAGTTTCAAATGTAAATATTTGATATAATATAGAATATCACCCAAATACCGTAACAAGCATTAAGTAGCTAGATGTACATTTCAAGCGCTATGCGCCCATCTTCAGTAGCACAAGATAATATGTCAATCACGATTCTTGACAGAGGTATTTTATTTAGTTTTATCTCTTGTGCTACTGAAGATGGGCCCATAGCGCTTGAAATGTACATCTAGCTACTTAATGCTTGTTACGGTATTTGGGTGATATTCTATATTATAATTTAACACCGTAGTTATATTTTTTAAAATAAATATTTGATGATTTATATTTGCGATATTTATTAATGAAATTGCGAAAAAATATTAAGTACTTGTTGCCTCACAACGCAATTAATAACGTCTCCATTCTTTTAAATTTAGTCAATCTAAGAATATGAGGATGCGTTACATGATTGGACTGAGGAGCAGCTTTTAATTGAAATAATTATGCGAACGCTAAAACGCCAAAAAAACTTATAAAGATTCATAAAATCGTTACGATTATAAACGTAGGATAAGGAAAACTATTATATGAAATATTTTTGAAATGAAAACGTTCTCAAATTTACTTCATCCATATTCGGCAATCGCATATTTTCAGTATTGACGTGTCGAAAAAAATTTCAAAGCTATTTATATAAATAATTTGAACATTATTAAGCATATAATTTACTTGTAGATTATAATTTAAACATCAGTATTTGTATTCGTATGTGCAACAAAAATGAAAAGTGTTTAATTGTAAAAACCTATTCATTTTGAATTTTATAATTTTCCTTTAATTTAAAACAAATCGTGCATTTATTTAAAATAAATGTTAATACATAGATAAAATTAAAAAACTCGAATTAATATATTTTTTTTAAGTTTTAGCTAATAATATTCATATGCAGCTTTTTAGTACAATAAGGATTTGTAAAATTTACTCATATTAATTGAATTAATATTTTGCTTGTAATTTCAACTTTTCTTTTCGTAACCGATAAAAAATTCAAGTAACAAAATTATACAAGGTACTGGTTTAATACTATGAACTTGTATGTTATAATTATATTATGCTTCAGTATATTTTGGGAGTACAATAGAACAATCATTTTGTATACTGTAATTGTATATAACAATTGTGGCCAAACTGCGGCTCGCGAGCCGCATGTGGCTCTTCTTAAGTTTTATTGCGGCGCATGAAGATACATTGCGTTTTAGTCATTTAATTTATTTCAGCTTTAAAATTCGATTCAATCATTTCTATTATTTAAGTTTGGAAATAATTGTTTTAGTCGACGATTTAAGCGTTAAATTTAATAATTTTTATTGTACAATACCAGTGGCGGTTCCTTATGCAGGCCGCAGGGCCGCGCGCCCCTCCCAAACATTGAGCGCATCACCGTAGATATATAATTGTATTGCGATGTTTTATCTCGGCATTATTTTTCCTAAAAGATAAAGCTTGCGCCGCGATAACAATCAACACAACACGGTGTGGCGTTCGTTGTGGTAACCGTTGCAAGTCAAAGCAGCGACCGATGCTGTATCTTTCTGTATCTATCGTTCGCATGTTATAGATATAACGCTACTATACTAACTATACTAACTATAGATATACTAACGTACTGGGTGCCGCTGCGTGATCAGCGCCACCCAGTACAGGTTAAATGAATATACACTCATCTCACTCTATTGCAAGCAATCGGTATGCCGTATATCTTCTATTTCTTCAGTTCGAACCTTGCTTCATTGTCTTATATATGCCACAGATTCCCAGCGGCTATCCATTGCCAGTAAAGTTAAATACATATATACAGTACATATGCAATGAGATGAGTGTATCATAGGGTGCAGGCGACCGATCTATTGGATGTCGCGCTTCTTTAACGGCTTAGAGAAGTTCAAAGAGAAGAGAGTGTAATATATATTTATATATACAGAGAGTATATATATATGTATATAAATTGATATAGAATAGCCAGATTAGACAGTATCATTTGTTCTGTGTATGATTTTGCCACGTGTTTCTCCAAGAATATATTTAATAGAAATAATTTAATAAAAATGATGTGTTAGTGTTATATCACAATAAGTAATATAAATTTATTTATAAAATTTATACATTACAACGACACTTGATAATGGAGGATAGTCCGAAACATGTCGTTGTAATATATAAATTTTATAAATAAATATATATTTCCTATTGTGATATAAAAACATGATTTTAATTCCTCCCGTATTTCTTTAAATTTGATTTAGATTTATGCATGTATATACTTTCATAAGCATTTAACTCGGAATAATTCAAAACACTTTTAAGTAATTTAAGTGAACTAATTTGAATAGGATGACCTAAGTTAGTCAAAAATATGCTCGGATACAGCACTTTTATATTTTCTATTTAGTCTGAAATGAGCTAAATGCTCCTAAAATCTATTTTCCGAGGATGGTAAATTCCTATGAATATGGGGTCAGGTAGAAGAAACCGATTTTTATATGTGTATGGTCAAATTCCTACAAACGCCTGTTGTCCATCGCATTCCTCTTGCACGAGGCACTTATTTCTTGCACATGTAACTTTGTTTCCTCGCGGTATTCATGCAATAAAATGCAGGCTTCTTTCTGCATTCTGAATTTCTGTACTTGCACCAACTGGGTCATCTGGGTCATTGTTAATTGCGTAATTGTCATGATCGTTAAATATATGGGAACCTATATCTATGTCTTCTTCTTCAATGTTTGATTACAATTGGAAATATTTCTTTTGAATATGAGTAACGAGGGATTAAGGAGCTTATTTTCTTGGAGACCGAACTTTATAGGAATTTACATGTACCTTTGTAGGAATTCGACCATCATTAACTCGACTACCTGAAAATTATAGGAATATGTATACACCCCTAGTTTCAATTGGTCTACGTGTTTGTCCTATATATACTTTAGGACAACTAGAACAAGATATTTCGTAAATACCCGATTTTTTATTGAAACGAATCGAATCTTTGGGATTTCCTAGAAAATTAGCAAGACTATTACAAGTATTATATGTTACTTTAAAATTATATATATTTAAAACATTATCTAAACCACGATTCGTGACAGCGGTATTTTATTTAGTTTTTATCTTGTGCTAGTGAAGATGGGGTCATAGTCTTCGAAATGCGTATCTACCTACTTAACGCCTTGAGTTACGGTATTTGGGTGACATTCTATATAATTATTTAACACCGTAGTGACAAATTTACTAGGATTGTGATTTTGACACATTTATTACAAGTAAAAAGTAAAAAAAAAGTTTTTATTATGGAATTTGGTTAGTATTATTGGAGTGCTACGCATTTTGTTCAGATCTGTGAGTTGAAACATCATAAATTTTATTAATTACGATTCGCACATGGTGACAACGGTTACCCATTATTAATGATGTTACTTAATTTCGCACTAAAAGCTTTTTTGTTTGGATACTCGATGTAGTCGGTCATGTTGACACAGGTTTACCCTTATAACGTTAAGCGACAGGGCTGTCCTTTACCAGAATGGATTCTTTTATTTCTAACATTTTAGGCATCTTTCAAAAAGTAATGAATACATTTTTTTAAGGCCGTTTCTTGTCATAAGAACATGAATCGATATAATAATGATATCCCAATTCAGCAATTTTTTTCTTTTCTCAACAATAAATTCAAATCCGACCGCATAATAAATATTTTATAGAAAAAAATCATTTAAGAAATCTTTTTATATGGTACTAGTTCTGTTCTCATTTTTTAAATTAAACGCATATGAATTTTTCGTTAAAAAATTATGGTGTAAGCAATTCAAAACAATTCATTAAATAAATTTTAATTATCCATCTACAAATATGCTTTCTTACTAGGAGAAATTTGCTAATAGTAAATACAGTTGATGCTATATTTTATCTTTACCACTTTTATCGCTTATAGATAAATTATTCACTAATGTATCATTTTTTATAATTTATTGCAAATATTATATAAATAACAGATTTTTTATAAGAGCAGCACCAAATTTAACTTAATACGTGCTGTAAATATTTTTTTAGCAACCCTCCGACATATTTTTACTGTCTCAAATGAAATACATTTTTACAAACAGCGCAATTTTATTATACATTAATGGCTAATAGGCATTTCATTTTATTCCGAATAATGTTTTGTAACTGGAATTTTCAGACACTAGAGATTCATACTGGATGACGAGGCAAACAATAATTAATCACAAGTGTATGAAATAAAAAAATACATAATCAAATATGAAGAATTATATATGAAGGCTAAGAAAGGAAATCCTTATACGAATTCTTTAATATATATTGGTGACCGGTTTCGGGCTTAGCCCATCATCAGACCAAAATTGTCAGCTAATAGAAACTAGTAGACTAGCGATGGCAAACTGTAGGTCACTTTGAGGACCTAGTTCGTAGTTCATTTCAATGTACCGTTCACGAACGATAGGTCGTGAACTACTACATCTTTTTAAAATGAACTAGTTCACGACCTATATGACCAAATACATGCACATACTGAAAATAATCTCTTTTTTTCTCAATATAAAAATATTAAATGGTAAAAAATAAATAAATTGAAATATTACAATACTTATGTTGAATTAGGAATGAGGAAGAAAAGACAACAATGTTTATAATTTATACAAAACATATATATAAGGAAATATAATCTTCCCTAGGTACTCACGATTATTTATATGAAGTTCTAAAATACTTATTGGTAGTTACTGATGAAAATGTTTACTACTTTACTAACACTTGAAAATTAAATGTACAAACTATAATAAAATGAACTAGATAGAAACGTTTTGTTTGGCGTTATAATTTACATTTTCTATTCCGAATCTTCTCTGTTGAAACTTCAAAGCTTTAATTTGATATTAAGTGATTGCATTGCACTCAGTATGAAATAGAAGAACTATAAGATTTAGATGTTTCTTTTTGCATTATTGCAAAAATTTGCTATGGCATGACATATTTAAGAACATATTTAATCTTGCGAATATATTAATTATATTATTCCAAATGAAATCTGATACCAACATATAAATTGTGACTCAGCTCGGCAATGCTGCTGTTGCAATATTGCATCGAGTTTCCTATTTCGTTCCGTTCACCAACACACTTTATCACTAAATGAATGTTAGTACTGTATATGTAATGTATACTATACTGCATCGTTTACGAGTTGTTGTGATTCATGAACGGTTTAGTACACGACGGGTTCAGGATCTAGTACAAGTACATCAATTCATATACCGTTCACCAAGTAGTTCATAGTTCACGAACTAGGTCATAGTGACCTATAGATTGTTGCAAAACATCGTCACAGTACATTTGATTGAACCGTTCAGAGTGAACGGTTCGCGAGTGAACTACACATCGCTATAGTAGACATGGTCATAAGTTGTAAAAGACGGACTCACAGAAGATATAAATTAATTAACATTGTATAAATATATAAATTGTATAAATAAAATATTGTGAAAATTGTATGAATAGTTTAAAAGAGTGGAAATAATAAATTACTATTTTATAATGTGGCGATATTTGTTGATGGTCAAGAGAGAATAAATATATATGTATTAAAGAATTCGTATAAGGATTTACTCTCTTAACCCCTCATTCATCAACTTATACCCCGGATAGAATTTCACAATTATATATGGCGTATTCAAGAGTAATACTTAGTATTAATTTTTAGTTGAAAGAAATATAGAATAAGAAGAATAAGAATATTTATTAATGCTGTTATAAATTATACATATACATTGAAGTTTATATATTGGTATTTGCACAAGTCATATTAAAATACAAAGAACATAATAATACGTGGCATATTTTTATATATGATAAAAATATAGACATTTACTATACAAGATTTACAAAGTTATTTTTAGAATTTAAAAACTGGTCGAATTTATAGAAGGCATGTTGTATTAAATAGCTTTTGAGAGTGCTCTTAAGTTTTGATAAACCTAAACTTCTAACCTTGGCAGGCAGACAATTGAAAAATTTGATGGCTAAATGATTAGGACCATTTTGAGAATTTTTTAGACGGTAATATCTTACAGTAAGGTCACTACAGCAGTGTGTGTCATAATCATGTACATTATCCTGTCCTGGAAAGGAGGCACAATTCTTTTTGATATGTAGAAGACATTCTAAAATGAAAATGCATGGGAAAGTGAGAATTTTTAAATTACAAAATAAAACTTTACAATCTGTTCGATGACCAACATTTGCAATAATGCGAATGGCTCGTCTTTGAAGGGCAAAGATTCTGTGCAAAGATTGAAGAGTGCCCCCAAGCCAAAACAACGTATGACATCGGTGAATGGCACAAATAAACAGATAAACAGTTTTTAAGGAATCTTAATACAAAAATATTTCTCGACAATTTTGCGGCGAGAGAATTCAGCAAAAAGAATTTTGTGTACATATCCGAGATCTCTTGAGAAACTGTTGACGTAAATTAAATAAAGAATCGGACCTGCAATTGAGCCTTGAGGCACGCCAACAGTCACCGGTAATTTTCCCGATTGTGAATTTTGTACACGAACAAACTGGTATCGGTTTGTTAAATACGATTGAATCAAGGATATACTCACATGATCAAAATTGTAACATTTTAACTTATTTAAAAGAATCTCGTGATTAACGCAGTCAAAGGCTTTACTAAGATAAAAAAAAAATGACATCGAATATTCCCTATTTACAAAACAATTTAATGTGAATTCAACAAAGCTACATATAGCACCTGTTATTCCTTTTCCCTTTCGGAAACCAAATTGCTGATCACTGAATAAAGAATTGTCTTCAAAATAGTTCACAATTTGGGATTTTAGGATCTTCTCAAGTATCATTGAGATGGAAGGGAGAATAGAAATTGGTCGGTAGTTTCCGGCTTCATTACAATCACCTTTCTTAAATATTGGTGCTACCAGCGCATTTTTCATACAATCGGGAAATGTTCCACTGTAAATACACTAATTTATTAATGTAGTTAAAGAAGTTATTACGCAATTTATATGTCTCTTTACAAAAGAAGTGCTTAGGCCGTATACGTCCTTAGCTTTGCTGTTCTTAAGATACTTTACGGCATCGCGTATAATTATTTCCGACACCAAAGAAAAGGAGAATTTGACATCACGATCAATAGTAGTTTTAATAAAGTTATGCGTTGGTATTGGTAGATTTTTTACAATATTATGAGCTATATTTACAAAGTAGCTGTTAAAAACATCTGGACTTAAGTTGTTTTCTACGTCACTACCTTTAGACCTTCGTTTATCATAGACTACATGTTTTTTATAGGATTATTGAAGTGAAACTTCTATAGGCGCGGTAGGGTAAATTGGCCTGAACGTCACGAAAAGTGAAACACGCTACGCGCATGCGCCACATGTACTGTGTGTATACGTGGCATAAGGCAACCAGTAGACGCTTGCGTATTTTATTATATATTACACAAACACAGCTTAATCTTTTAGCTAACAATTTCCGTTGTGTGAAAAGTGAAATGGAGAAAAAGACAAGTACAGATAGAGTGCGAGCCTTTAGAGAACGAAAGAATAAACTGCCAAGAAAAGTACCAACAAGTACCTTGGAAAGAAGTAGAAAGTATCGAGCCAGGCAAAGGGCGTTAAAGAAACACGGTGGACAACATAACCTTCCAACGACCTCAAATACACTGGATGAATCGATACCATCGTTAAGTGAGGACACAGTGAGTGGTATAGAGAATTTGAATGCCACTGATTCAGGTCTACACGTGAAGATACACGCGGTGTGAGAGATCAACGAAATGAATCTGATACAGCTGAGCCATCGACAAATAGAAATGCACCCACTGGTGCATCATACACAAAATTTACATTCTTTCAACCTGCTCATCGCGAATTCGATAAACAATTTTTCAATAATCCGCTAGGTACAGTGTGTTCCATATGTGATCGAATATGGTTTAAGAACGATGTGAAACCTGTTGATCCTAAGCACGAGCAACTTTTACATACTGCGTTTCCAGCCATTATCATTGAAGATGTGATAGGGTGCAATTCATGCCGAAATGCTCTCACACGGAATACCATTCCAATGTTATCGAAGTCAAATGGTTTTGTCTGCCTAGATACATATTACCTGGTCATCTACCAAAATTAGATCGAGTGTCAGAGAGGTTAATTTCACCCAGAATTCCATTTATGCAAATTCGACGTTTACGACATGTACATGGTCAACATGGGATTTATGGGCAAATTATTAATGTTCCAATATCTGTGATTACGATGGTGAATCATTTGCCAAGAGACATTGATGATGATCATTGTATTAATGTCCACATAAAAAGAAGAAAAATACACAGATCGAGTTATTTATTTGGTTTGGTGAGAAAAAGAACTATAAAAATATGGCTACAATATTTAATCCAAACTCCTCTTTATATACTGTACGACATTACAGTTAATAATGCTTTCTTTGATGATCAGAGTGTCAATCAAAATCAAAATGAAATCGTTAACAAATGGAAAAAAAGCAATGCATAAAATCAACTTTTCCTAAGAGCTAAGAAGTTTCAGTTCTACCGCGCGAGAGTCTCACGCATTTTTTTGAATTGAGAATCATGCTGTCATTTGCACTAACTTTGGCGTCAACAATAGCTCGTCTGCATTTAATTTTAAAAGAATTCCTCATTTGTTCGAGCTCCGGGCATCTATATCTATTATGCAATTCTGTTAATAAGTGAAGATGTTCTCTCATTTTCTTTAAAGAGTTATCAAACCAACATATGTTAGCATCCTTAGTCCGAGTTCGTAATCGTTTCCACTTAAAACTTGATTCAAAAGCGTGTACATAGGCGTGAACGAATTGTTCCCACTTCGCGTATATATCTTCATCCCTATTAAAAAATTCATTCCATGAAACATTTGTTAACATACTTAGAAAATTTGTAGAGCCCGGTTATGTAATCGGTTGACAAATCCGTTCGTAAAACTTAGGTATCTTAACATTTTTCTTGAACCTAACAGAAACCTGTTGTCCAAAATGATCAGACATTTTGGAGTCAAAAGTTTTCGCCTGGAAAGTTGTGTTTGAAAAATGTGATTGTTGGATATCAATGATTACATTTGCATTTTTGTCATCAGTACCAAATTTAACGTTAAAATCACCAGCAATGCAAGTGTTTGTGAGCTTAACCTTCGACATTAACAATTCTATGTGGAGTTGTTCTCTTATACTTTCATGCTATTTTATTTTACTTTTATAAAAACGATAAAAATTATTTATTATTATAAAATTATATTTTCAACAGTACTTTCCTACTGCATTGAACATTAATATCATTAATAATTATTTATTTCGATTCGAAGTACTGGAACTGAATCGCATTGTTCTAGTACGCTAAGAATTGAAAGTTGAGTTACGATTATGATATAAACTACTAAAAATTGCATTAAGCACCAGAACACGTTCCAACAGTTATTTATCATTTATGGGTAAGAAAAGATATTTTTATATAGATAAAGAAATGCATCAGGTTGCGCAAATATCGAAAAAGAACAAAAATTTAAACTAACGTTATTTGAGCGATTAAAAGGGTTACGAAATATATGAATAGATTTATTAATTGGCTAAATGGATCTGAATATAATGTAATATCGATATAAAATAGTGATATATCGATATTCTACGATTTATAGAGTAAATCCAAATGAAAATTTATAGGTAGAAGAAATAAATATGTTGAGGTTCGCCGATGATATAGTTATCTTGAAAGAAAGTGAGCAGAATTTAGAACAGGTATTAAATGGTACGTAGGCAGTAATGACTAGGAATTATAGTATGCAAATAAAAATAGGCAAGATCAAAGTGATGCGGTGTGACAAGAAGAAATGTAGGTGGAAGATGAAAGTTAGAATACATTAAAGGGCAACAACAAGTTTTTCCGATGGATGAGATCTCAATTTTAATTATATTATAACTTTCAGTGAATTGGATTATATATTATTACAATTGCAATAGCGTAAAATAATCTGTGAGAATCTCATTCACGAATATAAGAAATTAACCATTTTACTTTAGTAATAATAATTTTACAGTAATCCATTGTCGCATCTACCATGTGGTGAATTAGTAGTTTGAGGATAATATGAGAAGACTTCTAGTGTTTTCTTTGTTTGGCAAAACAAAAACTATTTTGTAAATGAAAAGAACTTGATATTTCCTATAAGGCTGAAATCACCTCGCATATAATATATTAAATCAACTAGATTTATTATTGCTTTCTTTATATTAAAAGATCTTAAAAAATATTCTGCTTCTGACGTGACATAATAAAATAAAGTTGTAGTCTATTAGGTCTTTAGACTGAACACAGATTATGTTGAACGTATCAGTTTACAAATTGTATAAATATGTATGTACGTTATTGTTATGTAATTATTCCTCAAGCCTAAGGATTGGCTGGAAACAGCACGCCATCTGTCGATCTATCCTGAGCTAATTCCTTCATCTTCCTATTGCTATTCATACCAACGTTCATGAATCACAACTGCTCGTAAACGATGCAGTATAGTATACATTACATATACAGTACTAACATTATTTAGTGATAAAGTGTGTTGGTGAACGGAACGAAATAGGATACTCGATGCGATATTGCAACAGCAGCATTGCCGAGCTGAGTCACAATTTATATGTTGGTATCAGATTTCATTTGGAATAATATAATTAATATATTCGCAAGATTAAATATGTTTTTAAATATGTCATGCCACAGCAAATTTTTGCAATAATACAAAAATAAACATTTAAATCTTATAGTTCTTCTATTTCATACTGAGTGCAATGCAATCACTTAATATCAAATCAAAGCTTTGAAGTTTGAGCAGAGAAGATTCGGAATAGAAAATATAAATTATAACGCCAAACAAAACGATTCTATCTAGTTCATTTTATTATAGTTTGTACATTTAATTTTCAACTGTTAGTAAAGTAGTAAACATTTTCATCAGTAACTACCAATAAGTATTTTAGAACTTCATATAAATAATCGTGAGTACCTAGAGAACAGTAATTTCCTTATATATATGTTTTGTATAAATTATAAACATTGTTGTCTTTTCTTCCTCATGCTTAATTCAATATAAGTATTGTAATATTTCAATTTATTTATTTTTTACCATTTAATATTTTTATATTGAGAAAAAAGGAGATTATTTTCAGTATGTGCATGTATTTTATATAGGTCGTGAACTAGTTCATTAAAAAAAGATGTTAGTAGTTCACGACCTATAGTTCGTGAACGGTACATTGAAATGAACTACGAACTACGAACTAGATCCTCAAAGTGACCTACAGTTTGCCATCGCTATATCTGACCCACATACTCCAATCTACCTACCTCTTCTTTTCCCTCTACTTTACCTTATATGAGCAATTGCATAATACCCCCATGTCTAAGAATGTGACCTACTAGTCTATCTCTCCTGCGCTGTAATACTCTCCAAGTACTTCTCTTCTCCCCTACTAATTCTAGTACAGCTCCATTTGTCTGTCTATCTGCCAAACCAATCTTCATCATCCTCTTATAGCACCACATTTCAAATACTTCTATTCTACGTTACTCTACGTTTCCTATAGTCCACCCCTCACACTCGTACAATGCCACACTCCACATATCAGTGGAGTGTGGCATTTTAGTAATCTTTTTCTAATGCCAAGTCATTCTAATACCAAGATTCTGTTTAGATTATTGGCTAGATTTACTTCTGGTTCAGAGCTAATCAATTTAGTTTTAAATTGATTATCTCGACCAGAAATCATTTAAAATAAAGAAAACGTATTTCGAGAAAGCCGGTCAGGAGGCACCGTCTGTACACAGGATTCATATTACACGAACTTCGTGCAATTTTAGGTCTTTGCAGAAGGTTTGTACCGATTTTATAAACGGCGCGAAGAAACAAAAATTACGTGTCCGTGGTCCAGTCCGTATGCCCAACAAGTCACTGCGTATTACTACACGTAAAACACCTTGTGGCGAAGGTACCAAGATGTGGGATCGTTTCCGAATGCCTACTTTTGGAAACGCATCATTGATTTTTACATTCGCCATCTGAGACTGTGAAGCAAATTACTTCAATTTCTATTGAACCGGGTGTAGAAGTTGAAGTCACTATTGCTGATAGCTAAGCGTAACATGTTCCGAGGTTTATAAACTATTTTTTAAATAAACAGAAAACCCACTTTACTAGTTTCATTACTTGATCTCAAAATCTACTCCATTTTTACGAATGCCTTCCTACTAGCGATTGCAAACTGTAGGTCACTTTGAAGACCTAGTTCGTAGTTCGTAGTTCATTTCAATGTACCGTTCACGAACTATAGGTCGTGAACTACTACATCTTTTAAAAATGAACTAGTTCACGACCTATATAAAATACATGCACATACTGAAAATAATCTCTTTTTTTCTCAATATAAAAATATTAAATGGTAAAAAATAAATAAATTGAAATATTACAATACTTATTTTGAATTAAAAATGAGGAAGAAAAGACAATAATGTTTATAATTTATACAAAACATATATATAAAGAAATATAATCTTCTGTAGGTACTCACGATTATTTATATGAAGTTATAAAATACTTATTGGTAGATACTGATGAAAATATTTACTACTTTACTAACACTTGAAAATTAAATGTACAAACTATAATAAAATGAACTAGATAGAATCGTTTTATTTGGTGTTTATTTTCATGTTATAATCTCTAGTAATGACTTTCGGCATAAGATTTAATACCTGTTTTTAAATACTGCATCCTTTGCGCATTCTTGACTGATTAGAGCTACTTTAATCATTATATATATTTTTCTAATGAGTAGATAGATGCGGCACGTAAATTATTTTAAGAGCTTCATCACTCAGGATGAATGACATCCTAGTCCTTCTCATGATTTCGAATCAAAATTTCATATGACGATGACACAAACGTAACAAATCTTTTTAACAGGGTTCTGAAATTCGTGGAACTAGAAATTAGAATAGTTCTGAGCACTTTTATATATTAAGTTAGAATTGATTTTTGATAAAGAATTAGTGCTGAAGGCACTTCCATCCTTATGGCTCTACGTTTTAACATACATTAGCCCGTATCATTATTTCTATGAACTGTTACCATATACACTTCAGGGAACACCAGAGTGCCGACATTCACAACATCCATGGTCCGGAAGGAATATTTCTTTCCTGAAAAATTACCTCTCGAGTGGGATTCGAAACCACGATCAGCGCGGCGAGTTAGGATTCGTGCAACGCTGAAACCTATAATTGAATTATAGTATTGCAAACGCAAAAGTATCCATTAAATCATAAATAATAATGGCCGTCAATAATATTTTAAGGAATATAGAAAATTATGCGCCATCTGATATGAGGATCCTAAAGAAACGCAGAATTTTTCATGATAACGTTGATTTACTTCACTTGCCTAGCGATATTATATGCCTGGCGCTCTTCAGTGTTGAGTATAGATATATAAAGATATGGCATACAATGTATAAAATGATAAAGTATGGCCGCTACGTGCTATTCCAAACGTTCTTCTCTTACTGTCTAAAACATGCAGATATAGACCCTGGAATTTCATTGAATCCTAGTTCGTATTTAATGATTTTCACAATGTTTATTTCAATAAACCAAATCATCTTATGGAATTATATTGTAAAATACCTGTATTCAAAATTAGATTTGGCATAATGTCTGTCAAAGCTCAAAATCACTCTAGTGGCCAAAAGAAGCTGAAGATTGTGTTAGTTAGTTAGTTAAGGAAACGAGCTATTTGCAAGGTATTACGGTGTAGAAAATAGGGCTAGTAGGTTATATTCATTTGATATTCTGCAACAGCTATTCTATTTATTGGGATGTGTTTTATTTTCGAAATTGTCAAGAATCAGACGAGAAGTGTTTAGGCATTTCTCTATCCATGTTTAAGACTATTCTATACACCAGACTGTTCAATTACCAAACTGGTTCATAATCATTTGGTCAATTACTAATAATTAATATTAATGGAATTTTAAATTCACATTCTCTATTTTTTCTTTATTAGCAATGTACTGCCTTTGGTTTTCCTGTTTATTGTTCGGTGTCTATTGGTCCATTGGAATGTGGACATATACCGCTGAAGAGCATATATTAATATTTTTATTTAATGAAAAAAAATACCATAAATAAAGACTAATATTTTAATTATTTTTAGACATGGGGGTATTAGATAAATAGTTATAGAAGGTAAAGTAGAGGGAGAGGAAGGGGTAGGTAGGCCTAGATTGGAGTATGTGGAGAATAGTGGAGGACGTATGGAATGAATAACTATTTCCCTTAAATGTTCATGAAGAGTAGCAAACACTTAGCTGGTGGAGGATTCTTACAAACATTTCCGTGAAAATACCTTAAAAACTTAGTAGAAGAAAAATATATGAATATAAATGCTCAAAATCCATAGACAATTAGCAAAAATCGTTTATTACGTCATGCATTCTCATTTACATATATTTTTTAAATACATAAGGTTTCGGGTAAATCATACCAATAATATGATGCGAAACGAATCTTCCTCCATCATGCCGTTGTTCTTTGAATCAGGGTAAGGGTTCGGTAGAATAACATGTATTCAACTGGAACCCTAATCGAAACTCACATTTGGAGACCTATTGAATATACCAAACATCGTTCTTAGAGAACATCTTATTATACCATTTCGATAAGAGTGATTCTGCTCGTGAAGCACTTCGACAAATTACGTCGGTTTTCCCGATGAAAGCATTAGTAATGCAACAATCTGTCGCTGGTATAATCGCTTCCAGGAAGGTGACCGTATCTAACTTTGGCTGTATCTCTGCAGATACAGCCAAAGTCTGGCCAACCAACAGTTCTGGATACGGGCGATTTGGAACAATTGCTAGCTGTCGATTCAGGTCAATCTACGTACGAACTTGCATAACAACTCGGGTGTAAGAACACAACAGTATGAAGATGGTTAAAAGCTCTAATGACAGGCGCCGATATCACTGGTGAACTAGAACGAGTGGCCAGACTTACAAAATTTAAGTTGATGATTTGTGTTTGGTGGGCAAAGTGGGGTCTCGTGCATTATGAGCTACTAAGATCTGTACAAGCTGTTAATTCTGATGTGTATTATGGCCAATTGGATCGTGTACATGCAGCTCTTATTGAAAAAAACCCAAGATTAATCGCTACAAAGAGCGTAGTGTTTTTGCATGATAATGCAAATCTGCATACGACGGCTACCACTGTCCAGTAGCTTCAGGAACTCGAATGGGAAGTTCTCCCTCACCCACCGTACTCGCCCCATATTGCCCCAAGTGACTATCATTTGTTCTGATCAATGGATAACTTTATGAAGGGGAAAATCTTTGCACTCTGAAGAGATATTGAAAATGAAGCTATCGACGTTCTTCACCTCCAGATCTGCCGAATTTTGGTCTTCAGGTATTGCGGCATTGCCATCGGGATGGCAAAATGTTATCAATCACTACTTCGATTGATTAATCACTTAGGTAGAGTTAAAATATTTATGTTTATTAAACCAGTTTTTTGTCTCAAAACTTTTGAAATGACCCTAGTTTTTGATCTACAGATGGCGTGCTGTTCTCTGGAATTGATGACCAGATGACTAACTAATTAACCAATAAACAGTGGATAAGATACAGACATGTTTCACTTTTGTTTAAATATCATTCTATATATCGCACACATACATATAAATGTATACAATATTTCCACTAAATATATTAGTTTGTTCACTGAACATTCTTTTTTGTGTGGCAATTGGTATCCAGTAGCGTATGGAGGAGATGCCGTGGAAAGTTCACATTTATCAAATGGCAGAGAATTTGCCAAAACTACATGGAACGATCAAGGTATTTTATGTCACCCTTTAGGACAATATTTCAGGGTAGTCGCAGCCCACAGAGCGATTTATATATCTATTTAGATGATATATGCTGCAGTTATTGGAAAATTATAGCCTGATCGAATAACATGGTTCGATCGGTGGGTCCATTTGATCGTTATTTTGGAGATTTTTTTTACGTATATTCTTCGCACAGATGAATGCTTTTAATGCAACATGGTCAGCAATAAAATGCCTTCATATCACTGTATGAATAGCAGTGACGGCTCTTGACATTTCAATCGAGGGGCGTGCATTTCTTAAAAAACTACATAATAGTAAGAAATATTACCTAAAATGGTGCAAAATGATTAAATTCAATCATTTCTTGAAAGTGGTATTCCGCTCTTCTACCTTTCATTGATGTAAACACTTCTTGCACAAGTTTGTGATAAATTTAAATCAGGCAATGGACTACCTAATTCTTTAATTTTTACTTTGTCCTCAAGAGAAAGGCTACAAAATTCTATTTTCAATAAAGAACTAACATTATTCAATTTTATTAAATTATTTATAGTTATAATATATTCTTGGAGAAACACGTGGCAAAATTGTACATACTTAACTACACAGAACAATGCAACTGTCTTATCTGGCTATTCTATATCAATTTTCGTATATACTACACTAGGCTTCTCTGTTCGGACGCTAAAGAATCGTGGCCTGGAATAGCTTAAAACAACGATATATTCTTAGCTGTAGAAGCAGCGTGACGTCACGTTGCTATAGCAACCCAGGCCGCTAGTTTGTGTGCGACTAATACGATACGCGAACCAAAGAAACAGATGATATACTGCATACGGTCGCTCTCACTCTACCGCTTGCAACAGATAGGATGAGTGCATATGCATTTAACTTATACTTGCTCGCCGCCACACCGTGTTGTGTTTAGTGCTATTGAGACGCTAGCTTTACCTTTTAGGAAAAATAATGCCGAGATAAAATATCGCAACATAATTATATATGTACGGTGATAACCGCCACTGTGTGACAATCATGTGAAATTAAGATATTTTTTGTGTTACAAAAACGAATAATACGAAATACATTTGGCCTGTCCTACCGCCAATCTTGCAGAGATACCTTCCTAGATAATAACATCCTAACGGTGACCTCAATATATTTATACAAAATTTTCCTGTATACTAGACTAGGATTCTCTGCTAAAGAATTGCGGCCCGGAATAGCTTAAAACAACGATATATTATTAGCTGTAGAAGCAGCGTGACGTCACGTTGCCATAGTAACGCGGGCCGCTAGTTTGTTTGCGGCTCATACGATACGCGAACCAAAGAGTCAGATGATATAGTGCAGAGGTGTCCAAACTACGGCCCGCGGGCCAAACCCGGCCCGGCAGGCGATTTTATCCGGCCCGCCAAGGATTTTGATTTGCAATCATTGCTAATAATTGGTGTTTCCGATTTAAATCCCAACTTTGAAGAAACTCTCCAGGAAAAACCCCAGTTCCACCATTCCCATTAAAAATAGCATGAAATAATTTTATAATAATATAATTTAGACATGTTTGTTTAGTATTGTTATATCTGTAATTTACTATAAAAAATATAATTCAATGCTGCTTTACTTGTAATAAGGGGTTTTAATTCACATATATACAATGCTTGGCCCCCGCTAATGAATTTAAATACCAAACTGGCCCTCGCAGCAAAAAGTTTGGACGCCTCTGATATAGTGCATACGGTCGCTCTCACTCTACCGCTTGCAACGGATACCACAACGAAACGCACTACACCATGTTGTGTTGAGTGCTATCACAACGCAAGCTTTATCTTTTAGGAAAAATAATGCCTAGTTAAAATATCACAATACAATTATATACGGTGATGCGTTCAATGTTCAGGGGGGGCGTGCGGCCGTAAGTCCTCGAAAGAAACCGCCACTGGTGAATAGAGTATACAGGAGAGATATATCATTCATTCAGCAAAGTTGTTCGTGTTTGATATATCATTTTTCCTTTTTAGAATTTCTATGATTGAATAATCATTAAAACTAGAAAATTTTGTTTCATTTATCATATAAAAATGCAGAAACTTATTATATTCAAATATAAAACTGGTTTCACACGTAACAAAATAGCATGATTGTATTAAATGTTTAGCATTAATTATGTTGTATTTATGGTTATATAATTAAAACCTTGACCGCATTTCAGGAAAACGTTATTAGCATGAGCTTCATATATTTATTTCATGCGACTTCGCGAAAATATGGTTGATTATATTGTGTCAGGGTTGACAATTAAAAGAACTACTTTTATTATTATGAAAAGTTGTAATTAAAAATAAAGATAATAAAGTATATAATTTAATTGGAAAGTAATCTATTATTATAAACATTAAGTTTTTATATTCTTTAAAAAAGGAGATATGTTGGTACTCATGCGACATACTCATATCTGCGTATAATTAATAAATATTGTCTACATTTCACCCCACGAAATAAAAATTTATAATTATATGCACAAATAAACCACTGCCTGGAATTGCTTAATTAAATTAAATTGAATTTTCACTTAGTTTTTATTATCTAAACATCATTAAACAAATCTATAACAATTTATACAAATAAACAGAGAGAAGTATTGCAAAACCGTATCTGTAACATTGTTATATTTTTTATATGACAACATAACTCTTTATTGAACTTATTGAATGCTCAGTTAAACATATTTCTATTTATAAAATTGTATATGAAGTGTGTTTTGAATTTGCCTATATTTAGTGGTATCAATTTAGAAACGATTGAAGGAAAGACCAGAAAATGCTACTTGTACTATTTATAAATATATAAGAAGTCCTTTACAACTCCATTTAACTCCGTTCACACTTAAAAATTGCTTACATTTTTTCAAATTTTCTGGAATCATTTTTCCATGATAGACATTTGTTTAATTCGCGGTTTATTGCAATGGATCTTTTGCATAAAGGTCTTAAATTATAATGAGCTTTACACATTTAATTTTGCCAGTAGGTTTTATTTATAATTTAATGGTGAGTATCCTGTATGGTGCATCCTGTAATTTACGATTTTATAATTACTATGCATCTAGTTTATTGAGTTGAAAAAATATGCGAATTCCTATACAAATTATTAGCTTATTTTTTGTGTGATTTATGTTGATCGTTTCTTACATTATTATAAATTTATATATTGGAAGTGCGATAATTTTATTATGTTTTAAAACATAATTAAAAATTGATTAAATGGATAATGAGGCATGCTTCAATATTTTACAAAAATGTTTCCTATAAATAGTTAATTTCAATAAATAATATACTATTATTGAGAAATGTAATGTACTATAAATTAATTAAATGGTTTGTAGTAAACGCATTATCAGGACATTAACTAATGATACTAGCCTAAATAAAAAAAAATAAAATTAAATACTTTATTTAAAAAAATATTAAATATATTTATTTCGTATGTTAATACAAAACTAATTGAATAACTAAGTTAATAAGTTCAAATTGAAACAAAAAAAACGAAATCTCAAAAATCAAGAAAATGAAATTCCAAATTCAAATTGCTGTGAAACCAAAATTTGAATTATTCAATTCGGGTAATTTATTTTAATGAAATATCACTATTGTGGTTTTTTGGGAAATTAATGTCATTTATCTTGGCATTTATTGGCTTTAATCCAATAAACGTATCAATAGTACTTTTAGAGGCACTAAAATTTTAAGAAACAACCAAAATTTTTATATAATCTTATTAATAAAATTCTTTTATGAATTTCATTGCATAAATATTTTGCACGATTTTTTAATGAAATAATATATCAGCATATTTTATAATTTATGCTTAATTTCGAAATTAGATATAAATATACTTATATTATTATCTCCGTCGTTATATACGCGCATAATATTGATTAAACAAAATTAATTGGAAAACTTTGTATACGTTTATAATAATGTTGAAACCATTGATTAAATTTTTTTTTAAATGACATGGGTCATTACATTTTACATATGCGCGCAATTCCCCGCATTAAGCCATTAATAATGCATCGGCACCAACAATATCACAAATTAACAAATTCAATTTATTGCTTGAGGTTGTTAAGGTAAACGAAAATGTTCTACATAATAACAGGCCATGAGCCATATGCCAGGCCATGCGCTACGTGGCTATAAAGAACAAAAACAAAAGAGTGTAAAACTGGTCAATTTTCCAGGCGGAAGACACGAAGATTGATGTTTATTATTGTGTTTTGTGCTATACTATGCTCAATGTACTGTGGCGGATGACGCTATGTCTAAACAGCATTCAATGAAAATTGGCCGATGCTATACAATAAATTCCTTTGTTTTCTACGAAGAAAAAAAAACACAAAAATATATATGTAGAAAGTTGTATAATAATTTAAAATCACGTCCGTAAAAAGTATCAATTGTTGTTCAAAGTTATCGAGTATCATCGTACAAATTAAATAACTATTTCAGATCAAGCGACGTTTCGGTGTTTATTGCGTCACCATCTTCGGGCTACAAATTAGTGATGTGTAGTTCACTAGCGAACCGTTCACTCTGAACGGTTCAATCAAATGACGGGCGTACTGTGACGATGTTTTGCAACGACCTATGACCTAGTTCGTGAACTATGAACTACATGGTGAACGGTGTACGTATTGATGTACTTGTACTAGGTCTTGAACCCGTCGTGTACTAAACCGTTCACGAATCACAACGGCTCGTAAACGATGCAGTATAGTATACATTACATATACAGTACCAATAGCAGTACTAACATTTATGTGATAAAGTGTGTTGGTGAACGGAACGAAATTATATTTCCTTATATATATGTTTTGTATAAATTATAAACATTGTTGTTTTTTCTGCCTCATTCTTAATTCAAAATAAGTATTTTATAAGTTATTTTTTACTATTTAATATTTTTATATTCAGAAAAAACGGGATTATTTTCAGTATGTGCATGTATTTCATATAGGTCGTGAAATAGTTCATTTAAAAAAGATGTTAGTATTTCACGACCTATAGTTCGTGAACGGTACATTGAAATGAACTACGAACAAGGTTATCAAAGTGACCTACAGTTTGCTATCGCTACTATAAATGTACATGTACAATCACTATTAACTTATTATGATTACAATAACTAAGAACATATTTTAATTTGATTTCATTTACAATTCTATAAATATTTAGTTTTTGTGCCAATGTACGAGGAAATTAACATCTTAATATTGCGTATAAATCACATGGAATATATCAAAATATACTTTAAATTAAATGTGCTTAACGTACAATAGAATTGTTGTGTACATTCACCTTCCTCTTATTATTGGAAGTTGTTATATGGGGTTGCCTAAAAATCATACAAATCTGACCTCTCCTAAATTATTTTTTTAATTAACAAGTTATAACACTTATTTAAATGATTCGTATCAGACCTTAAATTACATGCATTTTTTGTTCTCTTGTATAAATATCATTTCACTTCTGTATTTATAGTTGTATAATATTTCACCTACAAACCGCACTTCTTCAGTAGCACCAGAATCAAATAAATAATATACTGTATGAAATTGAAATATGATGTTACCAATTTACAATTATACCAATTCCACAGATTAATACAAATGTTTATTTGTCTTAGTGTTGTGCTGCTGAAAAGGAGGGGGGTATAGCCTTCGAAATGCGCATCTAGCTATTAAATTGTTTGAGTTACGGTTTTTGGGTGATAATTATACAATTTTTTGCAATTATATATAAATTTTATAATATACAGGGAGGTTTCATCATATACGCAATTATATAATTCTAATTTTTATTATCACGTGGGCAATTTCTTATATGCATTAGTACTCGTGCCTCGGCTAGGTTTTTTTGAATCAACTATAGAGTACCGATGTAGTGTATCTTAAAGCTGCAGAATAATAGACAACTATTGAGGATGATACACTCAAAACCTGAATTTCTTGTAGTATTTTATGGAATTATATTGTGGCTTCTTCTGATGTTAAATCATTTACATATAATGCTTTTTGTAATCGAACAGTACCCTAAATTAAAATAATCTCATACCGATGGATCCTTAATTGAACTTATACTATGCAGACATGATGACTTTTTATGCTTTTCTTTAATAACAAATAAATGATACAATAATTAAAATAGCGTAAGGTTAAAAAACAATATAAACTGTATGTTATAATAATTTAATAATAATTATAATTTATTTTAATTATATATATATTTTACAATATTTCATACTATTTGTTTGTAATTCTTCGTTTAATAATTTGTTAATTGGCCATGCCGTGAAATTCAGCATTTGATCAATGACAAACCTAATTAGATATATGTTCATACTATGGTGATAAATTTGCTACTCACCAGTTCCAAATATTTATTTATTTATTACAAATAAAGCGGCAATTGCCGGTTTTATATTTTTAGTAATGCCAAAATAATTACATTTCATAAAGAATTGAGGTGAATCAGAAGTAATTAGCGCGATTCTTGTGAGCATCCAGTTAAAACAAAGTTAGACCGTAGAATACTTAATCAATGCTTGTAAAGGAGCACGAAGAGCCTGCCCAACGACTTAACCAACATCCTACCACTTTTGTGCCAAGCGTTGAAGAAACGGCAGAAAACTCCATAGAGTACCAATGTAGTTTTTATTCATTTTTATTAAATTATTTCTATTAAATATATTCTTGGAGAAACACGTGGCAAAATCGTACATACGTACATATCGTACATACACAGAACAAATGCTACTGTCTTATCTGGCTATTCTATATCAATTTATATACATATATACTAGAATACTCTGTTCTCTGAATTGTGGCTGTGGCTGTTGTTCTATGGCTGTTCGCCGCTAAAGTATCGTGGCATCAATATTTTAAAACAACTATATATTCTTAGCTTTGAAGCAGATTGACATCACGTTGCTATGACTCATTCCAAGCCGATGGAATGTGTGTTACATTAGTTGATATATGTATAGCGACACGCGAACGATAGAAACAGATGCTATACTGCATACGGTCGCTCTCACTCTAGCGTTTCCAACAGATAGGTGAGATCTGACTCGACTTGCTAGCTGCCATATCGTGTTGAGTGTTATATATGTTCGCGGCGCAAGCTTTATCTTTTAGGAAAAATAATGCCGAGATAAAATATCGTAATACAATTATATATCTATGGTGATGCGCTCAATGTTCAGGAGGGGCGCGCGGCCCTGCGACCTGCATAAGGAACCGCCCCTGCGTCTATTATATATTTGTACTTACGATTATTCTATATAATTCCAGTTTAAGTATTAAGTCTGAAGACAATTTTTACATGTCTCAAGAAAAGTAGAAAAATCTAATTTACAATTTTTTCCTTTATTTTTTGCTCAAATTTGTCTAAATACTGTGTGATATCAATTTATGGATGATAAATTGTCGGTCGTCGATTTAAGAAAATAGCTTTAATTAGTTCATATATTGTTTCACACATGCAGATGATAGCGTAATTTTGGCAGAATGCTTGGAAGACGTGCAAAGGATGATGAAAAAATTGGTTGAGTGTAGCGAAGAATGCGGTTTAACACTAAATGTCATTAAACAAAATTCATGAGAATCTCTAAGACGCCTCCAAACAATAACGTAGAAGAGATCAATGTAGAAGAGATCTGAGCTTAAATTTGAGAGTTAGTCTAGTTAAGTGATGCACCTTCACCACTCTTCTCTATGGGGTCGAAGCATGAGAGGTAAATGCAGTAACCATAAAAAAATTGAAGCTTTTGAAATTGTTTATAGAAGGATTTTAAAAGTATCATGGGTAAATAAAATATCAAATATTCAAGTTCCTAAACGAATGATCAAAGAGAAGGAAATATTGAGATTATTAAGACCAGAAAACTACAATAAAATATGCGTTACTACAAATGGTCATGCAGGGAAAGATTAAAGGAAGAAGATACGTAGTAAGAATGATATCATGGCTGCGCAGCTTAAGAGAATGGTTCGGGTGCACATCAAATGAACTGTTTAGGGTAGCAACATCGAAAATCAGGATAGCCATAATGATTGCCAACCTCCGGTATGGAGACGGCACCTGAAGAAGAAGAAATTTATTTCACAATTTCACAATTGTTTTGAAATTTATAGAGTAAATTTTACCAGCTTTTCTGACATTTAAAGGTGCTTAGCACCCTTAATAATGTGTCAAGATTTTCCAATAGTGCGTTGAATTTTGGCAGTGTTTCAAGGTGAAAATATAAATAGGCAAAATGTCATCTTTGAGATTTTTTAAAAGGTAATTAATGTAGCAAATACATCAATAATCCGATGATATTTTATCTGAAACTTTATTAATACGTGGTAAAAATATAAAGTCCTCATGACTTTTTTATGAATAAGTTCCTTATAGTCAAAATAAAGTTAAAAAATAGCACGGCAAGTGTCCAACCAATTTTTTTATTTTAAACGAAAAAAGGATAATCCAAAATAATCAGACCTAGTTATGTGCATTTGTGGTTGAGTAGAACTAGTTTAAAGAACAATTGGACAAATCTTTTATATTATTTCCAATCCCTAGAGAGATGTGCTTCGTGACTTAATAGTTTATTTATTTATATTAAAAATATATATTTCACTGTAACAAGTCACAAAGGTAAGATGTTCATATTCAGGCTTTATACATACCTTTAAATCAGCAAAACTAGTTGTATAAAACATCACCCAAAAACCGTTACACAAAGCATTTATTAGCTAGATGCGCATTTCGGAGGTTATGCCCCCATCTTCAGTAGCACAATAATAGAACAAATAAAAATACCTCTGTCACTCACCGGCATTGCTATACAATTGTATAATAAATTCTTTGTGTTACGGGTTTTGGGTGATATTTTATACATTTATTTAACGCCGTAGTGACGATTTTACAGCAGAACTAATATTAGTCATTCAAAAATGTAAGTTCTGATTATTTTGGAATACTTTTACCATCTAAAAATAAATTTCGAATTTTGGAAACTCTCCGTGCGCGCAAAAATTGTTATGAGCAGTTATACAGGTAAATACCGAATTTGGTTTTTGATCGTAACATACACAAGGGACTCTATCACACGGTGTAATGCAGACGATGATGCACCGATGCGGCATTGCGGCTGTGGCAAGGCGAAGGATGTTGTGTGTGGGTAATTGTTATGAGCACCAATATCACACTTGTTTGTATTGAGTGTAGGCATCATAATATATAATTTCGCTGGTAATGATTACACATATACCATATCTACCTCTAATCTACTCCCTATACAATTTAAACTTCGATAACTAAATTATATAATGTAAACCATAGTCCCAGAGCCAGTGCAGCCTACGATTTCGTCAGAACCGGACTCTACAGACACTTTAAATATTTATAGATTTATATTCCTTACTTACATGTAAGTTAAAAGCACAAATAACGAATTTTATTGATAAGTTTTGCATCAGAGAACTATTACAGCTTCGTCGCTTTTACTCCAATACCTTCCATATTAATGACCTCATGAACCTGATGATGAATCACTCGATTTTTTCAAATTGTCTAGCAATTAGCGCAGTAATAATTTTTATGAGTTATGACTTATTTAAGGCATGTATAATTCTTCTACAAATCTTTTGGCAGTGGCGGCTCTTGGCATTTCAATCCAGCGGGGCGCATAAAAAAAAAATTACATAATAGTAAGAAATCTTACCTAAAATGGATGCAAAATGATTAAATTCAATCATTTCTTGAAAGTGGTATTCCGCTCTTCTATTTTTCATTGATATAAACACTCGTTGCACAAGTTTGTGATAAATTAAAATCAGACAATGGCTTACCTAATTATTTAATTTTTACTTTGTCCTCAAGAGAAACTCTATTTTCAATCAAGAATTAACTCTATTTAATTTTATTAAATTATTTATAGTTATAATATATTCTTGGAGAAACACGTGGCAAAATCATACATACGTAACTACACGGAACAATGCAACTGTCTTATCTGGCTATTCTATATCAAATTTCGTATATACTACACTAGGCTTCTCCGTTCGGACGCTAAAGAATAGCGGCCTGGAATAGCTTAAAACAACGATATACTCTTAGCTGTAGAAGCAGCGTGACGTCACGTTGCTATAGCAACCCAGGCCGCTAGTTTTGTGTGCGACTTATTAGTCGATATATTGCGATACGCGAACCAAAGAAACAGATGATATACTGCATACGATCGCTCTCACTCTACCGCTTGCAGTAGATAGGATGAGTGCATATGCATTTAACTCATACTTGCTCGCCGCCGCACCGTGTTGTGTTTAGTGCTATCGCGACGCAAGCTTTATCTTTTATGAAAAATAATGCCGAGTTAAAATATCACAATACAATTATATATCTACGGTGATGCGTTCAATGTTCAGGGGAGGCGCGCGGCCGTGCGGCCTCGAAAGAAACCGCCACTGTCTTTTTGCAAATAGTTATCGACAATTATATTAATTTAAATAACCAAACGTTCTAATTCATTCATCAATTTATACGTTTATACGTCTCTGGGTTTGAATCATATTTTATTAGCCAACAATAAAATTATAAACAAAAGGAAGAATGGAACTAGGACAAGTCTTCTTGTAAAAGGGTCCATCGCAGCAAGAAGAATCATATATTTGAAAGAGATGTACAAAGATTAGAGGGAATAAAGAAGATGAAATCGTAAATTGCTCTATCCGCTAGAACATTTATTTTATTTTTAAGGCTATGTTTAGATCATAATTTCATTAAAATCCTATACATGCGATAAATCTCCATATCTCCAATAAAAATCGATTGTGAAAGTTGAAGTTCTGTCTTTAAGGTTGATTTAGATGAAATTTGAGAAAAAGATAATTGCATGTTTAAAGTTAACTCGAAGGCGATTACGAGTCACTTAGATTTTATAAAAAGTTACCAAATCTGGTTCCCTCGAATTGGTTTTGGACACCCAAAATTTATACATAATTATACGGATTTCGTAAAATTCGAATCGACTTTCTTCAATCTGTGATCTTATGATATTAATTCATGTCAAAACTATTGTAATTATTTAGTGATTTTCAAATAATTCTTTTCCTCGAAGATTTGGAGATTTCCTTAAACATGATAATTACTTATTCGGCATTGTTTTAGTCGATTATTAGATTATAATTTTAATGTTTATTGATAGAAATAGTTCTATAATCATGCGAGAAAAGACTAGATAATAATCATTCTCTTAGATACTTTTATGAAAATTGTTGTTAACTTTTAATAACGTCATTTCGTCGTGAGTCAGTCTTGTTTTCCATGTTATTTCCCCGCCTGGAGGACAGTGAGGAATATTTGTTTCGATAGGGATTACATAGAAAAAGAGTCAATTCATTTTCTATTGAATATTAGGGTCTCGTTCTATATTAAAAAAATATATATTATAAATTAAAAAAAAAAACGTTTTTTGAAATTTCGATTTTTCAGAAAACCATTACTGAAAACTCTTTTATATTAGAAATCTTCATCATCGAATGAATCGATTTTTTTTTAAAATTATTGCCAACTTTCAACATGTTATCTGTCATTCACTTAACTCAACATTTGCAAATAATTTGTATACTCATAAAAATACTTTATACTGTATAAAAAATCATCATTTATAAAATATATATACCTAGTATAGATAAAATAAGTTAATATGAGCATAATACTAAACTTTTGTATAAAAGTCATGTACGAAAACAAACGCTTAGACGGTTTTTTAAATAACTAAACAAATGTCGAAATAGCTTTTCAATTTTATTATATATTTAATTATATTATATATTTATTATATATTATATTATATTTAAACCCTTTATTATATATTTTCCATATTTTTAGGAGCTTTGAGAAAATACAAAATTTCCTTGGCCATTGCTTCCGACTCTGTCGTGTATGATCATTTTGTTTCATGGTGCTTGTTTGTGGGTACTAAACTTCCCTCTTCAGTGTAATATCATTAAAGAGGCCGTTTATCCATAAGCCAGTTGGTATAGGTTAATAACTTAATAAAGCAACATTATGTCTTATATTCACATGAGACAGTTAAACGATTTGATATAGTAGATATAAAATGTCTGCTGGCAGTATGGCGCGTAATTTTTTAATATTTTCGATTATATAAATTGAATTTTATGAATAAACTAAATATTCGTTTATCATAAAAAAAACCAATTCTTCGTAGTAAGTAAATTATAGAGTAAATTAAAAAAGTTTTGGGCAGATATATGCGATATTTTCAGAAATTAAATGAGAAAAGCGATGAAAATATTAGTATATACGAAAGATTTTTATAAATATTTAGATTACAGTTGTCAAGGGAAATGTTTCACAAAAATTACATTTAGTTCCTTGCGTTAAATTATATGTATTATCTAAATTTATTTTAAAGAAGATGTAGCGCAAGCAGCATGTGTTAGATTTTCTAGAATTGTATTTTTATTTTATAGTATATTTTAAGAAAAATTATTAAAATATTATATCTTATTAACAAATAACAAAATTGTATTCATTGTGTTACATTACATTTGGTTTTCAGAAAAAGATTAGTTAAAGAGTCCGCAATCCTAAAGATTGGTTGGAAACAGCACGCCATGCCGATCTATCCTGAGCTAATCCCTTCATCTCCCTATAACTATTCATTTCAACGTCTTCAACTATCTGACTCACATACTCCAATTTAGGCCTACCTACCCCTCTCTTTCCCTCCACTCTACCTCCTATGATCAATTGCATAATCCCCCCATGCCTAAGAATATGCCCTACTAATCTGTCTCTCCTACGCTGTAACACTCTCCAAATACTTCTCTTCTCCCCTACTAACTCTAGTACAGCTTCATTTGTTACTTTATCTTCCCAACCAATCCTCATCATCCTCCTATAACACCACATTTCGAATGCTTGTAATCTACGCTTCTCTTCCTTTCCTATAGTCCACGCCTCACACCCGTACAGTGCTACACTCCAAACATATACCTTCAGTAATCTTTTTCTAATACCCAAGTCAATATTTGATCTTAAAATCTGTTCCTTTTCTACGAATGCCTTCCTACCCTGTGCTATCCTACATAGAAAAAGATATGAGAATAAAATTGTTTGCTTGTTTTCTACATTTATAATAAAATAAACGTTTATTTAAATAATAAATATTACTAATTTTCATATGTAAGATAATATATAGCAGCTCCAAAAGAATACAAACTTTTGCTTCTTTTCAAAAACTCAAATTGCAATGGGGATTTTAAAGAAGATTTAAAGTCAGAGTTACACAGGAATTCACAACCAATTGAATAAAAAAAAAAATGTTTTTGCTATTTTATTACGTATGAAACAATTTTTTGGAGATTCTTAGCGGGGTTGCTATACAATTGTATAGCTAAGAAATGCTAATCCCGCATCTAACTAATAAATACTTTTTATAACGGTATTTGGGTGAGATACGAGGTTGTTAAGCACATAAATCGTATATATTTCGGAATATGTGTTCTGAATGGTTTTATAGATTATAAAAATATTTATTTATTTATTTATTACAAATAAAGCCGCAATTGCCGGTTTTATATTTTTAGTAATTCCAAAATAATTACATTTCATAAAATTTTGAGAAGGACCTAAATTAATTATCACGATTCTTGTGAGCGTCCAGTTAAAACAAAGTTAGACTGATCAATGCTTGTAAGGGGGCACGAAGAGCGCGCGCCTGCCGAACGAATTAACCAGCATCGTACCACTTTTGTGCCAAACGGCAGAAAACTCCATACGCATACGATTAGATTAAAAAAAAATGAAGGCTACGGACTACGATTGTATCCCGGCTGTACAACATTTAACTTGTCCAGCTTCCTTTTCAAGATTTGAATAGATTTCGAGACTACGTTGTCTCTACTAAAACGATTCCATTCTAAGGCAACACGATTTGTGAAGAAGAATTTTCTTAGATCCGTACGGGGGCGAATTATATCCAATTTAGAACTGTCACCTCGCAGATGTCGATTCCTCGATTTTGTAAAAGGAAGATTATCCGTTCTATAGTAACCCGATCCATTTGAAGGCTTCACAATTAAGTCTCCACGTGGTCTTCTAGTCTTCACAGTATATTGAGATATTTTAGTCGACTGTCATCCGACAATTGGTAGAGCCCTCGAAAATGCTTCGTAGCGCTGCATTGAACTCTTTCCAGTGTTAAAATATCTTTTATATAGTGAGGAGACC
The DNA here is from genome assembly GCA_947310635.1 of Leptodirus hochenwartii. Taxonomy (NCBI): domain Eukaryota; kingdom Metazoa; phylum Arthropoda; class Insecta; order Coleoptera; family Leiodidae; genus Leptodirus; species Leptodirus hochenwartii. The sequence goes on along the minus strand of OX371180.1, from coordinate 12,871,387 downwards.
AAACAACTGCAGCGTATTCCAAGCGGGAACGGACATACGCTTTGTAAAGATTTAAGGAGACATCGAGCGTAGGATTTGGGATAGCTTTCGTTATCAGTTAATTCGTAGAATTTGCTGCTTTTACAATATTTACTATATGAGCATCCCATTTTAGCTTACTCGTTATGGTTACTCCAAGATATCTGTTTTCTGTCACAGCTGTTATTGGCTTGTCGTCTATTGCATATTTATACTTAGGGTTATTCTCTACGTGCAGTATCACGAATTTTTCGATATTAATACCTATCTTCCAAGCTTTGGACCAATCAGCCAATGCTATAACATCCTTCTGCACGATGGCAAAGCTGTGAAGGGGGTTATTGTAATTCTTTGTGTCGTCAGCAAATGAGGCTATTTTAGACTCGATAACGAAGCCAGATCTGAAATATATATATTTCGGTTAGCACAAAACATATCTAATTAAAATATTTTCTATTAGCAGATTAAATTTACTATTCAGTTAAAAAAAAAAACGTAGATGTAATATAAGGACACCAGCATATATAATAACAACTCGCACATACAAATGTGTGTAGAACATAGAACAGCGAAGCAAGAGCGGTCCGTCGGTCATGATAGGTTAGGTGTTGGACGTCCTGCGGCTCCCTTGGTGACCCCCCGTTGTCACTGCGGGGGGGCGCGTGTTCTCAGATCCACACTCGCACCTAGACTTGTGGCCGGAACGCCAGCACACCTGCCCCCACCGCGCTGATTATTTAATAATATATTCACACATTCCGCTGTGTTAATCATTCCGACACCTTTCTTTGAGCCTATTCCGCCAGACGAAATATCGGTGTGTGCATATGTATTCACATACTTACACACAACGGTTAAACAGAACCGTATTTCTGATATCTTATCACAGCATACCTAACCTGTAAACTAAGATAAAGAGTGGACACAATTTATAATATTTTATTGTGAAAATTATGTGATAACATGGATTGAGATTTGCAGCTGTTCATATTTCTATCCGCTCTATTATATTTTTGTAAAGGTTGGTCACAATGGTAGCAAAAGGCATAAAAGAGAGCAAATTATATCCGAAATGGCGCGACCATAGGTTACTGATTTGAGTGGAATCTTTCTTATCAAATTAGTCATATTGCACAGGCCCTATATTGTTGATAACATTTAGGAAATGCGGATTTAACAATTGCATATATTACATATTAGTGATCAAGTGTGAAAAAAATGTATATTTACGAAAATGCTACTTAAACAAAATGAATGACACATTTGACGTCTACTGCCATGATTTGACGTCTACTGCCATATTGTATACTGCCATGTTGTATTCTACGGCTGTCAACCTTTTCAAATCTTACATGAATGAACCTATTTATTGAGTTTAAATATTTTAGATATTTTGAAAACTGATAATCCGAGATACAACTCTGTGTATAATATGTCTTTTATAGCTACACTGTTATTTCTTTGGAGGATGATTACGATGATGTCTCAATCAACCGCTGTGCAATGGAGGATATGGGCATCAGATATTATTAATTACGACATTGTATCTCACAAAATCAGAACCCTCCTCCAGTAACCAAATGATTATTAGAGTGCACTATGTTTTATGTTTTATGCAAACATATTGATTTGGATCGGATTCAAATATGCTAATAGGTTTCTTATACACATTTTTATTGATATATTATAGATTTTCTAAAGTAGTAATATACCGCATGATATGTTTTAAATGTGTTTTTTTGTTAAAATCAATTAGAAATTTAATATACGAATTCTATATATTGAAATAATAATAATAATATTGAAATTTTTTAAATATTTATAAAAATTAATATTACAAGTCGACTGTTTATATAGGATCATAATTTTAGATACGACACGAGCCTCCGTGGCGCAATTGGTTAGCGCGTTCGGCTGTTAACCGAAAGGTTGGTGGTTCGATCCCACCCGGGGGCGATTTACTTTTTATTTCGTTTTCTTAAAAATTTAAATGTATATTTATATATTTTTCTTCATTATATATAAAAAGGTGTAGCAGGCGAATAAATATATACAGAAGTGCACTATTATCAAGTTGAGGGAATTAAAATTTAGTCAATTTTTTAAAATCCGATTTAGCTGCCTGGACTTTTTCAACTATACTCATATTTATAATGTTAATTATATATATAACGAAATTGAGCATGTGATATAAATTATTAATATTATTTATATTGGGTGATATTCTATATTATTATCTATAGTAAAAATAGATAGTATATATACATAGTATATCAATCACGATTCGTGACAGAGGTATTTTATTTAGTTTTACTTGTGCTACTGAAGATGGGCGCATAGCGCTTGAAATGTACATCTAGCTACTTAATGCTTGTTACGGTATTTGGGTGATATTCTATATTATAAATATCTATAGTATTATAAATTTCATGATTTATTAGCAGATATCTCACAATATATTATTGATAAAAAAGGATAATACTAAGGTAGTAGTAGATATGTTACTATTATTGTAAGCGCCCGTTTCGATTTTTAAATATAGTGAGGATAATATCTTAGGTAATATTGTGCAAAGTGAATTGAAGTTTAGATTTATATATAACAGCAGTTTCGAAGGAGGAGTGCATGAAGACTATTTGATGGTCTGTTTTTATTAAAAGGTAAGTATAAAATTCATTAAATTGACTCCTTTTATAATATATTTAAATTAATTAATATATACAATTTTATAAAAAAATTTGCGTAATTTTTACGGTGATGAAATTTATTTAATATTGGAAAAGTTGCAATGATTTTTTATTTGATTTTTTATTTAGAGACGTAAACAGTTATTACTAATATAGAAAACGAACAATAATGTTTTTTTTAAGATGTCTCTTCTTTATTATCCAAATATAAAATAGTATATGAGAATAATACTTATTTGCAGTATCACAACACAAAAATCAAAATTTTACAGCAATTGAAACCAACATGTCAAAAAGAAATCGTAAATGACACCAAGTTGGAATGACAAACTTAACAATAAAAAGACCAATTGTTTATATTCATATATTGAACCCTGGAAGCTAAAAAGTGACGATTTTTAAATTTTTGATATATTTTCTATTTAATACGTTTTATTATATATAATAATAATCATTAAACGCTGTTTTTATCCAGGAAAAATATGGGAAACCTACGGGATTCGGCCCCGCAACCTTCTGATCTCATGTCGGATACTCTAATCCAGTGGTGTGCAATCTTTTGGCTTCCCTGGGCCATATTGGAGGAAGAATTGTAATGTGACACAAATAAATATTCTAATACTAACGATAACTAATGAGCAAAAAAAGTCCGCGCATAATTTTCGTAATATTATCCATCACAGATTAACAAAAAAATACTCGCCTAATAATTCTAATTATGCGTCACTGAGGTTATTTAAACTCATCGAGCTATTCGCTAGTTTGCGATCACTGATATAGAAAATATACGTATCTAAGTAACTTCAATTATATTTTAAATATATTTTAATTATAAAAGTAAAAGGAAAGAGTGCAACATAAAACTAGTGGGATATTTGACATTGTTTTTGGAAAAAGGTTGCATTCTCAAGGTGCTCATCAGACATTTTGGTTGTAATTTGACTCTTCGTGTGCTTTATGCTTGTAAATAGTTGCTCACAACTCTAGATGCTACAGAATTACGGATAGTACTACAAGTTTGCTCTAATCCCTAAGCCAGGGTTTTGGTTTTGGTGTAGAGTATCTGTAAGAAGAAAGTCACAAACCTCGTCGGTACAATGTTGGCTCTTCTACACAAAGTTGAGCCTTGTTTTTGAGGATTTTCAGGTTATTTTTATAGGTATAATTTATATATATTATATATATTTTTTCAGGTATAATTAAAATTGAGATGTTTTTGTAAATGGTCACTCATATTTAAAAAATGATCAAAATTTTTTTGTTGGAGATCTTCAATCAACATTACGAACCGACTTTTATAAGTATTAATGCAACTAATCATGTGACTTATTGCCTTCTTTTTTCCTTGTAACTTTAAATTCAAATCACTTAACTTCGATGTAAAATCTGCCAGAAACGCTAAAATACTGAGCCAACTTAATTTCGCCTTATTTCGTGTTTTTTTTTTGTTTCGTTTTACTAGCGCAACATTCGAAATAATCTGTTTTTGTGTTCAATTGTTCGCCATCGAACGATGGGTCGATAGCAATCGACTTGTTGGTCACCCCTGTTATATATTATTATTAAATATAATATGTTAGATTCCTTTTATTATTAAAACTTAATATTTAAAAAGTCAAAGTTATTATCTATATATAGAAGATGCAATAAACAAGGTTAAAGAAGGGTATAGTGTAGTTGTGAAAAATTCAGGGAGAGGAAATATATAGTGCAAGACTCAAGTTTTTCCTCAGGTACCACAAAGTCATCACCGAAGAAAGAAGCCCGCTGGAAACCCGTGTTTCCGAATTCCGCCACGAACCATTAACGCATCCTAATTATATTCGAATTCCACCATGAAGCTCCAGGTAGTTAAATGGCTGCAAAATGTCTTAAAGACTAACACCTAGGCAATATAATTGCAACTTTAACAACTTTGGCTAACTTTAATAAATACAAAATAACTAATATGGGATTATAAATATCCAAATTGTAATTCAAGTCTCATTAGTCGTTTTTGGCACTTGTTATCGAAAGTATCGTGACCATGAACATTTCCACCATGTTTAGTGAAAAACAGAAACAACTTATAGTAGTTGACAACTACTATTCAACAAGGGTCAGGTCAGGTCAGGTCAGGTCACACTTCCAAACACAACATATGCAGATGGCGTTGTGTACAGAAAGCTTGTAAGGTATTTTGCATGTTGCATTCATATTTACATTGCCTAGGTGTTTTTTGTCATTGCCTAAGCCATTACTAAGAAATTATGGAGATTAACTACCTTCGTTTCCAACATTTGACAACCTGGGTTCGTGGAGGAATTCGGAAACCATCCTTGAAACTTCAGGCACAGGAGAAATCCACTCACACAAGACGATATAGCTATCTTGGAAGAAAGGGAGCGGAATTTAGATCAGGGACTATGGATTATAACATGAAAATAAATATAGGCAAGACCAAAGTGATGAGGTGTGACAAGAAGGGACGCAAGCGAAAAATGAGGAAAGAATAGGAGATGATAGAATAGAAGAAATGTCAAGGAGAAGAAATTTTTGTTATTTAGGAAGTAGGATTGCAAAGGATAACTGAAGCAAAGTAGATATACAATGTAGGATAGCACAGGGTAGGAAGGTATTCATAAAAAAGCAAAATTTAACATTAAATATTGAATTTGGGTATTAGAAAAAAGATTACTGAAGGCATATTTATGGAGTGTAGCATTGTGCGGATGCGAGACGTGGATTAAAGGAAATGACGAGTAACGTAGAATAGAAGCACTTGAAATGTGGTGCTATAGGAGGATAATGAGGATTGGTTGGGAAGATAAAGTGTCAAATGAAGCCGTACTAGAGTTAGTAAGAAGGAAGAGAAGTATTTGGAGAGTATTACAGCGTATAGGAGAGATAGACTAGTAGGTCACACTCTTAGACATGGTAGTATTATGTAGTTGTATTTGGTTTAGTCTTTAAGCCAATATTTTTTTGGATTCTCCAATGGGCTATTTGTTGTTTTCCACACTTGTAACCAGTCTACACATTTTTGCTATCATAACTTTTTATTTTTATAAAATGGACATTTGGTCTTCCTGTTTTTCAATTGTCTTCTTTGCTAAACAATTCGCTTGTTAATGCTTCTCACTGATGATGGAAAGTTTATATATATTTCCGAAACCGGTATGAAATAAAGTAATTCAACAAGTGTAATTCTGTTGTTACTGTCTTTTTGGAATTCTTTTCCAATTCCGAGGTATAAAGCTACCCTTCCATTTTTCTACTCATGGTGGTATTATGCCGTTAGTTATAAAAGGTAGCGTAGAGGGAAAGCAAGGGGTAGGTAGGCATAGATTGGAGTATGAGGGTCAGATAGTGGAGGACGTGTGGGATGAATAGCTTTATAGAGAGATGAAGGAGTTAACTCAGAATAGATCCACAGATGGCGTGCGGTTTCCAACCAATCCTCGGGATTGACGACTATTTAACTAACTAACTAGAGTTATTGATTTAAATCCTTAACAATGAAGACGAATCCTCCAACCACAGTGCGTGTCGTCCACTGTATAAGATTGAAATTTTGATTTCTTAGTGGATTAAGTATTCCGATTCAGACACCACTGGTATATTGGAATAACAACACGGTGTATTACGATTTATATCTTTATTTGTTTCGCTTGTGGCAGAGCTTAGCGAATGCTTACAATATATCTATATCTGTATAGTGGCGGCGTGTAGTGAAGTTCCTATGTATGTATATGCGAGTTGTTTGGGATATTCTTATTCTTATCGTGGCAAGTGATGACCGGCCGGCGACCGAGCTGACCAAAGCCGAACGAACGCCAAACGGGCTGGCCGCTTGTCCGTCGCGCACACACTTTACGGCACTAATAAAAGCGCTACGAACGAAATCGTCTCCGCGAGCTCTTCTGTAATCAGGTGTGACGTGAACTCATGTTTCCCTTCTTAGATCTCGTTATTATTCTATTAATGCTATATAGGGCCACCGAGAAATTACAACACCTGCTCATATTTTCATTCTATTTGCTTGCAAAAATGCACTTAAAGATTTTTACATATTTACATATTAATATTAATTTTATAAGTCATATAAAATATCTACTATCACATGCATCGAAGATATTGTTAAAGATTATTTATAGGAGATTAGAAAATAAAGTAGAGGAAAGGCTAGGAGAAGATCAGTTTGGTTTTAGGAAAAACAGAGGGACGAGAGAGGCGATTCTAGCACTAAGAACGGTAGTAGAAAAAAGAAAGAGGGTAGGAAAGGTAACTTGCATAGCTTTTGTAGACTTAGAAAAGGCATTTGACAATGTAGATTGGGACATAATATTTAGAATTTTAAAAGAAACGGGTATAGATTATAAGGATAGGAGAATAATTTTTAATTTATATAAACACCAAACTGCTTTAGTTAGAATTGAGGGGGAAGAAGAGGTAGCAAAAATAGGGAAGGGAGTTCGGCAGGGATGTACACTTTCACCGTTATTATTTAATCTATATATAGAAGATGCAATAAACAAAGTAAAAGAAGAGTATAGTGTAGGTGTGAATGTACAGGGAGAGAAAATATATATGCTGAGATTCGCCGACGATATAGCTATATTGGAAGAAAGCGAAAAGAATTTAGAAAGGGTATTGAATGGTATGCAGGCAGTATTGACTAGGGATTTTAACATGAAAATAAATATAGGTAAAACTAAAGTGATGAGGTGTGACAAAAAGGAATGCAGTAGAAAAATGAGGATCTCAATAGGAGATAATAGAATCGAAGAAGTGTCAGATTTTTGTTATTTAGGCAGTAGAATCACAAAAGATAATCGAAGCAAGGTAGATATAAAGTGTAGGATAGCACAGGGTAGGAAGGCATTCGTAGAAAAAGAACAGATTTTAAGATCAAATATTGACTTGGGTATTAGAAAAAGATTACTGAAGGTATATGTTTGGAGTGTAGCACTGTACGGGTGTGAGGCGTGGACTATAGGAAAGGAAGAGAAGCGTAGATTAGAAGCACTTGAAATGTGGTGTTATAGGAGGATGATGAGGATTGGTTGGGAAGATAAAGTAACAAATGAAGCTGTACTAGAGTTAGTAGGGGAGAAGAGAAGTATTTGGAGAGTGTTACAGCGTAGGAGAGACAGATTAGTAGGGCATATTCTTAGGCATGGGGGGATTATGCAATTGATCATAGAAGGTAGAGTGGAGGGAAAGAGAGGGGTAGGTAGGCCTAGATTGGAGTATGTGAGTCAGATAGTTGAAGACGTTGAGATGAATAGCTATAGGGAGATGAAGGGATTAGCTCAGGATAGATCGGCATGGCGTGCTGTTTCCAACCAATCTTTAGGATTGCGGACTCTTTAACTAACTAAGTCATAAATTTAATTAACTACAATCATAATATATATTCAGATATGGTGGAGGCGTTTCTATTATGACTATAAAATTATAAATTAAATATGAAATTTTTAGCACTAAATCTGACTAAAAAATGGATTCATTTAAAATAAATCATTGTATACAGCGGAAAGATTAAAATATTTGTTGAAAATATAAATTTATTAATAAATTTCTGTTTCCTTTTCCTTAATTATTAATATATATTTTTTGGCAAGCATAAAAATATTGGGTATGCACAATTCGAAATGTTGCGTATATTTGCAAATGAAATAATAAGATTTTTATTCGTCTTTTATAATTTTGCAACAGTAAAATTCAAACCTAAATTTATAGTACCGCTCAACACTCTTTGTTGTTAGTTGTGTGCGATAATATAATACTTTAAGAGTAAATATTCTATTAATTACTAGTACATGCAAATTTGTAGATGTATCTTTAGCAAAGAAAATAGCTAATTTAGATACCAAACTAAATATTAAATAATCGATAAAATAAGCACATATTTGTAAGATGCAATTCTATATATTATAACATATCGGATTACAGATAAAAATCAAAATTTAATTTGCAAGTACTGAAAAATGGAATTTATTCGATCATATGCGATTTTGTATATGTTTATTGTTTTTATTTAATTTTAATATAGCTTTATAAAGCTGAACTTCACCAACTGATCAACAAAAAAGTAGTTATATACGTTTATTGTTTAATTCAATGCACATACTTTACTTATTCATGATCAATTTAACGCATTTACCATTATTATTATTACTATTATTATTATTATTATTATTATTATACATTATTATATATTATTATATATTATTATACATTATTAATATTATTGCATTTGTATTCAATCTTATATTTACATAATTGCTTATTGTGTTATTTCTTATTTTCTACATAAATCTACGTCTATGGTTGGAGGACTTCTTTTAACAGGTGTTAATTTCCACGTATTCATATATATATATATATGAGAACGCGTTGAATATGAATATGTTGATTGTTTGCCGGCACAGTGCTTTGTAAGTTATGTCTATATCCATGTTTGACATCTAAAAAGAATTAGTTAAGTATATAATTAAAATATAATTTATAGTGAAGATTGATTGATGATTTTACAACACTTTTACGGCCAAGGTATAGACGTGTTGCAATATTGCTACGAAAACGAGTCATAACTTTTTCTATAATAATAGACTTTGTACTTGGCTTGTATTATGATGTATATGATCTACTAATTAATGAATATTTATGTCACAAGGTAGAAACGCTAGTATTTTAAATATATTTTTTCTAATTTGCGTTTCTAATTGAGCTGTTAACGAACCTAAATGAGTTCTAATATAGAATATCACCCAAATACCGTAACAAGCAGATGTAGTAGCTAGAACAAGTAGCTGGATGTACATTTCAAGCGCTATGCTCCCATTTTCAGTAGCACAAGATAAAACTAAATAAATATATTAATAACTTGTGCTACGGAAGATGGGCGCATCGCATAGCGCTTGAAATGTACATCTAGCTACTTAATGCTTGTTACGGTATTTGGGTGATATTCTATATTATAATTTAACACCGTAGTGATAATTTTTAAAACTAAATGAGTTCGTTTATAGTGAATTTGAGTTCGCTTATAGCATAGGGCAATTTATTGTTTCAAAGTTGGTAGCTCTGCTTGTCAGTTATCAAACGTCAAATTATAATAGAAAGCAACAAATAGTTTCATTTAAATTTTGTCCTTGAAATGTACAATTGTACGTCAAACTACAAAAGAAAGCAACAAATAGTTCAATTTTAATTTATTTGACAATTTATTTCAAATATTTCAAATGTGTCAATAGCTACCACCAACAGTTAAAAAAATACCTAAATTTGGAAATTTCGATTTTTTATTTAAAAAGGACATAAAAGACACAAATTAGAAAAAATAGTATAAAAAACTCATTTCGTAAGTCAGTTATAACACTCGTTCTTTAGAAAACTCGGTGCTACGTTTTCACCTCGTTTTCTAAAAATGAACTCGTGCAATAAAACCTGCCTTATGAAATTCGTTCTTTAATATACTATTAAAATCATTTTGAACGAAACGTACTTTAAAATGCTTTTAAACGTTGCTTTTGGGTTTTATAAAAATGTCTATGCTTAATACGGTGGGAGAATATTTACTATATATAATGAAAGAATATTTAATATTTACAATTAAAAATAGAATAGGCTTTCACAATTATATATAATATATTCACAGATGATAAAAAAATTAAACAATACCACGCAAATATGGTACTTTTGAAAGCCTGCAACTGCTTTCCTTATATAGACGAAACTTAAATATTAATTTGAGACATGTTCAAATATCATGAACGTTCTTCTAATTCTATTTATAACTAGCGAAATAAAACAACGTTTAATCGCACATTGAACTGGAAATCTGGAGTCAATCGAAATGATTGAATTGTGAAAGGTAATGCGTTATTGTCAATAAAATTATGTTAATGCTGACTGGCCTTGGAAAGGTATTTGATAATTTCCCGCAAATGTTAAGATTAATGATGTGGAGGTAAGCAAGTAACTTTATAAAGTGATTTGCCTCGTCTATGGTATAATCACATTCGTATAAATATATTCACATGACAAATATAATTCTTTATTAAACTCTGTTAAATCAATAATTTAAATTGATTATTTTTTTACACAAACGATGTGAGCATTACCATTGATTTCTATAGAAGTATCAATAATAAGCATCAATAATGAAACATAACGACAAAGTATTGTTTTTGTCACAATAATAATGTTCAAAAAGTGTATATAATGCAGATTTAAAGATGTACCAAGGATAACGATAATTTGAATAAAATTTATGAGAAGAGTTTATATTTCTTGTGGAAATTTAATTGTTTGGTATAAATCGCAACAATATTGTGTGTTTTTCTTGTATAAAACATATCATATTCTTATATAATTTGTTGCATAATTTCTAATATCATGTTCACACAATCTTGTGGGTATAATCTCAACATATTAGCGATGGCAAACTGTAGGTCACTTTGAGGACCTAGTTCGTAGTTCATAGTTCATTTCAATGTACCGTTCACGAACTATAGGTCGTGAACTAACATATTTTTAAAATGAATTAGTTCACGACCTATATGAAATAGATGCACATACTGAAAATAATCTCTTTTATTCTCAATATAAAAATATTAAATGGTAAAAAATAAATAAATTGAAATATTACAATACTTATTTTGAATTAAGAATGAGGAAGAAAAGACAACAATGTTTATAATTTATACAAAACATATATATATAAAGAAATATAATCTTCTCTAGGTACTCACGATTATTTATATATGAAGTTCTAAAATACTTATTGGTAGTTACTGATGAAAATGTTTACTACTTTACTAACACTTGAAAATTAAATGTACAAACTATAACAAAATGAACGCGATAGAATCGTTTTGTTTGGCATTATAATTTATATTTTCTATTACGAATCTCCTCTGTTCAAACTTCAAAGCTTTGATTTGATATTAAGTGATTGCATTGCATTCAGTATGAAATAGAAGAACTATAAGATATAGATGTTTATTTTTGCATTATTGCAAAAATTTGCTATGGCATGACATATTTAAGAACATATTTAATCTTGCGAATATATTAATTGTGACTTAGCTCGGCAATGCTGCTGTTTCAATATCGCATCGAGTTTCCTATTTCGTTCCGTTCACCAACACACTTTATCACTAAATAAATGTTAGTACTGTATATGTAATGTATACTATACTGCATCGTTTACGAGCCGTTGTGATTCATGAACGGTTTAGTATACGACGGATTCAGGACCTAGTACAAGTACATCAATACGTACACCGTGCACCATGTAGGTCATAGTGACCTATAGGTCGTTGCAAAACATCGTCACAGTACGCCCGTCATTTGATTGAACCGTTCAGAGTGAACGGTTCGCGAGTGAACTACACATCGCTACAACACATTGTTCTCGTCTCTATTTTCATTATAAATTGTGGATATATCAACTACAATAGTACAATTTTTGTCCTAGATTTTTCATTGTGTAAGTTAACGCCAGATATTTAGTAATTTCTTGTTTAAATATGTCTTTAATATGGTCATTACTTCATGTCCATGCTTATTAATCAGTACCGAATTTATCCAATATTTTTGAGGAATTATAAAATATTGGAGTATAGAAATCTATTCATAAGCTATTTAATTTAAGGTTGATCGTAATAAAATCTAATCAACAATAATTATGAATCCTTAAAAGTCACAATATTAAGGGTTCTTAAATTTTAAAATTCTCGAAATTGAATGTTTACACGTAAAGTAATCTTTATTCTAAATTTGGATGCATGAAGATGAGTAGTAGTAAATTTTTATATTTAAAAATTTGTGCAAACTTTTAATATATAAAGAAAATTTTCTTTTTAGTAATTGAATTTGTCTTTGCGAAAATTGTTTAAAATAATTATGTTTCTTGCACGATTTTGGATCTTCACGCTTTTAATTTTCTATTTACCAGAAAGGTTTAAAGTACCTAATACGATTTCTACTAAAATAAGTAGAAATTCATTTTAAGTAAGAATTCTGGCAGTGAAATTTGGCTCCTATCCGAAATTATCAAGCGTCTTTCGATAGGCCACATAGCATAGTTGATTAAAATCTATCACTCCAACCTGCGCATGAAAAATAATTAACAAATCCGTGTTGTGAACGATGACGCCTAAATTAATAACGATTTAATAACACCTCGTCAAAGGGATTTGATTGAATTTTTATATACTGGTTCGGACAACATATATTACTATATATAATGTTGAGGTAATTATTTTCAAGAAAACTACCGTCGGTCGCCTGCGCGATTCCTCGCTTTCGTTGTCGTTTGCAATGCTGCAGTTAGAGCTCCATCTACCTGGATGAAAACGGTCAAGAACGAAATTAATTATAAATACAGGGTGCGTCGTGATATTCTCTTCTCCAATAAATGTAAGAAAAATCTGGGTAGGAAATTTTGCTTTCCAACAGAAACATGGGAATATGTATGTGAATGAGTGGTGGGGAGCTTTGACGATTGAATTGAAAATTTCACCTTTTCGCGAACATTCTTTTTTTTTCTTTCTAATATTAAATTTTGTATCTTACATAGTAGCAATTAACTTTTCACGTTTTCATAAATTGCACGAGATGCTTATTTGGTAGGTTGTAGACACATCTATTAGTATTTTCATTTGCTGAAAAAAGTAGACAAGGAAGATTATTATTATTAATTTGTAATTAAAATATAAGAACCATAAAGTCCCTGAAGCATATAACGAGCCGCAAGGATAGTGTGTAGTCTCCTTTAAAGGGAATTTGATAAAATTGATATATTTAATAGACAAGACCAAAGTGGTGAGACTGAGATGTGACAAGAAGGAATGCAGGCGAAATATGAAAGTTATAATAGGGGATGATAGAATAAAAGAAGTATCACATTTTTAATATTTAGGAAGTAGGATTACAAAGGATAACCGATATAAGGTAGATATAAAATTATTTTCAATCTATACAAACATCAAACGACTTTAGTTAGAATTGAGGGCGAAGAAGAGGTAGCAAGAATACGAAAGGGAGTCAGGCAGGGATGTACACTTGTGCCATTGTTATTTAACCTGTATAAATAAAATGCAATAATCAAGGTAAATGAAGATTATAGTGTAAATGTGAAAATTCACGGAGAGAAAATATATATGTTTAGTTTCGCCGACGATATAGCTATCTTGGAAGAAAGGGAGCAGAATTTAGAACATGTATTAAATGGTACGCAGGAAGTAAGGACTAGGGATTATAACATGTAAATAAATATTGGCAAGACCAAAGTGGTGAGGTGTGACAAGAAGGACTGCAAGCGAAAAATGAAGATACGATTAGGAGATGATAGATTACAAGAAGTGTCAGGTCAGGTTAGGTCAGGTCAGGTCAGGTAGAATAGCACAGGGTAGAAAAGGAGCAGATTTTAAGATCAAATATTGACTTGGGTATTAGAAAAAGATTACTGAAGGCATATGTGTGTGGAGTGTAGCATTGTACGGGTGTGAGACTTGGACTATAGGGAAAGAAGAGAAATGGTATAGAAGCATTCGAAATGTGGTGCTATAGGAGGATGATGAGGATTGGTTGGGAAGATAAATACAAATGAAGCCGTACTAGAGTTAGTAGGGGAGAAGAGAAGTATTTGGAGAGTATTTGGAGAGATAGGTCATATTCTCAGACATGGGGGGGTATTATGCAATTGGTTATATAAGGTAAAGTAGAGGGAATGAAAGGTATGTTTGGATTGGAGTATGTGGGTTAGATGGTGGAGGACATGTGGGATGAATAGCTTAGATGAAGGAGATGAAGGAATTAGCTCAGGATAGATCAACGCCTACTGTTTCCTACCAATCCGCAGAAATGAGGACTAGTTAACTAACTAAAGAGAATACAGGGTTTTAATTTGATATATTTCCAATATAAGAAGACCAAATATTATTGAAAATTATACACACATATCTTGTAATCTGTAATTTGCACATTATGTATCAGTTATAGTGTACATTTTTAATAATATTTACGAAGAATATAAATTAAGTTTCCTTTATGCTCGACTATTTTAATAGTTGTTTAGTAAATCGCCTGTATTTATATAGTCAGTGGTTTTCATCTGAAGATGGGCTAAGTATTGCGAGTAGATGGATATTAATTGTCTTCAGAATTGAGATATCAATACTTCATCCGTAATAAGTTGAAATAAACATATTTAGTATTACCACCTTTTCCCACTATACCCTTCTAAATAGATTAGCTCCCATTAATTTACTGTCTGAAGTTAAAGCTAGGGTTTCCAACTATTTCTGTTATCGCATTACGCTTACAAATATGTATTAAAAAAGCATGAAAATTAATTAGTTTTACAGATCAGAACATTTTATCCGTTTATAAATTTTTATTTTAAAAAAAAAATTCTTAAAATATGTACAAGTATAATTTCGTTTTTTATTCAAGAAACAACGCGATAAAATACAACTTTTCCTTTTCGTGTTTGTCAATATACTGTTGATGCTCCACGAATTTTTGTAAAGATTTAAACAATTCAGTCAATTTAGAGAAACATAAAAATTGTTTCTATTTGGAAATTATCAGTTGGATGACTTTTGTAGATATAGATATGCAATATATCGATTCTCAATCGACTTCTCTATATGGAACTTTTGTTTCTGTGTATGGAAAAAAGTTTGTCCATTTTTGAAATCCTTTGAAAAAAATCAAAACGATTTTCTATTATGTGTTATTAAAATGAATGCACAATCGAAAATAATAAGAACTTCCAGAATTCATTAGTTGTTGAAAAAAAAACAGTTTAGAAACTAATCTGATGAATCCAGTTTCATGTGTATATTATTTAAAGTAACGAACTATGCACTATCGATGTGTAGTTCACTCGCGAACCGTACACTCTGAACGGTTCAATCAAATGACGGGCGTACTGTGACGATGTTTTGCAACGACCTATAGGTCACTATGACCTAGTTCGTGAACTATGAACTACATGGTGCACGGTGTACGTATTGATGTACTAGGTCGTGTACTAAACCGTTCATGAATCACAACGACTCGTAAACGATGCAGTATAGTATACATTACATATACAGTTCTAACATTTATTTAGTGATAAAGTGTGTTGGTGAACGGAACGAAATAGGAAACTCGATGCGATATTGCAACAGCAGCATTGCCGAGCTGAGTCACAATTTATATGTTGGTATCAGATTTCACTTGGAATAATATAATTAATATATTCGCAAGATTAAATATGTTCTTAAATATGTCATGCCTTATCAAATTTTTGCAATAATGCAAAAATAAACATCTAAATCTTATAGTTCTTCTATTTCATACTGAGTGCAGTGCAATCACTTAATATCAAATCAAAGCTTTGAAGTTTGAACAGAGAAGATTCAGAATAGAAAATATAAATTATAACGCCAAACAAAACGATTCTATCTAGTTCATTTTATTATAGTTTGTACATTTAATTTTCAAGTGTTAGTAAAGTAGTAAACATTTTCGTCAGTAACTACCAATAAGTATTTTAGAACTTCATATAAATAATCGTGAGTACCTAGAGAAGATTATATTTCTTTATATATAAATTATAAACATTGTTGTCTTTTCTTCCTCATTCTTAATTCAAAATAAGTATTGTAATATTTCAATTTATTTATTTTTTACCATTTAATATGTTTATATTGAGAAAAAAAAGAATTATTTTCATTATGTGCATGTATTTCATATAGGTCGTGAACTAGTTCATTTAAAAAAGATGTAGCAGTTCACGACCTATAGTTTGCGAACGGTACATTGAAATGAACTACGAACTACGAACTAGGCCCTCAAAGTGACCTACAGCTTGCCATCGCTACTATGCACCTGATATATTTATAAAGCTTTTCGCTTCCAATGTTCAACTAAAATCTCATATAAAATTATTGTTACTGCTTTTAGGACGAAGTTTCTGACAAGTTGTGACTTTCGATTTTTATAAGGAATAAGCATAAAAATGTATATTTGTTTCGTCACAATTTAATGTTTTTCCCTATTATAAACGGTGCTGTATATTAGCATTTGGAAGAAAATTATTTGTAAATTTTTGACGCAGACACGCACAAGTGTTCAACACCACTGTCCTAAATCAACACTTTGATGATTATCAAAATTGAAAGCAATTGACATATTTCTAGTAATGATTCTGAACGATCTACTGGTTATATTAATTATAATTTCGCAGACTTCAAATTATCCCCCAAGTTATATAACCGTCTTTTGTGAAGAAGGTTAAATAACAAAAATATAACATTACGTGTACTAAATATTAAAAATATCATTAAAAATATATATATTCTTAGATTGTATTGAAAAATCACAAATAGTCAAATGGGATTGTGATTTATTATTTCAGTGAAGTTAATGTAAGGGTACATAGATTTGGAAGATATTTGTAGTTTTCTTCACGAAGCAAGAGAGATATGGTTAAGGTTCTATATAAGTAGGTTTACTTTTAAATTTTGTTGTAGTTGCCGTATTAACTGGCAACCCTAACAAAATATAAAGGTGTTCAAGCTAAACTGGTTTCGTGTTCACCTCTTGCACAGCAATTTAATTAGTTCTGACATATATTTATTCATTTTCCTGCGGGAAGAATATTTATCGCATTTAATATGTATTAAGACATGTTTATGTGATTTATTTTTTATCTGTGCCTGACCATCGATATACCCATATATGTTGTACGAACATAAATACCTATATCAGAATATAACACATTCATCTGAAAAGCGTGCGTTATATATTTTTGCTGAGAAAACAGGGCCGTACTTCTATAATAAAGAAGCACAAACTATTAGGAAGGCATAAGCAAATCATTTGCAAATATTCTCCTATAAATATATATAATACATATATATATATATCATAATATATATATTCTGGTACTCTTCACAATTACTATTTTACAATTTTGCAATCCATCTTCATATTTTTTATTTTATTATTATTCATTTCTTCAATTGTACATAATTTGTATAAAAATATAAAACAATTAAAAAGAGCAAGTCAGTCGCATATTAAAAGTAGAGAATTAAGTTTTAAGTTGTGTTACAATTAAAAAATAATAACATAAAAAACTGTACATAAGTATATAAAACATAGAAAAAACTACATAAAAAATAAAAATAGAAAATAACAATAAAACTGCACATAGTAAACATTTATCACAATTCTGCTTTAAGGAATTCATTTATTGAGTATAAAATAAGATTCGTTAATATAGGCTTTAACACAGATTTGAATTTTATAATTGACAGTGATTTTGGTTCATTAGGCAATTTATTATAAAATTTACAACCTTTATAAAACAATTTTTTTTTGATAAAAAGACTTGTTATGTCTTGGAAATTATAACAATTTTTTATGCCCAGTGTCGTGTGTGTGTTTTAGCGAATGAATATTAAATAAATTATAAAACTTGTATATAAATATATGTATAAATAAATATATATAAAAACTTTTATATAAATATAAACAAATGTAGATTATGTTAATAAATGCTTTGTATCAATTTACAATTTAAATTTTTTTTGGATTTTTAAAGGTCCAATGCAACAATGGATTTTCTTTAATCATATTAGAAATTACAATGCGAAAATTGATGATCCTCATAGAATTTTTAATTCAATTTAATGTTAATTTTTAATCAATTAGCATAAATATTTTTAAATTTTTGCAAATTAGTTTTTGCTATTATTTTTTAACGCTTTTGCGCAATATTGTTGCTTATTTTTATTTAAAAACTGTATTATTTATAACTTTAAATTTATATCATATAAATAAAAGTGTTCAGAAATGTTTATTTCTCTAATTTAGTTTGCTTGAGTTTCCGAAGAAAAATACACGTCCAAACAAGCTAAAAAAAATTCCGATAAATATCCTCCGGTAAAGAGAAAAGTTTTACTAACAGAAATAACATGCAATAACTAACATGAATAAATTTGGACAAACTATCGGACAGACAGATATTATAAAAACTGGACTTTGTGTTAAAACTTATTTAAAATCTAATATTTTAAAATTGCACGTGTAATTTTTTAACTTTCTTGCCTTTGTGTATATTTGACATGTGTTTGATTCGATATCTATACCTAACCTCAAAATGTTCGCAAAAGTAGGCAATTAATCCATCGACCGTTATTTTTGAAACAGCCGATTCTTACAATCAGGACATTTGACACGTACTCAGTGTTCATTTCCGATTACAGCTCGATTTATATTTTAATTATTCGTTGTATTACATTCGTTATATGTATAAGTAGTCCCGATGTGTTATCAACAATGGATGATTGTGCAATATGCCTACTTTGGCGATAAATGTCACATGGAAAAAAGATTCCACAAAAATTCCATTTAGCGCCCTATCCACGCATATACTTGTCCTTTGACTGTAAGGTAAAAAATTGAAACTAAAAGCATTTGCAATAGCGATGTGTAGTTCACTCGCTAACCGTTCACTCTGAACGGTTCAATCAAATGACGGGCGTACTGTGACGATGTTTTGCAACGACCTATAGGTCACTATGACCTAGTTCGTGAACTATGAACTACATGGTGAACGGTGTACGTATTGATCTACTTGTACTAGGTCCTGAACCCGTCGTGTACTAAACCGTTCATGAATCACAACGGCTCGTAAAGGATGCAGTATAGTATACATTATATATACAGTACCAATAGTAGTACTAACATTTATGTCATAATGGTGAACGGAACGAAATCATATTTCCTTATATATATGTTTTGTATAAATTATAAACATTGTTGTCTTTTCTGCCTAATTCTTAATTCAAAATAAGTATTGTAATATTTCAATTTATTTATTTTTTACTATTTAATATTTTTATATTCAGAAAAAAAGAGATTATTTTCAGTATGTGCATGCATTTTATATAGGTCGTGAACTGGTTCATTTAAAAAAGATATTACTAGTTCACGACCTATAGTTCGTGAACGGTACATTGAAATGAACTATGAACTACGAACTCTAAGCCTCAAAGTGACCTACAGTTTGCCATCTCTAATTTGCAAGCTAAATGCGCATTTCGGAGGCCTTCCCCATTCCTGATCGTCATGAATACCAATAATCAAAAAATAATACAGTTGTTTTACTATTAAATTAAGTTTTATTACGCTATATATTTTTATGTTTAATATAAACTGTATAATATAACTTCAGTTATATTTATACTATTATTTACGTATTTGCTTAGTGATATATTTTGGGGCATACAAATTATATTTATTTCTCTACATTGCCAGTGATGTAAAAATCGATAATGCGTCGATATAACTGGCCCTAACTTTATATTAACCACACTGTATATTAACGTAGCCAGGAATCCTAGGTATATGTATAATATGCATTTAATGTGTATAATATCTGCGCAGCATTTGTCTCTCTCGATCATGATACGCTGTATATTAATTACATTCTATTATAGGTAATTTTAACAAATCGTTGTGTGTTTATTGTGTACAGGTAATGGTATGCTAAAGCGACAACATTATTAATTCCGGCGGTTGCTGCATTATCGCTCCGCTTTATAATTAGATTTTATACAATATATATATGCGTAATATCGCAGTGCAGACATTTTATGAAGATTCATATTTATCGACCCGCAGATGATGGAAATATTTATTGGCAGATGTAAATTAATGATTGTTAAGTGCTTTAGCATAAAGAAGTTAGATGGGTTCCAGTTTTAATTTAATTTAGATTTAATAAGAATATGCGAAAACTAATAATACACATTTTACTTTAGCGATGGCAAACGATGTTTATAATTTACACAAACATGTATATAAGGAAATATAATTTCGTTCCGTTCACCAATACACTTTATCACTAAATAAATGTTAGTACTGCTATTTGTACTGTATATGTAATGTATACTATGCTGCATCGTTTACGAGTCGTTGTGATTCATGAACGGTTTAGTACATGACGGGTTCAGGACCTAGTACAGGTACATCAATAGGTACACCGTTCACCATGTAGTTCATATTTCACGAACTAGGTCCTAGTGACCTATAGGTCGTTGCCAAACATCGTCACAGTACGCCCGTCATTTGATTGAACGGTTCGCGAGTGAACTACGCATCGCTATTTTATTTTGAATTAATGATCATTATAATATAACAGTTTATATTAAATATAAAAATATATCGATGTAGGTGTTCGTATTTTCGGAATTATGTCTCGATATTGAACAATAGGGAATCAATATTATGCTGAAACATGAGGTGTCTACGAATAATATGTTTTTTTTTTTATTAATTGAGTTGTTGGAATGTAATATTTCTTTAATATCACATGAGTTCATGTTTTAAGGATTTGAAATGGTTAAGATATTATCTTAAGAACAATTGGGCTAAAAGTCTTGAAACGAAATTTGTTCTATTAGGATATTTTACTTTTGTTATTAATTTTTTTTACCAAATAAAAAAGGAACTCAACATACTGTTTAGTATATTTTAATGTACGATTGTTAATATTGTTTGGAAAATATTGACACAATAATATATAAAAAATTATTATTCGTTAAAAAATATATAAAGTTAAACAAAAACAAAGCGTATAATTTTATTAGAAACTTACAACTATGTAAAAGTACTGTACATATAGTATAGAATATAACCCAAATACCCTAAATTAAAGCATTAAGTAGATAGATGCGCATTTCGAAGGCCATGCCCCCATCTTCCGTAGCACAAGATAAAAACTAAATAAAATACCTCTGTCACGAATCGTGATTGATATACTATTAAACAAATAAGTCAACATGACGGAAGTATTTCAAAAATGGCATATAATATGACCTATAAATCTTTTAAAACAATATAAATTAATAATTAACGAAACTAACAATTAACAATAATAAACGTCAGAGAGCTGGAAACGTCTAAAAACGATCACTTTTGACGAATACAAGCGTTTTTAGACATTTTCGTGCTTCGCGGCCTAAAACTGTATTTTTCACGACAAAAAATCTTTTTTATCTCTGAAAATAAATTTATTAACGTCAGAAAGCTGGAAATGTCTAAAAACGATCACTTTCAACGAATACAAGTTTGTTTTGGTTTGTCAAATTTAAAATAACCAAAAATAAATAAAATAAGAATAAATTTAAAAATAGTTCTTATTAAATAAATTAAATAGACAATTGGGCCTGCATCTATATTCATTAAATTTGATTTAGATTTATGCATGTATATACTTTCATAACCATTTAACTCGGAATAATTCAAAACACTTTTAACTAATTTAAGTGAGTTAATTTGAATAGGATTGCCTGATTCAAAAAATATGCTCGGCGAAAGCACTTTTATCTTTTCTATTTAATCTGAAATAGGACTTAAATGCACCTTAAATCTAGTTTCAATTGGTCTACGTGTTTGTCTTCTATATATACATTATGATAACGACAACAAGATATTTTATAAATATCAGATTTTTTATTGAAATCAATCAAATCTTTGGGATTTCCTAGAAAATTAGCAATTGAGTTGATGTTATTAATTATTAATATAGCTACTTAATGGTTTAAGTTACGGCATTTGGGTGTTATTCTATACTATTATTTAACACCGTAGTGATAATTTTTAAATTAATTTGTAATATTGTTTTGAAAATATTGCCACAACAATATAAATAACAAATAACAAATATAAAATCCACCAATTATTTTTCGTTAAGAAAATTTATGAAGTTAAACCAAAACAAAGCGTAGAATTTTATTAGAAACTTACAAGTATAAAAGTACTGTACTTATCTTTATTCAATATAAGCAAAATTTAAATATCTATTTATTCCAATAGTTATTGACATGGCTATTTTTCTAGGGGTACGCGGTTTTTTTGTTGAAGACTTTTTTTAGTCTATATAAAGTTTAAAAAATGTTATTTCGCGAAGTTTTACACAAATATGTAGTGTATAAAAAAGATAAGAAAGAAGATTTATGCAAACTTAAAAATATCGCTATAAAAAAGACTACTCGACGATGAGGAAACTTATTTGCCTAAGTGGATCAGAATGCTAGATCCAAAGCAATGGCCAGAGGAAATACAAAATCATTTGACGTTTGGGTAAGATGAAATCAGAAGATTGTCTAAACGATTTCGTCTGAGTGAAAGGGAAATGATCCAGAGTTTCCGACAATACCTGGAGGAAAATAGAATTTCAGACCGATTACGTAAATTGTTACACACCACTCTCGATACCATTGCAATCTCGTTGAGTGAATGCGAAAGAGGATTTTCACAAATGAATCTCATTAAGATCTTCGTTATTGACTAAGACAATATCGGCACTGCTGCTCATCAAAATTGTTGGACTTCCTCTATGTCAGTGCGATCCTACAAAATATGTTGATTCTTGGTTGCTTTTGGAACATCACTCAGCCAATCGTCACAAAAAGAAATCGGGACATTAAAGCTTCTAAAAACATGACCAAAATTTGGAGTTTATTTTAAACAATTTTCAAGTGAATATTATATCGTTATATCACTGTAATAGAATCCAAAATATAATTGTTTCAAGGATTTTCATTTGTTTTTTATAGTGTATAAATTTTTTCATTTACTTTTTAATGTGATTGAAAAGAAAACGTACTTTTTTGTGAATTAGTGATCGGAGATTACCCATTATGTAACATGAATAAGAGGTTTAACAATTTTGGAAATTTAAAAAGAAGACACCGTATACCCCCCTTTTTTTATAGAGCACTCGTTGTTGGAGCTTGCTCTTTCTTTAAATTAATATCCGGGCACGTTTATTTAATAATTCCACGAGGCAAGATGCGCTTGTTATAATGAAGGTGATTTTGTGCAGTAGATTGAATAATCTTGGTTGCTCTAATATGATATAGACATATAGATACAGATACCAACTGCTTCTCAAAATTGTTTTTAATGATAGGGTATAATCTAGAAACCATAATCATATAGGGCTTACATTGTTGTTTATATTAATTTCTATACAACACTCGTCTTCCTTGGTTAAAATTTTATAAACAGAGGGAATCAACCATCTACCGACCATGTTTAATTTAACATATAAAAATTATTCGCCTTTTTTATTGCATACTGCCAAAAAGTATGAACCTAAGCTCTTTTTATAATTTGATCAAACTGAGGTACCTATGTAGGTATAATGCAGAAATAATGACCTACTCCCCACCATGTCATTTTAAATTTCGTAAAAAATATAAAATTGTCACCATTTCTTTAAACGTTTAAATTTGTAATATTAGTACATCATTCAATATTATGGTCGATCATCTTATTTCCGCAAGACAAATTAAATATTAAAAAAACAAAGTAAGTTAGGATCTGACAATATTGTCTTTTTGCATTCGTTCATTTCCGAATATCACAGCTAGCTGTTGAAATATTTTCACGAAGTATATACGCTTTTAGTAATATATCTTCGGCAAAACAAAACCATGTATATTATCCGCCCTGTATATATAACGCAGTATGTGGATATTATGGGTTGTATTGAAAGATATAGGGACAAAAGGGTCAGTTGATTGAGCTGTCAGCCGCTGGGGAACAATGGCATTTTAATAATCTAATAACGTATATGGACTTCTTTAGCTTATGTATTCGAAGAAAATTCAAAGCGAATATTGTTTATATATTACGAGCATTTTGTAATTTTGTTATGATTAGATTCGAGTTAAGAAAGCGTCCCAGAGCTACACAGAAATATTATAAAATCAATATAGTAGCGATGGCAAACTGTAGGTCACTTTGAGGACCTAGTTCGTAGTTCATTTCAATGTACCGTTCACGAACTATAGGGCGTGAACTACTAACATCTTTTTAAAATGAACTAGTTCACGACCTATATGAAATAGATGCACATACTGAAAATAATCTCATTTTTTCTCAATATAAAAATATTAAATTGTAGAAAATAAATTAATTGAAATATTACAATACTTATTTTGAATTAGGATTGAGAAAGAAAAGACAACAATGTTTATAATTTATACAAAACATATATATAAGTAAATATAATCTTCTCTAGGTACTCACGATTATTTATATGAAGTTCTAAAATACTTATTGGTAGTTACTGATGAAAATGTTTACTACTTTACTAACACTTGAAAATTAAATGTACAAAATATAATAAAATGAACTAGATAGAAAAGTTTTGTTTGACGTTATAATTTATATTTTCTATTCCGAATCTTCTCTGTTCAAATTTCAAAGCTTTGATTTGATATTAAGTGATTGCATTGCACTCAGTATGAAATAGAAGAACTATAAGATTTAGATGTTTATTTTTGCATTATTGCAAACATTTGCTATGGCATGACATATTTAAGAACATATTTAATCTTGCGAATATATTAATTATATTATTCCAAATGAAATCTGATACCAACATATAAATTGTGACTCAGCTCGCCAATACTGCTGTTGCAATATTGCATCCAGTTTCCTATTTCGTTCCGTTTACCAACACACTTTATCACTAAATAAATGTTAGTACTGTATATGTAATGTATACTATACTGCATCGTTTACGAGTGGTTGTGATTCATGAACGGTTTAGTACACGACCTAGTACAAGTACATCAATACGTACACCGTGCACCATATAGTTCATAGTTCACGAACTAAGTCATAGTGACCTATAGATCGTTGCAAAATATCGTCACAGTACACCCGGCATTTGATTGAACCGTGCAGAGTGAACGGTTCGCGAGTGAACTACACATCGCTACTATAATGGTAAAAATGTAAAAATTTACGGAAACATATAAATACAAGGTACCATAAAAGCACAAGTAATATCTAGCAATTAATATTAATTAATATTATGCTAGAAATCAAGAAAATCTTTCAGGGTTCAGGACCTAGTACAAGTATACCAATACGTACACCGTTCACCATGTAGTTTATAGTTCACGAACTAGGTCCTAGTGACCTATAGGTCGTTGCAAAACATCGTCACAGTACGCCCGTCATTTGATTGAACCGTTCAGAGTGAACGGTTCGCGAGTGAACTACACATCGCTAGAGCTAATTACATTTTTTTTTTGTCTTAATATGCTTGTTTCAACTTTCAAATTTTTAAGCATAATCTTCAGGAAAATTTCATAACTGAGATTCTATTAATTATTTTTCAAATTAATCATCGTGCATTTCTTTGTTTTTGTAGTAAATCTATTCGAATTAACAAATATATTTGAAATATAATTTATATATTTTTAAACTGGAACTCTGTTTGTTTCGACAATAGATTTATGCGATAACTTTGCTTGCACATTACGGTATATATTAACGATAATTATTGATAAAAAGTTGATGCTGTTTACCATATTAAAACAGAAATGGAAAATGTGTATTTTCTGTTTCGTTTTGCGCATAATTTGCTTTATTTTTATATAACTTTTAATAAATAAGAAGATAAATGATTTAAACATTTTTTAAAAGTCATTTGGCGCTATCCTCTATTCCAATGGCATATCGATTTCACTAAATCATATAATAATTTATCCCTCTTTATCATGTTTCATTATAGTTATATATTCCTTTTGTTGGACGGAGCAAATCACCCTTCGATTTGTAGCAGGCAGAAATAATGGTGTGCTACGAGTATATTTGAGGGTTACGATCATTGTCGATCTGCTGAAGACATATCTGTTTTACATGAAGGTCCATTTCCGCGAATATACACCTACGTATACATGTACGTGCATATCCACATCCGATTCCACGTCCACCTTAAAATGGAAGTTGCAGCAGAGGTGTCGGAACAGATTCCCGCATAGGTAATATAATGATCAGATTTATTTCTTTCGATTTATTTGTGCTGAGTTGGCGATATAGATAATGTAATACACATGCTTGCCTGTATATATATATACTCATGCTATATACACTAGACTACATGTATAGCGATGTACATTTGATACTAAACTCTATCAATACAAAAGTGCTCAGGGTAGGGGCGCCAGATGTAACATTTTCTGTAACGTTTATGAAAATACGTGGAAAAAGAGATCCCTAAATAAATCACGGAATATATATTTTAATTATTTATAATATTACAAGGAAATAAACAAAATTTCGTTACAATAAAATTTTAATGATATAGGCCAATAAGAATAGGCCAACGCTTCATTGCTGGAAGTGATTTTAATGCAAAACACACGCAATGGGGATCCAGGTTGATTACGCCCCGTGGTAGATAGTTGTATCTAACAATGCAGGACCTGAATCTGCAGCAACTGTCGACTGGCCAACCGACCTATTGGCCTACATATCAAAATCCCCAACGTAATAGATTTCTGCGTGACAAAAGGTATATCTGCAAACTATATGACGATAGAGTCAAATTTGGATCTATCATCGTGTCATACATCGTTATTAGTTAATATCCACTCAAAGGTATGCAACGTAACAAAATTACCGAATACGACATCTGATTGGAATAAATTTCGAGAAGAAATAAACAACGATTTGGAATTTAACGTGTCACTGAAAACCAATAGACAAATTGATGAGGCGGTAGAATATCTCACTACAACCATTCAGAGATGTGCTTGGAATTCAACGCCAACAAAAAAAGAAGTAAGCAAACCGAACTATTGTTCTGCATTTATCCAAATGAAAATTGTCGAAAAAAAGAGGCTTAGAAAAAAGTGGCAGTCTACTCGGGCTCCCAATGATAAAACCAAATTAAACCAGGCAGCTAAAAAATTAAAAACGATTCTAGAAGAGTACAGAAATATAGGCATTAAAAACTATCTCGAGAATCTAATAGCTGCTCAAGATTCAGATTATTCCCTATGGAAAGCAACTAAAAAGGCTAAACGGCCCCAAAAAGCGGATCCGTCTATAAAAAAGCTAATAACGAATGGGCCAGAACTGATGAAGAAAAAGCCACCTTATTTGCGAACCATTTTACGCACGTGTTTCAACAGTTTCCTTGAGAAATCGCAGAAGAAGACGAAAGGGAAATATACACAAATCTAAGTGCTCCATACCAAATGGAGTTCCAATAAAGAAATTCAAAATAACTGAAATTAAAACGTTCATAATTGAAAGTATAAAATGTAATAAAGCGCCTGGTTATGATTTACTTCCCAAGTCAGTGAAAAGTTGCTCAACTCATACTAATTCAGAAACCCGGGAAGATGCATCAGATGTATCATCTTACAGACCCATTAGTCCACTGCCAATCCTTTCAAAATGCTTTGAAAAACTGTTTTTACTCAAACTGAAACCAATCCTTGAGAGTCAAGCCATAATACCAACTTATCAATTTAGGTTTCGTCAAAAGCACGCCACAATAGAGCAAATACACAGAGTAATAAGGAAAGTAAGAGATGATTTCGAAAATAAAAGATATTGTTCTACTGCATTTCTCGATATCTCCCAAGTGTTCGATAAAGTTTGGCATGAGGGTCTATTATATAAAATTAAAACATATCCTCCACATCCGTATTATGAAGTGCTGGATTCATACTTAAAAGATAGACACTTTCTAGTCAAGTATGGAAGTGTCCACACTTCAATAATGCCAATTTTATCTGGCGTTCCTCAAGGTAGTGTCCTTGCACCGATTCTGTTTCTCATATATACCGCTGATGTTCCCGAAACAAATCACACTGATATTGCCACATATTCGGATGATACCGCTATTATGGCATCGCACGAAAACTCAGATGTCGCTTCGAATTTCTTGCAAATTCATCTGAACAAATTAGAAGCTTGGCTTAAAACGTGGCGCATTAGGTCAAACACCACGAAGTCCGTACATATTAGTTTTACATTAAGAAAACAAACTTGCCCACCAGTATTACTATATGGCAGTATGTTACTGCAAAAACAGGAAGTGAAATACTTGGGACTCCATCTTGACAGAAGGCTTATAGAAAAATGTACTGGCTGCTAGCCTCCTCTTCTCATCTTACATTAGAGAATAAGGTTCTGCTGTATAACGCAATACTTAAGCCCATGTGGATGTATGGTGCATAGCTATGGGGATCAGACTCTAATATAGTGGGGAGGGGGGGCTCGAAAGAAACCACCACTGATATTTTGTAAAATGCTTGTGATGTTGTATTATAATATTATCTTTTTTATTTAAGATTTATGTAAACCAGTTCGCAAGACATAAATAAAAATTATTACGTCATGCGGAAGCCAGAAATCTACAAGGAAATTATACATATTTTCGATCCACTTCACTTCATCAAAGGCATTAGGAATAATTTCCTGGTGAACGATGTCAAGCTTAGATGGAAAGAAAAACATGTGCAACAAGCAACATGGGATCATCTAATTAAGTTATTTAAAATGGATGAAGAGGATCTTGATACTCGCATGTGTGAATAACTAACTGTTCAACATGTATATATAGAGAATTTATTTAAAAAATTAAGGTGAAATACACAACTTAAGTTTTCTCTCGTCGTGTTTCTTGTACTTTGCGTGGATTTACACAAGAAAGGGTATGGGAAATTATCTCGAGCTGCCATTGACACACCGCCGACTCTTTACTATTTATGGATAAACTCTTTGATAGTGTCAATGGAATGTTGCATCCATCATATTCATGGCAAGGATATTAGACGCGCATTAAAAATTTTTTTTTGGTATAAGAATTAAATTTTATTGTTCAAAATTTATATTCAGAAATTATACCTCCTATAAAATAAAAATATTAAAATTCTTAATTATATAATTTATAATTATAAATATTTAGTACATAATAAAATAAGTGTTCAATATAAAATTTACTTACTCATTTAAAATGATATTTATTTTAAAAGAATTCTTTAATTCGATAATTTGAATCTCCCGCCACCCGCTAATAAAGCAACAGTAGCGGCACATGCGACTGGAATCCGCACTACGATTCAGGGGACCAATTTTTTTTTTGAGAGTTAGCTATCTTTATAGTCTAGTCTACTATAAGTTACTATCATTCCTGTTTATAAGACATACGCCGTTTGTTGTC
This sequence comes from Leptodirus hochenwartii, assembly GCA_947310635.1. Classification (NCBI taxonomy): domain Eukaryota; kingdom Metazoa; phylum Arthropoda; class Insecta; order Coleoptera; family Leiodidae; genus Leptodirus; species Leptodirus hochenwartii. The sequence goes on along the minus strand of OX371180.1, from coordinate 12,841,639 downwards.
ATTTAGTTTAAACAAATAAATAAATAAATAAATAGAATTACCGTGGTGGTGCGAACATACATAGAATTTGGAAACCCTAACACATTTGAATGTTGAGTGTCGGAAAAGCGGGAAATCATGAGTGCGTTGCAAATTTATATCCTTCCCCGCATGTGTTTATATATGTATGTATATATGCGATTCACATCATAAGACGACGGCCGTATTTACATCAAGCGTGCCCGGAATATCCTGACAACGTTATACCTCTTACTCACTAAAGGCGCAGACATGCTTGAATCGCAACGCGCTACAGCGCACTCCTCGGTTCTTCAGTTGACGACTTGCAAATCTTACCGCGTGATTTAGATGTATGTATTTAGAACGCAAGCAAAATACCTATTGTGTTTTAAAAATTATTACTACGGTGTTAAATAATAGTATAGAATATCACCCAAATACCGTAATTAAGTAGCTAGATGTACATTTCGAAGGCTATGCCCCCATCTTCAGTAGCACAAGATAAAAACTAAATAAAATACCTCTGTCACGAATCGTGATTGATTGAAATGTACATCTAGCTACATAATGCTTTGAGTTACGGTATTAGGGTGATATTCTATATTAAAAACTTGCTATTTATAATTTTTGGTACTTGAACTTACATAGTAGTTTACGTATTATCACTTTACTAATCGCGAAATATAGTAATCACTTAATGGGAAATGCCCCTACATGCGGTCAAGTAAGTTTCGTATAGGGATTTTACAAGAAATACAGAAAATACTATGAATAAATATTATTAGTCATAGTCTACGGAACAACTGACGCTTGTTGTTTTTGTATAGAACTTTTAATTATTGAAATAATCATTAATGAAGTATATCTTACTTAATAGCATCAAAATAGCTTAAAAAAGACGAGTTAAAAAAATTATAGATTCAGAATCAATCTAGACCCATTTTTTTTTTTTACTTATGTGTAAAGTGGCTTCAGAAAAGTAGCCTATATTTTCTTTTGCAGCAGTCCCTTACATGGTATAGGTTGGAAAAACTGTTTCAAATGTAAATTTGATTTATCTCATATATTCGTATAGGAGTAGGTAATTAGGTACCAATTTTCATAATTATTTGATAAAATCAATTTTTCATTTAAAAATTCTGCATACCTGCTTGCATATTTCACGTATTTACTATATATATTTAAAAAGTTGTACATAAAACCGCAGATTTTTCGATTTTTCATAATATTTAATTTGATCTTTATTTGTAATATCATTTTGCAAAAAGTAAAACGAAAACTGATTATTTAAATGTAAAGATCAAAAATATCACCAACATATTAATAGTGAATGATCAGCAAGTAACAAAATGGCTACTAGCGATGTGTAGTTCACTGGCGAACCGTTCACTCTGAACGGTTCAATCAAATGACGGGCGTACTGTGACGATGTTTTGCAACGACCTATAGGTCACTATGACCTAATTTGTGAACTATGAACTACATGGTGCACGGTATACGTATTGATGTACTTGTACTATATATATATACTTGCAGTATAGTATACATTACATATACAGTACTAACATTTATTTAGTGATACAGTTATTTAGTGTTGGTGAACGGAACGAAATAGGAAACTCGATGCGATATTGCAACAGCAGCATTGCCGAGCTGAGTCACAATTTATATGTTAGTATCAGATTTCATTTGGAATAATATAATTAATATATTGGCAAGATTAAATATCTTCTTAAATATGTCATGCCATAGCAAATGTTTGCAATAATGCAAAAATAAAAATCTAAATCTTAAAGTTCTTCTATTTCATACTGAGTGCAATGCAATCACTTAATATCAAATCAAAGCTTTGAAGTTTGAACACAGAAGATTCGGAATAGAAAATATAAATTATAACGCCAAACAAAACGATTCTATCTAGTTTATTTTATTATAGTTTGTACATTTAATTTTCAAGTGTTAGTAAAGTAGTAAACATTTTCATCAGTAACTACCAATAAGTATTTTAGAACTTCATATAAATAATCGTGAGTACCTAGAGAAGATTATATTTCCTTATATATATATGTTTTGTATAAATTATAAACATTGTTGTTTTTTCTTCCCCATTCCTAATTCAAAATAAGTATTGTAATATTTCAATTTATTAATTTTTTACCGTTTAATATTTTTATATTGAGAAAAAAGAGATTATTTTCAGTATGTGCATTTATTTCATATAGGTCGTGAACTAGTTCATTTTAAAAGATGTAGTAGTTCACGACCTATAGTTCGTGAACGGTACATTGAAATGAACTACGAACTAGGTCCTCAAAGTGACCTACAGTTTGCCATCGCTAATGGTTACATGATGATAAAAATTCTTTTATGATGCATTAAAAAAATTGAATAATACAAATACTACAGTGGGATATATCCGTAAATTATTTAGTTTTCTTCAATTTATTTTAAAATCATTGCAAGGAATGTTTCCTTAAACTGTTTTTAAAGTTTGCCGACTCCTGTCGCTTGTCGAAATTTACGCCAGATTAAATTTCCTATTTCAGGGAAGGTACGTTGTGTCCACCAAGGTATATTGACGTTAGAAATGTAAGATGTAAGTCTTGTAATATATGTAAATGTAAGTCTTGTAATATATGTAAATATATATCAATTCGCCGATTAAAACTGGTCGGTCTTATATTTTCTAATTACATTCCATTAATTAAACATATTTTAGTTGAATTATCACTTAACCATTGATAGATTAGAGTTTTCCAAAATGAATTGGTGCATTCTGATGTATTTAAGAAACTAGATTTACTATAACTAATTTGCGTCAATTTGCGATTCACATTGCTAAATTTATGTGAATTTAAGTCATTATATAATCAGTAACATTAATAATCTGTACGTATAACTCCTGTAGGGTTTGCAAGACATCGTTGGCGTTACCACCGCAAGAATCCCGAAGCGTATTTGCTCCTTTACCTCAACTAGCTCGGATAAATATATTGCTTCATATTCAATGCAATGACGCAGTGTTTCACAAAATTTAACTGGTTCCGTTATTCTGAATATTGATGGGTGACATTTCCGTAAAAAATGAAATTTAAAGTGTCGTGTAAGCGTTAAAGAACCGACCAATTATTTGTGATTTTATATGCAATAAATTATATTTTCCACTATTTAAATTCTACATATTGAAAATGATTTAATTTATGATTAAAATGATATTAAAATTTTGAAAAGAATCTCAGAAAATCAAGAAAATAAGTTTTCAATTATAAGTTGCCATTAGAAAGTTGTTTTCTCCATACCATATCAGGTTGCTTTATTAAGTGTTGTTGTACAATGAAATGACTGATCATCGGCATTGATGAAATTGGTCTTCGGCAAGAAAGGGCCGTAACTATACTAAATTTATTTTCAGAATCAAACAATTCTTGTTCTGGATTTACAATAAACGGATGGCTAAATGGTTCAATGTGAGTATACGTTGCAAAGAGAATGGTGAAACTTTTTTAAAGCTGTATTATATAGGCGGTGGTTTAATAAGCCGCTGCCAATTTAACACCTCTTGTTTTTGTATGAATATATAAAATGTTATTTCGTTAAGCTTGTCATCGGAAAATTCAACGATGCCCTATATCTTGATGCATCGAAGATACTGGGCGAATATATTTTTGTTTAAAAAATAAGCAATCTGCAAAAAGTTAGTAATAATAATAATTTTATTTCCAAAACCCAGTTAATTTATCCGTCCATATCTAAACATATGGGCAAGACCGAATGGTTCGTCAATTTATTAAACACATTAAAGTTAACACATTAAATAAACATATATTGTACATTTTATTATTTGTATTATTGATAAAAACTCCTATAATGTAGCGATGGCAAACTGTAGGTCACTTTGATTACCTAGTTCGTGGTTCGTAGTTCATTTCAATGTACCGTTCACGAACTATAGGTCGTGAACTACTACATCTTTTAAAAATGATCTAGTTCACGACCTATATGAAATACATGCACATACTGAAAATAATCTCTTTTTTTCTCAATATAAATATATTAAATGGTAAAAAATAAATTGAAATATTACAATACTTATTTTGAATTAGGAATGAGGAAGGAAAGGCAACAATGTTTATAATTTATACAAAACGTATATATAAGGAAATATAATCTTCTCTAGGTACTCACGATTATTTATATGAAGTTCTAAAATACTTATTGGTAGTTACTGATGAAAATGTTTACTACTTTACTAACACTTGAAAATGAAATGTACAAACTATAATAAAATGAATTACATAGAATCGTTTTGTTTGGCGTTATAATTTATATTTTCTATTCCGAATCTTCTCTGTTCAAACTTCAATGCTTTGATTTGATATTAAGTGATTGCATTGCACTCAGTATGAAATAGAAGAACTATAAAATTTAGATGTTTATTTTTGCATTATTGCAAACATTTGCTATGGCATGACATATTTAAGAACATATTTAGTCTTATTTCGATTATACAGGTTAGTTTGTAAAATATATGAGAAGGGAGAAGTACCACAGGATTTTCAGCGTAGTAGAATAGTAACAATGCCGAAGAAAATAGGAGCTAAATTGTGTGAGAACTATAGGACCATTAGCCTACTATCACATGCATCGAAGATATTGTTAAAGATTATTTATAGGAGATTAGAAAATAAAGTAGAGGAAAGGCTAGGAGAAGATCAGTTTGGTTTTAGGAAAAACAGAGGGACGAGAGAGGCGATTCTAGCACTAAGAACGGTAGTAGAAAAAAGAAATAGGGTAGGAAAGGTAACTTGCATAGCTTTTGTAGATTTAGAAAAGGCATTTGATAATGTAGATTGGGACATAATGTTTAGAATTTTAAAAGAAACGGGTATAGATTATAAGGATAGGAGAATAATTTTTAATTTATATAAACACCAAACTGCCTTAGTTAGAATTGAGGGGGAAGAAGAGGTAGCAAAAATAGGGAAAGGAGTTCGGCAGGGATGTACACTCTCACCGTTATTATTTAATCTATATATAGAAGATGCAATAAACAAAGTAAAAGAAGAGTATAGTGTAGGTGTGAATGTACAGGGAGAGAAAATATATATGCTGAGATTCGCCGACGATATAGCTATATTAGAAGAAAGCGAAAAGAATTTAGAAAGGGTATTGAATGGTATGCAGGCAGTATTGACTAGGGATTTTAACATGAAAATAAATATAGGTAAAACTAAAGTGATGAGGTGTGACAAAAAGGAATGCAGTAGAAAAATGAAGATCTCAATAGGAGATAATAGAATCGAAGAAGTGTCAGATTTTTGTTATTTAGGCAGTAGAATCACAAAAGATAATCGAAGCAAAGTAGATATAAAGTGTAGGATAGCACAGGGTAGGAAGGCATTCGTAGAAAAAGAAAAGATTTTAAGATCAAATATTGACTTGGCTATTAGAAAAAGATTACTGAAGGTATATGTTTGGAGTGTAGCACTGTACGGGTGTGAGGCGTGGACTATAGGAAAGGAAGAGAAGCGTAGATTACAAGCATTAGAAATGTGGTGTTATAGGAGGATGATGAGGATTGGTTGGGAAGATAAAGTAACAAATGAAGCTGTACTAGAGTTAGTAGGGGAGAAGAGAAGTATTTGGAGAGTGTTACAGCGTAGGAGAGACAGATTAGTAGGGCATATTCTTAGGCATGGGGGGATTATGCAATTGATCATAGAAGGTAGAGTGGAGGGAAAGAGAGGGGTAGGTAGGCCTAGATTGGAGTATGTGATTCAGATAGTTGAAGACGTTGAGATGAATAGCTATAGGGAGATGAAGGGATTAGCTCAGGATAGATCGGCATGGCGTGCTGTTTCCAACCAATCTTTAGGATTGCGGACTGTTTAACTAATTAATTTAGTCTTGCGAATATATTAATTATATTATTCCAAATGAAATTTGATACCAACATATAAATTGTGACTCAGCTCGGCAATGCTGCTATTGCAATATTGCATCGAGTTTCCTAATTCGTTCCGTTCACCAACACACTTTATCACTAAATAAATGTTAGTACTGTATATGTAATGTATACTATACTGCATCGTTTACGAGTCATTGTGATTCATGAACGGTTTAGTACACGACGGATTCAGGACCTAGTACAACTACATCAATACGTACCATGTAGTTCATAGTTCACAAACTAGGTCATAATGACCTATAGGTCGTTGCAAAACATCGTCACAGTACACCCGGCATTTGATTGAACCGTTCAGAGTGAACGGTTCGCGAGTGAACTACACATCGCTACTATAATGGTAAAAATGTAAAAAATTACGGAAACATATAAAATACAAGGTACCATAAAAGCACAAGAAATATCTAGCAATTAATATTAATTAATATTATGCTAGAAATCAAGAAAATCTTTAATACATTAGATAAATTTAGAAATGTTTTCAATTTGGCTTTGCGTGTAGTTAGTTTACCATCAAAATTTAATCGTTCGACCTTGTTATAAATTAACACTTCCATGTAATATGGAATTCTTTGTCTATGTTTCGGAATAGCTAGTTCTTCAACATATCTTGTTTTCATTGCAGTATTATTGTGCCTATTTATAAAAAAAATATCTATATTATCACATACAAACGAGAACATATTATAAATATATAACGAGTAAACAGTCATAATATTACAGCGCATATAAAGAAGAGCACAATGGTCTTTATACCCAGCCTTACATATAATACGAATTATCCTTTTTTGTAGAACGAAACACCTAGTGGCATAGGATGATTTACCCTAGAAAATGATGCCGTAAGATAAATCGCTTTGAACATATGCTGAGTAGAAGAGTAATAGTGATTTAGAATTCACTAAGTTTCTTATGTTGAATAATGGAAAACAAGACTTCTTCATTTTTGCACGAACTTGGTCAATGTGTGAAAACCAGTTGAGACATTTCTCAATTTCTGAACTGTTGCGTAAAAATAATCAGGTTTCTTCCTATTATGTGCGTGTATTAGAATCAAAACACCATGTGGACAATGTCTGAAAAATAGTCCAAAACTTATTTTGAGCAAGGTAAATTTTCCAATAAACCTGAAATTTTACTTTTAAACAGGTAACATTCTAAAATAATCACAACAAGTTTTGCGAATTCTCTATTAACGGATATGGGTTCTACTAAAGATTTTGTCCTTTTTTTTTCTACTAAAGAGTCTTTTTTTAAAACTATTTCTGCTCGCTCAACGATAGGCAAAACTAGTTCCGATTATTTTGAAATATCCGTTTCTTGTTAAAGGTCAAATTTCGGATATGGAACAATTTCCGTACTCAAACAGGTGCATTATGGATCAAATATCTATTTTGTTTTGAATTTAATTATGGTCACTGATTGTAGTGTGCGAATTAATGTGAACAACAAATTTATTTTTATTTTTTGTACATTATTATTATTTCACAACATTATTATTTCACATTTGACGCGCGTATGATGCCATTCATCTTAATCTCAAATTAAGTTATTGAATTCGCAATTGTCAAAAGGTATATTTAGTGGTATATGTATAGCGAGGTAATTTAGTATTGTTTTGCATGATGGATATTACGCCGAGGAAGCGAGCGAAGATTGTGACATTAAGTGAGCATACTTCCATGATACAGAGAAAATTTGCAGAAAAGTGTGGTGTGAGTTTGGGGGCAGTAAATAAAATCCTAAAACAGAAAAGGGAAACTGGGTCAGTTGAAGTTCAGAGGAAAGGAAAATGTGTGAGAAAGAGGAAGCCAACTGAAAGAGTTGAAGCATTTTAAATCAGGAATAGCAAAATAAATCCTAGTAAAACAAGTTTCGACTTAGAACAAGACTTGGCCACTTCTGGAGTCAAAATCTATGATTCGACAGTACGGACAAGGCTCTTGGAATCGGGAAGAAAAGCACTTAGATCTCAGAAAAAAACAATCGCTCACTGCTCCAATGATGAAGAAAAGGCTTCTTTGGGCTATAAAATAGGCAAGTTGGACTGCAGATGATTTAAGGAAGGTGTTGTTCTCAGATGAGGCACACTTTTTAGTGCAGGGACAGCAGTCACGATATAACATCCCCTGAAGAAGATTCCCTGTTCTGGGGTTGTTTTTCTTACATGGGATCTGGAGCTGTTGTGCCAATTGAATGATGAATAGTGACAAATATAAACAGTTACTGGAACGTAAACTAGTCAGCAATTTGGAAAAAGTTGTTCCCAATGGTAAAGCCATTTTTCAGCAAGATTCAGCTCTGTGCCACAAATCAAAGAAGAAGATGAAATATTTTAGGGAAAGTAATATGACTTGCATTGACTGGCCTGGGAGTTCACCAGATTTAAATCCAATAGAAAATCTGTTGGCTATTTGCAAGGCTAGGCTTCGAAAGATGGACTGCACAACAAAAAATCTGATGATAGAAGCAGTCATTGGAGTATGGTTTCGGGACAAGCTGTTACTGGAAAATTGTAAGAGATTGGTCGATTGTATGGCCAGATCGAATTCAACAAGTAATTAAAGCTACAGGGAGACACACTTCCTACTAAAATAAGGCGTTATGTGTATGTAATTACTTATTTCTAAAATAATATAAGTAATAAATACTTTTTTTCAAACATTTTACTTCTGTCCACATTAATTCGCACACTACTGTACAATTATATTCAAATTGTGCTGATATCTTTTCTGTAAATAAACTACTCTGGTCAATAGATTTATATAACCCAATCAGCACAGGTCAGCAAGGATGTGGAATAGATACCTGGGCAGATCTAGATGGATTATTGTGTTGTGATGTCGGTGATGTGGTGCCGGGCTAGTGGACGCATTGAAATTAAGCCGTTGAGATGATGTCTTAATCATAATTTTCGTGAGATCCCGCGACTCGTCAATATGTTTTGAAGTATGTAATCATATATAATCATGTTATAAGCCGCGAGCATTGATGTATAATATAAGTACTCATCCTACGATAGATGCATAGATATAATGCACCAAGCAACTACTCTAACTATGGCACTAAATAGTTACTACTTTGCGCTATATGAAATGGGCGATATATATACTAACTTCAAACAGTGGTCTCAAATTTATTATTTTGAATAAACATTGTTTATGAATAGTAAGGCGTAGGTTCGGTTCAGCGATAAAAATATTTAGGAAAAAATCAATGCAATTATTAAATAATTGTGCATGTGTAGGTAATTGACAAAGCACCTACATTATTTTTCTACAAATCATCAAAATACTGCTTAAAATTAACACTACTGTTTTAAAAATGAGCACTAAGGTGTTAAATAATAGTATATAATATCACCCAAATACCATAACTTAAAGCATTAAGTAGCTAGATGTACATTTCGAAGGCTATGCCCCCATGTTCAATAGCACAAGATAAAAACTAAATAAAATATCTGTGTCACGAATCGTGATTGATATACTATTATATATACTATTATAGTATTCTATAGTATTTAGTATATAGTATTATATATATTATATATACTAGACTACTCTGTTCTCTGAACTGTGGCTGTAGCTGTGGTTCTATGGCTTTTCTATATATTCTTAGCTTTGAATCAGCGTGACGTCACGTTGCTATGACTCATCCCAAGCCGCTGGAATGTGTGTTACATTAGTCGATATATGCGACAAGCGAACCGAAGAAACAGAAGACATACTGCATACGGTCGCTATCACTCAAGCGCTTGCAATAAAGTGAGATGGGTGCATATGCATGTAACCCGTACTGGTTGCCTGGCTGCCGTTGGAATGTGTGTTACATAGTCGATATATGTATACCGACACGCAAACGATAGAAACAGATGCTATACTGCATACGGTCGCTCTCACTCTAGCGCTTCCAACAGATAGGATGAGATTTGACTCGTACTTGCTAGCTGCCATATCGTGTTAAATGTTATGTATGTTCGCGGCGCAAGCTTTATCTTTTAGGGAAAATAATGCCGAGATAAAATATCGCAATACAATTATATATCTACGGTGATGCGCTCAATATTCAGGAGGGGCGCGCGGCCTGTGTCCTGCATAAGGAACCGCCCTTGAGCCCTTCTTGTGCAACTGCACAAATATATTGAAAGATTTAATCGTTGAAAGTCCATAATATAAGGTAATCTATAGGGGGCAAGTTTGGTTAAATAGTACTTCCTTATAATGTTGTAAGGATACATGGATAAGGAACTACTATTTAACCATACATACCCCTTATATTGAAATATGTTGAAATGTGTATTTAATTTTATTATTGATACTATGTTGAATCTTGAATAAATTTCCACTATTATGATTTTTATTTCAATTTATTTAAATATTTATTTAATAGTATATCAATCACGATTCGTGACAGAGGTATTTTATTTAGTTTTTATCTTGTGCCACTGAAGATGGGGGCATAGCCTTCGAAATGCGCATCTAGTTATTAATGCTTTGCGTTACGGTATTTGGGTGATATTCTAAACAATTAAAATACGTTGTTTTGTAAAATTATTTGATTAATTTCTAAACGAATAACTGATTTAATTTCGAGTTTATATTTTATAGTTTATGTGTGCTAATATTCTATTTTATATTATGTATAAATTATTAACTTAATTATAGTGCAAAATGTTCGTCCAGTGGATAAATTTAGAAATGGAATATTGGGTCGTGGTCAAGGTATCACAAAAGAAAACGATTAATCTGGCAACGTTTCGTCTAATTTTTCGTAGACTTCCTCAAGCACTTGGCTGTGTTTTTAATATGTGCAGGGAAGCCGTTGGATTTGTATCGTAGTAGGATATGTCCACGACCCAATATTCCATTTCTAAATTTATCCAATGGACGAACATTTTCCACTCTAATCAATGATGGGGCTTTATCATGTTTTCCTAACCACCTGTGGGATCCATGCTTGGAAGACCACGAAATTGTTGTCTAATGAAAACAAAACACTTGCCGCATTACTAAATCGAAGAGCTTTTCTACTACGATACAGATCCAACGTCTTCCCTGCACATATTAAAAACACAGCTTGAGGAAGTCTACGAAAAATTACACGAAACGTTGCCACATTAATCGTTTTTTTTGTGATAACTTGTCCATGATCCAATATTAACTTAATGTTAATTAAAAGGATACCACAAACTAGTGGTTATACTGGCAATATTAACGAGGTACAGTTTTACTCTTAAACTACATAAGTTAGAGCTATGAAAGTTATGTGCCTAAATGCAAATATGTGCTTATTTTAGTGCTTAATTAAGCCGTAGTTTGATACCTGCATTAGCTCCATGTTTGGTGCATCGACATAGCCATATTCCCTTGATTTGTTTGTTCTAGTAAGATGTTTACGCTCATAGGACCATACTATTAAATATACCCAACAATAGATGGGGATGAGCATTGAATTTCGTACATTGTTACGTATATACGTAACTACACAGAACAATGCAACTGTCTTATCTGGCTCTTATATATCAATTTTCCTGTATACTGGACTAGGTTTCTCTGTTGGGACGCTAAAGAATCGCGGCCCGGAATAGCTTAAAACAACGATATATTCTTAGCTGTAGAGCAGCGTGACGTCACGCTTCCATAGCAACGCGGGCCGCTAGTTTGTATGCGGCCATATGAAACAGATGATATACTGCATATGGTAGCTCTCACTCTACCGCTTGCAACAGATAAGATTGGTGCATATGCATTTAACTCATCCTTGCTAGCTGCCACACCGTGTTGAGTACTATCGCGACGCAAGCTAGGAAAAATAATGCCGAGTTAAAATATCGCAATACAATTATATATCTACGGTGATGCGCTGAATGTTCAGGAGGGGCGCGCGGCCCTGCGGCCTCGAAGGAAACCGCCACTGAATTTAAGTGAACTAATTTAACTAATATTATTTAACACCATAGTGATAATTTTTAAAGTGTTAAATATAGTTTTATTTGTTTTAAGTTTAGTGTCTACAAAACACCGAACAAATCCACTTATTAATGTAAATCCTGATTGTAATAAAGAGCGGCGACAGATCAGATTTTACGTAGTTTTTGATGTCTGCATACATAAGAGTCTGTCGAAGGATTGTTACAAGAAAAGAAATCGATTTTCAGATATAACCTATGTCATAATAAGTTTATTAGAAACGAAAACATGCTTCATTAATTGAGATTTATCTAATGTGAGAATGTAGGGTACATATGAAATATGTTTTTTATTAATATTTTTGGTGGTCACTGGTTTTGTCCTGTATGGTCTGATACTTATCTAGATAACAATTTCATAACTATTATAAAATGATGAAATTAATGTACATTGGCAATTTGCGCGCACACGTTATTATCCATAATATTTCAAAAACAATTTCGTCTATGATCAAAGCCCAACGTAAACCATAGCCACACAAACGATTTTCGCTCTTTGTGTATATTTCACGGTACGTATTAAATTTTATTTGATTTAATAGCATGAGACAACATTCCGTACATGGATTTTAATGTCCAATGTGTTCAATAAGTTACAAATGCATGTTATTAAATAAAATGAACGTAGTTTTTCGTCAGCATGGAGATTGTGTGATATTCGTATTTTATATCGTTTATAAAAATGTAAAAAATGGAGCTACTATAAATAGGCGAAACACCAAAAATACTACCGTAAATATGATTTTCATTTTCATAGTGAGTGTAAGTATTATATTTTTAAAATACATGTCTCAGATATGAACGCAATACAATAATTTTTTTTATTTGTAATTGACAAAACTGATTGTATGATTGACAATTTTTTTTTTGATTTCTACAAAATTTCATTTCTATCAAGTTGTTATCTCATTTTTTCGGTATTGCGTTAGAATAATATAAATTATTTTGTAAAATAAATAAAACTTAAAGTTATACATATGAAAGGGATATATATATATATATAATAAAGATGGCGTATTGTTAGTTTTAGAAATAATATACAAATAACATTTGATATGAAAACATAGAACATAAGTAAATTTTGAAATAAAAACAATTGTTTTTTGTATTATAATAATTATAAAATTCAATTGTATCTTTATCTCTTGATTGACAAATTTTAAATTATATCGTGCAAAACTTTATAATGTAAAATTGATATGAAATTAAATGAATATAATTATGTAATGTAAATTTACACTAAATTTCATCAGAATTGTTTAATTAGGCTCTTTTTTTTTACCGAAGAAGCTGCCTCAGCGCTTTCCTATATTTGTCGCCTATTACCGGGCCATATCGTAATTATAGTTCTTTCTATGACTAATGTTAAGAGAAACCTTCACCTCGATCTTTCACAGTTTCATTTGCATCTTTCATAATATGGTGCATTCTTTTTAAGGGTGTGATTGAAGAATAAGAGCCGAAGATTATATTGTTATATTCTGCATTTATTTGCGAACAATTAAAAGTTTCATTTCGAACATTATATATATATTTTTAAATCTATTCTGAATTGATTTCTATGATATAGATAAATTGAAGTCTATGTTGATTAGATGTATAGTATCTTCTAAGTTTGTAAAAAAAAAATCGTTTATTAATGTTTTATAAGATGAGTGCTATAATGGGCAAATGCCTGTTGCATCATTAAGTGTTAATAAATAAATATTTATGTAACGCCCGGTATGAGAGACGAGCGCCAGATTAGTTTGAAGATGATGCTTTTGTGGAAATTATCCTCCTCTTCGCTTAGTATTAAGACATTATATGGAAAACCATAAAATACACAGATTGCGCGTAATGCGCTCATGTAGCAATGATGGCCTTTTTCTCACTCTCTTCGTCTTTCTAATTAGGACCGTTGCGGTTCGGCAACGTGCAAAGCAAAGCACCACATGGTTAGAATAGCGGTTCTCAACCGGTGGTACGTGTGTCCCTAGCGATGCGTGAAACATCTTCGAGGTCTACGCGAAAATGAATCCGCACTGACTGATAAAAGAACTAAATTAATGCGTATAGATAAAATATATCCTTAACACATATACATAGATTTTTTTTAGAAACTTTCGACAATATATTCTGTGACTTCCTCCTTAACTTATGGTATAAGGTTTCGCATTATTAATAGGAAGTATAAAAGTTAGATGCGATAAAATAAATTTTGATTAAAGGAGGATACTAAAATTATGTTACTAAATGAACCATATACACTTTATAGTGTTTGAAATGAAGACAGTTTACTTTCTGAAAATAGTAATTATATAGATTGATAATATAGAATATCACCCAAATACCGTAACAAGCATTAAGTAGCTAGATGTACATTTCAAGCGCTATGCCCCCATCTTCAGTAGCACAAGTAAAACTAAATAAAATACCTCTGTCACGAATCGTGATTGATATACTATCAATTATTTAGTTTTATTTAGTTTTAGCTTGTGCTACTGAAGATGGGCGCATAGCGCTTGAAATGTAAATCTAGCTACTTAATGCTTGTTACGGTATTTGAATGATATTCTATATTATAATTTAACACCGTAGTGATAATTTTTAAAATATAGATTGATATAAGAAATTAGCATCAGAACTATCTCGTTTGTATATAATCGTAAATCATATCAAAATTGTATAAATTTGTCACTACGGTGTTAAATAATTGTATAGAATATCACCCAAATACCGTAACTTAAAGCATTTAATAATCAGGTGCGCATTTCGAAGGCTATGTCATTATCTTCGGTAGCAAAAGGTGTGACTATAACATTATCATAAACTAAATAAAATTTGATAAACGAAATTATCTTGTGCTACTGATGATGGGGGCATAGCCTTCGAAATGCACATCTAGCTATTAAACAGTTTGTGTTACGGTCTTTGGGTGATATTCTTATACAATTATAATGCATAAGATTGTCTCTGACGCATGCGAAGAGGGGTAGAAAAGTAATAGCTGTAATGATGAATTAATTCTTTATTAATTCTGTTATCTGTTTACTAATTACATATTATTAGGCTTTTTTCGAAAATATTCTTGTGCGATGCTGTTATTTGACATGACATTAATTTTTTTTACAAACATCAAACTAGCGATGTGTAGTTCACTCGCGAACCGTTCACTCTGAACGGTTCAGTCAAATGACGGGCGTACTGTGACGATGTTTTGCAACGACCTATAGGTCACTATGACCTAGTTCGTGAACTATGATCTACATGGTGAACGGTGTACGTATTGATGTACTTGTACTAGGTCCTGAACCCGTCGTGTACTAAACCGTTCATGAATCACAACGGCTTGTAAACGATGTAGTATAGTATACATTACACATACAGTACCAATAGCAGTACTAACATTTATGTGATAAAGTGTGTTGGTGAACGGAACGAAATTATATTTCCTTATATATATGTTTTGTATAAATTATAAACATTGTTGTTTTTTCCTGCTCATTCTTAATTCAAAATAAGTATTGAAACATTTAAATTAATTTATTTTTTACCATTTAATATTTTTATATTGAGAAAAAAAGAGATTATTTTCAGTATGTGCATGTATTTCATATAGGTCGTGAACTAGTTCATTTTAAAAAGATGTTACTAGTTCACGACCTATAGTTCGTGAACGGTACATTGAAATGAACTATGAACTACGAACTAGGTCCTCAAAGTGACCTACAGTTTGCCATCGCTACATCAAATGATATTAAAATGTATTGAAACGACGCATTTTTTTTTAAAAGCATTTTTTCAAGAATATTTTTTTCTTTCTTTAGGAACAAGTTTTTATTTTTTATAGTTATGAACGACTCACTTATTTCTATTAGTATCTTTAAATCTCATATTTTTTGTTAATCCCTCTTAAACATGATTTCTGGATGCGCCAGTATAACTTATTTCATTCATTTAATCTATTAGCTCTTAGTCAAAAACAATTATTATAAGAATGATTGTAAATGAAATTATATATATAAGCATTTTTAAAATATGTATTTTAACATATTGAAGAAATTTCTAAAAGTACGTACTTATAGCAATTCTAAGAGTTACCCTAAAATTTTCATTCTTTGAAAAGGGGTACGAACATTTAAAAAGGTTGGGAACCCTTGGGATAAGACGCTGGTTGATTTACGTTGTAAGTGACTAAGTAGTTTGTAGTTCTTGCTTGCTACGGTTCTGGTTTGTGCGCCGCCCGATTGTTAAAACCTTATTAACAATATATTAGTTCACATCGGACACAGTGCCTACAGGGTACTCAAGAAGTTCTCTTAGAAGGAATGTTTCTAATAGGGTGCTTCTTGTTAATTGTTATATCTCTTAATATAAAAACCTATTATAAAGAATGTCACGGTTATATAATATTATATAGGTGGAATTAATGTAACACACTTCACTAATATAAATATACTCTCATGCAAATTTAACATGACAAGTCAGAGTGGAACTGTTTGACTGAAACTGCAGCGACATTGCAAACTACCCGATTTTTTAAAAGGCAGCAGGATATTGTATAGATAATTTTATAGAATTGTATAGCGATCCCGGTGAGTGACAGAAGTTTCTGTATTTGTTCTATTATTGTGCTATTGAGGATGGGGGCATAGCCTTTGAAATGCGTATCTAGCTAATATATGCTTTGTGTTACGGTTTTTGGTTGATGTGTTACACAATTTTCTACAACGAAACAGGATAAGTTAGATAATTTATAATTAGGATATATTCGCCTGTAGCCTTCATTATCTCCACAAGTATATTATTTGCGGAGCATTATGTCATTTCTCCAAAGCCTGACAGAATAGTAGTTAAGGCTAACGTCTCCTCATACGAAAAGGAGGGGTTCGGCAGCGTAATTCTGATTTACGCAATTTTGATTATTTTTGTACAATGTTTTTAGAAACTGTTCCTAAAGGATGTGGCCTTTGAAAGGTATATATATATATATATATAATTTAAATTTTCAACAACACGTTGAAAAAAAATCATAACTTTCATCAAAAAAACACGAGATTTCAGACGTTGTTTGATCGAGGAAGCTAGTGAAAAATATAGAAAAAAGTTTGACCGTTCCGTAGCTGGACATCTTCTCTACAATCAGTAAAAATGGTGTAATTTAATTAGCTTTCGTTTAATAGTTGAGCTAACGTTAGTAAACCCTTGCAACCAGCCTAGAATTCAGCATAAAAAGATGAAATTAATTGACTTGGGCCATTTTTTGTAGAGCGTTGTGTAAGAAATTTATAATAGTATTTATAATAGATACGTTCGTTTATCGCATTGTATCAAATTTCACACTCATTCGTCTGTCGGCCACAGACAAAAGGCAGATAAACGCATCTGAATGTAGGTCTGTAGTATCTATACGGGATTTGAGAAATTTGCCAACTATGGTAAAAACGCGTTATGTACAACAAGTACAATCGACCAGATAAACTATGGTCAATAATGAATTTCGAACCACTAGTGGCATCTGTTGGCTAAAGTTTGTCAAATTTTAGGAGACGCTGCTCTTAAGCGCGAAATGTTCTTTGGTTTATTTACAAGTTTACATCAAGCATCCTTCACCCTTATGTTTGAAGTGCTGTTAACTGATTATCACCATTAATATATTTAAGATTCGGACCCGTTCAAAACTATATATAATGTAACTATTTTAGAAAGCATTAAACATATAGCTATGGCCGTTATAATTAAATGGGTAAGTAAATAATTAAATTGTTGGAAGAGGTCTTGTATACAAGGAATTGTATACAATATAGAACGTTAAACTTCTGTATTATAAGGGCTGGTCTTTAACTGCGCACAAATTTTATTAACGGATTAAAAGATTCTCTATTTGCGCCAACAACAAAACTCCGACCGAAAATAGATATATCAACTGCCCACACACACACACCTGACCTGACCTGACCTGACTATTACTGTATACTGACTTATATATATTTTTCTACCGTGTTTTAATAAATGTATTGAAATATATGTGAAATTGGTGAACTACAATGCAAATCTATTTTTATTTTACTCACTATTAAGAATGACACAATGAAAAATACATTCTCTTTTTGTTCCACATTATTATTATTTTTTATTCGAATATTATTAATTCTTAATAATTTGTAGCCAGCCGTCCGTATACCTGCCTATACGTGTGCGCAAACGAATAGTAGGATTAAGGGTGCCGCGCTAGGTCGAAGTTTATGACATGGGATTAGTGGGCTAATAGAAAACTACCATTATAAGACTGAATTATTAATCAATTTGTATAATTCCGTAGTCACTAGTCTGTTAAATTTGTGGTCTTAAAATTCGTAACAATTTACGCACTAATTGAACAAATTGCAAATATCGAATTATTAATTAAAAATTAAATTTGCGAGTTGATAATGTACGGTTTATACATTCCACTTAATCGAAGAGCATATTTTGAATTGAAGACTATAATTAATTATCCCCCAACAGTGTTCTGGATAAAGCTAAGTTTCCAAAGCATTTAAATATTATCATTAAATTTGGAATTAAATAATATAAAATTGTTTGCGCCTATTTTTTACATTCACCATGAATATAATATAGAATATCACCCAAATACCGTAACAAGCATTAAGTAGCTAGATATACATTTCAAGCGCTATGCGCCCATGAATTTTTTCACCATGAATATGATAAATATTGCTTTCATCTGGGGTAGAATAGAATTTTATTTTCCATGAATTTCTTCTCGCATATATATATATAAATTTTTAAATATTTTTGGGCCTTTGTAATATTTTTTTGTCAAATTTTAGTCAATAATACGAAATGTGCTTAAAAATTCTTTTTAGATTACTTAGATGATCCAAATAAGCATTAAAAAATATATCAACACTTTATATCATAAAAGTTTTTATTCGGTTATTTTAGCAGTTTCTTCATTAACATAATGAAAGTAACGAATTTATTAAACTTAATAAGCAATATAAAAATATTGGTTTTATTTAGAAATGGGAAACAAATAATTTCAATTTTCTAGCGATACATTTATATAATAATTAAATAGAGATGGGATTAAATAATTACTTTGTAAATATAATTGTTGCCTAACTGTTTATAACAAAGTAATTATTTACTCCCATCCCTATTCAATAGTTAGTTAAAGAGTCCGCAATCCTAAAGATTGGTTGGAAACAGCACGCCATGCCGATCTATCCTGAGCTAATCCCTTCATCTCCCTATAGCTATTCATCTCAACGTCTTCAACTATCTGACTCACATACTCCAATCTAGGCCTACCTACCCCTCTCTTTCCATCCACTCTACCTTCTATGATCAATTGCATAATCCCCCCATGCCTAAGAATATGCCCTACTAATCTGTCTCTCCTACGCTGTAACACTCTCCAAATACTTCTCTTCTCCCCTACTAACTCTAGTACAGCTTCATTTGTTACTTTATCTTCCCAACCAATCCTCATCATCCTCCTATAACACCACATTTCAAGTGCTTCTAATCTACGCTTCTCTTCCTTTCCTATAGTCCACGCCTCACACCCGTACAGTGCTACACTCCAAACATATACCTTCAGTAATCTTTTTCTAATACCCAAGTCAATATTTGATCTTAAAATCTGTTCTTTTTCTACGAATGCCTTCCTACCCTGTGCTATCCTACACTTTATATCTACCTTGCTTCGATTATCTTTTGTGATTCTACTGCCTAAATAACAAAAATCTGACACTTCTTCGATTCTATTATCTCCTATTCTGATCCTCATTTTTCTACTGCATTCCTTTTTGTCACACCTCATCACTTTAGTTTTACCTATATTTATTTTCATGTTAAAATCCCTAGTCAATACTGCCTGCATACCATTCAATACCCTTTCTAAATTCTTTTCGCTTTCTTCCAATATAGCTATATCGTCGGCGAATCTCAGCATATATATTTTCTCTCCCTGTACATTCACACCTACACTATACTCTTCTTTTACTTTGTTTATTGCATCTTCTATATATAGATTAAATAATAACGGTGAAAGTGTACATCCCTGCCGAACTCCCTTCCCTATTTTTGCTACCTCTTCTTCCCCCTCAATTCTAACTAAGGCAGTTTGGTGTTTATATAAATTAAAAATTATTCTCCTATCCTTATAATCTATACCCGTTTCTTTTAAAATTCTAAACATTATGTCCCAATCTACATTGTCAAAAGCCTTTTCTAAGTCTACAAAAGCTATGCAAGTTACCTTTCCTACCCTCTTTCTTTTTTCTACTACCGTTCTTAGTGCTAGAATCGCCTCTCTCGTCCCTCTGTTTTTCCTAAAACCAAACTGATCTTCTCCTAGCCTTTCCTCTACTTTATTTTCTAATCTCCTATAAATAATCTTTAATAATATCTTCGATGCATGTGATAGTAGGCTAATGGTCCTATAGTTCTCACACAAATTAGCTCCTATTTTCTTCGGCATTGTTACTATTCTACTACGCTGAAAATCCTGTGGTACTTCTCCCTTCTCATATATTTTACAAACTAACCTGTATAATCGCTCCTGCATTTTTTCCCCTGCGTGTTTTATTAATTCGGCTGGTATCATATCAATCCCCGCTGCTTTGTTATTCCGTAAATCATTTAATGCTCTATGAAACTCTGACCTAAGTATGCTAGGACCTAAGTCATCCTCATCTATCTGTTCCACATTTTCTAGCTCCTCCATGTCCTGCCTACCTTTATATAAATCTTCAAGATACTCCTTCCATCTTCTAGCTTTTTCCTTATTTTCTGTGAGTTCCTTACCCTGCTTATCACATATAATGTTACCCTTTGGTTTTACTTTAGAAAAATGTGACTTAATTTTCCTGTAGCCCAAATCTACTTTACCTCTTCTCATATCCTCCTCAATATCCTCACAATTTCCTTTTATCCACTCTTCTTTCGCTAGCTTGCATTTCCTATTAATTAAGTTCCTTAGTTCCTTATATTTTTTCTGTCCTGCTTCTGTGTTTCCAATTTTAATTTTCCTTCTTGCTTCTATCATTTCAACTATTTCTTCCGTGATCCATTCCCTCCTACCTGCCCTTTTCTTTGTGCCTAATACTTCATTCAATATATAATAATTATTATTATCAAAGCGTTCTGTTTTTAAATAAAAAATATTGTATTACATTATGTGTTAAAGTAAGTACAAAATGAGTTGAGAGTGTTTCTCATCATTTGATTATATGTTGCGGTACGCCATAGTATAAAATAAGAAAACATAAGAGGGTTTCTACCCTGTATAGACTAGAAAACAATCCGTCATATATATATACACGTATATGCACATGCATGTAGTGTAATAAATGTTTAGTCTAATTTAATTTTAATAACACGAACGGTGTGTAAAAAATACATTAAAGAAGTCCGGTTAAGAGAAAATTATTCAGAAACAAAATTGATTGCTTGGAGCCATGTCTAGTTGTTGCCTTGTATCTTCATGTATCTTCGTATGTTGCTGAGCTGCAGTCGACACTATTACCATGGTGCCTGTCCATCACTAATACGTATGCCAACGTCTCATGAGATTCTGTACAGTCCATAAGAAAAAGATAATTTACATATATTGGACCCCTTTTATTATTAGATGTAAATTTAAATAAATTATTATAAATACGTATACTTGATGTCTGCATCTAAATGCAGTTTAGTTATATGTTGAAGATGTATTCCATTTTAAATAATTGATTGATTTAGAAGTTACTCTGCGATATTCCATAATATAGGAAATAAAAGAATATTACTTAGTTTCGTTATTACACCTAGATATTATTATCTATTTTAAAAATTATCACTACGGTGTTAAGTTATAATATAGAATATCACCCAAATACCGTAACAAGCATTAAGTAGCTAGATGTACATTTCAAGCGCTATGCGCTCATCTTGTGCTACTGAAGATGGGGGCATAGCGCTTGAAATGTACATCTAACTACTTAATGCTTGTTACGGTATTTGGGTGATATTCTATATTATTATTATCTATATTTAAGCACTAACGCCTGTTTTCATAATAACTCATTTACAGGCACTTTACGTAAAGTTGCTTTAAGATTTTAAAGATATTTTATAGTGAATGCATTTTATAATAATAGTTCTTAGTTACTTTACGAAAAGGCTGCTCTAAGGACACTATTCTTGCGATTGGCTAATCTGTACCCAAAGTGATGAAGTATTTTAAGCAAAAATTGGAAAATTTAAAAAACGAAGATCGTCGGAAGCAGGACGATTTTAATGTGCATTGATGGACGATTGGTTAAACATTCCAGCCCCGGGGGCTTCTCCCTATACACAAATTAGAAATAATATTGCGAGACCACTCGAAAGAGAAATTTATGAAGAGATGAGAAGCTATGCGATGCGATGGAAGTTAATTATATTCCTAACAGGTCCTTCTTATAACATTATAAAAAAATAAAACGAATTCTATAATTAAATACAAACATGTTATATAGTTAATTTTTCTAGTAGAAATTGGTGTCATGATTTTAAATTTGAAAGTAGCTGTAGTTTAGAAGTTATCGTAAATAAATTAAAATTGCAAAATGAAAATTTTCACATTTACGAAAGTGAGTTTATAATATTTTCTCGTAGTATTTAGATTCTGCAAGAGATTTTGGATGAGAAATACATACTTCATAATATAAAAGATTTTAAAGTATGGAAAATTGCTGTTAGAAATAAGTTCTAATGGTTTTCATGGTTCTAATGGTTTGCAATTTTAATTTTCCGTATTAATTAAAAACTGAACATTTTTTTCATGTGAGTTTATTGGTTTCGTAGAAATCTTTAAAAAAGTTCAAGTAGAAACACTCTTACATTATTCTTTCTACTTGCTTTCTTACAATTATTCCCCCATGAAATTAAATCTTTATTAATAAACCTACTTCATTCAGATTCTCATCTCTTCATACAGTCACCAATTAAAATCTACCAACTAAAAAAGTTAAAATTTGCAAGCGGCAAAACTGCTACGTTACACCCTATAAAAAATATCCATACAGATTGGTGAATCTTGACCCAAAGTGATAACTTCATTGTGATGAATTATTTTAAGCTAAAATTGGAATTTTTAAAAAGATCGTCGGAAGCAAGAGATAGACGAGAAAGAAATGTTATTATTAGAAATAAAGTTAAAAAAAGAAAAGCAATTCTTTCTGAAGAATAATGAAAATACATGATTCTAACAATGCTGGTTTATGTATTTATTTTATTTAAAATTAGGATTAGAATATAAGACAATTATTATACAGCGATTAAAATAACTGTTATAAAATAAATTATAAATTAAAATTCTCGTTAGTAAAAATGCTCCTAAATTGTTGCCCATCAACTTCAACTTCGACAGCACTGTTATTTTCATTTTCATTATCTTCTTGTGGTATTTCTACTTCATCTAGTTCTTCTTTGTTCATTTTTATGGCCATATTGTGGAGAACTGCGGTTGTCATTATTATTGCCATCAGTGGCGGCTCGTGACATTTCAATCTGGGGGGGCGCATTTCTTAAAAAATAACATAATAGTGAGAAATCTTACCTAAAATGGATGCAAAATGATTAAATTCAATCATTTCGTGAAAGTGAATTCCACTCTTCTATCTTTCATTGATATAAACTTTTCCAAAACTTTTTCGTTAAAATTGTAAATATCTCGCACCACATTTTTATTAATACACATCATCGCCAACGCGTTTAAACGATCATTACCCATAGTATTTCGCAAAAAATCTTGATTCTTTTAAGTATTGAAAAACAACGCTCTGATTCAGCAGTGGTCATCGGGGTTGTTAAAATAATTTAAAATATTTTTATAGTTTCCGGGAAAGTTTCACACAGATTATTTTGTAGCAATAATGAAAGAAAATTTGTGGCTCCAATTATTTGATAAAAATCCAGACGCGAGTAAATGACTTCTAATTCTGTTTTTAATCTGGTTTTATTATGAGTCCTAATATGAATTATAGTCCTAATTAAGCTCCAAAAATTCTCACAAACAGTTCCATCAAAAACATATCTAAATATCAATACCATTTGGCACCAATTCGTAACATGCGTAGTTTCATCGTAACATTCGTAACATCTATAGTCTACTATACTATCGTTAATATGTAGTACAAATTCCAGCGCCACCCAGCCACACAGTACAGGTTAAATGCATATGCACTCATCTCAATCTATTGCAAGCAATCGGTGAGAGCGACCGTATGCAGTATGTCTTCTCTATTTCTTCGGTCTGCTTGTACTGTATAACGACTAGTGTACAACATTCCAGCGGCTTTGGATGAGTCATAGCAACGTGACGTTACACCGCTTGTACAGCGAGAATATATATCGTTGTTTATGCTATTCTGGGCTACGATTCTTTAGCGTCCTAACAGAGAAGCCTAGTATACAGTAAAATTGATACAGATATAGTTGCATTGTTCTGTGAGTTCCGCATATACGATTTTGCCACGTGTTTCTCCAAGAATATATTTAATAGAAATAATTTAATAAAAATGAATAGTATTAATTCTTTATTGAAAATAAAGTTTTGTAGACTTTCTCTTGATGACAAAGTAAAAATTAAAGAATTAGGTGATTTAAATTGCCTGATTTAAATTTATCACAAACTTAATATAATAAAACACTATCTATCTATCTATCCATCTATCTATCTATATTTAGTACGCTCCAAATACTTCCATATATTGTAACCTCACATACTTCGAATGTGTATTATATGATGCTATTTATATATTTTTATTATCATAATTTGCCTGCCGTATTAATTCTGTAACAAACTTTGGCAATGAGCTATACTCCAAACTAGCCGTGTCAATAAAAATATTTTTTACTGATATTATAACCAAATGTAATGAGCTTTAGCTGATAGAAGAAAATCAATATTCCATCACTGTTTCTCAATTGGCTGGTCTACACTGTATACATGCATAGTATACAGGCACACTCATATGGTATAGCACTAAGTCATTCGGTGGTGCGACTTTCAAATGAATGTAGGAGACGGGGGAGCATGACGTGGCGGAGGATCCTATCGAGGACCGTGAGGATCGTGAGGATCGTGGCTGCAACCGCCTCAAGATGTTACGTTGATCCTATCACCGCATATGTAACGTACATTTATTTATACCGGATGCAACATATTAGCACACATTACTTGCGGTTAGTGCAAAGAGCTTGCCGATATTGCCGGCAATAAGCAATTAAACTATAATAGAGTCTTAAGATGTTCTTGGCGTTATGATAGGTATGTGTGTATATATATATATATCTACTATTAAAAAAAGTATCACTACGGTGTTAAATAATAGTATAGAATATCACCCAAATACCGTAACTCAAGGCATTAAGTAGCTAGATGCGCATTTCGAAGGCTATGCCGCCATCTTCAGTAGCACAAGAAAAACACTAAATAAAATAACATATAATCCTCTAATAGTCTTGCTATTTTTCTAGAAAATCCCAAAGGTTTTATTGATTTCAATAAAAAATCTGGTATTTATAAAATATCTTGTTCTCGTTGTCTTAAAATATATATAGGACAAACACGTAGACCAATTGAAACTAGATTTACTAAGGAGCATTTAGCTCATTTCAGATTAAATAGAAAAGATAAAAGTGCTGTAGCTGAGCATATTTTTGACTAACTCAGGTCATCCTATGCGAATTAGATCTCTTATATTACTTAAAAAATAATTTTGAATTATTCGGAGTTAAATGCTTATGAAAGTATATATATGCATAAATCTAAGTCAAATTTAATGAATTTAGATTCAGGTCCATTTTCATCTTATCTATTTAATTTATTTCATAAGAACTATTTTTAAATATATTTTTATTTTTGATTATTTTAGGTTTGACAAACCAATGTTTATTGTTGTTACTTGTTAGTTTCGTTAATTATTAATTTATATTATTTAAAAGATTTCTAGCTCATATTATATGCCATTTTTGAAGTACTTCTGTCTTGTTAACTTATTTATTTCAATAGTATATCAACCACGATTCGTGACAGAGGTATTTTATTTAGTTTCTATCTTGTACTACTGAAGATGGGGGCATAGCGCTTGAAATGTACATCTAGCTACTTAATTCTTGTTACGGTATTTGGGTGATATTCTATATTAAATAATAACAGTGTTAGAATGCACGAATAATACAATATTGTATTTTATAATTTGTTTTTGCAATATATGAAAATCGACTTGATTAAAACTAAAACTAACTGCTTCAAATTACCATTCTTTAATTTATTATTAAAGATTATTGCATAATATAAAATATGAGTGAACAAATTTTATAAAGAAGTGAACATGAAAATATAATGAATTTATTATGTTTACAATAAAAAAATCTAAATTAAAAATAATTATACACAGCAACTTTTCATTTTATTTTTCTATATAAATGAGATGAAAATCTCTTTTGTGTTGTAACTAAACATTATTGCAAATTAGATAAAACATAATTGAGAGGAAAAGAAATGTATGAAAGAAATACCACTTAATGGCAATATTTTAAATAATATACAATTTATTAAACATATCAATGTTGTTAGGAATGGAAATAATAAGATAAAAGAAATGATCCGGAACGAACATTTTAAATTAAATAATTCTTGTATATCACAAAGAAAATAAAGTTTGATATACAAAAATTATAGCGTATTTATCATTCATAAACATTAAAATATAATTTGTAAGGTAGTTTAAACTTTAGATATTATTTGAAGAAATTGAGAATATTTTGATAAATTTAGATTATTTATGAAGTTCTCGAATGTTGACATTCCCCCGTCATGCTTATAACTTTCAGTATAAAGCATTTTATAAAAAATAACTTTATATATTCGAGCAACTTCATGAAAGTACTTATAAGAAACACTCTGTACATGGAAATAAAATCTAGAACATTTCATGGAGGCGGCAACAGTACGGTAGCTATCATTTTGCAAACAATATAGCGTATGTCAGTTTTACTGTCCTGAAATTATAAGTTATAGCTTTTATAAGGGAATTTTAGGGGCTTATTTTATCGCCATTTCTCTCGGCCTTACATTATATATCTATATACTCTCTGTATCTACTTCAGTGTCTATATTCTATAGGCTTTCTCCACCCCGTCAAGGAGGTTGCTGTTGCCTCCGCAATTTAATGGCGGTCGCTCAGCGAAGCCGAAGATGAAACAATGACATTTGCACTCTCAGTGCGATAGCTTTCAATCCCTCTATCGTTATGTACTATATCAAATATATGAAATGACATAAAATACACACAAATCTACCCTTAATACCGCAATCAAAACAATAATACCTTTATACAAGAATGACACGCACTAAACAGCTACATGCGATGAATATAAAATGTAAAGACCATAAAAAAGTCTAATATAACAAATAATCTATGAAATCATATTGTGTCTATAGAAGATATAAGCACACATATCAGTGGCTGTTCCTTATGCAGGCCGCAGGATCACGCGCCCCTCCTGAACATTGAGCGCATCACCGTAGATATATAATTGTATTGCGATATTTTATCTCGGCATTATTTTTCCTAAAAGATAAAGCTTGCGCCGCGAACATACCTAACACCATATGCATATATAGTATCAGTCAGATGCATATGCACTCATCCTATCTGTTGGAAGCGCTAGAGTTAGAGCGACCGTATGCAGTATAGCTATATAGCTATACTGCATATACTTGGCAATATATAGCTATATCGTTAATATGTAGTACACATTCCAGCGCCACCCAGCCACACAGTACAGGTTAAATGCATATGCACTCATCTCAATCTATTGCAAGCAATCGGTGAGAGCGACCGTATGCAGTATATCTTCTCTATTTCTTCGGTCCGCTTGTACTATATTACGACTAGTGTGCAAGATTGATAATGTAGATTGGGACATAATGTTTAGAATTTTAAAAGAAACGGGTATAGATTATAAGGATAGGAGAATAATTTTTAATTTATATAAACACCAAACTGCCTTAATTAGAATTGAGGGGGAAGAAGAGGTAGCAAAAATAGGGAAGGGAGTTCGGCAGGGATGTACACTCTCACCGTTATTATTTAATCTATATATAGAAGATGCAATAAACAAAGTAAAAGAAGAGTATAGTGTAGGTGTGAATGTACAGGGAGAGAAAATATATATGTTGAGATTCGCCGACGATATAGCTATATTGGAAGAAAGCGAAAAGAATTTAGAAAGGGTATTGAATGGTATGCAGGCAGTATTGACTAGGGATTTTAACATGAAAATAAATATAGGTAAAAGTAAAGTGATGAGGTGTGACAAAAAGGAATGCAGTAGAAAAATGAGGATCACAATAGGAGATAATAGAATCGAAGAAGTGTCAGATTTTTGTTATTTAGGCAGTACAATCACAAAAGATAATCGAAGCAAGGTAGATATAAAGTGTAGGATAGCACAGGGTAGGAAGGCATTCGTAGAAAAGGAACAGATTTTAAGATCAAATATTGACTTGGGTATTAGAAAAAGATTACTGAAGGTATATGTTTGGAGTGTAGCACTGTACGGGTGTGAGGCGTGGACTATAGGAAAGGAAGAGAAGCGTAGATTACAAGCATTCGAAATGTGGTGTTATAGGAGGATGATGAGGATTGGTTGGGAAGATAAAGTAACAAATGAAGCTGTACTAGAGTTAGTAGGGGAGAAGAGAAGTATTTGGAGAGTGTTACAGCGTAGGAGAGATAGATTAGTAGGGCATATCCTTAGGCATGGGGGGATTATGCAATTGATCATAGAAGGTAGAGTGGAGGGAAAGAGAGGGGTAGGTAGGCCTAAATTGGAGTATGTGAGTCAGATAGTTGAAGACGTTGAGATGAAATAGCTATAGGTAGATGAAGGGATTAGCTCAGGATAGATCGGCATGGCGTGCTGTTTCCAACCAATCTTTAGGATTGCGGACTCTTTAACTAATGTGCAAGATTCCAGCGGCTTTGGATGAGTCATAGCAACGTGACGTCACGCTGCTAGTACAGCGAGAATATATATCGTTATTAATGCTATACTGGGCTACGATTCTTTAGCGTTCTAACAGAGAAGCCTAGTATACAGTAAAATTGATATAGATATAGTTGCATTGTTCTGTGAGTCACGTATGTATGATTTTGACACGTGTTTCGCCAAGAATATATTTAATAGAAATAATTTAATAAAAATGAATAGTGTTAGTTCTTCATTGAAAATAGAATTTTGTAGACTTTCTCTTGTGGACAAAGTAAAAATTAAAGAATTAGGTAGGCCATTGCCTGATTTAAATTTATCGCAAACTTATGCAAGGAGTGCACAAAACCGAACATTAACGCGGCGTTTTACAAGAGACATTTACAAAAAAAATTATAATACGGATGAAGGACAGATTCTCGTATCGTGGCCATTTACAAGCCGTTGAGTTATTTAACACGAAATCGATGCCAACATTTTCTAAACAATTTCCAGTGGACCTTTTGGAAACCGTGTGTCATGCATATCCATTTTTGAATAAAACCAGATTAAAAACAGAAGTAGAAGTCATTTACTCACGTTCGGATTTTTATTAAATAATTGGAGCCACAAATTTTCTTTCATTATCGCTACAAAATAATCTCAGTGAAACTTTCCCGGAAACTATAAAAATACTTAAAATTATTTTAACAACCCCGATGACCACCACTGAATCAGAGCGTTGTTTTTCAACACTTAAAAGAATCAAGACTTTTTTGCGAAATGCTATGGGTAATGATCGTTTAAACGCGTTGACGATGATTTGTATTAATAAAAATGTGGTGCGAGATATTTACAATTTTAACGAAAAAGCTTTGGAAAAGTTTATATCAATGAAAGATAGAACAGTGGAATTCACTTTCAAGAAATGATTGAATTTAATCATTTTGCAGCCATTTTACGTAAGATTTCTCACTATTACATTACTTTTTAAGAAATGCGCCCCTTCCAGATTGAAATGGCACGAGCCGCCACTGACAC
Organism: Leptodirus hochenwartii; assembly: GCA_947310635.1. Classification (NCBI taxonomy): domain Eukaryota; kingdom Metazoa; phylum Arthropoda; class Insecta; order Coleoptera; family Leiodidae; genus Leptodirus; species Leptodirus hochenwartii. The sequence continues at coordinate 12,811,667 of OX371180.1, read as the reverse complement.
ATATGTCATATGTGCACTACCTTCTAAATATAATTGTTATATACAGTAAACCCTCGTAAACGCGGTACTTATACAACGCGGTCTACAAATTGTTGAAACCCTAGCTCTAACCTTTTTGAGACAGAGAGCCATTTTGACAAAAAAGCGTGGAAAATTTAAAATTTAGAGAGTCGCAACTTGAAATCAATTTCATCCATTATTTATAAATTTAATAACATTAATTATGTATATAAAAGATTAGAACAACTCTTAAGCTTGCATATAATATTTTGGTGGGTGAAACAAATAAAATAAAAAAATTCTGAAAATTTTAGTTTTAAATAGAACTTTTTTTCTTCTAAATTTCTAATAAATACAATAAATATGAATTATAAAATTTATCTGTGAAAAAAATCACTTATATACATATGAAGATACAATGTTAATATTCAAATTTACTAATATGACGTTTGAACTATAATGTTCTCAGCCAATTTGTTTAAATTTGGAGTATATTTCGTGCATTTTAACAATAATAAAGACTTCAAGCTTGAATCAGTCCTGTGTTTACTTTTAACATAATTCATCGAAGAAAACAATTGTTCACAATTATATGTTGAACCAAAAAGGGTCAAGATCCCAAAAGCTAGTTTCCTAGCATTCGAATAATTAATTGGAAAAGAATTCCAACAATTAAAAATGATGTCCTGTGGTGTTTGTTCCATAGTTGACCGATTTTTTTAAAATATTTTTTCTTTAATTTCAAAGTAACATATAATACTTCTAATAGTCTTGCTAATTTTCTATGAAATCCCAAAGATTTGATTGATTTAAATCAAAAATCGGGTATTTATGAGATATCTTGTTCTAGTTGTCCTAAAGTATATATAGGACAAACACGTAGACCAATTGAAACAAGATTTAAGGAACATTTAGTTCATTTCAGATTAAATAGAAAAGATAAAAGTGCTGTAGCCGAGCATATTTTTGACTGACTCAGGTCATCCCATTCAAATTAGTTCACTTAAATGACTTAAAAGTGTTTTGAATTATTCCGAGTTAAATGAATAATTGAATGAACTTAGATTCAGGCCCAATTTTATCTTGTCTATTTAATTTATTTAATAAGAACTATTTTTATTTTGTTTATTTTTTGTTATTTTAGATTTCACAAACTAATATTTTCGTTAATTGTTTATTTGTATTGTTTTAAAAGATTTATAGGTCATATTATATGCCAATTTTGAAGTACTTCTGTCATGTTGACTTATTTATATAATAGTATATCAATCACGATTCGTGACAGAGGTAGTTTATTTAGTTTTACTTGTGCTACTGAAGATGGGGGCATAGCGCTTGAAATGTACATCTAGCTACTTAATGCTTGTTACGGTATTTGGGTGATATTCTATATTAATATAATTTGTATATTTCCAAATTATGTATTTAGAATTCATAAAATCTGTACTTGTATTTGAAATTAATGTCTACTTTTTGTAATACGTGGGTGCTATAAGGGGCTTATCTTGTAGCACCCCAAATAATATATAAATAAAGAAATAAATATATAAATGGCAATCTTGGGTAATGATGTATGTCCACATAAGATGTTTTATATAAAAATAAAACGTGTACTGGTAGATGTAAGATACTAAACGTATAACTACGTGTAAGTTACTAAACATCAACATGGAGGTAAATTCGTTGAGGATTTTCGTTAAAAATATTTTAATAAATGTCAATTTTAACCAACAGCCCGTGGAATGTGTTGGAAAATACAACGAAATATATTAAATAGTTTTCATTTAAATCTTTGAAACGCGAGATTTACATTCAAATAAATCATCATAACGGCCAAGAAATGTTGATCGATAAAATTATCGATAAAAGTATTTGTTAGTTAATCAGTTTTAATTTTAAATCAATGTTGATAATCGTAATATTTCTAATACGTAATATTTTGTTTTTGTGTTTATTTATTTCGTGCAATTTGTAAAATATATTAGACCGCAATTTAAAGTTTAAGAAACATTTCGACAATCTGATTTGAGTAATATATTACTTATTTTATTGCTTATTGATTTTCTATCTCAATGTGATTTTATTTTAAAATTTATATACATTTTGTTGTTTCTCTTCTACATTGAAGATTACATCAACTGTAAAAAATACAACCGCATTGAATAACTATAAAATTTTGTTACATAAAAGAATCTTCCTCTATTTCTAACAATGTGTTTATTGCGTTATTTCGTTATTAAATAGGGATCAATTTGTTCCTTTTCCACTTCAGGCGTATCTGATTCATTATCCAATTTGATATATCAATTTTGGTTTCGATACACCTTACTTCATCATACACTTAAGTGTATAAGGCATGTCTTATCATCTTACAAAAATTGTTATATACTTAGGTAAATTTGAGAAAAACTTTTTTTCACCAAAACTTAAATTTGATGGAAAAAAACTCGTTCCGGATTACATCGTTTCTATTAATAATTTCTTTTTGCGATTATGTTTATATAATACAATATTGACCACGAAAATATGAACAACAAAGTCAATATTTTACTATAATAAAATCGAACTTTATTTGTTGATTTGTTGTATTGGTATTTACTATAGCATAGAACATAAAATGTCAGATTTTGAAATGTTATTAGCATTTATTTTAAAAAATATAGAGAAACCAGGTAAATATAAAATATAAAAGTAACTTTTTCAATTACATGGACATAATGAATAATAAACAAAATAAAATACTGAAATATAAGGAACGAGAGAAGAATACTCTGTATGCTGTAGGCTTGTGAATATCTTCTTCCATTAAAAAGTTGATTAGATCTTAAATAAGTTAGTATATTTGTTTTTCTCTGATACTATAATAAATAATTACAAAGTTAGAATTAAATTAAATATGCTCAAATTTGTAATCATTGAAAATTAATATTTTTTAAATTATATTTTTAATTAATTTTTACATGTACTTTACATGTACATGTACTAATTTTTGATGAAATTAGTAATTGCAAAATTGATAAATGATTTCATTAATATTTTTTTTACAAATATTTGGTACCCTGTATAAAATATACACATAGAGGTATTTTGGTGATATTTTGGTTCATTACTATAAGTTGGCAGGTGTCCCTAACTAATTTCATTTACGTATAAAACTAATTTACAAAATATTGTTGAAATTTTGTTGGATGTATAGCAGTAAGCTCTACAGTAGCGATGTGTAGTTCACTCGCGAACCGTTCACTCTGAACGGTTCAATCAAATGACGGTCGTACTGTGACGATGTTTTGCAATGACCTATAGGTCACTATGAACTAGTTCGTGAACTATGAACTACATGGTGAACGGTATATGAATTGATGTACTTGTACTAGGTCCTGAACCCGTCATGTACTAAACCGTTCATGAATCACAACGACTCGTAAACGATGCAGTATAGTATACATTACATATACAGTACCAATAGCAGTACTAACATTTATGTGATAAAGTGTGTTTGTGAACGGAACGAAATTATATTTCCTTATATATATGTTTTGTATAAATTATAAACATTGTTGTCTTTTCTTCCTCATTCCTAATTCAAAATAAGTATTGTAAATTTCAATTTATTTAGTTTTTACCATTTAATATTTTTATATTGAGAAAAAAAGAGATTATTTTCGGTGTGTGCATGTATTTCATATAGGTCGTGAACTAGTTCATTTTTAACAGATGTTACTAGTTCACGACCTATAGTTCGTGAAGGGTACATTGAAATGAACTACGAACTACGAACTAGGTCCTCAAAGTGATCTACAGTTTGCCATCGCTACTCTACTCTACAGTGTGAATAGATATTATAAAGGATGTAAAAATTATGTTCTGTTTATAATTGATAATAATTGCTGCGATTTACAAGAAAGTTCTATTTTATCAACGAATCGTAATTGAATTTTTTCTTTTGTCGAATCTATTTATTCATTATAATATATAATTTAAAACAAATTTGTATTAATGAAATTTTCAATTTAGACATATTTAATTTTGAACCTTATTTTAAATTATTTAAAAAAAAATTTATTAGTTGTTGTAAAATAAGTTGTACGCTGTGATTTGAGATTGTAAAGCCCGATTCAAAATTTTATTAACGAAAAATTCTCTCATTTAATTCAGGTTGTAACGAGGAAAGGGAAGGGTCGTTTATATTTTCTTATATATCGTACTGTCAATGAAAAATGAACACAACTCAAAATAGGTATGTGTAGAGGAAAATCAATCAATTGAAGTTTTCATTATCGAAAAAAAAAAATTATTTATAATTTTTTTAAATTTATTATTAGTTAAAGAGTCCGCAATCCTAAAGATTGGTTGGAAACAGCACGCCATGCCGATCTATCCTGAGCTAATCCCTTCATCTCCCTATAGCTATTCATCTCAACGTCTTCAACTATCTGACTCACATACTCCAATCTAGACCTACCTACCCCTCTCTTTCCCTCCACTCTACCTTCTATGATCAATTGCATAATCCCCCCATGCCTAAGAATATGCCCTACTAATCTGTCTCTCCTACGCTGTAACACTCTCCAGGTACTTCTCTTCTCCCCTACTAACTCTAGTACAGCTTCATTTGTTACTTTATCTTCCCAACCAATCCTCATCATCCTCCTATAACACCACATTTCAAGTGCTTCTAATCTACGCTTCTCTTCCTTTCCTATAGTCCACGCCTCACACCCGTACAGTGCTACACTCCAAACATATACCTTCAGTAATCTTTTTCTAATACCCAAGTCAATATTTGATCTTAAAATCTGTTCTTTTTCTACGAATGCCTTCCTACCCTGTGCTATCCTACACTTTATATCTACCTTGCTTCGATTATCTTTTGTGATTCTACTGCCTAAATAACAAAAATCTGACACTTCTTCGATTCTATTATCTCCTATTGTGATCCTCATTTTTCTACTGCATTCCTTTTTGTCACACCTCATCACTTTAGTTTTACCTATATTTATTTTCATGTTAAAATCCCTAGTCAATACTGCCTGCATACCATTCAATACCCTTTCTAAATTCTTTTCGCTTTCTTCCAATATAGCTATATCGTCGGCGAATCTCAACATATATATTTTCTCTCCCTGTACATTCACACCTACACTATACTCTTCTTTTACTTTGTTTATTGCATCTTCTATATATAGATTAAATAATAACGGTGAGAGTGTACATCCCTGCCGAACTCCCTTCCCTATTTTTGCTACCTCTTCTTCCCCCTCAATTCTAACTAAGGCAGTTTGGTGTTTATATAAATTAAAAATTATTCTCCTATCCTTATAATCTATACCCGTTTCTTTTAAAATTCTAAACATTATGTCCCAATCTACATTATCAAATGCCTTTTCTAAATCTACAAAAGCTATGCAAGTTACCTTTCCTACCCTCTTTCTTTTTTCTACTACCGTTCTTAGTGCTAGAATCGCCTCTCTCGTCCCTCTGTTTTTCCTAAAACCAAACTGATCTTCTCCTAGCCTTTCCTCTACTTTATTTTCTAATCTCCTATAAATAATCTTTAACAATATCTTCGATGCATGTGATAGTAGGCTAATGGTCCTATAGTTCTCACACAAATTAGCTCCTATTTTCTTCGGCATTGTTACTATTCTACTACGCTGAAAATCCTGTGGTACTTCTCCCTTCTCATATATTTTACAAACTAACCTGTATAATCGCTCCTGCATTTTTTCCCCTGCGTGTTTTATTAATTCGGCTGGTATCATATCAATCCCCGCTGCTTTGTTATTCCGTAAATCATTTAATGCTCTATGAAACTCTGACCTAAGTATGCTAGGACCTAAGTCATCCTCATCTATCTGTTCCACACTTTCTAGCTCCTCCATGTCCTGCCTACCTTTATATAAATCTTCAAGATACTCCTTCCATCTTCTAGCTTTTTCCTTATTTTCTGTGAGTTCCTTACCCTGCTTATCACATATAATGTTACCCTTTGGTTTTACTTTAGAAAAATGTGACTTAATTTTCCTGTAGCCCAAATCTACTTTACCTCCTCTCATATCCTCCTCAATATCCTCACAGTTTCCTTTTATCCACTCTTCTTTCGCTAGCTTGCATTTCCTATTAATTAAGTTCCTTAGTTCCTTATATTTTTTCTGTCCTGCTTCTGTGTTTCCTATTTTAATTTTCCTTCTTGCTTCTATCATTTCAACTATTTCTTCCGTGATCCATTCCCTCCTACCTGCCCTTTTCTTTGTGCCTAATACTTCATTTGCTGCTGTAGTTAACCCATTTCTGATTTCCCTCCATTCGCAATCTATGTCGCTCCTAGATGTTCCATTAGCCATGATTTCTACTTTCTGCTTGTACTTTTCACATACATCAGCTAATTTTAACCTATCGACATCTACTCTGACCTGTTTAGACTTCTGTAATTTCTTGAATTTGACCTCTGAGTCCAGGACTACTAAATTATGGTTACTATCAATATTTGCTCCAGGGTAACTCTTACAATTCTTAATCTGGTTCCTAAACCTCTCTTTAACCAGTATGTAATCTATCTGATACCTCCCTATATCTCCTGGCATTTTCCACGTATATATCCTGCGCTTGTGATTCTGAAAAAGCGTGTTTGCTACCACTAGCTTATTCCTAATACAAAACTCTACCAATCTATCCCCTCTATCATTACGTGTTCCTATTCTATATTCTCCTACTATTGAAACTTCCTTTCCCTTACCTACTACGGCATTCCAATCTCCGATTACAATTAGATTATCCTGTCCTTTAACGTTTGCTAACCTAGATTCAATCTCCTCATAAATGGATTCTACCTCCTCATCATCGTGACTTGAAGTTAGCATATATACTTGCACTATAACTGTGTCCGTTGGCTTCGTGTCTAATCTAATAGTTATAATTCTATCACTAACTTGGCAATAACTCTTTATTCTACATCCCAACTTTCCATTATAAAACCTACACCGGTATGCCCATTATCTGATGCTGTGGTTATTAATCTATATTCACCTGACCACGTATCTACTTGATCTTTCCTCCTAACTTCACTAATCCCTACAATATCCAGTTTAAGTCTCTCCATTTCTAATTTCAAATTCTCTAACTTTCCTATCCTATTCATACTGCGTATATTCCACGCTCCGACTCGTAGAATTCTCGACGCAATCGATCTCTTGCCCCCCCAGAATTCGAGGGCTTGCCTGCTACCGAAGTAGCAGGTGAGATTCTGAGCCATTGGCTCTACTCACCTGGGGTAATATATTTGAGATAATTGACATTTTCATAGTGTAATCTGGAGAAAGGTACAGTGCTGGTTTCTCCTTGCCTTGCACCGACCAATGAGTGCATATTTTAGCCGTCGCCCCACCGATTCAGCCTAATCCCCCTAATACCGTGGGTTAGCCTGAATCTTTCCTATAAACCGGGATCCCTGTATAGGGACCGCTCTATAGGCCAGAGCGTCGTTGCCCATGTCTTGCCCCTAGGAGGCATATGCAGTGCATTGGCACACTATTGACACTACTTTTTATTTATTTTTATTTATTATTAAAAAATATAAATTAGGTTTGAAATTTTAACAAATTTTGTTCATTTAATGTATTACCAAACAGTGGATAAAGAAGGGCAAGTTGGGTATTTTAAAATTTATAACTTAAAATTGTTATTTATAAAGAAATAATGCAAATTTTTAATTATGCATTAACAAATTATCATAATTTTGTGCTATAAAATTTGGTAATTTAACCAATTTTATACTACCGAGATACTTTTGCATTAGTGAAAATAAAAATATTCGTCTGTGTAAAATAACACATTTTGTGTTGCGGTGGTTTATCATTATACATAACCACAAAATTAACAATGCAGAAGTAACATATTTGGTGTTATGTTACATTTAGACTAAGAAATTAAATATTATTGTAAATAGAACACTTACATAGCTAAAAATCTTGTGGTATTGCATCGAAAAAATAAAATATTTCATAGGTGGACAAACCAACAAATTAATTTTTCATTGGATAGATTAAACATTTGAACATAAACATAATTTTTGTATTTTTTGACTTGTGTTGGTATTCCATTGACAGTGCGATATATTCGCTCAATATTATATGATTTATATTTTTGTGCTTATTTTTAAATGCTGAATTATCTGAAAGAATATATCAACCAAACAAATCGACTTAGAGACATTTGAAAAAGTTTTTCGGAAATATATTTTGGTGCACGCAGTTATTTTAAGTGCAAATTATAAATTCTTGCAAAGCACCCTATATATAATCCCACTGGTTTACAAGATGACTACCGTTTGAATTTACATGGAAATGAATTTCATAAAGAAATTAGATTGAAGCCCAGTATTTGAGAACCTAATTAGTATATTTATTATTGCACGTACAAAATATTATACGTTTTCATACAATTTTCGATATACAATCTTTCATGCCACAATGCCGCCAAGTCAATATAATGCTCATTGCCCTTGCTCACATAAAATTTATTGTTATTAGGTACTTCAATCCGAAGATAGTGGCTGCAATTATTTCTTTTCTACTATTTTATAATTATTTAGTCGGCGGAATTTCTTAATAGGCTTTTTAACGTGTTTTCGTGACACGAATTGAGCTATACGGAATTAATGACACCTACGCCTCCCTTTTTTAAAGAAAATATCTTCATCGATTACGAAATAAATGGTCATATCTCGAATTTGTCGATATTATTCGCGTTTGTTAAGAAAAATTCCATAATTTTGTTGAAACTTGTATGAAATATCACCCAAATATCGTAACTCAAAATTCGTGTAAAGGTATTTGGGTGATATTCTTTAAAATTATTTAACACAGTAATGAGAATTTTTAAAATTTTTTAAAATAACATTTTGATGTTATTAGAGGAAATTTGAAAGTATCAATAGTAGAATTTATGATTGATGATTTATTCAAAATTCAACATATTCAACATAAAATTCAACATAAATACACATTTCAATATATTTATTCAATTGCGCAAGAAGGGGGCATAGCCTTCGAAATGCGCATCTATAGTTATCTAATGCTTTCACTTACGGTATTTGGCTGATATTCTATACTATTATTTAACACCGTCGTGGCAAATTTTTAATTTCAAGTTGAATCTCTTTAAAAAGTACGTTAATGAGAAATGCATGTTCATATGCACATTATTATTTTCTATTCAAAGTAATTAAAACTAGATTTTCATTATGCAGGATGTAAGTGCGTGTCAATTGCTAGATGCAATCAATTACTAATGGTTTATTTTATAGAAAGAGAATGAATCATTAAATTAAACGATTTGACTTGATAGAATAAATAAACAACAGCAACTGGTCTAGGGTTGAAATGTTTGGTTAGAATAAATATATATATATATAAAAGGACAAGTACGAGGACGAGGACCATTTGACAGAATGACAAGAAGAAACAACAGGACATTTCGCCGCCGTCGATTTGTTGACGTATTTTCTACGCGCAAATAATTATTTCTTTTGATTTTATCAACTAACTAGCTATAAAGAGATAAATATTGGGGCTTAAATTAGGGGAGTTAGTATGTTCTTTTGTCAATAATGCCGCTATTTGGGCCATTTAAAAATATGGCATCGTACATTTTTAATACTGAATATATTGATTGTAGCAATTTTATAAAATAGCTAAAATAGCTGAAATATGATGGAGAATCGATATTAATTTAAAGTTACTTTAAGTAAATTGAATGTTTTTTTTTTTACTTGTGCCGTATAGTCTTGCTGGGTGTATACATATTCCTATAATTTCCAGGTAGCTGAGTTAATGATGGTCAAATTCCTACAAAGGTACATATAAATTCCTATAAGGTTTCCTTTAATAATTCCAATTGAAATCAAACATTGAAGAAGAAGACATAGATATAGGTTCCCATATATTTAACGATCGTGACAATTACCCAATTAACAATGACCCAGATGACCCCCAGATGACCAAGTTGGTGAAAGTACAGACATTCAGAATGCAGAAGACTGCATTTTATTGCATGATCACCCCGAGGAAACAAAGTTACATGTGCAAGAAATAAGTGCTTCGTGCAAGAGGAAGGCGATGGACAACAGGCGTTTGTAGGAATTTGACCATACACAATTTCGGTTTCTTCCACCTGACCCCATATTCATAGGAATTTACCATCCTCGGTCTCGCTAAGGGTAAAAAAATTACCCATAAAAGAATTAATTCTAATAAAAGCTCAATATTTTATTTTACAACATTTACCGTTATAAATGCTGTTGACATTTTATTACCGACATTTTCTTATCAGTATATTATCAGTATGGTACAAATATTTATGTACTGTTGTATGTGTATGTATTTATGGTTTTGTACAAATGCAATATTTTTTAAATAAATGTTATAGTTCTGTGGCGTAAAATGAACTAAAAAAGTGGATACCACTATTTCACCACAATTGTATTTAAAAATACATGTACGTATTTCGGTAGCCGAGCTACCACCTTCAGTGTACTTCGCTTGGAGTGGCTAGTTCTAAGTGAAGAGAATAATGATGGATTTGGGTATTTATACGAGATAAATTGAGGTAATTAACAACTCATTAACAAATGATGTTATTTTATATCTAGTCGAGAGAACGAAAAGATGTTGAGTGATCGTTTGTATTGAATCTTTTCTCTAAAGGCGACTATTCATATGATATGTTGTATGGGATGTCGATTGGATATTCAATTTCGAAATACTGGGAAAAGAAAACCCTCAATTTATTATTAGAAAGTACCATCAACAACAATAATTCATGGCATAATATTTATCATAATAACAATTGCGGTTCCTTATGCAGGCCGCAGGGACGCGCGCCCTTCCTGAACATTGAGCGCATCACCGTAGATATATAAAATTGTATTGCGATAATTTATCTCGGCATTATTTTTCCTAAAAGATAAAGCTTGCGTCGCGATAACAATCAACACAACACGGGGTAGAGTTAGTTGTGGTATCCGTTGGAAGTCAGAGCAGCAACCGATGCTGTATCTATCTGTATCTATCCTTCGCGTGGTATAGATATATCGCTAATTTGGTGTCGCTGCGTGTTCAGCGCCACCCAGGCATACAGTACAGGTTAAATGTATATGCACTCATCTCACTCTATTGCAAGCAATCGGTGAGAGCGACCGTATGCAGTATATCTTCTGTTTCTTCGGTTCGCTCTTTGCTTCATCATCTAATATATGTCACAGATTCCCAGCGGCTATCCAATGCCAGTACAAGTTAAATACATATATACAGTACATATGCAATGAGATGAGTGTATCATAGAGTGCAGGCGACCGATGTAGTATATCATCTATTGGATATTGCGCTTCTTTAACGTTCTAGAGAAGTTCAGAGAGAACAGAGAGTAGTATATATATATAGATAGTATATATATATGTATATAAATTGATATAGAATAGCCAGATTAGTCAGTAGCATTTTAGCATTTGTTCTGTGTATGTGCGATATGTACGTCTGTACGATTTTGCCACGTGTGTCTCCAAGAATATATTTAATAGAAATAATTTAATAAAAATGAATAGTGTTAGTTCTTTATTGAAAATAGAGTTTTGTAGACTTTCTCTTGTGGACAAAGTAAAAATTAAAGAATTAGGTAGGCCATTGCCTGATTTAAATTTATCGCAAACAAAATCTGAGTCTTGTACTGGACCTAAATCTGAATTTAGGTCCAGTACCAAACTTTAAAAATACGTATTTTAAAAAGTGTTGTTATGCACTGCTTTAAGAATTTTAATGTCGTCTTATAATATAGGATGTCCCGTTTCGTGAATATGCTGAGCTACACATGATTTTTCTCGTCTGTTATGTCTTTATTGAGCTAGGTGCTCTTTGAATCGCACTGTTACATTCCTCCTAGTTTGATCAATGTAAACTTGTTTGTTACACTTGTCACATACGATTTGATAAATTCCTGATTTTTATAATGGAAAAACTTTATCTTTGGTATTTCCCAAGAGGTTTTTTAGGGTATTATCATTGGTATGTGATAGTGTCAGACTAAATTGCTTCACTGTTGTTTGTAAATTTTTAATATACGCATGGTGGTAAGGTATCTTAATGACAATTCTATCTTGCTCAGTTTCTGGGATTAAAGTGGTATTCATCCGTACCAGATGTTTTTGTTTTAAAGAGTTAAGCATTCTGTTAATGCTTGATGAGGTAAAGCTATGATTTATTGCAATCTCACCTATCCTTTTCATCTCTGCTTTCAATCTTTCTTTAGTCAACGGAAAGTTCAACGCTCTGTTAATAAGGAAATTAAAAGAAACGTACTTGTGCTGCCTGTGATGGTAACTATCATTTCTGATATAATTATCAATGTTCGTTGGTTTGTTATAGATATCAAATTCGATATTATTGTTCTGAGTTTTCAGAAACAGTACATCGAGAAAAGGAAGTTTCCCCGCTACTTCCAGTTCCATTGTAAATTTAATGGTAGGGTAAAGAGAGTTTATGTGATTTAAGAAGTTGTCGATTGAACATATAGATGTATCAAATACGGCCATAATGTCATCAACATATCTTAACCAAACTCTAAGAAAATAAGTGTGATTTTTCTCAAGTTCTCTTTCTAATCTGCTCATAAAAATATCAGAGATAAATGGAGATAAGTTCCAGCATTCTATTTATAAAACTATACTTGCACAGTAAAGAATATTTGATTCATACACAACTTGGTAAGTTGTATATAGTTTTCGATTGATGTAACGTAGATATCATTTTCCAGCAACGTTTCTTTAAGAATTTCGATAGCTGTAGGTATAGGGATGCTAGGGAATATGATTATAATAATTATAATAATTACATCACCTCATCTCGCATAAATACCTAAATCCATCATTATTCTCTTCACTTAGAACTAGCCTCTCCAAGCCAACTGCACTGAAGATGGTAGCTTGGCTACCGAAATACCTATATGTATTTTTAAATGCAATTGTGGTTAAGGGGGCGAATCCACTTTTTTATAATATTTGGCAGATGTGGCAAAATATTTAAAAACTGTTCTGAAATAATTTCTCATGGCAAAAATATTTTTATAGCGGCAGTAATGCAGTATTTCTTAAAACAGTAGCAAAAAATCCTATGTATTGGGAAACGCATTAGCTTCACATGACAAGTTTTACTTATAAAGAGTTTTTCGTTTAATTAATAATACCACCTTAAAAATACTATTAATCTTATGATTAAATTACATCTTTTCACGTTTAATTTAAATTCCTATAAATGAGGTCCGGATAATTTTTTATTTATTTATATTTTCAAAATGTTCCTGAATAACAAATCAATAAAAAATAATTTCGATAATAAATTTTCTCCAATTCGTTGATGCACACCTACAGGATTTTTCATTCAATAAGTCATTTGTAATCTGTCCAAATCTGTTGGACAAGTTTTGTTTGTACAAAATATTTATTTGCACGTTCGTCTTGAGAAATCAAATATAATTTTCCGCTTCCATAAATTATTGTAAAGTGTTTTACAAATAATGATGCATACATTATTAAATATAAAGATGCATTTAAAAAATTATCATTATTAATATTTATATATAATAATATAATATAATAATATACTATTAATTGTGTAGCTATCACGATTCGTGACAGAGGTATTTTATTTATTTTAATTTTGTGCTACTGAAGATGGGCGCATAGCGCTTGAAATGTACATCTAGCTACTTAATGCTTGTTACGGTATTTGGGTGATATTATATATTATAATTTAACACCGTACTATTAATAGTATATGAATCACGATTCGTGACAGAGGTATTTTATTTAGTTTTAACTTGTGCTACTGAAGATGGGCGCATACCGCTTGAAATGTACATCTAGCTACTTAATGCTTGTTACGGTATTTGGGTGATATTCTATATTATAATTTAATACCGTACTATTAATAGTATATCAATCACGATTCGTGACAGAGGTATTTTATTTAGTTTTATCTTGTGCTACTGAAGATAGGCGCATAGCGCTTGAAATATACATCTAGCTACTTAATGCTTGTTACGGTATTTGGGTGATATTCTATATTATAAAGATGCATATTTTTTAAGCACTTTTATTATTATTATTATAATTTTTATAATTTTTATAATATTATAGATGTCTAATTATAGATGTCTAATACAAGTAAGATACAGGTTACATGTCTAAAAATTAGAAAGAAAACGATTAAAAAACTTCATAATGAATTTTGAGTTAACAATAGTACAATCACCATTATTTACCATTTTAAGTTTCAGTTTATGTTTCGGTAAGCGCAGTGTTTGTTTTCATTTTAATATTTTTTATTATTAAAAAAGTTATATACTAACTTGTAAAATAGTTAGATACGTTTCAAAATGTTGCTCGAATAGTTGTGGTTTATAATAAGTTTCAAAGAAAAGAAATTAAGTATTCTCATTTGGCGTTAATGCCGATTCGTTTCGGCGGCGGTACGTCCTAAACCCATTTAACGTGATATGGAGAGTGTGGAGGAACAGAGTCCATAAATCAAGTGGGCCATCCGTCAGTATCGACGGCTCAGCCGCCCAGTCACGGGCGCAGGGGCGCGCACTGCGCTTGTGTTAGGGAGTAAGAGACAAGTTACATCAAATAGACACCGTGGTCACGTGACCGAACAGTCACGTGCCGCCAGCGTCAGATTACGCTAATAGTGTTGTTAATCGCGAGCCGCTGCTCGATGTTCAATGTCCTTGCGTTGTGTGCAAGTGCCATCCATTGTTGCTTCTCACAGCTCGGGATCGTACCCAAAGGCAGATTTAGTTTCGTTCCACAAAATATAAACGAACTTGTATTTATTTTCTTTAAGTGATGACACAAATAGAGGTTCTGCTCAACTGTCTTATTGGCAAATATTAAAAGATATTGATCATGAAGAGAATGAACGATTTTATATAATAACGTTTTTTCGTCGTAGAATCTATCGTGGACATTAGCGATGGAAAACTGTAGGTCACTTTGAGGACCTAGTTCGTAGTTCGTAGTTCATTTCAATGTACCCTTCACGAACTATAGGTCGTGAACTACTACATCTTTTAAAAATTAACTAGTTCACGACCTATATGAAATACATGCACATACTGAAAATAATCTCTCTTTTTCTCAATATAAAAATATTAAATGGTAAATAATAAATAAATTGAAATATTACAAATTATCACTACGGTGCTAAATTGTAATATAGAATATCACCCAATAGTATATATAATATAATATATAATATAATAATATAATATATAATATAATAATATAATATAATATATACAATATAATAGTATATCAATCACGATTCGTGACAGAGGTATTTTATTTGGTTTTGTCTTGTGCTACTGAAGATGGGCGCATAGCGCTTGAAATATACATCTAGCTACTTAATGCTTGTTACGGTATTTGGGTGATATTCTATATTATTAGTTAAAGAGTCCGCAATCCTAAAGATTGGTTGGAAACAGCACGCCATGCCGATCTATCCTGAGCTAATCCCTTCATCTCCCTATAGCTATTCATCTCAACGTCTTCAACTATCTGACTCACATACTCCAATCTAGGCCTACCTACCCCTCTCTTTCCCTCCACTCTACCTTCTATGATCAATTGCATAATCCCCCCATGCCTAAGAATATGCCCTACTAATCTGTCTCTCCTACGCTGTAACACTCTCCAGATACTTCTCTTCTCCCCTACTAACTCTAGTACAGCTTCATTTGTTACTTTATCTTCCCAACCAATCCTCATCATCCTCCTATAACACCACATTTCAAGTGCTTCTAATCTACGCTTCTCTTCCTTTCCTATAGTCCACGCCTCACACCCGTACAGTGCTACACTCCAAACATATACCTTCAGTAATCTTTTTCTAATACCCAAGTCAATATTTGATCTTAAAATCTGTTCTTTTTCTACGAATGCCTTCCTACCCTGTGCTATCCTACACTTTATATCTACCTTGCTTCGATTATCTTTATATATTATATATTATTACAATACTTATTTTGAATTAGGAATGAGGAAGAAAAGACAACAATGTTTATAATTTATACAAAACATATACCCTTCTCCAGATTACAGTATGAAAATGTCGATTATCTCAAATATAATACCCCAGATGAGTAGAGCCAATGGCTCAGAATCTCATCCTGCTACTTCGGTAGCAGGCAAGCCCTCGGATTCTGGGGCGGGCAAGAGATCGATTGCGTCGAGAATTCTACGAGTCGGAGCGTGGAATATACGCAGTATGAATAGGATAGGAAAGTTAGAGAATTTGAAATTAGAAATGGAGAGACTTAGACTGGATATTGTAGGGATTAGTGAAGTTAGGAGGAAAGATCAAGTAGATACGTGGTCAGGAGAATACAGATTAATAACCACAGCATCAGATAATGGGCATACCGGTGTAGGTTTTATAATGAATAGAAAGTTGGGATGTAGAATAAAGAGTTATTGCCAAGTTAGTGATAGAATTATAACTATTAGATTAGACACGAAGCCAACGGACACAGTTATAGTGCAAGTATATATGCCAACTTCAAGTCACGATGATGAGGAGGTAGAATCCATTTATGAGGAGATTGAATCTAGGTTAGCAAACGTTAAAGGACAGGATAATCTAATTGTAATCGGAGATTGGAATGCCGTAGTAGGTAAGGGAAAGGAAGTTCCAATAGTAGGAGAATATGGAATAGGAACACGTAATGATAGAGGGGATAGATTGGTAGAGTTTTGTATTAGGAATAAGCTAGTGGTAGCAAACACGCTTTTTCAGAATCACAAGCGCAGGATATATACGTGGAAAATGCCAGGAGATATAGGGAGGTATCAGATAGATTACATACTGGTTAAAGAGAGGTTTAGGAACCAGATTAAGAATTTTAAGAGTTACCCTGGAGCAGATATTGATAGTGACCATAATTTAGTAGTCCTGGACTCAGAGGTCAAATTCAAGAAATTACAGAAGTCCAAACAGGTCAGAGTAGATGTCGATAGGTTAAAATTAGCTGATGTATATGAAAAGTACAAGCAGAAAGTAGAAATCATGGCTAATGGAACATCAAGGAGCGACATAGATTGCGAATGGAGGGAAATCAGAAATGGGTTAACTACAGCAGCAAATGAAGTATTAGGCACAAAGAAAAGGACAGGTAGGAGGGAATGGATCACGGAAGAAATAGTGGAATTGATAGAAGCAAGAAGGAAAATTAAAATAGGAAACACAGAAGCAGGACAGAAAAAATATAAGGAACTAAGGAACTTAATTAATAGGAAATGCAAGCTAGCGAAAGAAGAGTGGATAAAAGGAAACTGTGAGGATATTGAGGAGGATATGAGAAGAGGTAAAGTAGATTTGGGCTACAGGAAAATTAAGTCACATTTTTCTAAAGTAAAACCAAAGGGTAACATTATATGTGATAAGCAGGGTAAGGAACTCACAGAAAATAAGGAAAAAGCTAGAAGATGGAAGGAGTATCTTGAAGATTTATATAAAGGTAGGCAGGACATGGAGGAGCTAGAAAATGTGGAACAGATAGATGAGGATGACTTAGGTCCTAGCATACTTAGGTCAGAGTTTCATAGAGCATTAAATGATTTACGGAATAACAAAGCAGCGGGGATTGATATGATACCAGCCGAATTAATAAAACACGCAGGGGAAAAAATGCAGGAGCGATTATACAGGTTAGTTTGTAAAATATATGAGAAGGGAGAAGTACCACAGGATTTTCAGCGTAGTAGAATAGTAACAATGCCGAAGAAAATAGGAGCTAATTTGTGTGAGAACTATAGGACCATTAGCCTACTATCACATGCATCGAAGATATTGTTAAAGATTATTTATAGGAGATTAGAAAATAAAGTAGAGGAAAGGCTAGGAGAAGATCAGTTTGGTTTTAGGAAAAACAGAGGGACGAGAGAGGCGATTCTAGCACTAAGAACGGTAGTAGAAAAAAGAAAGAGGGTAGGAAAGGTAACTTGCATAGCTTTTGTAGACTTAGAAAAGGCATTTGATAATGTAGATTGGGACATAATGTTTAGAATTTTAAAAGAAACTGGTATAGATTATAAGGATAGGAGAATAATTTTTAATTTATATAAACACCAAACTGCCTTAGTTAGAATTGAGGGGGAAGAAGAGGTAGCAAAAATAAGGAAGGGAGTTCGGCAGGGATGTACACTCTCACCGTTATTATTTAATCTATATATAGAAGATGCAATAAACAAAGTAAAAGAAGAGTATAGTGTAGGTGTGAATGTACAGGGAGAGAAAATATATATGCTGAGATTCGCCGACGATATAGCTATATTGGAAGAAAGCGAAAAGAATTTAGAAAGGGTATTGAATGGTATGCAGGCAGTATTGACTAGGGATTTTAACATGAAAATAAATATAGGTAAAACTAAAGTGATGAGGTGTGACAAAAAGGAATGCAGTAGAAAAATGAGGATCTCAATAGGAGATAATAGAATCGAAGAAGTGTCAGATTTTTGTTATTTAGGCAGTAGAATCACAAAAGATAATCGAAGCAAGGTAGATATAAAGTGTAGGATAGCACAGAGTAGGAAGGCATTCGTAGAAAAAGAACAGATTTTAAGATCAAATATTGACTTGGGTATTAGAAAAAGATTACTGAAGGTATATGTTTGGAGTGTAGCACTGTACGGGTGTGAGGCGTGGACTATAGGAAAGGAAGAGAAGCGTAGATTAGAAGCACTTGAAATGTTGTGTTATAGGAGGATGATGAGGATTGGTTGGGAAGATAAAGTAACAAATGAAGCTGTACTAGAGTTAGTAGGGGAGAAGAGAAGTATCTGGAGAGTGTTACAGCGTAGGAGAGACAGATTAGTAGGGCATATCCTTAGACATGGGGGGATTATGCAATTGATCATAGAAGGTAGAGTGGAGGGAAAGAGAGGGGTAGGTAGGCCTAGATTGGAGTATGTGAGTCAGATAGTTGAAGACGTTGAGATGAATAGCTATAGGGAGATGAAGGGATTAGCTCAGGATAGATCGGCATGGCGTGCTGTTTCCAACCAATCTTTAGGATTGCGGACTCTTTAACTAACAAAACATATATATATAAAGAAATATAAGTATTTAAATATGTAGTGTAAATACTTTATCTAACACTTCCGAATTATTAATCGTGTGGCGCCTCTGGACAGAAAGGTGTTGCTAGCTCTGCCAAATATAATGTTGGTAGCGACAATTTATTGGCACATACACAATAACCTAAAATTCTAATTTCCTTCTCTTCCACTTAAAATTATTATTTGAGAGAAAAGTGTTGGTAACTCTGCAAGTGCCATTATATTGTTAGCTACAGTGTATTGACACATACAATACATATGACGTACTTTATTCTGATTTTTTCAAATTTTAGAAAATACATCCATAATCATTATTTAATGATTGTATTGTTTTTATACGAATAATTTACCTTGAAGTTCGTATTTTAATAGTTTTCATTTTGTAAGAGGAAATAGAAAGGCAAAAATATGACACCTAATGATTTTATCACACATATGATTCGTATTCGATTTGATTTTATCTCCCGTGCAACATCGCCACATCTGATTTTATTTTTGTGGACGAAACACAAAGGGTTGCGAAATATCTCACATATGGTACAATTGTCGATTGTGCCGATATACCTACATAAGAATCAGCTGATCTCAGAATATGCATGTGAGTGGGTTAACAACAATATCCCTATCTGATACGCTCAAATAACCTATGGGTCCTATATATTACTATATGACATGTAAATTTTTATCGAAAGACGAAATTATATTATGTAGTTGCTTTCAACAAAAAACTCAAATATCAATAAGGCAATATTAAGAAATTTGCAATTTATTCGCAAAATATTAAATATGGTATATATATTCATAATACAAATTCATTATTTATTCAAAATAAAATATTCATGTTTTCAGGATAAATGCAATACAGGTTTATAGTTTGAGTCAATGAACTTATTCTCATATTCTCCATAAATTTTTAATAAATTTCTCTTTGGATATTTGCCATTCACTGCTTGGCATTGATACATAACGTGTGATCAGAGGAAAGTAATTATAAATAATAAGTTCTTCCGCATATCAAAACCTGCGAAATTTGAGTACTGGGCAAATGGAAATCCCAATTTAATTTCCAGAGGGTAGCGCAGGGATTGCAAGTAGATGTGGAGGGACGGCTGGCACCAGCGAAAACGGCAACTCATGGCAAGTGGTGAATGAAATTCGCTTATTTGTATGAGCTCAGGGGTGTGTGATAATTAGTAAGTAAACAAATGGGCGACAAAATCTTTTCTCAACGGATAATCAGCGATTAGCTCGTGGTCAACGAGCAGTTTAATTATCGATGATGTCTCAAATTAAAATATTAAAATTTATTTCTAGTAATCCATTTAAGAATAGCAAAAAGAATTATAAATAAATTAACGTATTGCCTTTAAGTAGGGTTGCCATGCGTCCGGGTTTTCCAGGACATGTTCTCTTTTTTCATGCGTCCGGGAAGTCCGGGAGGGATTTTGATCAGTGTGCGGGATTTTTTAAAATTTGCACAAGTGTACAACGTAATCCTTAATAATAGTTTTGAATAACCACAGAGATATATTTACATTTTTATTTAATGTACTATCAAAAAGTTAATCATAATTTAATTTGAAATAAATATAAAAATAATAAATAAACCTTTTTTCCTCTTTTTTGAACTGTCATTGTCCTATATTTTAAACATTAGTGTCCTAGTTAACCGTTTTCAAACATGGCAACCCAAGAAACTATGCGTGCAAGCTGACTTTGGGTAGAAATTAAGGTATGCTTTGAAAAAACATACGTTTTTGAAGCACACATTAAGGAAATTAGGAATAATTGAAGAATAAAAACGTTCAAGGATTGATGTCTTCAAGAAAATCAAATATATAAAGAGAATTTATTTGTATTGAGAGTTAGAAGTAAATATATTGCATTGCACAACATGTCTCTAGACATTACTTCCTGCATACTATTTAATACCCGTTCTAAATTCTGCTCCCTTTCATCTAAGATAGCTAAATATCGTCGGCGAAACTCTACATTTTTATTTTCTTTCCTTGAATTTTCATACCTTCGTTATATTATTCTTTAACATTGTTTATTGCATCTTATATATATATAATAATAACGACGAAAGTGCACTTCTCTGCCTGAATGCCTTTCCTAGTCTCGCTACCTCTTCTTCCCTGTTAATTCCAACTAAAGCAGTTTGATGTTTGTATAAATTGAAAAATAATTCTCTTATCCTTACAATCTATTGTATATATTATGTCCCTTGGTGAGATATGTTTTAGAGTTTGATTTTTTTTGCTAAAATAAAAAAACTTCGCTTCCACTCTTTATTTTGCTATATAAAAAAAAAATTCATAAGAATACTTTCTAGAGTAGATCGAACTATTTAATACTCGACCAAAATTGATTGCGGCCAAATATTGATCGTTCAGTTGTTGTTGTACAGATTGCCTAGATTTATACCCTCACGAATAGTGGAGGAGCCCAGCCGAAGCCAAACCGAGCTGCTATTGCAACCACACAGGCATAAACACAAACATGATGGTATTTCTGAAACTGCTATATGATGTCATAGTGAATTATTATTTATACGCAATAAATTGAATGAGCTCCCTTAGGATGAGCGACACAAACTCGACAACCGGAAAAATTATATATACATATATAGGTTAGATTGTATGTGTTTGTATAAGTACATATAGTAATATACCTCTACATCTGTGCATGTTGTTACTGCATCAGAAATAAATTGACTCTCAGTCAGAGCGAATGTGCTGGTTGCGTTTCTCCAGATATCTACAGGGTAAAAATTTAGCAAATACATATACAGTACGATCTCGATAGTGTGAACATGAAATCCCAAGCATGTTCACACGAGCGAGGGTGTTCATACTATAGGGGGTGAAATAAATGCATGCATCCATCATAAATACAAGATTTATTTAAAAAATGAAGTTATTTTTATGTGTTTTTTTTTTTTTTGCAGAATTGTAAGGCACATATCCGATATCTCAACATCATTCTGTTTGGCCCACACTAATGCCACTTTCAATGCTTGAATAGTCTTACCCTGTTTTATTTTTGGAAAGTTGGGTTCAAGATCATCCTCCAAAACATCATCATCGTCATCATCATGCTCACTGTTGTCATCCAAGGTTTCAAACGTTTTATGTTCGATGTTGTCCAAATTCCATTCCAGAACCTCTGATGCAGTATAATGATCAGCATGAATCGTTTTCAGTAGTGTTATAGTGTCTCAAACAACTGCTTCCACGTCATCATCTTTCCAGAATTTCTTAAGTTGACTCAATGGCATGTTATCTTCTTCAGTAAATTCACAACTCTTGGATAATAAGTAACGCCAACATTTTGAAATTGTTTTTGGTGTATTTTTTTCCCAGGCAATGTGTTAATGTATGATGGCATCTTTTAAAGTAAGTTTCTTCAGTTCTTCTCCTATGTATTGACTGTTTGGCATAATGGAACTTAACAAACGTTTTCTATAATATAATTTTGTCAACGTTCAAACATTTCGGTCCATCGACTGGATTAATGGTGTAACATTCGGAGGCATAAACATAAAAAATATCCCATCCTCAGTTTTCAATTCCTCCTCTGGAGATTGAGATGGTGCATTGTTCAGAAGAAGAACTGCTTTTTCCGAAAGGCCTTGTTGGCGCAAAAATCTTTTAACCTAAAATTTTAGAAATACCTATCCATGAAAACTACATATATAATTTTAAATTCTGCTTACCTCTGGAACGAAGCGTTGAAAGAACCACCTTTTAAAAATGTCTCTAGTCATCCACGCATTTTCTGTGTTCTTGTAAATTGTGGGATTTTTAAAATTTCGAAAACATCGAGGATTTTTTGATTTGCCAATCACAAGCTCCTTCAATTTATGCAAGCCCGTCGAATTCGCGCAACCGAAAAATGTAAGGCGTTGTTTGGCAATTTTCAATACAAGATCAGTTTTTTCACTTAGTCCGACATATTTTTTTTCAGGAAGAATCTTCCAATATAGACCTGTTTCGACCGCATTGTACAGTTGGTACTAACTAAAATCCTACAAAAAGAAACCACACAACTCACAGAATACTACGAACACTGGGGACTAACAGCAAACCCAACAAAAACAGAATTAACGCACTTCACACTTAGAAGCGAACACCAACACAACGAACCCAACAAGATCAAAGTAAACCAGAACTGGATCAACTGGACGGACGACATAAAATACTTGGGACTCACACTTGACAGAAGACTCTCATTCAACAAACACACTAATAACACCGTCAAAAAAGCCATCCAAAAAATGCACCAACTCATCCCTATAATAATAACCCCCTCCACAACACAAGAACATACTATTCTACTATACAAAACATACATCCTCCCCATCCTATCATATGCGGCACCAGCCTGGACTAACACATCAAAACATAATATGGACATGCTCCAACTAATACAAAACAAATTCCTTAGACTAGCCACCAGACTACCCATGTATACAAGCATCAAAACACTTCACGAACAGACAGCAATGACATACGTACAAAAACAACTAAACAAAACAAACCTAAAGTTCTACAAAAACATGAAACACATCAACAACCCAACACTCGAAAGACTAACAATAGAAACCGCATCACACAAACGAAAGACCAGCAAACAAACGCTACAATCTCTAACATAACAGACATGTAATTACAAATATTAAAAAGTCACTAACTAACTAAAACGTCAAAAACACAGATTCACGCTAAGACCACACTATTAAAAACAGACAAAACACCGGAGAAAGAAACAGACGTTTGACACTCCACACACAGGCTTAACAAGCCACCACATACAAGACGCATTGTACAGTTGGTCCTCACAAAATCCAAATTCCTCGACTAATTTTGCTAAATTTTCTTTGAGGGTCGACAATTTCTGGTTGACATGACAGTTTTTCACCAGTAATTTTCACGAATCGTATTCCCTAACGACATTTAAATCGTTGTAACCACCCATAACTTGCATTAAATTTTATATTGCTAGTATATTGGCAAGACTCAAGCTTGAAAATAAGTTTTGTGCTTTTTGCTTGATGATATCACCTGCAACTGGCATATGTCTCTCAACAATTTCTTTTCCATTTTCGGAAACATAGATTTTTTCAAAGTACACATCCTATTTGGTTTTAATATATTACTAATGGCATTGATAGTTCGACCTTCTTGTTATAAATACCAGAAATTGTGGATTTGGCTACACTATATTTCTTGGAAAGAGCGGTTACCGTCTTTCCATTTTCGTAGTCTTCAACAATTTTTGCTTTTGATGCAACGAAAGAAATATTTTGTTCACAGTAACGAATGTTCACACTATCGAGTTTGTACCGTATATATATATACCAGTTGTAGATTTTTTTGGTACATAGGCATTTTATATGTAAAATTTGATCAATGCAATTATTAGCTCTCCAATTTATTCTAGAGAAAATATGTGAATACAAAAGAAAATCAGATTTGAAAATTACATCTGATGGACTTTATTGCAGTTTTGTAGATTCAATGAAAGGAAACGAAGACATCTTAAGACAACTTACAATTTGGTGAGTAGTATCCTTGATTATTTGAAACAATTGCATAAAAGACAATTATCATCTGATGGCATTAATCAAATTTGACATAACATTGTTTTAGTCGAATAAAATAGACGCTTTTTGTGCTTGTTATAGTACGCTGTAAACTTAATGATATTAAAATAAAATAGAACAATATGAATTACAATAACACAGAAGAAAAAGTGAATTTTGTTAAATGGCATTACAGGGGAGATTTATTGAGGAGTATCCAGCTGATGTTTCTAACGTTATATCCTACAAGACAAATCATTTATTGATAGTATCTAATCTACTGCTCTTAAAGTTCTGTAGGACTAACTACATAATGTAAAATTTAAATTTGATGCTGTCATCATTGTTAACGTACTATGATCATTGTTTTTTTTGCAATTGTTTCAAATAATCAAGGCTACTACTCTCCAAATGTTATGTCTTAAGTTATCTTCATTTCCTTGCAAACCATTAAAGCTACAAAACTGCAATAAAGTCCATTAGATGTAATTGCCAATTCTGTTTTTCTTTTGTATTCACATATTTACTCTAAACTAAATAGGAGAGCTAATAATTATATTGATCAAATTTTACATGTAAAACGCCCATGTACAAAAAAAAATCTACACCCAGTTATATTGATTCAAAGTTGAAGATAAAAAATTACAGCTAACCATCTGAACTTTTTCAAACAAAACCAGACAACATAATAAAACGTTTTTATATTAAGAGTATAATATGCTACGAGGTTTGGGCTTTGTTAAAACTTTTACCTGATTGGTGTGAACTCAAACCAGATGATGTATTTTTAAACAGCATATATACAAAAGAAGATAATGATATTTAAGTTCATATATATTTCAAACATACATGTCCTTAAGGGGAGTTTAGGGGGTGCTTGTACCGCACCACTCGAAATCCTAAGTTTTCGTTCAAATTTAGTCTAAAAATTGCAATTTAAACTTACTTTATTTATTAATATAATACTTTACGATGTTTTCTTTTGCAATTACCTTGTTTGCCCCACCCCCCTAATATGTATTTTGAGTCCCCTTGATATATAATCGAAAGACACCCGGGATTACAAATACTTTTAGAATGTTTCTTCTTATCCAAAGATGATTTCCAATAGATTAATACTAAGTAGGATTCTCGGCAGTGGGATACACGAATCATTATCATCTTGAAATATAGCCATCGCACAATATTGTTGTTTAAAAAATTTTTTTACTACTTAAAATATGTCTATCATGACTTAAATGTTATTTATTTAACGCTGAAATTAACACTAATATAATTATTACGGTCTGGTTGATTCAGTTCATTTTTTTAATTACTTTCTTTTAATTGCCATTATAGTCCGAAGTATATTTAGTATTTTTTATATTATCACAAAACATAAACATGCTTATACACACCTACAAAATAATATATAATAATAATAGCGAAGCCGATTGTTTGGAGAGCGGTGCATCCTTTTGTGAATATTTATTATAATTATTAT
Organism: Leptodirus hochenwartii; assembly: GCA_947310635.1. Taxonomy (NCBI): domain Eukaryota; kingdom Metazoa; phylum Arthropoda; class Insecta; order Coleoptera; family Leiodidae; genus Leptodirus; species Leptodirus hochenwartii. The sequence continues at coordinate 12,785,429 of OX371180.1, read as the reverse complement.
TTTTTGATATGAGGTACTACAATGACACAGAATGATTATAATTTTCAATATGTGGACTATTCACAATATCCATGGTGAGAAAGGAATTTTTTACTATCCGAAAAAAATGCCCTCTCGGGTGAAATTCGAACCCACAACCTCCACAATGCCGGCTAACAACGACCTTACCGCTGCACCACGGTGCACCCGAATATTTATTTAATAATTAAGATTTTACTGCTATAGTCTGTGTACGTAGTGTTATTTTGATATCATTCCAAAAGTTGTGATACTGTTACGAAGATACTCCATTGTCATGAAGATGTTCCTCTTGTTGCGTAGAAGCTCGTAGGAGCAACTAATTTCTAGTAATTTCGGATGTTGATAGGTGGATCATAGGTATGTCTCCGAGGTAGGTATATCCTCTTACCAAAGATTTAATCACTCGTCTAGTAGGACGTGTCCTTACTCGCTGAATAGAACAGCTAAGCTAGGGCAAAGTATACGATTAAAACAATCAGAGTTTTTATCGTTTAATAAATTCGGATAGTTGGCTATTGTACAGAACAAGGGTAGCTTAGCCAGTTCTTCGTTAAGATCAAGTGATCCCGAATTCAATTCGAGAATTATATATTATAGTCAGACATATATACATAATTCATTTACAACAATATTTTTGTTATTCTAGCTGGTCCTGAATGTGAAGATCGAAGATCTCTGGTTTTGCCCGAAAACTACGTCTGTATTGCTAACTAAGTACAGTGTCAACCTTCACATTAGAGACAAAACATCACATAATATACTTAGTTGATCTTTCAGCGTATGACCCGCAAAAGAAGTGGTGCGTAATAAGTCTCCTTGTCCAGCTAAGTCTGGACGACTAAGCATTTCTTGTGCAGTGATCTTATGACTATTAGTGAATGATCGGCCAAGCTCTTTTGCATTGAAATTATTTCGGCTATCCTACAGATGGAATCTACCCCCTCATCCAAAATCCTTTGTGCTAAGAGGAAAAATCCTGTGCTATGGGTTTTGATGAGCTCGAAGAAAGCTAACTCGAAACAAATTTAAATAAATTCGGAACATGTTGGAAGATCAATTGATTGCGTTCCTCGGAAAAGTGTATTTTTATTTTATTGTATCAATGTAGTATTTGAACTTGCGCTTTAATATGCATAAATTTAAAAGAAATCTAACAAGTGAGAGTAAATAGTGATACCTCCAAACATTGCTTTAATTATGCATATTACATTTATTTTGAGTATTCATTACGCTTGTATTTGAAGATATAGTTTTGGATTCTTGGGATGATAGTGTGAAAAAGGCCCCTAAATTTGACTAACTAAATATTGATAATTTTATATTTGAAGAAGTGACGGTTGATTATTTATTGATGGAATAATCCAGAGTATTGGTTCACCTACAAAATTGCACTGAGATTTTGCAGGCGTACGGTTCGCAATTGTGGAAACTCGTGTGCATTGTGCTGCCTCAATCTTTGTATAATGGTGAACCCGAACGACATTCGCCCAAACGGCATCTCTCCTGGAGAGAAGAGAGATGCCCATATGTCTTACGGGGCACAACATTGTACTGAAGAAAATAATTGTTCACCAGTAGGCTTTGCTCCACGAGGAAGGTCATCGCCGAATATCCTCCTTATCTATTCTGATTTGGGGATAGACTCGACACATGAAACCACACATATACAAGTCGCTGTCATGCATTATATTTTTGCAGTCTTTCCTTATACAGTACTGTTCAAATTAATTGGGATAATAGAAAAATACAGTAACAAAGACACAACTAAAATATTAGTTTGTTCAATAGTGTAGTTAATAGTGAACGTGACCCCAATTAGCTTTAATTACTTCTTGCACCGTCTCAACCATTGCTGCCACTAGCTTTCCACATATCTCCTTCACTCAGGGTCGTGGTACCACACTTTCATAACACTTTCTCTCATTTTGGTTTTCGTTGTGCAATCCATCTTAGATATGCGCGTTTTAATAATGGCCCACAAATTTTCAATGGGGTGAATTTCCTGGCCACCCCTATACCTTCAAACGTTGCTGGGTTAAGAAGCTCTTGGCAAGCTTAGAATTGTGGCATGGAGACAGATTTAACGTTGAAATACTCGATCGCCATTAGGAAACATCTTCCGCAATGTTGGGGATATTTTCGCCTCCAGAACGCCTATGTACTTTTTGCTGTCCATTATTCTTTCAGTGGGGTGAAGCGTCTGTGGCTCAGAAGCTGTGAAACATCCCCAAAACATGACCTTGGGTGGGTGTGCCCATTGCAGGGCTTGGACTTAGCGTTTCTTCGCTTGTCCCAACTAATTTGCACAGTACTGTAGGTGTGAATATTGCTAGATCTAGATGAAGTTGCTAGTTCCAGCATGTATTCTTACGCCAATTTGTAATCCAATTTCAGTACTACAAACAAATTTGTTTGATGTTGACTAGACGTTGCAAATTACAAACCATACGTTTAGCTTGGTAAAAGTGTTGTTGCCATTTCTACTGAACTAAGTTGTTTTTAAGAATAAACAGAAAAATGGATCAGTGAAAAACGAGCCGATTGGAATTCGAAATTTATCAATAAATTGAACTATTTTAAGATCACTTTATTGAACGAAAAATTAACAAGTGCAATAGACTTAAGATTGACATCCGCATCCAAAATTTATATTTATACAAATTTTCACAGTGTCTGCACATGGTGAAGAATTCGATGGTTCGCAATTAAGTAATATGATACGTAAGTCATACTTTTTGCACATAAAGTCTCAAATGAATATAATATAAGTCTATGAGGGCTAGTTGCCGAATTCTAATCGTATTAGAGTAAGCAGTAGCGGCTGTTAACATTTCAATCGAGGGGAGTGCATCTCTTAAAAAAATAACACAATAGTAAAAAAAAATGATTAAATTCAATATATTTTATTATATATATATATATATATATTATATATTCAATTAATATATTATTTTCAATTTATATATTCAATATTCAATATATTTTATTTCTAAATATATTCTTGGAGAAACACGTGGCAAAATCGTACATACGTAACTACACAGAACAATGCAACTGTCTTATCTGGCTATTGTATATCAATTTTTGTATATACTATACTAGGCTTCTCTGTTCGGACGCTAAAGAATCGCGGCCTGGAATAGTTAAAAGCAAGGATATATTCTTAACTGTAGAAGCAGCGTGACGTCACGTTGCCATAGCAACCAGGACCGCTATTTTGTTTGCGGCGCATACGATACGCGAACCAAAGAAACAGATGATATACTGCATACGGTCGCTCTCTGCGTATGCTTTAACTTATTCTTCCTCGCTGCCACACCGTGTTGTGTTGAGTGCTATCGCTACGCAAGCGTTATCTTTTAGGAAAAAGAATGCCTAGTTAAAATATTACAATACAATTATATATCTACGGTGATGCGCTCTATTTATTGGCATATGCTAGATTATGAAAGTACAACCAAAAGGAATGCCATCGAATAACAAGTTTTATAATAAATAAGGCTCATCTTTGCGCTTCCTGGCACCCCTATAATAATATTATAAGTAATTATAAATAAAATTAGAAGTCTAGTTTCGATTTCTAGAGAAGCTAAATAAATAGATGACATTTTTTATTTGATCGTTCTGTACATCTTATTTGCAATAGATCATGTAGTATAAGTCAGACTTTGTAGTTGCCAATAGCAATATGGGATGCAGAAAACAAACAGGAGTCACGAGATTTATGGGTGTTTTGAGGTTAGAATTGGCCATATGTACTCATTTTAACGACAGCATTGCGTCGCCAATGTACTAGCTGTTTATATATACCCGTACATACGTATTTCGTTCCATACGATAATAAAAATTGATAAAACGATACGTAATTAGGTGTGTAATAATGCATTGGCGTAAATCGAATAACTGCAATAACGACTATACAAAACACTAGCGATACATTATTCATACAAAGCTTGTTCTCAATGCTGGTACGAGCCTTTCGGAAATCATATTGTTGAAAATATTGATTTGCTATGGTGAACTGATTTCAATTACTCAACGTGTATATTCATATCACCCTTTCATTTTCAGATGGCATATAATTACATCTGAAACTATTTTTTTTTTTTTTGTGATTCGTACATGCTGGCATAAGTAAAACGAACTAAAAATTTAAAAACGCTTTTTAGAATCTTTTAAAAAAAATTTTGTGGTCTTTTGTATTTTTTGCGTAAGCGATTATATAGAAAATATTTTAAATTAGAAATTTATATTGCTTAAAATTGTTGCAATATTTAAAATATAAAAAACTACAATGTGCTCTCACAAGAAAAAAAAGGTATACAATCAAAATTGCAAAATTGCAAAATACCTATCTCACGAATCGTGATTGATATACTATTAAATAAATAAGTCAATATGACAGAAGTATTTCAAAAATGGCATATAATATGACCTATAAATCTTTTAAAACAATATAAATTAATAATTAACGAAACTAACAATTAACAATAATAAACGTCAGAGAGCTGGAAACGTCTAAAAACGATCACATTCAACGAATACAATCGTTTTTAAGTAGCTACTTAAGTTACGGTATTTGGGTGATATTGTATACTATTGACAATATTGATATATTGATTTTTTAATTTTCTTTAACATTATTTTTCTTGCAAATCTGAAAAGCTAATTTAGATCGGTTTAAAATTTTAGATAGATTAACCCGATCGGTTAAAAAATTTGATATTATTTTTTTACCAATATATTCATAAAGTAATAAGAAGAACTCTTTCAATACGCTGCGATTTAGCATTTAGTATAAAAAGATGAAACAGCTTTCTTTAGCTTTACAGTAGTTTGGAGCAAAAGTAAACTGTATTTTCGAATATCAGTAATATAAAATATTCAACATTAAATATTCTCGATCTGAATTTTGCTATGCAATTGTTTATAATATGAGCATTTTGTACTGAAGTTTTTTATTCATATATGGCAACAATGGTACTGGCAGCTCAACCCTTATGCGCAGTAGAGGATGAATTAGGTCCGCCAAGATATAAAAAATATCAATTTATGCTTTTGCTCCATAATATAATTTTGGCTGACATAAATGATTGTAATTTTTAAGTCATGTAAAAATAAAAAAGAAATTCATGTAAAAATTAAATATTTATACCGCTATTTATCATTAGTTTCGTGAGTATATATTATTTGTATAGATCACAATGAAACTTTAATAATATTAGTTAAATAATAAGAATTAAATTTATGACAACCGCAAGTTACTGTACCGTATTACGAGTACACTCAAATATAATAGTAATGAGTAATGGTCCAGCCATCGACAAATCACAATGTGATTTTCAAATACATACTAAAATTTGTTATTAGGAAAAAAACAAAAAATTACTATCGCTAACAAGCTAACACAGTTTATGTAATTTAAATCTGGTATTTTGAGAGTAAATTTCATTTGAAAATACTTGTCATTTACGCAAAAGTTATACTTGTTTGAATCTCTTAAATGTAAAACTTTATCATTTTGCAATAAACAATCACAAGGCAGTTTGATACTATAACTTGTGCGGAAAATTAAATTCTATCAGTAATTTACTCGTTTCTTTGGGAAAAAAATTTAAGCTAATTAATTTTTTGTACTAATACGTAGCGATGTGTAGTTCACTCGCGAACCGTTCACTCTGAACGGTTCAATCAAATGACGGGCGTACTGTGACGATGTTTTGTAACGACCTATAGGTCACTATGACCTAGTTCGTGAACTATGAACTGCATGGTACACGGTGTACTTGTACTAGGTCCTGAACCCGTCGTGTACTAAACCGTTCATGAATCACAACAGCTCGTAAACGATGCAGTATAGTATACATTACATATACAGTACTAACATTTATTTAGTGATAAAGTGTGTTGGTGAATGGAACGAAATAGGAAACTCGATGCGATATTGCAACAGCAGCATTGCCGAGCTGAGTCACAATTTATATGTTGGTATCAGATTTCATTTGGAATAATATAAATAATATATTCGCAAGATTAAATATGTTCTTAAATATGTCATGCCATAGCAAATTTTTGCAATAATGCAAAAATAAACATCTAAATTTTATAGTTCTTCTATTTCATACTGAGTGCAATGCAATCACTTAATATCAAATCAAAGCATTGAAGTTTGAACAGAGAAGATTCGGAATAGAAAAGATTTATATAAAAAGACGCAAGATGGAAAATTGGTACTTGAATCTTTTTAATGACAAATAATTGCTTATTGCGCATAAGCTTAAGAAAATAGACATTTGTTCGTTTTTTGCGATTATTTAAAAATCGCCAAAGTTGCAAATATCGAGTTTTGCATCTAAAGTACTCATATATACCGATGTCATATTGCAGCGTAAAGCAATTGCGATTAGATAGTTCCAGTGTGCGTGATAACATCTGAAATAAATCAACATAATCTGATGACCAATAGATATATAATATGCCGTAATCTGCATTGTGCATGGTGTCGTCATCAAAACCCCTAAATCCAAACCTTAACCCAAAACTAAACTCCATTGAACTGGACTGGGTAATGTGGGTTGTGTCTCGTTGTGTGGGAAAGTAAGCAGGAGCGGAGAAACAGAACTGCGATTTCTATCTGATAAAAGACTTACTTCAACTTTTGATGGATTACTTTCATATTAGGATATGAAGTGCATATTGCATTTTGTATCTACTTTTAATTTATGGACCCCCCCATTTAAAAATTATCCATATTTCTTAACAAATTTAATTGATTACGATAATATATTCAATATGGAACTATATTCAATATTGTAAAATCGTCACTATGGTGTTAAATAATCGTATAAAAATATCACGCGAAAATCGTAACATAAAGCATTTATTTATTTATTCTTTATTGCAGTTAATATATAAAAATATTTTACAAACGTCACAATTATAATAGGTAAAATACACATTATTAATACACGTTAAAAGAGATTATGAACATGGACTAATTGATATTGAATTCATGTTTTCATTAATATTATAAAACGATTTGGATAAAAGAAGTTTCTTTACAGTTATTTTTATTTCATTTTTACTCAAGTTTTTTACATTTATTGGTAGCGTATTAAACAGCATTTTACTTTGGTATTCTATACTTTTTTGTGATATAGTTAAACGACAGTTAGGTATATGAATATCATGTCTTTGCCTGGTCAGGTGGTCATGGAAGTCATCATTACATTGATAGTTATCAATATTTTCTTTGGCATAAAGTATACAATTAAAAGAAAAAATATATAGAAGGTAATGTTAATATATCCAGTTGTTTGAATAGATGCTGACAATTCTCTGTAGTCAATTTTACCACCAATTATGATTGCTCTGCGCTGGAGCCCAAATAATCTCTTAGCTGAAGCACAATTTCCCCAAACTATGTTACCATAATTTATGTGACTGTGTACCAAAGCGAAATATGCGCACTTTAGAACAGATTCGGTAATATTTGATGCAAGACGACGCAAAACAAATATAATCCGACTTTTTTTTGCTGCTACTTTTTCTGTGTGTTTATCAAATCTTATAGACGGGTCAATAGTTACACATAAGAAATTACATTCCTCCTTATTTATATAATTAAAATATTTGAGGGATAGTAACATATTCACAGTCTTTTGTTCACTTAGACATAATTCGTTAGTAACACACCAGTCCGATGCCCTCAACTGCGCTCTCTCTGCTTTCGCAAATAAGTCTTAAAGTTTTTATTTGATACAAATAAAACAGTATCATCGGCATAAAGGAGACACTGTGTAAATTCACCAACATATTGCGGGAGATCATTAATGAATATTAAAAAAAGAAGCGGGCCCAGAGTAGACCCTTGGGGTACCCCTCTAGATACTGAAAAAGCACTTGAAGATTTACCATTGCATGGTACAATTTGTTTCCTGTTTGAGAGATAAGAACTCATTAAGGCTAGGCTTCTCTCACCAGAATTCTCTCATCATTTATTAGTTAGATGCGCATTTCGGAGGCTGTCTTAATTTCTTTTTAAGGGATAATTATCGAAACTTAGAGTTTCTTTTTGATTGTTTCCATATTTCAATGGAGAGTAATTGAAAATCTCATTAAATGATATAATAAGAATTATCGACAATAAGTTATCTTATAGTATTTAATCATTTTCTGATTTAGACGTATTGGCCAGTAATATATACAAATTTTGATTTTTTTAAATTCTAGTCTAATAATACTACAGTGAAAAGCTAAGAAAAAGCTACATGCAAATTTTACCAGCCTTAAAACTCTTAGACTACACTTAAGTAGCCGCTATCTAATGAAACTTAAAAATACAACCCCTGAAGCTACTCATGATCATTAGTGACGCGTCCTTGTCACGACTTTAATCCTATATTAATAAAATTAAGATATATTAATAATATTAATATTAATATATATATATTAATAATATATTTTAAATCGGGAAAGTACTAGCAGAGTACTTTCCGTTTTAGTTAATAATATTAATTTCTAATTTTTCTTTTTAAAATTGTAACCGACGGCGTTAAACAAATTTATAAAACATCACCTAAAAACAAAGCATTATCTACACAAAGCAATTACGTAACACAAAGCATTTATTAGCTATATGCGCATTTCGGAGATTATGCTCCCCTCTTCAGTAGCACAATAATAGACCAAATAAATGTATAACTGTCACTCATTGTATACAATAGATGACTAAATAGAATAAAATAATAACGTCTTATAATTAAAATAGATTTTACATCGAAGTTTTTAGTTTGTATTAATTAATTTATGGTATTTTTTCGCCAAAGAATCATCGCATTTGAAATGTTTGTAGAATTTAGTACGACGCTGGTATTTGTGTTGAACGAACTAAAAAAAATAAAAAATCAACAATTTTAAGGTCTTTTACTTCAATCTTAATAGGTTTTATAAAATCAAAAACAGTAAAATTATTAATATATTATCTATTTGTTTAATTTATTATATATTCGATATTTTATTAATATTTTTTTGAGTTAGTTTATATAATTATACTTTAATTAAATTTTCATTTATAGCAAGGTGAGTTACAGAGGTATCTTTATTTTGTCTATTATTGTACTACTGCAGATGGGGGCATAGCCTCCGAAATGCGCATCTAGCTACTTAATGCTTTAAGTTACGGTATTTGGGTGATATTCTATACACATATTCAATATGTTTTTATATTTACTTTATGAATGAAAATGAAGCACAGAGTAAATTTTTAGAAGCTTCAAATTTAAATTGCCGATATTATTTAAAGACATTTGTTTCATTTTCCAGTTGTCGCACTAAGAGAAGATATATATCATACATTGTTATTGCATTTTTACTGCATAGTTTCAACGCATAAATTATATAGAAATATTTTTGAATAAGATTGATGTCTAATTCTTATTATTAACTTATAAATTATCCGCTAAAAAAGAACATTAGCAATATAAGAGTTTTTGTTAATTAATTTTTTAATCCGAAAATAAAATAATAGAATTTAATTTTGAATTATAGGTAAATTAATCCAGTCAAAAACCTTAATAATTCTACTTGTTAAAGGTAAAATTGTTAAAAATATTAAATTGCACATATTTAATCTTGACCACATTATTAATTATACCTTATTATTTAAGTACAAAGAATTCTATTTATAAAAATATAATTTTTTAATACTCAGCTAATCAAGCAGAAAATTTAATTTTAAATTTGGTTATCACAATTTTCATTTAATTATTAGTTTACTGACATAGACGTCAGAAACAGAACGGTATCGACAAAAAGATCTTTCTTTATTTTGATTTGTAGATTTTGTAGAATTGAATGAAAACCTTAATTTTTATTTTCCATTAGAAACCGTTAGTTAAAGAGTCCGCAATCCTAAAGATTGGTTGGAAACAGCACGCCATGCCGATCTATCCTGAGCTAATCCCTTCATCTCCCTATAGCTATTCATCTCAACGTCTTCAACTATCTGACTCACATACTCCAATCTAGGCCTACCTACCCCTCTCTTTCCCTCCACTCTACCTTCTATGATCAATTGCATAATCCCCCCATGCCTAAGAATATGCCCTACTAATCTGTCTCTCCTACGCTGTAACACTCTCCAAATACTTCTCTTCTCCCCTACTAACTCTAGTACAGCTTCATTTGTTACTTTATCTTCCCAACCAATCCTCATCATCCTCCTATAACACCACATTTCAAGTGCTTCTAATCTACGCTTCTCTTCCTTTCCCATAGTCCACGCCTCACACCCGTACAGTGCTACACTCCAAACATATACCTTCAGTAATCTTTTTCTAATACCCAAGTCAATATTTGATCTTAAAATCTGTTCTTTTTCTACGAATGCCTTCCTACCCTGTGCTATCCTACACTTTATATCTACCTTGCTTCGATTATCTTTTGTGATTCTACTGCCTAAATAACAAAAATCTGACACTTCTTCGATTCTATTATCTCCCATTGTGATCCTCATTTTTCTACTGCATTCCTTTTTGTCACACCTCATCACTTTAGTTTTACCTATATTTATTTTCATGTTAAAATCCCTAGTCAATACTGCCTGCATACCATTCAATACCCTTTCTAAATTCTTTTCGCTTTCTTCCAATATAGCTATATCGTCGGCGAATCTCAGCATATATATTTTCTCTCCCTGTACATTCACACCTACACTATACTCTTCTTTTACTTTGTTTATTGCATCTTCTATATATAGATTAAATAATAACGGTGAAAGTGTACATCCCTGCCGAACTCCCTTCCCTATTTTTGCTACCTCTTCTTCCCCCTCAATTCTAACTAAGGCAGTTTGGTGTTTATATAAATTAGAAATTATTCTCCTATTCTTATAATCTATACCCGTTTCTTTTAAAATTCTAAACATTATGTCCCAATCTACATTGTCAAATGCCTTTTCTAAGTCTACAAAAGCTATGCAAGTTACCTTTCCTACCCTCTTTCTTTTTTCTACTACCGTTCTTAGTGCTAGAATCGCCTCTCTCGTCCCTCTGTTTTTCCTAAAACCAAACTGATCTTCTCCTAGCCTTTCCTCTACTTTATTTTCTAATCTCCTATAAATAATCTTTAACAATATCTTCGATGCATGTGATAGTAGACTAATGGTCCTATAGTTCTCACACAAATTAGCTCCTATTTTCTTCGGCATTGTTACTATTCTACTACGCTGAAAATCCTGTGGTACTTCTCCCTTCTCATATATTTTACAAACTAACCTGTATAATCGCTCCTGCATTTTTTCCCCTGCGTGTTTTATTAATTCGGCTGGTATCATATCAATCCCCGCTGCTTTGTTATTCCGTAAATCATTTAATGCTCTATGAAACTCTGACCTAAGTATGCTAGGACCTAAGTCATCCTCATCTATCTGTTCCACATTTTCTAGCTCCTCCATGTCCTGCATACCTTTATATAAATCTTCAAGATACTCCTTCCATCTTCTAGCTTTTTCCTTATTTTCTGTGAGTTCCTTACCCTGCTTATCAAATATAATGTTACCCTTTGGTTTTACTTTAGAAAAATGTGACTTAATTTTCCTGTAGCCCAAATCTACTTTACCTCTTCTCATATCCTCCTCAATATCCTCACAATTTCCTTTTATCCACTCTTCTTTCGCTAGCTTGCATTTCCTATTAATTAAGTTCCTTAGTTCCTTATATTTTTTCTGTCCTGCTTCTGTGTTTCCAATTTTAATTTTCCTTCTTGCTTCTATCATTTTAACTATTTCTTCCGTGATCCATTCCCTCCTACCTGCCCTTTTCTTTGTGCCTAATACTTCATTTGCTGCTGTAGTTAACCCATTTCTGATTTCCCTCCATTCGCAATCTATGTCGTTCCTAGATGTTCCATTAGCCATGATTTCTACTTTCTGCTTGTACTTTTCACATACATCAGCTAATTTTAACCTATCGACATCTACTCTGACCTGTTTAGACTTCTGTAATTTCTTGAATTTGACCTCTGAGTCCAGGACTACTAAATTATGGTCACTATCAATATCTGCTCCAGGGTAACTCTTACAATTCTTACCGTTAGATAATAAAAAATAATAAAATAAAATAATAAAATAAAATAGAAACCGTTAGATAATAAAAAATAATAATAATAGTAAAACAATAATAATAAAATAAAAAATAAAAAATCCATTTGTTGGCATTGATTATGAAAGTACAGCCAAAAGGAATGCGATCAAATCATAAGCTTTATAAGATATTTTATAAGGCACATCCTTGCTCTTCCTGGCACCGCATATATGGTTTTAAAATATTGGTATTACCATTTCTATTAAGTTCTCAAAATAATTTATTTAATGTAAATTTTAATTTCATTTTAATCGTTCAAAAGAATGTACAGTAATCAAATTTTGACGTCTACACATCAAATATTCTCATTTAGAATACCATCAAAGCAGAACTTTCCATTAAAAAGCAACGATTCATAAAATTAATTTCCTAAATCACCCTAGAGAACAGTTGGTGTTGGTTGAGGCTATAACCAAGCCAAAAGAGTACATATACCATATACATAGAGTATATATAGCCTACATGAGGGATGTTCACGTACAATCTTAGAGCGTGTTGGCAATGAAAGTGTTTGGTCTTAAGAGTGTTTGAATTGGTTATAAAACGTGCGACAATTTTCAAAAATTGATATTATTGAGACTGCAGTAGGTAATATTAGGAAACAGCATTGCTGATGGGATTGGCAATACTCGATAGCAGTGGTGGCTCTTGACATTTCATACGAGGAGGGCGCATTTCTTAAAAAATAACATTGAACATTGAAATATAATGTATAATATATAACAGTATAATGTAGATATCGCATAAACACTCACTAAAAATAAATGCGGCGAAAACATCTCTAATGATATTTGGTAATAGGAAATTTTTAATTTGTATAAAAATGACATCAATTTGCAACTTGAACATACTGGAACTTATTAATTTTAATATATTGTTAATATAACCTAATAATTTTATTTTTACTTTGTCCTCAAAAGAAAGTCTACAAAACTCTATTTTGAATAAAGAACTAACACTATTTCTATTAAATATATTCTTGGAGAAACACGTGGCAAAATCGTACATACGTAACTACACAGAACAATGCAACTGTCTTATCTGGCTATTCTATATCAATTTTCCTGTATACTATACTAGGCTTCTCTGTTGGGACGCTAAAGAATCGCGGCCTGGAATAGCTTAAAACAACGATATACTCTTAGCTGTAGAAGCAGCGCGACGTCACGTTGCTATAGCAACCCAGGCCGCTAGTTTGTGTGCGACTTATTAGTCGATATGTTGCGATACGCGAACCAAAGAAACAGATGATATCTGTTACTCTATTGCTTGCAATAGATAGGATGAGTGCATATGCATTTAACCCACCTTGCTCGCTGCCACACCGTGTTGAGTGCTTAGCAACGCAAGCTTTATCTTTTAGGAAAAATAATGCCGAGATAAAATATCGCAATACAATTATATATCTACGGTGATGCGCTCAATGTTCAGGAGGGCCGCGCGGCCGTGCGGCCTCGAAAGATACCGCCACTGCTCGATAGTGACATAGATATAGTCTATTCGTTATAGCTGTGGCCCTCAAATTTGTCATTCATATTATTCAAGTGCATTTTTGTAAATAAACGGTATTAGCGATATTGAATCGTGTTAGTTTCTAACAGTGTTGTTATCACTCTCCAGAAATCCAGCTGATCACAATAGATATTAATTAATTCCATTTTCTTGTTCAATTTGTGATAATTCAATAAAATGTAATGAAAAAGCATAATTTAAAAATTATGTTCCGTAAATATTTATTTAAGTTCGTTGAATTTATTATTATATAAGTTAGGTACTTCGAAAGGTATTCTCATGTAAAACTGGAAAATTGATTGGTTTGCGTAGATTTCTCGCGAATATAAATAATTAAAGGTACATATTGTGATTAGCCTGTTTTGGATTAAAAAATATTTTATTAATTTTTATTAAAAATTATTTAATTAAATACAATTTCATACTATCCTATAGGACAGTGGTGGCGAACCTTTAAAAAGTGGTGGCGAACGTGCGGGTGCCAAAAATTTCTAAATAATATTTATCGAGTGACTAACGTACCGGGCAGTTATTCATAGGGAAATAAATTATATGCAAATAAATTATTGCAAAATTTTATAAGTTTAAAAAGTAGAAAATTTTATAGAAAATGAACACAAAACTTAAACAAAAATCGATAGCATTTAATGAGATTTTTGCTGTTGTATACATTGGATGCCAAATACTTTATATCTGGTTCATATTTCGTCACTTTTAATAATGTACATACCGAACTAGTCCATCTATTTCTTGAACAGTCTTCTATGAAATTCATTTCGGAAAACAATGACTAACAAGTATAAGTAGTGGAGAAATTTGATAATATAGCGGTCTCAATTTTTTTTAAACAACTAAAAGCTTCAGGAATAGTATTCCAAATTATCAATAGTTCCTCTGCAGCATTCTTTTTAAGTACGCCCAATAATTGATCATTTTCAATTCTTTTCAACTCATTTCTCAAATCGACAAACTTTTGTTTCCATATAGAACTGGATTGAAAATCGATTAATTGCATTTTTATATCCTCCAAATTCAGCCATTAGAAAATCTCCAAATTGAGTTTATCCATTGATATTGTATCTGGATGTAAAATAAATTTTGATGTTTCTGCAAATTGCGTGAACTGTGTAAATCTTGAAGAAAATTCGTCAATTATAGATTGAATAATAGCAGAAAACCTGTGTATCAATTTAACTTGATCTTGCTTTTCATGACATTCATTTGGAAAGCCATTGGACCTCCATTAATTGATTATATTATTCAATGATTTTCTCAGTTATGTAAAAAAACTCTAACTTCATCTAAGCACTCAACGATTCTTTGAAGAACTTTTCCTCGACTTAACCACGGACATTGTTGTATATAAATAAACTATTGTGTACTGAGTTTACCTCATTCAATAATTCAAGAAAATTTCGTTCATGTAAAGCGCGTGCACATATAAAATTGACTAAATTATAGCGTAGAAAATTATGATCTGTAAACAATTCACGTGCTGGTAAAATTTTTGTACGTGCCAACTCTGGCACGCGTGCCATTGGTTTACCATGCCTGCTTTAGGAGAACGAAGCATTAATATAATCTAGTATTTCAGGGCTTTGATAATAACATGATAAAAATGGTGTTCGCAAAAGTAATAAAGCATGAATCTTCCATATTTAAAATGCGCGTATTTTGCTGAGAATTGAAAATGTGGCTGAGAACTAGAGAAAAAGCATTATTCCTAAATATAACAATAAGATTAGTTAGTTAAAGAGTCCGCAATCCTAAAGATTGGTTGGAAACAGCACGCCATGCCGATCTATCCTGAGCTAATCCCTTCATCTCCCTATAGCTATTCATCTCAACGTCTTCAACTATCTGACTCACATACTCCAATCTAGGCCTACCTACCCCTCTCTTTCCCTCCACTCTACCTTCTATGATCAATTGCATAATCGCCCCATGCCTAAGAATATGCCCTACTAATCTGTCTCTCCTACGCTGTAACACTCTCCAAATACTTCTCTTCTCCCCTACTAACTCTAGTACAGCTTCATTTGTTACTTTATCTTCCCAACCAATCCTCATCATCCTCCTATAACACCACATTTCAAGTGCTTCTAATCTACGCTTCTCTTCCTTTCCTATAGTCCACGCCTCACACCCGTACAGTGCTACACTCCAAACATATACCTTCAGTAATCTTTTTCTAATACCCAAGTCAATATTTGATCTTAAAATCTGTTCTTTTTCTACGAATGCCTTCCTACCCTGTGCTATCCTACACTTTATATCTACCTTGCTTCGATTATCTTTTGTGATTCTACTGCCTAAATAACAAAAATCTGACACTTCTTCGATTCTATTATCTCCTATTGTGATCCTCATTTTTCTGCTGCATTCCTTTTTGTCACACCTCATCACTTTAGTTTTACCTATATTTATTTTCATGTTAAAATCCCTAGTCAATACTGCCTGCATACCATTCAATACCCTTTCTAAATTCTTTTCGCTTTCTTCCAATATAGCTATATCGTCGGCGAATCTCAACATATATATTTTCTCTCCCTGTACATTCACACCTACACTATACTCTTCTTTTACTTTGTTTATTGCATCTTCTATATATAGATTAAATAATAACGGTTAAAGTGTACATCCCTGCCGAACTCCCTTCCCTATTTTTGCTACCTCTTCTTCCCCCTCAATTCTAACTAAGGCAGTTTGGTGTTTATATAAATTAAAAATTATTCTCCTATCATTAAGATTATATTAAAAAAAAATATCAGTACGGTATATCAATCACGATTCGTGACAGAGGTATTTTATTTACTTTTTATCTTGTGCTACTGAAGATGGGGGCATAGCCTTCAAAATGTAGATCTAGCTACTTAATGCTTTAAGTTACGGTATTTGGGTGATATTCTATACTAATAAGATTATATGTATTACATGGCATATTAAATAGAAGATAATTTATAATGACTATGTAATATTTGCAGAACATCTTTGTTCACGCAACAAAATGTAATAAAACATTAATATTTATTTTGAATTTAGAAGTGTTTTTTGATTTAAATATAAAACATCTAGATTACCGGTGCCCATGTCAATTAGAGCCTGCAAATCGAAAATAATTTTTTAGAAATTCTCACCATAAGTTTGACGTCCAAATGTATTAGGGACAAAATATAAAACTCTTCACACATTGTTGCCAAGGTATGCTCATAGTGTACTTTTTTAGACCACAGTCTGTTCAATCATGCACTCTGAGTACTGTGCACGGTTGAAACTCGCACTGTTACCATCTGCTGCAGGATGTGCTCATATACATCCTGCCGTTCGTGAAGGATGGAAAGGAGTAGGCCCTGATGCGCTCGGGTCGATTAAACAACGAATTACTTTCTCTACGAGCTTAATTAATGTTAATTTTACCCGTCGCAATAATTGTTGATTCATTTTAAACTGTAGGAACCAAGTTACACACATTAGAACAAAGCGCTGTTTTAACTTTGTTTTTTTGCATGATGAGTAAATTGTGATAAGTTCGTAAATTTAGATTTGTTTAGATTTTATACTTTTTTTGAAACCAAGAAAATAAAATTTAATGCACACGTTGATTTTTGGAAATTGAAGCACTTTGCATTAGCAATGGCAAACTGTAGCTCACTTTGAGGACCTAGTTCGTAGTTTGTAGTTCATTTCAATGTACCGTTCACGTACTATAGGTCGTGAATTACTAACATCTCTTGAAAATAAACTAGTTCACGATCTATATGAAATACATGCACATACTGAAAATAATCCCTTTTTCTCAATATAAAAATATTAAATGGTAAAAAATAAATAAATTGAAATATTACAATAATTATTTTGAATTAAGAATGAGCAAGAAAATTCAACAATGTTTATAATTTATACAAAACATATATAAAGAAATATAATCTTCTCTAGGTACTCACGATTATTTATATGAAGTTCTAAAATACTTATTGGTAGTTACTGATGAAAATGTTTACTACTTTACTAACACTTGAAAATTAAATGTACAAACTATAATAAAATAAACTAGACAGAATCGTTTTGTTTGGCGTTATAATTTATATTTTCTATTCCGAATCTTCTCCGTTCAAACTTCAAAGCTTTGATTTGATATTAAGTGATTGCATTGCACTCAGTATGAGATAGAAAAACTATAAGATTTATATGTTTATTTTTGCATTATTGCAAACATTTGCTATGGCATGACATATTTAAGAACATATTTAATCTTGCGAATATATTAATTATATTATTCCAAATGAAATCTGATACCAACATATAAATTGTTACTCAGATCGGCAATGCTGCTGTTGTAATATTGTATCGAGTTTCCTATTTCGTTCCGTTCACCCACACACTTTAGTTAAAGAGTCCGCAATCCTAAAGATTGGTTGGAAACAGCACGCCATGCCGATCTATCCTGAGCTAATCCCTTCATCTCCCTATAGCTATTCATCTCAACGTCTTCAACTATCTGACTCACATACTCCAATCTAGGCCTACCTACCCCTCTCTTTCCCTCCACTCTACCTTCTATGATCAATTGCATAATCCCCCCATGCCTAAGGATATGCCCTACTAATCTGTCTCTCCTACGCTGTAACACTCTCCAGATACTTCTCTTCTCCCCTACTAACTCTAGTACAGCTTCATTTGTTACTTTATCTTCCCAACCAATTCTCATCATCCTCCTATAACACCACATTTCAAGTGCTTCTAATCTACGCTTCTCTTCCTTTCCTATAGTCCACGCCTCACACCCGTACAGTGCTACACTCCAAACATATACCTTCAGTAATCTTTTTCTAATACCCAAGTCAATATTTGATCTTAAAATCTGTTCTTTTTCTACGAATGCCTTCCTACCCTGTGCTATCCTACACTTTATATCTACCTTGCTTCGATTATCTTTTGTGATTCTACTGCCTAAATAACAAAAATCTGACACTTCTTCGATTCTATTATCTCCTATTGAGATCCTCATTTTTCTACTGCATTCCTTTTTGTCACACCTCATCACTTTAGTTTTACCTATATTTATTTTCATGTTAAAATCCCTAGTCAATACTGCCTGCATACCATTCAATACCCTTTCTAAATTCTTTTCGCTTTCTTCCAATATAGCTATATCGTCGGCGAATCTCAGCATATATATTTTCTCTCCCTGTACATTCACACCTACACTATACTCTTCTTTTACTTTGTTTATTGCATCTTCTATATATAGATTAAATAATAACGGTGAGAGTGTACACACACTTTATCACTAAATAAATGTTAGTACTGTATATGTAATGTATACTATACTGCATCGTTTACGAGACGTTGTGATTCATGAACTGTTTAGTAGACGACGGGTTCAGGACCTAGTACAAGTACATCAATACGTACACCGTTCACCATGTAGTTCATAGTTCACGAACTAGGTCATAGTGACCTATAGGTCGTTGCAAAACATCGTCACAGTATGCCCGTCATTTGATTAAACCGTTCAGAGTGAACAGTTCGCGAGTGAACTACACATCGCTACTTTGCATCGAGTTTATATAAAGAATGAGCTTTTTCTATTATTATTTAGAATATTATTATTTAATATAGTTTTAGATTATCTATAGTTTAGAGTATTGTGTGTAGGTACCGCTGATGATGATTGACGTTTGAAATTTTGACATTTAATATTTACTATTTTTGTAGTATGTTTAATGTCAAGCGAAAATTTCACCAAAAATTCGATCGGCAAATAACTAAAGCTTTATTCTTACTTTAAATTAGCGAATTAATAGACTAATAAAAAAATCAGTAAAATGAAAATGCAGAAACGAATATTTGTATAACCTCAAGCTGATCGTAAATACACTTCTTTAAAATATTCTCGTCCATATGAAACAGTTTAGAAATAAAGATGTCGAACTAATATAAAAAATTATATTTACTAAAATTATTGTATCATGACTTTAATTCAATTCGTTACATTTTTTAAATAATAGAATCTATACTTTTTGTCTAATTTATAAATGAAATTGTAGAAATTCTACGTTTGTGAAAGAGTGACGAAGAAAAAACAACAATGTTTATAATTTATACAAAACATATATATTAGAAAATATAATTTCGTTCGATTCTCCTACACACATAAATGTTACTACTGCTATTGTTACTGTATATGTAATGTATACTATACTGCATCGTTTACGAGCCGTTGTGATTCATGAACGGTTTAGTACACGACGGGTTCAGGACCTAGTACAAGTACATCAATACGTACACCTTTTACCAGTTCACGAATTAGGTCATAGTGACCTATAGGTCGTTGCAAAACATCGTCACAGTACGCCCGTCATTTGATTGAACCGTTCAGAGTGAACGGTTCGCGAGTGAACTACACACCGTTAAATTGAACGCAGCTTATTTTTGAAAGATCTGCAGTTGTTACAGTTCTTTATAGAAACTGGTAATTTATTGTAGTTAATAAACATAATGTGAATGAAAGATTTTTGGTAAAAGGTAAATTTTGGTGTATTTAAATAAATATTGGAGCAGCAACTTGTTGGGTAATTATAAAACTTCTTGCTCATGTTATAATTATTGCGATATTTCAACGCCATTAAGCTCACTTCGAGTATGTAGAGCCCCGCAAGAGTTATAATATTTAATTGACGGAAAATAGGTTTGCAGCTAGCTTTATATCCCGCCTGTAAATAATGCGCACTGCTCTTTTTTGGAGTTTGAATTTTTTTTTTTAAATTTCACAACTGCAATTTCCCCAAAAGGATAGTCCACAGCATAGCCTTGATTGAAAAAGCGCATAATATACATTTAGAGATGTGTTTAAATCAGTGTCAATTGCGATATGCCTTAAAGCGAAACATGCAGAAGAAAGTTTCAACGAAAGATTATGTACATGGATTGACCAGTTAATTTTTTTATCAATGTAGAGGCCAAGGAAATTCTGCGATATTGTTTATTCACCCTGCATACTTAATGAAGATGCTAGAAAGATACAAGTAATCCAAAATTATTGTTTAAGATTAATAAATCTCTCACTGTTTAAAAACAGCTAATTGATTAAACATGACCAATCGAAGAAAGTTACACTAGTTAGTTAAAGAGTCCGCAATCCTAAAGATTGGTTGGAAACAGCACGCCATGCCGATCTATCCTGAGCTAATCCCTTCATCTCCCTATAGCTATTCATCTCAACGTCTTCAACTATCTGACTTACATACTCCAATCTAGGCCTACCTACCCCTCTCTTTCCCTCCACTCTACCTTCTATGATCAATTGCATAATCCCCTCATGCCTAAGAATATGCCCTACTAATCTGTCTCTCCTACGCTGTAACACTCTCCAAATACTTCTCTTCTCCCCTACTAACTCTAGTACAGCTTCATTTGTTACTTTATCTTCCCAACCAATCCTCATCATCCTCCTATAACACCACATTTCGAATGCTTGTAATCTACGCTTCTCTTCCTTTCCTATAGTCCACGCCTTACACCCGTACAGTGCTACACTCCAACCATATACCTTCAGTAATCTTTTTCTAATACCCAAGTCAATATTTGATCTTAAAATCTGTTCCTTTTCTACGAATGCCTTCCTACCCTGTGCTATCCTACACTTTATATCTACCTTGCTTCGATTATCTTTTGTGATACTACTGCCTAAATAACAAAAATCTGACACTTCTTCGATTCTATTATCTCCTATTGAGATCCTCATTTTTCTACTACATTCCTTTTTGTCACACCTCATCACTTTAGTTTTACCTATATTTATTTTCATGTTAAAATCCCTAGTCAATACTGCCTGCATAGCATTCAATACCCTTTCTAAATTCTTTTCGCTTTCTTCCAATATAGCTATATCGTCGGCGAATCTCAACATATATATTTTCTCTCCCTGTACATTCACACCTACACTATACTCTTCTTTTACTTTGTTTATTGCATCTTCTATATATAGATTAAATAATAACGGTGAAAGTGTACATCCCTGCCGAACTCCCTTCCCTATTTTTGCTACCTCTTCTTCCCCCTCAATTCTAACTAAGGCAGTTTGGTGTTTATATAAATTAAAAATTATTCTCCTATCCTTATAATCTATACCCGTTTCTTTTAAAATTCTAAACATTATGTCCCAATCTACATTATCAATTGCCTTTTCTAAATCTACAAAAGCTATGCAAGTTACCTTTCCTACCCTCTTTCTTTTTTCTACTACCGTTCTTAGTGCTAGAATCGCCTCTCTCGTCCCTCTGTTTTTCCTAAAACCAAACTGATCTTCTCCTAGCCTTTCCTCTACTTTATTTTCTAATCTCCTATAAATAATCTTTAACAATATCTTCGATGCATGTGATAGTAGACTAATGGTCCTACAGTTCTCACACAAATTAGCTCCTATTTTCTTCGGCATTGTTACTATTCTACTACGCTGAAGAAATTATAAAGTTACACTATGGCTGTTATATTCATAAATTGATAAAAAATAGAATAGCATCGTATCTTTATGATCTGCTACAGTTTCGTACAACTAGACGTGGTTTAAATAATATTAGAAATAAGAGCTTGTTATCCATATCGCCATATAATTCGCAAAAATTTTAGAAAATTTTGTTTACATGTCCGCCAAAATATTTAATGATTTACCTAACGCCGCTGAAAAATGTACGTGCACTAAATTTAAAAAGGAATTAAAAATAAACTTGATGGACACGCATTCATCAGTTGTCCTCAATTAATTAATTTAATCATTATTTATTAATTTAATATCATAGAAGATAATCATTTTGTTTTCAAAATCCCACATATATATTTTTTATTTTTTTAAGAATGGGCGCGCTGAAGGTTCTCTTATCCTCCAATCCTCCCATCCTGCCAAACTTTTTTACCCTGGAGGAGAGTTTTTGTGCAAGGGGAGTTTGTTTTGCGGCACACCAAATAAAAATCCTAACAAAATCAAATATACTTTATCAAAATGAATAAAAATAAATAAATTCTTAGTATAGGTAAAAATAAAATAAAATTGTTTTATCAACATATCTATCTAGACAGGTAATATAGATAGATAATAATTTTATTAGTAACAAGGATGCGATTGATTTTGAGAAAGAATTATGTCAAAACGCGGCTTTAAATTAGATAAACAAACACGTAACTCCTCATCTACCATCTGTAATCGCACCTGTTGTTTTGATTTCATTTCCATGAGCGCTGAGAAACCAAATTCGCAAAGATATGATGATCCAAACGGCTACAGAGATTTAATGTAGTAAATGTAGTAGCTAATCGAGGATATTGGCTCCAAAGCGAAATCCAAAATGCTGACAACTCTAGCTCAGAAAATGAGGCTTTGTGCACGGGATCGATTTTCAAGTCGATTAAATTTTCTTCCTCCGTTAATGGCAGGTCGTATCTTGCGAAAGGATTGATGACCCACTCGTACATTTGATGGAAAATACTTAGAAAATGAGACAGAGCGGTTTTCTATTGTTTTCCACTTCTGACAAAATTTTAAATTTGTTTGGAAAAGCATCTACGCCTGGGAAGCAAGCAAGCTGTGAGTTTTTAACTTTCCTGGTCCATAGTTCTAAATTGTCGGTGAAAGATTTCAATTTGCCTGTAATTGTAATGATATTTTCCTTCGCTCCTTGCACGCTCAAATTTTTTTACCTATATTTTTAAATCTTTCATGGCACACCTGGAAATGGTTCCGCGCTTAGCGTTATAAGTTGCCAGTGCATATATATATTTAAATAAACTTATCCATGGCACATTCAGGGAACGCCCGAATGGCAACAGTCACAACGTCCATGGTCCAGAAGGGATTTTTCCTCAAGAAAATATCCCTGTCTGGAGTGGCACCTCCGTGGTGCCAGTCTAACGACTATACCACGGTGCCCCATTATTACTTTAGTATAGGTTGAATTGGAGTATTATAAGGCATGTAATAGTTTATCTAATTATCTGATAATGACGTTTTGTAAAACTCTATTCGGAAAATATATAGAATAAGTATTGTTGATTAGGGTCGCAAGGAAGAACAGCTGTGGCTCCGACCACAAGCTGATGCGATCCAATTTAGTTCATTGTTATTCATTTTTTTGATTATTAATTTACTTGTATTTTGTTAGTTATCACTTAAACTGAATCACGCAGATTATGTTTAAAATGTATTTTAACAGAACGAATATTATTTTTAAGAAATTATGAAACTATGAAACTAATAAATGGATAATAATAATAATAAGTATATGTACAATTTAGTGTTGATATAATAATTTGCGTATTTTAAATGTGTATTTCACGCTGCCTCTAGTAAATTTCTGGTTGCACCACCATGTCTACCAACAAGCAGATCCAATTGTAATTCTAATAAATTGCCGCATTTACCAGGCTCTGTTACTAAACACCGTGAAATTACTTAACTCTTACTGCATAGAAGACTGGATAGGCCATGGGGTTATATGTACTATATTTATATACGAACAATAAATACACTCATAGTAGGGCATAAAGAGGGAATTGCGTATGGCTTAACTAACCCCTTTTAAGGTTTACACCGCATTAATGATACCGAATGTGACACCAGAATGATTTGAATTTTGTTTTACCTTTCGTGTTTTTAAATATAAATTTCACGCAACAAATAGTAGCACATACAAAAAGAGTGGTAGCGCATAAATTTGAACTATTGACAATAGTCATTGACAACAGTCAATAGACTGTACCAGTGATATAGTAAAATCGTTTCAATCTGGTAGGGAAATCTATGTCGTATATACTGATTTCTCTAAATGTTTTGATAAAATTAATCACTCAATCTTAAACCACAAGCAGTGCTATTTCAATCTAGTGGGGCGCATTTCTTAAAAAATAACATAATAGTGAGAAATGTTACCTAAAATGGATGCAAAATGATTAAATTCAACCATTTCTTGAAAGTGAATTCCACTCTTCTATCTTTCATTGATATAAGCTTTTCCAAAACTTTTTCGTTAAAATTGTAAATATCTCACACCACATTTTTATTAATACACATCATCGCCAACGCGTTTAAACGATCATTACCCATAGCATTTCGCAAAAAAGTCTTGATTCTTTTAAGTGTTGAAAAACAACGCTCTGATTCAGCAGTGGTCATCGGGGTTGTTAAAATAATTTTAAGTATTTTTATAGTTTCCGGGAAAGTTGCACTGAGATTATTTTGTAGCAATAATGAAAGAAAATTTGTGGCTCCAATTATTTGATAAAAATCCGGACGCGAGTAAATGACTTATAATTCTGTTTTTAATGTGGTTTTATTCAAAAATTGATATGCATGACACACGGTTTCCAAAATGTCCACTGGAAATTGTTTAGAAAATGTTCGCATCGATTTCGTGTTAAATAACTCAGCGGCTTGTAGATGGCCAGGATATGAGCTTCTGTCCTTCATCTGTGTTATAATTTTTTTTGTAAATATCTCTTGTAAAATGCCGCGTAAATGTCCGGTTTTGAGCACTCCTTGCACAAGTTTGCGATAAATTTAAATCAGGCAATGGCCTACCTAATTCTTTAATTTTTACTTTGTCCACAAGAGAAAGTCTACAAAATTCTATTTTCAATAAACAACTAACACTATTCATTTTTATTAAATTATTTCTCTTAAATATATTCTTGGAGAAACACGTGGCAAAATCGTACATACGTAACTACAGAACAAATGCTACTGTCTAATCTGGCTATTCTATATCAATTTATATACATATATATATACTCTCTGTATATATATATACCACTCTCTGTTCTCTCTGAACTGCTCTAGGACGTTAAAGAAGCGCGACATCCAATAGATGATATACTACATCGGTCGCCTGCACTCTATGATACACTCATCTCATTGCATATGTACTGTATATATGTATTTAACTTGTACTGGCAATGGGTAGTCGCTGGGAATGAGTGACATATATTAGACAATGAAGCAAGGATCGAACCGAAGATATAGTAGATATACGGCATACGGTCGCTCTCACCGATTGCTTGCAATAGAGTGAGATAATTGTATATGCATTTAACCTGTACTGGGTGGCGCTGAACACGCAGCGGCACCAAATTAACGTTATATCTATACCATGCGAACGATACATACAGATAGATACAACATCGGTTGCTGCGGTGATTTGCAACGGATACCACAACGAACACCACACCGAAAGAACGCCACAACGAACGTTGTGTTGATTGTTATAGCGGCGCAAGCTTTATCTTTTAGGAAAAATAATGCCGAGATAAAATATCGCAATACAATTATATATCTACGGTGATGCACTCAATGTTCAGGAAGGGCGCGCGGCCCTGCATTAGGAACCGCCACTGTCCACAAGCTAGAGATAATCGGTATAGGCACCTTATTGTATTGGATCAGATCGTACCTCTCTGATCGTTCTGAATTTGTAGTTATAAACGAGTGTAACTCTTTTTCTACCTTCATCACATCTGGATTGCCGCAAGGCTCGCACTTTTAATTTTCACCAGCGTATGCCGATGATTTAAAAAATTATAAAGCAATTGAGAATGCCAACAATGTCATAGAATTGCAGATAGATTTAAATGAGTTATTTAATTATTGCACCGTTAGCGAACTGACAATGAATCTTGACAAATCTCAGCATGTAACTTTTAGTCAACTTTTGAAGTGTGTTAAGAGTCTGACATTTAGGTGAATTTTTATTTAATTTCATCAGGACTACGTACTTCGTGTACTGTAAGGAATGCTGTTGCTGTGCTGATGCAGAGGTATTGTCTTTACACCTGTTGTTGTGGTTTTCGACTGCGCCACTGTACTTTGTTTAAAGAGCCGTACAGTTGCTCAGAATATGTGGCTATATATTGAGACACTACTATTTAGAAGGCGGATTATTTACCATATATAGTCTTATAATACAGAACGAATAATTATTGAATAGATCGTTGTGTTATGTTGGTGTTATTAATATACTGAGTGAGACTTGGTGGTTAACAGAAGGACGAGACTTGTTTTGTTCAAAGTTGGAAATTGAATGTTCTGTTGAATTTAGACTGACCATTTTAGCTGTGGGTATGCGATTTGTAGAGGGGCAGTTAAAGATGTAAGAATAGACAAGAGTAGGTAGGTAGGTAGGTAGAAAGGCTTTTCGACGTATGATCGCTAAAAGTTCAAAGGTGTAGGCTATAAAGACGGATACAATAGATATAGAGAAGACGGGTTATTCTGGCAAATGTTAGTTGAGGTTTATTGTTGGGCATGCCAAATAAATGAATAAGATATAAGGATAAGATAAGTAAGAGGAATTTAAGCTAAAGGCCGACAAAGAACAAATAGATTTGAATATTCAGAGGAAAGTAGGTAATAACAACAATACATATTGAAATATGGGCAATGATAAATGTACAGGGTATTACAGTACATAATTCTAATAACAGTTCACATTATACTTAAATAAAACAAAATTAATGAATTGTTTATGTAATATAACTTAAACAATATATCACTGCTAATCGAAGTATTATTTTATTTGGCAGGGATGTACACTCTCACCGTTATTATTTAATCTATATATAGAAGATGCAATAAACAAAGTAAAAGAAGAGTATAGTGTAGGTGTGAATGTACAGGGAGAGAAAATATATATGTTGAGATTCGCCGACGATATAGCTATATTGGAAGAAAGCGAAAAGAATTTAGAAAGGGTATTGAATGGTATGCAGGCAGTATTGACTAGGGATTTTAACATGAAAATAAATATAGGTAAAACTAAAGTGATGAGGTGTGACAAAAAGGAATGCAGTAGAAAAATGAGGATCTCAATAGGAGATAATAGAATCGAAGAAGTGTCAGATTTTTGTTATTTAGGCAGTAGAATCACAAAAGATAATCGAAGCAAGGTAGATATAAAGTGTAGGATAGCACAGGGTAGGAAGGCATTCGTAGAAAAAGAACAGATTTTAAGATCAAATATTGACTTGGGTATTAGAAAAAGATTACTGAAGGTATATGTTTGGAGTGTAGCACTGTACGGGTGTGAGGCGTGGACTATAGGAAAGGAAGAGAAGCGTAGATTACAAGCATTCGAAATGTGGTGTTATAGGAGGATGATGAGGATTGGTTGGGAAGATAAAGTAACAAATGAAGCTGTACTAGAGTTAGTAGGGGAGAAGAGAAGTATCTGGAGAGTGTTACAGCGTAGGAGAGACAGATTAGTAGGGCATATTCTTAGGCATGGGGGGATTATGCAATTGATCATAGAAGGTAGAGTGGAGGGAAAGAGAGGGGTAGGTAGGCCTAGATTGGAGTATGTGAGTCAGATAGTTGAAGACGTTCAGATGAATAGCTATAGGGAGATGAAGGGATTAGCTCAGGATAGATCGGCATGGCGTGCTGTTTCCAACCAATCTTTAGGATTGTGGACTCTTTAACTAATCGAAGTAGAGCCGCAATAACAAAATAATTATTATCTCATGCGAAACACGTGTATTAAAAAAAGGATTAAAATGTTAAGCTCGATTTATACAGCAGAACTTCTGAGGATATTAGAGTGTTCATCAAAACAATAATTTTACCAATAATTTGATATGTACCGATAGTAAGAGTTCGGTAGACTGTCTTAGATGTAGAATTCCAAATTTCAGTATATTTCCTCATTAATTTCTGACAAGGATATTCTCTCAGGAAATCTAAAAATAAACATATTATTACCATGTGGATTAAAGGTAATATATTGGGGAATGCGAGAGCAAATTTCCTTGCTAAATCGACTGCTGATTTGAAGAATTCTGATGATTATATGTTGACAAAAAATTGCGTAAGCTGGTTCAATGCAGTATCCAGAAAAACGTGGAGAGATAATCCTGATGAGTGGGATTCAGGGAAAGGTTTATATTTTAAGTCTATGTTGCGAGGATGCCAATTTTGGTACAAAGGGGAGACTAGGAATTTCGTTCGGATATTGTGTCGCTTACGTACTAATCATTTTTTAAGCCCCAGTCATCTTTTCAAAATAAAAATAAAGGAAGATCCCAATTGTAATTGTGGGGAATTTGGTAGTATGGAACATGTGATGTTATCATGTGCTCAATATGATAATAAAAGAAGGAAAATGTTTCGGGAATTAACAGGATTAACTAATTTTATTTTGGAATGCAAATTTAATCTCCAATTCAGTATGAATATATACTTCTATAAATGATTATTTTCAGTTCTATTTTAGAGTTTTTCAACCAACACATAAAGTATAGCTACAAAAATTTCATAAATTATCGTTTATAATTAAAATAATTGTTTATTTAATAATTAATCACTACAATCTTTAAGCGTCACTTTTAAACATTCTTTCAACATAACAACATTCCAAATTTTTAGTCCAGACAAACAGGCAACATGAATTATAATTAAAACTATAAAATCTGAAAATAAGTAATTTCTAATAACTTGGACTTCATATCAAAAAGTAGACTTTTTAATATAAAAATATAGTTTGCACAAAAATTCACATCTTCTTAATACTATATGAACAATTGGCGAAATCGATTTAATAAAATTACCAAACTAAAACATATTGCTTTCTAATATAATACACAATTTTTTTATATGATATTATAGAATTAAGAAATATTATTTAGTATTTTTTTAATAATTGAGCATGCAAATATAACCCTTAGTATAAAGAATTTAGCTTAAGAGGTGGTGAGATTAACGTAACAGTTTATGATATACTGATTGAAAATTTTACATTTTATAATCTCAAAATCCAACAATTTAAAAAAAATATATTATCTCATTACACATTAGTTCTGTATAATTTCGTATCATAATTTTTGAGAAAAGTCATTATTTAATATTTATGTTTACAATGCAGAAAATATTCGAACAATTCACAAATTATATTAAAGCTGCAGTAAATTACAATATTTTAATATTTCAGAATTTATTCATAATATTACATAATATGATGAGATCTTTTTAAGCCTGTGTTTGCAAAATTCTTAACAAATATATATTTCTGTTTTTGATTTATTTTCCAACTTAAACAAGGGGATTTGTCCTGTTTGATCATATTGAAACTCATTCTGATTATTAAATTTTAGTTATTTAGTTTAAGTGTTTAATCAAACCACATTGCAATTTTCTGCGGAATTAATTATTAGCTGCTTTCTAAAAATGAACTGTCTTTTAAGACAAAATGTAAGAACATCCTTTAATTAAAAATAATAGCTTATACATTGTATAGAATACCGTAATTCAAAGCATTTAATAGCTAGATGCGCATTTCGAAGGCGATACCCCCATCTGCAATAGAACATTAACCATATAAATAAAACACAACTGTCACTCAGCGAGATTAGTGTATGAAATTGTACGAAAATGGATGCAAAGCAGAACATTTCCAATTTTTCATCAAATTTATTTTACGTTTTGAGTTAATTATTATATAATTTATAATTTTATAATTTATAATTTTATTATAATTTATGAAGGTTATAATTTAATTATAACCTTATAATTTTATGAAGTTATTCATTTTTGTTGATATGGTTGTAATGAAATGTAAAAGGATTTTCTTTCATTTATATAAAAAAAAATTCCAATTTGCATATTCAAATGGAATTGATCAAAACTTATTTGATTCAAAAAATGATATATAAAAAGTTTCATATTCCAAAAAATATTTCACCAATTTCCATGAATCTTTTATTAGCGTAATGTACGCGCGTAATATATATTTTTAAATATATTTTATTACTTTTATTCCAAATATGTATGTAAAATATTATTTTTAAGTATATTCACTTAAATTAAAATATTCACATTTGTACACATATATTTTTATTTATTTTATTTTTTATTTTTTCCCATCAAATGACAGTAGCATTTGTTTCGTATGTGATAATCAAAAAAGTAAATATATGAATAAGTTACCTATAAAATGGTTTATTAAAATAATTGAAGATTTGGTTAAAAATTGGAAACTGAGTATTTATTGATAAAATTTCGTCATTGCTTAAAATTTATTTATTCTTTATTTGAGTTTATATATAGTGATAAATCTATATAATTATTTAAATATTAAGATATTAAAATTTTCCAACAGAAATAATCACAACAATTACAAAAGTTTAAATAAATAAATGTTATCATAGTCAATATTTAAATAATGGAAACATAGAAATAAATGGCTAGTGCCATTATAACACACACAACAAAAATTGAATTTTTACAAGATAGATGTTATCACATTTAACACAGTTTAGTTAAAGAGTCCGTAATCCTAAAGATTGGTTGGAAACAGCACGCCATGCCGATCTATCCTGAGCTAATCCCTTCATCTCCCTATAGCTATTCATCTCAACGTCTTCAACTATCTGACTCACATACTCCAATTTAGGCCTACCTACCCCTCTCTTTCCCTCCACTCTACCTTCTATGATCAATTGCATAATCCCCCCATGCCTGAGGATATGCCCTACTAATCTGTCTCTCCTACGCTGTAACACTCTCCAAATACTTCTCTTCTCCCCTACTAACTCTAGTACAGCTTCATTTGTTACTTTATCTTCCCAACCAATCCTCATCATCCTCCTATAACACCACATTTCGAATGCTTGTAATCTACGCTTCTCTTCCTTTCCTATAGTCCACGCCTCACACCCGTACAGTGCTACACTCCAAACATATACCTTCAGTAATCTTTTTCTAATACCCAAGTCAATATTTGATCCTAAAATCTGTTCCTTTTCTACGAATGCCTTCCTACCCTGTGCTATCCTACACTTTATATCTACCTTGCTTCGATTATCTTTTGTGATTCTACTGCCTAAATAACAAAAATTTGACACTTCTTCGATTCTATTATCTCCTATTGAGATCCTCATTTTTCTACTGCATTCCTTCTTGTCACACCTCATCACTTTAGTTTTACCTATATTTATTTTCATGTTAAAATCCCTAGTCAAAACTGCCTGCATACCATTCAATACCCTTTCTAAATTCTTTTCGCTTTCTTCCAATATAGCTATATCGTCGGCGAATCTCAACATATATATTTTCTCTCCCTGTACATTCACACCTACACTATACTCTTCTTTTACTTTGTTTATTGCATCTTCTATATATAGATTAAATAATAACGGTGAAAGTGTACATCCCTGCCGAACTCCCTTCCCTATTTTTGCTACCTCTTCTTCCCCCTCAATTCTAACTAAGGCAGTTTGGTGTTTATATAAATTAAAAATTATTCTCTTATCCTTAATCCTAACACAGTAATAATTTTTATAATTTACTATTGTAATATCATTTTTTTTCATTAATCGTGTTTTAAACGCTTAAAGTATACATTCTGAATGAGCAATTTAGTTCCATCAAGGAACAATAGTATTAAATTTAATAATATATAGCGATTCTCGATAATTACATGATTCGCTGACAATTTGTTAAACAGTCATGTTGTTCATTCAATGTTCGGTCATCCTCGACAGTTGACATAAATGAGTTGAGGATTTATCGTCATCAGCTGTCAGCAATGTACATACGTCATATAAATGGACAGCTGGTAATGACTTCATTGTAATCTGATTGCGATGATAATACAGAATACTTGTGCCTTCATATACTATACGAGTATATATAGTTTGTTTAAGCTTTACATATCTATCAGACACATTACGTATTTTGCGATATTCAATACCAGAGCACTCGTTCGTGTCGTTCTTCAGTTTTTGCTACATCAATATCCCATTTACAAAAACAAATAATGTAACGAAGGCGTGAAAGCACTTACTGTTTTTTTTTTTCAATAGAATATTTGTAGTTATTTATTTTTTATATATAATATATTTGAATATTTCAGCAAAAAAATGTAGAAAATTAAAATGCAAACTTTCAATTTTCTATAATGTAAGAATTTTTTGCCTGTCTATTCAATTGATTGTTACAAATTGAAGTTCGAAAAATTTGGCATAGCCTAAAAAAAAAAACCAGCAAAAAATAAACTTTTTTTATTCATAAATTTTGTGAAAAAGAATTTGTAAGTTAATTAACATACAAATTCTTAATTAACATATAAGAACAGCAGCATTAAATTTTGCATAATAGTATATTTATATTGTATAAATAAATAAAATATAACACCATTTCTAACTAACTTAAAAAATATTTCCAACGTATTGTCATTACAAGTATATATTAATTATGAATGTATATGCTAATAATTTAATAACCCACACTTAGAAATATTAATATACCTTCAATAATGCTATAAATTCTCCTTTGAATAGAATATGTAATTTATACAATTCAATATGCCTCCAAAATATACATATGGACATTTTTTATTTGTCATTATTTAATTATAAGCAAATAGTTATTAATATTATCAAGTCTAATATATAATATATTTTGTGTACTGAGTATGTACTGTAATATTATACCATAAAAACGCTTAGTAATTTTTAATCTTTAATGTTTGTCTTTAATCTTTAATGTTTATTGTAAAATATATGAGAAGGGAGAAGTACCACAGGATTTTCAGCGTAGTAGAATAGTAACAATGCCGAAGAAAATAGGAGCTAATTTGTGTGAGAACTATAGGACCATTAGTCTACTATCACATGCATCGAAGATATTGCTAAAGATTATTTATAGGAGATTAGAAAATAAAGTAGAGGAAAGGCTAGGAGAAGATCAGTTTGGTTTTAGGAAAAACAGAGGGGGGCGATTCTAGCACTAAGAACGGTAGTAGAAAAAAGAATGAGGGTAGGAAAGGTAACTTGCATAGCTTTTGTAGATTTAGAAAAGGCATTTGATAATGTAGATTGGGACATAATGTTTAGAATTTTAAAAGAAACGGGTATAGATTATAAGGATAGGAGAATAATTTTTAATTTATATAAACACCAAACTGCCTTAGTTAGAATTGAGGGGGAAGAAGAGGTAGCAAAAATAGGGAAGGGAGTTCGGCAGGGATGTACACTTTCACCGTTATTATTTAATCTATATATAGAAGATGCAATAAACAAAGTAAAAGAAGAGTATAGTGTAGGTGTGAATGTACAGGGAGAGAAAATATATATGTTGAGATTCGCCGACGATATAGCTATATTGGAAGAAAGCGAAAAGAATTTAGAAAGGGTATTGAATGGTATGCAGGCAGTATTGACTAGGGATTTTAGCATGAAAATAAATATAGGTAAAACTAAAGTGATGAGGTGTGACAAAAAGGAATGCAGTAGAAAAATGAGGATCACAATAGGAGATAATAGAATCGAAGAAGTGTCAGATTTTTGTTATTTAGGCAGTAGAATCACAAAAGATAATCGAAGCAAGGTAGATATAAAGTGTAGGATAGCACAGGGTAGGAAGGCATTCGTAGAAAAGGAACAGATTTTAAGATCAAATATTGACTTGGGTATTAGAAAAAGATTACTGAAGGTATATGTTTGGAGTGTAGCACTGTACGGGTGTGAGGCGTGGACTATAGGAAAGGAAGAGAAGCGTAGATTAGAAGCACTTGAAATGTGGTGTTATAGGAGGATGATGAGGATTGGTTGGGAAGATAAAGTAACAAATGAAGCTGTACTAGAGTTAGTAGGGGAGAAGAGAAGTATTTGGAGAGTGTTACAACGTAGGAGAGACAGATTAGTAGGGCATATTCTTAGGCATGGGGGGATTATGCAATTGATCATAGAAGGTAGAGTGGAGGGAAAGAGAGGGGTAGGTAGGCCTAGATTGGAGTATGTGAGTCAGATAGTTGAAGACGTTGAGATGAATAGCTATAGGGAGATGAAGGGATTAGCTCAGGATAGATCGGCATGGCGTGCTGTTTCCAACCAATCTTTAGGATTGCGGACTCTCTAACTAACTAATCAAAATTAATTTTGTGTACTCTTGAAACATCAAAAATAGTTTAATGAACAGAGACTTGTTATTTTTGACAATTATGCCCCGTTTTTTCAAGCTAAAATAACAATTATAATACAAATATTACTAATTGTCAATTAACTCAAAATTGGCGTTTATTCACTCTCCAGTAACTTTACTTAGAAGTTAAATGTAGTATATTACAAGAAAATTTGCAGACAGCTTCATTCCTCAAGTAAACGAAAATTAGGGGTAAAAATAGCGACATTTTAGTTTTTTTATAAAATTTTCAATTGATTATGGAAAATGAGTTTACAATAATAGCAATCGATTCCAACACAATTCCAATACTAAACTTGACAAATAGCGTCAAAATGTATGCATGCATTTGTTGTTCTTGTATTCTTCTTTGCACGATGTACGTGATATTTCCCTCTTCATTAGAAAAGACAACGCATGACACTCAGTACCAAGTGTACTATCTTATACAAAAAAGTAAGGCAGACCTCCGATTAGCTACTTGGCATAAAAATATTATGAAAAAACCCGACAGTCAATTAATCTCCAAGTAAATTTAATCCTCTGTTTGTTACTTGATATTTACTGGATACTTTAGTTGAAAATGAAGAAAACCGGGCCTTAGAGTTGATGATTTATCGTATAATTATATTAAAAATTTGTTCTTTCTAGCCTTTTGAAATACTTAGCATGATAATTGAAAATAATAGGGTTCTTGAAGCGAGAGTTTGAACAATAAAATATTTTATTTTTTCCATCGGCAATTTCACGACAAGAGGGCATAAACATAAATGAACTGTTTATTTCAGCTTCAAATAAACTTCCAAATGAACAGAACTAGAATTGTACAGTGAAGAATGCGTAAAACTAGTTGTGAGCATTTTGCAATACATTCTAACGGTTTAAAATAAAAATTTCAAATCTGCGAAAGTTCCGTTGCTTAAAATAAGTTTCGAGCATTTTTTCGTACATTGTCTGGAATAGGTTTTTTTCAATATAATATTTATATAATAATAATAATAACAATAATAATAATCATAATACTTTATTCAAGTTATTTCGCAAATATAACAGGAATATTCAAAGTGATTACATTCGTCAATAAACTTATCAGGTAAATAGACACATTTAAAAACAATAATATTAATATCACAACTTATTAAGAGTTACAGTCACAAAATTTTTGTTAATCTTTTTGGATATGTTATCAATGTGCACATCCCAAAGGAGTTTATTATCAACTGTTACACCCAGAAAAGTTGTCGATTGCTTTTCGTACTTCTGGTCGAAAAAATAACTGTTTCTGTTTTGGTTATATTCAATTTAAGATTATTGGCAATAAACCACTCATTAGCACATTTTTCAGTTTCGAGTAAATTCGCATTTAGTAATTCAAGATCGTGGTTAGAACGTATAAGTGAAGTGTCATCACCGTAATGGATTGAGACAGTGTTTTCATTCTTTATACACAATGAAAAATCATTTATATAAATAAGAAAGAGCACTGGTTCCAAAACTGAGCCTTGTGGGACACCACTAGTGACTGTTAGTTTTGCTGATAATTTACCATCATATAATACGCACTGCTCTCTGGAGTCGAGAAGATTGATGCTATTATCTTGAAATCCATAACATTTAAGTTTCTCAAGCAATTTAGAATGAGAAACACAATCAAACGCTTTGCTGAGGTCGCAAAAAGTGACACCAGTATACCCAAGTTCTTTAAAGCTTCTATATATAGATTCACAAAGTTGGGTTATTGCATTTACTGTAGAACATTTTTGTCGAAATCCAAATTGAAATTAATAATTTATTTTATTTTTCTCAAAGTATAAGAGGTTGGAAAGTGTATTTCGTACACTAGCTTCATAAACGTAGTTCATTTATACCAAAAATACTCTCGAATAAGAAAGTCACTTTCCATTTTCATTTGAAATTTAGTTTGTACAATAAAATAGACATGAATATAATAATAATAATAATAATCTTTATCGAGAAAAAGTTCAAAGTAAAAAATACTTTTATAAAGAGTAATAATAACAGCAATAATAATACATTAATAATATACAAAAACTAATTCTAAAAAGGCGAAGTTCAGCGCATTAATAAAGTAATATATATTTAATTTTTACCAAAAACATATTGGGCTGTTCTGCCACTTAACTTTTTATCAAGTAATATAGGATTAAGTTACTAGTACAATAATATTACAAATAATCTAATAGTTTATAATATAATATAATGTACACAAACATAACACTATAATATACTATATGCATTAAGAGCAACAATAATAAACACGATCAAATTCTTGTAGGTTCATTTAGGATTCAATTTATTTAAGTATTAATTTCAGGAATAGAGGGTTATATATTAAATTGATTTCAAAGGATATCCCCAAAGTACACCCGTTGAAGAGTTTCGAATATTTTCGAAACGAAACGAATAAATTCCCGTTTCATGGAATTTTATTTAGTAATTTACAGACATAATACGAAAATGATCTCTAAAAAATTCACTTTTATGATTAGGAATAGAAAGTAAACCTCTATTCCTTAAAATCAAGTTATGTACACCCTTTCAGTAAGTAATTTAGTTATATAGATATGGCGGATATTTATTAGAAATATTTTTTTGTATAAAAATACCAGGGGCCGTTCCTTATGCAGGCCGCAGGCCGCGCGCCCCTCCTGAACATTGAGCGCATCACCGTAGATATATAATTGTATTGCGATATTTTATCTCGGCATTATTTTTCCTAAAAGATAAAGCTTGCGCCGCGAACATACATAACACTCAACGCGATATGCTAGCTAGCAAGTACGAGTCAAATCTCATCCTATCTGTTGGTAGCGCTAGAGTGAGAGCGACCGTATGCAGTATATCGTCTGTTTCTATCGTTCGCGTGTCGCTATACATATATCGAATAATGTAACACATATTCCAGCGGCAGCCAGCCACCCATACTGGTTAAATGTATGTGCACTCATTTCACTCTATTACAAGCGCTAGAGTGAGAGCGACCGTATGCAGTATGTCTTCTATTTCTTCGGTTCGCTTGTCGCATATATCGATTAATGTAACACACATTCCAGCGACTTGGGATTAGTCATAGCAACGTGATGTCACGCTGCTTCAAAGCTAAGAATATATAGTTGTTTTAAAATATTGATGCCACGATACTTTAGCGCCGAACAGCCATAGAACCACAGCCACAGACACAGTTCAGAGAACAGAGTAGTCTAGTATATATGTATATAAATTGATATAGAATAGCCAGATAAGACAGTAGCATTTGTTCTGTATATGTATGATATGTACGTATGTACGATTTTACCACGTGTTTCTCCAAGAATATATTTAATAGAAATAATTTAATAAAAATGAATAGTGTTAGTTCTTTATTGAAAGTAGAGTTTTGTAGATTTTCTCTTGAGGACATAGTAAAAATTAAAGAATGAGGTAGACCATTGCCTGATTTAAATCTATCGCAAACTTGTGCAAGGAGTGCTCAAAACCGAACATTTACGTGGCGTTTTACAACAGACATTTACAAAAAAAATTATAGCACAGATGCAGGACAGATTCTCATATCGTGGCCATGTACAAGCCACTGAGTTATTTAACACGAAATCGATGCCAATATTTTCTAAACAATTTCCAGTGGACCTTTTAAAAACCGTGTGTCATGCATATCCATTTTTGAATAAAACCAGATTAAAAACAGAATTAGAAGTCATTTACTCGCGTGCGGATTTTTATCAAATAATTGGAGCCACAAAATTTCTTTCATTATTGCTACAAAATAATCTCAATGAAACTTTCCCGGAAACTATAAAAATACTTAAAATTAATTTAACAACACCGATGACCACTGCTGAATCAGAGCGTTGTTTTTCAACACTTAAAAGAATCAAGACTTTTTTGCGAAATGCTATGTGTAATGATCGTTTAAACGCTTTGGTGATGATGTGTATTAATAAAAATGTGGTGTGAGATATTTACAATTTTAACGAAAACGTTTTGGAAATGCTTATATCAATGAAAGATAGAAGAGTGGAATTCACTTTCAAGAAATGATTGAATTTAATCATTTTGCATCCATTTTAGGTAAGATTTCTCACTATTATGTTATTTTTTAAGAAATGCGCCCCCCCCAGATTGAAATGGCACGAGCCGCCACTGAAAAATACAGAAGTGAAGAAATATAACATACAGGATTAAGTATATTTTATCTAAATCTTTTTTGTAGTAATTGTATAGTTTGCTCTTTTAAATAAATGAATTAGTTTATAGAAATACTGGTAATAAAATGTTAATTTCTACGAATGTTAGATGTTTGTTGATCTACATTCGTTCTGTTATCTCCCCTCAACGTACAATATGCACCTACCCCTCGCCGCTCACCACTCACCCTATAATCCATATGGTTGGCCGTGGCAATTCGCTGACAAAAAACAAATTACTTCAGAATTCAGTATTCATGGGCGATACGATCTCACTCGGAATCATTATTTCGGGTTTATCAGATCTGGACGTTTCAGCATTGGGAAGGAGGAGTTTAGTCTCTGAGTGAACATTTAGATCCTGTTCACCCCCGATGCCCGATCCCCTCAACATACACCCGTATTCTTCGGCGAAATATTCCACTTACGGATCGTGAACGCAATTTATATAAGTGAAAATCTCGTCGAACATATATTTGAAACTAGCCTCGTTTGAAAGCAAATTGTCAAATGCAAAATCGAAAATAGATTTACGCAAATTGTTTCGAATTATTTTCAATCGGGATTCTTAATGAGGTCTTTATCTTGTGCTAGTGAAGATGGGGCCGTAGCTTTCGAAATGTGCATCGGCTATTAAATGCTTTGAGTTTTCAATAGATCTTATTTGAAAACTTATTGATTTGTTTCTGAAAAATTTCATATAATTTCCGAATACAAGAAAAATATTAATTATAAATATGTGAGAATTTCTATAATTGATTTAATAAATTTATGAATAATATAGTTGAAGGAGTGAAGGAAATGTTTTAGCTTATTGAATTTAAAATTTATTTTTTTAGATATGATACGAAAAACTCGGGAAGTACATAAATCTAAAAATATAATCAAGAGAATGTTTGTTTAGGAAGCCAATGGCAAAATGGTAAGAACCCCTGGTGTAGAAAGTCACAAAAAATCATTAATCAAAGCATTTATTTATACAATTTATTTTATACAGTCATATTTACTTCATTACTTTGTTGCAGGGGTGTATTTCTAAAAAAAAGAGGTGGGGGCTCCCACTGCCGATCAAAATGTGCATATTTCTCAAGAATACTTTGAGCGAAAGGGGGTAATACAAGGAATTAGTATAAGTATTCAAATGCCAATATTTATTCTTTGTCATTTAAAAATATTTATTAAACAAAAATAATTAAAAAAAATTTATTGATGCATTTTTTTTACATAAAAATTAGAAAATATTTACATAAAAATTAGAAAATATTTGCAATAAATTTCAAAGTGTCTGTGGGACAGTTTGTTCAAAACCTGCACTGTATTAATTTAATTTCTTGGGGTGTGCTACTGATGATGGATATATACCTTCCGAAATATACATTTAGTAAAATTTATTGTATGGTGCAAAGGGTCAAATTATTGTTCTACATTTTATTTTATTTTATTTTATTTTATTTTATTTTATTTTATTTTATTTTATTTTATTTTATTTTATTTTATTTTATTTTATTTTATTTTATTTTAGTTAGTTAGAGAGTCCGCAATCCTAAAGATTGGTTGGAAACAGCACGCCATGCCGATCTATCCTGAGCTAATCCCTTCATCTCCCTATAGCTATTCATCTCAACGTCTTCAACTATCTGACTCACATACTCCAATCTAGGCCTACCTACCCCTCTCTTTCCCTCCACTCTACCTTCTATGATCAATTGCATAATCCCCCCATGCCTAAGAATATGCCCTACTAATCTGTCTCTCCTACGTTGTAACACTCTCCAAATACTTCTCTTCTCCCCTACTAACTCTAGTACAGCTTCATTTGTTATTTTATCTTCCCAACCAATCCTCATCATCCTCCTATAACACCACATTTCAAGTGCTTCTAATCTACGCTTCTCTTCCTTTCCTATAGTCCACGCCTCACACCCGTACAGTGCTACACTCCAAACATATACCTTCAGTAATCTTTTTCTAATACCCAAGTCAATATTTGATCTTAAAATCTGTTCTTTTTCTACGAATGCCTTCCTACCCTGTGCTATCCTACACTTTATATCTACCTTGCTTCGATTATCTTTTGTGATTCTACTGCCTAAATAACAAAAATCTGACACTTCTTCGATTCTATTATCTCCTATTGTGATCCTCATTTTTCTACTGCATTCCTTTTTGTCACACCTCATCACTTTAGTTTTACCTATATTTATTTTCATGTTAAAATCCCTAGTCAATACTGCCTGCATACCATTCAATACCCTTTCTAATTTCTTTTCGCTTTCTTCCAATATAGCTATATCGTCGGCGAATCTCAGCATATATATTTTCTCTCCCTGTACATTCACACCTACACTATACTCTTCTTTTACTTTGTTTATTGCATCTTCTATATATAGATTAAATAATAACGGTGAGAGTGTACATCCCTGCCGAACTCCCTTCCCTATTTTTGCTACCTCTTCTTCCCCCTCAATTCTAACTAAGGCAGTTTGGTGTTTATATAAATTAAAAATTATTCTCCTATCCTTATAATCTATACCGGTTTCTTTTAAAATTCTAAACATTATGTCCCAATCTACATTGTCAAATGCCTTTTCTAAGTCTACAAAAGCTATGCAAGTTACCTTTCCTACCCTATTTCTTTTTTCTACTACCGTTCTTAGTGCTAGAATCGCCTCCCTCGTCCCTCTGTTTTTCCTAAAACCAAACTGATCTTCTCCTAGCCTTTCCTCTACTTTATTTTCTAATCTCCTATAAATAATCTTTAACAATATCTTCGATGCATGTGATAGTAGGCTAATGGTCCTATAGTTCTCACACAAATTAGCTCCTATTTTCTTCGGCATTGTTACTATTCTACTACGCTGAAAATCCTGTGGTACTTCTCCCTTCTCATATATTTTACAAACTAACCTGTATAATCGCTCCTGCATTTTTTCCCCTGCGTGTTTTATTAATTCGGCTGGTATCATATCAATCCCCGCTGCTTTGTTATTCCGTAAATCATTTAATGCTCTATGAAACT
This sequence comes from Leptodirus hochenwartii, assembly GCA_947310635.1. Classification (NCBI taxonomy): domain Eukaryota; kingdom Metazoa; phylum Arthropoda; class Insecta; order Coleoptera; family Leiodidae; genus Leptodirus; species Leptodirus hochenwartii. Next base: position 12,743,591 of record OX371180.1, on the reverse strand, counting down.
CTGACCTAAGTATGCTAGGACCTAAGTCATCATTTTATTTTATTTTATTTTATTTTATTTTATTTTATTTTATTTTATTTTATTTTATTTTATTTTATTTTATTTTAGAATATCACCCAAATACCGTAATTTAAAGTATTAAGTAGCTAGATGCGCATTTCGAAAGCTATGTCCCCATCTCCAGTAGCACAACATAAAAACTAAATAAAATACCTCTGTCACGAATCGTGATTGATATACTATTAAATAAATAAGTCAACGTGACAGAAGTACTTCAAAAATGGCATATAATATGACCTTTAAATCTTTTAAAACAATATAAATTAGTAATTAAGGAAACTAACAATTAACAATAATAAACATTGGTTTGTCAAACCTAATATAACTAAAAATATATTTTTTTAAATATTTTATTTTATTTTATTTTCCAAATTTTAGCAAGACGGAAGTCCCATTTACAGGTGTAATCGGTTACCAATGGCACGATCAGAAATGATTTAGAAATTTTCCGTTGTGGCGGGACTCGAACCCGCAACCAATGGATACAAATGTATTGAGTTACAACTTTTATGTGAAAATCTATAATTTTTCATCATCGTAGAAATTTTGTAATTTTCAAATAATTATATGTTTAACATCAGAATTTAATTTAAAAGTACGAATTCTTATTAGAAGTATAACGAATTTGATTGTCTTTTAATAGTACATTTTAAATTAATACCGAATCTTATTTTATTTTACGATTTTATATCGATTAATCAACAGCATGATAATTTTCGTTCATAGTGCTACATATAAAATTTAAATTCATTTAATCAAAATATCCGTGTAATTAATTCAATATAATTTTGATGGAATTTATTAAATGTGCGCAAATGAATATGTCACAAAATATACAATTTTTCATTTCAAAATAATGCATTTTAATTAATATTTTCCAGACAGCTGAATAAAAATGTAATAAAACCAGAGATATAATTAGTTCTCGCCTGAATATTAATGCGGTCTGAAATTAAATCTGACAAATGACTGTGGAATTAACTGGCACAACTCGACTGCGCACATTATACAAGGATTTATACAAACTCGCAAAATTACTTTTAAATCGGTTAAATGTATAAAGCAGCATAATCACTTCAAAGGTACTTTGTTCAAAAAATATACGAAAAATTGGAATTCAACGTAAATAAATAAATAAAATAAACTCGCCAATGCAGGGTTTAAACAATCCCATTTCAACATTGATATGTGGAATGTAATACGATACACAAAACCGCTGAAACGTATGTTATAGAAGAGTTTTAAATATTTTTTAAAATATTTTTTACACAACATCCATAGTCCGTAAGGAATTTTGTGTTTCCGAAAAATGGCCCTCCCGGTTTGGATTCGAACCTACAATCTCCGCGGTGCCGGCTAACGATGTTACCACGGCACCACTGTGCCTCTTCACATATTTAAAACTCAAAAATAAAAAATATAAATATAAATACAAATTGAAATGCCAATATTTATAGTAACTAATTTATTTGTGCTATTAATTTAATATTAAATATTTATCTTAGTACATATATGATTTAATATATCCTTATGCATCACCCTGTATAGGAAAGATGTACATTGCAAATACATGTTTGAAAAATCCATTTGTATGAAATCAAAAAATAACAAAAATTAATCTTTCCCCCGACTGTTCCACATAGAATGCGCTTTAAGACTGCACTTCCCAATTAGATATACCTTTTTCGGTTTGTACAGATTAATATGCACCTGGTAGAATTGTTACAATGATTTATGAACCAGTTCATTAATAAGGGAGCGCGAGCGTCACCAACTTGTTAAAAAGTGATAACAACAACAAAAGACTGAACCGTTGTGAAAAAACCACAGCGCTGGCTGTCTAGATTTAATTAGCGCCGACTAATTACGTAATCAACGGTAAAAATTATAAGAGTATGTACTTGTCGGGGCGAGGGCGTAATATAAATGAACTGAGAAAGACGGATAGGCAGAAAGTATAGGAGCTGCAGAAAGCGAAAAGCGGCATGGATGACCAAAATATTTAGATATTTTCTAATGTTTTTCGCGTGATTTCGGACATTCAAATAAAACAACTTCTTCTTCCTGGACCAATACAATTATATACAACCATATCATAATTTTTGATAGAAATTTCCCGCTTTTTATAACTTTGAGGTTTTTATAATAATAAATATGAACAAGTGTAATATAACTTTATATTACACTTGTACAATTCTATTGCTAAATTTTTTATTTTATTTTTTTATTTATATTTACTCACATTTCATAATATTCAACTAAATATATTTGTTATTTTACTACATTTTCTATTGTTATACCTAATTTGCTTTTATATTTTAATATTTGTTACTGATCATTTGACAAATTTTAGATATTGTTTCGAAGTACATTTATTAGTTGTTATGTGAACTTGATAGTGACAGATGTGTGAACAAAATCTTGCTCATATTAATAGATGTACAATTCTACACTCCTGTACATACAGTTGTCTAAGTTATTTCTTGACTTAATTTTGTTTTCTATAAATATTTTCTAATATTCGTAATTTCTAATATTTAATATTCGAATAAAAATAATAGTTTTTGAATTACTGAAATCTATTTTTCTTATTACTCTTATTTCAATGTATTTCCTCTCTTATGTTACAGTTTTTAGTTACCCCAAAAGAATTATATTTTATTTAGTCAAGCGGCAATAAAACAGAAGCTACTTTTTATAATCAATATTCTACCTAAAAAAATTGTAAAGCTTTTACATTTAATTGTTTTTTTTTTTTAATTAAACGGTTAATTTTATAAGTAACTTTTCGGTTTTTGAAAACTGTGATATTGGCTTAGATTTTAACCGTACTAATTTTAACTTCAACTCCATATCTAGATTAAGCGATAGTTTCAGTATATTTTATTTTTCCCGTCAATTTGTCCCTTAATTTCAGTGTTGCGAATAAATTCACAAGACGTAGAAAACTATCGGTTGTGTTATTGCCAAATACCCTGGTTATGTTGTCTTAAAAATAAAGGGAAAATATTGATAAATGTAATACGGGCTGATTTGAATTTATTTATTTATTTATTTATTTATATTTATTTACCCAAAATTTGGAATACATTGGAACACACATATAACAATCATCTTCATAATACATCATAATATATAGATTATTAGAAAATATATTTACATAAGAAGACCATAAGAATAGAATAGTAAATTATTAAAATATCAGATATATTGTTGGCAAATCAATTGTTAGCTATGAATTAAAATATTCTTTTTAATTTATTCACAAATCTGTTAGTTAAATAGTAATTTAAATAAAATTGTAAGTGAAAAATGGAAATATATTAAAACGAATATAAGTAAAACCATAAAAGAGAATTTCATAATTAAAATTAATCTTTATTTTTGAGATAATCCCTGACATTTGTGTCATTGTGTCAAGATTTATCCATAAAGTATTCTCGTAGTTGTAGTTTAAAGGAATTGAAATATGGAATTGTTTTCAGAGAATCTGGTAAATGATTATAACATTTTAAAGCCTTGAAATGACAGGAGTCCAATCAAATTGCTATTATTTGATTGGACTGAACGTAGGAAGAGATTATTTTTCGTATTGTAGTCGTGAATATCTCAATTAACAGCATATATTAACACCTGACATCACCTAACCTGACCTGACCTGACCTGACACAAAAACAAGATTTATCCATAAAGTATTCTCGTAGTTTATTTCTCGTATTGTGGTCGTGAATATATGAATTAATAGCATATGAATTAACAGTATATATTAACACCTGACCTGACCTGACCTGATACAAAAACAAGATTTATCAATAAAGTATTCTCGTAGTTTATTTTTCGTAAATTATTTCTCGTATTGTGCTCGTGAATATCTGAATTAACAGCATATGAATGAATAGCATATAGTAACACCTGACCTGACCTGACCTGACCTGACCTGACTTGACCCAACCTGACCTGACCTGACCTGGCCTGACCTGACCTGACCTGACCTCAGACAAAAACAAGATTTATGTATAAAGTATTCTCGTAGTTGCAGTTTAAAGGAATTGAAATTTGGAATTGTTTTCAGAGAATCTGGTAAATGATTATAAGATTGTAAGGCCTTGAAATTCTAGAAGTTTCCGAAATAGCTATTATTTGATTGGACTGAACGTAGGAAGAGATTATTTCTCGTAGTGTAGTCGTGAATATCTGAATTAACGGCATATGAAGTTTTATTTTTATAAATGTAAATGCAAATCTCAAAAAGTACCAAACTAGGAAAAGTTAGGATGTTTAATTCGTTGAATTTAGTTCTGCATGATTCTCTACATCTTTAATTTAGTAAATGTGCACAGCATTTTTATTGCAAGTTGAATTTTTATTGCGTGATAATTGTCGCTCAAGTATATGGCGCAATATCTCACGTTCCTCTCAAAATAGGCATAATAAACTGTGAGTCAGATTTCTTTATCACAAATGAATTTTAATTTGCGCAGTGCGTAAAGTGCCTTGCATAGTTTAGTTTATTTCGCACCGATTCTATGTGGGAAATCCACGTAAAGTTATTATCTATGTTTAGACCAAGAAGGTTATAAGTGTTTATAGGGGCGATACTCAAATTGTTACACGTATTGTGAAAATGATCTGGAACTTTATAATGAGGCATCACAATAATATTGGTTTTCGCAACATATATATCTAGTTTATTAGCAGTAATCCACTCTACCATTAAACCACTGTTTTTAGAGAATAAATATCTCTGGAATAGACACAAATACTTGTATCATCTGCATATATAGTCAAAACATTTCTTATATTGTCTTTTATGTCATTGATAAAGATAATAAAAAGAAGTGGGTCCATAATAGAACCTTGTGCCACCCCGCACTTGATTTTAATAATTTCTGATGAGAATTGTTGTTTCAGGTTGTTTTTATCTACATTTACGACATATTGTTCTCTGTCGTGTAGATAAGAAGATAGTAGCTTGAGAGGAATTCCACGGACACCATAATAATCGAGTTTATGTATTAATATTTTATGATCGACTAAATCGAATTAAAAATTGATACACCAAAGTAGTTTCTTTGAGTTGAGTTATTGAATGAAATATTGTCAAGTCTGATACAGACCTGATATATATATATATATATATATATATAAGTACAATTATGTAAGGTGACCAACTATTTTTGTGCAAAAGGAGTACGGATGCAATTCCATTGGATATGGTGATTGGGGTTGCGACAAAAAAAAAATCTGGAGTGGTCTCCACTCGATTATTGCATATTAGATTTAATCATAAATTTTATAATGTAGATGAACCTTACAGCTAAATATTTTTTAAATAATATAAAAATAAATACTTATTCTAATATCACATTTCTAAATATTATTGTTAATTCTTCAAATCATATTTTTCTGTTGTATGAATTTTTTTGGTTAATTCTGAACTTTCTTCCAATAGAGCGCACACATGTCAGAACAACTAAAATCCCGCAAGTTGAACTTTACTGTTAAAACTGAGGCTAGTGTCTTTACGGATAATTGCAATTTTTCACTGTTCCAGTAATCATTACCAATGGAAAATATCCTCTCCACAGCAGCATTGCTGCCGGGTCAACATAGTGCACATTCAACCAATAATTTTAGATTTTCGTGGGGAATGTGTTCTTGTTCAAAATGCGAAAATATTGCTATCCACCTTCTGTCCAGGCTGACTTTTTCCTCTACTCATTTCGTCAGTTTTTCGTCATTTAAAAACATATTTACCCTTCGTATTTCTTCAAACAGAAAATTGTCATCAACATTACAAAATCTTTCAATTGTTTCATTACAGATCTATTTTGCATACCCATTCTATTTTGCACTTGAAAAGAGTCTACTGCAAGCAATTTAATTCAGCGAAGTTGGTTGACCATTCCTCAATATATTGATAGCAAATTTGATAAAAATTTCTAACTTATTTTAGAAATTTATTCTTAATCCTAGGATAATATTCCTCCAAAATTCTTAGTCTATTCTTTAAAACTAGAGGTACGAATCCATCATCAAATCTCGCTTTATATTGCAAAATAAAATCTTTTAAAATATTACCAACTTCTGCACAGTGGCGTAGCTATAAATTGTGGGCCTTAATGCAAATGTGGCCCCCCCCCGCCGTCAAAAAATATAAAACTGTAATAAAGAATTTAAAAAATATATAATATAAAAAACCCTGAATGCCGAGGGCCCCAATGCCTTGCATCGTCTTGCCTTATGGTAGCTACGCGCCTGCTTCTGCAGCTGAAATATGATCAGACTCAATTTCTTGGGTATTTTTGTGAGAAAATGATGCCTGGCTGTGAACAAAATAGAGCATAAGTTCCGACGATTCATTAAGAAAGAATGCTTTCAGAAGAGTAGGGCATTTCTCCAAACTCAAAAAATATAAGCGAAGTGGCTCATATAATTGTAGAATGCGCTCTGTTGCTGGAGTCAAAACAAGCCACCTTACTTTTGAATAGCCGAGAAGCTTTCTATTTTCAATCTCAGCCTCTTCACAAAATTGTTTAAGACTTGCTACACGAACTGTGAAACGAATAAAATATAAAGATATATTTGTAATTATGACCTCCACATTAATTGACGGAACTAGAAGCCAGTGGCGGCTCTTTACATTTCATTCGAGGAGGGCGCATTTCTTAAAAAATAACATAATAGTGAGAAATCTTACCTAAAATGGATGTAAAATGATTAAATTCAATCATTTCTTGAAAGCGGTATTCTGCTCTTCTTTCTTTGATTGATATAAACACACCTTGCACAAGTTTGTGATAAATTTAAATCAGGCAATGGCCTACATAATTCTTTATTTTTTACTCTGTCCTCAAGAGAAAGTCTACAAAACTCTATTTTCAATAAAGAACTAACACTATTCATTTTTATTAAATTATTTCTATTAAATATATTCTTGGAGAAACACGTGGTAAAATCGTACATACGTAACTCACAGAACTATGCAACTATATCAAATTTAAAGATAAAGCACACCAAATTAAAATTAATTAGATTAAAACAATAAAAAATCCCAGATATCACTGATTAATAGCAAGGTTTCAATCTTTCTAACAATTACTTTGCAAAATACAATATTCTAATTATTTTCAGTCTATTATCAAGTAGAGTAGGCTCAATTGCAAAATAGAATTGGATTTAATAAACAATTACCAATATCTCGGGAAGTTAAAAATGGCAATAATATTGTAAGTACATACGAGTACTACCAAATACAAATATTTCAACTGGATGAAATAAATTATAATCATTCTATTCGCATGTGATAACATTCCATTGTGTCTATCTTTATGAAATATCTGATTATCCCAAACTTAATCGTAATGAAATTTCAAAATATGTCAAATACCATTTTGTTTCGAAAAAACGTTACAGATCGTTATATAGTATCATTGTAAAATCCTATGTTATTTTGGTTTTAATGTACACTGCTTGCAGTGGCGGCTCTTGACTTTTTAATCGAGGAAGGCGCATTTCTTATTAATTTCTTAATAATATAACAGTAAGAAATCTTACCTAAAATTGATGCAAAATGATTAAATTCAATCATTTCTTGAAAGTGGTATTCCGCTCTTCTATCTTTCATTGATATAAACACTCCTTGCACAAGTTTTTGATAAATTTAAATCAGGCAATGGCCTACCTAATTCTTTATTTTTTACTCTGTCCTCAAGAGAAAGTCTACAAAACTCTATTTTCAATAAAGAACTAACATTATTCATTTTTATTAAGTTTTTTCTATTAAATACATTCTTGGAGAAACACGTGGAAAAATCGTACATACGTAACTACACAGAACAATGCAACTGTCTTGTCTTGTCTATATCAATTTTCTTATATACTTAGACTAGGCTTCTCTGTTGGTACGCTAAAGAATTGCCGCACGGAATAGCTTAAAACAACGATATATTCTTAGCTGTAGAAGCAGCGTGACGACACGTTGCCATAGCAACGCGGGCCGTTAGTTTGTTTGCGGCGCATGTGATGCGCGAACAAGCAGATAGGATGAGTGTATATGCACTAATCTCATACTTGCTCGCCGCCAAACCGTGTTGTGTTGAGTGCTATCGCACCGCAAGCTTTATTTTTTAGGAAAAATAATGCCTAGATAAATATCACAATACAATTATATATCTACGGTGATGCGCTCAATGTACAGGGGGGGCGCGCCGCCTTGTCGCCTCGAAAGAAACCGTCACTGCTAGAAGCTGTGTTAAAAGCGGTGTAAAAGACAAGAAAGAAAAAGATAGAGAACTGTATTTGATTAGTCTAAACTAAACAATGATAGACGTGTCAGTGTCTGCTACATATATTTATAGTTAACTCGCAAAATGTCGATGCCTCGATGTGAGAGATTTATTTTAATATTAAGGGAGTACAAAGGAGTACAAAAGAATGTAAAGGAGTACTTTTAGAGTACGGTTTTTAAAAGGAGTACGGTTCATGAAAAAGCAGTACAAAACTCCCAAAAGGAGTACGTAGGTTGGTCACCTTAAATTATGTGCTTAAGTACGTATGTTGGAGTACGTAGGTTGGTCACCTTAAATTCGGGTAGTAAAATTGGAAAATTTGGTCACATGCAAGTGTGCGTACTATAACGTAATTAGGTAGCATATCCATCAAGGCATCGTGATACAAAAGTGGACAGTAACTGAAACAAACGACGCACGTCTCAGAGCGAGAACGATGGCAACAGCGGATGAAAAACGGACCCGAGGAAAAAGACGAAAAGCGGTCGTTGTGGTAACGTGGGGGAGGGAAAAAAAAAGAGATCTATATAGCTGGAAGCGTAGCGTGCTAGGCCGAGTCTACGAGCGACCGTTAAGTCACGGATGAGCGTTGTTGAATCCGCACGTTAGTGGAGACAGAGAGATGCGGCATGCGGGTGACACCAAACCATTCTTCCATAAAATATATTAAGGCCTCGTTAGTCGTTATGCCCCGCCAGGCCTATTCAGCCCTCCACAAAGAATACAACGCTTCATTTCAATATACCATCCTTCTCTGTGTAGGAAATAGAAAATCTACTAATCAGCTCATAAAATAAATTAATAATACTTCTTGGAGTCAATGTGGATGTTAATAATAATAATTATTTATTAACGCCATCGGCGTTTTTAACAATATACAGATATTTAAAAGTTACAAAGTGGAGGTAACAACACAACAAAAATTTAAAATGTGTCTTAACTAAATAATGTAACTTTTAGGTTTTTTTTTCGAAAAGCCAGCTTATCAACTGATACAAGATCGATGCTATAATTATTAATTGTGTTACATTCTCTTACCAAGCGATTATTAAGGCTATAGTTTGATTTACAGTCATTATATGTAAAAATGGAGATCTGCGCACAACATATATGTTGGAACGTGTACTGATATGAGATTAATTAAATCGCAACAGTTTATGTAGTTATTCATTATTTTAAAAATAAAACAGCAATCCATAAATTTTCTGAGCATAAAAAAAAGGTAAGTTCAAATAAGGTCCTATAGTATCAATCGAAATATATGTTGCGTTCCGATTTAATTTATAAACCATAAATTTAAAAGAATTTCGCTGAACAGATTCAATCCTATTTTGATATACATTATAATTAGGTGTCCATATTACATAGCGATGGCAAACTGTAGGTCACTTTGAGGATGTATAGGTCGTGAACTACTACGTCTTTTAAAAATGAACTAGTTCACGACCTAGATGAAATACATGCACATACTGAAAATACGCTCTTTTTTTCTCAATATAAAAATATTAAATGGTAAAAAATAAATAAATTGAAATATTACTATACTTATTTTGAATTGGGAATGAGGAAGAAAAGACAACAATGTTTATAATTAATACAAAACAAATATATAAGGAAATATAATCTGCTCTAGGTACACACGATTATTTATATGAAGTTCTAAAATACCTATTGGTAGTTACTGATGAAAATGTTTACTACTTTACTAACACTTGAAAATTAAATGTACAAACTATAATAAAATGAACTAGATAGAATCGTTTTATTTGGCGTTATAATTTATATTTTCTATTCCAAATTATCTCTGTTCAAACTTCAAAGCTTTGATTTGATATTAAGTGATTGCGTTGCACTCAGTATGAAATGGAAGAACTATAAGATTTAGATGTTTATTTTTGCATTATTGCAAAAATTTGCTACGGCATGGCATATTTAAGAACATATTTAATCTTGCGAATATATTAATTATATTATTCCAAATGAAATCTGATACCAACATATAAATTGTGACTCGGCAATGCTGCTGTTGCAATATCGCATCGAGATTCCTATTTCGTTCCGTTCTCCAACACACTTTGTCACTAAATAAATGTTAGTACTGTATATGTAATGTATACTATACTGCATCGTTTACGAGTCGTTGTGACTCATGAACGGTTTAGTATACGACGGGTTCAGGACCTAGTACAAGTACATCAATACGTATACCGTGCACCATGTAGTTCATAGTTCACGAACTAGGTCATAGTGACCTATAGGTCATTGCAAAACATCGTCACAGAGTGAACGGTTCGCTTGTGAACTACATATCGCTAATATCACAGTAGAGCATTCACGTTGTGAGCGAAGTAACGAATTGTACATGCATATAAGTGCTCTAGTATCGTTTAGTTCACGTGCAGTGTATTTTTTTTCCTTTTTGTAACATTAAAATTAATACGGTCAGAAAACATTAATTTTGAATCAAATAATACCAAGATCGTTGATAGTATTCACTTTCTGGATATCTGCATTGTTTAATTTATAATCATATAATGTAGGTATAAGAAGTCTACCGAATGGCATAGAGTTGTATTTTGAAATGTTCAAATCCATTTGGTTTGAAATACACCAACTGTAAAATCTATCAAGATCATGTTGTAATTTGTAACAATGTAACTGATGTAGGGTTTATTTTTACAAAAATATTGAGATCATCCGCAAATAGGAGATGAGGACACTGCAATGGCAGCCCTATATCATTGATAAATAAATTGAAAAGTAAAGGGCCTAAATGAGACCCTTGGGGCCAATTGAAGGCCCATTTTTACTTTTAACATTAAAAAAATCTGGCAGTTCTTTTTTTATATATCTCTGCCTAGCTTCAATAGTGTAAGTTCTAATTTTAAACGACAGCAGTAATCGTTACTTAAACATTATTTGTCCTTAAAAATTGAAATATGGTAGATCACTTGATCAAGTCAGATCGCAATCGAGACAAACAAATTATAGCTCGAGGAAAATCAAAAAACTTATAGAATATTAAATATTCTCATAAGTTTTGCAGATAAATACAGAAGAGTACTTATAAAAGAATTATCAAATTATTTTTTATAATAATTTTTATGTCTTTTATTACTATATATGAATTTTTACACATGAGATTCTCTAGTTATTCTTTTACTGTTTAGATGATACAACAATTAGATGATATATTACTTAACTTACGTGAAATCTTGCGAAAAAATGATGTTTCATCTCATAGAATAAAAATGAACATTTTTTTGAAGATGCAACTTCGTTAAATAATTAATGTTGTAAAATTCACTTATTGTCCTGTATAAAAACGAAAGAAAGGAAGTAACAAAAAAAAGATGCGAATCAACAAATTCAATAAATACGGCTGTTACTATTTAATATTTTTAATTAATAATTTTCAAGTAAAGTGCTAAAACCACGATTATAATATTGAATGTAATAGATTAAAGTGGTTGATAGGAGTATTAATTTAAATAACGTCCGAGTGTCAGAATGAATACACATCTGTCAGTTCTCTCAGGAGACAAAATCAACTCCAGCAGACCAGCGACGGCAGATGGTGGCGAAGCTGCACAGCCACCGCCACCACCACCGCCACCGCCATCAGCCGCCGCCGCTTGCCATTGCAGTCGCCATAGATACCACCCCCCCGACACAGTTGCCAAATCTATGACTATTTCATTATACCATCTGCCTACAATCACAATCCTTCATACATCCTCGTCCGATTATTCATGTATAATTTAAATGTTGGCAAGAATCTTTATATGCGAATATCTATAAAAACAAATATATATTTACAAAATCGCAATTAAGACGCAAATTAAAACAATATGAAAAATTGTTTCTGAAAACAAAAAATTTATTAAACAGTAACATCAAATAATTATGTACAATCGTTTAAACACATAATTGATGGCAATATTTTATTATTTTACAATTGTTGTAAAACATTACACAATTTCCTTCTGATGATGATATAAATGTCGAAAACGGTTAAGGATTTAAATTATATAACGTACAATATCAAAGGTAGCTAACTGAGAAGGAATGTATAGAATTGATAAAAATTTAAGTAATAAGGTGCAGTTCAATGCAGATCCTGAAATTATTGAAAGAGTAATGTTTTGTAAAAAAATCCTCATATGTCAATTTAAAAAATTATCACTACGGTGTTAAATAATAGTATAGAATATCACCCAAATACCGTAACTTGTAGCATAAAGTAGCTAGATGTACATTTCGACGGCTATGCCCCCATCTTCAGTAGCACAAGGAAAATCTAAATAAAATCACGATTCGTGACAGAGGTACAGCTCGTTTTTTTTTTAATTTCCGAAGAATGATAGAAGTATACGCATTATAAATCAAAACCGGCATAATGGCTTCACCAATTATGCTACGCTTCTGTCTTCTCCAAAGTATAAGTAGGTGTGTCTAGTGCAGAAGGTGTGCGTCCTAATAAATGCAATGTTGACAAATCACCATGCACAGTTATAACCAATTAGAATGAATTCTTTGAAATTAATACAAAATGCAGAAAAGTTATACTATAATATAAGAAATGTTGATAAATACTTATTATAGTATCATATTTATGTCATAATTAATTTGTACGATAGCTATAAAATAGTGACAAATTTAAATTCATAGACCTAGAGTATTTTTTGTTGTCTGGCACCACTGGTACTGTATAACCCCGATAAGCACAACCCTATGCGCAGACAACTACCAAAATTCTCAGCCAATTAAAAAAAAAATGAGCTGTATTTTCCTTAGTTTTTATCTTGTGCTACTGAAGATGGGGGCATAGCCTTCGAAATGCGCATCTAGCTACTTAATGCTATAAGTTACGGTATTTGGGTGATATTCTATACTACTAATATGTTAATGGAAGAGGATATGTATTTTTCAATAAAAATACTTTTCGATACCAATCAACATGTTTAAGGATGACATGGCAACGACGCGCCAACTCCTGAATATACATTTACAGCATTGTGACTGAGGCGGAGGCGGCGGCGGCGGCGGTGGCGGCGGCGGCGGAGACATTCGCGTGTTTTAATCAACGCTGTCATGGCAACGCAGATCCCGCCATTGGACAATTCATTTTGTAATTACGCTGACGACACCCCAGGCGGCCATTTTGGCGGGCCCCATCCACAGTCGCCCAGACAATGTGTGCTCATGTGTATGTGTTTGTAGATCGTAGACCGGCAGCAATGCCCAGTACATATAGGCAAGAAGTAAGTTCCTCGGTGTGCTCTGTAAAGTCGATTCTATAGTGTTATACGGCTACTTTGGGGCTTGTAATCTAATAAGTATGCACATGTCGGATATCACCACCGACTTAATTGAAATTGTTCAAACCCAATCAATATAAATGTATAGTGCGATAGTTATATATTATACTGGTTTCTATATGCAGATTTACAATTTGTAACACAAAGATGTGTAAAAAAATATTCTAATGGCATAGACCATCTTTGTCATAAGAAAAATAATGTGATTTATTTAATAAACGAGTGCCTCATTTTTGGCTCTTCTTAATTTTTTTTTTGCCAATCGCTATTGTTTCATTTCATCTAGAAAAATTTGATTTTGAGTCAGATGCTTTAAACTCTAACCCAAATTCCGCTTAAATTAATTATAGCATAGCGATGATGTGAGTTGCGAAGATCGTGGGTTCGAATCCCGTATGTACCACATTTTTCCTGAATTAAAAGAGCCGTTAATGCTAATGCTTTGCACAAATTTAATATATTATTTTTTATATAGATAATATACGTTAACACATCGCTAAATTAATATTTAATAATGTATATGTATAAATAATCACGTATAGCTTCAAAATCTGTTGACACCTTACGAATTTCATTTCAATTGTTCTTCATTCTATTACTCACATTACAGATTTGTTTACATTGTAAATAAGTTGTATACACTTTTTGTGTTACAATTTCCAAGTCGAATAATTAACAAAAAAATAATTTGTATGGACTTCAAACTTGAGTATTTCTTATTACTTTTACTAGTAATTGTTTAAATATGAACAGGACAGGCGAGAAAAATTAAGATGAATATAATTTCTGCCACGATTGAGATTCGAACAGGTCATATTCTTAGACATGGGGGTATTACAGTTTGGGTGTATACATATTCCTATAATTTTCAGGTTGTCGAGTTAATAATGGTCAAATCCCTACAAAGGTACATGTAAATTCCTATAAGGTTCGGTCTCCAAGAGAATAAGCTCCTTAATCCCTCGTTACTGGTGGTCACTGCTGGTCCGGTACGTCTCGAGTGTTATCTTCTATCTATACCATTATATAAAATCGTATAGTAGGTAAGTAATGAAGAAAGTAACGCGAGAAATATGGTTCGGATCTGAATAATTCTTTTACTGTTTCGTAGCACATTTGTTGGTGCTTCAAATAGGATCTATTAAAATAGCTTAAACGTTGTATTTTCAAACAAATTAAATAAAAATGTATGCTCAACTTTGACAAAATTTATAAACACACCAGTGAACAGTTCATATCTTTGATTACTAGTCCCAAGTCTGAATAAAGTGTGAGGGTAACTTAGTATAATTGTTACACTGGCCGCTGGGCCACGTCATACAATCCTACTTAATGCGTTTGTAGAAATTTAACAATACACATCTTCGGTTCCTTCTACCTGACCCCATATTTATAGGAATTTACCATCCTCGATGCAATTATTTATAGAAGGCAAAGTAGAAGGGAAGAAAGGGGTGGGTAGGCCTAGATTGGAGTATGTGGGTCAGATAGTGGAGGATGTCTGGGATGAATAGCTATGAAGAGATGAAGGAATTAGCTCAGGATAGATCGCTGTTTCCAACAATTCTCGAGGATTTAGGACCATCTATCTAACTAACTAACTAACTAATTCCACGATTTTGCCGCTTGCGTTAAAATTCTTGATATAGTTAATACTCATTGGTTTTATATTACATTTTGATGTACCTTAGTTCTCGCAACATGATTATTATATAGAAGTATGTAGCAATTCAGTCTTTATTTGATTGACTTTTTGTTACATGTTCATGTTCCACACGAATATTCCACAAAAGATATTTGTGGAAGATATTACATCGTAGGAGGAATAGATTAGTAGGTCATATTCTTAGACATGGAGGTATTATACAAATAGTAATACAAGGTAAAGTAGAGGGAAAGGAATGGGTAGCCTAGATTGGAATATGTGGATCAGATAGTGGAGGACGTGTGGGATGAATAACAATTTCCCTTAAATGTTCATGAGGAGTGAAAAACACTTAGTTGGTGGAGGAATCTTACAAAATTTTCCATGAAAATGGCTAATAAGCTTAGTAGAAGTAAAATATATGAATCTAAATGCTCTAAATCTATAGATAACTATCAAAAATCGTTTTTTACACCATGGATTTTTATTTACATCTATTTTATAATTACACAATGTTTCGGGTAAACCATACCAATTATATGTAGCGAAACTAATCTTCTTCCATCATTCCCGTTGTTCTTTGAATCACGGATGAGCG
Organism: Leptodirus hochenwartii; assembly: GCA_947310635.1. NCBI lineage: Eukaryota > Metazoa > Arthropoda > Insecta > Coleoptera > Leiodidae > Leptodirus > Leptodirus hochenwartii. The sequence goes on along the minus strand of OX371180.1, from coordinate 12,727,676 downwards.
TCGGTATATAGGAGAGCCTCGAGTACACGACCAAGACGTTGCTGGGCGACTGTCGGGACGCGGCCAACTAATACAATTAACCGGGAGACAAGTGAAACTGTGCTATCGTAACTCGTGCGCGCAGGGCGGCGGTGCACGCGGGCGCCGGGTGTGTGTGGGGTTTGGGGGGGTGGCATGTGTGCACGGGGGCAGGGGGGTAGATGCTGATGGGGGATGTGCGAGGGGATCCTCGTGTTTGCTGCGGCGCTCAAAACGGGTGCTGTATTGGACCAGTCCAGACCGCGCTTGACGTGTCCTCGTATACACAGTAGCGATGGCAAACTGTAGGTCACTCTAGGACCTAAAAAAATGCAAAACATCGTCACATTACGCCCGTCATTTAATTGAACCGTTCAGAATGAACGGTTCGTGAGTGAAATACACATCGCTAGTGTTTATGTTTCAAATACTTTTTGCAAAAAATATATTCGAAGGATATTGTTCTATTGCTTTGAATGCATGAAAAACGGAAGACAAGAAATATATTTCGTACTGGTCTCATTTGTTTCTTGCGTTAGTGCCAAAAGCAGTCAACCCGGTATACCGACGAGCTGTCAGCAGTAAAGTACCGAACGTCTCGTTATCTGCAGACGAGAAGCGAGCGAGCGGATTGATAGAAGAAGTATGGAGCGAAGCTGCTACTAATCCGTTGCCAGCAGCTGTGAGTGCAGCGACGGTCCCGGCGGCCCCCGCGGCCATAGCTACGCAACGGCGCTGCTGCCGCTTTCGTAGATGGTGGACCATTCCAAGGCACCGTGGATTCTCTCTTCGTTTTCCTCTACTAACCATACGTCTATACACGCACGCTCTGACAGTCAACTTGATGGAATGCTGATGTGCCGCCCGAGTTGATTAAAACAGATTGAATGTTTTAAGTTGGTTTATCACCGAACCAAGAGAGAAGAGAGAAACCAATAACTACCTACTAGCGATTCTCTTGCATTGTGGAAAGAGATTTTTTACTCGGATCCGTAGCAAATTACTTCGACGCAACACTTTCATCGTTTCGAAGGATGGTTTCCAACCATTGGAGAAAAACATGGTTTCAATTTTATTTTGTCTGTTTAGACTTAGAGTTATGCTAGACTCTAACAGTTAGAGTTAAATGTTTATCAAATTAAATTCTAAAACCCAACATTGTACTCCAAAAAAAAAAAGGTCATTCCGAATTTAGTAAATGTGTACCAAATGTATAAAACTAAATTTACGTGACAATAAAACACAAAACACCTATTAACTTAACACTTATAACTACAAGTATTTATAGGTAGCTGAATGCAGGTGAATGGATTACAACTGTTATTTTTTGGTCAGAAAAAGAACATTAGATTTAGTCATGAATTATTAATTTTACTTTCAGTTCCAATATCATAAGAAATAACATAACTATGATTACATTTTCCCCGTTTTAAAAATATGAAGTCTTACGTTTGCTAAATATTATTTTACTTACAAATGATAAGAGAGGCTAAAAAGAAGTCAATATCTGGTTAACACTTTAAGATTAAATATGGTGTAAAAATTGGTGAACATTTACTATTTTTGGAAAACAAAAAGTTTTTTTCGTGGCAAATAATAAAATAGAGTAACAAGAAGTAAATACTGTCTGTTCGCGTTTAATTTGCTTGGCCATGAGATGCGCACTTGTTAATTTTATGTTAATTTACTATTTTGTATTTGACTTGTTGTATCTTTGTTACTTAGTTTGTTACATGTAGGTACTTTTGTCTAAAAAATTTTCTTATATTACGAACATGGTAAGAACGACAAATGTATTGGGAACGCCACTGGTCGACAAAGTTGAAGAGAAGAACCGCCTTCTCTTCACGGAGAATGCCGAATATCCCTTAGCTATTTGCGCGACCCGAGGCAAACTTATAGCGAACAAACTGTATCTAGTTAACATTTTAAGATTAAACACTTAAGTGCATGATGTAGCAGAACTGCAACATATCACATTTACGTGCTATAAAACCTATAGAATTCATTTTGCTATCTAATTCATAGTGTAGCAGAACTGCTACGATCCGTAAATATAGGTATTCACTCCCAGAGCAGTTTGATCGCCTAACTCAAAATTCTACAGCTGTTACTTCTTCCATGTGCGCTGCTGAAATAACCTATGTTCTTCTTGTAGTTTTTGTCGCTCAAAAAACGAATTTTAACCACTGCTCATTCAAATAAAAATTTTGTTTGCATCAAAAAGGTAAGTACAACTTACTGCAAAAGATAGAATTATTTTGTTTCACATTTTTAACAATTGAACCTTGAAAATATACTTGTTCCAGATATGCAACATTATGCATTCTCGCTTCGATTCAAATCAATTCTTTTTGCTTAAATTTCGTAAGTCTAATATTCTTTTACCCACAACAGATATGTTTATCAAGAGTAATGAAAATCACTTACTGAAGAATAGTTGCAATACTGGGCAGACCATCTGAGTAACATCAGTGAGGACTAACCCTTTTTCGACACAGATTCTTTGTTTGACCCCGAATATATTCCGGAATTTGACAATGAAACCAACGTAAATAATAATACTAAGAATAAGGACTACAACGAGGACACATTAGATAAAGAAAACGAAGATATAGAAGAACAGGACCTAGAAAACATTGCGAATAACAATGCATATGATAAAGTGCCAAAAAGTTGAACAAAATTAAATATCACCTGGAAAAAGAAAAACCAACTCCTGAACGAGGCGCAACTTTCTTTTCATGGAAATAGTGCCTTGCCTGTAGAATTGCTGGCCCTTCAGTCACCATTTGAATGTTTCCAATATTTTTTCAATGCCGAATTTCTGGAACAAATGGTAATACAATCAAATTTGTGTTCCAACCAAGTTTATGTGAACAAGCCACTGTGTCTCGCGACTCAAGAACTTAAAAGTATATTGGCATTCTTATTTATATGTCAGTCTACCAAATTTTATTGGTCACCTGATCGATAAAAGTCAGAACTGCATGACGTTAAATCAATTCGAAAAAATTCGTCAATTTATTCATTTTAACGACAATGCAAAACATCTTCCACGAGACGATCCAAGCCATGATCGTCTATATAAATTGAGGCCAGTTTTGGATCATTTAAACGACAAATTTGCTAAAATCCCTCTAGAAGAACATCTATCAATTGATGAGCAATTATGTTCCATAAAGGTCCACCATTACATGAAGCAATAATTGCCGATGAAACCGCACAAGTAGGGTTTCAAACTTTGTTCTCTGTGGAATTAGCTGATTCGCATAAAAGACACCCAGAGGCCGACAAATGAACCTGATCTAGGAGCATGTGCCGACATTGTTGTAAGGCTTTCTCACACCATTCCCAGAAATCAAAATTACAAATTATATTTCGACTATTATTACACTAGGCTAAGCGTGTTTGTTTACTTATCACAACAGGGTATACAAAGTTTGGGAACTGTACGTCGCAACAAAATTGTAAATTGCCAACTGAAGCAGTTCAAACAGGAAGATCGGGGCGCATCTTACGAGTTTTTTGGCCTTCTGGATGACGTAGAAATTGGCTCCGTAATTTGGAAAGACAATAAATTAGTGACAAAGTATCTACGTTCGCCGGAAAGCAGCCGGTGTCAACGATTAACCGTTTTGAAAAAAGCTCAAAAACTATAAAAGAAGTCAAGTGTCCATTCGTCATCAAGGAGTACAAGGAGTCATCATAGGTGGTGTCGATGTTCTTGACGCAAATATAGCTAGAAATAAGATTATTATTAAAAGTAAAAAAAGGTATATTGGGTTATAATATAGAATGTCACCCAAATACCGTAACAAGCATTAAGTAGGTAGATATACATTTCAAGCGCTATGCGCACATCTTCAGTAGCACAAGATAAAACTAAATAAAATACCTCTGTCACGAATCGTGATTGATATACTATCAAATACATAAGTCAACATGACATAAATACTTCAAAATTGGCATATAATATAACCTATAAATCTTTTAAAAACAATACAAATTATAAATTAACGAAAATAACAAGTAAAAGCAAAAAATATTGGTTTGTGAAATCTAAAATAACTAAAAATAAATAAATAAATAAATAAAATAATAATAATAAATTTAAAAATAGTTTTTATTAAATAAATTAAATAGAGAAGATGAAATTGGGCCCCAATCTAAATTCATTAAATTTGATTTAGATTTATGCATGTATATACTTTCATAAGCATTTAATTCGGAATAATTTAAAACATATTTAAGTAATTTAAGTGAACTTATAGTGAACTGTAGTGAACTGTACATAGCGGATTATTGAAAAATCGTTTATCAAATTCGCGATGAGCAGGTTGAAAGAATGTAAATTTTGTTTATGATGCACTAGTGGGTGCATTTCTATTTGTCGATGGCTCGCTCAGCTGTATCAGATTCATTTCGTTGGTATCTCACCGCGTGTATCTTCACGTGTAGACGGCACGCATAAATCAGTGGCATTCAAATTCTCTATACCACTCACTGTGTCCTCACTTAGCGACGGTATCGATTCATCCAGTGTATTTGAGGTCATTGTAAGGTTATGTTGTCCACCGTGTTTCTTTAACGCCCTTTGCCTGGCTCGATACTCTCTACTTCTTTCCAATGTACTTGTTGGCACTTTTCTTGGCGGTTTATTCGCTTTCTTCCGTTCTCTAAAGGCTCGCACTTTGTCTGTACTTGTCTTTTTCTCCATTTCACTTTTCACAAAATGGAAATTGTTAGCTAAAAGATGAAGCTGTGTTTGTGTAATATATAATAAAATACGCAAGCGTCTACTGGTTGCCTTATGCTACGTATACACACAGTACACGCGGCGCGTGCGCGTAGCATGTTTCACTTTTCGTGACGGAAGCGTTTCACTTTTCGTGACGGAAGCGTTTCACTTTTCGTGACGGAAGCGTTTCACTTTTCGTGACGTTCAGGCCGATTTGCCCTACTAGAAGCTTCACTTCAAAAAAGCTTTTTGTAGTTTTATGAATGCTATGATTTAGTGCTATAAAATTTTGTATACGTCTAAAATATGCAGTTTGAAGGTAAAACTGTATCTAGTTAACATTGCTAGTATACATGATCTTAAAATGTGCGGTATCTCGTGAATATTGCAGATTTAATATATTTTTTTAAAGTTTGTTAGTTTTTTATTACTTTTGAAAAAAACTGATTCGATATTGAAGTTTTCAATTATGCACTTAATAAAAAAAAATCAATTTAAATCTAAGTACATATGTTAATTGTATACGCAGTAAATATAGGTATATGTTCCATATAAAAGATACTATACCTGTCTTAAGTTGTCAACTACCGAACTTAATCTTAAATGAATGTTAATATTAACTGTTAAAATATTTATCCTTGTCGTGTTAAAATTCCTGTATTCATATACAGAGAAGCCGTGATATAGGCTTACATATATGAATATCTTATAGATATTATACATTTACAATATATACAGGATGGCACACAAATTTTTGTTTAATTTAAATATTTAAACGAACATTTTTAACATGTACTAAATTAATTTCGTAAAATAATACATAATAGAAAATAAAAACGCAGATGTTAAATTTTTTCGTCAAATTTCAATTTCAAATCTTTCTACGTGAAAGCACTCGGTCGCTATAATCAATTAAAACATTAAATATAGCCAATATAAACTAACACGATTAGTCAATATAAGTTGATACGATTAGAAATCGAAATAATTTACGTTGAGCTTTTTTAAAGGCAAAACAAATTGATCAAATATATGGTTTTAGGTATGTGTAATTAAAAATAATATTTGCAACAAATTACAAAATTACAATAAACCGTGAAAGGTTCTTTTGAAGCGTTTTATGAAATATCTTTTTAATGATTAACCTTTGCTGTATCAGGATTGTTAGAAATAAATGTAAATAAATATAATAAATAATAAAATATTTAAAAAAAAAATTTAATTAACAGCTTATAAAATTTATTCTTTTATCTAATGATAAATATACCATTGAATTAAATAATATCCGAAATATAGCAGTACAAAATGGCTATTCGTATAAAATTATAAATAACATATTAAGAAAATTTAAAAGAACAAGAGATATCAGAAATATTAGTAGTTTAGAAAAAAGTAATAATTCAACTCCGAAATTTATTAAATTACCATTTGAACCTACAATTGCACGTGGTTTAGATAGTATTTTAAACTAATATAATTTTAATTGCAAATTTTCTAGGAAATCCCAAAGATTTTATTGGTTTCAATAAAAAATCTGGTATTTATGAAATATCTTGTTCTAGTTGTCCTAAAGTATATATAGAAGACAAACACGTAGACCAATTGAAATTAGATTTAAGGAGCATTTAGCTCATTTCACATTAAATAGAAAAGATAAAAGTGCTGTAGCCGAGCATATATTTGACTAACCCAGGTCATCCTATTCAAATTAGTTCACTTAAATTACTTAAAAGTATTTTGAATTATTCTGAGTTAAATGCTTATGAAAGTATAAATATATGCATAAATCTAAATCAAATTTAATGAATTTAGATTTAGGCCCAATTTCATCTGGTCTATTTAATTTATTTAATAAGAACTATTTTTAAATTTATTTTTATTTTATTTATTTTTACTTATTTTAGATTTGACAAACCAATGTTTATTGTTGTTACTTGTCAGTTTCGTTAATTATTAATTTATATTGTTTTAAAAGATTTATAGGTCATATTATATGCCATTTTTGAAATACTTCTGTCATATTGACTTATTTATTTAATAGTATATCAATCACGATTCGTGACAGGTATTTATTTAGTTTTTATCTTGTGCTACTGAAGATGGAGGCATAGCTTTCGAAATGTACGTCTAGCTACCTAATGCTTTAAGTTACGGTATTTGAGTATGATATTCTATACTATGTAGTTACTTAGTATTTGTAGTGTATGTTCGTCGTGTACTTAGTTAGTTAAACAGTCCGCAATCCTAAAGATTGGTTGGAAACAGCACGCCATGCCGATCTATCCTGAGCTAATCCCTTCATCTCTCTATAGCTATTCATCTCAACGTCTTCAGCTATCTGACTCACATACTCCAATCTAGGCCTACCTACCCCTCTCTTTCCCTCCACTCTACCTTCTATGATCAATTGCATAATCCCCCCATGCCTAAGAATATGCCCTACTAATCTGTCTCTCCTACGCTGTAACACTCTCCAGATACTTCTCTTCTCCCCTACGAACTCTAGTACAGCTTCATTTGTTACTTTATCTTCCCAACCAATCCTCATCATCCTCCTATAACACCACATTTCTAATGCTTGTAATCTACGCTTCTCTTCCTTTCCTATAGTCCACGCCTCACACCCGTACAGTGCTACACTCCAAACATATACCTTCAGTAATCTTTTTCTAATACCCAAGTCAATATTTGATCTTAAAATCTGTTCTTTTTCTACGAATGCCTTCCTACCCTGTGCTATCCTACACTTTATATCTACTTTGCTTCGATTATCTTTTGTGATTCTACTGCCTAAATAACAAAAATCTGACACTTCTTCGATTCTATTATCTCCTATTGAGATCTTCATTTTTCTACTGCATTCCTTTTTGTCACACCTCATCACTTTAGTTTTACCTATATTTATTTTCATGTTAAAATCCCTAGTCAATACTGCCTGCATACCATTCAATACCCTTTCTAAATTCTTTTCGCTTTCTTCTAATATAGCTATATCGTCGGCGAATCTCAACATATATATTTTCTCTCCCTGTACATTCACACCTACACTATACTCTTCTTTTACTTTGTTTATTGCATCTTCTATATATAGATTAAATAATAACGGTGAGAGTGTACTCCCTTCCCTATTTTTGCTACCTCTTCTTCCCCCTCAATTCTAACTAAGGCAGTTTGGTGTTTATATAAATTAAAAATTATTCTCCTATCCTTATAATCTATACCCGTTTCTTTTAAAATTCTAAACATTATGTCCCAATCTACATTATCAAATGCCTTTTCTAAATCTACAAAAGCTATGCAAGTTACCTTTCCTACCCTATTTCTTTTTTCTACTACCGTTCTTAGTGCTAGAATCGCCTCTCTCGTCCCTCTGTTTTTCCTAAAACCAAACTGATCTTCTCCTAGCCTTTCCTCTACTTTATTTTCTAATCTCCTATAAATAATCTTTAACAATATCTTCGATGCATGTGATAGTAGGCTAATGGTCCTATAGTTCTCACACAATTTAGCTCCTATTTTCTTCGGCATTGTTACTATTCTACTACGCTGAAAATCCTGTGGTACTTCTCCCTTCTCATATATTTTACAAACTAACCTGTATAATCGCTCCTGCATTTTTTCCCCTGCGTGTTTTATTAATTCGGCTGGTATCATATCAATCCCCGCTGCTTTGTTATTCCGTAAATCATTTAATGCTGTATGAAACTCTGACCTAAGTATGCTAGGACCTAAGTCATCCTCATCTATCTGTTCCACATTTTCTAGCTCCTCCATGTCCTGTACTTACTTAGTAGTTAATGGTATGATATAATATGTTTTGAATCTTTTATTTGTAGCATTTCAATCGACATCCACGCTTTATAGAGCTGTCGTGTGACAATAGACAAAGAACGGTATTAAAATCTTTAGATGAGATTATTATTTTTTAATTTCCTATCGACACTGTGTAGATACTTTTTATATGTGTATATATGCATATTGTCATACACCTATGGCACTTAGGTAGTATCAATGTAGTGCCTATGGCAGCATAACAGAAACATTACATGTTAGATTCAAAACCCGAATTGTCCAAAAAAGTGCCCGAAACATTCAAGCTATGAAAACTGTCTGAAATTCAATTTTTAAGAAGGTTAAGGGAAATCCAAAATAATGGGCATTAGTTTTATGTATTCACGAGGGGTGTAGAACTAGTGCTGCTCATTTAACAGTTTATATCAAGCCCGAATAAGACGGTCATGTACTCTATCTTCGTCAAGTTACTAATTGAAAAACGAATCAAAAACATGTCGTGAAATGGAGATAAAAAAAAAATATTTTTATTATTATAAATATGACTAAAATCATCAAATATATCATTTTATGGATAAGAAGATTTATTGTATGGTTCATTAAACTAGTTTTTTTTTTAATTTAGAATATTATTTCTCTGTTTATAAGTAAAATTTCGAGTTTGGGATACATTCCGTGCTAAAAACGATTCTTGAGTATTCATATAGGTATTGCTCGAATTCGGGTTTTGAGCGTGACATATATATATATATATGCATATCACATGAGGGAATTTAATTTGACCACGCTCGAGTTAAGCCTCTGTGGCTGCTCGTATGCGTTCTATGTGATTATTATTATTATGGCGGCGGACACTAAAATCAATATTTATTGTCGATTTATTAATATGTAATTTTCATATACGGACTAACTCAATTATATATACTGGTGAAGGATGCTGAAGAATCCAGAAGTTTTGTAATCATCTTATACAGGTTAATGAAATTTTCTACCTTAGTATTATACATTATAGTCAGTGGCGGCTCTTGACATTTCAATCGAAAATAACATAATCGTAAGAAATTTTACCTAAAATGGTTGTAAAATAATTAAATTCAATCATTTCTTGAAAATGGTATCCGCTCTTCTATCTTTTATTGATATAAACACTCCTTGCACAAGTTTGTTATAAATTTAAATCAGGCAATGGCCTACCTAATTCTTTATTTTTTACTCTGTCCTCAAGAGAAAGTCTACAAAACTCTATTTTCAATAAAGAACTAATACTATTCATTTTAATTAAATATATTCTTGGAGAAATACGTGGCAAAATCGTACATACGTAACTACACAGAACAATGCAACTGTCTTATCTGGCTATTCTATATCAATTTTCCTATATACTACACAGGCTTCTCTGTTGGGACGCTAAAGAATCGCGGCCTGGAATAGCATAAAACAACGATATATTCTTAGCTGTGGAAGCAGCGTGACGTCACGTTTCCATAACAACCCGGGCCGCTAGTTTGTTTGTGGCTCATACGATATGCGAACCAAAGAAATAGACGATATACTGCTTACGGTCACTCTCACTCTACCGCTTGCAATAGATAGGATGAGTGCATATGCATTTAACTCATACTTGCTCGCTGTTACACCGTGTTGAGTGCTATTGCGACGCAAGCTTTATCTTTTAGAAAAAATAATACCGAGTTAAAATATCACAATACAATTATATATCTAAGGTGATGCGCTCTCAATGTTCAGGGGGGGCGCGCGGCCGTGCGGGCTGGAAAGAAACCGCCACTGATTATAGCACTTTTTTTTATCGAATATAGATGTAACCGTTACTTTGCGATACTCCATTATTTTTTCGGAAATATAACTTTTTTTCAAATTAAATATCTAGTCATTTGTCATGATAATCTTCGAATATAATGAAACTATAGTCTTCAGTTTTAATAAACCATCCTTGCGATAAAAGCTATTTATTTAACGGTTTTATTTCATAATTTTTTATCCGACATTTTTTTATTTAACATGATAATTTTATGTTATGGCGAAACATTAAAACTCAAGAAAAAAATGCTTCGGGCGTTTTTCCATATTTAAATCTAAAGCAGTTTTAACCCTTTTGGGTCTCTAGGTACACATGTCCAATCAAAATATTTTCTAGAACTGGAAATACACATTAAAATTGGTAATGATGCAATATGTTTTTTTTTTTGTTTAACACCAACTGAAGTTTTGATTAGCTAATTTTTAACGATTGCAAATCTACGTTAATTTTAGAAATTTAGAGAAAATTTCAAGATTTTCAAAAAATGAAACTTAGGTAAAATTAAATTATTAATAATAATAATAATAACAGCAACAACAATAATAATAATACTTGCTATTCTCTAATCATGTTAGATGACAGAGGTATTTTATTTAGTTTAATCTTGTGCTACCGAAAACGTGGGCATGGTTTTCGAAATGCGCATCTGGCTGTCTGGATACTTTTTGGATATTTTCACTTAATTTAAAATATTATTATTTGACTTGTAAATAATAGCGTATTTTCGTAAGTGTCTAGAAACATATATTAATTATACTTTCATAAGCAAAACTTGCACATTTCTGGTCATCTATTCGTTGTAGTAAACTTTCTCAAATGAAGGTTCTATCATTTTTATTTTTAGTGACTTGAAGGAGCTAACTTAAACAATAATAAGAAGATATAGCAAATATTTTACTACTATAACCTGATATAGTTATTTAAGCTCACAGGTTTTTACATAGTATTATGTAAAATAGTATTATTAAGTATTTTCAAAAGTATTATTAAGTATTTTCAAAGTATTATTAAGTATAATGAAAAGAACTTGATAATTACGATCAATTAATATAATGCGATTATAGGATCAATAGGATCAATAGGATGCAATTATGCATCCTGTCCTTATATAAGAAGGAAGCAAGAAAATAAACCCTGTATGTCTACTTTACGGTAAGTTTTGTTATTTCGGATCATTGAAATTAATACTAATTCGAATTTATAAATGCCGTTCGTTTCCGAGATGGAGCATATATATGGCGTAAACTTAGGATAAAACCTTACGAAGGAAAAACATAAATACATATTAAATTGTCATATTCTATCGGCGACTTCTTCGCAAGCTTCTTATCATCATGTTACCATTGCTGCCTTTGAACAAAGTATATGATCCATTCAAATATTGCCTTTTGCCTTTACATTTAACTATAATGTTTAAATAGGTGAATTAAAGCTAAAGTAAATTTTAGATCGGTTATGTATATAATTAATTATATTATATAAATTTGATAAACTCGTTGATTTGTTTCATTATAATATACTTAAACTTGAGAAATCGTGCGTTTTAATTTATAAAACTTAAATAGCTTAAAGTTATGAAAGTGAAAAAATACAATGGATTTTTGAATGCAATTCCAATGAATGTAAACATGTGTTCAGAAAATTATTTTTATTTTTATCGTACAAATTATTATTATCAAATATGTTCTTAAAAATCATTGCCAGTGAAGGTCTGACAAATTGATTTTTATGTTGTTCTATTTTGAAAAACGACATTGATTAATACTTATAATAGAGATAGTTATCTTTAAGACAATACAAAGCATCAAAATTAATTGTGGATAGCAGAAAGGCAGAAAAAGTATTCATAAAAAGAACAAATGTGAAACTCGAATAATGACTTTAAAAAACACGTGAAATGCTAATATAAGCTTATATTGAAGAAAACATGATTACTGAAGAGATGTGTGATGAGTAGGCCTTATTCTTAGACAATGGAGATATTTTGTAACAGTCATCATGCAAAAACTACGTAATGTAATTAAGCGGGTACCATCATTTTAGTATTTAGCGACGATAAAGCTCGGGGCGAAATTTTTTGTTTGGCTCAACCTTATTTATTGTCAATTATGTCCAAGAATTTAATATTTTCAATACCCCCTTAAGATCCGCCTAAAGCATGCGAATGAACGAAAGATGATATAAAATTTCAATGCTAATATTTAAAATGTATATTATAATTTCAAAAAGTAAAATGCGAAAGGGAAAATCAGTTCATTATTTCGAATTCGTTTAACAAATCTGAAAACTATTTCGAATTGGTTAAGTAAAACTATTACTACAGTTACAAAATTGCTTCTACTTTGCATTGTAATAAATTGCTTATTCAGTTTTTAAATTTTTGCAACCTCTTCGTCCGGGTTCCATTGAGCCGTATCTTCATACTTGGCAATGAATACGTAGTGAAGTAAATAAAGGACCAGCGAGCAACTGAGCATCTGCTAACACATTTACACATATAACATTAAATTTGTATGGATATTCTGGATAATCGATATTAGTATGACCTCTACAGTCGATGACATTGTAATATCTTCATTTAAAGACCCGATGATGCTTGACAACTTTATAATCCCGATGAAGAGTAGGAGTATGTATATATGTATGACATGCAAATGTCGAAATGAAATGTATCGCTATTTATTTTTATTTATTTATTTACGACGTGTTTTTGAATAATGTTACTGACACTGATGAAAATAATGATGTTTTAGCATCAGCTGTATGACACGACCGCATCCATTCCATGTCATAATTCTCTCCTTCATCTAATTGGAAAATGATTGTAAAATTTTGTGCACATATCTCCTCCGAAGCCACACCACCCAGAGAGTCAATGCCGGTACCATTCGCTCCCAAATGAAATATTCTAACTAAATCGGGCCAATGTACCACTCAACTCTGTTCACAGAGTGCACACGAACCCCTTTTATCCGTGCATGATCACATTGTTAGAAACGACGGAACCATTCACGTTTTATTATATAATTATTTATTTATTTACAATTTGGGTGACCAACAGTGATTACGGCATTCCAATGACAGACCGCCATTAAATTACACATGTAAAAAATAACTAATGACTTTATATAATGTATACATTATTGATTAGAACAAATATTTTAAATAATATGTACATGATAAAATATTATTTATTTTAATAGCATTTTCATTACGGAAGATGAAATAAGAAAAATAGTTGCATATAGGAATAAGAATATATGGTAACACATTAAAAGTTTCACATTTACGTGTGAATATAAACATGTAGGCCACTATGAGAAAATATAATCTTTGTAAAAGCGTTTTTTGAATTGAAAAACATATTTAAAGATGGATCCAGAATGCAAAAAAAATTATAAGGAAGGGACATTCTGCTTGGAGAATAACGAATAACGTCTGACCTCTTGCGCCTGTCCGGAAATCCTACAGTGTAAATTTATAATAATAATAATTATTATTAAAAATATTATATTGTTTAAGGAAGGGCATTATAAGTTTTTTAAAGTCAGGATGGGGTTAACGATATATAAGAATGTTGGAAACTGACAAATTATGTTATATGTTCATAAATTTACTGAAGATGAGGGTTCAGACTTAAAAATACGCAACTACTGTATAAAAAAATATTTTACGATTTTTATGAATTGATTATACCATATAAGAAAGAATTTGTGCAAAGATACATTTTCGTAATACCCGACCAATAAAAAATCTTATAAATTATTTTCTATTCTCTTTAAATGAAATAGACATATTGTTTTCCCATCGATAACAATTTCCTACTGTAGTTAATATCGGCGTCTTTATTTTCAGCTCGCCTACACTCTACACTCTGAGGCATTTCCTGAGACAACTAACGAATTATCGAAGAATTTCTTCATTCCTTAAATCATATTCATCATATAAAAATATTTCTGCCTCGAAACTACCTTTTCCAATGGAAAATTGGCTAATGAGCGAGTATATAATCATCATGTCGATGGGCTCATCAAATTCCCTTACATAATTTTATTTTAAAACTTAGATATCTAATGGTATAGACATATTACATTTTTAATTGTTTTAGTTAGTTTGTTGAAATTTTATTATTCATTTTAGTTCGTAACAAGATGCAATTTGATCATTTCATGATTTTTTCCAACTTCCTACGTTGCTAGATATACATTTATTAAGTAATATCATTGATCGATTTTTGCTTATATAATTCCACAGCAACACTAAATTTAAAATAAAATTAGGATCCGAAGAGAAAACGTAGCGGAGCAGAACGAGAGCTTTAATGTTATCAATTTCATTTCAAGGAAGCCAACAACGTCTCATTTGAATGCGATATGGATGATTGACGATATAAAATGGATTGAAATTATTTGCGTTACGTTGCGAATTCAATTTATTAAAAATTTATTTAAAACTTTTATATATACTTTACAAATAGATTGCGTGGAAGTACACAAAGCATGGAAGCCGTTTTGTCGTATTTATAATACGCATCGGCACAACGCAATGGACAAACTAAGATGGTATCTGTTACTAAGTTTTCCGAAAAAGTTTTCCGTCTTGTGGAAATATTTTTCAGAGTATTTAGTAGCGATGTGTAGTTCACGCGCGAACCGTTTACTCAGAACGGTTCAATCAAATGACGGGCGTACTGTGACGATGTTTTGCAGCGACCTATAGGTCAATATGACCTAGTTCGTGAACTATGAAGTACATGGTGCTCGGTGCACTTATTGGTGTACTTGTACTAGGTCCTGAACCGTCGTGTACTAAACCGTTCATAAAACACAACGGATCGTAAACGATGCAGTATAGTATACATTACATATACAGTACCAATAGCAGTACTAACATTTATGTGATAAAGTGTGTTGGTGAACGGAACGAAATTATATTTCCGTATATATATATATATATGTTTTGTTTAAATTATAAACATTGTTGTTTTTTCTTACTCATTCTTAATTCAAAATAAGTATTGAAATATTTCAATTTATTTATTTTTTACTATTTAATATTTTTATATTGAGAAAAAAGAGATTATTTTCAGTATGTGCATGTATTTCATATAGGTCGTGAACTAGTTCATTTAAAAAAGATGTTAGTAGTTCACGACCTATAGTTCGTGAACGGTACATTGAAATGAACTATGAACTACGAACTAGGTCCTCAAAGTGACCTACAGTTTGCCATCGCTAGTATTTAGGTTACATATGAATTTTTAGTTATAATTTGAATTGTGGTGATAGAATTGGAAGATGATGAGGATTGGTTGGGTAGATAATGTGACGAGAAATAAAGACGAGCTGAAGTTAAACAGTTGAGGAAAAGAGAAGCGTTTGGAAAATATTACAACTTAGGTGAGATAGACTAGTCATATTCTTAGACATGGGGGTATTATGCAATTATATAGAAGGTAAAGTAGAGGGAAAGCAAGGGCTTGGTACGCATAGATTGGAGTATGTGGGTCAGATTGTGGAGGACGTCTGGGTGAAAGAACTAGCTCGGCTTTGTGTGGTGTTTCCAACCAATCCTCGGGATTGACTACTAACTAATAAATATTCGCGTAAAAAAAAATACGAGTATGCATACTTTTTACATTAGTTTTATAATAATGGTATTTCTAATAATATTTTTTGATTTTGTAGTAATATGGATTTTGAAGTATGTAATATGGTAAAAAATGCGACGCTTATTAAAAGATCCTCCTTCAAAGTTAAAAATCGTTTCCGTCGCATGATATATATATATATATATATATCAGTATGTGTTCTTTTAAGTGTTTTATTGAAAAAATCGCCTTTGGCACTTGTGACAGAAAAATACTTTCATACTTGAATAAGATAAATTCCAAAGAATTATCGTCTATGGCGCATTTTACGGTCCCGGTAAATTGTTCGCCATAAATTGTTGCCCGGTAAGTTGTTCCCCGGTAAGTTGTTAACCAGGTAGATTGTTGTCTGATAAGTTATTCGCCGACAAATTGTTCCCCAGTATATTTTTGTCTAATAAATGGGAGTAGTGAATCATTAATATAGATTGCAAGTGCCTATATTTCTTCTTCTCATAAAAGTAACTTATTGGGCAGGGGGGGGTCAGGTCAGGTCAGGTCAGGTAAGGTCAGGTCAGGTAACTTATTGGGCAGGGAGGGGGGTCAGAGGCCCGCAGGCAGAAGTTATTATGCATACAAGTAACTACATACATAGTACACATCCAAACATTTTCATACTTTTGGACGTTCTGAAGGTATTTTTACCCGCGAGGGTATTGCAATTATATTATAATCTTAATATTTCTTAATTATCTCTTTACTAGTACCATGAGATACATGAATATACTCGCCTCATATACAATCTACTTTATTTACAATTTAAACATGATTTGATGATAACATCATACTTACAATTTGCCGGGGAACAATTTACCTGGGGTACAACTTGTCGGGAACAATTTACCGGGGAACAATTTACACTGATTCGCATTTTAGATGGATAATTTTGTGTAGGGCTTAAATGTTTGAATATTGTAAAAATATTTTTAATTATATATATATATATATATAATTAAAAATATTGTTAACACACTGTTTACAGTAGACGAAAATAAATCAATATAGATTTTTAATTTTAATTTTAATTAAATTAAATTAATTTCGCAATTTATTTTACATTTACATTTGTTGTATATCTTATTTCTATACTTAACACTAGACGTTCTAACAGATCGGTTTGTTAAGTGTTAACTTATGTACTTATTTTGTAGGCTAATTATTTAGATTGTGAATATAGTAATTCGTTACAATTTGTAATACAAGAATTTAAGTCTTACATGTACAGTGTGTCTTTTCTGAATCATATAGCCATGTTTCACTTAGTTAGTTAGAGTCCACAATCCTAAAGATTGGTTGGAAACAGCACGCCATGCCGATCTATCCTGAGCTAATCCCTTCATCTCCCTATAGCTATTCATCTCAACGTCTTCAACTATCTGACTCACATACTCCAATTTAGGCCTACCTACCCCTCTCTTTCCCTCCACTCTACCTTCTATGATCAATTGCATAATCCCCCCATGCCTAAGGATATGCCCTACTAATCTGTCTCTCCTACGCTGTAACACTCTCCAAATACTTCTCTTCTCCCCTACTAACTCTAATGTTTCACTTAATATTAATAAATCAATCAGAGGGCCAACTTCTATTCCTAGCTCAAACAAATCCATCTTATTTCTAAGGCTTCTAATATTATAGTATTTTATACTTTTATATCTCTTTAAATTGATTTTTTATGTTTTATGTTTTTAAGTTGATATATCGTTTGAATAGGCAATGTATTAAAGTTAACTTAGATTGAAAAATCAATCATTGCTCTCTCTTTATCAATTTTTAGTGTATATATACTACAATCTTTTATGTTATCTGCACAATGATTTATACTACAGTTATTACTAAATTATTCATTAAAGTAGTTACAATTTACGCATAACATTTGCATTATTACATTCCTCAGATTTGTGATTTTGTGAGCATTTTACGCAACATATTTGATTTTGATAGTTTTGTATATTATGTCCATATCTGAAACACTTCTTACATAGTTTCACGTTCAAGTTCTCTTCGATAATCTTACGTTGCACAACTTCAATTTTTAATTTTTTTTTACTTCCCATTTATTTACAATCTGTTTAAATAATAACAATAAGTAAATCGTATGATAATTAGCAAAATATTTGCCCAATGACTCATATCATAATCATATATAATCTTAGACTAGCTTAAATTATTTATAAGTTAGGGATTTTGTATAATTGAAATAATTAAAATCTAGTGGCTATTCTTGGCTTAAATCTTCTCATTCTGCGTTGATGGATTGAGTTTAGCAGGAGAGTTGCAAGTCGATTTGGATGTGCCTTTATACCTGTGCTGTATTTAGCTGCATAGTCACTGATTTCTTGCTTCACGCTAAAAATTCGAAGATCATTACGTATTTGTTTATTTGAGACAAACCATGGAGCGTTTACTATGCCTCTTAGAATCTCGGACTGAAATCTTTCCAAGATCTCAATATTGGAGTTTGATGCTGAACCCCAAAGCTGAATGCCATATGTTCATATTGGCTTCAGTATAGTTTTGTAGATTAAGATTTTGTTATCCAGTGACAGTTTTGATTTTCTGCCTAGGAGCCAGAACATTTTAGAAACTTTCAGATTCATTTGTGTTCTCTTTGTCCAAATGTGTTTCTTCCAGGTTAATCGGTGATCTAGGTGCATACCAAGATATTTAACACATTCTACTTGGGGTATTGGTTTATTGTTTAATCTGCAAAAGTTGCCGCTGTAATTGCATTCATTATAGGTAGATCAGCGGTATAAAGAAGATAAAGAATTGGACCCAAGACGGTACCTTGCGGCACCCCTGATTTGATCGGAAGTAGGTCTGTATACTATTCATGATTTTTGACTAGGAAGCATAACTTCAATGGAATAAGTATCATATAATATTATAGAATATCACCCAAATACCGTAAATGGATAAAAAAAGAATAAAAATAAAAATTCAGTAGCACAAGATAAAAACTAAATAAAATACATATATGGGGGCATAGCCTTCGAAATGCGCATCTAGCTACTTAATGCATTAAGTTACTGTATTTGGGTGATATTCTATACTATTATTTAACACCGTAGTGATAATTTTAAAAAAAGTGTCATATAATTCAGAGAAATAATTCTAGGGAAATTTTAGAGAATATGTAATTAATATAACAATGCTTGCAATAAATAAATGACGTGTTGCGGGCTTACTTTGTTTTGATAATTCATATTAAATGAAATCACGAAAAAATTTTTTCGTGTTATTAAAACAAAGTAGTTTTATTACCAATTTTATTTAATGCTAGTTTTCTTTTTCTTTCGTAAAGTACAATGTATAATTATTTAAATTCCATCATCGGAGTCAATAAGATAATCACATATGCGACTGGTCTCTACATCGTCGTAATGGATGTTGTACAGGGACTCGTACAATTAACTGCGTTAAGGTCTTAATACAAATCAACAAAAGATTTACATTTGCGCAATTACCCTTGCAGCCACACTCCTCTTGTAACTTGATAATCTTGGGATACTTTACGAGCAAAGAGGCAAGCTCTTATATAGGTATAATTCACACAACTCACAAGTCAGCTATCTATATAGAATGCAGTAAAGTACAGGGTAAACCAAAAAATATAGTCCTACAATAACGCACTCTTTACTAGCGATAAACGAATGCGATTTTCAACACTCCAACGAAAATGCTTGCGAGACTATTCTGATTGCATTTTCTTGTTGAGAACTCTTCTTGATCGTCAATAACTAATATATACCGTGGATAAATGAGGATTTTAATTGTGGAGATCGTCTTCGGAAATAATGAAAGTTGTATTACCTTGTATATTTTGTTGCTTTTCTAAAAAACTCACAAAATGATTCTTTCGAATGTTGGAAAACGCATTAGTTTATTGCAGGTGTTATTATAGTTAAAAATTATATTTTTTGTATAACCTATATGTTTTCATTAAAATTCTTTATATTGTATGATTCTTCAGCCTTTACTTAAAATATTTTTCTAATAGTGTTTTCATATATTTTTTATATCTTATTTTCAATTTTTGTATTTTCTGGTACATATATTAATGTATTTATTTTATTTATTTATTTATGTCAGAATAAAGACTTTGTTATTATTATTATTATTATTATATTGTAAATAAATTTGTCACTATGTTATTAAGTAATTATATATATATTTTTTTGTATATCAAAATCTATGTATCTGCAATTACATCAATAAAGACATTTATTATTATTATTATTATTATTATTATATATATATAAAACGCCAAAATAACGTAAAAATAAATACCGAACTAGATTTTTAATATAATTGTATATCAATCGCGATTCGTGACTGAGGTATTTTATTTAGTTTTTATCTTGTGCCACTGAAGATGGGGGCATAGCCTTCGAAATGCGCATATAGCTACTTAATGCTATAAGTTACCGTATTTGGGTGATATTTTATACAAGTTTAAAAAATTCACTTATGTAATCATTGCTAAAAACCAAAAACCTAACAAACTCACGAAATAGTCAAAATATGATATCAACAAATTCAACGGAACAATATTTTACATTATTTACATATATATGCAATAAAACTGAAGTAGAAACAAACTGAAAAAGAGATAATTGTATAATATTAGTTGTACTTATTGAATGTATATTGAAATTAATTTTAGCAAAATCTTTTATATTATGTAAATTCATTATATATGTATTAAGTTTTAAGTCGTTCATTCTAAGTCGTTTAAATAGTGTTATAAATATTTCAATGTAATTCAAGATGGATCATATATTAATTTATTATAAAATATGCCTTAATTGTAAAATCTTGTACATTATGGAATGTTCAAAATTGATTATATTTATATAGAATATGCAATATTCTACAAATGTTAATTGTAACAATTAACAAAGTTATACAAAAGTTCTCTACAAAACTTTCTTTTTCTTTTTATATTTCATTGCAATTGCATTCATTATTATAATATTAATAATAAGGAAAAGTATGGTTGAAAATCTTATTAAAAAGATTTGAACAAATTCACTTTTTCTTGTCAATATTACATTTTAATAGTTTTTTTTGTCATATTCGTATAATAATTTATTTAAAACATTCAATTATTAAGTGCTTTCCTTACTTACATAATAGAATTACGTTTTGGCACCAGTTTCTCAGAGTTAATTTATATATTAATTAAAAAGCTGTATTTAGTTACTATTTCATTAATTCGATCGACACTAGGGTTCACAAAAAGAAGTCATTTTATATTTATTAATATTTCTTAATATATCGTGTGCACTTTTTAGTATTTCAGAAGCTATTTAAAATTAAGCAAATACGTATTATATATATATATATATATATATAAAATTATATATATATACTTATATATATATATATTTTAAGTAATTTTTTGACGTACAATATACATATTTTTGGAAGTACAATTCGTTGACGTTTCTTGAAACAAATTGAAAATTTTGAAAAATTGAAAATTCTTGAAACAAATATGTATTATATATATATATATATATATATAAAAATAAATTTAAAAAAACGATCAGATAAATTCTAAATAAATGATGTGAATTAAGCATATTTTTCAACTTCTATAATAGTAACATATACTTGGATTCTACTCTAATCGATATTCAGAATCTAATTTTTTTTAAAAGTTTATATTGATTGAATGATTGGTTATTTGGTTTTTGGCAAAATAATTTTTTTTAGTGTTAAATAGATAAAAGTCGTTGTTTAATTAATATTGTTTTGTTTAAAAAAATAGTTCCGACCAGTTTTAATTCTTATTTAAAGCGCAAATAAATCAAATTTTATTGACTCATTGTGTGAAGGGGGTAAGAATTTTTTACATAGCTTTCAAAATATTTTAAGTTAATTTCAAAAATACATACATTTTAATGGAATGTTTGATATAATATATATTATTTCACTATTATCAAAGAATGCTCACCTGCTGGTAAAGTCTTTCATGAGGATGTTTCTATTACCTCTTGAAAAAGTGACTAAAAGGCTTAACCCCCTGTATATATGATTATACCTTGTATACAAAGAATAAATGAACTAATATTGTTAAAAAGTTCAATCGAAAAGGGCTATAAAAGCTGCGAAATTCGTCAAGGATCATACTTTATAAAAATCACCTTTCAGTAAACATACGAGTTGGAATCGTTTATTTAATTCGTACGTCAATGCTTTTAAATTTAGATATAGAATATAGTCATAATTCAAAAATATAATTATAATAAATTTTATTCATATTTTCAGTATGGCATCGAAATTTTCAACGATTGATTGTACTATTTATAGTTTCTACAAAAATTGTTTGTAAGGAAACATTAAAAGGTGCAAAGGACTTTACATTGCTCGCAATTTGTTAATTCCCCTGTATTGTCGCGGAAACTGCACTTCTCTCTTATAATGAAAAGACGTGGCTGGCAAAATCTTATATAGAATTAGCAGCAGCATTGCGGCAGAGGTGCAATCTGCTCTCTCTAATTAAGACCTCGTATTTTTTATATGTTCGCCTAGCCATGAAATCTGTAATATTTTACACGGCAATTAAAAAAGGTATGCTATAAATGTCAAGCTAAATTATATATACGTGCAACTTTATGTCCTGGTATAGCAAATGTATACGCGAAAGACGAAGATGATACCGCGAACTTGCCGCACAACCGGCGTGAGATATTTCGCCGCACTACATTTGTATTTCGCATTCTTTGGATTGATTCATTCGAATATAATTGAAATATTTTATTCGACCTGGCAAATTTTATGACAATATTTGTTTGGACTATAGTTGCTTAAATGCTTTATATAAATATCGAATTTCATTATTTAATATAATATGTTTTATAAGGCGTAGAAAAGAAAGACAACAAAAAATTAAGGTTAATACTTCTAATAGTCTTGCTAATTTTCTAGGAGATTCCAAAGATTTGATTGATTTCAATAAAAAATCGGGTATTTACGAAATATCTTGTTCTAATTTTCCTAAAGTATATATAGAAGACAAACAGGTAGACCCATTGAAAATAGATTTGAGGAGCATTTAGCTCATTTCAGATTAAATAGAAAAGATAAAAGTGCTGTAGCCGAGCATATTTTTGACTAACTCAGGTCATCCTATTCAAATTAGTTTATAATTAGAATATAATTGAAATATTTTATTCAACCTGTCAAATTTTATGACAATATTTGTTTGGATTATACTTGCTTAAATGCGTTATATAAATATCGAATTTTATTATTCAATATAATATGTTTTATTAGGCATAGAAAAGAAAGACAACAAAAAATTAATGTTAAATAAATGATCAGAATTAGATTTTTAGTAGGCGAAAGATTTCAATTTCGGTAAAATATTCTATATTAGAAAATTTAGCGCTAATATTAACAAAGTTTTCATGTTAAAAATACTACCGCCATTTTTTTTCCAGTATTTACCACATTCAAAAAGATATTAAATTCGAATCTACAAATTAAAAGGCAAAATAAATGTATGTTTTTTTTAAAATGAAAGTTGCAAAAATGCATAACATTTTGATTAAGTTGATTAAATAAATCAATCTTATTTAAACCAATTTAGATCGATATATCAATTTTATTTATGAACTTATTGTAAAAAATTATATAGCAATTTTTTGACCATTTTTTTTCTCGTTAAATAGCGATGCCGAAAATAATTAATTTAATTGCCGGTAAAAACAGATGATGGTAAACATTTTCTCAACATCCTAAAATATCGATATAATAACATTTTATTTATTATATAATTATTTCTACGAACACGTAGACCTATTGCAACTAGATTTAAGGAGCTTAGTTAAAGAGTCCGCAATCCTAAAGATTGGTTGGAAACAGCACGCCATGCCGATCTATCCTGAGCTAATCCCTTCATCTCCCTATAGCTATTCATCTCAACGTCTTCAACTATCTGACTCACATACTCCAATCTAGGCCTACCTACCCCTCTCTTTCCCTCCACTCTACCTTCTATGATCAATTGCATAATCCCCCCATGCCTAAGAATATGCCCTACTAATCTGTCTCTCCTACGCTGTAACACTCTCCAGATACTTCTCTTCTCCCCTACTAACTCTAGTACAGCTTCATTTGTTACTTTATCTTCCCAACCAATCCTCATCATCCTCCTATAACACCACATTTCGAATGCTTGTAATCTACGCTTCTCTTCCTTTCCTATAATCCACGCCTCACACCCGTACAATGCTACACTCCAAACATATACCTTCAGTAATCTTTTTCTAATACCCAAGTCAATATTTGATCTTAAAATCTGTTCTTTTTCTACGAATGCCTTCCTACCCTGTGCTATCCTACACTTTATATCTACCTTGCTTCGATTATCTTTTGTGATTCTACTGCCTAAATAACAAAAATCTGACACTTCTTCGATTCTATTATCTCCTATTGTGATCCTCATTTTTCTACTGCATTCCTTTTTGTCACACCTCATCACTTTAGTTTTACCTATATTTATTTTCATGTTAAAATCCCTAGTCAATACTGCCTGCATACCGTTCAATACCCTTTCTAAATTCTTTTCGCTTTCTTCCAATATAGCTATATCGTCGGCGAATCTCAACATATATATTTTCTCTCCCTGTACATTCACACCTACACTATACTCTTCTTTTACTTTGTTTATTGCATCTTCTATATATAGATTAAATAATAACGGTGAAAGTGTACATCCCTGCCGAACTCCCTTCCCTATTTTTGCTACCTCTTCTTCCCCCTCAATTCTAATTAAGGCAGTTTGGTGTTTATATAAATTAAAAATTATTCTCCTATCCTTATAATCTATACCCGTTTCTTTTAAAATTCTAAACATTATGTCCCAATCTACATTATCAAATGCCTTTTCTAAGTCTACAAAAGCTATGCAAGTTACCTTTCCTACCCTATTTCTTTTTTCTACTACCGTTCTTAGTGCTAGAATCGCCCCTCTCGTCCCTCTGTTTTTCCTAAAACCAAACTGATCTTCTCCTAGCCTTTCCTCTACTTTATTTTCTAATCTCCTATAAATAATCTTTAACAATATCTTCAATGTATGTGATAGTAGGCTAATGGTCCTATAGTTCTCACACAAATTAGCTCCTATTTTCTTCGGCATTGTTACTATTCTACTACGCTGAAAATCCTGTGGTACTTCTCCCTTCTCATATATTTTACAAACTAACCTGTATAATCGCTCCTGCATTTTTTCCCCTGCGTGTTTTATTAATTCGGCTGGTATCATATCAATCCCCGCTGCTTTGTTATTCCGTAAATCATTTAATGCTCTATGAAACTCTGACCTAAGTATGCTAGGACCTAAGTCATCCTCATCTATCTGTTCCACACTTTCTAGCTCCTCCATGTCCTGCCTACCTTTATATAAATTTAAGGAGCATTTAGCTCATTTCAGATTAAATAGAAAAGATAAAAGTGCTGTCGCCGAGCATGTTTTTGACTAACTCAGGTCATCCTATTCAAATTAGTTCATTTAAATTACTTAAAAGTGTTTTAAATTATTCCGAGTTAAATGCTTATGAAAGTATATACATACATAAATCTAAATCAAATTTAATGAACTTAAATTCAGGCCCAATCATCTAGTCTATTTAATTTATTTAGTATTAAGTAGCTTGATGTACATTTCGAAGGCTATGCCCCATCTTCAGTAGCACAAGATATTATTATAATAGTATATATATCAATCACGATTCGTGACAGAGGTATGTTATTTAGTTTTATGTTGTGCTACTGAAGATCGGGGCATACCTTCGAAATGCGCATGTGGCAATTAAATGCTTTGTGTTATGCGATATTCTATACAAATATATTTATAGCGTCAACATCGAAGTATGATAATGGCGAATATCCAATGAAGAAACAATAATATGACAAGAAAGGCTGAATCGGATCGATAAAAAATCATTTCGTGTGAGGAGATGTCTCAGACCCGCGTCAGAACATCTTCCTCTCACAGACGGTATATCCTCTCACGAGATCGCTACACAACTCCGACTATCTGAAACAATAGTATTGTATATCAGCAAATAAACCATAACGTAATGATTGAACAGTCACTGGAAGAAAGCTTGTAATTACATGAATCAATATGAAAGGAATATACTTTTTATTTCGATTTATATTTTGATTATTTCCTGTATTTGCGCTTGTACTCGTAAATAAAAAAAAGTAATAACGCTAATAGAAAATCAACTGAGCTTTTTCGAACGTTATTTTTTTTTTGATTAAGCTGTAGTAAACGCTTTGATCATTTTTATTTTTAACAAATATTTTTCGTTTATAATTGGAAATCGTTTAGCTTCTGGATGAAAACATGTATAAATATTTAAAATGAAAAGAAACCACGTCTAATGCAGTGTAATTTGAATACCCGCCTTTATTAGTTTTCTCGAACGTGGAAAAACAATTTGCTAAAATTGAACACTAGTATAAGGCTATAGTAATGAGTAAAGCAGAAAAATGAAAAAAATCAGCAACTCTCATCAACATTTTAATTTGAAAAGTGATTCCTTTGGTTATTAAATTCAATATGAAAGTAAATATGTATAGATATTTTGAAACTATTCATGTCTTTAAGAATAAAAAATAATATTACTAATTTTATCATCACTAAATATCTATATATTATTTATTTTCGGAATTTCGGACCAAATAACAGTTTTCAAATTGACGGGTATTGAGTTTGATATTTTTTATACTTTAACCATTGATAATCATTATTATAATATAATTCAGTGTTAGTATAAATATTCGCTTATGTTGCATTAGCGATGGCAAACTGTAGGTCACTTTGAGGACCTAGTTCGTAGTTCGTAGTTCATTTCAATGTACCGTTCACGAACTATAGGTCGTGAACTACTAACATCTTTTTAAAATGAACTAGTTCACGGCCTATATGTAATACGTGCACATACTGAAAATAATCTCTTTTTTTCTCAATATAAATATATTAAATAGTAAAATATAAATAAATGGAAATATTACAATATTTATTTTGAATTAAGAATGAGGAAGAAAAAACAACAATGTTTATAATTTACACAAAACACATATATAAGGAGATATAATTTCGTTCTGTTCACCAACACACTTTATCACATAAGTGTTAGTACTGCTATTGGTACTGTATATGTAATGTATACTATACTGCATCGTTTACGAGTCGTTGTGATTCATGAACGGTTTAGTAGACGACGGGTTCAGGACCTAGTACAAGTACATCAATACGTACATCGTTCACCATGTAGTTCATAGTTCACGAACTAGGTCATAGTGACCTATAGGTCGTTGCAAAACATCGTCACAGTACATTTGATTGAACCTTTCAGAGTGAACGGTTCGCGAGTGAACTACACATCGCTACTGACTTAGTCTGTTTGTATAGACGAATGCCATTTGTGAATTTTAACTGACAATTTCGATTGTGTGAAAAGTGAAATGGAGAAAAAGACAAGTACAGACAGAGTGCGAGCCTTTAGAGAACGGAAGAAAGCGAATAAACTGCCAAGAAAAGTGCCAACAAGTACCTTGGAAAGAAGTAGAGAGTATCGAGCCAGGCAAAGGGCGTTAAAGAAACACGGTGGACAACATGATCTTCCAACGACTTGAAATACACTGGATGAATCAATACCGTCGTTAAGTGAGGACACAGTGAGTGGTATAGAGAATTTGAATGCCATTGATTCAGGCGTGCCATCTACACGTGAAGATACATGCGGTGTGAGAGATCAACGAAATTAATCTGATACAGCTGAGCCATCGACAAATAGAAATGCACCCACTAGTGCATCATACACAAAATTTATATTCTTTCAACTTGCTCATCGCGAATTTAATAAACAATTTTTCAATAATCCGCTAGGTACAGTGTGTTCCATATGTGATCGAATATGGTTTAAGAACGATGTTAGATCTGTTAATCCTAAGCACGAGCAACTTTTACATACTGCGTTTCCAGCCATTATCATTGAAGATGTGATAGCGTGCAATTCATGCCGAAATACTCTCACTTGGAATACCATTCCAATGTTATCGAAGTCAAATGGTTTTGCCTACCCAGAATTACCTGGTCATCTACCAAAATTAGATTTAGTGCCAGAGAGGTTAATTTCACCCAGAATTCCATTTATGCAAATTCGACGTTTACGACATGTACATGGTCAACATGGGATTTATGTGATTACGATGGTGAATCATTGGCCAAGAGACATTGATGATGATCATTGTATTAATGTCCACATAAAAAGAAGAAAAATACACCGATCGAGTTATTTAATTGGTTTGGTGTGAAAAAGAACTATAAAAATATGGCTACAATATTTAATCCAAACTCGTCTTTATAGACTGTACGACATTACAGTTAATAATGCTTTCTATGATGATCAGAGTGTCAATCAAAATCAATCAAAATCAAAATCAAATCGTTAACAAACGGAAAAAAAGCAATGCATAAAATCAACTTTTCCTAGGAGCTAAGAAGTTTCACTTCTACCGCGCGAGAGTCTCACGCATTTTTCTTTTTATTATATATGCTCATAAATCTATATTTACATATTTGGAGGATATCAAACCTAAACTCTATTATATATATAAGCAAAGCTATGATAATTGTTATAATAATGGAAATATATTTTTTATGGATCATTCATTATAAGATCGGTCATCTGCTAGCTTGACTATACCAGGGGTGGCCAACTTGTTGTTTTTGAAATTGACTCTTCTACTTAAAAAGTGATCGCGAAATGAAATTATGTGAAATTATTATTAAAATATATATATTTCACACAATGACATAATTAAGTTTCTTAAAAATTCGGATAATTCTCACAACTAACATATTTGCAAAACTATTCTTCAAGTTCCCTAGCTTTTAAAATCAAATCAGATTGTAGAGTTATAATTTCATTCTCTAAATTAGTTTATTCCAAGTCATAAATATCAGAAACTTCTGCAGCAATATATTTCACATTTAAATCTTTCTTAAAATGGAAAGATAATTGAACAATATCCTCGATTTTCTTAAATCACCAAATCTCGCATCAAAATCCTCAATAACTTTTTAATTTCTACAACGTATTTTTCAAAGTTATAATTAAAATTGGGATGTTTTTGTAAATGGTTATTCATATTTGGAAAATGATAAAAAAAAATTTTTTTTGGATATCATCAATCAACATTACGAACTGACTTTTATAAGCATTAATGCAGCTAATCATATCTTCTTTTTCCCTTGTAACTTTAAATTCAAATCGCTTAACTTGGCTGTAAAATCTGCCAGAAACTGCTAAATCACTGAGCCATCTTATCTTCGACTTATTTCATGTTTGTTTTTCTCATTTTACTAGCGGCACATTGGAAATATTCTGTTTTTGTGTCCAACTGTTCGCAGTCGACTTGTTGGCCACCCCTGGAGTATACGAATCGGGTATTCTGCAATGCATTTTCAAGAAAGTTCAAAGCAGGTAGTGCGATAATATACACCTAATCAATCACACATAAGTTTATTTATTAAATACCATTGTAGGTCAAACTTGCTTTCAGCTGTACAGTAATATTCTCTTCTGTATAATAAAAGTGTAAAACAACTGTAAAATCGTAAAACTAGATAATACGATAATACTTTATTATGGAAGGTAGATTTGCGATGGTGTTTGTACGAATGCCTCCAGGTCACACGGTGAAGTATATTACAAAACTGATATACGTACAAGTAATCATGCAGCATGTCTAGTTTATGAATCAATTAAAAATTTACATTTGCCATCAGCATTATTCGCAATAAACGCATAACGTCTCTATTATATTGCAAAAGTTATGAATCGAATCGCGAGTCAAGTGAAAAACAAAAAGAAATAAATATATACCCGCACTGTTTATGGCAGCAATTTCAATATTTTACAACTTGCGGGTTGATATTATTATTATAGATCAGTAAATGTCAAAATGTATGCAACGCTTTTAATCGTATTTTAATCGAAATGCGGATCGAAACGAAAATGGAAAAATATTTTTATTAAATTTTTTATAAAATGAAATATAACTCTACCTATTTTTCTTGAAATCCCTTAAAAGATACGAATCCTTTTAAAATTTGGCATTACTAACATTCAACTCAAAGTGTATTATTATTATTATTGTTTATCACCATAATATAATACTTTTAGCACAAATATCTGACTAGTTTAAACAAATCTGGTAGATTTAGCTAAACCAAACCAAATAAGTAAATAAGTCCAGATTTGGAAGATGCGATATATGTGTCTGTACAGCTTCAGCAAACTTCGGGAAAAAAGAAAAAGAAAAAATCTATAATATAGAATAAAATGATTTGCTTTTCAACTAATTTTCACAGGTCTAGCATATGTTTATTGTGAGAAACCTCGTTAATATTACCACCATATATGGTGCTCAAATGTATGGTACCTCGTCAACACGACTCTTTTATTTGAATCTCCATATCTTGTCTCTGACTTATAGCGATGGTAAACTGTAGGTCACTTTGAGAACCTAGTTCGTAGTTTGTAGTTCATTTCAATGTACCGTTCACGAACTATTCATCGGTCGTGAATTACTACATCTTTTAAAAATGAACTAGTTCACAACCTATATGAAATACAGGCACATACTGAAAATAATCTCTTCTTTTCTAAATATAAAAATATTAAATGGTAAAAAATAAATAAATTGAAATATTACTATACTTATTTCGAATTAGGAATGAGGAAGAAAAGACAACAATGTTTATAATTTATACAAAACATATATATAAGGAAATATAATCTTCTCTAGGTACTCACGATTATTTATATGAAGTTCTAAAATACTTATTGGTAGCTACTGATGAAAATGTTTACTACTTTACTAACACTTGAAAATTAAATGTACAAACTATAATAAAATGAACTAAATAGAATCGTTTTGTTTGGCGTTATAATTTATATTTTCTATTCCGAATCTTATCTGATGAAACTTCAAAGCTTTGATTTGATATTAAGTGATTGCCTTGCACTCAGTATGAAATAGAGGAACTATAAGATTTAGATGTTTATTTTTGCATTATTGCAAAAATTTGCTATAGCATGACATATTTAAGAACATATTTACTCTTGCGAATATATTAATTATATTATTCCAAATGAAATCTGATACCAACATATAAATTGTGACTCAGCTCGGCAATGCTGCTGTTGCAATATTGCATCGAGTTTCCTATTTCGTTCCGTTCACCAACACACTTAATCACTAAATAAATGTTAGTACTGTATATGTAATGTATACTATACTGCATCGTTTACGAGTCGTTGTGATTCATAAACACGACGAGTTCAGGACATAGTACAAGTACATCAATACGTACACCGTGCACCATGTATTTCATAGTTCACGAACTAGGTTATAGTGACCTATAGGTCGTTGCAAAACATCGTCACAGTACATTTGATTGAACCGTTCAGAGTGAACGGTTCGCGAGTGAACTACACATCGCTACTGACTTAGTCTGTTTGTATAGACGAATGCCATTTGTGAAAAGACTATCAATTACAAAAACATTTTAGAAATCAACATCAATATTGCTACATTAATATTTCAATTTTTTAAATCCATTTAAAATAAACATACATAAAATAATTGAAAACAAATCGTAAATCGCAGATCTTACTGCAGTCAATTCTTATATTTACTGATGAACAGCAAACATAAACATAAGAGTTAAGTGTGGATACGTGACATTGAATAGTGTTAATGATACCACTGCAAAGAGTATAAATATATTTCTAATGAAATTTCAATGGACATTTTTATCGCGATTTTAATTGCATCCAATCTTCAACGAATATGTCTGGCAAACTAACAGCTGTACCTCTCTTAACATAACGAACATAATTAAGCTGAAATTTATTTTTAAAATCTTTATTAATATTTTTTTTAAATTCTTATTATTAATTGGTAATATTTAACAAAGTACGAATATATGATTTTTCTAACATTTTCTCGTGAAATTCTTTATTTTGTGAAATCAGTCTAAGTTACATCAAATAAAGTATAGCAGAAAACTATACTTGAAAATGACTTACGAAAATATTGTTAAATTGAATAATCGTAACTCAATATCAAAAGTATCTATTTGTACATTAATCCGTGACTTGCAATAATTACTAATATTCCAAATTGATCCAGAAACTGTCAAGAATTAATAAAAAATCACCACTATATAGAAAATAACAAAAATAAAAAAAACGGTACCTTAATTATTTATACACTAAATGCCCATTACGAAAGCTAGCGCCCATCATCATCAGAATTAAAGTCAGAAAAATAATTTAGATGTATCTAACTCATCGGTATTGTTAGAAGCATTGTACATCAAAAATATTGTAAAATTAAGAACCATCTTAACAAAAGAATGTAAATATTTGTGTCTATTTTGTGGCATGGAAGTAAAAAATGGATGTGTATTCATGGCAAACGTAACAAGTTAAATATAGTAGGAATCCAAACGTATATAGAAGATATTGAATAAAGTTAATATCCAAATTCGATACATTCAAAATTTTGTTTATTTTGATATAAATCTGTTTTTATCAAAATTACACTATTTGTTTAATTGATAATATATATATTTGTTTTCGGATCTCAGACTATTGGCAAAGTTGAGTATTCATCCATATCTTAAAATTATTTATAAATCCAGTTATTTTTAAAAGAAAACCAGCGTCTATCTTTCGGTTATTATTTTACAATTTAACCAAATGTCGAGGAACGTAATTCTTTCTATAAAAGCTCAATAAGTAGATGAGATCTTAACTTGATACATACACAGAAGCATATCCACAGTATAGAAAACTTTTTGTTTTCTTTTTCGTGTGTGGAAAGTAACAACCTGCAACGAGATTCGAACTTACAACGGCTGAGACAGCTAATTAGCAATCAACTTCGCTATCTGCTAAAGTACGGGTGTTCTAGTTGAAAGTTGTGATTTATTCTAATCACAATTCATCCATTTTCTGATTACAATTTTTCAGAACCTTTGTGTAAGGCTTTATCGATTGAATTGTACTTTGCAATTAAACAATTTTCGTATAAAACCACGTTTAGATACACGTATATACATATATGTAGTGTATTTTATTTGCCAACTGTTATCTTTATCCAGCATCAAATTGGAATCCGAATGGCGAAGGCCCAGGGACACAAACGTATATTTATATAGAAACTAACAGTGGTGGCGGCAGAGGGAGCACATCAGGTACCAGACAGCCAACAGGATTTTATATACTGTACAACATCTTTAGGTGGTTGATTCTAAAACAATGGTTAAAACAATACACTTATGGGTAAAAAATATTTTTTATGAAACATATGGTATGTCTGATCTAGGGTTTTTTTTTGTCTAAATATGTAAAATTCCAAAACCGGTTTTTAAACTTTACAAGCGCGTTCTACCACCAGCCTATAAAAAAAAAACGTATTACCGAATTGTATGCACAGTTTATATTTTGTAAGAATTTTTGAATTGCCTTTATTTGTTCATTTTTGAATTATTTCGTATATATTTTATGTTAAATTATGTTGGAAATATATACATATTTTGAAATAAGTATAATTATTTTAACTATATTTATTGTAAATATTCGAAAACCGGTTTTTTTTGGAAACGCTGGAATTCGAAAACCTGTTTTTCAAAAGTAGGTTTTTGTATAAATCCTAGTCTGATTCATGTAAAATGCTATTCTGTTTCGCTGTTTTGATTCTCCTTCGTATAATGCAAAATATATACACATTTTATTAACTAAGTCTAATTAATTCAGGTACAATTCAAACAATATTAGTATAATATATTATATTATACTAATATTTTAAAATCTTATAAGGACTTACTTCTTTCTACCCTATCACATATATTATATTGCTATAAATTTGATTTAAAATTTATCTATATATAAAATAATTTTAAATGGAAGTGATAATTATGAAAATAATAATAATAATAATAACAACAACAACAACAATA
Source organism: Leptodirus hochenwartii (assembly GCA_947310635.1). NCBI lineage: Eukaryota > Metazoa > Arthropoda > Insecta > Coleoptera > Leiodidae > Leptodirus > Leptodirus hochenwartii. The sequence continues at coordinate 12,693,589 of OX371180.1, read as the reverse complement.
ATAATTATAATAGTCATAATAATGATATATTAATATACAGCAAATGAAGTATTAGGCACAAAGAAAAGGGCAGGTAGGAGGGAATGGATCACGGAAGAAATAGTTGAAATGATAGAAGCAAGAAGGAAAATTAAAATTGGAAACACAGAAGCAGGACAGAAAAAATATAAGGAACTAAGGAACTTAATTAATAGGAAATGCAAGCTAGCGAAAGAAGAGTGGATAAAAGGAAATTGTGAGGATATTGAGGAGGATATGAGAAGAGGTAAAGTAGATTTGGGCTACAGGAAAATTAAGTCACATTTTTCTAAAGTAAAACCAAAGGGTAACATTATATGTGATAAGCAGGGTAAGGAACTCACAGAAAATAAGGAAAAAGCTAGAAGATGGAAGGAGTATCTTGAAGATTTATATAAAGGTAGGCAGGACATGGAGGAGCTAGAAAATGTGGAACAGATAGATGAGGATGACTTAGGTCCTAGCATACTTAGGTCAGAGTTTCATAGAGCATTAAATGATTTACGGAATAACAAAGCAGCGGGGATTGATATGATACCAGCCGAATTAATAAAACACGCAGGAGAAAAAATGCAGGAGCGATTATACAGGTTAGTTTGTAAAATATATGAGAAGGGAGAAGTACCACAGGATTTTCAGCGTAGTAGAATAGTAACAATGCCGAAGAAAATAGGAGCTAATTTGTGTGAGAACTATAGGACCATTAGTCTACTATCACATGCATCGAAGATATTGTTAAAGATTATTTATAGGAGATTAGAAAATAAAGTAGAGGAAAGGCTAGGAGAAGATCAGTTTGGTTTTAGGAAAAACAGAGGGACGAGAGAGGCGATTCTAGCACTAAGAACGGTAGTAGAAAAAAGAAAGAGGGTAGGAAAGGTAACTTGCATAGCTTTTGTAGATTTAGAAAAGGCATTTGATAATGTAGATTGGGACATAATGTTTAGAATTTTAAAAGAAACGGGTATAGATTATAAGGATAGGAGAATAATTTTTAATTTATATAAACACCAAATTGCCTTAGTTAGAATTGAGGGGGAAGAAGAGGTAGCAAAAATAGGGAAGGGAGTTCGGCAGGGATGTACACTTTCACCGTTTTTATTTAATCTATATATAGAAGATGCAATAAACAAAGTAAAAGAAGAGTATAGTGTAGGTGTGAATGTACAGGGAGAGAAAATATATATGTTGAGATTCGCCGACGATATAGCTATATTGGAAGAAAGCGAAAAGAATTTAGAAAGGGTATTGAATGGTATGCAGGCAGTATTGACTAGGGATTTTAACATGAAAATAAATATAGGTAAAACTAAAGTGATGAGGTGTGACAAAAAGGAATGCAGTAGAAAAATGAGGATCTCAATAGGAGATAATAGAATCGAAGAAGTGTCAGATTTTTGTTATTTAGGCAGTAGAATCACAAAAGATAATCGAAGCAAGGTAGATATAAAGTGTAGGATAGCACAGGGTAGGAAGGCATTCGTAGAAAAAGAACAGATTTTAAGATCAAATATTGACTTGGGTATTAGAAAAAGATTACTGAAGGTATATGTTTGGAGTGTAGCACTGTACGGGTGTGAGGCGTGGACTATAGGAAAGGAAGAGAAGCGTAGATTACAAGCATTCGAAATGTGGTGTTATAGGAGGATGATGAGGATTGGTTGGGAAGATAAAGTAACAAATGAAGCTGTACTAGAGTTAGTAGGGGAGAAGAGAAGTATCTGGAGAATGTTACAGCGTAGGAGAGACAGATTAGTAGGGCATATTCTTAGGCATGGGGGGATTATGCAATTGATCATAGAAGGTAGAGTGGAGGGAAAGAGAGGGGTAGGTAGGCCTAGATTGGAGTATGTGAGTCAGATAGTTGAAGACGTTGAGATGAATAGCTATAGGGAGATGAAGGGATTAGCTCAGGATAGATCGGCATGGCGTGCTGTTTCCAACCAATCTTTAGGATTGCGGACTCTTTAACTAACTAATAATGATAATAATTTTCTTTTATCATTTGTAATATAATGGTTGGAAATTATTTCTGAGTTATATTTTAACACCTCACTGGCTACAAATATAAGTATCTGTTAGGATTACAAGCGCATACAAAATATTGTCAAATACTATATAAATAATGGATATTGTATGAAACGATAGAAGAAAATCATTTTACATGACTTTTCAGTGCCTTCGTAAAATTGGGTCTCCTTGAAGAAAAAAAAATATTATGAACTGATTATTTAATTATTATATAATTAAACGGCTAATCTATAATGTGACGAAAGGTAAGAAAAATATAAATTTTTGGGTAAGGAAAATATCTTCTAAATTTTTCAAAGAAGAAATTAGATTTTAAATGTAAGCTAGATATATTTTAAATATTATTACATTGATACAAGATTATTTTAAAGTACACTATGTAAGTACACTTTTCATAATATCTTTTGGTTTAATATTTTTTCGTAATTTTGTTGGGTGGAAAAATTCCGACAGTTTATTGATATAACCAAGTTTCAATTATATTATTGAATAAAGTTCGTTCAGTTTTATTTAATTTTATTCATTTTATAAATTATTCATATACCAAACGATCGAATTAGCGATGGCAAACTGTAGGTCACTTTGAGGACCTAGTTCGTAGTTCATTTCAATGTACCGTTCACGAACTATAGGTCGTGAACTACTACATCTTTTTAAAATGAACTAGTTCACGACCTATATGAAATACTTGCACATACTGAAAAATAATCTCTTCTTTTCTCAATATAAAAATATTAAATGGTAAAAAATGAATAAATTGAAATATTACAATACTTATTTTGAATTAAGAATGAGGAAGAAAAGACAACAATGTTTATAATTTATACAAAACATATATATAAAGAAATATAATCTTCTTTAGGTACTCACGATTATTTATATGAAGTTCTAAAATACTTTTGATAGTTACTGATGAAAATGTTTACTACTTTACTAACATTTGAAAATTAAATGTACAAACTATAATAAAATGAACTAGATAGAATCGTTTTGTTTGGCGTTATAATTTATATTTTCTATTCCGAATCTTCTCTGTTCAAACTTCAAAGCTTTGATTTGATATTAAGTGATTGCATTGCACTCAGTATGAAATAGAAGAACTATAAGATTTAGATGTTTATTTTTGCATTATTGCAAAAATTTGCTATGGCATGACATATTTAAGAACATATTTAATATTGAGAATGTATTAATTATATTATTCCAAATGAAATCAGATACCAACATATAAATTGTGACTCAGCTCGGCAATGCTGCTGTTGCAATATCGCATCGAGTTTTCTATTTCGTTCCGTTCACCAATACTCTTTATCACTAAATAAATGTTAGTACTGTATATGTAATGTATACTATACTGCATCGTTTACGAGTCGTTGTGATTCATGAACGGTTTAGTACACGACGGTTTCAGGACCTAGTACAAGTACATCAATACGTATACCGTTCACCATGTAGTTCATAGTTCACGAACTAGGTCATAGTGACCTATAGGTCGTTGCAAAACATCGTCACAGTACATTTGATTGAACCATGCAGAGTGAACTACACATAGGTAGATCGAATTTCCAATAAATGCGTAAATTTGTAAATAAGTTTGAACAAATATACATTTACAGCTAAAATCCGAATTATTTGACTAATTATGAAACTACTTAGGTGACACATTCTGTGTCATGATAGAGATTCGAACCTGATTCGAGCCTAAATAATGAAAAATTAACTAAACAGAATCAATTGAAAGGCTGACCTGACCTGTCGTGATTTACTAACACATTTTTGACATAAATTGTTGTGATTTTTGAGACATCGATAAAATTGTGAAACTCTCAAAACTTTTGAAGTTGCTGGAATTAAAACAAAGCAATTTCTTTTTCGCCTTATAATAGAATCTGTCTCTGCAGTGCATGGCAAATTCAGAGCGGCTTTTGCGACTATGGTGTTGTATATATAGTTAAGAGCAGAATGTATCATAGTGTGCGGTGGAATAGTGATTTGTGGATGTGACACGTCCCACGGGAACGGCTTCAAGCCACCTGACTAACTGTCTACTACTCCAGCGACACGCAAATCCTCAATTGTATAAACAGGGTGAATTCCTCATTTTTTCATTTTTCATCAATTCATTCAAGTTTCATATCATAACTGACTGCCGTATATTAAAAAATATTATTAACTCTATAAGTTTAAAAAAAATTTCGAGCGATGGAAACTAAACGATATTATTTCTTTAAAAATTCGCAGCGGAAAAGTCATAAACAGCAAATACGTAAGTGGTATTTTTTCGCAAGATCTTATAGCAAGATTTTATAAATTATATAAAAGTAATATACCAAGAACAAACAGGGACAAAGAACATCCTAAAAAAATACAAATAAAACCTGCAAACTTGTTTCCAATTTTTCTATTAAAAATATGAATTCTTGCTCCGCAAATGAGAAGTCAAGAGTATATCGAATTGTTTCCATTTATAGTTATTATTATTGAATACTTAAAACTTACTAAATTATGTATGTCTCAGAATTGTTTTTCCTTAAATGGTAAATTCTTTGAGCAAAAAGAAGGTACAGCTATTGGAAATTGTTTAAGTACATTTTTTGCTAATTTATTTATTTTGAAACTAAATTAAAGGAAACTGAAATTTATTTTCCTAGAATTTGGATTAGATATGTACAGTTTTTATGTATATTTATAGATGTGTATATTTATAGTTTTTTTGCTTCTTTTCTTTACATACTTATATATCTTGACCCACACTAAAAATGACTAAATAAATATGTGTTTTGCAGTCTATTTTATTTAATAGCGACAAGGATCAATTTAATGGCTTTAACATAAGTATTTCAATTTCAGTTTTGTAAAATGTAGAACCTCGTTGTGTAATCCATAGGTTGCGGGTTCAAATCTCAGTCATGGTAGAATATATATCAAGTAATAATCGTGTTCGACTTCGGTCGACTTCGATCGACTTCGGTCCTGTCGTATTTTGATCATTGAAAAACTAAGAAAGTAAAAAAGTTTGTTATTATTTTCTTAGTAATTGCGACGTATTTTCAATTACAAAATTATGATTGATTAAAGTATTTATTGAAGATTATAGCAATATATACAGATTTTCGATATTGAATAGAAAATTCCACCTTTTTGTCAATTAATAATCTTTTCTAAAACAACGGCTATTTAATATGCTAGCTTCGTTCATTTTGATAAAAATTTACTGGATTATATTCAAATATAAAAATCAATATATTAAATAATATTATTTTTTAATATCAAAATATTGAAATCAATATCTTCGAAATACATTTCTACATGTACAAACGTAATTATACTTTATTACATTTGTATTATTTTCTGCTTATTTAAATACATATTCGACTTTACTATTTTAATATTAATGGTAATTATAGCAATTTATAATGTTATTAATCAGGAATTCCCAATCAATGTCAATATTGAACCCTGATGGGGATCGATGGAATTTCGAAAGTACTCTTTTTGTAATTGTAAGCTATTTAAAAAAATAAGAATAACAACTCTAATAATGAAAATTTAAAAGAACAAGAGATATCAAAAATATTTGTAGTTTAGAACAAAATAATAATTCAATTCCAAAATTTGTAAAATTACCATTTGATCCTATAATTGCACGTGGTTTAGATAGTATTTTAAATAAATATAATTTTAAAGTAGCATATAATAGTCTTGCTAATTTCCTAGGAAAGATTTGATTGATTTAAATAAAAAATCTGATATTTACGAAATATCTTGTTCTAGTTGTCCTAAAGTATATATAGAAGACAAACACGTAGACCAATTGAAACTAGATTTAAGGAGCATTTAGCTTATTTCAGATTAAATAGAAACGATAAAAGTGCTGTAACCGAGCATATTTTTGAATCAGGTCATCCTATTCAAATTAGTTTATAATTAGAAAATAATTGAAATATTTTATTCAACCTGTCAAATTTTATGATAATATTAGTTTGGACTATATTTGCTTAAATGCATTATATAAATATCGAATTTTATTATTCAATATAATATGTTTTATTGGGCATAGAAAAGAAAGACTACAAAAAATGAAGGTTAAATAGATGATCAGAATTAGATTTTTAGTAGGCCAAAGATTTCAATTTCGGTAAAATATTCTATATTATAAAATTTACCGTTAATATTAACAAAGTTTTCATCTTAAAAATACTAGCACAATTTTTTTTCCAGTATATACTATTTACCACATTTAAAAAGATATTAAATTCGAATCTACAAATTAAAAGGCAAAATAAATGTATGTTTTTTTTAAAATGAAAGTTGCAAAAATGCATAACATTTTGATTAAGTTGATTAAATAAATAAATCTTATTTAAACTAATTTAGATCGATAGATCAATTTATTTATGAACTTATTTAAAAAATAATATAGCATTTTTTTGACTGATTTTTTTTCTCGTTAAATAGCGTTGCTGAAAATAATTAATTTAATTGCCGGTAAAAACCGATGACGGTAAATATTTTCTCAACATTCTAAAATATCGATATAATATCATTTTATTTATTATATAATTATCTCTACAAACACGTAGACCCATTGCGACTAGATTTAAGGAGAATTTAGCTCATTTCAGATTAAATAGAAAAGATAAAAGTGCTGTGGCCGAGCATATTTTTGAAACAGATCATTCTATTCAAATTAATTCACATAAATTACTTAAAAGTGTTTTGAATTATTCCGAGTTAAATGTTTATGAAAGTATATACATGCATAAATGAAAATCAAATTTAATGAATTCAGATTCGGGCCCAATTTCATCTTGTCCATTTAATTTATTGAATAAGAACTATTTTTAAATTTATTTTTATATTATTTATTTATTTTTAATCATTTTAGGTGTGACAAACCAAGTTTATTGTTGTTACTTGTCAGTTTCGTTAATTATTAATTTATATTTTAAAAATTATTACTACGGTGTTAAATTATAAGTGATATTATATATTATATATTGGGTGATATTCTATATTAATTTATATTGTTTAAAAGATTTATAGGTCATATTATATGCCATTTTTGAAATATTTCTGTCATGTTGACTTATTTATTTAATAGTATACCAATCACGATTCCTGACAGAGGTATTTATTTAGTTGTCATCTTGTGCTACTAAAGATGGGCGCATAGCGCTTGAAATGTACATCTAGCTACTTAATGCTTTAAGTTACGGTATTTGGGTGATTTTCTATATTATAATTTAACACCGTAAAGATAATTATTAATATGATTTAATAGATTTTTAAATGTAGTTAGATGAGAAAATCCAGAGCTATTCCATTTATGCCTTTTTATTTTAACCTATTAAACATGATCAAATGAAATACTTTCAGTATACAACCACCCTAACTACATATAAACATCAAATTCAGGAATACATACATATGAGATAATCGCAATGTATTTCGTATGTAATCTCTTCGTTTATAATATAATATCTATATCTGGAGAATATTGAGCAATATGAATTTATATGCGTAATAGGAATATGCACTCCATCATTTCGTCCCTCGGTAGATGTTCTACACATGCTCATGCAAATGCTGTCTGATACAAGCGGATAATAATTTGAATCGAACATTGATTACGATGTAATTTATAGATTAATGTATTAAGTGAATGAGCAAAGGGTACATATCAACAATTATCATACCCTTCGTAATTATTAATTTTCGTAATTAGATGAAGAAAAATGGTAGAAAAATTCTTATTAGTAAGATTAGAAGTTACAAATGAATATTTCTCGTTTGACAATATCCATACATACATTTCAGTAAGGTTCGTGTTATGAGAATATGAGAGTTTGTTTTCATTTTTTTTACAAACAAAAAATTATATAGAGTTTAGAGTAGCTATTACGACTACGGATTATAAAATGGAAACAAAAATAAGCAAAACCAAAGAGATACGGTGTGAGAAGAAGGAGTTCAGACAAAATAGGAGATGATGGAACAAAAGTGCCAGTTTTCTATTATTTAGGAGGTACTGAAGTATTTGAATTATGATCTTATAAGAAGATGAAGAGCGTGGGTAGGATAGAGTGACAAAAGAAGTCGGAGTAGAGTTAGTTTATGTGAAAAGAGAAGCGTTTGGAAGATATTATAGCGCAGGAGAGATAGAATAGTAGATCACATTCTTAGACATGGGGGTATTATGCAATTAGTTATAGAAGGTACACAGTAGAGGTAAAACAAGGGGTGGGTAGGTCTAGATATTACATACAGTCTGTAGGTAAGATTGTAAGATTATGCAGGATGTGTGGGAAGAACAGCTAGAAGGAAATGAAGGAGTTAGGTAAGGGGAGATTGTCGTAGCGTGTTGATTTTAACCAAACCTTATGGGGTTGATGACTAACTAACTTAAAAAAACAATTTAAAGCTTAAACTTTTAAAAGTTGACCCGTAAATGAGCAAATTGTTCCTGTTCCTTCTCGAATAGCGATGTGTAGTTCACTCGCGAACCGTTCACTCTGGACGGTTCAATCAAATGACGGGCGTACTGTGACGATGTTTTGCAACGACCTATAGGTCACTATGACCTAGTTCGTGCTATGAACTACATGGTGCACGGTGTACGTATTGATGTACTTATACTAGGTCCTGAACCCGTCGTGTACTAAACCGTTCATGAATTACAACTACTCGTAAATGATGTAGTATAGTATATATTACATATACAGTACTAACATTTATTTTGTGATAAAGTGTGTTGGTGAACGGAACGAAATAGGAAACTCGATGCAATATTGCAACAGCAGCATTGCCGAGCTGAGTCACAATTTATATGTTGGTATCAGATTTCACTTGGAATAATATAATTAATATATTCGCAAGATTAAATATGTTCTTAAATATGTCATGACATAGCAAATTTTTGCAATAATACAAAAATAAACATCTAAATCTTAAAATTCTTCTATTTGCAATGCAATCACTTAATATCAAATCAAAGCTTTGAAGTTTGAACAGAGAAGATTCGGAATAGAAAATATAAATTATAACGTCAAACAAAACGATTCTATCTAGTTCATTTTATTATAGTTTGTACATTTAATTTTCAAGTGTTAGTAAAGTAGTAAACATTTTCATCAGTAACTACCAATAAGCATTTTAGAACTTCATATAAATAATCGTGAGTACCTAGAGAAGATTATATTTCTTTATATATATGTTTTGTATAAATTATAAACATTGTTGTCTTTTCTTCCTTATTCCTAATTCAAAATAAGTATTGTAATATTTCAATTTATTTATTTTTTACCATTTAATACTTTTTATATTGAGAAAAAAAGAGAATTTTTTCAGAATGTGCATGTATTTCATATAGGTCGTGAACTAGTTCATTTTAAAAAGATGTTACTAGTTCACGACCTATAGTTCGTGAACGGTACATTGAAATGACCTATGAACTACGAACTAGATCCTCAAAGTGACCTACAGTTTGCCATCGCTTTTCTCAAAAATACTCTACGCTATGAGGGAGGGTTTTGGGGTTAGAATCTACCCCAAATAAAATTTGTTGTGGGTTTTATATTTCTTCGAATTGACACACAATTACTTGTAGTTCATTGTATTTAATTTATATATGCTTGTTTATCGGAATCAATGATTTAGGTGATTGAAAATATGCAAGGAGAATGCTTGTTAGAAAAAACGGTATAGTACATTTTATCTTATAAGTTGATATCCGCGCTTATCCCAATTATATATGAATACAGATACAATAAGAAGTTCTTTGTAAATTCTTAAATAAAATTAATTATATTTCACGTTATCAGTGGCGGTTCCTTTCGAGCCCGCAGGGCCGCGCGCCCCTCCAGAACATTGAGCGCATCACCATAGATATATAATTGTATTGCGATATTTTATCTCGGCATTATTTTTCCTAAAAGATAAAGCTTGCGCCGCGATAACAATCAACACAACGTTCGTTGTGGCGCTCGTTGTGGTATCCGTTGCAAGTCAGAGCAGCGACCGATGCTGTATCCATCTATATCTATCGTTCGCGTGGTATAGATATATCGCTAATTTGGTGCCGCTGGCTATCCAGCGCCACCCAGCCACACAGTACAGGTTAAATGCATATGCACTCATCTCACTCTATTGCAAGCAATCGGTGAGAGCGACCGTATGCCGTATATATTCTATTTCTTCGGTTCGATCCTTGCTTCATCGTCTAATATGTGTCACAGATTCGCAGCGGCTATCCAATGCCAGTACAAGTTAAATACATATATACAGTACATATGCAATGAGACGAGTGTATCATGGAGTGCAGGCGACTGATGTAGTATATCATCTATTGGATGTCGCGCTTCTTTAACGTCCTAGCGAAGTTCAGAGAGATCAGAGAGTAGTCGGATAAGACAGTAGCATTTGTTCTGTGTATGTACCATATGTACGTATGTACGATTTTATCACGTATTTCTCCAAGAATATATTGAATAGAAATAATTTAATAAAAATGAATAGTGTAGTTCTTTATTGAAAATACAGTTTTGTAGACTTTCTCTTGAGGACAAAGTAAAAATTAAAGAATTAGGTAGGATTAATTGTTTAAGAAATGTGCCCCCCCCCGATTGAAATGGCACGAGCCGCCACTGTACGTTATATATTTGTACTATACTGATTCTAACCATTGTTCAACAATACAGTATTAGAGACTAATTTAAATTCTGGTAGCGTGAGAATATGCATTAGCAAACGTTAATCATCTTATTCAGGATGATATTCTTTGATAGACATAGTACATACCGAATTACACTTTATTATCTATGTTGGATTAGCATTCCATTGAAAAATTTACAATTAAATAAAGTACAAATTGTATTTCACAGCATTGTATTCGTATTAACAACAAATTAGAATTATACTTTTTATAAAATTTTCGATAGTAATGTGCAAATCTAATCTAGGCATTTCATGAACTTTGTAATAAATTTTTTTGCAAAAATTTCAAAATAATACTTATTAATTTAAAGACCTCTAATATTTTCTTCTTTTCTAAATTATGGCATCTTCGTATATTTAGAATCTTGGTGTCAAAAATTCTTTACTTTTTTAATATATATTTTTTATAATTTAATTGTATATTAATTTTTTATTTTTTTATATAGATCTAATAAAATTTTGTATATTGAATATAACCCCACTACAATCCAAAAATCCCGATAAATCCCAAAGTGCAGAGCTTCTCAAAGTCTTACATAAACCTAAAGATTTTTATTTCTATTTATATTGTCTGCTAAAAGTTCAAAATCTGTTTGCAGCCATATTGACAGCATATTGAAATAGAAATATATTTCTGAATTTATTAAATTGTAAATTGGTCCAAGTACTTTCGTTCCATTGGAGTTGTGCCAAAATTGATTTTTTCTGATTTCTTTGTGAAAAAAGCACTTGTGAATGTAGTCACACAGCCAGAACACTAATCTACGTGCTATAGTTTATTATTTGTAACTCCAGCATTTGAAACAAACACTTGTAAAGGTCTTCTGTAAAAGTCTATCGACTGCGCCACTGTACTTTTAGAAGAGCGGTACAGACACTCGAAATTATGGTTTTAGTAGATGTAAATTTATTAGAATTATTGAATATTGGATGTTGAATGCTTGATATCGAATTGTTTATTAGAATTGTTGAATGTTGGATGTTGAATGCTTGATATCGAATTGTTTATTAGAATTGTTGAATGTTGGATGTTGAATATCGGATGTTGAATTTGGAATGTTCATTATAGAATTATGTTATAGAATTGATGTTGATTATGGAATGCTCGTTATCGAATTGTTGTAAAATTGTTGCATGTTAAATTTTGAATGAATGGTGATTTTCCTAAGTCCCTAACTTTTATAAAATTAAGTAAATTGCGAAAGTTGGGAGGGAAGTTGTTGAAGGGAGACCAATAGAAAGACGTTTGGTTAATTTGGGAGGGATCTTTACTAGATCGAAAGATGAAAGATGTTTGGTTAATGGAGGGATCTGATTGGTAGGTTTATGCAGAAAGTGTTAGTTGGTGTATTTACATGAAAAGAGACAGTTTGAAGATGTACAGATGCGTAAATATTGGTTTATGAGGGTTCGAGGATTTGACAAAAGATTAAGAAAGGACGCGACAAATAGATATTTCTAGAGGGAATATAGTGCGGGCGTAAGATAATAAAGCTATAAAGTAATTGGTTTATGAAGATAGGTGAAACTTGAAGCGTCGAAGATATAGATGAATAGGTATGACTTCGAGGAAGGTGTAGGTTAAAAGCAGAGTGTTTTTACAATTTAATAAATAGGTAACAGGTAGAAGGGTACCTAATGCGAATTGTTATGCAATTTACGATAGAAGGTACAAAGAGATGGATGGAAAAGTATTTAAAATGTACTGGAGGTTGTAAAGGATGATTTTGAAAAAGATATTAAAAATGAACTATATAATTCTAAATAAGGGGCTGCTAAATGTTACTGTTACTTTAAGAATATATGTATAGGAAAATATATACAGAATCATTACATACATAATTACTGAAATAGTACAGGACAGAAATGGACACAGATCTACATATCCAGGGGCCTGTCAGGACGACCTTTATCTTTACACATTAGAAGGGCCTCAGAACAAGAGGAAGACGAAAACTATGAGTAAGACAATAGGATTATTATAACAGTTTCACTCTATTTCATTCATTAATGCCATTATAGTAACTTATGTCTTATAAAAGAGAGCTAGATTTGCAATTTGATATTTTTAAAGAAGTCTACTATAGCCGTATATATTATAATATTTTTCAAGGCCATTGGATTATTAATGCTAGTATCAGTGGCGGCTCTTGACATTTCAATCGAGGGGGGGCGTATTTCTTAAAAAATAACATAATACTAAGAAATCTTACCTAAAATGGATGGCAAAATGATTAAATTCAATCATTTCTTGAAAATGGTATTCCGCTCTTCTATCTTTCATTGATATAAACACTCCTTGCACAAGTTTTTGATCAATTTAAATCAGGCAATGGTCTAACCTAATTCTTTAATTTTTACTTTGTCCTCAAGAGAAAGTCTACAAAACTCTATTTTCAATAAAGAACTAACACTATTCATTTTTATTACATTATTTTTACCAAATATATTTTTGGAGAAACACGTGGCAAAATCGTACATACGGAACTACACAGAACAATGCAACTGTCTTATCTGGCTATTCTATATCAATTTTCCTGTACACTAGACTAGGCTTCTCTGTTCGGTCGCTAAAGAATTGCGGACTGGAATAGCTTAAAACAACGATATTTTCTTAGCTGTAGAAGCAGCGTGACGTCACGCTTCCATAGCAACTACTAACTTTTCGTGTGGAATTTAATATACTTAGCATTGGGCATCTTTTGTTGAAAAAAACGGGCAGCTCTGTGGCATATAATGGGAAATATTGCTGAGGATGGAGTGACAGATCTTTTTGCCATTTGACCGATCTTTCGGTTTAATAGAAAAAGAGAAAACAAACAAAGAAATAGTGTATACGCCTAATGGTTGGTAGATTTGGTAAAGAAGACATCTCGAAAATGAACAGTAGTTATGGTGAATCAAGACATTATACTCAATTTCGCCGAACATTTCAAAAGGATTTTTAAAAAGACCATTACAAACAATGCAAAGGAAAAGTTTTCCATATCTCAATATCGTGTTTTCAAGTACGAAAAATCGAATGTAGTAAAATATAGTATTACTGTAGGGATTATAATGTTTTCCGAATTTTCATTCAAGAAATCACCAGCTACATATTCAATGCCAACGGAAAAACTTTACAAAAACTATCCCATATCCATCAAGCAGAAAAAAACTTGAAAACGTCCGTCTTTGGCTGAAAAGTATGTGCCCAAAAATGATCAATGGTATTACGATGTTGTGTATAAATCTGTGGGACCAGAAATATTTCAAGAGATCTGGATAGCGAGGACGAAGATGTTGAAGTAGAAATGTATTAACATTGTAAAAGTCATTTTGTATGTTTGATAGTTAATAAAACTGAGATTTGCTACATAATTATATATATTTTTATTTTGAGGCAAAAAACAGACTAAATTATTTGCTCCAGTTTTTTCAGTGGTTATACTTGATAAGTTGATAAAAATAGAGCTGACCGGTTTTTGCACCAAGCCCTTCAATTATATATCTACGGTGATGCGCTCAATGTTCAGGGGGGGCGCGCGGCCGTGCAGCCTCAAAAGAAACCGCCACTGGCTAGTAGAGAATATCTGAACGACGGGTAAAATTCTACTTGAGAATATATTCCTATGTTCCTATTATGGTTCGCAAACAAACGACCTGTGATTGAGATGACAGCTGATCGTAGGATCGCAATCGCAAGAATCGTTCTCCACTACACCAATTTATTTAGATTTTTTAATATGCAATTTTTGCAACGCGTAAAATGAATTTACAAAAAATTTGGACTAGTTCAGTCTTACCTTTAGCCCGACGATTTGTTCGGCTGTAAGCAGTGGCGGCTCGTGCCATTTCAATCTGGGGGGGCGCATTTCTTAACAAATAACTTAATAGTGAGAAATCTTACCTAAAATGGATACAAAATGATTAAATTCAATCATTTCTTGAAAGTGAATTCCACTCTTTTATCTTTCATTGATATAAACTTTTCCAAAACTTTTTCGTTAGAATTGTAAATATCTCGCACCACATTTTTATTAATACACATCATCGCCAACGCGTTTAAACGATCATTACCCATAGCATTGCGCAAAAAGTCTTGATTTTTCTAAGTGTTGAAAAACTACGCTCTGATTCAGCGGTGGTCATCGGGGTTGTTAAAATAATTTTAAGTATTTTTATAGTTTCCGGGAAAGTTTCACTGAGATTATTTTGTAGCAATAACGAAAGAAAATTTGTGGCTCCAATTATTTCATAAAAATCCGTACGCGAGTAAATGACTGCTAATTCTGTTTTCAATTTGATTTTATTCAAAAATGGATATGCATGGCACACGGTTTCCAAAAGGTCCACTGGAAATTGTTTAGAAAATGTTGGCATCGATTTCGTGTTAAATAACTCAGCGGCTTGTAGATGGCCACGATATGAGAATCTGTCCTTCATCTGTGTTATAATTTTTTTTGTAAATGTCTTTTGTAAAACGCCGTGTAAATGTCCGGTTTTGAGCACTCATTGCACGCGTTTGCGAAATTTAAATCAGGCAATGGCCTAGCTAAGTCTTTAATTTTTACTTTGTCCACAAGAGAAAGTCTACAAAACTCTATTTTCTACAAAGAACTAACACTATTCATTTTTATTAAATTATTTCTATTAAATATATTCTTGGAGAAACATGTGGCAAAATCATACACAGAACAAATGATACTGTCTAATCTGGCTACTCTATATCAATTTATATACATATATATATACTCTCTCTCTCTATATATATACTACTCTTTCTTCTCTCTGAACTTCTCTAAGCCGTTAAAGAAGCGCGACATCCAATAGATCGGTCGCCTGCACTCTATGATACACTCTTCTCATTGCCTGCATTCATTGCATATGTACTGTATATATGTATTTAGCTGTACTGGCAATGGATAGCCGCTGGGAATCTGTGTCATATATTAGACAATGAAGCAAGGTTCGAACCGAAGAAATAGAAGATATACGACATACGGTCGCTCTCATCGATTGCTTGCAATAGAGTGAGATGAGTGTATATTCATTTAACCTATACTGGTTGGCGCTGATCACGCAGCGGCACCAAGTACCTTGGTATATCTATAGTTATTATAGTTAGTATAGTAGCGTTATATCTATAACAAGCGAACGATAGATACACACAGATACAGCATCGATACAGTGACTTGCAACGGATACCACAACGAACGCCACACCGAACGAACGCCACAACGAACGTTGTGTTTTTGCTATCGCGGCGCAAGCTTTATCTTTTAAGAAAAATAATGTCCAGATAAAATATCGCAATACAATTATACATCTACAGTGATGCGCTCAATGTTCAGGAGGGGCGCGCGGTCCTGCGGCCTGCATAAGGAACCGCCACTGGCTGTAAGGTAGGATTGATGAAATAGTATGTGAAACGAAATATATACGAGTACAACGTGGACATCAGTGTGCTTGAATCATCGGATCTATTAGCCACTTAATATCCGTGAACGTATCTAGATAGATATGTTTCGGTGTCGGTAATTGGTTCAACACTTCGGATGGCATGTATCGCCTATACATTACATTGTGGAGGTCTCTGCCAGATATAATGGGACTCTCCGCTGTCAGAACGAAGGTACTTCAGGAAGCTAACAGCGGGACATTTAAATTAGGTGCAGCGCATGCAGACGCAAGTTGAATTCAAATGGTTGTCCAGCTACTGGTAATATCCTCTTCATTATTCCACTAAGGTTCCATACAGATACGAATCAAGTAATATGGTGATATTTAATTAAAAATAATTATTACTACGAATATCTGCTTATTTACAACGCGTAAATATGCCCAAGTTGAAAACAACAAAGCGTTGGATGAGGGTAATTGTATTTTATAATTTATGTATTCGAATTTAAATATATTCGGATATTAATAGACGGATCAAAAGATAATTGAAGAATACTATATACAAAACGTAAATAAAATAAAATGCTTGTACACTGACAGGCTTAAAAACATAATTAGAAATGCTTATGTTTATGATTATTTTAATCCTACAAACAATAAATATTAGTAGGTATATATAATAAAATTTACATAATTTTATATCAAATTATTGTGATAATTTAATTTCCTATCTGGTGTGGATATTAACCATTGTTAAAATAAATTCGATGTGAACGAACTGTGTTGAATTGTAATATCTATTGCTTATTTAGTCTATAAAAAAAAAACGTGGAATCGTCAGAATAATCACGCAATTTGTCACGATGTGTAACTCAATCGTAACGTCCTAATTTATTAACAATTCAAACTAATCCGTGAATAATCATAAATTCGGATATTCTGTTATTTTAATAACTGATTCAATTATAGTTTGAAATTGGATATAGAATTCGTGGTCAAAATAAAGTCATTATGTCAATTCCATTTTTTATTATAATTTTTTTTTTTTATTGTGTGTATCGCAACCTGATATCTTCTTCGAAGTTTCATTATTTTGGATTGACAAACGCACAAGCTTAAAAAATGTTAAAAAATGCATATTTTTACTTCTCAAGAACACAACAATAGATCATAAATAACAAATAATGTATTTGAATCTTTTTATATTGCTTACTTTTGTTACTACGGTCTAAATATATTTTATCAGAAGGAAACCATAAATCAATTCTTTTTTAAACAGCGAATTTCGAAATCAAATCATCACAGTCAATAAAATATCAATGAAGAAAAATACACAAACCACTCTATAATATTTATGAATGATTGAATTACCGTTTTTGTGTGATGCAAGATATTTTTAAATCATCTATCAAGTTTATGATAATGTTGGAGGTACTCT
The DNA here is from genome assembly GCA_947310635.1 of Leptodirus hochenwartii. NCBI lineage: Eukaryota > Metazoa > Arthropoda > Insecta > Coleoptera > Leiodidae > Leptodirus > Leptodirus hochenwartii. The sequence goes on along the minus strand of OX371180.1, from coordinate 12,676,005 downwards.
ATTAATGGAACAGTTTTCAAAATTTTGAAAAATCCAAAACTGGCAATTCAGTAAAATAATATTTAATTAAATAATACTTTAGTTTCTTGTTGGTTTGTTAGTTGATGCTGCATGAGTTTATGCAACATCAACTAACTATCAACATATGAATTGATGCAGCACTCTTCTAGTTTTGCATATATTTGGAAATATCGTTGGAAACTGCAATACTTGCTTTTATAAAAGCACTCTAGCAGGGGCGGTTCCTTATGCAGGCCGCAGGCCGCGCGCCCCTCCTGAACATTGAGCGCATCATCGTAGATATATAATTGTATTGCGATATTTCATCTCGGCATTATTTTTCCTAAAAGATAAAGCTTGCGCCGCGAACATACATAACACTTATGACTCAACACGATATGGCAGCTAGCAAGTACGAGTCAAATCTCATCCTATCTGTTGGAAGCGCTAGAGTGAGAGCGACCGTATGCAGTATAGCATCTGTTTCTATCGTTCGCGTGTCGCTATACATATATCGACTAATATAACGTACATTCCAGCGGCAGCCAGCCACCCATATGGGTTAAATGTATATGCACTCAACTCACGCTATAGCTAGCGCTAGAGTGAGAGCGACCGTAAGCAGTATGTCTTCTGTTTCTTCGGTTCGCTTGTCGCAAATATCAACTAATGTAACACACATTCCAGCGGCTAGGACGAGTCATAGCAACGTGATTTCACGCTGCTTCAAAGCTAAGAATATATAGTTGTCTTTAAATATTGATTCCATGATACTTTAGCGCCATGATACTAGTTCAGAGAACAGAGTAGTCTAGTATATATGTATATAAATTGATATAAAATAGCCAAATAAGACAGTAGCATTTGTTCTGTGTATGTACGATATGTGCGTAAGTACGATTTTGCCACGTTTTTATCCAAGAATATATTTAATAGAAATAATTTAATAAAAATGAATAGTGTTAGTTCTTTATTGAAAATAGAGTTTTGTAGACTTTCTCTTGAGAACAAAGTAAAAATTAAAGAATTAGGTAGGCCATTGTCCGATTTAAATTTATCACACACTTGTGCAAAGAGTGTTTATATTTTAGGTAAGATTTCTCACTATTATGTTATTATTTAAGAAATGCGCCCCCCCCCAGATTGAAATGGCACGAGCCACCACTGCACTCGAGGGTGTTTATATTTTCAAATATATACTTTTTAATCGTCTTTTCATAGGGATATAACTTTACATAGCCCGAATTGATAATGCTATTCAATATATCGCCACGTAAAAGAATATATTCGATTACTGCACGAATTTGCTCCGCCAATAACATAAAATTATATTATTATGTTATGGTATGGCGAGTAATTTTATTGGATATCCAATAACGGTTATGAGTTTGATAAAATACCCCATTATATTATCTATTGCTGAAACACATAAATTCTTGATCAATATTCCTGGGCCAATGCACAAGCAGAGGATGCAGGATCGCCATTTATTCCCAAGCAATATTAAAACAGACACTATTATTCTTCATTTGGCGAACAGCGTCGACCAGACGTGACCAAAAAGGTAATTTCAGTTCATATACCGATCGCTTATAATATATAAGTATAGTAATGAATTACATGGTCTGTAAGTTATTTAAGAATAGCCAAATGATATATTTCCTAATTTTAATTCATTATGCATTATTGCAAGCACATTTTGATTATAATAAAAAAATGAAGAAAATCCTCATTTAGACATCTGAAAATTACTTATTTTTGTACAATTACAGCGCAGGTCATATTCTTAGATATAGGGGTATTATACAACTAGTTATAGAAGGTAAAGTAGAGGGAAAGCAAGGATTTGGTACGCATAGATTGGAGTATGTGGGATTTACATGGTCTGTAAGTTATTTAAGAATAGCCAAATGATATATTTCCTAATTTTAATTAATTATGCATTTGCAAGCACATTTTGATTATAATAAAATAAAATGAAGAAAATCATCATTTAGACATCTGAAAATTACTTATTTTAGTACAATTACAGCGTAAGAGAGATAGACTAGTAGGTCATATTCTTAGACATGGGGGTATTATACAATTAGTTATAGAAGGCTGTCATTATAAATGTTGCACGTATTGGTCACACGTTATTGAGCAACGAATACTGCACCTTTATTATATAATAATAATTCATGCATCGTCCGATAACAATCTTATTAAACTGCCGATTACGATGTAAATCGTAACAAAACCTCCCTTTCCGAATGTACTAAATCTACGGTATATAATATGCTGTTTGTTACTCATACATACAATTTATATAGCCCGCTGCTTGCTGGTCTCTTCGTCAGAACATAAAAGAACATCCCCTAAAACTCATTGTGCGTTAAGTATATACCTATATATATTGTTGTTTTATTCTATGCTGCCGAAGCGAATAACAAGGGTAGCTATTATAATAAATATATAGGTGAACAGTGAACTGTAACAAATAACAAATTACCTATTATCCTTTTGGCAGGTAAAATTAAAAAAAATGATTTGGTATAGAAAGGAGTCTTTTTAATAGTTAATATAGTTAGAAAATTAGATCGTAATGAAACGTGGTACTGGACAAGGTGCATTTCGTACTGTGCTGGATTTCTACTGAATTTTGATTTTATATTTCATAATATGGAACTATAATTAATGTAACCAAAAAATTTTAAAAATTGTCACTACGGTGTTAAATTATTGTATAGAATATCACCTAAATACAAAAAAAAAGCATAGATGCGCATTTCGGAGGCAATGCCCCCTCTTCAGTAGCACAAGAAAAACGTTTATAGCACAATTATAAAATAGAAATAATTATAAATAGCACATTTATTAAAATTTAAAAAATATCTGTCACTAACCGTGATTGCTATACGAGAATAATAAAGTCAATAAGACAGAAATATTTCAAACTATGACATATAAATTTTTGAACAATACAAATTAACGATTAACGAAACGAGCAAGTAATAGCAATAATTACTGTGATAGTCAAACCTCTAAAATAACCAAAATTTAAATTAAAATAGTCCTCATTCAATAAATTAAATAAACAAGATAAAATTGGATAAAAATATATTTTCATAAACATTTAACTGAGAATAATTCAAAATACATTTAAGTAATTTAAGTGAACTGATTTGAATAGGATGACCTGATTCAAAATATGCTCGGCTAAAGCACTTTTATCTTTTCTATTTAAACTAGAATGTGCGAAATATTTTTAAAATCTAGTTTATGTAGGTCTACGTGTTTGTCTTCTATATATACTTTAGGACAACTAGAACAAGATATTTCATAAATACCCGATTTTTTATTGAAATTAATCAAATCTTTGGGATTTCCTAGAAAATTAGCACGACTATTAGAAAAAAGTATTATATACTACATTGAAATATTATTTATTTGTAATCCTATCTAAACCACGTGTAATAATAGGATCAAAAGATAGTTTAATGAATTTAGAAGTTGAACTATTACTTTACACTAAACTAGTAGTATTTTTGATATCTCTTGTTCGTTTAAATCTTCGTAATATGTTGTATTCACAATTAAAGAGAAATAGCCATTTTGCAAATTTTTTTAAAATTATCCTAAAAAGGAAAAGCATAATATATTTTTTATATTTGGATCTCTGCCAAATAATTAAATAACCTTAAAAAAATTATAAGATATACTAAAAAATATCTCTAAAATGTTTGTCCTATCGGTGCTATAATCACACATAATGTAAAAAAAATTATCTTTCTAACATAAATGCATTGTATGCATGTGGTATGCTTATGTTGCATAATAATTGATTTAAAACGTTCTTCTTCATTATATATATATATATATATACAGCAATTTTTAACAAATTGATATTGAAATCATTTATAATACTTCGTTATAGATTAATATATTTTTTACTATATTTTTAATGAGCCAACATTGTTTTAGTATTTAAAATAATAATTAAATTCCAATAAAATAAATATAATGATAAAATTATTTTTTATTCTAATCATATTTTATAAATATTATTATTACATTGTTCTTGATGTTGTTTTATATCAAGGATATAACGTCTACGAATTTGTTTTAATTACTACTCTATCCTGGTCTACTTACTTCTTCTTCCCGATATTGTAAATACATTATATATCGATTTTAAAAATTTCTCCACGTCTAAGAAGATTTTATCATCTCTATTAAATAAATCTATAAAATAAATAAATAAATCTGTAATAAATTATGTTTTTTATTTCCATAAAAATAATTTTGTTACAATGTGTTAACTAATAATGTAGTACATTTTATTGTAATTAAGTAATTAAGTAATTAATTAGTTGTAAATTCATATTTCAAAATGTATAAGGGATCACAAATTATATTTAGTTTTCGGTATATGCGAATTTTGTTATATATTTAAGTGTATATAATGTTTGTGTGAGTAGTGATAGTAAACATGAGAGTAAAATTAAAAAAAAAATTATTATAGAAATTTGAGGGGCAAGGATAAGAATCCCATTTGCGCCTCAACTGACTGCTAATGGTTTTTAGTATAATATATATTTTATTTAAAATAAATAATGTAATATAATTGGTCTGTCATAAGATAAAATATCTTATGACACAAGTGATTTAATTTATAAAAATGAGGATTTCAGTTGTGATTGTGAAATAGATGTCGTAAAATTTTATGATTTTCAGGTTGTGAAACTTGGTGAGAATATTTTATTATTATATCTTTTTTTAAATATCTGCTTAAGTATAAATTTTGATATATCACAATATGTGATTTAATATATTTTTTTAATTGTTTTGTATTGAGTTGTCTTTTATCTAAAGATATTTCGTTATATAATCTCTTATTATAACCTTTATCCTTTTCGCACCTTATCACTTTAATTTAACATACATTTACTTGCATATTATAATCCCTAGTCATTACTTCCTGCATACCATTCAATATTCGTTCTTAATTCTGCTCCTTTTCTCTTAGGCAGCTATATCGTCGTTGTACCTCATCATACACCATATATATTGCTTTAAATTAAATTATTTGCTTTTTTATTATTGCATTTTAATATTCTACATATAGATTAAACAATAACGGCTAAAGTGTGCATCCCTACCTGACTCCCTTTACTATTCTTGCCATCTCTTCTCCCTCCTCAATTCTAACTGAAGCAGTTGGATGTTTGTATAGATTGAAAATAATTCTACTAATCTTATAATCTATTGCCATTTGTTTTAAGATTCTAGACACGATGTATAAAATCAAAGTATCAATTATCCTTACAATATCTATGACTGCTTTTACGACAATCTGCAATCTCGATTCTTACCTTCAGTCTCATTTATGTAATAATTGCCAACATTTATTGGCTATAGAGAGGATTGCAGAAAATCATTTACTAAATTAAACATTTTAACCTTGCCTTGTCTCTACATACCTTAAAGAAAAATATGCTTGGGCACAGCACTTTTATCTTTTCTATTCAATCTGATATGAGCTAAATGCCGCTTATATTATTCACTAAACTCAGATATACATGAATGTCCTACTAGAAATTGATTTGATATCGATATTGATACCAACAGATTGACAAAATCACACAAGAGTTTAATGTTTAAATCCAAATCTTTTTACAACAAGGTACCTGTTCATATCAGAAATATTGCAAGGGATAATTTGATACGTATAGTTAAATCTTTTTTGATCAAAAATGCGTTTTATTGTATTAATGAATTTTTAAACGGTAGTAAAGATTGTCTAGTTTTTTAAGTAATGTTTATCTACAAAGTGTATGATTTTATTTTAAAAATTATCACTACGGTGTTAAATTATAATATAGAATATCACCCAAATACCGTAACAAGCATTAAGTAGCTAGATGTACATTTCAAGCGCTATGCGCCCATCTTCAGTAGCACAAGATAAATACCAAATAAAATACCTCTGTCACGAATTATAAAAAAAAAAATATCAATCACGATTCGTGACAGAGGTATTTTATTTTATTTTATCATGTGCTACTGAAGATGGGCGCATAGCGCTTGAAATGTACATCTAGCTACTTAATGCTTGTTACGGTATTTGGGTGATATTCTATATTGTATTATCTTTTATATAGACGTTGGTAAAATATGTTATATTATTTACAATAAAATTTGCAATACAATATAATATAATAAATTACAATGCTTGATACTTGATTATTTGATGTACTATCAGAATTATTAAACAAAAGAAAAATTAATTCTAATCCAAAATCTCATATACTGAAAAAATGAATTAAAAAAAAAAAATATATATATATATCACCCCAAGCCACAATATCGAACGCAAAAATCAAACCAACGATTTGACGTACATCCTTTTCATGTCTAATGCATGGTAATCGGAATAGTTTATTTATCAATAGTGTGATCTAAACCAAAGCGACAGTATAAATTCAACACCATACTATTTCAACATACCTTCTACCGACTGTCGAGACCTTATCTCATTTATTATTTGAAATCTCATTGTCCATGTCTATCACACATTATTATATATTGCATAGAAAGGAGCTAGTATAGATATGATTAAGATATTTTAACAATATTTAAATTGCATTATAAATCCGAAGTTCATAAATTGTGGTATAGAATATCACCGAATTACCGCGTAAATAACAAGAGATATCAGAAATATTAGTAGTTTAGAACAAAGTAATAATTCAACTCTAAAATTTGTAAAAAATTACCATTTGATCCTATAATTGCACGTGGTTTAGATAGTATTTTAAATAAATATAATTTTTAAGTAACGTATAATAGTGTTGCTAATTTTCTAGGAAATTCCAAAGATTTGATTGATTTCAATAAAAAATCGGGTATTTATGAAATATCTTGTTCTAGTTGTGCTAAAGTATATATAGAAGACAAACACGTAGACCAATTGAAACTAGATTTAAAAAGCATTTAGCTCATTTCAGATTAAATAGAAAAGATAAAAGTGCTGTAGCCGAGCATATTTTTGACTAACTCAGGTCATCCTATTCAAATTAGTTCATCAGTTTCTGATCGATTTGGCGTCTAAATGGTTTTAGAAATCCTAACCAAATTTGAAATTTTCGTTTCGAGTGTGATCCAAAAATTTAGTTATAATTTTTAGTAATACAATTTCTAATCATAAGTTATTAGTAGAATTGTAGAAATTACTTTAGCAATGTTATGGTATATATTATTATTCATAATAATAACAATATAAAATTAACATTTTGATATTTTTGGCAAATAAATGAAGAATAAAGTTAAATTATGTTAATGTGTTAATTATAATATGGCAAAATACCCTTTAAAATTTCAAAAACATTTTTATTTATTATTCAATATGCTACTGATTAAAGTAACTTTCGTATATGCAATTATATAATTTGTCTGGGTAGAATATTAAAAAATTCTCCTTGAATGATTTTCAACAATATTTGTTAAAAACTTATTGTCTTAAGTTACGGATTTCATAGATATTCTGTTACTGAGGAAATAGTATAATGTATATTTTAATAAAATGTTAAAGTTATGTTAGTCTATATTCAAGTTGTCAAAATTTAAATTGTCATTTAGCTCATTTCAGGTTAGATAGAAAAGATAAAAGTGCTGTAGCCGAGCATATTTTTGAATCAGGTCATCCTATTCAAATTCGTTCACTTAAATTATTTAAAAGTGTTAAATTACATGCATAATTCTAAGTCAAGTTTAATGATCTTAGATTCAGGTCCATTTCATCTTGTCTATATAATTTATTTAGCAAGAACAATTTTTAAATTTATTTTTATTTTATTTATTTTTGGTTATTTTAGGTTTGACAAACCAATGTTTATTGTTGTTAATACTTGTCAGTTTCGTTCATTATTAATTTAAATTATTTTAAAAGATTTATAGGTCATATTTTATGCCATTTTAAAAATACTTCTGTCTTGTTGACTTATTTATTTAATAGTATATCAATCACGATTCGTGACAGAGGTATTTTATTTAGTTTTTATCTTGTGCTACTGAAGATGGGGGCATAGCCTTCGAAATGCGCATCTAGCTACTTAATGCTTTAAGTTACGGTATTTGGGTGATATTCTCTACGATCATTTAACAACGTAGTGATAATTTTTAAAATATAAGCATATAATCGAATAAATCCTCGTTTTTAATTGTGATATAAAACATTGTAATTTTATTTCTCTTCCCAAATAATTTTTTTTTCTAAATTTATGGAAAAGGCGTTGTTCAGTGAATCATTAAAAAAATCAACTGCCTTTTTAAAAGAAAATGACCAAAATGAATTTTTTTTTACTGGAATGGATATACCATTCTCGTTAGCTCTATTTATTATATTCAGAAAATTTCCCACTAATTTAGTAATACAATTTCTAATCATAAGTTATTAGTAGTATTGTAGAAATTACTTTAGAAATGTTATGGTATATATTATTTTCCATAATAATAACCATATAAGATTAATATTTTGATATTTTTAGCAAATAAATGAAGAATAAAGTTAAATAATTTCAATTGTTCTAAATTATAATACGGCAAAGTATCTTTTAAAATTTCAAAAACTTTTTTATTTATTATTAAATATGCTATCTTGCTGGCACACTGTTTGCATAAAAATGACACAAATTACATGATACCAGAAATCCTTGTAAAAAGATGTAAAAAGATGTAAAAAGATTATTTCGTATACACACACACACACACACATATATATATATATATATATATATATATATATATATATATATATATATATATATATATATATATATATAGCCCGATATACAAACGTCCTAAGGCCCCAATAATCTCATGATGAAACACCTAATAGCTGCATGACAAATACATACCAAATAGCAAAGTCTAAACACGACACACACATACTTTCAGATGAGATGAGGGGACTGAAAATGAATTGGACACTGTCGCACTAGCCCAATATACACGCACGAAGCTGCCCATGTGCCCACTGGGCCACCGGTCGTCGGCCCACCCCGCCTGGCCTGCGGTAGATCAGTGCGCAGCAATCTCCCTGCATATTGCATATTATTTGACATTGCAGAAGTCGAAACATGGATAAAACTAGCTTTATGTAATATAAATAAAACTAGCTTTATTGGATAATAATAAATATGTGTTTGAATTTTTGAATAAAATGATCAGGGCTTAGGTTGTTTTGGTCACAACTTAAAATTACACAAATGTCGTAATTGATGGCCACGTCGTCAATTATATAAAAACTTTAAATTAACGAAGAAGGATTGGATGAAAATGTAAAAATATGTTAGTGGAAAGGTTAAAAAATAATATAAGCGACCTTAACGCACCGAAGTTTAAATATATACCATTGAAAGTGTCTTTTAGATGTAGAAGGTTTAAATTCAAAATTAAATTAAATTCTGCGATAAATGTGTGGAAATATATACGCATCTATTTAGTATTATTGTAAATTATGCAATAAATAAAAAATGAAAAAAGTTAAAAAAGAATATTAAAAAAATAGGAAAGGATGCAAACGTGCTATCGGCGGATTTAAAAAAAAAAATGTAAAAAGTAAAGGTACTTTAACGGATCAAAATTTAAATATAATTTAAAGTATAAATATAACTATATATTATAATAATGTGTAACATTTTAGAATGTATATTGCACATTTGCACAATGCATTTTTTTTATAATAATTTAATCTATATATTACGCGCAAATGATTGAATGGATAAAGTCAGATAATGATGAAGTAGGTACCCCATATATATATATAATTAGGACTTTAGAAAAAAATCTATTTAAATTAAATAAACGCCGTCTTTTAATCATACTTTTATATTACACTGTAGTTTATTTTGAATATAAAAAAAAAAATTCTCAAATGTCATTATTCGAATTATAAGGGTATTTTATGAATGTTTCTATAAAAATATGGCATTATATTACATGAAATTACATTATTTTCGGTTAATAAAAATTATCGCTATATTATAACTTGTACTGCATATCATTTACATATACATTGCGCCCAAAATTGAATAAAAAACCTGATAAAATACACAAAACTAATTTTAGCACGGAACATATTTGAAATCCAAAATTTTCCTTTTGAACCAATAAGATGGAGATGTACTTAATGATTCAAGTCAGTCTTCTTTGCATTCTGCATTAACTTTTCAGTCGCGATGATAGGACACAAACACACCCAAAGTCGTTATTCAGACTTTTTTATATTTTTTATAACTAGTATTGCTCAATCAAGAACAAAAATAAATAGTAATTCTGATTATTTTGGATTACCCGTTTAATAGTAAAATTTTTAGATGGGGATACACTATTCGTGCCAAATACAGGTTTTAAGCGTTTTCTTCAGGCATTGTCCGAATTCGGTATTTGAGTGGTGACATCTTACATTTTGCGATACTCCAACATGAAATTATAGAGTATTTTCATTGGCATAAGATACTAATTCGTTGCGACTTAATGGCCGCAACCATTCGCTTATTTGTTGAACTCGTATTGCTGAACATAAAACATCTTCGATATTTTAAGCCATCTTACAATCTTGATACAATCTGCTGATTAGAAAAGTACACGTCCGAAGTTAGACGATAGTGCGCTCTAGCCGGCGCATACAGTCAATTCTTTAACGAATATAGAATCCGTGCAACGTTGTCAATAATCGTAGAGATTCCACGTTTAGGATAAATGATGAATAGGATATTTGACGTTTAGGGTTAATGACGAGTAGGACACTTGGGATTTAGGATAAATGACGATAGGATAAACGACGAACTGTGCCGTACGGCTATTTAAAGCATAGGATAAACGACGTTTAGGACTAATGACGAATAGGATACTTGACTGTTAGGAGCAAATTACTGTTAAATGACTGTTGGCGGTAGGATGAATGACGAGTAGGAGGAATGGTCGGTAGGATAAATGATGGGCTCTGTTTTGTACCCTAATGCAGTCATACCTAATGCCGCACATATGTGTGTTGATCTGATTGCGGGTGTGCGTATGTGCAAAGAAGCAAAGCCCTCTATGATCCCCGTGTGTACTGGAAGCGAACTCTATCTATATCTAATCTATAATTCGGTGTAAGTATTATTGTTATAGATAGATTTGGTGCACCCTAAATAATAGGTACGAGTATATATGTTTATGGTGTAAAGGTTCTATAAAAGAGCATTTGGTGTTCATTCCGAAATTTACATAAATTAATTGTTATATCGCAACACTATCGCAATATTCTAGTTATCACCAAAATATTGTAAGGTATCGGAAAAATATATTTGCGATAACAAAAATTTGCAAATATAAACTTACTCGTTTGACAAATTAAAAAATTATTTATAAATGTACATTCAACGTTTGCTCGTTGAAAAATATATTTAAATTTTTTTTTGCCCTTTTACGTATTTTTGAATTCTTTCATTATTTTCTTATAAATTTTCTTGTATTTTCAAAATTGTTCCGTATATATTTTTCAAGTGAACCGCATGGGTTTTTACGTAAAAGGAAAATCTCCGCGTATTTCGAACATGAAAATGTAAAAATTGACTAAAAGACGCGAAGCCTAAGCACATGGTTATTTATATCAGGTTTGAAACGAATAATCACAGTAGCCTTCGAGTAATAAAACAAATTTACATCACATATCTAGACAAAAGATATGGCAGTTTGACAGTATCTCAGTGTGACAGTTGTACATACAAAAAAAAGATAATGTCATACTAGAAAGGAAAAATTATGGGCACACCATGGGTTCGAATCCTCCCACTCCGGACAGGGTTATTTTCTTGAGGAAAAATCCCTTCTGGAGCATGGACGTTGTGAATGTTGCCATTCAAGTGTTCCCTGAATGGGCCATGAACAAGTTTTTTCAAATATATATATATATTAGAGGATAGGAGAGCCTTCAACTCCCATCATTAAAAAAAACATGTGTGAGACTCTCGCGCGGTAGAAGTGAAACTTCTTAGCTCCTAGGAAAAGTTGATTTTATGAATTGCTTTTTTTCCATTTGTTAACGATTTGATTTTGATTTTGATTTTGATTGATTTTGATTGACACTCTGATCATCAAAGAAAGCATTATTAACATGTAATATCGTACAGTCTATAAAGAGGAGTTTGGATTAAATATTGTAGCCATATTTTTATAGTTATGTTTCTCACCAAACCAATTAAATAACTCGATCTGCGTATTTTTCTTCCTTTTATGTGGACATTAATACAATGATCATCATCAATGTCTCTTGGCAAATGATCCACCATCGTATTCACAGATATCGGAACATTAATAATTTACCCAAAAATCCCATGTTGACCATGTACATGTCGTCAACGTCGAATTTGCATAAATGGAATTCTGGGTGAAATTAACCTCTCTGGCACTAAATCTAATTTTGGTAGATGACCAGGTAATATGTATCTGGGTAGACAAAACCATTTGACTTCGATAACATTGGAATGGTATTCCGAGTGAGAGCATTTCGGCATGAATTGCACGCTATCACATCTTCAATGATAATGGCTGGAAACGCAGTATGTAAAAGTTGCTCGTGCTTAGGATCAACAGGTTTCACATCGTTCTTAAACCATATTCGATCACATATGGAACACACTGTACCTAGCGGATTATTGTAAAATTGTTTATCAAATTCGCGATGAGCAGGTTGAAGGAATGTAAATTTTGCGTATGATGCACTAGTGGGTGCATTTCTATTTGTCCATGGCTCAGCTGTATCAAATTCATTTCGTTGATCTCTCACACGGCGTGTATCTTCACGTGTAGACGGCACGCCTGATTCAGTGGCATTCAAATTTTCTATACCACTCACTGTGTCCTCACTTAACGACGGTATCGATGCATCCAGTGTATTTGAGGTCGTTGGAAGGTTATGTTGTCCACCGTGTTTCTTTAACGACCTTTGCCTGGCTCGATACTCTCTACTTCTTTCCAAGGTACTTGTTGGCACTTTTCTTGGCGGTTTATTTGCTTTCTTCCATTTTCTAAAGGCTTGCACTCTGTCTGTACTTGTCTTTTTCTCCATTTCACTTTTCACACAATCGAAATTGTTAGCTAAAAGATTAAGCTCTGTTTGTGTAATATATAATAAAATACGCAAGCATCTACCGATTGCCTTATGCTACATATACCCACAGTACACACGGCGCATGCGCGTAGCGTGTTTCACTTTTTGTGACGGAAGCGTTTCACTTTTCGTGACGTTCAGGCCAATTTGCCCTACCGCGCCTATAGAAGTTTCACTTCAAAAATTATTACATGTATGTACACACACATACACACACATACACACAAAACTATTTAATAATATTCTGGTCAACAATAAATTCAAATTGGAGCAGTTATTCCCAATGAGGTCGAAAAAGATCTTGAGGGGGTCAATGGATATTGACAAGTATCGTTAAAACTCGAGAGATCGATTGTGGGTCGATGAACAGTCAGATACCTATTCTACTAATTTTGATAATTTTCATATAATAAGGGTAATTAATTATCGTGTGCAGGAAATCGCAACAATTCAAGACGTGTGCAATTTTTGCAATATTTGCAAATATAAGCTTACTCGTCTGACAGAATTAAAAAAATATTTACAATGCACATGCAACTTTTGCTTGTTGAAAAATATGTATATTTAAAAAATCTTTTGCCTTTTACGTATTTTAGATTTTTTGCATTATTTTCTAATAAATTTGATAGTATTTTCAAAATAACTGCTTAGATATTTTTTTAAGTGAACCGCATGGGGTTTTATATAAAATCATTTAAATGATACCTTGCAATTATACAATATATGACAACGTGGTGAATCATCAATTTAAGGTGCAAAAGTTCAATTAACATTTTATTTTTAAAAATGATCACTACGGTGTTAAATTATAGTATAGAGGTATTTCATTTAGTTTTCATCTTTTGCTACTGAAGATGGGGGCATAGCCTTCGAAATGCGCATGAATCTACTTAATGCTTTAAGTTACGGTATTTGGGTGATATTCTATAGTATTAAGATTTTCTTATATTATAATTAAACTATTGATTTAAAATTAGACGACATGATTAAAGGATAGCTGAAGAGTTCACGTATGTGAAATAGGTCAAGTAGTGGACGTAAATATGAATAGTTATAGCAGGGAAGTGAATTGTTGGCTAGCTCAGTAGAGAACTAATTAATCATTATAAAATAATCATATATTTTTTTAAATTTCAATAGCTACAATATGTGATTGTATTTTTTAATTTTTGTTGTAGAAGTCCATCTTTGTAAGGTTGAATATAATAAACTATTGGTTGAGTAAATCCTTACAGGTATTTTTTTATTATGTAAATTTTCGACTAGTTTCGGCTTTGAATATCTGACACGTAACTGCAAAAATTGTTCACAAATGAAGATTTTTTCCCAGAATGTTCTCTCAAAAACTTTAAATTTAATTTATTTTTAAACTGTTACAACTCGTACATAATTTATTGTAGTTTCTTCACCTGATGATGGCCAAAAGCCGAAACTAATCGAAAATTTACATAATAAAAAAAACCTGTAAGGATTTACTGAACCAATAGTTTATTATACTATTTTTAAATGTTTGTTGAAAATAATATATAAATAAAAAACAAAGTTATGCTGCTTATCTAACTTTTAATCTAGCTGTGTTCGATTCTCAGTCTTGGATGAATAATCCAAATTTTTGATTTTTGAACTTGACTATTTTTTTTTGTAAATGATCAGATATCTAAACATGTATTGCAGGTTACCATCAACAAAGCACTGAAGAGGACTATTTAATTATTTGAAAATGTGAATAATAATTATATAAGTGTAGATCATATCTGTTGTTTTTTATTTAAATACGATGGCCCATCAAATCAACATAAAAAAAAATCTAAAATAATATATGTTTAGTGATGAGCGAGCAACGACATATTATAGAAACCCATTTTTTTAAATTTAAATACGATGGGCCATCACATCAACATTAAAAAAAATCTAAAATAATATATGTTTGGTGATGAGCGAGCAACGACATATTATAGAAACGGGACGAGTTCAGAAGACAATAATAACGACTTGAGCGAGCAAGAATCAGGGAAAATCAGAGTGAATGAGATTTGCTTTGTGCGCGTTATATCTATGTGACCCATGGGACGTTGATGGTTCATCCCCCGCTCGTGTAGTATGTGTGTGTGTAGAGTGGCCCCTCTTTGGCTCAACAGCGGCTCTCCTCATCAGCCGCCAGCGTCAAGCAGTCAAGCCTCCCCCGAGGAACGGTAATAAATTGCGGTATTAAGTAGACCAGATTTCATTTCGCCGCTATATTATTCCATGCGCTTTACAAGTGCCTCAATACACTAATATATTTCAGGCCAGAGCAACGTTGAAACTGAGTACCCGTACGGCAAAAAAAATAACACAGATGTCCATAAAAATAATTCACATAAATTATGGTTTATTACAATTTTTGCTATTGAGTTGAAAAATGTAGCATCTACGAGAATCGAACCCACGACCACGTTTGATTTCGCGTTAGAGCTCTAACCTTTAAACTCAGAATCCATAGTTTTTCTGGATTTTATTGGAGACGCTGGTGAATTGTGAAATGTTCATATTATATTATATTTCTACATAATGTATGCTAGTTTAATTCCCTTATTATTATATTATATATATATTTTTTTTAGCATATTAGGTGCCCACAATAAAAAATATATAAAAATACTGCTTAAGTGTAGATTTTCAATTTTTTTACCTTATAGACCGTAGAATTAGATAGACTCTTTTTTATATTTTCTTCACTCATTATGATATATAGTTATTTCTGAGTGATTTCTTAAGATTTAAGCTTACTATAAAAGTAATGTCTATTTTTAAATGCTAATGATGTATTTATTCATTTCTCTAACTCGTTGAATTTTATTTACTTTTTAAATGTTGCTTTTAAATTGGGTGCACGAAATGGAATAATTTCGCTTTTCCTAATTTCCGTATATTTTTTATTTTCAGGAATTTAAAGTTAATTACAATATTATACTAAAAAATAATTCTTCATTTACGACTGTTTGTTTGTATTCATACATATGAATGATTTAGATATTAATCAACACTATTTAATCAAATAAACATAATAATATGTAGCATTAAAATGAATTTATATATAAACACATGCGTGAGACTCTCGCGCGGTGAGAGTGAAACTTCTTAGCTCCTAGGAAAAATTGATTTTATGCATTGCTTTTTTTCCATTTGTTAACGATTTGATTTTGATTGATTTTGATTGACACTCTGATCATCAAAGATAGCATTATTAACTGTTATGTCGTACAGTCTATAAAGAGGAATTTGGATTAAATATTGTAGCCATATTTTTATAGTTCTTTTTCTCACCAAACCAATTAAATAACTCGATCTGTGTATTTTTCTTCTTTTTATATAGACATTAATATAATGATCATCATCAATGTCTCGTGGCAAATGATTCACCATCGTATTCACAGATATTGGAACATTAATTTTGGTAGAAGATCAGGTAATTCTGGGTAGACAAAACTATTTGATTTCGATAACATTGGAATGGTATTCCGAGTGAGAGCATTTCGGCATGAATTGCACCCTATCACATCTTCAATTATAATGGCTGGAAACGCAGTATGTAAAAGTTGCTCGTGCTTAGGATCAACAGGTTTCACATCGTTCTTAAACCATATTCGATCACATATGGAACACACTGTACCTAGCGGATTATTGCAAAATTGTTTATCAAATTCGCGATGAGCAGGTTGCAAGAATGTAAATTTTGTGTATGATGCACTAGTGGGTGCATTTCTATTTGTCGATGGCTCAGCTGTATCAGATTCATTTCGTTGATCTCTCACACCGCATGTATCTTCACGTGTAGACGGCACGCCTGAATCAGTGGCATTCAAATTCTCTATACCGCTCACTGTGTCCTCACTTAACGTCGGTATCGATTCATCCAGTGTATTTGAGGTCGTTGGAAGGTTATGTTGTCCACCGTATTTCTTTAACGCCCTTTGCCTGGCTCGATACTCTCTATTTCTTTCAAAGGTACTTGTTGGCACTTTTCTTGGTGGTTTATTCGCTTTCTTCCGTTCTCTAAAGGCTCGCACACTGTCTGTACTTGTCTTTTTCTCCATTTCACTTTTCACACAATGGAAATTGTTAGCTAAAAGATTAAGCTGTGTTTGTGTAATATATAATAAAATACGCAAGCGTCTACTGGTTGCCTTATGCCACGTATACACACAGTACATGCGGCGCATGCGCGTAGCGTGTTTCACTTTTCATGACGTTCAGGCCAATTTGCCCTACCGCGCCTATAGAAGTTTCACTTCAAAAATTACAAGAACCTTTAAGATTTTTCTCTTTAAGATTTTTTTATTATATCAAAATATGACGTGTATTTTCACATGTTCAAAAAATCCAAAAAGCGATTCATGGAGTTCAAAAAATAAAAAAATAAAAGAAAAATATTTAAAAAAATTTATAAGAAAACCTTATTAACAGTAGAGATGACATAAATCCGACTAAATTACTCTGAAGCTTACAATAGGTCGAAATGAGCAAGCATAAGATAGAAATATATATACTCGAAATGTGTTATTTAAAAATTGTAAGGAAAATTTTCCTGGGTTATAAAAAACAGTCAACAATATAATTTGAACATTCAGCCTTAATATAATCCAAAAATTATACCCATTAAAAAATCAGGTACAGAATTTTCACATTGCACTAAGAATAACAGATGTTTATTTAAAGGAAATTACATAACTAATAAAAATTCCAATTTCCTAACTATATCGCTAAAATTTTAATATATTATTTCATTCTGTTAAATGTTATTATTATTTAAAATTATTGATAATTTTAATAAAAAAAACTACTATGATCAAAATAGCGTTTCTTTCTGACATAATGATATATTAAAAAAAATATTTATTACGGCAAATTTTACCCACATGCAAAATAGACACGTGTTCATATGTAAAAGTATCCTTAAAAATAATTTAATACGATTAGTGGTATTTTTGACACCATTTCTGAAACATCCTTACATCATTCATTACTATAAGTCATTTTTATATCTTGGCGGACCTAATTCATCCTCTACTGCGCATAACGGTTGAGCTTCCACTATCATTGTTGCCATATATGAATAAAAAACTTCAGTACAAAGTGCTGAAATTCTAAACTGCATAGCAAAATTCAGATTGAGAATATTTAATGTATGAATATATACGGCTTCGATTAAAGTCCACTATTTAGTAAAAAGTTTCCAGTTATTTATTATTTGTTTTGATGAATTATACTAATATAATACTCTCTGTATTTGTTGGCTGTCGATATGACAACAATGCAGTAATTTGACCACACCCCCAAACGACAAAAATGCAGTGGCGAGCATCTCTTCACGAGCATAAGGTTTCGGGGTGTTGAAGCGGCCAGTATATTTTCAATTTTATTCTTTAGTACTTGTGCTTTGTTTCTGCTAAAATGGTCAAACCAAGCAAACAATTACGAAGCGAAGCCCGTGAAATTGTGTACAACGTGTTCGAATATTTTCGGAACCAAAATATCCAGCATCAGACATAACTAGTGGAAGAGAAACGTATAGTCGTATAGTGAATAAAATTTTATACAATTTTCCTGAACTGATTTTCCTGACCCGTTTTACTATTCAGAAATTGAGTCAAATATACGGACCATTAAAAACGATAGGTTAAATTATTTTTGGAAAAAAATTTAAGTTAATTTTAGATCGAATAAAATGTTAACTAGATTAAATTAACAAAAAGTTAGTCTTTGATTGCACTCGCGTTTTGATTTGATTGCGCTATACATGAAATTTCAGTTCGAAGGAAAATATAATTGAATAAATATTAAAGAATACTTTTAATTTGTAATAATAGCACATAATATCCTTGCAGGTTTTTTTCTTACAATTCTCAAACATATTTCTTCTCGTATTTATGCATTAAAAAACATGTTTTTTTTTACTTTTAAGACTGACCTTACCTGACCTTATCTAAAATATAATGGTATTCATTAATGTCAGCTAGATTTATTTCGATTTATTATTTAAGAATAGTGACACGACATAAATATGTTTATATAATTACGGGATTTAAGAATTTCATTTCAGTTTCCAATATTAAAAATTTCCAATTCTTGTGCTACTGAAGATGGGGGGCATAGCCTGCGAAATGCGCATCTAGCTACTGAGTTACGATATTTGGGTGATATATTTTGTTTATTTGAATTTTAACATAACGAGTTACTTATTTGTAATTTGTCCAAATCTCTGCAATAAATATATCTACATACCAAACTGCTAACAGACAATGAAGAACAAGAAGTATTTTATGAGATATGTATATAAAGACGAGACTTCGTTACTATTTGATTGTGTAGTAGGCAAATTTTCATGCAATATTAAATTTAATAGGATATCGTGGTAGCTTTGAATTTGCATTTATATTATTTACATTTAGGGCTTAACGTGGGATTATGGGAGAATACCTTCCATCTGTGTGCCATAGCAAGAAGTTCGTGGTTCATTTCAAGGTAACGTGAAAGATACATTTCACTTGATATCGTCGGGAAAGTGGATAATTGTAAATATCCCCACTATAAACACTCACGAATTGGAGATTTACATAATAATTCTTGTAAAGATGCAATATGCATAATTTTACATTTATTTGAGGTTTCAGTTGGATGTATTTTGGTATATAAAACACAAAGAAAATAATGACATTAGATATTGTTCAAATACCATTCTTTATTAACAAAGCTGGATGCATATTTCGAAAGTAAAAAAAGGTGAACAATTTTTTTTTTCAATTAATGAAGCTTATGTGATGCTCACGCTTCCATTTTTTATTACATTAAAAAAATCTATTTCATTTCAATCTATCAATGCCTTATGAAATGGGTTTTTTACTATTTTTCCTAATTTGCGTTTTTTTTTTAGATAAAAAATCGAAATTTCAAAATTTAGGGAGTTTTTTGACTGTACGAATAGAAAAAAAAGGCACTCCATCTCATTTATTTACCAAATTTTGATAATATCTGGGTACATTAAGGGGATAGAGCACCTTTATATGCCATAAGAAAAACAGTGTAATTTATTTAACAAATTACCTATTCATTTTTCGCTCAATTTTTTTCAAATTTCTCGCTGTAACAACTTATTGATGTGTTATTGTCCGTAAAATTGCCGTTCTTAGAAAAAAAAATGAATTACTTCACAAATTACTTCTAAACAGAAGCCATTTTTTATTTAGATAAACTTATCGAAATTCAAAATGCTTAGATTCAAAAACCTTCGTGACGTTTATATGGGAATTATAAAGGGCGGATTTTTGATTTAATGCAATAGAATTTAAAAAAGAATTTTATATATTTTAGAAGTCTACCTCCGCATTAAAACAGACTTCCAGCATACTCGGCGAAAAGATTTTTTGATTTCGCTCGATTTTTAGATTTCGTATTATATATGATATTACAAAATATCATAATCTTGAATTTAATGCAACGGCCATTTAATGCTATATGAGTCTTCTTATAGAATAATACAAATTAATAGTATATTAAAGAACGAATTTCATAAGGCAGGGTTTATTGCACGAGTTCAAGTTTAAATATCGAGTCTTATAAATAACTTATGAAATGAGTTTTTTATACTATTTTTTCTAATTTGCATCTTTTAGTTAGTTAAAGAGTCCGCAATCCTAAAGATTGGTTGGAAACAGCACGCCATGCCGATCTATCCTGAGCTAATCCCTTCATCTCCCTATAGCTATTCATCTCAACGTCTTCAACTATCTGACTCACATACTCCAATCTAGGCCTACCTACCCCTCTCTTTCCCTCCACTCTACCTTCTATGATCAATTGCATAATCCCCCCATGCCTAAGAATATGCCCTACTAATCTGTCTCTCCTACGCTGTAACACTCTCCAGATACTTCTCTTCTCCCCTACTAACTCTAGTACAGCTTCATTTGTTACTTTATCTTCCCAACCAATCCTCATCATCCTCCTATAACACCACATTTCGAATGCTTGTAATCTACGCTTCTCTTCCTTTCCTATAGTCCACGCCTCACACCCGTACAGTGCTACACTCCAAACATATACCTTCAGTAATCTTTTTCTAATACCCAAGTCAATATTTGATCTTAAAATCTGTTCCTTTTCTACGAATACCTTCCTACCCTGTGCTATCCTACACTTTATATCTACCTTGCTTCGATTATCTTTTGTGATTCTAGTTAGTTAAAGAGTCCGCAATCCTAAAGATTGGTTGGAAACAGCACGCCATGCCGATCTATCCTGAGCTAATCCCTTCATCTCCCTATAGCTATTCATCTCAACGTCTTCAACTATCTGACTCACATACTCCAATCTAGGCCTACCTACCGCTCTCTTTCCCTCCACTCTACCCTCTATGATCAATTGCATAATCCCCCCATGCCTAAGAATATGCCCTACTAATCTGTCTCTCCTACGCTGTAACACTCTCCAGATACTTCTCTTCTCCCCTACTAACTCTAGTACAGCTTCATTTGTTACTTTATCTTCCCAACCAATCCTCATCATCCTCCTATAACACCACATTTCAAGTGCTTCTAATCTACGCTTCTCTTCCTTTCCTATAGTCCATTTGTTATTTGTGATTCTACTGCCTAAATAACAAAAATCTGACACTTCTTCGATTCTATTATCTCCTATTGTGATCCTCATTATTCTACTGCATTCCTTTTTGTCACACCTCATCACTTTAGTTTTACCTATATTTATTTTCATGTTAAAATCCCTAGTCAATACTGCCTGCATACCATTCAATACCCTTTCTAAATTCTTTTCGCTTTCTTCCAATATAGCTATATCGTCGGCATATTTATATCTATAGCATCTTTTATGCCCTTTTTAAATAAAAAATCGAAATTTCAAAATTTAGGGAATTTTTTGACTATTGACACATTTGAAATATTAAAAATAAATTGTCAAATAAATTAAAATTAAACTATTTGTTGCATTCTTTTGTAGTTTGACGTACAATTGTACATTTCAGGGAAAAAATTTAAATTAAACTATTTGTTGCTCTCTTTTGAAGTTTGACGTTTGATAACTGGCAAGCAGAGCTACCAACTTTGAAGCGGTAAATTGCTCTATTTTATAAGCGAACTCAAATTCGCTATAAACGAACTCATTTAGGTTCGTTAACAGCTCTATTAGAAACGCAAATTAGAAAAATAAGATTATACTATACCTTTATAGACATATATACATAATCACAGTATATATGTGACTTATGGCCTTATTAGGCTGCGATATATATATATAGTAAGATTAAACACTGCAGACTTTTAAAATTACTGTTACAACAACTCGATTTATTTCTATTTTTCACAGATGTTTACGCTGGGCAAAATTTCACCGTGCATCCAAATAATATCAGCAGTGTTTAATCTTGCGGTTTATATTGCAATGCAGCCTAATAAGGCCCTTACAGTAAAATTGATGTATTATACAAGATGGATAGCGGATATTGTTATATCTTCAGTAAGTGCCTTTTCGGGATCGAATATTCTTTCAATATGGTGAGTTCTGCACGTGCCATTAGATGCGTAGGCGCTAATATATATTTATATCATTTAACACGAGCGATATAGACACTCCACTCACGCACAATATACCAAAGAATACCCAATCAAGTTTCATTCGTCTTTTGTACGGTACCTATGTTTATATCAGGCGGCCCCCCATTACTTGTATTACATATTTTATAAATGTGATTTAAAATACAAAACAAATACTTTTTCGAATATTTCTATTAATTAATTACCAGTAGTTTATTTAGTGTATTTATTTAGTAGTGTGTTTCAATTAGAGTGGCAGTTTAAAATGAGGAAAGAACAACTGCATGAGTCTTGATTTGTTGCGATTTCCTTGCGCACGATAATTAATTACTCTTATTACATGAAAATTATCAAAATTAGTATAATAGGCTAATAGATTATTCATCGACCTCCAATCAATCTCTCAAGTTTTATCGATCCTTGGGAATTTTCATTTACCCCCCTGAAGATCTTTTCCGAAGCTTAACTGATCTAATTTGAATTTATTGTTGATAAGAATATTATTAAAGAGTTTTATATATATATATTTATTTTTTATTTTTTTTCTAGTATAATATTATCTCTTTATATATATTTTTTCAGCCCTAAATGAACATATTACAATTCCAGGCTGAAGGACCAAAGGTCGATGGCAATTTGGAATTAAAAAATAGAATAACATTTACTTACTAATTAATATAATATATAAACCGTTTAATGTACAAATTAATTTCCAATATATTACTTCTATATATATTATCTCTTTTTTATATGTACAATTGTCAGACAAAACTGAGATATTGTAGTTAATATTTCCTTTGTCTAGATATGTAATACTATACAACATCACCCAAAAACCGTAACACAAAGCATTTATTAGCTAGATGCGCATTTCGGAGGCCATGCCCCCATCGTTTCCCAGTTTTCGAGTGATGTTTTATACAATTATTTAACGCCGTAGTGACAATTTTTTAAATAGTTATGTGATGTGAATTTGTGTTATTACGTGAAGGCTTACCTATAGATTATACGTGTGAATTTTTTACATTTTTATATTCATCGTTTTGTCGGATTTTCTAACGGCCTTTAAAATTTCTCTTTACTTATTTTCATGTTTGTGTCACTGAAAATGATTAGACCAGTTAAAAATGATCTGACTGCTAGAAAAGCTTACGATATAATATTATTAAATTGTTGCCGAATGATTTTGTAAATATCTCGAAATAATATAAATTACTGAAATATATTTTACGTATTACATATTTCTTCTAGCGATGTGTAGTTCACTCGCGAACCGTTCACTCTGAACGGTTCAATCAAATGACGGGCGTACTGTGACGATGTTTTGCAACGACCTATAGGTCACTATGACCTAGTTCGTGAACTATGAACTACATGGTGCAAGGTGTTCGTATTGAGGTACTTGTACTATATATATACTTGCAGTATAGTATACATTACATATACAGTACTAACATTTATTTAGTGATTAAGTGTGTTGGTGAACGGAACGAAATAGGAAACTCGATGCGATATTGCAACAGCAGCATTGCCGAGCTGAGTCACAATTTATATGTTGGTATCAGAGAATAATATAATTAATATATTCGCAACATTAAATATATTCTTAAATATGTCATGCCATAGCAAATTTTTGCAATAATGCAAAAATAAACATCTAAATCTTGTAGTTCTTCTATTTCATACTGAGTGCAATGCAATCACTTAATATCAAATCAAAGCTTTGAAGTTTGAATAGAGAAGATTCGGAATAGAAAATATAAATTATAACGCCAAACAAAACGATTCTATCTAGCTCATTTTATTTTAGTTTGTACATTTAATTTTCAAGTGTTAGTAAAGTAGTAAACATTTTCATCAGTAACTACCAATAAGTATTTTAGAACTTGATATAAATAATCGTGAGTACCTAGAGAAGATTATATTTCTTTATATATATGTTTTGTATAAATTATTAACATTGTTGTCTTTCCTTCTTCATTCCTAATTGAAAATAAGTATTGTAATATTTCAATTTATTTATTTTTTACTTTTTAATATTTTTATATTGAGAAAAAAAGAGATCTAGTTCCTTTTAAAAAGATGTTAGTAGTTCACGATCTATAGTTCGTGAACGGTACATTGAAACGAACTACGAACTACGAACTAGGTACTCAAAGTGACCCACAGTTTGCCATCGCTAATTTCTTCACTTATTCTATCATTATTTAAGACCGTTGATCTAAGTGAATTAATGTTACGAATATATTGATATTTTTCAGTTTATTCTTCTATACGCTCATTGCTACTTAGTTAATTGGTTATATGAATATAATGAATATAATGGTAATATGTGAATAATTTATATATATTTCTAATTTGCAACATACAATTTTAACAGTAACAAGTGTTACACGTAAGTGACTACGTGCTATAATTGTATGTATAATTAGATATTTAACGTGCGCTTTGCGCCATCTGTGCCTGGATGCGGAAATGGTCGTAATGGCCGGATATGGCACTCGACAGTGGACTCGTTCTCTCGACAACTACGTGCCAGAGTCACCTACCATATACGGCATATAAAGTGTCGCCTTATATGTATAGAGACAACGCTTACAGTCCTATTATTTTGTCAACACTTAAAAGCGCTTAGGAGAACGCGTTGCCGCCGAAGCCACCGCCGCCCTTCACATTGTTAGGGCTCTTTACAGCTTCGCCGAGATTTACACCTGAAGAAATATACACTGGACACGGTCTTGCAACTATCATGCGTGGCTGTAGTCCAGATTTAAAAATTGGTAAAAGTACTACCCATATGTACCATGGTGCAAAGCAAACAACAGGTGCCAAAAGCCAAAGGTTTTTTTTTATACATCTTTGTTGAACGGTAATGGAGCCATATATAGATTGAGACATCTAAACGTTGCAATTATCAAATCGTTATCAAAACAGTTTTCAATGCGAATAACATTGCTAAATATGCTCATACATATTTTTCTCTAATTTGCGTTTCTAATAGAGCTGTTAACGAACCCAAATGAGTTCGTTTATAGGGAATTTGAGTTCTCTTATAGCATAGTGCAATTTACTGTTTCAAAGTTGGTAGCTCTGCTTGCCAGTTATCAAACGTCAAACTACAAAACAAAGCAATAAATAGTTTAATTTTAATTTATTTGACATTTTAAATTTAATATTTCAAATGTGTCAATAGTCAAAAAATTCCCTAAATTTTGAAATTTCGATTTTTTATTTAAAAAGGGCATAAAAGATGCAAATTAGAAAAAAATAGTATAAAAAACTCATTTCATAAGTCATTTATAAGACTCGTTCTTTAAACTTGAACTCGTGCCTTATGAAATTCGTTCTTTAATATACTATTAATTTGTATTATTTTATAAGAAGACTCATATAGCATTAAATGGGCGTTGCATTAAATTCAAGATTACGATATTTTGTAATATCTTATATAATACGAAATCTAAAAATGGAGCGAATTCTAAAAATCTTTTCGCCGAGTGTGCTGGAAGTCTGTTTTAATGCGGAGGTAGACTTCTAAAATTTTTATAATTTTTTTTGAAATTCTATTGCATTAAATCAAAAATCCACCCTCTATTACTACCTATATAAACGTCACTAAGCTTTTTGAATCTAAGTAATGTATAAGTTTATCTAAATAAAAAATGGCCTATGTTTAGAAGAAATTTGTGAAGTAATTAATTTTTTTTTCTAAGAACGGCAAGCTTACGGGTAATTTCACATCTATAAGCTGTTACAGCGAGAAATTTGAACAAAATGGAGCCAAAAATGAAAGAGTAATTTGATAAATAAATTACACTGTTTTTCTTATGGCATATAAAGGTACTCTATCCCCTCAATGTACCCAGATATTGTCAAATAAATGAAATAGAATGCTTTTTTTCTATTCGTAAATAAAAGATCATAACTAGACTTTATTATTTATTTATTAAAACCGATTTCGTGTGATGAAGACTTCATGTGATGGTGGTGGTGTATTTATAATTTAAGCTCACATATTGTAATCTCAAATAACTTAAATGAAATCCTTTGTAATCTTCAATGCTGTATTGTTTATATAATTTTCATTATTAAAATTATATCGTACACGGTGCGAATTATATTTAGTTATAATTTTCTTTTGGACGATGATAAATCATTCAATACTAAAATAAAATCGCTTTCAAAAAACAAATTAGAAAGCTTAATAAAGCAACAAGAAAAAGAAACAGGAACCGAATAAGGTACACTCTAATTTATTTAAATACCATTTTTTTAAATATAATAAACAAGATGAAATATTATAAGGATTTAAAAGTTCATCCATAAAATATTTTGCCCAACATAAATTCATGAAACAGTATTGATTTTTAGTACACTTTATTTCCACTACAAATTTTGAAATGTAGTTATTGCGAGAAAATTTTTTTTTAATACTTTTAATGACGTATTAAAGACAATTTGTTCGAAACGAATCCCCGAAGTCTGCAAAATTTATATATCCCATAAACTAACAAACTTATTCTTGACTGTTATAAACAAATTGCTTATTTTCTATTATACGAAGAATTAAGTACACAAGTCTGAATTCTTTTGGCATTCTATTCTTTCTATTCTACGTAATATACTGCAACCAAAATTTGTAGAATCGAGCACAATATACAATTTTTGACATTTTAGAATTCAAGCCCATTCTTAATGAGTAGACAGTACTTGATCAATTTTAAATTCCTGGTTACAATACTTCAAGACACTCAAATGAACCACACGCTGTTCAATATGGCCCAGTTGAAAAGGGGCCTTATGTATGTGTGACATTTTGGCTGTCGTTGCTAGCTAAGTGGCCAGGTAATATCAAATTTACTTCCATTATGGTATCGGATACATTTACACTTTGATGAATGAAAGGACCATGAGGCATGATGATGCTATAGCGAACAAAACGCTATTGATTGCTTTATTTATGAAGAATTGCAATTTGATTTCCTGAAATCGTATATCTAGCTAGGAAACTAAATGACAATAAAATTATACATTTCGTTTTCATTAAATTTAGAAAGTGCCATTTTCTAACTGATCTGCAAACGTTAAAAGATTCTGTACACAAAAGAAATTAAAATACAGAAATAAAACGAAAGCTTCCATAACAAACTGTTGAAATCTGTCACTTTCAACAATATACTGTCTTTCTTAAATCACAGTTTATTTTAGTACTAAGAATAGGTCCTGCAGAATTCCATCACATAAATCCTTTTACGTTATTTATTCAACTTCTTCCCCAATTTAAATTCGAGGTGAAAATAATGCAGGTGAATTATTTTGGGTTATATCAAATTTGTTGTTATATCAAACGATGGCAGCTTAGTCTTCGAAATGCGCTCCTATCTAATAAATGTTTTGAAATATGATTTTTTATAGACTGCAATTGTATATCCATACAATTCAAGGGTCCTCGACATTATATAAAATGCCTAGACAATATACAAAATTAAGCTATGCTTAATAATATCAGTCATTATACAGAATGACTAGGTATTCTATAGAGTGTGGAATTATACACATTGCCGCTATAACATATTTTCTACAACAAGATTCTTCAATAATAAAAATATGGAATAATGTTCATTGATCGGTAATTTAAAAATTTAAGTAGACTGGCTTCACACACCCTGTATTATCAGAACTATACTAGATTAGGGCAATTATTTTAAAGAACATAATCTATCTATAGTCGATGAATATAAACAGTTATTGTGTTATTGTGCACTTCTGAAAATACTGGTCCTTCACTTGATTGAAATGTTCAAAGATTACAGGAAAAGTCCATCAGGACTCCATAAGATAATAACAAAAATGTATCCTAAATGGATTATAACGTAATAGAAATTGTTTATTTAAGTCTACACTAATTGGAAGTGATAAACAAAATTATTATGTACAAACAGTGCATGTAATCTATAATGGATAAATCGAGTTTTCAATGTGTATATAGAATATTATTAGATAATATATTGTCAATAATGGTATGTACATAATACGAAAATTATATGTGCCCTGTACAACTATACATTGTAATTATGGTTTGCTTAATATCACTTGTAAATTAAAGTTAGCGATACCATTTAGAAATTTACAGCGCGAGTGTTAAAATTCAGCGAGAGAAAATAGTTTATAATATGTTAAGGTTCGCTGACTATATAGCGATCGTAGGAGAAAGGGAGCAGAATTTATAACGGGTATTAAAAGGATACTATTAAAAGTATATGATTGTACCTGAGGCACGAATAATAGTAAGGGAAGACGAATGGGTTACCACACATGATTTCTTTAAATGGAGTTATATGCTAACCATATTGAACATTATTTCAAAAAATGTAATATTAAACTAGATAAAAGAAAAATCATCAGTAAATTTTGTAATATATCTTTTACCACATTCATTATTTCGTTTATATGCATACATGTAATAAGTTTAAAAGAAAAAAATATATATTTTAAAAATTATCACTACGGTGTTAAATTATAGTATAGAATATCACCCAAATACCGTAACTTAAAGCATTAAGTAGCTAGATATGCATTTCGAAGGTTATGCCCCCACCTTCAGTAGCACAAAAAATATATATATGAAGATATGCTAAAAAATTATTTTGTGGATGATGTTATTATTAATGAATACTTAAAACTTACTAAATTATGTATGTCTCAGAATTGTTTTTCCTTAAATGGTAAATTCTTTGAGCAAAAAGTAGGTACAGCTATTGGAAATTGTTTAAGTACATTTTTTGCTAATTTATTTATTTTGAAACTAAATTAAAGGAAACTGAAATTTATTTTCCTAGAATTTGGATTAGATATGTACAGTTTTTATGTATATTTATAGATGTGTATATTTATGGTTTTTTTGCTTCTTTTCTTTACATACTTATATATCTTGACCCACACTAAAAATGACTAAATAAATATGTGTTTTGCAGTCTATTTTATTTAATAGCGACAAGGATCAATTTTATGGCATTAATATAAGTATTTCAATTTCAGTTTTGTAAAATGTAGAACATCGTTGTGTAATCCATAGGTTGCGGGTTCAAATCTCAGTCATGGTAGAATATATATCAAGTAATAATCGTCTTCGACTTCGGTCGACTTCGATCGACTTCGGTCCTGTTCGTATTTTGATCATTGAAAAACTAAGAAAGTAAAAAAGTTTGTTATTATTTTCTTAGTAATTGCGACGTATTTTCAATTACAAAATTATGATTGATTAAAGTATTTATTGAAGATTATAGCAATATATACAGATTTTCGATATTTAATAGAAACTTCCACCTTTTTGTCAATTAATAATATTTTCTAAAACAACGGCTATTTAATATGCTAGCTTCGTTCATTTTGATAAAAATTTACTGGATTATATTCAAATATAAAAATCAATATATTAAATAATATTATTTTTTAATATCAAAATATTGAAATCAATATCTTCGAAATACATTTCTACATGTACAAACTTAATTATACTTTATTACATTTGTATTATTTTCTGCTTATTTAAATATATATTCGACTTTACTATTTTAATATTAATGGTAATTATAGCAATTTATAATGTTATTAATCAGGAATTCCCAATCAATGTCAATATTGAACCCTGATGGGGATGGATGGAATTTCGAAAGTACTCTTTTTGTAATTGTAAGCTATTTAAAAAAATAAGAATAATAACTCTAATAATGAAAATTTAAAAGAACAAGAGATATCAAAAATATTTGTAGTTTAGAACAAAATAATAATTCAATTCCAAAATTTGTTAAATTACCATTTGATCCTATAATTGCACGTGGTTTAGATAGTGTTTTAAATAAATATAATTTTAAAGTAACATATAATAGTCTTGCTAATTTTCTAGGAAATCCAAAAGATTTGATTGATTTCAATAAAAAATCGGGTATTTACGAAATATCTTATTCTAGTTGTCCTAAAGTATATATAGAAGACAAACACGTAGACCAATTGAAACTAGATTTAAGTGCTGCCGCCGAGCATATTTTTAACTAACTCAGGTCATCCTATTCAAATTAGTTCATTTAAATAACTTAATAATAATAATAATAATAATAATAATCTTTATTTGTTTATAACAAAATACAAAAAAATACAGGGAACAATTAGAGAAATTTATTTGTTACAAACAAAAAGGCGAAGTTCAGCTCTTACTTTACCAAAAAAATCAAATTAAATACTTAACTTAGGCTGTTCTACCACTTAACCCTTTGTAAAAAATTAACAAAAATCAACTGAAGATAATTTTAAGACTATATATATGAAGGCAACATAAAGAAAACACACAGGCACACACATATTCAAATATTAGTATAATCTAATTTATTTTATTTTAATTTAATTTAATGGCACATTATATTATATAGTGGAACATTATTATATTTCCAACAATATGCTTACAGATTGATATTTATTTTGAGTATTCATTATGTTAAAATTTTGGTTAATTTATATTGACTTTAGGATGTATTGTCGTAACATTTTTGTCGAGAATTGTACATTCTTTGGAAAATTATTTACAAATTTACAGATATTATACGAAAACGAATTTTTGAACAGTTCGGTTTTATGATATGGTATCGTTATCATTCCTTTGTTCCTTAAATTTAAATGATAGACGTCCGTGCGGTAGGAAATTTTGTCATAGAGATAGGGTGGACATTTATTTAAAATAATTTTATGTGCGAATATGCCTCCTTGACATATCCAGTCAATTCGGCATTTTTTAAATATGCGAGATTGGGTTTCTCCTTCTAATACCAAATATAAGACGCAAACATTTATTCTGCATAATCTGTATTTTTTTCGCAACTTTAGTTGTTATGCAAGAGTGATAGACGACATCGCAGTAATTATACTTTGATAAGACTATTGAATCGTACAATAACAGTTTGAGTTCTTGACTTAAGTGGTGACGATGGTTATAAATTTTTTTCAAAGATAAGAAAGCATGTTTATTTATAATATTCAAGTGTTTGCTGAATCTAAGATCCTCATCCATATGTAAACCTAAATTTTTTGCACAGTTTGATAGAGACAAGACCTGGTCATTAATTTGTAATTTAATATAGTCAGTTGCTTCCAAACGCTGCTTTTGCTTCCCGAATACAACTACTGATGTTTTTGAGGCATTTATTTTGAGACCATGTGCTGCAGAGTAGTCGTTAATTGATTGAAGATTCTGATTTATATTCTCAATTGCAATTTTTATTTCTGACAAATTAAATGATTTATAAAGTTGTGTGTCATCAGCATACATGTGATACTGGCAGAACTTAATTTTGTTAGCTATCTTAGATGTATAAAGAGAATATAAAAGAGGCCCAAGAATTGAACCTTGTGGTACACCACAAGGTAAAGTTAAGAATGACGAGATGTTATTATCTATATTTATGCACTTAAAAGTGTTTTGAATTATTCCGAGTTAAATGCTTAGGAAAGTATATATACATGCATAATTCTAAATCAAATTTAATGAATTTAGATTCAGGCCCAATTTCATTTTGTCTATTTAATTTATTTAATAAGAATTATTTTTATTTTATTTATTTATTTATTTTTGGTTATTTTAGATTTCACAAACCAATATTTTTTGCTGTTACTTGTTATTTTCGTTAATTATTCATTTATATTGTTTAAAAGATTTCTAGGTCATATTATATGCCATTTTTGAAATACGTCTGTCATGTTGTCTTATTTATTTAATAGTATATCAATCACGATTCGTGACAGAGGTATTTTATTTCGTTTTTATCTTGTGCTACTAAAGATGGGAGCATAGCCTTCGAAATACTCATCTAGCTACTTAATGCTTCTTACGCTATTTTAAAATGTTCAACCAATCTACTATTTTTATTACATACACAAAACATGTCCTTGCTACGAAACTTACTTTTAGTGTGTTATTGCGCAGCGCTACGTTTTAGACTGCAGGATTAAAGTCTGCAGACTTTTTAAACTGTTATTACAATGCACTGTAAAATTTTGCGCAGCGTTTTGAAATTGATGAAGTACTGTACGTAGAATAGTAGTTATGCAAAAGGCAAAAGGCATGTGCATCTAACATCAAAAGGCATCAAACATATCGTTTCATTTCTATTTCACACAAAGATGTATACGGTATATAGCAACAGACCTAACTGCCTTTGGCCTAACGCTAATAATAACGCTAACTATTATTCTACATATAGACAAGTATATTAATTTCAAAACCCTGGCTAAAATTTCACATTGCATGGGAATAACAGTTTTTAAAGTCTACAGACTTTAATCCTGCAGTCTACACTGTAGGGAAGTGTAACAAGGGCCTTACGCTGACCACTGAGTTCGTACTTTTGGTGAAAAGTTAATCTGTAAGTTATAAGAATTCATTTATTTTATATATTAAAAAAAGCGAACTTAGGTCAACCCTAGAAATTGTAGAAATCTATTTCTTTTCCTATTAAAATCATTTTAGCTAATACTTCTCTTTGTCATTCTAAGTGATATATTTATAAGAAAAATTTGTCGTGAAAAATACATTTTTAATCCGCGATCCACGAAAATGTCTAATAACGCTTGTATTCGTTGAAAGTGATCGTTTTTAGACGTTTCCAGCTTTCGACGTTAATAAATTTATTTTCAGAGATAAAAAATATTTTTTGTCGTGAAAAATACATTTTTAATCCGCGATCCACGAATATGTCTAAAAACGCTTGTATTCGTTGAAAGTGATCGTTTTTAGACGTTTCCAGCTTTCTGACGTTAATAAATTTATTTTCAGAGATAAAAAATAATTTTTTGTCGTGAAAAATACATTTTTAATCCGCGATCCACGAAAATGTCTAAAAACGCTTGTATTCGTTGAAAGTGATCGTTTTTAGACGTTTCCAGTATTCTGACGTTAATAAATTTATTTTCAGCGATAAAAAATGTTTTTTGTCGTGAAAAATACATTTTTAATCCGCGATCCACGAAAATGTCTAAAAACGCTTGTATTCGTTGAAAGTGATCGTTTTTAGACGTTTCCAGTATTCTGACGTTAATAAATTTATTTTCAGCGATAAAAAATGTTTTTTGTCGTGAAATATACATTTTTAGTCCGCGAAGTATAAAAATGTCTAAAAACGCTTGTATTTGTTGAAAGTGATCGTTGTCAAGATTCTTGCCGCAATATACAAATATCCTTTTCTTTGACCATAATTATCTATTTATACAACAAATGTTCATTACTTAATTTAATAGGAAGCGTTATTCTGATGAATATAACAGGTGCGCTGAATGCTATACAAATCCTAAGAATGCACGACCTGAGCCTATAAATGCTGCCGAAATAGAAATACTTTTGTTATAAGCAGTTATTTCTTAAATTAGTTTGTTAGATAGTCCACAAAGCGCATTTTTCGCTTGCATTCCTTCTTGTCACACCTGGTCACTTTTATCTTGCCTATATTTATTTTTATGTTATAATCCCTAGTCATTACTGCTTGCATACCATTTAATATCTGCTCCCCTTCTTCCAAGATAGCTATATCGTCGACGAACCTCAACATAAATATTTCTTTTCACACCTACACTATACTCTTCTTTTACCTTGTTTATTGCATCTTCTATATATAGATTAAATAACAACGGCAACAGTGTACATCCCTGCCTGACTCCCTTTCCAATTCTCGATACCTTTTCGTCCTCACTCAATTCTAACTAAAGCCGTTTGATGTTTATTTATAGATTTAATATTAGATTTATAATTCTTCTATCCACATAATCTATTCCTGTTCCTTTTAAAATCCTAAACATAATGTCCCATTCTAAATCTACGAAAGCTAATATATGTATGTTGTCTTTTATAATTTCATTCTTTTTTCTACTACAGTTCTTAGTGCTAAAATAGCATCCCCCCTGCCTCTGTTCTTCCTAGAACCAAACTGATCTTCTCCTAGCCTTTCTTCTACTTTATTTCTAAAATTCTTACCAAATTGGCAATAGGTTTTTAGTAAATTTTAAATTCACCAAATTTAAGAATAATTAAAATGGACGTTTTTTATATATTCTCAATTTATAGACTGCATGCAGATATAAAATTCCCCCTGCAGGAGGTTGACATATGAGACATGTTTCTTAATTAGCGACCAAGTATTATTATAAATGACATTCGGTTGTTGTGATCGTACAGTGAAAAAAAATGATCTTTTTTATAGCAAAGAAATATTTATTCCCATGACATTTATTTCAGTTTACTTGTAGTATAATTTTTACAAGAATGGTGTTTAGTTATTAATAACTTATTTCTTTGCTTTAACACACCTTCAATAAACACACCTTATCCTCAATGTCGATCTTTATAGACCTGTCGATCTTTCATATGATTAATGGAAATAAAAATCTTCATATTACTTTAAATATACACCTTCTTCCAGTAGATGGAGAAAAAAATTTAGGTAGTATGACTGTAGAGTTTACAAATACAGTTTTGATTTTTGCTTTGTTAATGTAAAATTAGAATTTCTCAAGAAATTTAAAGTAATTCAAAATTTGAAATGAAAAAATTTTCAAACAACGCAAAAATCAAAACTGTATTTGTAACATTTTAAGAATTTGTCTTGCAATAACACTGTGTAAAAAATTCTTTTCAATCAACCTCTTTAAATTTGTAAATATTATTTCGTAAGATGAGATTTTGCATCATATATCAATTATTAACAAAAAAAAGTTTTTAAAATTCAACAAGCTAAGGATTTTTTCGTTTTGCTAACCATAAAATTATTAAATTAGCGGAATAAATTATTTGCAAACTTATCCAACCGCCCCCAATAATCCTTTACGATATCTTTGATTATTATAGCAGCGTTTGTCAAGTTGAAGTAATTGTTTTGATTTTGATTTTTTATTATATTGTATACTGATGAGAGTAATTATTTATGTACTGGGATATTTTTTGGTAGTATTATTTAAAAATTATATTTTTTGTTCCAATTTTTAACAGAATATACAATTTATATTTAACACGCGAATTTTTATTATAATTAAAATATTCCTTTATCCAAAAAGTAGAAGAAACAATGCAAATAAATCAAATTTATACCAAAATTGCGATAAATATACTATTTTCTAATTTGCGTTTCTAATAGAGCTGTTAACGAACCTAAATATTTAATTAGTACCTAAATAGGTCCTAATTAAACAAAATTTAAAATAAACGAACCTAAATAGTTTAATTTAAAATTTGACCCTGAAATGTACAATTGTACGTCAAACTACAAAAGAAAGCAACAAATAGTTTAATTTAAATTTATTTCAAATGTTTCACATGTCTCAATAGTTACTACCAACAGTCAAAAATTTCCCTAAATTTTGAAAATTCGATTTTTTATTTAAAACGGGCATAAAAGACGCAAATTAGAAAAAATAGTATAAAAAACTCATTTCATAAGTTATTTATAACACTCGTGCATTAAACTTGAACTCGGGCAATAAAACCTGTCTTATGAAATTCGTTCTTTAATATACCATTAATTTATATTATTCTATAAGAAGACTCATATAGCATCGAATGGCCGTTGCATTAAATTCAAGATTACGATATTTTGTAATATCTTAAATAATATGAAATCTAAAAATCGAGCGAAATCAAAAAATCTTTTTCCCGAGTGTGCTGGAAGTCTGTTTTAATGCGGAGGTAGACTTCTAAAATATATATCTTTTTTTTTTTAATTCTATTGCATTAAATCAAAAATCCGCCCTTTATAATACCCATATAAACGTCACGAAGGTTTTTGAATCTAAGAATTTTGAATTTCGATAAGTTTATCTAAATAAAAAATGGCCTCTGTTTAGAAGCAATTTGTGAAGTAATTCATTTTTTTTTCTAAGAACGGCAATTTTACGGACAATAACACATCTATAAGCTGTTGCCCCGCGAAATTTGAAAAAAATGGAGCGAAAAATGAAAAGGTAATTTGTTAAATAAATTCCACTGTTTTTCTTATGGCATATAAAGGTGCTCTATCCCCGTAATGAACCTAGATATTGTCAAAATTTGGTAAATAAATGAGATGGAGTGCTTTTTTTTCTATTTGTAAATAAAAGATCATAAGTAGACTTTATTATTTTTTTATTAAAACCGATTTCGTGTGATGAAGACGTCATGTGATGGTGGTGGTGTATTTATAATTTAAATTCACATATTGTAACCTCTAATTAAACAAAATTTAAATTAAACGAACCTAAATAGTTTAATTTAAATTTTGTCCCTCAAATGTACGTCAAACTAAAAAAGAAAGCAACAAATAGGTTAATTTAAATTTATTTCAAATGTTTCAAATGTCTTAATAGTTACTACCAACAGTCAAAAATTTCCCTAAATTTTGAAAATTCGATTTTTTATTTAAAACGAGCATAAAAGACGCAAATTAGAAAAAATAGTATAAAAAACTCATTTCATAAGTCATTTATAACACTCGTTAAATTAAACTTGAACTCGTGCAATAAAACCTGCCTTATGAAATTCGTTCTTTAATATACAATTATTTGAATTGGAACGCGTATTATTTACGCTTAAAAAAATTATTTGGAACAAATAAATTAATATAGCATTATTTTAAAAAATTTGCTTGTATATACGTTAAAAAAAATCTAAACAAAGGATTTCATTATACTTATATAGATAATAGTTAATGCAAATAGAACAATATTATTCATTAATGGGAAATAAATTTCATTGTCCATACACTGATTTTTTTCCGTGTATTGAAACTTTTATAATATTAACAAATAACGTCTTGCGATGATACAGTGTGAGCTTTTCGATCTTCGACATATTTCCTGAACTATTATTGCGTGTTATCTACTTTCACGTTTGATTAAGTTGTGATGTGCTAATTTGTTCCTTGGACTAACAAATGCGGCGGCAATATAATAAACTCGCCATGAAAATGGCTCATTAAACGTGCAGAGTATAATATATTATATGGGCACACGATGCTCGACGGGCTAAATCTTTAAATGCCCAAGTGCGAGATTGATGTTGACGGCATTGTCTTGAATATTTATGTGCGATGTATATATAAAAAAAAAAACCGCGGGTATAAGTCGATATATCGAGTCATCAGAAGACATACGTTATGCTTCGAGATGGCCACGATAGTAATAAAATACTGATATATTATATTAAGTGAAGAACGTTGATATTATTTTATATCGATATACTTACTATAAACTTTTATGAAATTTGTTAAATTACTTACACAGGATTTTCAGCGTAGTAGAATAGTAACAATGCCGAAGAAAATAGGAGCTAATTTGTGTGAGAACTATAGGACCATTAGTCTACTATCACATGCATCGAAGATATTGTTAAAGATTATTTATAGGAGATTAGAAAATAAAGTAGAGGAAAGGCTAGGAGAAGATCAGTTTGGTTTTAGGAAAAACAGAGGGACGAGGGAGGCGATTCTAGCACTAAGAACGGTAGTAGAAAAAAGAAAGAGGGTAGGAAAGGTAACTTGCATAGCTTTTGTAGACTTAGAAAAGGCATTTGATAATGTAGATTGGGACATAATGTTTAGAATTTTAAAAGAAACGGGTATAGATTATAAGGATAGGAGAATAATTTTTAATTTATATAAACACCAAACTGCCTTAGTTAGAATTGAGGGGGAAGAAGAGGTAGCAAAAATAGGGAAGGGAGTTCGGCAGGGATGTACACTCTCACCGTTATTATTTAATCTATATATAGAAGATGCAATAAACAAAGTAAAAGAAGAGTATAGTGTAGGTGTGAATGTACAGGGAGAGAAAATATATATGTTGAGATTCGCCGACGATATAGCTATATTGGAAGAAAGCGAAAAGAATTTAGAAAGGGTATTGAATGGTATGCAGGCAGTATTGACTAGGGATTTTAACATGAAAATAAATATAGGTAAAACTAAAGTGATGAGGTGTGACAAAAAGGAATGCAGTAGAAAAATGAGGATCTCAATAGGAGATAATAGAATCGAAGAAGTGTCAGATTTTTGTTATTTAGGCAGTAGAATCACAAAAGATAATCGAAGCAAGGTAGATATAAAGTGTAGGATAGCACAGGGTAGGAAGGCATTCGTAGAAAAAGAACAGATTTTAAGATCAAATATTGACTTGGGTATTAGAAAAAGATTACTGAAGGTATATGTTTGGAGTGTAGCACTGTACGGGTGTGAGGCGTGGACTATAGGAAAGGAAGAGAAGCGTAGATTACAAGCATTCGAAATGTGGTGTTATAGGAGGATGATGAGGATTGATTGGGAAGATAAAGTAACAAATGAAGCTGTACTAGAGTTAGTAGGGGAGAAGAGAAGTATCTGGAGAGTGTTACAGCGTAGGAGAGACAGATTAGTAGGGCATATTCTTAGGCATGGGGGATTATGCAATTGATCATAGAAGGTAGAGTGGAGGGAAAGAGAGGGGTAGGTAGGCCTAGATTGGAGTATGTGAGTCAGATAGTTGAAGACGTTGAGATGAATAGCTATAGGGAGATGAAGGGATTAGCTCAGGATAGATCGGCATGGCGTGCTGTTTCCAACCAATCTTTAGGATTGCGGACTCTTTAACTAACTTACATTTTACAGGGTGTTCCATTTCACGGGAGTGTGGAAAAACTATTTTCAATGAAATGATATAATGGTTGTCTTTGTGACACAATTTCATCTTTTAAATTGTTATATTGGTATAAATTTTGATTTTTTTATTGAGTTCTTGTTTAGATGAAGTTTTTAGCTTTTATTTTGTATGTTCTTTTTTAATTTGAATCAAACAGGAATTAGAAAAAAATTAAATTCTGTAGCACAATTTCACCAATGCAATTTTCAATAAGATTAGCATTGGAAATTGAGGGTACCAAAAGTACCAAAGTTTGCCAAAAAAAAAGTATTAATACAAATTGTACAGAAAATATATATAAAAATGAAAATGGAAATATTCAGAAAAACTGCAAAGTAAAAAAATCGAAATTAAATGCAAACTCAAGAAATAAAAGTTTATTTTTTCATATCGACTAAAAAGATTTCCCGTCTTCAAATTTGCCTAATGTCACCCCGTCATAAGACGAAATTTTACTTAACATCTTATTATAAATATGTTAGAAAACTGATCAAAAAAATTATTCCATCATTACAATCTCAATTAAAAAAGTAAAAATTAGTTCTTTACCTACTTTTGCCTTTAATAAACCATAAACTTATTGGAATAGAAAGTTTCC
Source organism: Leptodirus hochenwartii (assembly GCA_947310635.1). NCBI lineage: Eukaryota > Metazoa > Arthropoda > Insecta > Coleoptera > Leiodidae > Leptodirus > Leptodirus hochenwartii. Next base: position 12,636,005 of record OX371180.1, on the reverse strand, counting down.
AAAAATTGCTGATCACTTCAATGAATCACTTAAATCAGTGGTGCGCAAACCCCTCTGGGGGTCGCGAGAACATTATTGTGGGTCGCTAAATTCAAAGAAATTTATCTGACAATAAAAAATATAAGGCTTTTCTTCAACAAGTATCAGGTACCAGTAAAATAATGAAATGAAATTATATTATTTATAAAAATAGAACAATATTTTTTTACGAAAACAATTGTCTGTATTAATAATATAATACCTATACGTTGACGATTAAAGAAACGTCTGCTGTCTATTCAGGGGTCGCGACAAAATTTTACACAAAATGGGGGGTCGGAAATAAAAGTAGTTTGCGCACCACTGACTTAAATGATCACTTAATGAAAATAAAAACACGTTATTTCTCAAATTCGTACAAAATTGGCAATAGGTTTTTAGTAAATTTTAAATACACCAAACTTAAGGATAAGTAAAAAGGACGTTTTTATACATTCTCAATTTATAGATTAAAAGAAAATACAATAAGGAAATAGGTTTGTAATACAATTCCTATAAAAGGCAGAATAACACAGAACTGCATAATATTTTCAGGCGTTTCAATAATTCTTTCATCAGATATGCAGAGAAATACGAATTTGACCTGAGTTACCTCAAGACACAAAGTCACCACATAGTCACAAAGTGACCTCGAATGACGGTACTTATGATATTACTAAATTCAGAACGTGAAAGATAACAGCAAAGTGGATTCTTAAGTGATAACAAAAAATCGTAAATATAATTCACAAGATGGAAATGTACTTCACCATTTTATTAGCTGACCTATATACGAGCTTTGTATAGGGTTTTATTAAATAGTCTACATTTCTAATTAAAGTAGAATTCTAAAAAAAAAAAAATATGCGTGAGACTCTCGCGCGGTAGAAGTGAAACTTCTTAGCTATTAGGAAAAGTTGATTTTATCCATTGCTTTTTTTCCATTTATTAACGATATATATATTTTTTTTTCACACAATTTCCAATGTGTGAAAAGTGAAATGGAGGAAAAGACAAGTACAGACAGAGTGCGAGCCTTTAGAGAACGGAAGAAAGCGAATAAACCGCCAAGAAAAGTGCCAACAAGTACCTTGGAAAGAAGTAGAGAGTATCGAGCCAGGCAAAGGGCGTTAAAGAAACACGGTGGACAACATAACCTTCCAACGACCTCAAATACATTGGATGAATCGATACCGTCGTTAAGTGAGGCCACAGTGAGTGGTATAGAGAATTTGAATGCCACTGATTCAGGCGTGCCGTCTACACGTGAAGATACACGCGTTGTGAGATATCGACGAAATGAATCTGATACAGCTAGGGCGAGCCATCGACAAATAAAAATGCACCCACTAGTGCATCATACACAAAATTTACATTCTTTCAACCTGCTCATCATTTTGATAAACAAATTGTTAGCTAAAAGATTAAGCTGTGTATAATATATAATAAAATACGTAAACGTATATTGGTTGCCTTATGCTACGTATACACACAGTACGCGCGGCGCATGCGCGTAGCGTGCGTTTCACTTTTCGTGACGTTCAGGCCAATTTGCCCTACCGCGCCTATAGAAGTTTCACTTCAAAAAATTCTAAAGTATCCTTCTAATACTAATTGTAGAAAATGATTTTTTTAATTTGAAAACTATATATGTTTTAAGCTAGCCTGATGTAAATGTTATTAGTTCTTTTTTCATATATTGCTTGATACAGATTAACTAAGCTTTTAACCACATTTACTTATTTATACGGAAATAATATAATCTAAGAATAGCCTGATAATCAAAAAAGCATCGTAGATCGCAATGTCAATTATATTTATTTATTATATAATAGCACCAACTATGAATTTCTAAATTTCGAGCTTTTTCCTAAAATATCTATTAATGCCATTCGTTTTTTTTTTTATTAATTCAACGTATTTCAATACAAAAAAAATAGTCAGGTTGCTTGTTCTGATGCATCGGTACAAACCAACAACATTGTAATTAATGTATAGAAATATTTCTGAAGAATTTTTTATGTACAAGTTGGAAAATAATTATTACTTGCATGTAAAAATTCATGTATATGTATATAAAAAAATTATTTGTACATAGAAAAATTTAAAAATCTAAATCTAATATATATATATATACAGGCACATATATATTTGTGCATTTAGATCTACATTTGCATCAGTGATTTTTATCAACATTTTTTGTGATTGATTGTGTTCGGTTGACCGTGTGATTTATTGTTAATTAGTTTTTGGGATTTCGTTATTGGTTTTATTAATGTTGCTGATATCGTAGACGTAACGAGTATTGTGCAACATTTACAATCATACAGGATAGTCAAATTTAATTGTAGCTGAGCATTTAATAGTTTCCAAATTACGATAATATTCAGCCGATTTATCGTGTTTTATTGAAAATTTGTAACTAATACATTATTGTATAGAATATCGTCCAAATAACCTAACTCAAAGCATTTACTAGCTAGATGCGCATTTCGAAGGCCATACCCCCATCTTCAGTAGCATAAGTAAAGGGTGTATACATATTCATATAATTTTCACGTAGTCGAGTTAATGATGGTCAAATTCCTACAAAGGTACACGTAAATTCCTATAAGGTTTCCTATAAAAGTTCCAATTGAAATCAAACATTGAAGTAGAAGACATAGATATAGGTTCCCATATATTTAACGATCGTGACAATTAACAATGATGCAGATGACCCAGTTGGTGAAAATACAGAAATTCAGAATGCAGAAGCCTGCATTTGATTTCATGATCACCTCGAGGAAACAAAGTTACATGTGCAAGAAATAAGTGCTTCGTGCAAAAGGAAGCCCATGGACAACAGGCGTTTGTAGGAATTTGACCATACACATTTTCGGTTTCTTCTACCTGACCCCATATTTATAGGAATTTACCATACTCGCAAGTAAAAACTATATAAAATACGTCTGTTTTTGTATAGCAATCACGGTTGGTAGTGAAATTTTGTTAAATAATATGTTATTAGCAAAAAAACACACACTAAATATTCAATAAACTTTAATAATCATTACTAATTCAGGAAAGAAATCTACAAACAAACAAATTCTTAAACTTATATTAGCATATAGAATAGTTAGTGATTCTACACAGGTACTTTCTTATCAAAAATATTAATAAGTATTCGTTACCGGTTTCGTTTTATTTCAATCTTCATCGGACGAATTTACTATATATGTAAAAGACATAAAATAGTATCAGAAGCACATTTATCGTCTCACATTTTTTTTTTATATCTAGGTTTATTACAAATATCAAAGTTTTTTAATTTTTTTTTACATTTAGTACTCTTATTATCTAATTCTAATAATTATTTGCTTAAATTAAAAAATGTAACTTACGGCAATATATGTATAAGCATATATTTGAAATACATAAATTTAAGCTCCGGCAAACTTAGTTTAAAACAATTTAATTTGGTTATAGCAAGTACAAATATGCTCGCTCCTATTTTTTTCAATTTCTATTTGAATTGTCTGAAAATGAAAATTAAAATAAATCATCTCGACAATGGAAAACTCATAAGTGTCCTTTGGGTGGGATTTGATGAGTGACGTTAACGAAATTCAATAATTCCATCCGGATTTTTATGGATTTTCACGATGGCCTGTATAAATAAATCCACGCATATACCTCTATATGTTAAAACAAAATAGCGTGTATACTATTTGTTATTAATCACACAAACATGTACACGTCATGACAATAGTAATGCTCCCGTATAGGAGTTCCGTGCAGTATATGGCAATGGGAATAGTAGTGTATTGAGAACGCAAACTGCTGTTACACTTTCACATATCGACGCATTACTATTGCTTTTGTGTGTACACAATATGGAAATAATTACAATAAAAGTATTATCGGTTAATAAATATGTTCTGCCATTATGCATTCACGTCGATAAATAAATATTAGCCAATTTTAATGGAAACTATGATCCATTACATTAATTAGTCAGGATTCTCTGTATATACAGAGTGATGTATCGAATAAAATCTCCAAAATCAATATACGGCGTAAGGTAATAGAAATCATATACAAACGATTAATATATGTAACTAGAAGATAAGCTAAAATTTTCTTTCTTAAGGATAAGTTAGTCGAAAGGTAAAAAAAATGTCACTACCAGTGGCGGTTCCTTTCGAGCCCGCAGGGCCGCGCGCCCCTCCAAAACATTGAGCGCATCACCGTAGATATATAATTGTATTGCGATATTTTATCTCGGCATTATTTTTCCTAAAAGATAAAGCTTGCGCCGCGAACATACATAACACTCAACACGATATGGCAGCTAGCAAGTACCAGTCAAATGCATATGCACTCATCCTATCTGTTGGAAGCGCTAGAGTGAGAGCGGCCGTATATAGTATATCTTCTCTTTCTTAGGTTCGCTTGTCGCATATATCGACTAATATGTTGCACACAATCCAGCGGACTGGGAGAGTCATAGCAACGTGACGTCACGCTGTTTCTACAGCTAAGAATATATCGTTGTTTATGCTATTGGAGGCCGTGATTTTTTAGCGCCGAACAGAGAGTATATACAGGAAAATTGATACAGAATAGCCAGATAAGACAGTTGCATTGTTCTGTGTGGTTAAGTTTGTACGATTTTGCCACGTGTTTCTCCAACAATACATTTAAAAAATGAATACTGTTAGTTCTTTATTGAAAATAGAGTTTTGTAGACTTTCTCTTGGGGACAGAGTAAAAATTAAAGAATTAGGTTAGGCCATCGCCTGATTTAAATTTATCACAAACTTGTGCATGGAGTGTTTATATCAATGAAAGATAGAAGTGCGGAATACCACTTTCAAGAATTGATTGAATTTAATCATTTCGCATCCATTTTAGGTAACATTTCTCACTATTATGTTATTTTTTAAGAAATGCGCGCCCCCTCCCCGACTGAAAAGTCACGAGCCGCCACTGGTCACTACGGTGTTTGAATACGCCATTATTCCCTCACATTGTACGTCTATGATGATGCTGTACAGTGATCGACATAAAAATTGATTATATCATGGTTTGTATATACTGATTATTGCGCATGAACACGCTGTATATATAATACCTCTATGCCACTATGGACATATTTTTTCCTATAATATAATATAACATATAGGACATGACTATGACATGACACTCCGATTTATATTAATTTTTATATTGAACAAATCGCTGTCGCTTCTATTTAGTATTTTATATGACTGGCATATTTCAAATAATATGTAATTTAATTTTGAGTTTGTACGCGAACATATGCAATAATTTTGAATTTAATAAATATATGGGTTGTTTTATACAATTATGGATATTTCTCTGTATATACACAGTGATATATCGAATAAAATCTCAATGATCTAGATGTAATAGAAATTATATAGTAATGATTAATTTATGTAACTAGAAGATAAGTAAGCCAAAATTTTCTTTCAAATAATAAGGATATATATAATTTATTAATATTATTTGTAAAGAAGTATTATAGATTTTATATAGAATGTTTCTTCATTGTTCGTTTTGGTTGTTGTATTATTGTGGATGTCTTATAATGATAATCAAACATTAAATTTTACGTGAAGAAAACGTTAAATAAATTTTGTTATGTAACACTGATTTATAGCATTTGAAACTGTCTGCTTTTAGATGAATATAGTTCCGGTTTATTGGTTTTATATTATACTATATTATTAATGGCATATATGTACTCGTATAGTTATTTCAACTTGTCTCCATTGCAAAGAATTTCAACTTGGCAAATGGTTTATTTAAACATAGGTATATCGCAGCGCACATAACGGATTAAATTACAAAACGACGTATTTTCTTAAGTGTTAAGTTAAGTGTCCCAAATAATACAATTACTGGTCCCATAACATATAACGATTACTTCATCAAGTTGACGCACCGCTTGGTTGGATCGTTCCATTCCGAGCGGCGGCATAATGACACGTAGGGGTGGAGTCCTGCGGACACTTTGGGCGTCGCACACTCACACGCCCCACCACCGAATCCTTGTTACCATAAAGCCACGCACGGCACATAGCGGCTCTGCTCAAGCACTCCGCGTCGCCGACGTCACCAATCACCGTGCGCGCATCTGACAACAACAACAACAACAGTGCGCACCATGTCCAGCGTGTGAAGCCGCGTGCGAGTCAACCAGGCGTCGTGCACAACAGCGAGGAGATCGAAGCGGCCGTGGTGCGGCACTGCACTGGACCGCTGGAGGAACTGGACGAACTGCCGCCCGCCTCCTTGCTTGCCAGGATCATGTTGGCTTGCACGGCACTCGATACATACACGAACTATAGCCACCGCCAACAATAGGCATATCGCTTATGAGCCGCAGTCAGACCGTATAGCCCGTACATGTATAACCATAAGCTATACAACGCACGATTACCGCGGTTCTGTATCGGCTGATCACAGCCTCACTTCACGCAACGGTCAACCATGATGATTCTAAAGCTCGCGAGTTCGGTGCTACTCACGCTAATTGTTTTATGTAATCGTTGATTACGGCACCGGTCGCTAAATGCTAGTGTGATAGCAGTAAACAAGTGAATGTATTTTTTTTGAAAATCGCCACAATCAATTACTTTACAAAGCCTGTGAATGTGTACAGTAATTTGTATGATGCAAACTAAGAAAAACAAGTTCATAGATATTTTCTATAATTAAACCAAAAAAAAAAAACTAATTATGTGTACTAAATGTGACTTTAATAGTATAGGTAATTGAAATTGCCATATCGTAATAGATAATTAAAATCGCATTTTCAATTAATTTTCATATGAGCAATGCACCGGAGTATATGCGGTGTAATAAGCATTAATTAAGATCAAATAAAAACATTGAACCAATCGTCTGGACAGACACACGTAGGTTAGAACGGCTACCGTCGGTAAAATGCCAAAGCCGTTTTGGTCAGAGACCGTCCGGGCCTGCATGGCTTTGCCCTGGACCGCAACGGCAGGTTCAGCAGGTCCAACAAGTTCATCGTCATCAAAATCAGCAGCGTTGCATCGTAACAACCGCATCAGTGCCGCCGACCGCCCCGTCGTGTGGCGGCCGTGTCTCTAAGCTGGACCGATTGGTCGGCAACGCCATTAGTGCTATGGTGCTGGAGTCGGGCGGCCTGCCGCCCCCGCTGCAGCTGTATGCAGCGGCCGCCGCCCATCTGACGCCCCGGCCGCCCTGGGCGCCACTTCTGCAATTCCCCGGTGCCGCCGCCATGCTGGGCATGCCAGGGGCGTTCGCGCCACTCGTGCGCCATCGGTACCCGGGAAACGCGCACGCAGCCATGGGCGCTATGGGCGCGGGTGCCATCATACGGGCGCACCAGGGCCCGCCCAGCGAGGATAGCGGCAGCGAATCTCATATGGGTAAAGGTAATTTGTTGTGCTTTCTTTTTTGGTGAGCGGCTGTAGAACTTGATCGAGGACTGTATGTTCCGTTGTACAGAACAACGTTGCTTAATTTGTTTAATATTGAAAATCTGTAAATTGTTCGGTACTTACCAAAGGAGTCTGGAGAAACTATAAACCTCAATACGCATAGAAAACTGTACAAATATCAAATGCGATCTGGAGAATTAATGCTTGCAAAAACATTTCGATTTCGGGTAATAATAATTACACGAATTGCATGCATAATTCTTATAATATTGAATAAAACACAAACAAATTTCTAATTGTGTCTCGCTTCTATTCTACAATAGTATGTATAAAATTATACACTTAACAACATATGACATAAAATATTTTACAGTACTACAAATACTTTACAATTTAATTTATATAGGTGCAGGCAATTGCGATTATTTAAAATTTTAAATATTATAAGAAAAGGTATTATAATAGAAAATTAATCATTTCTATGCAAAAATCGTAATTTCGTATGAAAAAATATAAAATTTAATAACGTGTTTATACAATTCGATAATATGACATTCATTGTGTGGTGCAAGTGTACGTTTTTGTGTGCGGTGCAACGGTGCAACATTTTTTTTTATAAACGTAAATTTCATAACAACACAATAATTTTGGGAATTAATTTAATTTGTTAAGTAACTCCAATCATTTTACTAAAATTCTATTATTATCATACTTCCTCTAAATATAACTATTTCAATTGATCATAATGAATATATATAAAAGTTTAAAAAATCTCTTTTTAATAATAATAATAATAATAATATAATATGTGCCGGGTATGGAAATGAGTCAACTTCGAAACTTTATCACATTTGTTTACTAAGATAAAAAATTATTAAAATTACATACTAAGATAAGAATAATGTAGATTTATCTCAGTTGAGTAGTATAATTAGAATAGCAGTTAATATTTAAATCACAAGGTGAAAAGTAGACAGGTTATCACACATAATTGATATGTTACTAAATAGGTACAAAGTATAATTAAAAACAAGAAGTAAACAAAAGAACTTTTCAAAACGCGCAGGCGTTAAAAGAAACAATTATAATAATAAAGAAACGTTTATAATAAAACATATGACATAGCATTTACGGTTAATTGAGGAAATCGTCCAAACTATAAAATTGTGAGTCTAGTAAATATAATCTCAATGTTTTTTTAAAAAGATCATCTTTAACATATATACGGTTGATAATTCATATTTTCAAGGTATGCAATAAATTATGCTTCTGAAGATGGAGGGACAGCCTTTGAAATGCGCATATAGCTATTAAACGCTTTGTGTATAAGGCATTTGGTTTCTATTCTATAAAATCTTCCAATATAATTTAAAAATTGCAATGATAGTTGCCTTTGTAACGTCGTTTCAACATATTGTATATATACTCATTCACTGCTGGGGCCGACACACGAACACAGGGACCGTTCTGCGGCAATTGTAGAATATCTCATTAATACGGTGTGCTAAGACTCGGTATGTGCCGTTTCCGCAGAATTCGCCTCGTCGTGAATTCACCGCGAAATAAACAAAAACACTCAAACTTAGTTAATGTCAGTATAAGTCAGTTGTTAATTAACACAATTCACAATGAAGTCTCTGGGAGATCAATTTTCTATTAAGCGAATCTGTTCAAAACAAATTCTTTATTGAACAGTTTCTTGAATAATTACCTGATTTCAGTTAAAAGCTATTCAATTTATCTTAAATAGTCATCTTTCGCTAAAATTCTCTTCCGTCCTATTTTTTTGCAGAAGACAATTATATATCTGTGGTAAGATTGCAAAATATGATCAGGTCAGGTCAGGTTCTGATTTTTACTCTAGCAAACAATACATGTAGAGATCTACGAGGTAAGTTTTAAAAGTAGTGAGAACGCATGCACAGTGCGTGATTTGGCAACATAGCAAGTTTTCCCGCCAGTTAACCATTTAGATAAACATTTGATCTACCTCCAGTACAAGTCTCAACTACCCACTGCTACTGCACTTTTTTTACTACGTGTTCTTGTGAAGCTAGTTTTTTAAATGTGTCACGCAAATGGATGTAACAAAATTGGAGCAACGTTATGCGATCAAGTTTTGTGTCAAATTTGCCGAAACCACAACGGAAACTTCAAAAATTGACGCTAGCGTATGGGGAGTAGGTCTTATCGAAAGCTCAAGTTTTTAGGTGGCACAAGGCCTTTTTAGAGGGACGTGATAACGTTAATGATGAAAATCGGAAAGGACGACCGCGTAGTTCAAAAACTGACGAAAATTTGGAAAAAATGCGAGTTTTTGTGATGTCTGATCGACGAATGACTGTCAGAATGATCAGCAGTGAATTGAATTTGAACATTTACACGGTCTACGACATATTGACCCAGGATTTGGGCATGCGAAAGGTGTGTTCGAAGATGGTTACCAAAATCCTGGCACCTGAGCAATAACAACATCGGATAGCTATGTGTTCAGATCTTCTGCAGAACATTGAAACTAACAAAGATTTTGTAAAAAACGTGATCACAGGTGACGAATCCTGGGTACTTGAATACGACCCTGAAACGAAACGCCAAAGTTAGGAGTGGCACATCCCCGACTCACCACGTCCGAAGAAAGCACGGATGAGCAAATCCAAGATTAAAACAATGCTCATTTGCTTTTTCGACATTGAGGGGATTATTCATAAGGAGTTTGTGCCCCCGGGGCAAACTGTCAATCAGCAGTTTTATCGCGAAGTTCTTGAGAGACTAAGGAAAAGAGTTCTTCGAGTCAGACCAAGGATTTCTGAAAGTTGAATGTTGCATCATGACAACGCACCTTGTCACACAGCACTCTCTATTAGGCAATTTTTGACACAAAAAGGAATTTCAGTGGTTCCTCAGCCCCCCTACTCACCTGATCTATCACCCTGTGACTTGTTCCATCTTACCATGTTGAAAATTCAACTCAAGGGACATCATTTTGGCACTATAAACATCATTTAGAAAACCGTGACGGACCAACTTCGTTCGATCCCACTTAACGACTTCCAACACTGCTATGAGCAGTGGGTGCAACGTCTCCGACGCTGTGTGGCCTCAGAAGGGAACTATTTTGAAGGTGATAAGGTTGAATTGTAAATATAAAATAAATAAAGAGTTTTATTGAAACAGTCTCATTACCTTTTAAACACACCTCGTATATGCTGGCAAAACTTGTTATGTCAACGGCTTTTAAATCGTAGAAATTCACGCAAGACACTTGTACAATCAAATACAATGTCTTCAGAAACTTTATTTTTACTCCACCTGTAAAATTTATAAAATTGCACATATCATGTTTTGCCATCGATATATATTAGCAATAATTTCAATGATAAATTGTGATACATAACATGATTTTCGCAAATCATTATATTATTTAGATAGAAATGTTTCGAATCGTTTATAGCTAAAATTTTATTGTTAAATATTATATTCAATTCGATATGAATATAAGCTCGAATGTCAGTGCCACAATTCTATATTTCGATTTGAATATATAATTCAAGATATAAATATAGTTTTCCTAGAGCAGGGGTTTTGTTTTTGAAACAAAACCCCAAGAACTTGTTTGTTCTTCAAATCGACTTTGCTACTTAAAAAGTGATCGCGATCTACCTGTAAAATTATTAATACAGTCAGTTCTCGACTTACGACGGGGTTCCGTTCCGTTCAAATTGTTGAATTCCATCATTGATTTGGCTAAAAGCTTCAGCCATGTCTTTTAGCACAATTTTTTTGGGTGGTTCTTCGAGTTTATCTTCTAGTTATTCTTTAATTTTTTTTCTGTAACTCATTCTTCCTCAATCTCAATCAAGGCTTGGTTTGTGAGTTCCTCAACATTATTTTCCAAACGTTGAATTACATCTTCATTGTCAACTTCCACATTAAGTTGTTGAACAAATTGTACAATAATGTTGGCTATCTTTTCTACTTCCTCTTCTCTATTAAAATTCATATTATTATTATACCATTTTAAGAGTTTGTTCCATTTGCCGTTCATAAGAACGGATTTTTTTTACGATTTTTCTTTTCGCCGTAAGTGCGAATGGTCGTAAGTCGAGGTGGTCGTAAGTATTTCACACAATGACGTAAACAAGTTCCTTAAAAATCAATATGTAGTGAAAGGTAGAAATGGAGTTTAAATGAGACGATATCACGATAATAATATTTATTGAACAAATAAAAAACAAATACATAAAATATATGTATAATAAAAGATTTATTAATGCAAAGTTTGTGGTTTCATATCTTCTAACAAGCATTCATAGTGAGGTGTGTATTTCGATAAAGATAATCGTAATGAATCTTCGGTATGTGAATTGGTAAGTAAAGAACGATGCTATGTCTTTGTTAACTTTAAATATGAAAAAGCCGATTCACACAAATACGTTGATCCAAAACAAGAATAGATATATTCACTACATTTTTTAATATTTGGATACTTCTCACAACTAACATATTTCCAAAGTCTTCTTCAAGCTTTAAAATTAAATCAAATTGTAGAGTTATAATTTCATTCTCTAGTTTAGTTTTTTCCAAGCCAAAAATATCAGAAAATTTTGCAGCAATATATTTCACATTTAAATCTTTCTTAAAAGGGAAAGATTTAACAAGTTCCTCAATTTTTTTTAAGTCACCAAATCTTGCATCAAAATCCACAATAACGTTTTTAATTTCTACAACGTATTTTTCAAAGTTATAATTAAAATTGGGATATTTTTGTAAATGGTTATTCATATTTGGAAAATGATCAAAATTTTTTTCGTGTAGATCTTCAATCAACATTACGTACTGACTTTTATAAGCATTAATGCAACTAATCATGTGCCTTCTTCTTTCCTTGTAACTTTAAATTCAAATCGCTTGACATGGATGTAAAATCTGCCAGAAACTGCTAAATCACTGAGCCAACATATCTTCGCCTTATATCGTGTTTTTGTCTCGTTTTTTACTAGCGCCACATTCGAAATAATCAGTTTTTGTGACCAACGGTTCGCGATCGACCAAAAATCGCTTCCATCGACATGTTGGCCACCCCTGCTCTAGAGCATTGAACGACTAATATTATTTAGTTTAATTTTTTTGAGAGTGAATAAAATCGTTTTTAATAAGAAATTATATCATGTGTATCGCAATTTGGTATTTCATTCGAAGATTTCCTATTTTATTATTATTTTTATTATTTTATTATTATTTTTATTATTTTATTATTATTTTTTATAATTTTTTTATTTCAGTAATTAAAAGATTTAATTACCCATATTTGCTTTTTGTTTTAAATTACGTAATATATTGATTTTGTTTATTTAACAACTATAATTACAAAGAACAAACGTAGGATAAAATCTTTTCACATGTAATGCTATAGGAGAATGATAAGAACTGGGTAATCAGAAAAAGTAAAAAAAAAATCATTTTCAAACAAAAATACATCTACAGTTGTTGTGTCGACTTACCTTAACATTTTCAAAAGTATAAAGTAATTCTTGAACCATATTCGGAATAGTGCGTAATGCATATGCTACGTGTAATATTTCGGCACACTTAGGCCGCTATTACGCCGCGTTGCAGTGTAGACTGCAGCATTGAAGTCTGTAAACTTTTAAAACTGCACTGTGAAATTATGCCCAGCGTTTTGAAATTGATCAAATACTTGCCTATACGTTAGCATATGTCCAAAGGAATTCGGGTCTGTTGTTATATATCGTATACATCTTTGTGGGAAATAGAAATGAAGATATGTTTGAAGCCATAAGATTGTTCATTTTATTGCACCTACGAAAGTTCAGACTTCAAGGAGGATGTGCGTTTATAATTTCGTCGGCAATTCAAAGCAGATATGTTTACACTTATTGATAATATTCTGGACATAATTTATATATTTATTTTGAAGGGTTTTCCCTTCAAACCAATGAATGAATCCAAATCTGTTTGAAATGGCTAAAAAAAATAGTTTCAATTCAAATGCTTAATGACACACTAAACCTCAAAAACGCGGCAATATCATTTTTGAAATAAACTGAAAAATTAATAATAATAATAATTATTTTATTTGTTTATTTATTTAAGTGTACAAACAGACAGGGTCCACGATAGTACCCATTGATTACATACAGTATTTATATTTATATTATAATAAAAAGTGAGTGTAAGAATAATAGAATTAAACGTAGTGTTCAAGTTAGTTAAAGAGTCCGCAATCCTAAAGATTGGTTGGAAACAGCACGCCATGCCGATCTATCCTGAGCTAATCCCTTCATCTCCCTATAGCTATTCATCTCAACGTCTTCAACTATCTGACTCACATACTCCAATCTAGGCCTACCTACCCCTCTCTTTCCCTCCACTCTACCTTCTATGATCAATTGCATAATCCCCCCATGCCTAAGGATATGCCCTACTAATCTGTCTCTCCTACGCTGTAACACTCTCCAAATACTTCTCCTCTCCCCTACTAACTCTAGTACAGCTTCATTTGTTACTTTATCTTCCCAACCAATCCTCATCATCCTCCTATAACACCACATTTCGAATGCTTGTAATCTACGCTTCTCTTCCTTTCCTATAGTCCACGCCTCACACCCGTACAGTGCTACACTCCAAACATATACCTTCAGTAATCTTTTTCTAATACCCAAGTCAATATTTGATCTTAAAATCTGTTCCTTTTCTACGAATGCCTTCCTACCCTGTGCTATCCTACACTTTATATCTACCTTGCTTCGATTATCTTTTGTGATTCTACTGCCTAAATAATAAGAATCTGACACTTCTTCGATTCTATTATCTCCTATTGTGATCCTCATTTTTCTACTGCATTCCTTTTTGTCACACCTCATCACTTTAGTTTTACCTATATTTATTTTCATGTTAAAATCCCTAGTCAATACTGCCTGCATACCATTCAATACCCTTTCTAAATTCTTTTCGCTTTCTTCCAATATAGCTATATCGTCGGCGAATCTCAACATATATATTTTCTCTCCCTGTACATTCACACCTACACTATACTCTTCTTTTACTTTGTTTATTGCATCTTCTACATATAGATTAAATAATAACGGTGAAAGTGTACATCCCTGCCGAACTCCCTTCCTTATTTTAGCTACCTCTTCTTCCCCCTCAATTCCAACTAAGGCAGTTTGGTGTTTATATAAATTAAAAATTATTCTCCTATCCTTACAATCTATACCCGTTTCTTTTAAAATTCTAAACATTATGTCCCAATCTACATTATCAAATGCCTTTTCTAAATCTACAAAAGCTATGCAAGTTACCTTTCCTACCCTCATTCTTTTTTCTACTACTGTTCTTAGTGTTCAAGTATTAAATATAAATTAACAGTTTTAGAAATAGTATTGCGCTTAAACTAAGGTATGAAAATTAGTGCGTTTAATTACATTGCGTTTGAAAACTTCAAAAGAGCCGGTGAGAATATCACTATTTATATATTTGTTGTATAAATGGCACATTAATGTTAGTGGGGCATTTTTACCTAGATTGCTTCTATATTTCTTTGCAATAAATAAATTTGTTAGGCGACTACGATAAGCAGGTGCGTAAAAGTTCAATTATTCTGCAAGAAACGGGCTATCAATTCTGTTATTAATAATATTATAGAAAATCAGCACATCATTCCTACATCTTCTAGTATAAAGATGACAGATTCCAAAATGTTTATATGCAAGAGAGTAATGATCGAATTCTCTGTGGTATTTAAAGCAAATGTAAGCCTTTGTACATATTCTAGTTTGTTTATATGTAGTTGATATTGCGGATTGCAGACAGAAGATACATAATTTAGATGTGATGAAACATATGCAAAGTAAATTATTTTGATAGATGTGATGGATTTCATCCATTTGCAGGACCTCGTAACAAAACCTAGTGATTTATTTGCCTTTTTTATGATTGTCGAGATATGAAGATGAAAGCTTAATTTTTCGTCCATTACTATTCCTAGTTCATTAATGTGTGTTTTCCGAGTGATTATTTCATTATTAAGATAATATTGAGAATTGCTAGGTTTTTTTCTCGCGAGAAACAAATATGATAGCATTTTTTATGATTGAGTGACAGCTTATTCAGTACACAATATCTCGAGAGGGCGTCTAGTCAGTTTGAAAATCATGCTCATCATTCGAATTTTTAATAACTTTAAAAAATTTCAAATCATCTGTATATGCCAGAAAATTTCTATTTGGTAGACTTTGTACCTTTATATATATCTTAAATAGAATTGGCTCTGTGATAGACCCTTGCGGAACGCCAGATGTAATTATTTTGTTATTAGATTTGAAACCGTTGATTTTAACACAAAAACATTTACTCGTTACATATGAATATTCGTTACATATAAATAATAATTTGTTTGTATTAAAATTTGTTTCCGTTTTTACAAAACTAAAGATAAACAAACATTATTTTTTATTACATTAATTGCAATTCAATATTCAATACACTTAATGAATAATTCAATATTAATCAATCACTCTAATTATATCTGTAATTTAGACATCGACCGTGTTCGTGTTTAAAAAATAAATAAAAAAGTGTATTATAGTTTTGTCAAATAAATACAATTTAAGAAATGTATATTCGAAAAAATATCATCTAAACGTTACTAAATATCGCTAAAAAAGGTAATCGTGTTATATCGGCATTAGATACGAAATTTGCATAAAATCCAAAAATCTAACTCCGAATACAATAAATACCAGCCCAGACTTGTAAAAGTTTTTATATTTGCTGAGCGTTTGTACCTTCATTGAATACAGTTCATAAACATAGTAATTACTTTTACTACACTACATCTTTTTTTTTGTGGAAACTACCTTAACGGGATATAAACCCAATTATAGAGTGTAGTTATAGAGGATATTGGGAACATATGGGAAGGGTGGGAAATTTTTTGAAATGTAATTATTGTTTTATAAATTGACAGACTTTAATCGTGCAATCTACACTGTAGGGAAGTGTAATAACGGCCTTACGGACCTAATTATCAATTAAAATCTTTTCTCGAATTAATATTATTTACACGATATTTTTTGTAACAAAAGTTAATTTGTAATAGCGATGTGTAGTTCACTCGCGAACCGTTCACTCTGAACGGTTCAATCAAATGACTGTGACGATGTTTTGCAACGACCTATAGGTCACTATGACATAGTTCGTGAACTATGAACTAGATGGTGCACGGTGTACGTATTGATGTACTTATACTAGGTCTTGAACCGTCGTGTACTAAACCGTTCATAAATCACAACGACTCGTAAACGATGCAGTATAGTATACATTACATATACAGTGCCAATAGCAGTACTAACATTTATGTGATAAAGTGTGTTGGGGAACGAACGAAATTATATTTCCTTATATATATGTTTTGTGTAAATTATAAACATTGTTGTTTTTTCTTCCTCACTCTTAATTTAAAATAAGTATTGTAATATTTCAATTTATTTATTTTTTACTATTTTTATTTTTATATTGAGAAAAAAAGAGATTATTTTCAGTATGTGCATGTATTTCATATAGGTCGTGAACTAGTTCATTTTTAAAAGATAGAAGACCTATTTTTCGTGAACGGTACGTTGAAATGAACTATGAACTACAAACTAGGTCGTCAAAGTGACCTACAGTTTGCCATCGCTAATTTGTAATATACGAATATATAGATATATAAATTGTAAAACATAATTTGCGTACAAATTAGTAAATTATTCCAACTTATAATTAATAATTAAGATTATAGGAGCAATATACTACAATACATTCTAATCTCTTATCGACAAAGATATTACAAACTAGAGCGTCGGAGAGATGGCCTAGTAGATCATACTCTTAGACATGGAGGTATTATGTAATTAGCTATAGAAGGTAAAGTAGAGGGAAAGACTTATGAAGGTAATAGTATACAGTTCAATACAAAAGCGATTGTAGAGAAGTAAACTGATTAATAACAATATAAGAATGCATCGAAAATTAAAAGAATGTTGCGTACTAAGTTTCCAAATAATAAATTAATAAATATGTACTTCACATAGTTTTGCCACACATTTCATTATTTATATTATAATAAAAAATGTAATACATATTTATTATATACACGTACATTGCGCGGTTATTTAAAAAGGACAAGAATAAAATAAATCTCGTTTATTATTACAAATAAAACAGTTGCTGCTTTATTACTAGTGGTTCTTCTTTATTATTATAACCCCTGAATTGAAGTACAGTTCGTATTATCTACTTATATTAGATATGAATATGTCTATATAATATTATAGTGACGATTAAATATATATTCGCTTTGTGGTTACTATACATGTAACGACTAAATGTATATTAAATTCATTCGCATATCGGTTGAACTCATTTAACTTTATACCTAAATATATATACGATTGTTAATCCTTAATTTATAATTATTATATCAATATATTAGAATATTGAGGTAACTTGTGGTTTGATTTTTTTCAAGCCGTGCTTGTTTACTGTTAAGTTGGCTAACACTGATTTAGCCGTGAAAGATATTTATGGAAATTGATACATAACATTAACATAACAAATAACATTTGTCTGAAAATTTGATTATGCTTTAAAGTAAAAAGTGACAAGCAAGGAAAGTTTAACATTGGGAAGGTACTGCAATATATAGCAGAAATATATTCTTGAGTCATAATCTTAAACACGTGGTGTATTATGCAGTTAGTTGTAGAAGGTAACGTAGAGGGAAAGATAGGAGTACGTAAACTCCGATAAGAGTGATTAAGTGTTTTATTAAAAAAAAATTATCACTACGGTTTTAAATATATAGTATAGAATATCACCAAAATACCGTAACTTAAAACATAATTATAATAATTCTTCTTGCGATTAATGTTGCAGTCAAACATTTTTTTTGATATGTCAATAGTCGCTAGGATATATTTTTTCAATAACTACTTATTGCTTTAATTTAAGGTATTTGGGTGATATTCTATACTAAGTATATTTTACATAAAATATATTTTATTTAAAATAGTGCAGGAAGTTAGAATGAAACTCTGGTTAGGCTGACATTGTCTGCTATTTCGCACCGAAATATTTATAATTCCAGACAGTAACCATTTTTCGAATATCTTTTGTCCTTAACTTTAATTTGTATTATTCAATTTTAGTTCGATGTCTGACGATACTTCTATGAAAGTTTGGGTATATTTCCACAATTTTCAATAATTCTTATTGCAATTAATGTTAAGTTAATAGTTAATAAGTTTATTTCGAATCATAAAGACCTTGTTGCACCATGTATACATAAAAATAAGTTTAAATATAATATTTTATAGAGGCAAATCTAGTTTAAAGACAAGAAATTAATGTACAAAGTACCTTTGATACAATTTCACACTTATAGTTATACTATAAAATTTAGTTACTAGTTATTTAGACAAAATAATCAAAAGTATGATAAAAACTGATTAAGTCTAAAATAATAGATAAAAAGCAATATAGGTAAATATTAAAATATATAATAACGACCGATTAAAATTTATATTAAGATATATAAAAATCCATATTGCTGTAAAATAGTAAAATCTATCACAGAAACAGAACATCAAGCTACAAAGATTAAATAAATAGAGTAGTATCTATTAAGTTAAGTTAAACAGTCCGCAATCCTAAAGATTGGTTGGAAACAGCACGCCATGCCGATCTATCCTGAGCTAATCCCTTCATCTCTCTATAGCTATTCATCTCAACGTCTTCAGCTATCTGACTCACATACTCCAATCTAGGCCTACCTACCCCTCTCTTTCCCTCCACTCTACCTTCTATGATCAATTGCATAATCCCCCCATGCCTAAGAATACGCCCTACTAATCTGTCTCTCCTACGCTGTAACACTCTCCAGATACTTCTCTTCTCCCCTACTAACTCTAGTACAGCTTCATTTGTTACTTTATCTTCCCAACCAATCCTCATCATCCTCCTATAACACCACATTTCTAATGCTTGTAATCTACGCTTCTCTTCCTTTCCTATAGTCCACGCCTCACACCCGTACAGTGCTACACTCCAAACATATACCTTCAGTAATCTTTTTCTAATACCCAAGTCAATATTTGATCTTAAAATCTGTTCTTTTTCTACGAATGCCTTCCTACCCTGTGCTATCCTACACTTTATATCTACTTTGCTTCGATTATCTTTTGTGATTCTACTGCCTAAATAACAAAAATCTGACACTTCTTCGATTCTATTATCTCCTATTGAGATCTTCATTTGTCTACTGCATTCCTTTTTGTCACACCTCATCACTTTAGTTTTACCTATATTTATTTTCATGTTAAAATCCCTAGTCAATACTGCCTGCATACCATTCAATACCCTTTCTAAATTCTTTTCGCTTTCTTCTAATATAGCTATATCGTCGGCGAATCTCAACATATATATTTTCTCTCCCTGTACATTCACACCTACACTATACTCTTCTTTTACTTTGTTTATTGCATCTTCTATATATAGATTAAATAATAACGGTGAGAGTGTACATCCCTGCCGAACTCCCTTCCCTATTTTTGCTACCTCTTCTTCCCCCTCAATTCTAACTAAGGCAGTTTGGTGTTTATATAAATTAAAAATTATTCTCCTATCCTTATAATCTATACCCGTTTCTTTTAAAATTCTAAACATTATGTCCCAATCTACATTATCAAATGCCTTTTCTAAATCTACAAAAGCTATGCAAGTTACCTTTCCTACCCTATTTCTTTTTTCTACTACCGTTCTTAGTGCTAGAATCGCCTCTCTCGTCCCTCTGTTTTTCCTAAAACCAAACTGATCTTCTCCTAGCCTTTCCTCTACTTTATTTTCTAATCTCCTATAAATAATCTTTAACAATATCTTCGATGCATGTGATAGTAGGCTAATGGTCCTATAGTTCTCACACAATTTAGCTCCTATTTTCTTCGGCATTGTTACTATTCTACTACGCTGAAAATCCTGTGGTACTTCTCCCTTCTCATATATTTTACAAATTAACCTGTATAATCGCTCCTGCATTTTTTCCCCTGCGTGTTTTATTAATTCGGCTGGTATCATATCAATCCCCTCTGCTTTGTTATTCCGTAAATCATTTAATGCTCTATGAAACTCTGACCTAAGTATGCTAGGACCTAAGTCATCCTCATCTATCTGTTCCACATTTTCTAGCTCCTCCATGTCCTGCCTACCTTTATATAAATCTTCAAGATACTCCTTCCATCTTCTAGCTTTTTCCTTATTTTCTGTGAGTTCCTTACCCTGCTTATCACATATAATGTTACCCTTTGGTTTTACTTTAGAAAAATGTGACTTAATTTTCCTGTAGCCCAAATCTACTTTACCTCTTCTCATATCCTCCTCAATATCCTCACAGTTTCCTTTTATCCACTCTTCTTTCGCTAGCTTGCATTTCCTATTAATTAAGTTCCTTAGTTCCTTATATTTTTTCTGTCCTGCTTCTGTGTTTCCTATTTTAATTTTCCTTCTTGCTTCTATCATTTCAACTATTTCTTCCGTGATCCATTCCCTCCTACCTGCCCTTTTCTTTGTGCCTAATACTTCATTTGCTGCTGTAGTTAGCCCATTTCTGATTTCTCTCCATTCGCAATCTATGTCGTTCCTAGATGTTCCATTAGCCATGATTTCTACTTTCTGCTTGTACTTTTCACATACATTAGCTAATTTTAACCTATCGACATCTACTCTGACCTGTTTGGACTTCTGTAATTTCTTGAATTTGACCTCTGAGTCCAGGACTACTAAATTATGCTCACTATCAATATCTGCTCCAGGGTAACTCTTACAATTCTTAATCTGGTTCCTAAACCTCTCTTTAACCAGTATGTAATCTATCTGATACCTCCCTATATCTCCTGGCATTTTCCACGTATATATCCTGCGCTTGTGATTCTGAAAAAGCGTGTTTGCTACCACTAGCTTATTCCTAATACAAAACTCTACCAATCTATCCCCTCTATCATTACGTGTTCCTATTCCATATTCTCCTACTATTGAAACTTCCTTTCCCTTACCTACTACGGCATTCCAATCTCCGATTACAATTAGATTATCCTGTCCTTTAACGTTTGCTAACCTAGATTCAATCTCCTCATAAATGGATTCTACCTCCTCATCATCGTGACTTGAAGTTGGCATATATACTTGCACTATAACTGTGTCCGTTGGCTTCGTGTCTAATCTAATAGTTATAATTCTATCACTAACTTGGCAATAACTCTTTACTCTACATCCCAACTTTCTATTCATTATAAAACCTACACCGGTATGCCCATTATCTGATGCTGTGGTTATTAATCTATTATTATAGTATCTATTATTGCTATAAAACTGTTGCAAATTAATATTAATTTAGCGTAATATCTGATAAAAATTCATCGATAAAATAAAATAAGATTTATGAAAACCCATATTGCTATAAAATAGTAAAATATATCACAGAAACAGAACATCAAGCTACATGTTGATAATGTTGCAGTCAAACATTTTTTTTGATATGTCAATAGTCGTTAGGATATTCTTTTTCAATTTCGGCTAATTTCCAAATTAGCGGCAGATATCAGTTCACAGAAACGTCAAATTTTCGCTATAATTATCATAATAAGAAAAATATATATACAAAATGATACTACAATATAATTTTAAAGTAACATGTAATACTTCTAATAGTCTTGCAAATTTTCTAGGAAATCCAAAAGATTTGATTGATTTCAATAAAAAATCGGGTATTTATGAAATATCTTGTTCTAGTTGTCCTAAAGTATATATAGAAGAGAAACACGTAGACCAATTGAAACTAGATTTAAGGAGCATTTAGCACATTTCAGAGTAAATAGAAAAGATAAAAGTGCTGTAGCCGAGCATATTTTTGACTAACTCAGGTCATCCTATTCAAATTAGTTCACTTAAAAGTGGTTTGAATTATTTCGAGTTAAATGCTTATGGAAGTATATAACATTGTATAATTCTAAATCAAATTTAATGAATTTCGATTCGGCTCAATTTGAGCTTGTCTATTTAATTTAAATAATAAGAACTATTCTTAAATTCATTTTTATTATATTTATTTTTGGTTATTTTAGGTTTGACAAATCCATGTTTTATTATTGTTAATTGTTAGTTTCGTTAATTATTAATTTGTATTGTTTTAAAAGATTTATAGGTCATATTATATGCCATTTTTGAAATACTTCTGTCATGTTGACTTATTTATTTAATAGTCTAGTCTTTAATAGTCTAAAACAACTAGAACAAGATCAGTTGTTATCCTGGTTGGTAGAATTAGTCTTATCATATGGAATAGCTTTTTGGGGTTGTTTATACAAAAGTCACCTAAAACCGCTTCAAATATTACAAAATAATATTTTACGTGCTATATTTAAGAAAAAAACGTTTATATACATGGGCGAGACTTTATACACCCAGAAATGTCTTACATATAAGAGGTCTTTATATGTTGAAAGCTCTAAATTATGCAAATGCCACTAGCGAAATCAAAGATAATATACAACCTCATGATTACTATACTCGTAACAAAGCGAATCAGAACATATGTATTCCAGGATTCAGGAAAAAAATTAGCGAATGTTCATTGCATTATTACGCCACAAAATTATATAACGAAATACCTTTAGATAAAAGAGAATTCAATACAAAACAATTTAAAAAATATATTAAATCACATATTGTGATATATCAACATTTATACTTAAGCAGATATTTAAAAAAAAACATAATAATAAAATATTCTCACCAAATTTCACAACCTCAAAATCACAAAGGTTTAAGACTTCCATTTCACAATCACAACTAAAATCCTCTTTTTTATAAATTAAATCACATCTGTCATAAGATATTTTATCTTATGACGGACCAATTATATTACATTATTTATTTTGCATAAAATATATATTTTACTAAAATCCAATAGCAGTCCGTTGAGGCGCAAATGGGATTCTTATCCTTGCCCCTCAAATTTCTATAATAATTGTTTTTTTCTGTTTTACTCTCATGTTTACTATCACTACTCACACAAACATTATATACACTTAAATATATAAGAAAATTCGAATATACCGAAAACTAAATATAATTTGTGATCCCTTATAAATTTTGAAATATGAATTTACAAATAATTAATTATTTAATTACTTCATTACAATAAAATGTATTACATTATTAGTTAACACATTGTAACAAGATTATTTTTATGGAAATAAAAAACATAATAATACTAGAACAAGATATTTCGTAAATACCCGATTTTTAATCAAATAAATTAATCAAATCTTTTGGATTTCCTAGAAAATTAGCAAGACTATTAGAAGTATTATATGTTACTTTAAAATTATATTTATTTAAAATACTATCTAAACTACGTGCAATTATAGGATCAAATGGTAATTTAACAAATTTTGGACTTGAAATATAATTTTGTTCCAAACTATAAATATTTCTGATATCTCTTGTTCTTTTAAATTTTCTTAATATGTTATTTATAATTTTAGAAGAATAGCCATTTGTACTGCTATATTTCGGATATTATTTAAGTCAATGTTATATTTATCATTAGATAAAGGAATATTTAATATGCGGTTAATTAAAAAATTAAAAGCAGCATATTTATATTCACGAGAATGATTTGAGTCGTTTGGTATATAGCAGTCCGTATTTGTAGCTTTTTTATATATATCAAATTCTAATATATATATTTTTTCTAATGACTAAAACATCTAAGAAAGATAACTGATTATTATTTTCTATTTCATAAGTAAATTTAGAATTTAATATATTAATAAAATCATCAATATAAGATTTTTAATATTTTAATATTTTAATCAATAATATTAGTTAATAAACGCCAATTTATCGCATCGTGAAACTATATAATCTCGAAAAAATATGTGAAAATATTTAAAAAATATGTACAATATGAAATGTATAGCAAAAATATAAACACACCAGCAGGATAGACAAGATAAAGGGAACTAAAGAACTTAATTTATAAGAAATGGAAATTATTAAGGCTAATTGTATATCAATCACGATTCGTGACAGAGGTATTTCATTTAGTTTTACTTGTGCTACAGAAGATGGGGGCATAGCCTTCGAAATGCGCATCTAGCTACTTAATGCTTTGAGTTACGGTGATATTCTATACTAACACATTAATTGTTTTTATTTTTTTTGTGATTTGCTAGAATAATGAAATTGTAATAAAAATATGTTCCTTTTTATTCTAAGTTTAATTTTGATATTCTAGATGCTCGTCATTTGGTCCATATGAATTTTTTTTTAAATGCTATTGAGACTGTTCGTTGCTAAACGATTTTCATGTTTAACTAAACCAACGATAAAAAACTCTTTAAATAAGCGCTAACAAATATGGTGTGGACGTTGTTATTATACAACAATATTAAGTTATTATAAACATATAAAAATCGTTTATCGTCAGAATCGGTTGTATTGTCTTTAGTGAATCCCACACAATAAGACATCATACAATTTTTTTTTTGGTACATATAGCGGCAGTATGTTGGTAAACCTACATGGTAATGATTTTACCGCGAACGGCCCCAGTCCCAGACTTATTCCAATCAAGCATCCAACAATAAAGTCATTATAAAGCAGAATGAAGACATTTTCATTCTATAAGTGATAACTTACGAAGTAATTTATATCAGGAACAAAATGAAGCAGAGTTTTATATGATTTACGGCCCATAATTATCACATGGGTCTTAACGCATCTCGAAGAACTCTTGCACAATGGGTAATTGTATTCCCATAGCAATTTAGTCCAATCCTATTAACGAGCTGCTATATGTTATGTGTGTATTTGCAACAGTAGTCATTTATTTCAATTATATGTTTTTGTGATTATGCAAAGCAATCATTTAACGTAAAATCGTATATGAAAGCAAATAATAATTTTACTACCATTTATATTAAATAAACCTTTAGTGCGGTCCAAAGTGAAAAATTCGCAACAATCCGTTTTTTGCAATGCTTTGAAATCAACAGGCTATATTATAAGAAAAATTAATTAATTATATGGTTTTTATATACCTATAGAAAATATTTTATTTTGTAGATTTAAATCTGTATGATAATTAGCTTTTTTTTGTTTAATTAATGATAGTCAGTATGTTGTAAGGATCTATTTTTTTCAATTCAAATTTATTTATGTAATCGCTTTGATGCATACTTTCTGAACTACAATGATTGTAAAT
Organism: Leptodirus hochenwartii; assembly: GCA_947310635.1. NCBI lineage: Eukaryota > Metazoa > Arthropoda > Insecta > Coleoptera > Leiodidae > Leptodirus > Leptodirus hochenwartii. The sequence continues at coordinate 12,610,217 of OX371180.1, read as the reverse complement.
TACGATAAACAAATTTCTTAAAATTTTAGTTTAATAAAATTATCCACTTGATTTTTTTACGGTATTCTTTTGTTATTTTGTTTATTTCACCACGATTTTGCCACTTTTTTTAACATATCCTATTCATATTTAACAATCATATCTTCACACAGAGAAACGATTACTCAGAAAATTTTTTACTTGACATTAGTACTTAAATAAATTTTTACAAGACTATAAAAGTTTGATCTAAGTAAATGAAATCCTTGAAAATAAATGTTTCAAATTGAATCTAAATATTCTTGATGCAATACAGATTATGTTGTTCCATTGCATACTTGAATAAAGACGACTAAAGAATTGAATTGATTGTATTATTTCTTGACTTAAATTATATAATCTTGATCCAATGAAATTCTATATTTCAATCTAAGAAAACAAACTTCACGCGAGCTTATATTATTTCAAAACAAATATCGTATTGTTTTAAATTAAGTTATAATTGACTTAACTTGAATATTGTAATGAGCAAAATCAAAGTGTGACAAAAATGAGGATTAGAATAGCAGATGATAGAATAGAAGAAGTGTCAGACTTTTCTTATTCCGCAAGTAAAATTACGAAGGATAAACGGAAGTAAAGTAGATATAAAATGACTATTAAATAGAATATTATAGTATTTATAATATTATACTATTTATAGAAAAGAAATCTCCTTAAATATCCAAATATAATTATAACTAAAATAAACGTAACTTCTCGAGTGAGCTTTACGTTGAGTAAATGTACGACCAAACAAAAAATTCGCCAAAACCAAAAATAATGTACATTTCACTCTTTTAAAACAATTCTCTTGACATCATTATTTCTCGCTATATCTAATTCGATGAAAAACTAGTAAAAAAGCTTCACCCTGATGATATTCTGCACTAATATGAAAAAAGTGATACTCTGGCGTTAATAAGTTTATTTTCAAAACCGAATTTTTTTTTCTTGTGAAAAAACTTTTTAATACCGAAAGCACGAAAACATAATAATAATAATAATAATAAATTGTCTTTAATGGCCAGAAAAAAAAGTCGCAAAAAAGAAATATATACCAACATAAATTATACTGAATGTACATAAATTGTACATATTACGTTTTTTTCTTGTGAAAAATAATTTTTAATACCGAAAGCACGAAAACATCTATAATAATAATAATAATAATAATAAATTGTCTTTATCGGCCAGAAAAAAAAGTTGCAGAAAAGAAATACAGAACAAAATAAATTATACTTAATGTACATAAATTGTACATATTATCTTGTATGTTTTCAGCCCGCTGGCGTTAATAAGTTTATTTTCAAAACTAAAAATTATTTTTGTGTTCGCCATGCTTCTAACAATAAACAATTGTATTTGTCTTCAATGAAGGAGTTCAACCTTACTCATTGAAAACTTACATAGCGCATAGTGTCTCCTTCATTTAGACTTTCGGTGCGTTAAAATGAAATTGTGAAAATTGTATTGGGACAGCACACCTTGTATATATATAAATACAAGGTGTGCTGTCCTTGTATATATATAAATATATATATTCCGTGATTTTCCATATATACTCTGTACAATATCAATTTTCATATTTAGGCAACTAATAAGAATATTATTGATTTGCCTTGACCTGCGTCATAGGTTGAGATAAAATCAATTGTCTTTATTTTTATTTCTTATAGGGGGATTATTCGTAATGTACATCTTGCACTCAAATATTAATTTTGGATAAAGGTGAAGAAAGCGCAAAATTCATTAGTGAATATGTAAAGTGTCCCAAAACCGAAATTTTACTTTTAAACGAATATTTATTTATTCTTTATTGCAGTTAATGCATAAAAATATTTTACAAACGTCACAATTATAATAGGTAAAATACACATTATTTATATACGTTAAAAGATTAAGAACATGGACTATTTGATATTGAATTCATGTATTCATCAATATTATAAAACGATTTGGATAAAAGAAGTTTCTTTACAGTTATTTTTATTTCATTTTTACTCAATTTTCTTACATTTATCGGTAGCGTATTAAACAGCATTTTACTTTGGTATTCTATACTTTTTTGTGATATAGTTAAACGACACTTAGGTATATGAATATCATGTCTTTGCCTGGTCAGGTGGTCATGGAAGTCATTATTACATTGATAGTTATCAATATTTTCTTTGGCATAAAGTATACAATTCAAAATATATATAGAAGGTATTGTTAATATATCCAGTTGTTTGAACAGATGCTAACAATCCTCTCTGTAGCCAATATTACCAACAATTCTAATTGCTCTGCGCTGGAGCCCAAATAATCTCTTAGCTGAAGCACAATTTCCACAAACTATGTTACCATAATTTATGTGACTGTGTACCAAAGCGAAATATGCGCACTTTAAAACATATTGGGTAACATTTGATGCAAGACGATGCAAAACAAATATATTCCGACTTATTTTTGCTGCTACTTTTTCTGTGTGTTTATCAAATTTTATAGACGGGTCAATAGTTACACCTGCGAAATTACATTCCTCCTTATTTACATAATTAAAATGTTTGAGGGATAGTAACATATTCACAGTCTTTTGTTCATTTAGACATAATTCGTTAGTAACACACCAGTCCGATGACTTCAACTGCGCTCTCTCTGCTTTCGCAAGTAAGTCGTTAAAGTTTTTATTTGATACAAATAGAACAGTATCATCGGTATAAAGGAGACAATGTGCAAATTCACCAACATATTGCGGGAGGTCATTAATGAACATTAAAAAAAGAACCGGGCCCAGAATAGACTCTTGGGGTACCCCTCTAGATACTTGAAGAGCACTTGAAGATTTAGAACCTCGAATAGGAGGTATTCTAAAATAATTAGAACTCGTTCTGCAATTCATTAATAACTAGCACTAATTCTGATGTTCATTAAATTCGATTTCAAACCGAGAAGTTCACTTATGTTTGTACCCGGTCATGGTAAAAATGCTTATTGAAAAAATAAATCAAAAATATGAGGAACATAATGTCATAAAGTGTTTTCTTCGGCCCTATGAAATTCTTATTGTAATTCACCAAGCACATCTCTCTACAGGTCAGAGAAACAAAAATGTTTTTTGCCTAGCTTATTAATCATAATCTGGAAAAAAAATTTAAATAAGGGTAAACATAAGAATGGTTATATAGATCAATTTTTATGTATATATTAGGAAGTAACTATCAAACGATAAAAATTTCAAATTTGCAAGATTATATCTAAAGATATAATGTTAGAATGGCCAATTTTGACTTCTCATACCATTATTATAATATGTACGTTAAATAGTAACGATATTTTGTTATCCAATTAGTTTTTAATAGCTAATTGTCTGATGCAAAAAATTATCGCATTAAGAGACACGGGTTGTTTATTAATTGATAATCCAATAACAATAATTTATCGAGCTTTCGCGTATATACCAGATAAGTTCTAAGGCAGTGCTGACAAAATACAAAACTATCTATTGTAACGCATGACTCAGGATTAATCCCTCGTTAATTTATTCGATCCTGTGATCGATGAGGATTTTCAGATATCGAACTATGAACTACATGGTGCATGGTGTACGTATTGATGTACTTGTACTAGGTCCTGAACCCGTCGTGTACTAAACCGTTCATGAATCACAACGGCTCGTAAACGATGCAGTATAGTATACATTACATATACAGTACCAATAGCAGTACTGTGAACATTTATGTGATAAATTGTGTTGATGAACGGAACGAAATTATATTTCCTTATATATGTGTTTTATATAAATTATAAACATTGTTGTTTTTTCTTCTTCATTCTTAATTCAAAATAAGTATTGTAATATTTCAATTTATTTATTTTTTACCATTTAATATTTTTATATTGAGAAAAAAAGAGATTATTTTCAGTATCTGCATGTATTTCATATAGGTCGTGAACTAGTTCATTAAAAAAAGATGTTAGTAGTTCACGACCTATTTAGCTGTAATTGTGGAATATTGTATTCAATATGATGAATCAATATTGTATATTATCTCTTAAACGATAAGAACTTTGGTAAAATATTTTTATCTTCGAAATATGATATGAAATATGCCTTAGTATTTTTGTTATAGTATTAGAATACTACTGGAAGATTTTTTACGCATAAGTGTACGTGTTTTATTTATCCTTTTCTAAAATAAATTGCAAAAAAAATGTATTAAGCATAATAATATTTTTTTAATATTCATATAAACGTTTAATATTAATTGTAGCGCAGTTTGAAAATTAATTTGTGTAATTTATGCGGGCGTAATATTGCCTTTAGGAATAAAATACAATTGCAATCAAAATCTAAATATTTAATGGATATACGTCCGAAATTTTATAATGAATTGCAGACCAACGACTCTAATACAAGATGCTAAATTATGTTTAAAGCGATATTTATAAAGTTTAAATGAAGCATCGTCTCTGAAAAATATATAATATTAATAATTTATGTCGCAAAATTCCTTAGACTTTAAAATTTTAATTAAACGCATATCCACTATGCCATTTGTTAAATTAGATTATTCCATATAAACGATTTTACAAATTTTTTTTTATCTATCCATATATCGTTTATCTAAGACGGTGATAAAAAATTCATAACTATATAAAAAAATAATTAGTTCAATTTAAATCTTAATATTCTAAGTATCCAACGGTTTGGTTCATCAAATTACACTTTATTATATTACATATAAATATTAGTTAACAATAAATTTTTTTTATACGTAAAAACTATATAATATTTTTATATGTTAAGTCACATCGATTTAAAATAATATAGTGTGATATTTTTTGTAGTATTTTACTTTATTTTATTTCATATTCTTTTAATTCATTAATTAAGTAAAATGAATATAGTTTAAGGTACTTATTACCTGGAGGCACATTTTCTATCTTCGCTAGCACAAAAGTTGGTAAATAATACACTAGTGTTTTTCTCTGGTCTTGCTCTTCGATGGATTACTTAAACTCGAAGAATATTATTTACTTCATATTCAATCATAATGAATTTTAGCCCAGTTATACGATGTGGATGTAAAATATATGCGAGTATAAATATATACAAAGTATTTTATTTGATGTTGGTACGGATAGTTGCCTTTATAAATAAAGGAGGGATGTATATATTTTCGGTGCAGGATATTTATAATTATGTTGCGGTAAACCTGATTCGACAAATTTTCTCTGTTTGGCCCTTCGGGGCCATATAATTAAAGAACTCTTATAAATACGTTATATGCACCGAAAAATGTATCTGAGGAGGAACGCAGGTGTTTGTTTGCCATCTAAAGAAACATGCATACGGTCATAATGTCTATATAAAAGCAGCTCCGAAGTCTAAAGCTCTTTAAAAAGATGGGGCAAACATATTATAACATTCATATTTTATGAAGGTTTCTTAAACTGTGCTCCATTATACCTAGATAGGATCAATAGCCTTTTTAAATATGATTTTATAAAATGTAATATATACTAATTTCATAATATCCCCGTGTCTCAGAATATGAGTCGACCTGTTTTGCATTGAAATATCTTTCGAATGCTTTTTTAAGCTGATGTCCTTATATATTGAAGTCTCAACATTTTTATTTGCGCCGTATTTGTTACAATCCTTGGCGATTTCAACTGTAAAACTGTCAAAATAAAACCTGAATATTTGAAGATTTTATATTTTGATGTATTACTAAATTTATTCGGCATAATGTAGAAAAATGCAGCTATAGTTTACCCATACCCGCTCTACGTCTATGAATTACGCGCGCAGGTATCATGAATTAGTGTCTGTTATATTTTTAATGATTTATGAAGATATTCCTGGTAGACATTAGGGTTAGACGCCAAAATCAGATGATGCTTAATTCGAAACTCCTAGAGAGATTGAAAAGTTGCTAGTGAGCCGTTGCATCTTTCTGTAATTTATGTTAAGATTGCCATTTCGACATTTATTATATTCATTCCATTAATAAATGAAGAAAACACCATTCTTTTTTTTTCATCAAATATGCTGGTCAATCATTTATATGGGTATTTGCAAATGTGTTGAAATTTTGCATAAACGAAATAGGTCTTAGATACGTCAACACATTAATAAAATAGTTTTTAAAAGTCAAAGTCGCCCAAGAACGTCTTTTATATAATTCTTTTCCATTTTACAAGTCCATCACTGGAAACGTGAACAATAAAGTAAATTGTTTAGAATATCACCCAAAACCGTAACTCAAAGCATTAAGTAGCTAGATGCGCATTTCGAAGGCTATGCCCCCATCTTCAGTAGCACAAGATAAAAACAAAATAAAATACCTCTGTCACGAATCGTGATTAATATACTATTAAATAAATTAGTCAACATGACAGAAGTTCTTCAAAAATTGCATATAATATGACCTATAAATCTTTTAAAACACCAATTTGAAAATAGTTCTTATTAAATAAATTAAATAGACAAGATGAAATTGGGCCTAAATCTAAATTCATTAAATTTGATTTAGAATTATGCATGTATATACTTTCATAAGCATTCAACTCGGAATAATTCAAAACACTTTTAAGTAATTTAAGTGAACTAATTTGAATGGGATGACCTGATTCAAAAATATGCTCGGCGACAGCACTTTTATCCTTTCTATTTAATCTGAAATGAGCTAATATTTTATAAGGCATAAGATCACTCGTAGATTATGGATCGTTGATATATAATACAGCAGCGCAGACCATTTTATCTAAAGAACTATGTCCTCAAAGTGACCTACCATCACTAGTACATACAAGCTACATCAAAATGATGTATGTTCATATTCACATAGTAAAATTATTTTAGTCAATATTTAGCAACAAACTGGCGTCAAATGTTGACACCATCTAACAACTTCTATGTAGTAGGAATCTGGTTTAAGACAAAGTTTAAATGACTAAACCTTCAGTGGATTAGTCCCTTCTTCCATAAGCAATCCAACCTGTGAGTTCAAATCCTAACTTCGGTAAGAAATTATCGATAATTTCTATTCGAAAAAAATGTTTAGCATGCTTCAGTCTTGTGGTGTTTCAAGAATTAAAAGAACAATGGCTAGCTATTCTAATCATTATTGTTTTTCATAACAATTACCAATATAGCGATTTTAACAAATAATTGACCAATAAAATTTCGCGCAATAACGGTTTTAGTTATTAAAACTATTATAACAATATTGTTAGGATAACAATAAATACTAGAATAAGGCTGATTAATACGGACATTTATACAGCATATTCTAAATTTCTTATAGGATCATTATAAATTTGTCTAGGCATTTCTTGTAGCAGGAGCTCAATAAGTCATGTGTAAGTCATTAAATCAGTCATTTCGCTCAAATGCGAAATATATATTAAATTAAATTATCAATTTAATGGAATTAATAAATCAAGTCACTGATATGTATAAGCATGCCTCGCTTTAATGTACTTTAATATATTTAATTACGCAGAATCCACCAGTACGTGCATTTATCTTAAATACACCTTCATGAAGCAGCTTACGTTTTAATTAATTTACCATTAGTTGTCTGATCATTCATAAATAATATATTTGAAATATTGACGGAAAAAGATATTGGCATCACCATTTTCAGATATTCATTTTTATACTTTCTCAGTGCCTTATCTCAAGAATTTCTCCTCAGCTAACTTCTTCATCTCTCTATAGCTATTCATCCCACATGTCCTCCACAATCTGAACTACGTATTCTTTTATCTATCTGCATAAATTAGAGCTTTTCATATGTTTTTGAAGCAAATGAAAATTTAAACTTTGAAATTATCTATAACTAAACTTATAAATATTCGCGCAAAAGCCATGCATGATTTTTCTGTAAACCTAATTTAATGTTTGCCTCGACAGCAGTGGCGGCTCGTGCCATTTCAATCTGGGGAGGCGCATTTCTTAAAAAATAACATAATAGTGAGAAATCTTACCTAAAATGGATGCAAAATGATTAAATTCAATCATTTCTTGAAAGTGAATTCCACTCTTCTATCTTTCATTGATATAAACTTTTCCAAAACTTTTTCGTTAAAATTGTAAATATCTGGTACCACATTTTTATTAATACACATCATCACCAACGGGTTTAAACGATCATTACCCATAGTATTTCGCAAAAAAGTCTTGATTCTTTTAAGTGTTGAAAAACAATGCTCTGATTCAGTAGTGGTCATCGGGGTTGTTCAAGTAATTTTAAGTATTTTTATAGTTTCCGGGAAATTTTCACTGAGATTATTTTGTAGCAATAACGAAAGAACATTTGTGGCTCCAATTATTTGATAAAAATCCGGACGCGAGTAAATTACTTCTAATTCTGTTTTAATCTGGTTTTATTCAAAAATTTATATGCATGACACACGGTTTCCAAAAGGTCCACTGGAAATTGTTTAGAAAATATTGGCATCGATTTCGTGTTAAATAACTCAGCGGCTTGTAGATGGCCACGATATGAGAATCTGTCCTTCGTCTGTGTTATCATTTTTTTTGTAAATGACTCTTGTAAAACGCCGCGTAAATGTCCGGTTTTGAGCACTCCTTGCACAAGTTTGCGATAAAGTTAAATCAGGCAATGGCCTACCTAATTCTTTAATTTTTACTTTGTCATCAAGAGAAAGTCTACAATACTCTATTTTCAATAAAGAACTAACACTATTCATTTTTAATAAATTATTTCTATTAAATATATTTTTGGAGAAACAAGTGGCAAAATCGTACATACGTAACTCACAGAACAATGCAACTATATCTATATCAATGTTACTATATACTAGGCATCTCTGTTAGGACGCTAAAGAATCGTAGCCCAGAATAGCATAAACAACGATATCTATTCTCGCTGTACTAGCAGCGTGACGTCACGTTGCTATGACTCATCCAAAGCCGCTGGAATGTTGCACACTAGTCGTAATATAGTACAAGCGGACCGAAGAAATAGAGAAGACATACTGCATACGGTCGCTCTCACCTATTGCTTGCAATAGAGTGAGATAAGTGCATATGCATTTAACCTGTACTATGTGGCTAGTGGCGCTGGAATTTGTACAACATATTAACGATATAGCTATATTGCGAAGTATATGCAGTATAGCTATATAGCTATACTGCATACCGTCGCTCTAACTCTAGCGCTTCCAACAGATAGGGCATATGCATTTGACTGGTACTTGCTAGCTGCCATATCGTGTGAGTCATGAGTGTTATGTATGTTCGCGGCGCAAGCTTTATCTCTTAGGAAAAATAATGCCGAGATAAAATATCGCAATACAATTATATATTTACGGTAATGCGCTCAATGTTCAGGAGGGGCGCGCGGCCCTGCGGCCTGCATAAGGCATCGCCACTGCTCGACAGCAAAAGTTCTCGGGCCGACTCTGCACATGTGTTAACAATAATAAGTTTTGCATACATCAGTCCAGGATTGTAGTAAAATAAATCGCGTTTTTGTTAAATTTGTCATTGCGTCGAGTCAGTTTTCTCTTGTCGGTTACAATTGTTGTAAAATTTACAAGTTTAATATAAAGCGACGTTGCCAAATTGTAGCTAAGTCATTTGTGTTGCGACAACAATATTTAAATAAGCATTCAATTCAACTTAAATTATAAAAAGTTCCTGTATTGTTACTTGTGTTGTAGAAATGACTTTGAAAGTGATTTTGATCCTGGCAAAATCATTAGGACATTCAAATTTACCGCACATGGTAATAAATACTAGCCAGTGCAAATATTTGAGAATGGCTGTAGGATTACATAGCCTGGTATATAAGCTTTGTTGTCAATAAACGTAAAAGTGAAAAAGCTATAAGCTATTGACAGTGCTTTAGTTTTATCGACGTATCTGTTGTATTTCGTGTATATCAAGGATTAAAAGCAAATTTTCTAAATTAAGAATTGGCTTAGTAAAAAGCGGTAATTTCTTAATTCAATTAACCGCTAATAAAAAAATAGTAATAACTTAGTAGACATATTTTAATATTAATCACACAGTGAATTACAGTGAAATTTTTAATAATAGTGAAATTAAATGAAATATCTCAAATGAAATTTTATACAATTTTCTAACGTTGTTTAATATAGTGATTAAATTGCACGATAGGTTTTGAATAAAGGCATTTATAAGTTCGATGTGTATTTCGAAAACTAAGCCCCCATAACCAGCAGCACAAGAATGAGGCAAATAGTGCAGCTATATGACTCACTGTGATTGCTACACAATTTACGTGAAAAATCCTAGAAAAAATATTATTCGTCGTTTTATTTATTTATGTTTTAATTAAATTCGGAAATATGTTTTTAGTTTAGCTATTGCAAATTTTCGAAATGCACATATTTCAAAACCACAAAAGAATGTATACAGTTATTTCCGTACTTACTATTTTATATTATTATAAAATGGAAGTGGTGTAACATCGCTTGTACCTTAAAGGTCAGAGTAATTCAGATCAGGTATGGAAGATTTGGAACGAATTTTGGTTATTAGTTTGTCATAAATGATTGTCAAGTTTAATAGAAGATTTTTATGATAGTGTTGAAAAATATGTATGAATGCAAAGGAAATGAAGTAGGGAAGTATGTTAAAATAAGTGAATATGAAGAATGTAAGGTAATTAAAATGAAGAGTCTATAAGGTTACATACTCGGTGAAGCAATCTCGGGAAGGTAATTTATAATGTATGCTAGTTTTTTTTTTGTAAGATAATTGTTAAACAATTTCTTGATTTCGCAAATGATGATTTAATGCGCATAGTGCTTCACCTTTTTAGTAACGGTAATTAATGCACATCACATAAATTAATAGAGATATTCAATTAGACGTGGGAGAACGCTAAGTATATAGCTTTCAATTGTCAATAAGTGAAACCATTAATATTAACGCTCATGGGTTTGTCTGGCAAAATATATCTTATTCCTACTCGCTCCATTTTAATTCAGTATGTGAGCCGTTTATTTTGATAGTGGTGTAAGAACATTTTGCTAAATATTGAGATATTTAAGGGTTCGCGTTTTAATCGACTCAAAAATATTAATGATCACTTTATGTTTTTTTGTGGTGACAAATATTTAAACTTTTGAGGTATATAAAATATTGCTTGAAGAAAAATTGGGACTTTGTGACCACAAATGGACTTACACTACTATCAAAAATTTCAAATTTTGAATAATGTGACATAAGTTATATTAAATTCCTCAGAATTCAACTTTTTCCATTTGAACCGGAAATCAGTAAAATATAGTTTTAAGACGATTTATAGCCATTTTGCATTGTTTTGGGCAGCACTTGTTAAACTTTGACCAAAATCGCCAAAAAAATCGGAATATTTCAAAGGTATATATACACGACTTTGACACTTTTTTCGACGAAAATTTCAACTTTTTCCATTTGAACCGGAAATCAGTAAAATATAGTTTTAAAACGATTTATAGCCATTTTGCATTGTTTTGGGCAGCACTTGTTAAACTTTGACCAAAATCGCCAAAAAAATCGGAATATTTCAAAGGTATATATACACGACTTTGACACTTTTTTCGACGAAAATTTCAACTTTTTCCATTTGAACCGGAAATCAGTAAAATATAGTTTTAAGACGATTTATAGCCATTTTGCATTGTTTTGGGCAGCACTTGTTAAACTTTGACCAAAATCGCCAAAAAATCGGAATATTTCAAAGGTATATATACACGACTTTTACACTTTTTTCGACGAAAATTTCAACTTTTTCCACTTGAACCGGAAATCAGTAAAATATAGTTTTAAGACGATTTATAGCCATTTCGCATTGTTTTGGGCAGCACTTGTTAAACTTTGACCAAAATCGCCAAAAAATCGGAATATTTCAAAAGTATATATACACGACTTTTACACTTTTTTCGACGAAAATTTCAACTTTTTCCATTTGAACCGGAAATCAGTAAAATATAGTTTTAAGACGATTTATAGCCATTTTGCATTGTTTTGGGCAGCACTTGTTAAACTTTGACCAAAATCGCCAAAAAATCGGAATATTTCAAAGGTATATATACACGACTTTTACACTTTTTTCGACGAAAATTTCAACTTTTTCCATTTGAACCGGAAATCAGTAAAATATAGTTTTAAGACGATTTATAGCCATTTCGCATTGTTTTGGGCAGCACTTGTTAAACTTTGACCAAAATCGCCAAAAAATCGGAATATTTCAAAAGTATATATACACGACTTTTACACTTTTTTCGACGAAAATTTCAACTTTTTCCATTTGAACCGGAAATCAGTAAAATATAGTTTTAAGACGATTTATAGCCATTTTGCATTGTTTTGGGCAGCACTTGTTAAACTTTGACCAAAATCGCCAAAAAATCGGAATATTTCAAAGGTATATATACACGACTTTTACACTTTTTTCGACGAAAATTTCAACTTTTTCCATTTGAACCGGAAATCAGTAAAATATAGTTTTAAGACGATTTATAGCCATTTTGCATTGTTTTGGGCAGCACTTGTTAAACTTTGACCAAAATCGCCAAAAAAATCGGAATATTTCAAAGGTATATATACACGACTTTTACACTTTTTTCGACGAAAATTTCAACTTTTTCCATTTGAACCGGAAATCAGTAAAATATAGTTTTAAGACGATTTATAGCCATTTTGCATTGTTTTGGGCAGCACTTGTTAAACTTTGACCAAAATCGCCAAAAAATCGGAATATTTCAAAGGTATATATACACGACTTTTACACTTTTTTCGACGAAAATTTCAACTTTTTCCATTTGAACCGGAAATCAGTAAAATATAGTTTTAAGACGATTTATAGCCATTTCGCATTGTTTTGGGCAGCACTTGTTAAACTTTGACCAAAATCGCCAAAAAATCGGAATATTTCAAAAGTATATATACACGACTTTTACACTTTTTTCGACGAAAATTTCAACTTTTTCCATTTGAACCGGAAATCAGTAAAATATAGTTTTAAGACGATTTATAGCCATTTTGCATTGTTTTGGGCAGCACTTGTTAAACTTTGACCAAAATCGCCAAAAAATCGGAATATTTCAAAGGTATATATACACGACTTTTACACTTTTTTCGACGAAAATTTCAACTTTTTCCATTTGAACCGGAAATCAGTAAAATATAGTTTTAAGACGATTTATAGCCATTTTGCATTGTTTTGGGCAGCACTTGTTAAACTTTGACCAAAATCGCCAAAAAAATCGGAATATTTCAAAGGTATATATACACGACTTTTACACTTTTTTCGACGAAAATTTCAACTTTTTCCATTTGAACCGGAAATCAGTAAAATATAGTTTTAAGACGATTTATAGCCATTTCGCATTGTTTTGGGCAGCACTTGTTAAACTTTGACCAAAATCGCCAAAAAATCGGAATATTTCAAACGTATATATACACGACTTGCAAAATGCAAAATATGCAAAATCGAAAATCCTTTTACTTATGCAAGTTCTCAGTACTCCAATTATTATTGCTATTATTTGCTGTTCTCAATTTTCCTCGGAGAGGAAATAGTTTTTCTTATTTACTCTTTGACTAAGCAAGTAATAGCTTTTGCTAATTTTTTGGATTAGAAGATTACTAAATTTTTAGAATCTTACAGCGAGTCTGAAATTTATTGCAGCGGTTAATCGCCAAGTCGCAACACCAGAAATAAAACAAGAACTGAATGACTTCGTCAATAAATATGTCATTGGTATCCTCATTGGCTATTTGGTAATTGTAAGAATAGGAATTCATGTAGCTTCAATTGTAATGTTAAAAATCATATTGCTCCTTATTTATTTTCTAATATTAAATAGTGTTCTAAAAGTAAAACTTTTAATAGCTAGATGCGCATTTAATTTCTAAAGTCATACTCCCATCTTCAATAGCACAAGAAAATAAAAAAAAAATATTTCTTCTTTTTTTATCTTTTTAGTAAAATCTGAAATACATTTCATTTTAGTTATTACAAATTATCGAAATTTCAAATTTTAGTTTCAAACGTACAGAAGAATATAAACAATTATTCCGTTTTTTACTATTTTCTATAATTATAACGTGGAAGCATTTTTTAAATATTATATTATATCTACTAATATATTATATATTATAAGTACATTAAATTTTATTTAGATTTATGCATGTATATACTTCCATAAGCATTTAACTCGGAATAATTCAAAACACTCTTAAGTAATTTAAGTGAACTAATTTGAATAGGATGGCCTGAGTTGGTCAAAAATATGCTCGGCTACAGCACTTTTATCTTTTCTATTTAATCTGAAATGAGTTAAATGCTCCTTAAATCTTAAATTTTTCTTGAAATTCCATTCATAACATTTTTTGTTTGCGTTTTTGAGTGCGAATTTTTTTATTAAAATCTGTGTAAACTGTGAATTGATTAATTAGCCTGTAGCTAATAAAAAAATAATTAATTATATTGTAAATAAAGAACTGTTTTTTCCTCTTATAAAAATTATATATTCTAGTATATAAATTATAAATTATAAAAATTACGGTCCTTATATAAAGCATGGTCCTTATTTGATTAAGTGGATTCCTTTTCTATAGCATATTGTATATACTATACATGGTAGTTCTAATTCGCTGCTGATAGCGAATAAGAACTACTCAAAAAGAATAAGAACTACTAAGAATTGTACTAAATTAGATATTGATTAATTACCATTTCTTTTCGAAGATATTGTGAATTATAAAAATAAAATAAAAGGCTACACACGGGGAAGAATGACCGTAGGCAATTTCTTTCAAAAATGAGCTTCATCTTTATCGACAGAAACGAAAGTTCAAATCGAATGTGCAGAAGAAGTATACATTTATACCTGTACAGTTTGAAAGTTCGCAAAAATAACCTATCTCTAATTTTTGCATTATGTTTATTAGTTTTGAAGGCTGCGTTAAAATGATTTAAATAATGTTTATGGACCAATATTTCAGAACTTCTTTCTAAATCTTTATCATTACTGAAATTAAGGCTTCCAACGAGTGTTTATTTTTCAAATTAAACAAATTATTGTTTAATTATTGCAGGCACATCTCAGTTTGTTTATTATATTTTGTTACAACAATAGCAGACATTTCATAAATTTTTTTAAAAATATTTTGCTTTGTATACTTTCGCTCCTATCACTAATATTCATTTAACATTCAATTGTAATTCTTCATTTTCGTTTTTTCGTTTTTATTATTACACAAATTTTATAAGAAAAATGACTAAATTGTGCTTACGTCACCATTAAAGTTAGTTTTACTTTTTTCTGTTGTGGCAATATTAAGTTTTTCTACAATTGATACAAAATATAGACTCATCTTGTTCCGTAACATTCATCAACAAAATTCACATTGTATATAAAAATGCTGAAATAGTATAATCGAAAATTGTTTTTGTTTATTGAATAATATGTGGAATCTGTGAAATATTACCTCCTTTATAATGAAATTGGCCCTTTTATAACAAATATAAATTTTCTCGTCTTTCATCACCAATTTCCAACGTGAGACAATAAAATCTAATTTCCAAATCACATATATTTTACAGATACACCTTTAAATGTAATTATCACAACTAGACAGGCTCTTGATTTCTTTTCGTTGACAATGTTTGTGTACCATTTTGTTTAATATCCGAAGTAAAATTTAATTAGATTAAACTCACACATTTCAAAAAGCAACGCTGACAATTTTTATTAAATGAACAAAGACAATTACCGAACTAGTCAGCTGCAAGATAACAAGAAACGTGACCCATCATATAAAGCATTTATTAGTGTCCGCTAACACAATTGCGATTGGTTTAAATTGAAATGTATACCTATGAATGAGTAGAGGAAGGACATGGCCGTGCACTCAATGAAGTTGTTCAGCACACCAAGAAGGAAATTCTACGCTCAAACAGATGTGTGTTGAGTTGTAAAATGCCTTTACCATTTATTGATTAATCTTCTTTTCGTTTCTTCTGATTTTTCTTTTCGTACTGTAGAAGAAATTTAAATTGATAAAGCAATAAGCGGAAGTTATCATTTTGTTCTAAATCATGTCCAAACAGACTTGCATGCAATATTTGTTCTAATTTATGACGATGTTTAAGGAGATATATAAGTTTCGTTGTTAGTCATTAAACATTTCTTGTGAAAATGAAGTGAATAGTTCAACGATGATTGGTGGAAACATGGTCGATATGACCCCCATGGTAAATCGAATTTTGAATATATAAGATACTTATTGTATTGTCTTTGAAAATGTCGGATAATCTTCAAACAATGAGGATAATAACAATCATGTGAGAATTACAATAATTGATTTAATTGGTTAGGAAACCGAACGAAATCTTTAGCTGGATTAATATCAAGTAATTTAAAAAACTTTTTTTAAGTATACACTTAAAATAACATAGAAATTCTAAAGCGCTTGATTCAAAAAGTTGTGTTTAAGGAGTGAATGCACAAAAAAGATTCAGAACTATTACTCTATCAGGATTAGTATTACAATTAATATTGGTACAATATAAGTTTTTCAAAAAATAATATTACACCTTTTTCATCAGATAAATATTAACAAGTACTATAATGTTAATGTTCGCAACATCGCTACCAAAAATGCGGGGTTACTTCTTCAAATTCCTTTTTCGCTAATCTTTTCACATCGTCCAATTTAAATCTTACGCTTAATTTTGCAACTTTTGATTTCACTTCCGCCCACACTAATTCAATGGGATTTAAATCCGGATGGTGTGGCGGCAATCGGAGTATTGAATGGCCATGTTGTCGCATTTATCTCGTCGAACTTATAATTTTCACTTGCTATAATTACCTTATAATGCCTCACTGAGCCTACAAAGTACTCTATAATTGGTTATTGAAGATGTGGTTACGCTGGCCTTACTTGGCTATAAGACGAGTACCAGGGGCGGTTCCTTATGCAGGCCGCCAGCCGCGCGTCCCTCCTGAACATTGAGCGCGCATCATCGTAGATATATAATTGTATTGCGATATTTTATCTCGGCATTATTTGTCGTAAAAGATAAAGCTTGCGCAGCGAACATACATAACAATCATACATATAACACGATACATACACTCATACATACACATAACACGATATGGCAGCTAGCAAGTACGAGTCAAATCTCATCCTATCTGTTGGAAGCGCTAGAGTGAGAGCGACCGTATGTAGTATAGTATCTGTTTCTATCGTTCGCGTGTCGCTAGACATATATCGACTAATGTAACACACATTCCAGCGGCACCAGGCTACCCATACGCGTTAAATGAATATGCACTCATATCACTCTATTGCAAGCGCTAGAGTGAGAGCGACTGTATGCAGTTTGTCTTCTGTTTTTTCGGTTCGCGTATCGCAATTATTGACTAATGTAACATATATTCAAGCGGCTTGGGATGAGTCATAGCAACGTGATGTCACGAACAGCTATAGAACCACAGCCACAGTTCAGAGAACAGAGTAGTCTATTACATATGTATATAAATTGATATAGAATAAACAAATAAGACAGTAGCATTTGTTTTGTGTATGTACGATATGTACGTATGTACGATTTTGCCACGTGTTTCTCCAAGAATATATTTAATAGAATTAATATAATAAAAATGATTAGTGTTAGTTCTTTATTGAAAATAGAGTTTTGTAGACTTTCTCTTCTGGACAAAGTAAAAATTAAAGAATTAGGTGGCAATGGCCTATTTCCTGATTTAAATTTATCGCAAACTTGTGCAAGGAGTGCTCAAAACCGGACATTTACGCGGCGTTTTACAAGAGAACATGTACAAAAAAAAATTATAACACAGATGAAGAACAGATTCTCATATCGTGGCCATCTACAAGACGCTGAGTTATTTAACACGAAATCGATGCCAACAATTTCTAAACAATTTCCAGTGGACCTTTTGGAAACCGTGTGTCATGCATATTCATTTTTGAATAAAACCACATTAAAAACAGAATTAGAAGTCATTTACTCGCGTCCGGATTTTTATCAAGTAATTGGAGCCACAAATTTTCTTTCATTATTGCTACAAAATAATCTCAGTGAAACTCTCCCGGAAACTATAAAAATACTCAAAATTATTTGAACAACCCCGATGAGCACTGCTGAATCAGAGCGTTGTTTTTCAACACTTAAAAGAATCAAGACTTTTTTTGCGAAATGCTATGGGTAATGATCGTTTAAACGCGTTGGCGATGATGTGTATTAATAAAAATGTGGTGCGAGATATTTACAATTTTAACGAAAAAGTTTTGGAAAAGTTTATATCAATGAAAGATAGAAGTGTGGAATTCACTTTCAAGAAATGATTGAATTTAATCATTTTGCATCCATTTTAGGTAAGATATTATGTTATTTTTTAAGAAATGCGCCCCCCCAGGTTGAAATGGCACGAGCCGCCACTGACAAGTACGCATACCCTTGCAATTGCGGACGTCCGCCAGTTGGAAAAAATTTACTTGTACTTATTTATAAATGTATAGCACTTTCAAAAGGTAAAGGTAACTTGTATAGCTTTTGTAGATTTAGAAAAGGCATTTGATAATGTAGATTGGGACATAATGTTTAGAATTTTAAAAGAAACGGGTATAGATTATAAGGATAGGAGAATAATTTTTAATTTATATAAACACCAAACTGCCTTAGTTAGAATTGAGGGGGAAGAAGAGGTAGCAAAAATAGGGAAGGGAGTTCGGCAGGGATGTACACTCTCACCGTTATTATTTAATCTATATATAGAAGATGCAATAAACAAAGTAAAAGAAGAGTATAGTGTAGGTGTGAATGTACAGGGAGAGAAAATATATATGCTGAGATTCGCCGACGATATAGCTATATTGGAAGAAAGCGAAAAGAATTTAGAAAGGGTATTGAATGGTATGCAGGCAGTATTGACTAGGGATTTTAACATGAAAATAAATATAGGTAAAACTAAAGTGATGAGGTGTGACAAAAAGGAATGCAGTAGAAAAATGAGGATCACAATAGGAGATAATAGAATCGAAGAAGTGTCAGATTTTTGTTATTTAGGCAGTAGAATCACAAAAGATAATCGAAGCAAGGTAGATATAAAGTGTAGGATAGCACAGGGTAGGAAGGCATTCGTAGAAAAAGAACAGATTTTAAGATCAAATATTGACTTGGGTATTAGAAAAAGATTACTGAAGGTATATGTTTGGAGTGTAGCACTGTACGGGTGTGAGGCGTGGACTATAGGAAAGGAAGAGAAGCGTAGATTAGAAGCACTTGAAATGTGGTGTTATAGGAGGATGATGAGGATTGGTTGGGAAGATAAAGTTACAAATGAAGCTGTACTAGAGTTAGTAGGGGAGAAGAGAAGTATCTGGAGAGTGTTACAGCGTAGGAGAGACAGATTAGTAGGGCATATTCTTAGGCATGGGGGGATTATGCAATTGATCATAGAAGGTAGAGTGGAAGGAAAGAGAGGGGTAGGTAGGCCTAGATTGGAGTATGTGAGTCAGATAATTGAAGACGTTGAGATGAATAGCTATAGGGAGATGAAGGGATTAGCTCAGGATAGATCGGCATGGCGTGCTGTTTCCAACCAATCTTTAGGATTGCGGACTCTTTAACTAACTAGCACTTTCAAAGAAAGTGTGGCATGAGGCGATGAATTTCTATTAATTGTTCATGGGTGATAACGATAAGTACGGTTTCTGTTTTGTATTTCTGTTTCGTTGGTGAAGAAATGAGAAAAAAAGATAGACATAGTAAATCCAGAATAGAGTTTGAAGAAAAGGGAGTGTTAGGGCTCTATTACGCTGCCCTGCATTGTGGACTGGAGGATTACAGTCTGTACAGTTTTAAAACTGTTATTTCATTGCACTGTGAAATGTTGTCCAGCGTTTTGAAATTGATGAAGTACTTGTCTATACGTAGAATAGTAGTTAGCATATGCCAAAGGAATTCAGGCCTGTTGCTATATACATCGTTGAGAAATAGATATGAAACGATATGTTTGAAGCCATAAAACATGTATAGATTATTTTGCCACTTCGGGAATGTATACACAGTATTTGAAGTTTGTGACTACAAACGAAATAAATTGAATGCTCATACTTTGTTCATCAAGGACACTTTCTGTTCTTTTTTAAATAATTGCGTGTTAAAACTTTTATGAAAAATGTAGTGTAGTAAAAGTAATTAATATTTATTAACTTGTCCATGGTACATTCAACGACGAATAAGATGCTGGGCAAATATCAAAACTTTTACTACAAATCTGGGATAGTCTATATTGTATTCGGAGGTACATTTTTGGATTTTATGCAAATTTTTATAACCAATTGTTACGGCAAAATTACATAGTGCAGTAGAATAACAGTTTTAGAAGTCTATACACTTTAATCCTGCAGTTTAACACTGCAGGGAAGCGTAATAACTAGCGATGGCAAACTGTAGGTCACTTTGAGGATCTAGTTCGTAGTTCATAGTTCATTTCAATGTACCGTTCACGAACTATAGGACGTGAAGTACTACATCTTTTAAAAATGAACTAGTTCGCGACCTATATGAAATACATGCACATACTGAAAATAATCTCTTTTTTCTCAATATAAAAATATTAAATGGTAAAAAATAAATAAATTGAAATATTACAATACTTATTTTGAATTAGGAATGAGGAACAAAAGACAACAATGTTTATAATTTATAAAAAACATATATATATAAGGAAATATAATCTTCTCTAGGTACTCACGATTATTTATATGAAGTTCTAAAATACTTATTGGTACATACTGATGAAAATGTTTAGTACTTTACTAACACTTGAAAATTAAATGTACCAACTATAATAAAATGAACTAGATAGAATCCTTTTGTTTAGCGTTATAATTTATATTTTCTATTCCGAATCTTCTCTGTTCAAACTTCAAAGCTTTGCTTTGATATTAAGTGATTGCATTGCACTCAGTATGAAATAGAAGAACTTTAAGATTTAGATGGTTTATTTTTGCATTATTGCAAAAATTTGCTATGGCATGACATATTTAAGAACATATTTAATCTTGCGAATATATTAATTATATTATTCCAAATGAAATCTGATACCAACATATAAATTGTGACTCAGCTCGGCAATGCTGCTGTTGCAATATTGCATCGAGTTTCCTATTTCGTTCCGCTCACCAACACACTTTATCATTAAATAAATGTTAGTACTGTATATGTAATGTATACTATACTGCATCGTTTACGAGTCGTTGTGATTCATGAACGGTTTAGTACACGACGGGTCGAGGACCTAGTACAAGTACATTAATACGTACACCGTGCACCATGTAGTTCATAGTTCACGAACTAGGTCATAGTGACCTATAGGTCGTTGCAAAACATCGTCACAGTACACCCGTCATTTGATTGAACCGTTCAGAGTGAACGGTTCGCGAGTGAACTACACATCGCTAGTAACAACGCTCTTAGCCAAACTTACTTAAATTAGAGTGTAGAAATCAGATAAAGCAAGTTTTATATTATTCCACAATGCTGCGTTTAAGACATTATTATAGTAAATATATAATCCAAAATTCTGAAAGCGTTTATAATACAAATAGTTTATAATAAATAGGTTTATATCGTGTTGCACTATGAACGTTATATAGATGGGGGGATTGGTAATAAATCTCAATAGTTGGACTACTCAAACTAAAACAAATAGTCCAACGCGGATGGCTGCAAAAGGCTAAAGCGAAACTCAGTTCAACCCTTAACAAAAAGTAGCCTCAAAGCAAAACAACATCACAATCTACAAAGGGGTTGGTTGCCTTTCTAGTGCTGTGGCTGTACTGCCTGTCTGTTATATGGAACATTTGCCTAAATGCTCATACATTTATACGCAATGGTATTGTAACTTTATCGTTATCTTCAATAGAGATATAAATTACACAATTACATTGCCAGGGCCTGACAGATCATAATATACATACGTGTGTTCAAACGCATCCTAATATAGAGATTAATTCGCTCATTGCGGTTTTATTTATTTGAGAAAATATTAGGGATTGTAATTAATAACATACTAGAAACTTTATTTTTTAATTGGTATTATATTGTGTCATTTTCAATGTGTTTTTTTAATTTTTTTCTTCACACATTAAAAAATATATTATAAACTATTGGTTGAGTAAATCCTTACAGGTTTATTAATATTATGTAAATTTTCGACTAGTTTCGGCTTTTCGCCATCATCAGGTGAAAAAACTATAATAAATTATGTACGAGTTGTAACAGTTTTAAAATAAATAAAATTAAAAATATAATAATTTTTGAGAGAACATTGTGGGAAAAAAATCTTCATTTGAGAACAAAACCTTTTTTACTTGGTAGATTTTAATTGGTGACTGTGTATGAAGAGATGAAAATAAGAATGAAGTAGGTTTATTAATAACGATTTTATTTTATTGGGTAATAATTGTAAGAAAGCAAGTAGAAGGAATAATATAAGAGTGTCCAGAAAAAAAGATTTTAACTATGTTTCTACTTAAACATTTTTAAAGATATCTACGAAACTAATAAACTCACATGAAAAAAAAATTCAGATTTTAATTATTTAAATCACTTTAATACGGGAAATTGAAATTGCAAACTTTTACCATCAAAATGCATTAGAACTTGTTTCTCACAGTTATTTTCCATAATTAAAATTTTATATTATATTATGAAGTATGTATTTCTCATCCAAAATCTCTGGATTGATATGCTGCAAGTTTTCATTCTTAGGGGGTGTGAGGTAGATGCTGGAATGGTAATTGTTGTAAAAGTGTATTTTTTATTGGTGTCAAAAAGTAATTGAAAATCCGGTCTCTTACGCCCGTTTTCATAATCGACTTTACTGAATCAGCTTTAAGTATGACTATGCCTTTCATAATACGACTTTAACACTTGTAAAGTCCTTTTAAAATAAAATGACTGTATTGCAGCTTTAAAGGATACTTTAAAGCAACATAATCTTTCATTTTATTTCGATCTACCACCAAATTCGTACGCATCTGTACGTATTTGTCAAATACGTCATTGTGCAGGTGTTATAATTTCTCATTATTGATAATGGATACTTCCGATTCAGCATTTACGTCTAGTACAGATTCTTCAGATGACGATATAATTGCTCGGAAACGTAAACTGTATAAAGCCGCGCATCGTCAATTTTGATGAATGGGACGATAAATCTTTATTATACTTTTTTTTTATAGGATGGGCGCAGAAGGCCCTCCCATCCTTAAGACTACCACGTTTCCATATATTAAGCCCGCATATAATTAATTCTTGAACTGTTACCACACACACATCAGAGTGGCGATATTTAGGGAGGAGGACTTTGCATTTGACATACACAGTAAAAATATCCATGGCCCGGGAGGGGGACTTTCCTCAAAAAATATCCCGACCGGAGCGGGATTCGAACCCACAACCTACGTGGTGCTAGTCTCACGACTAGTTATCACCACAGTGCCCCTTGTTATCGTGAAAATCTATTTCATTTATTCAAATAAAAAATTGGTAATTTAAAAATACGATATAAAATAACATGACGGTATACATAAAAATAAATGACAAAGCAATTAAGATGTCAGTAAAACCGTTGGCACATACTTTTGCATTTTGTTCAAATAATTAGTTCTTGTCACATTTACATACGTATGCAGAAGTTAATTGGATTAGCTGAGATTTGTGACAGTATAATACCGATATAGCGCTAACAGAATGCTGTTAAAAATTGCACAGTAACCGCATAACTTTCATGGTAATTCACCGTCGTCTAATTAATAAACATTGTCCCAGTGCGGCGGCTCTAACGCGGCTTTCTCGTCGCCAGCGAGAAGCGCCTCCGCCGACAGCGAGCCACATACCGCCCGCCATACAAGGCGCCTCTAGCGCCTCTATTGCCCTGCCACCATGTCGCCCTGCCGCCCCACATACCAACAGCAATAACAGCTAGCTTATTGCACGGCTACTGTCGCTGCCGCTACCTCTATATGTATCCTCTATAAGGACCGTATTATATTCTACATTGAGGGCCCGCAATACTTTCTAAAGCTTTCACCGTGATGAATAAACTATTAAAACTGCCAGTGAAATTCGTTTTATTTTTTAAGTAAATGGAACTTCATATGTGGCTACATTTAATGGAATTTATATCATGCGAAAATGATGGATTATAATTTAGCATTTTGCTAATACAATTATGTAAAACTCATTTTAAAAAACTCAAGTTTAATTAAAATTTTTTAAGACTCGGGTACTTCCTATTACAATGGAAAGTTGCGCAAATAATAACTGTACCAAAACCTGGTAAAGTGCCCATGGAAGTGACTTCGTATCGCCCAATCAGTCTACTACATCAAAGGTGCTTGAAAAGATTATAATAAGCAGACTAGAAACGATAATAAATAAACGCAAATTAATACCATCTCACCAATTTGGATTAAGAAGGCAGTATTTAACAATTGAGCAGATAGTGTGTATCTAAAATGTATCTATTTAAAATAATTCGCTCGGATCTTGAAGACAAAAGGTACTGTACAGCCGCTTTTATTGATATATCTCAAGTTTTCGAGGGCTTATTCTATAAATTAAAGAAAAATCTTCCACACGCATTTTGTCAATTCATACCTAACCGATAGACATTTTATCGTCAAATCTGTGAATATCCTTTCACCACAGATACCCATTGACTGTATGGATCACGGAAGAAATAGTTGAAATGATAGAAGCAAGAAGGAAAATTAAAATTGGAAACACAGAAGCAGGACAGAAAAAATATAAGGAACTAAGGAACTTAATTAATAGGAAATGCAAGCTAGCGAAAGAAGAGTGGATAAAAGGAAATTGTGAGGATATTGAGGAGTATATGAGAAGAGGTAAAGTAGATTTGGGCTACAGGAAAATTAAGTCACATTTTTCTAAAGTAAAACCAAAGGGTAACATTATATGTGATAAGCAGGGTAAGGAACTCACAGAAAATAAGGAAAAAGCTAGAAGATGGAAGGAGTATCTTGAAGATTTATATAAAGGTAGGCAGGACATGGAGGAGCTAGAAAATGTGGAACAGATAGATGAGGATGACTTAGGTCCTAGCATACTTAGGTCAGAGTTTCATAGAGCATTAAATGATTTACGGAATAACAAAGCAGCGGGGATTGATATGATACCAGCCGAATTAATAAAACACGCAGGGGAAAAAATGCAGGAGCGATTATACAGGTTAGTTTGTAAAATATATGAGAAGGGAGAAGTACCACAGGATTTTCAGCGTAGTAGAATAGTAACAATGCCGAAGAAAATATGAGCTAATTTGTGTGAGAACTATAGGACCATTAGCCTACTATCACATGCATCGAAGATATTGTTAAAGATTATTTATAGGAGATTAGAAAATAAAGTAGAGGAAAGGCTAGGAGAAGATCAGTTTGGTTTTAGGAAAAACAGAGGGACGAGAGAGGCGATTCTAGCACTAAGAACGGTAGTAGAAAAAAGAAAGAGGGTAGGAAAGGTAACTTGCATAGCTTTTGTAGACTTAGAAAAGGCATTTGATAATGTAGATTGGGACATAATGTTTAGAATTTTAAAAGAAACGGGTATAGATTATAAGGATAGGAGAATAATTTTTAATTTATATAAACACCAAACTGCCTTAGTTAGAATTGAGGGGGAAGAAGAGGTAGCAAAAATAGGGAAGGGAGTTCGGCAGGGATGTACACTCTCACCGTTATTATTTAATCTATATATAGAAGATGCAATAAACAAAGTAAAAGAAGAGTATAGTGTAGGTGTGAATGTACAGGGAGAGAAAATATATATGTTGAGATTCGCCGACGATATAGCTATATTGGAAGAAAGCGAAAAGAATTTAGAAAGGGTATTGAATGGTATGCAGGCAGTATTGACTAGGGATTTTAACATGAAAATAAATATAGGTAAAACTAAAGTGATGAGGTGTGACAAAAAGGAATGCAGTAGAAAAATGAGGATCACAATAGGAGATAATAGAATCGAAGAAGTGTCAGATTTTTGTTATTTAGGCAGTAGAATCACAAAAGATAATCGAAGCAAGGTAGATATAAAGTGTAGGATAGCACAGGGTAGGAAGGCATTCGTAGAAAAAGAATAGATTTTAAAATCAAATATTGACTTGGGTATTAGAAAAAGATTACTGAAGGTATATGTTTGGAGTGTAGCACTGTACGGGTGTGAGGCGTGGACTATAGGAAAGGAAGAGAAGCGTAGATTACAAGCATTTGAAATGTGGTGTTATAGGAGGATGATGAGGATTGGTTGGGAAGATAAAGTAACAAATGAAGCTGTACTAGAGTTAGTAGGGGAGAAGAGAAGTATCTGGAGAGTGTTACAGCGTAGGAGAGACAGATTAGTAGGGCATATTCTTAGGCATGGGGGGATTATGCAATTGATCATAGAAGGTAGAGTGGAGGGAAAGAGAGGGGTAGGTAGGCCTAGATTGGAGTATGTGAGTCAGATAGTTGAAGACGTTGAGATGAATAGCTATAGGGAGATGAAGGGATTAGCTCAGGATAGATCGGCATGGCGTGCTGTTTCCAACCAATCTTTAGGATTGCGGACTCTTTAACTAACCCATTGAATCTGGGGTACCCCAGGGAAGCGTTTTGGTCCCGTTCTGTACCTCCTCTATACTGCCGATTTGCCAGGATCAAGTAATACAAAAATTGCCACTTTCGCAGATGAAACAGCAGTGATGTCTTCATATAGAAATCCAAACCTTGCCTCAGATTTCCTCCAAATCCTCAGAATCTTAATTACATCGATGAATGGATAACATTCACTCTAAGGCAAGGTATGTGCCCACCAGTTACATTGAATAACAATATCCTACCCCAAAGCGACGAAGTAAAACTTTGGATAAAAAAAGTGGATACCTTGGAATCCACCCTGACAGAAGATTAACTTGGCATAAACATATATGGTGCAAAAGATTGCAGCTAGGTCATATTTATCGTATGTACTATTGGCTCCCGAGTAGAAGATCATGACTATCCATGGAAAATAAACTGCTATTATATAAAGCAATACTCAAACCCATTTTGGACATATTGATTTGGGGATCAGCTAGTGACACGAATATTGAAGAAGCTTCAACGATTCCAGTCCGAGGTTCTACATGGTATTGTTAATGCACCATGGTTTGTGTCGAATCATATGATTTGAATATCGCCACTATCAGGGAAGAAGTCATATGCGAAAGTTATCGATATAAAAGTAAATTGGAGCATCATCCAAATTCTCCTGCGGTAGAGCTACTGGAAGTACCAAGACTTAGGAGACTGAAACGATTTCATCCCCTGGACCTACCACAACGAAATTAAGGCTGTGCATATATTTAAAGAATTTATTTTGCATTAATAATATCTAGGGCAGCTAGTGAGCTGACACCTAACTCTATGTCATTATATATAAGTCATATCTTTTACTAAATATCTTTAAGAGATAGATTGTAAAATAAACATGGGTACAAAAAAAATTTTTTTAAATGCAAACAATTATATTTACATGCAATTAAAGAACTTATAAATGCATAAATAGCATAAAAATGGGAATTGATATGTCGTGAAAAATAATTCTGTTAGGAAAGTAGATTGAATCATAAAAAAGTGAAGAAATTAATTGTTGTCATTAGGTTTTTTATGCATATAATTTTCAATATTATACACTATTTATTTGTAAATCTTTATATATACGATTTTATAATTGCTGATGTATCGCAAATCAATATTTATTAACGACAAACATAATTGGATTTAAGGTCCATCTGAATATCTATACAAGGCAATCATGATTTTTCCATTTTTTTATCACTCTTATGTGATGAAATATTTGCTACAAAGTCATTCATTTGGTCATTCATTCCTGGCCGTAGCTCTTTGGCATTGACCAACAGCAGAATTTAGAGAGGAACCATATCTAGCAATAGGGATAGCATTGGGACACTCTTCTCACCAAAATCAACTACAACTACAACTGCTACAAAGTCAACTACAAAAGTGTTATGCAATTTCTTAGTTATGTAATGTTTGATAAACAAAGTGCAATGATGTCAGCGACTTTTTTTATTTTTTCAAAAAGGATGGGTGCTGAAGGCACCATCCTCCATCCTCCTTATGGCACCATCCTCCATATGGCCTTACGAACTTAGCGTATTAGCCAACATCTAACCTATTATATAACTAGAGCACAATTCATGGCAAATTCAGGGTATTAACATTCACAACGTCCATGATCCGGAAAGGATTTTTCCTTAAGAAAATATCCCTGACCGGAGCGGCGGGATCCGAACCCTCAACTCCGCGGTGCCAGTGTCACGACTATACCACGGCACCACGGTGCCCCCCGTCAGCGACTTTGTAACCCGCATGATGTTTCAAGTAATTGCATTCATGTGCTAAGACTTCGGAAATTTGCTCGGATAACGTTTCAGGTTTTGGTAGAGTCGCAAATTAGAGAAGAACTTGGCAAAAATGGAATTGATGTTTCAAATTTATTTAAAGGTAACTAGTGCCTCCTAAAATTGATTGCCATTACCTAATGAGAAACTTTCTTCATGTGTATGTTTTAAAAACATTTTGTTATTTGTATTTCTACGATCTTTCTGTGAAAATTTTATAAGCTCAAAATATAGCATAATTCTTTTGGAAAATCAACATTTGTAATAAATTAAATTCGGTGATTGTTTCATCAACGTTTTTCAGAATTCAAAGCAAACAAATATTGTGAAAATTTCATTTCAATCGCCTACATTAATATAAAACGTATAAGAGATAGATTAGTACATCATATTCTTAGACATGGGGTATTTTGCAATTAGCTATAGAAGGTAGAGTAAAGGGAAAGGAAGGGGTGGGTAGACCTAGATTGGAGTATTTGGGTCAGATAGTGAAGGACGTGTGGAATAATAGCTATAGAAAGTTGAAGCAACTACAGGTCATTTTTTAATTGGCGGAGAATTTTGGTAGTCATCTGCGCATAGGGTTTTGCTTATCGGGGTTATACAGTACCAGTGGTGCCAGACAACAAAAAATACTCTAGGTCTAAGAATTTAAATTTGTCACTATTTTATAGCTATCGTACAAATTAATTATGACATAAATATGATACTATAATAAGTATTTATCAACATTTCTTATATTCTAGTATAACTTTTCTGCATTTTGTATTATTTTCAAAGAATTCATTCTAATTGCATAAAATGGTTATAACTGTGCGTGGTGATTTGTCAACATTGCATTTCTTAGGACGCACACCTTCTGCACTAGACACACCTACTTATTCTTTGGAGAAGACAGAAGCGTAACGTGTTTTGGTAGAATTATATTTATTGAAATAAAAGTTATATTTTTGTTCAAAATCGAAATAATATTCTATGCCCAGCTCAAAGTCAACCCAAAGCTAATAGGTAAGAGTTTAATAGTAATTAGTTAGTTAAAGAGTCCGCAATCCTAAAGATTGGTTGGAAACAGCACGCCATGCCGATCTATCCTGAGCTAATCCCTTCATCTCCCTATAGCTATTCATCTCAACGTCTTCAACTATCTGACTCACATACTCC
The DNA here is from genome assembly GCA_947310635.1 of Leptodirus hochenwartii. Taxonomy (NCBI): domain Eukaryota; kingdom Metazoa; phylum Arthropoda; class Insecta; order Coleoptera; family Leiodidae; genus Leptodirus; species Leptodirus hochenwartii. The sequence goes on along the minus strand of OX371180.1, from coordinate 12,580,547 downwards.
AATCTAGGCCTACCTACCCCTCTCTTTCCCTCCACTCTACCTTCTATGATCAATTGCATAATCCCCCCATGCCTAAGAATATGCCCTACTAATCTGTCTCTCCTACGCTGTAACACTCTCCAGATACTTCTCTTCTCCCCTACTAACTCTAGTACAGCTTCATTTGTTACTTTATCTTCCCAACCAATCCTCATCATCCTCCTATAACACCACATTTCAAGTGCTTCTAATCTACGCTTCTCTTCCTTTCCTATAGTCCACGCCTCACACCCGTACAGTGCTACACTCCAAACATATACCTTCAGTAATCTTTTTCTAATACCCAAGTCAATATTTGATCTTAAAATCTGTTCTTTTTCTACGAATGCCTTCCTACCCTGTGCTATCCTACACTTTATATCTACCTTGCTTCGATTATCTTTTGTGATTCTACTGCCTAAATAACAAAAATCTGACACTTCTTCGATTCTATTATCTCCTATTGTGATCCTCATTTTTCTACTGCATTCCTTTTTGTCACACCTCATCACTTTAGTTTTACCTATATTTATTTTCATGTTAAAATCCCTAGTCAATACTGCCTGCATACAATAGTAATTATAAATTATTAATTAAAATTATTAAAGTATCTCTTATTTCTAGTTAATATTAATCCTTTTAAAACATAATTATCTACATGTTCCATCGTTAATAAAAATACGAACATGAACAATATTTTCAATAAGTGGGAAATAAATATATAAAATGTCAGCTAAAGTTTAAGTGATTTTATTTCGAATTTATTTTCAAATTTCATTAAGTGATAAATTGGCGCTATATTTGAATTTATATAATTTTTAAATAATAGTGATAATAGTGATACTTTTCATGAATTTTCAAAAAAAATGTACTGCACTGGAATATTCAATGTGCTACACGACTGATACCATACTATTTCGAATAGCACTGCTATGTACTGTATTGGTCAAGCCATATGCCGGTTTTGATTTATGATGCGCATACTTCTGTCATTCTCCGCCAATTTAAAAAAAAACGAGCTGTAACTCACGATAGATCGACAGATGGCGTGCGGTTTCCAAATTATCCCTGGCATTGAATCAACATTAGTATGTATATTGAAACTTATAAATTAATTGGTGTTAGAGATAATATTTTTGTATAGCTAAATTGCAATTTACTCTTTATATTCAAATTTTAATTAGAAGAATTACAAGATTTCTTAAAAGAATTATATATCATCTTCTAAGGACCTTAAAATCATTTTTTAGGTCATATTATATGCCATTTTAAAAATACTTCTGTCATGTTGACTTTTTTATTAAATTGTATATCAATCACGATTCGTGACAGAGGTATTTTATTTAGTTTTCATCTTGTGCTACTGAAGATGGGGTCACAGCCTTCGAAATGCGCATCTAGCAACTGAATGCTTTAAGTTACGGTATTTGGGTGATATTCTATACTATTATTTAAAACCGTAGTGATCATTTCTAACATGTTATAGATAGTTTATTTTATAATAAGTGAAATAAAAATTATGTTTTTTACGTGAGGACACGATTTTAATTCCGCAATTCATTATATTAATGCACATTGAAGATTTTGTCGATCGGAAAACTCTAAATAACTCAATTCCGGGAATCAAGATTTCGATAGATTTTATTTTCTTAAAATTGAATTATTTAAAAGACGAAATACGAAGGAATTAATTATATTGACGATAAATACGAGTATATTGATTTTTGTTTTTGAAAAGTAGCATTGTGTTAAAGTTTTGCATATCCAAGCAATATTGTTTTTTATAAATCTTACCATATTTCTATATAAATTTTCTAATTCTAATATTGCATTTCGCTATATCCCACGAAAATATCCATATATACGGCCCTGTATAAATATGTTATGTGCAGTTGTTCACCAACACGACAACATTAACAACTACATGAATTTATACACTGTAGAAAATAAAAAAAGACAAACATTTTTATTTCGGCACATGATTAATGCTCCCCCAAATACTCCTCTAGTGTACTGTATTATATGCGCTATATAATAGGGCTCGGGGATGAGGGAACGTGGCTGGTTCATATACAGGGTATACATGAGTCGTAATTATAATGTAACCTAAGATTTCATGTGATAATATTAATTGTGCAACCACTTTAAGAATGCACTGTTTATTGTTATTACACAGGTTGCTATTAAATTACACATATAAAATTGCTAATTTTGTTATTATATATTTATCTTAAAAATTATCACTACGGTGTTAAATTATTATATAGAATATCACCCAAATATCGTAACAAGCATTAAGTAGCTAGATGTACATTTCAAGCGCTATGCGCCCATCTTCAGTAGCACAAGATAGAAACTAAATAAAATACCTCTGTCACGAATCGTGATTGATATACTATCAAATAAATAACTCAACATGATAGAAGTACCTCAAAATTGGCATATAATATGACCTATAAATCTTTTAAAAACAAACAAATTACAAATTATAAATTAACGAAAATAACAAGCAACAGCAAAAAATATTGGTTTGTGAAATCTAAAATAACCAAAAATAAATAAATATATAAATAAAATAATATCAATCACGATTCGTGACAGAGGTATTTTATTTAGTTTTACTTGTGCTACTGAAGATGGTCGCATAGCGCTTGAAATGTACATCTAGCTACTTAATGCTTGTTACGGTATTTGGGTGATATTCTATATTATTGTATATTTAGGTTACAAAAATTCTCAAATTGCACACTGAAAAAGAACAATTTAAGGTTTAAGACATCTATCCAAATAAAAAGATTTACGAAAAACAACTGAATTATATTTGTCTGTGTGTGTACTCTGATTATCTGTTCGGTTTTTTTTTTCAATTTCAATAGTACGTTATTAGTTCAATTTTTACAGTGATCATTGTAGATAATTGCAAAGTGATTTTTTCAAACTTTTCGCACAGGATATGATCTTTTATAATCGTAGTCGTATAGAAAGAATATCACCCAAATACCGTAACTCAACAGATTTGATAGCTAGATGTTTTATATTACGGTATTTGGGTGATAATTTATGTAATTGTGGCAAGTTTACTATGAATACGGTGACAGTTGATTTATTAGTGACATGTATGAAAGAAGCAATTATTGTATAATTCATTTTATTGTTTAATTTGTTTATATAAGAGATAGTATCGATAGCAATTTATCTTCTATTCGTGCTTATGGTTAAATATTTAGAAATTATATTAATAAAATTAACAAAATATTAATGATGAACTATGAATTACCACCACGAAATGGTGCCAGGAAGAGCAAGGATGAGCTTTATATCTTAGTAAGCTTATTATTTGTTGGCATTCCTTTTGTGTTCAATAATCAATTTAAATACAATATTTGTAAATATAAAATATTGAAATACCACATTTTAGAACAGTCAAATAATACAGTAACATATGTATAGAATAACATTAAATTATATATCACTAAAATCACAAGACAAGAAATCTGTATGTTTATAAAGTGCCTCTTTTGTAAGAAACAATTTAACAGTCTTTTTAAAAATTTTAGAATCTAAGGATCGCATCGTAGTAGGCAAGCATAAAAAAATTAAAGCTCCAATAATTAGACCCATTCATACATTTTGTAAGTCTCTATTTTTCACTGTTAAGTTATTCTTATTTCTCGTATCGTAATCATGCAAATCCGTATGACTGGAGATTGTATTTTTAATTTTATGGATCTGAACAAGACTCTCAAGAATATAAACAGACCGGAACGTAAGAATTTTTAAAGCAATAAATGCCGATCTGCAATCAGCTCTATATGTGAGCGTTGGCTAAAATTCGAATGCACCGCTTTTAATTTTTTTAATTAAAGATGCGGGCTTTACAGGATGCATGCCCCCAAATGAGCACTGCATATGACATAATCGAGTGAAAGTAGCTGAAGTAAAGATTTATTAATACGTTTCTTGATACGGAGCTGTGTAATGATTGTACTAAGTATATACAACTGGATAGTTTACTGTATTTTTTTTTACTTTTTTTTGGCTGTATGTACTTTCATAATCAATTTATTAGCATATGCCAATAAATTGATTTATTGTAATTAAATATTTTCTATATTTGAAATTTACGACACCAGTTTTTATAGACAGGTTTAAAAGTAGTAATTATTTAATTATGTAAATTCAATCAATAATTTATGTTAAAAATTATCACTACTGTGTTAAATAATACTATAGAATATCACCCAAATACCGTAACTTATAGCATTAATGTACATTTCGAAGGCTATGCCCCCATCTTCAGTAACACAAGATAAAACTAAATAAAATGCCTCCGTCACGTATCGTGATTGATATACTATTAAATAAGTAAGTCAATATGACAGAAGTATTTCCAAAATATTTCATTTAGCTCATTTCAGATTAAATAGACAGGATGAAAGTGCTGTAGCCGAGCATATTTTTGACTAACTCAGGTCATCCTATTCAAATTAGTTCACTTAAACGACTTAAAATGTTTTGAATTATTCCGAGTTAAATGCTTATGAAAGTATATACATGCATAAATCTAAATCAAATTTAATGAAATTAGATTCAGGCCCAATTTCATATTGTCTATTTAATTTATTTAATAAGAACTATTTAAAAAATTATTTTTATTATATTTATTTTAAAAAAACAACACGAGTCTTAAGTGAGATATGATATTGGCAATATCATATATATTATAATTACTAAAAATAAATATGCTCGGCTACAGCATTTTTATCTTTTCTATTTAATCTGAAATGAGTTAAATCTAGTTTCAATTGGTGTATTTTGAATTTATTTTTTGTTATTTTAGTTTTGACAAATCAATGATTATTGTTGTTACTTGTCTGTTTCGTTAATTATTAATTTATATTATATTAAAAGATTTATAGGTCATATTATATGCCATTTTTGAAAAACTTCTTTTATGTCGACTTATTTATTTAATTATATATCAATCACGATTCGTGACAGAGATATTTTATTTCGTTTTCATCTTGTGCTACTGAAGATGGGGGCATAGCCTTCGAAATGCGCATCTAGCTACTTAATGCTTTAAGTTACGGTTAGTTAGTTAAAGAGTCCGCAATCCTAAAGATTGGTTGGAAACAGCACGCCATGCCGATCTATCCTGAGCTAATCCCTTCATCTCCCTATAGCTATTCATCTCAACGTCTTCAACTATCTGACTCACATACTCCAATTTAGGCCTACCTACCCCTCTCTTTCCCTCCACTCTACCGTCTATGATCAATTGCATAATCCCCCCATGCCTAAGGATATGCCCTACTAATCTGTCTCTCCTACGCTGTAATACTCTCCAAATACTTCTCTTCTCCCCTACTAACTCTAGTACAGCTTCATTTGTTACTTTATCTTCCCAACCAATCCTCATCATCCTCCTATAACACCACATTTCGAATGCTTGTAATCTACGCTTCTCTTCCTTTCCTATAGTCCACGCCTCACACCCGTACAGTGCTACACTCCAAACATATACCTTCAGTAATCTTTTTCTAATACCCAAGTCAATATTTGATATTAAAATCTGTTCCTTTTCTACGAATGCCTTCCTACCCTGTGCTATCCTACACTTTATATCTACCTTGCTTCGATTATCTTTTGTGATTCTACTGCCTAAATAACAAAAATCTGACACTTCTTCGATTCTATTATCTCCTATTGTGATCCTCATTTTTCTACTGCATTCCTTTTTGTCACACCTCATCATTTTAGTTTTACCTATATTTATTTTCATGTTAAAATCCCTAGTCAATACTGCCTGCATACCATTCAATACCCTTTCTAAATCCTTTTCGCTTTCTTCCAATATAGCTATATCGTCGGCGAATCTCAACATATATATTTTCTCCCTGTACATTCACACCTACACTATACTCTTCTTTTACTTTGTTTATTGCATCTTCTATATATAGATTAAATAATAACGGTGAAAGTGTACATCCCTGCCGAACTCCCTTCCCTATTTTTGCTACCTCTTCTTCCCCCTCAATTCTAACTAAGGCAGTTTAGTGTTTATATAAATTAAAAATTATTCTCCTATCCTTATAATCTATACCCGTTTCTTTTAAAATTCTAAACATTATGTCCCAATCTACATTATCAAATGCCTTTTCTAAATCTACAAAAGCTATGCAAGTTACCTTTCCTACCCTCTTTCTTTTTTCTACTACCGTTCTTAGTGCTAGAATCGCCTCCCTCGTCCCTCTGTTTTTCCTAAAACCAAACTGATCTTCTCCTATTCTTTCCTCTACTTTATTTTCTAATCTCCTATAAATAATCTTTAACAATATCTTCGATGCATGTGATAGTAGACTAATGGTCCTATAGTTCTCACACAAATTAGCTCCTATTTTCTTCGGCATTGTTACTATTCTACTACGCTGAAAATTCTATCTAAAAGTTACGGTATTTGGGTGATATTCTATACTAATAATGTATATGTTTATTCGATACATGATATTATTTAATATTAATATGTACACATCTAGTCCCTTTAAAATTGCCCAGTTTATTCATTAAGCATTCTACGTTCGCGTACCCTCGGTGTGATATGTTGATACGAACAATTCATTATTAATATAACGGTTGCGGTCATCCAGTATTTGTGTAAATGTGAGCAAAGAACAGAAAAGCGTGCTGTATATAGGCTTACGTAAACAGTGTAGTTGTAACGCAGGGACCGAACCTTCTGATTTGTTTTATATGCAATAATAATAGAGTTTGGGACAGGCAAATGGGTCCCTGGGGGGTGATAGCTCACAGGCGGGTTGGGGTGGAGGCTCGGGACCCCGAGAGCGTCGAGAAGTGGCGCTAGAGCATGCCAGAACAGCAGAACAACTCCGCCGTCTGTCAAATGTAACTGGAGAAAAAGGGAAATCATGTTAGGGGAATGCTGGCGGAATGCGAATAAATCATGTTTCTAGATTTTTAACACGGTCCTTATGGCATTCGTGCAATAATTTCAGCGCAACCTTTTTCAAGTTGTTAAAATGTATGTATTTTGACAATTACAGATATTTTGAATTAATAATTCATTATTAATTATTTAAATACGTATTGACATTTTAAAAATTATCACTACGGTGTTAAATTATAATATAGAATATCACCCAAATACCGTAACAAGCATTAAGTAGCTAGATGTACATTTCAAGCGCTATGCGCCCATCTTCAGTAGCACAAGATAAATATTAAATAAAATACCTCTGTTACGAACCGTAATTGAAATACTATTAAATAAATAAGTCAACAAGACAGAAGTTCTTCAAAAATGGCATATAATATGACCTATAAATCTTTTAAAAATAATACAAATTAACAATTAATTTAATAGTATATCAATCACGATTCGTGACAGAGGTATTTTACTTAGTTTTACCTTGTACTACTGAAGATGGGCGCATAGCGCTTGAAATGTACATCTAGCTACTTAATGCTTGTTACGGTATTTGGGTGATATTCTATATTACGTATTGACATGTTAATTTTAATCTGAGGGGCCACCGTGGTGCCGTGGGATTGTCGTTAGACTGGCACCACGGAGATTGTGGGTTCGATCCTACCCGGGCAGGGATATTTTCTTGAGAAAAAATTCCTTCCCGACCATGGATGTTGTGTACTTGTATATAGATAATAATATAAATGGAAAATAGTTCAATTACTTTGAGAAATTGGTAAGCACAAGTTAAAAAGATAAACCCAATAAATATACATTTAAAAAATTATCACTACTGTGTTAAATATGTAATAATGAAATTTAACATATTTATTTAAAAATACAATATTTTATATCACAATTAAATATATACTATACTATATATACAGTGTGTCCCATTTTCGAACTGCCACTATTGGTAACTCCGTTATTATAATAGATAGAAACACAGTTAAATGGGCAATGTTTGGCGCAATTTTATGTTGATTTCGAATGTTCGTTTAGATATTGAATAACTTTTTTAGTTCTTTAGATATCTGAAAAAAAACTAAGATTATGCATTTTCTTTAATCGTCGATATTTCCATTAATAATATTTTTTCATTAATGACACTTTTACTTTCTTAAGACACTTTTCAAAAACGCTTTTACAGGTGTTAATAGTTTTCTTCTATCTATTTTTATTTTGAAAATACGACCACTAACTTTATATTTTCTTATAGACGTCAAATGTAAAATATGTTCTGTCAAATAGCATTTTTTATTTTATTTTCAATGATGTATCACACCCCCCATAAAAAGTTTTATTTTCGGAATAAATGCAAAAAAAACAGATTTTTAATTTTAAACAAATGAATGAATATATGTTACATATATTTTCTATACTACCAATAAATATGGTAAATTTTTTTTTATCTTCGAATTGTGTGTTTACTAAACAGCCGCTATTTATGCATAAATATTTTTCAATTATTGCAAAAATTCAATGTAAAAAAAAGTCAACTCAACTAAACTCTTTATCTCATTATACATTGTTTTATTAAAATATGCTTGGCTAAATTTTAATAGTTTAGCCCAAGAAATCTTAAAATCTTTTATGTTCCATTCCTAATCACTCATCCTGTATAATTCAGCAATAATTATGTCGGTAATGATAATTAACACACTTATTTAAAATACAATATTTTATATCACAATTAAATATATACTAGACAAAAAAATATTATTAATAATCACAATTTAATTGTGTTATAAAACATTGTAATTTTATTTCTCTGCCCTAATATGGAATATCACAACATAACGGCAAAATCTATAACACATTTATTTAATGTGTTATAGATTTTGTATAATCAGTAACAAGCATTTAGATTATAAGCAATTTAAATTAAAAACCAAACAATTTCTTTTAGAAAAAGCTTACTACTCCATTAATGAATATACTAATTAATAATCTTGTATGGGTTGGTCTCTGCGTATTGAATTGGATTGTGAAATTATTTGTTTTTATTATATTTGTCTTTGTTATATTGATATTATATTTTCGTATAACTGTATGACTTATATAACTTTTGTACAAAAGAAAACATTAATAAATTAGTTTACTTACTTTACTTTACTAATGTACTGATAAAAAAATGATCAACTACATATTGGTTGATAATAATGGTACATGAAAATATCACCTACCTCTGCAATAAACATTATACAAAATCTCCGTAAAATATGCCACAGAAATTTTTTTATGGACTTAACAGCGTGCTTTTGATTTAATTAAACGCGATTTGTTAAAATCCAACGCTGGCACCGTAGACGGTGTTGAGTGCCACAAGATAATTTATCAAGAAAAAGGATAATTTAATATGTGCTACTGAAGATGGGGGCACAGGTTTCGAAATGCGCATCTAGCTACTTAATGCTTTAAGTTACGGTATTTGGGTGATATTCTACACAATTTAGCATTTTTGTAAATTTGTTGAAATCTATGAGATATCATAGATTTCAAAACCGTCGAAGAGTGAACAAAAATTACAAACAAATAGTTTCCAAAACTTACAAACTAGATATACTATCATTTTTGTGCAATGTATCCATTTATATTTTTAAAAAACGATAACTCGCAGTATTTAAGAAAAAAATATTCATGCGTATTTCAAAAACGAAGCCCTCATCTCCACGTACACAATAATCGCACACATTATACCAATTTATTTGAAGCCTTAGTAATTAATTCATTATTTCTAGTATCTAATAAAAAAAAACTGAACACACTGACGGTTTCTAAATATTGTAATAAATATAAATGAAGGGTTTGTTTGATGCAATGTTATTTTGCTATGTATATGAAGAATGGAAACGAGGGGTGCGAGGCAGCCAATTTATCGCCACATTATGGTGTCGTTGCTCATTCAGGACTACGCCAGTTCGTCAACGAGTCATTCCAGTTACTTCATTTATTTACTGGGGGTTCGCTTTAATTCCGGTGTGAATTCTGAGAAGATGGGGCCGAATAGGCATTGTTAAATACATATACACACTTCTTAATTCGATATGATGTTGTACGCGTTAATAGTTCAATTAATATCCTTTTTTTTTATTAATTTTAATATTCAAACAGATTAATGCTAGTATAGAATATCAACCAAATACCGTAACTTAAAGGAGTAAGTAGCTAGATGCGCATTTCGAAGGCTATTCCCCCATCTTCAGTAGCACAAGATAAAAACGAAATATAATACCTCTGGCACGAATCGTGATTGATATACTATTAAATAAGTAACTCAATATGACAGAAACATTTCAAAAATGGCATATAATTAGACCTATAAATCTTTTAAAACAATATAAATTAATAATTAACGAAACTGACAAATAGCATCAATAAACATTGGTTTATCAAAACTAAAATAACTAAAAACAAATTAATAAATTAAATTAAAAATTAAATTAAATGAAAAATAGTTCTTATTAAATAAATTAATTAAATAGACAAGATGAAATAATCTAAATCTAAATTCATTAAATTTGATTTAGATTTATGCATGTATATACTTCCATAAGCACTTAACTCGGAATAATTCAAAACACTTTTAAGTAATTTAAGTGAACAAATTTGAATAGGATGACCTGAGTTAGTCAAAAATATGCTCGGCTACAGCACTTTTATCCTTTCTATTTAATCTGAAATGTGCTAAATGCTCCTTAAATCTACTTTCAAAATAGTATAAATAGTATATCAATCACGAATCGTGATTGATATACTATTAAATAAATAAGTCAATATGACAGAAGTATTTCAAAAATGGCATATAATATGACCTATAAATCTTTTAAAACAATATAAATTAATAATTAACGAAACTGACAAGTAACAACAATAAACATTGGTTTGTCAAATCTAAAATAAGTAAAAATAAATAAAATAAAAATAAATTTAAAAATAGTTCTTATTAAATAAATTAAATAGACCAGATGAAATTGGGCCTAAATCTAAATTCATTAAATTTGATTTAGATTTATGCATGTATTTATACTTTCATAAGCATTTAACTCAGAATAATTCAAAATACTTTTAAGTAATTTAAGTGAACTAATTTGAATAGGATGACCTGGGTTAGTCAAATATATGCTCGGCTACAGCACTTTTATCTTTTCTATTTAATGTGAAATGAGCTAAATGCTCCTTAAATCTAATTTCAATTGGTCTACGTGTTTTTCCTATATATACTTTAGGACAACTAGAACAACATATTTTATGTATAAAGATTTTTTATTGAAATCAATAAAATCTTCGGGATTTCCTAGAAAATTAGCAAGACTATTATATGTTACTTTAAAATACTATCTAATTTAACAAATTTTTGAGTTGAATTATTACTTTGTTCTAAACTGATAAATATTTCTGATATCTCTTGTTCTTTTAAAATTTCTTAATATGTTATTTATTTATAATTTTATAAGAATAGCCATTTTGTACTGCTATATTTGGGATATTATTTAATTCAATGATATATTTATCATTAAATAAAGGAAAATTTAATAAACATTTAAGTAAATAATTAAAACCAGCATATTTATGTTGACGACAATGATTTGAATCGTTCTGTACATAGCAGTCCGTATTTGTAGCTTTTCTATATATATCAAATTCTAATATATTATTATTTCTAATGACTAAAACATCTAAGAAAGGTAACTGATTATTATTTTCGATTTCACAAGTAAATTTAATTGAAGGTCATTTAGAATTTAATATATTAATAAAATCGTCAATATTAATTTTTTCAGTATCAAAAATTGCAAAGATGTCATCTACATATCTAATCCAAACTCTAGGCAAATAAATTTCAGTTTCCTTTAATTTTGTTTCAGAATAACTCATAAATAAATTAGCAATAAATTGACTTAAATAATTTCCCATAGCTGTACCTTCTTTTTGCTCAAAGAATTTACCAAAACAACAAGCTTACGGGCAATTTAACATCTATAAACTGTAATCACAAGAAATTTGAAAAAAATCAATCCAAAAATGAAGGAGTAATTTGTAGAATAAATGATTTTTCTTATAAAGGTAAAATTGTACGCAATCTAAGTTGAGAAATGTACAAAATTTTAATACACGGACCTTAGATAGGATAGTTATTTTCTACCTGCAGATAAATTTATAGTTACAGTATACAGTACACAGAACTATAAGTATAGGTTTTTTTTTATACATAGCTCTCAAAATGGGTGTAAACGAAATAAAGATGTTAAATGTATCCGTACGTGGCGCTAGCGTACATAACAAAAATAATCTAAGTTATTCTGCGTTTTACGGATTAATTACCGGATAGATTTTGAAGAAATTGTGCATATTACACATAGAATTGCGCTTAAGCTCTTAGATTTTTGAATTTCGATAAATTTATCTTAATAAAAAATGGCCTAAGTTTAGCAGCAATTTCTATTCTAATTAAAACTTTTCTGTAAAAGCGGCGAGCTTAGGGGCAATTTAACGTCTATAAACTGTTACCACAAGAAATTTGAAAAAAATCAATCCAAAAATGAAGGAGTAATTTGCAGAATAAATTACACTGTTTTTCTTATGGCATATAAAGGTGCTCCATCCCTTAAGAATACGCTTAATAAGGTTATGACATGAATTAATGATAATGTCTTTGTAATTTGATACTAATTTATTAAGCGGATCATTTTAAATTTCTTGATAAGGTCCATTAGAAATGAGAATATCACATGTATTTAAATAATCACGTTTGTCTAAAATAACTAATTTATTTCCCTTATCAGCCTTTAAGTAAAAACGTTTTTTTTTTGTTTGAGTCCTTTAATCATATGGCAATCAGCGACCACGTTAACTATTAATAACATTCATTTATTACATGATCCCGTTAATTCGTATACAATCGTCGACTGTGGCCCTAAATCAGGGAGCTAATTCTCGACACGTACGCATAGTCCGCCCGTACGCCTCCACAGCCGCCTCCACAGCCACCGCCGTCGCTCTTGCGAATCGGCTATACGCATACTGCACACTTTTTCACGGGATTAACTTTAATCCTAATCCAATTCGGTGGCTGAACGGCTGGAGCAGTTATGGTGGGGGTGATGCCACCAAACACCCTCGTTGTTATATTACCCTCCGTGATGTTCAGTTTCACGTCATGGCTTAGTTGTGGGGGACTTCTACCACCGCTAATGCTTCGCAGACTTAACTGTATTCTGCTTTGTATACGTAGCTATCATATAAAACACCACCGCCACTGCCACCGCCACCACCGCGCCACCATACAGTTTACACATATCGTGCAGTATAAAGGCGCTGACAATAAGCGAGACAAGTATCTGATAATATAACTGGGGATCAACGGCATTATAGAACCACGAATGCCAACGTTCTAAGCAGTTCTAAGCCCATATACATTGTCAGAACCGTAATGATTAGGTTGCGCATTATATAAGCATTTTCCGTAATTTAGCATATATTTAACCCGTGGTGCCTAGGGGATATAATTACCTAAATACCAATTTCATCAAATTCGTTATGCTACTTTTTTATTGTACTTTTAAAGCACTTGTTTAAAATGATATAAACCAAATATCATATCGACATTTTTTATTTATTAATGGATGAACATTAAGAATTTACGAAATGTAACTTCATTACACGGAAATATTGAAAAAAACTTCTGGAAATATCTTCAAGTCGATATTTTCTGAAAGCTTAAATCTTTTAAAAACAATTCTAGCAGTGCACTGCGTTTTATTAGGCTATGTTGGGACTTTAAGGTTCTTTTTCTAATTTGCGTTTCTAATAGAGCTGTTAACGAACCTAAATGAGTTCGTTTATAGTAGCGATGGCAAACTGTAGGTCATTTTGAGGACCTAGTTCGTAGTTCATAGTTCATTTTAATGTACCGTTCACGAACTATAGGTCGTGAACTACTAACATCTTTTTAAAATGACCTAGTTCACGACCTATATGAAATACATGCACATACTGAAAATAATCTCTCTTTTTCTCAATATAAAAGTATTAAATAGTAAAAATAAATAAATTGAAATATTTCAATACTAATTTTGAATTAAGAATGAGGAACAAAAGACAACAATGTTTATAATTTATACAAAACATATATATATAAAGAAATATAATCTTCTCTAGGTTAGTTAGTTAAAGAATCCGCAATCCTAAAGATTGGTTGGAAACAGCACGCCATGCCGATCTATCCTGAGCTAATCCCTTCATCTCCCTATAGCTATTCATCTCAACGTCTTCAACTATCTGACTCACATACTCCATCTAGGCCTACCTACCCCTCTCTTTCCCTCCACTCTACCTTCTATGATCAATTGCATAATCCCCCCATGCCTAAGAATATGCCCTACTAATCTGTCTCTCCTACGCTGTAACACTCTCCAAATACTTCTCTTCTCCCCTACTAACTCTAGTACAGCTTCATTTGTTACTTTATCTTCCCAACCAATCCTCATCATCCTCCTATAAGACCACATTTCGAATGCTTGTAATCTACGCTTCTCTTCCTTTCCTATAGTCCACGCCTCACACCCGTACAGTGCTACACTCCAAACATATACCTTCAGTAATCTTTTTCTAATACCCAAGTCAATATTTGATCTTAAAATCTGTTCCTTTTCTACGAATGCCTTCCTACCCTGTGCTATCCTACACTTTATATCTACCTTGCTTCGATTATCTTTTGTGATTCTACTGCCTAAATAACAAAAATCTGACACTTCTTCGATTCTATTATCTCCTATTGTGATCCTCATTTTTCTACTGCATTCCTTTTTGTCACACCTCATCACTTTAGTTTTACCTATATTTATTTTCATGTTAAAATCCCTAGTCAATACTGCCTGCATACCCTTTCTAAATTCTTTTCGCTTTCTTCCAATATAGCTATATCGTCGGCGAATCTCAACATATATATTTTCTCTCCCTGTACATTCACACCTACACTATACTCTTCTTTTACTTTGTTTATTGCATCTTCTATATATAGATTAAATAATAACGGTGAAAGTGTACATCCCTGCCGAACTCCCTTCCCTATTTTTGCTACCTCTTCTTCTTTAGGTAGTCACGATTATTTATATGAAGTTCTAAAATACTTATTGGTACATACTGATGAAAATGTTTAGTACTTTACTAACACTTGAAAATTAAATGTACCAACTATAATAAAATGAACTAGATAGAATCGTTTTGTTTGGCGTTATAATTTATATTTTCTATTCCGAATCTTCTCTGTTCAAACTTCAAAGCTTTGATTTGATATTAAGTGATTGCATTGCACTCAGTATGAAATAGAAGAACTATAAGATTTAGATGTTTATTTTTGCATTATTGCAAAAATTTGCTATGGCATGACATATTTAAGAATATATTTAATCTTGCGAATATATTAATTATATTATTCCAAATGAAATCTGATACCAACATATAAATTGTTACTCAGCTCGGCAATGCTGCTGTTGCAATATTGCATCGAGTTTCCTATTTCGTTCCGTTCACCAACACACTTTATCACTAAATAAATGTTAGCACTATATATATAATGTATACTATACTACATCGTTTACGAGTCGTGATTCATGAACGGTTTAGTATACGACGGGTTCAGGCCCTAGTACAAGTACATCAATACGTACACCGTGCACCATGTAGTTCATAGTTCAGGAACTAGGTCATAGTGCCCTATAGGTCGTTGCAAAACATCGTCACAGTACGCCCGTCATTTGATTGAACCGTTCAGAGTGAATGGTTCGTAATCGAACTACACATTCACTACATTTTTTAATATTTGGATACTTCTCGCAACTAACATATTTCCAAAAGTCTTCTTCGAGCTCCCTAGCTTTTAAAATTAAAACGGATTGTAGAGTTATAATTTCTTTCTTTAGTTTAGTTTTTTCCAAGTCAAAAATATCAGAAAATTTTGCAGCAATATATTTCACATTTAAATCTTCCTTAAAAGGCAAAGATAAATATTGAACAATATCCTCTTTTCTTTTACATCACCAAATCTTGCAACAAAATCCTCAATAACTTTTTAATTTCTACAACGCATTTTTCAAAGTTGTAATTAAAATTGGGATGTTTTTGTAAATGGTCATTCATATTTGGAAAATGATCAAATTTTTTTTGTTGGTGTTCTTCAATCAACATTACGAACTGACATTTATAAGCATTAATGCAACTAATCATGTGTCTTCTATTTTCCTTGTAACTTTAAATTCAAACCGCTTAACTTGGATGCAAAATCAGGCAGAAACTGCTAAATCACTGAGCCAACATATCTTCGCCTTATTTCCTGTTTTTTGTCCCATTTCACTAGCGCCACATTCGAAATAATCGGTTTTTGTTTCCAACTATTCGCGATCGACTTGTTGGCCACCCCTGGCATAGCTCAATGGAAGGTCTTAACTTCAGCCCCACATGTCGGTTTAGTAAGATGTTCTGATAGCTTTTATCTTATATTTTAAACATTATGCCGTGTATGAGATTCTAACCAGAGATTTTTATATCGTGTATTGATTATTAGCTTAATATTGATTTAAGAGCTGTTATGTTTTGCACTTAGTTTAAAATATAATAATAATAATAATAATAATAAATTGGCTTTATAAAATAAAGCAGCACATACCGTACATTCGTATACATCAGAATAAGATAAAACAACAAATATATAGAAAATAGATTGAAATAACAAGTATGAGTGCTTACATTTAAGGGAGAAGTTCAGCATCTTAATTTGCGATTAGATAGAAGTATATTGGAAAAATTGAAATGCTGTTTTTACACTTAACCAAAGATAAAACAAGATATATTTTAAATAACATAATAGTAATAATTAATTCTCGTTTCATTTTTAAATGAGTGATAAGCAGATCAATAATAGAAATCAAACAATATAACACAAAAAAAAAAAATATGATAAGGCGCAACACACAAGGTCCAAACAATAAATCTAAGTTTGGCACCGCAATGTGAATAGATGGGGATTGTATATATTTTAGTAATAATTTATATAACAAATAAAAAAGACAAGAATGTATGATAATTAGAAAACACAAGATAATAAGTACTATGAGCTAGTAAGGCGCAACACAACAGGTCATACAAGAACTAAGAATTTGGTACCGCAACGTGAATAGATTGTACATAATTTTATATTATATTATATAACAATTAAAAATGAGTTGGATATGAAATAGTCAGAAAACATAAGATAATAAGAACACAGGAATCCACTACCTAATTATAAATTTTGAGGGTATTTCTCATCTTTTGTTTGAAATTACTGGTTGATACAGAGCGCATATTGAGTGGAATAGCATTAATAGACTTGGCAATGTTATATGAAAAAGAACGTTTAAAAATTTCTAGGAATAGTAAGGAAACCTTTACCTCTAATATTAACATTATGCACATCTGTACGAAAGGATATTTTTTTATAGAGGTATGGAGGTGATTTGTAGTGTAAAATTTTGTGTGCGAAACTGTATTGATGTAATTGCCTACGACTCATCATACTATGTTTTTATTTCATCATATGTTTTTACTGTTCATAACGAAAATATTTATCGCAGACTTTATTTATTTATGTCGCACTATAACACCACTAAATTTACTTTTCAAGAGAAAAACTAGCTTAGAACATTCTCCACATTTTATTTCTAATATAAGATTTAAATTTCATTAATCTCTTATTAAGGAAGTTCAAGTCGGATTCAAATATAAATGATAATACTGTGAAAGTCTTATATTTATGTTTTTAGTGCTAATTCCACTGCTTCTTCTCTATGCATTTGAACAAATCGTTACCCAAGAAATCAGATGACGATATATTATTATTGAATACTTTACGTATAATTAAATAGTCATTAAATTTGCATAAAATTTACGTTTACGCAAATATGTCTAATTAAAAACTTGGAGAGCAGGGACGTATTTGTCAAATAGATTTTACTTTTGAATATTTGAAAGCGTATGAATTTTGATCTGTTAGCTCTACTCCATTTATATGTATGATCATCATAACACGGTGCCAAAATAACCAAAATCATTTTTCACATCGAGAAAAACCAACCTTTAAAAATTTGGTATGATTTTCTTACCTCATGGCAGCGATTTTTTATTTTTTTTTATAGGCACTTGTTTTCTATATGGGTATGATTTTTAAGAATACCAATTATTAATATTGACTGCTTGTGACCTATTTCCACCACTATTTGTCACTAAAACGTTCGTAGGAATAGTTTAGTGTCTGAAATGTATTCTAAACTATTGGATGGACATTTGTTATAATAGCCACTATCACTATCCCATATCCAAGAATAATAAGCATGCTTGTTTAATAGTTTGCCAATATTGTTCTTCGCTGCTAAATACGCTAAATCATATGGACAAAGATTTTCTACGGTGCCTTTCTTCTGTGTAACATTATACCGTTTTTGAGGTTTACTTAAAATTGTTCGTATGGCACTGCGCAAAATGAACATTGTGGTTTGAATTGCTTATAAGTTTTTTATTTCATTTATTTATTTATTTTGTATTTTAGTTTGTTGTAAAGAAGACTAGGGGAATTTTAAATAGAACAATACACTATCGAACAACGAACCAAAATCCTTGAACTTTATTTTGAAAATCAACGGTCCATTGTTTTGATTCAGCGTGCATATCGTCGATATTTTAATATGCGGATTGGACCCTCAGAGCCAACAATAAACCGTTTGGTTGCCAATTTTCGACAACAAGGGATAGTAAGGAACCTTCCTGGTGCCGGAAGACGACGTACGGCGCACACGGATGAAAGTATTGAACGTGTACGGGAGAGTAAGCAGGCAATTCCAGAAACATCAACAAGGAGACGTTCGACACAACTTGGGCTCTCACGAAGGTCGCTGCAGAGAATTTTGGGTACATTACGCATGTTCCCATATAAAGTTCAGCTTGTGCAAGAATTAAAGCTTGGTTATGCCATATATTTCCGGCAAAAAGCAGAAGAAAATCCAGATTTTCTTCGCAATTTGATAATGAGCGATGAAGCCCATTTCCAATTAAATGGCTTCGTAAACAAGCAAAACTGCAAGATATGGACTACGGAGAATCCAAGAGCAGTTCATCAGCGACAATTACACCTACTTAAGTGTACTGTTTGGTGCGGTGTATCGACCGAAAGGATCATTGGCACATATAGCCCCATTCTTTGAAAATGAAGACGGTGTCGCAGTTACCATCAATAGTGCTCAATATCGGACGATGTTGGAGATTTTTTTGAGGCCAGCTGTGAAAAACCATCCAATCCCGTGATTCCAATAAGATGGAGCCAGAGCGCATACTGCAAAGGACTCAATGGCTCTGTCAAGGGATATCTTTGGCGAACGCATTATTTGGCGCAGAAGCGATTTCAATTGGTCTCCGCGTTCTCCGGATTTAACCGCTCCTGACTGTTTCCTTTGGGGATATTTAAAAGAAAGAGTGTACGTTAATAAGCCAAGAATCATCCCCCAATTAAAAAACAACATTCGCAATGAAATCAAACACCTGCAATTTTGCGAAAGGTTATGGAAAATGTTTTGGAAAGAGCACGAATATGCGAAGCAGAAAATGGCCACCACTTGCGAGATATCGTTTTTCATAATTAAACCAAAAATATTCCCCACTAATATACTATATTTATAAAAAATAAAAATAATAATTATCGCTTAAATAAAAATGTTATAAAGAATTCAAACCACAACGTTCAATTTGCGCCACTTTTTTTGTAGTTGACAGTTCTTATGTTTCCATGTATTCGGTTAAAAAAAAATTAACAGCAAACTAAAGGTTATTGTATATATTTTTCCGAATGTTATGTTAACCATACATTTTGTGTGGCACATTTTGAGAATTATGTTCTTAATCGACAGGGACACGTTCAAATATTTTTTGCTTGTCGCGTATTTTAGAAGACCAATTTTGTACAGGATGCGGGCTCCTAGTATAGTATTAAATATGTTTATATAATCTAAATTTACAAAAAATTTGCATGTGCCACAAGTCATTATTCGGAAAGTACACGTGTTATTAGGCGATTAGTCAATTTTTCGTAACTTATTTAAATTGATATTGATTTAGAAGCGGGATTAATGTAACAACTTCATAATGTGATAATTTTTTGTTAATTTAATTGAAGTATGTTTTCTGGAAAGGCATCAACTTCAATATGCAGCAATGAAAAATGTGCTTTTATTTCTCATGCAGTTTCTGTTCAATTAATTGATTTTATTCATTGATTTTCTCATCGATTTAAACAATTAGGCAGAATTTAAAAAAATTACGTTCCTTTCAATAATCTACGGATTTCATCGTATGGATACCTTAATATATATTGCATATACTATAGATCCTTCTCCCGAAATGTTACTAGAATGAAATATGAAAGACTTCTAATATCCGAGAAGCGTAAATATTACTGCCGTCTCATTGATAACTCTGATAACAATTGTAAAACCACCTGGTCCATTGTCAACTCACTATCTGGCCGCAATAATCTTACTAAACATCCATATCAGATTATCACCAAGCGGGTGGCGGATAACTTCAATTCCTTTTTTACCAGCTCTAGCTTAGAAAACAAAAAAAAGCCTGCACCTGGCAGTTTTGAGCGTAACAAGCAAAGTATTTTTCTTTAATCTGTATCTAAGTCGTAACTATGTAATGTCATCAATAATTTGAAAAACAAAAAATCCTCCGGAGTTGACGACGTATCACTAGTGCTCTGCAAAAGAATGTTGTTCGCTATAGCAGATACCTTATTATACCTATTTAATGAATCCATGTCCCAGGGTATATTTCCGAAAGCTCTAAAACAAGGTCTCATTAAGCCTATCGATAAGAAAGGAAATGTGAGTGATATGAACAACTGCAGACCCAGAAGCCTATTAACAATCTTTAGTAAAGTCTTCGAAAAACTCATCTATGAAAGAACTATTGCTTTTATGAAAGCGTGTAAAGTCTTTGACAAATTTCAACACTGCTTTCTAAGAGGCCATTCAGTAGAGACAGCGGTTTATGAGTTTTCGAGAAGTATATTCGAATATATGGACAGATCTGGACTCCCCTGCGGAGTGTTTCTGGATCTATCTAAAGCTTTGACAGTATAGACTTTAATTTGTTATTATACAAACTTGAATGTTACGGCATACGAGGTGTTGCACTTGACCTTATGTCGTCATATCTGAGTGAAAGATACCAACGCGTTGAGCTACGCGGGGATGGCAATAGATTCTTGTCCAATAACTTGCTAGTTTCTGTAGGTGTGCCTCAGGGTAGTATACTTGGCCCGCTACTGTTCATTATTTTCATGAATGATGTAGCCTCCATCACTAAGAATCATGCTGGCGCTTTATTAGTGAACTACGCTGACGACACGAATGTTCTAATAAGGGGCTCCTCAATAGAGAACATTTCTGATAATGATAATATCAAAGTTGGCTGCGTGGTTTAAAAATAATAACTGAATTTTGAATGAAAGCAAAACGAATGCAATAAATTTTCAACACAATTATCAAAAGATCTAAATTACAAACTGCCTCACACATTAGCTTTGCCAATACAACACCTGAGGTAGAACTGTCTACCTCTGCGAAATGTCTTGGAATCTTCTTTGACAGTCATCTGGATTGGATTCACTATATTAATTATTTAAGTCAAAAAATAAGCTGTAGAATCTTCTCGCTTCGAATCCTCGCAAGATATATGAGTAGGCAGGTTCTACTGCAAGTGTACTTTGGTACTATATTGTCTCTCCTGCGATATTGTATAATTCTTCGGGGTTCATCATCTAAAGTAATAAAGTTTTTCGTATGCAGAAGTAGGGCCATCTGGACTATTTTTGGCTTAAAATATAAGGCTAGCTGTCGGGGGGTCTTTAAATCTAACAATTTATTAACTATCTACGCAATATATATTTTTGAATGCCTACTGTTCTATTTTAAACATAGCCAAAAGTTTGAAGAAAACAAAGGTAGTCATAATCATAATACTCATTATAAGGACAATATATTCATATACCCTGAACACTCCACGTCCATCTTTGAAAAAGGCTGCCATTACCAAACTCTTAAATTTTTTAATGCTTTACCGTTAAATATACGCAATACTAAAATTGAACCATATAATTTAAACAATTATTACACATATGTTACCTAGATTATTCTAATCAGAATATTATGCTTTTGACCTGTTTCATTTCGGGTGCTGCATAAATTATAATTCATAATTCAATGTTTTGATATCTGTACCTTGCAAACATGTAACATGAAATAAATGAATTCTTTCTGCTTTCTTTATTTCTTACTTTTATTATAAATATCAACAACGACGAAAACTCTAACTGCAACAATTACTTAACAAGATTACTCTCCAAATTACCATTTCAAGAGATAGGATATACTCGACAATATTTTTACTTATTTATAACAATTTCTCATTTAAAATAAAACACCAATAAACATCCTATATTTCTTTAGATGAGACTTAGATTATATATAGAAGCACGCCACGAATAAGCATCTTAATTCTTTTTTAATGTGCCAGGTAATCTACTTGTTATAAAAGTAAACGGTCGATGGAAGAGGCACATACACACAAGCTTATGCAAAGTTGTTATTATGTATTTAACATAATTGTAAATTAATGAAAGGTATCACTAAACCACTTTTAAAGACGACAAAAAATATATGGAATCTGTTTATGAAATTTAGATAAATATAGCAGGTAATTAAGTGCATTATAGTAACATATCGGGTGGCAAATTTCAATACAAACATTCACAATTAGCATTGAAAATGTCTTAGTTCTTTAGTTTTCATGACAAAATTTTTTGAGATAAAACTCAATTTCATAATTCGTGGGGATTATCACAAATTAAACGTTAATATCCATATCTTCTTGGAAATGATTGTTTTTAATATTTTTTTACTCCTTCATCGATTTGCTGTGACAACATAAATTACATACTTGTGAAAATATTACCTTTTCTTATGTTTCCATCGAAGTTTCCGTGCACTTTAATTTAACGTACAAATGTTTTTACTACTAAATTAGACGCTTTTACAAGAAAACTCTAAAAGCCAGCGTTTTTTATAACTACAAATATCAAAAGAACTTAAAAATAATATAAAATTGAGCTTATACTTCTACACTGAAAAAATGCTTACTATATTTTAAACCATACTGTATTATAGAGAATACATTAAGAAATAATTTATTATTATTATTATAATCGATTTTATAAAAATTAACAGCAAAGCGGTTTATAAATGCGTTAAAATATATTGGAACCTTTTCAAACAAATTTCGAACTCTTAATTATTTATTTTTGTTTTTACTGTATACTATACTCTATACAATATATAAAATTTTTGGAAAAGCGCTTTTCTTGTACATCAATTATTTTTTTATTTTTTACTTAAACATGTCCATTCATTTCTTTAATACTTTTAGATTAAAATGTAACTTTATTATACTAATATTTCATTTTGAAAATTATCACTACGGTGCTAAATAATAGTATAGAATATCACCCAAATACTGTAACTTAAAGCATTAAGTAGCTATATGCGCATTTCGAACGCTATGTCCCCATCTTCAGTAGCACAAGATAAAAACTAAATAAAATACCTCGGTGACGAATTGTGATTGATATACTATTAAATAAATAAGTCAACATGACAGAAGTATTTCAAAAAAGGCATATAATAATGACCTATAAATCTTTTTTTGCAAAAAGTTAGTTTTCACTGCAAAAAAGTCTTTAATCTACGACTAAATAATAAGATAAGAATAGTGCAATTTAAGTATCATTTGTCGGATCATTGTCAATAATTAATACATTTTTTAACAATATATAAATAAGATAACACATGGAAGTTAAAAATAGTAAGACTTCAAATTAAAGATTTCAAAATTGTGATCCTGTTTAATAATTCTGAATATTATGATTTATATCAGTAAATTAAAAAAAAAAATTATACCAGGCACGAACTATAAAAACTACTAAATAATTTTCATACATCTTGCTAATGCGATTGATTAAATTATTTTATATATTACAAAATATATTTATCTAAAGTCGCATAGTATATTTTATAATTATACTATTATAACTATATATAGTGTCACAACTTTTGAATTTATTTATAAAAATTAAAAGTTGCTTACATGGAATATAGATCTGAGTATTTTACATTATTTAAAACGTTTTATTATATAGGTCAGTGCATTAAATATTTTGTGTTTCGGTTTCATCTGATTTGATATTGATTAATTAATTAAATTAATTTTGTTTAGCATTAATTTTGAATGGAAAAGAAACGTAGTGGTTCATAATCAGAAGCCACAATAAAAGAACGTAATGTTAATGGTAATGAAACAATTACGAACCAATGAAAATATATCGGAAATATATTTGTTGTTAAGAAAATTATTAATACCGCATCATAATTGGATTTAAATCCGTTGAAATTTGTAATTTAAATCCGCTAAAATCTCATCTATACGCAGACAGATTTTAAACTTGAATACAGGATATAAAAATATTTATGTATTTTTTATTTCGTTTATTTAATAAACTTTAAGTTTAGCAATATGTAAACTGTGTTCGTTTTTGAGATAAAAGAACCAAATTATAATTTTACTAAATCATCTTACTAATGAATCCCTTCCGTACATCGTTTTTCCAAGTAATGACACTCTTCACACAATTATATGATATAATATAATTTTCATTGATTGAATATTGAAATTCGGATTTTATACGTAATATAGAATGAATGTACAATCATTCCCATTGAACAGTTCGCTGTAAAGGGTGCTCTAAAGCATTGGTTCCCAAACTATGGGTCGCGACCCCCAGGGGGGCGCGTGAAGGAGCTAGGGGGGTCGCGCAGAGATTTTCAAAATAAAGCGAATGGCCTTCTGTAACGCATGTATGTTGAACACATACAACTTTTCAGTAAGCACATTTAGACTTAGACTAAAAGAAAACAAACGTTAAAGTTATATGTTTATACAAAATATTAATGAGATAAATGCGCTTGATGTTGCGATGCTATCTTCTCAAACCTGGGTTCTGTATTCGATACACAAATAATTCGAAATCGAGGCAATTTCTATACTTTGTCTTGATAGCAACCATGGATGAAAAACTTAATTCATATAAATAGGATGATGCAAAAGGTATTAGAATTTTTAATACTTCGTTTACCAGCTCGGGGTATTCTTGTTTTCTCTTTAGCCAAAACTGGTCCACGCTCTGTCATAGAAAATCAAGTTTCAGCATTCCATCAGTAGATAAGTCGATAAGTTTTTCCTTCATATATGTCGGAATTTCAGACATTTGAACAGAATTGTCGAAAAATGGATTCAGTATCCAGCTGTGACTATCATCATTGTTAATAGTTACTTCGTGAAAATATTCAAAAATCTGTTGCTTTATGTTGTGTAACCATACTTGCATGTCTGCAAATACAGGATTTACATCTATCGTATTATACATAGTAAAATTTACCATGATTTCTTCAATGCATTGAATGAGGCCTTATTGTTAAGTGAAGTAGACCAAAAATCGAGTTCCTTTATAAATCCGTTAACTTTATCCTTAGCTGTTATTATATTAACATCGCGGCTTTGCAAACTTTTATTCAAAACGTTTAAGTATTCAAAAATAACAGCAACGAAAGCGAACTTAAGAAGACAGAGAAAATCAGAAAATAGATTTGCATATTCTAATTTCTCGTCTTGAAAATATATCAATGGTTCTGCCCTTAATTGGAAAACTCTTGTTAAAATTTTACCAATCGAGAGCCATCTTACTTCCGTGTGATAAAGAAGATTTTCATATATTGCACCCATGTCTTCACAAACCTTTCGGAAAAGACGGGTTTGCAACGCTTTTCCTTTGATAGAATTTACCACTTTTATTACAGACCTTAAAACACAATCCAATTCAGAAGGCAAAAATTTTGCTGCAAGTGCCTCTTGGTTTAAAAACAATGTACCCATGTAGCACTTGGCATTATCTCTTGTAATCGGACAATAAGACCACTTCGAATTCCCTTCATAGCTTTGGCACCATCGGTACATATAGCAATGCATTTGGTTCAGTCGATTTGTATTTTGTATAAAAATGTCGAATAGCACTTTCCTGTGGTATCTGTTTCACGTGGTTAACAAAATAAAATATCTTCTGTAATACCATTGTCGGTGTCATATCTTATAAAGACAATGAATTGGGCGCAATTGGAAATATCTGTGGACTCGTCGATCCGCATTGAGAAGTAAGTGCATTTCCTAATATTTTCAAGAACTTGAATTCGAATATCTTCTGCCATGTCGCATATTCTTCTATGGATTGATTATTAGAGAGGTATGGTTTTGAGTTTATTCGCTTCTTTTTCACCAATCATTATTTGCACAATATCAACAGCTATCGGTTGTTGAATAAGAGTTTCTGCAATTGTATGCGCCTTACTGGCTTTTGCAATTCCAAATGCCACTCGATAACTTGCTAGCAAAGCCTTTTCATTAGCACTGGCAGGGGAAGCAAGTCTCTTGCTTTAAGGGTCGTGGGAAATTAGAAATTAGAAATCTAGCTATATTAATACTAATTTTAGTGACTTTGTTTTTGAGTGTTGCTAAATGAAGTAGGTAGGGGGGTTGCGAACAAACATTTCAACCAAAAGGGGTCGCGCCTTCAAGAAGTTTGGGAACCAAAGCAGTCTAAAGTATCTGAATAGAATACTTTCGGTTCAACCTGTAGATAAGCATTTCACACTGATGAAGTAGTTAACGCCAAAGCGTATAAAAACGATATATTTCTTGTAATTTTAGTACCCAACGAAGATCGAGCACTATAGAACACCTAATCGGATATGGTATATGCATGATTAAACCAAGAAGGCCGCATATAAATCAATGCGTATCTAGTAATTACAAATAATTACAGAGAAGATCTTCTTACACTGCCCGACCACATAAATATAAGCGTATACCTTGGACTCTTCAATAAAAAGAACAAGTCTATTGCAGTTCACTTTGTTTTTAATTACATTTAAGTGCTCGGAGTTCTTAGTTATCTCTAAATATCATTACAATTATACGTGGATAATAAAATATCCAGACGTCCGTGCGTGTGTAACAAATCGTTTTTGATTCAATCAACCAGACCATAAATTTCTCCATTTAATGAATATGAATCTAATCGAGATCTACCATCGTATTATGAAGAATAGCGATATTTAAAATGGTTTGTTTTCTTAATACAGAATTATAAAAAAATTGCTTCAACTTAGCATTTTTACTCTTTACATTCTGACCATTGACCTCACGGGCTTTAATTTAAAATTAGAATCATTGAAATTGGGTTTCTTGATCGTGCTGATCTCTTCCATAATTTAGTTTTGAATTACAAATATTACATATATTTATTATTTCATTCCATATTCTATACGAAAGCTGGTTATAAACTTAGTTACTTAACATGAACTATATAGAATATTCATTTATATAATAGTATTTTAATTACTTTTCTATTAATAGCACTTTACAAAAAATACCTTAAAAATGAATAATTTTGTATTTATTTATATACTGACGATAATAAATTAATGCCACATTTATATATGGTAATAACTAAGAAATCGTAAATAGAGTAGCTGAAGATATTACATGCCTATTTTCATAATTAAACGAAAAATAAAATTGTTCATGTCAAACTGTTTTATATTTTGCACATCTGCTACGTTTATTAGTTAAATCGTTTGCTTATTTTTGCCCATATTTTCTTTGTATATAATCTGGTCTCCATCTATAAGAAATATTCTATCCTCATCGTGGTAGATATTAAATTCTAAGCGGACGTTGCATAATTGAATAATTTTATTAAATCCTTCATGTGTCTTCTTAAATCCATGCACATCATGGAGGGCGCTTAAAAATTGAGATAACCATGCAATAGTTTGATTTAATTCAATAAAGTAATACTTATAGACTGCAATGAAAATTTATATAAATTTAAGGGAAACGATTCTATATCAGAAGAATTTGGATTTAAAGATCGTTAAATACCATCTGATGTTTTCTTATTTATCTTGTAGTGATTGTAATCGTTAGAATTCATAATTGTAAGATTTTTAATTAATCGCCATTCGAAATCCAACGTTATAATTAATGAAAATTTGAAATATGGTATCGGACCAGTGGTATCGAACTGCATCTCATAAATCATACAGTATTTAATAATAGTTCGGTATTTATAATAAAACCCGTATTTCATTTAATTGCAACTAAATAATAAGTGGCGAGAAGTTTTCAAAAAATTTCAATCCGACTTGGTCTCGAGCCTGCCCCATAAAGACAAATGCAATTACAAGTCGCATTTCTTATCGCTCGTCTTTGTTTCGGCATTTTCTCGACTGGAGTTATAAAAATATTTCTTATTTTTAAATTCTGACAATATTATAAAAAAAAAATTATGAGCAAAACTAGTTAATATATTAGTTTTAATATAAAATTAAAAGCAATGAAATCAGTAGAGTAGTTTCCTTAAATCAACCGTCGAAAGTTCATTCTTGAACTGAGCCTACTATAGAAGCAATTTAATTTCAAAATTCAAAATGTTTTATTATTCAACATAATCTCCTCTTAAACTAACAAACTTTTTATAACGAACCGGCAGGATTTCTAAACCTTTAAAAAAAAATATTTCGTCTTGGTCTGCAAACCAGCCCTCAACAACTTGTATAACCTCTTGGTCAGAGGGAAATTTACGGCCTTTCAAGGTATTTTTTACTTAAGGGAATAGGTAATAGTCCGAGGGAGTCAGATCTGGTGAATATGGAGGGTGTTGAAACAATTCAAACCATAGATCACGAAAATCATTCGTGACTTGTGCGATTTGTGTACAGGTGCAAAAACAAGACAACTTTGGCCAACATTCCACGTCTCTTTTCCACATTTTTTTCATACAGTAATGTGGAATAATATTACCCGTTTATTGTTTTACCCTGATCAAGGTAATCGATCAGTACTATCCCACGGCTATCCTAAAAAAACTGAGGCAAGAACTTTTCCGGCAGATTTCTGAACGCGAAATTTCTTTGGTCTTGGAGAACTAGAGTGCTTCCATTCCATGGATTATTGTTTGGTTTCAGGGTCGTAGAAATATACCCAAGTCTCATCCATAATAACATTACGGTTTAAGAAGGTAGGATCTTCTTCAAAACGGGCACAGATTGAGCGCGACGCTTCCACCATGGATCCACTTTGCAGAATTTTTTCCATATTTAATCGGCATGGACAATGTGATGAACGCATTCGTATGAAATATTTAGTGTCTCAGCTATACGTTCAAGTCCAATTTGTCGGTCTGATAATATCATGTCATGAACTGCATCGATATTATCAGGAGTGGACACAGAAAATGTTCTTCCCGGTCTCTCCTCATCAGCAACGGAAAATTGACCTCTTTTAAATCACGCAACCCAATTTTTCACTGTTGCGTATGAAGCACATTGATCAGCAAGAGTGTTGAACATATCTTCATGAATCTGCTTACCATTTAAGCCCTTTAAAATTAATGATTGCTCGATACTCCAACTTATCGATTTCTGAACATGTTTTTTCAAAAAATTTTTACACAACAACGCTTCAACGTTTTGAAGTAAGTTTTTATAATCACGTTTCTAATAAGTCATTGTTTATTTTCATGGTAACACCATTAATTTTTATGCATGCAAAATGGCCTAGCCTAACTAGATATCAATGCACCTCGTAGCTCTAATTTTCACTTTTTAATATTTTTTCTCGATATCAAATTACAGAATGTTTCGTTATTTACAGGTGCCAAAATTAAATACCCTGTATATTATGAGTAACAGAACTGATGGTTACTGAAATGGTCTAAATTACTGTATAAACATTTTCGGAACAAAACAGTTGTTGATTAATGTGCAAATGGTTGAACTATTTTATTTCGTATGTGTTCACCTTGCCCATTACTCATATATATATAGTACTAACTAGTATACCTATATTAAACAGGGCCGCAACAGTTCAATCGGGTACCATACCATACCAAGATATAAGTACACAATCCATTACCGCTCCGCCATAGTCCATACAATGAACGTATAATATCTCAATTCACTGCAGTATAATTTTCGAGATAATCGCTATATATACGCACATGCTATATGAACACGCCGTCATAAATTTATTTCACTCAATTCTGGAGGTGTCAGACAGTCCACGGATAGAATTTATTGTATTTATATTATTATCCATCTTCAGTACATTTACGCGGGCACATATATATATATATATATATTTTACGGTGTAAGAGTTAAGTGTATGGCTGCATATATAACAGAACCATCGTATACTCGTAATAACGCCGTAAGTCTTGTGTACATTGCCCATACAGGATGTTCGATTATTTTAGAATATTTTGTTCAGTTTTCGAAAGTAAACTGACTTATAATAACGATTCTTTCTTTGAATGTAGTGATTTTATCAAGTGATTAGTTGTAGTACAGAATATCACCAAAATACCATAACAAGCATTAAGTATAGGGTATTTTTTTTAAAGGCGGGCCCCTTCTACTGCGCATTACAAATTAAGACTAGTTTATGCATAGGACCAATGATAACAAAATATTGAAAATATACTGGCCGCTTCAACACCCCGAAACCTTATGCTCGTGAACAGATGCTCGCCACTGCATTTTTGTTATTTGAGGGTGTGGTCAAATTACTGCAATGTTGTCATATCGACAGCCAACAAATACAGAGAGTATTATATTAACATAATTGATCAAAACAAATAATAAATCACTGGAAACTTTTACTAAATAGTGGATTTTAATCAAAGCCGTATACATTAAATATTCTCAATCTGAATTTTGCTATGCAGTTTACAATTTGAGCACTTTGTACTGAAGTTTTTTATTCATATATGGCAACAATGGTACTGGAAGCTCAACCCTGCGCAGTAGAGGATGAATTAGGTCCGCCAAGATATAAAAAATGACTTATAGCTAGATGTACATTTCAAGGGCTATGCCCCCATCTTCACTAGGCACTAGATAAAACTAAATAAAATACCTCTGTCACGAATCGTTATTGATATACTATTAAATACATAAGTCAACATGACAGAAGTATAATATAGAATATCACCCAAATACCGTAACAAGCATTATATTAATAATATAAAATAATATCTTGTTCTACTGAAGATGGGCGCATAGCGCTTGAAATGTACATCTATCTACTTAATGCTTGTTACGGTATTTGGCTGATATTCTATATTAGAATTTAACACCGTAGTGATAATTTTTAAAATGACAATAATTTTAAAAAAATGGCATATATTTTCTTGTGCTACTGAAGATGGCGGCATAGCCTTCGAAATGCGCACCTGGCTACTTAATGCTTTATGTTACGGTATTTGGATGATATTCTATATTAATATTTAACACCGTAGTGATAATTTTTAAAATCCTTATAAACATCAAACGGCTTTAGTTAGAATTGATGCGGAAGAAGAGGTAGTGAGTATAGGAAAGGGAGTCAGGCAGGGATGTACAGTTTTGCCGTTACTATTTAATCTATAATATTTAATCGATAATGTAATGTATAATGTAGATGTGAAAATTCAGAGAGAGATTCATAGAAGAAAGGGAGCAGAATTTGGAACAAGTATTAAATGGTATGTAGGAAGTAATAACTAGGGATTATAGCATGAAAATAAATATAGAGTGATGAGGTGTGGCAAAAAGGAATGCATGCGAAAAATGGGGAGTAGAATAGGAAATGATAGAATAGAAGAAGTGTCAAACTTTTCCTATATAGAAAGTAGGATTAGAAAATATAATTTTATTACAAAAAATCTTAGCGTGACCGATTGCACAACATTAGTATTATCGCATGCCTAAAAACGTGAACGCAACCTTTACCTCTGGTACTTTCGTGCTCAAGATATTCGCGGCTACGCTAGAGGTACATAAAAAAATTTCAGAGACAATTTTGAGAGAACGATTTAGAGTTTTTTAATAATATTTGGCAGTATATATTTGGCAGTTATATTGCCGATATACGTATCTAGGGCTCAACGGGTTACTTTTCAAAAAATATATATATAGATTACATTATCTGTATAGTTTATCAATATATTTAAAAATAAAGGAGACATAATCTCTTAAATTTAACAAGGTGATATTTCAGAGATAGTTTTGAGAAAACTACAGTGAATATGCCAATTATATTTCTAATTATGGTATCTAAAGATCAGGCGGCTCACTTTTTCCAAAATTATTATTATTATTAATGTTTTCAAAATGTTTTTGTCGATGTTTTATTTAAGTGGGGGAATTTTCCATTCATTCGCCAAGTTGTTCATTTCTTACAACTTATCATTATCACTACAAATAAGGGAGATATTTTCTTTCAAAATTAGCATTGTTATAAATATATATACGAGACATTCAAGTCGGTGAATTTCAGCATTTTAATGGTAGATGGCACTATTTTAAGATAGTGATTGAAGTGTAAGTTTGTGCGCCAGTCGGTCTATTCAATTTATTCAATCTATTTAATCCTTATAAACACCAAACGGCTTTAGTTAGAATTGAGGCGGAAGAAGAGGT
Organism: Leptodirus hochenwartii; assembly: GCA_947310635.1. Lineage (NCBI taxonomy): Eukaryota > Metazoa > Arthropoda > Insecta > Coleoptera > Leiodidae > Leptodirus > Leptodirus hochenwartii. The sequence goes on along the minus strand of OX371180.1, from coordinate 12,547,823 downwards.
AGTGAGTATAGGAAAGGGAGTCAGGCAGGGATGTACAGTTTTGCCGTTACTATTTAATTTATATATAAAAGATGCAATAAGTATCTATAACTCGTTACATTACTTTTTAAAGTATATATTGGACAAACACGTAGATCCATTGAAATTTATTTTTATTTCATTTATTTATTTATTTTAGATTTCACAAACTAATATTTTTTGCTGTTGTTTGTTAGTTTAGTTAATTGTTAATTTGCATTGTTTTAAAAGATTTACAGGTCATATTATATGCCATCTATGAAATACTTGTGCCATGTTGACTTATTTATTTAATAGTATATCAATCACGATTCGTGACAGTTATTTTATTTAGATTTTATCTTGTGCTACCGAAGATGGGGCACAGCCTTCGAAATGTACATCTAGCTAATTAATGCTTGTTACGGTATTTGGGTGATATTATATACTATGATTACATTACATCAATAACAATTACATTGATTACAATTATTCCTAACTATATCTTAGAAACAAGAGATAGTGTGTCTATAGTTCTCACACAAATTAGCTGCTACATTCTTCGACATTGTCATTATTATACTGCGCAGAAAATTCTGTGGTACATCTTCTTCATCATATATTTTAAAAAATATAATAATGCTAGAAATATGAAATGAAAATACCTGAAGTCATCTAATAATCTATCAAACTCTACCCTAAGAACACTATGACCTAACTTTCATAGTATGTTTCATCAAAGTTAGGCATCCTGAAAGATTTTCTCGATTTACCGTTTTGTCTACATTTTTTGCCTAATTGCAATATATATATATATTTTTTAATTTTGATCTATAAATGACCCTTCTAATCCCATTAATCTTGATTTTGAAACTATCAAATTTGGGGCGTTAAATTCACTTGCTTTCACACTGCAAAGTTACTGTATCGATATTACTTACCACAATAAAAGAACCTTATATTATGGAGGTCGCAAAATATTATAATAAACAAATTGCTACAGGCATCATACTTGAGAATGATCACACGCGATCAACTGATTAGCAATAAAAAGTTAATTGAGGATTCTAAAAGTTAATATAACCTTGTTCCAAACATGTATTATAAATATTGAACCAAAAAATTTATAAAATGATATAAACATATTATAACGCAATGACGACACCGCAATTGTTTCCTCTGGTACTAATATGGAAACAATAGAAAACATAATAACTAAACACTTGGACACATTCTATCAATGGACACTGAAGAATCAACTTGAAATGAACAAACAAAAGACCGTATATTTAGTGAACAAAAATAAAAATCCTTCCGATTGAAATATTTAAATAAATGTGAATAATGAAGAATTGCAAAGAGTACAAGAAATAAAATATGTAGGCATATGGATAGATGAAAAGTTAACTTGGTACAAGTCAAAAATACTTCCTCTTACGGCATGTCGTAAAGAATGTGGTAATGAACTTAACGTGAATAGCAAAAAACTTGTTTATAACTTGTACATAAAAAGACATTTCAGATACTTATTTACTACTTGGGGAAGTACAACAAAATCTGAATAAAATCAAATACAACGAACGCGGAATAAATGCTTCAAGTCTCTTTTTAATTACAATAGATCATTCCCTACCAAAGAATTATACAGAATTATTAATTTAAAAAATATAACAACATGAAAGGAAATTGAGCTAGTCAATTTAATATACAAATTGAAAAATAACATACAAAAATCAAACATAACCCTAAGAATAAACACACTCACAACACCCGCAACAAGCAAAACTAAACTACAAATATCGAACAGTGGTAAATTATAGCACAATTAATATAGCCATGGTCAAGTATAACAAACTACCTAATACAATTAAAAATCAACCTACATTTAAACGCTTTAAAACTAAAGCTACGAACCACTTAATTCAATATCAAAGAGACCAGTGGCAGTTCCTTATGCAAGCCGCAGGGCCGCGCGCCCCTCCTGAACATTGAGCGCATCACCGTAGATATATAATTGTATTGCGATATTTTATCTCAGCATTATTTTTCCTAAAAGATAAAGCTTGCGCCGCGAACATACATAACACACATGCCTCAACACGATATGGCAGCTAGCAAGTACCCAGTCAAATGCATATGCCCTATCTGTTGGAAGCGCTAGAGTTAGAGCGACAGTATGCAAGTATAGTTATATAGCTATACTTTGGATGAGTCATACCAACGTGACGTCACGCTGCTTGTACAGCGATAATATATATCGTTGTTTATGCTATTCTGGGCTACGATTCTTTAGCGTCCTAACAGAGATGCCTAGTATATAGTAACATTAATATAGATATAGTTGCATTGTTCTGTGAGTTAGGTATGTACGATTTTATCACGTGTTTCTCCAAGAATATATTTAATAGAAATAATTTAATAAAAATGAATAGTGTTAGTTCTTTATTGAAAATAGATTTTTGTAGACTTTCTCTTGTGGACAAAGTAAAAATTAAAGAATTAGGTAGGCCATTGCCTGATTTAAATTTATCGCAAACTTGTGCAAGGAGTGCTCAAAACCGGACATTTACGCGGCGTTTTACAAGAGACATGTACAAAAAAAATTATAACACAGATGAAGGACAGATTCTCATATCGTGGCCATTTACAAGCCGCTGAGTTATTTAACACGAAATCGATACCAACATTTTATAAACAATTTCCAGTGGACCTTTTGGAAACCGTGTGTCATGCATATCAATTTTTGAATAAAACCAGATTAAAAACAGAATTAGAAGTCATTTACTCGCGTCCGGATTTTTATCAAATAATTGGAGCCACAAATTTTCTTTTGTTATTGCTACAAAATAATCTCAGTGAAACTTTCCCGGAAACTATAAAAATACTTAAAATTATTTTAACAACCCCGATGACCACTGCTGAATCAGAGCGTTGTTTTTCAACACTTAAAAGAATCAAGACTTTTTTGCGAAATGCTATGGGTAATGATCGTTTAAACGCGTTGGCGATGGTGTGTATTAATAAAAATGTGGTGCAAGATATTTACAATTTTAACGAAAAAGTTTTGGAAAAGTTTATATCAATGAAAGATAGAAGAGTGGAATTCACTTTCAAGAAATGATTGAATTTAATCATTTTGCATCCATTTTAGGTAAGATTTCTCACTATTATGTTATTTTTTAAGAAATGCGCCCCCCCAGATTGAACTGGCACGAGCCACCACTGAAAGAGACATTTTAAAAATTATCACTACGGTGTTAAATAATAGTATAAAATATCACCCAAATACCGTAACTTAAAGCATTAAACAGCTGGATGCGCATTTCGAAGGCTATGCCCCCATCTTCAGTAGCACAAGATAAAAACTAAATAAATACCTCTGTCACGAATCGTGATTGATATACTATTAAATAAATAAGTCAATATGACAGAAACATTTCAAAAATGGCATATAATTAGACCTATAAATCTTTTAAAACAATATAAATTAATAATTGAAATAAAAAAATATTGGGTGATATTCTATATTATAATTTAACACAGTAGTGATAATTTTAAAAGTTATTTAATTATTTTGTGTTAAAATTGTACCACCAAAAATAACGTAATGTACCATTAGTGGTACATGTACCATAGTTTGAGAAACGATGGTATAAAGGGATCGGTTTCTATTAACTCGCCCGTAAGATATCTTCCGATCAGATTCCCATTTATTATATGGAATAATATTCCGATGTCTATGTTTCAATACGATGGTACTTCAGCTCCAATACTCATATAGTGTATCATAAAATTTGATTGAGATATTATCGTTACTTGCACTAGATTTATGAAGATACGCAAGAGAAGCAGATTTAGCAAAATATTTTAGGATTATTCAGAAAAGAACGCATTCATATTATGACAAATATATTTTTATACCGATAGTATCAAAATAAATGCATTGATATAGTCAGAGGAATGTACGATAAAAAGGGAGACAAATATTCGAAGAAAATACGAACATTTTAACGTCTTACATGGACTTGGCTATTAGGAAAAGATTGTTAAAGGAATATAAGTGAAATGTAGATTTATAGTCGTAGTTTAAGATAGTATTTGGAGTGTTTTACAGCGCAGAAGAGATATATTAGTAAGTCATATTCTTAGACATGGAGGTATTATGCAATAGAAGGTATAATAGAGGGAAAGCAAGGGGTAGGTAGGCCTAGATTGCAGTTAGATAGTGGAGGACGTGTGGGTTGAATAGCTATGGAGAAATGAAGGAATTAGCTGAGGATAAATTCAATGAAGCATATATTTAATTAATTAGATGCTTCATTGCTCAAATGGTGTAATCGACTCATGGTGAATATATTAAAACGGTGATATTTTTACATATTAATGATTCAAAAACAATTTCGAAAAAGTTAACGAAATCATTGCGAAATGATTTCGAAATTACGTTTCCTTTGACGTGTCCTAGATATTTTTTTTATTATTATGCATATATCTTCTCTTCCGCTGATCTGCATGACCTATTCCACAAAATAAAACCATTGACAAAACAAAGAGTCTAATTGTACAATATAAGTATTAAACACAATCTACCATTAGACATTAAAGACTTATTTCATGACATATTATGAAAAGAAGCAGATAAATTTGTTAACAAGCAACTGGATGAGATTTATCATGCGTGTCAAAATTAATCATTCTCTGTTCTCATTCAAATTGATATTACAATAATTATTATATGTTACTGATAAGGCATCCATCGTATTAATTAGTTGGACATCTATTGAAAAGAATTATCTCTTCGTTGATAATTATAAATTGTAGTATTCAATTTTAAAAAATAGACATATTATTCAATGTGGATTTGAATATATTATTGAGTCTATGCAAACAGTGTATTTTTCTAATTATATTTTTTTTTTTGGAAAGAATTACTCTCATTCTTCAAATTATGAAAAAAAAAATTATACACTTAATTTGAATATCATTTCTTATGCGCACCATTTAAAATACACTGCAAAATAAAAATATATATTAAGTTAGCGGTTTGCCATTTTAACTTTCTCTAAGAGAAAGAAAAATATATTTTGAGACAAGAATTTGAAAAGGCATAATATTTTTAAGACTTCGAAAAGACGTAATATTTTTAACAGACATTAAGGAAGGTAATATGAGGAAATATGTTACTAAAAAATTGCTAGCAACAATCTGACACTTTTAGAAAGATTGGTATATCATATTAGCATCAAAAAATTTCAGATGTCAACGTTTTTTTATATTGAGTTAAGTTTTCAGTAAATTTCATTTTCAATAAGCCTTTAAAAACAAATTTTCGCTTTTTCCTAAATGATAGTGATAAAGCATTTTATGGAGCTTGATTTGTTAAATATATTATATATGCTTTTTTCTTTAACAAAATAAATTTTAATCAAAATCATTCCTTCAATATTTATTCCAACCACATTTTTTAAGTATAGAAAATGAATATGTTTAAGCTGTTGCTCAAAATTCATTAACAAATGAAATAATGTAAAGATAACCAGTTCTCGCTTAATTTTAATGTATGATTCTTCTGTTTTCGTTATCAATTGTTCATTGGATTTTATGACCGTAAAATTACATTAATGACTTCAGTATTTATAGAAATTACTAGTTTATTGAAATCATATGAAATTATACATATAAATTCACATTATTTATATAATAAAATAAATAATGATACGAACACTAATAATTAGTTGAGATGCATTTTAGGCATTGCCTAAGGGAATAAGGATTACGCTTAACATAGTTAGTTAGTTAATGAGTCCGCAATCCTAAAGATTGGTTGGAAACAGCACGCCATGCCGATCTATCCTGAGCTAATCCCTTCATCTCCCTATAGCTATTCATCTCAACGTCTTCAACTATCTGACTCACATACTCCAATCTAGGCCTACCTACCCCTCTCTTTCCCTCCACTCTACCTTCTATGATCAATTGCATAATCCCCCCATGCCTAAGAATATGCCCTACTAATCTGTCTCTCCTACGCTGTAACACTCTCCAGATACTTCTCTTCTCCCCTACTAACTCTAGTACAGCTTCATTTGTTACTTTATCTTCCCAACCAATCCTCATCATCCTCCTATAACACCACATTTCAAGTGCTTCTAATCTACGCTTCTCTTCCTTTCCTATAGTCCACGCCTCACACCCGTACAGTGCTACACTCCAAACATATACCTTCAGTAATCTTTTTCTAATACCCAAGTCAATATTTGATCTTAAAATCTGTTCTTTTTCTACGAATGCCTTCCTACCCTGTGCTATCCTACACTTTATATCTACCTTGCTTCGATTATCTTTTGTGATTCTACTGCCTAAATAACAAAAATCTGACACTTCTTCGATTCTATTATCTCCTATTGAGATCCTCATTTTTCTACTGCATTCCTTTTTGTCACACCTCATCACTTTAGTTTTACCTATATTTATTTTCATGTTAAAATCCCTAGTCAATACTGCCTGCATACCATTCAATACCCTTTCTAAATTCTTTTCGCTTTCTTCCAATATAGCTATATCGTCGGCGAATCTCAACATATATATTTTCTCTCCCTGTACATTCACACCTACACTATACTCTTCTTTTACTTTGTTTATTGCATCTTCTATATATAGATTAAATAATAACGGTGAGAGTGTACATCCCTGCCGAACTCCCTTCCCTATTTTTGCTACCTCTTCTTCCCCCTCAATTCTAACTAAGGCAGTTTGGTGTTTATATAAATTAAAAATTATTCTCCTATCCTTATAATCTATACCCGTTTCTTTTAAAATTCTAAACATTATGTCCCAATCTACATTATCAAATGCCTTTTCTAAATCTACAAAAGCTATGCAAGTTACCTTTCCTACCCTCTTTCTTTTTTCTACTACCGTTCTTAGTGCTAGAATCGCCTCTCTCGTCCCTCTGTTTTTCCTAAAACCAAACTGATCTTCTCCTAGCCTTTCCTCTACTTTATTTTCTAATCTCCTATAAATAATCTTTAGCAATATCTTCGATGCATGTGATAGTAGACTAATGGTCCTATAGTTCTCACACAAATTAGCTCCTATTTTCTTCGCCATTGTTACTATTCTACTACGCTGAAAATCCTGTGGTACTTCTCCCTTCTCCCACAAACTAACCTGTATAATCGCTCCTGCATTTTTTCCCCTGCGTGTTTTATTAATTCGGCTGGTATCATATCAATCCCCGCTGCTTTGTTATTCCGTAAAGCATTTAATGCTCTATGAAACTCTGACCTAAGAGGTCAAACGCTTAACATATAGAGGGAAAATGAAAAATTGAATTTCTATGCAAATCCATACACTTGTGTAGCATTAATGCTTTGAAGAAATTAAGGAAACAACAGCTTCAATAATTTGAATTTAATTTAGTTTGATTAATATACGAATATGTTCGCTTCCTCATTTTATATTTCCAAGCGCAAATTATGAACGTTAATCTTCTATTTGTTCAAGGATAATATACCAAGAAAAGCAACAATAAACAATTTAAACATCATCTTTATTGCCTTTGCACCAATCCAATCAAGACACTATCATATCAAAAAATATCATTAATATGCCCATTTCACTGCAGTTAAGACAATATGAAAATATAGGCGAGAGCAGAAAGTCATTTTACAAATTAGTCGCGGTATATTGGAAAATTTATCATTAAAATCAACTATACACTTATCGAATATTAATTATAGAAGTCTTTTAGTATTTTATAAATGTCAGAATATGAAAAAATATCACCATGACAACATGTGAATATGTTTATATATGTGCCTTAATGTATAGAGTGTTCAAGATATTCATCGCTTATATATTTCACAACTTAACAATTTATTTATTTATTATTATAAATAAAGCGGCAATTGCCAGTTTTATATTTTTAGTAATTCCAAAATAATTACACAATAATTACCATTCTTCTACTCTGCGTTGTTTAGTGTACTAAAATTTGCCGGTTATATATTATTATTAATTATATAATTTGTACACTCAGTCTTCACTTTTGCGTTATAACCATTAGCAAGCGATTCGTTTCTTTTTCTGTCCTTCATTATTAATTAGTTTGCACGTTACGAAACTATTTGAATAATCGTAAAAATCTTTATAAAAATATGTACTTCCTTTGGATTGATGCCTTTTATAATATTTTCCTCGATACACGCAAAAGTTCTTATATAATTCAAGAACTATATAATTGGGTGCTGGAAAATTACAAAAAAAAATAAAAAACTATGTTACAATAATTGTATAATATAAAATAAAGTTAAATGGCCTAGCTCCATACCCAATCGGCCATCGACCAATGATAGGTTGATAGGTTGAATTCTATGATAGGTTATTCGGCACTTCTCAAAATCTAATGTATCTTGAATAATGTTCTAATATTATTGCAATATATATTCAATTAATTATTAAAATTTTCGACAACGTTCAATAAGCCAACTTTCGCAAGAAATGTTACATTAAGAAAGGAATACCCTGAATGGGGAAAATGTGCGTTAAAATTCATCTAATGCCCTATCCATATAAGCAAATATTTGGTATATACTTTGAACACAAAAGATATCTTTTATTAGATATCTTTATTTTATAACTTTTATTTTATAACTTATATCTTATAACTTACTTGTTACCTATCTGTATAAAAACCTTTGCACATTTTTACAATGCGCTATCGTATATTTTACATAAACTTTTCATTTCGATTATCTTTATTCAAAAAAATAATAATTCTTCATCTATTTTATCCTAAAGCTTTTTTCTGCTTTCTTTACATGCTCTTTACTTTGGATTTTCTGCATTTATTTTGCCGAAGCATATAAATTTCTAAATTTTCTAATAATTATTGGATGACCCAAAGAGAATTTTAGTTTCCTCTTTGTATATCATATTTCATTCGTTTCTATATTCCGTTTTCTATTGTTCTGGTAACATTCTTATATTGCCTAGACATTTTATTCTTTTATGTATTATAGACACATTCAATTTGTCTCGAAAAATAGAAATATTTCTGATATCAGATTGAATTTTGTACCCGTTTCTAGAAACTCATAACCAGTGTGCGTTCTAATAAATTATAGAAAGTATAGAAGATTTTCAAATTAAACTTCAGAAAGAAAATTTTCACTTATATATTCACTTATAAGAAATTGTACAAAAATGAAACATTTTGAGATATTATTAGAAAAAATAAAAAATATTGTTTTTCTACTATGGATATTTAGTTTTTAATATGAAGAATGTACATCAGCTAATAATGATTCGTATTATTAAATAAAATCATATATTTCACTGTAAAAATTTGAAACAATTTTAAATTTTACATCTAAAAAATGAATTAATTTTACCATTCATTTTTGAATAGCTAAATCTAAAATTTCATCATTTTGTTAGAGTAATGTTAACAATCATGATAAGAATATGATCAACAGTTTAAAAATGATCGAAATCAGATTTCAGACATCAGACATCAATCAGACATTTTTGTTGATTCAGAATTACAGGGTTTCAGAATTTTCACTAAAATTGATATTTTCTTGAAACAACAACTTGTTTATATACAGAATCGTTCAGCGTCTGAGTCCAGAGAATTGCTGAAGCAGCTAAAAAGCGAGGAAAAAGAAGAGAACGTCTCCCGTTGTAGCGACCGCCATGATACCGTCTCCATTGATGATTTATTCAATTTCTGGAGATTGTTGTGCGGCGATAAATCGGACATATAAATATGCTCAGATAAATCTTGTCAGATCGCATATGCGAAATAGAAAAGGCACTGTTCCCTGGAGTGTATCTTCCATCCAGAGCGACCATAACTTTTCATAATATACTTGCTCAGATCCAGCTTGTGTTCGTTCCAACAACGATCTTCCAACATAAATGCAGACAGCATGCATGTGTATATATATATGTGTGTGTGTGTATGTGATTTATAGTTTGATAGTTAGGGTTTATCCTCTAGAACAAATTGAAATGTTATCATAGCTGAAAATGTTGGTCTACTTGATTCCTCCTTATCTGATGCTGATTTCTACATCCGAATTTGTTTTTATGATCAAACTATATGCTAAGTGTAGTTAGGGAACATGTAGTTGAAAATATCCTTTATAATACTTTTTTAAATTTTATTATCACTACGGAGTTAATAATAGTATACATATCACCCAAATACCGTAAATTAAATATTAAGTATTAAGTATAAAACATGAAGTAGCTAGATGTACATTTTGAAGGCTACGCCTCCATCTTCAGTAGCACAAGATACAAACTAAATAAAATACCTCTGTCACGAATCGTGATTGATATACTATTAAATAAATAAGTCAACCTGACAGAAGTACTTCAAAATTGGCATGTAATATGACCTATAAATCTTTTAAAACAATATAAATTAATAATTTACGAAACGAACAATAAACATTGGTTTGTCAAACCTAAAATAACTAAAAATAAATAAATAAAAATTAATTTAAAAATACTTTTTTATTAAATAAATTAAATAGACAAGATGATATTGGGCCTGAATCTAAATTTATTAAATTTGACTTAGATTTATGCATGTATATACTTTCATAAGCATTTAACTCGGAATAATTCAAAACACTTTTAAGTAATTTAAGTGAACAAATTTGAATAGGATGACCTGAGTTAGTCAAAAATATGCTCGGCTACAGCACTTTTATCCTTTATATTTAATGTGAAATGAGCTTAAATGCTCCTTAAATCTAGTTTCAATTGGTCTACGTGTTTGTCCTATATATACTTTAGGACAACTAGAACAAGATATTTCATAAATACCAGATTTTTTATTGAAATCAATCAAATCTTTGGGATTTCTTAGAAAATTAGCAAGACTATTAGAACTATTATATGTTATAAACTATTGGTTGAGTAAATCCTTACAAGTTTTTTTATATTATGTAAATTTTCGACTAGTTTCGGCTTTTGGCCATCATCAGGTGAAAAAAGTGTCAGATATTACTTTAAGGACAACATGTTGTTTAGTGGTTTTGTTAAGATTATATACATTTTGTTAAACAGCATCAGACTTCAGATAATAATTAATGTAAATATGTCATAAATAAGTTGGGGATGGATTTCGTCTTTTTTACGTTATTTTATATTACATTTTATATTACATCAAACTATGCTTTCTTTGGTAAGATTTTTTATATAATTCTTTATAATATTTGTCTGGAGCAGCATTAATTTCACTATGTGTGTCAAGTGTTAAAATGTGGAAATGTGAGTGTAATATCTTAAAGTAATATCTCACATTTTTTCCACCTGATGATGGCCAAAAGTCGAAACTATTCGAAAATTTACATAATATAAAAAAATATGTGTGAGACTCTCGCGTGGTAGAAGTGAAACTTCTTAGCTCCTAAAAAAAGTTGATTTTATGCATTACTTTTTTCCCACTTGTTAACGATTTTATTTTGATTTTGATTTCGATTGATTTTGATTGACACTCTGATCATCACAGAAAGCATTATTAACAGTAATGTCGTACAGTCTATAAAGAGGAGTTTGGATTAAATATTGTAGCCATATTTTTATAGTTCTTTTATATGGAACACACTGTACCTAGCGGATTATTGAAAATTTGTTTATCAAATTCGCGATGAACAGGTTGAAAGAGTATAAATTTTGTGTATGATGCACTAGTAGGTGCATTTCTATTTGTCAATGGCTCAGCTGTATCAGATTCATTTCGTTGATCTCTCACACTGCGTGTATCTTCACATGTAGACGGTACGCCTGAATCAGTGGCATTCAAATTCTCTATACCACTCACTGTGTCCTCACTTGACGACGGTATCGATTCATCTAGTGTTTTGAGGTCGTTGGAAGGTTATGTTGTCCACCGTGTTTCTTTAACGCCCTTTGCCTGGCTCGATACTCGCTACTCCTTTCCAGGGTACTTGTTGGCACTTTTCTTGGCGGTTTATTCGCTTTCTTTCGTTCTCTAAATGCTCGCACTCTGTCTGTACTTGTCTTTTTCTCCATTTCACTTTTCACACAATGGAAATTGTTAGCTAAAAGATTAAGCTTTGTTTGTGTAATATATAATAAAATACGCAAGCGTCTACTGGTTGCCTTATGCCAGGTATACACAAACAGTACACGCGGCGCATGCGCGTAGCGTGTTTCACTTTTCGTGACGGAAGCGTTTCACTTTTCATGACGTTCAGGCCAATTTGCCCTACCGCGCCTATAGAAGTTTCACTTCAAAAACCTGTAAGGATTTGCTCAACCAATAGTTTATTATATCCAACCTTACAAAGATGGACTTCCACAACTTTATTATATGTTACTTTAAAATTATATTTATTTAAAATAATATAACGAGAATGAGATCAGTTTAATACGTTTATATTTTGTAATATTGCAATTGTATAGCGATCCCGGTGAGTGCCAGACAGGTATCTTTATTTCTTCTATTATTGTGCTACTGAAGATGGGGGCATAGCCTCCGAAACGCGCAACTAGCTAATAAATGCTTTGCATTACGGTTTTTATACAATTGTTTAACGCCGTAGTGACGATTTTACAATATTTTGTAATGTTCGTGAGAAAAGAAAAGCATGTGTTATTAGAAGCATCATCAAATGAAAAACTCATGAGCAGATTAATGTTCCCACACTGCATTTGATGTAATTTACAAAGAAAACTCATTTCGCAAGATTTGTAAATGCACGTCGAAATTCTATTACATTCTAAACAATATATATTTTTTTAAATGTATAGACAAATATATTTTGAATGACCTCACGATTTTTTTAGAATGGCCAAAAATCACATACAATTTTGACGAATGTTTCTATCTGTATAAACAAAATATACCGAAATCCGTGATAATAAATTTCCAACTTCGAAGACTACAAGCGCGAAGTCTACCAAAGCAAAACAATGTATCTTTTGACAATGTTGCCAATAAATGTATTTTTGCATGCTATTTATAGAGCAGTGTTTCGTAATCAAATTTATGCACAGCACCGTTTTTATAACGGAATCCCGTAAATATTTCTAGCTTAACTAAAAAAAAATGTGGTACGACTAATATACCTTTAAGCTCCGTTATGTCCTCCTAATAAAATTCAGTCACCTTGATGTTCTTAAATGCCTTTAGTTTTAATAGGTGGATAATAATAAAACGAATTTTATATTTTACACATTTTTTAAAAACATTTAACATCATTTAACAAAAACAGCGTGCTTGTTAAAATAACGCTAGATATTTGTGTCTTGAGATTATTAGTACAATCTTCCATTGAAAACTCGGTGAAACGCATGCGTTATCGAATTGTCTTGAGAATTCTTTTAGTTATTATTCTGTTAATGATTAATTATTTTATATTGGCAATCTGCCGAATTGGCTCGGTGCCGAGAAACCGTCAACGAATTGTATTTTGACGTCCAAGAATGACTTGTCAATATAAAATATATGTATGATACTTGTCCATTGCCCATTCGATATATATATATATATATATATATCGATTAACACTTTTTTTTTGTAATCTTAATGACTCAGAAATATATACTTCAGAAATAAATTCTTCAACTATTAAAATGTTCCTATAAACTAGCGATAGCGAAATGTCGGTCACTTTGAGGACCTAGTTCGTAGTTCGTAGTTCATTTCAATGTATCGTTCACGAACTATAGGTCGTGAACTCCTACATCTTTTAAAAATGAACTAGTTCACGACCTATATGAAATACATGCACTTACTGCAAATAATCCCTTTTTTTTCTCAATGTAAAAATATTAAATGGTAAAAAATAAATAAATTGAAATATTACAATACTTATTTTGAATTAAGAATGAAGAAGGAAAGACAACAATGTTTATAATTTATACAAAACATATATAAAGAAATATAATCTTCTCTAGGTACTCACGATTATTTATATGAAGTTCTAAAATACTTATTGGTAGTTACTGATGAAAATGTTTACTACTTTACTAACACTTGAAAATTAAATGTACAAACTATAATAAAATGAACTAAATAGAATCGTTTTGTTCGGCGTTATAATTTATATTTTCTATTCCGAATCTTCACCGTTCAAACTTCAAAGCTTTAATTTGATATTAAGTGATTGCACTGCACTCAGTATGATATAGAAGAACTATAAGATTTAGATGTTTATTTTTGCATTATTGCACAAATTTGCTATGTCATGACATAGCAAATTTTTATTTTAAATTTCATTGGTTTTAGGAAAAACAGAGGGACGAGAGAGGCGATTCTAGCACTAAGAACGGTAGTAGAAAAAAGAAAGAGGGTAGGAAAGGTAACTTGCATAGCTTTTGTAGACTTAGAAAAGGCATTTGATAATGTAGATTGGGACATAATGTTTAGAATTTTAAAAGAAACGGGTATAGATTATAAGGATAGGAGAATAATTTTTAATTTATATAAACACCAAACTGCCTTAGTTAGAATTGAGGGGGAAGAAGAGGTAGCAAAAATAGGGAAGGGAGTTCGGCAGGGATGTACACTCTCACCGTTATTATTTAATCTATATATAGAAGATGCAATAAACAAAGTAAAAGAAGAGTATAGTGTAGGTGTGAATGTACAGGGAGAGAAAATATATATGCTGAGATTCGCCGACGATATAGCTATATTGGAAGAAAGCGAAAAGAATTTAGAAAGGGTATTGAATGGTATGCAGGCAGTATTGACTAGGGATTTTAACATGAAAATAAATATAGGTAAAACTAAAGTGATGAGGTGTGACAAAAAGGAATGCAGTAGAAAAATGAGGATCACAATAGGAGATAATAGAATCGAAGAAGTGTCAGATTTTTGTTATTTAGGCAGTAGAATCACAAAAGATAATCGAAGCAAGGTAGATATAAAGTGTAGGATAGCACAGGGTAGGAAGGCATTCGTAGAAAAAGAACAGATTTTAAGATCAAATATTGACTTGGGTATTAGAAAAAGATTACTGAAGGTATATGTTTGGAGTGTAGCACTGTACGGGTGTGAGGCGTGGACTATAGGAAAGGAAGAGAAGCGTAGATTACAAGCATTCGAAATGTGGTGTTATAGGAGGATGATGAGGATTGGTTGGGAAGATAAAGTAACAAATGAAGCTGTACTAGAGTTAGTAGGGGAGAAGAGAAGTATCTGGAGAGTGTTACAGCGTAGGAGAGACAGATTAGTAGGGCATATTCTTAGGCATGGGGGGATTATGCAATTGATCATAGAAGGTAGAGTGGAGGGAAAGAGAGGGATAGGTAGGCCTAGATTGGAGTATGTGAGTCAGATAGTTGAAGACGTTGAGATGAATAGCTATAGGGAGATGAAGGGATTAGCTCAGGATAGATCGGCATGGCGTGCTGTTTCCAACCAATCTTTAGGATTGCGGACTCTTTAACTAACATGACATATTTAAGAACATATTTAATCTTGCGAATATATTAATTATATTATTCCGAATGAAATCTGATACCAACATATAAATTGTGACTCAGCTCGGCAATGCTGCTGTTGCAATATTGCATCGAGTTTCCTATTTCGTTCCGTTCACCAACACACTTTATCACTAAATAAATGTTAGTACTGTATATGTAGTGTATACTATACTGCATCGTTTACGAGCCGCTGTGATTCATGAATGGTTTAGTACACGACGGGTTCAGGATCTAGTACAAGTACATCAATACGTACACCGTGCACCATGTAGGTCATAGTGACCTATAGGTCGTTGCAAAACATCGTCACAGTACGCCCGTCATTTGATTGAACCGTTCAGAGTGAACGGTTCGCGAGTGAACTACACATCGCTACTATAAACACTTACAACTTTAATCGAATGTAACACTTTAGATGTGTGTTCCAATTCATTTTCCCAATTTTCAATTAGCAGTATTGACGAATTTGTGTTTCATATATTTTCTTATAAATTTTAATTTATTACGAAATTAATTCATTTCGAGGAACATTCATTAAAATCACATAAAAATGTTATATCGCACGGCAGTGGATGCCATGCCCGAGCACGCTGTATATGATACAAGAGTTATGAAATTATTGCGAACCAGACGGTGAATTAAAAAGTTTTGCTTTTCCCCGGGAGTTGTGTTGTTATACAATGACATTTTCTACTCTAACTTTATTCGCTTGAGTTGAGATTTATTGCATCGCGTCCGTTCTTGTACATATACCTATAGAAAAATCTTTTTATACATAGCAAAGCGATACAAACATAGTAATGAATATATCGCTTCGATTTCGTTTTTCATTATAAAAAGAAAATTCGGCGACATTTACTAGATATGATTAGCTACCTGCAACGAATAAAGTAAAAACAAAAACACGAAAGAAAAAAGGACTGGCAATTTATTTAAAAATGAAATATTATATATATAAAACTGCAATTTAAATACAGGGATGCCAGGAAGAGCAAGGATGAGCCTTATATCTTATAAAGATTATTATTTGATGGCACTCATTTTATGAGTATATGACCTATAAATCTTTTTAAACAATATAAATTAATAATTAACGAAACTAACAAGTAACACCAACAATTGATATTCTATACTATTACTTAACACCGTAGTGATAATTTTTTTAATATTAATATTTTTAAGATGCGATATTTAAAAAGCCTGTAGGCAATAATACTGTATAATAAAAATATAATAGCTATCAAATCATTATATTCTATAAATAACTATGGAATTTTTCCCCTAAATTATAAATTATAGTAAATTATTGTATAATTTAATTTACTTCCATTTTTCAGCCACTAGAAAATTAATTTTCCATTTTCTTACTGCAATCCATTGTGTTATAACACGATTGCATCTTTCAAATGTGGGCACTTCCTCCGTCGCTAAAACTTTATTATTAATAAGGAGAACTTTATCGTTTAATTAAGCCTTACTTTGGTGCTCCAATTAGCTAATTTTAGTGCAGCGACATCTATAAGACTTGCTTGTACTTTGAAGACGCTTACGCTCAAAGAACCATATTATTGGACACAATTACCAATAGATATGATTGAGCCGTTCAATAAATTTCGATCTGAATTTCGACTGCGAAATTTTAACAGAGTGATATCCCCTTAAGCCTCTTCGGGTTAATAATTCTATTTATTATCATGTAATTTGAAATTTTATGCTGCAAATCATATTCTAATAAACTAATCATGCCTACAAATGAACAAACAGTTATATTTGGAGAATTTAACTAATTTCAAATTATGTACGTAACAAAGTGACTTATACTTATACTTATATTTGGGCTCATGTAACTCTATAAAGGTAAGTTTTCGAAGTTTTATTGTTTATCAAACATTGTTCAAGAATAAAAGTTGTTATTAAAGAAAAAAAAAATTGAAATTTGAAGTTAAATTATGATTAAGAATAGTTTTTACACATATCATAAAAAAGTAAATGATTTAATTTTAAGACTGTTATTCCCAATAAATACACATGACGTGTTAAAAACACGATAAAAAGTAAAAATGGCATATGCTTTTGTATAAAAATAGATGTATTTTCCCCTGTTTAATAAATTTTAATTAAATTAGCTGCTGGATAATAATTTTGGACCTAAATAAAAACTTAGCATTGTGAATAATAATGGCTAAAAACTTTTGATAACTGAAACTAGGAAAAGTAAATTCTTTGGTAGAAATCAGCAGAATTAATACAGAGAAATATAATGATATATATATATATAAATATATTTATATATATATATATAAATATATTTATATATATAATTAATACAAACAAAAGAATTACAGCAGAAATCGTTTTTAGCCCATGCGAATGTAATTGGTTGGAATAGAAAAAAAAAATGTATTCGTGAAATTCATTTTGTATTTCCTCCAATCAAAAGAATAAATAAGGTTGTTTTTTTAAATTATCACTACGGTGTTAAATAATAGTATAAAATATCACCCAAACTTAATTAATTTAAGTTACGGTATTTGGGTGATATTCTATACTAATAAATAAATTGCCTAAGAACTGAAATGATTTGTTGTAATAGTTTTAAAATCGATGTATCGAAAAGCGTATATAATATAATTTTTAAGTAAAATTGTTATCAATCTTATCACGTTGACTTTGATTGCAATTACGCAAATATCCACTTTATAAATATTAGTCCCCACGAAATTAAATTACATAAGCCAAATAATATACAAATTATATTATTTGAAACAATTAATCAATTACTTCGATAGACGATAACTGATGAAACCGTGCAGTTAATATCAGTGTTTATATAAATTAAAAAACAATTTCGATTGGCGATTTCAAGTCGAGCCATGTATGTAATTAAATAATCTTGTTTGCGCTATTCACTTAATATATTATGGCTAATCGAAATCGACAACAGCGTGGCCTATTACAAAACTTTGGCAATATATTATAAATCGCAGCCTAGAATTAACTGTAGACATATGCGTAATATAAGCAAGCTGACATATTGGAATTAATTCTAAATTAATTGTCAAATTGATAACACTCTTTGATAATGAATTGATTTAAATTGCCAATTAGCCAATTTGCATTTGCGGTGCAAATTGAGGCAGCGATAATTATTTTGTTTAGATATCGCGGGCTCGGTATTATAGTCCGATTCGTTATTTCGGTATTATACCACTCGGGTCGTAATTATTTGAATGCGCTTCAATTTGGCGCGGCGGTAAATTGAACAGTAATTATTCCATTGTACAGCTCAATCTATTAACAATAGAAATAGCAATTGCAGTCCAATAAACCTGCCCATGTGCTGCAACGAAGTACATGAGTTTATTTATAGAATAGAATATATCTTTATCTACTTTCATTCAGTAAAGTAAATATTACAGTTTCAAAAAAAGTTTTGTAATGATGACTATTACAGCACTAGTGATGTAATGGTCGTCATTGTAGCACTAGTGCTGTAATTATTTTAGCGATGTTCATATATTTACCAAAAAATTACCTACGATCAAAAAATAATAAACAGAATTAAGATAGGAATATGTAATTGAAATGTATTAGTTAAAGAGTCCGCAATCCTAAAGATTGGTTGGAAACAGCACGCCATGCCGATCTATCCTGAGCTAATCCCTTCATCTCCCTATAGCTATTCATCTCAACGTCTTCAACTATCTGACTCACATACTCCAATCTAGGCCTACCTACCCCTCTCTTTCCCTCCACTCTACCTTCTATGATCAATTGCATAATCCCCCCATGCCTAAGAATATGCCCTACTAATCTGTCTCTCCTACGCTGTAACACTCTCCAAATACTTCTCTTCTCCCCTACTAACTCTAGTACATCTTCATTTGTTACTTTATCTTCCCAACCAATCCTCATCATCCTCCTATAACACCACATTTCGAATGCTTGTAATCTACGCTTCTCTTCCTTTCCTATAGTCCACGCCTCACACCCGTACAGTGCTACACTCCAAACATATACCTTCAGTAATCTTTTTCTAATACCCAAGTCAATATTTGATCTTAAAATCTGTTCCTTTTCTACGAATGCCTTCCTACCCTGTGCTATCCTACACTTTATATCTACCTTGCTTCGATTATCTTTTGTGATTCTACTGCCTAAATAACAAAAATCTGACACTTCTTCGATTCTATTATCTCCTATTGTGATCCTTATTTTTCTACTGCATTCCTTTTTGTCACACCTCATCACTTTAGTTTTACCTATATTTATTTTCATGTTAAAATCCCTAGTCAATACTGCCTGCATACCATTCAATACCCTTTCTAAATTCTTTTCGCTTTCTTCCAATATAGCTACATCGTCGGCGAATCTCAACATATATATTTTCTCTCCCTGTACATTCACACCTACACTATACTCTTCTTTTACTTTGTTTATTGCATCTTCTATATATAGATTAAATAATAACGGTGAAAGTGTACATCCCTGCCGAACTCCCTTCCCTATTTTTGCTACCTCTTCTTCCCCCTCAATTCTAACTAAGGCAGTTTGGTGTTTATATAAATTAAAAATTATTCTCGTATCCTTATAATCTATACCCGTTTCTTTTAAAATTCTAAACATTATGTCCCAATCTACATTATCAAATGCCTTTTCTAAATCTACAAAAGCTATGCAAGTTACCTTTCCTACCCTCATTCTTTTTTCTACTACTGTTCTTAGTGCTAAAATCGTTCCCTCGTCCCTCTGTTTTTCCTAAAACCAAACTGATCTTCTCCTAGCCTTTCCTCTACTTTATTTTCTAATCTCCTATAAATAATCTTTAGCAATATCTTCGATGCATGTGATAGTAGACTAATGGTCCTATAGTTCTCACACAAATTAGCTCCTATTTTCTTCGGCATTGTTACTATTCTACTACGCTGAAAATCCTGTGGTACTTCTCCCTTCTTATATATTTTACAAACTAACCTGTATAATCGTTCCTGCATTTTTTCCCCTGCGTGTTTTATTAATTCGGCTGGTATCATATCAATCCCCGCTGCTTTGTTATTCCGTAAATCATTTAATGCTCTATGAAACTCTGACCTAAGTATGCTAGGACCTAAGTCATCCTCATCTATCTGTTCCACACTTTCTAGCTCCTCCATGTCCTGCCTACCTTTATATAAATCTTCAAGATACTCCTTCCATCTTCTAGCTTTTTCCTTATTTTCTGTGAGTTCCTTACCCTGCTTATCACATATAATGTTACCCTTTGGTTTTACTTTAGAAAAATGTGACTTAATTTTCCTGTAGCCCAAATCTACTTTACCTCTTCTCATATCCTCCTCAATATCCTCACAATTTCCTTTTATCCACTCTTCTTTCGCTAGCTTGCATTTCCTATTAATTAAGTTCCTTAGTTCTTTATGTTTTTTCTGTCCTGCTTCTGTGTTTCCAATTTTAATTTTCCTTCTTGCTTCTATCATTTCAACTATTTCTTCCATGATCCATTCCCTCCTACCTGCCCTTTTCTTTGTGCCTAATACTTCATTTGCTGCTGTAGTTAACCCATTTCTGATTTCCCTCCATTCGCAATCTATGTCGTTCCTAGATGTTCCATTAGCCATGATTTCTACTTTCTGCTTGTACTTTTCACATACATCAGCTAATTTTAACCTATCGACATCTACTCTGACCTGTTTAGACTTCTGTAATTTCTTGAATTTGACCTCTGAGTCCAGGACTACTAAATTATGGTCACTATCAATATCTGCTCCAGGGTAACTCTTACAATTCTTAATCTGGTTCCTAAACCTCTCTTTAACCAGTATGTAATCAATCTGATACCTCCCTATATCTCCTGGCATTTTCCACGTATATATCCTGCGCTTGTGATTCTGAAAAAGCGTGTTTGCTACCACTAGCTTATTCCTAATACAAAACTCTACCAATCTATCCCCTCTATCATTACGTGTTCCTATTCCATATTCTCCTACTATTGAAACTTCCTTTCCCTTACCTACTACGGCATTCCAATCTCCGGTTACAATTAGATTATCCTGTCCTTTAACGTTTGCTAACCTAGATTCAATCAAAAAAAAAGAAATGTATATATTTAAATATTACCACCAATTTTGCATTAAGTATAAAATATTACGATAAGGGTGTAGCGTACAAGGGCTGTAAGACGAGTGCGCATACCTTTGCAGCCGCGGACGTTCGCCAGTTGCAAGAAAATGACCAATAGCTTTAAATGCCACAAGAAAACTAACTTTCTCAATACATTTTGCTTGATATTTTCCAAATTTTGTGTGATAACAACCACTGCCTACGTTGGCGAGAAATGTCACATTGAAAAAAGGATTCCACTAAAATAACTTCTTACCCTGTTCATATATAATAGGTACATCGTTACGATTGTTCTTTAATATCGCTACCATATAATATATTATAGAAGGAAAAGAATCGCTTAAACCAAAAATGACCTATACTAATTAATCTCAACTATAAATACATTACAGAAAAGCAACGTAAATTTGTGATCGTCACTTTATTAGCTATAATGCTGAAGAAGAGGTGTTGTAAGTAACTGTAGAATGATGTTGTTACAGGGGGCGCTGGCAGCAGCAATGAGGCGGACTCTGAGAGCGCCGCATCGAAACGCAGAAGAAGTAGAACGAATTTCAACAGTTGGCAACTCGAGGAACTGGAGAGGGCTTTTTTAGCCAGTCATTATCCTGACGTCTTCATGAGAGAAGCATTAGCGATGCGATTAGATTTGAAAGAAAGCAGAGTAGCCGTAAGTATCTCTGTATACATATATATTCAACACACCACATTGTGATGTTATTACATCGTCAATCGTGAATCAATATACTAGATGTTCGTACAAGACATTAATGAATCTCTTATACAAGTATTAAACACATGTTTTAAACGACATCGAAATTCCACTCGTGTTTGTAGCAATCAATTCGAATGAATTATAAAGTATAAATAGACTTTGACCAACCGTAGCAACATTAAATTGAGAAGCATGTATTTTAATTAAGAAATTACACAGGAATGGAACAAAAATTGTTTTTAATATCCACTAATTCGTATACATTCATTTTTATTATATTAATAATTGACCACTACAACAAATATGTTTTTCTCACGCTATTACTTTTTGAAAGATAGGTTATTAAAGCATTGATACACTTTTTGTGTGCAATGTATAGTTTTTCTCATGCTGCTCATTTTCTTCACAAACTCTACTAGCCAAATCGTTTTGCTTGGCCGCGTAGATGAAAATATTGTCCAACATTATAATATATTCTATTAATATTTAAAAAAAAACACATTTAAAATGATTAGTATAGAATATCACCCAAATACCGTAACAAGCATTAAGTAGCTAGATGCGCATTTCGTGGATTATGCCCCCATCTTCAGTAGCACAAGATAAAAACCAAATAAAATACTTCTGTCACGAATCGTGATTGATATGGGTCAGATAATGGAGGATGTTAAGATGAATAGCTATAGGAAGATGAAGGAGTTAGCTCAGTATTGATCGGCAGATGGCGTGCGGTTTCCAACCAATTCCTAGGATTGAGGACTATTTAAATAACTAACTATACCATATATTAATAGTAGTTGTTGTTCTTGAATCGAAAACTTATTGTAATATTTCAAATAATGCGTTTCGTCTAATATATTAGCCTACAGTACATAGTTTGGAATATTTCCTTTAGACCGGGATCCCGTTTTTAGGCAGCACTGTATAAGACTTTTTTGTCCATACGTTTCTCTTTGGAGGTATATTCGGTACAATATTACTCAATTAACTAACCGTCTAACGTAAATTAAATAACTAACAAAAAATATATATATTTGTAGAGC
This sequence comes from Leptodirus hochenwartii, assembly GCA_947310635.1. Lineage (NCBI taxonomy): Eukaryota > Metazoa > Arthropoda > Insecta > Coleoptera > Leiodidae > Leptodirus > Leptodirus hochenwartii. The sequence goes on along the minus strand of OX371180.1, from coordinate 12,524,474 downwards.
TGCTCTCGAACAAGATGAATATAATACAAGAAGTAGCGCAGTAATTAGAACCCTATTTCTTATAACTTCAGAGTTTGTCTTATTATTTGTAGAATATTTTTGTTTTCACTTATAATATGTGTTTCGACTCCGCCACCAAGATGATGGACTAGTTCAAAGATGTTTTTAGTTATCATAAAAACGAAAAAAAAATTTTTATTACTTGTCTGTCTTACAGGATTTTATCTAAATATATAATTGAATCAAAACCATATTTTACACATATGATTTTAATATTACTGGAAAAACTATCGTGATGCCAATTTTTTGCTAGATCTTAAGATGTTGAACATATTCTATGGTCATATTTTCCAAACCGATATTAATTTGGTGGTAAATCGAAATATGTCTTTGTTTATTATATAAAATATGAGCCACTTTAGAAATATGACGATAGATTATATTGAAATAGAAACATAAATAATTATAAAACAAGTGGCAACTTGAAATGAAACGCCATATATAAGAGTGAAGTTCAATTTGGCTTCCGTTAAAAATGCTATCTGGATTATTTCTAACATAACTTTTTTTTTCAATTTTTTATAAAATTTAGTACTAGAATATAATTCTTTTATTCTAATAATAAATGTATATAAAAATATAAAATTTACGGCAATCAATCCTTTAGATCAGGGGTGGCCAACTTTTTGAAAGCATGTGCGCTATGAAAAATTTTAATAGGCGTTGCGGCCGAAAAGAAGAAAGAAGAACTATGTCATGTTATCAAAATATATGATGACATGACATCAATTTTTTTTGTCTAGATCCAACTTACAAAGATTATATATTGTACTTACCTTTGGAAAGATGATTAGAAACCGGTATTAGGCACCTGGTTCGAATTCCATAGAATAATTGTTTTTTATTTAAAAAACTAAAAAAATATTCTTTTTAACAATTATTAAACTCAATTAAAGTTGAATTTTCCAATATTTTTTATAAAATCATAATTCTAAAAAAAATCTTTTTAACTCTAACTCATTGTGTGTTAACTTAAGTGTGTATTTATACATTCCAATGTTCAAATTATAAATTTTTGTATTTTAGATATGCATTCTCTTCTTAAAAAATTAATTAGTTGCACATTATATGACAAGAAAACGAGTTATCTTTACACATTTTTAAAAAAGTTGAGAAATTACGTTTAAAATGTACGTTTTAGATGATTTTGTCACGGCCGCTTAGAAGACCAATCTTTTTGCAAATTATAGTAAATTTCTTGCATTTTTGATGCAAGAATTTAAAAATATTAATTTTGTATCATAAATGACGTTTTCAAATTTTTTGAAAATTTTGCATATTATAGTAAATTTCTTGATTTTTTTTATACGAGTACATATATGAAAGAAAAACCAAAGATTTTATTAGAAATTATTGAAAATTTTGCAAATTCTAGTAAAGTTCTTGCATTTTTGATGCAAGAATTTAAAAATATATATTTTGTATCATAAATGATATTTTGGAAATTTTGCAAATTACAGTAAATTTCTTGATTTTTTTTATACGAGTATATGAATTGAAAATCGCATGTGTGCCCGCGGGCGCGAGGTTCGTCAACCCTGGTTTAGATGATATATTAATATATTCTGTATTCAATTTTTTTATTACCTACAGTCACATTTCCACTCTCTATATATTAATAGTCAAATCCGTAACAATACAGTTTTTTTTTTCTGAATAACTAAAAAACCGCATGACTTATGGCTAAACGTTTAAAGCATTTATTATATACAACCATAATGTGATTTTCTTTTGACATATCTATTACTTATAGTTATGGTACTATAGCAAATATAAAACTTCTGATTACCAGATCTTAACTTAAAACGAAACAGCGTTTCCGGTGGCACAAGTAGTCCATTTTGGTTTCGATTAATTAAATCGTTTATATCATTTGTTCCCAAAGTTTTTTAAGGCGCGACCCCTTTTGGTTGAAATGTTTGTTCGCGACCCCGCTACTTGATTTAGAAACCCTCAAAAACTCGACCTTCTTGATTTAGAAATCCTCAAAAACAAAGTCACTAAAATTAGTATTAATATAGCAAGATTTCTAATTTCTAATTTTTCACGACCCTTAAAGCAAGAGACTTACTTCCCCTGCCAGTGCTAATGAAAACGCTTTGCTAGCAAGTTTTCGAGTGGCATTTGGAATTGCAAAAGCCAGTAAGGCGCATACAATTACAGAAACTCTAATTCAACCGACAGCTGTTGATATTGTGCAAATAATGATTGGTGAAAAAGAAGCGAATAAACTCAAAATCATACCTCTCTCTAATAATACAATCCAAAGAAGAATATGCGACTTATCACAAGATAATCGAATTCAAATTCTTGAAAATATTAGGAATTGCACTTACTTCTCAACGCAGATGGACGAGTCCACAGATATTTCCAATTGCGCCCAATTCATTGTCTTTGTAAGATATGACACCGACAATGGTATTACAGAAGATATTTTATTTTGTTAACCACGTGAAGCAAATACCACAGGAAAGTGCTATTCGACATTTTTATACAAAATACAAATAAATGCAATATTGAATTGACCAAATGCATTGCTATATGTACCGATGGTGCCAAAGCTATGACGGGAATTCGAATTGGTCTCATTGTCCGGTTACAAGAGATAATACCAAGTGCTACATGGGTACATTGTTTTTTGAACTAGGAGGCACTAGCAGCAAAATTTTTGCCTTCTGAATTGGATTGTGTTTTAAGGTCTGTAATAAAAGTGGTAAATTCTATCAAATTAAAAGCGTTGCAAACCCGTCTTTTCCGAAAAGTTTGTGAAGACATATATGGAAATCTTCTTTATCACATGGAAGTAAGATGGCTCTCGAGGGGTAAAGTTTTAACAAGAGTTTTCCAATTAAGGGCAGAACTATTGATGTATTTTCAGGACGAGAAATTAGAATATGCAAATCTATTTTCTGATTCTCTCTGGCTTCTTAAGATGGCTTTCCTTGATGATATTTTTGAACACTTATTGAATAAAAGTTTTTGAATAAAAGTTTGCAAGGCCGCGATGTTAATATAACAACAGCTAAGGATAAAGTTAACGGATTTATAAAGAAACTCGATTTTTGGTCTACTTCACTTAACAATAACGAAGTAGCCTCATTTCAATGCATTGAAGAAATCATGGAAAATTTTACTATGCATAATACGCTAGATGTAAATCCTGTATTTGCAGACATGCAAGAATGTTTACAGAACTTAAAGCAACAGATTTTTGAATATTTTCAAGAAGTAACTATTAATAATAATGATAGTCACAGGTGGATACTGACTCCATTTTCGACAATTCTCTTCAAATGTCTGAAATTCCGACATATATGAAGGAAAAACTTATCGACTTATCTACTGATGGAATGCTGAAACTTGATTTTCTATCACAGAGCGTGGACCAGTTTTGGCTAAAGAGAAAACAAGAATACCCCGAGCTGGTAAATGAAGCATTAATAATGCTAATACCTTTTGCATCATCCTACTTATATGAATTAAGTTTTTCATCCATGGTTGCTATCAAGACAAAGTATAGAAATTGCCTCGATTTCGAATTATTTGTTTATCGAATACAGAACCCAGGTTTGAGAAGATAGCATCGCAACATCAAGCGCATTTATCTCATTAATATTTTGTATAAACATATAACTTTAACGTTTGTTTTCTTTTAGTCTAAGTCTAAATGTTCTTACTGAAAAGTTGTATGTGTTCAATATACATGCGTTACAGAAAGCCATTCGCTTTATTTTTAAAATCCTCGCGCGATCCCCCTAGCTCCTTCACGCACCCCCCCAGGGGGTCGCGACCCACAGTTTGGGAACCAATGGTTTAGATGCTAGAGCACATACAGACATCATCGCTAATATCACATTTTTGACTCAATATTTTTTATACATTTTTTTGACCTTTTTTTATCTATAGACTTGAAAACTTGATAAAAAAATTTCAATTTATAAATGATTTACTACATATTAGTAAATTATAATATCTTAAATTGTCTTAATAATTTTTTATTCTGACCAATTGGCTAACAAATTTATTTCTTGCGCAAATATGGTTAAATAGATAACAATGGCATAAATAAAAAAATCCAAATAATTCTAATCGGTGAGCCATTTACCCATATGGGTAACGTATATAGGTTTTATACAAAAGTTTTCCCTATAACTATTCGGTATCGACCACAATTGGACATGGTACTGTAGTATATACGACACACCCTGTATAGCAATTCTTATACCATACCTGTCTAGCAGGCCGCTGAGGCCATTCCATGTCGAAAATCTATCTCGAGTGTTGTCCATTATACTGTGATTAACTACTAATTAAAACCGGGTTCGGGTTATAATTAACTTGTTAAAGTAGATATGGCAGGTCGGGCGAGTGAGTGTTTTTTTCGCCGTCATCGTCTCTTGCATTGGAAAACAAATTAGAACGGGATCGGTGATTGAATATGCGGTTAATTAGAAGCAGCGGATATATATGGGACTTTTAGAAGTGTTAAAACAGCAGCTGCAGTTGAATGATAAGGTGTTAGTTATTTAAAAAAAAGTTAGAATGGGAGAGGAGGAGCCAATGTAATGAACCTGCAAGTTCATTTTGCTTGCCTTTGATTGAAAACTAATTTGAAGGAATGAATCGAGAACTCATTAAAACAGTAGTCAAGTGCGTTTAAATGTACCATTGCATGTCAAAAAATAGGTTCATTTTAAATATAGGCTGTAATTAAACCAAAAGTAGTACGAAAATCTATACACGAAAATTGAATATATCGCATTGTCAATTGAATACTAACACAAGTCAAAAAATACGAAAGTTACGTTTATGTTGTATATGTACATTAAAATGTTCAATCTATCTAAATGCTAAACCAGCACATCTTCAAATATGAATACATACCATCTGAAAAATAAATATGTTGGTTTGTCCACCTTTGAAAATTTTTTTTTCCAGATTTTTAGTTATATTAATTTGACAATAATTGATTTAAAATGACAATAATATTTAATTTCTTAGTCTAAAAGGGTACCAAAGGGTAACATTATATGTGATAAGCAGGGTAAGGAACTCACAGAAAATAAGGAAAAAGCTAGAAGATGGAAGGAGTATCTTGAAGATTTATATAAAGGTAGGCAGGACATGGAGGAGCTAGAAAGTGTGGAACAGATAGATGAGGATGACTTAGGTCCTAGCATACTTAGGTCAGAGTTTCATAGAGCATTAAATGATTTACGGAATAACAAAGCAGCGGGGATTGATATGATACCAGCCGAATTAATAAAACACGCAGGGGAAAAAATGCAGGAGCGATTATACAGGTTAGTTTGTAAAATATATGAGAAGGGAGAAGTACCACAGGATTTTCAGCGTAGTAGAATAGTAACAATGCCGAAGAAAATAGGAGCTAATTTGTGTGAGAACTATAGGACCATTAGTCTACTATCACATGCATCGAAGATATTGTTAAAGATTATTTATAGGAGATTAGAAAATAAAGTAGAGGAAAGGCTAGGAGAAGATCAGTTTGGTTTTAGGAAAAACAGAGGGACGAGGGAGGCGATTCTAGCACTAAGAACGGTAGTAGAAAAAAGAAAGAGGGTAGGAAAGGTAACTTGCATAGCTTTTGTAGATTTAGAAAAGGCATTTGATAATGTAGATTGGGACATAATGTTTAGAATTTTAAAAGAAACGGGTATAGATTATAAGGATAGGAGAATAATTTTTAATTTATATAAACACCAAACTGCCTTAGTTAGAATTGAGGGGGAAGAAGAGGTAGCAAAAATAGGGAAGGGAGTTCGGCAGGGATGTACACTTTCACCGTTATTATTTAATCTATATATAGAAGATGCAATAAACAAAGTAAAAGAAGAGTATAGTGTAGGTGTGAATGTACAGGGAGAGAAAATATATATGTTGAGATTCGCCGACGATATAGCTATATTGGAAGAAAGCGAAAAGAATTTAGAAAGGGTATTGAATGGTATGCAGGCAGTATTGACTAGGGATTTTAACATGAAAATAAATATAGGTAAAACTAAAGTGATGAGGTGTGACAAAAAGGAATGCAGTAGAAAAATGAGGATCACAATAGGAGATAATAGAATCGAAGAAGTGTCAGATTTTTGTTATTTAGGCAGTAGAATCACAAAAGATAATCGAAGCAAGGTAGATATAAAGTGTAGGATAGCACAGGGTAGGAAGGCATTCGTAGAAAAGGAACAGATTTTAAGATCAAATATTGACTTGGGTATTAGAAAAAGATTACTGAAGGTATATGTTTGGAGTGTAGCACTGTACGGGTGTGAGGCGTGGACTATAGGAAAGGAAGAGAAGCGTAGATTACAAGCATTCGAAATGTGGTGTTATAGGAGGATGATGAGGATTGGTTGGGAAGATAAAGTAACAAATGAAGATGTACTAGAATTAGTAGGGGAGAAGAGAAGTATTTGGAGAGTGTTACAGCGTAGGAGAGACAGATTAGTAGGGCATATCCTTAGGCATGGGGGGATTATGCAATTGATCATAGAAGGTAGAGTGGAGGGAAAGAGAGGGGTAGGTAGGCCTAGATTGGAGTATGTGATTCAGATAGTTGAAGACGTTGAGATGAATAGCTATAGGGAGATGAAGGGATTAGCTCAGGATAGATCGGCATGGCGTGCTGTTTCCAACCAATCTTTAGGATTGCGGACTCTTTAACTAACTAACTAGTCTAAAAGTAACATAACACCAAATATGTTACTTATGCATTGTTAATTTTGTGGGTATGTAATGATACACCACCGTAACAAAAAATGTGTTATTTTACAGAGACGAGTATTTTTATTTTCACTAATGCATAAGTAGCTCAATAGTACAAAATTGGCTAAATTACTAAATTTCATAACACAAATTTATGGTAATTTGTTAATGCAATGCCACCATAATTAAAAAATTGTATTATTCCTTTATAAATAATAGCTTTAAATATAAATTAAAAAATACTCAGCATGCCCTTCTTCATCCACTGTTTGGCAATACATTAAATTAACAAAATTTGCTAACATTTCAAACCTAAGGGCCACTCTATATTATTTTTTTCGATAACGAAAACTTCAATTTGATTTTCCTCTAAACCTACCCATTTTGAATTGTGTTAGTTTTCCATTGACAGTACTATATATATATATATATATATACAAATTTTTACTTAAAACCAATTATTATTATTATTATTATTATTTGGAAGCTATATCTCCATCTCTATTTAAATCGTATCATTTAGAATATAGAATTAATAGAATATTATAATGCGAATTGTTTAATATGGTTATAAAGATGACTCTAAGAAGAAATTCATTTAAAAAAAATTATACTAGTTATAAAAATTAATATCCATAATAGTATCTTAAAAAAGTACTTACCAAAATATATAGTCTATACTTCCTCTTGCCTATTCGAATGTACTAATTATTTAATGTAGATTCATTTTTGTCCTTTCAAATTTTTTTTTAATTTTTTTTGGCTAGAATTGTGCTCTTAGAAGTGGCTATTTCCGGTTTCTTGAAAAAAAAAAATTCTTTTACATTATTTAAAGCCTTTTGCATGTTACCATTTACAATTTATTTTTATTATTTTATTATTTTATTTATTATAGTATAGAATATCATCCTAATACCGTAACTTAAAGCATTGAGTAGCTAAATGTACATTTCGAAGGCTATGCCCCCATCTTCAGTAGCAGAAGATAAAAACTAAATAAAATACCTGTGTCATGAATCCTGATTGATATACTATTAAATAAATAAGTCAACATGACAAAAGTATTTCAAAAATGGCATAAATAACTTTAAAAATAGTGCTTATTAAATAAATTAAATAGACAAGATGAAGTTGGGCCTGAATCTGAATTCATTAAATTTGATTTAGATTTATGCATGTATATACTTTCATAAGCATTTAACTCCGAATAATTCAAAAGTAATTTAAGTTAACTAATTTGAATAGGATGATCTGATTCAAAAATATGCTCGGCTATAGCACTTTTATCTTTTTTATTCAATCTGAATTGAGCTAAATGCTAAATTTTTGTCCTATATATACTTTAGGACAACTAGAACAAGATATTTCATAAATACCTGATTTTTTTTTAAAATCAATCAAATCTTTTGGATTTCCGAGAAAATTAGCAAGACTATTAAAAGTATTCTATGTTACTTTAAAATTATATTTATTTAAAATACTATCTAAACCACGTGCAATTGTAGGATCAAATGGTAATTTAACAAATTTTTGAGTTGAATTATTACTTTCTTCTAAACTACTAATATTTATATCTCTTGTTCTTTTAAATTTTCTTAATATGTTATTTATAATTTTATAAGAATAGCCATTTTGTACTGCTATATTTCGAATATAATTTAATTCAATGTTATATTTATCATTCGATAAAGGAAAATTTAATGAGCGGTTAATTAAAAAATTAAAAGCAGCATACATATGTTGACGACAATGATTTGAATCGTTCAGTATATAGCAGTCCGTATTTGTAGCTTTTCTATATATAAATATATATATATCAAATTCTAATATATTATTATTTCTAATGAATAAAACGTCTTAGAAAGGTAAATGATTATTATTTTCGATTTCATAAGTAAATTTAATTGAGGGTAATTTAGAATTTAATATTTTAATTAAATCATCAATATTAGATTTTTCAGTATCAAAAATCACAAAGATGTTATCTACCATAGTGATAATTTTTAAACTCACATTTTTATATTTGTTTTTATATCTGTAATTTTTTCGTTTTATAACGTCATTTTTGTAACCGCTATTTCTGTCAATAAAGGCATAATAATAATAATAATAATAATCCGATTGTTTTGGAATTCCTTTTACTCGTGTAATAAGTTAAACAAAATTTCAGCTATGTAGGTATTTTCCGAAATCGTGTTTTGAGTCTAACATATAACCTATTAGTACATATAAAATAATCATAATCACGTGCAAAACAATTATTCCTCCGGCGGAAATATTAATCTTACATTTCCTTATTAAATCGTGTTTTTTTAATACTACTCCTAGAAGTGTAATGAACAAAAATTAATAAACAGATCGCTGGTAATATTTCTGTTGATTTCTTTAAATTTGGGATCTTTTTAGTAAGATCTAATAATATTTGCGTGAGGAATCTAGAACAGGGATAAAACATGCAATTTTTAATAATGACCACATTTGCAATGCCATACTTGCGTTGACTACCAGAATTAATATAACTGTTCACAGGCAGGCTACACGCTAAAGTTTGACGTTCGAATCAATAACACTGTTTCCCTAATGTCTCAAACAATAAAGAAACGGTTGCAAACTACCCGCCTCCTAATTAGACGACGCGCATATGCATGCGCGTGTTTCTTCACCTACACCATTCCAATCCAACTATACTCGCGATATGTACAGACTCAGGGCCGGTTCAATATAATATTTAACAGCAATAATCAGATGCTTAATTTACCGATATTTACCTTTGAAAAACTATTAGAAGCATTTAACTCGGAATAGTTCAAAACACTTTTAAGTAATTTAAGTGAACTAATTTGAATAGGATGACCTGAGTTAGTCAAAAATATGCTCGGCTACAGCACTTTTATCTTTTCTATTTAATCTGGAATGAGCTAAATGCTTATAAATGCTTTATCGATTTATATATTCGTATTTGCCTGTATGCCATAACATGGACAATGTTTTGAAAATAATTTTCAATTACTGCAGTAAGAAATTCGTTGACTTCGATATATTCGGTGATATTTTTGCCTCAAAAGGTCGCAATTTTCGACATTTTAGTCAAGAATCCTTGATCGATTCTGGATCGATTTATCCCAATATGCGGAGGATCGAATCAAAGACGGATGGATCCATTCAAGCACTTCAATAGATCCATTCAAGTTCAATCGACAAAAAAAATTACAACGTGAACAAGATTTTTTACAAGTCTCTACACTAGCGATGTGTAGTTCACTCGCGAACGGTTCAATCAAATGACGGGCGTACTGTGACGCTGTTTTGCAACGACCTATAGGGCACTATGACCTAGTTCGTGAACTATGAACTACATGGTGCACGGTGTACGTATTGATGTACTATATATATACTTGTAGTATAGTATACATTACATATACAGTACTAACATTTATTTAGTGATAAAGTGTGTTGGTGAACGGAACGAAATAGGAAACTCGATGCGATATTGCAACAGCAGCATTACCGAGCTGAGTCACAATTTATATGTTGGTATCAGATTTCATTTGGAATAATATAATTTATATATTCGCAAGATTAAATATGTTCTTAAATATGTCATGCCATAGCAAATTTTTGCAATAATGCAAAAATAAACATCTAAATCCTACTGTTCTTCTATTTCATACTGAGTGCAATGCAATCACTTAATATCAAATCAAAGCTTTGAAGTTTGAACAGAGAAGATTCGGAATAGAAAATATAAATTACAACGCCAAACAAAACGATTCTATCTAGTTCATTTTATTATAGTTTTTACGTTTAATTTTCAAGTGTTAGTAAAGTAGTAAACATATTCATCAGTATCTACCAATAAGTATTTTAGAACTTCATATAAACAATCGTGAGTACCTAGAGAAGATTATATTTCCTTATATTTATGTTTTGTATAAATTATAAACATTGTTGTCTTTTCTACCTCGTTCCTAATTCAAAATAAGTATTGTAATATTTCAATTTATTTATTTTTTACCATTTAATATTTTTATATTGCGAAAAAAAGAGATTATTTTCAGTATGTGCATGTATTTCCTATATGTCGTTAACTAGTCCATTTTAAAAAGATGTAGTAGTTCACGACCTATAGTTCGTGAACGGTACATTGAAATGAACTACGAACTACGACCTAGGTCCTCAAAGTGACCTACCATTTATTATCTATACCATATATTACAAAGACAAATGCAAGAAACTACAAATTCTGTTGAAATATTTTCTCAAAATATACGTTAAATCTGAAACAAATTCAACAGTAATTGATAGTACTCTGAATATATTTATTGTCATTTTTTAATATAAGTAAACTTTACATAAGTAAACTTTATATTTCAATTCATATCTTTTATATATGAAAGAAATATTTGTTTATATAATATAAATTATTTCATCACCAAAATAAAATTGATAATACAGTGGGCAATGCAATAATCGTATTTAATATAGTGTAAATATAAAATGGATTTGCAATATTTATTTGTAAAAAAATGTCTACGTATAAATTTTGAAGCTTATTGTAGAACAACGCAATATAATTTTTTCAATGGCGTCCGAAAATTTGATCGATTAACGAATGAAGAGAGTCGGCAAATTTTTGGACAAACTCTAAATATAAATCTATGAAAGTAGACGCACTATTATAGTCTATAAATTATTTAATTTTATTTCAAAACTAGTTTCGAACGAACTCGTTCATTCAAATTATTAGTAATAATGGAGCATTAATTGATCAGAGTTGTTTTAATACAATGAGATCGATTAGCCTAGATCAGTAAAATGGTAGACGAACTCTAAATAGTTTTTGTCGAATTAAATTTAAAACATGAATGCAATATTAACAATTATTCATTACGACGTTCATTGATTAAATATAATATCTTTCTGAAGATAAGTCATATGTACATGTCGAAGGCTAACACCCCGTCATCAATAAAGCAACAATATTTTCATTTGGATTAACCCAAAAATGAAAATAACACTAATGGATTATTTATCTGAATATGCTAATAAAATGTTTGGCAAATATGCAAAGGAATTATAAAATAGCTAATATGCACTCCTTGTCATAATACGACGATTAATAATAATAGTTTATTTTATTACCAAGAACAGTGCAGAACCAATCAGGGTCATAATACAAGTGTACGGAATTTTACCATAGCTTTCAAGGATATTATACAATTTTAAGGAAATTTGTATTTCTTCTCAACTTTTTTATTTTATTTTTACTTTTATTGCATTATAATATTACAAAATAATAAATACGATAGTTTAAATATTTAAATCTATCTAAGGTATGACTGCTGCTAAACAAGCAAGGTGTCTTAGAAACACTACGTTTTAAATAAAATCTACTATTCTAACTTTAACGAACAAAAAAATATTAATATAAAACACTACACATCATGCTCTGATACATATTCCTTTAGTAAGTCTTTAAATAGCACCTGTTTTCCGACATTTCATATTTTATCAGGTAAGCTGTTAAAATAAGATAAAATAAGATAACATAAGATTTAACAAGATTTAACATCTTGTTAAATCTCTCTGCTATGTATGTCCGCCTTGAGACGAAATTGCAAATTGGTTTTCAATTTTTTATTAGCAATCTTGTATAGAAGTTTTGCAATTTTCAATAAAACTTATTTGGTTTATGTTGCACAGTTCTTGGTTTTTGTAGACTATCATTGAGGGTGTCCTATGAGGAACTTTAAACATTACTTTGATCGCTTTATTTTGTACCATACTTAATTTGATTAAGAACACTTTTCGAACATTGTGATGATATAGATATTCCAACGTTTTCACAGTTTTATTAGGTAATACTGGCAGTCTATTTAAAGCACCCACTAATGGTATAATTTTGTATTTGACGCTATTAATATTTAGTTCATAATTTAAGTTCGACTCTAACACCACATCTAAATATTTTGTACTATATTTTCGGTTTAAAAGTTCATTCTCCATATTTAGATTAATTTGTAAGTCCATTTTGTTTTGCTGTTTTGTAATGTTCATTGTAAGTTTGTTGGATTTTAGCCACTCACAATATTTTGTTAAGTCATTGTTGATGATTTTTTCTAGTTCATTTGGGTATTTATGATACAGCAAAGTGTCATCTGCGAAGATCTTGTACGTACCCACTAGCCCTATTCGTTGCATATCCTGTACGTAAAGTAGTGGGGCAAGGACAGACCCCTGTGGCACTCCCGTTGTTATTAATAGTGGGTCGCTAACTGCTTCATTGACATACGTCTGCGATTAACGTGAACTTGAACTTTTCATTCGTTAATCTTCTTAAATAGTAAGCCGTATTTAAAATAAAACATCATGAAGATGTTGTAAAATAGTATATTAAAGAACGAGTTTCATAAGGCAGGTTTTATTGCACGAGTTCAAGTTTAAAGAACGAGTGTTATAAATGACTTGTGAAAAGAGTTTTTTATACTATATTTTCTAATTTGCGTATTTTATGCCATTTTTAAATAAAAAATCGAAATTTCAAAATTTAAGGAATTTTTTGACTGTTGTTAGTAACTATTGGCACATTTGGAACATTTGAAATAGATTGTCAAATAAATTTAAATTAACATATTTGTTGCTTTCTTTTGTAGTTTAACGTACAATTGTACATTTCAGGGACAAAATTTAAATCAAACAATTTGTTGCTTTTTATTGTAATTTGACGTTTGATAACTGGCAAGCAGAGCTACCAATAGATTTATCTTTAAGGATTTATATTAGCTCTGAGGACGTTATTTGACTGCTCTACAGTGTAGATTGCAGTATTAAACTCTAGACTTAAAAGTTGTTTAACTGCACTGTGAAATTTTGCCCAACATTTTAAAAGTGATCAAGTACTTGCCTAGCGATAGAATAAACATATTCCAAAGGAATTTAGGCCTACTTATATTCAGTACTTCATCAATTTTAACACGCTGTGCAAATTATCACAGTGCATCAAAATAATAGTTTTAGAAGTCTGCAGTGTTTAATGCTACAGTCTACATTGCAAGGCAGTACGATAAGGCCCTAAGACCCTGTATGTAAATCTTTCCTGGGGCGCCAAAAGTTCCACAACCCGCCCTGTGCAATCATATTAATATACGAAATTGATTGCATACACTACGAGTGTACGTGTACAATGTAGGGGTGTACGTAGGGGTAGTATACATGTATAAAACAAAACGTAATTACTTCATTCAGGGCGAAAATAAAGTGATCTCGTGTTACTTGTCATGATTTACATTGATACTTATAATTAACACCCTTAAAGTGTGATAGTATATAAGAACAACTCCACTAGTATTCTAAGAAAATCAACGGGGTAACGCAAAGCTTGATTCGTTGTAATAAAAGAACTTGGAATACTTTTTTTTATTATAACGCATATAACATAGTATAGAATATCACCCAATTACCGTAACTCAAGGCATTAAGTAGGTAGATGTACATTTCGAAGGCTATGCCCCCATCTTCAGTAGCACAAGATAAAAACTATTTAAAAATATGATTTAAAAATATGCTCGGCTACAGCACTTTTATCCTTTCTATTTAATCTGAAATGAGGTAAATACTTAATATTCTATGTCACTTAACATTTGTGTTTTTACTTCATAAATTGACTACAAACAAAGCTTTCGCCAATAATCAACGATATTTTAGTTTGAGTCACTTTTCATGTTAACTTACGAGTTAGGAGCGTTTCCAATGAGTAGTCGAGAGAATATTTTAATTTATTGTATATTTTATAAATATGGAATTATAAATATGATAAATATGGAATAGAGAATTTAAAACAGACTTTGCTTTTACAATCATGTGGAGGTTCGTTCCCTATTCGAATATGGACTATCAAAAATTCACGGCTCAATTAATCCTTTAGATAAATATGAACCTCAGGATTGTGAAAAGGATAAAAATTTATGAATAGCTACTATGTATTTATATAATTTGAATACAAATTTTAAATATTATCTTACTTAACAAAAAAGAAACTATGATAATCCTCAAATATATACCACACTACAATTGAAGGGCTTGGTGCAAAAACCGGTCAGCTCTATTTTTATCAATTTTACAGTATTGACAAAAAACTGTTTTGCCGAGTATAACCACTGGAAAAAACTGGAGAAAATAATTTGTCTGTTTTTTGCCACAAAATAAAAATATATATAATTATGTAGCAAATCTCAGTTTTATTAACTATCAAACATACAAAATTACTTTTACAATGTTAATACATTTCTACTTCGGCATCCTCGTCCTCACTATCCAGATCTTCTGGAGGTATTTCTGGTCCCACAGCATTATACACAAGATCTTAATACCATTGATCATTTTTGGGCACATACTTTTCAGCCAAAGAACGGACGTTTTCAAGTTTTTTTCTGCTTGATGGGTATGGGGTCGTTTTTGTAAAGTTTTTCCGTTGGCATTGAATATGTAGCTGATGATTTCTTGAATGAAAATTCGGAAAACATTATAATCCCTATGGTAATACTGCATTTTACTTGATTAGTTTTTTCGGACTAGAAAACACAATATTTAGATATGGAACACTTTTCCTTTGCATTGTTTGTAACGGTCTTTTTAAAAATCCTTTTGAAATGTTCGGCGAAATTTAGTATAATGTCTTGATTCACCACAACTACTGTAAATTTTCGAGATGTCTTCTTTACCAAATCGATCCAACCATTAGGCGTATACACTATTTCTTTGTTTCTTTTATCTTTTCTATTAAACCGAAAGATCGGTCACTCCATTCTTCGCAATATTTCCCATTATATGCCACAGAGCTGCCCGTTTTTGCACCAAAAGATGCCCAATGCTAAGTACATTAAATTCCACATGCAAAGTCAATTTTGCCCAAAAATGGAGCTGACCGGTTTTTGCACCAAACCCTTCAATTGTAAGTAAAAGTTAATAATGATCAATTGCTGAAGGTATCTCTGAAGGTCAACACATAGTTATTTTTTTAAATTTTCGGATTTTTTGTCGTAAACTCAAACATTATTTGGCAAATATTTGATCAAGATGTATGAAATGTTTATACCACGATGGTATTTAAACGGTCACTATAAGCTTCTTCAGCAGCTGGCTACCAGACTATTACCTTTACTATCAGAGTAGGTAATTACAAAATTTTAATTACAATTCTCAACATCGAAAGTATAAGCGGAATTTTTCTTTCCCAACAAAATTTCTCCTGCAATGGTGTTCGAACACACGATATAAAAGGTCATTTGTTTACCAGCCAACATAACATCTAGCGAAGTTAAAACAAAAAAGCCAAGGGAAAATGCGTTGTTTGTTCTTATACTTAAAATTACTACATAGTATATAAAAACATTGTTATCCGGCTTACGGCTTACTTTCTTTCCAAAACCAATAGAATTGTCTTCAATAAATAAATTGCGTTCAAGTAAAGGTCTTTGATAAATTATAAGCAGTCTAACTATCTGCGTGGATGTATTTTAATTGCAATATGAGATTCCCAGGTCGCGTCAAATTTCTATGATAAAATCTAAACATTTTATACATACGCAGTTCGACGCGACTGAAATATGTTTGAAACAATTTTTGAATGCAACATTTCTCGCGTTTATGGCTGAGAATGCAAAATGACGAAACTAAATGGCACATTATAATTCCCCGGATGAACGTTCAATCAAGGAATGTCCAATCGCAATTACCCTCGAGCCGTTTAAACTCGCTCTATTAATTATCATTTTTGCGCCATTCGATATAATCATTTATTTGTACACTTGAAACGTATACCGAGTATGACTTTATTCTGAGCGACGTAAGTTGCGTACGTAACAAATATAAAATGTATTCCAGCATAAATTTAGATTGATGTAAAAATGATTACAGCTTCGATCGCTTTGGCGACACGCTCATGCAATTTAGAAACCATTTTTATACATATACGCAAGCTAGCCAATTCAACCAATATAGGGCCATTAAACAATGTTGACCAATGAATATTTTATACAATATATATACCCGCTAACACATTATTTATTATTGTTAATAAAATATTTTATTACGCTTTAGAAGAAAAAATTTTTTTTTCGTTTGCAAGAGATACTTATGCAATGACAGGAATTTATAAGATGAATCTCTGTGTAGTATTGAACCGTTCACTTTGAACGGTTCAATCAAACGACGGACGTACTATGACGATGTTTTGCAACGACCTATAGGTCACTATGACCTAGTTCGTGAACTATGAACTACATGATGCACGGTGTACGTATTGGTGTACTTGTACTATATATATATACTTGCAGTATAGTATACATTACATATACAGTACTAACATTTATTTAGTGATAAAGTGTGTGGGTGAACGGAACGAAATAGGAAACTCGATGCAATATTGCAACAGCAGCATTGCCGAGCTGAGTCACAATTTATATGTTGGTATCAGATTTCATTTGGAATAATATAATTAATATAATCGCAAGATTAAATATGTTCTTAAATATGTCATGCCATAGCAAATTTGTGCAATAATGCAAAAATAAACATCTAAATCTTATAGTTCTTCTATTTCATACTGAGTGCAATGCAATCACTTAATATCAAATCAAAACTTTGAAGTTTGAACAGAAAAGATTCGGAATAGAAAATATAAATTATAATGCCAAACAAACCGATTCTATCAAATTCATTTTATTATAGTTTGTACATTTAATTTTCAAGTGTTAGTAAAGTAGTAAACGTATTCTTCAGTAACTACCAATATTTTAGAATTTCATATAAATAATCGTGAGTACCTAGAGAATATTATATTTCCTTATATATATGTTTTGTATAAATTATAAACATTGTTGTCTTTTCTTCCTCATTCTTAATTCAAAATAAGTATTGTAATATTTCAATTTATTTATTTTTTACCATTTAATATTTTTATATTGAGAAAAAAGAGATTATTTTCAGTATGTGCTTGTAATTCATATAGGTCGTGAACTAGTTCATTTTTAAAAGACAAAAGACCTATAGTTCGTGAACGGTACATTGAAATGAACTATGAACTACGAACTAAGTCCTCAAAGTGACCTACAGTTTGCCATCGCTACTCTAGAGTAATAAGGTGCCAATCAATCTGTTTTCATTATTAAAATTAAAAAATTGCGAAATTTACGATGCAATTTGTAAGTTCATAACGAATAGTGCAATTAAGCTATAATTATATATTATATATTAATTTCATTTAGTAATCTAATGGAAAGAATGTTGTTTGGCAGATTTAATTGGCCATCCTATGTGTTTTCCTTAGGTGTTTACATTCCAATCCGTGGTCTACCTCCTCTGGTGCGTTTAAATTGTCATCTTAACTTCAAGATGTGTGACCTTTGTCTGTCCTTTAGTTCTACATCATGTTTCGAATAGGTTTTGGAATATACGTTTATGTATGATTGCAGATAATAAGTTATATAAAAATCAAAATAAAAATCTGTTAAAATTGTTAGGTCTGATTATAATAATACAGTTAGAAAAGATAAAAATAAATAAATGTAAAGAAGAGTAAAACATTAACCAATACGAAATTGGATAAAACAGCTTAAAGCTAAATCATGATTCAGGGGAAAAAAAGAATTAAATATATATTGTGATATTGTATAATAGCGATGTGTAGTTCACTCGCGAACCGTTCACTCTGAACGGTTCAATCAAATGACGGACGTACTATGACGATGTTTTGCAACGACCTATAGGTCACTATGACCTAGTTCGTGAACTATGAACTACATGGTGCACGGTGTACGTATTTATGTACTTGTACTAGGTCCTGAACCCGTCGTGTACTAAACCGTTCATGAATCACAACGACTCGTAAACAATGCAGTATAGTATACATTACATATACAGTGCTAACATTTATTTAGTGATAAAGTGTGTTGGTGAACGGAACGAAATAGGAAACTCGATGCAATATTGCAACAGCAGCATTGCCGAGCTGAGTCACAATTTATATGTTTGGTATCAGATTTCATTTGGAATAATATAACTAATATATTCGCAAGATTAAATATATTCTTAAATGTGTCATGCCATAGCAAATGTTTGCAATAATGCAAAAATAAACATCTAAATCTTATAGTTCTTCTATTTCATACTGAGTGCAATGCAATCACTTAATATCAAATCAAAGCTTTGAAGTTTTAACAGTGAAGATTCGGAATAGAAAATATAAATTATAACGCCGAACAAAACGATTCTATCTAGTTCATTTTATTATAGTTTGTACATTTAATTTTCAAGTGTTAGTAAAGTAGTAAACATTTTCATCAGTAACTACCAATAAGTATTTTAGAACTTCATATAAATAATCGTTAGTACCTAGAGAAGATTATATTTCCTTATATATATGTTTTGTATAAATTTTAAACATTGTTGTCTTTTCTTCCTCATTCTTGATTCAAAATAACTATTGTAATATTTCAATTTATTTATTTTTTACCATGTAATATTTTCATATTGAGAAAAAAAGAGATTATTTTCAGTATGTGCATGTATTTCATATAGGTCGTGAACTAGTTCATTTTTAAAAGATGTAGTAGTTCACGTCCTATAGTTCGTGATCGGTACATTGAAATGAACTACCAACTAGGAACTAGGTCCTCAAAATGACCTACAGTTTGCCATCGCTATTGTCTAAGGGTGAAGAAGCCAAACCAAGAACGTAAATAATCATAGATGCAAGCAATTTTGGACAAAATTAGTTAAAAAATTCAGTTTTTAATATTTAACAATTGAGAACGATTAACATTTTTTATGTTTATTATTATTTATTGTTCAAGCACCAACAGCGCCGATCAATTATAGACGCGATCAGTTTTCGATCAAATAATTGATAAATTTTCTACTGTACCTGGGATTCGAACCCGTAGCCTATTTATTGCTAAACGGGAATTTTACGCACTTGCGGATCCGATTCCTTGATATATTAAAGTACATACGGCTTGATAAATAAATGATAACAATTATATAATGGCGCAATGACTAAATTTACATCAACAGTACCTTCATTAGAACAAAATTCTTGAAATATTTTACTATTTGTACAATTTATACAACATATATGATGGGCAATTATTTTGATTTTCCTATTGTGCGTTTGCAATTAATAGTTTTAATATCCATCCCGGATTTATAAAAAAAAAGTTAAATACATTATTAATTTTTCAAAATAAATTACACAGTGGATGTTCAGTAACGAGTACGATAGTGCCACAATATAATGAAATAAAAACCGTAAAATATTCAATTATTTGTAATTAATATTTAACGATTTAAAATGTATAATTTAAAACTTTAATAGAAATTGAAATATATAGACTTACAGTAATATAATGTATGAAAACATCCTTTCTGATAGTTAAGTTTGTATTTGAAACAAGACAAAGAATTTATTCAATTTATTCAAGACAAGAAATAATTCTTTTATTAGTTGTCCAAATACCAATGGGATCGAAATCACATTTTATAGATATCTTTATTTCATAAAGAAAAACATTTTCAAAATTTTGTAATAATCTAACTGACTGTCAATACGAATTTTTTATTGGATTTCACAAATTTTCAATGTTTTCGTACAAAAATATAGTCATTAATAAATTTATTTACTTGTAGGATTTAGACTATAAAAAACAAAAAGAAATGTATACATATTTCTATTATAAAAACATTTTCAAATTTTTGTAATCATCTAAGTGACTGTCAATGCGAATTTTTTATTGTCTTTCACAAATTTTCAATGTTTTGATACAAAAATATAGCCATTAATAAATTTATTTACATGTAGGATCTTGACTATAAAAAACAAAAACAAATGTATATTTCAATTATAAAAATATTTTCACAATTTTGTAATAATCTAAGTGACTGTCATTGAACATTGAAAATTTGTGAAAGACCATAAAAATATTGACAATCACTTAAAGCATTACAATTTTTTAATAGAAATATACATTTGTTTTTGTTTTTTATAGTCTAGATCCTACAAGCAAATAAATTTATTTATGACTATATTTTTGTATCAAATCTATAAAAATCAATTTTATTATTAGTATAGAATAATTTTATATTATAAAATTATCACATATTATAGCGATAATTTAAAAAAAAAACAATTATTATTAATCAAATGTCCTCATTCCTTTTTTATACTTATATTAAATCCAATCCGAAGTGTGGTATTAATTTAAAAGTTTTTGTTATCAGTTTAAAGACAATGGAGGTATAATATGTGCCCTTTATATAACAAAATTACATTCGTAATCGTAAATACCTCAAACTACTTCGAAATCAATTGCATCACACTTAACGGTTCGTGGATTTAATGTCGGTACACTTTTGTATTAACCTGTATGTTAGTTGCCGCGAATGCAAAGACAGACATAGGTGAACGCGTGTGTGCAGAAATGACTTAATTAAGTATGATTTCAGTTAACTTTGTTGGCCTATAGCATGTGGCTCGCTAGAACTCTATTAGAATTCAATTTTCTTACAGTTTCTGATTCAATAACTCTCAAGAGAGTTACGTCTAATTAACAATGAATTATTAAAGTCCAATTACCATTTCGCATTGCTTTATTTCAATTACTTGCGTGAATTCTGTAATTGGAAAGTCAATGCCGTTATAATGGGTTGTTAAATTAATATTTTCAATTCGAATGCATATTGAAAGATATAAAATTGAGTAAATTAAATATACCACAATAGCTATAACTATAATATTGTGTGAGAACTATAGGAACATTAGTCTACTATCACATGCATCGAAGATATTGTTAAAGATTATTTATAGGAGATTAGAAAATAAAGTAGAGGAAAGGCTAGGAGAAGATCAGTTTGGTTTTAGGAAAAACAGAGGGACGAGAGAGGCGATTCTAGCACTAAGAACGGTAGTAGAAAAAAGAAAGAGGGTAGGAAAGGTAACTTGCATAGCTTTTGTAGATTTAGAAAAGGCATTTGATAATGTAGATTGGGACATAATGTTTAGAATTTTAAAAGAAACGGGTATAGATTATAAGGATAGGAGAATAATTTTTAATTTATATAAACACCAAACTGCCTTAGTTAGAATTGAGGGGGAAGAAGAGGTAGCAAAAATAGGGAAGGGAGTCCGGCAAGGATGTACACTCTCACCGTTATTATTTAATCTATATATAGAAGATGCAATAAACAAAGTAAAAGAAGAGTATAGTGTAGGTGTGAATGTACAGGGAGAGAAAATATATATGCTGAGACTCGCCGACGATATAGCTATATTGGAAGAAAGCGAAAAGAATTTAGAAAGGGTATTGAATGGTATGCAGGCAGTATTGACTAGGGATTTTAACATGAAAATAAATATAGGTAAAACTAAAGTGATGAGGTGTGACAAAAAGGAATGCAGTAAAAAAATGAGGATCACAATAGGAGATAATAGAATCGAAGAAGTGTCAGATTTTTGTTATTTAGGCAGTAGAATCACAAAAGATAATCGAAGCAAGGTAGATATAAAGTGTAGGATAGCACAGGGTAGGAAGGCATTCGTAGAAAAAGAACAGATTTTAAGATCAAATATTGACTTGGGTATTAGAAAAAGATTACTGAAGGTATATGTTTGGAGTGTAGCACTGTACGGGTGTGAGGCGTGGACTATAGGAAAGGAAGAGAAGCGTAGATTAGAAGCACTTGAAATGTGGTGTTATAGGAGGATGATGAGGATTGGTTGGGAAGATAAAGTAACAAATGAAGCTGTACTAGAGTTAGTAGGGGAAAAGAGAAGTATCTGGAGAGTATTACAGCGTAGGAGAGACAGATTAGTAGGGCATATTCTTAGGCATGGGGGGATTATGCAATTGATCATAGAAGGTAGAGTGGAGGGAAAGAGAGGGGTAGGTAGGCCTAGATTGGAGTATGTGAGTCAGATAGTTGAAGACGTTGAGATGAATAGCTATAGAGAGATGAAGGGATCAGCTCAGGATAGACCGGTATGGCGTGCTGTTTCCAACCAATCTTTAGGATTGCGGACTCTTTAACTAACTAGCTATAACTCTGGTAGTACAGGTAGAAGAACTGCAAGAATTGTTGAACTATTAAAACTGAAGTCTAATTAATTTCCAACGTAATTTTCGTTGTATTATTCTTTCATTTTAATTTCTTAAATGTAAAATAAACCAATGTGTTAGTTAGTTAGTGAACGCAATATGAGAAAATGTATTTCATTCGTAGTTTTTTCTTTCTCCTCCAAATTCGCGCTGAATTGGTAAACGCAAAAATAAATCGTAAACCAAAATTTTGGTACAAAATTTCTATAAAGCGTTAAATTCTTATAGGGTATGTTGGTGAACGGTTATAATTATAAAAAGTCACAAAAATCTAAGAAATTCCCATATAAAATCCATAATAGAATTCGTTTAACGATTTTCAAAATATTCATTAGTTATTGATATAATAATGATATGAAGATATTAACCCCATCCGAATATTTGGCACTTACTCAATATTAAATGTTCCAGGCATGTACAATTATTATTTATACTTTTTAAATATTCAAACATACATACAAAAAACAGAGGGACGAGGGAGGCGATTCTAGCACTAAGAACGGTAGTAGAAAAAAGAAATAGGGTAGGAAAGGTAACTTGCATAGCTTTTGTAGACTTAGAAAAGGCATTTGACAATGTAGATTGGGACATAATGTTTAGAATTTTAAAAGAAACGGGTATAGATTATAAGGATAGGAGAATAATTTTTAATTTATATAAACACCAAACTGCCTTAGTTAGAATTGAGGGGGAAGAAGAGGTAGCAAAAATAGGGAAGGGAGTTCGGCAGGGATGTACACTCTCACCGTTATTATTTAATCTATATATAGAAGATGCAATAAACAAAGTAAAAGAAGAGTATAGTGTAGGTGTGAATGTACAGGGAGAGAAAATATATATGCTGAGATTCGCCGACGATATAGCTATATTGGAAGAAAGCGAAAAGAAATTAGAAAGGGTATTAAATGGTATGCAGGCAGTATTGACTAGGGATTTTAACATGAAAATAAATATAGGTAAAACTAAAGTGATGAGGTGTGACAAAAAGGAATGCAGTAGAAAAATGAGGATCACAATAGGAGATAATAGAATCGAAGAAGTGTCAGATTTTTGTTATTTAGGCAGTAGAATCACAAAAGATAATCGAAGCAAGGTAGATATAAAGTGTAGGATAGCACAGGGTAGGAAGGCATTCGTAGAAAAAGAACAGATTTTAAGATCAAATATTGACTTGGGTATTAGAAAAAGATTACTGAAGGTATATGTTTGGAGTGTAGCACTGTACGGGTGTGAGGCGTGGACTATAGGAAAGGAAGAGAAGCGTAGATTAGAAGCACTTGAAATGTGGTGTTATAGGAGGATGATGAGGATTGGTTGGGAAGATAAAGTAACAAATGAAGCTGTACTAGAGTTAGTAGGGGAGAAGAGAAGTATTTGGAGAGTGTTACAACGTAGGAGAGACAGATTAGTAGGGCATATTCTTAGGCATGGGGGGATTATGCAATTGATCATAGAAGGTAGAGTGGAGGGAAAGAGAGGGGTAGGTAGGCCTAGATTGGAGTATATGAGTCAGATAGTTGAAGACGTTGAGATGAATAGCTATAGGGAGATGAAGGGATTAGCTCAGGATAGATCGGCATGGCGTGCTGTTTCCAACCAATCTTTAGGATTGCGGACTCTCTAACTAACATACAATACAGGAAAGGTGCAAAGAACTTATTTTTTTTAAAGAAAAATATTAACTTTAAATTGAACTTGACCTAACCTGGCCTGACTTCTACATCAAATCTGATTCTAACATCTGAAGATTATATTTCCAGTGCATATATTTAATTGTCGACCATAAAATGGCCCTTTCAATTTTTTCCTCAATGATTTTTTTTGTATTTTTTCCAATTATTTTGAATTTTAATTTTCTTATAACTAATTGCGGTCTTTTATAAGACGTTTCCAATTATTTTCTATGTTTAAATTTATTTATTTATTTATTATATAATAAGTCCATTAAAATAGATGCAAGTATATTTCTACTATTACCAAAAACTTGAAAAATATCTTTTCTGATGGAAGCGTTTTTTTTTTCGACAATACACACTGATATAATTGAATTATTATCTACCGGCTGTCATAAAGGATGAATCCGATTATCGTATATATTACGGGTTTATTCTTTTGTGGTCAAACTAAAAAAAAAAATATTTTTAAATTCTTTTCCAAAATATTAAATACGTTTTTAGAATATTACAATATCGCAGTTTTTATACATCACTTACTATATCAAATTTGTTCATTTTAAAGTTAGTTTAATCAATGAAAGTAGTTTTGTCTTGTTACCTCTTGTTAGATACCTCTTGTGTATCTGTACTAATTTTATTATCTAAAATAAATTTGCGACAACAGAAATCGATACTATATTTGTAGATTTGTTAGGCATACTTAAAATTTAAACTGATGAGATTGTATATAAAATATTATTTTGTCCGATGTAGACATCCTCTGATGAGATTTTGCAGTTTTTTTTGCAGATTTTGCAGTTTTTTTTGCAGATTTTGCAGTTTTTTACCGATGTTAAAAACACCTAGATATATGAAAAATTATTAATGTAGATATTTATATCATTTTCCAATCAATTCTTAGTGACCAACGTAAAACAAATAATATAGGACTAAATGGAACATACAGGATTTTTGAAAACGATACCGTGCCTCTGTCCAATGGAAAAGACCCAAGTGAAATAGAAAATATGACAGACAGTGATCTTAAAAAATATCGTGAGTGGCTACAGAAAAATAAACTCACCATAAACATCTCTAAAACAGAATAGTGCATAAACAAAGAAACAAACGTGACGTACAAATTAAGTTTGACATAGGCAATGAACTTTTAAATCGGAAAGACAATACAAAATATTTAGATGTAGTTATCGATTCCAGTCTTAACTATGAACCTAATATGACCAACATCAAAAATAAAGTAATACCACTAGTAAGGCTACAATTCCTCCCCGAAGACATTAAAGCAGTTAAAACAATATTCAAAATACCTCATCACCTAATACCAGTGATTCAAGCAAATTTAATTTAGGACTCTTTGAAATAATATAACCTAAATCGACTTTCTTATAACATAATCAACACAATATGGGTTTTAGAGCAGGAAGAGGTACGCAAGACCTAATATTCACCCTAAGACAAATAATGGAAAAAGCAAACAATCACAACAAGAAGATACACGCAGTTTTTATAGAATTGGAAAAAGCATTCGACAGAGTGAATCGAAATAGAATATGGGAAGTCTCGACCAATCGAGGAGTAGATGAGGAACTAGTAAACGCAGTGAAAAGTTGATATGAAACGTGTAAAAATTACGTCAGAACACAACATATGACATCAACAATGTTCGAAATAAACATGGGACTACGGCAAGGATGCAACCTTAGCCCTCTACTGTTCATTTTACAGATGAAAGAAGCTCAAATTAAGTAAAGGTATGTGAAAATGGAAGTTGGAACATGAGTCGAGTGGAATGCACACATCTACCCTTTGCAGATGATATGGTCATTCTGGGCAATACGGAGTCAACACTGCAACACAATTTAGAGGTATTCAGAACGGAACTAGAACACAGAAACATGAAAATCAATGTTGAGAAAACAAAAACCATAGTTTTCAATGGACGAGGTACCAGACACACACTTTCAAATATCTAGAAGCAACTATAAACGAAAGTGGAACCATAGCCGAAGAGATAAATGAAAGAATTGGGGCAACTAGCAGATTGTTCCATTCCATGAGACGCGCTTTCTTTAGATAAGAAATTAATACCAAAAGTAGCAAAATAACAATATATAAGACCGTGTTTGTACCTACCCTAACCTATTCAAGTGAATCATGGACATTTTCTTAAGATGCAAAGCATGGAAATGAGGTTTTTAAGAAAAATAGAAGGAAAAACTAGATTACACAGATGCCGAAACATAGAAATAAGGGAAAATCTGGGCCTAAAATCACTAACAAAGAGGGACAAATTCGGTGGTTAGAACACATCCTAAGGATGAGAGATACTGGAACAGCAAGAAGAGCATTAGAGTATAGAGGTGCTGGTAAAAAAGGAAGAGGACGACCAAGAAAAACCTGGGTAGATGGCATAAAGAAAGCCCTTCTAGACAGAGGAGTACAATGGAATGGGATAAAGGAAAAAGTACAAAACAGAGCAGCGTGGAGGAAAATAGCAGGGATGTGATTTTCGAACCTCCATACCCTCCATAGGTAGAAGAGGAACGATTATGTATGTATATTTTTATTGAATGACCCCAGTTTTATAGAAGAAAATTACATGTTCGTACTCTTATTGGCCTTATTCCCTTTATAGCGTAAATATGTCGTGCATTCATATTACATAATATTTGATTGATTCGCTAATTATATATCATAATACAGCGTTTTATGAACACGGTTTATGCACATTCTTCTATATATTCTGTCGTGTCTATTCAACTTTATCGGCATATTAAAGAAGATGAAAATGCACGTACGAAATTGTAGTTTTGGTAGAATATTACGATAGTGTGCGTTCAAGTTTCGAATTTGAAGTAAGTATGCATTGATGGTATGCACACACGTCACGGCATCTTCATATAAAAATGCAAATTCTTCATCGCACTTGTGCTAAAAGTAGCTTATCTCATGTAGGTGCTATTATTTCCAGAGCTGTATTCAAAGACAAATGGGATCGCGTTGATAATTCTTTTTCGTAATTCTAAGCCAAGGGTCTTAAACTTTTTGTCGCATTGACGCCCATTAAAAGTACAATGTCGACCACCTTCGATTGCTTATGTTACTTCCAATTTTTTTATTAAAATATCAAGTGAGTATCAAGGAAATTGTTTTCGAAATGATTTCGAATTCATCGAGCTAAAAATTTCATTCGTTTCTTATAATAAGAATTCGTTATTAAAGCCATCGGCATTTTCACAATATACAGATATTTACAAGTTACAAAGTAAAATATATATATATATATAAGAAAATATATATGTTGAGATTCGCCGACGATATAGCTATATTGGAAGAAAGCGAAAAGAATTTAGAAAGGGTATTGAATGGTATGCAGGCAGTATTGACTAGGGATTTTAACATGAAAATAAATATAGGTAAAACTAAAGTGATGAGGTGTGACAAAAAGGAATGCAGTAGAAAAATGAGGATCACAATAGGAGATAATAGAATCGAAGAAGTGTCAGATTTTTGTTATTTAGGCAGTAGAATCACAAAAGATAATCGAAGCAAGGTAGATATAAAGTGTAGGATAGCACAGGGTAGGAAGGCATTCGTAGAAAAGGAACAGATTTTAAGATCAAATATTGACTTGGGTATTAGAAAAAGATTACTGAAGGTATATGTTTGGAGTGTAGCACTGTACGGGTGTGAGGCGTGGACTATAGGAAAGGAAGAGAAGCGTAGATTACAAGCATTCGAAATGTGGTGTTATAGGAGGATGATGAGGATTGGTTGGGAAGATAAAGTAACAAATGAAGCTGTACTAGAGTTAGTAGGGGAGAAGAGAAGTGTTTGGAGAGTGTTACAGCGTAGGAGAGACAGATTAGTAGGGCATATTCTTAGGCATGGGGGGATTATGCAATTGATCATAGAAGGTAGAGTGGAGGGAAAGGGAGGGGTAGGTAGGCCTAGATTGGAGTATGTGAGTCAGATAGTTGAAGACGTTGAGATGAATAGCTATAGGGAGATGAAGGGATTAGCTCAGGATAGATCGGCATGGCGTGCTGTTTCCAACCAATCTTTAGGATTGCGGACTCTTTAACTAACAAAGTACAGGTAACAACACAACAAACATTTAAATTGTGTCTTAACTAAATAATGTTATTTTTAAGGTTTTTTGAAAAGCGAGCTTATCAACTGATACAAGATCCATGCTACAATATAGTTTGATTTACAATAAGTAATATGTACAAGTGAAGATCTGAAGTAAAGAAATGCCGGCATTATTATTTTTTAATATAACAAGTATCATTTAATCGTTTATCGTCCCCTAATGGACCCCTCGAATTCCATTCGACCCGCGTTTCAAATTCCATCGACTCTGAGGGGGTCTATTGTGACCCCGTTAAGAATTCTTCATCTAAGCGAAGAAATATAGTTCTAAATTTAGTAACTTTCTATAAATGTAGTACATCGAATTAAAAGATTGCAATTATTTTCACATAAAAAAAATGCAACATACCTTAATCGTGAAATGAGTAAAAAATAACTGAATTTAAATAACACAATAATATAGCAGTATGAAAACATTACATTAATGAATCTTTGTATATAATTATGTTTTGATGTTTTGGAGGATTTAAAATGACATGTGACAGTTTCCTAAACAAATCACAGGAAAAATGCAAACCACTTGATCAAATAAATCTCTACTGTTGCATTCACTTATAAATATTAGGGCCCACTTGCTTAATTCATTTTATATGAAAAAACAAGTGAATTATAATAATTATAGTTTATATAATATTAACTTTCATCGCTGCAAATATCAATAATTATAGTCCGGTTCAATTAT
Organism: Leptodirus hochenwartii; assembly: GCA_947310635.1. Classification (NCBI taxonomy): domain Eukaryota; kingdom Metazoa; phylum Arthropoda; class Insecta; order Coleoptera; family Leiodidae; genus Leptodirus; species Leptodirus hochenwartii. The sequence continues at coordinate 12,495,027 of OX371180.1, read as the reverse complement.
TGTTATTCGTCAAAGTTTGTCTTATTTATTAATCTTTGACCAAATATAGATTATTTCCTAGAGAAATTTAAGCAATATAAAATTTACGCCATCGTAACACCCATATGATTATATATCTTTTTATCTTTATTAGTTTATATATATATACGAGTATATATGTCCTTAATGTTTAGAGATTTGTAGAAATTTTTCAAACGCCAGTGCAATTGAAGGGCTTGTTGCAAAAACCGGTCAGCTCCATTTTTATCAATTTTACAGTATTGAGAAAAAACTGTTTTGCCAAATATAACCACTGAAAAAAACTGGAGAAAATAATTTAGTCTGTTTTTTGCCCCGAAATAAAAATATATATAATTATGTAGCAAATCTCAGTTTCATTAACTATCAAACATACAAAATTACTTTTACAATGTTAATACATTTCTACTTCAACATCCTCGTCCTCGCTATCCAGATCTTCTTGAGGTATTTCTGGTCCCACAGCATTATACACAAGATCGTAATACCATTGATCATTTTTGGGCATATACTTTTCAGCCAAAGAACGGACGCTTTCAAATTTTTCTGCTTGATGGATATGGGGTAGGTTTTGTAAAGTTTTTCCGTTGGCATTTAATATGTAGTTGATGATTTCTTGAATGAAACTTCGGAAAACATTTTAATGGTAATACTGCATTTTACTACATTCGTTCTTTCGTACTTGAAAACACGATATTTAGATATGGAAAACTTTTCCTTTGCATTGTTTGTAACGGTCTTTTTAAAAATCCTTTTGAAATGTTCTGCGAAATTTAGTATAATGTCTTGATTCGCCACAACTATTGCAAAATTTCGAGATGTCTTCTTTACCAAATCGATCCAACCATTAGGCGTATACACTATTTCTTTGTTTCTTTTCTCTTTTTCTATTAAACGGAAAAATCGGTCACGTGGCAAAAAGAACGTCCCTCCATTCTTCGCAATATTTCCCATTATATGCCACAGAGCTGCCCGTTTTTTACACCAAAAGATGCCCAATGCTAAGTACGTTAAATTCCACATGAAAAGTCAATTTTGCCCAAAAATGGAACTGACCGGTTTTTGCACCAACCCCTTCAATTGGGAAATAGAAAAAATATGCCTTTAATTAAATGTTAGATTTATTGCTAAAGATTTATCCAGATATTAAAAAAAAACTGTTCTGAAATTTATATTTCTTCTGGGCACAAATACAAACTATTAATTGTCGTTTTGATATTTCAAGTCGCGAAAAGTAGTGGATTGGAAGTTCCAATTTGTCTTTATGTTGTTTATAACTTTTGTATTGGATGTATTATTTATTGAAAAATAAAAATGTGAAAAGTTAAAACTTGAAACTTATAATAACTGATGATAAGCAAAGGAATGAAAATTATAATTAATTAACATGCTGATTGTACATGAACATTTTTGTATCATATTTGTTTTGTTCCTTTATATCAGGGGTGGCCAACTTGTTTGTTCAAGATATAAATATAGTTTTCCCAGAGCAGGGGTTTTGTTTTTGAAACAAAACCCCAAGAACTTGTTTGTTCTTCAAATCGACTTTTCTACTTAAAAAGTGATCGCGATCTACCTGTAAAATTATTAATATTTCGCACAATGACGTAATCAAGTTCCTTAAAATTCGATATCTAGTGAGTGAAAGATAGAAATGACGTTTAAACGAAACGATATCACGATCAGAATATTTATTGAACAAATAAAAAAACAAATACATAAAATATATATGAGGTGTGTATGCCGATAAAAATAATCGTAATGAATCTTCGGTATGTGAATTGGTAAGTAAAGAACGATGCTGTGATTTTGTTAACTTTAAATATGAAAAAGCAGATTCATACAAATACGTTGATCCAAAACAAAAATAGATATATTCACTGAATTTTTTAATATTTGGATACTTCTCACAACTAACATATGTCCAAAAGTCTTCTTTTAGCTTTTAAAATTAATTGAAATTGTAGAGTTATATTTTCAGTCCGTAATATAGTTTTTTCCAAGTCAAAAATATCAGAAATTTTTGCAGGAATATATTTCACATTTAAGAATAATAATAATAATAATAATAATCTGTATTGACCCCAAAATTGTACATAATAGAGCAGAAAAAACATAATTTTATATACCTTATACATAAAGACAATCTTTGGCCAAAGGCGAAGTTCAGTAAGCACATATTAAAAAAGTAATTATAAAATGGGAATGGAAGGTGATACTGTTCTTCCACCTAACCCTGACAATAAAAACACAACTAAAGTAAATTTAATTTAATCAAGGGAATTTAGAAACACCAACAATCGAACACAAAAATCGACCATCAACTATCACTTTCTATAACTATAAGAGATTAGTATTAATTTAAATCATTTTTTAATTGAACAATATCCTCATTTTTTTTTAAATCACCAAATCTTGCATCAAATCCTCAATAACTTTTTAATTTCTACAACGTATTTTTCAAAGTTATAATTAAAATTGGGATATTTTTGTAATTGATCATTCATATTTAGAAAATGATCAACATTTTTTTTTGGAGATCTTCAATCGACATTACGTATAAGCATTAATGCAAATAAGCATGTGACTTATTGCCTTCGTTTTTCCTTGTAACATTAAATTCAAATCGCTTAACACGGATGTAAAATTTGCAAGAAACGCTAAATCACTGAGTCAACATATCTTCGCCTTATTTCGTGTTTTTTTTTGTCTCGTGTTACAAGCGCCACATTCGAAATAATCAGTTTTTGGACACAAAAAAATTTTCGCGATCGACAAAAAAAATCGACAAATCTACAAAAAAAACAACAAAAAAATCGACAAAAAAATAATATACTAGTGCGAATTTTTCAAATCTGGCAGGCTCTTCTGAACGTTCGATGTAAATTGCATCACAAATGCATATTTTTAAATTTCCGAATTTCACTGGTTATACTTTAAGAAGTATAAGTATAAGAAAAGTCTTAAGTTATCAGTTGTCACACTGTATCTACAGAGTGTATACGTATAAACGGTGAGAGTCACGTTGCATAATTATTGACGAAGTTTTTATTTGCGAATTGACAATGGCACAATGGCTTTGTTAGTCTTTACGCGCGTTTATATGCAGAACTGATACTGCTATGGGCCAGTAAATAAACACCCACTTGGTATGAGCTGGTGACGGCGAGGCCCGTCACCAACATAAACCAGCATGAAACTAATATCGCCTATAACATTCCCGCTACAACAACGAAATGACGTATAAAGTGTCAATGAGGAACGTTTTGTCAAACGTTACTGAATAAAGGACACCACGGCTATAAATTCCATTCAGATCGTTACGGTCGTGTTAGGAATGCTGGATTTGCTGCGCTATTATTGCACATCTTCGTGCCGTCTGAGTCAATGGGTGGGTCAATTGAAAAAGAAATGTGTATAACTTTCTTAGCGTGCAATTGTGTTTGTTTGATTTATTTATCGGAATCGCCAATTGATACCTCATAGCAACTAACGATCGTTGCGCTATCTCTTATGAGCGAGTGCGAACATTATTGTAAAAATATATAAAGTGGATATTTAATACTCATTGGAAACAAAGCTGAAGTACCAAATGTCGGTGCTATAATAAATTTTGAAATTATCGCGCAATTGCATGCGAAGTATATCTCAGTAGGATTGATATATTTAGTGACAGTATAATTAGAAAAATTAAATATTTAAAATCAATTGGATTTTACTTAAATATGTTACAATTATATTTTTTAAATTTTGGGTGATATTATATTAAACATATTTAATAGTATATTAAAGAACGAGTTTCATAAGGCAGGTTTTATTGCACGAGTTCAAGTTTTTCACGAGTGTTATAAATGACTTATGAAATGAGTTTTTTATACTATTTTTTCTAATTTGCGTCTTTTATGCCCGTTTTAAATAAAAAATCGAATTTTCAAAATTTAGGGAAATTTTTGACTGTTAGTAGTAACTATTGAGATATTTGGAACATTTGAAATAAATTGTCAAATAAATTTAAATTAACCTATTTGTTGCTTTCTTTTGTAGTTTAACATACAATTGTACATTTCAGGGACAAAATTAAAATCAAACTATTTGTTGCTTTCTATTGTAGTTTGACGTTTAATAACTGGCAAGCAGAGCTACCAACTTTGAAACAGTAAATTGCCCTATGCTATAAGCGAACTCAAATTCACTATAAACGAACTGATTTGGGTTCGTTAATAACTCTATTAGAAACGCAAATTAGAAAATAGTATATTAAAGAACGAGTTTCATAAGGCAGGTTTTATTGCACGAGTCCAAGTTTAAAAAACGAGGTGCGTAGCAGCTAGTTTTCTAAAGAACGAGTGTTATAAATGACTTATGAAATGAGTTTTTTATACTATTTTTTCTAATTTGCGTCTTTTGTGCCCGTTTTAAATAAAAAATCGAAATTTCAAAATTTAGGGAATTTTTTGACTGTTGGTAGTAACTTTGGCACATTTGGAATATTTGAACTAAATTATCAAATTAATTTAAATTAACCTATTTTTCACTTTCTTTTGTAGTTTGACGTTTGATAACTGGCAAGCAGAGCTACCAACTTTGAAACAGTAAATTGCCCTATGCTATAAGCGAACTCAAATTCACTATAAACGAACTCATTTGGGTTCGTTTATAGCTCTATTAGAAACGCAAATTAGAAAATGGTATATTAAAGAACGAGTTTCATAAGGCAGGTTTTATTGCACGAGTCCAAGTTTAAAAAACAAGGTGCGTAGCAGCAAGTTTTCTAAAGAACGAGTGTTATAAATGACTTATGAAATGAGTTTTTTAAACTATTTTTACTAATTTACGTCTTTTATGCCCTTTTTAAATAAAAAATCGAAATTTCAAATTTTAGGGAATTTGTTGACTGTTGATAGTAACTATTGGCAGATTTGGAACATTTGAAATGAATTGTCAAATAAATTTAAATTAACCTATATATTACTTTCTTTTATAGTTTGACGTACAATTGTACATTTCAGGGACGAAATTTAAATCAAGCTATTTGTTGCTTTCTATTGTAGTTTGACGTTTGATGACTGGCAAGCAGTGCTACCAACTTTGAAACACTAAATTGCCCTATGCTATAAGCGAACTCAAATTCGCTATAAACGCACTCATTTGGGTTCGTTAATAGCTCTATTAGAAACGCAAATTAGAAAAACATATATATTTATTTTCCCATCTTTAAGACAGTAACTATGGACATTAGTAAAACGTGCATATAAACAATACATAGTACGATATACAAACTAAAACACATTAAAATTGCTTAATAGTAATCATATAATATAACTGTAATTATACAACAACGGATTGATATAAAAATATATGGTATACAACATTATTAAAATTATAAATTTTTAAATCACTTAAAATATCACAATAGAACTATAGGAACTTATTAAAATTGTTCTCTGAAATTATGCACTAACATATTAGTAAAAAACTCATCTATTGTATAATAAGCCTTGGTAACAATCAGAGCTTTTAATTTTTGTTTAAAAATATTTATGTTAGGACTTAGTCGAATATCAGATGGAATATGATTGAATACGTAAAGTGACATGAACATTACAGATTTTTTATAAAAAGTTGAATGTGGTGTATCGATATATATATATTTTTAGAGAATCTGGTTTGATAAATATGAAAGTCTGTGATTATTTTATGTGTATTGATATATTTATAAGATAGAATTGCCATTTCTAAAATATATAGACCAGTCAACGTTAAAATATTATATTTGCAAAATATAGGTTTGCAATAGGCAGCGTTGTCAATTATACGCATTGCACGTTTTTGCAAACGAAATATTTTCAAAACAAGTTCATTATTGCTGTTGTCCCAAAATTGTAGGCCATAATGCATTTTGGATTCAAATAAAGCGAAATAAACTTTTAAAGCAGAAGAAAGCATTTTATGCAAATTTTCGCAATGAAATTTCCAGTTAAGTTCATAGTCCATGTAAATACCAAGAAATTTAATGTTACATGTTACATCCATAATTTTGTTTTGTATTACAATAGGTAATTGTATATCTATGCTATTTTTAAAAGCGATAAAGTGGTCTTATTAGTATTTAAAGAAGGCTTGTTTTTATTTAAATCACTGACATAGAATATCAAGTTCTGAATTGATTAAATCTGCGTATTTTAAATTGTCTGTCCGCGGTATGTTCCACGTCAGATTCGTATCGTCAGCAAATAGTGTAAATTTTCCACTAATTAGAAGGGCTGTAATATCATTAATGTAACAGTTGAATAACAGCGGGCCTAGGACGGATACTTGTGGAACCCCGCGTCGTACGTGGAGCGGTTTTGAGATTGTTGTTTTATTATTACTATTTGTACAACTTGACTCCGTTTTCTTAAATAATATTTGTAGTCCAGTCATTTGTAACTCCTCTAAACTTATAATATAATATCTTATCCTTGTTAACCTATTAATATATACAGTGCTTTTCTAAAATTTTAACGACTTTTTTCTCAACCGTAAAATTTGTTAAATGGCAAAATTAAATTATAATGATATTATCATCATAATTTCATCAAAAGGAGTGTTATGAATTGTAAATTGAAGGGTCCAATGCAAGAACCGGCCAAGTAAATTTTCTATGAAAATGAGATTTTTTTTTGATATATTCAAATTATATGGAGATTAGAAGTGCCATTTTTGATTGATGATAAACAACCAAAATTCTGTTGGTCTGTTGGCTGAAAGACGTTATAAAATTAGGTTTTGTCCTATTCGAAATTCTCTATCGAACTGTGTAAAAACCGGCTTTCAAAGTGAAATATTAAGAACGTTATAGGAGTATTGTTGGTTGCCTGTATTACAGAACTGTGTAAGAAGCGGCAATGTCCTGGACTAATAATTATGTGCCTAAAAAATAATGTGATCAGTGGTTTTACAAAGACATTGAAAAATACCACAAAAATTATCAACCAAGGGACAAGGAAACTTCAATATCTGAATATAGCTGTCAATAAATTTTCTGTCAATAAACACAGTACATCTTTAGGTATAAACTCCCCATTTAATCGAATTATGTCGATATTCAATAACAACATTAATAATATTGATATTTTAAATTTGACGTTATTATCATACAGTTATAGTGCAAGTATATATGCCAACTTCAAGTCACGATGATGAGGAGGTAGAATCCATTTATGAGGAGATTGAATCTAGGTTAGCAAACGTTAAAGGACAGGATAATCTAATTGTAATCGGAGATTGGAATGCCGTAGTAGGTAAGGGAAAGGAAGTTTCAATAGTAGGAGAATATGGAATAGGAACACGTAATGATAGACGGGATAGATTGGTAGAGTTTTGTATTAGGAATAAGCTAGTGGTAGCAAACACGCTTTTTCAGAATCACAAGCGCAGGATATATACGTGGAAAATGCCAGGAGATATAGGGAGGTATCAGATAGATTACATACTGGTTAAAGAGAGGTTTAGGAACCAGATTAAGAATTGTAGGAGTTACCCTGGAGCAGATATTGATAGTGATCATAATTTAGTAGTCCTGGACTCAGAGGTCAAATTCAAGAAATTACAGAAGTCTAAACAGGTCAGAGTAGATGTCGATAGGTTAAAATTAGCTGATGTATGTGAAAAGTACAAGCAGAAAGTAGAAATCATGGCTAATGGAACATCTAGGAACGACATAGATTGCGAATGGAGGGAAATCAGAAATGGGTTAACTACAGCAGCAAATGAAGTATTAGGCACAAAGAAAAGGGCAGGTAGGAGGAAATGGATCACGGAAGAAATAGTTGAAATGATAGAAGCAAGAAGGAAAATTAAAATTGGAAACACAGAAGCAGGACAGAAAAAATATAAGGAACTAAGGAACTTAATTAATAGGAAATGCAAGCTAGCGAAAGAAGAGTGGATAAAAGGAAATTGTGAGGATATTGAGGAGGATATGAGAAGAGGTATAGTAGATTTGGGCTACAGGAAAATTAAGTCACATTTTTCTAAAGTAAAACCAAAGGGTAACATTATATGTGATAAGCAGGGTAAGGAACTCACAGAAAATAAGGAAAAAACTAGAAGATGGAAGGAGTATCTTGAAGATTTATATAAAGGTAGGCAGGACATGGAGGAGCTAAAAAGTGTGGAACAGATAGATGAGGATGACTTAGGTCCTAGCATACTTAGGTCAGAGTTTCATAGAGCATTAAATGATTTACGGAATAACAAAGCAGCGGGGATTGATATGATACCAGCCGAATTAATAAAACACACAGGGGAAAAATGCAGGAGCGACTATACAGGTTAGTTTGTAAAATATATGAAAAGGGAGAAGTACCACAGGATTTTCAGCGTAGTAGAATAGTAACAATGCCGAAGAAAATAGGAGCTAATTTGTGTGAGAACTATAGGACCATTAGTCTACTATCACATGCATCGAAGATATTGCTAAAGATTATTTATAGGAGATTAGAAAATAAAGTAGAGGAAAGGCTAGGAGAAGATCAGTTTGGTTTTATGAAAAACAGAGGGACGAGGGAGGCGATTCTAGCACTAAGAACGGTAGTAGAAAAAAGAAAGAGGGTAGGAAAGGTAACTTGCATAGCTTTTGTAGATTTAGAAAAGGCATTTGATAATGTAGATTGGGACATAATGTTTAGAATTTTAAAAGAAACGGGTATAGATTATAAGGATAGGAGAATAATTTTTAATTTATATAAACACCAAACTGCCTTAGTTAGAATTGAGGGGGAAGAAGAGGTAGCAAAAATGGGGAAGGGAGTTCGGCAGGGATGTACACTTTCACCGTTATTATTTAATCTATATATAGAAGATGCAATAAACAAAGTAAAAGAAGAGTATAGTGTAGGTGTGAATGTACAGGGAGAGAAAATATATATGTTGAGATTCGCCGACGATATAGCTATATTGGAAGAAAGCAAAAAGAATTTAGAAAGGGTATTGAATGGTATGCAGGCAGTATTGACTAGGGATTTTAACATGAAAATAAATATAGGTAAAACTAAAGTGATGAGGTGTGACAAAAAGGAATGCAGTAGAAAAATGAGGATCACAATAGGAGATAATAGAATCGAAGAAGTGTCAGATTTTTGTTATTTAGGCAGTAGAATCACAAAAGATAATCGAAGCAAGGTAGATATAAAGTGTAGGATGGCACAGAGTAGGAAGACATTCGTAGAAAAGGAACAGATTTTAAGATCAAATATTGACTTGGGTATTAGAAAAAGATTACTGAAGGTATATGTTTGGAGTGTAGCACTGTACGGATGTGAGGCGTGGACTATAGGAAAGGAAGAGAAGCGTAGATTATAAGCATTCGAAATGTGGTGTTATAGGAGGATGATGAGGATTGGTTGGGAAGATAAAGTAACAAATGAAGCTGTACTAGAGTTAGTAGGGGAGAAGAGAAGTATTTGGAGAGTGTTACAGCGTAGGAGAGACAGATTAGTAGGGCATATTCTTAGGCATGGGGGATTATGCAATTGATCATAGAAGGTGGAGTGGAGGGAAAGAGAGGGGTAGGTAGGCCTAGATTGGAGTATGTGAGTCAGATAGTTGAAGACGTTGAGATGAATAGCTATAGGGAGATGAAGGGATTAGCTCAGGATAGATCGGCATGGCGTGCTGTTTCCAACCAATCTTTAGGATTGCGGACTCTTTAACTAACTAACTATCATATAAAAGAAATGTACGTGCGAAATTACTATAAATTACGATTTTACGAACTTGGAAAGGTTTATATAATTTTGTATGGATTTATGCAGATATATATATATATAGAGAGAGAGAGAGAGAATTTATATTATTAATGCTTTCCTTAAATATTACTCGGTTAATTATGAAATTGTCATTCTATAAGTGTTTAGATATTAATACGATTTGTATTATCTTATAAAACAACCAAAAATGTTAAATTATTTTTTATTAGAGTATACTTTGGGTCATGTGACCTGTTTTCCCTCTATGTGTAAATAAATAAATAGGAGCGACGATTTAGTGAATTTTATTTTAAATATTACTATTTTGTTTTGTTTCGACTTGATCAACTTTATTGTATAAATAGGAAATAAAATATTTTCTTTTATTCTGTATTATTTATATATTTTTCAAATTATTCACAAAATATTGTGCAATAACAAGTCAAGTCCAAAAAAAGTTTGGCATCAGTCTCATACGGCTGTAACAAAACAGACAATTTTTTAACCATGAAATCTTAAGGTGGGGGTGAAGAAATCTGCACATGTAAAATTCCTTATCGATAACCATCTCACACTAAAACGTTTTATCGCTCTCCTCAACATTTACTTAAAATGGACTTGGCCGGTTCTTGCATTGGACCCCTCAATTGCTGTTAAATTATTTTTGCAACACAATCTTTCTCAGGTTGTGAAATTATTACCACCATAACTAATAAATCAATTATAATATAGAATATCACCCAAATAATATTTTAAAAAATAAATAAGTATTTACGAAATATCTTGTTCTAGTTGTCCTAAAGTATATATAGAAGACAAACACGTAGACCCATCGAAACTAGATTTAAGGAGCATTTAGTTCATTTCAGATTAAATAGATAAGATAAAAGTGCTGTAGCCGAGCATATTTTTGAATTAAGTCATCCTATTCAAATTTGTCCACTTAAATTACTTAAACGTATTTTGAATTATTATGAGTTGAATGCTTATGAGAGTAAATACATTCATAAATCTAAAGCAAATTAAAAAAAATTAGATTCGGGCCCAATTTCATCGTGTCTATTTAATTTATTTTGTAATAATATAGAATATCACCCAAATACCGTAACAAGCATTAAGTAGCTAGATCTATATTTCAATTTCATCTTCTCTATTTAATTTATTTAATAAAAACTATTTTCGAATTTATTATTATTATTTTATTTATTTATTTATTTTTAGTTATTTTAGATTTCACAAACCAATATTTTTTGCTGTTACTTGTTATTTTCGTTAATTTATAATTTGTAATTTGTAATTTTTAATTTGTATTGTTTTTAAAAGATTTATAGGTCATATTATATGCCAATTTTGAAGTATTTCTGTCATGTTGATTTATTTATTTGATAGTATGTCAATCACGATTCGTGACAGAGGTATTTTATTTAGTTTTTATCTCGTGGCTACTGCAGATAGGGGCATAGCCTTCGAAATGCGCATCTAGCTACTTAGTTACAGTATTTGGGTGATATTCTATACTATTATTTAACACCATAGTGATAATTTTTAAAATGTTAATAATACTAACTTTTGTATTTAGAGTAACGTACTAAATTAAAATATCCGTATTTTATTCCAGAAAAATACATTGTAACAATAAACTGTATGAGTATTGAATTTTCAGGGTATTTTTAGAAATGCATTCATAAATTCGTAATGAGCCATACGAGGCCATACAAGAAACAAGATATATTTCCTTAATTCCTTCTTTTTGCTGAATTTTTTTTTAATTTATACTAAGACTATAGAGCACCTTGAATGTTATAAAAAAAATGATTTAACAAATTTCTCGCCTAATGTTTGCTGAAAGTATCGATATGATCTTTATTTTTAGAATATCTCATTAGTTCGTTAATTTATTTTAGTATAAATTTGTAGAGGGGATTATCTCTATATAATATTTTCAAAATATATACTTTATCAAGTTCACTAATTAATTCTTAAAAAGAATTTTATCTCATAAAGTGGTAAATTAATGTTTTATGTTTATAATATTTGAAGTTAGTGTAATAAGAATAGATAGTAATGTTCAAAATAATAGTTTATTTAAAGGGTAGAGAGAATTTCTTTGAATTATTTTTTTATTGGAGTGAGGTATAATTATTATAGCAATAACAATTGATATAATTAATGGTAATACTCCTCCTAGATTATTAGGGATAATTAAAGGATTAGTGGGAATGAAATTATCGGGATCTCCTAAATAATAAGATGCCCTTAATTAGTTCTTAAATTGTTCTTAAATCTAAAAAAAATATTATCTTATGTAAAATAAAAAATATGTAATTTTTTATTTTATTTCACTAGTGATCATCAAAATTAAAAACGAAACACTTAAATAAAAATTCATGTTATAGTCAATTTTTTATAATTATCATAAATAATTTGCTTAAAGATATTCTTTTGAATCCAATTATAAATTTAAAAATATTTTTTCAATGTATTTTTATAAAATAAAATAATTCTAATTGGCCACTTATCGATCTGCTTAAAAATATTAAAGGATTTTTGACACATTATCAAATTCTCGAATTTCATCTATATTAATATAGATGTAATAATTTCATCGGTAATAATTAAATCAAAACGAAAATTTTTACCAATCGAACTGATATTTAAATTGATATAGAATATATTTTAAGAATCTACAATAAAAAAATAAATAAAACCAATTGTAAACTTGTTTTGTAGTAAAAACGTAAAATTAGTTGGTTTGCCATTTCGACAGAAAAATAAAGAAATAATTAGAATTGTGGTAACAAATCGACTCCTTTGGTAATGCGTTTGCTTTTTCCACATTTCCAAAAAACGATTACAACTCAAAATTACTCAATTTTGAGTAATAATTAAAGTATCGCAATAATTAAAAATTTCGAATAGTCAAGTTTTTAACCATTTTATATAACAAAACTAAAGTATATATTTTTTTAAGTGTTAATATTAGTTAAAGAGTCCGCAATCCTAAAGATTGGTTGGAAACAGCACGCCATGCCGATCTATCCTGAGCTAATCCCTTCATCTCCCTATAGCTATTCATCTCAACGTCTTCAACTATCTGACTCACATACTCCAATCTAGGCCTACCTACCCCTCTCTTTCCCTCCACTCTACCTTCTATGATCAATTGCATAATCCCCCCATGCCTAAGGATATGCCCTACTAATCTGTCTCTCCTACGCTGTAACACTCTCCAGATACTTCTCTTCTCCCCTACTAACTCTAGTACAGCTTCATTTGTTACTTTATTTTCCCAACCAATCCTCATCATCCTCCTATAACACCACATTTCGAATGCTTGTAATCTACGCTTCTCTTCCTTTCCTATAGTCCACGCCTCATACCCGTACAGTGCTACACTCCAAACATATACCTTCAGTAATCTTTTTCTAATACCCAAGTCAATATTTGATCTTAAAACCTGTTCCTTTTCTACGAATGCCTTCCTACCCTGTGCTATCCTACACTTTATATCTACCTTGCTTCGATTATCTTTTGTGATTCTACTGCCTAAATAACAAAAATCTGACACTTCTTCGATTCTATTATCTCCTATTGTGATCCTCATTTTTCTACTGCATTCCTTTTTGTCACACCTCATCACTTTAGTTTTACCTATATTTATTTTCATGTTAAAATCCCTAGTCAATACTGCCTGCATACCATTCAATACCCTTTCTAAATTCTTTTCGCTTTCTTCCAATATAGCTATATCGTCGGCGAATCTCAACATATATATTTTCTCTCCCTGTACATTCACACCTACACTATACTCTTCTTTTACTTTGTTTATTGCATCTTCTATATATAGATGAAATAATAACGGTGAAAGTGTACATCCCTACCGAACTCCCTTCCCTATTTTTGCTACCTCTTCTTCCCCCTCAATTCTAACTAAAGCAGTTTGGTGTTTATATAAATTAAAAATTATTCTCCTATCCTTATAATCTATACCCGTTTCTTTTAAAATTCTAAACATTATGTCCCAATCTACATTATCAAATGCCTTTTCTAAATCTACAAAAGCTATGCAAGTTACCTTTCCTACCCTCATTCTTTTTTCTACTACTGTTCTTAGTGCTAAAATCGCCTCCCTCGTCCCTCTGTTTTTCCTAAAACCAAACTGATCTTCTCCAAGCCTTTCCTCTACTTTATTTTCTAATCTCCTATAAATAATCTTTAACAATATCTTCGATGCATGTGATAGTAGACTAATGGTCCTATAGTTCTCACACAAATTAGCTCCTATTTTCTTCGGCATTTCTATTCTACTACGCTGAAAATCCTGTGGTACTTCTATTATTAATATTCTATTAATATTAATCTATCTAAATTCAAAATATTCTTTATAAATACGAAATACGCCCAAATACAAGGAATTCTGCAATATACTGCATTTGTTTATTTTATATTAAAAATTACTATTTAAAACAAAATAGCAAAGTGTAACTTTAATTAATACGTGAAAATTCATTCTTTATATACAAAAAATAGTGTATCCTTTAAATTTTTTATTTCAATTCTTAACTGATTTTTAGTCATTCTTATAATACGCAAAATATATACGTTACCATAACACTTCTCTAAAACAAAATTTTTCAATTATAAAAGAAAGGGCCAATATTTAAATAGCTGCTTTCTTCGTGCTGCAATTTTATATAATTTAAATATTATTAAAAATAACTTTATATTCATATTTACACCATAGCGGTACGTAATAACATTGGGATCCTTCAAAGTTAAATCATTGAATCTAAACTATATAAAAGACAAACTCATTCAAATCACGAAAGACGTTTAGAACTGTTATCAGCTCAAACACTAAGTTTGAATGATACTTTCAAATAGCTAGTAGATAAACGAGCAAAATGATGGCTATTATAATTACGGCGTATCTAAATTTCCCTTATCTTCAATATAGATGTTAAATAAGTCTTATTACTGCGTCACTATTTAGACAGACATATTCTACCAAAAATAATAATGATAAATATTATTTTCTGTATCAACAATAAAAGGAAAAGATGTCATTATACTAAAATAGCACAGAAAAAAATTCTTTAAAAATAAAATTTATTTTAATGTCATCTTGTTGCGAGTGAATTTGTATTATACTTGTTGTTTAATGTGATAGCGGGAATAAATGTTGAGTTCCTTCCTCACGCCACTATATTATGCGATCGTATTAATCACCAAATTAGATCCTGTGTGAAAGTTTCGGGTCTCCCATTTCTAGTTTAATTCCTCGGCAGGTATAGAATTAATGTTATATTCAACACGAAACTGATTTCGACGCTCACTTCAATCAAACGCTAATAGAACACGACTGGAACAAGGATGGCATGCACATTAGCTGTGCATTGGTAGTATGTAGTACGAGAGTGATAAAACATGAAAACGGAACAGCTGTCTGCCTGGAAATAGAAAAATTTATCTCGTCCTGCTGACACGAAACTCGTTCGTGTTCACTTGCTCTAGTCTGAAAATTGTTTTGTTGACTTCGTCTAAAAGGCTTATTTGACAGTGACGTCTAAATTAATGATTACATAGAAAATGTGATAAAAACACGCCAATGTTTGGAGCAAAAAAATTTTATTTACCACAAAATTGCCTCCATTTTAACTGATTAAAATCATAACGTAAACTGCAATGTAACATTCTATTCAATATCTTTGCAGCAACTAAATATTTTTAATGCAGACTAGAAAATTATATAAAATTCTAACTTATACCACGATTTTTAATGATATATTTTCTTAGCGTTTATATTGGACTGTTAGCCAGTTATTTACGGTTATCATAACATAAGCATGGCGTTTGTTTTGAATAATATTTTCAACGAGAAATTGACTTAAACAAAGACACAGTTAAATATCACAATATCGCTAAATTCTATACGAAACTGTAACGACAATGCTTCCAACGAAATAGATCTATTACTAGCAGAGATAAAAAAATTTAACGCTAGACTTCTTTGGCCAAATGACCAATGGCATAATCAAAATGAAGTTTATAAATGATCTAAGTGCATAAAACTAAATGGTATAGCTATCAACGTTGGAAAATATTTAATCGAGGCTCACTATGAAAAGTAAAGATGCTCACAGAAACATTGGCGATAGCAATAGCTCTTTTTAACTCTTCAACGCTTTAGAACATTGGTTCCCAAACTTTTTGAAGGCGCGACCCCTTTTGGTTGAAATATTTCTTCGCGACCCTACTTGATTTAGCAACACTCAAAAACAAAGTCACTAAAATTAGTATTAATATAGCTACATTTCTAATTTCTAATTTCTCACGACCCTTAAAGCAAGAGACTTTTGCTTCCTCTGCCAGTGCTAATGAAAAGGCTTTGCTAGCAAGTTATCGAGTGGCATTTGGAATTGCAAAAGCCAGTAAGGCGCATACAATTGCAGAAACTCTTATTCAACCGACAGCTGTTGATATTGTGCAAATAATGATTGGTGAAAAAGAAGCGAATAAACTCAAAACCATACCTCTTTCTAATAATACAATCCAAAGAAGAATATGCGACATGGCAGAAGATATTCGAATTCAAGTTCTTGAAAATATTAGGAAATGCACTTACTTCTCAATGCAGATGGACGATGGACGATGCATTGCTATACGAGGTGTGTTTAAAAAGTAATGAGACTGTTTCAATAAAACTCTTTATTTATTTTATATTCACAATTCAACCTTATCACCTTCAAAATAGTTCCCTTCTGAGGCCACACAGCGTCGGAGATGTTGCACCCACTGCTCATAGCAGTGTTGGAAGTCGTTAAGTGGGATCGAACGAAGTTGGTCCGTCACGGTTTTCTGAATGACGTTTATAGTGCCAAAATGATGTCCCTTGAGTTGAATTTTCAACTTGGAAAAAAGGAAGAAGTCACAGGGTGATAGATCAGGTGAGTATGGGGGCTGAGGAACCACTGAAAATCTTTTTTATGTCAAAAATTGCCTAATAGAGAGTGCTGTGTGACAAGGTGCGTTGTCATGATGCAACATCCAACTTTCAGAAATGCTTGGTCTGACTCGAAGGACTATTTTCCTTAGTCTCTCGAGAACTTCGCGATAAAACTGCTGATTGACAGTTTGCCCCGGAGGCACAAACTCCTTATGAACAATCCCCTGACTGTCGAAAAAGCAAATGAGTGTTGTTTTAATCTTGGATTTGCTCATCCGTGCTTTCTTCGGACGTGGTGAGTCGGGGGTGTGCCACTCTTGACTTTGGCGTTTCGTTTCAGGGTCGTATTCAAGTACCCAGGATTCGTCACCTGTGATCACGTTTTTTAGAAAATCTTTGTTAGTTTCAATGTTCTGCAAAAGATCTGAACACACAGCTCTCCGATGTTGTTTTTGCTCAGGTGTCAGGATTTTGGGAACCATCTTCGAACACACCTTTCGCATGCCCAAATCCTGGGTTAGCATGTCGTAGACAGTGACAATGTTCAAATTCAATTCACTGCTGATCATTCTGACAGTCATTCGTCGATCAGACATCACAAAAACCAGCACTTTTTCCAAATTTTCATCGGTTTTTGAACTGCGCGGTCGTCCTTTCCGATTTTCATCATTAACATTTTCACGTCCCTCTAAAAAGGCCTTGTGCCACCTAAAAACTTGAGCTTTCGATAAGATCTGCTCCCTATACGCTAGCGTCAATTTTTGAAAAGTTTCCGTTGCGGTTTCGGCAAGTTTGACACAAAACTTGATCGCATAACTTTGTTCCAATTTTGTTACGTCCATTTGCGTGACACACTTACAAAACTAGCTTCACAAGAACACGTAGTAAAAAAAGTGCAGTAGCAGTGGGTAGTTGAGACTTGTACTTGTACTTGGAGGTAGATTAAATGTTTATCTAAATGGATAACTGGCGTGAAAACTTGCAATGTTGCCAAATCACGCACTGTACATGCGTTCTCACTACTTTTTAAACTTACCTCGTATGTACCGATGGTGCCAAAGCTATGACGGGAATTCGAAGTGGTCTCATTGTCCGATTACACGAGATAATGCCAAGTGCTACATGGGTACATTGTTTTTTACACCGGGAAGCACTTGCAGCAAAATGTTTGCCTTCTGAAATGGATTGTGTTTTAAGGTCTGTAATAAAACGTAAATTCTATCAAAAGAAAAGTTTGTGAAGACATGGATGCAATATATGAAAATCTTCTTTATCACATGGAAGTAAGATGGCTCTCGAGGGGTAAAGTTTTAACAAGACTTTTCCAATTAAGGGCAGAACTATTTATGTATTTTCAAGACGAGAAATTAGAATATGCAAATCTATTTACTGATTCTCTCTGGCTTCTTAAGTTAGCTTTCCTTGCTGATATTTTTGAACACTTAAACATTTTGAATAAAAGTTTGCAAGGCCGCGATGTTAATATAATAACAGCTAAGGATAAAGTTAACGGATTTATGAAGAAACTCGATTTTTGGTCTACTTCACTTAACAATAAGGAATTGGCCTCATTTCAATGGATTAAAGCAATCATGGAAAATTTTACTATGTATAATAGGATAGATGTAAATCCTGTATTTGCAGACATGCAAGTATGTTTACACAACTTAAAGCAACGGATTTTTGAATATTTTCAAGAAGTAACTATTAACAATAATGATAGTCACAGTTGGATACTGAATTCATTTTTCGACAATTCTGTTCAAATGTCTGAAATTCCGACATATATGAAGCAAAAACTTATCGACTTATCTACTGATGGAATGCTGAAACTTGATTTTCTATCACAGAGCGTGGACCAGTTTTGGCTAAAGAGAAAACAACAATACCCCGAGCTGGTAAATGAAGCATTAATAATGCTAATACCTTTTGCATCATCCTATTTATGTGAATTAAGTTTTTCATCCATGGTTGCTATCAAGACAAAGTATAGAGATCGCCTCGAATTCGAATTATTTGTGAATCGAATACAGAACCCAGGTTTGTGAAGATAGCATCGCAACATCAAGCGCATTTATCTCATTAATATTTTGTATAAACATATAACTTTAACGTTTGCTTTCTTTTAGTCTAAGTCTAATTTTTTTTACTGAAAAGTTGTATGTGTTCAATATACGAGTATGCGTTACAGAAAGCCATTCGCTTTATTTTCAAAATCCTCGCGCGACCCCCCTAGCTCCTTCAAGCGCCCCCCTGGGGGGTCGCGACTCACAATTTAGGAACCATTTCTTCAGAAGATATATTTTTCAATTAATAAAAATAAATACAATTTCCATAGATATTTCCTAGCCTTTCTTATACGAGCACAATTAAACTATTACAAATATTATAGTTCGATTCAATTTATACTATTTCGAATTGTTAAATTTCCATATGGAATAGTGGTAATGAAGTGTAATAGTGTTATAAATATTAAGGACGAAATATCTAGTAAATCACAGAATACAGAAATTCACGAAAATAAACAAATAGAAGGATTTTGGATACAAGTGGAAAATCTTTTTGTATATATAAAATAATATTAGTTAATTAATTTATTTATAGTTCTCATTTATAATTAAATACGTTTCACCTTTAAAAACCATTTAATTTGTCACAAGCTGTGTGAGAGTTCCCTTTTCTTAATTTTAGTTATAGTCGAAGACACTTTTTCAACTAACAAATTTCTTTGATATAATATTAATATTTATATTTCTGCAAAACATAAATTGACATAAATTAATCGTTCGTGGAAGTTTTAAATACAATTTTTATGTTAAGATTTAACTTAACAATTTACCAAAAATGTATCATATTTAACAAGTAATATTGTGATATATAAAAATGTGTAACTATAGTAGTCTGTTTTTATATATTAAAAACTTGTTCAATATCGTTGTAACCCGCGACGCAATCCATTTCTTTATTTCCTTTTTGAATTTATATTTGTGTTGAATTGCTTTGGCAACAAATTATAAATTCTAGGGCCTCTATATGCAATATCTCTTTTACAGATAGATTTGGAAACTACTGATATGTTAAAAAATGTCTGTGTGTTTAATCTTGTGACATGATCATGTTTTATTAAATAGTTACCACAGTTTTCATTATATATATATCAAATTTTTTAAATAATATACCTTGAATGTAAATGCTTTTTATGTTGTTAATATTAGTATAGAATATCACCCAAATACTGTAACTTAAAGCATTAAGTAGCTAGATAAATAGCTAAATTGCCAGTAATTTGGCGTACCTGAGTGATTTATCGAAACATTTTAATTTTTACAAGAGCTGCTGTAATATAAAATAGAAGCGATCTAACCTTTGAGACTAAATCAGTTTTATATTGGGCATTATCGTTAATTTTCACATTGTTTTCTAAACTGCATATTTGGAACCGATTTAGTTGTTAAAGGTGATGAAAAAGCATATATTTTTTAATTATTTTTCTATACCTATGTTGTAAAGAGAACACGTTAAGAGGGTTAGGTTTTGTGTTCACTTGCGATATGTGCTTTAGTTAACAGGAAATATATAAAATATTCCATAAAGATATTTTATAAAATATGAAAGAGCATTCGGAATATTTGATTCACATATTCACTGAGCGTTTTATTTCTTACAAAAATATTTTGTTTCGCATGTCAAAAAAGTGGTTGACTTGAAATCACAACACGAAAAAATGTTAAAATGCAGATGCAGATGATATCTGAAAATAGCTCAAAAATAGTTTTCCAACACTATTTGCACTCCAGTGCAAGAAATATACCAACTTTTTAATTTTAAACGGACAAAGGGAATTCCATAAAATAATGAGAACTTGTTTTGCTAATTTTTCATTGAACGGAACTAGTTTATTCTATTAGACAAATATTTATATTGCTTTAGGGAGATGTGCATATTGAATTATATTGAAAACTTCATGGGCCAGAATAAAATAGTTTATGGCATCCAAGTCTCCTGTACCAAGATGCAAACACAACCTAATTTCTTCTTCAGGTTATATATAAAATATATAGATTCAAGAAAACGCAAATCTTGTTTCGAATATTTTTGAACACCTTTTAATTGTTTAAAAGTTTAAAATTTGGGTTTTGATCAAATAGAAAATGCTCAAAGCGGATACTCGTTGGTTTTGTCAGTCGTTAACTTTTGTGATGTTCTTTATTCCCCTTGCTTAGATGTGATTGATATTTGGCGAGTCCAGCGATTGCAAAACTCCTGTCTTCGGCTTATACAGCTCGTTTTTTTTTAAATTGGCGCAGAATGACAAAAGTATACGCATCATAAATCAAAACCGGCATAATGGTTTGACCAATACAGTACATAGCAGTGCTATTCGAAATAGTATGGTATCAGTCGTGTAGCACATTGAATATTCCAGTGCAGTACATTTTTTTTGTGAAATTCATGAAAAGTATCACTAATATTATTTAAAAATGATATGAAGTCAAATATGGCGCCTATTTATCACTTAATAAAATTTGAAAATAAATTCGAAATAGAATCACTTAAACTTCAGCTGACATTTTATATATTTATTTCCCACTTATTGAAAATATTGTTCAATGTTCGTATTTTTATTAACGATGTAATATTTAGATAATTATGTTTTAAAAGGATTAATATTAACAAGAAATAAGAGATACTTTAATAATTTTAATTAATAATTTATAATTACTAATAAACTATTACCTATTAGCTTTGGGTTGACTTTGAGCTGGGCATAGAATATTATTTCGATTTTGAACAAAAATATAACTTTTATTTCAATAAATAGAATTCTACCAAAACACGCTACGCTTCTGTCTTCTCCAAAGAATAAGTAGGTGTGTCTAGTGCAGAAGGTGTGCGTCTAAGAAATGCAATGTTGACAAATCACCACGCACAGTTATAACCATTTTATGCAATTAGAATGAATTCTTTGAAATTAATACAAAATGCAGCAAATTTCTACTAGAATATAAGAAATGTTGATAAATACTTATTATAGTATCATATTTATGTCATAATTAATTTGTACGATAGCTATAAAATAGTGACAAATTTAAATTCTTTGACCTAGAGTATTTTTTGTTGTCTGGCACCACTGGTACTGCATAACTCCGCCAATTTAAAAAAAATGGTGTTAGGACATATGACAGAATTTCATGTAAATTGAAAGAAACTGGTTGGCTAAATATGCGTAATCGCACATTTCTACATTCTGCATGCCAGTTTCATAAAATAATTTTAACAAAGTGTCCTCAATATTTATCGCGTTTAGAAATGATGTTCACAATTTAAACAATCGATTCAAACGTACACTAATCCCACCAGTACACAAAATAACTCTATATGAAAGTACCGAATATCAAGACTATATAATAATTTATCACCTACCATTATATCTTTGATTCACACATGTTTCAAAAAATCTTTGAAAAAACACATTTTCATAAGCTAAAGTTACACATCTGTCTGTATATTTATTTTTTAACGCAATGACACTTTCTTTTCTTTATCACTAATTTTGTGTGTTATTAACTTCATAATACTTGCTTTACGACTGCGTTATATATTACACCGTTAAGTTTTATATGATGGCTTTGAAAAGCAGCGTCTGCTTACTATAATAAGATTGCTGAAAGCTACCAATTTGTATATGAGCATTAATTTTCTTTTTTTTGCTTGATTTTCATGTTTATATCTTTGTATGGTACCTAAATAAACTCACTTATTACTAGTATAAAATATCAGCCAGATACCGTAACTCAAAGCAATAAGTAGCTAGATGCGCATTTCGAAGGCTATGCCCCCGTGGCGGTTTCTTTCGTGGCCCCCCTGATCATTGAGCGCATCACCGTAGATATATAATTGTATTGTGATATTTTAACTCGGCATTATTTTTCCTAAAAGATAAATCTTGCGTCGCGATAGCACTCAACACAACATGGTGTGGCGGCGAGCAAGTACGAGTTATATGCATATGCACTCATCCTATCTGTTGGTTCGCGTATCATATGAGCCGCAAACAAACTAGCGGCCCGCGTTACAATGGCAACGTGACGTCACGCTGCTTCTACTGCTAAGAATATATCGTTGTTTTAAGCTATTCCAGGCCGCGATTCTTTAGCGTCCGAACAGAGAAGCCTAGTGTAGTATACAGGAGAATTGATATAGAATAGCCAGATAAGACAGTTGCATTGTTCTGTGTACTTACGTATGTACAATTTTGCCACGTGTTTCTCCAAGAATATATTTAATAGAAATAATTTAATAAAAATGAATAGTGTTAGTTCTTTATTGAAAATAGAGTTTTGTAGACATTCTCTTGAGGACAAAGTAAAAATTGAAGAATTAGGTTAGGCCATCGCCTGATTTAAATTTATCGCAAACTTGTGCAAGGAGTGTTTATATCAATGGAAGATAGAAGAGCGGAATACCGCTTTCAAGAAATGATTGAATTTAATAATTTTGTATCAATTTTAGCTCAGTTTTCTTTTATTATATTATATTATTTTTAAGAAATGCGCCCTCCTCAATTGAAATGTCAAGAGCCGCCACTACTATGCCCCCATCTTCAGTAGCACAAGACAAAAACTAAATAAAATACCTCTGTCACGAATCGTGATTGCTATACAATTAAATAAATAAGTCAACATCAAATAAGTATTTCAAAAATTATTATTATTATTATTATTATTATACTTTTAAGCACGTTTGTCAGACATTGTCCACCAAGTACTTTTGTAATCGTATTTTGAATTCAACATATACATGGTGGCGGTGGTAATGAATGGGGAAGCATTGGTGTTGGCGGCGGTGGCGGTTGCGGAGAATGACGATCGAGGTGGTGGTGGCGGCGGCGACGTTGCACTGTCGAATACAGCCCGTCGTCACGCCACCTATGCAACGCTTCTCAAACTATAACTATATAGTCTGCCACGTGAAGAACTAAATATTATGCGGGCACAGACCCTCGACGGTTGACGGCGGCTTCGGTTCCGGCTACACTCCGCCTTGTGCTGTATGTATATGTCGGCCAAATGCACCATAATTAACATGGTAATTTGGGGGCGTGATGTTAGCAATGTGTCTTGGCTCTATACCTACGCTCACCGCCAACTTTGACCATTTGATCGCATAATAGGCCAAATAGGAAATGATATAATTTGATTTGAAATTCTACAGAGGGGAAGAATTGATTATTTGAATTGTTTACGATGATAAGATTACAAATACAAATGAAAGTATGCTACATAAAATTGAATTTATGATTGCGGCATATATTACGAGTCGTGTTCTAATAACAAACATTACATTGATGTAATTTACTACTTTCATTGTGAATTTTATAATGGTTTTTATGGTCGCACGATCTTTGTTAGTCAATCTATTCATATTTTCTGGTGTAATGGAAAGATCTTTCAAAGCAAGAAAATTTGATTGTTATCTGTTAGATTGTAGATATAAAAGTTCATCACCTTAACCAATTTATTTACACTTTCAAAATTCATAACATGATGAAAATTTTAGTATAAAAGGTGATAGATAGACAATACACAACTAGCTTTTAAAATTCTATTTAAATCGTCTAAATTCAAATTATATCCATTTTATTATGAATCGCGTGAAATTTATTATCTAGAGCAACAGAGAAAGAGAAGAAGATTCAAATTTTTTAATTTCGTAATTTCGATCTGAATTACAATTATTATAATTATATATTTAAATTAAATTATGCTATAAACGTATGTGAACATTATTATTAAATAATTTAGATTGTTTTCTTGTCGGCCCTTTCGCTAAATCACAACAGCTGATTCTTCAACGAGCATATTAGATACTTTAAAACTTATCCCTCTACTCTGAAATGCTAAAATGACGCAATGTGGTCGTGTCGAATTTATAGAATTTATTATCCTGATAGAAATGAATTTAAAATTTAATTCTACCAAAGCGCCCTAATCCCAATATATTATAATCGATTAACTATCCTGTAAATGCCTTACAAATTAGAGTAACATATAATTAACATATAATACTTCAAATAATCTTGCTAATTTTCTAGAAAATCCCAAAGATTTGATTGATTTCAATAAAAAATCGGGTATTTATGAAATATCTTGTTCTAGTTGTCCTAAGGACAAACACGTAGACCAATTGAAACTAGATTTAAGGAGCATTTAGTTCATTTCAGATTAAATAGAAAAGATAAAAGTGCTGTAGCCGAGCATATTTTTGAATCAGGCCATCCTATTCAAATTAGTTCTCTTAAATTACTTAAAAGTGTTTCGAATCATTATAAATAAATGTAAATCAAATTCAATGAATTTAGATTCAGGCCCAATTTCATCTTGCCGCCCCTAGTTGGATTTCAGCGTTTTTATTATCACCTCTATTTATAATATAGAATATCACCCAAATACCGCAACAAGCAATAAGTAGCTAGATGTACATTTCAATCAATCACGATTCGTGACAGAGGTATTTTATTTAGTTTTTATCTTGTGCTACTGAAGATGGAGGCATAATCCACGAAATGCGCATCTAGCTACTTAATGCTTTTTATTTTACGGTATTTGGGTGATATTCTATATTATAATATTTCCAACTAATATAAATAAATATATTACTTACTCTAACTGATTGAACGTCCACTAAAATACAAGCATATTTAAATTCAGGACCATGCCCTTACCACACAATATATAAAGTATATAAATATATAAAAGACAGGGATGCCAGGCATGAGCCTTATATCTTATAAAGCTTATTATTTGATGGCATTCCTTTTGGCTGTATTTTCCTAATTTTTTCATATGCCAATAAATGGATTTATTATTATTATTTCTCTTAAAATTTTATTTTTGGTATACGTATAATCAAAGTGATATATTAAAAATATTATTAAAATAAATAAAATAAAATAAATTTAATTTAATATAATAATTGGCATCTATTGCTATAAGGTATTTGACAATTTGATAAAATTTGTGTAAATAGAGTACTTTCTTATGTGTATATTAGTTAAAGAGTCCGCAATCCTAAAGATTGGTTGGAAACAGCACGCCATGCCGATCTATCCTGAGCTAATCCCTTCATCTCCCTATAGCTATTCATCTCAACGTCTTCAACTATCTGACTCACATACTCCAATCTAGGCCTACCTACCCCTCTCTTTCCCTCCACTCTACCTTCTATGATCAATTGCATAATCCCCCAATGCCTAAGAATATGCCCTACTAATCTGTCTCTCCTACGCTGTAACACTCTCCAAATACTTCTCTTCTCCCCTACTAACTCTAGTACAGCTTCATTTGTTACTTTATCTTCCCAACCAATCCTCATCATCCTCCTATAACACCACATTTCGAATGCTTGTAATCTACGCTTCTCTTCCTTTCCTATAGTCCACGCCTCACACCCGTACAGTGCTACACTCCAAACATATACCTTCAGTAATCTTTTTCTAATACCCAAGTCAATATTTGATCTTAAAATCTGTTCCTTTTCTACGAATGCCTTCCTACCCTGTGCTATCCTACACTTTATATCTACCTTGCTTCGATTATCTTTTGTGATTCTACTGCCTAAATAACAAAAATCTGACACTTCTTCGATTCTATTATCTCCTATTGTGATCCTCATTTTTCTACTGCATTCCTTTTTGTCACACCTCGTCACTTTAGTTTTACCTATATTTATTTTTTATATGTATATATATTTTTTTATATTCTCTACTAGCTATTAGTATCGCTTGTTAAGCATCTTCAGGAGAATATTGTCAATTTACAGCAATTCATTTACATAACAACTATCACAGTCATATCGTGTTTAATATCTACTTATTTTTTGATAATGATATACAAAATGATATCTTTTTACAAAGTGTTAATTGACAATTTTCTCCTGAAAATGATGAACAAGCGAAAGTACTAGAGAATATAAATAATTAAAAAATATATAAGGAATTATTGTATTTACACAAATTTTACCAAATTTAATACGAATCTTGTAATACATCTAAATGCTGGTGGAGACTAAATTATAATTTTATATAAATAATATTTTATTTCTATAATAATCGAACTTCATTCAAAGTCGTGTAGAAAATCTAAGTTGCACGCGACTAGGTAGAAATAAAAATGAAATAGAAATTTTACATCAAATCAAAAATTCTTTATTGTTTCCAAACAAAAATAAAAAATAATGACCATTTACACCATAACAAGTATACTACAAAATCGCAGGTATTTATAAAATGGCCATTCATATTAATTTGGAGACAATATTAAGGACATTTTATACTTCATAATTCAATTTCAATATTTATACTTCCTATTTACTATTCCAAACATTCATTGGGATAAAATTAGTGCAGTTTTTGTGTCTATAAAATATTTTTCTAATAATACACAACAAGTATTGGATAAGAAATACATAAATATGTAAACCCTGATAAAAATGAAGTGTACCATAAGTGAGAATCATGTTTAATGTTGAAGTTTCATTTTTTTTACTAAACACCTTCATATGAACTAAAATGTCAAATGGATGGGCACTGAAGGTTCTCCCACCCTTATGGCAAAACGATCTAGCAGTCGTGTGTGGGTGGATTTCTCCTGTCTTTGAAGTGTCAAGCCGTTGGCTTCTTTCTTCGATGTTGGCTGGTTATGTCTTGTGGTTGGCTTGAGTGTATCTCTGGCGATTTGTGTGTGGTGTTGGCTGGGAACGATCTAGCGCAGTGGTGGCGAACCTTTATACGTGCGCGTGCCAAAAATTTCCAAATAATATTTATCGAGTGACTAACGTGCCGGGCAGTTATTCATAGGGAAATAAATTATATGCAAGTTAATTATTGCAAAATTTTATAATTTTAAAAAGTAACAAAATTTCATAGAAAATGAAGACACAATTTATTTATACAAAAATTTAATGAGATTGTATACATTGGATGCCAAATGTTTTATATCTGGTTCATATTTCGTCGATTTTAATAATGTACACGCCGAACTAGTCAATCTATTTCTTGTACTGTCTTTTATGAAATTCATTTCAGGAAACAATAACTCACAAGCGTAAGTAGAGGAGAAAATTAATAATATAGCGGTCACTAATTTTTTTAAACAACTAAAAGCTTCAGGAATAGTATTCCTGAATTATTATTAATAGTTCCTCTTCAGCATTCTTTTTAATTGCGCCCAATAATCGATCATTTTCAATTATTTCCAACACATTTCTCAAATCGACAAACTTTTGTTTCCATATAGAACTGGATTGAAAATCGATTAATTGCATTTCTATATCCTCCAAATTCAGCCATTCGAAAATTGAGTTTATCCATTAATATTGTGTCTGGATGTAAAATAAATTTTGACGTTTCTGCAAATTGCGTGAACTGTGCAAATCTTGAAGAAAATTCGTCAATTATCGAGTGAATAACAGCAGAAAACCTCTGTATCAATTTAACTTGATTTGGCTTTTCATGAGATTCTAGAACTACTAAGAATTTTTTTATATTTGCAAATATTTTAAGGTATTATAAATAACACCACCGTTGAAAATTTGTAATTTAGTTTCGAATGCTTTGATCAAATCAAACAAATGACAACAACTGTCTTATTAACACCTTGCAGTTTATTAACACATAGTTATTAACACATATCAGTAAAAAACATTCATTTGGAAAGCCATTCGACATCCATCAATTGATTATATTTTTGAATGATTTTCTCAGTTATGTAAAAAAAGTCTAACTTCATCGAAACACTCAACGAATCTTTGAAGAACTTTTCCTCGACTTAACCACGAACGTTGTTGTACATAAATAAACCATTGTATACTGAGTTTACCTCATTCAATTATTCTAGAAATTTTAGTTCAGGTAAAGCGCGTGCAGATATAAAATTGACTAATTTAAAACATAGATAATGATGATCTGTAAATAATTCACGTGCCAGTAAATTTTTCGTACGTGCCACCTCTGGTACGCGTGCCATTGGTTCGCCATGCCTAATCCATCACATTGTAGTCAGATTTCAATATTATTACTTCAACTATATCCAGGCACACGTCTGAGTGGCGACACTTAGGAACAGGGACTTACAGGTAAATTTTTCCCAACAGGCGAACGTCCGCGCACCGATAATCGCTGCACAGACAACAACAACCAATAAGATATGGCAAAGAGGATGTTTACACATGAACGCTTTAGAGACTGTGCTTACTCCAGGGCTGTAAGACGAGTACGCATACCCTTGCAGCCGCGGACATTCGCCAGTCGGAAAAAAATACCAATAGCTAGAAAGGAATTTTTCTTTCGGGAAAAATGCCCTCGCGGTTGGGATTCGAACCCACGACCAGCACGGCGTGATAGCATTAGTTTGATAGCATTGAATTATAAAAATATGTAATTCTAACCAAGGTTAATTGGAAAACTCTTCATTCTTTAAATAAAATCGCTTATTATCACACCGAATTTCACCATTAAAATTTTTGTTTTATACTTTAAATATATTTTTTTATTATATTCTAGATAGCGGTAGTAAGTTATTTTTTTGAACATATTTGTCTCCAAATCAAAATATTGCATTTTGTATCTAAAAATAAGTGTGTGCTACAGTTTCCAGTCGATATATCAACCCATAGTTGGCTTGTAGTGGCCAACAAACACTAAGGGCACATCGGGCACCCATATCACTTCCTATCCTACCTAACCTACCCCACATTCGCATGCATCCTTTACAGTTTACATGCACGGCAGGACTAGAACATTCGGCAGGTCTAAATTCGATTTAATTTCCACAAGCACGAACTAGTGTGAATCATATTTATGCACCTAATTCAATAAAATCGTATACGATACTTTCGTGCGTTTTATTTTGGAATAGTAAAAGTGTATTTTTTTAAATAGTTTTATTGCCCAAAATATTTATTATAGATTTACAATGAATCTAGACTGAATTATTCTTTGTTTCAAGATAAAAACAATGTTTCGATAACGAGGTGGAACAAGAAGTGTCGCATTTACGACATGTACTCATATTTATTACTTTTAGTTACAGTGAAATTATTATTATAGTATAATGCTTGAATAACATATTATAATTTATCCACTAATTAAACTACTTCAAAATAAAAGGTTTTTTAGCACAAAATAAAAGCTTTGTGATTCATAATATAGAATATCACCCAAATACTGTAACTTAAAGTATTAAGTAGCTAGATGTACATTTCAAGCGCTATGCGCCCAGCTTCAGTAGCACAAGATAAAACTAAATAAAATACCTCTGTCACGAGTCGTGATTGATATTTTTTATTATATATTATTATATATTTTATTTTATATATAATTCGTGACTGAGGTATTTATATAGATATATTATAATATATAGAGTTTTCCAATTAAGGGCAGAACTAATGATGCATTTTCAAGACGAAAAATTAGAATATGCAAATCTATTTTCTGATTCTCTCTGGCTTCTTAAGTTGGCTTTCCTTGCTGATATTTTTGAACACTTAAACGTTTTGAATAAAAGTTTGCAAGGCCGCGATGTTAATATAACAACAGCTAAGGATAAAGTTAACGGATTTATAAAGAAACTCGATTTTTGGTCTATTTCACTTAACAATAAGGAATTGGCCTCATTTCAATGCATTGAAGAAATCATGGAAATTTTTAGTATGTATAATAGGATAGATGTAAATCCTGTATTTGCAGACATGCAAGAATGTTTACACATCTTAAAGCAACAGCTTTTTGAATATTTTCAAGAAATAACTATTAACAATAATGATAGTTACAGGTGGGTACTGAATCCATTTTCGACAATTCTCTTCAAATGTCTGAAATTCCGACATATATGAAGGAAAAACTTATCGACTTATCTACTGATGGAATGCTGAAACTTGATTTTCTATCACAGAGCGTGGACGAGTTTTGGCTAAAGAGCAAACAAGAATACCCCGAGCTGGTAAATGAAGCATTAATAATGCTAATACCTTTTGCATCATCCTACTTATGTGAATTAAGTTTTTCATCCATGGTTGCTATGAAGACAAAGTATAGAAATCGCCTCGAATTCGAATTATTTGTGAATCGAATACAAAACCCAGATTTGAGAAGATAGCATCGCAACATCAAGCGCATTTATCTCCTGAATATTTTGTATAAACATATAACACTAACGCTTGTTTTCTTTTAGTCTAAGTCTAAATTTTCTTACTGAAAAGTTGCATGTGTTCAATATACATGCGTTACAGAAAGCCATTCGCTTTATTTTAAAAATCATCGCACGACCCCCCTAGCTCCTTCACGCGCCCCCTGGGGGGTCGCGACCCACAGTTTGGGAACCACTGGTGTAAATTATCAGCGGGAGAAAACGGACTACATGCTTGAGAGCTTTCGGTAAAAACAAGACGATAAGAATGTATGGATATCACATTATTAAGTAGGCGAATAGCTTTTTCCAATTGATTAACTTAGTAACAAAGTCCTTTAGTGGCAAATTGCCTGGAACAGGTATATCTGTGCTTCGAAGCTAGTGGTGTAGATGAAGTCATCAACCTGCCGTGTGTTATGTGGTGTGTCTGTGTACGTACGGTGTACGTGCAGAATCAATTTATATGTATATCATGCAATTACAACGTAACTAGATCGCATCGTAGGGAGACCTGGATGTGGCTGTATATATGCACAATCAAAGACAATAGTAATGCGTCGGTATATTCTATGGAGGCGATAACGAGACTAAAGGAACGAATGGTGGAAAAACGAAATGACTATGACGTATCCAAAATGAGAAATCCATAGTTATTGCAAGTATTCCCAGAGAATGAAGAATTAATGGGCGAAGCTTTAGAGCCGAAACACAACATAACTAACGAAGATCAATTTAAAATAGTGATTAAAATTAAGTCTAAGAAAAATTATAAATGGATCTATTTCATCGAACTAATTGGTGAAACTTACAAGAAACGGATTAATATATACATCAACCAGTCCTGGGATTCCCAATGTGTTAGACCAAACTATAACATCAAACAGTGCTTTAAGTGCTCAAGATTCCGACACGAAACTGTTAATTGCAAGAGCCAAAATGTATGTGGAATTTGTGCCGAAAATCACTCTACCGAGAATTGTAAATCGATGGAAAAAATGTACAAATTGTAATTTTACTAATATAAAATTTAATAATGATTATGACTGCAAGCATAAAGCAAATAGTGCTTTTTGCCAATGTATAATAAACAAATTAATAACATTATTCAACAAACTATAAGTAATTTTTTATATCTTGGCGGACCTAATTCATCCTCTACTGCGCATAAGGGTTGAGCTTCCAGTACCATTGTTGCCATATATAAATAAAAAACTTCAGTATAAAGTGCTCAAACTGTAAACTGCATAACAAAATTTTGATTGAGAATATTTAATGTATGAATATATACGGCTTTGATTACAGTCCACTATTTAGTAAAAAGTTTCCAGTTATTTATTATTTGTTTTGATCAATTATGCTTATATAATACTCTCTGTATTTGTTGGCTGTCGATATGACAACATTGCAGTAATTTTGACCACACCCTCAAATGACAAAAATGCAGTGGCGAGCATCTCTTCACGAGCATAAGGTTTCGGGGTATTGAAGCGGCCAGTAATTTTTTTGAATTGTATAGTAATATCATTGGTATTATGCATAAACTAGTCTTAATTTGTAATGAGCAATAGAAGGGGCGGGCCCGCTACTTAAAAAAAAAAATTTGGTGAATACGCTTGACTGAGCTATAAGCATGTAGTACTGAACAATTTTTTTTAGTTATAAAAGTTTATTTTTTGCATCAGAGTATCTTTTGTTTCTTACACTTTTATTAATACGAAAGGAACCACAATAAAAATATGTTAAAAATTTATAGTAATAAAACTGAAGGCTTATAGACATTTATATAGGGTTTATATATTATAACCATTTACCACAGGCTATAAAAGTTGCTAGAAATATAGGAATATTAAAAAAACTTAAGTTACACATAATAAATAATAGATTACGTAGTATAGAATACCACCGAAATACTGTAACTTAAAGATTAAGTGGCTATATGTACATTTCGAAGGCTATGTCCCCATCTTCAGTAGCACAAGATAAAAACTAAATAAAATACCTGTGTCTGGAATCGTGATTGATATACTATTAAATAAATAAGTCAACATGACAGAAGCATTTCAAAAATGGCATATAATATGACCTATAAATCTTTTAAAACAATATAAATTAATAATTAACGAATCTAACAGGTAACAACAATAAACATTGGTTTGTCAAATCTAAAATAACCAAAAGTAAATAACTCAAAACACTTTTAAGTAATTTAAGTGAAGTAATTTGAATAGGATGACCTGAGTTAGTCAAATATATGCTCGGCTACAGCACTTTTATCCTTTCTATTTAATCTGAAATGAGCTAAATGTTCTTTAAATCTAGTTTCAATTGGCCTACGTGTTTGTTTTTTTAAATTACGGTATTTGGGTGATATTCTATAAAATTATTTAACACGGCAGTGATAATTTTAAAAATAGATTACATAATTAATTATGTATAATTGTTAAGTCACTCTTATATAATGCAAGGTATTATGTAATCAAATTAAATGCACAACGACAAAAGCATTCTCTCTAACACCAGCAGATATCTGCTGAATGGGAAGATGAATATTTATCTATATCTTATTGTAAATGAAACTAGATTTGTAAACCAAACTTCACAATAAAACTGTTGAGTAAAAAAATAAAAGATAATATGATTTCCTTGCAGCTTATAATATTGCGGGCTGTGATGTATCAAGCGTTCAAACTGCTGCTGTTCTTCCTTATAAAAACGCATTACTATTGGTTTTAATTGTACATATATAAAGTAAAACGATACACGTCTGTCATGTAAGCGCCTTAGTCCTAGTATGGCGAAGGTATGGCACGCGTGTCAGAGGTGGCACATAGAAAAAATTTGTTGGCACGTGAACGTTTTGCAGGTAGTATCATTTTATACTCCTATACATTTTTCATTTTTTCAATTCTTACGACATGTACAAGAAAAACTTTACTTTATCCTAGAAAGGACAAACCGACAACTACTAATTTAAGTGAACTAATTTGAATATGATGGCCTGATTCAAAAATATGCTCGGCTACAGCACTTTTATCTTTTCTATTTAATCTGAAATGAGTTAAATGCTCCTTAAATCTAGTTTCAATTGGTTTACGTGTTTGTCCTTTATATACTTTAGGACAACTAGAACAATATAATTCATAAATACCCGATTTTTAATTGAAATCAATCAAATTTTTGGGATTTCCTAGAAAATTAGCAAGACTATTATATGTTACTTTAAAATTATATTTATTTAAAATACTATCTAAACCACGTGCAATTATAGGAACGAATGGTAATTTAACAAATTTTGGACTTGAAATATTACTTTGTTCTAAAACTACTAATATTTCTGACATCACTTGTTCTTTTAAATTTGCTTAATATGTTATTTATAATTTTAGAAGAATTGCCCTTTTGTACTGCTATATTTCGCATATTATTTAATTCAATGTTTTATTTATCAATAGATAAAGGAAAATTTAATGAGCGGTTAATTAAAAAATTAAAAGCAGCATATTTATGTTGACGACAATGATTTGAATCGTTCAGTATATAGCAGTCCGTATTTGTTTTTATCTAGTGCTACTGAAGATGGGGCATAGCCTTGGAAATGCGCATCTAGCTACTTAATGCTTTAAATTACGGTATTTGGGTGATATTCTCTACTATTAATCTACCTACAGATAAAATGGAATAATGGAGGGGATATTAGGTCTAATTGGCAAATTAAGTAAATAATAATAAAGTTTTCTGTAAATCGTCAATATTAGTCGAATAAATTCTCGTTTTTAACCGTGATATAAAACATTGTATTTTTTATTTCTCTTCCCTAAAATAATAATTGTATTAATACATGTCTTCGATTTATCAAACCAATCATAACTAGTGTGTTGATAAATTACAATTCTTCATATTCAATATTGTACGGTGACAATTCCCACAATTTGAAAATTTGAGGTTCTTCGAAATAGAAAATATTATTCAATATAAATTAATCCTCTTTGTCAAGGTGTGAATATCACTTTCATCCTCTTCAGTAACTTCATCGTGTTGACGCATTCGGTTAGAATTCCTTCTAACGATGCCGCCAATCTTAATATGAGTAAATTAAGCCGATTTAAAACGCAACTTTAGCTTAAAACCAGTTAAATAATATTTCAAATTATTTTTGATTTTACGGCCAATAATATATGAATCATTTTCTCGCTTTACCGGCAGCAATTCCAATGATTTACGGTGTGCTAATTATTCAACATGTCTTTACCTCATAAGAATTATACTCATAAGAAGAATTATATTACTATACAATTTAAAAAAAAATTAAAATATACTGGCCGCTTCAACAGACCGAAACCTTATACTCGTGAAGAGATGCTCGCCACTGCATTTTTGTCATTTGAGGGTGTGGTCAAAATTACTACAATGTTGTCATATCGACAGCCAACAAATACAGAGAGTATTATATTAGCATAATTGATCAAAACAATTAATAAATAACTGGAAACTTTTTACTAAATAGTGGACTGTAATCAAAGCCGTATATATTCATACATTAAATATTCTCAATCTGAATTTTGCTATGCAGTTTACAATTTGAGCACTGAAGTTTTTTATTCATATATGGCAACAATGGTACTGGAAGCTCAACCATTAAGCGCAGTAGAGGATGAATTAGGTCCGCCAAGATATAAAAAATTACTTATAGCTAGATGTACCTTTCAAGCGCTATGCGCCCATCTTCATAGCCCATCTTCATCTTATGCTACTGAAGATGGGCGCATAGCCCTTGAAATGTACATCTAGCTACTTACTGCTTTAAGTACTATGCTTTAAAAACTAAGTACATACGATTCCTGACAGAGGTATTTTATTTAGTTTTTCTCTTGTGCTACTGAAGATGAGACCATAGCCTTCGAAATGCGCATCTCGCTACTTAATGCTTTGGGTGATATTCTATATTATAATTTAACACCGTAGTGATAATTTTTAAAATTCGTTTTGATAGTTAATTTTATTAATCAGTTAAAGTTCTCACGTGATTATTTGAAAATTAAGTAACATTTTCAAAACTATACTAAGAATCTAATTTGTTCATTAGCGCCCAATCGATCTCTCTTTTCAAAATTCCATCGTACCTCAGACATTTGTCAATTTCGTTGGAAATTAGATGCTAATGCAACTACAAATACTCTGATAGTTAAACAGACACCCTTCTTTACCAAAATCATTTTTTGCCGAAATCATTAGACCGAAAAAACGCAAACAGCCATGGAAAAGTCAGTGCATAATTTTTGGATTTTCGCTTATGTAGCATATATTATAAATATACTGTAAGTGCCAATAAAATATCTTGGGGTATTGAATATACAGTGGTTCATATATATTTTTTAAATTTACTCTATCAATTTTATTTTGCCAACTGGATCCGTAAAATGAATGGATCATTTCAATTACAAATGCAAAGCAATAATTGTTTCCTTATGAAATTGGATTGTAGAAGCGTGATCTGGAATATGTGTCACTGGCATGAAGAATTACTTTAGCTCTCGCTAAGCGGATTACATAAATATTACGCGCTTGTCTTTGGATTATTGTAATGTATCTTAATAATAAAGTTATAATACGTTTTCATACGTGAACTTGGGCTTGCTTTCCTCATAGTTATTAATGCAGTATATCTTGGAGATTATTATATTGCCGTACGAAAACTCACAAGATCTACTAATAAATTAGCGTTTATATGTTTATGTCAATTATGC
This sequence comes from Leptodirus hochenwartii, assembly GCA_947310635.1. Lineage (NCBI taxonomy): Eukaryota > Metazoa > Arthropoda > Insecta > Coleoptera > Leiodidae > Leptodirus > Leptodirus hochenwartii. The sequence goes on along the minus strand of OX371180.1, from coordinate 12,458,399 downwards.
GAAATAAATAATAAAAGTGATTTGTACGTTTTATTATGTGATTATGTAAATATAAATCAAATCGCAATTAAATCCTCTAAGCACATCGCATTTGCATAATGTAATTATTATTCGCAGGCGTATATATAATTTTCGATGATATATTTCATATGTACAGATATGTGCAATAAATATATACGTCCAGATACTATCAGATAATATCATAATATAAACAAGAATGTGTGGATTTGTTAATAGATTCATTAATTAATATAGATACATACAATTTGTGGACTGGTATATATTGCATGCGTTTTCGTAAATGATCGCTTTTAGATAATTGAATATAGGATTTTTTGTATGCTGTTGCCAATCTTTTAAAACATTTTTTTGAATATCAAATGCTCAGAAAATATACACAACTATGTTGAGACTATATATGTAAATGTTTGTTACGATACTTGTGTCCAATATGGATAAAAAAAATAAATTGAAAACTATGCACGGTTAAAATTTGTTGCTCGCAATCTATGAATAAAGTATTTTTTGCTTATTACTTTTATTATAGGAACAAAAGGTATAGTAGCAACGATTTGCCTTAAACTCTTCAAAATATTAAAATTCATAATTACATAATATAGAATATCACCCAAATACCGTAACAAGCATTAAGTAGCTAGATGTACATTTCAAGCGCTATGCGCCCATCTTCAGTAGCACAAGATAGAACTAAATAAAATACCTCTGTCACGAATCGTGATTGATATACTATCAAATAAATAAGTCAACATGATAGATATACTTCAAAATTGGCATATAATATGACCTATAAATCTTTTTAAAAAAAACTGACTGCTATATAAGGAACGATTCAAATCATTGTCGTCAACATAAATATGCTGCTTTTAATTTTTTAATTAACCGCATATTAAATTTTCCTTTATCTTATGATAAATATAACATTGAATTAAATAATATCCGAAGTATTGCAGTACAAAATGGCTATTCTTCTAAAATTATAAATAACATATTAAGAAAATTTAAAAGAACAAGAGATATCAAAAATATTAGTAGCTTAGAACAAAGTAATAATGCAACTCCAAAATTTGTTAAATTACCATTTGATCCTATAATTGCACGTGGTTTAGATAGTATTTTAAATAAATATAATTTTAAAGTAACATATAATACTTCTAATGGTCTTGCTAATTTTCTAGGAAATCCAAAAGATTCGATTGATTTCAATAAAAAATCGGGTATTTACGAAATATCTTGTTCTAGTTGTCCTAAAGTATATATAGGACAAACACGTAGATCCATCGAAACTAGATTTAAGGAGCATTTAGCTCATTTCAGATTAGTTAGTTAAAGAGTCCGCAATCCTAAAGATTGGTTGGAAACAGCACGCCATGCCGATCTATCCTGAGCTAATCCCTTCATCTCCCTATAGCTATTCATCTCAACGTCTTCAACTATCTGACTCACATACTCCAATCTAGGCCTACCTACCCCTCTCTTTCCCTCCACTCTACCTTCTATGATCAATTGCATAATCCCCCCATGCCTAAGAATATGCCCTACTAATCTGTCTCTCCTACGCTGTAACACTCTCCAGATACTTCTCTTCTCCCCTACTAACTCTAGTACAGCTTCATTTGTTACTTTATCTTCCCAACCAATCCTCATCATCCTCCTATAACACCACATTTCGAATGCTTCTAATCTACGCTTCTCTTCCTTTCCTATAGTTCACGCCTCACACCCGTACAGTGCTACACTCCAAACATATACCTTCAGTAATCTTTTTCTAATACCCAAGTCAATATTTGATATTAAAATCTGTTCCTTTTCTACGAATGCCTTCCTACCCTGTGCTATCCTACACTTTATATCTACCTTGCTTCGATTATCTTTTGTGATTCTACCGCCTAAATAACAAAAATCTGACACTTCTTCGATTCTATTATCTCCTATTGTGATCCTCATTTTTCTACTGCATTCCTTTTTGTCACACCTCATCACTTTAGTTTTACCTATATTTATTTTCATGTTAAAATCCCTAGTCAATACTGCCTGCATACCATTCAATACCCTTTCTAAATTCTTTCTTTCAGATTAAATAGAAAAAATAGAAGTGCTGTCGCCGAGCATATTTTTGAATCAGGTCATCCTATTCGAATTAGTTCACTTAAATTACTTAAAAATGTTTTAAATTATTCCGAATTAAATGCTTATGAAAGTATATACATACATAAATCTAAATCAAATTTAATGCACTTAGATTCCGGGCCCAATTTCATCTTGTCTATTTAATTTATTTAATAAAAACTATTCTTAAATTTATTATTATTATTTTATTTATTTATTTATTTATTTTTAGTTATTTTAGATTTCACAAACCAATATTTTTTGCTGTTACTTGTTATTTTCGTTAATTTATAATTTGTAATTTGTAATTTTTAATTTGTATTGTTTCTAAAAGATTTATAGGTCATATTATATGCCAATTTTGAAGTATTTCTGTCATGTTGACTTATTTATTTGATAGTATATCAATCACGATTCGTGACAGAGGTATTTTATTTAGTTTTTATCTTCTGCTACTGAAGATGGAGGCATAGCCTTCGAAATGTAAATCTAGCTACTTAATGCTTGTTACGGTATTTGGTTGATATTCTATATTATAATTTAACACCGTAGTGATAATTTTTCATAATTACATGATTCATGATTTATTTTTATATTTATTTATAGCAAAGAAGTAGATATAATAATTAAAACATAAAAGAGAATCCTTGCGTATAATGCTAAATGTAGCTAGGTGTACATTTCAAACGCTATGCGCCCATCTTCAGTAGCACAAGTAAAACTAAAGATAAAAATATATAAAATATATAAACTTTTTATACAATTTTATACTTTTCAATTTAACCCTAATTAATTAGAAAGTAATATTTGCATGTGATCATGACAAAAGAAAGAAACTCAAAAAAAAGAAGAGAAAAACAGAACAAAACAGAAACTTAAAATGAATTGTAATCTCAACTTTTTAAAAATTATCATTACGGTGTTAAATTATAGTATAGAATATCACCCAAATACCGCAACAAGCATTAAGTAGCTAGATGTACATTTCAAGCGCTATGCCCCCATCTTCAGTAGCACAAGATAAAAACTAAATAAAATACCTCTGTCACGAATCGTGATTGATATACTATCAAATAAATAAGTCAACATGGCAGAAATACTTCAAAATTGGCATATAATATGACCTATAAATCTTAAAAAAAAAAACTGTAGGCAAAATAATTGTAGGCACCCTACAATCATTCATCCTTGGCACTACCCTTCAGTCTGTGTACTATCAGTGGCGTAACAACTTACTACCAAAATGAGTTCGCATTTAAATGGTAAAATAGTTCATAGCCAATCAAGGGAATTGATTTTCAATGTGTATAATAAATACTTTAAATCTGATGGCAATTTGTCATCGAAGGAAGTGAAGGAAAGAGTGTCTGCAGCAACCAAAGTGTCCATAAGAATGGTGTAACTAAAAGATAATACATTCGGTTTGTAATAACATCATTCAAAATTGGTTTATATTATATAGCTCGAGTTGTACAAATAGATAAATAAAACATTTAGTGGAAAGCCATAGGGCGAAATGTCAGTTCGTATATCTCTCTTCCACTGTGATATACGCCCTGGTTTTCAATTTAATCCAAATTAATTAGAAAGTAATATTTGCATGTGATCATGACAAAAGAAAGAAACTCAAAAAAAAGAAGAGAAAAACAGAACAAAACAGAAACTTAAAAAGAATTGTAATCTCAACTTTTTAAAAATTATCACTACGGTGTTAAATTATAATATAGAATATCACCCAAATACCGTAACAAGCATTAAGTAGCTAGATGTACATTTCAAGCGCTATGCGTCACGATTCGTGACAGAGGTATTTTATTTAGTTTTATCTTGTGCTACTGAAGATGGGCACATAGCGCTTGAAATGTACATCTAGCTACTTAATGCTTGTTACGGTATTTGGGTGATATTCTATATTGTAATCTCAACATTAGAGAGACAGAAATAAAGTCAACTTGAACTATGCATGGTCAGGAAGGAGGAGATACTCTGCAGCACGAGCCTAGTGTTCAGTTAGTTGTTAAATGATCTAATCTTGCTTGACATTTAGATTAAATTAATAAAATTATTAATTATTAATTCTTAATGCTAATTTTCAAACATAGCTTCCCCAAACTACAACTTAAACAGTCTAAGATTTAATGATTTTAAATGAGAGGGTAGGTTATTATAGATTTTTGTAATTTGGTAACTATATGAGCGTTCGTACAATGACATTCTATGCAGTGGCGGCGTCAACGTTCGTTTAAATCTTATGTTAAGTTTGTGTACATCGCTTCTATATTTAGAGAGCTTTCAAACATATATTCGGGAGTTTGGGTGACGATGATTTTATGATATAATGTAGCTGAATGTAGCACTCTGCGGTTTGCCATATTAAGCCAGCCTATTTCTTTTAATTTGTACGTCATTCTTTCAAATTTTGTGATTCCAAATTTTGTGAATCTGAGACAAGAATTCTGTACTTTTTGAATACGATATATATCAGCGTGATCTAAGCATGGTGAATATATTACATCTCCAAAGTTAAAGGACTAAGCTATCGCACATGAGGGCTTTTGTCTTTCTCCTGAGCAACTGTCTATTACAATAAATTAATTTCAGAGATGCATAAGCACGGTTAATACATTTTCTTATGTGAATTTTATAACGCATACTATTATCAATTGAAATTCCTAAGTTAATTGCACTGTCCACTAATGGAATGACATTGCCATTGATTTTAATTTCCACCAAATTGGATATATTGTTACAACGCGCTTTCGAGCCAAATAACATAACTTTAGATTTAGTTTGGTTTAAAATAAGAGAGTGTTTCATGGAAAATTGCATTAGTAAGTCTAAATGCGTGTTAATATTTTTGATCGCATTTTGAAGATGGTTTATTTTGAAGGAATAATACATTTGAGTTCATCGGCGTACAGATCATATTTGCAGTATTTTAAGCATGTATGAATATTAATTGTGTAAAGGGAAAATAAAACAGGGCCCAAAATTCACCCTTGGGGCACTCCTGACTTTAGTACGAGTGGTGTGGACAACTGATTATTGATGCATACTTTTTATGTCCTATTGCTGAGATAATTGGTTAGTAATGCCCTTGTGGTTGGTCCTATACCAGAATACCTCATTATTTCCTCCATTAATACATGATTAATTATCTTTTTCAGTCCTTTCAAATCGTTTCGATTATATAAAATGGAATATCTTGTAATTTTTGTATTATATGATCCTTTATAACGTTTTTATGATTTCTTCAACTGCTGCTTATATTTTTTAATTACTTATTTAATATAATTATAACAAAAATAATTTTTAATTTTCTTCAAAAATTTACGATATACACAGCGTGAATAATTTCTATCCGGTGTCAGGATTTTAATTTTTTTTATCCATCGAATATTAAATTCAAAAATAACAATTCACTCATCAACTAAATTTAATACTTAGGTTAATAAAAAAATTTTTTTTTTGCTCTTAAGATTTTTATTTGTAAAAATAAATATATAAGCCTTATAAAACTATAACTTTTTCATTAATTTCAAATCGTTTCGAATATATAAAATGGAATATCTTGTCGTTTTTTGCATTATATGATCCTTTATATCGTTTTCATGATTTTTTTCAACTTCTTGTTTTATTTTCCAGTTACTCAGTATATCTAGTTTACACATATCAATGGTGATTTCAGCGAAAAGTGGTTTTATATTACCTCCAGCTAGAGTACTGTTTCCTTTAGTTTTATTTAGTTGCAAATATTTGCCCAAGCTATTCAAATTCAAACCAATTTCTCAATGTAGCGAAATTTCCACACCAGTGTAAAAAGTTTTACAAACAAAATGGTAGCTACTTTGAAGATGTAAATAAATATTGAAATTAGACAAATTCGTTAATCTAACTGAAACTAATTGTTTTTTAATTTGTATTAAAAATTATTTCATCTAAGTTAAAAATACACATTGCTTTTGTAAGATGGCAGTCGAACTGATAACTTAAAGAGAAATAGAATACTTGAAAATTTTCGAAAAGCTCTAAATATTATCAAATAACATAGTTCGCAAAAAAAATTAACAAAAAATATGAAGAACAACTAAACATGACACTTCTAAAGTAAATATTGAAACTATATTACAATAAACGTAAATAAACTACCATTATTTAAAACGTAAACTGAAAAATCGTGAAAAATTAAATCGAATGAAAAGCTGCGGCTAAGAAAAATTTCAAACATCAAGAATAATTGAAATCATTTAGGAATTTTCGAAAATAATTTTTTATTTAAGTTTCTTTTTTTTATTTGTATCAAAGGTCTTCGAAACTTTTATCTTTTCTATTTAATCTGAAATGAGTTAAATCCTCCTTAAATCTAGTTTCAATTGGTCTACGTGTTTGTGTGTGTATAAAAATTAAGTAGCACAGCATTTTGTAGATAATAATAAATAAAATTAGAATAACTGGTTATACATTATACAAATTGAACAAAATGTACAAGATATTCCTTTAAATCTATTTAAGACGTTAATAATAATGTAGATGGTATAGGCTTAATGAGCCTAAATCCTAGAGTTATATTAAAAAATAACAGTAAAAGCTCAGGAATGGTTTTTATCAAACAAATTACCCACGAGTAAATTTTATTTGATAAAACAATGCGATTCAAATTTAACAGAATGTTGGTTTATTTCGATATAATACTCGTAACTATATCTTCATATTTCGTTTCTGCACTTCGTAAATTGTTGTTGGCATATTCGGAATAAATGCATATATATCTACAGTGAATACAGGTATATATAATTTAAGCGGTGCGCATTTTATATAATATAGTTCTTGTAGTTGCGCGTTCTGCGGTGTGATGTATAATTATACCCAACATTAAATGGCCACAATGATGTATTTCCGAGTGAACATTATAAAGCTGTTTCAGTTGATGTTGTTGCCAGCAGCAGCACCAACAATACCAAAAACAGCTCAACAAACACCATCCGCTAATCCAGCGCTTTCAAAACAATCAGATCAGAATAACTTAAGACTAGTACTAGCTGAAATGTCATCGAATCTCTTATACCAATACTTCAATAAATATACAATGAATTATGAAGAAATTGTAGATAAATTTTGAATACTGTTTATTATGTTTGACAAGTGCATATATTCTGAATATATTTTATTATTTAGTTGTATAATCGCAATTGTCCTGAACTGGTGTCCTGACCGTTTTTACTATTCAGAAATTTACTATTCAAAAAGGATGGGTTAAAATATTTTTGGAAAAAATTGTAAGTTAATTTTAGATGGGATAAAAAGTGAAGTAGATTAAATTAACAAACAGTTAGTCTTTGATTGCACTCGCGTTTTGATTTGATTGCGCTATACATGAAATTTCAGTTCGAAGGAAAATATAATTGAATAAATATTAAAGAATACTTTTAAAATTTGTAATAATAGCACATAATATCCTTGCGGGTTTTTTTCATACAATTCTCAAACATATTTCTCTACGCGTATTTATGCATTAAGAAACATGTTTTCTTTTACTTTTAAGACGTGGCGTGATCTAAGATGACCTTATCTAAAATGTTATGGTATTCATTAATGTCAACTAGATTTATTTCGATTTATTATTTAAGAATAGTGAGACGACAGGAATATGTTTATATAATTACGGGATTTGAGAATTTCATTTCAGTTTCCAATTTTTTCAATTTCCAATTCTAGTGCTACTGAAGATGGGGGCATAGCTTCGAAATGCGCATCTGGCTATTTAATGCTTTGAGTCACGGTGTTCTATACTATCAGTTTCCAATGTAGTTTATTTTTTAAATAAAATCGTACCAAATAAAAAACGATTGAGTTAGGTGAAAATGAAGATTGTACATCAATTTGTTCGCGTAAAATTAAATTCAATAGTTTCTATTTTTTCTTAATCGGTGAAAAATTGGCTAGGCCACCTTCCGCATTATATCCATTTCGTGAAATATTTATTCAACGTTTGGATAACTCAAAAAATCACTTGCTTAATTTTACTAGAATATGTGCAAAAAAAATGCAAGTCTTCCGAAAAAGTAGTTTTTGTCATATATTGTATTTTAGCTATTGGAATTTTGGAAACTCTGGTATTGTGGCAAATACTCCCGACCAGCAAACACGGTTTTGACGTGACTGGGTAATCAGGACTAATTAAAGGTGTTTTACATTCGGCCATTAACTAATTATAAGCTTGGCACTGAGCAACAATTAACACACAACTGCATTGAATAGCAACAATCGTTCTATCGTTATGAGACTGTTCTATGTATTTCTAACGATACTCTTTCTGCAAATAGAAAACTTCCATTTATAAAAGTATCAAAATTTTAAATTGTGCTAGTGATGATACAATATTTTTAACATGCATTAAAAAAGATTAAAATTATGTAGTGATACATTCTGGAGGTATAAGCTATATACATTAACTTCTTAAGAAATGTGAAATATGAATTGTTATTTTTCCACTTTGAGAAATTTTCAAAGTAAGGTAGAATTTTTAATTTGTAACATTGAAATTAAATCTTTTTTACTCAGAAATTGCAAAACGATTTAAAGTTGCAAATGAATATTTTATGGATTTTGACACATTTTGCATCAAATATTTAAACAAGGTCGTTAAAATTTCATGATAGATATATAAATTAAATATATGCGTAAGACTCTCGCGCAGTAGAAGTGAAACTTCTTAGATCCTAGGAAAAGTTGATTTTGTGCATTGCGTTTTTTCCATTTCTTAACGATTTGATTTTGATTTTGATTGATTTTGATTGACCTCTGATCATCATAGAAAGCATTATTAACTGTAATGTCGTACAGTCTATAAAGAGGAGTTTGGATTAAATATTTTAGCCATATTTTTATAGTTCTTTTTCTCACCTAACCAATTAAATAACGCGATCTATGTATTTTTCTTCTATTTATGTAGACATTAATACAATGATCATCATCAATGTCTTTTGGCAAATGATTCATCATCGTATTCACAGATATTGGAACATTAATAATTTGAAGAGATATTGGAACATGTCGTAAACGTCGAATTTGCATAAATAGAATTCTGGGTGAAATTAACCTCTCTGACACTAAATCTAATTTTGCTAGATGACCAGGTAATTCTGGGTAGGCAAAACCATTTGACTTCGATAACATTGGAATGGTATTCCAAGTGAGAGTATTTCGGCATGAATTGCACGCTATCACATCCTCAATGATAAGGGCTGGAAACGCAGTATGTAAAAGTTGCTCGTGCTTAGGATCAACAGGTTTCACATCGTTCTTAAGCCATATTCGATCACATATGGAACACACTGTACCTAGCGGATTATTGAAAAATTGTTTATCAAAGTCGCGATGAGCAGGTTGAAAGAATGTAAATTTTGGGTATGATGCACTAGTGGGTGCATTTCTATTTGTCGATGGCTCAGCTGTATCAGATTCATTTCGTTGATTTGTCATACCGCGTGTATCTTCACGTGTAGACCTGAATCAGTGGCATTCAAATTCTCTATACCACTCACTGTGTCCTCACTTAACGACGGTATCGATGCATCCAGTGTATTTGAGGTCGTTGGAAGGTTATGTTGTCCACCGTGTTTCTTTAACGCCCTTTGCCTGGTTCGATACTCTCTACTTCTTTCCAAGGTACTTTTCTTGGCGGTTTATTTGCTTTCTTCCATTCTCTAAAGGCTTGCATTCTGTCTGTACTTGTCTTTTTCTCCATTTCACTTTTCTCACAATGGAAATTGTTAGCTAAAAGATTAAACTGTGTTTGTGTAATATATAATAAAATACGCAAGCGCAAAAAACGCAATTTTAAACTAGGAATTTAAAGTGACACACAGTTCAATAGAGCAGAAAATTTACTACACGCCTGATCAAAAGAAACAACACGAAAAAAATTTATTCATAATAAATATTAATGACAAACAAAGCACATTCAAAAAGTGCCAAACTTTTGCATCAACCTAATATTTATATTAGTGGTATTACTTTTTTTTTTAAATTCTCGTATTTAATTTTACTTTAAATATTAATACAATTTTTTCTTCTTCTTTTTTTCTTTTATTAGTGTGCAATATTATCCTTAAGTTAAAACTTAATCTAATTACGATACTATATAATATGTACTTATCTTACGCTTAAAAAAAATAAAAGGATTATTATTATATATAGAACTTCTCTTGTTTATGGCAATCAAAATTGTATGGGCAGACAATATGTGTTAAAGTTTTGTTATACTTATACGTATGTGGTTGTGTTAAAGAGGAATTGGATAGAGTAGCCAGTCCCAAATGCATCTTTCAGTAAATACGGCAGTAAAGCAGCAAGAACTGCGATAACCAGCCATCAATTTAGAAACAATAGACATGTGGAAAGCTTAGGGACGCTGATACAATATGGCGGATGATGCTTTCACATTCCCATTCCCGTTCCTTATATTATAGCAGAATATACGAGTATATTGCCTCCCCAACACTTTTCCACTTTTAGCCTGGGCCAAGAGGATTGTATTAGGGTTGCCTGAACAGATTAAAATCAATTGCAAACTTTATTCTAACATAAGAGAGAAATATGCATTTCTCGCCTCAATCTTGTCAAGACTACAAAATTGCGTTGTCTTTCTCGACAAGATTATTATAATTTTAATCTTATTCTAGTTTAGATCTCATCGAGAGTTTAGTCAACAGTTGTAAAACGAGATTTAAAAAATCTTTGTTTTTGACCTTTCTAGCAATACTTAAAACATTCATATTGATTTTTGAAATTTAAAGTAGTGTGACTGAATATAGAAATAAAAATACTTTTAATTTTCTATATATCTTTATCGAAACTAAAAATTATGGCTGATTGAATTTATTAAATAAAATGATAATAATTGTACTTTTTAATTGAAATACATACATGAAATGATATCTCGATTGCATCTATATGCTAATTTAAAGTGAAATTCCTACTTACCTGCATTCCAAATAGATAATAAGAGAAAATTCGTCCGTTTCATGGTTAGATATTTTTTTCAAATTCACTCTTACAGAACTGTTAGTTAAAGAGTCCGCAATCCTAAAGATTGGTTGGAAACAGCACGCCATGCCGATCTATCCTGAGCTAATCCCTTCATCTCCCTATAGCTATTCATCTCAACGTCTTCAACTATCTGACTCACATACTCCAATCTAGGCCTACCTACCCCTCTCTTTCCCTCCACTCTACCTTCTATGATCAATTGCATAATCCCCCCATGCCTAAGAATATGCCCTACTAATCTGTCTCTCCTACGCTGTAACACTCTCCAAATACTTCTCTTCTCCCCTACTAACTCTAGTACAGCTTCATTTGTTACTTTATCTTCCCAACCAATCCTCATCATCCTCCTATAACACCACATTTCAAGTGCTTCTAATCTACGCTTCTCTTCCTTTCCTATAGTCCACGCCTCACACCCGTACAGTGCTACACTCCAAACATATACCTTCAGTAATCTTTTTCTAATACCCAAGTCAATATTTGATCTTAAAATCTGTTCTTTTTCTACGAATGCCTGCCTACCCTGTGCTATCCTACACTTTATATCTACCTTGCTTCGATTATCTTTTGTGATTCTACTGCCTAAATAACAAAAATCTGACACTTCTTCGATTCTATTATCTCCTATTGTGATCCTCATTTTTCTGCTGCATTCCTTTTTGTCACACCTCATCACTTTAGTTTTACCTATATTTATTTTCATGTTAAAATCCCTAGTCAATACTGCCTGCATACTATTCAATACCCTTTCTAAATTCTTTTCGCTTTCTTCCAATATAGCTATATCGTCGGCGAATCTCAGCATATATATTTCTCTCCCTGTACATTCACACCTACACTATACTCTTCTTTTACTTTGTTTATTGCATCTTCTATATATAGATTAAATAATAACGGTGAAAGTGTACATCCCTGCCGAACTCCCTTCCCTATTTTTGCTACCTCTTCTTCCCCCTCAATTCTAACTAAGGCAGTTTGGTGTTTATATAAATTAAAAATTATTCTCCTATCCTTATAATCTATACCCGTTTCTTTTAAAATTCTAAACATTATGTCCCAATCTACATTGTCAAATGCCTTTTCTAAGTCTACAAAAGCTATGCAAGTTACCTTTCCTACCCTCTTTCTTTTTTCTACTACCGTTCTTAGTGCTAGAATCGCCTCTCTCGTCCCTCTGTTTTTCCTAAAACCAAACTGATCTTCTCCTAGCCTTTCCTCTACTTTATTTTCTAATCTCCTATAAATAATCTTTAACAATATCTTCGATGCATGTGATAGTAGGCTAATGGTCCTATAGTTCTCACACAAATTAGCTCCTATTTTCTTCGGCATTGTTACTATTCTACTACGCTGAAAATCCTGTGGTACTTCTCCCTTCTCATATATTTTACAAACTAACCTGTATAATCGCTCCTGCATTTTTTCCCCTGCGTGTTTTATTAATTCGGCTGGTATCATATCAATCCCCGCTGCTTTGTTATTCCGTAAATCATTTAATGCTCTATGAAACTCTGACCTAAGTATGCTATAAATACTTTAAATATAATACAATGTGTATAAATACTTTAAATCTGATGGCAATTTGTCATCGGCGGAAGTAAAGGAAAGAGTGTCTGCAGCAACCAAGGTGTCCATAAGAACGGTAGCTACAATTATAAAGGAAGGTGAAGTTCCAGGTAACGAAAGTGAACCGAAATTTTCTACACTAGGAAAGAAGCGTATTGGAAAGGCGACTATGCGACATTTAGAAGATTTTGCAAAGTGTGACTTTCCAAATATAATATATAATTTTCACAAAACCGAAAATATAAAAGTTACGTGAAAAACTATATAGTGACTTAGGATGGGAAGGACATAAAACTTCCTTAAACCATATTGTACATAATTTAGGATTTAAGTTTAGAAGCACAAAAAATAATCGTAAAGTTTTAATTGAAAGGCACGATATTCGAATTTTTCGAATTAATTATTTACAACAAATTAAATATTATCAACAATTAGGAAAATGAATAATTTATATCGACGAGACATATATTCACGCCGGACATACTCAGTCGAAATCGTGGAATGATAATTCCAATGAAGGACTGCCTACGAATATCTCTAAGGTCAACGTTTAATAATAATTCATGCCGATGGTGAAAGTGGCTTTGTACCAAATTGTTTGACAATATTTCAGTCGGGTATGAAAAATGGAGACTTTCACCATGAAATGAATGGTGAAAATTACGGAAAATGGATAACAGATAAATTGTTACCAAATTATATTACTAACATGGTAAGAACGGCAAATGTATTGGGAACACCACTGATAGACATAGTTGAAGAGAAGAACCGCCTTCTCTTCACGGAGAATGCCGAATATCCCTTCGCTATCTGCGCGACCCGAGGCAACCTTATAGATGTACATTTCGAAGGCTATGCCCCAATCTTCAGTAGCACAAGATAAAAACTAAATAAAATACCTCTGTCACTAATTGTGATTGATATGAATATTAGAAATATTATCACTGTAGCGATTAAAATTTAATTTTCGATTATTTGTTTTGATTTCAGGTATGCTATATTATATCAACATATTTTCCGATATTGCTGCCAATCTGCTTTATATTGGTTAATATTATTCCAGTTCTAAGCTTGATTAATTCTGTGCTAGACTTTTCATTTTTCTTTTTTCTTTTGGGGTAAGCAATGCTAAAGATAAAATTTATTATTGAACATCAGGGTAATTATATTATTATTATTATTATCATACAGTATATAATAAAATATAAGCGATAAATATTTAGTAGTATGGTACATAATTTATCAATTCTAATCTTGTTGAAAGACAAAAGGTAACAAAAGTTCCATAGCAGTTGCTTTTGAAATGAACATTATCAATAGTTTTGTGATATCCAAGATCCTTTGCTTTGTCACTAAATGCTAAATTGGTACAGATAAAAGAACAAATCTAGCAAATTTCTTTCCAAAGTAAAAATTGTGTGTTTTTCCCCTTATAGTTCAATTTATATCTTACTAAACAATCCCCAAATAAATATTTTGACGAAAAAATTGTTTAATATTATTTCCACGTGATAAACGAGGCTTTCGTCATAAAACGATTTTAACGAATTTAATAAAACATTAACACTGTACAAGTCACACAAAAAAACAATTTTTTACAAATATATATATAGTGTGAATTCTAGCAATGCCTTGAAATCCATTATCAATATTTGCAAACCAAAAATTTGTATATTATTTTGATCCAAAATAGATAAAAATTCTTATCCAAAAAACATATTTAAATATAACTACTTGATGTTCCCTAGAAAACTATAATATATAACTAGAGAGCGGATTATAAAAAAATGCCAAAATAGGCGGCAATTAGGCATTAAAAAACGTAAAAAAGGCGCTAATAAAGGCATTTCTTATTTTGAAAAAACTCAAAAAAAGGCATGAAAAACACAGTAACAATATTTTTTTCATGTTTCACTTTTTTATCGCAAACTTTACAAAATAATATTATACCGTCACCATTAAAAATATTAGAGCCGAACACCTGAATTATTTTGTGGATCTTGGATTCATATGAACTGCTAATTTTAGGCATTTAGAATTTATTTTCGAATGTATTCGTGCGCTAACTAAACACAGACTGAAGAAATGAAGGGTGAATTATTTATTTGAAATAACAGTTGTTACAAAATAACCACTATTGGTACTTAATAGTACATTAAGAACGATTAGGGATTTTTCCATTGGTAATGTAGCAATGACACAAACAATTTCGGAAGTTTTTATTATCGAAAAAAATAAATTATGGTAAAAAGCAAAATAAATATGAAAAAAAGGTGCGAATGCATGAAAAGTGTCGAAGTAGGCAAAATATGCGCTAAACTGAAAAATAGGCAAAATTTGATCAAAATTGTCGAAATAGGCAAAAAAAGGCAATTTAAGGCATTTTGCCTAAAATCCGGTCTCTATATATAACTAATCAAAAGTCATGTTTTTATATTGTGAACAGATTTTGGAAATTTTGGAAGAAATAAATGAAGAGGAAATAAGGGCTGTTAAATCACATCATTTATAATGCTCTAAATAATTTCAACGTATTTCGATATTGAAATCATTTTAAATAAGATTCTCTAAAATTAGATATTGGAAGTATTACATTAGAATTAAGAAATCAGGAAGGATATTTTTTTTTAGAAATCTATTACTTTTCCACATGGAAGAAACGCCGATTTAAATTATATGCTGTCACAATAAATACCAGCCGAATTAATAAAACACGCAGGGGAAAAAATGCAGGAGCGATTATACAGGTTAGTTTGTAAAATATATGAGAAGGGAGAAGTACCACAGGATTTTCAGCGTAGTAGAATAGTAACAATGCCGAAGAAAATAGGAGCTAATTTGTGTGAGAACTATAGGACCATTAGCCTACTATCACATGCATCGAAGATATTGTTAAAGATTATTTATAGGAGATTAGAAAATAAAGTAGAGGAAAGGCTAGGAGAAGATCAGTTTGGTTTTAGGAAAAACAGAGGGACGAGAGAGGCGATTCTAGCACTAAGAACGGTAGTAGAAAAAAGAAAGAGGGTAGGAAAGGTAACTTGCATAGCTTTTGTAGACTTAGAAAAGGCATTTGATAATGTAGATTGGGACATAATGTTTAGAATTTTAAAAGAAACGGGTATAGATTATAAGGATAGGAGAATAATTTTTAATTTATATAAACACCAAACTGCCTTAGTTAGAATTGAGGGGGAAGAAGAGGTAGCAAAAATAAGGAAGGGAGTTCGGCAGGGATGTACACTTTCACCGTTATTATTTAATCTATATATAGAAGATGCAATAAACAAAGTAAAAGAAGAGTATAGTGTAGGTGTGAATGTACAGGGAGAGAAAATATATATGCTGAGATTCGCCGACGATATAGCTATATTGGAAGAAAGCGAAAAGAATTTAGAAAGGGTACTGAATGGTATGCAGGCAGTATTGACTAGGGATTTTAACATGAAAATAAATATAGGTAAAACTAAAGTGATGAGGTGTGACAAAAAGGAATGCAGTAGAAAAATGAGGATCTCAATAGGAGATAATAGAATCGAAGAAGTGTCAGATTTTTGTTATTTAGGCAGTAGAATCACAAAAGATAATCGAAGCAAGGTAGATATAAAGTGTAGGATAGCACAGGGTAGGAAGGCATTCGTAGAAAAAGAACAGATTTTAAGATCAAATATTGACTTGGGTATTAGAAAAAGATTACTGAAGGTATATGTTTGGAGTGTAGCACTGTACGGGTGTGAGGCGTGGAATATAGGAAAGGAAGAGAAGCGTAGATTAGAAGCACTTGAAATGTGGTGTTATAGGAGGATGATGAGGATTGGTTGGGAAGATAAAGTAACAAATGAAGCTGTACTAGAGTTAGTAGGGGAGAAGAGAAGTATCTGGAGAGTGTTACAGCGTAGGAGAGACAGATTAGTAGGGCATATCCTTAGACATGGGGGGATTATGCAATTGATCATAGAAGGTTGAGTGGAGGGAAAGAGAGGGGTAGGTAGGCCTAGATTGGAGTATGTGAGTCAGATAGTTGAAGACGTTGAGATGAATAGCTATAGGGAGATGAAGGGATTAGCTCAGGATAGATCGGCATGGCGTGCTGTTTCCAACCAATCTTTAGGATTGCGGACTCTTTAACTAACTAGCTGTCACAATTATTCTTAAACAAGTTTCTACAAAATAGTTTAACGCTATTTATTGCTATTCTTTACAATCGCTACAAAAGGAAACGGATTCAATTTTACATCTATAAACAAATTGAAATAATTCTCAGTATAATTCTGTCCCATTATGTGAGAGAGGATAGAATCAGGCAACCTTTCACCGGGGCTAAATAAGTTAGTCGTGTGTTTATCGAGGTGCAATCTTGCGGGCAAGGGATCGATTCTCCCTAGGGAGAAGACAGGTTACTTCATACAGAGTGTATCTGCACTTTTACGCTGACCCGATATTATGGCGCGTATCTACCGCAAAACGAACCATCACGTCCAGGAAAACATGTGCAAACTGACCAACCAGGACCGGCCTGTAATATTATCTAAAGTAATTTAAAATTATTCATAGCATTTACACGAAACGCATACATACCAAAGAAAACAGTAATTGACAGTGATTAGTAAATGAATTTGAAGCAAAACAGTTATAATACAATTTAAATATTTTTATTTATGTTTCGCCGGTAAGGGCATTATCAGAGTGACATCGATTATCGACACTGAGTAGTTTAAAAATCTGAATTAACTTGCGCATATAACGAAAATTGTTTGGTTCCATGCACAAAGTTAATCAAAATGTATATTTTTTTTAAATGTTATTATTTGTAATATTACATCATTATTATTATTTATAATTACTTGTTCATTACTTATATTATTATTTATTATACAAAGAACACTTGTTTTTGCGAATAAAATTTTAAATTTCCTCAATCGATGTCTTTTATTTATTTATTTATTCTTTATTGCAGTTAATATATAAAAATATTTTACAAACAATTCTGATTGCTCTGCGCTGGAGCCCAAATAATCTCTTAGCTGAAGTACAATTTCCCCAAACTATGTTACCATAATTTATGTGACTGTGTACCAAAGCGAAATATGCGCACTTTAGAACAGATTGGGTAACATTTGATGCAAGACGCCGCAAAACAAATATATTCCGACTTATTTTTGCTGCTACTTTTTCTGTGTGTTTATCAAATCTTATAGACGGGTCAATAGTTACACCTGCGAAATTACATTCCTCCTTATTTACATAATTAAAATGTTTGAGGGATAGTAACATATTCACAGTCTTTTGTTCATTTAGACATAATTCGTTTGTAACACACCAGTCCGATGCCCTCAACTGCGCTCTCTCTGCTTTCGCAAGTAAGTCGTTAAAGTTTTTATTTGATACAAATAGAACAGTATCATCGGCATAAAGGAGACACTGCGCAAATTCACCAACATATTGCGGGAGGTCATTAATGAACATTAAAAAAAGAATCGGGCCCAGAATAGACCCTTGGGGTACCCCTCTAGATACTGAAAGAGCACTTGAAGATTTACCATTGCATGGTACAATTTGATTCCTGTTTGAGAGATAACAACTCATTAAGGCTAGGCTTTTCTCACCCGTCAAACAAGACTTCGTTTTATCGAGTTCTAAAGCTATCGTTGTGTAGAATATTTAGTCATACTTGTATATTGCAAAAAATACAATTACTACACAAATTATTACATATATATTTTGTAGAAAATACATTACTGCAGAAAAATTGTTACAAAACGGATTCAAAAATAATCCATCAAGGACTATGCCTTAAATTTGGTATTTTAATTAGAATTTTCGTATTTCTCAAACCCCACGATAACTATTTATGGAATTATTGACAGCCAGATTGGTCCTCAAATTATTATATAATTTTATATAGGCCTATTATATAGCAATTAACTACCGTAAATATATAAATTTAATTACAAACCATATATATGTATAATATCATAATTTTGGGAATTTTCCATAGAAAATATTAAAATTTAAAAAACCATAAAAGCAGTTGATCTGGAAGCTTACATTTGGTCTTATTTTGTAGAATTTTGTGATATTCGGAAGCATGTTTTGTCAAATCAAAACAAACAGAACTAGACATTGCAAATATTTTTCAAATCTGATCATACAGTATTCGAAAGAAAGATGCGTCGGAATAAAAACAAGGTATTGTAAAATTTCATCAGAAAAATACTAATAAAAAAAAATTATTACAATAATTACCCCATGGCAGACAAGGCATTTATTTTTTACCAATTTAATGAGTTGATTATTTCTATTTATATAACGACAATAAAATAATTCATTTTAGAATACAATCATCAAAATGTTGGGATTTCTTTTTAGAACAACGAAAAATTTCAATTCATCGCATGCTATAAAAAAATATATATTTTACATATGTTTTTAGTATAACTAATTTTGCGTCAGTAGTTTGGAATCCTAGTTACAATGAATATACATACAGATTAGAATCGATTGAACGGAAATTTGTCAAATAAATTTAAATACAACTACTCTGAATATTTTACTGCTTGTGCACATTTCAAAATATACCCTCTGTCTGTTTGTCATTCTACAAATGATTTTACATAAAATAATGAATAACCACATCTCTAATTCTACTATACTTTCTAGTTTTAACTTTTACGTTCCTCAATATAAAACTCGTAAACAAAATCTGTTTTTACCTAATAAATGCCTAATAAATGACCTAATAAATAAATCAAACGAAATATCAGATTATTGTTAAGTTGAATATTATATTTCAATAATATACTGTAAATTTTATTGTTTATTTATTTTTTAATTTGAAATAACTTATAGTATGAGATACTGTTTTGGCTATAACCGTTTGTAACTAGTAATAATAATAAATAAATAAATAAATGAATAAAATATAAAGATCCGATTCTGTACGCAACTTGAAAAGTCGGAAAGCACCTACAAGTCCCTGAATCGTCTCCACACACAGCCTGTCGTTTTCACCGTCATCGTCCTTGTCGATACAGGTTACGTTCCCCCTCATTCGCTAACGTTCCCCCTATATATTTCTGCTCCCTGTTCCTTCATCACCCTTCATCCATATACTTTACCATTCCCGCCCGACATTGCACAAGCAGCTCCATTTTGTCAAATAAGCGCACCACATTTATCTCAACTTTATATTCTCAACGCATGTCTGCGCATCTACGTGTGTATGTAGATAAAGTGTGCAATGAAGTACAAGAAAAGTGAGAAATACATCTACATACAAATGTCTGCCAGCTCTACGAGGAATCGTTTACAGAATAGGGGGAATCATAATGTCGTTTCTATTCAAACTAGAGAAACATTGGGTGATAAGTGCGACGCTTTGTCGGAAAATACATCGATTGTAAATGCAAGTGTACTAAATTTATCCATTTAGCTCGAATGCTAGATCAATCCATGAGGATAAATAAAAGTATAAAAGTGATGAGTAAATGCAAATGCATATAAGGCGCTTTTCAACACGTCTTGCATATTATAGTACTTTCTCGTTTATAGTGCATAATTCGGCATAAAAGGTTGTCTTTAGCAGTTTTAAACACGTTGTATTTTGATATAACGTGTTTGATATTTTGATATGATAGGCGCAAGAGACGTGCGCATGAGGCGTGCGCAAGAAACGTGCGCGAGAGACGTGGCAAGAAATGTGCACAAGAGACGTGCGCAAGAGACCAGATAGCAATTAAGCATATAAATGCTTACATTAATAGTACAGGTCAAAGCTTACTTGATGTGATTTCAGCGGACATGGCGCCAAATTTAAAATATTTCCCTGTAACTTAAGTAGACGTAAAGCGATCGTATTTGGTGTACAAATTATTATTGAGTGACAAACGACACAAATTTCAAATTGAAATTTTAGAGAAATATATTGTGATATACTGTCCTAAAAAACTATAAATAATTTGTATTTTTGTAAGTGTTTT
The DNA here is from genome assembly GCA_947310635.1 of Leptodirus hochenwartii. Taxonomy (NCBI): domain Eukaryota; kingdom Metazoa; phylum Arthropoda; class Insecta; order Coleoptera; family Leiodidae; genus Leptodirus; species Leptodirus hochenwartii. The sequence continues at coordinate 12,437,676 of OX371180.1, read as the reverse complement.
GTTTGTTTTAATATATTTAATACCTATGTTTGTTTAAATTGTTTTTTAGATTTAATTGTTTATTTTAGCATTTTTTGTGCATATTTTTGCATTTTGATAGTGCATATAATCCGATGTCTAGTGATGAGGCACGAAAAGATAGAAGAAAGCGAAAAATGAAATTTAAAATAGGATATCAAAAATTCGTATGTCATACACTATCTTAGAAATTAGGAATTAACTAATAATGTGGAATATATGAGAATAATATCCATTGAATAATTAAGAAAAAAAATGTTTTATCATTTTAATGTAAATGAAGAAGAGTTTTAAAACAAAAAATGCTTTTAACCTAAAAAATTATTCATTTATAACAATAAAAGTAGTTTTAAAATCCCATATTGTAGTACTCCGTAATGGGAGATTGTTCTGAAGTGTTATATAGAATATCTATACAAACGTGGCTGTTAATAATAATATCAATAAAATAAATAGTTCATTTTTTGAATAATTTAGACCTTTATATTATATCATGTCTACAACAAAATTTTGAACTTTCAAATTTTATCATTATAACAACTCCATCGTAAACTATATATTTTTTTATCTACTTACAGCATATATTTTAAATAATTATCACATTCATCCTATTTATTTGACATTTTGGATTTTATAGCCCCGTCAGGTTGTAATAGATTAGATAATAGACTACAAATTATTTAAAACATATTTGAAATTTTCCACAAATTAAATACGCATTTTCCTATATAGATATTTCATACACGCGCTTGTAAGTTAAATTTCGACATAATATCTCCTTCATAAATGTATTCAATTATCAACTATGTGTGCTAATTTATCCTATTACAATTAACCAAAATTAACAAAATCTAAAAAAGTGAGATTCCTCATTTTAAAAATATTTTGATTCTGACAGTTCATAGTGTATATATATATATATATATATATATAAATCACTTATCAATATATTTAAAGAAAAATATCAGTTTCTTAAAAACTCTGATATTCATAATTATGGTACTAGATCAAAATTTTTTAGTCGATCGCGAAAAAATTTTTGTGTCCAAAAACTGATTATTTTTAATGTGGCACTAGTAAAACGAGACAAAAAAATACGAAATAGGGCGAAGATAAGTTGGCTCAGTGATTTAGCATTTTTCGCATATTTTACATCCTAGTTGAATTTAAAGTTACAAGGAAAAAATAAGTTACATGATTAGTTGCATTAATGCTTATAAAAGTCAGTTCGTAACGCTGATTGAAGATCTCCAAGAAAAAATTTTTAATCATTTTCCAAATATGAATGACCATTTACAAAAATATCCCAATTTTAATTATAACTTTGAAAAATACGTTGTAGAAATTAAATAGTTATTAACGATTTTGATGCAAGATTTGGTGATTTAAAAGAAAAGAGAATATTGTTCAATATTTATCTTTTTGACTTGGAATAAACTAAATTAGAGAATTAAATTATAACGCTACAATCTGATTTAATTTTAAAAGCTAGGGAGCTTGAAGAAGACTTTTGGGTGATATAGAATATCACCCAAATACCGTAACAAGCATTAAGTAGCTAGATGTACATTTCAAGGTCTATGCGCCCATCTTCAGTAGCACAAGGTAAAAACTAAAAAAAATACCTCTGTCACGAATCGTGATTGATATACTATCAAATAAATAAGTCAACATGACAGAAGTACTTCAAAATTGGCATATAATATGACCTATAAATCTTTTAAAAACAATACAAATTAAAAATTAAAAATTATAAATTATAAATTAACGAAAATAACAAGTAACAGCAAAAAAGAACAAGTAACAGCAAAAAATATTGGTTTGTGAAATCTAAAATAATATTATAAATAAAATAATAAAAATTATTAATAAAATCTATATTACATATACCAAAATTGTTTTCACGCAGCTAATGCACATTGAATAAGGTGATTGAAAATGTTGTTAACTAAATCAATTATTATTATTCAATAATATAGAATGTCACCCAAATACCGTAACAAACATTAAGTGGCTAGATGTACATTTCCATAGTATATCAATCACGATTCGTGACAGAGGTATTTTATTTAGTTTTAAGTTGTGCTACTGAAGATGGGCGCATAGACCTTGAAATGTACATCTAGCTACTTAATGCTTGTTACGGTATTTGGATGATATTCTATATTATATAAAATTATTAATTTGCTGCTATTTGAATTAACTTCTCTGTAATTATTTTGCAATTGTTTATAAGCATTTAACTCGTGTGATATGAACATAATGATATATCTTTTTGATTTAATTTGTTTATGTCCTTTAATCATTTATAATAATTTATATATTTAATTTAATTTAATTTTTTATATTATTATTTTATTTACCTATTTTATATCAAAATCTTATATATAACTTCATTTTAATTTAATATCAATATGTATAACAATACATATTTAGTAAACTAAGTCCTCTACAAAACTATAATTAGTGACATATTTCTGTGATGTGGATAAATTATGTGATTCGTATCTAAATACATTCCATATACGTAGTTCTCTTCATAATCTATATTTATAGCTCAAATCAATATGTTTAATATGTACGCCCAAATCTGGACTTTCAAACAATAAACTATATCTATCTATGCAAGGAAGTAGAATACAAAATTAATATATTACATTTTCGATTGGCAGGTATGGTTCCAGAATCGACGTGCTAAATGGAGGAAAAAGGAGCACACGAAGAAAGGACCCGGTCGGCCCGCACACAATGCGCATCCGCAATCATGCTCGGGCGAACCCATTCCACCGGCAGAGTTGCGCGCCCGCGAACGAGCGAGACGCCGCAAGAAAATCCAAAAGGCGGTGGAGCGGCAAGCGCGGAAACTGCGCGCCAAGGGCATTACGGTAGACATGGTCACGCTTAAACGTGACCTGCTCAGTCAACGAGCTGGCGGTGGCGGTGACGTGGTCCTGGATAGTGACAGTGACATTGATGTGGTGGGAGATTCGGGGGCGGAATCGGAGAGCTTCGGCTCGGTACTCAGTGCGGAGAACATGTATCCACCGGTGTGTGTGAGTGTGACTCCTGACACCAGTGGTGGCGGTGTGGACTTAAGTAGTAGTGGTGCAATGAGTAGCGTTGGACAGCAACAGTTGACAGCGGACAGTGTGGGGCGCCATCTGCAGCATCTGCAGTCACTTGCCGTCCTGCACAATAATAATACTAGTGTTACCTCGGAAGGCCTCGCTACCATTGGCATTGGTGGCGGTGCGTTGGCCTTAGGTACAAACACGCGCCACGATGAAGACGAAAAGACTAGAAGGCCACTCAATCCGTTCAGTATAGAGTCCTTATTGAATACGTGAACATAAATTTGGGTATATTCTTCTTCCAAATGACTTTTTGACACTAATTTATCGGTGCAATATTGTTACTTTTGTATAAAATAACGTTATTTATTGAATAAAATCTTGTGTATATATTGTACTTTTTCAATTACGTTATATGAATCTACTAAACAAATGCACTACGTTTTTAACCAGGATAGTAAATTCCTATAAATTTAGGGTCAGGTAGAAGAAACCGAAAATGTGTATGGTCCAATTCCTACAAACGCCTGTTGTCCATCGCCTTCCTCTTGCACGAAGCACTTATTTCTTGCACATGTAACTTTGTTTCCTCATGGGGTGATCATGCAATGAAATGCAGGCTTCTGCATTCTGAATTTCTGTACTTTCACCATCTGGGTCATTGTTAATTGAGTAATTGTCACGATCGTTAAATATATGGGAACCTATATCTACGTCTTCTTCTTCAATGTTTGATTTCAATTGGAAATATTTCTTTTGAATATCAGTAACGATGGATTAAGGAGCTTATTTTCTTGGTAACCGAACCTTATAGGAATTGTACATGTACCTTTGTAGGAATTTGACCATCATTAACTCGACTACCTGAAAATTATAGGAATATATTTAAAGCAGCGTTTCGAAAGGTAAACCTCATTTTATAAGAAATTCTATCCGCTACAAAAAAAATGATTTAGAGAATTTTAACCAAACACAAAAACATGTATCTTAAAATGTCTCGCGTAATATTAATTATCAATTCAATTACAATAACATAAAAAATTCGTGTGTCATACATAGCTGAAACGCTGATATTTGTGATTACTTTACAAAAACATATTTAGAATAAAATATTCTACTTGGATTCCACTTTTAAATTTCGAATTATGATCGTCATTGGTTTTATTATGAAATAATTTGTGGAAAATAGACTGTGAATATAATATCAGATACATATAACTTTAAGCATAATAATTAAACATAACTGACACGTTGTCTTTAGAATATTACATCTGTAAATACTGCTGTGTAAAATTATACCTGTACATATTTAAATGAACAAATCGAAAGCATATATTATATAAATAATTACATTCCATTTTATTTATTATCTGTAATTAATAGATAAAAATATTCCTAATAGATTATAAATTACTATAATATATAAAAGAAACAAACGAATGATTTAGCCCAGCAATACAATGAAAATTTCAAAGTTCAAATTTATTAGACTTATATAATATAAAATTATATTGTATAACAGTTAATACTATTAATGTAAACACTAATACTAGTGCATGAATGTACCAATTATATCAGTCTACTAAAGTGCAGAAAGGATGTCTCAATTATGTGATAACAATATTGCATATGTATGTATCATTTCCGTTCAAATGCACAGTTTTCATTAGATGATGATATCCTCGAGAGTGTAGGCTACGAGAGTGGTTGATAATGCGTGTGTTGGCTATAAGAGCGCATGGCTCTCAGCAACGCATAAAGTATTCGCATGGTTTTGCAACTCCAAAAGATAAACTCTAAACAGGTCATTCCTATCTATTAGTATTACAAGTCATCCTTATTTTAATATATTTTAAATGTTGCCAAAACATCTGTTCATTAACTACATTTGTATAAGTACACAATTTCTGAACGAACACATGTAAAGCAGTACTTTCTCACAGCAACTCTAAGACAACAGTAATTCTACCTACAGGAGTTTAGTGAACTGCTGTAGCGCTTCCATGTATCGAGGCATTACTGTTGTTTTCGAGTGTACACATAATCCTTGTAAAATCAAGCATCACTCTCTTTACCGTGCACTCTAAGAGCCATGCACTCTCATATCCATTTCTATCGTGGCCAAACATGATCGTAGTCTATACTTTCAATGATCGCACATCGAAATATTTAAATAAATTTCATATATAAAATGAAATTCATCACGCTGTTTAATGAGACTTTAATTCATTTATTAAATTGAAAGAAATGTATCTACGCAGAATTTTTGAACATATATTAATTTTTGACTAAAGGGTATAGAAAATAAATGTATTAATTTATAATATAAAAATTTTTGCAAATACACATCAAGTTTATATAATAGTGAAGTAAATTCTTGCATATCAGTACATATATTATTATATTTTGTTCTTATACTTAGTATAAAAATCTGTTTTCTATTTCGGAGCATATAATATATAACAAGACATATCATTATAATGTTCAATACAAGAATTATATGCAAAGGTCCAAAAGGAACCATAAAGTTGACTTAATTCCACAATAAAAAAACATTTTAATTTCTTCGATATTTCTATACAAATTACTAAAAATTTATAACTCCTTTGCACTTACTTTTATTGCAAATATATAACTGTGTCATATGATGAATTTTATAATTATTTTAAGTGAATTTTATTTCCTCTTATCCTACTATACGAAATGCGCATACTAAAATCCAAGAAAATTAATTAAATATTAAATCCTTAAATATGCATAAACGTTTATTTAGGTATAAAGTTATGTACAATTCTGTGAATTTACTACATAATATTATCTAGTCTGTTTTTCATTACTACTTCTACTTATCTTAACTTATAATGAAGACAATAATAAAATGCATTATTTAAAAGAATTTCTATTTATTTAATTCCGGGAATAAAATCGCGATTTTCGATTACATACATCCATTTAAAATTAGAGTGAACCTTAAAAATAAAAAGGTCTACAAGGTTTAGCCGAAGGGACGATTTCTCCTGCTGAATGAAATAAAAATAAAAAATATGAATGAAATAAAATATTATATAGTAATTATTATGATTATACACATTGACTTGCATGTAACAACATAAATTTAATATAAATTGTAACAAAACGACCGATCATATCTCGATTTGGTCTGACCTGACTTGACATAACACAACCTGACCTGAATGACTGGAAAATACCATGATTTTGTTGTAAAATCGTCACTACGGCGTTAAATAATTGTATAAAGCGTCACGCAAAAAAAACGTAACACAAAGCATTTATTAGCTAGATGCGCATGCTACTGAAGATGGGGGCATAGCCTCTGAAATGCGCATCTGGCTACTTACTGCTTTGTGTTACGGTTTTTTGGGTGATGTTTTATATAACCATGATTTTGTTTTTGCATAAGAAGTATGCATTTTTGTCATACATTCGAGTTAGCATAAACTGAAAATGATATCAAGTCTTTTACTGTTTTATTTATGTTATAATATAATTATTGATATATTGCTTTTCGCTTTATAAAATATTTTTATCGGATTCTAATGGCGAAACGTCACATCTGGTTTAAAAATACTCACCTTGCTTAATTATCAAATTATTCTTACATATAATTATTCCAAATTGTATGATCATCTTTAACCCATTTTATAAGAATAAGTATGGATTTAAAATTAAAGATACAAAAATAAGCGAATATTATTTCTTTTAAACAATGCATTCTTCCATATTTATATCATATTTTATATAGGCAATGTTTTTCAGAAAGTAACCCTTAAATACTTTTTTTCTGGTATCAAAAATCTTATTAATATTTTGTTTAAATCTTATCCAATATAAATTACCATATATATGGCTTTAAAATTTGCTAAATACCCAGAATTCACTGACAAAGAAAATGTTAAATTTTCTTTAAAATATTGCAGCCGTTTTCACGCTTTATTTATATTATAAAATCATCTCTACGGCATTAAATAATTGTATCGTATTTATTGTATATCCAAAAAAGCATTTATTAGATAAATATGCATTTTGAAGGACATACCTCCATCTTCAATAACACAACAATCACACAAATAAAACATCTCTGTCAATCAAATTATTAATATATAATTGAATAACGGAAAATAAATATATAGTAACAAGTGTTGGAAATCGAACATTTTTTGTCTTCTTAATTCATATAGATTATGCGACTTGGCGATACAATATAAAGTATATGGTCAGTAAATTAGATAATATTCCCATAAATATAAATTTAATTTTTATACTTGAAATTTCTAAATTCGTTACAGTATGTTCATTTTTATCACGACTGTTTAAATAAAATTATTATTATGGGGTTACTCTTCGAAGGACTTGCGTAAATTTAAGGTGTTTATAATTCAACTTTCTATATATTAATGTAAAATGAGATCTCAAAAGAAAATAAGTTTATATGTGACTAAGTAAACCACAAACAAAACGAGACATCAACAATGGATGTATTATTTTTATAGTGCTATGGGCAAATGTGTATTGTAACATAAACTTGCGATAAAAATTTACAATATGTAATGGTCGACGAAGTTTTGGGTAGTACAACAAACTTAATTCTGTTGTATGGTATAAATTTCCATTTTCTCGTAGTGACAAATTATCATAACATTTATTCTGATTAGTATTAAGGTAACAATATTGTTATCAATTTTTGAGATGTTCTTTTATCAGTGATGGATAGTAACGTTATATAATACGATAATAAATATTATTTATTCCCAAATCTGTTTTTTTTTATTCTTACACGAGTCGATAAAAATTCCTTCGCCAATATCCTACTCGTATATAAGAATAGCACAATCGCTTACGTACATCTTGTCGTCGAAAGATCTCTAACTATCGTTAGAGCTCTCTAACTCTCTAGCATTCCAAATATTGTTGTGCAAAATACAAATACTGTTTTCTATTTTAAAAATGATCACTACGGTGTTAAATTATAATATAGAATATCACCCAAATACCGTAACAAGCATTAAGTAGCTAGATGTACATTTCAAGCGCTATGCGCCCATCTTCAGATTGTATATCAATCACGATTCGTGACACAGGTATTTTATTTAGTTTTAGCTTGTGCTACTGAAGATGGGGGCATAACGCTTGAAATGTACATCTAGCTACTTAATGCTTGTTACGGTATTTGGGTGATATTCTATATTACTGTTTTCTATATTCTATAATATTGTTCTAAATTTAAAATCTTGGCGGGTTTAATTTCTTTACAACCGAAAAATTCTGTGCCAACCAGAACTGCATCACCAAGATAGGATTGCATAATTTAATAGACTAGAACATAATCCATAGTACGCTCATTTTAAGACAGATACGAACACTTCTTTGGATAATAGTCTAATTACAAATATATTTTTACATAATCGCTTTGCTAGTACGCCTATATGTTCTTGCCATGTTAGTGTTGCTTCTAGGTGTACACCTAAAAATTTTACATTCTCAGAGATATTTAAATCTAGTTCGTAATTATGTCGCAAAGTCGATAGTAATATGTCAGTTTTTGAGTCATTTACGCAGAGCCTATTTATATTGAACCAATGCAAAGTCCTCGACCGTGCTGCTTCATATTTATATTTTAAGTTATTCAAGTTATTCTAACTAAAATTGTAGTGTCATCAGCGTATAAAATTGAATCCCAATCCAATAAGAACTTAGGAAAATCATTTACGAACATTAAAAACAATAGCGGGCCCAAAATAGAACCTTGTGTGACACCTATTCATAGTTTTTTATTCTGAGATTTCATATTATTAAATACTACTCTTTGTGATCTGTTCGTTAGATATGATCGTATTAATTTAATGCTTTTTATAGAAAAATTGCAGGTTCCACGTTTACTTATTAGAATATCATGATTAACACTGTCGAAGGCCTTGCTCAGATCCAAGAAGATCGATAACTGGAATTCCCCTTTCTCAAAACAGGCAATTGTTTGTTGGGTGATATTCTATATTATATATTAAATGTAAACACATGCCCTCTTGAAATAGTCAATTTATTTATATATAGAGTATGTATCCTTTTTTTTAATGTCACAAAGCATACGAATTAGCAAAAAGGTTATTAAACTCGCATTCTTGTAATTGAAATAATGCACGTATAATTTCAACATTTTACATTATATTCTCTTACGATGTTTCTCCAATGCTCTAATTATATAATTAGAATATAAGTCTTTTCATTAAAGCAGTCAATAACTGAAAAATGAATTGTTAGTTCTCAGTCCTACGAATTAGTTAGAAACAGCACGCACTGATTTTACTAGTTCTTAAATTAATAATTTTAATAAATACACTCTAACATTCAAAACTAGAAATTATTAATAATAATAATAATAAATTGGCTTTATTAAATGAAGCAACACATGCCGTATATTCGTATACACCAGAATAAGATAAAACAACAAATATATAGAAAATAGATAGAAAAGAAAACCTGCGTGAGACTCTCGCGCGGTAGAAGTGAAACTTCTTAGCTCCTAGGAAAAGTTGATTTTATGCATTGCTTTTCTTCCAATTGTTAACGATTTGATTTTGATTTTGATTGATTTTGATTGACACTCTGATCATCAAAGAAAGCATAATTAACTGTTATCTCGTACAGTCTATAAAGAGGAGTTTGGATTAAATATTGTAGCCATATTTTTATAGTTACTTTTCTCACCAAACCAATTAAATAACTCGATCTGTGTGTTTTTCTTCTTTTTATGTGGAGATTAATACAATGATCATCATCAATTTCTCTTGGCAATTGATTCACCATCGTAATCACAGATATTGGAACATTAATAATTTGCCCATAAATCCCATGTTGACCATGTACATGTCGTAAACGTCGAATTTGCATAAATGGAATTCTGGGTGAAATTAGCCTCTCTGGGACTAAATCTAATTTTGGTAGATGACCAGGTAATTCTGGGTAGACAAAACCATTTGACTTCGATAACATTGGAATGGTATTCCGAGTGAGAGTATTTCGGCATGAATTGCACGCTATCACATCTTCAATGGTAATAGCTGGAAACGCAGTATGTAAAAGTTGCTCATGCTTGGGATCAACAGGTTTCGCATCGTTCTTAAACCGTATTCGATCACATATGGAACACACTGTACCTAGCGGATTATTGAAAAATTGTTTATCAAATTCGCGATGAGCAGATTGAAAGAATGTAAATTTTGTGTATGATGCACTAGTGGGTGCATTTCTATTTGTCGATGGCTCAGCTGTATCTGATTCATTTCGTTGATCTCTCACACCGCGTGTATCTTCACGTGTAGACGGCACGCCTGAATCAGTGGCATTCAAATTCTCTATACCACTCACTGTGTCCTCACTGAACGACGGTATCGATTCATCCAGTGTATTTGATGTCGTTGGAAGGTTATGTTGTCCACCGTGTTTCTTTAACGCCCTTTGCCTGGCTCGATACTCTCTACTTCTTTCCAAGGTACTTGTTGGCACTTTTCTTTGCGGTTTATTCGCTTTCTTCCGTTCTCTAAAGGCTCGCACTTTGTCTGTACTTGTCTTTTTTTCCATTTCACTTTTCACACAATGGAAATTGTTAGCTAAAAGATTAAGCTGTGTTTGTGTAATATATAATAAAATACGCAAGCGTCTACTGGTTGCCTTATGCTACGTATACGCACAGTACACGCGGCGCATGCGCGTAGCGTGTTTCACTTTTCGTGACGGAAACGTTTCACTTTTCGTGACGTTCAGGCCAATTTGCCCTACCCCGCCTATAGAAGTTTCACTTTAAAAGTTTCACTGCAATAACAAGTATGAGTGCTTACATTTAAGGGCGAATCTCAGCATATTAATTTGCGATGAGATAGAAGTATATTGGAAAAATTGAAATGCTGTTCTTACGTAATATTAACGGGTTGTTTTCGAACAGATGTTGCGATCGCATCTTTTTAACACATTTTTCTTGCAATATAATACGAACCAAACTACGTTAGCATAGTAATTTTACTTTGTACGTGGGCATCTTCTAAAAAGGACATCGTATCGTATCTTATTTGGTTATGTTGTTCTTCGACACCTTGATTTGACATTATTAATGGGAATAAATTAGTTCTCTATCGATTCTTAATAAAAATCATACAATGCATCGCATTATCGTGGAATAGCACTCACGAACAATACGCAAATGAATAAATAGCGTTTATGGGATGGATGCGAAGACATCTGAGTTGAGGTAAGGATTGAGATTGAGATATCTCCTATTCACGCTTGACCAAGCCATATGCTGGTCCCTCATATAGCATTTCGCGGCGAGAACATAATATTATTACATTGTCGGCTGGAGACTCAATTGAGACCTCAACTCATATATAATTCACTCATTATATTGATATGATGACTTTTAATTAAAATCTGAGGAAGATGCATGACAAAATCAAATTGAATTTCTTAGACTCTGCCACCTTCGAAAAAATGCAAGTTGTGTTGCTACAATCTTCAGTGGCGTCTCAATTAGTAATATACTATTCGAAGAATATCTACAGCAGTATCACAAGTTATTTTTTTATTATTATGCCATATTTACAACTTTTTACGGGTAATTAAAATTTGTTGTATGATGAAATAATAAAATTCCAAATCTCATTCTGAAAATTATATTACGAATTTATCATTATTCGTATTTTTAACAATCCATAATTTGTTGAAAGCGAAATTGCATTTCCTGTTGCTTTATATATACCGGGTGTACATTTTTCGGCATTTTTTTGATTCATGTGATTATTATTTATTTTAGAGAAAATCTGTAAATAAAAGAAAAAATCGGAATTCAAAACTATTTAGGTTTTATTGTAACAATTAATACCTTTAAACTGACCTGACCTATAATAGATAATTAATGCATTTTAAACAATAGTTAACGTCAAAAGTTTCGCTTTAAATTTTATCAGAGGATTTCTTAATTATCAGTAATTACAGTAAACGCTATTAGATGTTTGGAATTTGAAGGTTTTCTTCAAAATAAATTAGAGAGCTAGTAATCACTACAATCAAATTTTACACGTTATCTGTCACAGTGCCGAAGAATCGACACACGGAATATATTTCTTAATTAGTCGAAAAATCAAATTGTATCTATTAGCTTTTTTATAAAAAATTGAAGGGATGTATTTCAAAAGGTCTAAGTGCCAAATTCATTCGATATTGAAATAAACTTTTATATTCTAATGAAAACAACACGAAATTGATACGAGGTGCATAAAATATCATTTAATATCGCTATATAAAATCCATACGTTTAAACTGTTTAAAAAACGTAATTTCCTGGAGTTCTACTGGAACGATTTTAACAATTCTAGTAGTAATAATATCTTTTGCACACTTACATTTATAAATGGGTATCGTATAATTATTTTCCTCTTCCTCAATTTTATTTTTGAAAAAAACAATATTACGCAACAATGATAGCGTTTTCTCGTGAAAAAAAAAGAACTATCGAACTTATTATGGTAGTACAAACCAAAATTTCCAAAATATCGCAAATGTTTCAAAAAACGCCACTTTTTTTATTTCATGCTTCAAACTTTAAATCGAATTATTAAATCTAAAAGAACAATCATTATTTTGGAGCTGCAAGTTTTTTCTCTTCTGATCTTATGCTCATTTAATAGGTATGTTTATTTTATAGCCTTTTCAATACGTCTTTTTTTTATCTTACATTTAATAGTTACTCAATATTTTCATACCAAGAAATATAACTTTGTAAATTTTCTATTTGAAAATCGTCAGTTTGAAAATTTTAAGTAAAATAGTTGATAAAAATATTGAAATATATAAAAACATTAAAATTAAAATTAAATATGAATAAAAATAGGAACATTAAGTAAATTAAGTAAATATAAACATTGAGAAATATATATAAAAATTAAATACAAATAAAATATGTATGTATAGATAAAACATTAATTAAATGTAGAAGCAAATAAATATAAAACGATAGGGAATAAAATAAGTGATATATAATTACAAATAATAAATAATTAGCAAATATACAAAAATAAATAAATAAGGACAATCAAAATAAAATAAGTATCATATACACTGACAAAGCACGATTCTATGAGTAATTGAAATAAATAAATACAAAAATTTTCTTAAATAACCCGATAAGCAAAATAAATAAAGCGGAACAGAGACGAATAAGAAAAGTAAAATTTGTACTGTAAATACTCATCGAAACTATAAAAACAACCAGCAATAAAAATGGCTTTGGTCTTCGTATTAAAAGAATTAAAGTCTAAGTTCCTAACCTAAGAGGCAACGTTGTATAAAAACGTTTAGCATAAAAATTTATAATAAGTCTGGCCGATGCTACTCGACAGAAGTCAATTTGTAAATTAGATTTATGCCTAGTGTATCTGTAATTCAATTTTAACAATTAGTTAGTTAAAGAGTCCGCAATCCTAAAGATTGGTTGGAAACAGCACGCCATGCCGATCTATCCTGAGCTAATCCCTTCATCTCCCTATAGCTATTCATCTCAACGTCTTCAACTATCTGACTCACATACTCCAATCTAAGCCTACCTACCCCTCTCTTTCGCTCCACTCTACCTTCTATGATCAATTGCATAATCCCCCCATGCCTAAGAATATGCCCTACTAATTTGTCTCTCCTACGCTGTAACACTCTCCAAATACTTCTCTTCTCCCCTACTAACTCTAGTACAGCTTCATTTGTTACTTTATCTTCCCAACCAATCCTCATCATCCTCCTATAACACCACATTTCGAATGCTTGTAATCTACGCTTCTCTTCCTTTCCTATAGTCCACGCCTCACACCCGTACAGTGCTACACTCCAAACATATACCTTCAGTAATCTTTTTCTAATACCCAAGTCAATATTTGATCTTAAAATCTGTTCCTTTTCTACGAATGCCTTCCTACCCTGTGCTATCCTACACTTTATATCTACCTTGCTTCGATTATCTTTTGTGATTCTACTGCCTAAATAACAAAAATCTGACACTTCTTCGATTCTATTATCTCCTATTGTGATCCTCATTTTTCTACTGCATTCCTTTTTGTCACACCTCATCACTTTAGTTTTACCTATATTTATTTTCATTTTAAAATCCCTAGTCAATACTGCCTGCATACCATTCAATACCCTTTCTAAATTCTTTTCGCTTTCTTCCAATATAGCTATATCGTCGGCGAATCTCAACATATATATTTTCTCTCCCTGTACATTCACACCTACACTATACTCTTCTTTTACTTTGTTTATTGCATCTTCTATATATAGATTAAATAATAACGGTGAGAGTGTACATCCCTGCCGAACTCCCTTCCCTATTTTTGCTACCTCTTCTTCCCCCTCAATTCTAACTAAGGCAGTTTGGTGTTTATATAAATTAAAAATTATTCTCCTATCCTTATAATCTATACCCGTTTCTTTTAAAATTCTAAACATTATGTCCCAATCTACATTATCAAATGCCTTTTCTAAATCTACAAAAGCTATGCAAGTTACCTTTCCTACCCTCTTTCTTTTTTCTACTACCGTTCTTAGTGCTAGAATCGCCTCCCTCGTCCCTCTGTTTTTCCTAAAACCAAACTGATCTTCTCCTAGCCTTTCCTCTACTTTATTTTCTAATCTCCTATAAATAATCGTTAACAATAATCAATATCGATTATTTTAACAATTAAAAAAATAATAATTTAAGTATCTTACTTATAGTATGGAATATCGCCCAAATACCGTACCTTAAAGCATTAAGTAGCTAGATGCGCATTTCGAAGGCTATGCCCCCCATCTTCAGTAGCACAAGATAAAAACTAAATAAATACCTGTATCAGGAATCGTGGTTGATATACTATTAAATAAATAATTCAATGAAGTACTTCAAAAATGGCATATAATATGACCTATAAATCTTTTAAAACAATATAAATTAATAATTAACGAAACTAACAAGTAACAACAATAAACGTTGGTTTATCAAACCTAAAATATCCAAAAATAAATAAAATAAAAATAAATTAAAAAATAGTTCTTATAAATAAATTAAATAGACAAGATGAAATTGGACTTGAATCTAAATTCATTCAATTTGATTTAGATTTATGCATGTATATACTTTCATAAGCATTTAACTCGGAATAATTCAAAACACTTTTAAGCAATTTAAGTGATCTAATTTGAATAGGATGGCCTGATTCAAAAATATGCTCGGCGACAGCACTTTTATCTTTTCTATTTAATCTGAAATGAGCTAAATGTTGGATAAACCAATGTTTATTGATGTTACTTATTTGTGTTTACATTTTACATTACATGTTAAAAGAACAAGAGATGTCAGAAATATTTGTAGTTTAGAACAAAGTAATAATTCAACTCCAAATTTTGTTAAATTACTATTTGATCCTATTAACTATCAAACATACATAATTACTTTTACAATATTAATATATTTCTACTTCAACATCCTCGTCCTCGCTATCCAGATCTTCTTGAGGTATTTCTGGTCCCACAGCATTATACACAAGATCGTAATACCATTGATCATTTTTGGGCATATACTTTTCAGCCAAAAAACGGACGCTTTCAAATTTTTCTGCTTGATGGGTATGGGGTAGGTTTTGTAAAGTTTTTCCGTTGGCATTTAATATGTAGTTGATGATTTCTTGAATGAAAATTCGGAAAACATTTTAATGGTAATACTGCATTTTACTACATTCGTTCTTTCGTACTTGAAAACACGATATTTAGATATGGAAAATTTTCCTTTGCATTGTTTGTAACGGTCTTTTTAAAAATCCTTTTGAAATGTTCGGCCAAAATTTGTATAATGTCTTGATTCACCACAACTACTGTAAATTTTCGAGATGTCTTCTTTACCAAATCTATCCAACCATTAGGCGTATACACTATTTCTTTGTTTCTTTTCCCTTTTTCTATTAAACCGAAAGATCGGTCACATGGCAAAAAGATCGGTCACTCCATTCTTAGCAATATTTCCCATTATATGCCACAGAGCTGCCCGTTTTTTTGCACCAAAAGATGCCCAATGCTAAGTACATTAAATTCCATATGAAAAGTCAATTTTGCCCAAAAATGAAGCTGACCGATTTTTGCACCAAACCCTTCAATTGTACGTGGTTTAGATAGTATTTTAAATAAATTTATTTTTTAAGTAACATATAATAGTTCTAATAGCAGAACAAAAAAACTAACTACATACGATTCGTGACAGAGGTATTTTATTTAGTTTTATCTTGTGCTACTGAAGATGGGGGCATAGCCTTCGAAATGCGCATCTAGCTACTTAATGCTTTAAGTTACGGTATTTGGGTGATATTCTATACTATTATTTAACACCGTAATGATAATTTTTTTTAATATAATACTAATATTTAACAGTTATCCTAAAATTTATCAATAACTCTTCAATGTAGCCTTAAAGAAACATTTATCTTAAAGGGTATTTTAAATAACGAGAATACCTAAAAAATTGTCGATTTACTTAAAATTAAAATACATTATAATAGGAGTAATTTTAACGAAATTATGGAGATACATAAATTGATTTACTTGTAAGCAATATAATATTAAAAAAAAAAGCGAATTCAATATGAACAAATATTTTGAAACAAATTAACATATCTAAAATTTTAAAAGTATGCTCATAAAAATATTGGTGATTGCAAATTTACAATTTTTATTTTTATTTTTATATATTATACTACAAAATAATAAATACAATAATTAGAATATTTAAGTCCATAGGTACGACTTTAAGACAGTCTTAGAAACAGTATGTTTTAAATAATAATCTACTCTTCCAACTTTAATGAACAAAAAAGATTAATATAAATTCATTTTCTTCTTGTACTTCCGTAATCTTTATTCTTTCAAACTTGTTGCATATAAAAATAAATACGCCACCTCATCTTCTTCCTTTTCTTACACTGTGGTATGCATGGAATTGAGGTATGTTTATATATTTCAATTCTTCTTCTTGGAGCCATGTTTCCGTAATTATAATAATATCTGTATTTACCAGTTTTGCTATTATTTGAATTTGATTCTATTTGCTTCTGATACTTTGACCATTTATATATGTAATTTGAAGGTCCTTAAATTTTCTATTATTTTCTATGTTGTATCTTTTCGATTTAGTAGAGATTTATGTATTTTATATGTGCCGGACAGCTATATAGTAATGTTATTTGGCACTTAGACCTTCTAACAACTTTTTTATTCTAATAAAAACGAAAAAATCTACGGGTAATATTCATTATTAATGTTAAGAATGAAAAATTGAATTATATATATTATTTTTAATTATATTTTGTACGCCCCTGGTTATCTGTGATATTTGATTATTTTATATTGTGTGTATACATTTGTATTATACGAACCGCAAGAAAGACAAAGTGTTTCAAGCTCTTCTTTTTTTGTAACACGTTATTAATAAATAATAAGCCGTGCGTTTTATTTTTATAATATATAACATACATACGTAGGTAGGTGCCCAATATGCATATAGGAACACATCGGAGGTATATAATAAATATATTATCTCTTCTATACTCAGAAAATGGTTTGTATTGTAATGTTGTTGCCTCGTACTGCGCTACTGGTTTGTAATATCTATGGGATTTCTATACAATTAATAAAGACACGAGGCGGACAACTTAAAAGCTATTTAATCAACGGTGGTTCATCTACCTAATAATTAATAAACATGTGCCCGTACGTGACTAGCTGCATCATACAGAATAATACAATGTTCCTTTTCTAAGATGAAAAACCATTACATTGAGTACCATTACATTTAAATTGCAGATGATGGAATTGTCGCAATCGGACCATAAAAATGTATTTATCTGCTTTCATTCAGTAAAGTAAATATTAGTTTTTAAAAAAGTTTTGTAATGACGACCATTACAGCACTAATGGGCGTCATGGCAGCACTAGTGCTGTAATAAGTTTTGATTAATAGAGTAATATTTTAAAATTATTTATTATATACATTTTTTGCAATTTGAAATTTGCAGACCAGAGGTGGACATCACGAGTTATTCAGGTTGGCGTTTTGAACCGTCATGGTTTTTTTTGGAACCCATAATCTTGTTTGCTATTTATTTCTTATTTTTAAAGAACTCTCAACATACCCCTGTGCAGTAGCAGAGGATTTTCACCCTCCGTGACGCTTAAGCATTTGCATATCCGCTCCACCATCTACCAGCATGGAAGCAGAAGACCTCCGAAAACAGTGCCCCGTATATTTTTCGGGTCTCTTCAAACCCAACTGTTTTGCAATTAATTTTGGTATATTTCCAAAGGTATTGATCCCAAGAGGCTGCGAGCTACATTTTCCTTGCTTATAGAAGACAAAAAAACGCCCGTGAGTAGCACTAGGAGGACGAAGCTCAGCATATTTTCGAAAAATGGTTAAGCAGTTAATACTGGCAGGTTTCCCTTGGTAACTATAAATTCTCGTACGATTTTCGTTTTTGTAGATGGGATCACGATTTTAAAATATGATACTTTGTCTTCAATGTGATCTAACATTAACTTCGTAAGTTCGTCTCGTCGACAAGCCCTAAAAATGCCAACGATCATCACAACTTTCATAAGCATAAACAATTCATCCTCTGCTGTGCCCATAAACTTACATACTTCTTCTTTAGAAAAAATGCTAGAATTTTGCCGTGTATCCGTCTGAACTTCTCTTGAGAAAAGCAACTAGCTGTATAAATTTGCTTATATCTTGATTTTTCTTACGGAAATCATGGAATAGTGCGTCCAAAGCGTTCACGGCTTTTGTGATTGTTGCTTTTCGGTGAAATACGCCAACAAATTTTTTTCCGACACTTGTTTTATTCTTTTTGAATCACACCATTTTACAAATTTCTGGTATTCAAGTTCATATCGTAACTTTGATTTTACGGGAATTAGACTTGAAATTGCTCCATTTGCAGCTTCCTCTACTTCCGAGGGTAAACTTTCTTCAGAATCAGACATTTTCAAAGAGTACTTTTTTTGCAAACCTTTGCTATAAATCTGATGTGTTATAACAGTAGGTATCATTTTTGTTTAGGACATAACATCATTTTAAAATTTATTTCGACAACTCTTGTCAAATTTTTTTTGTAATTTTCGGATTACTTACGAAAGTAGATAAAATTTCGTACAATATTCGAGTTGTAAATTCATATTACAACACTTATATTTACAACACTTGTATTTACAACACTTATATTGTAAATAACTATTAAAAAAGGCTATGTCACTTGACTGTTTATCTTATTAAATATTTAAGTATTTCCAAATTGAAAATATTTTATACTAATTACTACCTACATATAAAGTTAAAATATTCGTCCATTCGTGAACCAATATAATAATATCTTATATGTAGGAAGAACTACAAATACTTGCAATGATTTTATTAGAAACCAAATCCAACTATTAAATTTTCGCCAAAATATCACGTAGCCACATGGATCCATTGAAATCATTTTAATTGTGCCCAGCGATGATTTTGTGTTAATTATTTGCATATCGTTGATGAAATGGCGAAGTTAAATAGCAATAGTAAATTTGTACAATTCCGTGTTATTACGTGAAATATTGCAGTAATTGGTATTGTATTTTCGAATTCATTTGCGTAAAATACTCATGAGTAATTAATTTTGTTAACTAGTTGCTTCCTCGTAACTAAAAAGTCGCTTGGTGTCGTTTTAACAATTTAACAACAAATTAACAATTTAAGAGTGAATGGTTAACCATTTGAATGAATGAAAAACCATTCGCGTTAACGTAGCAATAAAAAACGAATCATGCAACCGCCAATTAGCTTGTAACAAGGGTGATATTATAAACCAAGTTATACGCAACTGAGTCCACACTAAAATTAAATTAGAAAATCGTCCCTACGCCGTTAAATTAAATTAAATTTAAATTAAATTTGGAGAGTGTTACAGCGTAGGAGAGACAGATTAGTAGGGCATATTCTTAGGCATGGGGGGATTATGCAATTGATCATAGAAGGTAGAGTGGAGGGAAAGAGAGGGGTAGGTAGGCCTAGATTGGAGTATGTGAGTCAGATAGTTGAAGACGTTGAGATGAATAGCTATAGGGAGATGAAGGGATTAGCTCAGGATAGATCGGCATGGCGTGCTGTTTCCAACCAATCTTTAGGATTGCGGACTCTTTAACTAACGCCGTTAAATAATAGCCGTAAAAGCTGTAACACAAAGCATTTATTAGATAGATGCGCATTTCGGAGGCTATGCCCCCATCTTAATAGTGTATCAATCACGATTCGTGACAGAGGGATTTTATTTAGTTTTTATCTTGTGCTACTGAAGATGGGGGCATAGCCTTCGAAATGCACATCTAGCTACTTAATGCTTTGAGTTACGATATTTGGGTGATATTCTATACTATACATATATGGTGTTGATATTAAAAGCAAAAGTTAGAAATATTTTTATTATTTTAACTATTCATGGTCTTCAAAGTTTTTACTAACTTAATAAATCGTGATATAATTTTATTTGCATTCAAATTGTAGTATGAAGAGTTAGCTGAAGGTTAATAAACATACTTACTAGTAAAAATATAAACATAATTACCTTAATCATAGCTATTTTTATCAAATGTAAAATAGAAAGAAATCACAGTTTAAAAACTCCAAAAACAAAGATTCGATTCAATAGTTTGTGTATATGCGCGATTTATTAAATTAACAACATGAACAAAATATTGCAAATTTGTGTGTTTCAAGTGCCGTCGTCAATAAGCGTACCATTTAAAATGAGCAGTTAGACAGCTTTTTTAAATGTTCAAAGCAAGTAATTAGCCCATTAAAATTTATATTGATCATTTAAAAAATATTAATAATTTCTAGAAATTTGTTTCAATTTTTATTGAATATATCTTAGAAGCAAATAAATTTATATATCACGATAAATATGATTCGAAGCAACAAGTATCAATTTTCATCGAATATATATTTTTTGGCACTTTTGGCAGAACCGAACGTAGCACCAGTTCTTCAGATGAATCTGAATTTTTTTGGAATGAAAGAACACAAACATATCTTATATAAAACATCACCAAAAAACCGTAACACAAAGCATTTATTAGCTAGATGCGCATTTCGGAGGCTATGCCCCACATCTTCAGTAGCACAATAATAAAACAAATAAAGACACCTCTGTCACTCACCGGGATCGCTATACAATTAAACGAAATATTATAACAGCAGTTTTATGAGACCTCTATCATACATATTATAAACTATGATAAGAAATTGCAAATAGCTATGTTCAACTGCGCAAACGCATAACAAAATTCAAGGGTTACCGAACTAAACTAACCAACAAGAAATTTTATTTGTTAATTAAATTGAATCGACAGGATGATTAGTTAAAGAGTCCGCAATCCTAAAGATTGGTTGGAAACAGCACGCCATGCCGATCTATCCTGAGCTAATCCCTTCATCTCCCTATAGCTATTCATCTCAACGTCTTCAACTATCTGACTCACATACTCCAATTTAGGCCTACCTACCCCTCTCTTTCCCTCCACTCTACCTTCTATGATCAATTGCATAATCCCCCATGCCTAAGGATATGCCCTACTAATCTGTCTCTCCTACGCTGTAACACTCTCCAAATACTTCTCTTCTCCCCTACTAACTCTAGTACAGCTTCACTTGTTACTTTATCTTCCTAACCAATCCTCATCATCCTCCTATAACACCACATTTCGAATGCTTGTAATCTACGCTTCTCTTCCTTTCCTATAGTCCACGCCTCATACCCGTACAGTGCTACACTCCAAACATATACCTTCAGTAATCTTTTTCTAATACCCAAGTCAATATTTGATCTTAAAATCTGTTCCTTTTCTACGAATGCCTTCCTACCCTGTGCTATCCTACACTTTATATCTACCTTGCTTCGATTATCTTTTGTGATTCTACTGCCTAAATAACAAAAATCTGACACTTCTTCGATTCTATTATCTCCTATTGAGATCCTCATTTTTCTACTGCATTCCTTTTTGTCACACCTCATCACTTTAGTTTTACCTATATTTATTTTCATGTTAAAATCCCTAGTCAATACTGCCTGCATACCATTCAATACCCTTTCTAAATTCTTTTCGCTTTCTTCCAATATAGCTATATCGTCGGCGAATCTCAACATATATATTTTCTCTCCCTGTACATTCACACCTACACTATACTCTTCTTTTACTTTGTTTATTGCATCTTCTATATATAGATTAAATAATAACGGTGAAAGTGTACATCCCTGCCGAACTCCCTTCCCTATTTTTGCTACCTCTTCTTCCCCCTCAATTCTAACTAAGGCAGTTTGGTGTTTATATAAATTAAAAATTATTCTCCTATCCTTATAATCTATACCCGTTTCTTTTAAAATTCTAAACATTATGTCCCAATCTACATTATCAAATGCCTTTTCTAAATCTACAAAAGCTATGCAAGTTACCTTTCCTACCCTCATTCTTTTTTCTACTACTGTTCTTAGTGCTAAAATCGCCTCCCTCGTCCCTCTGTTTTTCCTAAAACCAAACTGATCTTCTCCTAGCCTTTCCTCTACTTTATTTTCTAATCTCCTATAAATAATCTTTAACAATATCTTCGATGCATGTGATAGTAGACTAATGGTCCTATAGTTCTCACACAAATTAGCTCCTATTTTCTTCGGCATTGTTACTATTCTACTACGCTGAAAATCCTGTGGTACTTCTCCCTTCTCATATATTTTACAAACTAACCTGTATAATCGCTCCTGCATTTTTTCCCCTGCGTGTTTTATTAATTCGGCTGGTATCATATCAATCCCCGCTGCTTTGTTATTCCGTAAATCATTTAATGCTCTATGAAACTCTGGCCTAAGTATGCTAGGACCTAAGTCAGACAGGATGATATCGGGCCTAAATTCAAATGCATTAAATCAAATTTTAATCCATGAATACTCTCATAAGCATTTAATTCGGAATAATTCCTAACACATATAAGTAATTTATGTGAACTATTCTGAATAGGATGACAGGAATCGAAGATATGCTCGGCTACAGCATTTATATCTTTTCTATTTAATGCATCTTGTATGTGGTGGCTTGTTAGGCCTATATATGCAGTGTCAAACGTCTGTTTCTTTCTCCGGTGTTTTGTCTGTTTTTAATAGTGTGGTCTTGGCGTGAATCTATGTTCTTAACGTTTTAGTTAGTTAGTGGGTTTTTAATGTTTGTTATTACATGTCTGTTACATTAGAGATTCTGTGAATGTGTTTAATCTAAAATCTAAAATGAGTTAAATGTTCCTTAAATCGAAACTTCTGCGTGTTTGACCGATATATACCCTAGAGACAACTAGAACAAGAGATTTCATATATACCAGATTTTTTCTTTATATCTACAAAATCTTTGGGATTTCCCAGAAAATTCGCAAGACTATTAGAATTATTAAACGCTATTTTAAAGTTATATTTGTTTAAAATCCTATCCAAGCCGCGCGAAATGATTGGGTGAAAAGTAAGTTTAACCAATTCAAGAGTCGAATTGTTACTTTTTAGTGTTTTATTATTGTGCTACTAAAGATGGGGGCATAGCTAACATAGAGTCTAACATGATGGATTATACGTACACATTATTAAAAGATTTAGATAACAAATTTCAGGTTGATGCAGTAAATTGCACTGATTTCAGAAAATGTTTTGACAGGATAGATCATGGAATATTATTAGACAAATTGTACTTATCGGGAATTCATGGTAATTTATATAGATGGATCGAATCTTACTTAACTAATAGGTCTTTAACAATTTCAGCGCAAGGGTTTGTAAATTGTACATCTGGAGTGCCTCAAGGATTCCATTTGGGGCCGTTAATGTTCATTTTATTTATAAATGATATTTCGAAATGGTTTGTATACTCTTCGTTCTCAATGTATGCTGATGATCTGAAGTTTTATAGACGTATATGTACCTTGGAAGACTGTATGAAGTGATATTAACAACTTATCCACATATTGTGTGAAGAATAGACTAACTTTGAATTGTAATAAATGTGTTTGCATCACATTTACTAGAAACAAAAATAATATTGTCAATCAGTACTTGCTGTCTAACAGTCCATTGACTTCAGTCTCATCCATTAAGGATGTGGGCTTCATTCTTGATGAAAAGTTAATTTTTAATAAGCATGTTCATAATATCGTTTCTAAATCCTACAAGATGTTGGGTTTTATTAAACGTACTTGCCATGATTTCCGTAATCTTAGTAATTTAAAGACACTGTATTTTGCATATGTATTAGTAACGTAAACTGTGCTACTACTATTTTTAATCCACAATACCAACTGCACATAAACCGTATCAAAAGAGTCCAGAAAAAATGCATGAGATTTCTGTGCTTCAAACTTAATATTGAGTATGTGGGCTACCGTAGTGTTTGTTCTAGATTTAATATGTTATCTCTTCAAAATAGACGCTCCATCAATGATTTATGCCTGCTATTTAAAATTGTAAACTCTATCTAAATCTGTTTTATCTAACATTAGATAAATTTTCTGTGCGGCAAGTATCCAATTCGCCACTAAGGCCTATTTCGTTGTATAACGTGCAATACGAATGCCTCACAGAACTCAACAATTTATAGAATTATGAATTTGTATAATGAGGTGAGTTTAGTGGTCGATTTGGATATGTTCAACACATCTTTAAGATCTTTCAAAAATAGCATTGTTAAACAAACATTATCTTACCGTTCAATTGCTTTCTTAGCTTTTGAATGTTCTTCTCGCTGCGCTTTTCGTATTAATCTGTATTTCCTAGATGTTTCCTAGGTTATGTTTGTAATTTAATCTTTTGATTCTCTTAATTGATATTTAGAAGCTCTTTTGTTACTTTCAAATTTTAGTGAACTTTTTGCTGGGGTAATACCTGTATGAGTTTGTATCATAATAAATAAATAGCGTCCGAACTGCGCATCTAGCTTAATAAATGCTTTGTGTTACGGTTTTTGGGTGTTGTTTTATACAATTATTTAACGCCCTAGTGACGATTTTTCAACAAAAATATGCATTAAAAGAATTGTTTGCATAAGTCAAATTGTCCGCCAGTCATCACAAAACGCCATCGTTCCACCTGATTATACAATCTTGTCTATTGAGCTGTTCACCTAATGCATACATATACATAACAGAGGTTAGCTTGCATGACCGATCATAAGAATTCTGTACCTTTTTCAGAAAATTAGCTGTTATCATGCCAACATAATACCCGCTAGTTACGACTCTATTATAGTGGAGCGGACAAGTTAATTTGATTTATGGCGCGACTACAGCCGCTTCCCGTGAACTCCTTTTCCTCACCAACAACAACCAGCTCTGTAGGACCACGGATCGCCTCTACCTAGGTTACTTGCCATATACCCAGCGACTAGAACAGGCCAAGAACGCTCGATCGTTTGACTCGAAGACCGACCGACCATACCTCAAACTCTTTACCTGAACACAAACAGATCCGCAGCCAGCTCCGAACATCCTTCGTCCTTCCAAATTACATATAAAAATATATTCAGAATTGCTGGGCCTTTTATGATAAGCAGTTTTCATTTAGCCTAGATTATATAACGCTACCTCAGTTCAGAATTAAAACAACTCGAAAACTGGAAAAATTGAGCTATTTCCAAATTGTTAACGCAGTACTTATTTACCTCACAATTATTCAAAAACAAAACGTAAGAAAATGTAAAGAAGCTATTACAAAGTTTTGAATTAGTTTAAATAGTAATAATATATAGATCCGAAAAGAAATATATCGTTTGTTTCTCTTTTAAACTTATTAAATAAATTCTGAACAGATTTATACTTTCCAAATTATTGAGCGAATGTAAAATATAAAATTTGTGAAATCTGTAATCTGTAAAATATAAATCTTTGGCCGCTTTATTCTACCACATAATAAGGTTTAAATCGTGATTTGGTTAACACCAGAAATTTTTTTTTCGACTAAGACATCGAAGTCTCTTAATTAACGAATTAATGTTGTATTGCCCTTATTAAGACTCACATTAATTCGCCACTTTCTGCAAATAAGAATTCAACTGTTTACAGAATAATTAGTACGCATAGCAATCGGTTCTTCTATCGATTTTTTTAATTATTTCTCAACGTTTAATGTTTTAAAGGATATATACGCAATTTAATTGATTTTCTATACATTCTTTAAGGATCACTTGGTCTGTGTCATTCCTTACATAATATTAAAAAAATGTATAAATACTTAATCAAATAATATGCAGTTATAGATCGAATAATAAACTGGATTATTTTATTATTACTTTATGATTAAGATTTATAATCTATATACCGTGATAAAAAAACGTATCTAGAACTGCCATTCTTAATTAAAAGTTACGAATTCTGCAGTCATTAACGACTTAGTGACATCCTGATTCGATTTTAAGAAATTTATCAGTCTTTCGTTTTTACAAATAAAAGAAAGATGATACTTCTTTAATTCTAAATCTACTCTACACCAGGAGTTACATTTAACAAATTACTTTTGGTTATTGATACATAGAGGAAAGAAGCATTATCCAAATATAAATTCATTTTCTAAGTTACATCAAAAACTATGTTTTGATTAAGCGCACATGTAGTCATTGTTGATTTTAAGAATTGTTTTGGGATAAATTACGCCAAAATAATTTTTGTAAAAATTGAAATATGAAAATATTAAGTAATGACAAATTAGTTATTTATTTATCATGTAATCGAAATATTTATTCACCTCTTTACTAACGACAGCTTTCATTCAGAAAAATGTCGAATCAAATGCTTTAACCATTTAGCCAAAATTTCATTTGTTATAAGTCTTCTTTCTCCTTCATCAATTATAAAATTTCTGTTGGAAATTATATTTAAATTAGTCGCAAATGTTTAACTGCATAAAACATTTAAAAAAATTCCCATTTGGTCTCATCACTATTTGCAACAACAATATCGTAGCTGAAAACATTTTCATACATTTATTCAGAGGATTATATTAAATTTCTAGATTATTATATTGAGTTTATTTTTTACTTGTATCAACTTATTTGAAGACTTTTTCGAATATTATTTTCACACATTTATATACATCACGTTTCTTGCAATTCCGTTAAACTTATAGCAATTTGTATTATATATTACATTTATTCAGTTTAGTTCAGATAGCAAATGTTAAGTTTATATTATAAATTTTTATCGTGTCTTGAGCTTTACATTCAGATCGATAAATCCGCTCAGGTTAGATCCCTGGACGTATATTTCATGTAAACATGTACTTGAAATGTGTTTGATGGCATACCATATTTAACCAATGAATACTAACTATATAAAGAAGGCGCATGCGGCCAAATCGAGCCTAGAGGATAGAAAGCTATTTTTAGGTGTCCTTGTCTTACTCATTCGAAAACAACATCCATGGCTCGTGGTGGTGAATAGGAGAATCAATACAGCGTTGCCACATGTACAATATTAACAAATACAAAGAAATATCTGCACTTATTTGACTGAGGACTCGGAAGATATCGTTGACCGCAGCCCCAGGGGTTACTATTGCACATTACACGTGTATTACACGCTAGGCGTGCAGTAGGTTAGGTTGCCTACCGAAGTATACCGTTAGACGTAAGTTGTAAGAAATTTTAAGTGTGTTTAGTTTGTGCAACATAATTTATATAATCAAAATACAAGAGATAACGATTGCGATGTCAAGAGATATTTATTGTAAATGTACCGTGTGCTTTTCTAATGTTATTTTTACAATGTATGCCCATAATTAGATAATGATAAAGTAAAATATTGAACTAAACATATTTGTAACACATTGGCACTTGGTTCATGATGCGAAGTCAATTAATACTATAATATATTTTTAGTATAATAATTTAATTATAAATTATATTAATCTTTTAATAAAATTTAATAATATCATAACACAATTTATCTTTTTAAAATTAAAATTAAAAAATTTACCAACACAAAATATATAAAATTATTTCAAGCAAGTTTAACTAACTTATTATATTTTGCGCTTTTAATAGGTGCATTAGTGCCACCATGTGGTTTTTATATTATATATTATATTTATTTGGTATTGTTTATGACCCCAGTCGTGTGAATCTGTAGATATTTTTACATTACTTTAAGAGGGACTCCCCACATTTAAGGTATTTTCTCTCAAGTGTTTTTACAATAACCTCTGCAAGAATTCGGTTCCCTTCGTTTTTTTTTTGGCGAATAAAGCGACATATATTCCAAGAACACGCAATACTCCGTTTATCGTTATATTTTTCAGTTGATTAAAAATCAAAAATCAAAAATAATCTTTGGATTTGATCTTCAGGAAAGCGAAGAACCTCTCGTAAAACGTGCTAGAGGAAGATGTGACATATGTCCAAGGGTACGAGATTGAAAAACAACAAAATCTTGCTGTCTCTGCAATTATATACTCTGTTCAGAGCACATGAATTACATATGCGAGAATTTCAAAGGAAATTTGGGACAAGATGATATTTCCGAATAAATTTGTATTATATTATTTGTTTTCTATATGTTCAACAATAAATTAATACAAGATAATATATTATGCATTTCATTTCTTGCGTATGGCGATTTTATTGCTGTCTAACGGCCTCCAACTATGTTTATGCATGCGCGACCTCTCCCGGGTTAATATTATATATATATAATATTTTTATAAAATTCACACTATTTGCGGGTACTCATTGATAAGACTACTACATTGGACAAACCTTTAACTAGACATACGAGCAAGTAGCGGCACAAGTAGCTACCCCAATCTACATGTAATCCCTACGTGACCCTATCCTATTAAGAAAACTAAGATAGTAAGTGAGTAAAACACGTCACAACACTGGCTACCGCAATTACCCGATACAGCAGTAAAACCTGCAGAATTCTGCCAATCATTAGTTCATCGATCAACTCTACAGAGGCCGACGTCGCTCTCGGTCGAAATTTATATGCCGAAAAAAATTACACAGCGTAAGCCTTCTTTATCAGTCATGAAACAACTGATTCGTTTCACAATCGCGGTATTTGATACGTAACATTAGAATCCTTTTTCCAATTATATCTGGATTATAATTATATTTGGACATTTCCCGTAATTTAATGTACCTAATCTAAAATATTTACAATTCATATTTTGGTATTTGTTATTGAAACAATTTCTTGTTGATTATTTATCGTGAAGCGCACTGATAAGTAATATTTACATTAGTTAAGTCGGTAGTTCTTAAGCGTTATCAATATTATATGATGTGCAATAGGCCTATTTTAGCGAAAAATATTACACACGCACAGGATTCCACTCTAACAATTTAATGTCCTGCCCTTAAGTAACGTCTGGAATGTAATTTGCATATAATTAGAAATATATCGAATGGGACCGAAAAAATCTATAAAAATAATGAATATTGATGGGAAATCTTTTGTCCATTTCTCAGTGTGTTCGGATCTGTTCGAATATAACACCTTGCGCCCATACATAGCACTTCGCACCAATCCAACAGTTAAGCACTTGGAACTGTCATAGTTAAAGTATTTATTACAGTATATCTACATGTGAACACATTACATTACCACCACTTGAATATCTATCATGGCCATTGGTCTGTAATGGCCATACGAACGGATGCATCGCATTGTGCAGAGCCGAACAACACCCAGCAACAAATAATTAAATCCCGTGTCCCCCCGTCAAGCGCATGTTCACAACAATTCGCATCAATTTTCCAGGATAAATTATCCACTTATCATATGACAAGTACTATATTTTACATACAATAATTGTGTTGTCATTATGTTTAAATCTGTTTTCGTCGCTGCTATACAACTAATTCTTTCGTAAATTAATTACAGTCTTCAACACCCTTTACAATTCCATGTCGACCGCTTATAATTATCCCGATTATTTTATTAATAATTAAATTTGCAACAATAATATTTAATTTTCGAAAATAGAATTGTCCGCTTTAAAAATAATTTCATTTATAATTTTTATGTAAATAATCACGATAGAGCTTACGCTTACAGCCTTTTTTAAACAAATTTATTTCAAATAATAAATGGACATTTTAAAATGCGCATATAAAATAACTAGAAAATTTTTCAACGGTTATACTTTTATAGTATATGTATTAGTTTTTTTTTAATTATCACTACGGTAATATAGAATATCACCCAAATACCGTAACAAGCATTAAGTAGCTAGATGTACATTTCAAGCGCTATGCGCCCATCATCAATACCGTGCTACCGTGAACTAATTTGAATAGGATGACCTAAGTTAGTCAAAAATATGCTCGGCTACAGCACTTTTATCCTATTCTATTTAATCTGAAATGAGGTAAATCCTTAATATTTTATGCCATTTAAAATTTGCTTTTTCATCTTTGATCTATCATCTTTCTTCTTTGAAATATTTTGATCATCTTCATAAATTGACTTCAAACAAAGCTTTCGCCAATAATCAACGAGATTTTAGTTTTAGTTACTTTTAATGTTAACTTACGAGTTAAGAGCGTTTCCAATGAGTAGTCGAGAGAATATTTTATTTTATTATATATTTTATAAATATGGAATAGAGAATTAAAAAACGACTTTGCTTTTACTATCAAGTGGAGGTTCGTTCTTTATTCTAATATGGACCATCAAAAATTCACGGCTCAATTAATCTTTTAGATAAATATGAACGTAAGGATTGTAAAAAGGATAAAATTTTATGAATAGCTACTATGTATTTATATAATTTGAATACAAATTTTAAATATTATCTTACTTAACAAAAAAGAAACTATGATAATCCTCAAATATATATCACACTACAATTGAAGGGCTTGGTGCAAAAACCGGTCAGCTCTATTTTTATCAATTTTACAGTATTGACAAAAAACTGTTTTGCCATGTATAACCACTGGAAAAAACTGGAGAAAATAATTTAGTCCTTTTTTTTGGCCCAAAATAAAAATATATACAATTATGTAGCAAATCTCAGTTTTATTAACTATCAAACAAACAAAATGACTTTTACAATGTTAATACATCTACTTCAACATCCTCGTCTTCGCTATCCAGATCTGCTTGAGGTATTTCTGGTCCCACAGAATTATACACAAGATCGTAATACCATTGATCATTTTTGGGCACATACTTTTCAGCCAGAGAACGGACGTTTTCAAGTTTTTTCTGCTTGATGGGTATGAGGTAGTTTTTGTAAAGTTTTTCCGTTGACATTGAATATGTAACTGATGATTTCTTGAATGAAAATTCGGAAAACATTATAATCCCTATGGTAATACTGCATTTTACTTGATTAGTTTTTTCGGACTAGAAAACACAATATTTAGATATGGAACACTTTTCCTTTGCATTGTTTGTAACGGTCTTTTTAAAAATCCTTTTGAAATGTTCAACGAAATTTAATATAATGTCTTGATTCACCACAACTGCTGTAAATTTTCGAGATGTCTTCTTTACCAAAACCATTAGGCGTATACACTATTTCTTTGTTTCTTTTCTATTAAACCGAAAGATCGGTCACATGACAAAAGGATCGGTCACTCCATTCTTAGCAATATTTCCCATTATATGCCACAGAGCTGCCCGTTTTTTACACCAAAAGATGCCCAATGCTAAGTACATTAAATTCCACATGAAAATTCAATTTCGCCCAAAAATGGAGCTGACCGGTTTTTGCACCAAACCCTTCAATTGGTCTACGTTTTTGTCCTATATATTTATTTTCTTGAATTATAATTATTATTCAAGACGTTGTGAATTGAATATTAATTATTTCATATTATCTCATTATTATTTCATTATTTGCGTCTAAAATATTAATATATATCTACGTATATGAGCCGTTTGTATTTTTATTACCATTCAAAATATGAATCACTATAAAATGGCGAACATAAATCGAATAATTCAACATTATATTATTATTTATTGACAATATTTATAACACTTACAGTTCGCATGTGAACACGAGAACGTATCGCATGTAAAGATTCAATAATACCAGTGTGTGTGCCAAGTCAGATTGAAATAGAACGGATAATAAATGAGCTACGTTAAAACAAAATTAATAAACTGACCACATATATTATACTACACATCTACATTAGCCAGGTAGAGACGAGCTATAAAAAAAGGTTGCTTCGTATACAAAGGTTGCTTCGCACCTATATATGAATGAGATGTATAATATACCCTGTGAGAACAATTAGATGCATGGAGCATGTTCGCGAGACTTTTATTTCAATTTTTTAAATAAAAGCCACTGAAAGGAAACGTTCCGAAATGAAGATTCGAACCCATATGCGCAAGCGGTTAGTTAACAATCAACTTTGCTAACTTTTTAACGCTTTAAAATTACCTGTATAATATTTATTAATTTTTTGGAAGTAGAATTACAGAAAACTATAGAAATGAACGTAGCATATGATTGTAGTATGGCGCAATATATGAAATTATTCATAACAGCAAATTTTACATATTTAGTAGTATATGATTGTGGGATCGCGCAAGATAAGAAATTATTCATAACAGCAAATTTTAGGCATAAATGTGTGAAGTGTAGCATTGTATAGATATGAGGCGTGGATAATATAAAAGGAGCCAGCTAAATGGAAGATACATGGTTTTGAAATGTAATGCTACGATAGCACGCAATATAGAGATTGTAGGGAATAGTTGGGTAGATAAATTGAAAAATGAAGATGTGCTGGATTTAGTTGAGGAAGGGAGTACATTTGGAAGGTATAGCGCCAAGCAAATGAAATATTTTGCTCAAGGTACGATGATATATAGGCTATTTTTTTTTAAGTGGCGGGCCCGCCCCTTCTACTGCGCAATACAAATTAAGACTAGTTTATGCATAAGATCAATGATAACAAAAAAAAATTGAAAATATACTGGCCGTTTCAACACCCCGAAACCTTATGCTCGCGAAGAGATGCTCGCCACTGCATTTTTGTCATTTGAGGGTGTGGTCAAAATTACTGTAATGTTGTCATATCGCCAACAAATACAGAGAGTATTATATTAGCATAATTGATCAAAACAAATAATAAATAACTGGAAACTTTTTACTAAATAGTGGACTTTAATAGAAGCCGTATATATTCATACATTAAATATTCAGTAGAAAAATGAGGATCACAATAGGAGATAATAGAATCGAAGAAGTGTCAGATTTTTGTTATTTAGGCAGTAGAATCACAAAAGATAATCGAAGCAAGGTAGATATAAAGTGTAGGATAGCACAGGGTAGGAAGGCATTCGTAGAAAAAGAACAGATTTTAAGATCAAATATTGACTTGGGTATTAGAAAAAGATTACTGAAGGTATATGTTTGGAGTGTAGCACTGTACGGGTGTGAGGCGTGGACTATAGGAAAGGAAGAGAAGCGTAGATTAGAAGCACTTGAAATGTGGTGTTATAGGAGGATGATGAGGATTGGTTGGGAAGATAAAGTAACAAATGAAGCTGTACTAGAGTTAGTAGGGGAGAAGAGAAGTATCTAGAGAGTGTTACAGCGTAGGAGAGACAGATTAGTAGGGCATATTCTTAGGCATGGGGGGATTATGCAATTGATCATAGAAGGTAGAGTGGAGGGAAAGAGAGGGGTAGGTAGGCCTAGATTGGAGTATGTGAGTCAGATAGTAGAAGACGTTGAGATGAATAGCTATAGGGAGATGAAGGGATTAGCTCAGGATAGATCGGCATGGCGTGCTGTTTCCAACCAATCTTTAGGATTGCGGACTCTTTAACTAAATATTCTCAATCTGAATTTTGCTATGCAGTTTACAATTTGAGCACTTTGTACTGAAGTTCATTTATATATGGCAACAATGGTAGTGGAAGCTCAACCCTTATGCGCAGTAGAGGATGAATTAGGTCCGCCAAGATATAAAAAATGACTTATAGCTTCTACTATTTCTAGCAAATTACTGTACAGTAAAATATATAGCACATTAAACATTTTAGATGTAAATTGATTTTGTCTGTATTTATAAAATACTTGATTATATCCTTTTTTTATTAAAAAAATGTTGAATACCCTTACATTCTGCCGATTAGTTAGCAGCTGAATAATTTTTACAAATATTTGATTTATGAAATAAATTTATAATTCTAAAGTAAGTTCTATTTTTATGTATTTTCTTTTAATGACTGATTTTGTTTTATTTATGCAA
The DNA here is from genome assembly GCA_947310635.1 of Leptodirus hochenwartii. NCBI lineage: Eukaryota > Metazoa > Arthropoda > Insecta > Coleoptera > Leiodidae > Leptodirus > Leptodirus hochenwartii. The sequence continues at coordinate 12,403,231 of OX371180.1, read as the reverse complement.
AATTGCGTGTATAGCAACTATATGCATTTTTAGTATTTATTGGAACAAATATTAATGTAGCGAAATTTCTGTTTTAAAATATTTTTATACAAATGGCAAGTGTAAAACACATACGACAATTCGAACTTATTTCCCATATAAACCTTTTTAAAAATTAGTACTACGGTGTTAAATAATAGTATAGAATATCACCCAAATAAGCATTAAGTAGCTAGATGCGCATTTCGAAGGTTATGTTCCCATCTTCAGTAGCACAAGATAAAAACTAAATGAAATACCTCTGTCACGAATCGTATGTACTTAGTTTTTATCTTGTGCTACTGAAGATGGGGGCATAGCCTTCGAAATGTACATCTACCTACTTAATGCTTTGAGTTACGGTATTTGGGTGATATTCTATACTAATATAAACCTTATTATATAATTTATACCAAGGCACTTCATTCAAATATATAAATTTAAATATTATTGACCCAAAAAAATCTACATTTTTCATTGAAACATATTTTTACATTAATGTAAAGTTACATCAACAAAAAAAAAATTTATTCGTGATTATAAAAAAGAAATATTTGTATTATCTCAGGGATATGGGCTTGCTTTAAGAGTCCCAAATCAAAAATATCTGGTATGCTATTGAAGACGAGAAATAATTCACCGGGTATACATATTCGAATATTGATACCTAAAGAAGAAAACCTTTTTTTTTAAATAAGCAGACGGTGGCAATTTAATAAAGTCGCACGGACAAAATGATCCATAATTTAGTATATACATATACTACGTGTATACCTGTATAGATATATTAATATCATTTTATTTTCCATTTTTATTTCGTTAAAGCTAACTAGGTGTTGGGAACGCTACTTTAAAAATAATTAGTTTGTGCTGCAGCCTAGCGATGTGTAGTTCACTCGCGAACCGTTCACTCTGAACGGTACAATCAAATGACGGGCGTACTGTGACGATGTTTTGCAACGACCTATAGGTCATTATGACCTAGTTAGTGAACTTGGTGCACGGTGTACGTATTGATGTACTTGTACTAGGTCCTGAACCCGTCGTGTACTAAACCGTTCATGAATCACAACGACTCGTAAACGATGCAGTATAGTATACATTACATATACAGTACTAACATTTATTTAGTGATAAAGTGTGTTGGTGAACGGAACGAAATAGGAAACTCGATGCAATATTGCAACAAAATAGCAAATTTTTGCAATATTGCAAAAATAAACATCTAAATCTTATAGTTCTTCTATTTCATACTGAGTGCAATGCAATCACTTAATATCAAATCAAAGCTTTGAAGTTTGAACAGAGAAGATTCGGAATAGAAAATATAAATTACAACGCCAAACAAAACGATTCTATCTAGTTCATTTTATTATAGTTTGTACATTTAATTTTCAAGTGTTAGTAAAGTAGTAAACATTTTCATCAGTAATTAGCAATAAGTATTTTAGAACTTCATATAAATAATCGTGAGTACCTAGAGAAGATTATATTTCTTTATATATATGTTTTGTATAAATTATAAACATTGTTGTCTTTTCTGCCTCATTCATAATTCAAAGTAAGTATTGTAATATTTCAATTTATTTATTTTTTACCATTTATTATTTTTATATTGAGAAAAAAGAGATTATTTTCATTATGTGCATGTATTTCATATAGGACGTGAACTAGTTCATTTTTTAAAGATATAGTAGTTCACGACCTATAGTTCGTGAACGGTACATTGAAATGAACTACGAACTACGAATTATGTCCTCAAAGTGACCTACAGTTTGCCATCGCTACTGCAAACGTACAAAATTTCGGTTTTTTTTCAATTTCGACATTATCGACGAGTATTCATATTTTAGTTACATCAAACCTTAATAAATAAATATAAACTATGAATTCTATATAATCGATATTATAGTTTTTTTTTTTAGTTTAGTTTTTGTTTTATTATGAAAATGTATAACGACGTCTTTAATGGCAATAGCAAAGGATACAGAAATAAATAATAGAAACTATTAGAATTGCAAACAGTTACCTGAATAGTTTTAAATAGTTCTAAAAGTTCTGAACTTCTAAAAATAAATTCGGAAGTTTAAAAAAGTCTGCTCATTCGCTAATTACCAAATTATTTTATTTGAAAGAATGTTTTATAGAAAATAAATCTTTACTAACTACATTCAATTAAAATTTCATTTTCAAGTTACCGAAAAATGAAGGCAAGTTTAAAATTGAGTATTTTTTAATCGGAAAAAAAATCTTTATAACCATGTGTGTAAAAAATGGACTTGTACCAATATTCACAGGTCTACTATATGCAGTTTGAGAACAAAATGACGTGTAATTAATATTCAAGTTTTTATATGGTCTCATCTTATTAATATAAATAAGCATTTTCATTAAATAATTACGAATTCTTGTTGACTGCCAGACATTCTAAGTCATTTACATTTAAAGATTTTGCTTTTATAATTGTATGTGCTTACTCCAGCGCTGTAAGACGAGTGCGCATACCCTTGCAGCCGCGGACGTTCGCCAGTTGGAAAAAATTTACCAATAGTTGCTTATAAATTATATATAAATAAAATTTATTATATATGAACACAATTTTAATTGGATTTTTAACTAATAAGTGTATCTATCGAAGGATTATATCTAACCTAAAAATATGAATAAAATATTGATTCTATATTAGGTGAAAGTTAAAGAGCTTCCAATTTGTAAATAAATTCAATCTCAAATATGACAAATGCCATGATTTATTGCACTAAACCTGAAATTAGAAGACGCAAGAAAAAAGGCAAACAAGTAGCAAGCGACTGGCGGTCGTGAACAAGATTGATATATTTCAATTTGAATCAAATTATACAGCAGTGAAACGAATGCGTAGACATGCACTATATTAATTAAATATCATTATTGCATGAACAAGCTGGAACTCAAATACGCAATGAATTTATTCTACATCGACTTTTTTAATACAACTGTTCTATTTTGTATGAATTGATCCAGCGAAAAAAGAGTGGATAAAAGGAAACTGTGAGGATATTGAGGAGGATATGAGAAGAGGTAAAGTAGATTTGGGCTACAGGAAAATTAAGTCAAATTTTTCTAAAGTAAAACCAAAGGGTAACATTATATGTGATAAGCAGGGTAAGGAACTCACAGAAAATAAGGAAAAAGCTAGAAGATGGAAGGAGTATCTTGAAGAATTATATAAAGGTAGGCAGGACATGGAGGAGCTAGAAAGTGTGGAACAGATAGATGAGGATGACTTAGGTCCTAGCATACTTAGGTCAGAGTTTCATAGAGCATTAAATGATTTACGGAATAACAAAGCAGCGGGGATTGATATGATACCAGCCGAATTAATAAAACACGCAGGGGAAAAAATGCAGGAGCGATTATACAGGTTAGTTTGTAAAATATATGAGAAGGGAGAAGTACCACAGGATTTTCAGCGTAGTAGAATAGTAACAATGCCGAAGAAAATAGGAGCTAATTTGTGTGAGAACTATAGGACCATTAGTCTACTATCACATGCATCGAAGAAATTGTTAAAGATTATTTATAGGAGATTAGAAAATAAAGTAGAGGAAAGGCTAGGAGAACATCAGTTTGGTTTTAGGAAAAACAGAGGGACGAGAGAGGCGATTCTAGCACTAAGAACGGTAGTAGAAAAAAGAAATAGGGTAGGAAAGGTAACTTGCATAGCTTTTGTAGACTTAGAAAAGGCATTTGATAATGTAGATTGGGACATAATGTTTAGAATTTTAAAAGAAACGGGTATAGATTATAAGGATAGGAGAATAATTTTTAATTTATATAAACACCAAACTGCCTTAGTTAGAATTGAGGGGGAAGAAGAGGTAGCAAAAATAGGGAAGGGAGTTCGGCAGGGATGTACACTCTCACCGTTATTATTTAATCTATATATAGAAGATGCAATAAACAAAGTAAAAGAAGAGTATAGTGTAGGTGTGAATGTACAGGGAGAGAAAATATATATGTTGAGATTCGCCGACGATATAGCTATATTGGAAGAAAGCGAAAAGAATTTAGAAAGGGTATTGAATGGTATGCAGGCAGTATTGACTAGGGATTTTAACATGAAAATAAATATAGGTAAAACTAAAGTGATGCGGTGTGACAAAAAGGAATGCAGTAGAAAAATGAGGATCTCAATAGGAGATAATAGAATCGAAGAAGTGTCAGATTTTTGTTATTTAGGCAGTAGAATCACAAAAGATAATCGAAGCAAGGTAGATATAAAGTGTAGGATAGCACAGGGTAGGAAGGCATTCGTAGAAAAAGAACAGATTTTAAGATCAAATATTGACTTGGGTATTAGAAAAAGATTACTGAAGGTATATGTTTGGAGTGTAGCACTGTACGGGTGTGAGGCGTGGACTATAGGAAAGGAAGAGAAGCGTAGATTACAAGCATTCGAAATGTGGTGTTATAGGAGGATGATGAGGATTGGTTGGGAAGATAAAGTAACAAATGAAGCTGTACTAGAGTTAGTAGGGGAGAAGAGAAGTATTTGGACAAAAGGGTAGAACAAAAGCATTTAATTTGAAATGTGGTGCTATAGGAAGAGGGATATAATATAGGTAATAATATCACCACAGGGAAATATTGAACATAATAATTTACTTTTATTAATTCCTTTTATATCAAAAATACTATAAATATTTATAAACAGAAAAATACTTATATTTTTACAGATATAATACAAAAAATGTAAAATTATATTTTTTCACATCACTTTTTTTAAATGGGATTTTGAATTTGTAAATAATAATTGCAAAAAAGATATTAATTTCTTATTAGACTTTCATTTTAGACATTTAACTTTTATACTACTTGCACACACAGAAAATAAATTTGAGGATTATAAATACTATAATAAACAATTACCATTAACCAAAATTGATTTTATTAAATTCTTTATAAAGCCAGCAAAATGTTGCAGACTCTAACAGACAAAATGATATTTACTTTTTAATATGTTTTAGGAGTATATTTTTACATAATTGTCTTTTCTTTCAAGCAGCCATTACAGAAAGATAATTATTTGTAACTCATGAGATAGAGATGTCATGTCATTAATGTGGATAGTGTAGGCAATTCTGCACAACATTTTTAATACCAGATGTTTCCTGTTTAAGAACGTAATAAAATATTTACAAGTTATGATACTTAATTTTGATAATTAACATTAAAAGGGGTTCTAAATGTATATAAAGAAATGCATGCGTTGTTTACGGTATTTATAAATTTTGCAGCAAGTTTTCAAATATATATATTTAAATATATAGATTATACAGGGTTAGTAAATTGTATGCAGTGAATTACGAATTTTATGTAATGAAAAAATTCTGTAAATCTGAAAAGTCGATTTTTCAAGACCTGAACTATTTTCAGTATTCGACGAATCACACTGTATTATTAACCTTTGCAGAACCTCACGGCCATTAAGAGATATTAATTACATCGGGATTGCGAGAAAGCAATATACCGCAACCAAACTAATTTTAAGGGTGTTACAACAATAGACAATAATCACAAACACATTGCCAATTATATAAAGTTATAAATAACACTTATGTCTTCATTGTACGAGTATTCATTTCTTCGCGATGTCTCTATAAATCAAATTATTGAGATTTTCCATTTGTCTGTAAAACTAATGAACATCTACAGCATTGCTAACAACCAAGAAAAAATAAAGATTTTCTTGCGGTTTTATGAAACTATGCAATTGAATCAAGAAACTTTGCAAAACGCCTTGGGTAGAACATGATGTAAAACAATCAATATTAAACTTCTTTAAAGATGTCGATGCATAATGTAAAGTAGTAATAATCTGCTTTCAATATTCTTAGAAGAAATAAATTAAAATAAATTAAAATGTTGGAGCCACTACAAAAAAAGTTTAGAAACAACTTTTCAACAGGCAAAAAATATTATATATATATTTATTTATTTTTTATTTATTTATTTATTTATTTATTTATTTATTTATTCCAGCATTTCTCTCTCTCTACGTGCAGTTAGACTTAAGAAAAATGTTTACTAGAGTATATTTCAATTGTCATTTGATCACAAAGTGCCCAATAGCATTTTTTAATGACTATAATTTATAATTATGTTTTTTTATATATAGTAATGAAAAATAACAAAATTTTATTAGAACTAATTAGCTATTTGCCAGATACATACTTTTAATATACCTAATACTTTTCAAAAAATTTAAAACTGTAAAATACTCGTATATTTAAAAATTAGAATATTGGACACTTTTTATGGGATGGAAAAAAGACACGTGTCGATTTTTTAAATATAGGCTTTCATGTAAAAAATAATAATCTAACAAAGCAGCGCCGAGGTTAAACGAACCCCTTTTTAACATATTTAACATATTGGGTATTTTTAAAAAATTGAAGATTGACAAATGATAAATTCCATACAATTTAAATAATAAAAATGTTGATATTTTTATATCGTCATTAATATATTAGACCAGTTCATATATTAGATCACAAAATTTATCAAAATTTCCAAAGAAGCCCAAGAATGTTGTTTTTTAGTTGCTGAGCTAGTAGCAAAGAAAAGAAAATTACCCAATATTGCTGAATGCCTAATTTACCAGCTTGTCGCATTAAGGTTAAAACGATGTTAGGAGATAACGAAGAAAAGGAAATTCTAAAAATTCCCCTTTCTGATAAAACAATTAGTAGACGGATTCAAAATATTTTAGAAGATATTGAAAGCCAGGTAATAGAACACCTGGAGAAATATTTGCATTGCAGACCGATGAATCAACAGACATAAGTGGAAAGTCTCAATTAATGTCATTTATCAATGGCGATATGATCAATCAATTTTTCTTTTGCAAAGAAAAAAGTTGGGAAGCTAAATTTTATTTTGCATCAATAAATCTGAGAAAATGAACACAGGCCAAATCTAGTGTCTATTTTTTTTTTATTCAGAAAAATTTCAAGTCATCAACCATGATGTAAAATGTGATTTTATGGAAAAAATATATAATTTTCTTAATAAGAACACGAATGTACTGTATGGCTAGTACTAAGGGTAAGAATAAGAATGACGCAAAAGAATTAGGAAGCACAAAGAGAAAAAAGGACATTATGTCATCAATTGTTTATAAGTATTTAATTTGCAATGAAAGCAAATATGTATTAACATTTTCTGCAAATTTATTAAAATGATAGTTGAATTAATTATACCCGAACATCCATTTCGAACGTACGCACTTTTATTCGCATAAAGATAAAGTGGTCAATGTATAAAAAAAACTGAGAACGTTAAATTAATATAATTTAATTACCCGAATAAAAAACAGGACGTGACATTTTTGAAATAACAAACAATTATATAAAACGTTATAATTTAAGTTGGAAATGTTGCATTAGTATTTGCAGTGACGGAGCAAAATCTCTGACGGGCTCGGTAAAAGGATTTGTTACCATTGCTGAAGAGCATAATCCTAATAATTTTGTTACCCATTGCTTTTTACACGGGGAGGCTTTAATTTCTAAATGTCTTGTCAATGATTTGTAAATTGTTCTTGAGCAAGTAATAAAAATGGCGAATTTTATTAAAAGTAAGCCACAAAAAACACGCGTCTTTTCTAAATTATGCGAAGCTATGGAAGCAGATCACTTAACATTGATAATGCACACAGAAATTCGGTGGTTATCAAAAGGCAAAGTGCTAGCACGATTTTACGAATTACGAGAAGAGTTACTCGTTCATTTCTCAATGGAACAAGATGAATATAATGATTACTTGAATGACGATTTATGGTGTTCAAAGTAAGCATTTGTAGCAGATATGTTTGGCTATTTGAACTAGCGATGGCAAACTGTAGATCATTTTGAGGATCTAGTTCGTAGTTCATAGTTCATTTAAACGTACCGTTCACGAACTATAGGTCGTGAACTACTATATCTTTTAAAAATGAACTAGTTCACGTCCTATATGAAATAAATGCACATAATGAAAATAATCTCTTTTTTTCTCAATATAAAAATATTAAATGGTAAAAAATAAATAAATTGAAATATTACAATACTTATTTTGAATTAGGAATGAGGAAGAAAAGACAACAATCACTAAATAAATGTTAGTACTGTATATGTAATGTATACTATACTGCACGTATATATATAGTACAAGTACATCAATACGTACACCGTGCACCATGTAGTTCATAGTTCACGAACTAGCTCATAGTGACCTATAGGTCGTTGCAAAACATCGTCACTTGATTGAATCGTTCAGAGTGAACGGTTCGCGAGTGAACTACACATCGCTAATTTGAACCAATTAAATTTAATCATGCAAGGGGAACAAGAAACTATTTTATTATCAACGGATAAAATTAATTCTTTTAATGATAAATTAGGTATGTTGAAAAGAAGAGTATTAGAAAAGAACTTAAAAATGTTTCCTGTAATTTCAAAATCTAAATATGATGATAAAACTAGTTACTGAAACTCTGACAACATTAGAGAAGAAAATTCAGCACTACTTTCCGTCAAAATTATGATTGGGTCAGAAATCCTTTCTTATTTAATGATAATTTAATGATAATCTCAGTCTATCTTTAATTGTATTGGAAGAACAACAACTATTAAAAATTAAAATTATAGAAATTGAACAATAATTTTTGCTGAAAATAAAATATCAGCATTTTGGATAAAATTTTCTTCTGAATTTCCAAGCATATCAAAAGTTACCTTAAAAATGTTGTTGCCTCTCTCTACTTCCTACTTATATGAATCGGGATTTTCAGGGATGATGGAAATTAAAAATAAGAAACGAGAGAGATTGCTTTCTTTGGAATAAGACCTCAGTGTGGCCTTATCTAATATTCGACCCCGAATAAAGAAATTATGTGAACAACAAGTATCGTATTAAAAAGTTTTTCATAATTATATTCTATTATTCAATGGTATCTGCTAAATGTTTCTGTTTCAAATAAATAAAAAATAAATTGTAGTAAGTGACAACATGTGTTATTATTAATATTTCGTGAAAAACTTTTTATTATAACAATTTTGGTGTGTCGCGAAATCTTAATTAGTTTTTAAATGTGTCGTTAACTGAAAAGGTTAAGAAATTGTGTTATACGAATATAATATATTGAAAAACAATCATAGTAAAAAATTATATATTTGGTATAGAAATACCAAATATATTCGCATTTCGATGGCCACGATCCCATCATCAGTAGAACAACAAACAAACAAATAGAACATTATCACTCACTGCGATTGCTTTACAGATATAACTTTTTTTTAAACAACACGAAAAAATATATTGAATTATATAAAATATAGAATAATACGATGATAATGACTGCAATTTTCTTGCAGATATATACTGACGAAAATCGAGGTACTTTTCTTTGTGAACTTTTTATTTAAAAAAAAAACATTCTAACATGGCATGAAAATTAACGATTATTTTTTCTTAAAATATGCATATATATATTAAATTTATTACCCAGTATAAAATAAGATAATTCTGTTATAATTTTTCGATGTAAGTTCAGTTTTTGGGTTTTAAGTTCCATTTTTAGAAATTCCTTTTTTGCCAACAAAGTCATCTAAATTCACCATTGCACACAATTAATGTAAAGTAAAGCAGAAGGCTAAATATAAAAATAATTGTATCTCCCTCTATGTTTTTATACATATTTGCCTTTAATCTTTATTCTTATATAAAATTAGAGTTTACCCATCTCCGTGCAAAGGAAATAATTAACTATAATGCGGCATTGATGCATATTCAACTTATTACGATTGTTTAATTATAATATAAAGTCTTTATGACGTGTCTATTTCCTATACCAAAGGCGCCGATCAATGACTTGTTTATTTCCGTATATGGACGTACAATAAATAAGAACAACGATTTAATTAGCTAATAATGAAATGATTGTACACACTAAATGTACTTCTCATCTATTGAAGTAAATGAAGATTTAATTGCAAAATAAAATAAAAACTATGAGCATACCATCAAAATAAGAACTATTAGAAAAATGCAGTGACGGTTCTTTATGCAGGCCGCAGGGCCGCACGCCCCTCCTGAACCTTGAGCGCATCACCGTAGATATATAATTGTATTGCGATATTTTATCTCGGTATTATTTTTCCTAAAAGATAAAGCTTGCGCCGCGATAACAATCAACACAACACGGTGTGGCGTTCGTTGTGGTATCCGTTGCAAGTCACAGCAGCGACCGATGCTTTATCTATCTGTAACTATCGTTCGCGTGGTAAGATATATCGATAATTTGGTGCCGCTGCGTGTTCAGCACCTCCCAGTGCAGGTTAAATGCGTATACACTCATCTCACTCTATTGCAAGCAATCGGTGAGAGCGACCGTATGCCGTATATCTTCTCTTTCTTCGGTTCGATCCTTGCTTCATCGTCCAATATATGTCACAGATTCCCAGCGGCTATCAAATGCCAGTACAAGTTAAATACATATATACAGTACATATGCAATGAGATGATGAGATGAGTGTATCGTGCAGGTGACCGATATAGTATATCATCTATTGGATGTCGCGCTTCTTTAACGTTCTAGAGAAGTTCAGAGAGAACAGAGAGTAGTATATATATACAGAGAATATATAGATATGTATATATATTGATATAGAATAGCCAGATTAGACAGTAGCATTTGTTTGCCATTTCAATCTGGGGGGGCGCATTTCTTAAAAAATAACATAATAGTGAGAAATCATACCTAAAATGGATGCAAAATGATTAAATTCAATCATTTCTTGAAAGTGAATTCCACTCTTCTATCTTTCATTGATATAAACTTTTCCGAAACTTTTTCGTTAAAATTGTAAATCTCGCACCACATTTTTATTAATACACATCATCGCCAACGCGTTTAAACGATCATTACCCATAGCATTTCGCAAAAAAGTGTTGAAAAACAACGCTCTGATTCAGCAGTGGTCATCAGGGTTGTTAAAATAATTTTAAGTATTTTTATAGTTTCCGGGAAAGTTTCACTGAGATTATTTTGTAGCAATAACGAAAGAAAATTTGTGGCTCCAATTATTTGATAAAAATCCGGACGCGAGTAAATGACTTCTAATTCTGTTTTTAATTTGGTTTTCTTCAAAAATGGATATGCATGACACACAGTTACCAAAAGGTCCACTGGAAATTGTTTAGAAAATGTTGGCATCGATTTCGTGTTAAATAACTCAGTGGCTTGTAGATGGCCACGATATGAGAATCTGTCCTTCATCTGTGTTATAATTTTTTTTGCACATGTCTCTTGCAAAACGCCGCGTAAATGTCCGGTTTTGAGCACTCCTTGCACATGTTTTCGATAAATTTAAATCAGGCAATGGCCTACCTAATTCTTTAATTTTTACTTTGTCATCAAGAGAAAGTCTACAATACTCTATTTTCAATAAAGAACTAACACTATTCATTTTTATTAAATTATTTCTATTAAATATATTCTTGGAGAAACACGTGGTAAAATCGTACATACGTAACTCACAGAACAATGCAACTATATCTATATCAATTTTACTGTATACTAGGCTTCTCTGTTAGAACGCTAAAGAATCGTAGCCCATAATAGCATAAACAACGATATAAATTCTCGCTGTACAAGCAGCGTGACGTCACGTTGCTATGACTCATCCAAATCCGCTGGAATGTTGCACACTAGTCGTAATATAGTACAAGCGGACCGAATAAATAGAGAATACATACTGCATACGGTCGCTCTCACCTATTGCTTGCAATAGAGTGAGATGAGTGCATTTAACCTGTACTGGGTGGCTGGGTGGCGCTGGAATTTGTACTACATATTAACGATATAGCTATATTGCGAAGTATATGCAGTATAGCTATATAGCTATACTGCATACTGTCGCTCTAACTCTAGCGCTTCCAACAGATAAGGCATATGCATTTGACTGGTACTTGCTAGCTGCCATATTGTGAGTCATGCGTGTTAGGTATCTTCGCGGCACAAGCTTTATCTTTTAGGAAGAATAATGCCGAGATAAAATATCGCAATACAATTATATATCTACGGTGATGCGCTCAATGTTCAGGAGGGGCGCGCGGCCCTGCGGCCTGCATAAGGAACCGCCACTGCTAGTATGTTTAAGTTTACTACATGAAGTAGCTAGATATACATTTCGAAGGCTATGCCCCAATCTTCAGTAGCACAAGATAAAAACTAAATAAAATACCTCTGTCACGAATCGTGATTAATATACTATTAAATAAATAAGTCAACATGACAGAAGTATTTCAAAAATGGCATATAATATGACCTATAAATCTTTTAAACAATATAAATTAATAATTAACGAAACTAACAATTAACAATAATAAACATTGGTTCGTCAAACCTAAAATAAGCAAAAATAAATAAAATAAAAATAAATCTAAAAATAGTTCTTATTAAATAAATTAAATAGACAATTGGGCCTGAATCTAAATTCATTAAATTTGATTTAGATTTATGCATGTATATACTTTCATAGGCATTTAACTCGGAATAATTCAAAACACTTTTAAGTAATTTAAGTGAACTAATTTGAATAAGGTGACCTGTTTCAAAAAAATGCTCGGCCACAGCACTTTTATGTTTTCTATTTAATCTGAAATGAGCTAAATGCTTCTTAAATCTAGTTTCAATTGGTTTATGTATTTGTCCTATATATACTTTAAGACAACTAGAATAAGATATTTCATAAATACCTGATTTTTATTGAAATTAATCAAATCTTTGGGATTTCATAGAAAATTAGAACTATTATATGTTACTTTAAAATACTCTCTAAACCACGTGCAATTATAGGATCAAATTGTAATTTACTATATAAATTATAAACTATTATAAACTACTAATATTTTTGATATATCTTGTTCTTTTAAATTTTCTTAATTTGTTATTTATAATTTTATAAGAATAGCCATTTTGTATTTATTGGTTAAAAAATAATGTTTACGTTTGTATTTATTTTAAGAAAAAAAATCAGACTATTAGTAGTTAATTTTTTATTGCTAAGATGTATATGTTTTTTTAATATAATTAGAATAATGGATGTTTCCGCATGTTCGTGATTTCAATATAATTGCGTCATTATAAGCTAATTAAAAGATTGTTCTTATTTATAGAGGGTCAATACGCGCAGACATAAAGACTGCCTTTCATTTCGGCATCTTTGTTGCTCAAACATAAACTGCATGGTGCAGATGGAGAAATTTAATAATATTCCCTGAACAACTTGTCACTGTTCACCTCCGACCCCGATTCATCTGCTGCTATATACAACTTATCGTTATTTTGTTGCAATGATACTTGATAATGCTTATGGCTGCTCCACACACGATTGATTTGCAAATTATATTTCGCCAAATATCGCAGATTCTATGTATGATTATTGCTTAGGTCATTAATTTATTTAATTGTACTCAATAAATTTCGTACCATGTTATTATGTGGAAAAGTCATCCTCCGGAATGGATTGTGAGTTTTAGTATTTTTCTGCGTAAATTTAGTTCGATATTCATTCCTCTGCTCACCTCCATCTAGTATTAATCGTGTCAAATAATGTGACACGTCGAGAGTAAACATCTTACTAGTACAAGTACAAACTTGTAGATGTCGCTCTAATGAAAATAAAGTTAGTATCGTAGGTACCAATCTACGATTTAATTATGCGATCAAATAAGCTTATATTTAGATGATGAGAATCTGTATATAGAACATATCGGACTACAAAGATTATGAAAAATCAAAATTTTATTTTAAGGTACTGAAAAATTAATGTAAGTGACGAAATGACCAATTTTCACATAGCGAATGTAATTTCGAAATAAATCTCTACCTCGTTAACATTAGAAGCATATAAGTTTATAAAATTTGTAGTGGCCTCTTAATAAATGGATTATTGATACACAGAATAATAATAATTAAAATTATAATTATTATTATATATACAGCTATTTTCAATATTGCTAAAATTATCAATAATGGAACATTTTGTTTTACGATACCTAAATCAAGTAGCCCCATTATATTCGGGTACCCATCATTATCCTAAATGGATTTTTTCCAACGAATCTAAAAATTACGTCGAAATTATCAATTATAACTAAATTGGGCAAAATTCGCTGTTTAACTATAGAATTATAAACTTTGGTAGAATTGTACAATATTAATTACGAAAATATAACGGTGAAATAATAATTAAATACTATATTATTATATTAGTAGAATTATAATTAAAACAGAAAATTCGGTTTTCTTTTTTTTTTCGCCTGCTATCTACAAAAAATGTAGATAGCAGCCGTAATGTTTATATATAGTATGATAAATATTTTTTCTGTGGACATGTCTTTGTAGAAGAATGTAGTTTTAAGATTTTTTTCCGTTAATAATACCACTTAAATTTTCAGCATTCTCTAAATAAGCGCTAGCTAATTACAACATCTTTTTGTTGAAAAAATAGATTTGAGTTGACTAAACTTATTCTGAAAAAATATATTTTTCAATATAAATTTAAATAAGTAAATCAAACGCAAAATCTATTTTGATTGTTTCATTCTTTTAAATAAAATCTGCATATTCGTATTCCAAAAAAATTATTCTTTAAAGCAAAAATATATTATAATAAAATTAGAACAAATTATAAAGACGAAATGAAATATGTAACGTAAAAAGTCTCAAAATATATATTCTATAAAAAATCTACATTTTTTTATATTCTCCCAATATGCTCGTAGAAAACCTTTTAATACAATAATGCAAAAATATTGAATATGATAATGAAGATTTAAAAATAAGGCTTTAAAATTTAAAAATAATATACTTGTATATTTTTCTAATCATTAGCAAACATTTTCGTCAAATATTTCCCGAAAATATTGAACATATTATTAATATTTGAAATAAGAAATAAATAAGTACGTGGACGTGGTTTTACATTATCATATCCATAAATTTGTAATAAAACAATTAAGCGCTTGTTTATGATATATCAAGAAAGCAGCCTTTATGGGGGATTGTTTATTACGATTTAATTAGGTTTTAGAAATTATTGAGTGCTGTTTGTTCAGTTCACTCCTTTGATGTAAAACCGAATAACATTCAGCCAATTAGCACAGTGCATGGTATTATTGAATAATGTGGTAAACAATTTTGCTGCTCGTTTCAGAGTTGTATTTTTTATTATTTCGTTATCTTTATTATTGAATCAAAGCGATAAATTGTTGATTTATGTTCGTGTATAGACTCATCTTACAAATAACAAATTTTTGGGTTACAATTGGATAATCTGTGTAATTTATAAGTATTCATTGGTTGTAATATAAGACTGGACAATCATTTCATGTCTATTAAATAAAGAAATAATGACATATTCCTAATTTAAGGACATAAACAAGTTTATAAATAAAAATCATTATAATTTTTTCTATTAATTGTCCAAATACCAATTGAATCAAGGTTCTAATTACAGATGCAATCGGTTCCTCCATGTCACTTGCAGAAACAATCAATGAATTTACAAAATGCCATCGAATATTTTTTAAGTTCTGGGTCGAATTAAAAAAACCTCATTTAATAACTTAATTTGTTTTTAATTTTTATAATTTTCCTATTGACAATATCTTCTATTTTTTGTACATTGTATTATGTTTTTTGCCACTATAGGGATTTATTATTATTTTAATTTTCTTTTTTTATATACACGCCATTTAGATATTACCAACTCTTCTAAAAGGATATATAATTTGTAAAATATATATTTTTATACTTTAATTGTGTTATATTTGCTTAAACTCCGATTTACATAAGTTAAATTACATGAAACTAAAAGATGCAGATAAAATGAACGCCCTGTATATAAACTGTACTCTTATAATCTCTGAGTCAACATTATAAATAATATTATATTTGTGGAAACGATATATTTTCTTAAATTGATGACCCTTGCATAATAGAGGTCCAATTATGATATATTACTCTGCAATCAATACAAAGTAGTTTCATTATTCCTTGAATTGGATTTATCTGTTACATTTTCCTTTGTAAACTTGTAATTGAATGGATCTCAGTGCTAAACAAAGTTGGCTACCCACTGGGCAAACCAAGAAAACTCCAGTGGGTTTTTATAACTATAATTACATAGACACTAGCATCGTTACTTATAAAATTAAATTGTATATTTTTATGTGAACATATTATTGTAAATAAAATAAATTATATTATTAATATTATAAAAAATGATACATAATCAATAGTAATGAAGTATAAGTATATATATAAATGAAGTTCACAGCTATAGTAAAATATATTGGTACTTTTAATCTAGGTATAAGTACATTTTTTCCAAGTGGCGAACGTCCGCGACTGCAAGGTATGCGTACTCGTCTTACAGCCACAAATGTTCTAATTTGAGATGAATCTTTTACTGATGTGCTGGACCGTTATACCAATCTATTTCAATAACACATAGACTTGACTTAATTAACCTGACATGGATTATCTTAACGCTGGCTACATATTCTAAACAATATAAAGAACGATCGAAAAAAGAACTCGCCAAAAAAAAATTCTTTTTTCCTAATATGAGATATCAAACTAAACTTATATATATATATATATATATATATATATATATATATATATATATATATATATATATAAAATAATCTTTATTGAGAAAAAGTTCAAAATAAAAAAATACATTTATAAAGAGTAATAATAACAGCAATAGATTAATAATATACAAAACTAATTCTCAAAAGGCGAAGTTCAGCGCATTAATAATGTAATATTTCCCAAAAATATATTGGGCTGTTATGCCACTTATACTTTTATCAAGTAATATAGGATTAAGTTACTAGTACAATAATATTACAAATAATCTGATAGTTTATAATATAATAGTTAGTTAAAGAGTCCGCAATCCTAAAGATTGGTTGGAAACAGCACGCCATGCCGATCTATCCTGAGCTAATCCCTTCATCTCCCTATAGCTATTCATCTCAACGTCTTCAACTATCTGACTCACATACTCCAATCTAGGCCTACCTACCCCTCTATTTCCCTCCACTCTACCTTCTATGATCAATTGCATAATCCCCCCATGCCTAAGAATATGCCCTACTAATCTGTCTCTCCTACGCTGTAACACTCTCCAAATACTTCTCTTCTCCCCTACTAACTCTAGTACAGCTTCATTTGTTACTTTATCTTCCCAACCAATCCTCATCATCCTCCTATAATACCACATTTCGAATGCTTGTAATCTACGCTTCTCTTCCTTTCCTATAGTCCACGCCTCACACCCGTACAGTGCTACACTCCAAACATATACCTTCAGTAATCTTTTTCTAATACCCAAGTCAATATTTGATCTTAAAATCTGTTCTTTTTCTACGAATGCCTTCCTACCCTGTGCTATCCTACACTTTATATCTACCTTGCTTCGATTATCTTTTGTGATTCTACTGCCTAAATAACAAAAATCTGACACTTCTTCGATTCTATTATCTCCTATTGAGATCCTCATTTTTCTACTGCATTCCTTTTTGTCACACCTCATCACTTTAGTTTTACCTATATTTATTTTCATGTTAAAATCCCTAGTCAATACTGCCTGCATACCATTCAATACCCTTTCTAAATTCTTTTCGCTTTCTTCCAATATAGCTATATCGTCGGCGAATCTCAACATATATATTTTCTCTCCCTGTACATTCACACCTACACTATACTCTTCTTTTACTTTGTTTATTGCATCTTCTATATATAGATTAAATAATAACGGTGAGAGTGTACATCCCTGCCGAACTCCCTTCCCTATTTTTGCTACCTCTTCTTCCCCCTCAATTCTAACTAAGGCAGTTTGGTGTTTATATAGATTAAAAATTATTCTCCTATCCTTATAATCTATACCCGTTTCTTTTAAAATTCTAAACATTATGTCCCAATCTACATTATCAAATGCCTTTTCTAAGTCTACAAAAGCTATGCAAGTTACCTTTCCTACCCTCTTTCTTTTTTCTACTACCGTTCTTAGTGCTAGAATCGCCTCTCTCGTCCCTCTGTTTTTCCTAAAACCAAACTGATCTTCTCCTAGCCTTTCCTCTACTTTATTTTCTAATCTCCTATAAATAATCTTTAACAATATCTTCGATGAATGTGATAGTAGGCTAATGGTCCTATAGTTCTCACACAAATTAGCTCCTATTTTCTTCGGCATTGTTACTATTCTACTACGCTGAAAATCCTGTGGTACTTCTCCCTTCTCATATATTTTACAAACTAACCTGTATAATCGCTCCTGCATTTTTCCCCTGCGTGTTTTATTAATTCGGCTGGTATCATATCAATCCCCGCTGCTTTGTTATTCCGTAAATCATTTAATGCTCTATGAAACTCTGACCTAAGTATGCTAGGACCTAAGTCATCCTCATCTATCTGTTCCACACTTTCTAGCTCCTCCATGTCCTGCCTACCTTTATATAAATCTTCAAGATACTCCTTCCATCTTCTAGCTTTTTCCTTATTTTCTGTGAGTTCCTTACCCTGCTTATCACATATAATGTTACCCTTTGGTTTTACTTTAGAAAAATGTGACTTAATTTTCCTGTAGCCCAAATCTACTTTACCTCTTCTCATATCCTCCTCAATATCCTCACAATTTCCTTTTATCCACTGTTCTTTCGCTAGCTTGCATTTCCTATTAATTAAGTTCCTTAGTTCCTTATATTTTTTCTGTCCTGCTTCTGTGTTTCCTATTTTAATTTTAATTATAATATAATAATACAATAAATTCCATATAAGCGCAGTGTGGTACTGAAATAATTATGAATTAGAAAATTTTGAATTTCTTTGTGATCCGCCACTGCTTAAGGTATGCTCACGCCGAATACAGAACAGAATATAAATTCACGTTATTTCGTATGCCGCGATGGAACACCCGCTGCAATATCACACCTTGCGTGATGATATTTCAATTTGTTCTGTCCGGTCCCAGCAAATACAGCATTCGTGTCTGCTTCAAACACCTTATAATACATTATAGCAAGGGTGGCCAATAAGTCGAAGCGTTTTTTGGTCGATGTTGTGTTGTGTTTGTTGTGTTGATTGTTATCGCGGCGCAAGCTTTATCTTTTAGGAAAAATAATGCCGAGATAAAATATCGCAATACAATTATATATTTACGGTGATGCGCGCTCAATGTTCAGGAGGGGCGCGCGGCCCTGCGTCCTGCATAAGGAACCGCCACTGACACATTTAGACCTAAGTGTAGAAATTTAATATTGTGGAACTAAGGAACATTTTGCACATATTTGATTAAATAGAGAAAGTAAAAGTACTGAAGCGGAACTTATGTTTAATTCACTACATTCTATAGAATTTAATTCATTTCAATTTGTCAAAAATGATTGGGATTCAATTGTTCGTGAAAATATCTAAATGTTTGATTAAAATTCAATTTTACAAAATCCGATATAAACACAATTTCATGACGTTTGTTCACTTTAATTAGTACAGATAATTTTTTTATATTTAATTTGGAATTTAATTTTTCTTGGGGTAAATTTAAAAATATATAATTTAACCTTTTTATAGTAGAGCTTCCAAAGAGACATTCATTTTACCATAATGTGCTATTTTCGCAATCATCTTACGGTAAATCATCTGACGACTGCAAATAATTTTTTGCAATAAATGCTCGACATAGTCAAATTAAAGCCGTAATGATTTCCGCAATAATTCCCAAAGTAACTAGCTCGTTAAATTACATAATAAAAAAATTATCTTTACAAATACCGTAAGAATAAATCATAGGTATGCCAAATTTTTTCAACGAAATACCTTTCGTTATTTTATTTAATTTTTTATTCAGATTTCACATGAATCAATGCCTTGTTTTGTTGGCCTTTCACTGACGCTGACAGATCAATTTGGCCCCACCGGAATACATACAAAAGAATCGATTTAATATATTTATACACGTATACGTTTGTATTCTACATCACTCTTGTCATATACAGGATGTATCGAATATTTGTCGCTATCCAATTAAATTGGTGGAAGAATATAAAAATATAAAACTGATATTTTATCCTAATATTATGAACATAAAAAAACTCATACAATTTACTAGCGATTTATACATAAACAATTATTTATTAACGAATCAATTTCAGGAGTTTTTTGTTATTAACTTCCCATCTTCAGTTGACAAAAGTTACTACAGAAATTTGAATTTTCATAATGGCACGTATCAAAGATTGAATCGACGAAACCAAACTTCCATTTAAAAAATTATTTATATTTTCGCAGAGCCACATTTTTATATTATATATTGCCACATTGTTTAAGCTTCCCAAGATGATTCAAGATGATATAGATTCATGATAAACCTTAATTTAAAAACCAAAATTTCACGATGCAAAAATATTATATCAAAACAAAATGAAATTTTCTTATTAAAAAAATTTATTAAAACTAACTAAAAAGTTATTCATTTATAATAAATACGAAATTAGACCATATCTTATGGGAGTTAATTATGGTTTCTTTCGAGCCGATTTCGTCGATTTTTTTTTAAATTTAGATCATTACAAATTTTTAATAATTTTATTGTGGTCTGTTGTTGTGGTCAAAAAATATAGTTATAATATGATCCCAAAGATTAATAATAACAAAATTAGATAAAATCTTCGTCATTTACACTACGATAATAATATACCACTGATATAATAATATATATAATAATATACCAATAATAAATATAATATAATATATAGGCTATTTTTTTTTAAGTGGCGGGCTCTCCCCTTCTACTGCGCATTACAAATTAAGACTAGTTTATGCATAAGATCAATGATAACAAAAAAAAATTGGAAATATACTGGCCGCTTCAACACCCCGAAACCTTATGCTCGTGAAGAGATGCTCGCCACTGCATTTTTGTCATTTGAGGGTGTGGTCAAAATTACTGCAATGTTGTCATATCGACAGCCAACAAATACAGAGGGTATTATATTAGCATAATTGATCAAAACAAATAATAAATAACCGGAAACTTTTTACTAAATAGTGGACTTTAATCGAACCCGTATATATTCACCCATTAAATATTCTCAATCTGAATTTTGCTATGCAGTTTACAATTTTAGCACTTTGTACTGAAGTTTTTTATTCATATATGGCAACAATGGTACTGGAAGCTCAACCCTTATGCGCAGTAGAGGAAGAATTACGTCTGCCAAGATATAAAAAATGACTTTTATATCTTTGTATATTTTATATCTAAAAAGATATAAAAAAAGATATAAAAAATGAATATATTTTATACCAATAGTTCATTCTATTTACATGCCAAACAAGAATCTACCATTTCTTATTGCAAATACGTTTCTTTAATTTGCAACCATAATAACACTTATGAAGACTCTGTTTTTTTTTAAACATTATAATGGCACCTGGTTTTATCCTTAGGCCACATATACTTTAAGAGTGAAATTGAAAATAAATTAATTGAAAACCACTATTAAGATACCTTCAATAGTTATACCTACTTATTATATAACTATAATCTATATTCCTTATAATTCTATTCTATAAACTTCTATATAACATATATTATACATAATCATATCATACTTACAATATCAATTTTTTTTCTTTTCTTTCAAGACACTGTACTTTATACTTAAGCAATTTAAACATTTCGTAAATGATTCACCCACGTTATATAAACTCTTGGAAATTTGATTACACTCCAACAAATTTAGTATATTTTGCGACTAGGTTAAATAATTGCATGTAACTTTGGCGAAGTAGAAGCATTTTCGCACATACAAATCAATTCTTCCTGAACTAATACCTTCAAAGCGAATACAATAAAAATGATAAGCTTATCTTCCCAGACAAATGCTGTGAGGACAGTCTTCTTGTTCTGATTTTCAATTTGCCCTGTACAATGTCATTTCACTACTGATTTATTAATCATATCATAATTTACACCTGTATGTGATAGTTAGTCATCCTCGTCCTTCCTTTAGCCATTCCATGCCATTACACAGCTCCATCTATATTTCGTTGACGGTGAGTTGCATAGATGTATATATAATTGATTGATGATGCATCGATAGGTTGGCGTGGTCCTCTCCCTGGACCTCGGTCCGCGGAAGGAAGAGACATAAGCGCGTTACAATCGCTGTATTCAACGTGAAGAAATTGACCACGCCTCGCCACGCTAATGCCCCGTCATGATGTCTATGCTGAAGACACGTAGATGTTATAGTACGAGTATTGCATGGTAGCGTAATGAACGGAGATGCGGATTGTGCAAGAACTATGGAACTATCAGTATACAGCAGCAGATTATGAAAGAGAAGACTATTACTAAATTACTTAGTTTCTTATTAGTCCATAGGTAGCTGACACCGAGGAATAAAAAACTTGAAATTTTTATACATCATGTTTTAAATTTGGATTTTTTATCTATTTCCAGTGGATCCTTGATTTTTTTTTGTCCTTCCGATTCTTAATAATATTTATCATTATTTTACCGGCATTTCAATTATTTACAGATACTACAGATTTTCTTTGTTTATTACTTATGATTTGTATCCCAGAGCAGTACGGATTTCGGCCCAAGAGAAATACGTCTGATCCAATAAAAAATATTCTTACATATGCATGCACAGCGATAGAAAGCAATGAGTACTGCATCTCCCAAATGTATGACCTAATCAAGGCGTTTGACATGATGTCGCATACAGTACTGTTAGAGAAACTGAGGCACTACGGTATAAGAGGATTACCTCTGATGTTATTTAGATCTTACCTAACAAACAGGAAGCAGTTGGTCGAAATCGACATAGGCCTGAGCAACATTAGCGATGTAACACGAGGAATCCCCCAAGGTTCGTTATTGGTGCCTTTCCTTTTCATTATCTTCGTGAATGACTTGCCAAAATATATCCCTGCTCAAACAACACTATTTGCACACGACACTGCAATCACAATTAGAAATAGTAATAAAGCTGAACTACTTCAAGATCTCGATGTGTGCAATGTAGATGCCGAAAATTGGTTTAGCAAAAACGAACTCTTATTAAACACGAACAAAACGGCCACGATCTGCTATGAAATGGAACGACATCGGGGTAGAGGTCAAATACCTTGGGATATGGATCGACTGCAGACTGAATTGGAAACCTCACTGTGATTCAATCAGCAACAAGCCACCTATGCGATAAGAAGAATCAGGAATGTTGCTGGGGAGGACGCGGCCATAATTGCATATTATGCTATGGTGGGTAGCCTAATCCAGTATGGAATTGAAGTCTGGGGACATTCAGCACATGTGAAGACAGTATTCCAACAACAAAAGAAAGCAGTTCGATGTGTTGCGGGTATTGCACCATTTGAATCATGTAAACCAGTATTCAAACGCTATGGATTATTAACAGCACCAGCTGTATATGTGCTCAAAACAATGTCCACGAAACCAAAGCTGGAAGAACTTTGCAAGGCCTCGCCAGACTCGCCATTCGCAATACCGTACTGTCGACTGAAGACAACCGAATACTTGAAGAGCGGACTAGCGCAATACAACAGGTGCCCCGACCAATGGAAAAACATGAGATCTCGAGAATTCCAGAAAGTACTTAAGCGATACTTAATACAAAATCCAATATACAGTGTCACCTAATTCAACTTGAACCACCTATAACAAATAGAATACGTATTATGTCTCAGTAATAAACAATTATTATATCACATTATGAAATCATTATGAAATCATATCACAATTTGTACAATTTGAAATTTGTATCGACATTTACTGGCTAGGTATATTTAATTGTATTTAAGTCTTTTTTGTGATTACTTAAATTTATCGATATCTTCAGTAAATCCTCGATCCTAGAAAAAAACGTTCTAGACTATTTGACTAAGGTACTGTAATGTGGGCTACTCCTTCCTTTCCTTCAACCCTTCTTTCTATAACTATTCACATAATACCCGCGCATCTAAGAATATGACCTACCTTACACTTAACACAGCGATTCTTAACCGGGGGGCGAAGGGTTCCATGGGGGGCCTCGAAAAAAATATGATGAGTAAATAAAACCACTACTTTAAAATAAATCATAATGATTAATATGTTAGAAAAAAAACTAGGGGGCCGCGAAAATATTTTCGGACATTTTGGGGGTCGCGTGCAATAAAATGTTAAGAACCGCTGCCTTACACCATCTTACATTTGAGGCGGTGCAAATAAAGTGGTGTATGTTACATTGTTATGATTTCAAGAGACAATGTGGTTTCTAAAGGTTACCGACAAATCAGTAATTTCATTGGGTTGTCGAACTAGTGCTACCATCTATGGGGCTTTGAGGAGAGTTTTGACTTAAATCACCTTTCACGTAACAGATTTCAATAAATAGATTATGTATTTGGCTTTCACTGCCACATTTTACATCCACCTTACTGCGATTATGCTTCACCTTTCGTTTGCTTTTATTCTTGTCACATCTCATTATTACATTGGTACTCGTATATGTACCAATGACAATGTATATATAGACATTGCAAGTCCATATAAAAGAGAGAATCAAATCACATTTCCACAAATTTCATAGGCCAGAAAGTGCTGCACTCTGATGGTGATATATAGATTGTGGTTGTGTTGAAATATTTGATATCCAGCATGAATTCTGCTGAATGCATCTATTAACTACAGGTTCTCCTCATTTAACGACAGAATTCCGTTCTCACGACTTCGTCGTAGAACGAATTGATCGGTAAACGAGTAACTTGTTCGCATCTATTTCGAAAATATTGGTAACAAATTTGGTATTAATTTTAATTTATCTATCAATTTAAATAACAATTACATCATGAAAAAAAGATAGAAAACTCTCAACAAAAATTATAATCAACATTAATAGTATAGCAAAATAATTACACGTCTAGCGAATTACAAAAATTTAAAAAAGAATTACAAAAATCTAACTTAAGTAGGATGTAATTAATTAATTTATGACCACAAGACACTTGCTACAAGAATATCAATACAATATGTTTATAGATAAGAAGAAAAATATGGATAATAATTAGAGAAAAATACTTTGGTATTTTATCTTTTCGTAAATTGACTTGCGACGTCTATGTATACATTGTCATTGTATATAGTTTCACATTATAATCCCTACTTCCTGTATACCTTTGAATACCTATTCTAAACTCTGCTCCCTTTCTTTTAGATAGATATAACATTTTCAAACTTCAACATGTTTGTATTTCATTTACTTACATTTTCAAACTTTCACTGTACTTTTTTTTGATACTGTTTAATAAATAAGTTCTGTCACGCATCTTTCTTGTATCTCTAAAATCTTTCAACATCTATGAATTTTATCACATTTTTAAATATATATGCATATTGTTATTTTTTTATGTCTTCCAGTTTTTGTATAAGACCGATTGGGGCACTTTCGAAATTCTCTTTTTTATTACAGTCTAACAAAAATAATAGGAAAAATAATAAAGGTTTCGAATATTTATACAAACTTAAGCAAAATGATGATTTGAATTTTTTTTTAATAAAATAATAATTTTAAAAAAATAGTTAATAATAAAAAAAATTTTACTATTAACTATTGGTAACATTAAATATTTTATCATTTTATCGACTCAAGATGCAACTAGCACCAAAAAAAAGATCCAGTAAAATTGTACTTGCTAGTAAATTGTGATTCTATTTGAAAAATGTTAAATTTTACATATCAAAGAGATACAAAGCATTAGTAGTCCAATCCATAGCTATAATAACAATTTATATTAGTTAGTTAAAGAGTCCGCAATCCTAAAGATTGGTTGGAAACAGCACGCCATGCCGATCTATCCTGAGCTAATCCCTTCATCTCCCTATAGCTATTCATCTCAACGTCTTCAACTATCTGACTCACATACTCCAATTTAGGCCTACCTACCCCTCTCTTTCCCTCCACTCTACCTTCTATGATCAATTGCATAATCCCCCCATGCCTAAGGATATGCCCTACTAATCTGTCTCTCCTACGCTGTAACACTCTCCAAATACTTCTCTTCTCCCCTACTAACTCTAGTACATCTTCATTTGTTACTTTATCTTCCCAACCAATCCTCATCATCCTCCTATAACACCACATTTCGAATGCTTGTAATCTACGCTTGTCTTCCTTTCCTATAGTCCACGCCTCACACCCGTACAGTGCTACACTCCAAACATATACCTTCAGTAATCTTTTTCTAATACCCAAGTCAATATTTGATCTTAAAATCTGTTCCTTTTCTACGAATGCCTTCCTACCCTGTGCTATCCTACACTTTATATCTACCTTGCTTCGATTATCTTTTGTGATTCTACTGCCTAAATAACAAAAATCTGACACTTCTTCGATTCTATTATCTCCTATTGTGATCCTCATTTTTCTACTGCATTCCTTTTTGTCACACCTCATCACTTTAGTTTTACCTATATTTATTTTCATGTTAAAATCCCTAGTCAATACTGCCTGCATACCATTCAATACCCTTTCTAATTTATATTATTAAATGCATATTATGAATTATAATACCAACATGTGCTTATGAAATTCGTTATATTCGCAATTTATTTTCTACATGCGAAAATACATCAACTCTTATGTTATTTATACATTGTAGGATGTGAATACTTATAATATTTACCAAACTGTAATAAATTTACACAGCTTATCTACATAAGCATCTATGTAGATTAAAATATTCCTTCTGCTTATCTTTTGTTCACCAGTTACCCTTTCTAACAAAAAACGGATATTCTGCTTTATACAGTAAAATTTTTACAAATTATATTTAATTAACATATGCAGGTGGAGACGGAAAACAATGATTCAAAATGAACGATTATATGTTTATCTTACAGCAGGGTAAAAATAATCGTCTAGCAAAGAACTATTCTTTTATATTAAAATGAATTTCATTAATAAACTTTATACAAGTATAGTATCGGAAAGTCAATACTTTAAACTGATTAAATTAAATAACTTAAACTTGATAAGCTTGGAATTCAAGGAAATGCAGCCAACATCTTTAAAACATATCTACAAAACAGAAAGTCACAAATGTATCTAAATGAAGCCATTAGTGAACCACTATTAATAACAAAAGGAGTGCCGCAAGGGTCGGTCCTTGGCCCAATATTGTACCTACTCTATATACAAGATATGCAGAGAATAGGATTGAACGGGACCTACAAGATCTTCGCGGACGACACTGTGCTATTATATAGTGGAAAAGAATCTATTGAAATAGAAAACGTGATAAATAGTGACCTTAAAAAATATTGTGAGTGGCTACAAACCAACAAACTTACTATAAACACAACAAAAACAGAATACTTACTTTACAAACAAAAGAACAAAAGTGATTTACAACTCAACCTTAACATAGAGAATGAAATATTAAGTCGGAAATTTAGTGCAAAATATTTGGATGTAGTAATTGACTCTAATCTAAATATTATGAACTAAATATTAATAATATCAAAAAGAAAATAATACCGTTAGTGAGTGCAATAAATAGACTGCCAACTTTACCTGAAAAACTTATTAAACTTCTATACCATGCGTACGTATATCCGAACTTAATATATGGAATATCAGTCACTTCACAATGTGCAAAAACTGTTTTTAAACAATTAAATGTAGTTCAAAATAAGGCACTTAAAGTAATGTTCAAGATCCCTCATATGACACCCTCAGTGATATTATACAAAAACCTAGAACTATCGAATATTAACCAAATAAGTTTCATAGAAAACTGCAAACTAATATACAAAATAATAAATAAGAAAAGAAAATCTAACGTACAGTTGCGGTTCAATGCAGACATACATAGTTTAGGAACCAGAAATAGAGGAAAAATTTACTTAGAAAGTGTTAGAAGTAATAAAGGACACAACAACTTTATATTTAGGGTAGCACAACAATTTAATCAATTGCCTGAAAATACAAGAAACGCAACAAAACTAGTACAACTTAAGAAGCTTCTCAATCAATATGTATTGCAATATGATGTTTAATATTTCATAGTGAAATAGATATATAGTTAAAAAAACAATTGTTACTTAAGAATGACTGCTTAATACCTTGCTTTGCTTGTTTAGCAGCGGTCAAAATTACAAATGTTACATTTAGATATTTTATATTGTATAACTACTTATTTTTAATTAAAAAAAAAAAAAGTGAATTCAATTGTTGTAGGGAGTCTGTTATTTATCAAACATTTGTTCGTTATCGGTTTACCATCAAGTAGCCATTAGTTCTCTTATTAGATATCGTAGAAGAACTACATATATAAAATAATTAATCAATACGATCCTGTGAGTTGTGACATATTACATATATATAAAATTACGAACAGTGAACAGAACTCTAGATATAAAATTATCGCGTATATCGGCAACCCTAGTTGCACTAATAAAAATTGCACCATTCTGGCAACCATTAGATGGTACGTGCCTCACTAAACAGCTGATCGTGTACTGTTATTGTGCATTAGATCTGTCAGGCGGAGTGGAATGTGTCGTCGTTCTATAAATGATGCAGATAATAAATATATATCGGAATTTCAGAGCAATACACTGTAATAAATGGTAAGTATTATGATTGTCTATGAACAAATGTCGTAAATAAATTTAAAAAACACCAATATAATAAAATTCATTATAACATAACCTATATTTGATACAACCTCGTTTTCCTTCGAAAATCGGACATTACGTGTTGAACTTTATATTTAATAGCGCTAAAGTGTTGAAATAATTAAATGAAAGGTATTAATTATTATATCTATTAAAATATAAGACAATAGTTTGGCCAACTAATAATTTATATCTATGATATTACTTTTCAATTGAGTAAAATCAAATAGCGAAAGTGATAATTTCTACAAGTAAATAGTATTATTAAATATAGTAAGTATTGCAAACCAGTTTAATTTAGTTCCGTAAATGAGAAATTTCATGTTAGAAATGATTACTTTGCAATATGCATTGCGAAATAATACTTTGCAATGTTCATTTATTATAAAATCGTCACTATGGCGTTAAATAAATGTATAAAACCGTAACACAAAGCATTTATTAGATAGATGAGCATTTCGGAGGATATGCTCCCATCTTCAGTAGCACAATAATAGAACAAATAAAGATACTCTGTTCGGGGCGTAGCCTCCGAAATGCGCATCTAGCTAATAAATGCTTTGTGTTACGGTTTTTGGGTGATGTTTTATATAATTCATTTATTAAATTAATATATTTGCTCGAGCAACGCAAATATTTTCATACGGAAATTAAATTTATATCTTACATTAATTCAATTTAAAGACAGATATGGGAAAATTACTTCTTGAAACATTTCCATATTTCGCCTACGGAAGCAATTTACTAGCAGCTAGACTACAGCTTGATAATCCAACTGCAGTTCGGAACGGAATAGGCAAATTAGAAAACTACCGATTGGATTTTAATATACATTCGAAACGTTGGCAAGGTGCCACTGCTACAATTGCGCCCAAACCAAATAGTATTATTTGGGGTGCCATATGGGAAATGAATATGGAAGATATGAAAAATCTCGATAAGCAAGAAAGAGTAGAAAGTAAACTTTACTTTCCATTGGAAGTGGATATTATTTTACAAAGCGGAACGGTAAAAACGTGCAGAACGTATCAGCATTGTGAAGCTACGCCAGATGTAGGAGATCTGAAGTATTTGCCAAAAGAACGACAACCTTCTTCGATTTATTTGAGTGTTATTAAAGAGGGAGCAAAGGAATCAAACTTGCCAACAGAATATGTAGAGTACCTGAACACGATTCCAGATAACGGTTTTAATGGGCCTGTAGATATTGATATGTGTTTTGATTTTTGCAAAAAATAAATTGTATATCATTAGTATATCATTTTAGGGAAGAGAAATAAAAATACAATGTTTTATATCACAATTGAAAACGAGGGTTTATTCGACTATAGTTTCGCTTATTAAGCATTAATAAGAAATGAAAACGAATTACAGAAAACGCATTTATATATAAACAATCTACCTACAGATAATATCAATGATAATAATGGGGATGAGATTAGGTCTAATTGGTTATTAAGTAACCTTTAATTAGGTTTTTGCTGTGTTTGAATTTCTAATGATTCAAGCAAATTTAATTTATAACTTTTTGAACAAACATGTATAATTGTTACATTATCTATAGTACGAAAATTATGGTGAGATTCTAAAATATGGTTAACAAAATTCGAATTAGTTTTTTTTTATTTATAACTATTAACATTTTAAAAATTATCACTACGGTGTTAAATTATAATATAGGATATCACCCAAATACCGTAACAAGCATTAAGTAGCTAGATGTACATTTCAAGCGCTATGGTAAGATAGTTTATCAATCACGATTCGTGACGGAGGTATTTTATTTAGTTTTACTTGTGCTACTGAAGATGGGCGCATAGCGCATGAAATGTACATCTAGCTACTTAATGCTTGTTACGGTATTTGGGTGATATTCTAATATTATAACTATTAACATTATCATTAAATCTCATTTGGCCAATATATATTACATTGCAATCTGGACAATTAATCGTATATACTACACTACGGTTAAATTTATGTGTCTTATCTTTATGGTTGAATAATAGATTGGATAGGGATTGTAAGATGTTCATTCTGATAGACTTAAATTATAGATAGATAAAGTGTTAGCAATTTTTTTGTGTGTTCGGTGGAGAAAAAGTAAAGGAGACATATTTTGTAGTGTAGTAGAAGAGCATGAAGGATAGATAGAGTTTAAAATCGTTTGCTTACGTTTCCTATGGACAAGATTAGAAATGGATGTTTTTTCAAAACCATTTAACCTAGCAATCTTAAGAATATTCGAAATCTCTAGGTTAAAATGTTCAATTTACTTTTTCTCCATCTAACACACAAAAAAATATAAGCGAAACTATAGTCGGATAAATCCTCGCTTTTAATTGTGATTGTATTTTTATTTCTCTTCTCTAATATGGAATATCACAACATAACGGCAAATTCTATAACCCACATCATTTTATTCTATTTGAGTAGCCTTAGTTTGCATCTAAGATTTAAGAATTTGGATGAATACATTTACAACAGACGTAGTAAAAAGTATTAAAGCTGTGTTCAGCTATGTTTTGACATACTGACATAACAATTATAATAAGGAGAAATTATTTTAGCACATTAACATCTAATCGATTGCAGTGTTATATGCTTAAAATTTTATCTACTTTTAGACCAGTCAAATTATAATTATATCGCCCATATTTATGTTTATTTTTAATATGAATTAATTCTCCAGTTTTATATACTACAAACTATGTCAACCTTCACGATATATATTTATAAGTGTATGTACTATTGACGTAACAAGATTTAGAAGAAATTGTAGAAATGTGACCAAACAGTGGCAGAAATCAAAAAAGCGTCAGATTTTTTAATTTAATTTTAAACTGTCCACATATAAAAGTTGCGTGGTAACACTGCTATTTAATTAAATATGAATCTACATACTATTTTAGGCAAAATGTATAAGTATTCATTTTTATAAGGCTAAAGAAAATGCGATTTTTTTAAGAAAAAACTGACCAATGTTATATAATAGCCCTACAAGGCATTAATATAGATTGTATACAATATCGCCCAAATATCGTAACTCAAGGCATTTAATAGCTAGATGCGCATTTCGAAGGCTATGCCCCCATCTTCAGTAGTATAAAATACCTGTGTCACTAATCGTGATTGCTATACAATTAAATAAAGAAGTCAACATGGCAAAAGTATTTCAAAATATGGCATATAATATGACCCATTAATCTTTTAAACAATACAAATTAACAAGTAACATAGCTATTTAATGCTTTGAGTTACGGTATTTGGGTGATATTATTTAACACCGTAGTGATAACTTTATTATAGAATTAAAGAAGAACAGAACCTATCCATTAGTTTTGTGCACATTTTCGTTTGTAGAACTCAGATCGCAGTTTTTTGTATAAATAAATATAAATATGAAACCTGTTGTCTTGGAAGTCAGACCTTTCTATCAAGCCCACACTTTAAATGAAAATTCAATTAGATTATCTACGATCTGTAAAATTGTATGAAATATCACCCAAATATTAAAATCAATTGTTTCGAAGCATGTATTAGTTAAATGCGGATTTTTCAATGTCCTGTTCCAATCATCAGTAGTAAAATAATGTGAGAAATAATGCTTGTGCCAGGATTGCTATACGACTGTTACCCTGTATAATCTATAATTCTATATAGATGATAATAGCGATATCCATATGCAGGATATGCATATTATGTGATAGCATGCATGACGTCAGTTATTTTTGCGCGGAACAACAAGCGTGGCTAAAGTAATTTTTCAATAAATCAAAATCAGAATCTGTCACGATACCATAGTAATTTTCTTTTCTAACCAGAATATACCTATCTATATTTTCATACGCGAATATATGAGGAGATAGCATCCGCCACCACAACATTGAAGAGCTTATAAACAAGAGACCAGGTATCCTTAGCAAGGAACAGTTCGTAAAGCCATTAAAATCTATAAGCGTATACATTAATCAAGAGAGTGGAGTGGATACGTTATGCCGTATTTTGATGTAATTTTTTTATTTGTTAAATTAATCGAAAGTACATTTTGCAATACAATATGTGAATATGGATCATAAGGGATGTTTTTACTTAACATCCTTAAATCGTAAATATGAATTTATTTGTATAAAAAAATATTTTAGCCCTATGAAGTATATGTTACATTAAAGACATCCAATAATAATAGTAATAATAAAACATATAAAAGTGCAAGATTAGACAATTTCTTGAAATTCTGTCATTTAAAAAATGCTTCACGTAAGTGGTAATCTTTGACAGTTTATTTAAATGGCTTAACATAATCTTATTTGAACACTAGCAGATTTGATTAATATTTTCAGCGGGAATAATTATAATTTTTTCTAATAAAAAAACGTATTATATTTTATTAAGTGGTTTATTCGAAGTTTCAGGTGTTTTGGTGATTTTTTTTGTGAAAATGACTAGTGGATTTTTGAAATTTTTATTTTTTAGCGATATCAAAATTCATAAATTTGTAGAATATATATCTTTATTTCTTTTTATCAATCTTAGTTAATTAACGAATTCTGTTACACTCTTGTACATATATATTTACTCCGAGACCGTAAACTCGTAATTTTAATTAAATCAACTTAAAGTATAAATACACAATAATAATAAAAAATTTGGTGCGTGAATCATAATTTTATAAGTAATGCATAATATATTTAAAACTGTCAACTTTAAAGACAATAATAATTTTTTCAGAAAATTTGAGGATGTGTTTGAATCCAGCGACCTCATATTTTAGCTTAATTCCTGGAAGAATATCCTGTATCCTCTATATAACACTATCGCCATTCTGCTATTATTTCTTACAAGATTTATTGCGTTCCCTGTCCACTGCTACCGTAGATAATGAAAATATTGCATCATCTGTAATTAAACCTATATATTTATATAACACAACAAAATGTTCAGTTATTTTTTAAGTCAAATAATATAAGTAGCTCTCATATTTAATAAATACAAGAACTTTGATGTCACGATAGATAGATGCTCAAGTAGCGATTTCGAAACCCGTATGTTTTAAATTTCCTGAATGAAAACAGTTGCTAATGATTTGCAAATATTTAATACATTTTAAAAATTATCACTACGGTGTTAAATTATAATATAGAATATCACTCAAATACCGTAACTAAAAGCATTAAGTAGCTAGATGTACATTTCAAGCGCTATGCGCCCATCTTCAGTAGCACAAGTAAAACTAAATAAAATACCTATTAGAATGAAAATACCTAAATACCTAAATTTAGAATGAACGTAAATCAATATAATTTCAAGTGTACTTTAGTTTTCAAAGTTCTTCAAATGCATTCCATTGTAATGTTCATGCAGTTTCCAACTAATCCTTATAGTTGAGGATAAATATATATAATCAGTGATTGCATATAGCGGACATGACTAAACATAATTTATAATATCAATATTTTTACAAAAGAATTTCGCCTTATATCTCTCTTTATATTCGCACTTTTATATTGGGAATTGAGTAAAATTTATTAAAGTTTGTTATATACTTTCTTTCTATTTATTTTTTAAATATTTTTCCTACCAATGTACTTATTCAATTACTTGTATAAAATGCTATTACGCTTTTATTATTTATTTTAATTATTTACAAAGAAGGTATGTACCTGTCGATTTTTATCAAAATTATCGAAAATGTACAGAAGTATATACCTGTCGAAAATTTTAATTCTTTTGTCGATTAGCATCAAAATTATCGAAAAAGTACAAAGGTATATTCCTATCGATTTTCATCAAAATTAACGAAAAATTATCGAAAAAGAACAGAGGTCGATTTTCATCAAAATTATCGAAAAAGAACACAGGTCGATTTTCATCAAAATTATCGAAAAATTATCGAAAACGAAGAGAGGTCGATTTTCATCGAAATTATCGAAAAAGGTGTCGATTTTTATCAAAATTATCATTTCCCATTAGAAAATGTCCCATTTAATCATTTTTTCACGTTTAATAAAAATTTATAATCTTAGCATGGACAGTCCATATAAAAATGTTTCTAAATGCGTACTTTGAAATTGAACAGGCAATTAACATCGCGTATTAATTAACAGTTGCTGATCGTGTTGGTATCGCCATCTACATATTTTAATATTAGATGTGTGTGCGACAACGACGATAAACACACACACAGATTACACACTATTTATTCTCGACGAACGCGGCGAGAAATTCAACTCTAACTACATGGTTATGTGAATGCAATCCCATCTTTGCACATGCTATTTTATATGGGCAGTTTCAATGGCACCTTGAACGGTAAGTTGAAGCGAGGAATATAAACTCGAAAAAATTGATTGCGTTGGTTGAAGCGAGACTTTCGCCGTTTTCTGGGAAAGTTCTCGCTCTAGTGGAGTATTCGTTATCGACAAACGCGTTTTTATTATCCGAATTTTATCTATACAGTAGTACACCTACTGCCAAGAATATGGCAAATCAGACATAAATGCATAGTTTAAAAACTAAAAAAAGAAAATACAATTATTGACCCATTGTTTGATTGCGTATTTATTTTATAATTCATAAATCCAACATAATTTGCTATAAAATATTTGACAAAAATCAAAATAAAATATTTAAGAAAATTAAAATATACGAAATGTATGTAAAAATAAATTATATAGATATATATAGGATCGCCAGATCTCGCCTAGAATAATTTTAAGTCAGACACTTTAAGCCACAATTATTGACTATTTCTTTGACACGATTGTACATAACAAATTGCCACTATCCTTTGATTATGATATACAAGTGTATATGAATGTAGACGAAAATAGTAATTCTTAATTTTCAATTTTCGACCAATTTAGCAAATACACTTAAATTTTGAACAAAATGGGCAAAAATAGACATAATCGCTTTAATATAACACCAAAATCATTGAAATCTGTCGAGCCGTTCCGCAGAATTCTTTTTATACGGGCAATGGTAAACTTTTGCAGTAGCATGGAAATAATGATTTTTATCTTTAAGCGGGACAAATTACCGAAAATCGGGATTGTCCCGCTAAAAGCGGGACGTATGGGCACTTTACTTATTTATGTTATTAATTTTATCCCAACAAAATTTTATATAAAATTAAATAAGCAAAAATCTGTTAAGTAATCTGTTCATCAAAATTATCGAAAAAGAGCAGAGGTTATATACCTGTCGATTTTCATCAAAATTGTCGAAAAATTAACGAAAAAGAGCAGAGGTCGATTTTCATCAAAATTATCGAAAAATTATCGAAAAAGAATAGAGGTCGATTTTCATCAAAATTATCGAAAAAGAACAGACGGCTACAATCGTCGTGTCTTGCGATCAGTGATGTTGAAATGGTTTGTCCATTTAACAGTACGTAGGTACAATACTTCGATATAATGAATCACTATCAAGTTCATAGAAACGATTTTTGTCAAGTTAGAACTTAATATAGAATATCACCCAAATACCGCAACAAGTTAGAACTTTTTTGTTTCACCATATGTACAAAATACAAAATATAATATACCGTAGTGTTGGTCTTGTGCAAACTTTAACCAGATAAAGAGCTGTTTATTTCCATAAATAAAGATATTTGATCAAATCTTGCATTAATAAGCGAAAATCAAAATCACCTCTACATGGACAACTATTACAACGCCATTCCATTAAGTAATTTATTATTAACTCGAAAGACTCACACTACATACAGGTACACTTAGGTCAAATAGAATTGGTGTTCCTGTTGAAATTGAATGAAAAAAACAGAAAAAACACATTTGGAAACGCTGCAACAATGTGTATATTAGCAAATGAAAGGATCAGAGAGACGTTCTTTGCATAACTACGGAGTACCATCCACAAATGGTCACCTCCAAAAACAGATTAGTAGTCGAATCTCAGAATGTGCCCGGGCAAATGTACAATGTGCAATAATACAAATATTTTTATCTTATTATTTCACATATTTTGTGTTCTTTTTGTATACCTTTTCATATACTTATATTTTGTAATGTCTTAACATCAATACCACGTGATGTGACAGGACGGCTGTAGCCGCAGCTTAATTAAAAGCTAAAGCTAAATAAAAGCTATTCAAATTCCATATTTAGCGGACTAATGTACTTACTGAACTTCATCTATGAGTTTTTAATATATATTATTTGTACTATAATTATATAAAAATATTTGTATTATAATTTGGTTTCCAATAAAAACTGTTTAATATTAATGTTAATTTTCCGCAATTGTTTTCGTTTCTGTAGCTAAGCTTTAGAAAATATTTCCATTTATTTTTGTTTTAAATTTTATAGTGCATTTCCTGCAATCCTTTAATTTGTTTTTCTTTCACCGATCCGATTGATAAGATATACAGCTATTATATGAACATCCTTATATATTGCGCGGCTGGGAAATACTCATAAAAGCAATTAAAATGATTTAATTGCATTTTAATTAAAACTCGATAGCAAGTATTTGTAAGGAGATATATATTTTGTCTTATTTTCTTATTGAATTACTATCTGATATAAACGTACATACACACTACACATACCAACAACATTTATAAACATATTCCTCAACACGATTTTCTTTCGCAAATAGTCGAAAATTAACTGAAACCAACGGAAAAGAAATCTCTACTAAGAAAAATTTATTACGCACATTCATTGTTAAAATAAATTTTCGCTATAAGTTATTAATTTACGAACATCCTGATCCCAGGCAATGTTATTAAAAGCCTCTATTATCTGTCTTTTCTTTCTAACGCCGAACTAGCCTTCCGATAGCCTCTCTTCCTCCTTTTTCTTTAACCTCCCATAAATAATCTTTAACAATATCTTCGATGCATGTGATGTTAGACTAATGGTCCGTTATAAAATTTAAATTTTACGACCATTCGTAGTAGCGATGTGTAGTTCACTCGCGAACCGTTCTCTCTGAACGGTTCAATCAAATGACGGTCGTACTGTGACGATGTTTGGCAACGACCTATAGGTCACTATGACCTAGTTCGTGAACTATGAACTACATGGTGCACGGTGTACGTATTGATGTACTTGTACTAGGTCCTGAACCCGTCGTGTACTAAACGGTTCATGAATCACAACGGCTCGTAAACGATGCAGTATAGTATACATTACATATACAGTACCAATCGCAGTACTAACATTTATGTGATAAAGTGTGTTGGTGAACCGAACGAAATTATATTTCCTTATATATATATATATATATATATATATATATATATATATATGTGTGTGTGTGTGTGTGTGTGTGTGTGTGTGTGTGTGTGTGTGTGTGTGTGTGTGTGTGTGTGTGTGTGTGTGTGTGTGTGTGTGTGTGTGTGTGTGTGTGTGTGTGTGTGTGTGTGTGTGTGTGTGTGTGTGTGTGTGTGTGTGTGTGTGTGTGTGTGTGTGTGTGTGTGTGTGTGTGTGTGTGTGTGTGTGTGTGTGTGTGTGTGTGTGTGTGTGTGTGTGTGTGTGTGTGTGTGTGTGTGTGTGTTTTGTATAAATTATAAACATTGTTGTTTTTTCTTCCTCATTCTTGATTCAGAATAAGTATTGTAATATTTCAATTTATTTATTTTTTACTATTTGATATTTTTATATTGAGAAAAAAAGAGATTATTCTCAGTATGTGCATTTATTATAATAGGTCGTGAACTAGTTCATTTAAAAAAGATGTTACTAGTTCACGACCTATAGTTCGTGAACGGTACATTAAAATGAACTACGACCTACGAATTAGGTCCTCAAAGTGACCTACAGTTTGCCATCGCTAATTTGTAGTCCTCATTCGATCTTCTGCATATTTTCAATGCATCAACGTCAATGCATAGGCACGGGGGGGTAAAATATATTTGCAGACAAATTAGATCAAACCACGTCTAATTAATAATATATAATAATATAATAAAATTCATTTACAAAAATATTAAATTTAATAGCTATTTAATAGGTGTGACAAAAAGGAATGCAGTAGAAAAATGAGGATCACAATAGGAGATAATAGAATCGAAGAAGCGCCAGATTTTTGTTATTTAGGCAGTAGAATCACAAAAGATAATCGAAGCAAGGTAGATATAAAGTGTAGGATAGCACAGGGTAGGAAGGCATTCGTAGAAAAGGAACAGATTTTAAGATCAAATATTGACTTGGGTATTAGAAAAAGATTACTGAAGGTATATGTTTGGAGTGTAGCACTGTACGGGTGTGAGGCGTGGACTATAGGAAAGGAAGAGAAGCGTAGATTACAAGCATTCGAAATGTGGTGTTATAGGAGGATGATGAGGATTGGTTGGGAAGATAAAGTAACAAATGAAGCTGTACTAGAGTTAGTAGGGGAGAAGAGAAGTATTTGGAGAGTGTTACAGCGTAGGAGAGACAGATTAGTAGGGCATATCCTTAGGCATGGGGGGATTATGCAATTGATCATAGAAGGTAGAGTAGAGGGAAAGAGAGGGGTAGGTAGGCCTAGATTGGAGTATGTGAGTCAGATAGTTGAAGACGTTGAGATGAATAGCTATAGGGAGATGAAGGGATTAGCTCAGGATAGATCGGCATGGCGTGCTGTTTCCAACCAATCTTTAGGATTGCGGACTCTTTAACTAACTAATAGCTATCAGTTAATAAAACAATAATTTTATATTCCTTCGGTCAGCAACGAAAACATCAATAGCAGCAGCGATTATGTTCTGCTTATCTGCTTCCACCAACTTTCTATGCACACTGACCATACAAGGATCCGATAATCTGGCTTCACTCATTGTAGACCTAAGCCATGTTTTTACCCGTCTTAATGTGCTGAAAGATCACTTAATAATACAAGTTGTTGGTAGCAAATCTAAGAAGATTATTATAGCGAGAAAAAACTCACACTCTTGGTTAAGAAACTCTACAAAGTCTAAGTCTTTTGCCACTTGCCTCTCTTCCCAAGTTGACACCCACGTTAAATTTCTTTGTTATATTTTCTATATCATCTGATTTCAACAGATCATTGTTTCGAACTTTTATTGTATGCACTAAACTTAATGAAAATGCAACACTAGTATCTTTGGAAAATCTAATTTGAAGTGATGTAATTAAGGAATCCAAGTATGGGTTAAATACAGCTCTTCTAACATATTCTTCATCTGATTTTGCAGGAATATTAGTTCGATGGGATTGCCGTCCAGTGAATCGTGGTAGCTTATTGCTAAGTCCATCGTTTTTGATAATTCTTCTATAGTTTTGAATATATCAGAAAAAAACGTTGTCTGAATTATCTCGATCGCATTGTAAATTTTGAGTCAATGTGATATTTTACGGACAAAAGATTGACTGAAACACCTTGCATTGTATTATGGACAGGTTCAAGCTGAGAAGAATATCGAGATATAATTTTTAAGCATGTGATAAAAGTTGGACATGATATAGCATTAAGAAGATGACTTGCCCGCGTACGTGTCTGTGAGTTGAAGCCTTCATCAAACGACATATCCTCTAGAGCATTTCTTAGCGTAATGAACTGAAAATATACGTATCACCTTGTATTTTGCACTCCACCGAGTTTCAGATAAAAGAGGAATGTTTGGTATACAGCTTCTTCTTTTTGGGCTCTCTCTAAAGAATTTAATAACCTCTTTTATAGTACCAATAGAGTTCTGAATCTGTTGTACTGCGTTAAGATCATTTACAACTAAGTTCAATATGTGAGAACTGCAATGGAAAAATATTGCGAGCGGATATTGATCTCTTATACATTTTTGTACACCGTTCTCTTTTCCTGTTGAGCAACCGTAAAATCCGAACCAATCATTTTGTTTAAATTGAGCCCATATGTATTTAGAGATTTCACTATAGTATCGGCGATTGACTTCGCTTCCATAGACTACAAGTCTACGAAACTAAAGAATTCTTCTCGTAGAGCATTTGCTTTGTCCACAAATCTGACACCCAACGACAACTGTTCGATGCCAGCTATATCAGCAGATTCGTCTGCTAATACCAAAACAGGTACAGAATAATTCGCTTCCTTTAACTATTTGTCTAATAACGTTGCCACAAATATCAATGAGCTGGTTCTGAATTTGGACAGAGGTATATTTTTGTTTGGTGTGACAGGTTCGTAAATGAGTCCAAATCATTATCGCCGCTTTCCATTCTAAATTTTAATAAGTCGTTGAAATTTCCTTCATTTGAATACTTTCCTCTTAGGGGAATGTCGCGAGAACCACAAAAGAGAATTGTGGATATTATAGGCATAATTTTTTTACGATTTTGATCCATTTCTTCTCTTTGTTCATTATTGATTTGATCGAAAACACTGACCACTGTACCAGATGCAACTTTTATAAAATTGCTCGACTTGCATACTGACTATTGATGCAATTCTGAGTTTTGATGAGACCTAGCGCTTTCATGTTTTTTATAATTGCTGAATTCTTTGACTATAAATGATCCAAATTAACTTGCCCCTCTTTATAATAGGCTTAAACAGTACACAAAACTTACATAAAACACCTTTTAGTTTCGGGGAATACACCGTCCATTCATATTCTTCCAACCATGAGATTTTGAAACATCGATTATTCGATATAATTATATCGTTTTTTAAATCATATTGAGCGCTCGGCTTGAATGCGTTTTTTTAACAGATCGTACTTTTGAATGTCGGGTATTATCGATTTATTTATGAATAAGCCTAAATCATTGCCAAAATAAGCTGGTTCTGGAGCTTTGGAAGTCCCAGGTAATGGATTATCGTCTGGACTATTATTTGGTTTTTTGTTTGGCGGTGCATTCACACGGGTGATGTTCTACCTCTACTGTTTTGAAAAAACGTCTAATATCCATTTCTGTAAAATTAAATATTGTATTGAAATTGATTACATTAAGTTTGTAATAATATTCACCTTTGTTAATGTAGACACTATAATAGCACTGGCTGAAGAAAATTCAAAGGCACGTTAAAACACTTTTATATATTTGATTTCCTCAAGTATGTCTAAGTTCTAATAAAGTTAAACTAAGAATGAGATATAAGTAGTGCTGGGAATATTTGCCAATCAAACCGGAAACCGGTGCAAGCGATTTTTCACCGGATCACCGACTAACCGTTTTCACCAATTTTCGGTGAAAAACGCGTTTCGGTCAAAACCGCTTTATGGTGAAAACCGATTTTCGATGAAAACCGGTTTTAGGTTTGCACTGGACTACTGAATCTTACCAAACCGTGTAAAATAAATGATGAGCTTGGCGCATATACTGAGTCTAGGATTGCAAAGAGCTCGCGCCAGTCACTGGACAATGTTTAAAATTCCGCAATTTTAAATCGAAAATTTAAAAAATTCTTTAAAAACGCGTAATTGTTTATAAATTTAGAATGAACGTAAATCAATATAATTTCAAGTGTACTTTAGTTTTCAAAGTTCTTCAAATGCATTCCATTGTAATGTTCATGCAGTTTCCAACTAATCTTTATAGTTGAGGATAAATATATATAATCAGTGATTGCATATAGCGGACATGACTAAACATAATTTACAATATCAATATTTTTGCAAAAGAATTTCGCCTTATATCTCTTTATATTCGCACTTTTATATTGGGAATTGAGTAAAATTTATTAAAGTTTGTTATATACTTTCTTTCTATTTATTTTTTTAATATTTTTCCTACCAATGTACTTATTCAATTACTTGTATACAATGCTATTACGCTTTTATTATTTATTTTAATTATTTACAAAGAAGGTATATATATACCTGTCGAAATTTTTTTATTATTTACAAAGAAGGTCCTGTCGATTTTTATTAAAATTATTGAAAAAGTACAGAGGTATATACCTGTCGAAAATTTTAATTCTTTTATCGATTAGCATCAAAATTATCGAAAAAGTACAAAGGTATATTCCTGTCGATTTTCATCAAAATTATCGAAAAATTATCGAAAAAGAACAGAGGTCGATTTTCATCAAAATTATTATTTCCCATCCAAGAAATGTCCCATTCAATCATTTTTTCACGTTTAATAAAAATTTATAATCATAGCATGGACATCCATATAAAAATGTTTCTAAATTGCTGACTTTGAAATTGAACACGCAATTAACATCGCGTATTAATTTACAGTTGCTGATCGTGTTGGTATCGCCATCTACATATTTTAATGTTAGATGTGTGTGCGACAACGACGATAAACACACACCCAGATTACACACTTTTTATTCTCGACGAACGCGGCGAGGAATTCAAGTCTAACTACATGGTTACGTGAATGCAATCCCATCTTTGCACATGCTATTTTATATGGGCAGTTTCAATGGCACCTTGAACGGTAAGTTGAAGCGACGAATATAAACTCGAAAAAATTGATTGCGTTGGTTGAAGCGAGACTTTCGCCGTTTTCTGAGAAAGTTCTCGCTCTAGTGGAGTATTCGTTATCAAGAAACGCGTTTTTATTATCCGAATTTTATCTATACAGTAGTACACCTACTGCCAAGAATATGGCAAATCAGACATAAATGTATAGTTTAAAAACTAAAAAAAGGAAATACAATTATTGACCGATTGTTTGAGGACGCTATTGTGTATTTATTTTGTAATTCATAAATCCAACATAATTTGCTATAAAATATTTGACAAAAATCAAAATAAAATATTTAAGAAAATTAAAATATAAAAAATGTATGTAAAAATAAATCATATAGATATATATAGGATCGCCAGATCTCGCCTAGAATAATTTTAAGTCAGACACTTTAAGCCACAATTATTGACTATTTCTTTGACTCGATTGTACATGACAAATATCCGCTATGCCTTTGATTATGATATACAAATCTATATGAAGGTAGAGGAAAATTAGTCATTCTTAATTTTCAATTTCCGACCAATTTAGCAAATACACTTAAATTTTGAACAATATGGGCAAAAATGGACATAATCGCTTTAATATAACACCAAAATCATTGAAATCTGTCGAGCCGTTCCGCAGAATTTTTTGTATACGGCTAATGGTAAACTTTTGTAGTAAGCATGGAAATAATGATTTTTATCTTTAAGCGGGACAAATTACCAAAAATCGGGATTGCCCTGCTAAAAGCGGGACGTATAGTCACTTTACTTATTTGTGTTACTAATTTTATCCCAATAAAATTTTATGTAAAATAAAATAAGCAAAAATCTGTTAGGTAAGCTGTTCATTAAAATTATCGAAAAATTATCGAAAAATAACACCTGTCGATTTTCATCAAAATTTTCGAAAAATTATCGAAAAATAACAGAGGTCGATTTTCATCAAAATTATCGAAAAATTATCGAAAAATAACAAGGGTATGCGTACTGGTCTTACAGCCAAGCAAGGCCAGCGTAACCACATCTTCAATAACCAATCATAGAGTACTTTGTCAGTGGCGCATTATAAGGTAATTATAGCAAGGTAATAAGAAAATTATAAGTTCGACGAGAAAATGCTACAACATGGCCATTCAATACTCTGATTTCCGCCATACCATCCGGATTTAAATCCCATTGAATTAGTGTGGGCGGAAGTGAAATCAAAAGTTTCAAAATTAAACGTAAGATTTAAATTGGACGATGTGAAAATTTTTGCGAAAAATGAGTTTGAAGAAGTAACCCCGCAATTGTATATTAATAAATTTTCAATTGACGATCCCATTTGCATTACAAAGATTTGTTTCAATAATAGATAAAGATTCTTCGTAGTGTTCGGCATTAGACTGC
Organism: Leptodirus hochenwartii; assembly: GCA_947310635.1. Classification (NCBI taxonomy): domain Eukaryota; kingdom Metazoa; phylum Arthropoda; class Insecta; order Coleoptera; family Leiodidae; genus Leptodirus; species Leptodirus hochenwartii. The sequence continues at coordinate 12,358,666 of OX371180.1, read as the reverse complement.
AGCCGCCATCTCGTATCACAATACTACAGTTGTAGGAGTATAAGTATTAGACAAAGAATTCCCCCAAAGCTCGCAGGACTAACGTTTATTATAAAAATAAACATAAAAATTAAGGGAATTAATTGCAATAGATATTTATAATTGTATGTATTAGATACAGGAAAGAAGATATCGAATTGAATCACAATGTTCTTATTGCCATATAATAAAGGAATTTAATATCTAGCAATACAGTAATGAATTTCTAAGGGGGTGGGGGGGGCAAATGTACCCACTTGCCCCTTCCAAACGACGCCCCTGCGTCAAAGGAGTTTTGAAATGCATATTTATTAGTTAGAGAGTCCGCAATCCTAAAGATTGGTTGGAAACAGCACGCCATGCCGATCTATCCTGAGCTAATCCCTTCATCTCCCTATAGCTATTCATCTCAACGTCTTCAACTATCTGAGTCACATACTCCAATCTAGGTCTACCTACCCCTCTCTTTCCCAACACTCTACCTTCTATGATCAATTGCATAATCCCCCCCATGCCTAAGAATATGCCCTACTAATCTGTCTCTCCTACGCTGTAACACTCTCCAAATACTTCTCTTCTCCCCTACTAACTCTAGTATAGCTTCATTTGTTACTTTATCTTCCCAACCAATCCTCATCATCCTCCTATAACACCACATTTCGAATGCTTGTAATCTACGTTTCTCTTCCTTTCCTATAGTCCACGCCTCACACCCGTACAGTGCTACACTCCAAACATATACCTTCAGTAATCTTTTTCTAATACCCAAGTCAATATTTGATCTTAAAATCTGTTCATTTTCTACGAATGCCTTCCTACCCTGTGCTATCCTACACTTTATATCTACCTTGCTTCGATTATCTTTTGTGATTTTACTGCCTAAATAACAAAAATCTGACACTTCTTCGATTCTATTATCTCCTATTGTGATCCTCATTTTTCTACTGCATTCCTTTTTGTCACACCTCATCACTTTAGTTTTACCTATATTTATTTTCATGTTAAAATCCCTAGTCAATACTGCCTGCATACCATTCAATACCCTTTCTAATTTCTTTTCGCTTTCTTCCAATATAGCTATATCGTCGGCGAATCTCAGCATATATATTTTCTCTCCCTGTACATTCACACCTACACTATACTCTTCTTTTACTTTGTTTATTGCATCTTCTATATATAGATTAAATAATAACGGTGAGAGTGTACATCCCTGCCGAACTCCCTTCCTTATTTTTGCTACCTCTTCTTCCCCCTCAATTCTAACTAAGGCAGTTTGGTGTTTATATAAATTAAAAATTATTCTCCTATCTTTATAATCTATACCCGCTTCTTTTAAAATTCTAAACATTATGTCCCAATCTACATTATCAAATGCCTTTTCTAAGTCTACAAAAGCTATGCAAGTTACCTTTCCTACCCTCTTTCTTTTTTCTACTACCGTTCTTAGTGCTAGAATCGCCTCTCTCGTCCCTCTGTTTTTCCTAAAACCAAACTGATCTTCTCCTAGCCTTTCCTCTACTTTATTTTCTAATCTCCTATAAATAATCTTTAACAATATCTTCGATGCATGTGATAGTAGACTAATGGTCCTATAGTTCTCACACAAATTAGCTCCTATTTTCTTCGGCATTGTTACTATTCTACTACGCTGAAAATCCTGTGGTACTTCTCCCTTCTCATATATTTTACAAACTAACCTGTATAATCGCTCCTGCATTTTTTCCCCTGCGTGTTTTATTAATTCGGCTGGTATCATATCAATCCCCGCTGCTTTGTTATTCCGTAAATCATTTAATGCTCTATGAAACTCTGACCTAAGTATGCTAGGACCTAAGTCATCCTCATCTATCTGTTCTACACTTTCTAGCTCCTCCATGTCCTGCCTACCTTTATATAAATCTTCAAGATACTCCTTCCATCTTCTAGCTTTTTCCTTATTATCTGTGAGTTCCTTACCCTGCTTATCACATATAATGTTACCCTTTGGTTTTACTTTAGAAAAATGTGACTTAATTTTCCTGTAGCCCAAATCTACTTTACCTCTTCTCATATCCTCCTCAATATCCTCACAGTTTCCTTTTATCCACTCTTCTTTCGCTAGCTTGCATTTCCTATTAATTAAGTTCCTTAGTTCCTTATATTTTTTCTGTCCTGCTTCTGTGTTTCCAATTTTAATTTTCCTTCTTGCTTCTATCATTTTAACTATTTCTTCCGTGATCCATTCCCTCCTACCTGCCCTTTTCTTTGTGCCTAATACTTCATTTGCTGCTGTAGTTAACCCATTTCTGATTTCCCTCCATTCGCAATCTATGTCGTTCCTAGATGTTCCATTAGCCATGATTTCTACTTTCTGCTTGTACTTTTCACATACATCAGCTAATTTTAACCTATCGACATCTACTCTGACCTGTTTAGACTTCTGTAATTTCTTGAATTTGACCTCTGAGTCCAGGACTACTAAATTATGGTCACTATCAATATCTGCTCCAGGGTAACTCTTACAATTCTTAATCTGGTTCCTAAACCTCTCTTTAACCAGTAACCTCTTTAATATACAATATTATTTAGAAATTATATATTCCATATCTTTATAATGCATAAATCACATTTCTCGATTGAAAAGGAAACAATACCACAGCGAGTCTTATCAGAAAAACCATTAACATTTAATCACATTCAAAATGCAACAATTTTGACTGAGGACATAAATATTAACGATGTGGGAGTAGCCGCTCTAGCACCTCCAGTCCACGCTGCAGCTCACAACTATTTCTTGAGCCAAACACTACGAAATAAAGCAGCAAGAGATTTATTTAATCATTTAATACATGCCTCATTTTGTTCAGCCTTTTTTTTTATCTTTTTCGATATTTAATGAAAATCGACATCTCGAATTTTGAAATTTGTGATCAATAACTCATGATCAATATACAAAATACAATCGGTTGATAAAACAACTTGTATACATACTCAAAATCTAATTCAATATCATAGAATGATCAAATAATTTAGTTTATAAATGTAAATATAAAATGTAGGATAGCACAGGGTAGGAAGGCATTTATAGGAAAGGAGAAGATTTTAAGATCAAATATTGACTTGGGTGTTAGAAAAGGATTACTGAAGGCATATGCGTGTGGAGTGTAGCATTGTACGGGTGTGAGGTGTGGACTATTGGAAAAGAAGAGAAACGTAGCATAGAAGCAATCGAAATGTGGTGCTACAGAGGACGATGAAGACTGGTTGGGAAGATAAAGTAACAAATGAAGCCGTACTAGAGTTAGTAGAGGAGAAGAGAAGTATTTCGCGTGTATTACAGCGTATAGGAGAGATAGACTAGTAGGTAACATTCTTAGACATGGGGGTATTATTCAATTAGCTATAGAAGGTAGAGTAGAGGGAAAGGAAGATGTAGGTAGGCCTAGAATGGAGTATGTGGGTCAGATAGTGGAGGACGTGTGGGATGAATAGGTACAGGTAGATGTAGAAGTTAGCTCAGGATAGATCGACAGATGGCGTGGTGCTTCCAACCAATCCTTAGGATTGAGGACTAATAACTATTATAGTATTAAAAATTACTGTAGAAATATTTACTTCTATCATAAACTTGGATATACTGCTATATGTGTTTAAATATCATACACTATATCCACCTTCTCGAAAATGGAATTCGATCATGCTTTGGTAATTTACAGTTTTTTGGGGGCGTGTGAGAATTGTTAATATTATACACAATGTAGTGGACCAAACAACATTATTAATATTCCTGGCTATAGAAGCTATTCAGGTGGCGTGCAGCTGTTTGCGGTGGACGACTAGAGCTGGAGGTGCTCGATGCCAGTGCACTGATAACCCTATGGTCATCGCGCATATGCATCAAGCCCAAGTTAAAACAAGTATACTGGACTGCAAAGTCCAAGATATGTATGTACAGGGTGAGCTGGAGAGGCCCGATGATTTTCATATGCTCATTTCTCAGACACCAATTTGAACAAGTCGATTTTGAATAACGTCGTACATTCGTCCTTTATTCTATTTTTGAAATTGCGAGTCCGCAATTGCACCTCAAATTGCAACTCAAAAATAAGGGACAATTGGAGTACCAAACTGCTCTATCCGGCATCAGTCAATCACTTTTTTAAACTATGAAGAGGACGTTCATGAGGCTCAGTGATTTTCGACACATAACTCAAAATGCTCATCAAAATTTTACATTTAGTCTTGCACTGCAAGCTAAAAACAACTATTTTCTTCGTAAGCAATCGATTTCTGATGTTTCTAGCTCTCTGTCTTAAAAAGCCAGATTTATCAGAACTAAGAATATTTGTAAAATCGTCATTACGGCGTTAAATAATTGTATCACCCAAAACTGTGTTACGGTTTTTTACATTCTGTTTTTTTTTTTGGGGCGATGTTTTATACAATTAAGACTATTTCTTCTCATCGAACGTTTAGTTTTGGTCCTGCAAACATGAAAACGTCTTATGACGACTGTTTTCTTTTCAAACAATCGCTTTCGGATGTTTCCATTAATCTGGCATTAATAAACTGATTTAACTAAAATAAAATAAAATCTTCTCGCTATACCGCAAACGTTACGCTGAGGTATGACTTCTTCAATCACTATTCTAATCTAAATGGTGTCTAAAAAATAAACATATAAAAATGATCAGGCCTCTCTGGTTCATCCTATAGCTACATACAATTGCGAAAGGAACGTTTTTCGCTGCGTACGACCAATATTTTGCACCTTATAGGGTGCTGCACAATTCATGTGTCTTAATGTTCAACTAGATTTGGCGGGGTTGATTTTGAAACATTCTGCATGGGACTTTGGTAATATTGTTCCTGTGTTCCTGTGGCATAGACAGCAACAACCAATAAGATATGCCATAGAGGATGTTTACATGTGAACGCTTTAGAGGCTGTGCTTACTCCAGGGCTGTAAGACGAGTGCGCATACCATTGCAGCTGCGGACGTTCGCCAATAGGAAAAAAATTACTTATATATATATTAATGCTCACGTCATCACTCTCACTACAGCAGCGGACTATGTATTTATAATGCAACTGATTTGCTTCTATTTATTTATTTTATTTATTTTTATTTATTATTTTTATTTATTCTATTTATTGTATTTATTTATTTATTAGCTTATAAAAAATAAATTATCATGAATTACGTATTAATCCTCGCGGAGTTATAATAAATAAAACACTATGATTTTTTTCAAACAAATCATTTTCCTATTTTTCTTGCCCCTTAACTAATCAAAACAATGTGCAGTATTTTTCAGCGTTCTTTCCCCCCCAACTACTTCATAATGACTTATTGAGATATTGAATTGCACTGTTTGAAAATCATTTTTTATATCGAGGTTGGATATTAATAATTGTATATCCTTATATTTTGATTATACACGACCTGATCTGACCCAACAAAAATGTCAAAATCCTATTCAGATCTAAGTATTCGTAGCATTCTACGAATAAAACGTTCTACGAAATTTTATGTTCATGAAGTTATTTGACAATATGCAAAGCATATATAAAGGACTACACTAACATTAGCACATTTATTGACACATAATCTCATTTTTATACAATCAACGTTTATATATTAAAAAAAAAAATGCTATAGTGTATTTATAATTTTGTTATATTTAAAGCATTTTTAATATTCATAATTCTGATACGCCCAAGAGGTGTCTGTTTAGTAAATTTGTTCTTACTTTTTAGTTTCACTGTATTATTTTTTTTTAGATAAAGTCATTACCATTTGCGTCCTGGAGTCTTGTGATGATTTTGGAACACTTTCTTTAATGGTGCTCCAAAAGCGACTCAAAATTCAAATTGATGGCAGTTAGAAGCATTTATTTTTTATATCAAAAAGTTATCGAGCTATTGGAGCAAATATCAAATGCGAAACTTGCTAGGATTATGGAAGATTGCTCCATCAATATGAAGATTGCAAACTGAGATTTTTTTAGAATGAGTTATTTTATGTATTAATCTCCCCAAAAATGTCAGAACACTTTCAAAATTATGTTTGATAGCAAATAATCTAAATGGTTAAAGTAAAATTAAAAAATAAAAACAACTTCGCTGCGTTTTAGAAAACAAAGAGGAATATTAAGCGAGTTATTAGGATTTAAATTGAAAGAAAAATTCTTTAAAATTTTAAGCAGATTTTTCTATTATTAACCGTACAATGTTTGCATATTTAATTAGGAAAAATATTGGTTAGAACTGAATTTGAAGCATTGACAGATTACAAATTTGTATATTCTGGTAGAAACTATATAATCATTTTTTTTATATATTTTGGAAAATATTTCTATATTACTTTATTGACATATTTTTTGTATTAGAATTTGATAATAATTAAGCACTAATGAACAAGTCCATTAATTAAACAATTTCTTTTAGTATTTCCTTGTTATTATAAAACTATTACAAATTATACAGCATTGATAAAGTCATTTAATTTTCTCTCTACAATTGCTTAAAAATGGACGGTTAAAATTATTATTTATTAATGCAAAACACCTCCACTATATATTTTAGGTTATTAATTTTTTTATTAAATTTAATACAAAATAAACACATACGCGCAAATCTTTTGTTTCTACTCAAATATATTAAAATTAACAACTACTATTATTTTAACTTATTAAACTAGATGAAATTTAACTATAGTTTAAGAAACAACTGGTTATAAATTTTGTTTAATTGTTATATTACGTTTAATTATATATACTTATACTATTCGTTTGTGTACATCTAGATCACCCTGTATATGCAAACAGCACCGAGCTTTGTCGGTACAGTACACTCGTTTAAATTTTATTATAAATTAATGGAGTGTAATAAAATTAGAGGTGTTCACGAGGTGTTGGAAACATCGGCTTCGGATGTACACGCTTTCAACTGTCGACGGTATCTCTCTGCAGAGCCAAGATGACCAGCCAGCTAGGCCAACGAGTACTCGAGAGGAAGGTGTAAAATCAGCCCGAATTGAAACTTTTTGTTATACTAGTCTAGATCGGGGCCATTCAGATTAATTGCTATTCTGTAGTCGAGTAGGTAATTATTTCACATTGATTACATTATCTTTATCTGATTGTTTCGTATAATTTTTGGTACTTCTTCCAGTGTTGTAATACTCTTTGGATTCATACTTATTTTTGTAATTAAAATCATGTGTGGATTCGTGACAAAAATAATGGTTTTTTTTATACTGCGAAACTCATCTTTTCATTGAACAGCTAATATGTTTAAAAAATGTTAAAATGTTTGAAAACTGATCAAATGTTTTTATATGTGGTTCATAAAATCGCACCGCACAGTAGCGATGGCAAACTGTAGGTCACTTTGAGGACCTAGTTCGTAGTTTATAGTTCATTTCAATGTACCGTTCACGAACTATAGGTCGTGAACTACTAACATCTTTTTAAATGAACTAGTTCACGACCTATATGAAATACATGCACAATCTCTTTTTTTCTCAATATAAAAATATTAAATGGTAAAAAATAAATAAATTGAAATATTACAATACTTATTTTGAATTATGATTGAGGAAGAAAAGACAACAATGTTTATAATTTATACAAAACATATATATAAGGAAATATAATCTTCTCTAGGTACTCACGATTATTTATATGAAGTTCTAAAATACTTATTGGTAGTTACTGATGAAAATGTTTACTACTTTACTAACACTTGAAAATTAAATGTACAAACTATAATAAAATGAAATAGATAGAATCGTTTTGTTTGGCGTTATAATTTATATTTTCTATTCCGAATCTTCTCTGTTCAAACTTCAAAGCTTTGATTTGATATTAAGTGATTGCATTGCACTCAGTATGAAATAGAAGAACTATAAGCTTTAGATGTTTATTTTTGCATTATTGCAAAAATTTGCTATAGCATGACATATTCTTAAATATTTAATCTTGCGAATATATTTATTATATTATTCCAAATGAAATCTGATACCAACATATAAATTGTGACTCAGCTCGGCAATGTTGCTGTTGCAATATTGCATCGAGTTTCCTATTTCATTCCGTTCACACTTTATCACTAAATAAATGTTAGTACTGTATATGTAATGTATACTATACTGCATCGTTTACGAGTCGTTGTGATTCATAAACGGTTTAGTACACGACGGGTTCAGGACCTAGTACAAGTACATCAATACGTACACCGTGCACCATCTAGGTGATAGTTCACGAACTATGTCATAGTGACCTATAGGTCGTTGCGAAACATCGTCACAGTACGCCCGTCATTTGATTGAACCGTTCAGAGTGAACGATTCGCGAATGAACTACACATCGCTACTTGTCAGTGGAAAATTTAAGCCTGAGTTGGTGTTATTGAAAAGTATTTAGAATACAGATACATTGCGTGTGTTTTCTATAGGATGTGGCTCAAGATGGATTAAATAGTTTTGAAATTTTAGCTATTGGTTCAGCACTAGTTAGGACTTAGATGCTAAAAGATAATTAATTTTTGTTTGATTTATGTAAAAAATTAGATAAAAGCACTATTCACTAATATAAAATGCTTAACAATATTTATATTTTTTAATTTTGTAAGAAAGTAATATATCAATAAAAAAAATTACTTAGAATAAATTTTCAAATAATTTATTTATTTGGGGCCCTTGTAAATTTATCCCCCCGCCCTGGCGACGTCCCTGAATACAATAAACATCTCCAGAAATAGTACTCCACGTCAATCGCTTCTTAACTAACGCTTTCATATCCTTGTAACTATTAATTCTAAAGTCATCCACTATCTGTCTGTACGTCGATCTCTTCTGAATTAACATTTTCATTTCTCTATTACGCCTTCCGACCCACATACTCCAACCTATCCCTTTCTTTCCCACTACCTTACCTTCGATAACTAATTGCGCAATACACCCATGTCTAAGAATATGACCTACTAGTCTATATCCTACGATGTGATATGAAAATTTTTGTTTAATTTTATGTTCATTTATCACTTCTCTTCAGCTTTATTAACTCTAGCACAACATTTGTCACTCTATCTATATATCCAATCCTCATCATCGTCCTATAATACTAGATTTCGAATACTCACAGCCGTACAAAACAAACCACACATGCAATCTATACAAAGAGAGTGTTATATATACCAATACATTCTTTTTTCTTTTAACCTTCTTTGAATTTATAGATGAACCGCTGTGAGATATGGAAGTGCTGGACGTAATCATCTGCGAGTGTTAGAAGTTAATAGTTTAGGAAAAGTCGTGATTTTGGATAAAAATCTTGTTGAGCGGCAATACTGTTCTCGCATTCCAACGAAAGAGGTTTAAAATTATAGTAGTAAAATGTTCAGTTCTTAGAAATAAGAACCCTAAAAATCTAATTTACGAGTACAAATAAAAATTGCATTGTTTTGTTTTAAGAAATTTCTATACTTAAATACTTTTCAGAATTGCATATATTATCTTGTATTATTACCACCTTAATTTGGTAATGTGGTGTTCAAGTCAATCTCGTCAAATCGATCATATGTCCTAAATTGTTAAAAACGTGTTACCTTCTTCTATAATTAGTAAAAACAATCAGAATTGTTTCATTTATAAGGCAAATTATCTCAATTTTTTTTAAAATAGCACAATAACTATCGAACTTGACCATCGAGCCCAAATCGACCTTTCGAGTTCAATCGACTCCAAAAGGATCTATCGCCGCTTTGAAGCTTTGACATTTCCTACTAATTTTCTATTATAGTAAATATCGACACAACAAAATAAAAACCAAAATATTACAAAAAAAAGTTCGTTGTGAAACTTTAACCGCATGAGTACTGTTAAAAGTTAAAAGCTCATCTGGGAACTAAAATAAGGATTAGAATAAGATTATCCAAATGCTTTTAATTAAAAGTAGTTATTGTACATATATATTAACGTAAATACGACTTCTTTTAATTAAAAACCAACTAGGTGCGGCACCAATTAATTAATTTATATAATAGTTATAAATAACTATTCATGCATTTTTAGTTAGTTCATTGAATCTCGTAACATAAGCGTTAATAAACTGTAAGGCCATTATTCAATATTGAAAACACGTATTGAACAATTTTGTATTTTTTTTTTTATTCACAAGCAACTAATATAATCAAAGTTATCTTTCATCTTCATTTCTTATACTTTTGCTCAGAACCATAGTCAACTGAGATTTGTATGGCACGTATACCGAAAGACTATTCATTATGAAAAAGGTCCGAGCAAATTGTATTCAATTATTTAGCTTCTTAACAAAATGTTATAATTTGTATTTTACAATTTTTAGATTTCGTTTAGATAAATTCAATTTTCGTTTAATTTTGATCCACATATTTTAGAGATGTAAACCTCAATATCCTACGTCTTTTATAAGAAACCATCATATATAATTAAAATACATACTCCTTCACACTGATCATAGTTTTTGTAGCAATATTTAATGTCCAGTTATGACTAGCGATGTGAAGTTCACTCGCGAACCGTTCACTCTGAACGGTTCAATCAAATGACGGGCGTACTGTAGCGGTATTTTACAACGACCTATAGGTCACTATGAAGTACATGGTGAACGGTGTACTTATTGATGTACTTGTATTAGGTCCTGAACCCGTCGTCTACTAAACCATTCATGAATCACAACCGCTCGTAAACAATGCAGTATAGTATACATTACGTATACAGTACCAATAGCAGTACTAACATTTATGTGATAAAGTGTGTTGGTGAACGGAACGAAATTATAATTCCTTATATATATATATATATATATATATATATGTTTTGTATAAATTATAAACATTCTTGTTTTTTATCCTCATTTTTAATTCAAAATAAGTATTGTAATATTTCAATTTATTTATTTTTTACTATTTAATATTTTTATATTGAGAAAAAAGGAGATTATTTTCAATATGTGCATGTATTTCATATAGGTCGTGAACTAGTTCATTTTTAAAAAATGTTAGTAGTTCACAACCTATAGTTCGTGAACGGTTCATTGAAATGAACTATAAATGTCGAACTAGGTCCTCAAAGAATCTCTTCAAGAATTACGTCTATGAAATTAGGTTCATTTGTTAAGACATTTTTCAATTTTCTAAATTGTTGCACTGTGCCCCTTTCAAATGAACAACAATTAATTTTTTATACTTTTCAAAAAGAATTAAATACATATTAGATCATTTTTAACAAACATACTTCAAATTAAACTTAAAATCCACATTAAAATCTTACCTCTGATTTACATTTCTGGTCTATAACCTTTTGGCTAATAATCGTGTTTAAAATATCACCCCATACTTCACATGTCGTTACTTTAAAGTGCTATTTAATACTAGAAAACATTTTCTGTAATCAATCGACGGAAACCACATAAAATATAACTTCCAATCTTCCAACAGTTTTAGAAATTTTCATTTCAATTTTGGATGACTTACAAAAACAAAATTAATGATACTTTTGCATTCGATTGCAAAAAAAATTCTTCAGAGAATATACTTGTTCTTTTACAACATATTGTTATAATTATTATTGATGGAAACAAAAAATAGTAAACCGACTACAAAATTAATTACTACAGTAGTCAAAATTGCATTGGATACCACAAAAAATCGAAAATAGAAATTATTCGATTAACGCATTTGGGTAACTCTGTACATAACACAATCCGCGCATGTTTGTTCCATCTTTTCTGTTTTTGTTGTTTTATATTTTAAATATATGGAAGAAGAAAACGAAATATAAATAAATTTCAAGCATCGACGCAATAAATATTTGCACGGGTCTGTTTCTGAGACTGTTCAAACCAATGTTGTAAAGGGCGTAAACATGAAGCAATATTTCAAACTTCAATTATGCCGCGAAACACGTTAGGTCTCGAGGATAAAGTGATTCTTCTGCCGTGGACCAACTACCTATTATCCTTGCCATTATCTTTTTTCCTACGTTTAACCGGTGATTTATACGAGGCGCGATTGTAAATATATTACTAATAATCGTTTAGAAATTGTAGTCCCAAAGTACAAATGCATGGTATATTGGCCGTCCCGATGATATTCTATACCATTGTGCACTCGAAAGACAATAGTAAGGCATCTTATATAGAGAAACGCAGCAGTAGTTTCCTAATATATTAGGAACTAAAAAAAAGTTTATTTTATTAATCTTTGCCGAATAAATAATTTTCCTTGTTTTTGAAACATATATTTTTCACTTGGTGGATTTTCTTCAAACGTTTCGGATTATTAATACAATTTTCATCAAACTTGTGGCACGAATTTGTTCAATATTATTTTACATTCGTTATACATTTTATGGTTTTTAAATTTAACAAGTTGCAGATTTAGAATCCTCAGATCATTTCCCATTAGAAAATGTCCCACTCAATTATTTTTTCACGTAAAATTAAAAATGAGAATCACTGAGCATGGGCAATCCATATAAAAATATTTCTAAATGCTGTCTGCGCATCTAGCTACTGAATGTTTTGAGTTACGATATTTGGGTGATATTCTAATTCTATAGTATTATTTAACACAGTAGTGATCTTAAAGTGTGATTGGTGATTTTAAAGGTCAATAATTGTTTTTTGTTTTTGTTTTTAAACTACATTTATGTCTGATTTCCATTATTTTGGTAAAGGGTTTACTGATGTTTACATAAAATTCTGCTAAATTTATATTTTATTTAAATTCTTATGTTTTACTTAAATTTTATTTATTTAATACTACTAAAAGCGCGCATAGCATTTGTTGATAATAATACTCGAGAGTTGCTGCAGATGTTCTTGATTTGGTGTCGATGCGAAAGTAGTTTCGCTTCAACTGTTAGACAAGGTACCATTGAAACTGCTCATATAAAATAGCGTGTGTAGATAAGAGATTGTGTTTACGTAACAATGTATGCTAAGCCTGAACTGAGCGCTCAGTTCCTTGAAAATTACAACATTATTTTAAACTCGATCGAAGAGAATATGGGAAAGTGTGTAATCTGTGTGTATGTCCATCGTCGTTGAAAATGCCGATACCGATTCTCGGTCAGTGTTAATAAACGATTTGTAGTTCACTCGCGAACCGTTCACTCTGAACGGTTCAATCAAATGACGGACGTACTGTGGCGATGTTTCGCAACGACCTATAGGTCACTATGAACTACATGGTGAACGGTGTACTTATTGATGTACTAGGTTCTGAACCCATCGTGTACTAAACCGTTCATGAATCACAACGGCTCGTAAACGATGCAGTATAGTATAAATTACATATACAGTACCAATAGCAGTACTAACATTTATGTGATAAAGTGTTTTGGTGAACGGAACGAAATTATATTTCCATATATGTTTTGTATAAATTATAAACATTATTGTTTTTTCTTGCTCATTCTTAATTTAAAATAAGTATTGAAATGTTTCAATTTATTTATTTTTTACTATTTAATATTTTTATATTGAGAAAAAAGAGATTTAGAAATATTTTTATATGGATTGCCCATGATAAAATTTTCAATTTTTATTTAACGTGAAAAAATGACTGAATGGGACATTTTCTAATGGGAAACTTTACATTTTACATATAGATGATAAAAAATTACAATATCAATATTTTTACAAAATAATTTCGCGTTGTCTCTTTATATTCGCAATCGAACATTTGGTTATATCGGGAATTGTGCAAAATTTATTAACATTTGCTATATTTTTTTTTCTCATTTAGTTTTTAAATATCGTAAAATCGATTCTTACCAAAAATCAGTTTTTACTAAAAGCTGGTGCACCAAGAAAAAAGCTGGTGCACCTTGGTTACCGGTTTTCGACAAAAAATAAACCGGTGTACCAGTTCTAATTTTAAACAGTTATAATATGTACTATCTGTATTGTATGTGTATTGGCTCTTGTCATTACACACACACACACACATATATATATAATTAATATTCTTTATTATCTGATATGGTATTTCAAATGGTACTGGTATTTGGTAATCAAATTTATTTCAAAATGGTATTTCAAATATGTAAAACTTACTACAGCTTTGTATCATAGTAAGACTATATTAATCCTTATAGTTTCAGATAAGTAGAACAGATGGCGGCACTTGTACTAATTTTTAAGCGCTAGTACACCTGTTGAATTGAATAGTTGGTAAAAGCCCCCTCCTGCTTTCACCTGCCGTACTAATTACATGTAGATACGAACTCGAACGTACGGGTTCGTGGATCTACACAGGTACCAAGTATGGTACCCAACTCGAACAAAATGTATCGTGAGGTAAATGTGCAACAGTTCGTTAAACTTCGCGAATGCGAAAATAGGCGAGCTAAGGTGAAGTAATTAGATTATTTTGCCAGGTGGGCAGATGTATATATTGCGTTGGCTGTGTGAGAGAGATACATTGTACATACACGCTCAGTATCAATAGAGCTTATCACTGATAAGCTTCGTTGCGAATCTTTAATTAAACCACCAAACATTTGAACAAATATTTGACAAATCCGCGCTTGGTGAGTGTGATTTATATCTTGGCGATCTTTTAATTTGTGAAAAAAGACAATAGTAAATATCAATAAACTGTTAATATTGTAGACCGACTGATTGGTGCACTCATTTTCTTCACAGGTATATAAAATCCAATGAAAAATGACTACCGATAGATTTCACAGGTAAGTACGATTACGAATCATATAATATCCACTAAATTCTTGTTCAAATACCAAACATTTTGGATTTAATTCGATTTTTACGTAATCTTTTTTAAATCTTTTGTAATATTTATGGGCAATTAATAATGGGTTGCTATAGTAATGAAGCCAGATTTCCGGTTTCTGTTTATACGTGTTATATTTCGGATATTGTGTACATTGAGCATTCCTCTTTGTTCAAATCATTGATTTTTAAACAATGCATTATTGAAATAATCCTGAATACATTTTTGCTTTAATTTTTCAATTCAAATTTAATTTGTCCATCATATTATTTTTCGCAGGTATAGCGATTACTCATTTTCCCCTAAGCGCACTTCATTTTATCAAAAAATTCCAAAAGTACGTAACTTATCTTATCATCATGAATAGTTGTAGAATTGATCAATTACATCGAATATAAAAAATCTTTGAGCAATATAAATTGTTTATCCATTAACGAGATGTGATAATATTATTTAAACCTGTCACACAGGATTTTAAGACTAAAGCTCGGACTAAAGGTTCTTTCACAATCTATACCAGAACATATTGCGATCGTTTCCGTTTCATCTCTGAAATAGGACACGTCCATAATGGTAGAGTGTTAATTGATCTGATTCTTGGCTTAAAATCTTGTACATTTTCAAATACTCTTAGACACGGGGGTTCTGTTAAGGAAACGGCGGCAGATAATGTTGAATTTATATTTGAAGAACCAATCTTAATACAAAATATTATCATCTCCTATTCTAACAATATTTGATCTTAAAATCTGCTCCTTTTCTACAAATACCTTCCTACCCTGTGCTATCCTACATTTTATATCTACCTTACTTTGGTTACGCTTTGTAACCTTACTTCCTAAATTAGAAAAGTTTGACACTTCATCTCTTCTATCATCTCCTATTCTAATGCCCATTTTTCGTCTGCATTATTTCTTGTAACACCTCATCACTTTTGTCTTGCCTATATTTATTTTCATGTTATAATCTCTAGTCATTATTTCCTGCATACCATTTAATATCTGTTCTAAATTCTTCCCACTTTCTTCCAAGATAGCTATATCGTCGGCGAACCTCAACATATATATTTCCTCTCCCTGAATTTTCACACCTACACTATGCACCTTCTTTAACCTTGTTTATTGCATCTTCTATATACTAAGATTAAATAATAACAGAGAGACCGTAAATCTCTGCCCGACACTCTTTCCAATTATTGCTACCTCTTCTTCGCCCTCAATTCTAACTAAAGCCGTTTGATATTTGTATAGATTCAAAATAATTCTCCTATCCTTATAATCTATTCCCGTATCTTTTAAAATTCTAAACATTATGTCCCAATCTACATTATCGAATGCCTTTTCTAAATATACGAAAGCTTGTGTAAGTTGTCTTTCCTACTTTCTTACCGTTTTTAGTGCGAAAATAGCCTCCCTCGTCCCTCTGCTCTTATTAAAACCAAACTGATCTTCTCCTAGCCTGTCTTCTACTTTATTTTCTATTCTTCTGTAAATAATCTTTAAGAATATCTTCGATGCATGTGATAGTAAGCTAATGGTACTATAGTTCTCACACAAATTAGCTCCCACCTTCTTCGGCATTGTCACTATTCTACTGCGCTGAAAATGCTGTGGTACTTCTCCCTTCTCATACATTTTACAAACTAACCTGTATAATCGATCCTGCCTCTTTTCGCTTGCGTATTTTATTAATTCGGCTGGTATCATATCTACTCCTGCTACTTTGTTAATCCTTAAATCATATAATGCTCTATCAAACTCTGACCTAAGAATGCTAGGACCTAACTCTTCTTAATCTAACTTTCTAGCTCCTTCATTTGCTGTCGACTTCCATATAATTCTTCGAGATACTCCTTCCATCTCCTAGTTTAGTTATCTCAGCTTGTCGCATATAACGTTACATTTTCGCTTTAGTTTAGAGAAATGAGACTTAAATTTACTGTAGCCCATATCCATCTTCCCCCTTATTATATATTGCTCAATATCCTCACATTTCCTATTAATAACATTCGTTAGTTCCCTATATTTTCTCTGTCCTGCTTCTGTGTTTATAATTTTAACTTTCCTCTATCACGTTTTCATTTACCTCTATATCCTCTTTTGCAATCGTTTTTCGCTAATTTGCATTTCCTATTAATTAAGTTTCTTAGTTTCCTATATTTTCTGCTTCCGTATTTATACTTTTAACTTTCCTTCTTTCCTCTATTGTATTTCCTCTATTTCTTCAGTTATCCCTTCCTCTCTACCTGCCCTTTTCTTCGTACTAATTACTTCGTTTGCTGTTGTAGCCAACCCATTCGCTATCTACGTCGTCCCTCGATGTCCCATCGGCTATAATTTCTACTTTCTCTTATACTTTTTACTTACATCGGATAATTTTAACCTAACAATATCTACTCTAATCTGTTTAGATTTCTGTATAAGTTTCTTGAATTTCAACTCTGATTTCAGAACTACTAAGTTGTGGTCATTATCTATATCTGCTCCAGGGTAACTCTTACAATACTTAATCTGGTTTCGAAACCTTTCCTTAACTAGTATGTAATCTATCTGATATCTTCCTGTATCTACTAGCATTTTCCACGTATATATTCTGCGGTTAGGATTCTTAAAGAGCGTGTTTGCTACCACTAGCTTATTTCTTATACAAAACTCTACTAATCTAATCTACTACCATTACGTTTTCCTATTTCATGTTCTTCTACCGTTGATCCTTCCTTTCCCCTACCTACTACTGCATTCCAGTCTACTATTATAATTAGATTTTTCTGCCCTTTTATATTTGCTAACCTAGATTCAATCCATCATAATCTGATTCTACCTCATCATCATTGTGACCTGTGATTCGCATATATACCTGCACGATTACAGTGTTTGTTGGTTTTGTGTCTAACCTAATAGTTATAATTCTATCACCAACTTGACAATAACTCTTTACCCTATATCCTACTTTCCTATTCATTATAAAACCTACGCCTGTATTCAATTATCTGACGCTGTGGTTAATATTCTATATTAACCACGTATATACCTGATCTTTCCCTCTAACCACAAGTAAATCCAACCTAAGAAGCCTACAAATAACACAAAACAGACTACTCATACTAGCCACAAGACTACCAAAATACACAAGCATTAAAACCCTACACCAGCAAACCGCACAGATAGACCTATATGCAAGACTTAACAAACTAAACTTGAAATTTTACAAAAACATTAAAAACATAGACAACGAAACACTAACTCGACTCACCATACAATCAATAACCAGAACACATAAAACCTCAAGACAAATGCTACAAAACCTCACTCATCCTGTCATAACATAACATGACAACACAGCACTAACATCAACCCACCAACCCTAAACTTACTTAACAACAAGAGCTATGACTCACGCCAAACTGTATAACCAAACAACTAATCCAGGAGAAAGAAGCGCCACGCTTGAAACTCCATTTTACAGGTCCTACCAGGTCCCCCATCACAACGCACTTTCCCTCTAACTTCGCTAATCCATACGATATTTAATTTAAGCCTCTTCATTTCTAATTCTCTAATTTTTCTATCGTAATAAGACTAGGTAAGGAAAGGTAACTTGCATAGCTTTTGTAGATTTAGAAAAGGCATTTGATAATGTAGATTGGGACATAATGTTTAGAATTTTAAAAGAAACGGGTAGAGATTATAAGGATAGGAGAATAATTTTTAATTTATATAAACACCAAACTGCCTTAGTTAGAATTGAGGGGGAAGAAGAGGTAGCAAAAATAGGGAAGGGAGTTCGGCAGGGATGTACACTCTCACCGTTATTATTTAATCTATATATAGAAGATGCAATAAACAAAGTAAAAGAAGAGTATAGTGTAGGTGTGAATGTACAGGGAGAGAAAATATATATGTTGAGATACGCCGACGATATAGCTATATTGGAAGAAAGCGAAAAGAATTTAGAAAGGGTATTGAATGGTATGCAGGCAGTATTGACTAGGGATTTTAACATGAAAATAAATATAGGTAAAACTAAAGTGATGAGGTGTGACAAAAAGGAATGCAGTAGAAAAATGAGGATCTCAATAGGAAATAATAGAATCGAAGAAGTGTCAGATTTTTGTTATTTAGGCAGTAGAATCACAAAAGATAATCGAAGCAAGGTAGATATAAAGTGTAGGATAGCACAGGGTAGGAAGGCATTCGTAGAAAAAGAACAGATTTTAAGATCAAATATTGACTTGGGTATTAGAAAAAGATTACTGAAGGTATATGTTTGGAGTGTAGCACTGTACGGGTGTGAGGCGTGGACTATAGGAAAGGAAGAGAAGCGTAGATTACAAGCATTTGAAATGTGGTGTTATAGGAGGATGATGAGGATTGGTTGGGAAGATAAAGTAACAAATGAAGCTGTACTAGAGTTAGTAGGGGAGAAGAGAAGTATCTGGAGAGTGTTACAGCGTAGGATAATATTATTTGTACATATATTAAACTCGTAATGTATCAAATCAATCATTGGATGATATTCGAGGAATCTATGAAAATAACCTTTTTTAATTACCCCGAACCTATAAAATTAACGTATTTTATGTTATTCTCGCAATTTGATCTCAAAACAAGAAATTGCAATTTCTTCAAAATAACGTAGATCAAATTCGATTTAGAATGAATTTTATTTGTATAGATGAGCAAATTTAAAGATAAAGCACACCAAATTAAAATTAATTACATTAAAACAATAAAAAATCCCAGATATCACTGATTAATAGCAAGGTTTCAATCTTTCTAACAATTACTTTGCAAAATACAATATTCTAATTATTTTCAGTCTATTATCAAGTAGAGTAGGCTCAATTGCAAAATAGAATTGGATTTAATAAACAATTACCAATATCTCGGGAAGTTAAAAATGGCAATAATATTGTAAGTACATACGAGTACTACCAAATACAAATATTTCAACTGGATGAAATAAATTATAATCATTCTATTCGCATGTGATAACATTCCATTGTGTCTATCTTTATGAAATATCTGATGATCCCAAACTTAATCGTAATGAAATTTCAAAATATGTCAAATACCATTTTGTTTCGAAAAAACGTTACAGATCGTTATATAGTATCATTGTAAAATCGTATGTTATTTTGGTTTTAATCTACACTGCTTGCAGTGGCGGCTCTTGACTTTTTAATCGAGGAAGGCGCATTTCTTATTAATTTCTTAATAATATAATAGTAAGAAATCTTACCTAAAATTGATGCAAAATGATTAAATTCAATCATTTCTTGAAAGTGGTATTCCGCTCTTCTATCTTTCATTGATATAAACACTCCTTGCACAAGTTTTTGATAAATTTAAATCAGGCAATGGCCTACCTAATTCTTTAATTTTTACTCTGTCCTCAAGAGAAAGTCTACAAAACTCTATTTTCTATAAAGAACTAACACTATTCATTTTTATTAAGTTTTTTCTATTAAATACATTCTTGGAGAAACACGTGACAAAATCGTACGTACGTAACTACACAGAACAATGCAACTGTCTTATCTGGCTATTCTATATCAATTTTCCTGTATACTAGACTAGGCTTCTCTGTTGGGACGCTAAAAAATCGCGGCCCGAAATAGCTTAAAACAACGATATGTTCTTAGCTGTAGAAGCAGCATGACGTCACGTTGCTATAGAAACCCGGGTCGGTAGTTTGTTTGCGGCGCATACAATACGCGAACCAAAGAAACAAATGATATATACCCGTAATCTGCATCTGCCTTCGAAAGAAAAAAACTTTCAAATGAATCCAGATATAATTTGTCATATAGTAAAATAATCCCGTCAGTTTTAGAAAATTTCGTAAAATAATTTAGGCATTCCTGCGACTGTTGGACTTATGGTTTTCATTTGCAGCAGAAATTATTTACTATTGTTGATATTTTTTTACTATGAATGTTTTTGTTATTTCAACTGATGATATCTTGGTTGAAAATATCAAGTATAAGTAAAATACGCTTTAGTAATATCAGTAATATATTGACAGCTCGAAAGGGCCTTATTAGACTGTCCTGCAATGTAAACTGCAGTTTTATACCTAAATTAGCTAGTTTTGGAAGATTTGCTTGTACTAGTAAGATGTTTACACTCAACGTACCATATTGGATACAATTAGCAATAGATGGGGTAGAGCACGGTAAAATGAATTTCAGAGTGAATTTTATCGCTGCAAATTTTTGAAAATATGCTATTCCCTTAACTTTTCACATGCACTGAAAATACAACAATTTAATCTTATTGCAGAGCTGCCAAAGATGGACTAAAGGATGTATTGCGAGAAGCCACTAAACGCGAGTGCAACGGCAAGGACGAGCAAGGGACGACACCAACGCTCTACGCGGCATTTTATGGTCATTTGGAAGCATTACGTGTTCTATGCGGCAGAGGGCAAGTATTCTAAAACACGTGTTTAAATTTATTTTATTTTCTCAAATATTTTTAGCGTTAACAAATGTTATCAAATTTATGTCTAAAAACAAGTAAAAATTGCTTACTACGACTTTAAATAGTATAGAATATCACCCAAACACCGCAACCAAAAGTATTTAATTGCCAGATGCGCATTTCGAAAGCTAAGCGCCCATTTTCAGAAGCACAACAATCACATAAATAATGCACTAAGTCGCTCACTAGGATTGCTATACAATTAATCGAATAGTCAAGTTATCAGCAAAAGTTAACAGCAATCGCCTTCATACGATTTCTCTTGTATCACTATTACGAAATAAGATGTGAAATAAGAGTAAAAGTAAAAGGTTACAAGTAAATAGTTGGGACCCAATGATGTACATCATCTAAATCTCGAATATGACATTAATGAAATCTATTATTCTAAAAGTTAAGATATAAACAAATGTCTTTATGTATTTAAATTAACATATTTTTAAACCATAGTGCCTTAAACTGGTTAATGATTCATGCAACTGTTTCACTGTTTGAAACTTTTAAGTTTCGTTTAATTAAATTAAAGCCGTACATTAAATTTATTATAAAATTTACATGTTTTCTTTATCTCGAGTTATTGTAAAAAACAACTGGAAAACTATTGTAAAAAATTAATATGTAGATAAATAAATTAACACAATTAGATACTTCTAAAGAGTAACAACGATTTAGGATTTAATAATAGAAATCTTTATATATAAATATAATATAATATATAGCATACAAATATATAATAATAATAATAATAAATAATTGGCAATTATATTTTAACAAGACATTCATATTTTATGTAAAAATCTCTTCAGCATAACAAAATACAAAGCCCCTTTAAATGACGCTTATTTATAGTTTTCTAGAACAAACTGACTTTAACGATTATTCGATTAAAAATATTCTTATTCGATATTTGTTACACTTTAACAATTTCTTAATAAGAAACGAATATAATAATGAGTCCTTATATCATTATTTTCTCAGAGGGGATCCCGACAAACAGGACCTCTTCGGTAATACGGCCATGCACCTATCGGCCGCCCAGGGCCACAAGGAGATCGTGGCGTTCCTCGCTAGTTTCGGTGCCAACATCTTCGCCATGGACATAGACCAACGTACCTCGCAGGATGTGGCTGGTGTGAATGGCCGCGAGGATGTCCTCCACTTCCTAGATAAGTTCACTGCTCACCTCGAGGCCACCGACAAGAAGAAAACCAAGTCAATGAAGGAGCGCGCTCGCAAAGACTGGGACAAACTAAATAAGGTAATGTTCCTTACTCTTGTCTTGGTAGATGACGACATTCGTTTTGAAAATTGCATAAAGTGGTTACATAATCTGGTCTTGAAGAGCAATAGAGAATAATACTAGATTAATTAGCCTCATATTAATTAGCTGCATTGATATTTAAAAATTGTGTATTAATTAGATCGGAATATAAACAAATAAAAGGGCTACAATCTATATAATTCCTAATAATAATAAATATTGCAATTTTGACATTTTTTAACATATTTAACCGATCAAATTTCACACCAGTAGCAATTTTAATTATCAAAATAGCTCTAACAATATTGTTATGGATTCTTCCACCAAAAAAATGGAACTTTTCTAAACCTAGCGAGCTTTAAAATATGAATATTTGGCATATATTTCGTCAAAGAAATATTGACCACCCCTTTAAAATATATGAAAAGTAAAATTATTTAAGTATGTAAAATATAAATCTCCTTATGATGACGTAGGTAGTATTTAAAAGTCTAATATGCATGGTGCGCATGTCTCATACCAAAAGTACTCATCCACCGTTGCCAAACCGAATCTAAATGTTAATCGATATGCTAATTTTAAAACTCCAATGCGTTTTTAAATTACTTTCACGAGTTATTACACATATGATTGTGTGTTGATAATTGTTTTTTGATATTCACCTTGATGAAAATACTTAACACTAACAAATGACTTATTATGTAGATTACTGCTACATTATTTAATTTATGAGGAAGCTATTGGCAACATTGTCCAAAAATAGTACATACGTTACACAAATATGTTCGTACAGCCACCAAATTTTATTAAAATATTATAAATTTAGAAACTTTTTTATATCTAAATATTTCTTAAATAATGCATTGAAGATCTTATCCATATAATAGAGTATATTTAAAATACAGAAAATATGTATGTTGTTGATGTGAAAGACTCTTTGGAATGTCAGTTCTGTTGGTGTTTCGAAATTTTAATATGAACTTAAAATGAAATAAAAAATCAATTAATGAAATGTTGTCTATTTGAATGGAATGGCTTAAAATAGTCTATGCCACGTAAAAAAATACATATAAACAAAGTATATTAAGTGCGAAATCAATAGATTTTTCTGCATTTTAGATTGTTATTAAGAGAAAATTTGCAAAAAATTGTTGCCTAAATTATTCAAATCAGTTAATAAATGCAAATGCAAAATGTTGGTGACCTATAGATGAGATTGTATGTTTTATTTTGCTAAAGGCATAACTTCAAAGAGTCTGTTCCAGGCGAAAATATCAACACATTTGACATTTATTTATGAATATTTATTTACCGAATCACAATAAAATTGTTGCAGAAGGATTAAATCCTGAGGTCCAATTTAAATCCAATGAAATGATATTTTTATAAATACCATGTTATAATACTTTTTCAATTTTTGCATCAGTCTACTTACTAAAGATTAGTTAGTTAAAGAGTCGGCAATCCTAAAGATTGGTTGGAAACAGCACGCCATGCCGATCTATCCTGAGCTAATCCCTTCATCTCCCTATAGCTATTCATCTCAACGTCTTCAACTATCTGACTCACATACTCCAATCTAGGCCTACCTACCCCTCTCTTTCCCTCCACTCTACCTTCTATGATCAATTGCATAATCCCCCCATGCCTAAGGATATGCCCTACTAATCTGTCTCTCCTACGCTGTAACACTCTCCAAATACTTCTCTTCTCCCCTACTAACTCTAGTACAGCTTCATTTGTTACTTTATCTTCCCAACCAATCCTCATCATCCTCCTATAACACCACATTTCGAATGCTTGTAATCTACGCTTCTCTTCCTTTCCTATAGTCTACGCCTCACACCCGTACAGTGCTACACTCCAAACATATACCTTCAGTAATCTTTTTCTAATACCCAAGTCAATATTTGATCTTAAAATCTGTTCCTTTTCTACGAATGCCTTCCTACCCTGTGCTATCCTACACTTTATATCTACCTTGCTTCGATTATCTTTTGTGATTCTACTGCCTAAATAACAAAAATCTGACACTTCTTCGATTCTATTATCTCCTATTGTGATCCTCATTTTTCTACTGCATTCCTTTTTGTCACACCTCATCACTTTAGTTTTACCTATATTTATTTTCATGTTAAAATCCCTAGTCAATACTGCCTGCATACCATTCAATACCCTTTCTAAATTCTTTTCGCTTTCTTCCAATATAGCTATATCGTCGGCGAATCTCAACATATATATTTTCTCTCCCTGTACATTCACACCTACACGATACTCTTCTTTTACTTTGTTTATTGCATCTTCTATATATAGATTAAATAATAACGGTGAAGGTGTACATCCCTGCCGAACTCCCTTCCCTATTTTTGCTACCTCTTCTTCCCCCTCAATTCTAACTAAGGCAGTTTGGTGTTTATATAAATTAAAAATTATTCTCCTATCCTTATAATCTATACCCGTTTCTTTTAAAATTCTAAACATTATGTCCCAATCTACATTATCAAATGCCTTTTCTAAATCTACAAAAGCTATGCAAGTTACCTTTCCTACCCTCATTCTTTTTTCTACTACTGTTCTTAGTGCTAAAATCGCCTCCCTCGTCCCTCTGTTTTTCCTAAAACCAAACTGATCTTCTCCTAGCCTTTCCTCTACTTTATTTTCTAATCTCCTATAAATAATCTTTAGCAATATCTTCGATGCATGTGATAGTAGACTAATGGTCCTATAGTTCTCACACAAATTAGCTCCTATTTTCTTCGGCATTGTTACTATTCTACTACGCTGAAAATCCTGTGGTACTTCTCCCTTCTCATATATTTTACAAACTAACCTGTATAATCGCTCCTGCATTTTTTCCCCTGCGTGTTTTATTAATTCGGCTGGTATCATATCAATCCCCGCTGCTTTGTTATTCCGTAAATCATTTAATGCTTTATGAAACTCTGACCTAAGTATGCTAGGACCTAAGTCATCCTCATCTATCTGTTCCACATTTTCTAGCTCCTCCATGTCCTGCCTACCTTTATATAAATCTTCAAGATACTCCTTCCATCTTCTAGCTTTTTCCTTATTTTCTGTGAGTTCCTTACCCTGCTTATCACATATAATGTTACCCTTTGGTTTTACTTTAGAAAAATGTGACTTAATTTTCCTGTAGCCCAAATCTACTTTACCTCTTCTCATATCCTCCTCAATATCCTCACAATTTCCTTTTATCCACTCTTCTTTCGCTAGCTTGCATTTCCTATTAATTAAGTTCCTTAGTTCCTTATATTTTTTCTGTCCTGCTTCTGTGTTTCCAATTTTAATTTTCCTTCTTGCTTCTATCATTTCAACTATTTCAACTAAAGATTACTCTCTAATAATATTACTAAAGTCAACAGCAGTTTTTTTATTATGGGCTTCATTGCTTAAAATATATAGAAAATTTAAACATTCACTTGAATCATAATTTAAATATACTCGAAGAACTATGATATGCGTAATGTACCGAAATATATATAAACTGCTTATATATGTACAAAACTTAAAAGCCTCAGTGAATACGTTAAATCGTATCTAAGTCTTTTCTAATAGTTAAGATCGCTTTGATGGAAGAAACTATTTTTAAAGTGAAACTTCTAAAGGCGCGGTAGGGCAAATTGGCCTGAACGTCACGAAAAGTGAAACGTTTCCGTCACGAAAAGTGAAACACGCTACGCGCATGCGCCGTGTGTACTGTGGGTATACGTAGCATAAGGCAACCAGTAGACGCTGGCGTATTTTATTATATATTACACAAACACAGCTTAATCTTTTAGCTAACAATTTCCATTGTGTGAAAAGTGAAATGGGGAAAAAGACAAGTACAGACAGAGTGCGAGCCTTTAGAGAACGGAAGAAAGCGAATAAACCACCAAGAAAAGTGCCAACAAGTACCTTGGAAAGAAGTAGAGAGTATCGCGCCAGGCAAAGGGCGTTAAAGACACACGGTGGACAACATAACTTTCCAACGACCTCAAATACACCGGATAAATCGATACCGTCGTTAAGTGAGGACACAGTGAGTAGTATAGAGAATTTGAATGCCACTGATTCAGGCGTGCCGTCTACACGTGAAGATACACGCGATGTGAGAGTTCAACGAAATGAATCTGATACAGCTGAGCCATCGACAAATAGAAATGCACCCACTAGTGCATCATACACAAAATTTACATTCTTTCAACCTGCTCATCGCGAATTTGATACACATTTTTTCAATAATCCGCTAGGTACAGTGTGTTCCATATGTGATCGAATATGGCTTAAGAACGATGTGAAACCTGTTGATGCTAAGCACGAGCAACTTTTACATACTGCGTTTCCAGCCATTATCATTGAAGATATGATAGCGTGCAATTCATGCCGAAATGCTCTCACACGGAATACCATTCCAATGTTATCGAAGTCAAATGGTTTTCTCTACCCAGAATTACCTGGTCATCTACCAAAATTAATGTTCCAATATCTATGAATACGATGGTGAATCATTTGCCAAGAGACATTGATGATGATCATTGTATTAATGTCCACATAAAAAGAAGAAAAATACACAGATCGAGTTATTTAATTGGTTTGGTGAGAAAAAGAACTATAAAAATATGGCTACAATATTTAATCCAAACTCCTCTTTATAGACTGTACGACATTACAGTTAAAAATGCTTTCTTTGATGACCAGAGTGTCAATCAAAATCAAAATCAAATCGTTAACAAATGGAAAAAAAGCAATGCATAAAATCAACTTATCCTAGGAACTAAGAAGTTTCACTTCTACCGCACCAGAGTCTCACGCATTTTTGTTTAGGTCTTTTTTCATACAAATTCTTCAGACTTTATATGATTCAAAGAGACCATTGTACTTCCCAGATATACTTTGAAAATTCTCTTATAGTTCCAGCAATTTTAAGGTTTATGAATTGTTTATGTCTGCATATAAATTTTGTAACTATTTACATGTCGATCAGTTTGGCCATTGCTGAGCTACTTAGTATAGTATTTATATGGCAGAACGTATATATGTAATAGTAAAGAGAATTTTATACTGACAGAAAACTATTAGCACAAGTCATCAACTGCATTTGTGATTTCTTCTTACTTGACTTGTCTTTGGAACTTTCTAAATTCTTTCTATTTGTTGTCGCATCTTAAAAGAGATTAGATTCTATTTGTTGTCAGTCTGCAATGTACACTCGCCATCAGTATCATATTACAGCCGATACCGGAAAATCTTCCTTGTAATCCATTTATGCATCAGTAATTCCAATAAATTATGTAGTTACATAAAATAATTAGATTCAAATGAGTTGGTGTTTTGATCAATATAAAAATATGGACAACTGTATTATATATTTTTTATAAATAATAGTGCAATTACTTAAAAGAGAACTTGTAAAACCAATGTGATTATCGAAGGACAATGTGAAATTAAGAAATTATACAAGCTACTTCATATTCTTTGCAAATTTAATATAAAAAGGTTTTATCCGCTTGGTATGTAACTGGGATTATGAATTTTGTTTCTATATTTATTTATTTACTTATTTTGCACAATCAATAAAAGTTACAAAACATATTTATATGAAAAGAAAATATACATACTGGTTATTTTCAATATTAAACATATTTTTAGGTAAAAATAAATATGTAATCATAAAAATTTCTATAATATTGTGTACGACTTTTCAAACATGTCTTCCCCGAACCTTTAAAATTAAACTATGCAGTATTTTGTATTAACATAATCTACTTAGTAAAAAGTATAGTTTTAATTTCAATTAACTTTTTTTTCGCAAATAACAAATTTTCGCCCATTTCGAAATTGTATTAAACAAACTTATTTTCTAAATAGATAGGTGAACTAGTTCTTTCAATCCAAGTTGTATCAAAATATCTTAATCCAATAAAAGATCAATACAAAACACTTCTTACAAACGACGCAATCTTTCCTAAAAGTAATTGAATTCGAAAGAAAATAAGAATTTTTTAATATAAATCTCAAAGTTGATACAACGAAAAAATCTCCAACATTGATAATGTATAAATCTAATAATACTTGACATAGTATTTGTAATATTTGTAACAACTAATAAATATTATTTTTACTATCTCATTTTATTTGTCATTACTTATCTAAGGACAGGACCAAAGTTTACGGGTGTAATTGGTTTTCTATAGTACGAATATAAATGACTGCTAAACTCTGCCGTGATTGAGATTCAAACCCGCAACCTTTGAATAGTAAACCGTGGACAACCGAATAACCGATTCCGACATTATGTTAATTTGCTCCTTAATTGTATAAAACTCGTTAAAAAATCTCTCATAAACATTACAATATCAAATATAAGTAGTATTTATATTTCGATCATTGATGTCAATTAGCACCTATATTGACTAAGCATAGACCATATATTCTTTGATTATTTTAAATAAACCACCAAATGTCTTCATATGTGCTCCAAATCGAAGCTCCATTAATATATCTGCAATAATTTAAGCATCAACAATAAACAATATTAATTTAGAGTTCACGTTAACGGCCCGAATTAGACAAACAATATATTGTTATGACTTAGTTAAGTTAAAGAGTCCGCAATCCTAAAGATTGGTTGGAAACAGCACGCCATGCCGATCCATCCTGAGCTAATCCCTTCATCTCCCTATAGCTATTCATCTCAACGTCTTCAACTATCTGACTCACATACTCCAATCTAGGCCTACCTACCCCTCTCTTTCCCTCCACTCTACCTTCTATGATCAATTGCATAATCCCCCCATGCCTAAGGATATGCCCTACTAATCTGTCTCTCCTACGCTGTAACACTCTCCAAATACTTCTCTTCTCCCCTACTAACTCTAGTACAGCTTCATTTGTTACTTTATCTTCCCAACCAATCCTCATCATCCTCCTATAACACCACATTTCGAATGCTTGTAATCTACGCTTCTCTTCCTTTCCTATAGTCCACGCCTCACACCCGTACAGTGCTACACTCCAAACATATACCTTCAGTAATCTTTTTCTAATACCCAAGTCAATATTTGATCTTAAAATCTGTTCCTTTTCTACGAATGCCTTCCTACCCTGTGCTATCCTACACTTTATATCTACCTTGCTTCGATTATCTTTTGTGATTCTACTGCCTAAATAATTTATATTAATTGTTTAAATTGTTATGACTTAACAATTTAGTTTTTGAATTATTAATATTTGATTGTATTTTTAAAATAAATAATATTTATTCAGAAACTTTTATATTGTTATGTTGCTCGTTTCAATATTTTCACTTTCTTCTCAATAGTCTAAAGAATTAGAAAATCATTTTATGAGATTTGTGAGATTTTATGAAGTTTCCTAAATTATTATTGGTATTCAAACCATATAAATACTAATCAAGTGTTAATTCATTCATTCATGGTTGAGATTAATTTCCAATCCACTTTAACTGCGACATTTATACATCTTATAAAATGAATAATAACATATGTACATGATTCTTACTTTCGCTTATTTTAGGAATACAACAAGTTCCAGGGCAAGATGGAAACAACCAACAAACAATTCGGGGGTAAAACATCAAAACATTCCTTCATGGATACGATACGATTTAAGATTCAGAAGAGCGGATCCATTCCCAATTTGCGAGATACTGGCAACATGGACATTCGTGGTAGACCCAGTTTCAGTGGAATAACCATGCCCAAACGAGGCATAAGCGTTGTACAGCAAAAGGCATTCGCTAATAAATTAGCACAAAATGCGAACGAATTTAAAGTAAGTTTAACTGTTTTCTCCCCAAATATGTAATCAAATTGTATTTCGATGAAAACTGATGATTTATAATCAAATCAAATAAACTGTCCATTTGCTATCTAGAAAAATAATTCAAAATATTTAGTATTGTTAAAGTTTATTTTAAGGATAGCTTTTACATTTTTCAATGTTAATTATTAGAAAAAATTGCATGTCTTTAGTAATCTGCAAGTACGATAATTACGTAATAACTGCAGATTTTACCTTCATTTACGAGATATTTATTTATTTATTTATAAACAATAGCGTACAATAATAATATCAGTTAATTAGTCCTCAATCCTAGATTTAGGTAGTTATCACCCCGTTACGCTAAAATCTTCTGAACCAACTAATATAAATATCAAAAATGAGGAAACTATTTTTGCCTAATCTAAATGTGGGTGTGCACGTCACCTCTTTTCTATTTTTCATTTTTTTTTTTTCAGATCAGTGAAATAGAGGATGGTAAACGATCCGTGCGAATTATTAACGGAACCAGATCTGGCTCTGAGATCATCTTTAGTGACCCAATGCAGGACCATCGTAATGACGACAATAACCTGTACAACGACAACGGCCATAACATCAACGGCATCACGTCTGACGATGAAGACCATACGGATGGCATTATACAGAATAAATTAACAAGATCCGTTTCACAGCCAGACTTCATTAACGAGTTGAACAATAATAACAATAACAATAGTGCGAAGAATAGCGGCCGTAATGCAGATAGCGGTATTCTGCATGAACCAGCGAGTATCTTCGTAAGACCTGGAGTTGGCAGTTTAGCGTTTAGGTAGTAATTTTTTGTATTTTCGTTAAAAAAATTGCAATTTAAGTGATGATTATATTATAGGCTGTTCTGTTTTTTAAGACTTTATAGTTCAAAATACCAAATATCGAAGACTCGAAATTTTCAAATTTCTCTCAAACTATATAGCATGCAAATAGACAAAAGTGTTTAATCAAATATCAGAATTTACATCTATATTATCCTATTCGAAGCAAAGGAGATTATATTTATTGAATAAAATAAATAATCTTTTGATTTATTCAAAAGTTTGGTTTTGTATTCTTTTGATATTGATGCATAAAGTTTAAAAAAACTAATTTGTAAATAGTTAATCTCATAAATATGTTTATTTATTTTTTATAGAAAAAGTATAACACACACCCTTTATTCCATGCCATTGCCTGACAATGCTATCGATGAAAGTTCAATTGGATCTGCAGGTAGCTTGGCTCGACAACCACTCATTGAAGATGATATTCTCTGTATGTTCTATCAATTTAATTGGCTTATTCCTAAATTAATCCACCTTGCCCTTCTACGACAAATCAAAATTTATCAGTTCCATAGATTTACTAATATTACTAGTTCCAAAATACATATTGGCTTCTCTCTAACGTAATTTCGTCGTCGGTGTTAGATTGTTTTCCTTATAATAGAGAAAGAAACATTACAATTCACATTCACTAAATAATATAGATGCATATATACTACATAATTTATTACAATAATTACTTAATAAACCGTGCCTTTGAATATGAAGAGGTAAAGAAAGGTTTGTAAGTGATTTTTTATATTTTATTTCATAACACTACATTATCAGTAAACATGATAAGCCAAAGTTTCTAATGATATTATCTCTAACACCGGATACGCGATTCGCTAATCCAAATTTTTATCCATTTGTATTATAAAATGAATTCATATATTATGAAAATAAAAAATAGGTAAGCAAAATTGAAACAAAAATGTAGAAACTCAGCGAAATGCGCCTTGTTTTCGGCTAACTTATTATTTTATATTTTTGTATTTGTATAGATTTAGCATTTTCTGATTAAATAATGTTTGCAGATGGATCAAGCGATGAAGAAAACACTAGCACACCAATCGAAAGATTCCTCACAGCATTTAAACTTAGCGAACTGATACCTCTATTTGAAGAACAGAAAATTGACCTCGATACTTTACTTATGCTCACAGAGGAGGACCTGAATAAGCTTAATTTGAAAGTTGGCCATTACAGACACTTGGTTAATGCAATCACAGAAAGAAAAAATGCCTTGGAAAATCCCGGAGAAGTTGTGGATAGTATGTTGTAGATGTGCTATTTAATCACAGGTGCCAACATTGAAAGTTTCATTTCATCAAGAGAGGACTGTAGTATCGACAAAAGATGTTCTTCTCAACTATTTTATTTTGATGTGTAGATATTTCTAAAGAGTCGCCTTTTCATATAAAATAAAACTTCAATAATTTGTAGTATAGAATATCACCCAAATACCGTAACTCAAAGCATTAAGTAGCTATATGCGCATTCGAAAGCTGTACCCCCATCTTCAGTAGCACAAGATAGAAACGAAATAAAATACATATATGGGGGCATAGCCTTCAAAATGCGCATCTATCTACTTAATACTTTAAGTTACGGTATCTGGGTGATATTCTATACTATTATTTAACATAGTAGTGATCATTTTTTTAATTCTAAAATTTAATTTTGCATATGTCCTTAGGTGCAACTACATTTTCATTTGTCATTGAGTACCTATTGCATACGATATATTAATTAATTAATATTAAAATTACAGCGGTTCTATTTGTTATTTTTATGAAATATATTATGCTGTAACTAATGATAATTTAACATCAGCATTTATAAATCAAAAACCAAAGATAAGAGTAAATATTAATTAAAACTGATACTATATTAGTATAGAATATCACCCAAGTACCGTAACTTAAAGCATTAAGTAGCTACTTATTTTTAGCTACTAATTAGCTACATTTGGGTGATATTCTATACAATTATTTAACATTTCATTATTCATTATTGAACAATAAAGAAATATAGTAGAAATATAATAGAAATATAGTAGAATAATAGAACAATATAGAAATCTTTATAGATTTGCAGATTCAAAACCAATCGCAATTTAATGAAACTATATTAAATATTTCGAAACTATAAGTTGCGCGAAAAAAAATTGTAAACGTAAATTTAAATGTAAATGTGATGTGCATAAAAATAGTGTGTGGCTATGATTTCTTTCTGGAGTTATGTATTCGTAAGGCCTTCTATTTATTAGTTTTTTAAATATCAATAAATAGTAAAACGTATAATTTTATGAAAATATATGTACAATAAAATTTGTGTGCGAGTAATAATATAGATTGAATCTATACCATTACATTTCAAAAAATTTAATATAACAACAAGGACCCTTACTCCATAGTTTACCTACTTGGCAATATATTTTATAACGTTCCTGGCTAGTGCCAGCTTTCTGTCGGCAATCAACAGCTAGTGGGACAACATAGAAAACGAATGGATGGGAATTAAGTATGGGTTGACTACAGCAGCAAATGATGTATTAGGCACGAAGAAATAGGCAGGTAGAAATGAATGGATAACTGAAAAAATAGTTAACATGATAGAGGAAAGAAGGAAAGCAAAAATATAAACACGGAAGCAGGAAGATATAGGAAACTAATGAACTTAATTAATAGGAAATGTAAATTAGCGAAAAAATATTACAGAAGAGGAAAATCTGAGAATATTAAGCAAGATATGATAGCTGGAAGATAGATATGGGCTACAGGAAAATGAAGTCTGATTTCTCGAAAATAAAGCAAAAAGGTAACGTTATATGCGACAAGCTGAGATAATAAAATTAGAAGATGGAATGAATATCTGGTTTATATAGAGGTAGGAAGGAAATAGAGGAGCTAGAAAGTGTAGAGCAGATTGATCATGATGAATTAGTTAAAAATCGGCTAGTTTATAAAATATATGATGAGGGAAAAGTACCACAGGATTTTCAGCGCAGTAGAATAGTGTTAATGCCGAAGAAGGTAGGAGCTAATTTGTGTGAGAACTGTAGGACCATTTGCCTACTATTGCTGAATCAAAGATATTGTTAAGGACTATTTATAGAAGGTTATAAAATAAAGTAGAAGAAAGGCCAGCAGAAGTTCAGTCTGGCTTAAAGAAGATTGCTATACAATTATTGTATGGCAATTCTGGTGAGCGACAGAGGTATCTTTATTTGTTCTATTATTGTCCTACTGAAGGTGGGGGCATAGCCTCCGAAATGCGCATCTAGCTAATAAATGCTTTGTGTTACGGTTTTTGGGTGATGTTCATACAATTAAATTTTAAGAACGCAAGCAATGTACTCGTATATATACGTTCTCATTGTTAACGTACGATATTAAATAGTGATGTGTGCTTTTCAATATAAAGAACTGGGACAGCTAGAACAAGAGATTTCATATATACTAGATTGTTTCTTTAAATATACTAAATCGTTGGGATTCCCTAGAAAATTCGCAAGACTATTAGAAGTATTAAACGCTATTTTAAAGTTATATTTGTTCAAAATTCTATCCAAAGCACGAGAAATGATAGGGTAAAAACTAAAAAGGAAGTTTAACAAACTACTTATATTTCTAATATCTTTTGATTTTAAAATGTGAACAAGATATAGTGGCGGTATGCGTAATAACGAGTATGAATTTTGACATTATATATTTTGAGCGCATTCCTCGACGCACGCAAGTGCAATGGGTATGTCAATCAAAATTAAGTTTGACTTACAGACCCTTTCATATTTAGTGCATTTTTATAGGTTCGGTTCTTACACAGTGATCGCGTGTTTTGGGAACATATTCGATTCAAAAGATTTAGAAAATGACTTTAACAGATGGTGTAATTACCACCGAAGTACCACATTTCTCTGCTCCTGTTATCCAAGATAATCCTACAGGATGGGGTCCGTGTGAAATGCCGGATCAATTTCGGGATATGCCGTATCAACCATTTAGTAAGGGTGATCGTTTAGGAAAGATTAGTGACTGGACTGGCGCAGCTCAGGACAAGAAATACGTTAGTAAGTACATATAAATATGTATTAATCTGTTTCATAGGATGTGAATTATAACTATAATCCACGGTGACTATTTTTAGACAAGTATGCTTCTCAATTCGGATCCGGAAGCCAATATGCGTACTATCACGACGAAGATGAAAGTACATTTCATTTGGTGGATACAACACGTGTGCAGAAGCCACCTTATCAACGTGGCCGTTTTCGCGGCAATCAACGCAATATGCGTGGTCGGGGTATTCGAGGCGGTGTCACTGGTAACGTTATGCAACAGCTTAACAAGGGATTGAAGAACAAGGATCGAGAACGGAAGGGCCAAATTAAGAAATGGGGGCAAGGACGAGTAAGATCCCACAATCGTTTATGTTGGCGTATAGGGTTGTTAGGTGTTAAGGACAAAAAAGAGATCATTTGATATTCATATTAAATTTCTTCAACTTTATAAAATCTGCTCAAATATCTGCATCACAGGAAGTTTTCAAATTATTTCTTTTTTCGTATTTTTTTCTAATCTTATTCACAACATTTTTGGAACCATCTCTAATTTCAACCAAACAAAACTATTAAATTATCACCACGGTATTAAATAATTGTATAGATTATCGCCCAAATACCGTAATTCAAAACATTTAATTGCGGGATGTGTATTTCGATGCCCCCATCTTCAGTAGCATAAGATAATATTTTTAAATCTTGTGCTACTGAAGATGGGGGCATAACCTTCCAAATACGCATCTAGGTATTAAATGCTTTGAGTTATAATATTGGGTGATAATCTATACAAAACTATTAAAATTTGCCAATACTTTCAACAATTTTGTTCGTCTCTATTTCTAATAGCTTAGCCAAAATCTTCTTAAAATCTATTTTTAAATAAGGGGAATGTAGGCAAGTAATAAAAATTACTTTTCCTAGAATATTTACAAGTTGACAAAATTGAATGAGAAGAAGCTAAGTATATATATATATATATATATATATAACGAAAGAGAAAGCAAAAGAATTTGATTAAAAAAGAGAACATATTCTCTTAACTCTTTGTGGACAACACTGAAATATTATTTCGCCGTAGTGGCACGGCATTTTATTTTCGTTTATTTTTGGGTAAAGTTATGAAAATACTATTTTAGGGAGAGTAAATAAACGCCCTATATTGCAATTTATAAAAAAAAAATACATTTATTTATTTTTCTGTGGTGATACCACTGTAGCACATTAAAAAGTACCAACTTGCTAAAAATTGCTTCCACACAATCCAATAAAGCATCCTGTAAGGTGGTTCAGCTATAAGACCACCGTTTGATAAATTTTTGAATATGTGGTTCAAATAAAGCACCACTATGCCATTAGTGCAAGATGAGAGGTGGTACATTGCGTGTACCACTGAACCGTAAAGAGACTTCTTAGCTACCTTATTGACGGAGTATAGCCCATATTTCCTAGGCTTTGTGTAGAATTTTACTTTTAGCATATCAAATTTCAACTACCGTATGTTGTTGTACCGTGTGTGTATATATATATATATGAGACAATAGTAAATAATACATTCTACAGGACTATTCGCGTACTTTTATATACTGTTTATTAATTGTGCTTTTTAGTAGATTTTTTTAAAGCATTGTATAAATATAATTTTCGGAATTATTATGTAGTTAAATTCCTCGAATTTATTCTTTAAAATCGCTCATAAACATCTTTAAAGCTAATTCATAAAAATATTATTTTATTCTTATCACGACTGACTATGAAAACATTAGTATAGAATATCACCCAAATACCGTAACTCAAAGCATTAAGTAGCTAGATGTATATTTCGAAAGCTATGCATCTTCACTAGCACAAGATAAAAACTAAATAAAATACCTCTGTCACGAATCGTGATGGATATAAATTTATATGTACTTCGCTGATACATTATACTAAATACAATTAATATTAATATCTGGTAACGTTAACGAAATTTTGGTTTATAGATACGAATATATTCATTTTTAGCCTCAGATTAAGATTCGTGACGCATCTGTAACTGTTAAACCTGATTGGGTAACAATTGAAGAAATGGATTTCCCTCGTTTAGGGAAATTGTCATTGCCTAATATAGAAGAAGGTAAATTTATAAAAAAAAAAAAGTCGGCATATTAATTGAAAGGGAAATACTTTAAATCATTGCTGTAGGTGAGGATATCAATTGTTGTGGTGAATTGGAGTACTACGACAAAGCTTACGATCGAGTGAATGTTAAAAGCGAGAAGCCATTGCAGAGTGTCAATCGAATCTTCCACACGGTAAAATAATATATATAATAAGAATAGTATTTTTATTGATTTGAATTTTTGTACTACCTTTGATACAATACATCAAATTGGTATTTACGTTCTAGGTAACAACAACCGACGATCCAGTGATCCGTAAGTTGTCAAAAACTGAGGGTAATGTGTACGCTACTGATGCTATTTTGGCGACTATTATGTGCTGCACTCGGTCTAACTATTCTTGGGACATAGTTATTGAGAAATTCGGTGCGTATTGTTGGATCATTATGCACATGTCGTGTTTTATTTATAACTTCTTGATTGCATTTTTTTTTAACATATTCTACTGTTTATTATATTACTAGATATTTTTTATATTGCAGGAGGTAAACTTTTCTTGGATAAGCGTGATAACACCGAGTTTGATCTTCTTACGGTTAATGAGACCTCCGTGGAACCTCCTCAAGATGATGGTAATTCCTTGAATTCTCCCCGGAATTTAGCCATCGAAGCTACTTTCATTAATCACAATTTCAGCCAACAGGTAAATAATTTTCTATTACGTAAAACTGAAAATTTTAGCATATATGTTTTTTTTAATAGAAATCGTAGCCTATAAAAATACCACCGACAAAATACTATCGTGATATATTTTTTCTAATATAAAACACAACATTTTCGAATTTATGTATTCTATAATAGCATTATGCAGCATTTACTTTTATAAATACCTTACAATGAAACTCAGAAGTCATTAGAACTAGTTTTTGCGTTATGGGACAATATATCTGTCAGTATTCTTTTTTTTTTCGCATTGGGGTGACATGCAAACTAGATAAACATACATATTTATTTTATACTCTAATATTGACTTGTGTAACTATCCTTTGAAAGCATTGAAACAAATATTGTAGGTGTTGCGTACTGGAACAAGTGAGCTCCGTTACAAGTTCGACAATACGAACCCTTTTATATCTGAAGACGAAGATGGCGAAATCGCCAGTGTGGCCTATCGCTATAGGAAATGGGATCTGGGTAATGGCGTGGTATGTAACAACATTAATAATTCCAAAATATTTCATTAAAAAACCTTACAATGTATTAATTAACAGATTGGTTCAACTCTCGTATTGTCAATTATATAAATTATGATTCATCCTCGGTATTCGACAATATAGATTTCAGAGCAACATCCTAATTTCAGAGCAACATCCAACATCCTTGTAAGAGTTACCCTGGAGCAGATATTGATAGTGACCATAATTTAGTAGTCCTGGACTCAGAGGTCAAATTCAAGAAATTACAGAAGTCCAAACAGGTCAGAGTAGATGTCGATAGGTTAAAATTAGCTGATATATGTGAAAAGTACAAGCAGAAAGTAGAAATCATGGCTAATGGAACATCTAGGAACGACATAGATTGCGAATGGAGGGAAATCAGAAATGGGCTAACTACAGCAGCAAATGAAGTATTAGGCACAAAGAAAAGGGTAGGTAGGAGGTAATGGGTCACGGAAGAAATAGTTGAAATGATAGAAGCAAGAAGGAAAATTAAAATAGGAAACACAGAAGCAGGACAGAAAAAATATAAGGAACTAAGGAACTTAATTAATAGGAAATGCAAGCTAGCGAAAGAAGAGTGGATAAAAGGAAACTGTGAGGATATTGAGGAGGATATGAGAAGAGGTAAAGTAGATTTGGGCTACAGGAAAATTAAGTCACATTTTTCTAAAGTAAAACCAAAGGGTAACATTATATGTGATAAGCAGGGTAAGGAACTCACAGAAAATAAGGAAAAAGCTAGAAGATGGAAGGAGTATCTTGAAGATTTATATAAAGGTAGGCAGGACATGGAGGAGCTAGAAAATGTGGAACAGATAGATGAGGATGACTTAGGTCCTAGCATACTTAGGTCAGAGTTTCATAGAGCATTAAATGATTTACGGAATAACAAAGCAGAGGGGATTGATATGATACCAGCCGAATTAATAAAACACGCAGGGGAAAAAATGCAGGAGCGATTATACAGGTTAGTTTGTAAAATATATGAGAAGGGAGAAGTACCACAGGATTTTCAGCGTAGTAGAATAGTAACAATGCCGAAGAAAATAGGAGCTAAATTGTGTGAGAACTATAGGACCATTAGCCTACTATCACATGCATCGAAGATATTGTTAAAGATTATTTATAGGAGATTAGAAAATAAAGTAGAGGAAAGGCTAGGAGAAGATCAGTTTGGTTTTAGGAAAAACAGAGGGACGAGAGAGGCGATTCTAGCACTAAGAACGGTAGTAGAAAAAAGAAATAGGGTAGGAAAGGTAACTTGCATAGCTTTTGTAGATTTAGAAAAGGCATTTGATAATGTAGATTGGGACATAATGTTTAGAATTTTAAAAGAAACGGGTATAGATTATAAGGATAGGAGAATAATTTTTAATTTATATAAACACCAAACTGCCTTAGTTAGAATTGAGGGGGAAGAAGAGGTAGCAAAAATAGGGAAGGGAGTTCGGCAGGGATGTACACTCTCACCGTTATTATTTAATCTATATATAGAAGATGCAATAAACAAAGTAAAAGAAGAGTATAGTGTAGGTGTGAATGTACAGGGAGAGAAAATATATATGTTGAGATTCGCCGACGATATAGCTATATTAGAAGAAAGCGAAAAGAATTTAGAAAGGGTATTGAATGGTATGCAGGCAGTATTGACTAGGGATTTTAACATGAAAATAAATATAGGTAAAACTAAAGTGATGAGGTGTGACAAAAAGGAAAGCAGTAGAAAAATGAGGATCACAATAGGAGATAATAGAATCGAAGAAGTGTCAGATTTTTGTTATTTAGGCAGTAGAATCACAAAAGATAATCGAAGCAAAGTAGATATAAAGTGTAGGATAGCACAGGGTAGGAAGGCATTCGTAGAAAAAGAACAGATTTTAAGATCAAGTATTGACTTGGGTATTAGAAAAAGATTACTGAAGGTATATGTTTGGAGTGTAGCACTGTACGGGTGTGAGGCGTGGACTATAGGAAAGGAAGAGAAGCGTAGATTACAAGCATTAGAAATGTGGTGTTATAGGAGGATGATGAGGATTGGTTGGGAAGATAAAGTAACAAATGAAGCTGTACTAGAGTTAGTAGGGGAGAAGAGAAGTATCTGGAGAGTGTTACAGCGTAGGAGAGACAGATTAGTAGGGCATATTCTTAGGCATTGGGGGATTATGCAATTGATCATAGAAGGTAGAGTGGAGGGAAAGAGGGGGGTAGGTAGGCCTAGATTGGAGTATGTGAGTCAGATAGCTGAAGACGTTGAGATGAATAGCTATAGAGAGATGAAGGGATTAGCTCAGGATAGATCGGCATGGCGTGCTGTTTCCAACCAATCTTTAGGATTGCGGACTGTTTAACTAATCCTAATTAGCAGTATTTTACAAATACTAGTCTTATTTCTTTGTTCTTAACCCGTATATGTAAATACTCGTTTGACTTGCGTATTTCTCTTCTATTTGAACGGTATGGTGCAATATTTTTTAATATAAATTACTCATTAATAATAATAAAATATTGTTTATATTAAAATGGCTCTAATTCTAGGAACATGCTATGCAAAGAACTTTGACTTTTACATTTTAGTATAAATGAATAAATTAAAAAGAACACTAAATTACGT
Organism: Leptodirus hochenwartii; assembly: GCA_947310635.1. NCBI lineage: Eukaryota > Metazoa > Arthropoda > Insecta > Coleoptera > Leiodidae > Leptodirus > Leptodirus hochenwartii. The sequence goes on along the minus strand of OX371180.1, from coordinate 12,317,495 downwards.
TAATATGTTTTAAAATGTACACATTATAATGGAAGTTTATTAAACAATACTGGGGTAGATAAATGACTATTTTTATTTCTATTTATTACTGCTGACAAAATAATATTTGGTTTACTGAAAACATAATTATTGATATTTTTACCATTTTATTGGTATCTTGTAAATAGTGTTTTATATGTCTTTATTGTTCATTCATTACTGTTAAAATATTACTTTTAACATATATGCAGAACAATTTCAATTGACAATATAGTAATTATTAATATAAAACTACCATACATTATGACAAAGCTTACGATCGAGAGTACGATACAGTATCTTAACCTTTTCGGCCCAGCCTGTGGCAATCGCCATCCATATGTTGAGAGGACACTAATCTTAGCGATGAACGCGCACTTTAAGTGTAAATTTCTAGATATTACCAATATACTATGTATAAAATGATTCAGGTCATTCTATTGAAATTAGTTCATTTAAATTGCTTAAATATATTTTGAATTATTCAGAGTTGATTGCCCATGAGAGTATCAAAATAAATCAAATCAAATTTAATGAATTCAGATTTAGGCCCTATTTTATCTCTTCTATTTAATTTGTTTAATAAGGATTAATTTTTATTTTGACTATTTTAGGTTTGACTTTTCTCATTTATTATTATATTTTTTTACGTCATTTATCGTATTTTATATTATTCAGATAATTATGGGTCATATTATAAATACTATATAATATTATAAATGCAATGAATACTAACTAGTTAGTATTCATTGCTTATTTATAATGCAGTATTCTTCAGAAATTGGACCGATATAAAAATATATATATCTTTAAAAGAGTACAATTATACAAAATAATTGTTTATGTCTCAAGTTGCATAAGTGTTTTTTTGCAACAATTCTAATAAGAACGTATTTTCGTCCCTGAGGGCCTTGAGGGATCTTATGTTAACAGTACTATAATATTTTTGTGTAGATTTTGGTGGCCCGTTGCGAGCATGATGCCGTGGTGCAAACACCAAACGGAGAGTTGCAGTTTTTATCGATCAAAGCGCTCAATGAGTGGGACTCTAAACTAGCTAATGGCGTTGAGTGGCGCCAAAAGTTGGACATGCAACGTGGTGCTGTTCTGGCGAATGAACTACGTAACAATGCATGTAAATTGGCTAAGTGGACTGTTCAGGCTCTTCTGGCTGGCAGCGATCAGATCAAATTCGGGTTAGTGGACAACGGAATTTGAAATATTTGATTGTTGATTTCGTTTATAGCGAATCGTCGATAGTTTTTTTTTGTAACGTATACTATCTGCACATTTCAACAATTTAATATTTAAACATCGTCGTAATGACTACTTTCATTAATACAGCCGTTGTCAAAATGATCAGGATTCAAATTTGGCCGTACAACTTTTTAGCAGTGTTTTTTTTTTATGTGACAAATATTGCAGAAGCAACTATCAAATTTTGGTTCAAACTTTACACATAGAATATTTTGCTTTACTAAAGATATGGAGAGAAAGAAGGTGCCGATCCGTGGAATTTAGGACGGTATTGATACAACTCTCCTATAAAAAAAAATCAGTTAGGAGAACATCTCTGATTTCTAAAGCTTGGATTTCGGAGCTACATCTTAATTGACATTTGTTCTGTTCGAATTCGCTATATTTATTTATTTCATAAGTAACCTAATATTAACATAATAGATCATTAACCATAATTTCTCATCCGTAGTTAAATAAATTGAAAAATGTAACATTCAGTGTAAATCCGACAATTAGCAACGTTTCGAAATATATTTAAATTTCTTCCCTTTCATTGGTGTTTCGGGGTTATTCAAATAGCACAAATATGTAAATATATTTCTCTCCCTAAAATCATAGTGCATTTATTTTAAAAATTATCACTACGGTGTTGAATTATAATATAGAATATCACCCAAATACCGTAACAAGCATTAAGTAGCTAGATGTACATTTCAAGCGCTATACGCCCATCTTCAGTAGCACAAGAAAAAACTAAATAAAATACCTCTGATAGTATATCAATCAATTGTGACAGGTATTTTATTTTTTTTATTTAGATATTTTTGTTTCATGTTTATTTTATGATTTCTATATATAGTAAAATGCCAATAATGTATTGTTTCAGGTATGTGTCCCGGTCACAAGTACGTGATAATTCTAAGCACGTTATTTTGGGCACTCAACAGTACAAACCAATCGAATTCGCTACTCAAATCAATTTAAATATGGATAATGCTTGGGGAATTCTACGTTGCATCGTCGATATCGTAATGAAGCAGAAAGATGGAAAATATTTGATTATGAAGGTAAGTCCAAAAATAAATTATGTATGCCAAAGTTTAATTGCATTCATTAGCGAATAAACTGTCAGAGGATAAAAACGTATTCGTATTGCATAAATATGTGTAAACATTCACTTAAACTATTGTATAAAGTTCGTGATTTTATGTCTAAATAGTTTTGCTTACTTATATTATGTGTGCTTTTTGTTCAAATGAATAATTGAATCCGAAACGTTGATGTTCGTTTAATTATTGCATAATTAATATATTATCCTTTTCCCACCACACAACTTAAAAAAAAAATTTAATCGTTTAGGATCCTAATAAGCCCATGATTCGTTTGTATGATATTCCGGACAATACATTCGAAAGCGATGGTGAAACGGAATCGGACGAAGATGTTGTGCCCGATACAAACACGTTCCAACCGCTTTATCCATACGGAAGTAATAAACGTATTTAAGCGTTTCATAGCATATAAGTGTCTCAGCATAAGATGCTTTGTATATCGAAACAGGTATTAACAATAAATAAATTGGTTATTGGGCATAGGCGTTTTATTTGTTTGAAAACTGTACATGACGTACTTTAAATAGAACTAAATTGTACTATTGTAATTAAAACTAATTAAATATATTTATAGCTCCCACATAGACGTAATCCTCATATATTGACCATTTATGAGTTATAAACCAATTTACCGCACTTTATTCTTTTATATTATTTAGTCTACAAAAGGGTTGGTATTCTAAAGTCTATTAATTACAGATTTATTAAAAAGGGAAAAAAAATTTCGTCAAATTGATTAGGAATATTTATTACATAAACAATGTTGAATTTTGGGTCAATCTGCAATTATTTAGCGATTTCACGGTTCTTGGTGATGTTTACGAAATAAAATTGCATATTTGAACTTTAAAAATTGTCAGTATGGTGTTAAATAATTGTATAGAACTCCACCCAAATACCGTAACTCAAAGCATATAAAAGCTAGATGCATATTTCGAAGATCATGCTCCCATCTTCAGTAGCACAAGATAAAACTAGGTAAATTACCTCTGTCACTCACCATGGTTGCTATACAATTGAATGGTGACAAAGGTATTTCATTTGTTTTTTCCTATTTGGGTGATATTCTACACAATTTATCTCTAAATGTTTAAGAGTGTTCGTTTGAAAAACCGAAAACAATACAATCGTAAGGAATCTTTAACAAGTTACTCAATCAATTAGTTTAGTTAGTTATCAATTATATTAAAGTTATCTATCGAATACTAGAGCTATCTAAAAATAACAACTCAACTCAAAAATTTAATTACTATTTTATTGAATCTCTTAAATTTCAAACTATAAGTAGTAAATTACAGTTTATCAATATAATCTATATCAGATATGTTCAATTTCAATCTACTTTAATTATCAGATTTAAATAAATTATTTCATAAAATAATTAACATAAATTAGAGTGTAGTTTCGATACCCTGTAGTACCTTATACAAATAATATATCTATACACCTAAAAATAGCCGTTTCATACGATTAAAAAACACAATCTTTGCTTGCATCCCATTTTACAATTTTCTTATAAAAAATAAGTTAGGTATATATAATACAATTAAGGCCCAATTTGTGCTATATATATATATAAGGTTTCAAGATTTCATGATACAAAAGTAATCTTGAATGAAATATCTACATTGCACACATACGCGCAGTTGATCATTTTTATGTTACGCGAGCGTGAGACATTACGTTAAAAATTATGTTTGTAATTCTTAAGCGTATAAAGCGGGCTTTGTTTTACAGAATTGCAATATTATGAAATAGTATTTAATTATTAAAGTAAAGTATTTTTAAACAATATTTTACATATTTTAATAAAAATTCATAATTTTAAAGTTGTTCGTGATTGGCATGAATGTATGGCACAACTACACCACAAACATAAAATAATATTTTACGCACAAAAATAAACATGGTATTGTAATAAAACAGCTGTTGATTAATACTATTCTGCTGCTTTCCTATACTGAAGTAATTCGATTTGAAACCTGTATAGGATACGCAACTTTATACATAGCTCAATTTTATTTTGGCTTGTATTTCGAGTATGACGAGTTGTAGTTTCTTGATGGCGTATTCAACGTCCGTGTCACTAATATTATTGTGAAGAATAAATCGTACGGAATTGTCTGCCAATGACATGCCGCGCAAATTCACTTTGACCGTGTCTGTCATTTTTACAGTTGCCAAACGTTCTATAAACTCAACTGGCGTTACCTTATTCTTATCCATATACAAGAGCAAGATGTTGGTCTGAACGTTCTTCAAATCCACTTTAAAGATTTCCGACTTCAGATCGTCAATCGCTAAAACAATTATGTTTTATGAGATGAAATATATCCACAGAAATTTATCAAATGGTTTTTTGTCACAAAAATTTTCTTAAAAGATTTAAGGAATTGAATTAGGAATAATTGCTTGATGATTATTTTAAAGTGGGGTAATTTGGTAAATAGCTGAAATATTTTTATTGAAGAGATTGAAGGATGTGATAGTACATTAGTGGTTTAGTGAGAAACGGACATTTTAATGAACCTTTTAAAAATATATATTAATCAGAAATATTGATATTTCTCAACATTTTAGGACTAACCGCGAATATATAAGTGCTAATATTCCCAATATATTATCGTTAGCGGAAACGTATATAAAAATTTTATCCTATCAGAAGTATGGTAATTATACATCGAGTCTATGTAGTCCGTTTTTTGTACAAGTATTTTATTTAAATATTAAAAAGTTTTTACATTGCTTATGTTAAAGATCCTTCAATATTTATTTATGATCAAATTTGTTGTATCCAGAACATTGTACCAGAACATCTCTACTGTTCTTAAAATTTATTTCAAATAAGTTCTTTAAAGAAAATTTCGAAATTCTGAACACACTAAGACTATGTTGTTTTATTTAATGATAAAGATGATCTAAGGGTACGGAATTTAGATTTGGGGAATAATATGATTGTTGTATAGTTTCGATGTCATATGTTACCTTTAGCTATTCTGTATGTGTTATCATGATCGATTTGGAGCCGATCAATCATCTTGTCAAGCGCAACCAAGCCAGCAGCTGCTAAAATCCCACATTGCCTCATACCGCCTCCCAACGCCTTTCTGTATCGCTTCGCCCTGAAACGTGAAAAAAAACAAGATAAAATCTTAAAATGATCTAAGTTGAGGTTTCTAATCTCAACTTAGGAACTACCATTTTTTCTGTGTACATACAATTAAAAAATGGCTTGCAATTTTCATTTAAAGAAAAAAAAATTCACTTGTCCTGGCATTTTTCACATTTCCGACATCTATGTTACTAAATATAAATTCAGCTACAAAAAGTTTTTTGAAATATTTATTACTTAAGTTACTATAATTGATAGTCGCTTCCGGTTACCGGAAAACTCTAGCTTTTATTATATTTAGTTAACATTTAGCCGCTAGAACAGTCGCAGACATCTCGCGGAAATATTTTTTGGGCTCTGTGGACATCATTGAAAACTCATTCTTATTGGACTCATGCCAATATTTCCATCTACATAATATATACGTAAAATAGTAAGTACTAAAACCTTTTGGAATTATTTTTCAATTAAAGTGTTGCCGTTTATTTCTTTGAAATCAAAATTGTTTTATTATTCAATTTAATTCAATTAAACTGCGCATTAGATTCGAACAGTGTTAGTTTGAATAAAAAAATTGTTTTCCGTAAAAACCAGAACTGCAGTATGATGGAAATAAACATATGCAGCCACATTCGACATTATTGAACAATCTATCTGATCTATGGATGTGAGCTTATGCGAGAGACTCACTTTGCTACGAACTCTTTGGTTCCGGCCAGCATTGACCCGACAGGACAACCCAGGCCCTTGCTCAAGCAGAAGCAGACAGAATCGATATCTCGCACAATTCGCGATGTGGGCACCTTGCTGGCTACCGCAGCATTCATAAGACGGGCGCCGTCCATGTGCACAGCCACCTTATGGCTGCGCGCTATCGTCGTCAGCTTATCAATCCATTCCAAAGGTAGTACCTATACAATATCAAATAATTATAGCAGATCTTACTTTCTACCTATAGTAGGGATATGCTGACCGGTTTATACGGATTTCTTAATGTAATGATGGCATATATTTGGTAAATTGCATAGAAGATTGCATATTTTTGTTTATCATATTTATTCCGAAATATTTTTATATTTCGGGTATTAACTCATGACTTATCGGGTTCATATCTTAATTTGAGCATGCCAATATTTTGAAAAGGCGAAAAATTATTCAAAACTAAAGTGATGGTACTGAAATTTAAAAAATGTTAATAAATATGAAAGATTTAAGTTTGTTCAATCTTGAAAAGTGAAATCATGTGAGCGGATGTGCATATTGAAAAATATAACAAGTATTTAAAAATATGGAAAAATATAATAATAAATATTAAAAAATAAGGACATACTTTTCATAATCATACATTTCGTAGTATTACAATAATTTATTTATTTATTTCAATATTTCATTTAATTCAAATCTTTTGATTGTAATTTATAAAATATGTCGCTTCGTAATTATATATACAAAACTACGATTAGTTCTTTTGATTGATGATTATAACATAATTCTCAATATGTAAGAAATTATCAGAGATTATAATTTTTGTATATATTAATGAATTAAAATATGGCTATATAAATTCTTTTGACGCCAGAATATTCTATAAATACTAGTCGATTCAAGTAGAAATAGAATTATTTATAATTTTGCAAATGAACTATTTCACCATAATTTGGAAAAGTACAATAAGCAACTAGAATTGAATAGAATAAAAGTATTTGAGATCATTGAGTGTTATCAATGTTTATTTGAAAGTGCTGCAATAAATATAAACATTAAGCAAGTTAATTATCCTTGGCAATTCATTATAAAGAATTGATATGGCAAATTATAAAATTATAATGATCCCAAATAAACGGATAAAACATATGGTAAGCGTTAGAAACCGAAGTAATTAAAAAATCAATCACTCGATATTAATAACTCTTTCATTATGCTGAGATAAATGGTAAAAATTTCTACATATATAACTGATAAGCTTAATAATGGTTCATAAGAATGGTAAGAATATTAAAGTAAAAATAACAAGTTCAAAAAGTATAAACTAGCATGATAAAACGCTTTAATTAAAAATTGGAAAAAATTCATATGTGAAGGAATCACAATATATTAATAAAAAAATGCTTGGCTTATGGTAATTGAAATTTATATTTGAATAAATGAAAACATGTTTTAACACAACATCATCGATAAAACATAAAATGCGTAAAATATGCTTATTTGTTTTTTTTCAAAACAGAATGAAAATATTTTGTTTCAGTAATTTTATATTAAATCAAACGATTCTTTGTAGAACTGTAAAAAATAATGGATAGTTCCAGTTTGACTCTTAGTGATGATAGGGATGTTGTCATTATAAATTACCGCATCGCAAATGATTTGACAAGTGACGGCTTAGCGTAAAAAATAAACGCGTAATACGTACGTACGTACGTAAATCAAATCGTACGACGACACCCACATAAATGAACCAATGTAAATACATTACACAATAACGGGGGTCATATGAATCAACTACATTATTCCTTGTAGATTTGTTTTCCAACAAGAATCTGAAAATGCGCATTATTTCATGCATTGAAAATAAAAACATATGAAAAGCCTGCACAACATTTCACGATGAATATTGAAATAAGTAGCAAAATAAATATTTTTTAAATAAATAGTTATCGTAATACTTCATCTGCGTCAGAATATTAAACTAAAAATATGAACTGATAATAGCGTATTTACTCATTCTTCTTAATTAAATATACTTGTTTCGTATTGTAATCAAATTAATAGATATAAATATATTAACAAAGGACTATAAATAGAATAATCATGCTTATAACAATAGGTATCATCAAAAACCTGCTTATTTATTTCATGATGATTTTGCAAACTGACTAGTGCTATATATTTTGTTTTTACAATGACCACTTTTAAAAATGATTTTTTTTTTAATTAAAAAGATAAAGATTATGTCCAGATTTTAATTAGTATTTTACCTTTCCACCACAAAGATTATGGGTATTTTCAATTATAATCAGCTTTGAAATGGTTTGATGGCAATCCGGGTTTACATTTAGACTGGATTTCATTTCTTCCAGAGAAAATGTCCCATCCGGGTTGGTTTTCAGTAAGGACGATTGAACACCAGCAATAAACGACGGAGCACCTACATGTAATAATAAAATAAAATATATATGTTGAAAATAATATTTATTTTATTTTATATAAAACTTAAATATTTGGTTCTAATTTACGAGGAAAATCTTATTTACTGTATTTCTCTGCATAGTAAAGTCTACAGAGAAGTATATACAAAATTTTATAGAAAATTTATAGAAAATAATTTATGGGAAATTTATAGAAAATTTTCTATTTAAATAAATAATGCTTTGTGCGACATTATTTTGTCACATTAGCAATATTTATTAATCATATCGCAATATAATTGAGAGTAACAGTTAAATAACATTATTAATTTTGATTATATTAGAATACTTTTGCAATATAAGTGTTTAGTTTAGAAAATGATGAAAACAAATTAATCTTCGAAAATCAATTTGATTTTCTCTGGTCTCTGATGTATATTCTGGAATGACCGCAAGTGGCCGCGAAATTGTTGCTTTATTATTAAAAAAATTAATTTCCGCTATGTACAATTATTTAAAGTTTTCTAAAAAATAGCAGTATCTATAGTTCTCTATTACCAAGCATTTTTTTTGCGAATAGAGCGAAATCTATTACATTTTTTTTTAATATACAATTTTTATTTGACAAAAATACTCAAATTATTAAATAATCAAATTATTATAGTCAAATTATTAAAACAATAAATATATTCTGCCGCATTCTAATCATAAAGATCGTGATAAACGTTATCCTAACAATATTGTAATAGCTGGTTTGACAACTAAAATTACACAGGGCAAAGCAGAAAGAAACTGGAGAGTGGGTAGAATCTAGGGAACACAAAACAGATTACAGATACGAAGACATTGAGCAAAATTATAGTTAAGGATAAATTTTATTATAATTACTTAATATATACAACTTTGACATAAATTGATTCGTCCACTTTACTCCTTGCATATACAATTCTCTCTAATTGTAATTCCACACATGTTTTTTCAAACATGCACACAATAATTTTATGGAGTATGTAGAACTTGCATTTTCTATGTAATTATACGAGAATGCCGTATAACAAAAAGGGAAGTGGTTTCATTACGCAAGAAAAAATGCAATAATTACATATGCCGAAGCAACAAATTATAAATAGTCAATTAAATCAACATAAATGTTACCTTGTTCGAATTTGAAAGTATGCCCTTTGTCGCCGCAAATTAGTTCGCTGCCTCTCTCGTTGCAATGGACCATTACTGAAGAAAAAACGAAAAAAAAAACTCATTTTAAATGTACACTATTAACGATATTATAAAATAATTGCAAAAAGTATGAAATTTATTTTTCAATTATTTTATTGCAGCTAATTCATTGATAATTTAAATCTTATCGAGGATTTTTTTCGGATAAATTAATAATTAAAAATCACCAGAATAAATTTACATGATTACAGTAAAAAGTAGTATAGGTCAGGTCAGTTTCATGCATGAAATTTTAAAAAATGTAGAGGATAAGGGTGTAACAAGATAATTGGAATAATCATGAAACCATTTAAAAAAGACCGTTGCAATAATAAGCTGAATGTTTTAAACCTTAGCTAGAAACTAGATACATTTGTGCAATATATCATTTAGATTCTTTTTAGTTTTAGAAATTAACGCAATAGGAAATAGTTTCGAAATTCTTTAATGCCTGTTTCAATATTGTTGATCTATGTTCGATTTTTCATCCATCGTGTTGATTCCATAAATTATCTCCGATAAAGCTTGTATAGTTTTCACTAAATCAATCTGAAACCAGTGTTCGCATAGCGATCGATAATCTATAATTATGTAATATTAATACTTTTTTATATTTCATCTATATGCCAGAGCAGTTTAATCAGATTATGATTATGCAAAAAGCGAATGAATTATAAAAATATATATGTGAAATTATGCAAAATATACAGGTGTGCACTCTTCTAATTTTTTGTCGCTTGGGAAAATCAAATTTCAAATTAGCATCTAAATTAAATTTCTAGCCGAGCTAAATTTCTAAATTTGCAATTTATTTAAATGAATCTCCTGTATAATTACTGCTGATACTCCAAAATATTTACGAAAAAAAAACATAATTTCAAATTGTTATGTGAATATGTAAGAATCAAGATGTATAAATTATTCAATATACCGCTTACTTTAACTTTAAGTGAATTAAAAATGTTCATTTTAGGCAAATAGAAAATAATAATTTTATATTATTCCTCAAATTTTTATACCAGTATAAAATATATCATATTAAAATCGTAATTTCTAATCAAGCAAATCTATAATATAGAATATCACCCAAATACCGTAACTTAAAACATTAAGTAGCTAGATGTACATTTCAAGCGCTATGCGCCCATCTTCAGTAGCACAAGATAAAACTAAATAAAATACCACTGTCACGAATATGAAGATGGGGGCATAGCGCTTGAAATGTACATCTAGCTACTTAATGCTTTAAGTTACGGTATTTGGGTGATATTCTATATTATAATTTAACACCGTAGTGATAATTAAAAAAAAATCAAATCTATAATATAGAATATCACCCAAATACCGTAACAAGCATTGAGTAGCTAGATGTACATTTCAAGCGCTATGTATTTTATTTTGTTTTATTTTGTGCTACTGAAGATGGCGGATAGCGCTTGAAATGTACATCTAGCTACTTAATGCTTGTTACGGTATTTGGGTGATATTCTATATTATAATTTAACACCGTAGTGATAATTTTTAAAAAGCAAATCTAGTTTTATTATCTCAAAGTTTTACAGAAAAAAATCATTTTATTCGACAACATTTTTGTAATACTTTTCAACAATACCTTAATTTCCAAAATGGATTTTTCTACATTTTCTATTACAGGTCGAAATAAAATACAACAAATATGAAGTGTAAATAAATTTATGAAACTTTGAAATTATCAAATTGAAATTTCTTTTTTTCATTTTAAATTAATCTGTAACACAAATATAATCAAATAAAAAATATATTACTGGCATAATTTGGCAATATAAATGATCCAAAAGCTGAATATAACTATAATCGTTTAATTAACCACCCTACTAATTACACAATTTGTGCAGAAATGTAATCAATACTAACTTGCAAGTAAATTTGCCATTGTTCCAGAAGGTACATACAGAGAAGCTTCTTTGCCCAATAAAGCTGCTGATCTCTCTTCCAGTTGAGTAACAGTAGGATCTTCCTCGTAAACAGCATCACCGACTTCCGCATTTGCCATAGCATACCTCATCTCCTGCGTTGGTTTCGTGATGGTGTCACTTCTAAGATCCACTTTGACGATGTCCTCATCGAAACCATTCGCGTATTCAATACGACATACTTTATTGTAAGACATTTAAAATCCTTTGATGTTTGGAGCACTACTGTTTCGGTTGTTGCAAATCAAATATTACAGCGCCGCGTTTTCTATTGGCTTTTATACAAACACCCTTCAGCTTTATCGTATGTTCTAAAAAAAAAAAGTGCAAGGTCACATAATACGCGGTGCCACAAAATCGGTGGGGTGATAAGCGCAGTTCATTTCAAACGGTGACTTGGAACTTAAATACACAGCAACAAGACAAAATTGCACACATGTTTTAATAATAATCAAACAAAAGTTTAAATTTGTTTATTGAGGTTATGGGCAGCGATTACGAATGAACGTCATTCCTTAATCGGTCGCAATCGTACATTAAATGTCGGGAGGACTCGTTTATGATGCTAGCAATGAATTGATAGAAACCTTTGTACGGATATTTCTGATACGCTTCCAATCACTTAAAAATTGATGGATTAGACTTTCATAATCATCTTGTAAAAATGTTCTTGCATTATATATAATAATTCATTATTTCTATACATATATTTTAAATTATTAGATAATTAATAAATTAAAGCACTTGCGAAAAATCACATCTTTTTATTAATATCACTTGCCACTGTTTAACTATATATAGTTAGTATTCATTGGTTTTACTTAGTTAGTTAAAGAGTCCGCAATCCTAAAGATTGGTTGGAAACAGCACGCCATGCCGATCTATCCTGAGCTAATCCCTTCATCTCCCTATAGCTATTCATCTCAACGTCTTCAACTATCTGACTCACATACTCCAATCTAGGCCTACCTACCCCTCTCTTTCCCTCCACTCTACCTTCTATGATCAATTGCATAATCCCCCCATGCCTAAGAATATGCCCTACTAATCTGTCTCTCCTACGTTGTAACACTCTCCAAATACTTCTCTTCTCCCCTACTAACTCTAGTACAGCTTCATTTGTTACTTTATCTTCCCAACCAATCCTCATCATCCTCCTATAACACCACATTTCAAGTGCTTCTAATCTACGCTTCTCTTCCTTTCCTATAGTCCACGCCTCACACCCGTACAGTGCTACACTCCAAACATATACCTTCAGTAATCTTTTTCTAATACCCAAGTCAATATTTGATCTTAAAATCTGTTCTTTTTCTACGAATGCCTTCCTACCCTGTGCTATCCTACACTTTATATCTACCTTGCTTCGATTATCTTTTGTGATTCTACTGCCTAAATAACAAAAATCTGACACTTCTTCGATTCTATTATCTCCTATTGTGATCCTCATTTTTCTACTGCATTCCTTTTTGTCACACCTCATCACTTTAGTTTTACCTATATTTATTTTCATGTTAAAATCCCTAGTCAATACTGCCTGCATACCATTCAATACCCTTTCTAATTTCTTTTCGCTTTCTTCCAATATAGCTATATCGTCGGCGAATCTCAGCATATATATTTTCTCTCCCTGTACATTCACACCTACACTATACTCTTCTTTTACTTTGTTTATTGCATCTTCTATATATAGATTAAATAATAACGGTGAGAGTGTACATCCCTGCCGAACTCCCTTCCCTATTTTTGCTACCTCTTCTTCCCCCTCAATTCTAACTAAGGCAGTTTGGTGTTTATATAAATTAAAAATTATTCTCCTATCCTTATAATCTATACCCGTTTCTTTTAAAATTCTAAACATTATGTCCCAATCTACATTGTCAAATGCCTTTTCTAAGTCTACAAAAGCTATGCAAGTTACCTTTCCTACCCTATTTCTTTTTTCTACTACCGTTCTTAGTGCTAGAATCGCCTCCCTCGTCCCTCTGTTTTTCCTAAAACCAAACTGATCTTCTCCTAGCCTTTCCTCTACTTTATTTTCTAATCTCCTATAAATAATCTTTAACAATATCTTCGATGCATGTGATAGTAGGCTAATGGTCCTATAGTTCTCACACAAATTAGCTCCTATTTTCTTCGGCATTGTTACTATTCTACTACGCTGAAAATCCTGTGGTACTTCTCCCTTCTCATATATTTTACAAACTAACCTGTATAATCGCTCCTGCATTTTTTCCCCTGCGTGTTTTATTAATTCGGCTGGTATCATATCAATCCCCGCTGCTTTGTTATTCCGTAAATCATTTAATGCTCTATGAAACTCTGACCTAAGTATGCTAGGACCTAAGTCATCCTCATCTATCTGTTCCACATTTTCTAGCTCCTCCATGTCCTGCCTACCTTTATATAAATCTTCAAGATACTCCTTCCATCTTCTAGCTTTTTCCTTATTTTCTGTGAGTTCCTTACCCTGCTTATCACATATAATGTTACCCTTTGGTTTTACTTTAGAAAAATGTGACTTAATTTTCCTGTAGCCCAAATCTACTTTACCTCTTCTCATATCCTCCTCAATATCCTCACAATTTCCTTTTATCCACTCTTCTTTCGCTAGCTTGCATTTCCTATTAATTAAGTTCCTTAGTTCCTTATATTTTTTCTGTCCTGCTTCTGTGTTTCCAATTTTAATTTTCCTTCTTGCTTCTATCATTTTAACTATTTCTTCCGTGATCCATTCCCTCCTACCTGCCCTTAGTAATCCAAATAATTGTATAGAAATTGTATAGACAATTTTTATGTCCTGCAATTTTACATGTTGTATTCTGATTGAACTTATGCATATCCGACTATTCCTTATAATTTATTTCAAAATGAATTTTTACATTAAGCTTAATGCAATTTGTAACAATGTTATATCTATTGTAAAAGTAAACTATATTACAAGATCTTAAACTTGGCGCCAATTACTACCCAAATATCGTGAATAATCGGTCATATTCGGTAGGAAATGTGGAAAACGTCAAAATCGGCTAAACAAAACAAAGATGGGTGTTCGTGGTAGATGATTACTACCATTTAAATATTTTATACAAATTTATGGTAGATACGTCAAGGATGACATATAGAGAATAAATGTACAAATATAACTAGAATATTTTGCTAGTATCATACCAGAATGACTCAAAACAGGTAGATTTTGTTACATCAATAATTATTGTTTGTTCTGCAAAAATGAGAGATTGACGATAACGGGAAATTTCTGTTTGTTTTAGGAAACGTGGTAGAAATTATAAGGAAGACGAAATGGAATTTATGCCGCTATCAAAGAGGATTAATAATCTACATATTAATAATTCATTAATGTTGGATAATATGAATGCTCAAGGAAGTATACCTCAAGGAGAGTGGGGCCCTGGTCCCCCATTACCACATAATATACCAGAAACACCGCCAGATTCCGTTCAAAGCTTGGACTGGAACCAGTATAGTCCTGAGTTGACTGAATCGCAAAATCCTTATTATTACAATATTAATAAATTACTATTTGAAATGTACCTAGAACGACAGCAACGGTTACAGCAAACTAATTAGATTTTAACTATTAGAAGTAAGAGGACGTGGTCCGTTTTTAATATAAATTGTATGTCTATCGAAAAATTACGTGATTAGTTTAATAAGACATTTTAAACTATTCAATAGGGTTAAATTTTGGTCCACAAATATTAACTAAGCGCATTATTTTTTAATTGCTATGTACTTATATTGAAAATTATGTCATTATTATTTGTCTACTTTCCAATTTCAAAAAGTGTATGTTTGGATGAATAAAAACGATTTTTTAGAAATTTTGAAATTGGCGGCGCAACTGCGCGCCATCTATGATAATTCATCGTAAAGCCACATGACAAGCAATCGAGTATGCGGATCGGCATTGTATACCAACTATGCCGTTGTAGCTGTACTTGCGTATACAGTTCTACCGTTCGTTCCTACTGATGACGAAGAGCCATTTGGTGTGTGAACGTTCCATCGTAATTGCATCTGCTTCATATCTGATCAGGTAAGTGCACATTTTCTTATCAACTTGCCCAAAAATTGACCGAACGCTGATAAGGGGGAACGGTCTCGTCTGCTCTACGTCGCTGATCCAGACGATTTCTCGGATCTTTTCGCGGGTCACGGCTGCTAGCGCATTTAGGGTAGGGAGCTTCGTCGCCGTGTAGCATAGATTTTGTGGAAGGGGTGCTTGATATGTGTATTCTGGTAGGATTGTTCATCCCCACATTCTACCGAAACCACCACCACGTTACAGAGTTGGCGACGTCATCCTCACAAAGATACGCCTTACGTTGCGGTCACTATGACCACATTCAATCTGGCTCATAGTAATTAAATTCAAGGTCATTCACCCATAATGGTTTCAAAATACTTGTACTTCGTTAACTATCGAATTCTACCGCGTTTTCGCAACTGCTCGTAAGCTAAGTGGTATCGATGCCTGGCTATTCGTCTTCAAACTACTTTCATTCATGAGTCCCAGGCAGGCCACAATACAATTTTCGTTGTGTATTTATACAGTAATCAAATCGCATTTTATGCACGTGTGACTAAGTTCATTTCTGGAATAGAATAATGATTACATTGCTCATTGTTTATTTCGCATAAGAATAGCGATTGCATCGGGTTTATATATATATATATATGTGTGTGTGTATTTATATTGTGTTATGGTGATTTCCCATAAAACCATTTCATAATAGCGCAGGGCAGGCCTCTGAAGATATTTTGTAAATATCTTGCAATATTCATTGTCAGTCTTTCATAATATAGACAATAAATTGTAATTCTAAGAAGAATATTACGAAACAGCTACTCGATCATACCAGTAATTTAAATCGTAACTGTAACACTTAGTTTAAATACATTTCGAATATAATATCGGATGAAGAAGTTGTATATAACATGCGTTTTAATAGCGAATATTTTGAGGTTATCTATGTTATCTAATAAATAGATTATATGTACACGTAAAGTGATATCTATATTAGATATATGCACACATTTCACCTATCGTACTGTTTTTGTAAAATAGTTTTTCTCCCAAGAGGCACGTTGTTTTTCATATATCCTAAATTGCTCGAATTTCCGTAATCGCAGTTGACCATGTCATGGGGATAGATTAGAGAAATATATCTGGATCGAACGAAGTGGTTTTTTTTGTTTTTTTTTATAATTTATTAGAATAAAAAAATACATTTATATACATATCAGGTTTTACATTTGTTTTTAAGATAGATTTTTAAGATTTTTAATTTTTTTACCTAGCACTAGACAGTGAGTATGACCGGTTTGAAAGTACTAGGTAGATTGAGATATTAATCTTAATTGTTTTATATGAAAATAACATAGTAAAATATATTTTTTTTTAACATACGTATTAAAAGCATTTGTTCAAGAGCATTTATCTTAATATAATGTGATGAAGGATTATTCAAACATCAATTATTTTAAATATATATATATATATATGTGTGTGTGTGTGTGTGTGTGTGTGTGTGTAATATAGGGTTTATGAGTTGTTTTTGTAGTAATTCAGTAGGTTTCTAATGAATATTTTTGGTGTTTCGCTTAGTTTTATGTGTTTTGGTAGATTATTGTAGACAATAGAAAAGTTTATGATATAACCGCTTTTTACCAAAGTTATTGTTTGTTTGCAATAAGTGTGTTTTGTCTTTTTGTCTAGTATCATGCGAATGAATAACAGAATTTATTTGAAACTCAAATGAATGTTTCATGTTATTATTATATATTTTATACATTAGTTTATTGGCTTCGATTTTGACGAGGGTTTCTAGCTTGTGCTTATTTAACATTTGATATAGATCATCCGTGGGGAATCTTCCCCGGAATATTAAGTAAAACTATACTTATACTAAGAAATCTCGACATCTTATTTAAATTAGTGTGTGAACATTCACTCCAACATGTCGCTAAATAGATGAATTTTGATAGTACAACTGAATTGTATATTCGATTTGCTGTGTCATGAGATAAGGCTTCATTGCGTTTTATGGAACCTAGAAGTGGCACCAAAGTCGTCCTAATGTTTTTGACATGATCGTCCCAATTTAGATTTTCATTAATTGTAATGCCTAGATATTTAGTTTTCTTTAATATTCCTATATAATTTTTGTTTAGGCTTATATTAAAATCATGATCTTCTTTATTTTTATTTTTAAATACAATGTATTGAGTCTTTGATGTATTTATAGTTAATTTATTGAAATGTAGCCAGTTTGCATATTTTTCTAAGTCATTGTTTATAATGTTTTCTAAGGTATCTATCTGTTTTGCGCTATATACAAGTACAGTATCATCGGCATACACTGTATATTTAGCTGTCAGTTCTATTTCTTGCATATTTTGAATATATATTAGATAAAGAAGTAGACCAAGTATGGATCCTTGGGGTACACCATTTTATTTAATTTTACTTGTACTTAAAGTCTGTTTGTATTTTGTACATACATATCTATTTTGAAGATTACTCTGAATTATCTCTTTACATTTGCCTCTAATTGCTAACTCTTCTAGAGAGTTTGTAAGTATACTATAATCGACTGCATCGAAAGCTTTTGTTAAGTCTATAAATATTGCTATTGAATATAAGCTGTCATTTTGATTTTCATATATATTATCTAGAAAGTTTAATACTGCAGATTGTGTACTGATTTTTCTTAGGAAACCAAATTGCTTGCGATCAAACCCAATAGAATCTTCTATAAAATTACGTTAGTAATTAGTAAAGAAGTAAAGAATTAGTAAAGGTTAGTAAAGAATTCGACAGACATCATAAAGGCTTTGTTTTCTGCTTTAGGAGCACTACAGAATATCTAACTAAAACAAAATTATGAATTATTCAAATCCTTAATGTAAAGTTGGTTAAGTCTTGCTCTGGAATCTGGACATTCAATTTATTGAATGCCTAAAATTGTGATCAGACACTTAGACTACACAGAGTGCCACAAGTTAAATGCAATATACTTTTTTTAGCTACACCGTTCACCTGTTTTCTTGCATTTTTATTAATTTCTTGCTTTAGCTAAAGATAAGGCAACTTAGATAATGAACAGCGGTTCCGACCTTCATAATGGTACGTACGGTCCTGTGTATGATTACTCTTCGGTATGTCAAATCTAAACGATTTTATTAAAATTCGATATGCTTATTTAACGCACTGTATTGAGTAGGCTGCAAATATATGTAGTCGTAAACATAAAAAGATTTTTTATGCGGTTTAGTTGAATTTCGCGCGTTCATTTTAAAAGCGCATCAAATATTACCATACGGGTTTTTTATTTACTAATAAAAAATAAAACTATGCAATACTTCTGCTCCTTTTACTACTGCTGCTATTACCACTACAACTAGACCTATACATACAAATCCCTTCCAAAATCTATATTGACCCTGCTGAATGTCTTCATACGTTACTCTAGCAGTATATATGACACACCATTATTTTTTTTGGAAAATTGATTCTACTGTTTATAATGAGCGTTCCAAAGTTTATGTATTTTTCATTCTACTTCCTTTAAATTATTTATGGGTTTTTATTTTATTACACTAAAATTACACATATATATAGTTATTTTCGATGTCATTGACATTGGTATAGTTTAGCCATGTTTAGTTATGTTTTACGATTAGCAGCATCCCATCGCGGATCGGCATGCAGGGGTAGTTGGATTTTTAATTTATTTTGTGTGATGACTCAAATATACTATAGAATATCACCGAAATACCGTAGTAAGCATTAAGTAGCTAGATGTACATTTCAAGCGCTATGCGCCCATCTTCAGTAGCACAAGATAAAACTAAATAAAATACCTTTGTCACGAATCGTGATTGATATACTATCAAATTTATTTAGTTTAACTTGTGCTACTGAAGATGGGCGCATAGCGCTTGAAATGTACATCTAGCTACACTTTATGCTTATTACGGTATTTGGGTGATATCCTATATTATAATTTAACACCGTAGTGATAATTAAAAAAAAAACTCAAATATACCTTTAAATATGAAAGTCGATCTCGTCACGAGCCAATATTACTATTTTGACATTTTTGACAACTGAATGACGAATTCAATTTTATGCCATAACAATTTTACTTGTCAAAATTGACCATAAAGATTAGTTACGTTAGAATATAAGTCAAGCTCAATTGTTAGAAACCCAAGCTACATACAATACAAATTTCTAAAATCTAAACCGCTCTCACAAAATGTTGCAATCAAATATAATTAGAGATGGTAATTTTTAGAATATATATACATATCAATATTTTATTTTTACAATATAATATATATATGGTCAATATTTGATCATTATAACAAAACAATTTGGGGTTTAGATATGTTGAAATAGAAATTATTATGTAATCATATATTTTAAAAATTATCACTACGGTGTTAAATAATAGTATAGAATATCACCCAAATACCGTAACTTAAAGCATTAAGTAGATAGATGCGTATTTCAAATGCTATGCCCCCATCTTCAGTAGCACAAGATAAAATCTAAATAAAATACTTCTGTCACGAATCGTGATTGATATACTATTATATATATTAATTCATTTTAATAATTATCACTACGGTGTATTTTATTTAGTTTTTCTCTTGTGCTACTGAAGATGAGGGCATAGCCCTCGAATTGCGCATCTAGCTACTTAATGCTTTAAGTTACGGTATTTGAAATTTGAAAAATATTATATACTTGAAATCTAAATAATTGTAGAATAGTAGAAATTTTTATATTCCAATATTGATAAAATATAATGATGTTTTACGGGAATCGTATAATAAGTCTTCTTTGGTGAATTTATACTATAACAAATGATGTTTTACGAGCTATAGACTTTGAATTGAATGAGAAATAGGGGTGCAAACTCTTTGGGCTAGTTGTATTTATTATTAGATTCCTGGGGTCTAAGTACATTTCTATTATCAATTGTCCAGTTGGTCTATAGATATTTCAGCGCATTTCTCTCAAAAATTCTGGTTAAATTCTGATATTTTCCCTTTTAATCTAACAAAGGGCAATTCTCTAAATAGGGATACTAGCGCCTAGTTTTCATCCAACTTTTGACACTGGCTTTTGACGGTCTTGATTACATCTTCTTTTGCAATTTTTCTATTGTAGCAAAATAATGTGGTAAATCTAATTTATTGATAAGAACCGTTAACTATGATCGCGGCAAATCGCATCTGTAGAACCGCGGTGCACCAGCAACAAAGCGACCAGAGCACACCATCAGACACACCGTTTGGCAGGTGAAAGTTGAATCGGTGTGGTAAATGAACGAAAGAAGTGGGTAAGTGGGTTGATGTACTCACACATACTTAACTCACGACCAAATGCACACAAAATGTAGAGATTTCTACTTGGTAACATTATGCGTTCGCTTATATTTGTTGCGCTCAAACGGTACAACGGCAAGCGCAAGTGGGATAACGGTATTGAACGTATTCCTCATTGCCACTACAACAAGTTTGCTCCGTTGTCTTTGAAGTATTGTTTGGACGTTTTGATATCTCCTCCACGTTCAAAGTGGATAGTGGAAATGAGCTGAGTGGTTACGGAGATTCGATTTTCTGATAGTTTGTATTAAAGACCACCAAAGAGAGAGAAACTCGTGCATAACACGCGCCCCACTTTCTAATACCTAAGTACTGTCGTACTGCTGCAGAGAACGCGCAAGAGATCCGTTTCCTCGGCACCGTTTTGTCAGAATATACATACCATGTAAGTAAGTTCGTGGTGGAGGGCTTTTCCTTCTCACTACTGACTACTTCCACAATTCACACCACCACAGAAGCTGTCCTGCTTGTATCTGTGCACATACGACCTACGTATATGCCACCAGAAACCTGACCCCCGAGAAGGATTTGTTACGTGCGTCCAGTTTTCCAACCCCCTCCGTAAAGTGCCGTGTATGTTGAATTGGTTCGAATCGAAAGAAATGGTTTTCGTTGCCAAGGCCGTTTTCGCGCACTATTGAAGACAAATGCGATTACTGTATGCACTTCTGCATTTTCTGTGATGAGGAGGGAATGGAGAGGTGTTTAGCAATTTTTGTTCACTGAAACTGCGTGTTCATCGAGATTCATTGTTTCGGATTTGTTTGAAAGGAAAGGTAATCCAATCCATGGTGGTATGTGGTTCGTATCTATTGCCACTCATATTACTCAACCAACCGATCCATTTATAGCAATAAATAAATACCTGCTATGTTAATAATGTATGTGTGTTAATTAAGAATTGATATCTCTTGAATACTTTCGCTATAAGCTCTAGCATTTTAGTTGACTTTCTCATTTATTGATAGCACCTATATTGAAATAAACAATGTGAACTTTAGCACTTGCGTAATACTAAATTTAAGCCTTTTACGTTGTGATAGTGTTTTTATTTAAATTTTCAGGAACAATGATGAAGATTATTATTATGTTATACATATCATAATTCGAAATATAATTTTGCATTAATGCACATGTGCTGTAAGTTATATGTTGTGACCCTATTTTCTCTTAAAAAGGGAAACAGACAGTTGCGCTAAGTCAAATATCATTCAGTGAAAATCGTCCTTAAAATTTGTGCAACTGGCAACAAATGGTCAATAATTGTTTCAAATTTCATCTTAAAGAATGTGTTATTTAATATTACAGGTAGTGAAGCAAGATGAATTTCTCACCATTCGGAGTGGGGGTTCCGCTGACGGCGGCACTTCCTGTGACGACGCAGTACACCACCGGAAAGATCACCCAGAATGTCACCACAGCCAACGGTCAAGTCGTTGGTGTGCTACAGGGTGGCGAAAATGGTGTTCACTATATACGACCGTTAGGTAAACACGAACTTATTTGATTGTCACCTCCGGTATGCAGTAAACTGTTCACAATTTGTAACAAAAACCCGAGCAAAAATGTAGTACGAATTCTATATGATCATTTACTAAAATAATATATTATTCTATCTCTCCTGCCACCATACATCAAATTCTTTTATCCTACGTTTATCCCTTTCCATTTTCTGACTTTATCTTACTTCACTAAGATTCTCAATACACATATACCTTAAATAATCTGTGGATAATGCCTAAATGAATGCTAGACGTTTAAATTTGCCCTCTTCACAATATAAATAATTTTCTCTTTAAAATAAAAAAGTTTACTAATTTCAAACTGTTTATAAGACATGTAAACAATAGATAAAATTAAGTTTTACTCTTCAAAATTATTAAATATCATGTTAGTTTATTAAGAAATATCGTCTATATCGTTTTAATCCCGTGCTATGCAGGAGAGGTGGATATGGTGTTATAATATACAATTTACAATTTCTAACGACATTTCCAACTATAGTATTTGATGCAATATATGTCAAGTATATAATTTTCATTTTTAACATTTAAACATCTGTGTAATTTCTGTGTCAAATTTTTTTTTAATAAACATAGTTTGTCACCCAGTTGTTCCAAATATTTCAACTTAGATATTAGTTCCGCAAATTTTTCCTACGTGTGTTAGATTTTGACAGAGTTTCAAAAAATCTAAATTTTAACATTTATAAAAAACTAATATATCAAATACCGTTAGAATCTGTCATCTGATCTGAACCGTTTTAAATTCTTTGACTCAAAATATGCCAGATGCCACATTGATATGATTCCTCTCCTTTACGTGTGTGTACATGGCTTTGAGGGCGCTTGTTTCTTATGGAAAATAATACAGCGCAAGCATACCCTTTCAAGTAATTTATTTTTCTGCCAATTTATCCTCCCATATTTATTATTTATTCAAGTATTAAATCCCATGCAAACTGGACCAAGCGTCATTTTAGTACCCCTACTTGTATCCCCGTCGAACGGCACATAAATGTGTAATAATAATTGACTAGTACTGGTTAGTAATGTCAAAGGTATCTATTTATTTTTGTAATAAAAATTGGAAAGCATAAAGTATATCACTGAGAATTCTAAATTATTGAACAAATGTGAGCTAATTATTGTCTTTACTTAGTTATTTATTCTTCAAATATACATTATTTAAAAATCCAATTTTCCTCCTACATCTATACATTATAAGAATGCTGGATTAAATGTATAAAGGTTAAATGTTTAATTTCAAAGCTTCTAACAAACGAATTTGTCATTTAGATGCGAACGCCTTTACATCTCAATCGCCTCCACCGAATAACCATGCCCAAACGGTCCTGACGTTACCAATTACGATGCCTGGTGCGAAACCAGGCGATCCACAACAAACCGTGCAGATCCAGGTAGTAAACCCGATTGTCCATCAGCAACAGCAGCAACAACACACTCCCAAGTTTCAAATCAGCCAGATACCTATCCAGGCCTTCGGCCAGGGTGCTACTGTGCTCACCGTCGCCTACAATTCTAACCAAGAAGGAATTCAAATCGTAAGTAATATAATCACAATGTATAATTAAGTGCGATACGTATCGGTATAAAAACATTAAGTAGATTTTAATGCGGGTAATCAAACAGCTAGTGTATAATGAATTTAAAACGATTTGCACATCTTCGGCGAACATTATTAAATATTGCAAAACTATTTATTTTATTTTTGTAAAACAAATTTCGAATAATTTTATTGCGTTTGCGACTGTGGAGGAGGAGAAAGGAACTACCGACTGTTCAGAAAAGTAATGCGACTTTGAATAATAATTAGAAATTTCATATATCATTAGTATCTGTCATTTTTTCCTAATAGCGTTGGAAAAAACTGTTCTTTAAAAAAAATAAGCTCAACCCTCAGGGTATAATTGGGCTTTTTGGTTTTTTATATAATAGTTTAATTTAAAATTCCATGTATTACGCGTCAGCCATTTAATAACGTCACAAATCAAAAAGATTCTTTGTTCATCATTATCAACGACACATTGATCCTTGAAGGAAACTATTCATGGTAAGAGATGACCACCTAGTTTTTTTAGAATGATGCAAAACATGATGAAATATGAATGATGGTAATCCAAATTTGGCGTCAACTTTAAAACTCCTCTTTGCGTTGTGACGTTAATGTAGCTGACGTGCGATATGTAAAAAAAATCGGAAAAAAAATTTGTAATTTCTTTATGAATTACATTTTATTGCAATAGCTATTTCAACTATCTAGCATCCAGATCTGTCATATTAAGCAAATCAAGTCAGACTTGGCCTATAATTGTTCCTATCTACAGCATCAGTAGAAACTAGTCTCAAATAAAAATGATTTGAAAACTATAATTCTGGATTGTGGATCATATTCAGAATATTAATAATACAATTTCTCATATAAAATTTTAATACCATGTAATATAATTGTTTTATGTATATATAACTCGTTTAAAAATCGCATCTAGTTCTTATAACGATAGAGTTATAAAAAACTATTTATGTAATCACAAAACTAATTTATAACAAAAACGTTTAGTGGGCGAATTATCAAAAGGGATATTCTTTTTTTAAGGAAATAATAAAATTTCGAATTGATACTCTTGTAATGAAGTATTTGAACCTTTGACTAGCTATTTGAAATTGATATATTATAGTTATATATGATTAAAATAATAAATCAAGAATAAAAACCAGCGATGGGTATGTAATTATAGATCGACGGTCAGAATGGTTTGCCGGAGGGAATGACGGTCGTAGCGGCTCTGCAGCCGCAGGACCTTCACATCCTTCAGCATCAAATCGAACCGGATAAGATCACAACGAAGGATTTGACACTTGCCAACATCAAGACTGAAATGAAGGACAACCACTCGAGCATGAATCACATTACAGGTGCACAATCACCTAATGATCAAATGGATGATGATGATGGTATATACAAATTCTAAAAACATTTTTTAGTCGATATTGTTTCGTCTACTAGATTAATTGATATGATGAATAACTGATATAATTGACATTAATTAACATCTAATGCATTTTCAAATTATGAATTTATATATGTGTGTGTGTGTGTGTGCACTATGAGCCTTAAACTTGATCACATACAATTCAAAATCCTTGCACGTCTTTTGTTTTTTATTCCATTATAATATATCTATGGAATATCTTTGTTACCTTATAGCTCTCGAGTCTTTCCAATATTTTGTTATACTCTTTCACTATGTTATAGTATGCATTGTGTTTTCCTTTATTTATTTTCACTGCGGCTGGATTTGCATAGGTGAATTTCTAAATTTTATAAAAAGTTGGTTAATTTTATTATTAATGATTTTCGAATTACTTGAAATGAAGAAAGATCGAAATGAAATCTCTTGTTATCTATGGTTTAAAATGAAAAACGAACATTATCTTTATTCTCTGATATTCATTGTTTTCATAGGTGGACAATTATCAGTGGCAACAGCAAATTACATTCAAACCACCGCCGTTGTACAGGAATATTTGCAGCGAATGCAAAACACCACCTTACCGTTAAGTTTGCAACAGTTCCTAAAATTCAACACAGACGTAAAGCGAGAACATCATATCACTGAAGATGGTCTTATTGGTACGTAATTATACTTAACTAACCAACATTTATACGCCTATTAATTATTCGTACGCCTTAGTATATGTCGATTGTATGATATATTCAATACTAATTGGTCGAGACCTAGACAATTTTTGTAAATATATACAGTACGTGCTTGCGTGCTTAAAAGTAAATTTCAATACTATTGTGATACGAAACACAGACTATTTAATAAAACTATACTTTTTCTCATGATCCTCCTTTAGAGACAGTAAAAGTGATCTTTTGCATTCAAAATAATGTAATGTTTTTTGCATTTACTGTTTAATTTATTTCATATTACCTTCATACCAATTCCAAAGCAATGCATGCCCAAATAAAAGCTAATAATTATGTAAATATGTAAAGTTAAGAAAGAATTTGGCATTTCTTCATCAAGATTGATAAAAATTTCGATTCAATTTTCACATTTTATTTTATCATCAAAACATCTTCACACAATTGCACAATTCCTCATGCCTACTGTATGAAATAAGCAAAGAGAGGATTAATGCAAAACCGCATCAGGGGTAATATATTATTCTTATTTGGTACATGCCCTCGACCAAATCTGGCTGAATAAATCATATCTATCTATTCAATTAAAAATATATATAAATTTTAAAATTATGTTTTTTTATTTTCGCGTTATTTTGGACATTACGAGATTAATAATTAATCTTGAAAATAGAAATGGGTCAAAATTTTATCTACAGAATAGGGTCTTCTGCTAATTAATGAAACTGTTTCTGCAGTTAAATACATTAAAATAAGAGTATTTGTCATGTATTTCATTAGAAATATATGGGTCGTTTATTTAAAAATATAAGGAAATTAGATATTATCAATATGGGCATTATGCATAAATTTGACCCAATGCAAATTTATGGCACAAAACGTACTAATTGCGATTACATTTTGTTGCTTTTATCTACATTAAATCTCAGCGTAAACACTATATATGTATATTCGTAGGTGTTGTGATTTATAAATATTTGCTTCAATTTTGCTTACTGTCTCGTTTAAAAAGTAGTGGAGGAGGGTGGCGAAGGCGAGCCCAGTGCGATCTTCGCGGTAACGACAGAACTGGAAGAAACTCTCCCGGCTACCATTGAGGACGGCACTAGTACGGAGAAGGTAAAGAAGAAGAAAAAGTACAAGAAGAAACCGCCAAAGCCAAAAAAACCCAAACCTGGCCAAGTACACATTGCCACAGCTTTAGATGGCACTACCTTGTTCTGCTGTCCTGAATGTCATATGGCTTATCCAGAAAAAGAACTTCTGGAACAACATTTAGTGGGTAAGCCATAAGTTGTTTTTAAATTTTTAATTAGACGCATATAGCAGACTATGTGTTAGCATATACCGGCATTGTGCAATCTGCACGATGATCTTAGCTGTTGGAAATTCATCATTACGGTGTTAAAAAATTGTATTATATAGAATTACACCAAAATTTCAAGCATTTAATAGCGACATGTGCGTTTCAAAAGTTATTCCCCCATCTTCAGTAGTACAAGATTAAACTAAAAAACTAAACCTCGCCATTCAGTGTGCAGCTTTTAATTGGCACTTGAAATCAATACATTTTGAACACATTGATTCACTTTCTATTTCGAAAGCAACAATGTATAACTTTTACTCTTCGGCTATAATTATATCATTTATTGTTACTTCTCGTACAGGACATAAGATTGAGCGCAGATTCATCTGTGATATATGCGGAGCCGGATTAAAACGTAAAGAACATCTAGAACGTCATAAGCTTGGGCACAATCCAGAGCGACCTTTCGTCTGCTCCGTTTGTATGAAAGGGTTCAAACGAAAGGAACATCTTAATCTTCACTTTGTGATACATTCGGGGGAGAAAACGGAAATTTGCGGCGAATGCGGGAAAGGATTTTACAGGTTTGTATCTAATAAATATACAAGTTTTTCACAGCAGTGTGTATTAGCTATTTATGAATTAAGAACGAAAAGTGCTACATTTTTGCTCGAGAGGGAAGTGGCAATAATGACACTTTGGACATGGAACTAAGATATTATATTAAGTGCCCACCTGACATATCAAATCGGCCGCCGATGTAGACGTATTGCACAGACTATATGCAGTCTATATCGAATAAGAATTACTGACCGATTCAATGTAAACATTTATTTTCGGTGCCATTCGTCAACAATTATTATACTTACATAAACAACCTTGAAGCATGAGTTTCTGAAATAATGTAATCAGTTTATAGTCTATAAATGGTGTATATATATTCCCCAACTAACAGATTTTGTCTATAAATATTAATAACGTTCTTAAATCAACTATGTTCTTAACATAGCCGATTTTAAAGAAGATTATGGAATGAAGTCATCACTACTTGTAGATAGTGTGTTCTAGTATTTTTATGATTATTGAGTCTTATTGCTGCAATTCTCAATTTTTCTGTCCTGAGTTTCCTTTGGTATTCATTGGTACTGGTGTTGATCCCTTCTTTTGTTATTTCATATCTAAATTCATGTGTAATTGTTGGTATTCGCATTATTTATTATTATTAACGGTTTGAATACGGAGGAGCGCTCCTCCGTTACTATGCGAAAAGTGCGTAGAGCAGCAGCGTCACGTTCCACAGTTTTGGTAGGAAACGTAAGGAATGCGTCAGCACTCAAGCGGCTAAAGAACGGTTTGCAGCTGTTCATCGGTGATAATTCTTCAAGCGTCCTGACATCCCCTTTTTGGATTGTCAGTGTTAGCGAGATATATAGGCTATCACCACAAATCTCAATTCTATTAGCAAGTATGCCAGCGATTTGAACAACCTTTGGACTGACCATCTAAAATGAATCCAGATTCAAAGATGCTGGATGCGATGTCGGTATCTATTTGTCCATGATGTAATTTAAAGTGGTAGTCTTATCCCTATTAAACTACGGAATTTTTTCTATTTATTCACAATTGCGATTCTTCAAAAGATGTCTCGGCAAATATTTCTAACTATTAAAATTTTACAAATTATTATGATCGTGATATCGTCTGCATACTGGACTATATGCTTGAATATATGTTTAACAAATATTACAAAGAACACAAAACCTTATAGGGATCCTTGTGGCACTCCCATCGGATTGGTTTATATTGTGCTTTTATAGCAATTGTGTATTAAGGATCGTTTCCAATTTTTTAATATATGACAGAGGTTGTAGAGGTGCACATAACATGGTGACATGACAGCAAATGCTTTACTAGGCCACACCATTTGACTAGACTTTTTTTCTAGATCAGATTACGCATAAAGACGCATGTAGCGTACTTTTATTTTCAACGACTGTACATAATGGTCTGTCATGTTTGATACATAGTAGAAATAAAAATCATATATTGTTACGTAATAGTGTTTCATTTCTGTATAATTAACAGGAAGGATCATTTACGAAAGCACGCGAGGTCGCACATAACTAGAAGAGCAAAAGAACAACAACAACTATTACAACAGCAACAACAGCAACAGCAACTACACGAGAATGATACAATAAGAGCGGTGGATATTAAACAGGAACCAAATGCAACTACAACTCAAGTTACTATACAGGTATATGATTTTGTAAATTTTGTTGTTTTCCTTTAATTTGTAAACAGGTTATCATATGTACATAATATATATTGAAAAAGTAAAAAAAAAAATGTATTGTGCTGAACATTCACGAATTTTCTTGAAAAACTAGTATTAAAAATTGGTTTAATGTCGGTTTAAATGTCCGTGGTGTAAACATTTGACGCTTAGTCTTTGTTCAACATCTACGGATTATTCAGTATACGAGTATATTGATCATATTTGCGCTAATTTGTGTTTTTTTTTTCAACCAAATACAATCTATTGTCAGCGGCCAAGTTTCATTGACTATCCATATATGCAGATGTTAAGCAAAAAACGATGGTTCACGTTTATCAAAGAGAGTTATAGGTTTCTTCAAAAATGTTTTCATATATATTGCAGCAAGAGTACTTAAACCAAAATCTACGAAAAAATATTGTCAATATTGTTCTCAAGATTTCTTTTCCATTTCCCATTACTGCATGATTATGTGGTAAATTAAAATTGTAGCAGTTGTTTTAAAATTTGATAAATTCGAAATAAATTTCATATTTGGATAAATCCATAATTAGATTAAATAAAGTCCAGAATATATATATTTTTTAATTGAGGTGATACTTGTAAGTACATGTCATAAGTCAAGAAAAGGTAATTATTTCAATAATAAATTTTGGTAATAAGGTATTATCTGTTGGTTTCTTTCATTTGGAGATAGTGAATTGCCTCTTCTATGGAATAGAAACAATTTTCGTGCAATAAACGGACTATGTAGTTGTTGAAGGTTTTGATGTCGGAAACCTTCCATTTATTTGGTATGAGGTTGTATATCTTCGTTTTGATATACATGTATTGGAAATTCACAACTATGTGTGTGTGTGTGTGTGTGTGTGGATATTTATTTTATTAAAAGTGGCAATAGTTATATTTCCTATATTTTAGGTTCCATCTACGCAGTCTCAGATACAAATACCGGTCCAAATTCAAGTACCGCATCAGCTACACGTAACCGCCGAAGGAGACGATGAATCGGTAAGCAAAATGTACTTTATAATGAGGTTAGAACATAAATTTCATGTTTTTGTATTTGTATTTGAAAAACAAAATAAATTACAACTTATATTTATTAAAAAATGTGTAACAATTACTTTAATTTCTTAAGGGTATTTTTTCTTCGCCTTCAACTTATTCATTCTAATCAGTTGTATTGCCAGGAAGAGGAAAGAGCGCCTTATATCTTATGAAGCTTATTATTTGATGGCATTCCTTTTGGCTGTACTTTCCTAATCTAGCATATGCCAATAAATGGATTTATTATTTTATTATTATTATCATTATTGTATTTTAGTTGTATTTTTTCAAATACCATAAATTCCAATTTATTATTGCCATAATCATTGGAGTGCTGTGTTTTTTAATAACATCTATTTGATTGTATAAAATACTATCCAAATACAGACTTTACAATTATATCGCAATTTTGGTGGAAATTTCTGGTATTTAGCGCTTCGGAATTCCTAGCTTGTTGCTTTTTACTTCTGCATTATGTTTTTTGGTGATATTCTATTGAATAGAAACCAAGTTCAACTTACATGGCTGTTAATGAATCCGATTATTTTTATATTTACACGTAGTTGATTCTTCCATTATGATTAATTTGTTTAATGTTCATGAAAACCTCGTTATCTCACTTATTTCAATATAAATAATTTGTTTATATTGAAACAAGGAAACGAAGAGATCAAAGAAAGATTGAAAACATGTATTGGTTTAGTGCGAGCTTCTTCAGATCCCGGTACAGATTCAGGTACCACAACACCACATGCTCACTTCTGGCGATGGTGATGGCGGCAGATCTGGGAACCCTGGCGGCTCAGCAGACATCTCCCATCAAGAGGACCATCATGTAAGTACAGTAGTGCTGCCATCGGCATCTGAAGGCCTCACCATCATTCCGCACAACTGATGAACTCACAATTCGACTCTTGTTGTTGCTTGCGCTACCTATGCGTGAGCGACCTATGCTTGCGAGTTGTTTTTAAGCTGTAGTTAGTTGTATGTATAGATTCTTCGCTGATGTTTTTTTTTTACATTTTATTATATTATTTGCAACAATATGTATTGACTTGCTATCGCTTCGTAGATTTCGTTTAGATATCACACAATAATATTAAATTCAAACCATTCCCGAACTAAGGGACTTTTTTGCAGTCTTGATACTATCACTGATGATTTGTGCGTTACCACTCAAATTTTTATTATAACATTTTTATCTACAATGAAATATCAAAATCAATACTACAATTAATACAAATGGCTTTGATAAAATGAATTAAAAACCATTTAATCAGAATTTTCAATTAAATTATAATTATAGTTGCAAATCTAGTGTGAATACCAAAAAAAATCGTATTTTTTTTTTGGTATATATACTACAATTTATATTGGAGAGCAAACTTATTTTTCATTGACAACTCGAAGTTACATTTTGAAGGATTTCTCTCGTTATACGTTAAATTGTTGTTTAAATTTTTATATACATCTAATAAATGAGCTCGCATTTAAATTTTAGAGATATTCAAACAAAGTCTTCGATCTTTTAAAAGAATTATTTATACTTCAATTTAAGTACAAATGATAATACGCTGTGGCATGCAATTTCTATTCACATTCATTTTTGGCGTTTCAATACTTTGTACTATACTAATTATAAACTTTATACAAGAAACGACGTTAATATGTGCTATGCTGTTCTTTTACAAGAATATTTTCAGTATACATGCCTGTACTGCAATACAAAACAACCTAATTGTAGTAATCATAAATTTCAAGCAGACTTTGTAACGAAACGCCAATTTAGTCTATCGAGTTCGACAATAAATTAGAGCGTATTGAAAGATGTCAATTCGAAACATTGTATAATGAATACCCTGAGCGCGAAATTGTTTTAGAATGAAATTTAGTAGCAACATCGATTAATATAGTGATGACCACGGAAGGCAATACACCGACCTCGGCGCGTTTTCAAAAATGCTTATCAGCTAGGTATTTTTTATCATTTGACTTGACCAGATCTTTACTTAACTTAAGGGTTATGAAATATTTGAACTTGTAAACAGAATATTTATTATTTTACAATATTAATTTATTTAATAATAGTGAAATGAATTATGTGTTCATTTTTTCTTGTAGTTAGTTGATTGCTTAAAATTTTCATTTCGGTTTTGTGATTTTATATGGTTTAATACGCGCCAATATAATATTTTTTTTTTTTATGATCATAGCGATTTGAATTGCTATCCCAATTTAGATGAACTGATTTTCATAGTTTGCCTAGCTTTCGTTGCGCTATCCTAATTTTGAAACGTTAAATATATATTATTTACTTCGAGGAATATATTTGTGAACATTTGCAATAGGTGCCTAATGCGTCATTATGCTATGATTCACACCTTCTTCAGAGCTGCACCTAGAAGGTAATTAATAATATATCACAATTGATATAAATTAATAGATAAGTGAAACATGTAATCAAATAACGAAAATAGTAAATCCTCAATTTTCATAGTAATGTGTACATTAGAGCTATAAAATAGTATTACAATAATGTTACAATTATTCTTTATATTCTTTTTATTTTTATACTATTTTACTCATGCGACCAAAACGAAAACGATGTAGTAAATTCATAGGAACTAGAATATTTTTTCATATTATTCACGTGCATTTTCCATCGCATTAATTGATCCTTGTAAATATATGACTCATTCAACATAAATTGTATAAAAAATGTATAAGTAATATAGAAAAAAATATTAATTTGGTAATATTAACTCATTTCTAGTAATGTATAGAATATGCATTTTTACATAATACTGACAAATGTTATATTATTAATGAAACGTTGTAAATAGAATATTATAAAGATTATATTAACTATTGTTTTTATTATTAGAAATCGTTTATCATATATTTAACTTTATTATAACATAATTTTATTTGGCAACAGATATACAGTTCTATTTTGATTTGGTTTGGGCATAAATTAATGAATCTCATTATTGTATCATCTTAAAGCTAATCTACTATACATATACTATAGCTACTGTTGATTATATTACACCGACAAATAATATATTTTTGAAGTATGTGATACAATTTTTACATCATTGGTAACCTGTAAGAAAAATAGTATCAAAATGTTTATTTCTAATATGTATATTATATGGGTTCTACTTCACTTCACAATTTAGTATATTTTATTACTGATAGGCAATTAATTTATTAACCTAGAATATATTTTTATTTAATTTAATTAAAATAGAATTATTTAGAAAATAGAATAATTTGGAATTATTCATCGATGCATACGCGAATTATTTTGAAATATCGTATTTCTTTTTCTTTTCTCAATTTTTCACAAAGTAAATTATGTATTTGACGATTAAGTAATATCAGTTTTCTTTTCACATATTTTTGCACTATTGTAGTAAAGAGGTACATTGAAATATTTTTAATAATTAAAATTTAATATTACTTGAAAAGTTGGAAGGAAAGTTTAGTAGAAATAAGATACTTTTTTATATAATGTTGAAGGTTATTTTCTTTATAATAAAAGGCTGAAAACGAATAAAATTGTTTTAATATTAATATAAAATAATATAACAGCGACACAAATTATTGTTCAGGAAAAATATCACTTCCAGGGGAAATCACATATTGCATCTCAATTTGAATTTCCCGCGTAACCTTGCAGCACCCTCTTTGAATGGTAAATGGAATTGGACGTAAATTGTAAACAACAGAAATGGCCACCCCTGCTCTGCAAGAAAATGTACAAATTATAATACTCAGTTTTTAATCAGCTGTAAATTGTTTACGTACGTTATTGTTGGGAAATGGTAAGTGCTATATAATCACTATGATTTATGTTGTCTGTTGATCGCATTTTTAATATTCGTTATTTACTGCATGTCTAAGAAATCAACAATGGCGCTAATGTGCAAATTATGCCGACAGTTAGAAACCGCGTATTTAATTATGGTAATAATTTGACACTAATTATCTACTATTATATATTAATATCACTAAATTTTAATATACACATTCATATAATCTCATTATGACATTCTTCTTTTACCCTCTAATTAGATGCATTTTTTTTATACTATTAGAGTAACTATATTAATAAGACAATTCTATATCTAAATATCTGATTGTCAGTAATTATATATAATAAATTATAAATCCGTAAATTTTTTATTTTTTCATTTTCGAACTGTACATTATGCGGATGATTTTATAATTTCTTTCAAATAACTGATATTTATACCAACGCTTTGAAATATACTTCAGAAAAAAATTTTTAACGAAATTTTTCAATATTACTAATCTAATTTGTGTATAATATAATTTGTACTATATTAAATCATCGAAATATTTTTATATGCAATTGAAATGTGTGAATAATTTAGTACAGTAATTTAATTTTACGATGCCTCGGCTATATTTTTTTAATATTAAGCAATTTAGTTTGTAGCAAGGGGCCTTCCACATCAAAACATACATTAACAAACATTATTTCCGATAATATAGAATATCACCCAAATACCGTAACAAGCATTAAGTAGCTAGATGTACATTTCAAGCGCTATGCGCCCATCTTCAGTAGCACAAGATAGAAACTAAATAAAATACCTCTGTCACGAATCGTGATTGATATACTATCAAATAAACAAGTTAACACGACAGAAGTACTTCAAATTAGCATAATATGACCTATAAATCTTGTTAAAAACAATACAAATTAAAAATTACAAATTAATATAAATTATAATAAACTGAAGATGGGCGCATAGCGCTTGAAATGTACATCTAGCTACTTAATGCTTGTTACGGTATTTGGGTGATATTCTATATTATAATTTAACACCGTAGTGATAATTTTTTAAATTATTTCCTGCATTTCTAAATTTAAAATATTATTTATCATATATAGATTATGCTCTCATTTACAACGACTAAGGTTAGTCCATTGCAAAAGTCCAAATAATCTAATAATTTTGTTTAATGATGACTTCTATCGATGGTACTTATTTTAATGTTGTTCAAATATATTTTGCAGATGACGTTCTTAAGTCCACCTTTTTGGGAGGTGGTTGCGGTCAGTTGCTTCATCGTCATAGACAACTGAACCCCACCAGAGCTACTGTAAGAGATGAATTTCTCGCCGTTTGGTAGTCACTTTACTCCATCGATACCGGCCATTCACCAATTCGCCGCTAAATTCAGTCAGGAGAGCGGCAATGCAGCGGCGGCGGCGAATGTACTGTGCCCTACTTCGGGATCCACCATTGCCAATTCGGACACGAACAGCAGTCGGTACACGGCCAATGGGGTTCCATCGTTCACGCAGCATCACCCACCGGCCCAGCATCAGATGCTCACCAACACAGCCAAGTACCCAACCGCCGCAGCCTCGTACGTCAACCAGAACATTGCATATGCACATAATACTATACGACAGTTGGATAAAAGGTCAGTGATTCCTTAACATCATTTAATCTAATATAGAATATCACCCAAATACCGTAACAAGCATTAAATAGCTAGATGTACATTTCAAGCGCTATGCTCCCATCTTCAGTAGTACAAGATAAAACTAAATAAAATACCTCTGTCGCGAATCGTGATTGATATACTATCAAATAAATAAGTCAACATGACAGAAATACGATGTAATGTAATGTTTTACGTTTTAATTAAATATTTCGTGTTGAATGGGGTTGAAGGTATGATCATCAAGAATTGGGACAATCGCACGATTTATGCAATGATAATAAACACCAACACAAGGCGAATGGTAACTCGGCGTCCAATTCGGGGCCTGAACGGACACGCAATGACCAGCATCAAGGTCAACAGCACCAACAACAACAGCAGAATCATCATTCTAGTCCCCCTATTCAACACCAGCAAACACAACAACATCCGCATCCTGGTAATAATCGCATACTGATTCTCTAAATCTCACTTTTTTTATCCCAATCTTTGAAAATGTACAATTCCTGAGAGGAAGTTCATATTTTGCTGGACAAAAACTTGATTATTACGTATCATATTAGAAAATGATTTTTTTTTCGCTATGTAAATAGATGGTTATCTTTTAAATCGAAAATTGATCCTTTTGAATTAATATTGTTTACCTGTTAACGTTTATGAACATTTTTAAATGTTTGCTAGTGTGCAACTCTTCAGGGTGCAATTCATTAGATTTTTTGACATATATTAAAAAAATACTCGTATAATTCTGGTTTATGTCCAAGAATAGCATCTTTCTATTTTTAACATAATACAGGTACTTGGACCTCGTATACGTATAGTATATTTATAATAATATTTTTCTTATACCCTTGCTATTTTAAGAATGAATTCTGCTGAATTTCTTCTTTAATTGACATTTTTTATTTTTTGAAAAATGAAGCTCTCTGCATACACCAAAACAAATGATGTTTAAATAGTGAATTAATTGCAGTGACGTCCTTGCCCAGTGCTGCCGCGGCATGGCAAAGCCTCGCAGCTGCTGGCGGAGGTGGTTCTGTTGCCGATTACCTCTCACATTTGCCCGCATCTAGTCTACCGCTCAGTTTACATCATTTCCTCAAATACTCAGCAGAAACCATCAAGAAAGAAAGCCAACAACAACAACAGCAGCAGCAACATGCGGGCATTCTGCAACAACAGTCTCATCAGTTGCACCAACAAAACCAGCAGCAGCAGCAGCAGCAGCAACAACAGCAGCAGCAACAGCAACACATTCACTCCAATGAATCAGTTAATGGCTTCCTCGGCAATAATGCTACAAGTGCAGGGTAAGCAAAATTTTAATACTATGTAGTATATTGATTTAAGCACGGCTACATGTATATGCCTGGGCAATACCTCTATGTAAAATCTATACCATTTTAGAAAGCGAAAAAGTTTTAAAAACTACGAGAAAGTTTTGTAAACCAATTTTAGGAATCCTATTAAATGCAATATAGAATTCGTTAAAAATAGCTAATGTATCCATAATTAGAACACAGAAGGCATCGGTGCTACTAGATAATCGCATAGAAAGTGTCACATGGACTTGTTAATATAATTTTATTGATATTTCAATAAATTGACAAGAATCCGTATATGTTGTCATTTACAAGTAAATCATAATGATAAAACCAGAATATCAAGTTAATATATTAGATATAATGTGTCTTTAGATGTACCGCTAATACTATAAATAATGGAACTAACTTCATGAATCGACTCCAGTTAATAACATAGTTAATGTTTCAACAAAATGCGTACCAAGCTGTAGATTTGTATATGTCTACGCTCTTCTGATCGTGCAGCCAAAATGTTTAAACGTCAAAGTTAATGAATTTAATATTTGTTTCAGAAATGGTATGCTTGGTGCTAATCTTAGTGCATTGAGTACCATCAATGCCGCTCATATTCAGCCTTCTGTTACTATCGTAACGTCTGGGGGCGCTGGCGGTGTTGTGAATACCGCACCGCCCGTAACTATTGCCACACCACCAAAGAAACGAAAGAAGAAGAAAGTTGAGAAGGAGAAGAAGCCCAAGCCCCGACCCGGTGAAATACGCCTTACGACCGCTTTGGATGGTTCTACATTATACTGTTGTCCGGAGTGCCATATGGCTTATCCAGAGAAAGAATTATTGGAGCAGCACTTGGTGGGTACGTTCAAATCCACAGTCGGTTTGCTAGGATAAAAGATAAATTGCGGTAGTATTGAACTACATATTAGTGAAAAACATAAGGACTATTAATTTTTTTGTAAATGTGTGACTAGCTTTACCTCATATAGATGTTTAATATTTTGGTATGAATTAAACCCATAGCAAAAAGATGCAACAGTTAAGTTTTTGCTATAGGTTTAATATATGTAAAGATATATGCCAGTCATTGTAGCTCTTTAATTGTTATCCAAAATAAAAATAGGAACCTCAAAATCGATCTTATTGATCTTACATATTGATACAATTCTAAGCGATTACAGCTTAAGAGAATGATGTTTAATAAAAAAATCTATTATTACAAAAATAACATTAGAACAAAAACTTAATTAAATACAGAAAGTTAAATAATCTTTTTATTTCAAGGACGAGGTTCAGTTTTGAATAGAGCTTAAAAACAATATAATTGCTCAATTAATCAGATTACTACTAGTTTCGTAGATTATACTAGATTGATAGTAATTTTGGGTTTGTTCTTTTAATTACTAAAACACCATTGTCCAAAGACAGCCGAAGACAACGAGCAATTATATTAACAAATTGGTTAAGGACAAGAATTTTTATCTGCTTTGACTTAAGAACAATTAAGAGAGAACAATACAACATAGATTTACAATTTTGCGGATGTACCACCAAACCCAAAGTTGCACTTAATTTTTTTTAATTAGTGCATAAAGCATCACCCAAAAACCGTAACATAAAGCATTTATTAGCTATATGCGCATTTCGGAGGCTATGCCTCCAGCTTCAATAGCACAATAATAGACCAAAAAAAGATATATACGGTATAGCAATCCCGGTCAATAGGTCTACCATAGATGTTAGATTTAAGGAACATTTAGCTCATTGTAGATTAAATATAAAAAATAAAAGTACTGTAGCCGAGCACATCTTCGATTCCCGTCATAGTATTGAAAGTAGTTCACTTAAATTACTTAAATGTGTTACGAATTATTCCGATTTGAATGCTTATGAGAGTATATTCATATATGCTTATATTCATAAATTAAAATATAATTTATTGAATTTATATTCAGTCCCAATTTCATCTTGTCTATTTAATTTAATTAATAGATAACTTTTCTTTTTGGTTAGTTTAGTTTGGTGACCCCTGAATTTAATATGCAATCCCGGTGAGTAACGGAGGTATCTTTATTTGGTCTATTATTATGCTACTGAAGATGGAGGCATAGCCTCCAAAGTGCGCATCTAGCTAATAAATGCTTTGTATTACGGCTTTTGGGTGATGTTTTATACAATCATTTAACGGCGTGGTGGCGAT
Source organism: Leptodirus hochenwartii (assembly GCA_947310635.1). Taxonomy (NCBI): domain Eukaryota; kingdom Metazoa; phylum Arthropoda; class Insecta; order Coleoptera; family Leiodidae; genus Leptodirus; species Leptodirus hochenwartii. The sequence continues at coordinate 12,277,478 of OX371180.1, read as the reverse complement.
TTTACAATTTATAGTGGTCGTTAATAGTTTGTTTCCCGCTTTATTTAAAAGGTCACACGTTGGAGAGGCGATTTGTGTGTGATATATGTGGAGCCGGATTGAAACGCAAGGATCATTTAACAAGGCACAAACAGTCACATAATCCAGAACGACCGTATGTATGCACTGTTTGCCTGAAAGCATTTAAACGCAAAGAACAGCTCACATTGCACTTCGTCATACATTCAGGTATGCCTTTCTTCCTCGTTGAACCATTGTTAAGAGCAAATATATACTATAAATCGAATCGACAAAAAAGACTAGAACGTGTATGCCTGATCGGCTAAAATACGATTCTAAAATATTAGATACGGTATAGAATGATGTCTAGTTAATTATTTACGAAATATGTCCTGAAGAGTCACTTATTACAACACCCATTATATAGCATCGAGGATTTTACGATTCCGTTTATTAAATGTATGTTCTTGCAATGTATTGTAATGTAAAAATAATAATAACGATGTACTGTACTGTTCAAATAAATTATTTCTACTTCTACTATAGGACAATTTTTCACGTAAATCACTTTATGCTATCGAAAGTAACATAAGCAACAAAAATGCAGGAACGTCAAAAGTAACAGTAATGTCCAAATTAATAGGCACGTTTTTAATGGAACAGAGAACTCTATAAAATATTGGCAGGAATTTTTTATTTTCGTAAAATCTCCCCCCGTGGTGGAATTCAAACCAACTCCTACCTGGCCATTAGGTACTGAACAACTTCACCAGAGCGTACAGTAGTGAAGGGTGTATCGTATTATTATTATTATTATTATTAGGTATTATTAATATTTATATATTCATCCAATAGGTGAGAAACGGCACATCTGTTCGGAGTGTGGCAAGGGATTCTATCGCAAAGATCACCTGCGCAAGCACACGCGCTCGCACATTGCACGTCGAGTTAAGGCAGAACTATCGCAGCACGGAGGTGGCACTGGCGGCGGAAGCGGCAGCGGCAACACTGCCGTCATGCCCACGTTACAATTGCCTGTGGTAGGAGTACCCACAACTGCAGCCATACTCAATAGGGCCGCCGCGAGCATTATGTCTTAGGGACATCTGATCAGGTCTGACTTATTCACACTGGCACAGTATGAAGGTACGATATAAGGTCGATTTTTAATTATAAATTGCTATCAATCGCGACATTAATTGTGCTTATTTGAACCAACTCGAAGTATTTACCAAATCACCATACCAAAAATAATATTACTCTTAAATAGCGTGTAGATTTAGATTTATAAAAATACATAGGATGTTGGTAATTTTGTATAAAAGTTATGTTAACATGATTTCCAATAGCTATAAAGCAAAGAAAAATGTACTACCAAATCGTAATGACACAACTGACACACGGTTAAAGTCGAGCATTCATCATTAAGCATTTTAACTAAATTTGAATTAAAATAGAGAAGTTCACTTGCTTATACAGATATAACTGTCGTATAGTTCACGTCAAATACCGCAGGGGTGAAATTCTGATGTGCTATTCTTGTATATGGGTTATAAATTGCAACTCTGATTTACTACGATCTTCTGGGTGAAACAGTAGTAACACTATTGCCATTTGTTGCCATTTACAAAACAATGAAATCGTCACTATGGCGTTAAATATTTGCGTAGAATATCACCCAAATACCGTAACACAAAGTGTATTTAATACCTCACCATGGTTGTTACACAATTTGTATATAATATTTGTAATCTCGGTGAGTGACGGAAATATTTTAATTGTTTATTCTTGTGCTACTAAAGATGGGGGAATAGACTTCGAAAAGCGCATCTTACTATTAAATGCTTTGTGTATACGGTATTTGGGTGATATTTGTTGCAACGAGTTTAACAATGAAAGATCCAAATTCAGTGGCAGGAATAGAATTTCCAAATATAGCATGTTTTCTTTTGATTGCAATACTTCTCAGGGAATATTTAAAAATGTAGCAGTATGAAATTATGAAATATTTCAATCGTAAGGATTACATTCGGATTAGATTGGTACTATTTGCATTAGTATGATAAAACTGATTGATCCCTGGATAAATATAAATCGACATTACTATTCCCTTTCTATATTTACACATCTGCTTACAAATAGGTGATGTAGCTTTTAAAAGTTGATTATCTGCACTTGAGAATCGTTAATATTATAGATTGTAAGTATTTTAATAAGATAATTGTTCTAATGAAATCATTTTTATCGCAGAAATAATATATTGTAAAGGGAGAGAATGTTTGAAAATTATATTTTGGTATACCAAAAGTTATTTTATCATTTAGATGTAAATTTCTTTAATTCATAATATTTTCATTAAAATGCTACATGGTACTAAAGTTATACTAGACATACGTGGGTTATATTATCGTGGGTTATAAGTTATATTATCCTACGTGGGTTGAAACTGGATTTATGTGCTTTAAGCATAAGAATTATGTAAACTATATTAATTTCAGCCATTATCAAATTTTCCGATTTACTTTATTCTACATACAAATGGGATCTGAATTTAATAAACATTTCTCTGTTTAGTTTTAGTAGTATTACAATTATCGATTCCACAATCTGTACCTGTAACTGAATTTCTGGACAAAATCTGTTACTAGTGGGTTTATTTTTATTTCGTAATACACGTTATGAATAAAATTATATGGTTATAATTTTTTCGTACAAATTTGCGAAACAAATCAGCAAATTATAAAGCTTTCTTTATATAGCTGTTTTAATAGATGTAAAGCAGTATAAGAACTTGGTAATGATAATACCTCTCTGTATTTGGTAATTTATATGTCGTGGTCATGAATGCAACTTTTCTCAATGGTGTGCAACTACTGTTTAATTGATCTAAAACAAAACGTTTTAAATTTTCTAGTCTCTGTGTGAGTAACATTGTATTTAAAAGGATGTAACTACGTAATCGCACTAACCTGAGAAAACGTAAAGTTTACTATCGTTATATTTATTTATATTAAGCAAAATAAAAGTTTAAGTTATCAATACAAAATTGTTACCGACACTTATAATATAAATAATCTGCTGGACAATTGGATAGTTAACAATTTTAGAATTTGGACAAGGCTTTCTAACATATTTAAAAGAATAGCTGAAAAATATGTTGTCTAAAAAATACGATTAGAGACTATTTTATAATTTTATTGTGATATGTAAAAAATGTAAAAAAAAATCGTCCTTAAGTTACTTATACATTTTAAGTTACGTATTCGTGATAAAAAGCTACCTGCTATTTATATTACTTTTCCACTACATGTAGTATGAGTTCAAGTAGGTACTATAATGTTATGCTCCATTCGGTGTAACTTGGCTATAACGCAAATGAAACTTTGTTATACAAGGGAATCAGCGACATATTTTCATAATTATAATATTTCGGTTTAATTTTGCCACATTCTGTTGTTTCGTGTAAAATACTAAAATATATCGCTAAAAATTATTAACCAAATTTCACGGTAGGGAGCATATAATGGTTTACATGTTCTGTTAATTGAAAGTACAAATGAGTATTATATTTTGGAACAAAGATAATATGACTAAAATGTGATTTTCTATGTAGATATTTTTATTTTTTTTGAAGGTTGTGTATATATAAAACATTTTTAATCGTTGTCTGTAGATTTAAGGTTTGCAATAACTATATGTTCTATTCTTCAGAATAAGAACTGCAAATTTTATTGTACAAATACCCTGAATTTCTACTAGATTTATTTTCAGCCATGTAGATGAACTATTCAAGCAATATTGGGCTTCTTGGCTTTTTTAAAACCATAATTATGAAAGAATACGAGTATAAAAATGTCAGTAGGAACTTTCTGTTTTTTGATTATAAAATAACGAAACATATTTTATACCGGTACTTTTTTAATATATATTTCTGTAAAAAGAAAATTGAATAGAATTGAATAGTATTTTTAGAACACGCAAAGTCTAAGATTAAACAATAAGATAAGATAGTACAAAATGAGCCATTTTTATAACAAATGTTCGTTTATTGGTATTAAGATGTGTACACTTGAAATACTAAATGGACAATCTACTAAAAGGTATAAGCGCAATAGATTGGAAATTCCAGTAATAAAAAATAAGCAAACTTTATCATTTTGTGATATTTTACGTGTATGCATCAATATCTAATATTTACTTAAATATAGGTATATATAGTGAAGCGCTTCCTCTTATATCGTATTATCGCTTAACTTTAATATTGTGTAACACAATAAAGATCATAATCGTTTTAAAGTTACACATAATTTATCATTAAACCCAAGTGAATAACATTTATATTTTTTCTAATCATTAGTATCACTTTAATGAGGTTTCGGTTTTTATTTAATTAGAATTGATGGAGTTTTTAATTTGAAAGGAAATAAAAAATCTATAAAAAATACCTTGGGTGAATATTGATAAAAATATCGAAAACACATTAATCCTAAACGAAAAAATATCGTTATTTTTTAGTACATATAATAAAGCATGAATGACGACAATGAAAATTCGGAAAGTGACCGTTTATATAGCACGGAAGAAAATACGATAAATACCCGCATTTTTGCCTCCAGTCCAGATTCAAATCCCACAAGAAACTCTGAGGAAAATGTTCCAATTGATTTATATTCTGCATCTGGATTAAAGTCCACATTTCACGGAGTGGTATATCAACTAAAACTATTGATGCTATACGCTTGGATCGGCAAAACTAATGGCTTTAAATTCCGGCTTGCGACCGAAATGGATGCAGCAGAAAAATTCGACGATGTCGTGTTCTTTTTCCAAAAAGATACCGAAACTTCCCCGAGATGCAAACTGATTCAAGCAAAACATGTACAAGATGAAATTAAGAAAATTACCTCAAAAGATTTGCTGGATAAACTAGATAATAAATTTAGCTTGTATAAATATTTTCAATCACATAGCAAAATAAAAGAAAATAACAAATTTCGGAATATAAACTGTGATTATATTATTTGTACTAACATTGGCTTCCAGTTTGATAGTACTTATACTTCACCCGGAAATATCTTGAAATTGCAAGATCAAGAATTGTACTTAGAGGCTGATTTTAATAATGATGATATATTTAACAAAGATGGAGAGCAATACAGATTTGTTAGAAAAGAATCCAATCATCACGAAAGTGTAGTAAATACATTAAAAAAGTGGTTTAGTAAATATTCTGATATAAAACAACTAAGCAATGAATTGGTTAAGTGTATAGTAGAAGAAAACCTCATTCCTCTTGATAAGGAACCATTCCTAACTTTCAGCGTAATTCTACAGCAGCAAGTATTAAATATGCAAGATTCTACAGTATTCCACGACTTTATTATAAAACGACCAGAGGATTGCGTTTTACGCGAAGCATTTCAAGAAGCCCTTTTAGAATATAAGGAGAAGGTTGAGCTGAAAAAAGTAGCTTCGAAATATTCTGAGGATTTATTGAATTATTGTTTGAATGACGCCGATGCATGTTCAGCACCAAAAAGACGAAAGGGAAATATACGAAAATCCGATATTCCAATTAATATTAAAGATGGTATTTTACGCATACCTTACCACAACCCGTTGATTAGTAATGTAAACTGTGCTAATGATTTAGCGGAAAAATTTGGAAAATCTAGGAAGCAAACTATATATATTAATAAAAAGTTCGACAAAGAACTGTACACAGAGCTAAATGCACTTCGAGGTCATGTTTTTGTTGAAAAAAATTACAAAATAAAACTAAGTTCTCGGTTTTTAAACAACAGTTCACTGCCTGGTAATCTAAAAGAATTTAAAGAATTATTTTTTAAACATTTAAAAACTTATGCCAAATTTGATTTAACTAAGTTAAGCGAATATAATTTTCAAATAAGTAATTATAAGACGTACTGGGAAAAGGAAGCGGAACGTTTAATAGATTCGTTTCCATTACCTATACCAAACTCTCTTGCGACGGAATATATAGAAGACTTTCTAAACGACGTGATTTTCTGCGTAAATCAACCAAATGCAGATCGTTTGGACTTATTGATTTCAGAACAAATTGCGAAGGAATTCAATTTGGTAAATACGGATTTAATATCGCACGAATTTATGAGTGCGATTATTAATTGGATGAAGGAAAAACAGGGCCCAGCAAATAGGTTCATATCGGAAGATAGTGACATTTTCGCTGAAGTTGCAAACAAAATTGCTCAATTAGTAATTGTTGGACCCACTTGTGAAATGGTTCGGAAAATATCTACATTGCAACTGAGGTTCCGAGGAAATGGCATTTCAGCTGATTTGTATAATTTTATGGAACAAGAAATTTCTGTAACACCTAGTTTGATGTGTATTTTTATGCCTAGAAAATTAACACATTTGGGGAGTGTGGCTGTGCTACAGGAGTTATCTGAGAGTCGATTAAACTTAAAACCAGGATCGTACATATTCTTACGTTTAATGAGTTGGTTACATTTAGTACATGAAATTAAATATGCTTTAGAGCAAATAGACATCAATCTAGTGATTATTGAATTCAAAACTGCGAAAAATATGCCCAAATATGACCAGATCATGTACCGTTTAAAAAAAATGCTCCAACATAAAAAGAAGTTTATTTTCATTATGGATGATACATACGCAGAAGATTTAAATAATATACATATAAATTACACACCAAAGGATTTTATTCCAGAGTTTGCTGATTTTGATGAAACTACGAAGGCTCATTTACTAAAAACCAATGTAAATTTCCAAGGTAACATGTGCCCATTAAACAAAATTATAGGAGGATCTGGTTCATTAATTGACTTGGAAATGATCACAAAATTGGCAAATAAAGAAATTATTCGTATTGGCCATGCATTATGGAATTTCAGTGGGTATGACAAAGATTGGTATGTTAATCGAAAATTTACAAGGCAAATTTTAATTGATCCCGTTATATTAAAATGTGAAAATATTCAAGATGTGTTTGCAGTAATAAATAAGACGGATGAACATTTTGAAATGTTTGCACAAGTAGTGGTCCACAATTTTCATTTTAAGAAACGATTTCATTGTAAGATTATTGAAATTGAAAATTTAAAACAATTCTGTGAATTATGTAATGAAAATGGTACCAAAAAGAATGTCCACTTGCTAAAATGTGCGAGTGGTGTTTTTATTTGGATGCAATCCCAAGGTTCTGTAGCTGAACTTATGCCATTTATTGTGAATGAAAAGAGCTCTGATATGCTACAGAGTTTGTCAGAAAATCAATCGGAAGAAGAGTTTTCAGTATCCGAGGCCATAGTTAATAATTTATTATTGGTTTCCAGTGAAGCTGGAATGGGTAAAAGTACAGTTTTAAGTAGTATATCTCAAATAATCCGGAAGATTATGGAGCCTAATGTATGGATAGTAAGATTGGACTTGAACGACTATACCAAAGTACTCTTAGAAGAGCAAAATTCGTATCCATTAATTTGTGTTGATGATAGCATATCTTTTGTAGTTGATAAATTACTGGCGTTTAAAACAGAATTACAACTAAAAACGTCTTTTGAAAGGGAAATATTTAAACAATACTTAAAATATACTGGAAAAATGATTTTTATGATAGATGGTGTTGATGAAATCAGTCCAAATTATGAACACTTAATTATAACATTAATAAATTTATTGCGTCAATCCAATGCACACAAAATATTTGTAACGACTAGACCTCATATTAAAAAGAACCTAGAAGAAAAACTAGGTGTCTTTTCATATAAAATAGTACCCTTTTCATTTGAAAATCAACAAGAATTTCTTAGAAAATTTTTATTCAAGCAATTAGAAATAGATCTTTTGGATCCTGCAAACAAATATTTCTTTGAGTGTATAAACGACGTAATAAGGAAATTACATAGCTCAATTAGTGATAGAGAAAGATCATTTATGGGGATTCCATTACAAATGCGGATGATTGCGAAAATATTTCTAAGTCAAATAGATAGAAAAAATATGCAGATTAGTTGCCAAATATTCGTCGATTGCTTTCATACTGATTTGATCAAATTATACAATGAATTCATACGAATAATTCTTAACGATATTTATTGGGCTGAGAAAAAAGGTATCGATTTTAGTAAAACTGGCACACCCGAACTAATGGACCTGAATTATAAAATCTTTTTTAAACACTATCAAGAACTTGCTGTTTATAGTTTATTCACAGAAGAGGAACGATATCAACTCAATTTCTTGGAAAATTTTGATACAATAAAGTATAATGCTCAAATAGGAATAAGAAATGTCGGTCTTATTGAATATGTTGGCGACAAGCCACAATTCATACACAGAAGCTTCGCTGAATATTTTGTAGCGACATATTTAAGTAATAAGCTACTTTTGTTACGAGACAACGATGACATCGATATAATTATTATCCAAATATTCTGTAAACCGCAATATCAGGTGGTTCGGGCATTTTTAAATAATTTGATGGTAAAAGAAAAGTCTCTGACAAATCTTGTTGCACCCATTATACTTAAGAAACTGTATGCAATATGGATTAATCAGAAGGCAGACCTGATTGATAATTTAGGCAATACAATTTTTCATACTGCAGCTATTGAAGGCAACATAGCTATAATTGAATTTTTGAGTTCACATGGATCTATAACGGATAATGAAGAGATTTATAATTTAATAAATGCGAAGAACAATCGAGGGGGTACAATCTTACACTCTGCTGTATCGAAAGGCTATCTGGATATAATACAATTCATTTGTGCATTATCTAAACCTGAGGATAATGATATGCTTATAGATTTTCATGCAGTTGATAAACATATGAAAACAGCGTTTTTTGCAGCTGTTCTTAGGGATGATTGGAAGACTGCCAAGTGGTTTCTTAAGAACATTGCAGAAACTAAGAAAGACATCAATAGTCCGAATTCAGCATCGAATCATTATATCGCGCATATAGCTGTAAGACAAGGGCACGTAGACATTATCCAGTTCCTTCAACAGCATGAAATTGATTTATATTTAGTTGATTCGAACCAAAAAACTCTGCTTCATAGTGCAATTACTAGCAATCAACACCATATGATTGAATGGATAATTGGCAACGAAGCACTGGTGCAGAACATGATGAATCATAGGGATAAAGATGATATGACGCCCTTGATGATTGCTGTATTATTAGGTCAACGAAATACAGTTGAATTATTATTTTCGAAACAACAAATAGATATTAATGACCCTGTTAATAAAAATCAAATAACGTTAATGCATCTGGCTGCAAAATGCAGTAATGTGGAATTTGTAGCTTGGTTCCTCAAAACAAAGATGCCGGATCTAACAAAAGTAGATACAGCAAAACATACGCCACTCCATAAGACTGCCTCTTGTGGAAACTTTGATGTATTTAAGATGTTATTCAGAGAATATTTGGCAGTCAGTAATAGTATGGCACAGGTCGTAATCAAATCTTTAGCCCACATTGCGGCTATTGGAAATAAGTCAGATATATTTCAGTGGCTCATAGAGCAATGCGCAGACCAATTTCACAAGACGGATATTTTAGAATCGATACTGCATGCGGTTGCAGGTTCAAATCAGCCAGATCAGTTATCGTGGATATTATCGCAGGGAATAAACATAAATGCCGCAGATGAATACGGTCGTACACCTCTTCACTTGATTGTACGCAATGGTATAAAATCTGAAATTAAATCGTTGATTGATTATGGGGCTGATTTAAACGCCTTGGACAATGAGAAACGGTCACCCTTGCACTATGTTGTTGAATCTGGTAGAATGGATACAATTCAACTCTTAATTGCTGAAGGAGCGGATATTGGTGTAGTTGATACGAATGGTGTCACGGTGTTTCATTTGGCTGCTAAATCTGGCCAACCGAAAAAAATGCAATTATTGTGTAAATATCCAAAATATGCCTCATTCCTCAAACTCCTCGACAACAACGACAACAATGTTCTTCATTATGTTTCTCGACAAAAACGCTTAGAACAGTACTTTTCGATGATTGAATATGTTAATCATGATATCGATATCAATGCGAGAAACATTTTTGGTAGGACAATCTTGCATAATGCATGCTTCAAAGGATCAATGATTATTGTGAAGTACTTATTAGGTGAAATTGTGATATACCATAAAAAGCGAGTTCAAATCGAAACACCGGCAGACGCTAATATAAGATGCAAACAAAACCAAACAATTTTACATTCGGCTGCAATATCTGGAAATGATCAATTAGTACAATGGTTATTTGAAAAATGGAAACTACCTATTTTAGATTCAACAGAAATACTCTTGGCAGCCAAATATGATAGATTAAAAACTGTAAAATATTTATCTTCAATAGTTGATATGAATGTAATTGATACTTCTGGGAGAAACATTTTACATATGGCATGTTTATGTAGACAAAATGTAAATGTATTAGAATGGCTGCTGGAAACTCAAGATGCATTAAATATCAATACAAAAGATAACAAAGGTAGATCACCGTTACTGGTAGCAGCCTCATTTCGAAATTGGGATGCAGTCAAAGTCCTTCTAAATCACAAGGGTATTGATGTAAATGCCTCCGACGATCGACAATGGTCTTTACTTCATGTTGTTACAAAATGTGGCAAATTTCAAATATTGCAAGATTTAATCGAAAATCATCATGCCAGGGACGATATAGTCGATAAAGATGGCCGTACACTTCTTCTATCTGCAGCTCGATCGGGTTCACTAGAAATACTAAAATATTTAAAAAATGAAAGACATCTAAAAGTGACGATGGATTACGACAATTGTACATTATTACATGCGGCAGCTCGGTCTGGCAACGTACAATTGTGTGAATGGTTAATAACAGAAAAATTGTGTAACTCTCGTAGTACTGATAACAATAACCGCACAGCACTCCACTTCGCTTGCCGCCCCGGCCATCTAGACTTGGTCAAGTATCTTGTCAAAAATAATGCAGATGTATCCATAGTCGATAATAACAATGTTTCTATTTTACATGAAGCTGCATATTCCGGGAATGTTCTATTGCTGGAATGGTTGGTACGAGACCAAAACATGTCCATACATGTTGTTGATAAAGATGGAAAAAGCATAATGCACAGTGCAGTAAGATTTGGTCATGTAAACCTAATAGATTGGCTTATTACGCAAGGAGCTGATATAAATGTGAATGCAAATATTCCCGCGACAGCAGGGACAATTCTGCATGAGGCATGTCGTTACGGGCAATGGTATACAGCGAAGTATATTATACATAAATGTGATCTCCTAACAGTTCTGGATTCCGAAGGTCGAACTCCCATTGACATAGCAATAGAAAATAACCAGACTGCTATTGAAGATTTGCTAAAGAGTGCTATTGTTACAATTGCAACCATATGAGCAGAAACTAGCTATAACTTCTAAAACTACGTAAAATAGTCACTGCCATAATTTAGACATACCATTATCAAAGGATAGAGTAATATTTTAATTCGCATTTACCGACACTTCGTTGATAACTATACAATATAATAAACTCTAAAATATACGAAAAAACTTCATGGTGTTCTTCATTTGTTTCGCAAATTGCTTTAGGGAATTTTAATATTATAAAATGCGATTGAAGAGAAAAAATGTGTACATTTTTTAGCAAGTGTCATTATTCCTCGCGATTAATTGTTTGAGCAATATACAACATTACTATATATATAAAAGCGATTGGATTTAACAGAAAGCAAGACAACGTGATCATATTCTCTAGAAATAAAAACATGAATCTATAAAATTGGGACCATTTATTATCTAGAAGAAAAGCCAGAACGTAGAATTTTTAATTCTTGGAATTAGTTTTGGAGAACAAACTAACATGGAAGACACATAACACATACCATCAATAAATGTGAGAGTGCAATAAACCTCCTAGAACGCTTTATGATGGGCGATAGAACCTTCCACAGCATTAATATTACACGAGGTATATGTTATGTATTTAGCAAGCACGTTAAACATATGTTACAATGTATTACTAATTTTGTTTTGATAAATGTATTAATCTAATTATTCTTTATAGCAAATAGAAATCATATTAAAGCAAATTACTGAAAAATGGAATATTGTAAATGTATAAAAGTAGACATAAGTTTGGAAAATGTAACATTCATCATAGACTTTAACATTGTCTTTTGATAGTTCCCTTATATCAACAAAAAGATTGTTTTAAAGAAAAAAAAAAGTGTTTTTCTTTTTTAAGTTTTATTCCGAAAAACTTAAGTTATATATCAGGTCAATACTAGATCATGGGTAAATTACAAGCTGAACAAAGTAACCTAAACCGGCTGAATAAGGTATAAAGCAATGCAATTAGAACATGCTTATAAGCTATGACGACCACTCCTATCAATAGCCAAAGAAGCATGTGAAATGACCGCCCCTAAAATATCGACAGAAATGCTAACAAACGAATTTATCTCCAAACGACTATTTCGCAAAGGACACCCATTAAAAGATAGAATAATTAATTTAACAATGCAAATCTTGACAACAAAAAATATTTTTTATCTCTGAAAATCAATTTATTCAGGTCAGAAAGAGAGGAATACATGAATCAAAATGTCAACTGCTAAACCGCAATACTGCAAAAATCAAGGAATTCTCGACAATTACATCCCATTCGGCATTATGAATAGTGGATGTTGATGGATATTAAAGTGGATGTTAATGGCTGGTTTTAATAAATTATGAATGAAAAAAAATATATATATATATATATAAAATGAGATTGATGATGCTGAAAAAAACAGCTATCAGTGGAGAAGAGTGTGATCTACGAAATGTCATAATGTTTAACTTTTACAACACGCACAACAGTGGCAACGAGATTTTGACCAGGCCAAAAACCACCGACTTTTCCCAGCATACCTCTACAGATTTTTTTCTTTCCATCATCTAAATGCAGTTGTAAGAACATGTACTCAAAATATCTAAAATATGACAATAAATAATTCAAAGAAAAGTTGAAAAGACTGGACTGCCAGTCAACAACTTAGACACAAATGATAATGACAGCAAGAAGCAAACCATTAAAGAATTTTCTAATTTCCCAGCAAATAAAAATTTAACTATATAATTTGAATATAATAGAGTTAATACAAATAAATCAATAATAATTAACTCCTCCGTCCTCTATTATTAATATTGCGATCAAGCCTCTTTGCTGTGTTAATATAAAACTCCAACAATCTATGACAGGCCTCATAAATAGCTATTGTTTACTTATGACGTGTAACCAAAAAAAATGATACTTTTAGTATACCTACAACTAAGAAAATTGGTTACTAACTGCGCCATCTTATTCACATTTCATTTCATTTTCACTGAATCTAGCATATTTATTTTATTTATATATTTTGTATCTTTTATAATTTTAATTTAGTCGTATGTTACCAACAATTTAAAGTAAATTTGTTAATAAGTTTTCAAATACGACAAATCTAATATTTTTGATCAGTAAAAAATTATTTTCATTATTTTCATGTAAACAGATTCGAATATAATTATTAAATTTAATAACGTTTTGGTTAACATTACAACCATTTGATCAAAGCGAACAAAGAGTAACGTCTTTCAGAAAAGTTTTTCTTGTATAAAAAAATTATGGTTACTCACAAATTGTTCAATAATTTCCATTGTCATTTTGATTCAGATTATTTTTATTTTCGAATTTCTTTCGAGTTAGACATTAAATAAATGTATCAATAATTACGTTCTTCTATATTTAAACAATTAATTATTGTATAAATTATAAATACAATATGTATTATAAAAAAATCTACTAAAAACAAGTATAAAAATTAATATAATAAAATAATCAACCGCCAACATAAAAATGACTTACATTCATCAAATACTCATTGAATGCGTTGCATATAAGCATCCCACAACAATTTCTTATAGAGCTTAGCTGCTTCGAGAGGTTCCGATGACTGTATGATTCCGCGTCCTACCACAGCGATATCAGCTCCCCGCTCAACGATGACATTCGCAGGCGTATTGTAGCGCTGGCCGAGCTCGTCACCGCCACCAGCTGCATCGAATACTCCATCTGGTGGTAGCTGGACACCCGGTGTGAGCTGCAACAAACCCGGTTCGCTACGAAACTGCGCACTCTGGCATACCATACCAGTAATTAGTTGTGGAAACTGTGCTGCCATCTTGAATGTTTCTGAACGATAATGTTCGTCAGCCAAACCACCCGCTGAACTACCCTCAGCCAGTAAAAACACACCACGCTCTTCCAACCCTTTACTCTGAAACAGTCAAGAAATTATAAGCAATAAGTTATTGAGCTACGTACCACGACCCACAAATTAAATTAATAATTAATTAATAATTAGTAATAATAATTAATAATGAATAAACAATGAAATTGAATAAAATTGATTCATAGAAATTGAGTAAATTTGAAGATCAAATATTGACTTAGGTATTGGAAAAAGATCACTATGACGTGTGGAGTGTAGCATTGTACGTCTGTGAGGCGTCGACAATACGAAGGGAAAATAAACTTAGAATAGAAGCATTTGATGTATAATACTAAAGGAGAATGATGTGAATTGGGTTGGTAGATAGTGACAAATAAAGCCGTGCTAGATTTGGTTGAGCAGAAGAAAAGTATTTGGAAATTATTACATCGTAAGAGACATAGACTAGTAGGTCACATTCTTAGACATAGGGGTATTATGCAATTAGTTATGGAAGGTAAAGTAGAGGGAAAGGAAAGGGTAGGTAAGCCTAGTTTGGATTATGTGGGTCAGATAGTGGAGGACGTTAGGGTAAATAGCTCTAGAGATGAAGGAATTTGCTCAGGATAGATCGGCGTGGCGTGCTGTTTCCAACCAACCCCTAGAATTGAGGACTATCTAACTAACTAACGAACTTTACATCCTCTTCAAATCCTCTTCATTTTAGAAGTGTAGTCGCGGGATTGTTATAAAAAAATCCAATTAACTCTCGACCTTGACCTTATCTGTTTTATTGCTGTATATTTGACACACTTCTTGCAATAATAGAATAAAGATAGAATTAGGTAAATAATATTTCCAAAATATGGGACTCCAAATTTAACCAATATATACAATACTACGAAACTCAAATAAACCATATATATATATATACATATACACACACACACACCTCTTAGTGAGCTGGGTTTTTTAAATTACTCATTATTTTTTGCAACCCAAACGTAGACACAATTTAGCTGATAATTTACAAATAACTATTCAAAATATTGTGCAATAGAAGCGCCATATGTAGCGTCCTTCAGAATACCGCTTCTTAGAACAGGTAAATGTAAGAACTGACCTGCGCAATAGCATCAAGCAGACCGGGGCCCATAATGGAATGTGCAGTAACAACGGACGCCCACGACGATATCTTATACACGCCGCCACTATATTGACTGGCTACAGTTTGCCCAATGTCAGCGAACTTGCGGTCTTCGAACAAGAGGAAACCGTATTTGCTGGCTACGGCTCGTAATGCTCGTGTTAAATTTAAGTGAAAATCGTCCACTATATCGCAGTGAATCTTTAAAACGCAATAAATACAATTATCATCGCAGCACAAATGCAACCTATATTGACAATATAGGATTCATATCGATCAATTGTAAACGGCTTGGATTTGAAAAAAATAGGAAACTACATACATACAAATTGAACACTATATATAAATAATATCTTCATACGTGCAAGAAAGTGTGTCTCGAGAATGAACGTTACCCTATATAATATTATATTAATCTTTAATTATAACATAGAATATCACCCAAATACAGTAACAAGCATTAAGTAGCTTGGTGTACATTTCAAGCGGTATGCGCCTATCTTCAGTACCACAAGATAAAACTAAATAAAATACCTCTGTCACGAATCTATGTTGTATAATTGTATAAATATAAATGTACATCTAGCTACTTAATGCTTGTTTCGGTATTTGGGTGATATTCTATATTATAATTTAACACCGTAGTGATAATTTTTAAAAAATCTTTAATTACATATAATATAGGGAATAAATATATATAACAATAAAAATATAAGCACATTCGAAGATTCTTATCCTAAGGAAGATAGGCGAAGTTAAGCTAAGCACATGTTTTATTTAACTGAAAAACAATTTGCTTTGTGCATGTGTTAAACACTAGACAATTCCTACGACCGTACGGTGCAATAATTTATAATAAAATACTTTTATTTTTTTTTAATTGCCAATGATATTGATAAAATTGCTTATATGAAATGATGGATAATCTAAGTTTACAAATAGAATGCTGAGTCAGTTAGCTATTAGAGTTGTATAGATGTAAAATAAAACGGAAATGAAATAAATTATTTGAGCGCAAGAAATACTACTTTTAACAAATTGAATAATTCTTAATACATTGAACTGATCATGGGTATTTGTCCATTATCGCGAGTTATATATACTTTTCATATAGATTCCAAAATACATAAATATATTATATATAATACAATTCATAGGAAAAATACCCATAATTGAAAAATACAAATTTAATTGCTACTAACTGACAATTATTACCTTTAATAAACATATATGTGGCCCAAGTTCATCGGCCAAGCTTAGTAGATCGGTACCATCTGTAAGATCAGCAGCTAAGCATAAGTTAGTTCGTTTCTCGCTCATTATCCGCAATAAATTGGAACAAGCGCTATTTTTTGCATAAGGAATCCGATCTTTATACGACATTTTCAATCGATCTAAACATTATGTACATTACTTTAATACAAACGTGATTAAAACGCATATTAGTAATAAATAGTATTAAACAAACCTATCGCTATTTCTTTAGGCGACGAAGAAGCATCTATTTGATTTGTCTTTAGGTATTCAGCAACTTTCTCACAAGTTACACTATCAATTTTTCCGGATTGCTTTAGATGATCCATCAATTGAGTCAACGTAAGCAAGGCATGCAATTTGATACCAGCATTCTTGAGTATTACCTCGGCTCCCTGTTCTCTGTTCAATAGAACAATTGCATCAGTGGCGGTAATGCCCTCCTTCGACAGATCTGCGACGGTTTCTAGCACACTGCTACCGGAAGTAACAACATCTTCAATAATTAAGCAATTATCGCCGGCTTTATAGTTTCCTTCAATAATCTTCTTCGTGCCATAAGATTTTCCTTCCTTCCGGCGCATAACCATAGGAACACCTGTTTCTAGTGATATTACAGTGGCAATTGGTAATGCTGTGTACGGTACACCGCAGATAATATTGCACTTCAATGACGGAAAAAAATTCAACATCAATTTTGATAATTGAACCTATAAATTTATGCAGAAAACTATGGAAATACAGTTTATTGAGAAATTAGTAAACATACCATCATTTTTGGATAACTAATAATGACTCTTAAATCGCAATATACTGGGGTCATTAAGCCGACTTTAGTCTTAAATTCTCCAAACTTTATAGCATCGATTTCATACAACTTTACAGCGAATGACTTCAACTCCTCGGCAAGATTCATAGCGGATATATCTGATTAGGAAATTGTCACAAAGTGATTGTAAAATAATTTAATTATTATTTTACACGGCTATTATCACAATTATTTACTTTATCATCACCTGTTGCATGTAGAACTGAAGAGGTTAATTTATTGGATATATGTCTCACTATTTGACAATGACAATGTTCGTGTAAACATTGTCAATATGAAATATTATGATCACGTGATCCTATCCAATTTTATTCGGGCTTGGATAATATATTAAGCGTACTAATTCTTTATTATTTACACTAGGTGCTCATTTTCTCTTATTGTTCGTATGGTGTGATAATGATAAGATTTTTTATTTTTCATTTTGATTCTGAATCTTGCCCAAGATTAAGTGAATAGATAGCAATAATGGCATGATGTCAAATACTATATGTCAAAAATTGACGTACAATAAATTGACGTACTTGACGTATCACACATGTGCCTCTTTGGCAAAAATTGGAGGGAATTTTATACCGGGAGATTTTCATTTTCGCCATCTTAAAGTAGTACTGTTCTCAGTTGTGGCTTGGCAGTGTTCGTGTTACGAGTTTTCCAAAATTATTAAACGTTCTAGTGTTATACACGTTTTAATCTAAGTTACAAAATCCATTAAAATGCAAGAGGAGCAAAAGTTATTGAATCAGTCATTTAAGGTTAGTTTTCACTTTTTTGTGAACTATAATTTATATTGGAATGAAGACGTAAGAAGTACTCGTGTTTTAACAGAAATTTACTATATCTGCTTAGATGTACATTTAGAAACGTAATAATAAGCTAGCATATGCAAGCAATAACGGTATTTTCGTATAATAATGTAAAAAACACTACCAAAATGTATATATAATATATAATTTTATAGTTTACGTACTATAGTACATACATTGTGTAGGCGTTTTAAGGCAACAATGCTTTTATACTACGTGCCCACGCATATTCTATTAGCTGTTACGGACACAATACTGTTATTGAAATACAGTTGAAAAAATACGCTTTCAGTTCGCATATTTAAAACTATTTGCTTATGCGACGCGTTTTACAATATTGTTAAATTTTGCTGTTCTAATCCCCAAGTTTTTCAATGGAATTGAAAGACTACACTTCGCCTAGTTCTTTGAACCAACTGAATATTCATACCGGCGGTCATTTATTCCCCTACTACTCTACTTACGTTTTACTCAAACATTTGAATTGCCAAAATCACCGCAGACGGATGGCAAGCTTTATGCAGTATTTCGGTGAATAGTTGCATATGTATAATATATATGATATATATATATATTATATATTATATATATATATATATATATATTATATATATATATATATATATATATATATATATATATATATATATATATTATATATATATATATATATATATTTTTTTTTTCTTATTGATATCACTGACAATGTATATATAATAGTCGCATATACGAATTGATCATAATTCTTCCAATCTATACAAATCATGTAATATTTGACAACTATGCGTTGGTTGCGGTAAATGAATATAGTCTGGAAATATAAATATTTTTTTATTGGTTATCCGAACTCTTCCGCGAACTAACCCGATGAAAAACGAAAGAAATTGCAAACAGCGCATGTACCGCTGTGGTTTTTGAATCAACTAGATTATTATAATAGTGCATTCAAGCAGGATTTATCCTAGATATCAAATATTTCAATACAACCATAATTTATATATCACCAACAGAGTGCAGCACTTCCTGGCCTATGAAATTTGTGGAAATGTGATTCCCCCTCTGATTCTCTCTTTTATATGGACTTTTATAATATAATTATCGGTTAGATACGATTGCCAGATCTTTTATATTGTATCGTTAGTCAAACTTGTAAGAATTATCTACATTAAAATTTCACATTATGTATATAAAAGTAGTATCGTTTGGCTTAAAGTCACGTGTGTTGTATTTATATCATAAATGCTTACACCATCGATATATTGCGAATTGAAAAAAAAAGTAATTTTACCAAATTAAAAAGTAAAACATTCGCGCTCTAGGTGATAAAAAATCTTATTTGTTTTGTTTTGTTACGACTTGCATTTTTTTGTCGCTAGTCACGTGTACCATTTACAAATATAATTAGAAAACTTCGTTTAAAATTGTATGGGACGCGCTTAAACATTATATTTTTAATAAATTATATATAAATTTGCAAAAACTTCTGCCGCATGTAAGAATAGACTTTTATAGACGTAGTTATATATGTTGACTATATCAATATATTGAGCCATATTTTAGATCTAATGTAAGTTTATAGTTTCAGTGATATTTCGTAACAATGAAAAAAGACTCGAAAAAACTATTCATTACGGTACACTATTGAAGCCTAATTTGTTTCATCATGTTTATTTTTCGATCCATTTGACTTTTGATATGCTACCAACTATTGAATTTCTAGAGATGTAGTAAAAGATCTCGTAATTCAAATAAATTTTACAAATTTACTACAGTCTCGAATAAAATGGCATAGTAATAATAGTAATAATAATAATAATAGTATACGCACGTTTTGAATTTTAATGTTGATTGAAATCTGATAATCATAAATACAAAGAAAAAAATTTTATTGGTAGAACAAGACGAGAATTATAACGTTTAACGAAATCTTGGTCAATAAATGGAATAATATGTAGAATATGTAGAATGTAGAGTAATATAGATTATCGCCTTTTGCATATTTAAAATCCGTGAAGCGCGCGTAAAAAATTGTAAAGAATATCACCGAAAAAACGAAACTCTAAGCAATGTTATGCATCTTATATACACGAAATATTTCGAAGGTTTATCTTCAGTAAAAAAATAAAACAATACATCTGCGTTACTCATTGGAGTTGCTATACAATTAGAAAGCTACTCAGTTATTGGAATTATAACGCATTTTGTTTAAATTATTTTTCTGCGTACTAAAAAATACCTAAACCGTACTTGGACGGAATTTAGTGCCACCTTGTTTAGCAATGGACTGGTGACACATTAAAAATAGTACACGGAAGACTAAAACATTGTGTATTTATGATAATTATGAGAAAATATTGAAATAAAATATGATCTTCGATAAAAAATTGCAGAATTCGAACATTTATATATGGGAACATTTTATTATATCTTCTTGCGTCGCACTGATCAGCTACAATTAATTTGCAAAACTTGCCTGAATTTCATTACGTTCTATTCAGATGCTATTTAACGTTGCAATTTTATAACTTAATCTTTATGCTTGTTTCTACGATTTATAACAATCTTCTAATCGTCCGATTGGCATAAATCAGTTGATCATGGTTGATATGGGATTGAAACGCATTATCTTGGAGAGCAATAACCACAGGACGGATGTCATGACGCATAGGGTAAGGCCGCCCCAACCTAAATCGAGAGACCACGAGGTGTTGAAGAGACGTGCTGCCAGCAGACAATCTGCGCCACGTCCGCCTCGTAAACTTACCGCACCATCTACAGTTCCATCCAAGTCCGAGTCTAGGTGTGGTCTATTGTGCACCCTCTTGAAGTGGATTATTGTCAGAGTGAATAGGGCAAATGATGCTGAACAGAAACAATGGAACAATTTATATTTTGGATGTATAATGTTATTTAAAAATCCAGCATCTTTTTAAATGTATCCCCAAAATAAATTCACTAAAAATATACTGTCAAACTTTGTCGATGTTCAAATATGCACACAATGTAAAAGCAACATATGAACTTATAATACGAACTAGGCACTTATAAAGCAACAAATAAGTATATACTTTTTTCAAGTTAAAGGAATGGAATTAGTGGCGATTACATCCATTTAAGGTTCTATTGAAAGTAGCATATTCAAAATAGTGCTATGAGATCCCTGCACGATATTCAATTATGGTTCGTTCGAACATAAATAATTCACTCAGTTTTGATGGTTCAATATTTTTGTTGTATTTCTAACGTTTTCGCAACTATGCATTTTCTTATAATATTGAATATCACCCAAATACCGTAACAAGCATTAAGTAGCTAGATGTACATTTCAAGCGCTATGAGCCCATCTTCAATAGCACAACATGAAACTAAATAAAATACCTCTGTCACGAATCGTGATCGATATACTATCAAATAAATAAGTCAACAGGACAGAAGTACTTTAAAATTGGCATATAATATGACTTATAATGTTGACTTATTTATTTGATAGTATATCGATCACGATTCGTAATAGAGGTATTTTATTTAGTTTTATCTTGTGGTACTGAAGATGGGCGCATAGCGCTTGAAATGTACATCTAGCTACTTAATGCTTGTTACGGTATTTGGATGATATTCTATATTATAATTTAACACCGTAATGATAATTTAAAAAATGCATTTTCTTGATTGGTAACCTATATCCAATTATTTTAATGACTACTTCTTTTACGAATAAGTAATAAGTTAAATGATTCACGCAAAGAAATTTCCAATAAAT
The DNA here is from genome assembly GCA_947310635.1 of Leptodirus hochenwartii. NCBI lineage: Eukaryota > Metazoa > Arthropoda > Insecta > Coleoptera > Leiodidae > Leptodirus > Leptodirus hochenwartii. The sequence continues at coordinate 12,255,418 of OX371180.1, read as the reverse complement.
ATTGTATAAAATTAGCTATTCATAATTTTTTAACATGTGTTAAAATATTGCCGATACTGTGATTGAGAGTAACTTCCGGTCAACGGATCTTGGTTAAAGACTACTCATGAGCTAATTTTGGTGCCACAAAAGCAGCTACAGACAAATCGACAGATATCTTTACGAAATTACTTATTTGGACTTCAACCGTGAAACGATGCTACATAATATTTGATACCATGCCAATACTTTCATTAATGGAACGAGAGAAAATGTGTTAATATTGCGCTTCAAAAATAAAATGTTACCTGCTAGAAGATACATCACGCCAGTTACCAAGACAGCGCTGATTTGATGCTGACAAATCCCAAAAGCTCCCACTAAAGCAGCGCTTCCCAATATTATTAGACAGACAAGAGCGCATGATATCGACAAATTCTGCATTCCTAAAAAGAAAATGGATATATATCGTTCAAGTGTGAATAATGACTAACAACTGCGACTATAATAAATATAATACGAGTCTAGTTATAGTGTGATAGCACTTACGATGCTGCCACGCGGCTTTTGGTTCGTAACCCCTGACACCATCTGATCCTCCGGCTAAATAGTTGACGCAGGGTTGAACATGTGGAAACCCTACTCGACCCAGCAATAGTATTTCTTCTTCTGCAAAAATATGAAACTATTAATTACGAGTCACTTTGAAATACAGTAATGGTCGTAATTGGACGTTTTATGGGTCTCCAATTTTTAATGTGAGGAAATTCCGAAAATAATTATTAAATTCTTTGAACTGCTAATAACAATTTATTTGGCAATAATATGTTTGCTCGTATATATCTAGCCAAAACGTGATAGTATCTGGTAATTTAAAAATGGCATAAAAATCGGAAGCATATTAGAAATTCGGTTGCCGTCAGAAATGCTTTGGCTACAATTATTGGGGATATATTATGATAATTTTATGCACTTCGATTGCGAGATATATTTAGGGCAACTGTAACCTTACAGGAAGGATATATTGAAGATACATTACTATCATTTGAGAACCACAATTTCCTCCATATAACTAAAATCTCACACCAGATCTACCATGAAAATATAGAGGAATTCAGAATTCATGAAAATGTTACCTAAGTTACACAATTCTTAATGAAATTATAAAATTGTATTGAAACGGTAGAAACATATTTAGAGTAAACAGTGTATAAAAAATAAGGAATATTTGGAAATAATACGAAGGAGAAATATAACTAAAAACTGAAGTAGGTAGATAATTTGTGAAAATCTGTGAATTGTAAAACTAAACTATCAAGTTAAAAATACAATTCTTTTTCTGCAATTTGGAAGCAACAATTCATTATCAGAATGTTAGGAAAGATACCGCCAGATACTGGAAAGGAGAAATTTTACTACTTGATACCTGATAAGAAATATTACTCTGTTACAAATTGAGACCTATGAAATACACCACTAAATATTTTTCCAAGTGTCGATAAAATATTATATCTTGTCTTTACGTACATTGGATTGGTGACCCATTTATAGGTGCACTCTGTTTTCCAGCAAACGCAAAATAATTGATAAATTTTCTGGCATAGCTGAGATTTGCAACTGTAGCCAATGGATTATCAAAGTGAGGATTTGAATGTATTTTTAGTTATTGTTTTTTATTTTACCTGTGATATATCCATAAAATATACCGAGGTATATTTATGGATATATTATAGAAGAAGTGTCAGACGTTTCTTATTTAGGAAGTAGGATTACAAAGGATAACCGAAGTAAGGTAAATATAAAATTAAGGATAGCGCAGGGTAGGAAGGCATTCGAAGGATAGGAGCAGATTTTAAGATCAAATATTGACTTGGGTATTAGAAAAAGATCACTGAAGGCATATGTGTGGAGCGAGGGTGTGAGTCGTGGACTATAGGAAAAGAAGAGAAACGTAGAATAGAAGCATTCGAAATGTGGAGCTACAGGAGGATGATGAGCATTGGTTGGGAAGATAAAGTAACAAATTTAAAAGCCGTACTAGAGTTAGTAGGGTAGAAGAGAAGTATTTGAAGAGTATTACAGCGCAGGAGAGATAAAATAGTAGGTCACATCCTTAGACATGGGGGTATTATGCAATTAGTTATAGAATGCAAAGTAGAGGGAAAGAAAGGGGTAAGTAAGCGTAGATTGGAGTATGTGAGTCAGATAGTGGATGACGTTGGGTTTAATAGCTATGGAGAGAGATGAATGAATTAGATCAGGATAGATTGACAGATGGCGTGCTGTTTCCAACCACTCCTTAGGATTGAGGACTATTTAACTAACTATACCGAGGTGAGTGTTTCGCCCTATAAGCATTGATTGTAAGATTAATTGCTTTACCCGTTAGACTGACGCATAATGTCCAAATGCCACCATGCATAGGCACCAGGAAGGCTATGAGAGTATCGCGGTGTTGTGAATTGTGATCAGGGCGCTCCGTGCGGTTGGTAACTCGTGCTACCATTCCATCCAATAGCCATTGCAAGTGCAGCGTTTGGTTCCCGCCGCCATTATTACTGACGAGGTGCTGTAAGGCGCCCTTGTCCCACGTCACTTCCTCCCAATGATCAGTCATGATCGCGCCGCATAACATGCTCGTAGCGCACGTGGTCAGCACCAGTGTACCCAACAGGAAGAATACGCTATAAATTGATAAGTTGCGGAATATTCAGAGATCAGATACGTGAAAAACGTTAGCAGATGATTTGTAAAATTAATGTCCAGTTTTTATATATGTGTATTTTCCGCTAAATCAAAGAAGAAATTCATTGAATGAATATTTTATTTGGAAATGATTTTTGATTTTGTGGTTCTTATTCAATATAAATGCTGGACAATGAAGTTGTTTCTTGGCCAACGAATATAATGCACGACTATGAAAATACATATAAATCATATTCTATCTATTGGCATGCACTTATTGGAGGCACGTTTATATATTAATAATAATGTACTTTATTGACTTAAGAAGGAAAAAAATTACAAAGAAGTGATGTAAATTTACAAGAAGAATTAGAACCATATTGGCCATATATTATCTAATTGTTCGTGCGAACGAGATAAACCAGATTACATAAATACATGTCATTCAGACTCCGGTATCATGGTAACTCACCTGGGATGAACAGCACAGTTCCAGGCGGGCTCTTCATCCGCATCCGAGATGTTCGTCTCCATAGCGAGGTGGTCGTAGTCAATAATGAGCAGATCGTACTCGTACGCACAGCTTCGACCACCACTGTGGCCACCGCCGCCACCCCCGTACAAGCCGCCCGTCAGCTTACCGGACCCCCTAACGACGTCCACGAAGCGTCGGGGCGCTAGCAACACGCTCCTGGGATGCGTCGCGACGCGCCGAATGTCTTCAGTATGTGGCTCTCTTTATGCTACATCCTATTCACTATATCAACAATACAAGATACCATCAATCTTCTGGCGCAATATAAAATTTGTATTTTATGGAATGGAGATACAGTATCGTTATAAAAAATGAAACGTGATTAATCCCCTTTATTTTTGAGGGATGTTTAACTCACCCTATAAAATAGTGAATATTATGAATAATACACGGAAAGTGGAAGACACAAAAAATTATAAAAATCTGCTTTAATAAAAATATCATTAATGAATTTATATACCACATATGTGACCATTAAAAAGAAAATCAATGATTGTACCCAGACACCTTGAATTTTCAATGGATGCTCATTATATTGGAAAGAGTGTCTAAATGTGAAATTTCTACACCCAAAACCAAAGAAAGGAAGACGTTAAAAATTGCACTTTATACGCAGCACATGGCCATAATGATTATACTATCCAAATGAGAATGGTAAAAACTAGTGTTGGGAATGGTTCCGGTAAACCGATGCACCGGTTTATTTTTTGTCGAAAACCGGCAACCAAGACAATCTCGGTTCACCGATTTTCGGTGAAATCGTTTTTCGGTGAAAACCGGTTTTCGATTAGCACTGGTACGCACCGACTATTGATTCATACGAAACCGCGATGGTGGTTGGTACGGTATGATAGCCACTATGCTCAGTTCATTTGGTAATGGATCTTACTCTAGCTATTCAGAATAATGAAGTTTATGCAAGTTGATTTCTATTAAAGCAGCAGAGACAAAGCTCTACCATAGTTAGTACTCTAGTAGATATTAAATATTAAATAATATGATAGTATTAAGTATTTTAAACCATTTGAACTTAAAATAATCTTAAAAAACTTAATCTTAAAATTTTAAAATAATCTTATGCAAAGATTTAATCCTAAGGTAGATTTCCAAAGCAAAGATTCTGATCTAAAGTGAAAAACGAAACAAAATATGCTATTATTAAATTGAAAAATATATAATTTCATGCTCATTATTATACTGGTGTTGGTATCAGAATAAAAAATATATTAAAAAACAGTTGACCACAGCAAAATGATAATGCATATAGAGTTATAGAGAGTAATTTTACATGTTTACATTCACTTATTCTCTAAGCATGTAGAATTTGATTAAAAATGCAATTTATTTATCCCTTGCAGACGAAATCGCAGTAACAAAATAAACACGTAGATAAGATATGATTCCACAATTATACAGTATTGATACGTCGAGCAATGAGTATATTGCACTGTGCTTTGTGCATTAAGCTGCATCTTGATATATCAATTCATTATCTATGGGATTTTTAGTAGCGTATCAACTATTTAAGAGTGGTTAGCAAAAATTGTATTGTCCACATAAAATGCGCCGCAATGAAAATCGACAGGTATATGTTCTTTTTCGATAATTTTGATGAAAATCCACACGTTCTTTTTCGATAATTTTTATGAACAGATTTTTGCTTATTTTATTTTATATAAAATTTTATTGGGATAAAATTAATAACACAAATAAGTAAAGTGACCATACGTCCCGCTTTTATCGGGACAATCCCGATTTTCGGTAATTTGTCCCGCTTAAAGATAAAAATCATTATTTCCATGCTTACTACAAAAGTTTACCATTTACCCGTATAAAAAAAATTCTGAGGAGCGGCTCGACAGATTTCAATGATTTTGGTGTTATATTAAAGCGATTATGTCTATTTTTGCCCATATTGTTCAAAATTTAAATATATTTGCTAAATTGGTCGGAAATTGAAAAATAAGAATGACTAATTTTCCTCTACATTCATATAGACTTGTATATATAATCAAAGGCTTAGCGACCATGTACAATCGAGTCAAAGAAATAATCAATAATTGTAGCTTAAAGTGTCTGATTTAAAATTATTCTAGGCGAGACCTGACGATGCTATATATATATAAATAATTATTTTTTACATACATTTCTTATATTTAAATTTTTTAAATATTTTATTTTGATTTTTGTCAAATATTTCATAGGAAATTATGTTGGATTTAGGAATTATAAAATAAATACGCAATAGCGTCATCAAACAATCGGTCAATAATTGTATTTTCTTTTTTTAGTTTTTAAACTATGCATTTATGTCTGATTTGCCATATTCTTAGCAGTAGGTGTACTACTGTATAGATAAAATTCGGATAATAAAAACGCGTTTCTTGATAACGAATACTCGACTAGAGCGAGAACTTTCTCAGAATACGGCGAAAGTCTCGCTTCAACCAACGGAATCAACTTTTTTGAGTTTATATTCCTCGCTTCAACTTACCGTTCAAGGTGCCATTGAAACTGCCCATATAAAATAGCATGTGCAAAGATGGGATTGCATTCACGTAACCATGTAGTTAGACTTGAATTTCTCGCCGCGTTTGTCGAGAATAAATAGTGTGTAATCTGTGTGTGTGTTAATCGTCGTTGTCGCACACACATCTAATATTAAAATATGTAGATGGCGATACCAACACGATCAGCAACTGTAAATTAATACGCGATGTTAATTGCGGGTTCAATTTCAAAGTCAGCATTTAGAAACATTTTTATATGGACTGTCCATGCTAAGATTATAAATTTTTAGTAAACGTGAAAAAATGATTGAATGGGACATTTTCTAATGGGAAATGATAATTTTGATGAAAATCGACTTCTGTTCTTTTTCGATAATTTTTCGATAATTTTCATGAAAATCGACCTCTGCTCTTTTTCGATAATTTTGATGAAAATCGACAGGTATATACTTCTCTTCTTTTACGATAATTTTTCGATAATTTTGATGAAAATCGACAGGTATGTACCTCTCTTCTTTTTCGATAATTTTGATGAAAATCGACTTCTGTTCTTTTTTGATAATTTTCGATAATTTTCATGAAAATCGACCTCTGCTCTTTTTCGATAATTTTCATGAACAGCTACCTAACAGATTTTTGCTTATTTTATTTTATATAAAATTTTATTGGGATAAAATTAATAACACAAATAAGTAAAGTGACCATACGTCCCGCTTTTAGCGGGACAATCCCGATTTTCTGTAATTTGTCCCGTTTAAAGATAAAAATCATTATTTCCATGCTACTACAAAAGTTTACCATTTACCCGTATAAAAAAAATTCTGAGGAACGGCTCGACAGATTTCAATGATTTTGGTGTTATATTAAAGCGATTATATCTATTTTTGCCCATATTGTTCAAAATTTAAGTGTATTTGCTAAATTGGTCGGAAATTGTAAATTAAGAATGACTAATTTTCCTCTACATTCATATAGACTTGTATATCATAATCAAAGGCATAGCGGCAATCTGTCATGTACAATCGAGTCAAAGAAATAGTCAATAATTGTGGTTTAAAGTGTCTGACTTCAAATTATTCTAGGCGAGACCTGGCGATGCTATATATATATAAATAATTATTTTTTACATACATTTCTTATATTTAAATTTTTTAAATATTTTATTTTGATTTTTGTCAAATATTTTATAGCAAATTATGTTGGATTTATGAATTACAAAATAAATACACAATAGCGTCCTCAAACAATCGGTCAATTTTCTTTTTTCAGTTTTAAAACTATACATTTATGTTTGATTTGCCATATTCTTGGCAGTAGGTGTACTACTGTATAGATAAAATTCTGATAATAAACACGCGTTTCTTGATAACGAATACTCCACTAGAGCGAGAACTTTCTCAGAAAACGGCGAAAGTCTCGCTTCAACCAACGCAATCAACTTTTTCGAGTTTATATTCTTCACTTCAACTTACCGTTCAAGGTGCCATTGAAACTGCCCATATAAAATAGCATGTGCAAAGATGGGATTGCATTCAAATAACCATGTAGTTAGACTTGAATTCCTCGCCGCGTTCGTCGAGAATAAAAAGTGTGTAATCTGTGTGTGTGTTCATCGTCGTTGTCGCACACACATCTAATATTAAAATATGTAGATGGCGATACCAACACGATCAGCAACTGTAAATTAATACGCGATGTTAATTGCGTGTTCAATTTCAAAGTCAGCATTTAGAAACATTTTATATGGACTGTCCATGCTAAGATTATACATTTTTATTAAACGTGAAAAAATGATTGAATGGGACATTTTCTAGTGGGAAATGATAATTTTGATGAAAATCGACCTCTGTTCTTTTTCGATAATTTTTCGATAATTTTGATGAAAATCGACGGGTATAACCTCTGCTCTTTTTCGATAATTTTTCGATAATTTTGATGAAAATCGACCACTGTTCTTTTTCGATAATTTTGATGAAAATCGACAGGTATACCTGTGTACTTTTTCGATAATTTTACTAAGTAATTTTTACTTCAAAGCAGTTCGTTGATTCGAAGCAACGCGGTTTGGTAAGATTCAGTAGTCCAGTGCAAACCTAAAACCGGTTTTCACCGAAAATCGGTTTTCACCATAAAGCGGTTTTTACCGAAACGCTGTTTTCACCGGAAATTGGTGAAAACGGTTAGTTGGTGAACCGGTGAAAAATCGCTTGCACCGGTTTCCGGTTTGATTAGCAAATATTCCCAGCACTAGTAAAAACTGTTAAGAACTGAAAACTTAGCAGTGAAGATTAATCATAGCTAAATATATGACGATATTCCTTTAATATAATTAATATATCATATAGATATGACCACGGGTATAAGAATAATTTAATTTTAGTATCTTGTGTATCTAGATAAATTTAAGTAAATTTGTGTTGTATTCATTTTATAATTTAATTTATTTATATAGAGAATTAATTTATTAATTAGTTGCATATGATTAAATTTGAACGATTTGTTGATGAATAATTTAAGGGAATAATTTAAAGCACTTCTACGGACAGTAAAGTGAACTATGTATATGCGACCATTGTAACGGGGTAGTTCAAATATTGGTTGTTTAATATGTTACGTAAATATCTCACACATAAAGCATATGAAGTACGGTTTGTTTAATCTCCATCCATATAAGTATGAGTTAAATTCTATATATTTATTCCATTGATAAGATTCTCTAAAGTTTTATATAATGCAATGTAATATTAATCTAAATAATTCATTTCAAATGCAGGCAAGAATGATAACATATTTTACTTGCATTTCAATTTGCATTTTAATTTTCAATTTCTCGATGGTTCATGATTTATTGATGAAAGGTTTTTCTTTAAATTGATTTTATTATTATTATTTCCAACGTTCATACATCATACTAAGACCATATATATTATATACTTCCACTCTGTATGAACCTTTTCTATTCTAATATTTACAAATGAACTTCAATGATTTTTCTTTTCTATTCACCATGTACATCACAACCGCACACTAGTCAATGTTTATATCCGTATTGTTGGAGATGTTGTGTGTAACTCTTCCAGTTTCCCCTTTGTCCTTGTAGCATTTGCAACCGTAACGGGGATGAAGAAGTGACAACAAAAAGTGCCTAGCGAAGAAGTAATAGGAGCAGACAGAAATTAAAGATAATTCAACTTATAATTGTAATTATTTCAAAAACAAAAGATCAGAAATTTATTTGATTCCTATATTTATAGTGTTCGAGGACAGCATCCGATTTTATGAAAAATGTAAAGGGCTTGGAAGCTGGGATAAAAAAAATCGCGTGAAGAGTATATGCAATCGATTGCCTTCACCGAAAATTTCCTGAGGAATCCGGAAACAAATTTGATATTTCAAAAGGCCAGATTTGGTATCGTTGGATAGGACTTTTAAAATGAGTCATTTTTATTCGAAATATATTTCGATATAACTGAAAATTATCAAGAAAAGCTTATTACCAATTTATGATAGAGTATTTCTTATTAATGTTGTGGTGCTTTAACAAGATATTTGTTTACAAGCTAGTTGGAATAGAAGTGAAAGAAAGAACCGTTGACCCAATTATACGGCTTACGTAAATTATATTCATACCGTATAGGTACTTCATTAATATTTATGATGTGTTTTCACAATTACTAACGCAGAAATATTACTATAAAATATAAATAGGTGTGGATAATATACAACGTTGGGGTTGAAGTAATATTTTCTATTTAAAAATGATCACTACACGGTGTTAAATAATAGTATAAAATATCACCCAAATACCGTAACTTAAAGCATTAAGTAGGCTATGCCCCCATCCTCAGTAGCACAAATATATGCTCGGCTACAGCACTTTTATCTTTTCTATTTAATCTGAAATGAGCTAAATGCTCCTTAAATCTAGGATCAATGGGTCTACGTGTTTGTCCTATATATACTTTAGAATATAAGAAAAAAATATATATATTCTTTTTAATACGAAATAAACTAATTAAATTAAGAAATGGAAGATGAGCAATATTCTATTTTTTATTTCTTTGAGTTGTGAAAAGATCATATTATTTTATATCTTTAACCCACATGCAATATTTTAGGCTCGATGATTTAAAATCTCATTTACAAAGCTACACTTTTTTACTAAATCTTTCAACAGAATTTCTGCTAAAATAGAGAAGCGTCAACGTATACTCTTGGAAAATATATTTTAGAATTTTACTATTAACTTCTTTTTTTTCTCACATTTAGTGTACTATGTAATTTGGGGATTGAGTGGTAAATATATCTATTAATATTTTTTTTATTTTTTTACTTTTAATTTATTTTAATTTTTTTAACATTTATTTATGCTGAACTTCATCATTTGCATATAATATTTACTACAAAACATAGTATTTTTAATTTTCAAATTTTGAAATAATCTATAAAAATGTTGCTGAATAATATTGCTATTTTTATGAAATTCAAAGTTTATTATTACATAATAGGTTAGATTAGATATTGATAGGATAAAATAAATAAATAATAATAAAATCAGAAGATGTAAGTAACAGATATAAGGAGAAATTGAGAAAGCAGACATCTAAGTGGACTACATAGATAGCAAATGGATGGAAATTAGGGATGGGTTGACTACAGCAGCAAATGAATTATTATGCACGAAGAACAGGATAGGTAGAAGGGAATGGAAAAATATAAAATGTTAGAGGATTGAGAAAAAGCTAAAAATATAAATACAGAAGAAGCAAATAAATGAAATTTATTAAAAGTATAAACACCAAACTGCATTAGTTAGAATTGAGGGGGAAGAAGAGGTAGCAAAAATAGGGAAGGGAGTTCGGCAGGGATGTACACTCTCACCGTTATTATTTAATCTATATATAGAAGATGCAATAAACAAAGTAAAAGAAGAGTATAGTGTAGGTGTGAATGTACAGGGAGAGAAAATATATATGTTGAGATTCGCCGACGATATAGCTATATTGGAAGAAAGCGAAAAGAATTTAGAAAGGGTATTGAATGGTATGCAGGCAGTATTGACTAGGGATTTTAACATGAAAATAAATATAGGTAAAACTAAAGTGATGAGGTGTGACAAAAAGGAATGCAGTAGAAAAATGAGGATCACAATAGGAGATAATAGAATCGAAGAAGTGTCAGATTTTTGTTATTTAGGCAGTAGAATCACAAAAGATAATCGAAGCAAGGTAGATATAAAGTGTAGGATAGCACAGGGTAGGAAGGCATTCGTAGAAAAAGAACAGATTTTAAGATCAAATATTGACTTGGGTATTAGAAAAAGATTACTGAAGGTATATGTTTGGAGTGTAGCACTGTACGGGTGTGAGGCGTGGACTATAGGAAAGGAAGAGAAGCGTAGATTACAAGCATTCGAAATGTGGTGTTATAGGAGGATGATGAGGATTGGTTGGGAAGATAAAGTAACAAATAAAGCTGTACTAGAGTTAGTAGGGGAGAAGAGAAGTATTTGGAGAGTGTTACAGCGTAGGAGAGACAGATTAGTAGGGCATATTCTTAGGCATGGGGGGATTATGCAATTGATCATAGAAGGTAGAGTGGAGGGAAAGAGAGGGGTAGGTAGGCCTAGATTGGAGTATGTGAGTCAGATAGTTGAAGACGTTGAGATGAATAGCTATAGGGAGATGAAGGGATTAGCTCAGGATAGATCGGCATGGCGTGCTGTTTCCAACCAATCTTTAGGATTGCGGACTCTTTAAAAAATTAAAAATATAAATTAGCGAAAGAACAATGGGTAAAAGGAAAATACTGGGCTATCGAAGAACATATAAGAAGTGTATGATAGATTAGTTAATAGAATATATCATGATGGAGAAGTACCGCGAAGAATTTATAGCGTAGTAGAATAGTGATAATCCTGAAGAAGGTAGGAGCTAATTTATGTGAGAACTGTAGGACCGTTAGTCTACTATCGCATACTACGCATTAAAGATATCCTTTAGGATTATATAATACGAGATTGTAGAATAAGATGGAAGAAAGGATAGCAGAGGACCAATTCCGTTTTAAAAAGAACCGGGGCAAGAGAAAGTCAATTTTAGCGCGAATAAGAGTAATACTCGTAAAAGAAACTGAGAAGAAACTATTTTGCAGCTTCTGTAACATGTTTAATCGAAAATCGATTTTTAGAAATTTAGGTTGAAATTCTAGACACATAATATGCTTGTACTTACGTTTTAATCCTTCTCCTAGGATATTTTTGGAAGAGACTGATTCTCACACAGATATTTCGAAATAAGCGATATGTGATACAAACTGTTTTGGTGTTGTAAAAAATATATTGTCCTGAAATCATAATTTAACCATCATCGAAATTTGTAAAAATATCACTGTGTTAAAGTATTACACATATTGTGGGTTGTGCTTTGGTACAATGTAGAGAATACGTGTTTTATCGATCTATTATATGCCGAATCTTCATGCGTCACAGTGAAAAAGGCTGTCTTCAGCCTGCACATTTGCTAGTTATATAGCCTTTTGCTTTGAAATAGGGTGAAATGTAATTGCAGTTTCGCGGTTATTCTTGAAATCGATGTGCATTACACCCATAAACCTCTGCATTTTAGTGTTCGTTATTGTTGGGCGTCTTTATACATTTTTGTGTGTCATTCCACAAATCGTCGGTGGAATGGTTTCTGGAAGGTTTGTGGAATGGAACTTTATGGACAGGGTATTACGCGATTGGAGTGAAATCCTTTTTCTATGTGACACAGTTCACCAAAGTAGACATTCATTGATGTAAAGTACGTTAGATTACATTATGAGAAATGCCTGAACAGTAAAATCAGAACAGATAAAACCTAGCTATAATCGAAAAATACACACTGGCGTTATACTTTATACACAAATCTCGAAATATGAATCATCTGATTCAAAAACGAACACCTATTAAAAATGCCTCTTTTGGTCCTTTAGCATCCAATAAAAGTAAGGACCTAAAAGTATTTTTTTTTTTTACAGAAATACGTAGAGTAGTGAAAAATATCACTAAATGTCAGTATAATTAGTTAGCTACGAGGTCACTAATTAACCTAAGTTAATTAAATTAACTTAAAGAATCAAATTTAATAAAAATGGACCTAACGAATAATTTGTAATAATATAAAATTGTACTCGAAAAACTCTTAATATCTTCAATGCGATAGTAAACTAGTTTAGTTTAGTTTAGTTTAGTTTATTGGTGTTTTTTACAACAAAGTAATTACACAGGTCAACGACATAAATTGTTGGTCTAGTATAATAAGAATGCAACTTGCACGTTCACTTAATAAATAACAAACATAAATCGTTAAAATTGTTACCCATATATTCCTCAATGGAGTAAAAGCACTTTTGCAAAAGGTAATTTTGCATAATCCGATTAAAGGTGTATGGATCCAATGAACTCATTTTAGTCGCTAGCTTATTAAATAGTTTTGGACCAAAATAATTCGTAGTGCTTCTTGCTTTATAGATTCTATTAAAATTTAACCTTATGTCTTGATTATGACGTGTGTTGTGATGATGTACTTCACCTTGCAGAATATATTTGGAATCATTTTGATTCCTTACATATTGAAGCGCGAGTAAAATATACATGCAGGGTACTGTCAGAATATTTAGAGTAGCATACATATCTCTGTATTTTAGTTTAGCAATAATTCTTAGTGCTCTTCACTGCAATTTAAAAACCCTTTTAACATGTGCGGAATGGTCCCAGACTAATAGACCGTAGCTTATTTTAGCTTGTATTAAGCTATGGAAGGCTTGTAACGCAACTTCTATCGATACAACGCGTACCAGATTTCTTAAGGCATATGCATTTTTGCTAAGAGACTTACATAAATAATCAGCATGATCACAGAAAGACAGTTTGGAATCCAACACTATACCCAGAAATGATGTATTATTTAAGGTCGGATGCTTATTACTAAATATAATTGTTTTCGTTTTGGCCTGATTTAAAGCAAGACTATTAGTTTTAAACCAAAGCGATGCTTCCCTTAGTGCTTCTTCCATATGTTCATTTAGTAAATGTATGTTATGTGAATGTGTTATTAGGGATGTATCAGCATATAGTAAAGCTTCCACATCTACTGAAGTACAAAAATCATTGATATGTACTAAAAATAGAAGAGATCTAAGGACGGAGCCTTGTGGCACTCCCCTCATTGTAGTAAGCGCACTGGATAACTTATTATTTATAGCTACTTTTTGAATTCAGCATGATAGATACGTTTCTATTAGTTTTATACTTGTAGGGTCGAAATTATAAAATTTCAGCTTATTAACCAGGACTTCATGTTCAACACAGCCGAACGCTTTCGTTAAATCGCAGAAAGTTACACCTGTGTAAATGTTTGCATTAAATGCGTCGTAAATTTCGTCACATAATTTTATTATGGCATCAACTGTTGATAGACCTAGACCCTTTCTGAAACCAAACTGTTTAACAGAAAATAGGTTATGCATTTCAAAAAAAGTCCTATTACATGAATTAGTTCTAGTTTCTTTAGCATTGTCACTATTGTACCAGTGTTTTTTGTGCGTATATCACTTGTGCGTACTTGTGTACCGAAGATTATGAAAATATTTGTCTTAAGAAACCGCTATACTTCGTTAATCAGTTTGGGAAGTATTTACTTTCATAGCTTATCAGAAAAGGAATATAAATTTATTCACAAATACATTAAAGCAGACATAGAAAAATCACCTTTTCATGCGATAAATTAACTTCGGCTTGGTGCAGAATTCAAAAAATTTACCATTTGCGCTAAAAATTTACCACTATGCCCAAGGAGGGCTCTCACATTTTCTCGTGATCAATTTGATCATTAAAGAAAATCAATGTATTCTGAATCGCGTGATACAGCATTTAAAACTTTGAAAGCCATTTATGACAATGAAGTTGTTTCGAAAAATAACGGAAATAGATTAAAATAGAAACGTTTCCTTTTTATATACCATAATAATTTTCTTTTCTATGTATTTTATTTCTATTCTATATATTTAACACGTATAATACATAATAAATTAATTAAATTAAAAAATGCGTAAAACGCACGGCAAGAATCCACATTCGCCGGTTTTTGGATTTCATAAATTTGGTCGCTTATGATTCACGCTTAAACTAATTAAAAAAATAACTAAGAATCGCTCAAATCAAGTTCTAACATTTGTTAATATTACACAAATAGGTTGATTTATGTTAGTATTATTAATAAATAATTGCGATAATAATGGAACTTTAGTATATTGCTCTATGATTTGATTTGGAATATCTATTTAATATTAACTTTTCTTTTTAAAACGTGATTTTCCTTTTCACAATTGTTTACTTTCTTTCAACAAAAATCAGGAAAACAATGCTTTCCTTATCGCTTTTGTAAGAAATTATGCAATTAGTGTTAAAATAATTCCCAGTTTGTTCAACAACCTAATTTTCGTTTAAAGTTACCAATAATATATATTATAAAAAGTAAATATGCGGACTTAATTAGAAAATTTTACTAAATTTATCTAAATATATTTTTGGTTCAAACTTTACAGAAGAAAGCTCCCGAATTTTAATCATTCACAATAAAAAACATATATCACCATCGTATCTTCAAATTAGGTCAAAATGAATAATAATATTGGACGTCGTAAAAAAATTGACTAGAAATTCACAAAATCAAAGTATATTTAATATATACTTTTATTCAAGTATATATTTAATTCGATGTATGCAAGAAATTATTTTCTAATCAAAAAATCCTAGTTTCCAATTCAAATAAAAATATAATTAAACAAGAAAATTGACTACAAGGCCTTCAATAGTCGAATAATTTTTCAATCGTTTTCAGTTTGTTTAATTGAAAACATTATTTAAATATAAACGCTAATAATTTCGAAACACAAGATTTTATTCAATAATTCCTATCTTTAGCTGAATTTCTAAAAAAAAGCCATTGAAGATATGTTTTAGATCAGGGTAGGTCAGTTCTGAAATATATTTAAATTTAATTTACTTGTATCGAGGTTTTTGATGTTTTGAGATAAACTGAGATTTAAATAACTCTTTAAAGCAAATATTTTTTGAGTAATCTTTTCTTCGTGTCGTAGGATTTAAACCAAACCAAACAAAATAGAAGAGCTTTTTAAATAATAAAAAGCTCTTCTATTTTCTTTTCTTTAATGGATTGCATTAATCTTGTTCTTTTTCAAACACTAAGGTACCTTTCAGGACTATACGACTAATATAGTTGCGTTGATTAGTATTCATAACGTGCACACTTACCTATTATCTCTATCCTATGTCTTTGTCGACAATACGATATTAGATTTTATCCTGGACTTCACATTTGATAAGGGTAAATGAAGTAATATTCCATAATTCAGTCAATAGCTTTGCCATAAGAAAATCATTTAAGAAATACACACACATAATTTTTAAGCAATTGAAATTATTTTTATTATACCATAATATTGGCTAATACTAGTATTGTCTAGAATTATAAGAAAATATTTATTTCTGGTTTCTACACTTAATTTATTTGTGCTATTTTAATGAAAATTTAGATGGTAGGATTTGTAAAATTACGTATTGACTACAAAAACGAAGACATCGGATGAGGTTTTTGTAAGCTACAGTGTTGCAATTGTGCGCGTCGGTTTTGTACTGTCGGAGTTGTTGGCTGGAGCGCCGAAATGAACCCAATGGCGTTTGTACCCGACTGTATTGAGGCGCTAGTTGCCACAAATGGAGATTTTGAACTAGTATTATTAGGGTGGCTCCCCTACGGTCATTCTATTCTATCATTATTGCTGCCCTAAAATGTTGGTATATCCGTGTTCGTTTTATTAATAGAATAAACAACTTTATATAGTAAAGTAAAGTAAATTTATTAAGTGTACTGGTGTACATATGGTTTATAATAGCAAAACATTTTGTTTGATATGTTCGATTAAATTCTTCTTAAAATTAATTAAATTATTACATTTCAGTATATGTATATGGCAGATCGTTAATATCATTATTAGTTAATTGCTATATGGTATTTTGTCCTAATCTATTTTCCTTCTGATATTATTTTCAATTGCTATATAGCATGGGCAATTTTTGCTCCAAACACATATTTTTGTTTCGTATTTTTCTCATTAATTCCAATCTTATTTTTCTTTACACGGTTAATGCATATATTCTCCTTCTTTATTTCTCCGTTCGCCTCTATGCAATTTTTTACATTATGGCCAAACTGGAGGCATCTAAAGCAACGAATAGTATTTTCTTTGTTTTCATTAGTTATATTCATTTTGCAATATGTCCGAATTGTAGGCATCGGTAGCATCGAATAATATTGAATTCCTCTTCAATTTTGCAATTTTTGAAGTTTAAGTAAATGTCAAGTCAAGTCATGGACGTCAAGTAAGTCGATTTTAATTGCAACGTTCAGGGACATATCTTAGGCCATACATCCAATACTTTGTATCGAAACCAAAAAAATGTTAAGTTAAATTAAATGTCAAAATGCAAGCAATATTGGTGTGTCAGTGATAATAATGAATCTTCATTTCGCAGTGTGCAACTTTCGTGATTTTTTTAAATTCAGTCTGTGAATAAAAGTTTGTTATTAAATAGGTTTACATGTACTTTTATATCGTGTTGCTACTTTAGATTTTTTTTTACCTTTATCGATCGATAAACTTTTTATCCAACCAACGAAATATTATGTTCTGCTTCATATTTGTATTTGTTCTATTTCTCTTCGATTTTTTATGCTTTATTAATTCACAGTACATTTGCATATTTTTTCTATAATGACATCCCCTTCTACCCAAAACTTTTGTAACCGTTCCTCTAGAAATAGGCATCCATAGCGCGCGTGCGCACATATATATACCTATATATAAGGCCGCCCTAGCGACGCCATATATATATATAGAGAGAGATAGACAGATAGAGAGAGATGTCCGCCCTAGCGACGCTATATATATATAGCCGCCCTAGCGACGCCAAACGTCAATAGATGACATAATAAAACCCGCGCTGACTAAATCATAAATGATTTTTTTTCATTCACACTAATCGCTACTTTTGCTGCTCAATTCCGTTTCTGTGATTTCGTGTAGTGTGAATTTTATTCTGTTTATTAAACTCGCTATGTGTAAAACTCAACTTTTTATAACAACTAACTGGTATAAACGCATGTATTTTTCAGAATATTAACCAGCATGGATCAAATTGGTCTAGTCGTTTCCTCAAAACCGTGAAATGAAAACGTAAATAACAATAATTTGTATGCATATTACATTTTATACAGTTGATGCGTTGGGCGCTTAGATGGCGCTTTTGACGATTGATGGTATATGATGAGTATAGTAGCCAAGACCCAAGCCATAGACTAATATGAATAATTTTAATATGAGTAATTTGTCAATGCCCAAGGTTTAAAAGACCCAAATGTGAGGGCCATAGTTTTAAGTATTTGGTTAAGTAGTATCTGCGTTTCATAATGGTTTCTTTACGTATAGAAATTTGGATTAAATAAGTTTATACTAATATACTTTTATATTAAAAATATTTATAAATAAATCGTGAGCCCCCCTTAGCAATAGAACTGTCGTGTATCGAGCGGCGCAAATCGATGCTGCCTCAGCCAGTCTATTCATTGCCTGAGCGTCTTTGATTCAACATAAATACACATACACACAATCATTGTCAATAGTAATGCGCCACTTAAGATTTTGCTATACCAGCACATAACTATTAAATTAGATAGAAATACTGTTCGTTCATGTAGTTACAATTTTTACCACAATTAAAGCCACGATGGTGTCTTCCACACACACCACCAACAATGGTCAATCGAAATGTATATTTTTTGGATAAATATACATGCGCTATGTAAACCAAATTACATTTTTAAATTAGTATTTTCGTGAATGTTATAAATAAATTTTAGTAGTGTATTTGAATAAAACGATTTTGGGGTAGTATTTCTGAGATTTCTTTCAATATTAGACAATGACCGGTATATACATCGTAGATTTACATTGAAGTACAGTTACCAATAGCTTCTTCATAACTTAAAAAATAAATATACAGCTTCAGTAATCTTTAAAATAAGCCAAAAAAGAATATTAAGTATTTTCAGTCATTAGTTTAATAAAAATCAATTATTAAATATAAACATCTGAAGTCTTAAGAATGTTGATTACGTTTAATAACCAAATCATATTTTATTAAATGACTTTTTGTCGTAGGGGCATTTTAAGTCTAAAACTAGCAGCCTGTTCTTAATCAAAGAATTAGATTGTTTTTTATGCGTTTTAATTTAATTTATAAGAAACAAATAATGGAATGTACCAAACTATTTGTTTAATAGATAGTGAATAAATCTACCAAACTATTATTATAAAAATTATCACTACGGTGTTAAATTATATTATAGAATATCACCCAAATACCGTAACAAGCATTAAGTAGCTAGATGTACATTTCAAGCGATATGCGCCCATCTTCAGTAGCACAAGATAAAACTAAATAAAATACCTCTGTCACGAATCGTGATTGATATACTATCGATATATATTATTATTATATATTATATAACAAGTTCGAACTACAAATATCCTATATTAAATCACTATTGTCTCTGAGAGTACATTAAAGTATTATACGTTTTTTTTTTATATAGAAAAGCATGTTAATTCAAAACCAACCAGAACTGTAATGTAACGAAGGTATAGTTGGTTATTATTTTATCATTCTTGTCTGCGTTTTATTTTACTGTACGATTAAAATTCCTCTCATTGTATATATACAGATGGAGGAGGTGGAAGGAAAAACGCCGGCGGAATTGTTAACCCTGGGAATGAAGGCTTTTTGGGCAACTAATTACAAGCATGCTGTGCAGTATTTGGGGAAGTCATCCGAGCTGCTGGTAGAACAACATAAAGATGATAAACATGATAGCCTGGCAGAAGTTTATCTATTTTACGGTATACATTTTAATTCGTAAATGGAATTATTTGATCATAACCTTTAATTTTTTTAATGTAGGAAAGACTTTGCTCGAATTATCTCGCGAAGAAGGCGACCCTTTGGGAGAAGCCGTACCTAAGGAGGTGGGCATGGAAGAGGATGATGATTCAGTAGACGATGAAGTCGAAGAAAATGATGATAAGACGGAGAAGCAGAAAACGGAATCTGGAGAGAAAAGCAAAACCGATGATGAAAAGGCTGGAGGCGAGAAGACTTCCGGGAATGTTGAATCAACTGGGAAAAGTTCAGAAGACAAACAGAAAGGGGAAAACAAAAGTGATGATGCTAAAGCAATTGATAAGACTGAAATCACGATTAATGGTGAAGTCGCATCGAGCAATTCGACTAAAGAAAATGATGCAACCGAAGGAATGAAGGAGGAAGAGGACGATAACGATGCTGATGAAAACGATGATGCAGAAGACGCCGGTGAAGGAACTTCCGGTGAGTATTGCGTATTATATTGAAATTGCGTATATTCAATACTTGATTCAAAATGTTCCATTTACTCATTCAATAAAATTATGTCTTGTTAAGTACCACAAATTTGTGATTGTTATTTAACCTGTATATGGAAGAGGCAATAAACAAGATAAAAGAAGAGTATAGTGTAGGTGTGAAAATTCAGGGGGAGGAAATATATATGTTGAGCTTCGCCGACGATATAGCTATCTTGGAAGAAAGGGAGCAGAATTTAGAACATGTATTAAATGGTATGTAGGAAATAATGACTAGGGATTATAACATGAAAATAAATATAGGCAAGACCAAAGTGATGAGGTGTGACAAGAACGGACGCAAGCTAAAAATGAGGAAAGAATAGGAGATGATAGAATAGAAGAAGTGTCAGACTTTTCTTATTTAGAAAGTAGGATTACAAAGGATAACCGAAGTCATTCCTAGAAAAGGAGCAGATTTTAAGATCAAATATTAACTTTGATATTAGAAAAGGATTACTGAAGGCATATGTGTGAAGTGTAGCATTGTACGGGTGTGAGGCATGGACTATAGGAAAATAACAGAAACAAAGAATAGAAACATTCGAAATGTGATGCTACAAGAGGATGATGAGGATTGGTCGGGAAGATAAAGTAACAAGTGAAGCCGTACTGGAGTTAGTAGTGGAGAAGTGAAGTATTTGGAGAGTATTAGGAGAGATAGACTAGTAGGTCACATTCTTAGACATGGGGGTATTATGCAATTAGTTAAAGGTAAAGTAGAGGGAAAGAAAGGGGTAAGTAGACCTAGATTGGAGTATGTGGGTCAGATAGTGGAGGATGTTACAATGAATAGCTATAGAGAGATGAAGGAAGTAGCTCAGGTTGATCGGCGTCTCGTGCTGTTTCCAACCAATTCTTAGGATTGAGGAATGTTTAACTAACTAATTGTGATTATCTTCGTGATTTTGAATGCTTCGTCAATTTTTAGGCGAAAAGGTCGAAGAAGAGGAGCCCACGGATCTGCAATTGGCATGGCAAGTTCTGGAACTAGCCAGGCTAATTTTAGAACGTAGAGGCGATAGTGCTAAAGCCGAATACGGCGACTGTCTAATCACATTGGGTGAAGTGTCTTTAGAGAACGAGGCATTCGATAGCGCTATAACGGATATAAACTCCGGTTTTAAGATCCAACAACAACTGTACAAGGACGATGCCTCTAAGCAACGACGCCTAGCGGAGACTTGCTACAAGCTGGGACTTGCGCACTCCACTAACAATCAAATTGAGGATGGTGTGAAGTAAGTGTATTTTAGTACAAGATCAACATCCTTACTATAAATTGTTCACAAATATTCCTATTCCAACCGAAGCATACGTACTTTTAAAATGAAGTAAATATTTGCGGTTTTTTTGGAAACCTTTAATTTAATTTATTTCCAAATTTTCTAAAATTATATTTGCAAAATAATTTAATTGCAGTAGAAATATACATACAACAAATATTTTACAATTCTATTTGTTTCTTAATTTGTTGTGCGGATCTTTTGTAGTACAAGGAATAGTATAAGGAACATTGTTAAAACATTTGATATAACTGAAAATTTAATTATAATTTAAATATAATTTGATTTTATAATTATAAACCTACCATGAAGGACGACTATTATTTAAATTTGGAATTTACAGAATAACTAACTACATTATATTACTAAATTAGTAAAAATTCCTTTTATAATTATGCTAGAACAGAATTGTATTAGAAATAAACATAAATACAACTGCCCTTCGTTTATTCAGAGCGATTAAGCCTGATTTTGTGTAATAATTTCAGTGAATTGAATGGAACCATTTTAATGCAAAGACATAAGCTGTTCCCAAGTCTTTAATGTAAAAAGTCGTATTTCTAAAAATATTTTACATAGTTAAGTCTTAATTAGATACACATTTAGCATCCATTAATCCAATATCGCTCAAAGATTATTCTAATAACCTGTTATTGGTATATTATTTTCAAATCTGAATCGAAACGAAAATGATTGATTATTGATGCTTCTGAATCGTCTTTGAAGTAGTTCAATCAAATTGATGTTGCACCTCTCATAATTTCAATCGACTATCAATATTTGACGTACTTCGTGTACATGTAATTTTTTTCTCTCATAATACTTTCTTTGTTATATCAACTTTGTTGAAAGATGTTCTTAAATATTATTATTAAAAATTCGTAATTTGCTTTTAGATGTTACGAACAATGCCTAGAATTGTTGAAGAAGCGCATCGCAGCAATAGAAAGTAGTGAAAGTGAACCAGATAAAAAGGAGCTCGCTGATATCGCTGCGCTCATACCCGAAATTGAAGAAAAAATAACAGATTTGAAGAATTATAAAGAAGAGGTAGGTGATATTGACGCCGCTTGCAAGAATATTATCACCGATGTTGTCAATAAGGAAATGATTCGCTTAAAGATATCTGCTTAAGAATTTGCCATAGCATTGTTTACATTTCCCAATGCCAACATTTTTTTAATATCGTGCTATTGCAAATATTCATCCTAAGACTGTCATTATTTGCCTACGTAAAAGACTGCTTTTGTATTATGTTTTGCTGTTTAATGCGATCTATTTTTAAATATGTGAATCGTTCATTTTTGATTGTATCAACTCCATAATGTGATATTATTTTATTTATAATACTCATGATGTCATTTTTTAATAAATAGTAGCATGTGATTATTAGTTTCATTCATACACACATACCTCAGCAGGTAAGCTATGAATCAAATAAAATAATACCACATTATATGTTTAACATTTAATTCATATAGGTTTAATACTTGTAGGAAGTATTGGTATTGAATTTGATTATTACTTATTTGGACCGAGCATATCATAATATCGGAAATCACGATCATGTGTTCTTAAACTAAAGCTCAAAGTGTTTGAGCTCCGTCAAATTCATTATTAATATTTTTTTAAAACGGATCCTGTCATTCATGATAAAAGGAAAATAACATAATTTATCAAATAGCTAAAATTAACCCATTTCGAGCAATTTCTGAAAATTGTTTAATTGGTACAATAAGTCGAAAAAAAACATACACATTCTATAAAAAAAAGAATAAACCCGAACCCTACCAATACACACAGAAGAATGTGAATAGTCAAGTGAAATGTTTTGGAGTTTGTTCTATTAAGCGATTCCTTCGCAAACCATATGAAATATGGTGTACCAATATAAATACCAATTAAACTTTACATGCTTCGGTCATTATTTAATATGTTGTTTAAAAATCCATTAGCTGTTGTAAAATGTATTGGCTCCTTCTATTTTAGGCTGCTGAATCATTAGAAGCGGCCAAGGAGCCTGCCACTGTCACTTCTCCTGAGAAGAAAGCCACTGACATATCACATTTAGTGAAACGCAAGCGAAAGTTAGAAGCGCCCACAACTTCAGAAGGACAACCAGCTAAAAAACCGACACCATGAATTGATACAACTACGTTCGTTTATGGTAAAGTACTTGAACATTTCATTTTGTTGAAAAGTTTTGTAACTCTTACTACTACTTATTTATTGTTGTGCTCAATGTATGAGATGTTGGAAGTCACCAGTAAGTATAAGGGTTTTTTTTTTTTTGTTACGGTTAATATGATTGTATTTTATAAGTTTGTAGTCAATAAATAATATTTTTCGACATTAAAGTTATATTTATTGCGTTGTACAATATAAGAATTAAAAATTTAGAGTATCACCAAGCAAAAGAAATTTACTTTCGTAAAGCTTCAGTTAATTTCACATGATACCATTGGTTAATTACTAATACAGCCACACGTAGAACCAAAATGGATCGAACAACTAAAAGCAATTATTATTATATTACTTCTACTAACAGTCAGAAGTAGTTTTGTATTTGGAAGAAGTTTGTAAAAATTAAATTGTCCCTTATGTAGACGAAATATGGCGTACAAGTTACATAAATCTTCAATAAACAAAATACTCTCCATTCAATAGACTTTATTCGCGTAGAAAGTATAAAAGTAGATGGCAAAAATATATTTTAATGAACGTGTATAAACGATGTTTGACTAAAAATATGGTTTAAAATCACTATTGTAGTTAATACAGCATGTGAAAAGGAATGTTAAGTTGTCGTAACTTTCTATCAGAACTATTATGGGTGACATGATGAAATTTCGTACATATTAGAATAGCATAATATACTCTGAATTGCTCGAAAGACAAATATTCTCCTTTGTAAGTACTCTCTTATTTACTCTACTAAAAATAAACGAAATGTGTTCTTTGGATCGATTTAGAATATGTTAATATGTTAAAAAACAGAATTTAAATTTCTATCTATAACGAGTAAGTTGTTCACCGTTATCACTGTTATGCCAAATACTCGTGGATTTGGAGGACATTTGATTACAAATGTTTCATATGCAAAACATGGTTCATTTGGCCGATGCTTTTATATGATCATTACAATCATGTTTTTATATTATATATACCTAAGCCCAAAACATGACATCCCAATGCCGACCACGGCATTATCTCTATGATTCTGGTTTGTTTCAAAATTTTGTACATTTCAGAAGCACCCACGTACTGTACGGTATACATATTATACACAGAAATACAAATCCATGGAAAAACCAGCCAATATATTGACTACAAAATCGTTTTTCAGTTGCAAGAAACAAAATGACATAAAAATACCTCTTTCAATCCTTTGGCTAATAATAACGTTGATAATAACATCATTAGAACATCTTGTACTTTTACCGAAAGAGATATCCCTGTGAAAATAAGAATTTTAGTATAAAAATGGCATTTCGTGCAAACTTGCAAGTTTGTAAGTTCGTACCTGATGTGTTTGAATTAATAGTTGTATTTACCGAATTTACAAGAGCAGCCATTCCCCAGAGAATCATGGTAACAAAATTTGTGTTGTACTTTTCCACTCGCTTTCTGTTTGAATAACCCGAGCCTGGCTTTTTAAATACTACAGTAGTAGAGCTCATATTGGCAAAAAAAGAACAAATTAAAATTTATCAATTTATAAAATTTTCAACACAAACTGCCATCAATATTGACATTTTTCATACTAGCAGTCATCGTGACTGTTAATACGTTTCAATTATATCAGATATTTTTGAATGATTTTTATATAATTATACGCTTTATTAAAAAAGATAATAATTTATTGTTTTCTTAAACAATCCGAATAAACTTGACATAAATCGCTTTGTTGGTTACAAACATTTTCATTTTCAAAAAAGATAGAAGTTTCAAAATATCTTGAAGTAATTGAAGTATTCAAAGAGTACACGCATTATGGTATTTTATTATTCATTAATTCCAAGGAAATGTTAAAATTCTCCGTTACAACAAACCAACCATCCAAAAACTTAATACAATGACCAAAAAATGAGATTTTCATATCGTTTTTCATCTGCACCACCTGAAGAGCCAATATTCAAGAATATCTGTGGGTTCCCTTTATTAGATGTTGGTTTTGTATATGCTACTTTATTGGGTGTCATTGGAGTGGTAAAACGTAAATATGCAATACTTGTAAAATAGTAAAAATCACTTTCATTTCTTCCAGGGCCTTAGTGTATATGATACAATTAATCTACTAAAAACGGCGAATAGCTTACCAAATTCCTTATGGAGGACTAGAATAAAATCTGGAACTGTAGTATCTCTACCTTGCGAACGAGACTTAAAATTGATTACCTTAATACTTTCTATGGAATATTACTTATTACTTTGTATAGGAACATTAACAGTAAGTATTTGTATTCATAGAAGAGGCAAAACTCCTCAGTTATTAAATCTATATTCAATGCAATTTTATTGCTGTGTATTTTTATATATATTTGATTTCATAATAATACTTTTTTCTAGAAGAATTCGTTGCTATTTCTACCGTGGCTGTTTTTCCATTCTATTGTTATAATATGTGAATTCTTAGTGTTTCTGTCCCGACTGTACTTTGAAGGAATTAATTTTGGAAAGAGCTCAATATTGTTGTCCATATTTGTAGTATATAATTGGCTGGCTATATTTTGTTTATATGCAACACTTACTGGGCTGTGTGTAAAATAAAAGTTAAGAATGTTTGTCGCTTTCATTTATTATTATATATTATGTTTTTGTATATATACATAATACCTAAATTAAGATATATGAATAATGCAAAAATATTAATATGAAGCCCTGAATAAATTGTTTCAGTGAATATAGGTATTACAGTAAGTTTCTCATCAATCCTATGGATTGGTTAGAAAGCTGACCAGAGGTAACTCTCATTTACTTATAATTATAGCTTTTCGTATGACCTTCTCGCTGTACTCTAATCTGGGCTCTACATTGTTCTTAATATTCAATAGCTACTACTAAATCCTTCTGTTATCTTAAAGTGTGGTCTAATAGTCTATCCTTAAACCAACCTTACCCTACACTTTAAAACATTTTTATCCTAAGTTAATTTCCTTTCCAAAAAGTACATATTTTTTTATTTGCCCTTCTCATACCATTTCAATTGCGGAAATATTTATTAATTTATCTCATCAATCAAATTTGTTATATTACCTTCAATAGAGGTTTTGACAAAATTGGATAATTTCTTTTGTTATGATTTTTTTTACAAGGAACAATAGCCATTGTACAGTTTACACGCCAATATTCATGATTCTATAAAACTAATAATAATTCATTTTTGTTTATAAAAAGATTGGATTAAAAAGATCAAATGTGTGATAAATTTGATTTTCCTGTCAGTGATATCGACATGTTGTATTGTTATTTGTGATCTAAATAATAAATAATTATTTAAAGTTCTACCGATTTTATACAAGAAAATATTTTACGCTACATTGCCATTTTATTAAGAGAAATGCGATGCAAATAATTATTAACAGTTGGTGATTATATCGAAGTGTCAGCAAAATACGATATGAAGAATGCTGTAGGCGATTGTCCTAAAGAGGAACAATACCCATTATTGATGTTATTTCTTGAAGAAGGACAAAAACCTTCTAAGAAAAGAGGATTATTTTTTGATAAAACGAGATACAGAGGCCTCACTGCCGGAGCAACTGCAGTTCTTTCACAGTGGCCAAGTATTGTTTTTATTCTATTAATTTTCGTAATTGTTTATTTAAGTATATTTTGAGATATTAAAATTCCGATAGTTATACAGTGAGTTGCATTTTTATACAATTATGATATTTACTATTATTATTGGATTATGATCTTTATTATCTTTAGTTGTTTTTGAGTTAACAGGACAGAATAGTAAACGAACTTAGATTTTTGCCCACATTTTTATTTATTTTTCCAAAATCAGGGCGATTTCGTCAGGTCATATATAATATATATTTTTTCAGTCAGATATATAAATAAAAAATAAAAAAATAATTTAAAATCAAAGTTCATTCGTTATCTTCTCCTGTTAACCAAATATATCAATTAGTATTTTTTTATTAATGTTGTAAACCTTATTGTACAAATCCTTTAGAATGATCAACTAATATCCGTGAAGTAAAAAGCTATTTACATCATCATGATCACCACCCCATTTTATTACATGCACTAGCATCAATGTTACTATATTCTTTTGCTTTTTCTTATACTTCATTATGCTCTTCAAGCTCCTCAGAGAGGTGTCATTTACTGCATTGTACCTCTAACTACTGACTATAATTTCTGCTCTGATATTGCGCTCTTATTAATTCTTTCCTTGTGCCATAAACATTTAAAATCCATTTTCACTGGAGTGAACTCATACGTTAAGTTAGAAGATTTGTATTTTTACTTCCTTTAATAACGCCTAATACATAAGTATCACCATTGATTGTACTACAGGCCAGATATCTACATGCATGCTGGCATTGGTGGTTGGTGGGGCAGCTTTACTCTTCTTCCTATTGATAGCCATCGCTACGAGTGTTGACCAGCGCTACGTGGTTCCGCGATGCATCCATCGACCTGGAAGCGCGGGTCTAGTGGTCACTCAACCGACCATTGTGTATCTGCTGCACGATGACCAGCCGTGGCAACAACATCAACTGGACGCGGTTGAACAGATAGCCACTAACTACGCAGGCTGTCGTATCGAACTCACTATATTGTACAATATGTACCATTACGCATTTAATAATAATACCTATGGAAATCTACCCACTCTTACTATTAATCCAGATTATGGTAATTTGAATGATATTCAATTCTGATTATAATATGTGTCGACAAATTACTGAAATACAATTATTATTCAATTATTATTATTAAACACTCTTATTCCAAATATAGCAATATATTTGAATTTACAATTACGACTTCTTATCTTATAATATAGAATATCACCCAAATACGGTAACAAGCATTAAGTAGCTAGATGTACATTTCAAGCGATATGCGCCCATCTTCAGTAGCACAAGATAAAACTAAACTAAATACCTGTGTCACGATTCGTGACAGAGGTATTTTTTATTATTTATTACTTCTTATCTTAATTTCTATTTTTTCTATTTCATCTATTTTTAGATAATATTACCCATATAAATGATCAGCGGCACGGTCGAAGGAAACGTGAATTACTCGAAAAGATAATGGAAAATATGAAGCCGATAAATTACGATAGAAATACAACAGCTCCTCAAATATCAGCAGCTACTACACCTCCAAATGAATTCAACATTTTAATTGGAAGTAAGGTGGTCTTGCAGAAAATTAATGAAGATCAAGCTAATCAAAATGGAGATTATTTTGCGTATAATAAACCAAAGGTATTAATTTTAAAAATTATCACTACGGTGTTAAATTATAATATAGAATATCACCCAAATACCGTAACAAGCATTAAGTAACTAGATGTACATTTCAAGCGCTATGCGCCCATCTTCAGTAGCACAAGATAAAACTAAATAAAATACCTCTGTCACGAATCGTGATTGATATGATAATGTACATCTAGCTACTTAATGCTTGTTACGGTATTTGGGTGATATTCTATATTAAAAGATATTAATGTTTTAATTTGTTTTTGTTTTTGTTTAAACTTGTTTTAATTGTCTTAATTTCTCTCACTATCAATTTTAGATATTTTGACATTGACTAAAATCTGATCATCTCTATTTGATATAGATATGTAATAGAAATTCAAATTCGATTTTTTTCGTACATTATTTTCGACCAATGGTTGTACTTCCATTTCCATAGTACTTTACATAGCATTAAAATTAAAATCAAATTTTATAGAAGAGAATAAAAAACTTTTTTGTTTTTATATTCGTTTTATAGTTTTTTGTTTTATATATTTTTTGTTTAAACCGTAATTTTAAACTTTTTGTTTACCGAAAAATGTTTAATAATTAAAGTATTGTGATGCAAAAACTAAATAGCGTTTTTTATAATGAATTATCATAAAGTAACGATTGAATCGATTCAATATATCAAATTTTATAATTCAGGTACGCGATTTACACGATCTATTACAACGTTATCCAGAGATCATAGTGCGGGTGATTAGCACGGGGAACTTCTTTATGTTTAGTCCATTGTCAATTTCTTGGACGGAGCTGAATCCCCGCACTCTTTTATTCGCTGCTCGTGTGATGCGATTGTGGGATAATGGTGGCATTAGTTTTACACTACCAGAATTGTCCGAAGAAGCGGCGCAGCGATACAAAATAAAGTCCGCTCCAAAATTTAACGCATGGTTAAAGAATGGGTAATGTGGACTTAAGAAAACCTAAGGAGCTTAATGAATAGGAATGAAGGAATGTATGAAAGTAGAGAAAGCGTGGGAAGTAAGTCAGGATAGAGAAGTGTTTGGGAAAAGGGGGCAATGGTACATGTAGATATACTGTAATGGTTTAGTAGTTTTAACTAAAGAGTACTATTAATGAAATTTCCAGAAAGGTATTGTAATTATTACAGTACATAAATAAATTATAGTTTAAATTATTAAATTATTTGATTGAATGAGAAAATGCCTCAAACCATTCCAACAATGTTTGGATATATACTATTATATATTTTTATATAATATTTTTTTTATATAATATATAATATTTTTTTAACTAATCCAATTACACACACCTGTGTGACAGTGGTGGACCAGATCCAGTGGTAGAGGAAAGAGAACGTCTGGACCTGTTCATTAAGATGGACTACGGAAGCTTTCAGCGATTACCGGCGGGCGTCGTGACGGCGGACGATCAAGGAGTGCACATGGAGACGCGCGTGCCCTGCCATGCGTTCTTCTCAGAATTGCTGATGAATCTCAAAGTGGCGAATAGTTCAACAACAGTTGCCCAACTCATCCGAAACACTTTGTATACTTTCTGTCTTACAGGTGCTGTAGACAGTAAATATTGCGATACCCATATACGTAACTAATGATTTTGTATTATACTAATGTACCAATTTTAATATATTTATATGAAACTTACTTATGAATGTATAAAAAAGAATTGAAAGAAAGTACGGAAGAACAATAAAAAATTTCTCTGATAATACTTGCATTTATATTTTATGAATTATATAATATAATTTCACTAGTTCAGTATATGTAAATATATGTATATAAATACACTAGTGTATTTTTAAATCATAAATTTATGTTTTTTTTTAATTATCACTGCGGTGTTAAATTATAATGTAGGATAACACCCAAATACCGTAACAAGCATTAAGTAGCTAGATGTACATTTCAAGTGCTATGCGATAGTATATCAATCATGATTCGTGACAGAGGTATCTCTGGGCGGACTCCATCTACCGTAGCGACCTCTGGTGGTCGACTCCATTCGAAGGGGACAAAAATTAACATTGGATTATGCATCTGTGGTTATTAATCAATGGTTTGGGCTAATTATTAAATTATATTAATTATATTCGACTGCAATTTTTTGTCAAGACTATCTATCGCAAATTATGCATGATTTAAAGAAACTGGTATACGCAAAAAATAATACTATGCAGGTATTAATAAGTAACACTTAGTATGCACATCTTAGTAAGTAATTTTATATTTATAGTTTATTAAAAATAAATCTTTTAAGTTTACAAAACTGTAAAAACACAAATTTCTTGGATTCTTCAAGTGAAGCAAGATCGGTACCTATAAAAATCGGATTAATATAATGTAATCTACATAGTTAAATGAGTAAAGATTTATAGGATAAGCAACTAATACAATTTTAAAATAATAAGAGTATAAAGCTTTTTCATAAAAGCATATCTTCCAAGGGCTTCACAAAATGGTTTTTCCTGGTTATTATTTGGTCTGTTCCTGATGTATCAGATTATTCGATTTTGCATTTTTAGAACTTTTTGCAAACAAATCATTTAATCAAACTTGCATAAAAGTCATTTTTCATTAATATTTTATATTCGTTCGTGAATAGCTAGACCAAATCAAATACTATTTCTTGCAATTGAATTATAAT
The DNA here is from genome assembly GCA_947310635.1 of Leptodirus hochenwartii. Lineage (NCBI taxonomy): Eukaryota > Metazoa > Arthropoda > Insecta > Coleoptera > Leiodidae > Leptodirus > Leptodirus hochenwartii. Next base: position 12,223,740 of record OX371180.1, on the reverse strand, counting down.
TTAGATAATTAACAACAAATTCTAATTCAAATAAACGTTTATTTGGATTATTGAACAAACATATATAAATATACTTTCCTATAAAACTATAAGACGTAACATTTTATGTTATTGGTATTGATTTTACTGTGGTTTAACTACATATAATAAATAAATGTATTAAATTTACTATATACAATCTATTCTAACACGTGGTTAATGGCAGTTTATGGAACAAACCTTGTGGGAGAAATAAATATACCATCACCTACCCGAAATGGTTTCTTTTTCAAAGAGATATAAAATTGAACATATTTTTTGAAAAAGAAATTGTCTTATTGTGTGTCCATTACACTAAATAGGCAGTGATTCATAATTAATGTAATGAAAATTTAAGAACTCGACTCTTACTTATTTTGAAATATAAAAAATGTTTATTCAAATCCTTTATATACTTTATTAGTGGCACAATAGTATGGATCACATCTCAAATAGTGTGAGCGGAATATCATTTTGTATCGTTTACGATACGATTTTAAGCGTAAAATATTGAGGACTTCATTATATTTATTAATTGCATTAAAATATCATGAACGTTGAGTTTATATTACGCCTACTTCAAAAAAGAAGCTAAAAACGACTCTTGCATTATATAATTCCGTTTCATTTAAAAATTAATTGTCTCTTTAACAATACTATTCGTTGAGAACTAAACTTCTCTGTTTGGACACGTTCACCATTTCTACTGGAATCTCCCATCGAGAATCGGCCACTCTATTAACTCCCTTACATTCGTTCAGTTTTCCCATTCTCTCGCAACTCTGGCTCACTGGCCAATATGCGAACCCTTGAGGACATTGGTATAGATACGCTTGCATATTATCCCGGTATTCTATCGAACGCTGACACTTGAGAAAAGTATTATCGCAGAAGTTCTTCCCAACTGGATTCATTTCGTAGAAACCCTCCGTTGGACATAAGGATCGCTTGCTTCGCATTGGAATCTAAAGTAAAAGTAAAACAGATGCGTACATTTTATTTTCAATGCTGGAATGTGGCAGGCTTTCGATATCTATTTCATTATAAATTTATATAATGAATAAAAGTGGAGGAATATTGTACAAATTCGCTTTTTATAAATACATAAAAATAATCGATTCATCTACACTGTTATCAAATAAAAGTATTACTTCGAAGTAGCGCGCTAAAGCAAATCATAATGAACTAACTCTTTCATTTTCCAATATCTATATACATACTTCCTGTACGATATGATTTTTTGCATAGTAATTTATCTCTCTCGCTCTCTCTCTCTCTATATATATATATATCCCTATATGCCTTTCACATTGCTTTACCTTCTATAACGTATTAGATATTACCGTATTAGATATACAAAATCAACTCTCGAAAATCTTTGAAAGCATATTCAGCTCTAGAATAACTGAGTTCCTAAATAAGACAGAAGTGATTTCAAAATCGCAACATGGTTTCGTCAAACGCAGATCCACATCTACTGCCATAACTGATGCTACAACATTCATATACGATGCATTAGATAAGAAGCATAAAGTATTAGGTCTTTTCTTCGATTTTTCATCTGCTTTCGACTGTGTAATCCATGAATTATTACTCACAAAACTTGAGAGTATGGGCATACGAGGTATAGCAAATAAATGGATCCGGAGTTATCTTGAATCCAGAACGCAAGCAGTCCACATGGACGGAATGATCTCGGAATACAGGGAGAATAAAATTGGAGTACCCCAAAGTACAATCCTTGGGCCCCTCTATTTTCTCCTGTATATCAATGATCCTCATACTTACACGAAATAGACCAGGAGGTGATTATGTACGCAGACGACTCTAATGTACTGATTTCCTCAGATTCAGAAACTACAATACAACAAAAAGCACAGATAATAATGGGAAAAATGCTTACCTGGAGCAAAAATAACGGACTCATCCTAAATGCTACAAAAACCAACATTATTAGTTTCATCCCTAAAAATGTTTCCAAAGATAAAAGCTTGTACGTTACTCTTCAGAAAACAACTGTAGAACAAGTACTAAGTAGCAAGTTTCTTGGCATACATATCGATCATAAATTAACATGGGCAAACCATAACGATTTCTTAGCATTTAAACTAAGCTCAGTCTGCTTCTTGCTTAGGGATTTGAAAGACGCATGTAGCGCATCAGTCCTGCGCACTGCTTACTTTGGATTATTCCAATCTACTCTCACATATGGAATTCTAACTTGGGGAGCAAGTGCACACATCCAAGTGCTTGGTACTAGTGCAGAAAAAGGCAATAAGAACCATATCGTCATCTAACACTAGAACCTCGTGTAAACCCCTCTTTACAACGTTTAAGCTACTGACTGTACCAGCGCTATATATTCTCCATCTATATACTTTCATCCACATCAACAAACAGCACCTTTGCACCAATTCATACTACCATAACTAAAACACAAGAATAAATCGGATCTTCATACCTCTAACAACAGGCTCATAACCACAAATCAGAATCCCTGGAATCAAATCAACCTCTACAACCATCTACTAGGAGCATTTAAATATATTGTAAACCCAATAAAGTTCAAAAATGTACTCCAGAAATATTTAATGAAGACACCCATTTACACCACAGAAGAATTTCTCAAATTTTGAACCTGTATTTTTGACAATGTTCATATTGATTAGTATACGATATATCCTGTACTGACCTAATTTCTGAACAATAAACTATTATTATTATTATTATTATTACCCCCATACCTAAGCATATGATCTACTAGGGTTTGCAAGGATTTCCAATCTATAGTCATATACTAGGTTCCATATATTATATGGAAAAATTATATCCAACAAAATATATAATAGTCATATTCTAATTCCTAAATCAATTTTAAAAATTATCACTACGGTGTTAAATTATAATATAGAATATCACCCAAATACCGTAACAAGCATTAAGTAGCTAGATGTACATTTTAAGCGCTATGCGTCCATCTTCAGTAGCACAAGATAAAACTAAATAAAATACCTCTGTCACGAATCGTGATTGATATACTATCATTTTTATTTTATTTAGTTTTACTTGTGCTACTGAAGATGGGCGCATAGCGCTTGAAATGTACATCTAGCTACTTAATGCTTGTTACGATATTTGGGTGATATTCTATATTATCCTAAATCAATGTTTGATCTAAAATTTGAAACTTTGAATCGTGCCTTCATTTTGGTTTTATTTAACAAATTTAGAAAAACAATTTTAGAATATTCAAAATTTGTACTTTTTTGAAGTTTCAAAATGTTTGAACATGTGATACATAAATGTAATTTTCTCTTTAAAGTGTGTTGAATATATTTTAATTTCTAAGTTCATAAATTTATCTGAATCTTTTTAATTTTCAGAAAAATCTATTAATTGAGTACTTACCGGAGGTAGAGAATTGTCATCTAATTTTCTATAAAAAGTGCTCTCTGCAATTTCGCCACTGCAAGGCGTTGTTTCATTGGCAGGTAAACATTGTATCCTCTCCATATCGAAGATAGTAGCAGTAGGACAGCTGAGGACGAGTACTTTCATATCAAAGTTGTTCGGACTATTTGTGCATTGGTAGAACAGATTGCAATATTTTGGATGCCGACGGAAACCCGTAGGACATACTAGTGCAATTTGGTCTCCTTGAAGTTCACTAATGGGACAAGTAGCTGTTGTGGTACTGAGTGGTGATGCTGTAGATGAATCGGATGGTGATGAAGATGGTGTACTAAGCGCTGATGCTGTAGATGAATCAGAAGCTGATGTAGATGGTGTGCTAGCAGACGAAATGTCTGTGGGACTAGAAGTGGACTCCTCGGTTGAACCGGACGTGATACCGGTTGTGGAACTGTCTATTTGACTAAAGGTACTACTTTCCGTTAATCCTTGAGTAGAGCTGTATAAAGTGCTTTCAGTTTGACGAGATGTGCTACTGTCTGTGGGCTTTTCTGATGTACTCGAGGTACTACTCTCTGTAGATGGCACTTCACTTGTATTGGAAGCGGTTATGGTGCCATCGGTGATTGTGGGATATGTTGTGATATTCTTATCGCTGATTGTTGTCGTACTATAAGTTGTGGTGACAAGAGTGGAATAGGAAACTGAGGTAATGCTTTCAGTGCTCACTTGAGGTGTAGACGGCTCAGTTGTCTGAAAATTGAATAATTGAAAATGAACAAGAGGGAACATTTTTCTTGCAATTTGTCCAATCATTATTTCATCAATCTATGATGACTTTTGCCACGGTTCATGTTACTTTAAATGATGTGAATGTATACCCTTTCATGATACCTGCGAGAACGATGAGAGTTTTTTTGAAAGGTGGAATGTAGAAATGTGGATGTAGAATCTGTGTAAAAATGATGAGTGATGTGATAGACTTATATATTTTTTTTTTATTAAAAATGTGTACTGTGTACCTCATTGATATTTGTATCGATTGTAGTTTCAATATCAGTTGTTAGTGTAGATAAACTCGTAGATATTTCAGTAGTCTTCTGTAAGATTTAAGTTATTAATTTCAACTTTGTTATACTTCGTTATAATCATTAAATTATACCTCATTTACAACTGAACCTGTTGAACTCTGACTTGATTCAGTTATGTCAGTGTATGGTATTGTGGTAGGATTCTGAAAATAATTTATAATCGAATTATTCGATTGAAATGAAGTTTTAATTAACAATCCTCTTAGTTTTATCTAACGTTTTGATTGAATATGAGATCAGTTAGCGTTTGTGTACCAAAACACTGTTCGAAAAAATATTTAAATGCCGTATTTATCACTAGAAAATAAATTATAGAAATTGTTCTGTTAATACTCTACAAACAGAAATAGTAGAACAGATGTTAAAATATAAGTAGTGCCAAGTACTTACAGAAGCAGTTTACCTTTCCAGTTCATCTATTAAAGGTTTGGTTTTTAATTTGTATCATAAATATGTAAGAAAATGTAAATGTGTGAACGTGGAATAGAAATGAAAACGCCATATGCAACTAACAAACAAAATGAAATTTTGAAAAATAAAAATTTTAAACGCATTTTTTTTTTTGTATTTTGTATCTTTAACTATTTTGTATACCTCTGTTACAGTACTTAGGGTTGTTACTGTGTTTGTGTTGGATTTGGAGGTAAGTTCGGTGTTTAAGGTACTTGCAGCTGCAGTGCTGGTTGCACTTTTATCAACCTGTATTTTAAAATATGTTCAATATACATACAGGTAAAATTTTTCCAACTGGCGAACGTCCGCGCACCGATAACCGCTGCACAGACAGCAACAACCAATCAGATATTCCATAGAGGATGTTTATATGTGAACGCTTTAGAGGCTGTGGTTACTCCAGGGCTGTGAGACGAGTGCGCATACCCTTGCAGTCGCGGACGTTCGCCAGTTGTAAAAAAATTACCAATAGTTTCATAGTTTGAGAAAGAAATGTGAATTAACATTCGGGAGGAGGTTGTTTGATTTTCAAGGTAGTCAATGTAAATAATATTTAAGTTCGGAAAACTGAATATACTAAAAACATTATGTTATGATGTTTTCAGTAGATTGTTCTCTGTATTGATTGCATTAGTATTAGATGATACATTTGTATGTGTGCTTTCAGTGGTTATTTGTGCTTCTTTGTGCTGTGAAAGTCTGAAAGTTAAAAGATTTGAATGCTGAAAACGTTTCCATTTGTGTCTTAATCAAGAATTTTTTGCGTTGGTTTATGTTTAATTATAAAGTCTTATTTTAATTTTATTTAGTGAATAGCAATAGATTGTGATGAAACTGTGTTTATGTTAGTTATATCACTATTCATATGAGTTACAGATTCCGTGGTGTATTTTGTGATGTATGAGTTTGAAAATGGTATATCTCTCTGAAGACACCCTGTAAAACAGGGCTGCATTAATGTTAATACCTTTTCTGAAGTAATTTGTGAGGAAATTGAGTAGTATTAGTAGAAAAGGTAGCACTGGCATCAGTAATTATAATAGTCATAGATTCTATGCTACGTTATGCTGTTTCAATCTGAAATAAAAATGCGTGTATCTTATAAAAAAATACTGTGCCCTGAAACCATCGAGAATGTTTGATGCAAATACCCTGCATACCTCTTGCCTTATACTGTATAATGAAATTGCGTTAGAATGAGTTGATAAAGTGGTTTAGGATTTAAATTAGTCACAGATTGTATACGTTCTATAAATAATTCTGTGAACAATATAAAAGTTTATACAAAATATCTAGAAATTTATTCCGACTTTTGATAAATACCTCTACCGTGTTGGTTTCTGTAGTGATTGCATTAGTGTTGGATGATATTGTTGTATCAGTGCTAAGAGTAGTTACAGCTTCTGTGCTTGTTTGTGCAGTAACAGTCTGAAAGTTAAAACTTTTAAATAATGAAATTTTTTCCAATTGAATTAAACGTTTTAAACGTGAATTTTTTGTGCTGTTATGATTAATTATATACACATATACTAATTTTGTAAAGTGAATATCTCTGAGGCTGTAGTTTGTGATGAAATTATGTTTATGTTAGTGTTCATATGAGTTACTGAATCTGTATTGTATTGTCATATATCAATTTGAAAATAAATGTCTTTCTAAAGAGACCCTCTAAAACAAAGTGGCAATAATATAAATACCTTTTCGGTAGTAAATTGTGAATAAATTGAATATAAAAATTTGATATAACAAGAAAATATTTGATGTGTAATGCATTTGTAAAAGAATTAGTGTTTGACATTATGCTTGTAGTTGTTATAGGTAATTCAATTGTGGTTCTAGTTATGTATTTATGTCATGCAGAATTCAATCTATTTGATATGAAATTGAATTTTTCTAATAGTTCATCTTTCGTATTATTACAATATCTATTTTCTTTTATTGAAGAATTGGTTCAGATTTAGAAGTAAAAATGCATATTATGGAAAAGAAATCAACATTGCTTGCATGTATTGATATATCAAAGGCGTAATTTCATAATTTAAAATTTTCGATTTAAATATGTAAATCAAATGTTATTGCTTCGTGAATGCAATGCTAACAGTTGTTATATTATTTTAATCTTTTATGTATGTTAACCATCCATAAAATATTGTTGCCTATTTTAAATTTAACGCACTACATCGAAATTAAATTATAAAAATTTATAAAATTATATACATATTAGAATACTAGAATCTAACTTACTGCTTCATTAGAGGATTCTGTTCTAGTTGTGGTTGTTTGCAATGTTATTCCAGAGCAGTCTCTTTGCGGATAAACAGCGTTAGCGTGATTGCAAGCTTTTATTGCAGGATCGAAAATAGTACCGGGCGCACAATCAAAAATGTATATGGAGAATTGTTGTCCTTTATTATCATCTAGTTCAACACATCTATAAAATTTATTGCAAGCTGTTGGATGTGGATAGAATCCAGATTTTGTACAATTAATTGGCTGTGATATTTGTTGATTTTGTGGAGGAACACAATCAGGTTTAAATGTTGTAGCCGGCTGCATATGTTGATTTGGTTTATTAGGATATCCAGTTTGCTGTTGTGGTACCCCTGGTAGATTAGGTTGTATTGGCAGTCCCGGTTCTATAGGTTTTTCTGGCTGTCCAGATGGCACTGGTTGTTCCCCAGACTGTTCTGGTTGTGACGGTTCACCCGGCTGAACTGGATTACCAGATTGACCAGGCAAAACTGGTGGCAGTCCTGTTTGACTTGGTTCTCGTGGTATATTATCAGTTATACCACAAGGTCCTCTTACAGCCCAAGGATGATTACATGTCAATATACTTTGATCCCAAACAGTCCCGGGACCACAATCGAATGTATACATAGTAAATGCAGAGCCACCGTTCGAAACACATCTGTGAAAATTATGACAATTTGAAGCAGGAATGAATCCTTCTACAACACATTTGTGTGTTGGTTGTTCGCTAAGTTGTCCACCAGATGGTCCTGTTTGATCAGGATATCCCGGTTGGCTAGGCTGCTCTGGTTGATTAGGGTATCCAGGTTGTCCTGGTTGGCTGGGCTGTCCTGGTTGATTAGGGTATCCTGGTTGTTGTCCCGGATGGCTCGACTGTCCTGGTTGATTAGGGTATCCGGATTGTCCTGGCCGGCTGGGCTGTCCTGGTTGATTTGGATATCCAGGCTGTCCCGGCTGACTTGGTTGTCCTGGTTGATTAGGGTATCCAGGTTGGCCAGGCTGACTGGGCTGTCCTGGTTGATTAGGGTATCCAGGTTGTCCAGGCTGGCTGGGCTGTTCTGGTTGATAAGGGTATCCAGGTATGCCAGGCTGGCCGGGCTGTCCTGGTTGATTTGGATATCCCGGTTGTCCTGGCTGGCTGGGCTGTCCTGGTTGATTAGGATATCCTGGTTGTCCTGGCTGGCCGGGCTGTCCTGGTTGATTTGGATATCCCGGTGGTCCTGGCTGGCTGGGCTGTCCTGGTTGAATTGGGTATCCAGGCTGTCCTGTCTGGCTGGGCTGTCCTGGTTGATTAGGGTGTCCGGGTTGTCCTGGCTGGCCGGGCTGTCCTGGTTGATTAGGGTGTCCGGGTTGTCCTGGCTGACCGGGCTGTCCTGGTTGATTAGGGTGTCCGGGTTGTCCTGGCTGGCCGGGCTGTCCTGGTTGATTTGGATATCCCGGTTGTCCGGGCTGTCCTGGTTGATTAGGGTATCCGGGTTGTCCTGGCTGGCCGGGCTGTCCTGGTTGATTAGGGTGTCCGGGTTGTCCTGGCTGACCGGGCTGTCCTGGTTGATTAGGGTGTCCGGGTTGTCCTGGCTGGCCGGGCTGTCCTGGTTGATTTGGATATCCCGGTTGTCCTGGCTGGCTGGGCTGTCCTGGTTGATTAGGATATCCTGGTTGTCCTGGCTGGCCGGGTTGTCCTGGTTGATTTGGATATCCCGGTGGTCCTGGCTGACCGGGCTGTCCTGGTTGATTAGGGTGTCCTGGTTGTCCTGGCTGACCGGGCTGTCCTGGTTGATTAGGGTGTCCTGATTGTCCTGGCTGGCCGGGCTGTCCTGGTTGGTTTGGATATCCCGGTTGTCCTGGTTGGCTAGGCTGTCCTGGTTGATTAGGGTATCCTGGTTGTCCTGGCTGACCGGGCTGTCCTGGTTGATTAGGGTGTCCGGGTTGTCCTGGCTGGCCGGGCTGTCCTGGTTGATTTGGATATCCCGGTTGTCCCGGCTGGCTAGGCTGTCCTGGTTGATTAGGGTATCCTGGTTGTCCTGGCTGGCTGGGCTGTCCTGGTTGATTAGGGTGTCCGGGTTGTCCTGGCTGGCTGGGCTGTCCTGGTTGATTAGGATATGCCGGTTGTCCTGGCTGGCCGGGTTGTCCTGGTTGATTTGGATATCCCGGTTGTCCTGGCTGGCTGGGCTGTCCTGGTTGATTAGGGTATCCTGGTTGTCCTGGCTGGCCGGGCTGTCCTGGTTGATTAGGGTGTCCGGGTTGTCCTGGCTGACCGGGCTGTCCTGGTTGATTAGGGTGTCCGGGTTGTCCTGGCTGGCTGGGCTGTCCTGGTTGATTAGGATATGCCGGTTGTCCTGGCTGGCCGGGTTGTCCTGGTTGATTTGGATATCCCGGTTGTCCTGGCTGGCTGGGCTGTCCTGGTTGATTAGGGTATCCTGGTTGTCCTGGCTGGCCGGGCTGTCCTGGTTGATTAGGGTGTCCGGGTTGTCCTGGCTGACCGGGCTGTCCTGGTTGATTAGGGTGTCCGGGTTGTCCTGGCTGGCCGGGCTGTCCTGGTTCATTTGGATATCCCGGTTGTCCTGGCTGGCTGGGCTGTCCTGGTTGATTAGGATATCCTGGTTGTCCTGGCTCGCCGGGCTGTCCTGGTTGATTTGGATATCCCGGTGGTCCTGGCTGACCGGGCTGTCCTGGTTGATTAGGGTGTCCGGGTTGTCCTGGCTGACCGGGCTGTCCTGGTTGATTAAGTTGTCCTGATTGTCCTGGCTGGCCGGGCTGTCCTGGTTGATTTGGATATCCCGGTTGTCCTGGTTGGCTAGGCTGTCCTGGTTGATTAGGGTATCCTGGTTGTCCTGGCTGACCGGGATGTCCTGGTTGATTAGGGTGTCCGGGTTGTCCTGGCTGGCTGGGCTGTCCTGGTTGATTAGGATATCCCGGTTGTCCTGGCTGGCCGGGCTGTCCTGGTTGATTATGGTATCCTGGTTGTCCTGGCTGGCTGGGTTGTCCTGGTTGATTAGGGTGTCCAGGTTGTCCTGGCTGGCCGGGCTGTCCTGGTTGATTTGGATATCCCGGTTGTCCTGGCTGGCCGGCTTGTCCGGGTTGATTTGGATATCCCGGTTGTCCTGGCTGGCTGGGTTGTCCTGGTTGATTAGGGTGTCCGGGTTGTCCTGACTGGCTGGGCTGTCCTGGTTGATTAGGGTGTCCGGGTTGTCCTGGCTGGCCGGGCTGTCCGGGTTGATTTGGATATCCCGGTTGTCCTGGCTGGCTGGGCTGTCCTGGTTGATTAGGTTGTCCGGGTTGTCCTGGCTGGCCGGGCTGTCCTGGTTGATTTGGATATCCCGGTTGTCCTGGCTGGCTAGGCTGTCCTGGTTGATTAGGGTATCCTGGTTGTCCTGGCTGGCTGGGCTGTCCTGGTTGATTAGGGTATCCTGGTTGTCCTGACTGGCCGGGCTGTCCTGGTTGATTAGGGTGTCCGGGTTCTCCTGGCTGGCTCGGCTGTCCTGGTTGATTTGGATATCCCGGTTGCCCTGGCTGGCTGGGCTGTCCTAGTTGATTAGGGTATCCAGTTTGTCCTGGCTGGCCGGGCTGTCCTGGTTGATTTGGATATCCCGGTTGTCCTAGCTGGCCGGGCTGTCCTGGTTGATTAGGGTGTCCGGGTTCTCCTGTCTGGCCCGGCTGTCCTGGTTGATTTGGATATCCCGGTTGCCCTGGCTGGCTGGACTGCCCTGATTGATTAGGGTGTCCGGGTTGTCCTGGCTGACTGGGCTGTCCTGGTTGATTAGGGTGTCCGTGTTGTCCTGGCTGGCCGGGCTGTCCTGGTTGATTTGGATATCCTGGTTGTCCTGGCTGGCCGGCCTGTCCTGGTTGATTTGGATATCCCGGTTGTACTGGCTGGCTGGGCTGTCCTGGTTGATTAGGGTGTCCGGGTTGTCCTAGCTGGCCGGGCTGTCCTGGTTGATCTGGATATCCTGGTTGTCCCGGCTGGCTGGGCTGTCCTGGTTGAATTGGGTATCCAGGCTGTCCCGGCTGGCTGGGTTGTCCTGTTTGATTAGGGTATCCCGATTGTCCTGGCTGCCCGGGCTGTCCTGGTTGATTTGGATATCCCGGTTGTCCTGGCTGGCTGGGCTGTCCCGGTTGATTAGGGTGTCCGGTTTGTCCTGGCTGGCCGGGCTGTCCTGGTTGATTTGGATATCCCGGTTGTCCTGGCTGACTGGTCTGCCCTGGTTGATTAGGGTATCCGGGTTGTCCTGGCTGGCCGGGCTGTCCTGGTTGATTTGGATATCCCGGTTGTCCTGTCTGGCTGGGCTGTCCTGGTTGATTAGGGTGTCCTGGTTGTCCTGACTGACCAGGCGGTCCTGGTTGATTTTGATGTCCCGGTTGTCCGGGCTGTCCTGGTTGATTAGGGTATCCGGGTTGTCCTGGTTGGCTGGGCTGTCCTGGTTGATTTGGATATCCCGGTTGTCCTGTCTGGCTGGGCTGTCCTGGTTGATTAGGGTGTCCAGGTTGTCCAGGCTGGCTGGGCTGTCCTGATTGATTAGGGTGTCCGGGTTGTCCTGGCTGACCGGGCTGTCCTGGTTGATTAGGGTATCCGGGTTGTCCTGGCTGGCCGGGCTGTCCTGGTTGATTTGGATATCCCGGTTGTCCTGGCTGGCTGGGATGCCCTGGTTGATTAAGGTATCCAGGTTGTCCAGGTTGGCTAGGCTGTCCTGGTTGATTAGGATATCCTACTTGTTGTCCCGACTGGCTTGTTTGTTCTCCAGGCTGAATATGTTGTCCTAGTTGATTAGGGTATCCAGACTGATCCGGCTCTTTAGGATAATTCGGTTGTTGTTCTGATTCCCCAGGCTGTCGTGGTATAGTATCAATTAAACCACATGGCCCTTTAACTGCCCAAGGGTGATTGCATGTCAAACTATTTTGATCCCATACTGTTCCAGAACCACAGTCAAAAGTGTATGCAATAAAACCAGAATTTCCACTCCATACACATCTTTGAAATTTATTGCAGTTTAAATGAGGAATAAAACCGTCGTTTTGACATTTTGTGCCTAGTTGACCAGGCTGTTTTTCTGGTTGCCCTGATTGACTAGGATATCCGGGTTGTTGTGCGGGGTGACCTGAATTTCCTTCCAATTCCGTTTGCCCTGGATATCCCCCTGCTCCTGCCATACCTGGATATCCCGTCGTTCCAGACGGTCCTGGATGACCTGCAGTTGCTGGCAGCCCTGAAGAACCTGATGTTCCAATTTGTTCAAAATTTCCGCCTATTCCCGGATATACTCCGGTTTGTCCAGATTGTCCTGGATAATCGCCGGTTCCAGGTTTCCCTAGATTACCACCCGTTCCAGGCTTCCCTGGATAACCTCCGGTTCCCAGTTGACTAGGCTGTTCTCCTATTCCAAGTTGCCCTGGATAATAACCGTTTCCTGGTTGCCCTGGATTACCTCCTGTTCCCGGTTGACCGGGGTGTCCTCCAGTTCCAGGTTGCCCCGGATAACCTCCGGTACTCGGTTGTCCTGGATATCCTCCTATTCCTGGCTGACCTGGATATCCTCCGGTTCCAGGTTGCCCTGGATATCCGCCCGTTCCTCCCACTCCACCTGTGTCACCTGTACTGCCTGTACCTCCATTTCCTCCAATACCACCTGTGCCTCCAGTGCCTCCTACGCCTCCAGTTCCAACTGTACCACCAGTACCTCCACTACTACCTATTCCACCTGTCCCCCCTGAGTGATCAGTGCCGCCAATTCCTCCAGCGCCACCTGATCCACCGTTACCACCCGTTCCACCTGTTCCACCGATTCCATCAGTGCCACCTGTTCCGCCTGTACCGCCATGTCCTCCAATACCACCAGTTCCACCTGTACCAGCAGTACTTCCACTGCCACCTATTCCACCTGTACCCCCAGAGTGATCAGTGTCTCCAATTCCACCAGCGCTACCTGATAAACCGTTGCCACCTGTTCCACCTGTTTCACCGGTTCCTCCCGTTCCACCTACTCCTCCTGTTCCGCCTGTTCCGCCTGTTCCGCCTGTTCCACCCGTTCCCCCATTGCCGCCTTCGCCTCCAGTTCCACCTGTGCCACCTGTTCCACCTGCACTTTCAGAACTTCCTACTCCACCTGGATTGTAACCACCTGAGCGACAGTTTCCTCTTGTGACAGCCCATGGGTGATTGCATGAGATTATATCTGGATCCCAAACTGTTCCAGGTGCGCATGAGAATTCGTAACGTATAAATCCACCCTTACCGTCATTCACACATCTATAGAATTTGACGCAATTGAGACTATCTGCCAAGAAGCCCTCTTTTGTACATTTATCACCAATTTGGCTAGATAATGGAGTCGTGGACTTTATTGACAATGTACTGGGAGTTGTAGTAATAGGTCGTGGAATTTCTTGTTGGTGACCGACGTCGCCCCCAATATTGTTTCCCCCACATTCCTCTCGGCTACTTGCATATGGATAATTACAAATATTATGATTAGGGTCAAATACCGTACCCGGTCCACATTCAAATCTTACGGCACTTAATGTATTAACATTTTTAACGCATCTATAAAAGACTTTACAATCTATCGAGTCCGGGTAGAATCCTTCAGAAATACATTGATAGTTAGGTTGACTTATACCGGCTCTTGTATAGAAGTTTTCGTCCGTATCTGAAAAAATTATATTGATAAATATTTCAGTTTTTCTGGCCAATTTTTATTTAGTAAATATTTAAAGAAATCGCTTATATATATTTAAATAATTTAATTTGTTCAATGTTTAAAATATACAAAATTCTTATACAATTTTCGTCAATTTTTATTATAATGTACCTTGTTGGCTGAATGTGCAGGAAACAATTGTTATGCAAAATACTATACTATTTATAAATAAATGCATGGTGATGTGTTTCAGGTACACTCTGGCATATTAGTGGCCTGAAACAAAGAGAAGGTGGATTTATTATGTTGAAATAATATTACAATATAGTTTTATTAATTTTCATGTATTCAATATAAAAAGATACTTATAATCACTTACATAATCTCAAACAACCTTAATTTGAAAAAGATTAATTATTTAATAAAGAACAGTAAAACAACGCAAAAAAGCAGTATTAAAGAATAAAAGAGATACTTGGTAATAGTAACTAAATTTTACTTGACTCAATTTTTTTTCGCCTAACTATCATTATCAAGAAAAGCTAAAACATATGATGTGCTACATATCTATATTAATATAATAAATTTGCTACACGAATATAATTAATTTTTTCCTGCTTAGAAATATAATTCTTATTATCGTAAATTTTAAAGTTGATGTTCAACCTTCAAGAGCCATTTTATAAGTTTTATTATTCAAAAATTGAAGAAGAATTTAATTTGCGCTTTGTAGCAAAAACTTTTATTCCATTTATGTAATGTAAACCTCGTACCTTCAGGAATAAAGATCCGTTTATCCTTCTAGATTCATTGAACTATATTCGTAATATTATACTTGTCAACAATATAGCATTTTACAAATATCTACATCAAGAAAATATACACGATTTTAATAGTCATTCTCAGCAGAACCGTTTAAAAAGGGAAACAGAAATTTAAATTGGTTAACGGGTTTTGTTATTTATTTGCAAGTAATTAGTATACATTTTAACTTTGATATAATCACAAAGGATAATAATATGGTAATAATATATATTTAGCATTTGACAATGTATATAAAAAAACATTACAGTGTGGAGATTATGCGAATATATAATTTGAATCAATTCTGTCAAGAAATGTGACCCGAAAACTGACTATTTATTACCTGTTAGGTAGGAAATAAATTGGTATGCTAGAGACGCATATATAATAAACAACATAATATATAAGTAATCCCCCGATCCCAACCAAAGCCGAATTATTTCCATATTCTCATATGATTGTACGCAAAAATCGCCAGAATGACCGTCTTTAACGACCAGTTACTGTTATTGAACTCTTATTCTATATTTTACCATTCAATTATGCGAATTTTATGGAAATTCATTTCGATACGTAATTTCCATAGAACTGTCGTGGTTTATACAGATCTTTTATACATCACTTGTTTTGTTTATTTCTAAGCTTTGTACCTTATCGAACTATTTATATTATTTATACATATATAAGTTTTTGATTCTTCGTGATTTTATTGATTTTAATAGAATGTTTTATTTTTATTTTATAACTTCAACAACTGTCATATCCTTTATAAATAATTATAACTAAATTTTAAAAAGTTACAGGAGAATCAAATAAAATACACTGTATAAAAATGATAGAAGAATCACCAAGATTTTAAAATATTATTGCGTAAAAATAGAACAGTAAAAAAATAATTCCATTTTCATAATTTCATTGTGATACAAATGTTTATATAAAACATATTTAGTTAGTTAAAGAGTCTGCAATCCTAAAGATTGGTTGGAAACAGCACGCCTTGCCGATCTATCCTGAGCTAATCCCTTCATCTCCCTATAGCTATTCATCTCAACGTCTTCAACTATCTGACTCACATACTCCAATTTAGGCCTACCTACCCCTCTCTTTCCCTCCACTCTACCTTCTATGATCAATTGCATAATGATGCCTCCATTCCTAAGAATATGCCCTACTAATCTGTCTCTCCTACGCTGTAACACTCTCCAAATACTTCTCTTCTCCCCTACTAACTCTAGTACAGCTTCATTTGTTACTTTATCTTCCCAACCAATCCTCATCATCCTCCTATAACACCACATTTCGAATGCTTGTAATCTACTCTTCTCTTCCTTTCCTATAGTCCACGCCTCACACCCGTACAGTGCTACACTCCAAACATATACCTTCAGTAATCTTTTTCTAATACCCAAGTCAATATTTGATCTTAAAATCTGTTCCTTTTCTACGAATGCCTTCCTACCCTGTGCTATCCTACACTTTATATCTACCTTGCTTCGATTATCTTTTGTGATTCTACTGCCTAAATAACAAAAATCTGACACTTCTTCGATTCTATTATCTCCTATTGTGATCCTCATTTTTCTACTGCATTCCTTTTTGTCACACCTCATCACTTTAGTTTTACCTATATTTATTTTCATGTTAAAATCCCTAGTCAATACTGCCTGCATACCATTCAATACCCTTTCTAAATTCTTTTCGCTTTCTTCCAATATAGCTATATCGTCGGCGAATCTCAACATATATATTTTCTCTCCCTGTACATTCACACCTACACTATACTCTTCTTTTACTTTGTTTATTGCATCTTCTATATATAGATTATATAATAACGGTGAAAGTGTACATCCCTGCCGAACTCCCTTCCCTATTTTTGCTACCTCTTCTTCCCCCTCAATTCTAACTAAGGCAATTTGGTGTTTATATAAATTAAAAATTATTCTCCTATCCTTATAATCTATACCCGTTTCTTTTAAAATTCTAAACATTATGTCCCAATCTACATTATCAAATGCCTTTTCTAAATCTACAAAAGCTATGCAAGTTACCTTTCCTACCCTCTTTCTTTTTTCTACTACCGTTCTTAGTGCTAGAATCGCCTCCCTCGTCCCTCTGTTTTTCCTAAAACCAAACGGATCTTCTCCTAGCCTTTCCTCTACTTTATTTTCTAATCTCCTATAAATAATCTTTAGCAATATCTTCGATGCATGTGATAGTAGACTAATGGTCCTATAGTTCTCACACAAATTAGCTCCTATTTTCTTCGGCATTGTTACTATTCTACTACGCTGAAAATCTATTAAAAATTCTACTAAAAAAATATTTAAATAAGTAATTCTGTAATTACTGTAATAATACTAATTCTGAATAAGGTTCTGTTATAGATTATAATTACAAATTTATTTTTGAATTATATATGAAACAATCATAATATCAACTCGATGATAATAATATCTCACATAATCCTTTGAAATTGCAAAGAATATATTAATTACCTTTAGTGTATGTCACATTGATTCAATAAAAATGATCAGTGCGTACAGTTTCTTGATTATAAGAATTTACATTTTAATCTTGAAGTATAAATCGTAAAACATAAAGAGAGACTGGAAATTGCATTAATTTAAATCTTAACAAGTAAACAAGGATTTTTTATGCTTATTACCACCGGTTTGTAGACTTGTGCAAAGAAAATTGTATGGGCATAAACAAAAATAAAACTATATTTATCTAGACATATGTTTGTCGGATATGGTGAAGAATGTTCGTTAAATGTCGTCGAAGGTTATTATCTGAAAGAGTGCTAGTTATAAGGAGACGACAAGAAATTATATGGGATAGTTTTTGATAGATGAAAATATGCATATAAAAAAATACGTTCGTTTCCCGAAAATAGTAAATGTTGTTCACAAATTTTTACACCATATTTAAATATTTTGTTAACACTTTAATCTTAAAGTGTTAACTAGATATTTACTTCTTGTTACTCTATTATATTATTTGCCACTAAAAAAACCTTTTTGTTTCCCAAAAATAATAAATGTTCACCAATTTTTACGCCGTAAAGTGGCAACCAAATATTGACTTCTTGTTAGTTTCTTTTATCATTTGTAAGCAAAATAACATTTACCAAACGTAAGACTACATTTTAACAATTATCACTACGGTGTTCATAATAGTATAGAATATCACCCAAATACCGTAACTTAAACCATTAAGTAGCTAGATGCGCATTTCGAAGGCTACGCCCCCATCCTCAGTAGCATAAGATAAAAACTAAATAAAATACCTCTGTCACGAATCTTGACTGTTATATTATTAAATAAATAAGTCAACATGACACAAGTATTTCAAAAATGGCATATAATATGACCTATAAATCTTCTAAAACAATATATATTAATAATTAACGAAAGTAACAAGTAGCAACAATAAACATTGGTTTGTCAAAACTAAAATAACCAAAACTAAATAAAATTAAAATAAATTTAAAAATAGTTCTTATTAAATAAATTAAATAGACAAGATCAAATTGCGCCTGAATCTAAATTCATTAAATTTGATTTAGATTTTTGCATGTATATACTTTCATAAACATTTAATTCGGAATAATTCGAAACACTTTTAACTAATTTAAGTGAACTAATTTGAATAAAAACTAACCTGAATCAAAAATACGCTCGGCGACAGCACTTTTATCTTTTCTATTTAATCTGAAATGAGCTAAATGTTCCTTAAATCTTATTTCAATTGGTCTACGTGTTTGTCCTATATATACTTTAGGACAACTAGAACATGATATTTCATAAATACCACATTTTTTATTGAAATCAATTAAATATTTGCGATTTCCTAGAAAATTAGCAAGACAATTTTTAAATTATGAATTATAAATTTATAATTTAAATATATGTATAAGAAATATATATTTAATAGTATATTAAAGTATATTAAATATTAAAATAGTATATTAAAGAACGAATTCATTCAATTGCACGAGTTCAAGTTTGGAAAACGAGTTTAAAGAACGAGTCTTATAAATGACTTATGAAATGAGTTTTTTATACTATTTTTTTCTAATTTGCGTCTTTTCTGCCCTTTTTAAATAAAAAATCGAAATTTCAAAATTTAGGGCATTTTTTGACTGTTGGTAGTAGCTATTGACACATTTGAAATATTTGAAATAAATTGTCAAATAAATTAAAATTAAACTATTTGTTGCTTTCTTTTGTAGTTTGACGTTTGATAACTGGCAAGCAGAGCTACCAACTTTGAAACAGTAAATTGCATTATGCTACAAGAGAATTCAAATTCGCTATAAACGAACTCATTTAGGTTCGTTAACAGCTCTATTAGAAACGCAAATTAGAAAAAAGTATTATATGTTACTTTAAAATTGTATTTATTTAAAATACTATCTAAACCACGAGCAATTATAAGATCAAGTGGTAATTTAACAAATTTTGGAGTTGAATTATTACTTTGTTCTAAGCTACTAATATTTTTGATATCTCTTGTTCTTTTAAAATTTCTTAATATGTTATTTATAATTTTATAAGAATAGCCATTTTGTACTGCTATGTTTCGGATATTATTTAATTCAATGTTATATTGTTATATTGTTGACAATGTTGACAACAATGATTTGAATTGTTCCTTATATTTGTAGCTTTTCTATATATATCAAATTCTAATATATTATAATTTCTAATGGCTAAAACATCTAAGAAATGTAACTGATTATTATTTTCGATTTCATAACTAAATTTAATTGAAGGAAATTTAGACTTTAATATTTTAATAAAATCATCAATATTAGATTTTTCAGTATCAAAAATGTTTAGGAGCGTTGAATTTTATATTATAAAAAAATAATAATTCACTCGAGTATTAAACAAAATTTTAGGAAATATAATAAAATTCTAAGAGGTCCATTGAAAGATGACTTTTATAGGGGCTCGATACATGAAAAGGTTTGAAAAGCCGTGGTCTAACTCTACACTTCTAAAGTCCAGACTGCGGAGCAACGACTAATTGGGATAATATAATTATACTATATAACTCGAAATCAAAATTGTATATGATGTAAACGCACATAAATCATTTTATAAGCCATCCTGCAAGGCATCTATAAAGCATACAATTTTTGAACTTTTTTCATTTTCTTCTTCTTGTTGTGCCTTGTCTATTAATGAACGTTGGCGATGATGTTGGCGATGATGACCGCTTATTAACTGCGAATCGGAATAGTTGAGCTATCGATTTGTTAATCTCCGTTCTCGGAGATTTTTAAGCCATGATGTTCTTCTTCTACCAGGGGGTCTTCTCCCTTATATATTTCCCTGCATTATTTGCCGTAGAACTTTGTATTTTTCCTGATTCCTCATTACATGTGCGAAATATTTGAGTTTTCTGGTTTCTACAGCGACAGCAATCTCTTTCTCTTTTTGGACTCTTTGTAGGACATCTTCGGTCCATCCAGCTAATTTTTAACATTCCTCTATACGTCCACATTTCGAAAGCCTCGAGACTCTTCATTGACTGGTTAGATATTGTGTCGTGTACTAAACCGTTTATGAATCACAACGACTCGTAAACGATGCAGTATAGTATACATTACATATACAGTACCAACATTTATTTAGTGATAAAGTGTGTTGGTGAACGGAACGAAATAGGAAACTCGATGCGATATTGCAACAGCAGCATTGCCGAGCTGAGTCACAATTTATATGTTCGTATCAGATTTCATTTGGAATAATTTAATTAATATATTCGCAAGAATAAATATGTTCTTAAATATGTCATGCCATAGCAAATTTTTGCAATAATGCAAAAATAAACATCTAAATCTTATAGTTCTTCTATTTCATACTGAGTGCAAAGCAATCACTTACTATCATATCAAAGCTTTGAAGTTTGAACAGAGAAGATTCGGAATAGAAAATATAAATTATAACGCCAAACAAAACGATTCTATCTAGTTCATTTTATTATAGTTTGTACATTTAATTTTCAAGTGTTAGTAAAGTAGTAAACATTTTCTTCAGTAACTACCAAAAAGTATTTTAGAACTTCATATAAATAATCGTGAGTACCTATAGAAGATTATATTTAATTATATATATGTTTTGTATGAATTATAAACATTGTTGTCTTTTCTTCCTCATTCCAAATTCAAAATAAGTATTGTAATATTTCAATTTATTTATTTTTTACCATTTAATATTTTTATATTGAGAAAAAAAGAGATTATTTTCATTATGTGCATGTATTTCATATAGGTCGTGAACTAGTTCATTTTTAAAAGATATAGTAGTTCACGACCTATAGTTCATGAACGGTACATTGAAATGAACTATGAACTACGAACTAGGTCCTTAAAGTGACCTACAGTTTGCCATCGCTATTTAGTTAAAGAGTCCGCAATCCTAAAGATTGGTTGGAAACAGCACGCCATGCCGATCTATCCTGAGCTAATCCCTTCATCTCCCTATAGCTATTCATCTCAACGTCTTCAACTATCTGACTCACATACTCCAATCTAGGCCTACCTACCCCTCTCTTTCCCTCCACTCTACCTTCTATGATCAATTGCATAATCCCCCCATGCCTAAGAATATGCCCTACTAATCTGTCTCTCCTACGCTGTAACACTCTCCAAATACTTCTCTTCTCCCCTACTAACTCTAGTACAGCTTCATTTGTTACTTTATCTTCCCAACCAATCCTCATCATCCTCCTATAACACCACATTTCGAATGCTTGTAATCTACGCTTCTCTTCCTTTCCTATAGTCCACGCCTCACACCCGTACAGTGCTACACTCCAAACATATACCTTCAGTAATCTTTTTCTAATACCCAAGTCAATATTTGATCTTAAAATCTGTTCTTTTTCTACGAATGCCTTCCTACCCTGTGCTATCCTACACTTTATATCTACCTTGCTTCGATTATCTTTTGTGATTCTACTGCCTAAATAACAAAAATCTGACACTTCTTCGATTCTATTATCTCCTATTGTGATCCTCATTTTTCTACTGCATTCCTTTTTGTCACACCTCATCACTTTAGTTTTACCTATATTTATTTTCATGTTAAAATCCCTAGTCAATACTGCCTGCATACCATTCAATACCCTTTCTAAATTCTTTTCGCTTTCTTTTGCCATCGCTATATTGTACCTTTATTTATTCCACTCGTCATTTGTCCTGAAAACCAACGTACCTAATGATCAGTAACTTAATAGTCATTTACTCTATGTCTTGAGCAATACTACAACACAAACCGCCATTTAGTATTAATGCCGTTTAAGATAAGTTTAATTAATGATTAATGTCATTTAAGAAAATTACACGGTAGTACATTGTTAAGAGTAATAACACAACAAGTGTTAGGGGAAATAACACATGGAATGCATACACGATATGATAAATGATAAGATCTTCTTTGAGTCGAGGATATTGAGTACTCGGTAAAATCTAAGAGATTCATATTAATGGCCATGCATGCATTAAAGCGTTAATATTAAACATAAAATAATTAACTATTATATGAAGCTTGTTCGCTTTTAAAGAAAAAGTAGAAAATGAATACAGCGAAGCTCGCTTAAATAAATATTCATTTTCGTATAATAAAAACATGAAATTAACCGCAAAGTATATGTTGGGGAACGATGACTTTATATACAGTGTGGTTTTATATTGTTATGGGGCATGGACAATAGAGGAGGAAGAGAAATATAAAATAGATGCATTTGAAATGTAGGTGTTATAGAAGGATGATCAGGTAGAAAAAGTAAAAAATAAAGAAGTGCTCAAGTTACGTGGGCGATAAAGACACGTTGAAAGCCGAACTAAGATTGGGTCATATTCTTAAACATGGTTTTATTATGAAATTTGTTATAGAAGGTAAAGTAGAATGGACGAAAATGATAGATAGATACAGATTAGAGTACTTAATTTAGATAGTACAGGATATTAGTATGTTTTATTAGAATTATAAGGAATAGCTGTTTAATAATGAAGGAGTTAGCTCAACTAATTTCCCTCAAATCTTAAAAATTTGTACCACCTCTACAAAATCTAAATCGATTTATCCAATGCAACTGTAATATTAAAGTTTCTCCATAATAATTCAGAAATTGAATAAATATATATTTGGTTCTCGCCATTAAGCGAAATTATTCCGAAAATCTCTTGAAGTAAGCTAGTGACTGACTCAATTTTCAAAATTTAGAAAACAATACGCAATGTACAAGTTAAATATATTGATGACGATTATGCGATTTGCTGTATTTTATTTAACAATACTCACACATATCTAATAAATAAAATATATATTTTATATGCGTTAAAGTTGCTTAAGGTTAGATGCAACATAAACAAAATGTTACAAATTTTTACTCATGAACATGTTAATATTATGTGACATACACATTCAATAAAGTGGATTGATATTATAAAGCGTGTTTTTGTTATGGATAAATATTAGGGGGGATTCTCTCAAGACAAATAACTAGATAAAAATTGATATATAAAAGAAAACCCAAATTAATAGGGATGTGCTTGTTCATTCTAAAATATAACGCGATTCTTATGACTTTTGCGTTTGTCCTTTACTTTTTCTCGAATTAAATTAATTAAAATAAACAACTTTACTATATCAGTATATTTATTTCACGCTTCATATCCAACTTACGCTCAATTAATTTAGAGAATTTAGAGAATCATCTTCCTTGTTTTCCAATTCACCGAGTTCCTTTTTCAAGTTGAAAATATAACTGAAATCTGTGCATCATGAATTTTAAGAATCCTGTATATCTATAAAATACATAGTACGTGGTACGAAGCAGATAGAAGTTAGCAATAATCGCTGGAATAATTTGTTCTATACGTGTCTAGCATATAACTTCACTGAAAGCATTATCGACGAAGAAATACCAATATTTTTAGCCGCCATAATAGTTCGAGTCCACTCCTATTTTTTAAATCCTGGCAAGATAACTAGTCGGACGGCATTTAATTTCATCTTCGCTATACCTATATCACAAAAAAATATAGGCCTGTAAATACGTAAGTGAATTTGCAAAAAAGGATCGAACATTGGCGTAGATGTTGGCTTTAATTCAACGACCCTCTTGTGTGATGTGACACTTTAATGGAATTTAAAGTCGATGTTACCATAAGTAGATATATACAAATATTTTAACAAAGATGGTTAAATCGACTATATATACATATATACTTGCGCCATTGTTATTTAACCTGTATATAGAAGATGGAATGAACAAGGTAAAAGAAGAGTGTACGTGTGAAAATGCAGGGAGAGGAAATATATATGTTGAGGTTCGCCGACGGTATAGCTATCTTAGAAGGAGCAGAATTTAGAACATTTATTAAACGGTATGCAGGGAGTAATGACTAGGGATTATAACGTGAAAATAAATATAGGCAAAACCAAAGTGATAAGGTGTGACAAGAAGAAATGCAAGCGAAAAATGAGGATAAGAATAGGATATGATAGAATAGAAGAAGTGTCAGGCTTTTCTTATTTAGGAAGTAGGATTACAAAGGATAACCGAAGTAAGGTAGATATAAAATGTAGGATAGCACAGAGTAGGAAGGCTTTCGTGGAAAGGGAGCAAATTTTTAAATCAAATATTGACTTGGGTATTAGAAAAAGATTACTGAAGGTATATAAGTGGAGTGTAGCCAGTGGCGGCTCGTGCCATTTCAATCTGGGGGGGCGCATTTCTTAAAAAATAACATAATAGTGAGAAATGTTACCTAAAATGGATACAAAATGATTAAATTCAATCATTTCTTGAAAGTGAATTCCACTCTTCTATCTTTCATTGATATAAACTTTTCCAAAACATTTTCGTTAAAATTGTAAATATCTCGCACCACATTTACTAATACACATCATCGCCAACGCGTTTAAACGATCATTACCCATAGCATTTCGCAAAAAAGTCTTGATTCTTTTAAGTGTTGAAAAACAACGCTCTGATTCAGCAGTGGTCATCGGGGTTGTTAAAATAATTTTAAGTATTTTTATAGTTTCCGGGAAGTTTCACTGAGATTATTTTGCAGCAATAATGAAAGAAAATTTGTGGCTCCAATTATTTGATAAAAATGCGGACGCGATTAAATGACTTCCAAATTCTGTTTTTAATCTGGTTTTATTCAAAAATTGATATGCATGACACACAGTTTCCAAAAGGTCCACTGGAAATTGTTTAGAAAATGTTGGCATCGATTTCGTGTTAAATAACTCAGCGGCTTGTAAATGGCCACGATATGAGAATCTGTCCTTCATCTGTGTTATTATTTATTTTGTAAATATCTTTTGTAAAGCGCCGCGTAAATGTTCGGTTTTGAGCACTCCTTGCACAAGTTTGCGATACATTTAGAATAGGCAATGGCCTACCTAATTCTTTAATTTTTACTTTGTCCACAAGAGAAAGTCTACAATACTCTATTTTCAATAAAGAACTAACACTATTCATTTTTATTAAATGATTTCTATTAAATATATTCTTTGAGAAATACGTGGCAAAATTATACATACGTACATATCGTACATACACAGAACAAATGCTACTGTATAATCGGGCTATTCTATATCAATTTATATATATATATATATACTCTCTGTATATATATACTACTCTCTGTTCTCTCTGAACTTCTCTAGGACGTTAAAGAAGCGCGACATCCAATAGATCGGTCGCCTGCACTCTTTGATACACTCATCTCATTGTATATGTACTGTATATATGTATTTAACTTGTACTGGCATTGGATAGCCGCTGGGAATCAGTGACACATATTAGATGATGAAGCAAGGAGAGAACCGAAGAAACAGAAGATATACTGCATACGGTCTCTCTCACCGATTGCTTGCAATAGAGTGAGATGAGTGCATATACATTTAACCTGTATTGTGTGGCTGGGTGGCGCTGAACACGCACCGACACCAAATTAGCAATATATCTATACCACGCGAACGATAGATACAGATAGATATAGCATCGGTCGCTGCTCTGACTTGCAACGGATACCACAACGAACGCCACACCGTGTTGTGTTGATTATTATCGCGACGGAAGCTTTATCTTTTAGGAAAAATAATGCCGAGATAAAATATCGCAATACAATTATATATCTACGGTGATGCGCTCAATGTTCAGGAGGGGCGCGTGGCCCTGCGGCCTGCGTAAGGAACCACCACTGAGTGTAGCATTGTATGGGTGTGAGGTGTGGACTATAGGAAAAGAAGAGAACAGTAGAATGGAAGCATTCGAAATGTGGCGCCGCAGGATGATGAGGATTGGTTGGGATGATAAAGTAACAAATTTAAAAGGGGAGAAGCGAAGTATTTGAAGAGTATTACAGCGCAGGAGAGATAAACTAGTAAGTCACATTCTTAGACATGGGGGTATTATGCAATTAGTTATAGAAAGTAAAGTAGAGGGGAAGAAATGGGTAGGTAGGCGTAGATTGGAGTATGTGGATCAGATAGTGGAGGACGTGTGGGATGAATAGCTATAAGGAGATGAAGATAAATGAATTTTTGAAATGCTTCTGTCATGTTGACTTATTTATTTAATAGTATATTAATCACGATTAGTGACGGAGGTATTTTATTTCGTTTTTATCTTATGCTATTGAAGATGGGGGCATAGCCTTCGAAATGCGCATCTAGCTACTTAACGCTTTAAGTTACGGTATTTGGGTGATATTCTATATTATAATATTTTTATTCATAATTATAGAATATTTAAGAGGACTGTTTATTCAATAAGTATCTATCTATACATATATCAGCTATCAATCTACTAAATACATTCATTACTGTGTACAAATGGTGACTGTCAAGTGGTGCGGCTTAAGTTGTCATTACCACAATGCGTAATTACTATGCCAATACAGTAGGATCGTAACAAGTGATGCTATGTAAATACGATATATAGCTCCAACAGCGCGCAAAACCGCAATGTCAAGGCGATGCAGCCATCATTGTCAATTCGTTCTTACAGTACTCGTATGAAGAGTGCGCAATATACCAGGTGTTTCTTAAAGAAACGTACATAAATAAAAGTGAGACGCCAATGAAAATGTTAGATGAAAAGAAATAATCACATGCTTTATGAAATTGAAATTGGCACAATGGTGCGCAGATTCTTGGGCTTCATGCTGGGATAGCTCAAAAAATCGAAATTACTTTTAACCCACTATATATGAATTTTAATAATTGATTCCTGAACTATAAGGAATATCATGGTGAAATTTTATATAAAAGATTTAATTATATTTTTTACGATCACCTGTAAAAATTATAATATAGAATATCACACAAATACCGTAACAAGCATTAAGTAGCTAGATGTACATTTCAAGCGCTATAATGTATGTTATATTATATTATATTATATATAATACTTTTATGCGCCCATCTTCAGTAGCACAAGTTAAAACTAAATAAAATACCTAATGCTTGTTACGGTATTTGGGTGATATTCTATATTATTGTATAACACCGTAGTGATAATTTTTAAGAAGTAAAAATTATATTTTATAGGTTGCGCCAATTGACTTATGAAATATTTTAAATACTTATATATCGAAATATAAACCGAAATATCAAAGATCCATTTTATTTCCTTATTGTGATATTTTTATAAAACATGGTTTCAATATACTTTTAGTTACGCACTACGTCTGATTCTGTGATATACATTCATTCTTACTGTTATAGAAATAATTTTAAGTATAATAAGAAGGTAATTTCTTTTTGGAATAGTCATCTTATCACATATTTAACTATGCGTTGCACAAAAATATTTTTTAGCAGATTGAGTCTCGGACAAACAGCTTGCATTTTATAAAATTTATTAAAATTTCACTACAATTCTTAATGGAAAACATTTGTTTATTTATTTATTTTTTTGTGATAAAAAGTTGTTTATAATAATTTTGACTGGTGTAAAAATGTCTTATAATTTATTAATATAATCCTTTTGTAAAAAAAATATATTAATATTAAGAAATGCATTTATACATTGAAAATTTAAATTGTTAATAAAAAAAGTAATCATAATCGCATTTAGTTGGATGATTTCAAATTTGAATAAATATATTCGGTTTTCAAATAAAACTGTATAACAATTGAAAAATTAATCAAAACATTTTGGAATATTTGAAAACTTATTATTTGGTGAAATTTACAAAATCCGATTATTTAAAATCTAATCGGTATTATATATAATTAAATAGTAAGCATTTAAGGTTAAAAAACACAAACCTGGCAATAATTTCTAGCAATTTCTAACTAAGTAACTGTATAATTATAATTTTATCAGAGTTTTTTTGGTATCGATTGCCACAAATTTCACAAATAAATTTAAGAACGGTGATAAAGAAATGTTCACCCTTTATATAAGAAAAAGTAAATATAAGAAGTAAAAAATACCATAAGAATTCTCAAATATAATTATTTACGTTTCCAACGGCATCACTCCGTATGTTGTTTTGTGAGTTGCTTGTATATGTAAATGCAATGTATACACTTACACACCACACACGTGAACAAAGTTTGAATATAATGAATGTAAATGAGGGGTGAAGAACTCGAGGGGTACAAGTGCATTAAATAAATAGTAGATAGATTCAACAATAGTTTTTGAGATATAAAAGAATGCGTGGCGAAGGGGTTTAATGTAAGCCTTACAACTGAATATTTGAAAATGAAATAGACGATATATATATTTGATTTTATAGTATATATACTGATAGGTCTTCATTTATGAAACAGCTGATTCATATGCCTACAATAGTGGCATTTAACATGTAAAGTCAGTATGCTTTTTCCGATTAAAGCTGGAATATATAATATTTTGATAATTCTCGTTAGCGATGTGTAGTTCAATCGCGAACCGTTCACTCTGAACGGTTCAATCAAATGATGGGCGTACTGTGACGATGTTTTGCAACGACCTATAGGCCACTATGACCTAGTTCGTGAACTATGAACTAGATGGTGCACGGTCTAGGTATTGATGTACTTGTACCTGTCGTGTACTAAACCGTTCATGAATCACAACGACTCGTAAACAATGCAGTATAGTATACATTACATATACAGTACTAACATTTATTTAGTGATAAAGTGTTTTGGTGAATGGAACGAAATAGGAAACTCGATGCAAAATTTCAACAGCAGCATTGCCGAGCTGAGTCACAATTTATATGTTGGTATGAGATTTCATTTGGAATAATATAATTAATATATTCGCAAGATTAAATATGTTCTTAAATATGTTATGCCATAGCAAATTTTTGCAATAATGCAAAAATAAACATCTAAATCTTATAGTTCTTCTATTTCATACTGAGTGCATGCAATCACTTAATACCAAATCAAGATGAAGATTCAATTTAATGATTGAACAGAGAAGATTCGGAATAGAAAATGTAAATTATAACGCCAAACAAAACGATTCAAAGTGACCTACAGTTTGCCATCGCTAATTCTCATACTTTGAATAAGATTCAAATATAATTTCGGTATATTTTAGTAAGCATTTCTTAGCTAATCAGTGTTTACTTTAATTATTTATTGAGACGAGCGCATTGATACGAAATGTGTACTTTAGTTAAGTCAATATTAGATCAAAGAAAAATTGGCTGTTTTGGCGAGAAATATATTTGATTCATATAGAGATAGTTTCTATTACATTCGAAATGTGAATTCAATTTTTGCCAAATTAATAAATTATTGCTTGTATGATTCGATTCTATGCCCCTCATACTATAAAGTAGTGCTGGCAATATTTGCCAATCAAACCGGAAACCGGTGCAAGCGATTTTTCACCGGTTCACCGACTAACCGTTTTCACCAATTTTCGATGAAAACTGGTTTCCGGTGAAAACCGCGTTTCGGTAAAAACCGCTTTATGGTGAAAAACGATTTTCGGTGAAAACCGGTTTTAGGTTTGCACTGGACTATTGAATCTTACCAAACCGCGTTGCTTCGAAAAATTATCGAAAAATTATCGAAAAAAAGCAAAGGTATATACCTGTCGTTTTTCATCAAAATTATCGAAAAATTATCGAAAAAAAGCAAAGGTATAGGTAGCATAGTAAGGTAGCATATACCTGTCGTTTTTCATCAAAATTATCGAAAAAAAGCAAAGGTATATACCTGTCGTTTTTCATCAAAATTATCGAAAAAATATCGAAAAAAAGCAAAGGTATATACCTGTCGATTTTCATCAAAATTATCGAAAAAATATCGAAAAAAAGCAAAGGTATATACCTGTCGATTTTCATCCAATTATCGAAAAATTATCGAAAAAGAACAGAGGTATATACCTGTCGTTTTTCATCAAAATTATCGAAAAATTATCGAAAAAAGCAAAGGTATATACCTGTCGATTTTCATCAAAATTATCGAAAAATTATCGAAAAAAAGCAAAGGTATATACCTGTCGATTTTTATCGAAATTATCGAAAAATTATCGAAAAAAGCAAAGGTATATACCTGTCAATTTCCATCAAAATTATCGAACAATTATTGAAAAATTCTCGAAAAATTCATCGAAAAAAACCAGAGGTATATACCTGTCGATTTTCATCAAAATTATCGAAAAATTAACGAAAAAAAACCCAGGTATATACCTATCGATTTTCATAAAAATTATCGAAAAATTATCGAAAAATTATCGAAAAAAGCATAGGTTTATACCTGTCGATTTTCATCAAAATTATCGAAAAATTATCGAAAAAAGCAAAGGTATATACCTGTCAATTTCCATCAAAATTATCGAACAATTATTGAAAAATTCTCGAAAAATTCATCGAAAAAAACCAGAGGTATATACCTGTCGATTTTCATCAAAATTATCGAAAAATTAACGAAAAAAAACCCAGGTATATACCTATCGATTTTCATAAAAATTATCGAAAAATTATCGAAAAATTATCGAAAAAAGCATAGGTTTATACCTGTCGATTTTCATCAAAATTATCGAAAAATTATCGAAAAAAACCATAGGTATATACCTGTGGATTTTCATCAAAATTGTCTCTGCTCTAATAGAAATCAACTTGCATAAACTTCATTATTCTGAATAGCTAAAGTAAGATCCATTGACAAATGAACTGAGCATAGTGGCTATCATACCGTACCAACCACCAACGCGGTTTGGTATGAATAGACGGTGCGTACCAGTTTTCACCGAAACGCGGTTTTCACCGAAACGCGGTTTTCACCGGAAACCGATTTTCACCGAAAACCGGTTTCACCGAAAAACCGGTTTTCACCGAAAATCGGTGAACCGAGATTGTCTTGGTTGCCGGTTTTCGACAAAAAATAAACCGGTGCACCGGTTTACCGGAACCATTCCCAGCACTACTATAAAGTAAATACTCTTACTGTAATATCATCTATATTGTATGCTACAGACGATTCACAGACATCGATCTATTATCTTGTCAATTAGTTACTATTGGCATATACTTAATGTTTTAAAATGCAGGTGTTTTAATTTTCATCGCGTGACTTATTTGATTTTACTTTGACTTATAGATTTGTAGCCATGAAATGTTTTCATTTATTTTATTTGCATCTGGCAACACAACAGGTTGTATATAACAATAAACTTTCACCTGCAAGACAATTTAAATTCTCAGTTTATAAAATAAGAAGAAGACAATAATATTATCTATATGGATCAACTATTTATCGTCTTCAGTCTCCTCTGTACATAAAAATAATACAAGTATATTGTCACCATATGATTTATAACAAATATGAAACATCTAATTTAATTTAATGCAATAAATTATTATATAGTAGCGATGGCAAACTGTAGGTCACTTTGAGGACCTAGTTCGTAGTTCGTAGTTCATTTCAATGTACCGTTCACGTACTATAGATCGTGAACTACTACATCTTTTAAAAATTAACTAGTTCACGACCTATATGAAATACATGCACATACTGAAAATAATCTCTTTTTTTCTCAATATAAACATATTAAATGTTAAAAAATAAATAAATTGAAATATTACAATACTTATTTTGAATTAAGAATGAGGAAGAAAAGACAACAATGTTTATAATTTATACAAAACATATATATAAAGAAATATAATCTTCTCTAGGTAGTCACGATTATTTATATGAAGTTTTAAAATACTTATTGGTAGTTACTGATGAAAATGTTTCTACTTTACTAACACTTGAAAATTAAATGTACAAACTATAATAAAATGAACTAGATAGAATCTTTTGTTTGGCGTTATAATTTATATTTTCTATTCCGAATCTTCTCTGTTCAAACTTCAAAGCTTTGATTTGATATTAAGTGACTGCATTGCACTCAGTATGAAATAGAAGAACTATAAGATTTAGATGTTTATTTTTGCATCATTGCAAAAATTTGCTATGGCATGACATATTTAAGAACATATTTAATCTTACGAATATATTAATTATATTATTCCAAATGAAATCTGATAACAACATATAAATTGTGATTCAGCTCGGCAATGCTGCTGTTGCAATATTGTATCGAGTTTCCTATTTCGTTCCGTTCACCAATACTAAATAAATGTTAGTACTGTATATGTAATGTATACTATACTGCATCGTTTACGAGTCGTTGTGATTCATGAACGGTTTAGTACACGACGGGTTCAGGACCTAGTACAAGTACATCAATACGTACACCCTGCACCATATAGTTGATAGTTCACGAACTAGGTCATAATGACCTATAGGTCGTTGCAAAACATCGTCACAGTACGCCCGTCATTTGATTGAACCGTTCAGAGTGAACGGTTCGCGAGAGAACTACACATCGCTACTATATAGTATATGTTTTATAAATTTAATAATTATATATATGTATTACAACTGATGTTGTAAGTTGGAAAATATATCAAACAGTTTAGATGGATCACTAAATATGTAAAGAAAAGGAACGGAAAGTGTATTATACTCTTTGAGTACATTTTTCTTGATCACCAGGAGATTGCTTCAGGTCTTGCTCGTGATCTGCTTATTCCTCACTTTTCTACTATACTTTACAATCCTATTTTTGTTATCTACTCTACTCATTCTTCCTATATGCTCCAATCTTCCATATTGGAATAAAGAATTTTTATTATAAGTGCAATATTCCATACTTAATGGTATGTTGCACTCACATATCCTGTACGCATTTTAAACTTCAGATTTACTATACAATAAATTCAGATTTACCTTTAATTTACATAATAAAAATTTAAGCCAAACTACCTTACTTTATTCCGCTTTTAATTTAATTAATAAACTATAAAAAATCACGAAACACATAAATTAAATAAACCGCCTCTAATTTATCTGATAAATTTTGTTGGGATGATATTGTTGTTTACCAAAAAAAGAAAATTACATTCTTAAGTGTTATTAATAATACGTCGCAATTTTCTATTATTAAACCAGACTTTAATTAAAACGATTTAAATATTTTTTAATACAGCGTTCGTTTGGCACTTCACATTGTATACTTCTCGTATACCTATTTCAGATAATTCGAAGAAAAAAATCTATCATTAGGTTAAGAAAGAAGCACCTCAATTAATTTTAGTAAATTAGACGCAATTAATATATTCGCTTATCGTTATAGCATTTTTTTCTGCGAAGGTTTAATCGTGGTTCGCATATACTCCGTCCATAAGGACACGGCAAATCTTAAGAAATGTTCTCCCAGAAGCGTGATTTATAAGTCGGTTATTCCAGTTTGGAACCGCGTTATCCAAAAGAAGAGCAACATCGAACCGTTATCGAACAGTCATTATAATGGCCGCTTCAGGTGTTACCAAAATCATATGTAAATTCTTGTTGATGGTAATTGTATCAACGAGATTATATTTACGAAAAGAGTAGTAAATAAATATAAAATTTACATCGAATAATACGTTTATGTGAAAGAATATAATATTTCTGCATTAACATTTTATGCTAAAATATATAAATTTATTTTAGCGCTAAAGAATTTATAAAATATAAAAATATAAAAAATATTTAAAAAATCATTGCTTTCACAAGATACCAAAACACAAACTGTTCAATAGCCGCATGGAAAATAAATGTTTATTGATTTACTTCTTTTCATGTTAATGTTTACTTTGTTATATTCTATACAATTATTAATAACTTTAAAATAAATATTATATAAGTTTGTACAGAAATAAATATAACTTGTACAGAAATAAAATAAATAAATATAATAAATAAATAAATAATAAATAACAGAAATAAACATTATTTTTAATCATTGACTTGTTCTCTTTAATATTTACTATGCTTCGAGATGAAAAATATTTCTTTTATATTTATGCTTCATACATATGGCTATAGTTAACTATTGCTGGGATGCGTTTTTTAAATTTATTAAGTTAAGTGCAGTTTCTTGGTACTTTTTCAAATTTTTAATATTTAAAAAAAAACGCAATAAACGTAATTCAAAGGCTGTTTTCGGAATTTTTTGAAAAATTATTATTTTTTTATTTAAAAATAAATTATTTAATTTGACAATTTTTAAATATTTTTTTTAACAAGTACAAATTGTATCAACGAATTTTATTTTATAATCCACCAAAAAAAAATTTTTTCTTGCAAATATTGGAAAATTAAACGTAGTTTGGTAGTAGTAGGAAAACTTTTGTTTGAGTTGTGTGCTTTGATCAGGTGGATGTTGACGTAGTTTTAGAGCAATTTGGAATAAGTGAAGGTCGTAGATGCAATGTAGTGCATTAGCAATGATCACAACATTAGCATCACAACAGCAATGATATTATTTTCATCAATCCGCTACTTATGATTTTATAATGAATTCTAGTCATTTTGTACATCACAAAATCACTTACCGTTACTGGAATATTTATTTTGCGCTTCGGCAAGTGTTTTGATAGATTTTGGATAACCCTGCTATAGATTTAACACATACCAACCAAATATATGGCTAAATATAAACAGCACTGTCATCAATCCTGCAATCCTGCACATCCTGCTATGAACAGTGCCGTCACATTAGGGTGCATACAAGGTTTAATTCTTAGTATTTTGAAGCGCAAATATGTTAATGATAGATATTGTTAATTTACATAATTAGAGAAACAACTAATACTATGAACGAGTAGAATTTTCTTCTTCGTTTAAAATTTAATTACAGGCCACGTGGTGCGGCTATAACGTCGTTAGACTGGCACCACGGAGGTTGTTGGTTCGAATCCCATCTGACAGGGCTTTTTTTTTCGGAAGAAGGAAAAATTCCATCCTTGCCATGGATGTTGTGTATAGTCTACTGATATTAATATCAAGAGAAATAAGTTGAATTTATAATGAGAAATTAGTACAAATAAAATAATTACAAATTATTTATCTATAAAAAATTGTTTTGCGTTTATTTGCTTCTTGATTATCTATAGAAATTAAATTTATAATTTTTCCTTATTGTCTGCATATTTAATCGTACTTAATAAACCGCAAATACAAATTTTCACGTAAATTGTAATTTGTCTATCGATATTAAAGTTCATAAATGAGGATTTTTAACACCATTGAATTAAATTTAGTAATCTAATATAAAATAATTCCTCGAAATAAATGCAGTTATGTTGCAGAGTAAGCAACGATGTAAAACTTTCAATATAATTTTTGTCGACGTTTTGCATTGAACAATACTTTCATATTTTTGACATTCCGAAGTTTTGGTTTTTCAAAAAAAATATTTTTCAGTTTTTAAAAGTTCGTATATTTTTTTTTTAAAAGAAGGTCACATTAGCAATTGATATAAACGATCGATTACAATATATGAGAATATACTAATTACTAATAGCTCACGTAGGTATTATGCAATTAATTATAGAAGGTAGAGTAGAGGAAAAGGAATAGGTAGGTTAATTGGAGATTAATTTTTATTTACATGAAGTTTGAGGTTCGTCAGTTGATTTTTTTTTTGTTTAATTTATTCTTAACTTATTATATTTACTGGTTCAATTTTAATTAAACTATTTCTCAATATATACCTTAAAAAATATACATATTTATACTAATATAGTATTAAGAAGTAAATATATATATATTTTTCTTGTGTTATTTTATTTTATAAGGAAAAATGTCTAAATTATGTATTGCTTAGGTTAGTTCGAAGAACAGGGTGGGCTATGTCTTGCAAAACTCGCCCAATGAGTTTTTTTTTTAATTCTTACAATAAAGTGCATTATTATTATTATTAAGTGTATATCGGTTGTATATGCACCACTGAGCTACCACTCAAAAAGTGCTGCGTTGTTATTTTTAGGTCCTGCTTACTCATTATCTGCGAAAGACTTTCAGGCTTTTTTCATGCTTTTATTTGCAGCACGTCTTGTAGTTCGAGCCCAATAATCGTACATACGGACAATCCCAACAATTATTTACTGTTATCCGTACGTTGTCCCGGTCCATTATAAAGATAGTGGAGGACCCGTTTAATTTACCAGCCGGAATTTTCCATATACGGGACGTTCAAATTATTACATGCGCATAAAATAGTATATTAAAGAACGAATTTCATACGGCAGGTTTTATTGCACGAGTTCAAGTTTAGAAAACGAGTTTTCTAAAGAACGAGTGCTATAAATGACTTATGAATTGAGTTTTTTATACTATTTTTTCTAATTTGCGTCTTTCATGCCCTTTCTAAATAAAAAATCGAAATTTAAAAATTTAGGGAATTTTTTGACTGTTGGTAGTAACTATTGGCACATTTGGAACATTTGAAATGAATTGTCAAATAAATTTAAATTAACCTATATGTTGCTTTCTTTTGTAGTTTGACGTACAATTGTACATTTCAGGGACGAAATTTAAATCAAACTATTTGTTGCCTTCTTTTGTAGTTTGACGTTTGATGACTGGCAAGCAGAGCTATCAACTTTGAAACACTAAATTGCCCTATGCTATAAGCGAACTAAAATTCGCTATAAACGAACTCATTTGGGTTCGTTAATAGCTCTATTAGAAACGCAAATTAGAAAAATAGTATACTAAAGAACGATTTTCATAAGGCAGGTTTTATTGCACGAGTTCAAGTTTAAGGAACGAGTGTTATAAATGACTTATGGAATGAGTTTTTTAATATACTATTGTATATTAAAGAACGAATTTGTTCTTCAAATATTTCAAAATATTTCAAATGTGTCAATAGTTACCTACCAACAGTCAAAAAATTCCCTAAATTTTTAAATTTCGATTTTTTATTTGAAAAGGGCATAAAAGACGCAAATTAGAAAAAATAGTATAAAAAACTCATTTCATAAGTCAGTTATACCACTCGTACTTTAAACTCGTTTTGTAAACTTGAACTCGTGCAAAAAAACCTGCGTTATGAAATTCGTTCATAACGCGTTCTTTAATATACTATTGCATATTAAAGAACGTTCTTTTAAAGCACAAATTAAAGAACAATTAAACAACAAATTCGTTCTTTAATATACAATAGTATATAAAAAAACTCATTTCATAAATCATTTATAACACTCGTTCCTTAAACTTGAACTCGTGCAATAAAACCTGCCTTATGAAATTCGTTCTTTAATATACTATTAAATATTCTAATTTACGTGTGATATAAAATCAGTTATTGTCCATTCAATCATACATCATTAATAACAATAAAGTTATTCAATTACGCCCTATAAGCATCAAACTAACATAGCGGTATTCATCTGACAATATCGACGATTTATAATGCAAATATCAAAGGAAGGAAATAACTAATAATAGATCATCTTGACTATTTACATTTTGCAAAGTAAACTGTATATAGTGTAAATTGAGGATAGTTGATGATGTTATGCTTAAATGGCGTGAATTTTTCAATTGAACGTGTCAAAGAAATTAATAAATTAAGTTTGTATTACGGACCACGACAAAATATATAGATTAAGCGATTTAAATGGAATTTTGCACAGGTCATATTGTGTTGATGATAACACATTAGAACTACTGACTTAATTAATGTAAGCATTTAATCAAGTAGAAACGGATTAGCTAACAAATACTTGTGAAAATATTGCGACATATTTTTTGAAACAGTTTAATGTTTATTGGATTTAAAAAAAAATATTATACAATACAGCTTTCGTCTAAAAAACACTGTAGATACGATGTGCTAAAATGCCTACTTTGGCGGTTATTTTGAGGTTATGTTAGTGTCCAATGAAATACATGGAAAGTATACGTAATAATACGTGTATATATATATATATTGTCCATGCTATAAGCATACTTGATAAAACGAATAAACGGGTGCAATCGTTGACAATGTTTATTGTCTAAGTTAAAATACTGTTTAAAATACTGCACGTTACCCAAATATGAAATAAAATAAGAGGTGTTTACAACACGCAATTATGACTCTCAGAGTATTGTCATTAATTTGCGCCTATGGTGTGGTTTTGCCGAATATCTGTACTATTTAAATTTGCTAAAATATATATCTAATATACAGATTTAAGCACTATACTATCAATCTGCATTCAATTAAATTAGTTCTTTTATGTTCTTACATAAACATTTAAGAAATTATATTAAAACTGTCCCATCTAAAACACTTAATACCGTATAAATAGATTTTTCTAATTTGCGTTTTTAATAGAGCTATTAACGAACCCAAATGAGTTCGTTTATAGCGAATTTGAGTTCGCTTATAGCATAGGGCAATTTACTGTTTCAAAGTTGGTAGCTCTGCTTGCCAGTTATCAAACGTCAAACTACAATAGAAAGCAACAAATAGTTTGATTTTAATTTTGTCCCTGAAATGTACAATTGTACGTCAAACTACAAAAGAATGCAACAAATAGTTTAATTAATTTATTTGACAATTT
The DNA here is from genome assembly GCA_947310635.1 of Leptodirus hochenwartii. NCBI lineage: Eukaryota > Metazoa > Arthropoda > Insecta > Coleoptera > Leiodidae > Leptodirus > Leptodirus hochenwartii. The sequence goes on along the minus strand of OX371180.1, from coordinate 12,185,143 downwards.
ATTTCAAATATTTCAAATGTGTCAATAGCTACTACCAACAGTCAAAAAATTCCCTAAATTTTGAAATTTCGATTTTTTATTTAAAAAGGGCACAAAAGACGCAAATTAGAAAAACTCATTTCATAAGTCATTTATAACACGCGTTCTTGAACTCGTGCAATAAAACCTGCCTTATGAAATTCGTTCTTTAATATACTATTATATATTCATTAAATCTATTAATAATCATATATATTTTATTAATATTATTATTTGTTTTGTTTTGAGCTGAATTAATCGTATAATATTGGGACAAATAACTTCCAATAATCTATTACTTACCATATATAAATATTATTTCTTATAAAAATTAAATTGGGGCGGGAATTCCTATTCAAGAGAAACAGCTAAAGACAGTACAAATTCATTCACCGTATACGACTTAATTTCGAAAAGATTTATATCAATAGCGCGAATGTATTTCTTCACACAGTATAACGTTATCATCTTGTATTTGGTTGGGTGTCTTCCTCTTCACTTTGCGTGGTCAGTATCAATAAGAATTTCAATGTGTACTTGATAAAAAATTACATGGAACTTTCGTACGTCTGTATACTTATACATACAGACAACCGCTCTCTTCTCATCCACTTAGGTAGTGGAAATTTATTAAGAGGATTAACTGGAATTTTGCGTATTTTTCCTTCCTGCAGATCAAGAAACGTTTGCGAGAGTGTCCACTAATTTACATAAAAATGCAATAAGAATCGACTATATATCGAGAGTTTAATTTAAACATCAGCGTATTAGTAAAGTTGGAGATCCAAGAATTAATAGTAATAAATCAATGTGAAACTAAAAATAAAACTTAATTAGATTATTTTTTATTGCACCCATCGATAGTATTAAATAAAGTATGTGCGGTGAAAAAAAAAGTATGAAAATTATTCGATCTTTTACGAGAAATTGTTTCTTTAGTTCGTATTTTATTTGACAATAAGTGGAATTAAAAAATATTGATAATTAAATAAATTAAAGCTAAGTGGAATTGCATCCACGGACACTTACATTGTCATCAATTAGGCAATTTAAAAAATACAATATTCTGCTACTTTTATATAGTTTTATTATTAAATAGATATTCCATGTTAGGGAAGAAGAAACAAATTTTAATAATGTTCATTTCTTGATAAGCGAAATTATAGTCAAATAAATCCTCGTTTTTAACCGTGATAAAAACATTGTAGTTTTATTATTATTTATATACATATATATATATATGTAATAAAAATTGACTATTGTTTCATGAATATAGTTTAAAAAATTTGAATTCATTAAATTTAATACTTAACAGATCATAAAAGAAATTTTCCTCTTTTCATTACACCGTCAATTGGGTTCGTATAGGATTTATACAAAAACCGACTTTTGAAAAACCGGTTTTCGAATTCCAGAATTTCCAAAAACTGGTTTTTGAATATTTACAAAAAGTGTAGTTAAAAAGTTATAAAATAATTATACGTATTTCCAAATATGTACATATATATTTTTGATCGTACTAAAATATGAAAATACATCAAATATATTCCAAATAAATCAAAAATTAACAAGTAAAAGACAATTCAAAAATTCTTAGAAAATATAACTGTGCTTAGAGCGCGGATCGGTAATACGTTTTTTTTTTATAGACTGGTGATTTTAGGAGGGACGAGGGAGGCGATTTTAGCACTAAGAACAGTAGTAGAAAAAAGAATGAGGGTAGGAAAGGTAACTTGCATAGCTTTTGTAGATTTAGAAAAGGCATTTGATAATGTAGATTGGGACATAATGTTTAGAATTTTAAAAGAAACGGGTATAGATTATAAGGATAGGAGAATAATTTTTAATTTATATAAACACCAAACTGCCTTAGTTAGAATTGAGGGGGAAGAAGAGGTAGCAAAAATAGGGAAGGGAGTTCGGCAGGGATGTACACTTTCACCGTTATTATTTAATCTATATATAGAAGATGCAATAAACAAAGTAAAAGAAGAGTATAGTGTAGGTGTGAATGTACAGGGAGAGAAAATATATATGTCGAGATTCGCCGATGTCGAGATTCGCCGACGATATAGCTATATTGGAAGAAAGCGAAAAGAATTTAGAAAGGGTATTGAATGGTATGCAGGCAGTATTGACTAGGGATTTTAACATGAAAATAAATATAGGTAAAACTAAAGTGATGAGGTGTGACAAAAAGGAATGCAGTAGAAAAATGAGGATCACAATAGGAGATAATAGAATCGAAGAAGTGTCAGATTTTTGTTATTTAGGCAGTAGAATCACAAAAGATAATCGAAGCAAGGTAGATATAAAGTGTAGGATAGCACAGGGTAGGAAGGCATTCGTAGAAAAGGAACAGATTTTAAGATCAAATATTGACTTGGGTATTAGAAAAAGATTACTGAAGGTATATGTTTGGAATGTAGCACTGTACGGGTGTGAGGCGTGGACTATAGGAAAGGAAGAGAAGCGTAGATTACAAGCATTCGAAATGTGGTGTTATAGGAGGATGATGAGGATTGGTTGGGAAGATAAAGTAACAAATGAAGCTGTACTAGAGTTAGTAGGGGAGAAGAGAAGTATTTGGAGAGTGTTACAGCGTAGGAGAGACAGATTAGTAGGGCATATTCTTAGGCATGGGGGATTATGCAATTGATCATAGAAGGTAGAGTGGAGGGAAAGAGAGGGGTAGGTAGGCCTAGATTGGAGTATGTGAGTCAGATAGTTGAAGACGTTGAGATGAATAGCTATAGGGAGATGAAGGGATTAGCTCAGGATAGATCGGCATAGCGTGCTGTTTCCAACCAATCTTTAGGATTGCGGACTCTTTAACTAACTAGACTGGTGATTTTAAATATTTAGTCAAAAAACCGTTTTTTTTAATCCGACAAACCCATTCGTAAGTATGGTGAAATATCATCTCTAACGTGCGTAGTGGGTCCTTCCCTAATTAGCTGCTGTTTATAATCCCGACTCCCGGGATTCACATTTTAAAACCCGGTACGAGATAAATCAACAAGACGTCTAAATTAAATATTTATTTCCTGTTTTTTTACTTGATTAAAAAAAATGAATTTATTTTTGTTTAAAATTTTCTTCTAAAAAAAAAACGTTTTTTGTTTTTTAATTAGTTCTTATTAAATAAATTAAATAGACATGATAAAATTGGGCCTGAATTCGTTAAATTCATTCAATTTGATTTATATTTATGCTTGTATATATTTTCATAAGCATTTAACTCGGAATAATTCAAAACACTTTTAAGTAATTTAAGTGAACTAATTTGAATAGGATGACCTGAGTTAGACAAAAATATGCTCGGATACAGCACTTTTATCTTATCTATTTAATCTGAAATGAGCTAAATGCTCCTTAAATCTAGTTTCAATTGGTCTACGGGGAATGGATTCTCAGTTTGCTGACTGAATATTGGACATGTATTACAATACATGAAATATTTTTCATTCAATTGGGATTAAAAGAAAACAATTTTACGTCGGAATGACTTAATATGAGTGTACAAATCAGGCAGAAGGTGTGCTAGGTCTTGGATTGTCCAACTTGGTGGAACAGTTAGTGTGGCCCTTGGACCAAAAAGTTTGGAGACCCCTGGTCTAGATTATATACACCACCGGTTTTCATACGTTTTTAGTAATATATCTCCTATAAAAAAATCTATCTTTCAATGAACTCCGCAGAATTCTATGTATTCATGAATCACAACGACTCGTAAACGTTGCAGTATAGTATACATTACATATACAGTGCCAATAACAGTACTAACATTTATGTGATAAAGTGTGTTGGTGAACGGAACGAAATTATATTTCCTTATATATATATATGTTTTGTATAAATTATAAACATCGTTGTTTTTTCTTGCTCATTCTTAATTCAAAATAAGTATTGAAATATTTCAATTTAATTATTTTTTACTTTTTAATATTTTTTTATTGAGAAAAAAAACAGATTATTTTTAGTATGTGCATGTATTTCATATAGGTCGTGAACTAGTTCATTTTAAGAAGATGTTAGTAGTTCACGACCTATAGTTCGTGAACGGTACATTGAAATGAACTATGAACTACGAACTATGTCTCAAAGTGACCTACAGTTTGCCATCGCTAATTCTCACAACTTCTTTTCAAAAACGATACACTCCTAACTTGTCAATCGATCCCAAATCGACCGAACACTTGAGTTCCATCGATCCCTATGAAAATACCAACGATTTCTGGGGGTCAATCGACCCCATTAAGAATCTATGATGTAAACATTTCATGTATAAGACATCACCCAAAAACCGTAACACAATTTCATATTCATAAAAAAATCTAAGTCTAAAATCAAAAAAATATCTATATAATGTTGGAACGTTTAATGCTTCAGTTCAAAGGTTTTGCATCGATGGTAAGTAATATTATGCGGCCTTCGAATTGTATTTATTTATACGTTATTCGTATATCCGTTGTCAGAAATCATCACATCATCCTCGTAGGAATAGGATGTGGCATGATTACTATAAAACTACTAGTACTAGTAAATACCCGTACGTTTGGCATAATATAATTAATATAACAGGGCTTCTCAAACTTTTTCACTTGGCGACCCCTTTTACCCGAGGAAATATTTTCGCGGCCCTGGGTATAAACTAGGAATACGAATTAAAACATTCGCTGATTAATAAATCATAAAGACAATTTATTCGAAAACAATTCTTTGGTATACATACGAATATAATTTTACCATGTATTAAAGACAAAGCCAAATATTCATACTAATGAGCTGGGTGGTGCTTGTTTACTTTTACATAAAGACTTAAATCTTGGATGAATATTTGATACTGCAAGACGTAGAGCTTCTTCAGCGTTTTGCAGAGTTGACCAGTTTTTTGATTTTATAAACGTTAATGCTGAAAATGCCGCTTCGCATAAATACGTAGTACGAAATGTTAGAAGTATGTTTAGGGCCATTTCAGATAGTGTTGGAAATTCTGTCCTAATCCCTAGCCAAAATTCATTTAACGATTTTTTGGAAAGCTCAAGTTTTAAACCTCGATAACTCGGCAAATTCTTCTTGAGCGTTTAATGATAAATGACTGACATTAATCATTTCAATTGAGTATGGTTTATAAACACTTTTTCTTTAATATCAAAATTTGTAGGAAAGTATTTTTGAAGTTGTATCTCCACACACTTCAAATCATCAATTATAACTTTTAAAATTAAATCTTTGGAAAGGTCATTTTCAATTATAAAAGCATCTATAGCTGTAAACATTTCTAAAGATCCATTTTCCACTGTACTTTTCCATATGTTCACTTTTTTCACAAAACTTTCAATATTATATTTTAACGTAAATATGTTACAATTATTTCCTTGAAGTGACATGTTTAAATTATTTTGCTAAAATTTCTGCCACCCAAAAATTTAGTTACGATCAACACTTTGAGAATCCCTGTAATATAGTACCGGTACTAGCTTTTATAGTTGACTTATTAACTTATCGCGGATTGTATCTTTGTTATTGATGACAAGTAGATTAATGGTAGATTATACACTACGTGTTAAGTGTAGACACGGCTAATTGTTTTCACTTTGAACGTACTTCATAAATCATAAACGAAAATATAATCTGCAGGGAAAAGCGTTGTTTATCAAATTTTTCAAGCTTCTTGGGATTAAATTGAATTTTTGGCCAGACAAACATTTTAAAAGTTCTGTTAATCTTAACACTTAGTCAATATATTAGAATCTTATTGTATTGCGTCCATTCTATTTTAGTTTAAACACTTGATTTTAATCTAATATTGATAATAAGAATTAAATTAGATGCAATAGATAAGATTTTTGCTATGGATTTGTTGTTCAATTAAAATTGGAAAAGTGGAACATATGATACAGTTTCAGGTCGCATTTTGGGAACGAATGAAAATAATAAGAAGACAATTAATACCATTTAAACAAATAATTAAATTTAATTAATATTTTCGAATTTGTTACACCAACAACCAAAATATTGATTTTATAGTTTGCAATAAATCCATACTCCTTGATTATAAATTTGGCACTACATTTGTATTAAATAATTGTAAAGAATATCACCCAAATACCGTAACTTAAAGCATTAAGTAGCGAGATGCGCATTTCGAAGGCTATGCCCCTATCTTCAGTAGCACAAGATACGACCAGATAAAATAACTCGTCTTTAAACTTAATTCAAAATAAACTTATTAAAAACCGAGATTGCTCTAGCAATTTTAAACAGTTGTATATAATTATTTAACACGGTTGAGACAAATATACAAAACTAATGCTTGGTTATTTTTATTTTCGTAGAAATGGAAACAAATTTCCAAACAAACTTTTGCTAATATGCGTTTATTTCGAAAGTTATGTGAAATCTTCTTCATAAGATTTAAACATACATGTTAATTTTAAAATTAAATTTAGTTTTAAATTAAATTTAAAAATTGGATGATATTCTATACTATACATATTACTGAACGAAGTATATTTCATAGTAGCGATGCGTAGTTCATTCGCGAACCATTCACTCTGAACGGTTCAATCAAAGGACGGGCGTACTGTGACGATGTTTTGCAACGACCTATAGGTCACTATGACCTAGTTCGTGAACTATGAACTACATGGTGAACGGTGTACGTATTGATGTACTTGTACTAGGTCCTGAACCCGTCGTGTACTAAACCGTTCATGAATAATCACAACGGCTCGTAGGCGATGTAGTATAGTATACATTACATATACAGTACCAATAGCAGTACTAACATTTATGTGATAAAGTGGGTTGATGAACGGAACGAAATTATATTTCCTTATATATATGTTTTATATAAATTATAAACATTGTTGTTTTTTCTTCCTCATCCTTAAGTCAAAATAAGTATTGTAATATTTCCATTTATTTATTTTTTACTATTTAATATTTTTATATAGAGAAAAAAACAGATTATTTTCAGTATGTGCATGTATTTCATATAGGTCGTGAACTAGCTCATTTTAAAAAGATGTTCGTAGCTCACGACCTATAGTTCGTAGACGGTACATTGAAATGAACTATGAACTACGAACTAGGTCCTCAAAGAGACCTACAGTTTGCCATCGCTATTTCATAGAGTTCAAAAATAAGAACAACTCGCACTTTTGATATTATTCTCATTCTTTACACTTATTTTTTATAAAAAATTTGAAATTTTTGTTTTTAAAATCATACTGTTTGATATTTCTTAAATCTAATTTTTAATTTTTATTTAGTACCTTTCTTATCAGTTAGTTAGTTAGTTAAAGAGTCCGCAATCCTAAAGATTGGTTGGAAACAGCACGCCATGCCGATCTATCCTGAGCTAATCCCTTCATCTCCCTATAGCTATTCATCTCAACGTCTTCAACTATCTGACTCACATACTCCAATCTAGGCCTACCTACCCCTCTCTTTCCCTCCACTCTACCTTCTATGATCAATTGCATAATCCCCCCATGCCTAAGGATATGCCCTACTAATCTGTCTCTCCTACGCTGTAACACTCTCCAAATACTTCTCTTCTCCCCTACTAACTCTAGTACAGCTTCATTTGTTACTTTATCTTCCCAACCAATCCTCATCATCCTCCTATAACACCACATTTCGAATGCTTGTAATCTACGCTTCTCTTCCTTTCCTATAGTCCACGCCTCACACCCGTACAGTGCTACACTCCAAACATATACCTTCAGTAATCTTTTTCTAATACCCAAGTCAATATTTGATCTTAAAATCTGTTCCTTTTCTACGAATGCCTTCCTACCCTGTGCTATCCTACACTTTATATCTACCTTGCTTCGATTATCTTTTGTGATTCTACTGCCTAAATAACAAAAATCTGACACTTCTTCGATTCTATTATCTCCTATTGTGATCCTCATTTTTCTACTGCATTCCTTTTTGTCACACCTCATCACTTTAGTTTTACCTATATTTATTTTCATGTTAAAATCCCTAGTCAATACTGCCTGCATACCATTCAATACCCTTTCTAAATTCTTTTCGCTTTCTTCCAATATAGCTATATCGTCGGCGAATCTCAACATATATATTTTCTCTCCCTGTACATTCACACCTACACTATACTCTTCTTTTACTTTGTTTATTGCATCTTCTATATATAGATTAAATAATAACGGTGAAAGTGTACATCCCTGCCGAACTCCCTTCCCTATTTTTGCTACCTCTTCTTCCCCCTCAATTCGAACTAAGGCAGTTTGGTGTTTATATAAATTAAAAATTATTCTCCTATCCTTATAATCTATACCCGTTTCTTTTAAAATTCTAAACATTATGTCCCAATCTACATTATCAAATGCCTTTTCTAAATCTACAAAAGCTATGCAAGTTACCTTTCCTACCCTCATTTTCTTATCAAAGAAATAAAAAATGATTTTAATACATACATAATCCTTCCTCTTCTACCTTTCCATGTAGAGGTTTTTTTTTTTAATAAGTACATATAAATATGAAAGGATCAACGGTGAAAAAAATGTATCTTTTTATATACTTTCATGCCTCCATATGTATTAATAGCAAATAGTAACACTATTAAAAGGAAATGCTTAATAAATCGAGAAACCATTTTATTGAAATCTTCAACTTTATTGCCAATATGGTAGAATTTAATATCCATTTGCATGTCACCCACTCAAGTGCTCTTATGATGCGATGCAATGAATGATGATGTATTTACTTCCATATCCATCACGGAAGTTTTCAACCAGAAAATTGCTGCCATTGTCAAAGGTCGTCATTACAGGACGCTGTGAGACCACAATATCAAAATAGCAGGAGGATAATAGTCTATCGTAATATCGACCATAAGTATGTAATTTGTCAAAATATTCTTATTATTACATAATATCTTAATGTTGATTTAAATACTGATTCGCATAATTTACGTAATAACAGATTTTTTAAATAATAATCATTGCAGCTATTTGGATTTTATTGTTCGCACTTTTTTGCTGTAGTTTGAAATAATTTAGCAGTTTGTATATTTATATAGGTGAAACAAAAGTGATGAGGTGTGACAAAAAGGAATCCAGTAGAAAAATGAGGATCACAATAGGAGATAATAGAATCGAAGAAGTGTCAGATTTTTGTTATTTAGGCAGTAGAATCACAAAAGATAATCGAAGCAAGGTAGATATAAAGTGTAGGATAGCACAGGGTAGGAAGGCATTCGTAGAAAAGGAACAGATTTTAAGATCAAATATTGACTTGGGTATTAGAAAAAGATTACTGAAGGTATATGTTTGGAGTGTAGCACTGTACGGGTGTGAGGCGTGGACTATAGGAAAGGAAGAGAAGAGTAGATTACAAGCATTCGAAATGTGGTGTTATAGGAGGATGATGAGGATTGGTTGGGAAGATAAAGTAACAAATGAAGCTGTACTAGAGTTAGTAGGGGAGAAGAGAAGTATTTGGAGAGTGTTACAGCGTAGGAGAGACAGATTAGTAGGGCATATCCTTAGGCATGGGGGGATTATGCAATTGATCATAGAAGGTAGAGTGGAGGGAAAGAGAGGGGTAGGTAGGCCTAGATTGGAGTATGTGAGTCAGATAGTTGAAGACGTTGAGATGAATATCTATAGGGAGATGAAGGGATTAGCTCAGGATAGATCGGCATGGCGTGCTGTTTCCAACCAATCTTTAGGATTGCGGACTCTTTAACTAATATATTATATATACTAACTTCTGTAGAGCAAAGAAATTGTTATTTTAGAGGATTTTGGATATGAAGGAAAATATGAATTCGCAAATATTAACCATAGACGAAGTCATGTTAGTTATGATAACTTGTATTCAAAATATTGAAAAATGAAAGAGACATAGATATCTGTGTACATCTTATTTTTACATGCTATTATAACAATTAATAGCTTTTGGTAATATCGTTGCAAAGAACTTATAGCACGTAAATGAAATGACAACAAGAATAATTGTTAAAATACACTTATAATTGCTAACAATAAAAAAAACACAATCATAAAACTATATGTAATATTTTCAATGAATATTTTTACGAACATGAAAATTTAGAAAATTATAAAAATATAATGCTAAGGTATTTTTATTTAAGCTTTGCAAAACTCGTAGATTTCCGAAAATAATAAAATATATTTGATTAAAATTTGCATAACAAATCATGTTAAATAAAGGAAATGTTATCAATTCGAGAACAAAAAAAAAGAAGCTAATTTTATTCCACTAATCTAAATTTGTTCCACATATATACATTGATTGATAGAAAATTCTTTATTTTTCTGAACACAGATACATCCGAAACATAATACATACATATCGAAAAAAAAACAAAAACAATGGCTCTTATGTAATATGTAAAGAAAAATAGTGTCGATTTAACAGAAGGAAAAAATTTCATTATTATGAAATTCGTTGTTTAATATACTATTATATATTAAAGAACGAATTTGTTCTTTAATTGTTGTTTAATTTGTGCTTTAAAAGAACGTTCTTTTATATACCATTGTATATTAAAGCACGAATTTCATAAGGCAGATTTTTTTTTGCACGAGTTCAAGTTTAGAAAACGAGTTTAAAGAACGAGTGGTATAAATGACTTATGAAATGACTTATACCCCTCACTCCATAATTTTCCATTTTTTTTTAATATGGGGAGGAATTCGCGCAAAATTACTTCTTATTTTTTTTTATTTAAAAAAATCAATTATCATACATCGTCAAGAATTTAATTTTACTCTAATAGTCGAGTATTGTGAATTTTTATATTTATGGTTATTGTAAACATTAAAATTTAGCATTAGTTCAAAGCGTCATATAGTAATTTAAGATTTAGTAAAGAAAATTTAATTATCCAAAAAACATACAGCAATTATTTTTTTACTTACCCATATTTTTTGGAAATATATGCCTTACTTATTAGACACACTACTATAAGTATTATTCAACTAATATTTTATCAATATTTTTTAATAATATATCATTATGTTGTAATTAAGCTCATAGAGAAGATAATGTAATTCCTTAAGAATTCCGTAATTCATAATGTGTTTTACAAGTACTGATATGGACAATGAAAATGTCTAAGAATAGTTAAGAGACCATATTAAATATTATACTAACTAGTACTCTAGCCATTCCAGAAAACATCTAAATTAAGCAAATTACCATCTATTTGCATATACGAAGTCATATTTTTTGCATTGATGGCAAATCTATTGTATTGTAAAAAAATATTTTAAGTACGAAAAAAAAAAGTATAGTTATTTAATTAATACTGAGAGTGTTCCGATCAAATATATTTTACGATTATAATTTTTCTTAACAAAGCTTTTATTAATGTACTTAATATTTGTTGCATGGGCTAACATCCCCCGATACAATGAAAATAATACAAAACTACTTCACTGTTAATTTAGATCCTGTAGCCATGCAACAATAATCCGTTCTTAATAAAGTAAAAAAAGGCAACAAAAATCTTTAATTCTTAGATGTATTATTACTATAAAGATTCATCAAATGAAGTTTAAAAATTTATTTTCTAATTTGCCAGTCTACCATCGATTGTACAAAAAATACGTTATATTATATTAAATACGTATATATAAGACTCGTAATATGTTTTTTTTCTAATTTGCGTTTCTAATAGAGCTATTAACGAACCCAAATGAGTGCGTTTATAGCGAATTTGAGTTCTCTTATAGCATAGTGCAATTTATTGTTTCAAAGTTGGTATCTCTGCTTGCCAGTTATCAAACGTGAAACTACAAAAGAAGGCAACAAATAGTTTAATTTAAATTTTGTTCCTGAAATTGTACGTCAAACTACAAAAGAAAGCAACAAATAGTTTAATTTTAATTTATTTGACATTTTATTTCAAATATTTCAAATATGTCAATAGCTACTACCAACAGTCAAAAAATTTCATAGATTTTGAAATTTAGATTTTTTATTAAAAAGGGGCATAAAAGACGCAAATTAGAAAAAAAAATGTATAAAAAACTCATTTCATAAGTCATTTATAACATTCGTTCTTTAAACTCGTTTTCTAAACTTGAATTGGTGCAATAAAACCTGCCTTATGAAATTCGTTCTTTAATATACTATTTTCTAATTTGCGTTTCTAATAGAGCTGTTAACGAACCTAAATGAGTTCGTTTATAGCGCATTTGAGTTCTCTTATAGCATAGTGCAAATTAGAAAAAATAGTATAAAAAACTCATTCCATAAGTCATTTACTCATTTTCTAAACTTGAACTCGTGCAATAAAACCTACCTTATGAAATTCGTTCTTTAATATACTATTATATGTACACATGAAATGTGTTTATAGCAATGATAATTCACCACACTTATACCTACATTTTGAAAAGTTAACTATAGTTGCAATATATATTTTTGTTGATCATGAGTGTACACATAGAGAGCATGGCATTAATTGTATTTTTGCTTCATTTGTTATTTACAGATTACATTAAAAAAATACCTGCGAAAACTGTTTACAATTTTTAGAAGGACACGGTCAAGTTATGAGCAAGTGATGATTGTATCATCTCATAATATAAAGAAGTATATTGATGAAACAATTAATTCAACATTACGTGATGAACACTACGCATGGATCGTAAACTTTTCTATATAAAAAAAGCATACTGACAAATAAATATGTAATCTATCGTATTCTGCATTCAGCACTTTATACAGATGGATTATTTATTTATTTTTTTTAAATCGTCATCGATAAATTATTACAATTATTACTACTATTTATAATGTTTATTAATATTTATTCCTTCTGTGGAAAGCAAATTTTCAACCAGATTATGTGTTTAATTTAATTTGAATACTTCATAGGGGCTATCATTAGCTAAGAGAGTGTATGGTCTTGTTAGTGTTGGCTATGAGAGTGCAACGTTTTTGTAATGCGCAGAACAGTGAATATTGGAATATTTATAAAATGCCTCGATTTGAAATTTTAATTGTGGTAATCACGATTGTGCTAATACGTGTCCAATGTTGCCAAACGTACATTTAATATGTCGTTATACATGTTGCACTCTTCCACGACCATGCACTCTCAAACGCCTACACCATGGTTTTTTATATATAATAAATAAACAAGATGATTTAACATGACGTATACTCATGTAGTTCCTTTTCCTCTTCCAAGAACTCTCAGCAATTTGTATTTTGTAACAATACCCATAAGTTAAATATGTGCTATATTGAATTTATTATACTACTTTTTTACTTTTAATAGACATGTATGAAAAGTCTATTTAATAAAATATTTTAATCTACTTCATATTATAATGTAATGTATTTACTGCTATATACAACAATCCACGATTTTTTTATGAACAATAATTTGAAGTGAGATTATGCAAATGATAATATTTATGGCTATTATAGAATTTTTTATTGAATATTAGTTAATTCACAAATTTTTATTTTTTTTTCTAATTTGCGTTTCTACAGCTGTTAACGAACCTAAATGAGTTCGTTTAAAACGAATTTGAGTTCTCTTCACGCATAGTGCAATTTACTGTTTAAAAGTTGGTAGCTCTGCTTGCCAGTTATCAAACGCAAACTACAAAAGAAAGCAACAAATAGTTTAATTTAAGTTTTGTCCCTGAAATGTACAATTGTACGTTAATTACAAAAGAAAGCAACGAATAGTTTAATTTTAATTTATTTTACAATTTATTTCAAATATTTCAAAAGCTACTACCAACAGTCAAAAATTCCCTAAATTTTGAAATTTCGATTTTTTATTTAAAATGGGCATAAAAGACGCAAATTAGAAAAAATAGTATGAAAAACTCATTTTATAAGTCATCTATAACACTCGTTCTTTAAACATGAACTCGTGCAATAAAACTTGCTTTATGAAATTCGTTCTTTAATATACTATTTTATTTGTAAATCTATTAAGGAACAGTAATTATAGGTAAAAATCTAAATAATGTATGAAAATGATGGTTATGTCCCCAATGAATTTACTGTAACTCATTTCATAAGTCTTTTATAACACTCGTTCCTTAATAGTATATTAAAGAACAAATTTCATAAGGCAGGTTTTATTGCACGAGTTTAAGTTTAGAAAACGAGTTTAAATAACGAGTGTTATAAATGACTTATGAAATGAGTTTTTTATACTATTTTTTCTAATTTGCGTCTTTTATGCCCTTTTTAAGTAAAAAAATCGAACATTCAAAATTTAGGGAATATTTGACTGTTGGTAGTGACTATTAACACATTTGAAATATTTGAAATAAATTGTCAAATAAATTTAAATTAACCTATTTGTTGCTTTCTTTTGTAGTTTGACGTACAATTGTACATTTCAGGGACAAAATTAGAATCAAACTATTTGTTGCTTTTTATTGTAGTTTGACGTTTGATAACTGGCAAGCAGAGCTACCAACTTTGAAACAGTAAATTGCCCTATGCTATAAGGGAACTCAAATTCGCTATAAACGAACTCATTTGGGTTCGTTAATAGCTCTATTAGAAACGCAAATTAGAAAAACTCGTTTTCTAAACTTGAACTCGTGCAATAAAACCTGCCTTATGAAATTCGTTCTTTAATATACTATTATTTTTTATTTAATATAATTAATAATTTCTGTTTTTAATTATTATTAATTATAATTCATTAATAAAAAATATCATGTAGGTGGTGCAGCCGTATTTAATTTTTAAATATAAATTTTTGCTATATATTTTCATTATTTGAAATAGGAAATAAAACTACTTGTATTTTATATCACACAAAAGTAGTTTTATTACCTATTCCAATTTAATATGAATTATTAAAAAGTAAGCCTAAAACGTATCAATTTATTCATTATTTGTATTGAAAATATTTTGTGAAGAGTAATAAAGTATCATTAAAATTTGTGTCGAATTCATCGATTACGAAATTCAATTTTTAATAATATATCTTTATAATAGCTAAAAAAAAACTAAAGGTATTTATATACGACTTTCAAGTAAAGACTGGGCGAAAACAATCAAATCATGAAAATCCGCAACTCAAATTATTTATAAACAACATGCGCATCTTAAGGACCAAGCCTCCATCTTCAACCAGTCAAATTAAAATATAACAATCAGTCAAACAATATACCAGCGTTAATCACCCTGATTTGTTATACAATTTCTCTGATTGTTGTACTACTGATGATGGAAGCATATCCTTTGAAATGCGCATCTGACTTCTAAATGCTGTTAATTACGATTTCCAGGTATACGATAATTATTTAACGCTTTACAGTGATTAATTTCAAATGAAGTGTTTTAAACGACAAAAAGTTCTAGTTTTCTTAAAATATTGCTTTTTACTAATATGAAAATTAGCCAATTGAAGCTACAAATATCATCCTTGGAATGAAATATTATTTAATTACGAGAATCGCATATGAGCATTTGTTGAGAAAATGCACTGCATCATTATGTTTATTATTTTTAGTAAATTTTTTTTTTTTTAGTTGGTAAAGAATACTAACAATAAACAGTTTTCAATTATTCAGAAAATTTGATAATTAAATGCGAGGATATTATTAAATTCCGATTTATAATATTTGCACATTATAATGTTTTAGTATTTTTTTTTTAATAATTTTAATATTTTTTTTCATTTTTTTCATTTAATTTTTTTCATTTTCATTTTTGTCATCGAAAGCAGATTTTGGAGATTTCAATATAATTATATATAGCTAAATAAAGTATAGCAGAAATCGACAATAAATTTCTTGTATTGCGCAATATTAATATAATAATAGAGAATTTAAAAAAAAACAGAAATTAAATACACTGCAACAATAATAAACAAAATTCCGAAAAAATGAATAAAATCAAAAATCTGAAAAATTAAAAAAAAACCATTTTGAAGTCATATTACAGAATTGTATAGAATATCACCAAAATACCGCAATTAAAACCATTTAATTGTCTAATAAATTGATAAGCAATCATGTATTTTATTTAGTTTTCATCTTGTGCTATTGAAGATTAGGGCATAGTCATCAAAATGCGCATCTAGCTATGAATAGCTGTAAGTTACGATATTTCGATGATATTCTATACAATTATTTAATACGTTAATTATTTCAACTAATTTGACTCCGATGAAAAATTTGATTTTGATCGAAATTTTCATCGATATTTATTTAAAAAGATCGTTTTTAAAAATAAATATATGTAAAAAAATAAGCTCTGTTTAAGCAGGTAAATTAAATCATCCATAAAAAATAATTTATGATAAGCAACAGTTTGTCTTAAATCCATTTGTTGTTCTTATAAACAATTTGGTCACATAGACTTGAAGTACTCATCAAAATAATATCTGTGAAATAAAATAACCTCCAGAAGCCGATAGAATGAAGTAATTTTCTAGGCTGAGCGACGATACGCATTCATGGATAATATCATCAGTGCACTTTCAACATAAATCACACGCTAAAGAATTGAAAAAAGCGAAATCAACAGGAAGGTTAATTTAAATAATCCGAACCGTAATTTTTGTTCTTGTCAACTCGTAAATAATTGTAAATAAGCTTCTCTGTACAAACACACCTTAATATAAGATTTATAAAAGATGTTCTAATATACAGAATATGAAGAGAATATTATCGTAATTCAAGAATTAAGAGCATACCAAATATAAAAATATATAATGCATAATCATGCAGAAAAATATTTAGATAAAAACGTTGAAATTTACATAGGTAAAAATATTTAGTGGAATGCATTTTTATACATTTTATAAACTGGTTAATTGAAAATATAGTTCGGATAAAAAATGCATTCCTTTCTCTAATTTTTGAAGATACAAGATATATCATTTTTAATTTAGCTGTCTTTAATACTTATTTCAAAATATCTGGGTGATCGTTATTTTAATTATATTGTCGATATATAATTTAAAAGAAGAATTATAGAGATGGGGTGCATCCATTAGCGATGGCAAACTGTAGGTCACTTTGAGGCCCTAATTCGTAGTTCATAGTTCATTTCAATGTACCGTTCACGAACTATAGGTCGTGAACTACTAACATCTTTTAAAAATGAACTAGTTCACAACCTATATGAAATACATGCACATACTGAAAATAATCCCGTTTTTTCTCAATATAAAAATATTAAATAGTAAAAAATAAATAAATAGAAATATTACAATACTTATTTTGAATTAAGAATGAGGAAGAAAAGACAACAATGTTTATAATTTATACAAAACATATATATAAGGAAATATAATTTCGTTCCGTTCACTAACACACTTTATCACATAAATGTTAGTACTGCTATTGGTACTGTATATGTAATGTATACTATACTGCATCGTTTACGAGCCGTTGTGGTTCATAAACGGTTTAGTACACGTCGGGTTCAGGACCTAGTACAAGTACATGAATACGTACACCGTGCACCATGTAGTTCATAGTTCACGAACTAGGTCATAGTGACCTATAGGTCGTTGCAAAACATCGTCACAGTACGCCCGTCATTTGATTGAACCGTTCAGAGTGAACGGTTCGCGAGTGAACTACACATCGCTACAGTCCATTAATAATTAATTGCTATACTTCTGAAGAAAGCATTTGTTTTCGAAATGTGCATCTAGCATTTAATCGCTTTAAAATATAAATTTTCGATGATTTTTTTATGCCAGTGCATATTATACTTCTATGAAAAGCACGCGTCTTTATTATTATCTCTTTTATAAATATTTATGGAAAAAGTAATATATCCGCATTAATATACAAATCACGGATAATATGGAAAATAACTCGAGAAATTCGATAACAGATTTAATTCCCCACAGGTAAATAGATGATGACTTTTTAGGCCAATGCAAACAACAATTTTGTACAACCCTTTTCTTTTATAAATATTTCAATTGCTTGTAAATTGTTTTTTTGCTTCAACTTAAAGCCAAGCCGGGTATTAATATTCTGGATGCAAGAAAATTTAAACATTTTCAGTGTATAATTTTCAACGAGTACCATTTCAGTTGTTAATTTTATTAGATATTTGCAACTTTAATGATTTACGAAATGAATGATGAATAAAATTTCAACAATAATTTTCTAAACATTTTATATGATAACCGCTATAATTAAATCATATTTAATAGTATTATTTATAAAACAATTTTTTCACATATTTTTTTAAATATTGGATTGCATAAGAAATATCACCTATATTTTACAACATGTTTATTTAGAAAATTTATTTTGCTAACCAAAACTATTCAATGCTAATAAAATGTTCATGATTATTTTTCCTAACTTCACTAAAAATTCTGTCCTTGTATTTAAACAGCTATATTTAAATTAACTTTTTTTCTAAATTTATTAGATCAATTATCACCTTTACGCATAATGTGCATCCTACAGAAATAATATTTAAAAATAATGCGGTTAAAATAAATCCTTTATCATGTCGAGAAAAATACTATGAAGGTTTAAAAAAATGTTCATTTAGAAAATCTTGTAACTTGCAATAAAAATCTTTGAAATGATTAAATATAAAATGGATTAAATTTTTGAATAATTTTATTCAAAAAATCTATGGTACCATGTTTCAATTCCTCCAGCTTAATTTAGATAAGATCAAATTTTGTTTTTTTATCTCGCAAAATATAAATATGGTATCATTACTTAATTTATATTTATAGTTTAATAACATTCAAAATTATTACAATATTTTCTATTGATACGTACTTCATGTTAATATTAAAAAATGTTATTCTTAATATTCTTTTTGGATTTTAATATAAAGAAATTTATAATTTAAAAAATGCACTCACCCCAAAAAGTAACAATTAAACACTAACTTTCTTCACGACACTAACGTTGATTTTTTTTAAATCCAACACTACCCTTAACTAAAGTTCGTTGTCGTTCCGTTCGCACATAATAAAAAAATATTGAAACTCTGAAAGTTGGCAAAAACTGAAAGTTGGCAGTGATGGGTATTTAAGGTTGCGCAATGATACGGTATTGTGGATACGACACGGGTCTTCCCAATGTGTTCCTATCCCCGTGGATGGATGGATGGATGAATGGTGGATGGATGGATGGATGGATGGTGGTTCTTCGATGATTCCGCGCGCTCGCTACCAACAGATAGTGTATAGTACCGGGTTCGGGCGCTGCCTTGGTACTTTTATATACGCAAGAGCGTCTTCAGTGTATTCGCATTTCGCACTACGCAAGATAACTTGAATAATATGGTCGGATTCGCGATTTATATGTATTGGCATATCCACATTCCGTATAGATGATAATTAAATACGGTTATAAGAGCACGTATTTGTTCGTAGATTGGTACCTTCATACTAAATTTTAATAAAATGCCTTAGTAGAATTTTGGGAAAGTAGATGTCATATATTATGCTAAGATATTTTCATTTTATCATTATGTTGGAAAACATTACGCTAGAAACTAATACATTATTACTCTTGTAATTACTTGAAATCTATATATTTAAATTGCAACCCCTTTCTTTCGACAATTGTTTAATAACAGAGTAGTAATTTAAATTGTTTTAATTTTATATCAAAGCCATTATTGGTCTTTTTTAAAAATTATCACTACGGTGTAGCGATGACAAACTGTAAGTCACTTTGAGGACCTAGTTCGTAGTTCGTAGTTCATTTCAATGTACGGTTCACGAACTATAGGTCGTGAACTACTACATCTTTTAAAAATGAACTAGTTCACGACCTATATAAAATACATGCACATAATGAAAATTATCCCTTTTTTTCTCAATATAAAAATATTAAATGGTAAAAAATAAATAAATTGAAATATTACAATACTTATTTTGAATTAGCAATCAGGAAGAAAAGACAACAATGTTTATAATTTATACAAAACATATATATAAGGAAATATAATCTTCTCTAGGTACACACGATTATTTATATGAAGTTCTAAAATACTTATTGGTAGTTACTGATGAAAATATTTACTACTTTACTAACACTTGAAAATTAAATGTACCAACTATAATAAAATGAACTAGATAGAATCGTTTTGTTTGGCGTTATAATTTATATTTTCTATTCCGAATCTTGTCTGTTCAAACTTCAAAGCTTTGATTTGATATTAAGTGATTGCATGCACTCAGTATGAAATAGAAGAACTATAAGATTTAGATGTTTATTTTTGCATTATTGCAAAAATTTGTTATGGCATGACATACTTAAGAACATATTTAATCTTGCGAATATATTAATTATATTATTCCAAATGAAATCTGATACCAACATATAAATTGTGAGTCAGCTCGGCAATGCTGCTGTTGCAATATTGCATCGAGTTTCCTATTTCGTTCCGTTCACCCCCACACTTTATCACTAAATAAAAGTAAGTACTGTATATGTAATGTATACTATACTGCATCGTTTACGAGTCGTTGTGATTCATGAACGGTTTAGTACACGTCGGGTTCAGGACCTATTACAAGTACATCAATACCTAGACCGTTCACCATGTAGTGCATAGTTCACGAACTAGGTCATAGTGACCTATAGGTCGTTGCAAAACATCGTTACAGTACGCCCGTCATTTGATTGAACCGTTCAGAGTGAACGGTTCGTAAGTGACTAAACATCGCTACTACGGTGGTAAATATTAATATATAATATCACCCAATTACCGTAACAAGCATTAAGTAACTAGATGTTTTTTTTTGATTTATTTTTGATTATTTTAGATTTCACAAATCAATATTTTCGTTAATTGTTAATTTGTATTGTTTTAACAGATTTATAGGTCATATTATATGCCATTTTTGAAGTACTTCTGTCATGCTGACTTATTTATTTAATAGTATATCAATCACGATTCGTGACAGAGATATTTTATTTAGTTTTACTTGTGCTACTGAAGATGGGGGCATAGCCCTTGAAATGTACATCTAGCTACTTAATGCTTGCTACGGTATTTGGGTGATATTCTACCATTATGGTTTGTTTACCAGTTTCGTTGAAAAAATGAATTTAATTATCAAATTAAAAATTAAAATGACTAATTTTGCCTTATTTTCTTGTACGTTGGTAAAACGATATACATAGTTAAGTGTATATCGTTTTACCATAATTATACCAATATCGTTAAATCATCATAATAAATATAAATAGGTAGTCAATGGAGAGCAGTTTTAAGAAGACGGTAATTTTGATTTAATAATTTGATATACTTTTATTATAAAAATTGTAATTTTTTTTAGAAAATTGAGATTTTTTTTTACTCTGTAAAAATAAGAGGAATTGAATATGGTACCTTCATTGTTGGTACTCAAATTTAATACTAGGTAAAAATTACTTTAAATTGATTAAATGCAATGAATGGAAAATTGAGAATATTCAAATGAGTACCCATGAAATATTTCAAACTATTATAAGTATAATATGTAAAGAAACATCATATTATACCTATGCATTGAAATTTATATTAACATTCACCATATCGTTAAATTTTTTTCATTAAAATAAATCATCCCATTATTTTATTTATTGATTCAAAGATCATTCAAATTTGTGTACAAATTCTTTGGAAAATCTTGCGAAATGACGCAAGATTCACATCTTGCAAAAAATATTTATAAAATTTTGGAAATCTAAAATACTAGGATAATAAGTGAACCTTGAAATGAAATTTGTTAAAACATAAGACCGGGACGGCGCGAACGCAGTCCCGACTACCAAAAATTACGCGTCCGAGTTACCCGCATTAGGGATAATCGCAGGGGTCAGCCCGATCGTAGTGCAATTAAAGGGCCTCACCCCGGGGAACTGCCTTTTTGATCAAAGTAGCCCCTACGCCAGGTAAGTATGCTCTTCGGAACTATGCACTGGAGACTGGTTCAGGTTTCTCTAACACATACAACGCATATTACGAGCTGCGCCATCTACTGAGCTTAATGCTAATATATATTAGTATAGAATATCACCCAAATACCGTATAATAATAATAAGCCTTCGAAATGCGCATCTAGCTAGATGTACATTTCAAGCGCTATGCGCCTATCTTCAGTATCACAAGATAAAACTAAATAAAATACCTCTGTCACGAATCGTGATTTATATATATAATACTATATTGATAGTATATCAATCACGATTCGTGACAGAGGTATTTTATTTAGTTTTATCTTGTGCTACTGAAGATGGCCGCATAGCGCTTGAAATGTACATCTAGCTACTTAATGCTTGTTACGGTATTTGGGTGATATTATATACATGTCATAGATGTCATAGATTGAAAAACTTTTGTTATGTTGACTTTTTATTCAATTGTATATCAATCACGGTTAGTGACAGAAATATTTTATTTACTAGTTTTTATCTTGTGCTATTGAAGATGGGGGCATAGCCTTCGAAATGCGCAACTAGCTATTAAATGGTTTGTGTTACGGTATTTGGGTGATATTCTATACAATTATTTAACACCGTAATTAAAATATACCTATATCATAAATAAAATGCAATATTTTCTAAAAGCCAGTGCAAAATACAAATTGCTTACTCAAAAAAATGGTGTAATGAGCGATAAAATATTTACTGTAATGTCAACGTGAAAGATGGCTTCCAATAAAGTAAAATAAAGTTATTCTTTTAGCAATATTATTTGTAAACATTATCCTTCTGACGTGTCTTCTCAATTATATTAATATTATATTAATATATTAATGAGATTAATTGAGCAACGAGATTAATAATATATTAATGAGAGCAAATTCTTGAATTCGCTCGAATTCTAGAATTAGTCTTATAACGTATATAAATAGAAAAACCATTTAGTTTGGCATAATATTATTCATCCCCGTGGCTGAAGGACCATTGGTCGATGGCCGATTGGGAATGGAGCTGGACCATTTTACTTTATTTTATATTATACAATGATTGTAACATACTTTTTATTTTTTTGTAATTTTCCAGCACCCAATAAAGCTGTTCTTAAATATATTATTCATTGCCGCAAATTTTTCCGTATCAGTTTGATTCGGAATAATATAGCAAATAAATTCAATTCAGAGTAGGTGTCGTAAATTTAATTAGGTACAGAGACCACCGTTATAATGGCACAAGCTTCTTCTCCAAAATCTTCTCGGAAATCCATGATTTAGTATAGAAACTTGCGGTGCACGAACGGTGTCCAAAGCTAATGTAATTTTTAGTGATGTACGTTTTGCATAAATATTTAAAATATAACTAGATTAATTCAATTTTTATTTTACAACATCGCTCTTATAAAAAAATATGTTTGATTAAAAAATAAAAATCCTGAAAAAATATGAATTCATTACATAAAGCAACCTGGCGATTCAAACGAATTATATTGACATACTAAAATTGTAACAGAAATCTATTATAATTATATAATATTAATAAAAAAATATATTATAATGTTAAGCAAATACTTTATAATTATGAAATATCGAAAAAGGGCATCGTGGTATCATCTTCGTTAGACTGGCACCGCGGAGATTGTGGGTACGAGTCCGACGAGGGCGGGACAGTTCCGGAAACGAATAATTCCTTCTGGACCATGGATGTTGTGAATTGTCCAAAAAATATAGAATTATACAGCAAATTAGTTGATTATTACAAAAAAAAACGATAAATAAAAGTAAAAATATATAATATAACTGTTGGTAGGAGCTGCGTGACGGCCAGTAAAAAAAATATATCAAAAAATATAAAAAACTAAAAAATATAAAACTTACATTAATGTATAAATATCTGTAAGATTCATAATCCTTATATGAGATTAACAATTTGCTATCATCTTTTTTCTACGAGGGTGTATTAATTTATTTTTAGCTTCTTTTTTAATTGTTATAATATCTGGAACTTGAGTTTGCTAAAATAGACTAGACATGTAATATATATGCGAAAAGAATCAAATATATACAAATATATACAAAACCTATATACAAATTGCCACATCATCAAATTTTGTCAATTGTCATTATTACCATCAAATTTCAAACGAATTTCTTTCGGTATAAGAAATATATGAAAGTTTCGTATAAAAAAAAATATTTATTTTTTTAAATAGTTTAAAAATAATTTTAAACATAATTTTTAAATGATTTAGTTTTAAAAACTAAGTTGTTTTAGTCATTAGAAATAATATTATATTTGAGTTTGATATATCTCACTCTATTGCAAGCGCTAGAGTGAGAGCGACCGTATGCAGTATGTCTTCTGTTTCTTCGGTTCGCATATCGTAATATATCGACTAATGTAACACACATTCCAGCGGCTTGGGATGAGTCATAGCAACGTGATGTCACGCTGCTTAAAAGCTAAGAATATATAGTTGTTTTTAAATATTGGATGCCACGGTACTTTAGCGCCGAACAGCCATAGAACCACAGCCACAGTTCAGAGAACAAAGTAGTATAGTATATATGTATATAAATTGATATAGAATAGCCAGATAAGACAGTGGCATTTGTTCTGTAGTTAAGTATGTACGATTTTGCCACGTGTTGCTCCAAGAATATATTTAATAGAAATACATATTATGTTCTTTTTTAAGAAATGCGCCCCCCTCGATTGAAATATCAAGAGCCGCCACTGATTATTACAAAGGTAACTTACATAATTTTAAATTTATCTATGCGGTTCATATTTTGCGTGACATATCCCTCGTTGCTTATATATATAATTTTTAAATGTTTACAAAAGTAAAATCGAAAATCGTTTATACCCTGTAGCGTACTAGATAATTTAACGTATAAAATCGTACGTGGGATTGTAAGATGCTATCGACATGATTCGACCTAAAAATATGTCGCACAAAATTTGCAAGAAATGTTTATACCGAAGCAGCACAATATAGCTGTACATTATATACATGGTGGGCCATCAAATCTGATTATTCTTTAACATCACTCCGCTATTTTCCTAACAGTCATTGACGTTTTCCATGATAGCATTATTCCGATTTTCAAAAACAAATAAAATTCTACGTAAGATTTATTTTAAATATAAGGAGTGTTTGATATAAAATTGTTCAGTTTTTATATGTTATGGTAGGCAAATGTCAACTCTATTTGTCAATGTCCAATATGCAATATAGGTAACCAATACAATAGTGAGGTATCGTTTTATATCTTGTAAATTATATTTAACAGATTCGCCGGTTATTATCGAAATCAGTTTCTTATAGCTCATGTTCTGAATTTTAATTATTTTTAATTGAACCTTAATAGGGTATGAATATATTTTTCAAATTAATTAATTTAAAAAACATATTACTCCTCAGTACAATACTAATACGTAATTGTATTAAATTGTCAATCTATATTCCCAACCAATCCCCATCATCCTCCTATAGCACCACATTTCGAATGATTCTATTCTACGTTTCTCTTCCTTTCCTATATCTCCTATCACGAATTTTACTATAGTCCATGCCTCACACCCGCACAATGCTACACTCCACACATATGCCTTCAGTAATCTTTTTCAATCTTCTTCAATCTTTTTCAATACCCATGTCAATATTTGATCTTAAAATCTGCTCCTTTTCTACGTATGCCTTCTTACCCTGTGCTATCTCACATTTTATATCTACCTTACCTCGATTATCCTTTGTGATCCTACTTCCTAAATAAGAAAAGCCTGACACTTCTTCTATTCTATCATCTCCTATTCTAATTCTGATCTTTCGCCTTTATTCCTCCTTGTTACACACCATTGTTATTCTTGACAATATTTATTTATTTTTTTATATAATTTCATGTTATAATCCCTAGTCATGTTGTATTAAGTAATATAGAAAAATCAACAATAATAATTTTAAAATAATAATAATAATAATAATAATAATTCTTTTTATTCCCTATAACTATACATATATCTACAGTAGATTGAATATTTCAAATTAAAATGTTTTTTAATTTTTACGAACTTAAAATAATACAATTAATTTATTCTTTTAATATATAGGGAAACTATATATATAGGGAAAATATGTTTATGACGTATACATCTAAACTACATGTACGAGTATATGAATATAAGTTTTCAAATTTTCTATCTGCATTGATTTCTGTGGGAAATTCCAAGACATCGCAATTAGACCATCGGTTCTTAACCTTTTAGTGCACGCGGCCCCCCAAATGTCATAAAATATTTTCGCGGCCCCCTTGGTTTTTTCCTAACATACTAATCATTAAGATTTATTTAAAGTAGTGGTTTTATTTATTGATCATAATATTTTCGAGGCCCCCCCATAGAACCTTTCGCGACCCCCGGTTAAGAATCGCTGGCTTAGACTACCCTGTATATTCTAAGATGTGTAATGAAAAGATAGAATATATAAAGTGAATATCAATTCAGAGGAATATATAGAACAACGCGTGTAATTGTGGTGACAGAATTTGTATTAGTAAAGCTGCAGTGCAATGTTTTTCGTTGTCATATTTCTAGAGCTTATGTAAAGCTTGTTGGAGTGGGATTAATTTTTATAGCTAAACGCAAAAGCTACCAACCTGTATGCTATAGATATGTAGATATATCTTATTAACAGTATAACAGTGTAAAATTATTTTTTATTTTTTTTTTGAATTTTCATGCACATTGGCTCCATATTTTGGACATTGGCCCTTTTTGTTCCAAGGTACTCATATATATATATATATATATATATATATATATATATATATATATATATATATATATATATATATATATATGTATATATATATATATAGATCATATTTTGAATTATATATTTTACATATTGGAACGATTAGTTAGTTAAACAGTCCGCAATCCGAAAGATTGGTTGGAAACAGCACGCCATGCCGATCTATCCTGAGCTAATCCCTTCATCTCCCTATAGCTATTCATCTCAACGTCTTCAACTATCTGACTCACATACTCCAATCTAGGCCTACCTACCCCTCTCTTTCCCTCCACTCTACCTTCTATGATCAATTGCATAATCCCCCCATGCCTAAGAATATGCCCTACTAATCTGTCTCTCCTACGCTGTAACACTCTCCAAATACTTCTCTTCTCCCCTACTAACTCTAGTACAGCTTCATTTGTTACTTTATCTTCCCAACCAATCCTCATCATCCTCCTATAACACCACATTTCTAATGCTTGTAATCTACGCTTCTCTTCCTTTCCTATAGTCCACGCCTCACACCCGTACAGTGCTACACTCCAAACATATACCTTCAGTAATCTTTTTCTAATACCCAAGTCAATATTTGATCTTAAAATCTGTTCTTTTTCTACGAATGCCTTCCTACCCTGTGCTATCCTACACTTTATATCTACTTTGCTTCGATTATCTTTTGTGATTCTACTGCCTAAATAACAAAAATCTGACACTTCTTCGATTCTATTATCTCTTATTGAGATCTTCATTTTTCTACTGCATTCCTTTTTGTCACACCTCATCACTTTAGTTTTACCTATATTTATTTTCATGTTAAAATCCCTAGTCAATACTGCCTGCATACCATTCAATACCCTTTCTAAATTCTTTTCGCTTTCTTCTAATATAGCTATATCGTCGGCGAATCTCAGCATATATATTTTCTCTCCCTGTACATTCACACCTACACTATACTCTTCTTTTACTTTGTTTATTGCATCTTCTATATATAGATTAAATAATAACTTATTTATTATTTTATTATTATTTATTTTAAAAATTATTATTTTTATTATAATATTTTTAATATTATAATAAAAATTATTATAATTTTAATTATAATATATAAGAACGATATTACTTATTATTTATTTTGCAATTAATTGTTGATAATTGTTGACTTAAGCTATCTGCAATGCACGTAAACTATTTGAGCGAATTAAAGATCATTCATTGAAATTTGATTTCTTATCTTCAGTTTTTAATCATAATGCAATGATATACATTTGAAAATCAAGGAGCTATATATACATACATATATATATATATACATATGTTATAAAATAAATAACATTATCTTCAATAGGAATTAATAGAAATAAATTTAAATTGGTTGCTTTGAATTTTTTATTGTTACAAGAACAAACAGTGCTCTCTTGGAGTCATTGTTGTTTTTAATATCGAAGAAAACTATTAAATATTAATATATATAATTATAAATTGACCAATAAATAGACATAGTTAATTACTCATCATGGCATGAAATAATTTTATAGAATATCACCCAAATCCGTATTTATACGAGTATTTAAGCAGTTGTAACTTTTTAACGT
The DNA here is from genome assembly GCA_947310635.1 of Leptodirus hochenwartii. Lineage (NCBI taxonomy): Eukaryota > Metazoa > Arthropoda > Insecta > Coleoptera > Leiodidae > Leptodirus > Leptodirus hochenwartii. Next base: position 12,156,824 of record OX371180.1, on the reverse strand, counting down.
TTTCATAACATTCTTGATAAAAAAAGAGTGCACTGGGCTAGCAGTTTTTCGGAAATAAATTATTTGATATATTATAGTAATAATATAGAATATCACTCAAATACCGTAACTTAAAGCATTAAGTAGCTAGATGTACATTTCAAGCGCTATGCATTTCAAAATTTAGATTTGGGCCCAATTTCATCTTGTCTATTTAATTTATTTAATAAGAACTATTTTTTTTGTTTTATCTTGTGCTTCTGAAGATGGGCGCATAGCGCTTGAAATGTACATCTAGCTACTTAATGCTTGTTACGGTATTTGGGTGATATTCTATATTATAATTTAACACCGTAGTGATAATTTTTAAAAAGTAAAGTAATGATTGACTAATTGTAATATATTTGGAAACTAGGCGTAATTGTTTTAAAAGAAATACAAAAAGTATATCAACAGGTGCTGTCAAGTGACCTCTTAAGGAAAAATATAAATTGCTCTGTGTATTTGTGTGCGGTTATTTTATACAAAGTTATTTTATAAATAAAATAACTTAGTGTTGGTTGTGTGACTTTGCACAAGTCTGGGTTTTTTTGAAAATCTGGTATTTAGAGTCTAGTTTAGAGTATTCTAGGGTGGTTTGTGAGTGAAACTGTACCTCGCTTACATTGCCAGCATATATGGTGCCAAAATATGTTGTATTCAATTTCTTGATCTTTTTATTTCATTGCCAAGTATAAAACATGATTTATTATTCCCTCAAATTCATATTTACGTTAAATTATTATAAATCACTTGTCAGATCAAATTAATACGAATTTACTAAATATACGGAAATAATAATTCAAGATACTATTCTATGGCAAACGAAATTGATTACTTCGTTAAATAAAATTATTGTTGTAAAAATGCTAAGTAAACAATTCTAATGCATTTTTAATCGCATTATTTAATTTATTTCCATGAACTTTATTTGTTTGAACGCATCCGGATTAACGCTATTTAGTAAAATTTTAAAGTTTAAACTAAATGTTGTATAAATAAAATTAGATGAATATTTAAAATACAAGGTGCTTTAAGTAAGTGGCGAAGATGTATTGCGATTGAGGTAAATTTATATCTGATTAAACAAATATAACATTAACATAAAAAATATTTTAATTTAACTTTATTTTATTATAGTCACCACATGACTTTTATTCATGGTTCAGGAGGTTATTCTTTTAGTAATTTTATATTTCCTTTACTTCTGCACTTCTTCTGCAGTATTGAAATAGTAAACCTGCATTCTCTTTATAAAAAAATATTGAGTTATTAAAGTATTTCATTCAAAGAACACGAATCACCATTAAAAACACATATTCTTCATAAATTTTCAATGTCCGTCGGAATACTTATAAATAAATAGCTATTTTTTAAATACGCAAAGATATTGCTTTCTCAATAAACATACTTTGAACGGGGTACATCCTATTGTATGAATTGATTAATCGATTTTTCACATATCTATATTTTTATTCAAAGAACTTTTTATATTTCGATAAATATGGATATAAAATCACGTTCACATGATTATGACTTACTCTAATGGATAAGCTAATGGGAAATTCGAGTACAACCTTTATAGTCCGAATTCTGTCGTTTTCGATATAAAATCGAAATTCATTCTGGATGCTATTTAATTTCATACAGTAATAAACGGAACAATGGAATTTTAGAGAATAAAATATACACTTGTACTTCATTAATTATTGGTACTGATGATTAAATAGTAAAAGAACTAAATAATGCTCATGCCTTAATAATATATAATAATGTTTTTATATATCAGCTATAGGCTATTAGCATTTGACTTCTGCTTTTCACCTCCGAAGACAGTGAGTTATGCAACTATGAAGTAGCGATGGCAAACTGTAGGTCACTTTGAGGACCTAGTTCGTAGTTCGTAGTTCATTTCAATGTACCGTTCACGAACTATAGGTCGTGAACTAGTACATCTTTTAAAAATGAACTAGTTCACGACCTATATGAAATATATGCACATACTGAAAATAATCTCTTTTTTTCTCAATATTAAAATATTAAATGGTAAAAAATAAATAAATTGAAATATTACAATACTTATTTTGAATTAACAATCAGGAAGAAAAGACAACAATGTTTATAATTTATACAAAACATATATATAAGGAAATATAATCTTCTCTAGGTACTCACACGATTATTTATTTGAAGTTCTAAAATACTTATTGGTAGTTACTGATGAAAATGTTTACTACTTTACTAATACTTGAAAATTAAATGTACAAACTATAATAAAATGAACTAGATAGAATCGTTTTGTTTGGCGTTATAATTTATATTTTCTATTCCGAACTTTTCTGTTCAAACTTCAAAGCTTTAATTTGATACTAGTTAGTTAAAGAGTCCGCAATCCTAAAGATTGGTTGGAAACAGCACGCCATGCCGATCTATCCTGAGCTAATCCCTTCATCTCCCTATAGCTATTCATCTCAACGTCTTCAACTATCTGACTCACATACTCCAATTTAGGCCTACCTACCCCTCTCTTTCCCTCCACTCTACCTTCTATGATCAATTGCATAATCCCCCCATGCCTAAGGATATGCCCTACTAATCTGTCTCTCCTACGCTGTAACACTCTCCAAATACTTCTCTTCTCCCCTACTAACTCTAGTACAGCTTCATTTGTTACTTTATCTTCCCAACCAATCCTCATCATCCTCCTATAACACCACATTTCTAATGCTTGTAATCTACGCTTCTCTTCCTTTCCTATAGTCCACGCCTCACACCCGTACAGTGCTACACTCCAAACATATACCTTCAGTAATCTTTTTCTAATACCCAAGTCAATATTTGATCTTAAAATCTGTTCTTTTTCTACGAATGCCTTCCTACCCTGTGCTATCCTACACTTTATATCTACTTTGCTTCGATTATCTTTTGTGATTCTACTGCCTAAATAACAAAAATCTGACACTTCTTCGATTCTATTATCTCTTATTGAGATCTTCATTTTTCTACTGCATTCCTTTTTGTCACACCTCATCACTTTAGTTTTACCTATATTTATTTTCATGTTAAAATCCCTAGTCAATACTGCCTGCATACCATTCAATACCCTTTCTAAATTCTTTTCGCTTTCTTCTAATATAGCTATATCGTCGGCGAATCTCAGCATATATATTTTCTCTCCCTGTACATTCACACCTACACTATACTCTTCTTTTACTTTGTTTATTGCATCTTCTATATATAGATTAAATAATAACTTATTTATTATTTTATTATTATTTATTTTAAAAATTATTATTTTTATTATAATATTTTTAATATTATAATAAAAATTATTATAATTTTAATTATAATATATAAGAACGATATTACTTATTATTTATTTTGCAATTAATTGTTGATAATTGTTGACTTAAGCTATCTGCAATGCACGTAAACTATTTGAGCGAATTAAAGATCATTCATTGAAATTTGATTTCTTATCTTCAGTTTTTAATCATAATGCAATGATATACATTTGAAAATCAAGGAGCTATATATACATACATATATATATATATACATATGTTATAAAATAAATAACATTATCTTCAATAGGAATTAATAGAAATAAATTTAAATTGGTTGCTTTGAATTTTTTATTGTTACAAGAACAAACAGTGCTCTCTTGGAGTCATTGTTGTTTTTAATATCGAAGAAAACTATTAAATATTAATATATATAATTATAAATTGACCAATAAATAGACATAGTTAATTACTCATCATGGCATGAAATAATTTTATAGAATATCACCCAAATCCGTATTTATACGAGTATTTAAGCAGTTGTAACTTTTTAACGTTTTCATAACATTCTTGATAAAAAAAGAGTGCACTGGGCTAGCAGTTTTTCGGAAATAAATTATTTGATATATTATAGTAATAATATAGAATATCACTCAAATACCGTAACTTAAAGCATTAAGTAGCTAGATGTACATTTCAAGCGCTATGCATTTCAAAATTTAGATTTGGGCCCAATTTCATCTTGTCTATTTAATTTATTTAATAAGAACTATTTTTTTTGTTTTATCTTGTGCTTCTGAAGATGGGCGCATAGCGCTTGAAATGTACATCTAGCTACTTAATGCTTGTTACGGTATTTGGGTGATATTCTATATTATAATTTAACACCGTAGTGATAATTTTTAAAAAGTAAAGTAATGATTGACTAATTGTAATATATTTGGAAACTAGGCGTAATTGTTTTAAAAGAAATACAAAAAGTATATCAACAGGTGCTGTCAAGTGACCTCTTAAGGAAAAATATAAATTGCTCTGTGTATTTGTGTGCGGTTATTTTATACAAAGTTATTTTATAAATAAAATAACTTAGTGTTGGTTGTGTGACTTTGCACAAGTCTGGGTTTTTTTGAAAATCTGGTATTTAGAGTCTAGTTTAGAGTATTCTAGGGTGGTTTGTGAGTGAAACTGTACCTCGCTTACATTGCCAGCATATATGGTGCCAAAATATGTTGTATTCAATTTCTTGATCTTTTTATTTCATTGCCAAGTATAAAACATGATTTATTATTCCCTCAAATTCATATTTACGTTAAATTATTATAAATCACTTGTCAGATCAAATTAATACGAATTTACTAAATATACGGAAATAATAATTCAAGATACTATTCTATGGCAAACGAAATTGATTACTTCGTTAAATAAAATTATTGTTGTAAAAATGCTAAGTAAACAATTCTAATGCATTTTTAATCGCATTATTTAATTTATTTCCATGAACTTTATTTGTTTGAACGCATCCGGATTAACGCTATTTAGTAAAATTTTAAAGTTTAAACTAAATGTTGTATAAATAAAATTAGATGAATATTTAAAATACAAGGTGCTTTAAGTAAGTGGCGAAGATGTATTGCGATTGAGGTAAATTTATATCTGATTAAACAAATATAACATTAACATAAAAAATATTTTAATTTAACTTTATTTTATTATAGTCACCACATGACTTTTATTCATGGTTCAGGAGGTTATTCTTTTAGTAATTTTATATTTCCTTTACTTCTGCACTTCTTCTGCAGTATTGAAATAGTAAACCTGCATTCTCTTTATAAAAAAATATTGAGTTATTAAAGTATTTCATTCAAAGAACACGAATCACCATTAAAAACACATATTCTTCATAAATTTTCAATGTCCGTCGGAATACTTATAAATAAATAGCTATTTTTTAAATACGCAAAGATATTGCTTTCTCAATAAACATACTTTGAACGGGGTACATCCTATTGTATGAATTGATTAATCGATTTTTCACATATCTATATTTTTATTCAAAGAACTTTTTATATTTCGATAAATATGGATATAAAATCACGTTCACATGATTATGACTTACTCTAATGGATAAGCTAATGGGAAATTCGAGTACAACCTTTATAGTCCGAATTCTGTCGTTTTCGATATAAAATCGAAATTCATTCTGGATGCTATTTAATTTCATACAGTAATAAACGGAACAATGGAATTTTAGAGAATAAAATATACACTTGTACTTCATTAATTATTGGTACTGATGATTAAATAGTAAAAGAACTAAATAATGCTCATGCCTTAATAATATATAATAATGTTTTTATATATCAGCTATAGGCTATTAGCATTTGACTTCTGCTTTTCACCTCCGAAGACAGTGAGTTATGCAACTATGAAGTAGCGATGGCAAACTGTAGGTCACTTTGAGGACCTAGTTCGTAGTTCGTAGTTCATTTCAATGTACCGTTCACGAACTATAGGTCGTGAACTAGTACATCTTTTAAAAATGAACTAGTTCACGACCTATATGAAATATATGCACATACTGAAAATAATCTCTTTTTTTCTCAATATTAAAATATTAAATGGTAAAAAATAAATAAATTGAAATATTACAATACTTATTTTGAATTAACAATCAGGAAGAAAAGACAACAATGTTTATAATTTATACAAAACATATATATAAGGAAATATAATCTTCTCTAGGTACTCACACGATTATTTATTTGAAGTTCTAAAATACTTATTGGTAGTTACTGATGAAAATGTTTACTACTTTACTAATACTTGAAAATTAAATGTACAAACTATAATAAAATGAACTAGATAGAATCGTTTTGTTTGGCGTTATAATTTATATTTTCTATTCCGAACTTTTCTGTTCAAACTTCAAAGCTTTAATTTGATACTAGTTAGTTAAAGAGTCCGCAATCCTAAAGATTGGTTGGAAACAGCACGCCATGCCGATCTATCCTGAGCTAATCCCTTCATCTCCCTATAGCTATTCATCTCAACGTCTTCAACTATCTGACTCACATACTCCAATTTAGGCCTACCTACCCCTCTCTTTCCCTCCACTCTACCTTCTATGATCAATTGCATAATCCCCCCATGCCTAAGGATATGCCCTACTAATCTGTCTCTCCTACGCTGTAACACTCTCCAAATACTTCTCTTCTCCCCTACTAACTCTAGTACAGCTTCATTTGTTACTTTATCTTCCCAACCAATCCTCATCATCCTCCTATAACACCACATTTCGAATGCTTGTAATCTACGCTTCTCTTCCTTTCCTATAGTCCACGCCTCACACCCGTACAGTGCTACACTCCAAACATATACCTTCAGTAATCTTTTTCTAATACCCAAGTCAATATTTGATCTTAAAATCTGTTCCTTTTCTACGAATGCCTTCCTACCCTGTGCTATCCTACACTTTATATCTACCTTGCTTCGATTATCTTTTGTGATTCTACTGCCTAAATAACAAAAATCTGACACTTCTTCGATTCTATTATCTCCTATTGTGATCCTCATTTTTCTACTGCATTCCTTTTTGTCACACCTCATCACTTTAGTTTTACCTATATTTATTTTCATGTTAAAATCCCTAGTCAATACTGCCTGCATACCATTCAATACCCTTTCTAAATTCTTTTCGCTTTCTTCCAATATAGCTATATCGTCGGCGAATCTCAACATATATATTTTCTCTCCCTGTACATTCACACCTACACTATACTCTTCTTTTACTTTGTTTATTGCATCTTCTATATATAGATTAAATAATAACGGTGAAAGTGTACATCCCTGCCGAACTCCCTTCCCTATTTTTGCTACCTCTTCTTCCCCCTCAATTCTAACTAAGGCAGTTTGGTGTTTATATAAATTAAAAATTATTCTCCTATCCTTATAATCTATACCCGTTTCTTTTAAAATTCTAAACATTATGTCCCAATCTACATTATCAAATGCCTTTTCTAAATCTACAAAAGCTATGCAAGTTACCTTTCCTACCCTCATTCTTTTTTCTACTACTGTTCTTAGTGCTAAAATCGCCTCCCTCGTCCCTCTGTTTTTCCTAAAACCAAACTGATCTTCTCCTAGCCTTTCCTCTACTTTATTTTCTAATCTCCTATAAATAATCTTTAGCAATATCTTCGATGCATGTGATAGTAGACTAATGGTCCTATAGTTCTCACACAAATTAGCTCCTATTTTCTTCGGCATTGTTACTATTCTACTACGCTGAAAATCCTGTGGTACTTCTCCCTTCTCATATATTTTACAAACTAACCTGTATAATCGCTCCTGCATTTTTTCCCCTGCGTGTTTTATTAATTCGGCTGGTATCATATCAATCCCCGCTGCTTTGTTATTCCGTAAATCATTTAATGCTCTATGAAACTCTGACCTAAGTATGCTAGGACCTAAGTCATTCTCATCTATCTGTTCCACACTTTCTAGCTCCTCCATGTCCTGCCTACCTTTATATAAATCTTCAAGATACTCCTTCCATCTTCTAGCTTTTTCCTTATTTTCTGTGAGTTCCTTACCCTGCTTATCACATATAATGTTACCCTTTGGTTTTACTTTAGAAAAATGTGACATAATTTTCCTGTAGCCCAAATCTACTTTACCTCTTCTCATATCCTCCTCAATATCCTCACAATTTCCTTTTATCCACTCTTCTTTCGCTAGCTTGCATTTCCTATTAATTAAGTTCCTTAGTTCCTTATATTTTTTCTGTCCTGCTTCTGTGTTTCCAATTTTAATTTTCCTTCTTGCTTCTATCATTTCAACTATTTCTTCCGTGATCCATTCCCTCCTACCTGCCCTTTTCTTTGTGCCTAATACTTCATTTGATACTAAGTGATTGCATTGCACTCGGTATGAAATAGAAGAACTATAAGATTTAGATGTTTATTTTTGCATTATTGCAAAAATTTGCTATGGCATGACATATTTAAGAACATATTTAATCTTGAGAATATATTATTCCAAATGAAATCTGATACCAACATATAAATATTGCATCGAGTTTCATATTTCGTTCCATTCACCAACACACTTTATCACTAAATAAATGTTAGTACTGTATATGTAATGTATACTATACTGCAAGTATATATATCTATATAGTACAAGTACATCAATACGTACACCATGCACCATGTAGTTCACAGTTCACGAACTAGGTCATAGTGACCTATAGGTCGTTGCGAAACATCGTCACATTACGCCCGTCATTTGATTGAACCGTTCACAGTGAACGGTTCGCGAGTGAACCACACATCGCTATATGAAGCGTTAAAGTAAAGTAATAAATAAAGCGAAGAAAAAAGGAGAATAAAATAGCAAAACCTGGTTACAATATTTGCTATTACTCTTAGATATTGAGTGTATGAAGATTTTACGATAGTTATATATATATATAAAAGTTATTGTTATTATTCGTATATATTTTTCAATTACTATTGTTATTTAAAGAAATATTTATTTTTATTTATAATTATTTTTGTATTAATATGAATATACTTTTCCTATTTCTATTTATATACTTTCCCCTTAATATGTATATGCATTTCTTTTATAGTATAATAGTTTTTGACAAAAACAATGTAATATGCGAAAGTGGGAAACCAAAGAGAATTACTGAGAAGATTTTAAATCTAATCATTATTTTTAATTGTTGCACAAAAATGTTGTTATATTCCAAAATTGTTTACTTATGATAATGTTATTTTATAAATATAATTCGCATCCCTAAAAATTTTGTTTTGCATTTTTTGTAGGTTTGCATATTTAGCAATATTTTGTTACTATTAGTTTAATTTTTTTATTTTATCGTAATATTCTAATTGCTATTGTCACAATAAATCATTATTCAAAATTAGACGAAACTCAATCTGTAGCATGTTCTTAATTCTTTACATTTATAAAAAAATCTATAAAATCTCACTACATAACATTAAATACATTCGAATATCCTTTTCGAAAGAAGGTCCTTTTCGAAAATGCAAATAAATTCAATCAACTATAAAAATCATACGTATAATAGATATTAATAATTCAAAGAACACCTTATTCGGTATGATTAACAATTATATATTTATCTGTATAAAAAATATTTTTTTTATATTGATCGAAAAATAACTAATCGAATAACGGTATATTCGATTCCCCATTAGTTTGTTATTTACTTGCAATTGCAGCAAACTATAAACTGATTGTAAACTTTAATAATCATCATAAACGCGCTACCGTTCATAATTGAAGGATCTCTTTGTTTTACATGGAGGATTTAAAGAAAACAGATAGCGCAATCCTATATATTCTTAATTATGCCTTGTTTATAAATAGAGAAACGACTTAATATTACATAGAACTATTTAATGAAATCTATTAAATAGAATCGTTAGCGGAACATGCATTTCTAACAAAATTAATGTACATCGTTTATTTTATTTTTAAATTTTACTCGTATATTGATTAAGTTAGAAACAGATTAACAATGAAAGAGTTGGTGACCTTAGTTGGTGGTTGCTGGAAAATCAAATTAGAATCAATAAATTAAAGTATAAACTGATTCGCTTAATAAATATAAATAAAATGTATTGTAAATTAGTTTCATATATTATTTATATAAATCAGTCGTTTCGGCCGATAAAAATAAAATTGTAAAATTACACATACATTCTTCAGTCTGGTATTCTAATGACGAATACAATCAATGTGTCTATTCAGTGGCTATCGATCATCATATTTCTAATAGGATTGCACTAATTGAAATAAGTTATGAATAATTGTAGTACGGCATCATCTTCAGACCGTTTTTAATCTGTATATACGAGAGAAAAGCTAGAGTCGTTTTGCTAATATTATAAGTATGCAAGTTATACGCATGCAGATATATAACGTAAATATACTGTCCCTATAAACCTATGCTTGACCATAACTTATATCTCAGAATGCCATAACTCATAGAAATAGCCTGGTATGATATACAGGGGCTTGTGAATTGAAGAAAAAATTGGCCTACGCCATACATTTACTTATTAACTTACTTATGCGGATGGTAATAATAATAATATATTAATAAATAGTGCTTATACCATGCATTGCTTTAACTGTTGCCAGCTGAGCTTTTAAATCTAAAATCATTAAAATATCAGTAAAAGAACGAATTATTAACGTGCTTATTAACGAGAATATTAATGGATAAGGAACATTTAAAATGGCATTAAATTTGGACCAATTACACAGTTAATTTCATTTTAATAATCTTCATAACTATTGCAATTATTTTTATTTTTTGATATTATTTATAGCCCTCATGCATTATGCATTTTCAGCCAATTTCACATTTTTATTTAATAAACTTAAAGACATTGTATTAGACATACACATTAAGCATATCCATGGTCCAGAAAGGATTTTTCCTCAAGAAAATATCCCTGTCTGGAGCGGGATTCGAACACATAACCTCCGTGAACACGGGGCACCAAATTATTGCAACTACAGGATATTTGTTTTTAGTGCGTTGCTCTCAATTATAATTTATTAGTTATTCTACTGTATTATTTAAAAAATTATCACTACAGTGTTAAATATTAATATAGAATATCACCCAAATACCGTAACAAGCATTAAGTAGCTAGATGTACATTTCAAGGGCTATGCCCCCATCTTCAGTAGCACAAGATAAAACGAAATAAAATACCTCTGTCACGAATCGTGATTGATATACTATTGTTGATATACTCTAGCTACTTAATGCTTGTTACGGTATTTGGGTGATATTCTATAGTAAATAATAATGGTGTTAGAATATTTTGTTCTACTGAAGATGGGGGCGTAGCCCTTTAAATGTACATCTAGCTACTTAATTTTTCTTACGGTATTTGGGTGATATTCTATATTAAATAATAATAGTGTTAGAATATGGGGGCATAGCGCTTGAAATGTACATCTAGCTACTTAATGCTTGTTACGGTATTTGGGTGATATTCTATATTAAATAATAATAGTGTTAGAATATCTTGTACTACTGAAGATGGGGGCATAGCCCTTGAAATGTACATCTAGCTACTTAATGCTTGTTACGGTATTTGGGTGATATTCTATATTAAATAATAATAGTGTTAGAATATCTTGTACTACTGAAGATGGGGGCATAGCCCTTGAAATGTAAATCTAGCTACTGAATGCTTGTTACGGTATTTGGGTGATATTCTATATTAATACTGTATTATTGATAAAAATTTATGGAAAAGTATATTATATTGGTATATTAATATTAGCTAAAATGGTACATTTATTTTTAAATTCCTATAACAATTAATTATCATAATCACATTATTTTCATAAAATGAATTAGGTAAAAATACTTAAAGATATGATAAAATATTTTTCATAATACGAAGCCCAGGTCATGATGGGCGAGAAGGAATAAACCACTGGAGCTGCTGGTAGTTGCTGAACACTCCTGCCTAAGAAAAATCACAAATTTGCGACATCCGGACAATATTCTCCACAACATCAGCAATGAAGAACTATACCACAAAACAAAACTTATTCACATAAGAAGAAGACTTAGAAAGCTAGCCATCAACTTGCGCAATAGTAGATTCAACGTAATAAGTCCTTCTGTTACACCCCAATAGCAAGAAGGAGAGTAAACCTTCTGGAGGTCATAAATCATATCTAGAATCCGCCAAATATCTCCCATCCTATCATGTTCACCAATTTGTGGCATAAGTGTTTGTTTAAAATCGTATTGATATGTCCCTATGCGTAAAAAGTATCCCCATCTCTAAATTCTACTAATTCCCTACAATAACACAAAGAAATTCTTGAATTTTTCTTTTTTTTAATTGGATAATTAATTTACTTTCTTCCAGAAATGACTTCATTTCTCAAACGGAAAAGAAACTCCAGACTATAGGACCCCAGTCGGTAGCCATTTGACAAAATACATTGCATTTTGTCAATAAATTACTATTATTATTTTTCATACTTTTTGTTTCATTGTAAGGTCCTTTGGAAAGATCAGTTGGTCATATACATCTTATGATCTAGAATATCCCTAAATATTCTCGATTTTATATTATGTTTGATGAATATGAAAATAGATTTTTGATCAAATTTCAAATAAAAAAAGATGTGTCATATTATTTAAATCTACTATTTAAATACTTGCATTCTAAAACCACACTCTTGACATATCATGTAAATATCAAAGAACTTCGAGTAATCATGTCTGAAAGTTTAAAGTTACCTAAATCGCTTTTGCAAGATGTTTTAGCTTTGGTTAGCGATATATTGCAAATATTGAAAACTTTTATGATAAAACATCGAACAATAAAGTAGAGAAAGTTTATATCCCACTCAGAAGTTTTTCCGACACGCAATTGTGGATGGACCACAAACATTAGGCTACAGGTTAGTTAGCTCAGGAGAAATTGGCGTATATGTTTCCAAACAATCCATAGGATCGAAGAATATTAATGAATAAATGTTTGAAAATACTACATAATATACCAAGAATGACGGCAATAAAGCAAGTTTATGACTCCACAAATCAGCTACAACTAGAGGAAATCATAACACTAGGAATTCAAAAACTCATACACCAAATTAGACACGGAACAATTAGAACCCACATTAAATTAGTATCAAACAACAATTTACACAATCACCAGACAAGAAAAGCAACAAACATACACTGGAATATAGTCACAACAAATTTGGGAAAGAGAGACATCACATTCTCGGCAACTGAAGACTATAACTCGCTCCCAGATGAACTTAAAACAATACAAAATACTAAGACCTTCCAAAAACTTGCAAAGGGACACAGCGCATTAAGGAGGAAACCTAAAGACTTACAAGTATATGGTATAGGATGATAATTAGGTGGTTACATGAGGCAATATTAATCTTAAATAAGTTAAATATAAGACTTGACATTATAAAGTAAATTTTATCACAAGTTATATTGGTGACTAGCAGCAACCACACGCGCAAGCGCGAGTTTCGCAGCTGCTCGGGCTCCTAGGGGAGCCAACATTTTTTCACATTTCATACTACAATATGACAGAGAACGTAAATCAGTCCCTTTAATCGCACGTCCCCAATATCGCATAAACCGCCCTAAAAATGGTACTATTTGGCGCTATTAAAAATAGCTTGAGTTAGGTAATAATAAAAAAGTTGAAATCCGTCCAGGGGCCGCACACGATTAATAAATCGAAAGTGTTAGAGAGGGACAGGGAAAAGAATGTTTTATTATATATAATTAGACATGTAAGAATAGTATAGCATAATAGTCAGCAGCAGCAACACTCTCTTATACCAGTTTATAACACTGCCTGAGAGGTTGCCAAAAAAAATGTACAAAATTGACATTAATTCATTAAGTTAAACAAGTGTAATAGTTGTGCAAATAAAAAAAAATTAAAAAAATAAATTAATTAAATTAATTCCTTAAATAAATTATAGCAAAAACCAGAAATTTCAAATGGAGAAAGCGTTGCTATGACCTCTAATGTCACAACAATGCGATATAAATAATTTCATAATTACGCATAGTAGTTACCACTTCCATAGCCAATTCTGTCTAAAGAATTAGTAACACTACCACGACCACACTCTCAACGATCGCACCCTATGTATGTGCACAAAAAGCGTGTCTTCAGTTCCAGCATGTTATGTTTATTATGCACGTTTGCACCGCTAATATATTCGCACGCAAGCTTTATATTAAATGGGACACATAGAAGAAGCGCTCTTCGTATAAATTGCTTGACTTTGTAAGATATTTGTACTGTTTTATCGCGTTATGAAATCGTCTTTGTTTAGGCGTTGCAGACCGACTGTTTAGATTAGTGCTGGGAATATTTGCCAATCAAACCGGAAACCGGTGCAAGCGATTTTTCACCGGTTCACCGACTAACCGTTTTCACCAATTTTCGGTGAAAACCGCGTTTCGGTAAAAACCGCTTTATGGTGAAAACTGATTTTCGGTGAAAACCGGTTTTAGGTTTGCACTGGACTACTGAATCTTACCAAACCGCCTTGCTTCGAATCAACGCACTGCTTTGAAGTAACGTATCAATTCAATTTTCCAACATTTTGTTACAGTGGCGTTGCTTCTGTGCAGTAAAATAGATGATGAGCTTGGCGCATATACTGAGTCTAGGATTGCAAAGAGCTTGCGCCAGTCACTGGATAATGTGTAAAATTCCGCAATTTTATATCGAAAATTAAAAAAATTCTTTAGAAACGCGTAATTGTTTATAAATTTAGAATGAACGTAAATCAATAGATAATTTCAAGTGTACTTTAGTTTTCAAAGTTCTTCAAATGCATTCGATTGTAATGTTCATGCAGTTTCCAACTAATCCTTATAGTTGAGGATAAATATATATAATCAGTGATTGCATATAGCGGACATGACTAAACATAATTAACAGTATCAATATTTTTACAAAAGAATTTCGCCTTATATCTCTTTATATTCGCACTTTTATATTGGGAATTGAGTAAAATTTATTAAAGTTTGTTATATACTTTCTTTCTATTTATTTTTTAAATATTTTTCCTACCAATGTACTTATTCAATGCTATTACGCTTTTATTATTTATATTAATTATTTACAAAGAAGGTATACATATATACCTGCCGAAATTTTTTATTCTTTACAAAGAAGGTATATACTTGTCGATTTTTGTCAAAATTGTGGAAAAATGATCGAAAAGGAACAAAGGTCGATTTTCATCAAAATTATCGAAAAATTACAAAGGTATATTCCTGTCGATTTTCATCAAAATTATCGAAAAATTATCGAAAAAGAACAGAGGTCGATTTTCATCAAAATTATCATTTCCCACTAGAAAATGTCCCATTCAATCATTTTTTCACGTTTAATAAAAATTTATAATCTTAGCATGGACAGTCCATATAAAAATGTTTCTAAATTGCTGACTTTGAAATTGAACAGGCAATTAACATCGCGTATTAATTTACAGTTGCTGATCGTGTTGGTATCGCCATCTACATATTTTGATATTAGATGTGTGTGCGACAACGACGATAAACACACACACAGATTACACACTTTTTATTCTCGACGAACGCGGCGAGGAATTCAAGTCTAACTACATGGTTATTTGAATGCAATCCCATCTTTGCACATGCTATTTTATATGGGCAGTTTCAATGGCACCTTGAACGGTAAGTTGAAGCGACGAATATAAACTCGAAAAAGTTGATTGCGTTGGTTGAAGCGAGACTTTCGCCGTTTTCTGAGAAAGTTCTCGCTCTAGTAGAGTATTCGTTATCAAGAAACGCGTTTTTATTATCAGAATTTTATCTATACAATAGTACACCTACTGCCAAGAATATGGCAAATCAGACATAAATGCATAGTTTAAAAACTAAAAAAAGAAAATACAATTATTGAGCGATTGTTTGATGACACTATTGCGTATTTATTTTATAATTCCTAAATCCAACATAATTTGCTATGAAATATTTGACAAAAATCAAAATAAAATATTTAAGAAAATTAAAATATAAGAAATGTATGTAAAAATAAATTATATAGATATATATAGGATCGCCAGATCTCGCCTAGAATAATTTTAAGTCAGACACTTTAAGCCACAATTATTGACTATTTCTTTGACTCGATTGTACATGACAGATTGCCGCTATGCCTTTGATTATGATATACAAGTCTATATGAATGTAGAGGAAAATTAGTCATTCTTAATTTTCAATTTCCGACTTTTTAAATGGCTAAATTTTGACGATTGAAAGATTTTCGATCCATTCATTTTTGTAGAAACGTATGTTGCCATATATTGAAGTAAAATATGTTCATTTGGAAAATTACTTGAAAAGAATTGAAAGTAATCGATCGTCGGATGCAATAAAAAAGAATGGAAAATAGGAAGTAATGATACTGGAAATATCATTATCAAAATCTTCAGTTGTTTAAAAAATTATCGACGACTTATTATAACTTTTGTTCTCTACATATTTCTTTTGCTCAAAGGAAATTGATATGAGAATTTTATCAACCACAGTATCAAAAATAGAATGACTGCTGATCTAGTTCGATGTATGCATTACTAAAAATGACGAACTATGAACTCGAAAGCATTTTGTTGGATAAAAAATTTACAATAAAACTCTCATTAATAAATAATTCGCATTGATTTTTTTACGACAAAATTTATATCACCCAAATACCGTAACTCAAAGTATTTAATAGCTAGATGCGCATTTCGAAGACTATGCCTCCATCTTCAGTAGCACAAGATAAAAACTAAATAAAATACCTGTGTCACTAATCGTGATTGCTACACAATTGTATTTGGGTGATAAGCTACACATTTATTAGTGACAAATTATAAAATTAACAAAATTTACGACAAGTTATGAATTTTTTCTCACGCAATTTTTAAATCTTGTCTCAATAAAACTCTACCATATTTTTACCCATTAAAAATTCATTAAGGTTTAGGAACCAGATTAAGAATTGTAAGAGTTACCCTGGAGCAGATATTGATAGTGACCATAATTTAGTAGTCCTGGACTCAGAGGTCAAATTCAAGAAATTACAGAAGTCTAAACAGGTCAGAGTAGATGTCGATAGGTTAAAATTAGCTGATGTATGTGAAAAGTACAAGCAGAAAGTAGAAATCATGGCTAATGGAACATCTAGGAGCGACATAGATTGCGAATGGAGGGAAATCAGAAATGGGTTAACTACAGCAGCAAATGAAGTATTAGGCACAAAGAAAAGGACAGGTAGGAGGGAATGGATCACGGAAGAAATAGTGGAAATGATTGAAGCAAGAAGGAAAATTGAAATAGGAAACACAGAAGCAGGACAGAAAAAATATAAGGAACTAAGGAACTTAATTAATAGGAAATGCAAGCTAGCGAAAGAAGAGTGGATAAAAGGAAACTGTGAGGATATTGAGGAGGATATGAGAAGAGGTAAAGTAGATTTGGGCTACAGGAAAATTAAGTCACATTTTTCTAAAGTAAAACCAAAGGGTAACATTATATGTGATAAGCAGGGTAAGGAACTCACAGAAAATAAGGAAAAAGCTAGAAGATGGAAGGAGTATCTTGAAGATTTATATAAAGGTAGGCAGGACATGGAGGAGCTAGAAAATGTGGAACAGATAGATGAGGATGACTTAGGTCCTAGCATACTTAGGTCAGAGTTTCATAGAGCATTAAATGATTTACGGAATAACAAAGCAGCGGGGATTGATATGATACCAGCCGAATTAATAAAACACGCAGGGGAAAAAATGCAGGAGCGATTATACAGGTTAGTTTGTAAAATATATGAGAAGGGAGAAGTACCACAGGATTTTCAGCGTAGTAGAATAGTAACAATGCCGAAGAAAATAGGAGCTAATTTGTGTGAGAACTATAGGACCATAAGCCTACTATCACATGCATCGAAGATATTGTTAAAGATTATTTATAGGAGATTAGAAAATAAAGTAGAGGAAAGGCTAGGAGAAGATCAGTTTGGTTTTAGGAAAAACAGAGGGACGAGGGAGGCGATTCTAGCACTAAGAACGGTAGTAGAAAAAAGAAAGAGGGTAGGAAAGGTAACTTGCATAGCTTTTGTAGACTTAGAAAAGGCATTTGATAATGTAGATTGGGATATAATGTTTAGAATTTTAAAAGAAACGGGTATAGATTATAAGGATAGGAGAATAATTTTTAATTTATATAAACACCAAACTGCCTTAGTTAGAATTGAGGGGGAAGAAGAGGTAGCAAAAATAGGGAAGGGAGTTCGGCAGGGATGTACACTTTCACCGTTATTATTTAATCTATATATAGAAGATGCAATAAACAAAGTAAAAGAAGAGTATAGTGTAGGTGTGAATGTACAGGGAGAGAAAATATATATGTTGAGATTCGCCGACGATATAGCTATATTGGAAGAAAGCGAAAAGAATTTAGAAAGGGTATTGAATGGTATGCAGGCAGTATTGACTAGGGATTTTAACATGAAAATAAATATAGGTAAAACTAAAGTGATGAGGTGTGACAAAAAGGAATGCAGTAGAAAAATGAGGATCACAATAGGAGATAATAGAATCGAAGAAGTGTCAGATTTTTGTTATTTAGGCAGTAGAATCACAAAAGATAATCGAAGCAAGGTAGATATAACGTGTAGGATAGCACAGGGTAGGAAGGCATTCGTAGAAAAAGAACAGATTTTAAGATCAAATATTGACTTGGGTATTAGAAAAAGATTACTGAAGGTATATGTTTGGAGTGTAGCACTGTACGGGTGTGAGGCGTGGACTATAGGAAAGGAAGAGAAGCGTAGATTAGAAGCACTTGAAATGTGGTGTTATAGGAGGATGATGAGGATTGGTTGGGAAGATAAAGTAACAAATGAAGCTGTACTAGAGTTAGTAGGGGAGAAGAGAAGTATCTGGAGAGTGTTACAGCGTAGGAGAGACAGATTAGTAGGGCATATTCTTAGGCATGGGGGTATTATGCAATTGATCATAGAAGGTAGAGTGGAGGGAAAGAGAGGGGTAGGTAGGCCTAGATTGGAGTATGTGAGTCAGATAGTTGAAGACGTTGAGATGAATAGCTATAGGGAGATGAAGGGATTAGCTCAGGATAGATCGGCATGGCGTGCTGTTTCCAACCAATCTTTAGGATTGCGGACTCTTTAACTAACTAAAAATTCACCGGGTATAGTAGCAATTAATATAATGAAAATCTATCGATTCTACATTAAATTTCTATCAAGTTTTATAAATCCTTACTATCATTCAGAATACCTTCAGAAAAAGACATTACATGCTTTTTAATATTTCCTATACGTACAAAGTTTTCATGCCATATTTAGGAAAGTAATAAAATTGAAACCATAACAATAACAACGATATAAATATAGTTTCAATGACAATTTATACACAAATCATAATTGTGATTTTACGCTTAAATATACAGTTTAAGTAATTATAGTAACATTTTACTGGTTCGTAATTAAATGTATATTTTAGTGCTATTTGTCGCCTGAAAAAACTTAGCGTTTTATTGTGTAATGATGATATAAATAGATGGTTTAACTTGAAACATTGAGCCGATTCTTATCGTGCAAAATACACTGTATAATATAATTAGATTCTACAGGTATGCATATTTGCTGGGATGGTCTCGTCAGGTATAGAATCTAGAAGACAAGCACAACTATCGAATCGCATTTCAATTTATCCCGCAATAAAAAAAACAGCAACATTTATTTGCTATTCCGCAAGAGTCGTTCAATGTTGTGCGGTAATGAAGAGGCCGAAAATTTATTGCGTTTGCCGAAAACACATTCTGAATTTGCTATAATGTTTCTACGTGTGAAAAAAGTTGACCAAAACAAATTATAATTTATTCGCGGAACTTGCTATTCATTATCGTTATTTTCCGAACCATTTTAAAGCAAATCCGTTTAAAGAATGAAATTTATGGGGCATAAAGATAGAAGATATTCAAAAAAAATATTTTTTTTATTCGTTTTTTGGTTCTTTATAATACATAATATTATGTACTGAGGTCGGTATAAAAAAGTCAAATAAAAATAAAAAATATATAGTATAACAAATAGTAACATTACAATACAGTTAACTTGTACAGAGTATTTAAAAAATTATCACTATGGTGTTAAATAATAGTATAGATTATCACCCAAATACCGTAACTTACACCATTAAGTATGGTATTTGGGTACTTAAACCATTAAGAAGGCTATACCCCCATCTTCAGTAGCAACTTTGTACAAGCTGAAAACACCGTCCCTCGACGAGTTCATCTGCATGAACAGACGAAGGAACTGATTCAGAAGATGTTCAAGAACACATTGCCAAATGTTGCGACAGAAACTGCAGCGATTATGCAGATCGTAATGGAAACGGAAATTCCGCAATTAACAGTTTATAAAATCGTTAAACAGTCAAACGGAAATTCCGCAATCAACAGTTTATAAAATCGTCAAACGTCGAGAAGATTCTGGAAAATTTACACTTATTGATGGCTTCGACTTGGAAGTGACGCGTAGAATAGTTTATAGCATAGATGCAGATAAAATAGTTCTAACTCTGGCTTCATTAAATAAGAAACTTTGCGAGAATTCGGATATTCGCTGCTCAGACAGATATATCAAATATGTATGTAGAGGAATGCCACAAGGATCGATGCTAGGGCCGTTGCTTTATCTTTTATATATACATAATATAGTTAAAATAAATCTAAGTGGATGGTATACAATTTTTGCTGATGATACTATTATTGTATTCAAAAATAAAGATGAAAAGACTCTAGAAACCATCATAAATAAGGACATGGAAATATATCTAAAATGGTTATATGAAAATATCTTGACAATAAATGAAAAGAAAACGGAAATGGTGTAATAAATGGTGAAACATTGAAACATGGTGAAACATGAAAAAATTAAAAAGTAACAAATGTACAAAGTGCAAATAGTGCAAAGTACCTGGGATTAATAATAGATAACGAACTGAACTTTAAACAATATGCATTAAAAATTAAGAACAAAATTGTATGTTTAATAAATGCACGAAATCGATGCGGTAAACTACCAGACTCTATAATGAAGTTTATTTACAATGCACATATCCGAACGCATATTGACTATCTAACACAATTTTGGACTCAGGGTAATAAAACAAATAGTGACCTAATAAAAACAGTGCTGAACAAAGTGATAATAAAAGATTAATAATATATAATATGGAAATTGTAGAAAATTGTGTTGTGCACAGTGGCGAGCCATGCCATTTCAATCTGGGGAGCGCATTTCTTAAAAAATAACATAATAGTGAGACATCTCGCACCACATTTTTATTACTACACATCATCGCCAACGCGTTTAAACGATCATTACCATTACATAACATTTCGCAAAAAAGTCTTGATTCTTTTAAGTGTTGAAAAACAACGCTCTGATTCAGCAGTGGTCATCGGGGTTGTTAAAATAATTTTAAGTATTTTTATAGTTTCCGGGAAAGTTTCACTGAGATTATTTTGTAGCAATAATGAAAGAAATTTCGTTGCTCCAATTATTTGATAAAAATCCGGACGCGAGTAAATGACTTCTAATTCTGTTTTTAATTTGGTCTTATTCAAAAATGGATATGCATGATACACGGTTTCCAAAAGGCCCACTGAAATTGTTTAGAAAATGTTCGCATCGATTTCGTGTTAAATAACTCAGCGGCTTGTAGATGGCCACGATATGAGAATCTGTCCTGCATCTGTGTTATATATTTTTTTGTAAATGTCTCTTTTTTGTAAATGCCGCGTAAATGTTCGGTTTTGAACACTCCTTGCACAAGTTTGCGATAAATTTAAATAAGGCAATGGCCTACCTAATTCTTTAATTTTGACTTGTCCACAAGAGAAAGTCTCAAAACTCTATTTTCAATAAAGAACTAACACTATTCATTTTTATTAAATTATTTCTATTAGATATATTCTTGGGGAAACACGTGGCAAAATCGTACATACGTACATATTGTACATACACAGAACAAATGCTACTGTCTTATCTGGCTATTCTATATCAATTTATATACATATATACTAGACTACTCTGTTCTCTGAACTGTGGCTGCGGTTCTATGGCTGTTCGGCGCTATAGTATCGTGGCATCAATATTTTAAAACAACTATATATTCTTAGCTGTACAAGCAGCGTGACATCACGTTGCTATGACTCATCCCAAGCCGCTGGAATGTGTGTTACATTAGTCGATATATTGCGATACGCGAACCGAAGAAACAGAAGACATACTGCATGCGGTCGCTCTCACTCTAGCGCTTCCAACAGATAGGATGAGTGCATATGCATTTGACTGGTACTTGCTAGCTGCCATATCGTGTTAAATGTTATGTATATTCGCGGCGCAAGCTTTATCTTTTCGGGAAAATAATGCCGAGATAAAATATCGCAATACAATTATATATCTACGGTGATGCGCTCAATGTTCAGGAGGGGCGCGCGGCATACGGCTGCATAAGGATACATACGTAAAAAGACATTGTATGGAAGCCAAAATATGAAAATGGCAGATATTCATTTTATATATGCGTATAAAGGAATAGGTACTGCTTTATATGCATATAATATTATTTCCGGCAAAGATAAACCGTCATAGAGCGTAGTATTACTTTGACTTTCCAGAAAAGTACTTGGCGCAAGTCACGGTCAAGACTCCGTCTCTGATCTTGTTTGTGTATATGCATATACATATCGATTGGTCAGTTCAACAGGGTAACAACTCCAAAAACCATATTCAGAAATAATTGGCTTTTAAGTTTATGTTACTCATCATAACTACAATAATAACTTTATTTTTCAATTAAATGGCCCGATTCTTTTTTATACTTCGAAATAATGAAGGTATTAATATTCCTAACAGTCATTTGAAGATGAAACTAACTCTAAACGTTTCTTTGTAGAACTGAAAATTAGGTTGGGTTAAGATGGGAATAATTACGTAGGAGGCAGATTGAAAATGATATTTGAGATGGCGCTTTATTGAACTGGTAAAGTAGCTTTAAAGCTGTTGGCATTATAAACGGAAAATGATGAATTTTTGAGTTGTTACCCTCTTGAATTGACCCATCGATATAATTCTGCAAGATCTTATGCCATTCTGCAAGGATTGCGCGTGATTCTAAATATAGATGAGATTATATGAAGAAACGATTAATAGTGGCATATTTAAAGTTCATAAATTGGAAAAAATCTCTTTGCTCTATACACTTTACAATCACCGCATTGTGGATAATGAGAAATTATGACTGAGAATGGTTTTGTAAAGAATCATATAATTATGATAAAGTGCTATTATATAATCGTGATGACTATTCATTCATAAAGAATGGCAATTTTTATGGAGTCGCGTTGTTATATACAAATTTTTCAAATATTAATATTGATGGGAATATAGCAATAATTGTTATTAACATCTTATTAAATTAAATTGCGGTGCAAAAAATGATAATGAATCGAAACTCCTTAAAGCTTAAATTTCACACTTCCGCACATTTAAGAAATTTTCATTTTCCAAAATGATTTATATAAATTACACGTTTTTATTTCAGCGCTCTTCATAAATTACATGAAACTAAAACTAAAACATATATGTTAATTATCTAATTAAGAAGTTTTATATGTTTCCTGTGTTAGAGCGGCTTAAGGATGTGTGTTTTTTACAAAATTTTACAAAATTAAACGTAACAAAATTTACAGATTATTATTATTTATTATTGATTCTGCTACA
The DNA here is from genome assembly GCA_947310635.1 of Leptodirus hochenwartii. Classification (NCBI taxonomy): domain Eukaryota; kingdom Metazoa; phylum Arthropoda; class Insecta; order Coleoptera; family Leiodidae; genus Leptodirus; species Leptodirus hochenwartii. Next base: position 12,133,120 of record OX371180.1, on the reverse strand, counting down.
ATTAATTTCACTATTATCTATATCGTGGAGAATATTGTAAAAACAATTCTAGCTGAATTGTAATATCCGAATATTGCCTTTTCATATTATAAGAAATGGATGCATTTTGTGTCAATAATAATTTTTCTGAACAATTGTTAAATTTCTTTTCTGCAGCAATTACACTTTTTGTCTTTTTGGAAGTATCCCTACAATATAGATACTTATATAAATTTATAATTACAATGCGGACTCTAAAAAATTTAATGCGAATCAAATATGTATAGAAAGTTTTTTTTTTACTGTAATTTAGAAGTTCGAATAATATCAGACATTGTTTGAAAAAGATGTATGAATATATTAAAAGTAAGGGAAGGCGATTTTAGCACTAAGAACGGTAGTAGAAAAAAGAATGAGGGTAGGAAAGGTAACTTGCATAGCTTTTGTAGATTTAGAAAAGGCATTTGATAATGTAGAGTGGGACATAATGTTTAGAATTTTAAAAGAAACGGGTATAGATTATAAGGATAGGAGAATAATTTTTAATTTATATAAACACCAAACTGCCTTAGTTAGAATTGAGGGGGAAGAAGAGGTAGCAAAAATAGGGAAGGGAGTTCGGCAGGGATGTACACTTTCACCGTTATTATTTAATCTATATATAGAAGATGCAATAAACAAAGTAAAAGAAGAGTATAGTGTATGTACAGGGAGAGAAAATATATATGTTGAGATTCGCCGACGATATAGTTATATTGGAAGAAAGCGAAAAGAATTTAGAAAGGGTATTGAATGGTATGCAGGCAGTATTGACTAGGGATTTTAACATGAAAATAAATATAGGTAAAATTAAAGTGATGAGGTGTGACAAAAAGGAATGCAGTAGAAAAATGAGGATCACAATAGGAGATAATAGAATCGAAGAAGTGTCAGATTTTTGTTATTTAGGCAGTAGAATCACAAAAGATAATCGAAGCAAGGTAGATATAAAGTGTAGGATAGCACAGGGTAGGAAGGCATTCGTAGAAAAGGAACAGATTTTAAGATCAAATATTGACTTGGGTATTAGAAAAAGATTACTGAAGGTATATGTTTGGAGTGTAGCACTGTACGGGTGTGAGGCGTGGACTATAGGAAAGGAAGAGAAGCGTAGATTACAAGCATTCGAAATGTGGTGTTATAGGAGGATGATGAGGATTGGTTGGGAAGATAAAGTAACAAATGAAGCTGTACTAGAGTTAGTAGGGGAGAAGAGAAGTATTTGGAGAGTGTTACAGCGTAGAAGAGACAGATTAGTAGGGCATATTCTTAGGCATGGGGGGATTATGCAATTGATCATAGAAGGTAGAGTGGAGGGAAAGAGAGGGGTAGGTAGGCCTAGATTGGAGTATGTGAGTCAGATAGTTGAAGACGTTGAGATGAATAGCTATAGGGAGATGAAGGGATTAGCTCAGGATAGATCGGCATGGCGTGCTGTTTCCAACCAATCTTTAGGATTGCGGACTCTTGAACTAACTAAGGGAAGTGTGTCTAGACAGGAGAGTATGAAGCAAATTGGGGAGATTTTTAACAACTACTTAAACAGTTTTCTTCACAAAATTGATTTATTAAAATTTAATATACTTCGTTGGCACTTTATTAATAAATTAAAAATCAATGATAAATGAGAAAACGCCGATTTACAATTAAAATTTGATGTTTCACCTGGCACTTCTTTAGTTTTATAGTAAGTTTTATAGTAAGCTATCAAAATAAATCTATAATTTCAAATTTTGCAAAGAAACAACTTCATACAGCTTTCGTAAGAAATTGTTTCGGTTTCTTAATTTTCAATTGGTTCTCTTTTTAGATTATTTACATTTACGTTACTCGTATTTGTTTTGGTAGCTCTGGGAACATCATAAAAGTTAATACTATGTTTATCATGTATGCAATAACCCTTTCTATTTATGCAGGATTATATACGTTTATGGCGAATAGTTATCTGAAATTGATCTTAATTGTACCATTCAAGTGAACATTGTTTCATAAAATCCGCTTTTAATCTTAATGCATGACAACGTATGGAAGCACCATTAAATCTTTATGTATGTGCGGTACTTTACTCTTACTATTGGCCAGTTATAAAAGATAATGTGAATTTACAACCAAAGAAGATCTAAATAATTTACATCACAAACACAGAGTGCAACAGAAATAACTGATTAGGGCTAGTGATTAAAAGTGAAAAATGGGAAAAACTAAAAATAAGATCAATATATTTCTTTCGTTGTATCAAAAAGCAAAAATTGTTGAAGACTACGAAAAGGGAATGACGGTAACCGCTCTTTGCAAGAAATATTGTGTAGCCAAATCTACAATTTGTGCTATTAATAACAAGAAGGATCGAATTATCAATGCCATTAGTAATATATTAAAACCAAATAGGATGTGTACTTTGAAAAAATCTATGTTTCCGAAAATGGAAAAGAAATTTTATAGATCGTTTCTTCAACAACGCGACAGATTTTTTTAAAATGGCGTTATGGAATACGATTCTTGAAAGTTACTGGTGAAAAACTATCATCTCAACCAGAACTTGTTGACCCTTTCAAAGAAAAATTAGCAAAATTAGTCGAGGAATTTGGATTTTGTGAGGACCCACTGTACAATGCGGACGAAACAGGTCTATGTTGTAAGATTCTGAACAGATTAAGAACAGACAAAAATAACTTCATTTTTTAAATATGCATGTATCAAATAAAGAAAAATAAGCTATTATTAGCTATTTTGTTCAACCCTATAGTATGAACACCCTCGCTCGTGTGAACATACTTGGAATTTTAGATTTTTATTTTTTTACTTACAAAGAAGTTATTGGCAACAGTGTTCAGAAACAACACATACCTATGTCAAAGAAATATTTTAACACTACCGCCAAATAGGTATTATTCGAATATTATAAAATTTGCAAAACTTCTCTTTAATATAAATCATTTAAGATTAATAATAAGGATGTATGGATGAGACAAATGGATGTATAAATCATCTAAAACATTAAATGTTAAGATTCCATCGTTAAGTTCCTAAAGTAGATTCAAATTATTGCCTAATCACATCTATGTTCATTTGAGATACTTAAATTTATATAACAGCAGTGACGGTTCCTTATGCAGGCCGCAGGGCCGCACGCCCCTCCTGAACATTGAGCGCATCACCGTAGATATATAATTGTATTGCGATATTTTATCTCGGCATTATTTTCCCTAAAAGATAAAGCTTGCGCCGCGATAACAATCAACACAACGTTCGTTGTGACGTTCGTTGTGTTATCCGTTGCAAGTTAGAGCAGCGACCGATGCTGTATCTATCTGTATCTATCGTTCGCGTGGTATAGATATATCGCTAGTTTGATGCCGCTGGGTGTCCAGCGTCACCCAGCCACACAGTACAGGTTAAATGCATATGCACTCATCTCACTCTATTGCAAGCAATAGGTGAGAGCGACCGTATGAAGTATATCTTCTGTTTCTTCGGTTCGATCCTCGCTTCATCGTCTAATATGTGTCACACATTCCCAGCGGCTATCCAATGCAAGTTAAATACATATATACAGTACATATGCAATGAGATGAGTGTATCATAGAGTGCAGGCGACCGATGTAGTATATCATCTTGGATGTCGCGCTTCTTTAACGTCCTAGAGAAGTTCAGAGAGAACAGAGAGTATATATATATGTATATAAATTGATATAGACTAGTCAGATAAGACAGTAGCATTTGTTCTGTGTATGTACGATATGTATATGAATGTATATGAATAGTGTAGTTATTTATTGAAAATAGAGTTTTGTAGACTTTCTCTTTTGGACGAAGTAAAAATTAAAGAATTAGGTAGGCCATTGTCTGATTTAAATTTATCGCAAACTTGTGCAAGGAGTGCTCAAAACCGGACATTTACGCGGCGTTTTACAAAAAAGAGACATTTACAAAAAAAATTATAACACAGATGAAGGACAGATTCACATATCGTGGCCATCTACAAGCCGCTGAGTTATTTAACACGAAATCGATGCCAACATTTTCTAAACAATTTCCAGCGGACCTTTTGGAAACCGTGTGCCATGCATATCCATTTTTGAATAAAATCAAATTGAAAACAGAATTAGCAATCATTTACTCGCGTACGGATTTTTATGAAATAATTGGAGCCACAAATTTTCTTTCGTTATTGCTACAAAATAATCTCAGTGAAACTTTCCCGGAAACTATAAAAATACTTAAAATTATTTTAACAACCCCGATGACCACCGCTGAATCAGAGCGTAGTTTTTCAACACTTAGAAGAATCAAGACTTTTTTGCGAAATGCTATGGGTAATGATCGTTTAAACGCGTTGGCGATGATGTGTATTAATAAAAATATGGTGCGAGATATTTACAATTTTTACGAAAAAGTTTTGGAAAAGTTTATATTTCTCACTATTATGTTATTTTTTAAGAAATGCGCCCCCCCAGATTGAAATGGCACGAGCCGCCACTATATAACAGTAAAAAAGGATTGTTTGTAAACGAATCTATTGTGAAGTTCTCATCACTGCCGATAAGCCAAAGCCAAAAATCTTCAGACTGAGTATGTGCTTCTAATCCTAGAAAACACAAAACTGTTGCGCTCTCCACAAAAATTTCATCAATTCTTAACAAAATAAACATAAGTAACAATAAAATTTAACCGAGCTAGTAGAAAACCATTATATTCGTCAATGTTTCTAGTTACAAATTATATTACGTACGATATTAAAAAAAAATTATTTGCAAACGAAAATTATAATTGCCACCTTTACATTTGTGGATGTTTCATTATGTTTATATTGACTCTTCACATTACCATATATATTGAATGAAATACTTCCGTAATGCATCGTATTAATACGTTAAACAATGACCGATGTCTGCTATGTATACGTTTATGGTAATTAATGAAAGACAATTTGTTATTGATAATTCATAATTAATATGCAAACTTTAGATCAACTTTATCTGGGTAATTTTTCATGATTGCAATGTTAAATTATTCTATTACATTTCTTGATTATGCACGTCTTACCTCATTTTATTGTATGCAGATTATATGAATATACCTGGACATCTCGGCATAAGTGTATTATTTCCTTAATAATTTTGGTATTAACATTAATCAATATAGTATCGAAAGTTATCCTATTCAAACGAAGAAAATTCTTCTTCATAATCAAGTATTTCAGAAGCGTTATATATGTCCGACAAAGATATTTTTATCGACATTTGTACATTTATCAATTTCTTATATCTTCATTTATCCGTTTGAAACGAAAAAAAAAGTTCTTTATAATTCAAAACAATCAAACAAAATCAATAATACAAGATGCAAAATCAGCAATTACTTTTTGTATATACTTATTATTTATATTAATTATATTTCGTTGTGTTTGATTATGGATTATCCGAGCTTAACATTTCAATTTTCTTCTTAGTTTTAAAGATTATTTACCATGACTCTTAATTTATTCATTATTATTAAAAGAAAGTGCGTTATATTTAGCAATTCTGCAAAACAGAAGATAACTTGAATGTGAAACTATGTAAGAAGTATTTTAAATATGGACATAAGATAAAAAACTGTCAAAATCAGATATGTTGCGTAAAATGCTCACAAAATCACAAATCTGAGGAATGTAATAATGCAAAGCTGTTATGCGTAAATTGTAACTACTCTAATGAAAAATTTAGTAATAACTTGAGTATAAATCATTGTGCAGATAACATGAAAGATTGTAGTATATATAGACTAAAAATTGATAACGAATGAGCAATGATTGATTTTTCAATCTAAATTAATTTTAATACATTGCCTATTCAAACGATATATCAACTTCATTATCATAATATATAATATATAAATATGAGCATAAAAAATCGAAGGAGAAAATCCACATGTTCAAAGTTAGAAACAATTATGGTAAACGAAGAATACACGTTAATCCACTATATATTATAACTCCTTACCAAATGAAATAAAAGCAAGTCCAAATCCAAAAATCTTTATAACAAATTTACTAAAACGATAGTTAGTTAAAGAGTCCGCAATCCTAAAGATTGGTTGGAAACAGCACGCCATGCCGATCTATCCTGAGCTAATCCCTTCATCTCCCTATAGCTATTCATCTCAACGTCTTCAACTATCTGACTCACATACTCCAATCTAGGCCTACCTACCCCTCTCTTTCCCTCCACTCTACCTTCTATGATCAATTGCATAATCCCCCCATGCCTAAGAATATGCCCTACTAATCTGTCTCTCCTACGCTGTAACACTCTCCAAATACTTCTCTTCTCCCCTACTAACTCTAGTACAGCTTCATTTGTTACTTTATCTTCCCAACCAATCCTCATCATCCTCCTATAACACCACATTTCGAATGCTTGTAATCTACGCTTCTCTTCCTTTCCTATAGTCCACGCCTCACACCCGTACAGTGCTACACTCCAAACATATACCTTCAGTAATCTTTTTCTAATACCCAAGTCAATATTTGATCTTAAAATCTGTTCTTTTTCTACGAATGCCTTCCTACCCTGTGCTATCCTACACTTTATATCTACCTTGCTTCGATTATCTTTTGTGATTCTACTGCCTAAATAACAAAAATCTGACACTTCTTCGATTCTATTATCTCCTATTGAGATCCTCATTTTTCTACTGCATTCCTTTTTGTCACACCTCATCACTTTAGTTTTACCTATATTTATTTTCATGTTAAAATCCCCAGTCAATACTGCCTGCATACCATTCAATACCCTTTCTAAATTCTTTTCGCTTTCTTCTAATATAGCTATATCGTCGGCGAATCTCAGCATATATATTTTCTCTCCCTGTACATTCACACCTACACTATACTCTTCTTTTAAAAAAAAAATAAAACGATAGTAATGAATATAAATTATAATCCATATAAAATCCATTGAAACTAGATTTAAGGAGCATTCCAGATTAAATAGAAAACATAAAAATGCTGTCGCCGAGCATATTTCTGAAAAAAGTCATCCTATTCAAATTAGTTCACTTAAATAGACAACATGAAGTCTATTTAATTTATTTAATAAGAACTATTTTTAAATTTATTTTTATTTTGTTTATTTTTGATTATTTTATATTTTACAAACCTTTTCGATTTTAGATTTTACAAGATTTTAGATTAATAAATGTAAATGTTAAATAAATTTCGAAATAAAAATTAGATAAAATAATCGATCAATGAACAAAAATGTATTACAGAATTAATTGCTATTTCTGTGATAAAATAATATAATTGCAAGCATTGATATATTCAAAATATATTTCAGTTTTTATAAATGTATCTTCAATATTTAAAAATTTACCATTACAATATACTATAAAATCGTTGTCGTAAAAATCTACAATATTTTAGCTGTAAATGAATATAAAAATGTTCTTCGTAGTATAGATGTTTTTCGTTATCTTTGTTCAAGGTAAATTTATATAAAGCGTACCTCTTCTTTAACCTTAAATTTGTTCCACTACAGGACATTATTTAATAATGCATTGCAAATCGTATTGATGTTATTTACGATTAGTTTAGGCATAGAACCATTATTTGAACTCAACAATATAAAGCCCGATACGTGTTATGCTTTGCAGACAATGATTGCTCATCCTGTCAAGAATTCCTCGATTTAAACTTTAACATCTACAATGAGCGACACTTATCTATGTACATATATTTTAATGTGTATAATTTTTTTTAATGATGATTCACAAATTGTACTTTTAAAAATTTTATAATAAAAGAGAGAACCGATAAATAGCTAATTCGTCGATTTTTGTTAGAAAACGGATGTTACTAATGAATAAATATAATTAATAATATAATTAATATTAAAATTTGTGTGGCAAAAGTATGAAAATAATTAGATTTTCATACTTTTCAAAAAGCGTGAATTAAGATTTTCACTGCTCAGGAATCGTTAATTTAATCCATCATAGATGTAGACAAAATATACCAAATTATTTTCTTAGTAAAAGTTATTATTTCAACACAATGAATCGAACCAGAGCCTTACCAAAAATGCATGTTGTATTTGTATCAGATTTATAATATACATAAATAAAAAAATCTTAATAAAGCTTCTTAAATCTAGTTTCAATTGGTCTACGTGTTTGTCTCTATATATACTTTAGGACAACTAGAACAAGACATTTCGTAAATACCAGATTTTTTATTGAAACGAATCAAATCTTTGGGATTTCCTAGAAAATTTGCGTGACTATTAGAAGTATTATATGTATTATATTACTTTATTTTATTAAAGTTACGGTATTTGGGTGATATTCTATACAATTAATATAATAATAAATTCATTTTTGTTATATTAATTAGTTAAAGAGTCCGCAATCCTAAAGATTGGTTGGAAACAGCACGCCATGCCGATCTATCCTGAGCTAATCCCTTCATCTCCCTATAGCTATTCATCTCAACGTCTTCAACTATCTGACTCACATACTCCAATCTAGGCCTACCTACCCCTCTCTTTCCCTCCACTCTACCTTCTATGATCAATTGCATAATCCCCCCATGTCTAAGGATATGCCCTACTAATCTGTCTCTCCTACGCTGTAACACTCTCCAGATACTTCTCTTCTCCCCTACTAACTCTAGTACAGCTTCATTTGTTACTTTATCTTCCCAACCAATCCTCATCATCCTCCTATAACACCACATTTCAAGTGCTTCTAATCTACGCTTCTCTTCCTTTCCTATAGTCCACGCCTCACACCCGTACAGTGCTACACTCCAAACATATACCTTCAGTAATCTTTTTCTAATACCCAAGTCAATATTTGATCTTAAAATCTGTTCTTTTTCTACGAATGCCTTCCTACCCTGTGCTATCCTACACTTTATATCTACCTTGCTTTGATTATCTTTTGTGATTCTACTGCCTAAATAACAAAAATCTGAGACTTCTTCGATTCTATTATCTCCTATTGAGATCCTCATTTTTCTACTGCATTCCTTTTTGTCACACCTCATCACTTTAGTTTTACCTATATTTATTTTCATGTTAAAATCCCTAGTCAATACTGCCTGCATACCATTCAATACCCTTTCTAAATTCTTTTCGCTTTCTTCCAATATAGCTATATCGTCGGCGAATCTCAGCATATATATTTTCTCTCCCTGTACATTCACACCTACACTATACTCTTCTTTTACTTTGTTTATTGCATCTTCTATATATAGATTAAATAATAACGGTGAGAGTGTACATCCCTGCCGAACTCCCTTCCTTATTTTTGCTACCTCTTCTTCCCCCTCAATTCTAACTAAGGCAGTTTGGTGTTTATATAAATTAAAAATTATTCTCCTATCCTTATAATCTATACCCGTTTCTTTTAAAATTCTAAACATTATGTCCCAATCTACATTATCAAATGCCTTTTCTAAGTCTACAAAAGCTATGCAAGTTACCTTTCCTACCCTCTTTCTTTTTTCTACTACCGTTCTTAGTGCTAGAATCGCCTCTCTCGTCCCTCTGTTTTTCCTAAAACCAAACTGATCTTCTCCTAGCCTTTCCTCTACTTTATTTTCTAATCTCCTATAAATAATCTTTAGCAATATCTTCGATGCATGTGATAGTAGACTAATGGTCCTATAGTTCTCACACAAATTAGCTCCTATTTTCTTCGGCATTGTTACTATTCTACTACGCTGAAAATCCTGTGGTACTTCTCCCTTCTCATATATTTTACAAACTAACCTGTATAATCGCTCCTGCATTTTTTCCCCTGCGTGTTTATATTAATATATAACAAAAATTAATTTATATAAAAAATATAAAATATAAATTTTTATTTAATAATAACCAAACGAAAAGGATTATTTTAATTTTTACTGGATATTATGCTCAAATTAATGATGAACAAGTTAATAAAATTTACTTTAATTACTGAGGCATATGAGTGGAGTGCAACATTGTGCGGGTGTGAGGCGTGGACTATAGGTAAAGAAGAGAAACGAAGAATAGAAGCATTCGAAATGTGATACCATAGTGAGGATTACATTCTTAGACATGGGGTATTATGCAATTAGTTATAGAAGGTAGAGTAGAGTGAAAGAAAGGGGTAGGTAGGCCTAGATTGGAGTATGTGGGTCCGATAGTGGAGGACATTAGAATGAATAACTCTAGAGAGATGAAGGAATTAGCTCAAGATAGGTGTTTCTAACTAATCCTTGGAATTGATAACTAACATTAAATCTTCATTCATAACAGAGAGGTTTACCGAAACAAAATGAAACTTCACAAGCCTCCACTGATCATAAAATGTTTTCACATCTTCTAATCTTTATTGTTACCCTAACAATATTTTTATAACTTTGACCACTAAAATCTGTATGGCATGAAATTTTACTAGTCAATTAATCAAGTATGTAAAAATAGCAATATTGGCGATTGTTATGAATAACAAGAATGATCAGAATACCACAGAATATCAGTAAAATTAACCATAGCTATAATACCGAAGTTAATTAAGTGTAATGGTCGTTTAATCGATATATATTGCGAATGTTTTTACCAATCAAATATTACCTATATTTCATTCATATCCATACATCCGATAAATGGATCAATTTTCCGATAAATGGGTATTTGGTGTAGCGATGGCAATCTGTAGGCCACTTTGAGGACCTAGTTCACGAACTGTAGGTCGTGAACATCTTTTTAAACTGAACTAGTTCACGACCTATATAAAATACATGCACATTCTGAAATTAATCCCTTTTTTTCTGAATATAAAAACATTAAATAGTAAAAAATAAATAAATTGAAATATTTCAATACTTATTTTGTATTAAGAATGAGCAAGAAAAAACAACAATGTTTATAATTTATACAAAACATATATATAAGGAAATATAATTTCGTTCCGTTCACCAACACACTTTATCACATGAATGTTAGGACTGCTATTGGTACTGTATATGTAATGTATACTATACTGCATCGTTTACGAGCCGTTGTGATTTATGAACGAGACAATTTAATACAAGACCTGTCACATCGCTAATTTGGTGGCATCACAAATGGAGATATATATCATATATCCAAGACCACAAATGTCGAAATGCACTTGAATTTTGCAATAGAATATTTAAAAAGTTGCTTCGAGCTATCTTATGCAAATATGTCGTTTTATGGTTTAGAAAATTCTACAAATTCTAGAAAATTTCGACATGTTATATTTAATTAACTACAGCACCGGTGCACCGTGGTATAGTCGTTAGATTGGCACCACGGAGGTTGTGTGTTCGAATCCCACTCCGGTCAGCGATATTTTCTTTAGGAAAAATCCCTTCCGGACCATGGATGTTGTGAATGTGCCATGAATAAGTTTCTAGATATATAAGATGCTGGCTTATACGCTAAGTTCGTAAGGCCATAAGGAGGATGGGTGTAGTAGTGCCTTCAACGCCCATCATTTTTAGTAAAAAAAATAAAAAAACTATAGCACGTATAATTTTTTATACACGCTATGGTTAATAGTTCCGTCGAAGTTATTCAATTTGTATATGTACGTAGGTTTAAAAATTGACGGTCATATATTTGCATAAGTTTCATAATGTTATTACAGATCTTATCTAGATGATGAAGTTTGCCCACAACTATACAAGCGGCCACAGTTTCATTTCAATAAATGACGTCTTTATTTTCATCTCCTTTCCGGTAGATCACACTTTTCTTTTTTTTAACAAATTACGGCATGATAATAACGATTATTTAAGAACTCTGTATAATCGTACAGAAATGCGTATACTATGTCTATATCTACTTTGCCACTCATGTGATGATTTACCATTACAATATATTATATAAAATATCCTAAAACTGTAACTAAATTTATTTATAAGCTAGATGCGTATTTTTTAGGCTTTCTCTGAAAGTCTTAATCCACCTTCCTCTCTTTTTCCCTCCATTTTACCTTCTATAGCGAATTGCATAATACCCCCATGTCTAAGAATATGACATACTAGTCTATCTTTCCTACGCTATAAGACTTTCCAAATACTTCTCTTCTCTTCAGTCATCATCCTCCTATATCCATGTCACTTTATCTGCCCACCAAATCCTCATCATCCTCCTACAGCACCACATTTCAAATGCTTCTATTTTACGATGAGTAAATATTGTTTATATTATCGGTAATATACAATACATATAGTTTAATTAAATGAATGAAAGCTCTGTGTGGTATCGCTTTAAGCTAGGGTATTCGCTAACTAAAATACGAATTTTAAAAATTATCACTACGGTGTTAAATTATAATATAGAATATCACCCAAATACTGTAACAAGCATTAAGTAGCTAGATGTACATTTCAAGCGCTATGCGCCCATCTTCAGTAGCACAAGTAAAACTAAATAAAATACCTCTGTCACGAATCGTATATAGTATATAAATCACGATTCGTGGCAGAGGTATTTTATTTAGTTTTACTTGTGCTACTGAAGATGGGCGCATAGCGCTTGAAATGTACATCTAGCTACTTAATGCTTGTTACGGTATTTGGGTGATATTCTATATTATAAAATACGAATGGCATTCTTTCGCTCAAAATACCACAGTATTAATTTCAATAGATAGAGTTGAGCGATGCTATCAATTTCGAACTGAAGTCCGTCATTATAAATCTCTAATATATAATACTAATAGCTATCAACAATTCTTTTTGGTCATATAAATTTTGAAAGTGATTTTTCGGAAATTGTAAGTACTATTGTTATTGTTTTAACAATGACAAGATATAAATTAGAGTGAAGCCCGCTTGAGTTACGAAAAATGGCCTGCGATTCAAAAGGGTTACACACCCTTAATATCCATATAGTCGCGGCAAAATAATACTAGACATATTGTATTTTAATCTGTCACAAGTAACGACTCTCTCTCATTCGTTAACACTTAATGACATTCGCTTTCATTATTGCATAAGAGAATTCCAAAAGTGGAACATGCAATTTCACCTCATTATACGTTACACGCACACATTATGGATACATCAATTGCATCATATCAGATGCAAGTATACGTTCTTGTATACAATCAAATGCATTTCATAGAGACCGAGAAACATAATCTTGAACTTGACTTGACAGGAATGTTTACCAGGTGCATAATCACGCCGAGGATTAATCCTAATATACGCGATGATCAATTATACTTTACATAATAAAGTTAAATAATATTTTGTTAAATATTAATTCTTAGTGGAATGTCCATTACTCTTCAAATAATTCTTTTATAGTCGACTAAATTACAACAAAAAGAATAAAACAAGTTGAAACGAACTAATAATCCGAATTTCAAATTTAATAAAATTATTTTCTCTTTCTTATTGCTTCATATGTGTTGTATTCGATAACATGAAAAAAACTATTATAAAAATAATTACCGACTACTTCTTTAAACCTCAAAAAATCATCTTGGTATGCCAAGTTATTAAACATTTCTTTTTTTTTTATTGTTGAGAATTCCCTTTCTATTGATTTCAATGCGGGCATTTTTGAATATTGCAGATTACAAGTTACAATATTGCAAGTTTACAATTAATAATTTTGTTACGACTGCTCATGTTCGTGTTGTGTATGTCCACTGTGTGTGTATATGTATATGTATACAGTCCTTAATCTTGTCGATGTAAACTTGACATTTAAGATGTAAGGGAAAGTATATAGAATTATGTAGTTTATGTTCGCTTTTACGAGAGGTGGATGTAATGAATTAATAAAATGGCAGATTAAATGCAATGTCGCTCTTGTACAAGCAATAAACTAGATATATACGTTTAACACATACGCATCATCGATAAGTAATTGAACTTCTCTGCATTAATGCTGCATATTACCATTATATATATTGAATCAATATTAAAAAGAAATCTCTTACATGTATCATTGCATGTCTTGTTCGGCGTAGATTATTAGAATCAAAAGACAAAAGCCGATTGAGTTTTAAACGAGTTTTAAAATTTTTATCAAATGTATAGAGAACCAAATTCACCGAAGATATGTATGTTATGATTTTTTTAAATTATCGCAAGTTTTTGAAATAGTTACGTACACTGCGGATTCATAATTTAGTAAAAGAGTTTTTCATTCATTCGTCGTGTACTAAACCGTTCATGAATCACAACGGCACGTAAACGATGCAGTATAGTATACATTACATATACAGTACCAATAGCAGTACTAACATGTATCTAATAAAGTGTGTTAGTGAACGGAACGAAATTATATTTCCTTATATATATGTTTTATATAAATTATAAACATTGTTGTTTTTTCTTCCTCATTCTTAATTCAAAATAAGTATTGTAATATTCAATTTATTTATTTTTTACTATTTAATATTTTTATATTGAGAAAAAAAGAGATTGTTTTCAGTATGTGCATGTATTTCATATAGGTCGTGAACTAGCTCATTTTAAAAAGATGTTAGTAGTTCACGACCTATAGTTCGTGAACAGTACATTGAAATGAACTATGAACTACGAACTAGGTACTCAACGTGACCTACAGTTTGCCATCGCTACTTTCTACAAATACTTTCTCCAAAGTACTGAAATACTCTCCAAATACTTTCTACTCCCCTACTAACTCTAGCACGGCTTCGTTTGCCATTTCATCTTCTATTCTACGTTTGTTCTTTACCTATAGTCCACGCCTCACACCCGTACAATTCTACACTCCACACATATGCTTTCAGTCATCTTTTTCTAATACCCAAGTCAATATTTGATCTAAAAATCTGCTACTTTTCTACGAATGCCTTCCTTCCCTGTGCTATCCGACATTTTATATCTACCTTACTTCGATTATCGTTTGTAATCCTACTTCCTAAATAACAAAAGTCTAACACTTCTTCTATTCTATCATCTCCTATTCCAAGCCTAATTTTTCGCTTGTAATTCTTCTTGTTACACCTCGTCACTTTGGTCTTGCCTACTTTAAATTTCCTCTTATAATCCCTAATCCATTACTTTCTGCACACGACTTTATACTTGTTCTAAACTTTGCTTTCTTTCTTATAAGAGAGCTTTATCGTCGGCGATATCTTCTTTAACCTTAATTACTGCATCTTTTACATCTAGATTAAATAATAACAGAGAAAAGGTACATCCATGCCCGACTCTTTTTTGTCTATTCTTATTCCTTCTTCTTCTCTCGTAAATTTGAATTAGAGCGGTTTGAGGTTTATGCATAGTATGACAATATTTCTAATAACCTTATATAATATTTCTAATAATCCATTCTTGAAAACTGTCTGTAATACCAGAAACTATATTCATCTTCCGTTGACTTCAAAAATTCGTTTTTCGAAATATTCATGTGCCAAAAAATCACTAAATTCTGTTATCAAACACTATTAGAAAATATCATAAATTAACTTTCGCAAATGTGCAAATTTTACCAAAAAAATTCAAAGAGGCTAACGTATATTTGCTGGATGAGATATAATAAGTAATTGTATATAGCGATGACAAACTGTAGGTCACTTTGAGGACCTAGTTCGTAGTTCGTAGTTCATTTCAATGTACCGTTCACGAACTATAGGTTGTGAACTACTACATCTTTTAAAATGAACTAGTTCACGACCTATATGAAATACATGCACATACTGAAAATAATGTCTTTTTTTCTCAATATAAAAATATTAAACAGTTAAAAATAAATAAATTTAATATTACAATACTTATTTTGAATTAAGAATGAGGAAGAAAAAACAACAATGTTTATAATTTATACAAAACATATATATAAGGAAATATAATTTCGTTCCGTTCATCAACACACTATCACATAAATGTTAGTACTGCTATTGGTACTGTATATGTAATGTATACTATACTGCATCGTTTATGAACCGTTGTGATTCATGAACGGTTTAGTACACGACGAGTTCAGGATCTAGTACAAGTACATCAATACGTACACCGTTCACCATGTAGTTCATAGTACACGAACTAGGACATAGTGACCTATAGGTCGTTGCAAAACATCGTCACAGTACGCCCGTCATTTGATTGAACCGTTCAGAGTGAACGGTTTGCGAGTGAACTACACATCGCTAATTGTATAAGCATTACAATTTTTTGCAGTAGTGGCATACGTCAAAGATTTAATAAAATTATGTATTACAAGGAATCAGACCCATACCAACCAACTATTATTATTCAAGTTCAAGTTTAATTTCAACCATATAATTAACGATTATTATTAAAATTTCTTACGTGGAAAATTGCGGCATTAATAAACAATAAACTATTACAAAAAAAATCTTTAAGGATGTATTGTAAACAAATAATAAATTGCAATTATTTGCAATTTACAATAATGTTACATACGAGTAAAAATGTATCTTTTGCTGTTTCATTGAAACAGATTTTTGGCTATGTATATTTAATTGTACTTAAATACATAATACATAACTAATTTTCTATCCTTGAACGTCTTCAGAATTTCTTAGATCATCAGTCTACCTTTAAGATTATTATCCATATTTAATTCTAGATATATTTTGTCTATAAATTAACAAAAATTTGTTTACAATTGAATTTAATTTGTTAATAAATTTGTAATTAGTCAAATTAAATAATAAATCTCCATAGTCGAGTGAAACAAAAATTTCATCTTTAGTAGCGCAACAAACCAACAAATAAATCCTGTCCTGATTTAAGAATTCTTTCTATTTATTGTATTATAAAAGATGGGGGTTTATTCTTCGAAATGCCTATCAAACTTTTAAATGATTTAATTCGAGTTACAGTATTTTACTAGATATTTTATGCCTTACTTCTTATTGCTCACATAAAACTATTATACACTTATAAATTACATCCCTCGTACTAACATTAAAAATATATATATTCAGGGCCGTCCTTCAATTTTCTACTGATCAGTAGCACTTGTGAAGCAACTTGTACATTGAAGTCAGTATCTGACGACATTTTATCTTATGGAAAGAATAGTCATGTAACTGGAAAGAACACTGTAACAGCATAAACCGTTAAGAGCACAATAAATATCGTTTAATCTGATAGTGATCGCATCACATTGACACACATAATTCCTCGAATACATGCAATTCCCATTTTTGCAATCCAAGACACGACTACGTTGCTGAATAAGATATGTATAAATGTCTGTGTGTTATACCCGATTTCCATATTTTTGTAGGCGTCTTAAAAAGTTAAAACGAAGTTCATCGACTTAATAATTGATAGAGCGATGGCCATTGGCTATGCCATACCTACGTAATTCCTACAATCCTTTTACAATGCTCCCTAGCTGCAAATATGTTTATTTAGACTTAAAATGAAAGACATCAGTACAACTGATTATTGTTAGAAATTATAATTTTTGATTTTGATTCAAAAGTATACAAATTAAAAGAAAAATAACAGTTTATGCGGAAATTTCTATTTAATTAAACGATTGGACAAATGATCACTTTTTGATGCGCTCATATTAAATTGTTATTTCATGAATCAAAAGTAAAGAGAAGAGTTCTCGGAGAAGGGAATTTTGATAAGTTTAGGTAATCGTACACACTTTAAAATGGAAAAAGTACATAAAAGAGTAGTTTAAGCTCTTGAAATGTGGTGCTATAGTAGGATCAAGGCGTATGGTTACTTCAGTTGAAGATGTTACATCTTTAAGATTAGGATTTGAAAGTTATAAATCATAGGAGATACAGACCCTTGGTCATATTCTTAAATAATTCGTTACAAAAGGTAGAGTAGAAGGGAAAGAATCGATAGGTAGATTTTTTCAAATAATTTCTAATAATTCTTTTTGAGAAGTATTTCGATTAACTACAAATAATACTATATTCAACTTCTCATGCGCAAAATGAATAAATATTACGCAATTCCCTGATTTTGTTAATATTTTAGCCGTTTCAATCACTAGACTGATATTTTTTAACTATATTTTCATTTTTCAAACTAAATTTGATGTTTCCTCAATGATACGTTTTAAAATTATACTAGCCGCTTCTTCTTTTATATAATACCGATAAAATCAAACAAATTCTAAAGTAATGTAAAATTTAAATTAAATAAATATACTCGCTAATCTTGTATTTTGAAATACCCTAATTGGTGCTTAAAGAGGAATATGCATATTATAGTAATTATTATTATATGTCGATTTGTTTTTAGCTCCTTTATCTCTAGTTATTCATCCCAAGCTCTGACTTATAAAGTGCATTCAGTTTAATCCTAGATCTACCTACCCCTTCCTTTCCCTCTACTCCACCATCATTACCTTTAACTACCTTCTTTAACTGTATAATAAAACCCCATATCTAAGAATATTAGTCTCTCTTCTACGCTGTAATACATCATCAAATCTATCTTTCATAGCACCACATTTCGATTGCTTCTTTCTACGTTTCTGTTCCTTTCCTATAGTCCACGTCTCATACCCGTACAATATTACACTCCACATATATGCCTGCAGCAGTCTTTTCCTAATACCCAAGTCCTTTGATCCTTTTCTAGGAATGCCTTCCTACCCTGTGTTATCCTACACTTTATATCTAGTTTACTTTGGTTATCCTTTGTAATTATATTTCACATTTAGAAAAAATCTAATACTTTAACGTATTCTATCCACCTATATAATTTTCTTGATTCTGCTCGCAATATACTCGCAATAATTCTGAATTCTGCTAGCAATATATATATATATTTCAAAGTAAAAATTAATAAATACTGGCCAATTTATCCAATAATAAGAATGGTATCCAACCAACGTTATTGCGGTATATATAAATTGTATGTAAGATATTAGATTATTGCAATATCACAAAACAAAATGAGGGGGCAAAGGGGTGTAAGAGGCTAAAAGTAAGTTTTGAGAAAACGCACTCCAATGTTGATTCAGTTTTGAAAAATATAGAAACCTTATAAAAAGATATTAATTAAAGCAGTTATTAGTTAAACCTTTTACTTACACCCCTTTGCTACCAAAAATTACACCTGTACCCATTTACCTCCAACCAGTTAAATGAAAAACTATGAAAAACTTCATAGTTGAAGTCACTTTATCAAGCAAAGAGGTACAAGTACCTAAAATGAACATACATCCCGCTCCACCCCCCCCCCCCCCACATATAAGAAAAAACTTGAGCGTCCCGATTTGTTTCTCGCGAATTATGGTCACTTTAGTTATATCCCTTTTCCTTCAAACTAAACCGATTTTTCGTGTAGTAGTTTATCTTACAGACCCTTAGTAGCAGCACCAGTCAACTAATTCACTAGTATCTGTCTCCAAACAACTAAATGCTTTAAGTATCCCATATTGTATTTGTCACTTATACCACTTTGCTTCTGACCCTCAAACAAAACAAAGTATTATTAAAACATAAAATGTTATAAAAACATAAAATCATGGCTAATGGAACATCTAGGAACGACATAGATTGCGAATGGAGGGAAATCAGAAATGGGTTAACTACAGCAGCAAATGAAGTATTAGGCACAAAGAAAATGGCAGGTAGGAGGGAATGGATCACGGAAGAAATAGTTAAAATGATAGAAGCAAGAAGGAAAATTAAAATTGGAAACACAGAAGCAGGACAGAAAAAATATAAGGAACTAAGGAACTTAATTAATAGGAAATGCAAGCTAGCGAAAGAAGAGTGGATAAAAGGAAATTGTGAGGATATTGAGGAGGATATGAGAAGAGGTAAAGTAGATTTGGGCTACAGGAAAATTAAGTCACATTTTTCTAAAGTAAAACCAAAGGGTAACATTATATGTGATAAGCAGGGTAAGGAACTCACAGAAAATAAGGAAAAAGCTAGAAGATGGAAGGAGTATCTTGAAGATTTATATAAAGGTATGCAGGACATGGAGGAGCTAGAAAATGTGGAACAGATAGATGAGGATGACTTAGGTCCTAGCATACTTAGGTCAGAGTTTCATAGAGCATTAAATGATTTACGGAATAACAAAGCAGCGGGGATTGATATGATACCAGCCGAATTAATAAAACACGCAGGGGAAAAAATGCAGGAGCGATTATACAGGTTAGTTTGTAAAATATATGAGAAGGGAGAAGTACCACAGGATTTTCAGCGTAGTAGAATAGTAACAATGCCGAAGAAAATAGGAGCTAATTTGTGTGAGAACTATATGACCATTAGCCTACTATCACATGCATCGAAGATATTGTTAAAGATTATTTATAGGAGATTAGAAAATAAAGTAGAGGAAAGGCTAGGAGAAGATCAGTTTGGTTTTAGGAAAAACAGAGGGACGAGAGAGGCGATTCTAGCACTAAGAACGGTAGTAGAAAAAAGAAAGAGGGTAGGAAAGGTAACTTGCATAGCTTTTGTAGACTTAGAATAGGCATTTGACAATGTAGATTGGGACATAATGTTTAGAATTTTAAAAGAAACGGGTATAGATTATAAGGATAGGAGAATAATTTTTAATTTATATAAACACCAAACTGCCTTAGTTAGAATTGAGGGGGAAGAAGAGGTAGCAAAAATAGGGAAGGGAGTTCGGCAGGGATGTACACTTTCACCGTTATTATTTAATCTATATATAGAAGATGCAATAAACAAAGTAAAAGAAGAGTATAGTGTAGGTGTGAAGGTACAGGGAGAGAAAATATATATGCTGAGATTCGCCGACGATATAGCTATATTGGAAGAAAGCGAAAAGAATTTAGAAAGGGTATTGAATGGTATGCAGGCAGTATTGACTAGGGATTTTAACATGAAAATAAATATAGGTAAAACTAAAGTGATGAGGTGTGACAAAAAGGAATGCAGTAGAAAAATGAGGATCACAATAGGAGATAATAGAATCGAAGAAGTGTCAGATTTTTGTTATTTAGGCAGTAGAATCACAAAAGATAATCGAAGCAAGGTAGATATAAAGTGTAGGATAGCACAGGGTAGGAAGGCATTCGTAGAAAAAGAACAGATTTTAAGATCAAATATTGACTTGGGTATTAGAAAAAGATTACTGAAGGTATATGTTTGGAGTGTAGCACTGTACGGGTGTGAGGCGTGGACTATAGGAAAGGAAGAGAAGCGTAGATTAGAAGCACTTGAAATGTGGTGTTATAGGAGGATGATGAGGATTGGTTGGGAAGATAAAGTAACAAATGAAGCTGTACTAGAGTTAGTAGGGGAGAAGAGAAGTATTTGGAGAGTGTTACAGCGTAGGAGAGACAGATTAGTAGGGCATATTCTTAGGCATGGGGGGATTATGCAATTGATCATAGAAGGTAGGTGGAGGGAAAGAGAGGGGTAGGTAGGCCTAGATTGGAGTATGTGAGTTAGATAGTTGAAGACGTTGAGATGAATAGCTATAGGGAGATGAAGGGATTAGCTCAGGATAGATCGGCATGGCGTGCTGTTTCCAACCAATCTTTAGGATTGCGGACTCTTTAAACTAAACTAAAATGTTATATATATAATATATAATATAATATAATTTTTTATATTATACTATTTTACATAAATTGCACGACGTAACAATAATATATCTTCCAATACTTTAGACAATCCAATATTTTTAATGCGATTTAAAAAGGCAAATACACGTTTAAGTTCAATATCGTGGGGACGGCGACAACGTTGACGCACCACTGTTCGAGCTACCTCTTGTAGCGATGGAATACAACAATTTATTAAACTGCATAATCCATCAGGCTCCACGTTATCCATCGCAAAATGGTGCCTCCAAAACAAAATACTATGACAAGGACTCAACTCCAAATCAAATAGAAATCTCGAAAGTGTAAGTTCTGCTTGTATAGGATAGAAAAAATCTACAATTTTCACGTTAACGTACACAAATGTCCAAAATAGTTTTCCATAACCATAAACATGGAGAATTTGTATCAGTACTTGTTGCGAAACCTAAAAATAAATAAAATGCTACTACCGGGTTAAGTTAATGTTAATGTTAAGTTTGTCGCAACTTCCTAACGTAATTATTATAGGTGCGCAAAGAAATGTTGTATAAGTATAGATTTAATACAATCTAAATCGTTCTAAAAAAGTTTTTCTTAAGAGAAGAAAATCGTGTTTCATTACTTTTCATGTTGTTTTACTTATTACAAACATTTAACATAAAAATAAATGAAATCATCGAGATCGTTCCAATTTAATTAATTTCCAAATATGTAGCAAATCATTTGAAATATTTAGAAAAGAACTGATTTCTTATGACAAAAATATGTCTATAGCGACGGGAACAGGAAATTCATTTAATAAACTTCAATAAGTTCATTTCTTCTCCACTAAAATAGTGTTACTATCATGCCCATAACAACGTTACTAATTTCATGCGTCTTTTCATATTATTTACTAATTATTTTTAATTTAACGATTTTGCATCAATGAAATACATGGATGAACGTCTACTAGGGTAACAAGCAGATCCAAGATTTGTGGTGATAAAGAAGTCATTATTAACCAAAAGCAATAATTTATACAGGTCAAAAAGCCAAATGCAAAGAAATTCATTTTAGCTAAGAGTATCTTATAAAAGAAAAGCACATAAAATTTAAGTACGTACCTCATCATAAACCTGTAGCATGGAATAAAATAAGCCTAATAATGTTTCTTCATCTCGGTTTTTTAACATTTTTCCTACATTTCCTGTACATATTAAGATACATTTAGCAAAGCATATTGTATCTTCCACGTCATGGTCAATAAAGATGGATGCGAAAAAATCGTCAGAAAGAAGGTTAAATTTGAAGAATAACTCGTATAAATCTTTTGGGCAGCACTCCATCATGTAGTTTAGATCCACTACAGGCCAGAGAGTGTGAAAAAATGTTTTCATTATATGTACACTAGACATTCTTGTCACAGCCGTGATGCAATGTTTACCGTTGTATTTATGATTAATATTAGCACCTCTTTCTATCAGTTGATAAGTTATCTAAAAAGAATTAAGTTATTAAACAAATTCTGTTAAAAAATATTTAAGTCGATGGATGGCGATAGTTGTTATTGAACACCAAATTAAGCTATTAAAACCAAACAAATTTATTTTAGTTTGTTAGTTTTCCAATTTTATTAGCAATGAGAATCAATTTATGCCAAAAAATGTATAGGTACAAAAAATGTATAGGTAGTTTTATAGTTTTAAAAAGAGTAATGTCGATCATAATTTTACTTTGAACCTTTGGATACCTATCCAAAATCTTGTATCATGTGAGCTATAACGGCTACAGAGAACAGTAGCATTAAAATTGTTGCCAATATAGAATACCTCTATGATCCTCTTTAAAAACTATGATATGAAGATAAATAGAATTCTTCGACAATATGATTACAATATTATTATTTGTAATTACAATATTATGATGTGTTTGTGCATGTTTCAAAAGAACTACGATAATTGCAACTGCTGTAGCTCAATTGACAAAAACGTTGGGCTAGATTCTTCTTAGGACTTGGCTTCAATCTAAGCGATAGCATATTCCCAACAAGTTTCATACATGTCTGTAATTGCATGGTTCATTTGTGGATATACATTAACAAAGATTTACAATACACCTTAAATCCTTCAGGTCATCCCGAATGTTTAGTTTTTGCAGTTATATGTAAACTATAATTATAACATATTAAACTATAATATAGAATATCACCCAAATACCGTAACTGAAAGCATTAAGTAGCTAGATACGCATTTCGAAGGCTATGCCCCCATCTTCAGTAGCACAAGATAAAACTAAATAAAATAACTCTGTCACGAATCGTGATGGATATAATATTAATAGTATATCAATAGTACATATAATATAATAGTATATCAATCACGATTCGTGACAGAGGTATTTTATTTAGTTTCAACTTGTGCTACTGAAGATGGGCGCATAGCGCTTGAAATGTACATCTAGCTACTTAATGCTTGTGACGGTATTTGGGTGATATTCTATATTATAATTTAATACCGTAGTGATAATTTTTATAATAGTACATCAATCACGATTCGTGACAGAGGTATTATATTTAGTATTATCTTGTGCTACTGAAGATTGGGGCATAGCCCTTGAAATGTACATCTTGTTACGGTATTTGGGTGTGATATTCTATATTATAATTTAACACCGTAGTGATAATTTTTAAAATATTAAACTATAATCATAATTCCTCCTTTTTTGATATAAAAAGGAATAAATTAATTAATATTTTATAATTTAGAAATAATCTAAGTGTTGATTACCATAATACAGCAAAAACTGCAAAATAAATCTTTGGTAGTTTTAAACATACGAGGGTACCGAGAGGCAGCAAGAATTGAGTCGTTAGTGGTGCAATGAAGACGTTCATACAAGAATTAAAAACATGTTACCGTACACTATAACTAGGTTTTTAGGTTAATTTATTTAAATTTTAATTAGTTTAATTAATTTACAAAATGGTCCTAAATTACCTGACTTTCATTGCGTATTGCATGATATAGTATTGTTAGCCCATTTGAATATGACTCATCAATATCGGCTATATAATCTAGTAATAATTCTATTAAATCGCAATATCCCCTATCAATACAATACAATATTGGGGCCGTAATATTCCTGCTGTGGGGATTATTTTCCTCACATTCTACGTTAACGTCGGCATTATAGTACAGCAACATACACACCATTTCGTAGTTATTTTTTTCTACCGCCAGATACAATGGAGTAATACCTACACAGATGCCCCCAAATCGGATTAAATTAATTTATTAATAATGCAAGGGTTCCATGAACAATACAAAAAAAACCCCAAGAAGTCAAAAAACAAAATATATAATAAATGAAACAAAATTTTATATGTATATATAAGTAGAATCCAAAAATTCTTCAAGTATGATTGGTACCGAATTATTAATGGATTTAAAAAGTGTATGTGTGGTCATCATACTTCGTAACTAAAAATCGTAACTCGAGTACTTAATATTTATTATTTTAGTATTTACTTTATTAACCACTCATCACGGCTTAAAAAAAATGATGAGTTAATAAAATATTATAATACTAGAGTAAGATTAAATGCGATGTTAAAAGTTAAATGTAAATATAAGACATTATGCTACTAGGAAAATATTTATAACCGACCATATGGTATTATTCTACAAAAAGAGCATCCACCTAACGTATAGTGCTTGACTTGCCAACATTTGGGTAATATTCACTTTTGATAAAAGTTATTATGCACCTGTTATGGACACACCATCAACATTTGCACCACGGTCCAAGATTCTTCGAGCAATTCGCAGTTCGCCGTGATAAACTGCATAGTGCAATGGGGTTAGATGTCGTTTGTCTGCAATATTAACATCGCATTCTTCATGTGATAGAAGTTCTAAAAAGAACTCTTCACTTGTTGACTTTGCCGTCAAACCGAAACAAAGCGGCGTCTGCCCATTCGCTGATTTTTCATTTAGCAATCGTTTATCTACTTTACCCAGTAGAAGCTTCAAAACTTCCACACTAAAAATTATAACTGAATTATTATTGCATACTGCTATTGCATTTTTAATAAAAACTCACTCTTGATCATCGGTTAAAGTATGTAAAATATTCTTCCCAAAACTATCTCGTTTCGTATTGATTTCAGTTAACAAATCAAGATTTTCCAATAGAACCGATAAGTTTGCGACATCGATTAGCAAATTTGAATACAAACTACACATCTTTAATAGGTCGCAGATGATATACCGAATCGCTTAATAGTAAAACAGGTTTCCTTTTCTTCTATATGATAATCTATAATACTCGCGGTTATGACGCGAATACTACTGGGATAGTTTCTTGCGATAGTGAATCTCCTAGAAATCAGATTACTCCAAGCTAATCCCAAACATGGTTCACAGTTTCCACTAGTTGGATTGCTTGTTACCTACAAAAATAGACGACACTTATTTTTTTTCATAGAGTACACCAAAATATATTTTATTGGCAAATGTGAAATCCATCAAATATAAATCAATAAATTTATATCGGTACCATCATATCAAATACTACACGTCGATCTTTTCTAAGCCAACTCGTTCTCTTATCTTTAACTATTCGTCCTGCACTGATTTACTCTGATTACGTCTGATTTACGTACTATTATTACTCCACCTACCCCTTTCTTGCCCTCTACTGTACCTCCTATAACTAATTGCATAATACTAAGTAAAACTAAGTAAAATAATCAAAAGTCTGTCTTTGCTAACGAATAAAATTTTATTTTATACGTGATATTTAATATTAATAACATCATAATTATTGTTACTTAAGTTACGAAATATGTATTTTTGAGAAAATTGTATATGGGTACTCCCGTCTGTTTTCCTGATCAAATATAAATAAATAAATAAATAACCTCGTGTCTACGAATATGACTTCTAGTCTATCTCTCCTACGCTGTAATACCTTCTTTATGATACTCATTTATTCATTCAAAAATCTACCAATCTTCCTTGTTTTCTTATATTCTACGCTTCTCTTCCTTTCCAATAGTTTACACCTCACAGCCGTACAATATTACACTCCACACATATGCCTATAATGGTGTTTTCTTGATATGATAACATTTATATTTTTTTAATGCTTACTCTGTCACTCAAACATATTATCAAAGAATTTAAAGCGAGAACCAAGAAAAAAAGGATCAACCAGTGGCGGTTTCTTTCGAGGTCCCCCCCCCCTAACATTGAACGCATCACCGTAGATATATAATTGTATTGTGATATTTTAACTCGGCATTATTTTTCCTAAAAGATGAAGCTTGCGTTGCGATAGTACTCAATACAACACGGTGTGGCGTTCCAGTGTGGTATCTGCTGCAAGCGGTAGAGTGAGAGCGACCGTATATCATCTGTTTCTTTGGTTCGCGTATCGTATGTGCCGCAAACAAACTAGCGGCCCGGATTGCTATTGCAAGGTGACGTCACGCTGCTTCTACAGCTAAGAATATATCGTTGTTTTAAGCGTTTCCACGCCGCAATTCTTTAGCGTCCCAACGGAGAAGCCTAGTCTAGTATACAGGAAATTGATATAGAATAGCCAGATAAGACAGTTGCCTTGTTCTGTGTATGTACGATTTTGCCACGTGTTTCTCCAAGAATATATTTAATAGAAATAATTTAATAAAAATGAATAGTGTTAGTTCTTTATTGAAAATAGAGTTTTGTAGACTTTCTCTTGATGACAAACTAAAAATTAAAGTATTAGGTAGGCCATTGCCTGATTTAAATTGATCACAAACTTGTACGAGGAGTGTTTATATCAATGAAAGATAGAAGAGTGGAATACCACTTTCAGGAAATGATTGAATTTAATCATTTTGCATCCATTTTAGGTAAGGTTTCTGACTATTATGTTATTTTTTAAGAAATGCGCCCCCCTCGATTGAAATGTCAAGAGTCGCCACTGAGATCAACACACTTTTTACATGATCCACGAATATTATTCGCAAATATCCACGAATAATACTCATGCATCTAAACGAAACAAAAATGGTGTTATATATATATATATATATGCATGTGTGTGTGTGTGTAAATAAATTAAGTTACATTATGGGCACCCTCTACTGTAATCTTCATTGTACCCATTCTCTATGCGACTTTATCAATGATTTTATGGGATTGGTTAAGACGCGAAAAAAATATTTTAGAAAAATTAAACAAATAAATATATATTTTTTTAAATACTTCCAATTGAATAAGTAAACTATTTTAAAAATATATTTTAAATATGCTGCTTTTAATTTTTTAATTTTCCTTTATCTAATGATAAATATAACATTGAATTAAATAATCTTATGCGAAATAAGCAGTGAAAAATGGCTATTCCTCTACAATTATAAATAAAATATTAAAAAAAAAGAACAAGAGATATCAGAAATATTAGCAGTTTAGAGAACATAATTCGACTCCAAAATTTGATAAATTACTTTTTGATCCTATTATTGCACGTGGTTTAGATAGTATTTTAAATAAATATAATTTTAAAGTAACAAATAATACCTCAGTCTTGCTAATTTTCTAGGGAATCCCAAAGATTTTATTGATTTTAATAAAAAATCTGGTACTTAAGAAATATCTTGTTCTAGTTGTAAAGTATATATAGGACAAACACGTAAACCTACTGAAACTAGATTTAAGGAGCATTTAGCTCATTTCAGATTAAATAGAAAAGAAAAAATGCTGTAGCCGAGCATATTTTTTAATCAGGTCTATTGTCTATTTCATTTATTTGATAGGACTATTTTTTAATTTATTTTAATTTAATTTTTGGTTATTTTAGGTTTAACAAACCAATTTTTATTGTTACTTGTTAGTTTCGTTAATTATTAATTTATATTGTTTTAAAAGATTTATAGGTCATATTATATGCCATTTTTGAAATGCTTCTGTCATATTGACTTATTTATTTAATAGTATATCAATCACGATTCGTGACAGAGGTATTTTATTTCGTTTTTATCCTGTGCTACTGGATACTGGAGATGGGGGCATAGCCTCGAAATGCGCATCTTGCTATTTAATGCTTTGAGTTACGGTATTTGGGTGATATTCTACACTATTAAGTAAACTAATAAGAGAGACCATACATTTTGCATATTCCGTAATAATTAACGCATATTTCAAATTTGTGGTACAGCTTCCTTTTATATGATATTGATTAAATTAAAAACTTACATTAAATTTATACGATAATACTAATATATATAAAATAATGTTGGGGTCTATAGATCGAGTATGAAACTTACTTGATTTGTGCATATAATTACAGCATTCTGTTTCCTGCTAATTTTAGCCAATGTTTCCACTAAATCAGTTAATTCATTAGCTCGACGCACATACGATATTTCATTACAACTTCTAAATAATCCAGCAATAGAATCTAGTATTATCAGCCCGACCTTCCTATACAACAATAATCTCTTCAATTTCTTCGCAATTAAACACTGTAGCTGCGTCTACAAATGAAATCCTTCTGCACAAGAACAATATTAATTACAAAATTTATATATTACGTAATCTCCAATATGTTGTATAAAAATATTATCTCGAAAATCTGTTTCATCTATGTAATTCTTATATCTTTCACGCATGCATTCATATATTTCGTTGAGGCGTTTAATAGGAAATACTTCTTCCGTGCATATATACACAGCACC
This sequence comes from Leptodirus hochenwartii, assembly GCA_947310635.1. NCBI lineage: Eukaryota > Metazoa > Arthropoda > Insecta > Coleoptera > Leiodidae > Leptodirus > Leptodirus hochenwartii. The sequence continues at coordinate 12,103,897 of OX371180.1, read as the reverse complement.
TACAAAACAGTATGCATAAACAAATATTTAATTGCAATTTTATTGCCACACAACTTTTTGCAAATCCTCCTACAGCCTTAGGAAGTTGGACAAATAGAGCAAGTTGCAAACATATCTGCGTCTTTCCTACACCACTTTCACCTACAAATTCAGTCACACCAAAAGCTGGTAACCCGTTATTGAAAAACGTATCCAAATGAATGCAGCCAGTTTTCAAACGTTTTGAATATTGTAAACTTGAACCTAATTAAATAAAACGTATTATAAGATAATATAGAATATCACACAAATACCGTAACAAGCATTAAGTAGCTAGATGTACATTTCAAGCGCTATGCGCCCATCTTCAGTAGCACAAGCTAAAACTAAATAAAATACCTTTGTATATAATATATTGTATATATATGTTATATATATATATATATATATATATATTATATATATATTGATAGTATATCAATCACGATTCGTGACAGGTATTTAGTTTTAACTTGTGCTACTGAAGAAGGGCGCATAGCGCTTGAAATGTACATCTAGCTACTTAATGCTTGTTACGGTATTTGGGTGATATTCTATATTATAATTTAACACCGTAGGAAATAATTTTTAAAATGTATTATAAGATGTTTTATTTTATTTTTATTTTGTGAATAATAAGCTTAAGTAATAATAATGGAACATCAAGGAGCGACATAGATTGCGAATGGAGGGAAATCAGAAATGGGTTAACTACAGCAGCAAATGAAGTATTAGGCACAAAGAAAAGGGCAGGTAGGAAGGAATGGATCACGGAAGAAATAGTGGAAATGATTGAAGCAAGAAGGAAAATTAAAATAGGAAACACAGAAGCAGGACAGAAAAAATATAAGGAACTAAGGAACTTAATTAATAGGAAATGCAAGCTAGCGAAAGAAGAGTGGATAAAAGGAAACTGTGAGGATATTGAGGAGGATATGAGAAGAGGTAAAGTAGATTTGGGCTACAGGAAAATTAAGTCACATTTTTCTAAAGTAAAACCAAAGGGTAACATTATATGTGATAAGCAGGGTAAGGAACTCACAGAAAATAAGGAAAAAGCTAGAAGATGGAAGGAGTATCTTGAAGATTTATATAAAGGTAGGCAGGACATGGAGGAGCTAGAAAGCGTGGAACAGATAGATGAGGATGACTTAGGTCCTAGCATACTTAGGTCAGAGTTTCATAGAGCATTAAATGATTTACGGAATAACAAAGCAGCGGGGATTGATATGATACCAGCCGAATTAATAAAACACGCAGGGGAAAAAATGCAGGAGCGATTATACAGGTTAGTTTGTAAAATATATGAGAAGGGAGAAGTACCACAGGATTTTCAGCGTAGTAGAATAGTAACAATGCCGAAGAAAATAGGAGCTAATTTGTGTGAGAACTATAGGACCATTAGCCTACTATCACATGCATCGAAGATATTGTTAAAGATTATTTATAGGAAATTAGAAAATAAAGTAGAGGAAAGGCTAGGAGAAGATCAGTTTGGTTTTAGGAAAAACAGAGGGACGAGAGAGGCGATTCTAGCACTAAGAACGGTAGTAGAAAAAAGAAATATGGTAGGAAAGGTAACTTGCATAGCTTTTGTAGACTTAGAAAAGGCATTTGATAATGTAGATTGGGACATAATGTTTAGAATTTTAAAAGAAACGGGTATAGATTATAAGGATAGGTGAATAATTTTTAATTTATATAAACACCAAACTGCCTTAGTTAGAATTGAGGGGGAAGAAGAGGTAGCAAAAATAGGGAAGGGAGTTCGGCAGGGATGTACACTCTCACCGTTATTATTTAATCTATATATAGAAGATGCAATAAACAAAGTAAAAGAAGAGTATAGTGTAGGTGTGAATGTACAGGGAGAGAAAATATATATGTTGAGATTCGCCGACGATATAGCTATATTGGAAGAAAGCGAAAAGAATTTAGAAAGGGTATTGAATGGTATGCAGGCAGTATTGACTAGGGATTTTAACATGAAAATAAATATAGGTAAAACTAAAGTGATGAGGTGTGACAAAAAGGAATGCAGTAGAAAAATGAGGATCTCAATAGGAGATAATAGAATCGAAGAAGTATCAGATTTTTGTTATTTAGGCAGTAGAATCACAAAAGATAATCGAAGCAAGGTAGATATAAAGTGTAGGATAGCACAGGGTAGGAAGGCATTCGTAGAAAAGGAACAGATTTTAAGATCAAATATTGACTTGGGTATTAGAAAAATATTACTGAAGGTATATGTTTGGAGTGTAGCACTGTACGGGTGTGAGGCGTGGACTATAGGAAAGGAAGAGAAGCGTAGATTACAAGCATTCGAAATGTGGTGTTATAGGAGGATGATGAGGATTGGTTGGGAAGATAAAGTAACAAATGAAGCTGTACTAGAGTTAGTAGGGGAGAAGAGAAGTATCTGGAGAGTGTTACAGCGTAGGAGAGACAGATTAGTAGGGCATATTCTTAGGCATGGGGGGATTATGCAATTGATCATAGAAGGTAGAGTGGAGGGAAAGAGAGGGGTAGGTAGGCCTAGATTGGAGTATGTGAGTCAGATAGTTGAAGACGTTGAGATGAATAGCTATAGGGAGATGAAGGGATTAGCTCAGGATAGATCGGCATGGCGTGCTGTTTCCAACCAATCTTTAGGATTGCGGACTCTTTAACTAACTTTAACTAACTAAGCTTAAGTGCACTTATAGTGCACTTAAGTCAAGTGTTACTCATACGCAGAAATTAGACCATGAAACTGAATTAAATACTTATCAATTCTTCAATCCAACTATATATATCCAAATACGCGTGTTTTCACCTGTGTTAATAGTATTTTGAAGTATAATACTTGCTAGTTCTTTTTTAAGATTACCAACTTCTTCTTTTGTTAAATTAGCACGATATTGCAATTCGAAATCGTCCAAGTTTGCCAATGAATTTAAGGTTAATTCAGCCGGCTGTAAAACTAAAATGTCCCAATAAACGGAAGTTCATATAAAAATTCTAAAAAAGGCAGTATAAAAATACAAACCATCTTTTAATAAATCATAAATATTTTTGGATAGCGGAATCAGTGGTAATTTATCCATAAATTTGTTAATGGTTCAGCAAAATAAACATTTTGTTATTGTAACACGAACACAATATTTGGAATTCAATATAGACAACTTGATATAGTTGGCATGCCACCAATTTTAATAAATAGCATACCATTCCACAAAATAGCACATTCTTGGTACTGCTCATTATTTTATATCATTTTATATCAAGTCATTTCGTATAATTTTACAATTTCTTCGGTGGTTACGATGCAGCGGCTGCAGCTAACTCTATGCGTTCTAATGCTCAGTCCATTTGTCAGAATATATTTTTCTATTAGTACTAATTGGTGATAGATATTTCGCAATTTATGCTAATTGGCGATATGCGTAATAATGAACACGGTAAATAACGTTATACAACACGAGTTGCATTTCTTTCTTTCATCGAAGAATGCCAGGTCGAAACAACTAAAAGTTTTCGATGTAAGGGATATATTTAACTTCGAAAGCTTATCAAAACAATTCGGTCTAGGGTTACTGCCTGGTTTAGCATATATATAGACGTTCCGCGGCAAATTCAAAATATTACTTCATGCTTTTACAGTATTATTTTCAATGCACAATTAAAAATAGATAACTGTTTTAATTAGATAATGATAAAATATTAATAATTAAATATTAATAATGATATAATATTAATAATAAAATTAATTAACATTAATGATAAAAATATTATAATGACTCTTGAAATCATTATATTAAATATGTGGGTCAAATAAAACAATTCATTTTACAAAAACCATATAAAATGTATTTTAAATATAAATACCATAAAAAAGAACTTATAAATAAAAATTGGCAGCAGATGAAACATATGTCGAGCAAACAAACTTTAATTCTTAAATAAACCAAAATATGCTTCTTGAAACAATTGAAAATAAGGAAAAAATAAAATAACCATTTAAAATTGTAAAAACAACAATAGTTATTACAATACAATTCTTATCAAAATAAAATTCAAAGGCGCCTTTTCTTCTCGGGGAAATAACGTTTCAGGTCCCCTTTCCTCTTGTTCGTTGTTTGGTTTAGTTTAAGAAGAATACTTATCTAGAGTTCCAAAAAATTCAAATCTCTTTCAAAACTAAAGAAAAAATGATAAAGGCATTGAATAGTAACTACGAATAGAGTTGGTATTCATTGGTAAAGATTAATTAAAATATTAAAATATTATTTACATTTAAATGAATCTTCATCTCATCTAAAAAATTGATATAACACACTCTAAAAATCTCTCGCTGTCGATTTCTTAAATTCCATTAAAAATTCCTCTATTTCTTTGGTTGTCTTCCCCGTTCCAACCAAGGTGTTCTCGTTAGTAGGGGATGGAATATCTATATTATCTGGAACATATAATATATATTTTAATACTACCACCGATTTGCAACATATTCTTCGTACCTTGACTCTCGAAACCTAAATAATTAATAATATCTCATTCATCTCATTTATACTTGAGCATCTAAAGAAGTCCCTTTCGAATCACTCCTGTTACAATTGTAAAAGATTCTCTTGCCACATTGCGTGGTGACAAATTTGAATAGTGACACCATAAATCAAATTTTTCTTTAGATTGGAAAGACTTCCTAATTAAAGAAACAACAAACAAGAATATATCTTATCTTTACTTCTAATGTTGTTATACAGTATTTAAATTATTACAATGAATTTCCGTATAATGAAATGAACCTAGATACGCTAGGAAAGCTTGATTAATTTGTAAATATAGATGGAAAGGTTATTTACGCTGATTCGTTGTAATTAAATTACGCATTCACAAGGAATTTGATACGTGCAAATAAAAATGAATTCCGTAAACAAACGTATTATCCACATTATTCATTTAAAATTTCCCTGTATTTTTGGGTAAAATATGGTTTACGGTAAAAATTCCTAAAAATCCGGCGTTCATTTTTCTGTGTCCAGGAAGGTCTAAAAACCATAAAAACCAAAAAAAATCGAGGCGGCAAAGATAAAGTGATCGAAATCGATGAGAGCAAATTTTGCCGTCGAAAGTACCACAGAGGTCATCGTGTCGAAGGTCAGTGGGTGTTTGGAGGCTATGAACGGGGGACGGGACGAATATTCATGGTCCGTGTGGAAAAAAGGTAACTTGTTTGGCTTAATTTTTTGCTTAGCAGCTTTTTTTACAGTTTTTTGAACAAAAAAATGCTATTCAAGTGATTGTTTCCGCCTGGTTTTTTCAATTCAGTGTTAAAGTTTCCACCCTAAAAAGGCCTAAAAACCCTCATTCCTCAAAATATGCAAATTTACCGTAAACGTAATTCGCTCCGTATTTTTATTAATGTTATTGATTATTGTTAACGATTTTAAGAGTGAGCATAAGTGTACATATTACAAATTAATGTAATATTATAATGGAAATGGTGGACATTTTGAACAATTTGATATATATTGAATAACATTTGCTATTATGATTGTTCTCATATTCTGATGACTCACCCTGAATACTGCATGTCGGCGCTCGTCTATCATCGGCTTTGGTCGGCGCACTAACACGAAATAAATAAGGCCGCATCATTGCACAATCGTTCGTTGTGTACGATGTTTTTTTGATTAAAGGTTATGCATAGACTGGTATATATGCAACGATTAATAGGTTAAACACTCCTCGATATTATCCTTTACACTACACTGGTTTTATTATTACACTGGATTACACATATTAAACGCACGTAAACATATGAATCAAATGAAAAGAGTCACGCGGAGCATTGACGATGATAACACAATGACGATCGCGACGGTACTGAGCTCGTGCTAGTGCTGCGCGTCCTTATATACTGCATGTTGGCGCTTGGGTACAAACGGTACTGGCTTGCAGCGTGTAGCGGCACTAGCACAATGAATAGTCATGGACTAGTCTTGACTAGTCAATGGGATTAGTCATTGTGCACCAGAGCACAAACATGCGGTATACAAGAAATAATATAGTTATAATAAAAGACTAATCATTCACTTAGTAAATGAGAAAAAAATACATTTATTGGAATATTCAAATCAAATAAAAGTGAATAAATAATAACGTATTAATTAACATCAGATTAGCAATAAAAAAAAAACACTTGGAATTTCTTCGAAGCAAATCTCAATTACTCCAATTCTTCACCGTTAACTTCAATATGAAAATGACTTCAAATTAGTGGACTGATTTTTCTACAGGGTCATCTTGTTCAGTGTTTCAATTTAGAACCAAGTAGACCTGCTAAGTAATGTATATGCCCTTTGGAGCATGCAAATTGTATAGCTCTGAAGCTTATAAGTAGTATTATTTCTTATATACTACATGTTGGTGCTCAGGTGCACAATGACTATTCTTGACTGACATCACAACAGCTGACAGTGGCCATTTCGTAGCTTCAAACGCATGGTAATCGAATACCTTGAATAATTGGATTTGGACGCAATACACGTATCGAAATTCAATTAATGTTGCTTATGGCGATACAATGGCGTCACAGTAAATGGCAAACTGTCCAAATGTCGTTCCCGTGTATTTGATCAATATACTAGCGCAGTCTTCAGTTATCTTCCCCAAGTACGGGCGAGGAAGATATCGGCAGATGTCGACACATGTAAATCAACCGCTTATACTTGATTCGTTTTCGTAAATGGACTTGCAACGTCTATATATACATTGTCATTGGTCAAGTCTTTTATTAAAACCTACTGTGACCTGTGGATAATTTTTCAAATTTTTATTAGTCTTATATTTTATCAACTATATAACTAGAACTTTCCTTGTGCACTATTAATTGCCTATATTTACTTTTTTTTCCTATGTGGCTATTTTCAGCCAGAAACGTACTGAAACTGTTTTTCATTGCTAGATCATTTCAAATTGAAATGACAATCATTGGTTACTTAAGAGATGTATTAAAAATATTCAAATTACGAATAAATATTTTTTCATGATTCAGTGATTTCAATATATTTAATGCTTCGTGTGCTTTATATTTATGATATCTTTTCAGTACAAAAATCGGACACAATGAAATTTAAGAATGCTACATATTACATATAATTAAAAGGATTGAGAACATTACACATTACTAACTAATCTAAGAAATTATTATAAATATAAAAAAAATTAAACTTTAAGATATAAATATTACTTATCGTAAATATCTTCACCAACCGGGAGTGGTGTTTGCTAATCGACGAATACGACGTGTATTCCTGTCCTGGTCTCGAATCTTTTTCTCCATTTCAGCATCTGTTAAGGTTTCTAAAAATGGCGCCCATTGATCGCATTCATTCGGAGGTCGAAAAGGTGCCTAAAGCACCATAAAACATGATTTACGAGAATGTTATATCGCAAAAAGTCTACAATAAACTTTCAGTCTAATTTTATAAACTTTCATTTACATTCATTTTAGAGACTTGCATCCAGTTATTCAAATTAACTTTAAATTAATGAAGTCAAATGAAATTTAATAAAGCTTCAAGCTTAACTTAAGAATGATGGATTCATGTAAATTATAAGTTGAGTCAAGATCTTTTAATATCGTGTAAAAAAATAAGTTTCTCTCAACTTCAAAAATCATGGATATTGTATCCATATATGTATCCACATATTTGGTATCTCCACCGTTAATATTTTCATTTGTAATAATAAATACCTCCACAGTTGGAAGAGGCGATTCACTAAATGCGTAGGTGCGTTGGTGCCACGATAGCTGTCCTCTAATCGAATAAGCGATAGCTGTGACAAATTCCCCACCCAATCCCAATTCAGCACACAACTTGTTAGCGAAGTGTTCTGGATTATTATCTTTCTCAGACATGTCCCATTCAACCTAAAATCGAAATATATATTAAACAAGGTCATCTACTTGAAATCAATATAATAGGAACTGCATTTATATGATCGTGCCTTATAAATAAGCACAAATCAACATATATATTTATATGCGCATCATTCTTAATTGTATTATACTTTGTTTATATTCACTATACTTCGGTAATTCTTTGTAAATCTACTTTCTAATTAACAAAAATCGAATACTTCCTGTATTTTATTTTGGTCTTGCCTATATTTTTTCGTGTTATAATCTCTAGTCATAACTTCCTGCATAGCATTTAATACCTGTTCTAAATTTTGCTCCCTTTCTTCAAAGATACTCTCCTTTAACTTTGTATATTGCATATCCTATATATAGATTAAATTATAACGGCGAAAGTGTACATCCCTGCCCGACTGCCTTTCCTATTTTTGCTACCTCTTCTTCCTCCTCAACTCTAAGTAAAGCAGCTTGATGTTTATATAGATTGAAAATAATTCTCCTACCCTTTGATGTAAAAATAACCCTGAATAAAGACAATTATTATTATTAGTATTATATCGTCATCAAACTGGGCTTTGAACCCGCAGCCTATAGATTGCAAAGCGGCAATTTAGTAAATAAGACTCTAACATATTAAAAACAAATTGATACTTTACCGCCAAATACAATATTAGTAAGATAATATATTGCGTTATATTGCGATATTTATCCCACTAACTCTAGCATTAGCTAGATTTTATTAAAACAATTACTACAAAGGGGTGAAAAATTCCCTTGTAGAAACATTTAGTTTGTAGACTTTCCGCTTAACTAAATCACTGTGTGAGCTTTCTATGCAATCGTTAAGTTGAAAATTTCCCTGGATAGGCTAATAGATGCCACATAGCTTTTACATATAGATGCCAATTACCTGGTCAACCAATGATGTGTTACCCACATGTATGTTCAATTTAATAATAACACGTTGATCACACGTATCCTCAATTATAGAATTCTGTTCGCTGGGAAATGCGGCTAATTGTTGGCGAATCGCCTGTGATACGGCTGGAACGAATGTCAGTGGATTCAAGTCTAAATCGTCGCACAGAATTTCGGAGAATTGTTCAGGCGAAATTAAACTCTCTGAAAATTATAGTTACATTACAATTAAATGAATTGTTAAACAATAAATGAAGAAAGAATTAATAAATTTCAATTAATTATATGTATATTTTTAGTACATTTCAATCTCGAGGATCCATTAGCAATAAAGAAAAGTACTTCCGTAACTGTATTATAAAATTTGGTTAGTGAAGAATCAAATTATATATGAGGATATATGTATCTAAATAGAAATTGTGTTAGGAATTATTTCAAAGCTCTTAAACTCTAACTTGTTAAATGAGCTTTATGGCCAAACAATTATTATTTACAACATTGTTGTGAAGATATCTTAACTTCTTTTTACTGGCATTTGCATTTGAAGAACGCCAGATTATTCTCAGCTGATTATTTCGACTGTTATTGAGCAATTTTTATAAATTGCAAATTTACATAAACTCGTTTCTACGTAACATATTATTTAAAATTGTATTTATAAAAAAGTATATTTATTAATAAAGGAGAGTATATTTAATAATTACCACCGTTTACTCTTATATATATTATCTTAATAATTTTTGTTTAAAAAATCTTGCCATGTGGTTTCAAAATTTAATAGGTGTATATATGATCGCTTTGGCAAAAATGTATTCTAAGAAGAACATTCTAAGGAGAACAAATAGACATGTTGGAACGTATCCAACATGTCTATTTTATTTATATTTGTATACATAAAGGAGGAGGAGGTAGAATCCATTTATGAGGAGATTGAATCTAGGTTAGCAAACGTTAAAGGACAGGATAATCTAATTGTAACCGGAGATTGGAATGCCGTAGTAGGTAAGGGAAAGGAAGTTTCAATAGTAGGAGAATATGGAATAGGAACACGTAATGATAGAGGGGATAGATTGGTAGAGTTTTGTATTAGGAATAAGCTAGTGGTAGCAAACACACTTTTTCAGAATCACAAGCGCAGGATATATACGTGGAAAATGCCAGGAGATATAGGGAGGTATCAGATAGATTACATACTGGTTAAAGAGAGGTTTAGGAACCAGATTAAGAATTGTAAGAGTTACCCTGGAGCAGATATTGATAGTGACCATAATTTAGTAGTCCTGGACTCAGAGGTCAAATTCAAGAAATTACAGAAGTCTAAACAGGTCAGAGTAGATGTCGATAGGTTAAAATTAGCTGATGTATGTGTAAAGTACAAGCAGAAAGTAGAAATCATGGCTAATGGAACATCTAGGAACGACATAGATTGCGAATGGAGGGAAATCAGAAATGGGTTAACTACAGCAGCAAATGAAGTATTAGGCACAAAGAAAAGGGCAGGTAGGAGGGAATGGATCACGGAAGAAATAGTTGAAATGATAGAAGCAAGAAGGAAAATTAAAATTGGAAACACAGAAGCAGGACAGAAAAAATATAAGGAACTAAGGAACTTAATTAATAGGAAATGCAAGCTAGCGAAAGAAGAGTGGATAAAAGGAAATTGTGAGGATATTGAGGAGGATATGAGAAGAGGTAAAGTAGATTTGGGCTACAGGAAAATTAAGTCACATTTTTCTAAAGTAAAACCAAAGGGTAACATTATATGTGATAAGCAGGGTAAGGAACTCACAGAAAATAAGGAAAAAGCTAGAAGATGGAAGGAGTATCTTGAAGATTTATATAAAGGTAGGCAGGACATGGAGGAGCTAGAAAATGTGGAACAGATAGATGAGGATGACTTAGGTCCTAGCATACTTAGGTCAGAGTTTCATAGAGCATTAAATGATTTACGGAATAACAAAGCAGCGGGGATTGATATGATACCAGCCGAATTAATAAAACACGCAGGGGAAAAAATGCAGGAGCGATTATACAGGTTAGTTTGTAAAATATATGAGAAGGGAGAAGTACCACAGGATTTTCAGCGTAGTAGAATAGTAACAATGCCGAAGAAAATAGGAGCTAATTTGTGTGAGAACTATAGGACCATTAGCCTACTATCACATGCATCGAAGATATTGTTAAAGATTATTTATAGGAGATTAGAAAATAAAGTAAAGGAAAGGCTAGGAGAAGATCAGTTTGGTTTTAGGAAAAACAGAGGGACGAGAGAGGCGATTCTAGCACTAAGAACGGTAGTAGAAAAAAGAAAGAGGGTAGGAAAGGTAACTTGCATAGCTTTTGTAGACTTAGAAAAGGCATTTGACAATGTAGATTGGGACATAATGTTTAGAATTTTAAAAGAAACGGGTATAGATTATAAGGATAGGAGAATAATTTTTAATTTATATAAACACCAAACTGCCTTAGTTAGAATTGAGGGGGAAGAAGAGGTAGCAAAAATAGGGAAGGGAGTTCGGCAGGGATGTACACTTTCACCGTTATTATTTAATCTATATATAGAAGGTGCAATAAACAAAGTAAAAGAAGAGTATAGTGTAGGTGTGAATGTACAGGGAGAGAAAATATATATGCTGAGATTCGCCGACGATATAGCTATATTGGAAGAAAGCGAAAAGAATTTAGAAAGGGTATTGAATGGTATGCAGGCAGTATTGACTAGGGATTTTAACATGAAAATAAATATAGGTAAAACTAAAGTGATGAGGTGTGACAAAAAGGAAAGCAGTAGAAAAATGAGGATCACAATAGGAGATAATAGAATCGAAGAAGTGTCAGATTTTTGTTATTTAGGCAGTAGAATCACAAAAGATAATCGAAGCAAGGTAGATATAAAGTGTAGGATAGCACAGGGTAGGAAGGCATTCGTAGAAAAAGAACAGATTTTAAGATCAAATATTGACTTGGGTATTAGAAAAAGATTACTGAAGGTATATGTTTGGAGTGTAGCACTGTACGGGTGTGAGGCGTGGACTATAGGAAAGGAAGAGAAGCGTAGATTAGAAGCACTTGAAATGTGGTGTTATAGGAGGATGATGAGGATTGGTTGGGAAGATAAAGTAACAAATGAAGCTGTACTAGAGTTAGTAGGGGAGAAGAGAAGTATTTGGAGAGTGTTACAGCGTATGAGAGACAGATTAGTAGGGCATATTCTTAGGCATGGGGGGATTATGCAATTGATCATAGAAGGTAGAGTGGAGGGAAAGAGAGGGGTAGGTAGGCCTAGATTGGAGTATGTGAGTCAGATAGTTGAAGACGTTGAGATGAATAGCTATAGGGAGATGAAGGGATTAGCTCAGGATAGATCGGCATGGCGTGCTGTTTCCAACCAATCTTTAGGATTGCGGACTCTTTAACTAACTAACTAACTATACATAAAATATTAAACCATTTTCGCATGAGGTTTTTAAGAAAGTAATTTTCAATCGTATTTTACCACAATACGTTACACGTACGACTTCTAAAAATGTACCGTTTTTATTCCATGTAAAAGTATCTCGTAGCTTTTGCCCCTCAATTTCCATATCTAGGCGGATAGGTACCAATACTTCAAGGTTAGCTGCATTCTCAACATTAATTTGAGGATCAGTATCATCGAAACACAACGGAAAAGTTCTCACCTACGGACAAGAAAATGTAAAAATTATGTAAGGCTTATTATATATTCCAAATATTTGATTCACACATAATATCTATGTTCAATTAAATAACCTTTTTTAATATTAAAAGATAATGGATCTCTCATAGATTAAGGCTATTAGAATGGACTGGCACTTTAAATAAAAATATTTGATTCACGCATATCTATGTTCAATTAAATATACTTCTTTGATATATGTAAAAGATAATGGGTCTCTCATAGATTTAGGTTATTAGAATGGACTGGCACTTTAATTCTGTACAGCTATTCTAAATACTCCCCTAGTAACTCGAACATGGCTTCATTTGTCTGCCCAACCAATCCTCATCATCATTCTATAGCACGTTTCTCTGATTTTCTTATAGTCCACGATTCACACCCGTACAATGCTACACTCCACACATATGCCATAAGTAATCCATTTCTAATACCCAAGTCAATATTCTATCCTAAAATTTGCTCCTTTTCTACGAATGCCTTCCTATCCTACATTTTTATATCTACCTTAATTCAGATACTTTGTAATCCTGCTTCCTAAATAAGAAAAGTCTGATACTTCTTCAATTCTGTCATCTCTTATTCTTATCCTCATTTTTCACTTGCATTCCATCTTGTCACAGCTCATCACTTTAGTTTTGTATATATTTATTTCATGTTATAACCCCTAGTCATTACTTCCTGCATACCATCTAATACCTATTCTAAATTCTGCTCCATTTCTTCCAAGATAGCTATATGTCGGCGAACCTCATCATATCTATTTTCATTTTAGTTTATCATCATACATCGTGAAATATTAACGATTATATGTGCATTAACGTAAATATAAGATATAAGAATATACTTATTCTCATGGACAATATATTATAACACTGTTTACCCTCTAATTTGAATTACTCAGAGTTGTGATACGCACTTTTTTGTTTGCGATGCGATTTCTATTAATTGTAGTGGCTTGTGGAACGGCATCCAAATGACTGGAATTTGGAAGAGACGGTACCAATTGCACATTCTTCTTACTTTTACTCTCACGAGGTAGAGGCAACTCTGTTGTATGTATAGACACCGATTTATATCTGCAAGAAATATGTAACAAACAATATACAAATATAAGGATGTACTGATTTTAAACAAATCATTTTAAATCGTAATAAAAAGCAGAATCATTAAAGTGATTTTAAACATTTTAAAAATTATCACTACGGTGTTAAATTATAGTATAGAATATCACCAAAATACCGTAACAAGCATTAAGTAGCCAAATATACATTTCAAGGGCTATGCCGCATCTTACAGAGGTATTTTATTTTGTTTTATCTTGTGCTACTGAAGATGGGGGCATAGCCCTTGAAATGTACATCTAGCTACTTAATGCTTGTTACGGTATTTAGGTGATATTCTATACTAAGATTTTAAACAATCATTTCAAATCGTAATAAAAAGTAGAATCATTAAAGTGTACAAGTTAATTATGTAAAATTAATACATTTAAGGTAAGAAGCAGCGATAAATTATTTCGTCAATATAGCAAATTATATTTAAAAAATTGTCCACTGCCTGTTTAAATTCGGACTTAAATGCTCAATGAACCTTTAATATACCTCCACTGGAGAGTAAAAGCGTTGTTGTTTTTAATTTGCCAAATGTTAATGAATAAATCAATTTAAACTGTTTTTCATTTTAAAAATTATCACTACGGTGTTAAATTATAATATAGAATATTATTAATATTTAATATCATTGCAAATGTAGATAACTATTTCAAGTATATCGAATAATTTTGTAATAAATTAAATATAAGGCATAGAATTCACATATCCATTACATTGCACGCTATAGAATTGTACAATATTGTCCCTTTGCATAAATCTGCAACTTAGTATTTTTCCAGACATTTTTATGAAAATATAAATTTTCTGTACCAATAACATTCAAAACACGAATAGTTCCATATACCATCATTTAAATTCTTAATTGTAAAAATGGTGGCCACGTATTAATGGTCCTATAAAATACACATTTCCCGACCACTTCTAATGCTTGGATCACTCTTTTACAACTATCACAACCTGTTAAATGGGATTTTGGAGATGTATAATATGCTCCTCAAACTGTGCAGAAATCTCACCCTGTCAACGAATTCGCTGGCCAATATTGTATATCTAAGCGCAGCTTGAGGAACACGATATCCTAACATTGAAATTTAAAGATTAAACCATGAAAAAATACTTCCTTGAATTTTATATTCTGTTATTATCTTACTTGTCATCGTTTCCATCGATAATATCTTCCACTTCAGCTGTTCTCAAAAGAGACACACTGCTAGCAAGCACATGCTGACTGAGTCCAAGATCAATGAGTTTCTTACGTTCGTCATTTGTAATGGGTCGACGGTACATACCTGGGTACCGTTTGTACAAAGATCCTCGAAATAGCCTCAAATAATTACCCACCTAGCATTTGAATAAGAACTTATAGATATCATATCTTCGTAATACAACAGAGAATATACACATATTTGTAAATATTTAACTTGCCTCAGAACCAACGCAATAATAATCCCCGTTTTCTTCCAATTGGAAGCTAATCGGCTTATCGCCGAATGTTCGTAAAGCCATTTTTGTAGGATCAGTATCACTATTCCTTTATTATCAAATAATTATGAAGTAATGGGGAATAGAAGAATTCTAAAAATCAAAATCGCAACATTAACTAACATCTTAACAGGTTTACTATAGCCAAAGAGGTGGTCTACGTAAGATCAAACCACTAACTGGAGATTGGACTGGAGCTAGAGTGTACTTAGTATTTATCGAATAAGCTGGAGTTTTTCCAGAGTTTTGGATGCTATAAACATTGGCCTGATAAAATCCAGAATCACTGCAAGAAATAAGAGTGGCCAAACAACTGTTCTTCAAATCACGACCGATAGTTGTCGCTGGTGCTGATTCTCATAAAATATACCATGTTGCCGTTATGTATACTTTTGTGAGCTTTCCTAATATGTTTTTGAATTTTAGATACATTAATAATCCTTATTTCAATTATCAAATTTATTTGAATTCATTCTGGATTTTAAAACACTCTTTAAACAGATCATCATTTTGTGTGTAACATATTATTGTTATTTCAGAATTTTACAATTCAAATTCCGAATTTTAATCTGTCAATATCAATCAAATCGAGGATCATATGGTATGTTGTCAAATGTAAATTAAGGGGCAACATTTGCAATCATACCGTTTGAAAATTCTACAAAATCTTATCGGTGAGTAAGCGACATGTGTACTTGTTCAATTTCTTTTTAGCGAACACGTTTTTAGGTAAAGCATGTCAAGTAACAGTGAAGTGAAGGAATTCTATAATAATGATGTTGTCTACCGGTTTGATAAACAAAAAAAGATACATTTTGGAGTTGTGACAGACAGTTATGAATCTTCCGATTCGGTAGAAGATTTTAACAATTTGCGGAAAGGAAAAATTCTGGTCTGGTGGATAGATGATTCATCAGAGACCGCGTGGAATCAGCGTAAAATCAAACTCGTAAGCAGGACTGTGATACCTGGTGATATCGTTACAAGACTGGAACAAAATGGCAAGGAATCTCAAAGGGGATACTGCAGGATGGCTCAACAGTATGCCACTGTACAAATTATCGGCACTAATAAAATTATCGACGGCGTATACTACGAACGTCTGCGACATGTTGTTCCAATCGAAATTAATGTACCTATTTATTTAAACGACAAGTTTGGTCGCATACGGGTATGTTTCTTTTTAAATCATGCTAGAGAATTGTTAATTATTTGAAGATTTTTAGTCTTTCGATCAGCTTATTACGCTATCTAGTAAATGTGGAGCTGTGGTAAAAATTTCGCTCAATGCTAATTCAGATTTAGAAAATTTTTGGCCAAGAAAACGTCGACATGTTTTTCAAGAAGCCTTTTATCCTGGTCAGGAAATTGTGAGTATATTTAAAATGTCTTTCCTTCATATATATTTTCTCGGTGCTCCATGATTTAACATCTTCACACCTTCTGATAAATATTTCTTGATAATTCATGATACGACTTATTTATTCATACTACAGGTTGCAATGCCATCCCATCTAGAACATCCAAATTGGATTCATAAGTCAACGTCAATTAAGCGTTTTGCATCTAGCAAACGTATATTTACTATACAGAACATCGAAGTAACTGATGTTGAAGTCGTTTGGTACGACAATGAGAACAACAGTTCCGTTACTTTTCTAACAGAAGACGAAATTAAGCAGTATGCACTTGTGTAATCTCGGTAATATCTAGCTGTTCTAGTTTACTTTTATTTTTCAAGGATCAAGATATTGGAGACGGTCGATTCTAATTTCCTCGAATTAGCGGAAAGTAGGTTATTGAGGTTGACGGATACTGATTTATTGGTAAAGAAACGTCATTGGATCCAAAAACAAGCTACTCTACTACAGCCAAATGTTCGAAAAGCAATTCATTCCGTTAGCCGTTCAAATAAACGACCGTAAGATCAACAGCAACAAATTTCAATGTATTTGCATCAAACCTATATATTACTATTTTCCTTGTATACACTAATATTTAGCATATTTGTTATATTCATACCGAATATTACATACATAATATTTCCTGTATTTACGGGGATTTTTCATTTTCACTGAATTTTTACTCTATTTGCTCGCAATTCTAAGATTCCAAAATATTAATTACATTTAGTAGAGTTTACGTTATTTCGCAATTCGTTCTTTATATTCATTTCATATTTACTTTATGTAGCCAATTTATCTATATTTTTTAATAGTACTTCGGAACACAAATTGTACACCATATTTCTTAGTTAGCCACCCTTCTAATCAATCGGTAACGATTTCATTACTTTTAGTAATATATTGTTATTGATTTCATTGATAAATTTAAGATCTGTAACAACTCGTAGAAATACATTTTTGTGGAAATTGTATCAATACATTATATCTTTGCGGATTTTACTAACAATTCTCTGATATTTTAAATGATGATGAAATAAGAAATAGAAATCACTCTTATGTTTTGATTGGACAATGTCATAACTAGAAATTTCTTAATATTATACATCTAATATAATTTGCAAGGTCGAAGCCGAAAGTATTTCAACCGTTGGTGCGATCCCCAAGTGTGGATGCCGCTGACCAGGAATGGTGCACGGACGACGATGATGATGCAGATGGGTCAAGTAATATTGGTGGTAGTGCAAACCCCACCGACGCTTCCATTCGCGATGCACTCGTCCCAGAGAATATGTCACATGACGATACAGCCAGCACATCGTCCTCTAGCAAATTGTTGAAACGTCGCCATTATCCACCCAAGGCGGGCGAACTCAAGCCGGGTAACAGTTTACCGGTTGAAGTTCTTTGTATTTACAGCAAAGCCACCATTGGTGAGTTTTTCAAAATAGTCCATATCTACCGCACATATGATTAATTTGTATAAAAGTGTATAGAATCTCGTCCAAATACCGAAATTCAATACACTTATAAACTAGATGCGCGGGCTAAGGCTCTCATCTTCAGAAGCGCAACATCAAGCTAATCATGATCCCGGTGACTGACATCCGTGTATTTGTCTGACTGTTGCCTCACTGAAAATGAAGACTTAACCTTCGCAATGAGCACGTAGCATATAATTTTTCTGTGACACTTCTTCGCCGGTTCTTTTCCTCGCCGGCCCTGTCAGAATGTCCGCATGATTCATACAGTTTCTCATTACCACGCACCCACCAAATTTTAACACAAATTTTCATTGTTTTATTGAATATACCAAATACATTGACTTGGCCATTATTATGTGTAACCATATATTCGCAACTTTCAGAGCGATTTGTCGTTTTACTCAATCTACAGTTTACAACTACACAATTGAAGTTATCAGAGCGAACAACTTGCACCCTATGCAATCTATTATTCAACCATAAAGATAAGACAGATAAATTTAACCGTAGTGGAGTATATAAGATTAATTGTCCAGATTGCAATGCAATATATATTGGCCAAACAGGCCGTAGCTTTAAAATTAGATTTAATGAGTATGTTAATAGTTATAAATTTAAGAAAACTAATTCGAACTTTGCTAACCATATTTTAGAATCTCACCATAATTTTCCTAGTATAGATAACAATTTTACATGATTGTTCAAAGAGTCATAAATTAAATTTGCTTGAATCACTAGAAATTTACAAACACCGTAAAAACCATAATTATAATTTACTTAATCACCAATTAGACCTAATCTCCTCACCATTATATGATATTACTCTAGGTAGATTGTTTATATATATAAATAAGTTTTCTGTAAATCGCTCTTCAATTAATCAGAATATATTTATGGGCTAAATCTACATTTGGGAGGAGTTTAGTGTAATATGCCTTGTACAACTTTTGTTATGTTAAAAATTTGTGCTTACGCAAAAAAATTCCGTGATTAAACGAATCGTTGACAAATTATACATATAAAATATCACTCATATACCGTAACTCAAAGCGTTTAATAGCAAGATTCTGTAGAAGGGAGCACAATCTTCAAAATACGCAAATAGTTATTAAATGCTTTGAGTTACGGTATTTGGGTATACTATACTATTATTTAACACCGCAGTGGCAATTATAAAACAAATTACACGGTTTAAATACATTTAATTACAATTTAGTGCAATTAAATTTTGTTAGTTATGATGTATAATTTCAATAAGATTTTCTTTAGTGTGGCAAGATGGAACGGAGGAACGCGACATACCCACATCGCAACTGTATTTTTCCATATCATTGGATGATCACGAATTTTTTCCGGGCGAATGGGTTCGAGGTGAAACGGAGGTGGGAATGTTTAAATATGGCGTCGTCCAGCATGTCGATTATGGTGAAAGAATATCTAAAGTACGTTTTCATTTCGTATCATTTATTTGTTATATACTAAAATACTTTAAAAATATTTAATTGTTTCCTATTTGAATACGGTGAAGTTTGAAATTTATCTCTAAAATCTCTTCCATTTCTAGGTAAAGTGGTTCAAGAAGACTCAATCAGAGGACACACCAGTACCTTTAGAAATAGTAGAAATGAGTGTATACGATCTGCATAAGCATTCCAAGTATACATTCCATCCTGGTAGCGTGGTCCGTTTGAAACCGATTGCTACCGGCAAACTAGGCACTGTTGTTGACGGTAGCATTGAGGTAATCCAATTAGAATAATAATAAATTCGTATAATTTTTAAATAAATGAATAATTTTCGATATAATTCAATAATTAACGCTATATTAAAAATATTTTAGCATGTTAAATATTTAAAACATAATAACATAAATATTTATGCGCATTTTATAAATGTAGATTATTATCTATTATAATTATTTTTGTTCGGGAATTCGTAATATGATGGTTGATTTCTTTTGGCTCTAATTTTACTAATAAAAATGGCAATATGGTCACTACACGAATTTGAAAATTGTATTCAAAAGTCCACATAAATTATTAACATAATTGAAGTCAACATTTTTTTCACGTTTTTGTCCTTCATGTTTTTTTTTTAATATTTAACTACTTACTATAATTACATAGTTTTAGACTTCATACTTATGATTTTAATAACGATATATATGTGTGTGTGTGTGTGTGTGTGTGTGTGTGTATATAGGTAATAACCATATAACAAAAAGAAATACTGTGAATGACTTAATCTATAATGCAAAATTTGTTATCTTCTTACGTTTATTGACAATTTTCTCCTGAAGATGTTAAATAGATTTAACGAAACATGACAAAAATATAAATCAAGTATTCAACATTATAAGGAAGTACTATTTATACAATCATACATTCTCCTATACAATACCTTATATTATGGACTTTCAACAATTAATAATTAAAGTCTACAATACATTTTAATACCTCTTTATTTCGTTAGCAAATATCTAAGAATATCTAAGAAATCACATGACTTACATAATAAAGAAGTGTCAGAGATACTTTCACCTCTTATAAAATCTAATCAGGTGACAATAGAAACTTTAATTTCTTGTTTAGTTAAACCGCTTATCTAAGCTAGAGCTCCAGACAGATCGATATAAATTTTCGATAAAATCTGTATTTTTAAAGGTATTTTGACTATAGTCAGTTTCACCTGAAAACATTAGCATGCATTGAAAAATGCGTAATTTTTATTCATGCCATTATGTAATGTAATCCAAATTACATCGTTAGGAGGAAATTCCCCGTGCAATCGAATTATGAACATTTTCATTAATTTTGTAAATGATATAGATCAAAAGATCTATATCATTTACAGATTTTGAGTTACAGATATATCAAAAGATGATATAGATGTATATGGTCTAATTGTGAAGTGTATAAACGTAAAATAAGAGTCTGTCTGCTAAATCGCTAGGAAATTTACTGGTGTTTATAGGCATGTGTGTATGAATATAATTTCCTCTCATATTATATAAATTTTCCTTATCAATTCTTATTTCTCATTAAAAAAAAATTATAGCATATAAGAAACATATATTAGTTTTCTAAAAAATGTGATGTTTAATTTTCGACATTGAAACTAATGTTATATTTATTTCAAGGTTTATTTAATATATTCCTATTAGTGGGAGATATGTCTGGGTACCCTAGCTTGTTATCTCCCCTATAAAATGTTGAAATAAGTGTATAAGTGTATGAAATAAAATAAAATAAATAAAATATACGTCCCAATAGGGCCTTGTAATAGTACAGTGGTGCGACGGCAACAGTTCGCAACATTGGCCTCAAGAGCTACAATCTTTGCCAGATGTCATGGATTTCGATTCTGATCTAGACGCGGACGAAGACGATGACAGTGTCAACAATTCATGGGAGACTGAGAGCATCGAGTCCACCACCGGTGACGTGACCGACGAGGCTACGTTACAAAACATGGCGGTTCGCCTCGACTTTGTGCGCAGCCGTATATTGCATTTGAAAGAAGCCATGCAACAATACTCGCTAATGGAATCTTTTAGCGTATGTAAATGTAGTATCATTCGCTTCACAATTATTCATATTATTTTGATTTTTAGTTTGTACGTGATCTTCTCATTATATACGATAATTCAAGCTATTTGGACAAATTGCTCGATACATCTTTTTTTAGTTTGAAGAGTAAACATTATCAGGTAAAAATTAATGAATTGGTATGATATAGGTAATTAATATCACATACCCCAATTGTCGTAAAATACCTATCTATTCGCAATATTGGTGGAACGGGTAAAAGATAATTGAACTAAAAAACACTACGAAATAAAAACACATGTTAAAAAGTACAATAAGACAACACTTAATAGTAAACGGAATTGAAAAACCGTAAAATGTAAAACTAACTATAAGTGTGTGAATGTAACGTTTCAATATTACAGTAGTTGAGCCAATGATATATGGATACAGAGGTCATTTACAGGTTTTACATTTAGTGGTTTCCAACAAAATGCATAGGAAATATTGTTTAGATTGGGTTTATAAGAAATATATATATAGTCCATGATCTTTCTTAATCGATCTAAATTAAAATTAAGTCTTAATTTAAGGCACTTTTGGCTCAAGTAAAGGAGCGAGCTAAAGTAAACGGTATCGAATTAAGAGGGAGGCTATTTTCAGACCATCCATATAACGCCGTTAAAGCAAAATCGGCTGAAAAGGAAAATATTAATAAGATGATGAAATTGGAGCATCGCATCAATTCTCGTTTAGGTATCAGTAAATCGACTACGCCCCTTAAAGATACAGGAGGTAGTTCTATATTCATTTTTGCTCTCGCAGCAAAATTCGTTTAAATTATTCCCAATTATTTCAGTTTGTATTTCAGAACCAACAACACCCGGTACACCTGATTTGGACGCTAGCTTTGGTTTGGCAAACGATAGTTTGTGTGTTGAATTATTATCTATGTTGAAGACGCGAATGGATTTAGCTTATGCCGAAATCATTTCTCGAATTGGTACGTTTCTAACCTTTACTCCTATACAATATTTTAAACAAGAAATTACATTACTTTTTACTTTAAAAGATATATAAATTTAATAATTGAGAACGAATCAATAATGAAACCAATTATTTGTTATCAACGTTTAAGCATTATTTAGAACTTCCTCAGGACTCCTAGAATAATAATTGGAAATATATACAATACATAGTCACATAGTATAGTTAATAAAAAAAAACTTTTTATAACTTTTTTTTTTTTGTAAATGCGCTTCTAAAATGAGGCGTCGCAATAATGTATTTTATTCTGTGAAATTATGTCTTTCTTTTTTCATCGTTCATTAATTTAACAAATTTATATTACTTATTTCGTCATGGAATAATTTCGATTATCCTTTAATTTTTCTTTGAACCAAAATAGCAACCAATTTGTTAGAAAGCGAATGATAAAAATTTATATCATCAATTTGAATTTATCTCCCAAATGGTGAATAAACAATTGAAAAATTCCCAAATGATTTTATTTAGTGATAATTTTATTAAACTAGGAAATCGATTTGGGAAAAGTTCAAATTGTTAAAATGATTGTATAAATTAAAGTAATCCATATGAAGAATCATTCAAATTTAAAGAACGTAATGGAAATAATATACATTTTCCGTAAGCATTCTTCTTGGAAATGAGAAAAACATTGCACAAATTTAATTTTAATTCGCCACCCTGCTTTTTACACAAAAAAATCCAGCAGTTACTTTCAAATTACCGCACTTGGATCACAAATATACAACAATGTGTTTCTCTTTAGGTGGAACACCTGTACTCAGTGTCATGACACAAGCGTCTAGTGCGCACTATTGCCTAAGTGCTGGAGTAGGTGCCAACGCACCAACATCCAATCCACCGATCCTAATCGCTACAGGCGGCGTAGATCAGGCGATTGCACCTGATCAACAACAGCCATTCATTTGCGCAACGACCTATCCCACCAATCCCGATGATTCCCTCACTATTCCCACCACCAATTCCACATCAACTACCAGCACTACCATTACACCCATAGTTCAGTTACATGCGATACTTCCAACTACAACTCTAGAGACGGTAAAGACAAATGGCGGTCAATTTTACAAATGAATTATAATCGAAACAAGTTGATTCTTAATACAATTATTTCTTTTCAAACTTAATCGATTCCTAAAGTAGAATAACACCTACAAATCTGCATTCAAACTATATGTATATATATATTTTTTTCCTCTGTAAAGGTGTATATATATTTACAAGCCTCTATTCTTTAGATAGTAGGCAATTTAAAAACAAAATCACATTTTGTATTATAAATTTATAATAACAACCTACTTAACATTGTTTTAATTTCATTCTCCTGTAATACGGAACATGAAATTTTTGATTTACAAACAAAGATATTCAATACAACCTTGATATTAAAGGTCACTGATGCTGGTACACAAGAGGACAAGGTTACAGTTGCGGAAACTATTATATTAAGTCCAGAACAACAAGAAGAATTGCCTAGTGGCGGTGCGGATGGGGATTCCGATATGTACAAATCACTGGCCGAGGCACCTAAGACACATAAATTCTATGAACCAAAATGTGTGCCTATCAAACTCCAGCAGTTTTTCGCTGCTATATTTAGAGAGCATGGTCTGATGCGGGACTCTTTACCACCTGGCGTTTGGGTACGTAAAACTTTCAATTCTATTCACTAAATTTTCTTCAAAGTAAAATATGTAAGAATGCTGAAGTGACTTCAAAAAACGTTTTCACTGTTTCAATTTTTCAGTGTGGTTGCCCCGTTATTTACAATGGGCCTTCACGTCAACATTGATCAAATTGAATAGTTTTTTCAATAGTTATACACCCATGATTTTAGCGGCAGTATATTTGATACCCTTCATTTCATTTCTACATTTCATCACATTTATGGTTGTTACCTACGTCATTATAATGAAATTTACACTTGGTCAAATTTTATGCAATTTGTCTACCTTAAATTATTCAATTAATTTTCAAATTAAAAGAAATACGTTTCTCTTGCGAAATACGAGGCAAACATTCTTATTGTATTGTATTCTAGCTAGAAAAAGTTACATTCTTTATAGAAGTTCCTATTCAAATATTAAATACCAAATACTCTATTAATAAACGTAATGTTCCAGTTTTACGTATGAAAGGATAATCGTCTAAATTTTCATGTGAAAATTTAAATAAATACAACTAATTACAAGTGTAGTTAATAATTTGTAAATATAAAAGGTTCAAACAATAGTATATTATGTATACACTGATTCAACTGTTGACACTAACGCATATTTCTGTCCGTCCGGACGAGATCGTTTCGGTGACAATTAGTAACAGAAAGAATTTGCGATTTATTAACTGTCGCGCTGAGTATAATAACTGACGTACGAATTTTAAGTTTCAACGCAATAACGCGTATCTTTGGCAACAATGTATTATTTATATAAAACCCCACCAAGTAATTGCGCATTTCGAAAAATCATCAAATTATCATCTACTCTAGAGCATTGCTATATAATTGCATATTATCAATTTCCACTTTACTTCCAAAATTATCGTAGTATTTATGGATTCACTTGAGAAATACTAAATAAAATTTTCCCAATTATTAATCAACACGTGTCACTTTTTCAAAACTAATCTAATACTAAATAAATTTAATTTTCGCATTTTCTTGTACTTGGGCTTTAGTATTGTCTTCGATTGTATGTAGTTATTTAAAGTCGTCGTTCAACCAGGCGTTTACCTACGACCTACCTGTAACTATACATGACTTGACCTCTGGTACTTTCTTCGAAACGAATCTAGTAGAATGTACATTTTTAAATTATATACAATTGGGGAATATTTATTTACTATTTAGGTACGTACATACCAAGATCGGTTGGACTTGTGCTCATTCATGATCCGTGGCCCACATAGCACACCGTATGAAGATGGCTTATTTGCATTCGACGTGCAATTTACTGCAGATTATCCGCGTTCGCCGCCCCTGTGCCACTACGTCAGCTACTGTTCCGAACGGTTGAATCCGAACCTATACGTAGAAGGGCGCGTGTGCGTGTCCCTGCTGGGTACGTGGATTGGCCGAGACACGGAGGTGTGGGGCCCGAACAGTACTCTACTGCAGCTCATTGTGTCTATTCAGGTACGATTGTGAAAATTTAACGAATAACGTGATGTACAAGAATCTTAATAATTACCTCGAAATCATTCTATTTCGTTTCTATTTTATTATAACCTATTTTAACTATAATTTGTATCTCCTACCTTTCCTTTCTTATCACGTTGGTTTTGCTTATATTTATTTTCTTGTTATAATCCGTAGTCATTACTTCCCGTATACCAATTAATATCTTTTCTAATTTCTGCTCCCTTCTAAGATAGCTATATCATAGGAATATAGAATCGCAACATAACTACCTTTTCACACCGGCGCTATAAACTTCTTTACATTTAATAATAATAATATACTTTCTTTATTGGGTTTACATTCATATAGAAATATATATAATTAAGAAAAGAAAATGTCATATACCCAAGGGTGTTATTCAGCATTATTAATAACAGACAAGTTATAAAAATAACGGTAATAAAAAAAGAGCTCTTCTTCCATACAACCCATAAATTTTATATTTAGCATTTCTTTAATT
Source organism: Leptodirus hochenwartii (assembly GCA_947310635.1). Classification (NCBI taxonomy): domain Eukaryota; kingdom Metazoa; phylum Arthropoda; class Insecta; order Coleoptera; family Leiodidae; genus Leptodirus; species Leptodirus hochenwartii. The sequence goes on along the minus strand of OX371180.1, from coordinate 12,077,665 downwards.
GTTGATTTCAAATTGTCGTTAGAAATCTAACATTTTCAAAGCACTATGACTAAAACCTTGCAAGGCTTTTAAAATTAAAATTCTCTAAATATAAATATTCAAATCAAATTACATATTATATATAATTTTTATGGAACGTCTTATGTTACTAGGGTTTGATTCTGGTTTCCGAGCCATATTACAACGAGGCAGGGTATGAAAAGCAAATAGATTCGCAACAGGGTTGCGAAAATTCTCGAACGTACAACGAAATGGTTGTTTTAAAACTTGTGCAGTCTATGACCGCAATGTTACAAAGGCCGCCTGAAGTGTTTGAGAAAGAGGTAGGAAGAAATATACAAAATTTTAGTAAGTTTATTATATATACAGCTTGTATTGTGATTTATGTTCTAAAAACGACATTGAAGATGATTTTACTCCTAGGCTATGTCCTATCTTGCTTGCTATATAAGATGGGGGCATAGCGTTCAAATTGTTCGTCTAGATATTAAACGCTTTGTGTTGCGGAATTTGGATTATATTGTATACAACAATAGGGGTATTTATAAGAATTTATTAAGTCAGAATTACTCAGAAGTTTCCAACCAAATGAGACAAAAAAATTATACTGGTTTTGTGAGTTCACTATACATTAGGTTCAAGTTTAACGAATATCGATAAATAAATTATTATCGTTGTTATTATTACTGATTCTCATAATGTGCTATATGGAAAATTGGACATTAATTTTTTTTTTTTTGAATGTTTGCTAAGGTGAAAGAGCACTTTGCGCAACACGCAATATCCATGTGTGATCGTCTGCTCGGTTGGTGCGATCCGTCAATAACCAATAGTAGCAGCAATAAACCGGACTTTCCGTTGCTACCAGTCAGCAAAGGTCTGCGGCTATCTCTAAACACGTCTCTTGATCGATTCAAGTCAACCTTATCCAAGGTACTTTCCAATGTTAGTGCGCCATAGTACGTTACACAAATTTGTTGTTAATATTATTACCTAGTCTTTCTATTTCTCTATTCTGAATATAGAGTTTTTCATTTTATAAAAAGAATTATGCAAGAAAATAAGTTTTTTCATTTTCGAATATATACATATTTTTTGTGTGATTCTTTTATTTCTGATTGTATTATAAAAAGGGAATTTCAATTATAAAGACATTTTATTTTTTAAAGTTGTGTTACTTTGTTACATTTATACATGCGTATTTTTTGATAATATTTCCACGTGGCGGTTATTTGTGAATAGATGATAAAAATATAGTATATTTTAATATGGCATTACAGTCACTATTTTTACAGATTTATCAAAATCGCTTCTAAAATTATTAATATAGCAGCTGTTCCAAGAACGTTTCTAGTAACTGAAGGTGATTTCTACATCTTTCAGTCTAATCACATGTACTTTATCTCGTATTATTCGAATATAAAAATATATAATATAACTAATTGCTTATAAATCCTTATGACAACAAAAGCACTGTTCAATGAATTCCGAATAATTTCAACATTAATAAAATGTGATAGTTATGAAATCCACTCCTATTGTATAAAATGGTTTCATTTCAATATAATTAAAATATATTGGTTAAATGCGTAAAATTCTCATTCCGCTCTTTTTTTCTTTAACGATTATTCGTGATATATATGTTAAAATTGAATATATTCATAAATATTAGGAAACAGTTTCGTTTGTAGTATTTACTCAGGGATATATTTCTTTATTGTAAATGTTCTAATTGAAGATGTTCACACATTTAACAAAATATATGATCAGTCTATATTTAAGGTTGCTACATTCTATCTTCTCTTTAGCAACAATTTGTTAACCTACTCTTAGTTATCAACTCCAATAAATCGCAATAACTCTAAAACTTGTTGATGTGGTTTGCTATTATTCCACAGTTTGTTAAATAGTATTTTAATTAATAAATAATATTAATTTTTTTAATTTTCTCATTATTAGAACCTATCGTTATTTTGCAATAGACATTTTATAAAACAATCCATGGAATAATGTATGGAACAAATGAAAATTAAAATTCTATGATATTTAAATGTGCTTAATCTGGAGCATTGCGGAGCGCTAAAAGTATTTTTCCATCGAGGCGAAACTTCGTTAAATTATAAACCGATTCTGCACACTCGTAAAAAAAATCGACGTTCTAACTATCTTGGGTTTTATAAAAAAAAATATTAATTATATTTTTTTCTTCCGCTCCCTCCGAGCTGCAATGTAGATACAATAGAAGAACTCAAAAAAGTCCAAATTTGCCATATATAAATTCATACAATTGTGTAAATACGGTTGCCTATGCATAAAACAATTGTATTTTTGGATAATTTATAGATACCCATGGAAAGACAGCATTGAAATATTTGTATTTATTTAAACAAATTTATAATTAAACTTGGCAACGCAGTAAAATAATCCAAATAGATTTAAAGAGAATGGATGACATTGCTCAATATGATGACGTCCTATTTACAATTTTGAAGGATTGCGGTAACTTACCGAACTTTCTCGATATCATTTTTGGATTCCTTAACAGAAGGTATAATTTCATAATTTCTTCGTAATCCTGCGTACGTAAATTTTTATTAATAGCAACATGTTTTACTTAGAACTGATCTCTACCATGTTACGAATGATAAAAACTCTCCTGTGGGTTTACCCGAGGGATATGCCGAACGATTCGTCAAGACAGCGTTTTTCAAATGGAAATATAGCGGTTATTTGAATTGCGCGAACCCATCAGAAAATATAGAATCCAATATTATTTCACCATCCACAAACGAAGCAGAAGTGGAAATTATAACAGATACGGAATTCCACAATAATCTACCGCAACATAAAAAGGATCACACAAACGAAGAGAATAGCATTTTCACCGCTTCCGAGTATTATAACGGGGCCAAATTTGACCATTACTCGTGGTCTCAGACTATAAATGATATCAGTGTAGTCGTAAACGTACCAGAGAATGTTACAACTAAAATGTTGGACGTTACAATTACATCGCAAAGTATATCAATAAAACGAAAAGATGACGGAAGCGTGATCTTAAAAGGAGACTTCCGACACAAATGTAAACATGCAGATATAATTTGGTCTTTGGCGGGTACAAAATTAGATATTCAACTAGAAAAAACGTCGGAAGTGTGGTGGGATAGTTTGCTTTCCGTAGAACCTAAACTAGACCTTCAGAAAATTGACTGTTCCCGACCATTTGAAGACTTGTCGGATTCCGCCCAAGCTAAAATAGAAGAACTTCAGTGGAATCAGGAAAGAAAGCGACTAGGTTTACCAACATCGGATGACCTAACACAAGAGAAGATACATAACATTTTCAAATCTCAAATTATGGGTGCTTCGGATCCATAATTAATATAAGTGAGTTGTGATACGAAATAGTGATATAATGTAAATAGATAAGTTTTATTTATATAATGTTCACTTACCCTATATTTTTAGAAAATAATTTCGTTTATACCTATTTTATACACTCGCTCTCTTTTGATTAAATAAATTTCAATTTATTTAAAAACGAAGCACTGTTGAAGAATAGTGCCTTGTTTTTAAAGAAATTATATTACAAGGCACTATTGAAGACATTATATTACATACAACGAAATTTTATAAATTAATATTGAAAATGTCTTAATATTTGTACATTTTCAAATAAGCTCATTTGATTAAAGCAAATTTGATCTTAATATTTCACATAGTCCACTTAATACTTTTTTATGGTTTTCTTCTTTTAAAAATTATTTATTTTATACCTTTCTTAAACTCTTACTGAATGCAGGTTTTATGGATAATGCATCATCTATTTATAAAGAATTTATAAACAAAATAACGACTATAGTTATCATTCTGTACAGTGGCGGTTTCTTTCGAGGCCGCACGGACGCGCGCTCCTTCTGAACATTCAGCGCATTACCGTAGATATATAATTGTATTGCGATATTTTATCTCGGCATTATTTTTCCTAAAAGAAAGCTACGTTGCGATAGCACTCAACACGCTGTGGCAGCGAGCAAGATGAGTTAAATGCATATGCACTCACTCTATCTATTGCAAGCAGTAGAGTGAGCGCGACCGTATACAGTATACCATCTGTTTCTTTGGTTCGTGTATCGTATGAACCGCAAACAAACAAGCGGCCCGCGTTGCTATGGCAACGTGACGTCACGCTGCTTCTACAGCTAAGAATATATCGTTCTTTTACGCTATTCCGGGCCGCGATTCTTTAGCGTCCCAATAGAGAAGCCTGATACAGTATACAGGAAAATGTATATAGAATAGCCAGATAAGACAGTTGTATTGTTCTGTGTTGTTACGTATGTACGATTTTGCCACGTGTTTCTCCAAGAATATATTTAATAGAAATAATTTAATTAAAATGAAGTGTTAGTTCTTTATTGAAAATAGAGTTTTGTAGAATTTCACTTGAGGACAAAGTAAAAATTAAAGAATTAGGTAGGTCATTGTCTGATTCAAATTTATAACAAACTTGTGCAAGAAGTGTTTATATCAATGAAAGATAGCAGAGCGGAATACCACTTTCAAGAAATTATTGAATTTAATCATTTTGCATCCATTTAAGTAAGATTTCTTACTATTATATATATATATATTTTAAATGCGCCCTCCTCGATTGAAATGTCAAGAGAAATGCCACTGATTCTGTGTCAAAATGGTGTCCAAGGTACAGTAGACTTTATTATATGTGGTTTCTTAAAAGAGAGTGGTAACTCCCTCAATTAATATTAATACTATCTTAGGTTTTCATTGATAATACATTATTTAAATGACTAGTAAGGTATTTGGTTCATAAAGCATGTCGCCTGATTAGCTTTGCTCGCCAATAATTTCGAATTTCTTTAACGATGTCATAATTCTGTTGTAATCTCATCCTGCGGTCTAAAGCCCAACTGGCCGAAATCATCTTCAAGGAAATATTGATTTGTGCCATTTTTCCATACGTTCGGATTAAATTGTGATATGGGCAAATTAGTGGACGCCACCAAGGCGTAATCGAATTTCCACTGTGGATTTAATACAGTCTGTGCAGTTCCGTAATTTGCGTTGAAATTTTTTATTGCCACATCTTGTAAACTAAGCGTTGATCCTATTGATTGATTCGGTTTGAATGTTGACATCACCTCAAATAATTAGAAGATATAATCGTTTTAATACACATGTTCGACCGGATTATAAGATATATAAATTGTTTAACAATCCCAGAATCAATCAAACGTATTATACATTGATAGTTATGGTACTGAAGATGGGGTACAGCCTCCAAAATGAGGAGATACTTTATAAATGTTTTGGGCGATATTTGAATTAATCATAAATTTGAGATGTGCATAAATATCAAAGTAAATTCGCCCTAAATGTTCCTTATTAAATATTTACATTAAAGTGAATACATTGAAAATACACTTATGTAAAGAGAAATGAGAAAAGTGATTAAGAGAAATGAGCAATTAATATATAACTGCTCATGTGTCATAATAAGCACTTCTGTATCAACATAACTATTGCAAGATCTATATCGAAATATAGTTTACTTGTATGTTTGCTGCAGTGCATGCTGGATCCTTCTCGTGCTCTTGTGTCCCAGTGTCTATGACAACAGATGGAGTCTGAAGGAAGTTAATCAGTTGCGCCACCTGCGGCTGAGACACGTCACTCATGCGCTTATACCGTTTCAGGTTCTTTTCGGCCCAATTGAACAGGTGTTCCCAATCATCTGGTGGCATTTGATGCTGTTGTACTTCTGATCTATAATAAAGCGCAGTACTCTGCGTTTAATTACTATTTTCCTCCGAATTATTCAAGTATATATTTCAAATGCAATGATGCATCATGCATCATTGAATTGAACAGATATAATAAATTACATTACAAATTACCAATATAAATCAAATATGATTTTTAAATTGAGACATAAACATAATAATACATACGGAGTAGGTATGAAAATAGCTATTATTAATGAAAAGATATTTAAGACATACTGTTTACGTAAGGCATATTAAAATAAACAAAGTAAAAGAAGAGTATAGTGTAGGTGTGAATGTACAGGGAGAGAAAATATATATGCTGAGATTCGCCGACGATATAGCTATATTGGAAGAAAGCGAAAAGAATTTAGAAAGGGTATTGAATGGTATGCAGGCAGTATTGACTAGGGATTTTAAAATGAAAATAAATATAGGTAAAACTAAAGTGATGAGGTGTGACAAAAAGGAATGCAGTAGAAAAATGAGGATCACAATAGGAGATAATAGAATCGAAGAAGTGTCAGATTTTTGTTATTTAGGCAGTAGATTCACAAAAGATAATCGAAGCAAGGTAGATATAAAGTGTAGGATAGCACAGGGTAGGAAGGCATTCGTAGAAAAAGAACAGATTTTAAGATCAAATATTGACTTGGGTATTAGAAAAAGATTACTGAAGGTATATGTTTGGAGTGTAGCACTGTACGGGTGTGAGGCGTGGACTATTGGAAAGGAAGAGAAGCGTAGATTAGAAGCACTTGAAATGTGGTGTTATAGGAGGATGATGAGGATTGGTTGGGAAGATAAAGTAACAAATGAAGCTGTACTAGAGTTAGTAGGGGAGAAGAGAAGTATCTGGAGAGTGTTACAGCGTAGGAGAGACAGATTAGTAGGGCATATTCTTAGGCATGGGGGGATTATGCAATTGATCATAGAAGGTAGAGTGGAGGGAAAGAGAGGGGTAGGTAGGCCTAGATTGGAGTATGTGAGTCAGATAGTTGAAGACGTTGAGATGAATAGCTATAGGGAGATGAAGGGATTAGCTCAGGATAGATCGGCATGGCGTGCTGTTTCCAACCAATCTTTAGGATTGCAGACTCTTTAACTAAGGCATATTTTGTTTATATAAATACCAAATACGAAATACGAATTTGTTAAATCTTTTAAGATCCATAATATCTCAAATGAGAGAGTACGATTACTTTTTTGTATAATTTCGAATACCTTTATGGTAAAATTAAGTAAAATTTGCTATTGTTCAACGAATGCCTTTTTATCTAACATATCATACCTACTGCGTATAACAATTATCCTTCCCTTAAAATATATTACATATTTACTATTAATGAAAGAAACACGTGCAGTCGGCCCTAGCCAAATTCAATTCATCCTTCATTTGTTAAAAGGTATTTTGTATAGGATATTAATAATTATATCCAATTACTTATTATGTCAATGTTCAATAATAATCGCAAATATATATTAATTCGACAACTCGAATGAATTGGACGGTCTAAGATACAAAAAGGGTTACATATATAGTAGATAAATGTCCGATAAAAGAACGTACATGAAGATATCTGGTCGCCTGTTGAGTAAAATGAGTATCTTTGCCAAGTCGCAGATGACTGGGCGGAACACGGCCGTAGCAGCGCCACCGTCGCCTGCGCGGTGCGCTTGGCGTAACTGCCGCCTTGTATCATTCAACATCTCGAGGAATGTGGCCGCGTGAGGCCGCAACTGATCAACTTGTCGCAGGAACTCACCTCGCCTATCGGCTTGATGTCTCTGGTGATGTTGATATCCGCTGTGGTTACTCTCGTCCAACTCTGAACTTGTTTCGCTAACTTGCTCGAGTGTCTGTAAAAACAAATTCATATTTTCTTTAGGAGTACGATATCATCATATAAAAAGTGGCTTAAAAATAATTTTCTATTTTAAATTATAATTTTTTCACGACACACTATCACTTCATTCTCCACTATTTTACTACAACTTTAAACATGAGCAAAAAGAAATAATTTGTTCAATATATTTTTTTGTATTTATTACCGAGTTTTATTAAACCATTTTATTGGATGTCAAAATATTACTTTATCTGCTGTGTATTTTATATTTAATATAGATTATTTAAAATCAGGATGTGGTCGTTTGAAAAGGGTTCGTGGAACTGGAGAGGTTGAATGGAGGTCGATGGGCAGATACTTTTAATGTACTGAATCTGAAAATATCAGATATATTTCAAATGAGAATAATAATAACAAGCATGTGAGAATTTCTTTTACTCATTTAATAATTTTTAAATTATATAGGTAGTGAAATGAACGCGATTTTTAGACCCTGAAATTTTCAATCATTTAAAAAAACATTTTTTCTATAATACTTAATATATTATGCAAAACCTTGGAAAATATTTTAAAAAATACATAAAAATAACAACTTGCCAAAGTATTTAGTTACGTAAGTTCGTTTTTAAGAATTTTCGAAATGGGATTGTTTTTGTCAAAATTCTTTTTCATTTGAATCAAAAAATAACACACCATTAAAAAAAAGTGTCAAAGTCGAATAATTATGTTCAAATATTTAACTAAGAGTTGGCAGAAAATGTAAATTTTTGATTGACTAATTGCAATATGGAACTAAGAACTAAGATCCATAAACCATTTCGTTAAAAAATTAAGCGTGATGATTAGAACTATTTTTTATAGATTATCAATGCAGTAACAAAGTTGGGAATCATATTCTAAAAAAAATGCCTTGCGTCCCATAATCGCAATAAGTAATTCGAATTTGTGAACTTTCGAAATAAGTGACTTGTCCTATATCTTTCCCACTTGCACACGACATAAATATACCTAAAGCTTAGTTAAGCTTGCAACGAAACCTACCTAATAATCTCAAAAAGTTCAATATCTTTTCAATTACCTTACCTTCTTCTTGTACTGAACATATACGATCGCAAATGATATGATAAGTATGCAGAGCACTGATCCAGCTATAACGCCGGTCAGTACGGTCAAGCTCTCGTTAGTCATGCCAAGCAGCATTGACTCTGCACCGGCGCCATTAATGCTGGTACCCCGCTGGACACACACGCGGCCCATGTAGTCCGCCCGTGTACTCCACTGCGCACGCGCCCCACTCGGACACTGCGTCACGCAGAGTCGGTCAGGCTGAGTGATTAGAACTGCGCACTTCAGGCATCCTTTAACCGGTGAACATCGCAAACACGCTGGATTATCGCTGCATTCGGCCTCAGAGTCGACTCCAGCTGGAAATAACGTTACACTAAAGACCCATTGCAGAAGATTTTACAAGGTGATTAAGGAAGGTATTCATAATCATTTCTTCGAATGACACAAAATATTTCTATACAGACAGCAACATTCTATGCGATATTGCTTGAAACTCACAATGCAATAGTCATTCGTATGACCGACGTATCACATAGGATACTATTGCATCCAACGTGACAATTTTTTTTTCTCTACCAGAATTCCGACATTATAAAATGATAATAAAATCGGTTATGATGTAGCGATGGCAAACTGTAGGTCACTTTGAGGACCTAATTCGTAGTTCATTTCTAAGTACCGTTCACGAACTATAGGTCGTGAACTACTACATCTTTTAAAAATGAACTAGTTCACGACCTATATGAAATACATGCACATACTGAAAATAATCTCTTTTTCTCAATATAAAAATATTAAATGGTAAAAAATAAATAAATTGAAATATTACAATACTTATTTTGAATTAGGAATGAGGAAGGAAAGACAACAATGTTTATAATTTATACAAAACATATATATAAGGAAATATAATCTTCTCTAGGTACTCACGATTATTAATATGAAGTTCTAAAATACTTATTGGTACTTACTGATGAAAATGTTTACTACTTTACTAACACTTGAAAATTAAATGTACAAACTATAATAAAATGAACGAGATAGAATCGTTTTGTTTGGTGTTATAATTTATATTTTCTATTCCGAATCTTCTCTGTGCAAAATTCAAAGCTTTGATTTGATATTAAGTGATTGCATTGCATTCAGTATGAAATAGAAGAACTATAAGATTTAGATGTTTATTTTTGCAAAAATTTGCTATGGCAGGACACATTTAAGAACATATTTAATTTTGCGAATATATTAATTATATTATTCCAAATGAAATCTGATACCAACATATAAATATTGCATCGAGTTTTCTATTTCGTTCCGTTCACCAACACACTTTATCACAAAATAAATGTTAGTACTGTATATGTAATGTATACTATACTGCAAGTATATATATAGTATATATATATATAGTACAAGTATATATATGTACATATATAGTACATCAATACGTACACCGTGTACCATGTAGTTCATAGTTCACGAACTAGGTCATAGTGACCTATAGGTCGTTGAAAAACATCGTCACAGTACGCCCGTCATTTGAGTGAACGGTTCGCGAGTGAACTACACATCGCTATTATGATGATATTTATTCGCAGTATAGATATGAAATGGTTTCTATTGCCGTGAAAATTGTTGAAACCGGTCAGTTATAATACTATGGAATTGTAATCATATTGTAAAAGACATCAAGCAAATTACAAGATAAAAACGAAATTGATAAATTAATCGCACGATGGCTGAAAAACAAAGAAATATCTAATAATCTATTATATTTCAAATGTATTATTTTTGCTTTTCAATATTTAATGATTGATAAAGTCGATTATTTCCCTGATAATTGATTCTATTACTTATAATAGTAAAATAGATTTTTTCATTGTGTGAGTAATTTAATAGTTTAGAGATAGTTTGGAAAAACAAGCCTCCCGATTTCTTCTTAGCTCCAATATTCTCCAGATATTCAACCTAAAACCCAGATTTTCCCTCTACTCTACTCTACTCTACCTCTACTCTAACTAAATAATGTATCCTCGTCTAATATAACCATTGTAATCTATTAATATCTCCTCCAAATACTTCTCTTCTCAAATCGCTCTAACACATTTTCATTTGTCACTCTATTTACCAAATCCTCATCCTCCTATAGCACCACATTTCTAAAATTTCTATTCTACGTTTATTCTTTTCACTTTCTTACTGTCCACGCCTCCAGGTCGTACAATTCTACACTCCTTTCATTCAACTATATATATAATTCTAACTTAACGTTAGTCTTTATAAATATAGTATACAAATATATATATTTTATATATATTTGTATACTATATTTATATTAAAAGCGAAAAGAATTTAGAAAGGGTATTGAATGGTATGCAGGCAGTATTGACTAGGGATTTTAACATGAAAATAAATATAGGTAAAACTAAAGTGATGAGGTGTGACAAAAAGGAATGCAGTAGAAAAATGAGGATCACAATAGGAGATAATAGAATCGAAGAAGTGTCAGATTTTTGTTATTTAGGCAGTAGAATCACAAAAGATAATCGAAGCAAGGTAGATATAAAGTGTAGGATAGCACAGGGTAGGAAGGCATTCGTACAAAAGGAACAGATTTTAAGATCAAATATTGACTTGGGTATTAGAAAAAGATTACTGAAGGTATATGTTTGGAGTATAGCACTGTACGGGTGTGAGGCGTGGACTATAGGAAAGGAAGAGAAGCGTAGATTACAAGCATTCGAAATGTGGTGTTATAGGAGGATGATGAGGATTGGTTGGGAAGATAAAGTAAGCTGTACTAGAGTTAGTAGGGGAGAAGAGAAGTATTTGGAGAGTGTTACAGCGTAGGAGAGACAGATTAGTAGGGCATATTCTTAGGCATGGGGGGATTATGCAATTGATCATAGAAGGTAGAGTGGAGGGAAAGAGAGGGGTAGGTAGGCCTAGATTGGAGTATGTGAGTCAGATAGTTGAAGACGTTGAGATGAATAGCTATAGGGAGATGAAGGGATTAGCTCAGGATAGATCGGCATGGCGTGCTGTTTCCAACCAATCTTTAGGATTGCGGACTCTTTAACTAACAAATATATAAAATTTATCCAAACGAAGCAAATAAAAATGTTAGTTTCCATTAGAAATGTATATTTCACAAATAATTTTAAAATGTTGTTGTATAATAAAAGTAATGTGTCCATCATTTAGAAATCAAGTAAAGTTCTGCATAAAGAAACTTAAAATTGGCGTAGCTTTAAAAAATATTATTATTTGAGAAAACATGGAACAGACATAATAATTATACGGCCAATTATATAATTTGGCCTGTTAGTTTCTTGGTCGATCCATCCCAATGATTGATTGGATACAGCAGGCCAAGTCGATCTCTCCTGGAGCGAATTCCTTCATCTCTCTATAACTATTCATCCTAAGGATATGATCTACTAGTCTATTTTTCCTGCGCTGTCATCCTTTCAAAATACTTCTATTCTCCCCTACTAACTCTAGTACGGCTTCATTTGTTACTTTATCTTCCCAACCAATCTTCATCAATCTTCCTTCTGTAGCACCACATTTTAAATATTTCTATTCCTTTTCTCTTCCTTTCCTATAGTCCACACCCCACAGCCGTACAATGCTAAACTATACACATATGCCTTCAGTAATCTTTTTCTAATACCCAAATCAATTTTGATCTTAAAAATGGCTCGTTTTCCATGAAACCCTTCTTACACTGTGCTAATGCAATAAAAATTTGAAATATGATTTCAAATTAAAATACCAATGTCTTAAAAAAAATATAATTTATCGCGTGCTTTCAGTGGTGTATTGGGAGAAGCTTACAATTATTAGACACTTCGTAGGCAGTGGTAATGGAAGTTAATCTAGTTATATTGTGACGACAATGGCCTTTTATTAAATAATAGAAATTTATAAGAATTAGGAGTTTATATTGACTATATATCTGAATGCCGCGTAGCCCAATAAGTCTAATAGAGGGGTTTAATCAAATTGACCATAACTATGAAGACATCCAAATTTGTTAATTATTGTGAAACGGTTAATTGTGAATTGCACTGTTCTGCACCAGATTTCCAGCATTAGATATATACTGTAATTATAATAATTAGCGCATCATTCGCAGCATGCATATTATAACTATACATACATCATATTATAGCAGCAATAACAATCTCTTTGATTGCTTATTGCAATTGTTAAAAAGAAATCATTCATAGCAGAGGTTCTAAATAGTAACCAGTAACCATGAATGTTTTGATGTTTACATATGTCAGAGTTGTATACATATTGAGTAAAGAAAAAACGAATATAAATTTAAATTCGCTTATTGATAGCCATAATTCTTAAGATGATTCAAATCAGAATCTCTCGCCAATTTTTGGTTTTGCATAGTGAGCATTTTTGTAATCACCTAAAGCTAATGACGTAGACTACTCCATTCTAAATATTGAGAAATGTTATAAACTACTAATTGTAAATGCAATTTTTAATTATATGTATAAAAGTATTGTTATTTTTACCTTTTGTTAATTATTAATTGATTATTAAAACTCGATTTTAATTTATCAGGTTACATATATATAAATATAGATTATCACCCAAATATCGTAACAAGCATTAAGTAGCTAGATATACATTTCAAGTTACAGTATTTGGGTGATATTCTATATTAAAATTTAACACCGTAGTAATAATTTTTAAAAAGGTTATATACACATAACTGTGTTAAGAAACCTAGTCTTCAATAGGTAACATTTAATTTTTTGGGATGAGTCCAAAATTAATTGTTATAAAGGTTAGAGTTGTGTACAGTTCTAATACCTTTATGATGGATATTCCAATCAGAGTTTTTAAGCAAAACGTAAGTCATATCCACTGTATATTTGTCATTACGGTGTTTAATAATTTTACAAATTAAATTTAAGACAATATCTCTGTCAATCATCGTGATTGTAATTGTATCTAATCTTGGTTATTTTAGGGGTGACAAACCAATGTTTATTGTTGTTACTTGTTTGCATCGTTAATTATTAATTTAGATTGTTTTAAAAGATTTATAGGTCATATTATAGTTGTCCCAAGGTATATATAGGACAAACACGTAGATCCATTGAAACTAGATTTAAGAAGCATTTAGCTCATTTCAGATTAAATAGAATGGATTAAAGTGCTGTAGCCGAGCATATTTTTGAATCAGGTCATCCTATCAGTTAAATGCTTATGAAAGTACATGCATACATGCATAAATATAAATCACACAATAAGGAATTTAATAATATCATAATTTTTATTGGCTATATAAAATTCATTTCCATATTAATTCGTACGTATAGCCTATTTGAATATATATACTAACTATTGCAAAATGTTGCTGAAGTTTGTGAGAAATTTATTTGTAGAATTTGTACAAGTACAATCCTTCGTTGAATTTCTGTCTAAATAATTTTCAAATTAATCACCAAGTCGTATAATACCAATAACTATTATTATACAACATAACAAACAATTCATGGAACGGTATCCTCATAATATTATGGCGGGTTCTGCTAATTTTGCTCTAGAACCGCGAAATTACAATAGAAGCAAAACAGTGTAAAATCCGTTAAAATCCATTCAAGATTAGGATTTATAAACACGAACTACAAGTGCAGAGTTGCTGAAGAACACCATATAAACTTACGATTCAACAAAGCCTGTAAAAGCCGCTAACAACACAAATCTATTTTGATAAATTCAAAATACTCTTTTCCCTCTTCTAGATAAATAAACTTAACAATAATTGTTATTAACAATTATTGTAAAAGGCAACCATTTGTCTGAGACATTATTGTGGGAGAAATTAATACCTCTACTGATTTTTTATTAAGTTTGTATTTCACTTGTCAATTTTTCCTTCAATAAATTGAGCATAAGTAGCCCAATTTGTAGATCAATTTCTTATTCAAATCATTTTACATCAAATTTCCCTGCATTTTTAAGATAACTTAGCCCGCTTTAATGACACAAGTCACAATAAAAAAACATCGTATACAACAAACGAGTGAACAATGATATGGCCTTATTTATTTCGTGTTGGTGCGCCGATCATTGCCGATCATAGACTAGCGCCATCGTGCAGTATTCGGAGACGAAGTTCGGTTAATGAATATAAAATATTTATATAATTAGATTATTTTCAGTCTCCGGCAAACAACACATAATTGTCATATATTACATGATTGGTACAGATTTGAAGAATTATGTTCTATTCATATATTCGACAATACACTAATATAATTTATTATTCACGAATCGCAACAATGCAAACTCTTTCAAACTGAATTGCATGTTAAATATGGAAGAAGATAACCTGTCTTTACTAATGTTTTTAGTCATTCAACTGTATTGTTATACAGCATTTAAATTATTATGATTAATTTCTGTATAATAAAATGAGCCCAGCTTACCAAGGTGGGAAGGTTATTTATAATGAATCATTATAATTAAAATACGCCTTCGCGCCATTGAATACGAAATACGAAATCTTAATGCGCATGTCCTTAAAAGAGATGATCTCTAGCGTAAGTTAAGAAACAAAATTTGGGCCCTAATTACGTACCTATTTCATACGCAGATTCTTACTATAGTTTAAACGATCTTACTACAACTACAAAATACATTGTCTTTCAGATGAATTGCAAAAATGAGAATTCAAGCAATATAATCTGCATTAATTTGAATTGTTTCTTTGGGCCAATTTGGACCAGTTTAGACAAAAATTGTGCCACAACATTGACAATATCTTCGTAAATATACGCTTGCCAGAAACAGCAACTGGTCAAATACCGCCCTATATGTGTACTGAATTGAAAACAGCACATATTAATGCATGCACATAAAAGATTTGACGAAGCCAAAAACAACCCTACCATTTTATTCAATTCACAATTCTGGAGTCGCTATTTAAAAGAATCTTTACATATAAACTTCGTTATACGATTGGACTAGTAAGAAATAAACCTTGTATATCGACCAATGATTAAATCTTGTTGATGTGCAAATCTTTCTTTAATATCTTCGACCAATCATATTTCATACCATATTTCATACCACAACAATTTTAATCGTTAAAACTTTAAATAATATTCTTATTGTAAATTTGACATTACATTGTTAAATAATTGTATATAAAGCAATCGCGGCTGTGGTATTTGGGTGATATTCTATACAAATATTCTTATGATTAATAATATTAATTAAGGGATCAGAAGCAAAGAGGTGTAAGCAGTGGCGGTTCCTTTCGAGGCCGCACGGCCCCCCCCCCCCCCCCCCCGAACATTGAGCGCATCACCGTAGTTATATAATTGTATTGTGATATTTTAACTCGGCATTATTTTTCCTAAAAGATAAAGCTTGCGTCGCGATAGCACTCAACACAACACGGTGTGGCGGCGAGCAAGTATGAGTTAAATGCATATGCACCCATCCTATCCGCTGCAAGCGGTAGAGTGAGAGCAACTGTATGCAGTATATCATCTGTTTCTTTGGATCGTGTATCCTTGCTTCTACAGCTAAGAATATATCGTTGTTTTAAGCTGTTTTGGTATTTACCATTTACCGCAATTCTTAAGCGTCCCAACAGAGAAGCCTAGTCTAGTATACAGGAAAATGGATATAGAATAGCCAGATAAGACAGTTGCATTGTTCTTTGTAGTTACATATGTACGATTTTGCCACGTGTTTCTCCAAGAATATATTTAATAAAAATAATTTAATTAAAATGAAGTGTTAGTTCTTTATTGAAAATAGAGTTTTGTAGAATTTCACTTGAGGACAAAGTAAAAATTAAAGCATTAGGTAGGTCATTGTCTGATTCAAATTTATCACAAACTTGTGCAAGAAGTGTTTATATCAATGAAAGATAGCAGAGCGGAATACCACTTTCAAGAAATTATTGAATTTAATCATTTTGCATCCATTTTAGGTAGGATTTCTTATTATGTTATTTTTTAAGAAATGCGCCCCATCGATTGAAATGTCAAGAGCCGCCACTGGATGTAAGTGACTAAAAGTAAATTTTGAGAAAACACACTCCAAAGTTGAATCAATTTTGAAAAATATAGCAATGTTATAATAAGATATTAATAGCTCTCTATTACCATTCAATGACCTTGCTTGATCCAAGGTATATGATAAAAACACTATTTTATTATGTAAGGTTTTTTTTCCAGTTTATAAAGTTAATTAATTAAAGCATCCTTTTACTTACACCCCTTTGCTTCCGAAAATTGCACTTTTTGCATAACTCTTTGCTTCTCCCCCTCAATTGAAACGCATATTAATTCATGTTGCGTATTCTTAAGTTCATAAATCATTTTATCATCTTATTTTCCTCCATCCTGTATACTTCAATGTTCATTAGCAATCTTTTCTTGTATTTCGCTTGAACTGTTCATAGAAGTTAGATGCGGATTTGTTATATTCCCATAACATATCTAGATAATTACATCTATGTACATCTGCTATGTGATGTCCACAAAACGGCGAGATCTGATATATTACTGTAATTTTATTATCTCAGTTTCTTTACAAACTGTTATATGTGCAACAAGTGCACTGTTTTGTTGGCGACTTCCTATAACTGCTTTGCTGAAAATCCCCGTAGTGATTTATAATGAGAGCAGATGGTATCACATCACATCAAATGAACTAATTGAAAAAATAACAGCAATTATTACATTTTCAATTGAAGTCAAAGAAAAAGCCATGAATTACCGATCTTAAGCATCCAATTAATTAATGCACTCACGAATACTATTACCGTAAGTAACAATTTAGTTTTTATACATAATTAATATATAAAATTATATTCTCCGACTGACTTGGAATTGTCCTATTTCCTAAGGCTTTACATATCAAATGAATTTACAAGAAATGATATTTTAAAATGACATAAGAATGAACGATCTTAAGATTTCCTTTGCTTCCAGGTTATTGGCCAATTAAGATTAAAGTATATTGCACTAATTGCTACAGTCCTATACTATACATTGAATTTATAGCGCTAATAAATTACGAGGATGTGTATTTTTAGATGGTTCAACTACGATTAGCATGGCCAGATATATAGGTGATTAAATATGTATGCATCGGATATCGAGCGCTTCCGCTTAAGAAAACCATCTTCACGTGTAGTAGTCAGCTCAGCTGACGAAATATGAAATAACAAAAACCTACTGAAGATATCGACGAAATACTTCATATGTGCGCACATCTATTCACAACAAAAATTAAATCAAACTTTATAAAACCGTTATACAAATAAGGTAAGCATACTAGTTTGGACATGGTAATGCTAAAGAATGCGAGAACAAAGAGCAACCGCATCGAATATTCAGATAGTCTATTGCCAGCGGCGTAGTCAGATTTTTTGTATGATATGTTCTTTTATAATCTTACAACGAATCGAAATAATTATTATAATCAAGTTTATTAAGCAAATATATTTTTCTTTTGTGTGAAAATTTTAATATAAAGAGATTTCCAATGACATTTCCTGGGTCCATATATTTCGTTGTAAGAAATATATTAATGCGGTTTATGGACAATTAAATAAACATAAAAAAACATGCGTGAGACTCGCGAGGTAGAAGTGAAACTTCTTAGCTCCTAGGAAAAGTTGATTTTATGCATTGCTTTTTTTCCATTTGTTAACGATTTGATTTCGATTTTGATTGATTTTAATTGACACTGATCATCAAAGAAAGCATTATTAACTGTAATGTCGTACAGTCTATAAAGAGGAGTTTGGATTAAATATTGTAGCCATATTTTTATAGTTATTTTTCTCACCAAACCAATTAAATTACTCGATCTGTGTATTTTTCTTCTTTTTATGTGGACATTAATACAATGATCATCATCAATGTCTCTTGGCAAATGATTCACCATCGTATTAATAGATATTGGAACATTAATAATTTGCCCATAAATCCCATGTTGACCATGTACATGTTGAATTTGCATAAATGGAATTCTGGGTGAAATTAACCTCTCTGACACTAAATCTAATTTTGGTAGATGACCAGGTAATTCTGGGTAGACAAAACCATTTGACTTCGATAACATTGGAATGGTATTCCGAGTAAGAGCATTTCGGCATGAATTGCACGCTATCATATCTTCAATGATAATGGCTGGAAACGCAGTATGTAAAAGTTACTCGTGCTTAGGATCAACAGGTTTCACATCGTTCTTAAACCATATTCGATCACATATGGAATACATTGTATCTAGCGGATTATTGAAAAATTGTTTATCAAATTCCCGATGAGCAGGTTGAAAGAAAGTAAATTTTATGTATGATGCACTACTGGGTGCATTTCTATTTGTCGATGGCTCAGCTGTATCAGATTCATTTCGTTGATCTCTCACACCGCATGTATCTTCACGTATAGACGGCATGCCTGAATCAGTGGCATTCAAATTCTCTGTACCACTCACTGTGTCCTCACTTAACGACGGTATCGATACATCCAGTGTATTTGAGGTCGTTGGAAGGTTATGTTGTCCACCGTGTTTCTTTAACGTCCTTTGCTTGGCTCGATACTCTCTACTTCTTTCCAAGGTACTTGTTGGCACTTTTCTTGGCGGTTTATTCGCTTTCTTCCGTTCTCTAAAGGTTCGCACTCTGTCTGTACTTGTCCTTTTCTCCATTTCACTTTTCACACAATGGAAATTGTTAGCTAAAAGATTAAGCTGTGTTTGTGTAACATATAATAAATATGTAAAATATACAAGCGTCTACTGGTTGCCTTATGCTACGTGGCGCATACGCGTAGCGGGTTTCACTTTTCGTGACGGAAGCGTTTCACTTTTCGTGACGTTCAGGCCAATTTGCCCTACCGCGCCTATAGAAGTTTCACTTTAAAATTCTGTTACCTTTGACAAATTCTGTTACCATATTCTTATCACTTATCGCGATTATTGTAACTACATTAGACATCGATATAATTTAATGCCTCGTTAATTCTTCAGCAAAGTATTAAGAAATCTCGTGATTGACATCAAGAAGTTTCGAACAAATATTGTATAAATTCAATTAATTCTTACTTAAGACACAATGAAAATCAGTTCCCTTTTAAGTAACAGTGTGGAATCTTTGGATTCATAGTTTGATTTAGAAGTTAAATTTTAAACCGCTGAACAATCAGTGAACTGAAACCGTGAATTCAGTGACGTGCATTTAACCCTTATAGTTTTAAATTAGTTAGAATTGAGGGGGAAGAAGAGGTAGCAAAAATAGGGAAGGGAGTTCGGCAGGGATGTACACTTTCACCGTTATTATTTAATCTATATATAGAAGATGCAATAAACAAAGTAAAAGAAGAGTATAGTGTAGGTGTGAATGTACAGGGAGAGAAAATATATATGCTGAGATTCGCCGACGATATAGCTATATTGGAAGAAAGCGAAAAGAATTTAGAAAGGGTATTGAATGGTATGCAGGCAGTATTGACTAGGGATTTTAACATGAAAATAAATATAGGTAAAACTAAAGTGATGAGGTGTGACAAAAAGGAATGCAGTAGAAAAATGAGGATCACAATAGGAGATAATAGAATCGAAGAAGTGTCAGATTTTTGTTATTTAGGCAGTAGAATCACAAAAGATAATCGAAGCAAGGTAGATATAAAGTGTAGGATAGCACAGGGTAGGAAGGCATTCGTAGAAAAAGAACAGATTTTAAGATCAAATATTGACTTGGGTATTAGAAAAAGATTACTGAAGGTATATGTTTGGAGTGTAGCACTGTACGGGTGTGAGGCGTGGACTATAGGAAAGGAAGAGAAGCGTAGATTAGAAGCACTTGAAATGTGGTGTTATAGGAGGATGATGAGGATTGGTTGGGAAGATAAAGTAACAAATGAAGCTGTACTAGAGTTAGTAGGGGAGAAGAGAAGTATTTGGAGAGTGTTACAGCGTAGGAGAGACAGATTAGTAGGGCATATTCTTAGGCATGGGGGGATTATGCAATTGATCATAGAAGGTAGAGTGGAGGGAAAGAGAGGGGTAGGTAGACCTAGATTGGAGTATGTGAGTCAGATAGTTGAAGACGTTGAGATGAATAGCTATAGGGAGATGAAGGGATTAGCTCAGGATAGATCGGCATGGCGTGCTGTTTCCAACCAATCTTTAGGATTGCGGACTCTTTAACTAACTAGTTTTAAATTGCGCCAATTGTAGTGTCGCCATCTGATGATTTTAATCGAAATACGGCAATGCCAAAGCTATAACATTCATGCTGCTTATGTAGCATTCATCTGTGAAATTTTAGGAATTCTTTAATACCACATAATATTTATATTTGATTGCATTCTGATTGTGCCTATTTCATTTTGATTGCATATTATTTGATGGCAATCCTTTGGGCTGCACTTTCCTAGTTTTGCAATGCCAATAAATGGATTTATTGGTATTGGATTATTGGATTTATTATTATTATTATTATTATTATTATTATTATTATTATTATTATTATTATTATTATTATTATTATTATTATTATTATTATTATTATTATTATTATTATTATTATTATTATTATTATTATTATTATTATTATTATTATTATTATTATTATTATTATTATTATTATTATTATTATTATTATTATTATTATTATTATTATTATTATTATTATTATTATTATTATTATTATTATTATTATTATATTGCTGTTACATTGTTTATTGAAGGCTATTTTTTACCGTAATAATGTTTGTTGAAGAGTATTTTGAAGAGAACAGAATTAAACTTGTTTCTGCAATTTAAGCCGATATAATCGAAATAGGCAGAATTATACATCAGTCGTCCGTTACTTCGACACAATACCATTGTAATAACATTGCTTCTTCGTTCTTTTTTTAAATTTCAGGATGCTTTTATAATTATGAATTTTTATGGCGTTTCTACGAGACTGTAAACTATTTTTTATTTAAATAAATTTATTCCTGATATTAATATTAAAGACCTCGGAAGATTTAGAGACGTGGAAACTCTTGAAAATTAATTACCAACCTAAAATATCGGATACTAATCCGATATTTTAGGTTGCTAATTAATTCATGTCAATGTAACTGTCATTATAGTGCAAAATCTTGCCATGTAGGTGTATGGTTGTTAACACCACTTAACTCTTTAAATGCTTCCAATTGTTTACGTAAATTATTAAAGAATTGTAGATTAAAACTCTAATCAGGAGCCCGCGTGCTAAATGGGTTTACAATTAGTCACGTTTTAAAGCAATTGTTAAACGTACATTTATATTTTAACTTCAATATAATTTGCAGTCTACAATGGCATGGTGCAAAATATGAAATTATTATTTTATTAAATGTATGTTTCAGAGGCATTTCAATTATATAAATGCATTTCTTCAAAAACGTTACTTACAAATGCCACAAATAATTCAAATATCTCACTCGAAAAAAATATATAAATAATACAATAAAGATAATCTAAAATTTGTCAAACTGGTAAAAACTAATTTTAAAAAGTTTAAAGTGTGCTTTTCTTATTGCAAGTACACAATTTAATAAAAATGGGATGGGCATTGTATTTATAACATAGCTAGTGGAGGTTACAAATTCGTCTATTACTTTATTAAGTAAAAAAACATGGAAATTACAAGTAGTTGAACAATTTCTCATTTTATTTATTATATATGATATGAAGTTATAGAAATAATGTCAAGGTTTCCAAATATAATGTGGGATCAATGTTGAAATGTGGGTTTTTCTCAGCTGTAAAAGGCTGATTCAATTATTTTACGCTTTTATAATTTCAAGCCTTTGTATTGTATACCTATAATCTAATTTACATTATCAATAATATCATCTACATTTTAGTCTATACTATGTCTATCGGTAATTTGCCGCGACCATATTCTTCGTTATCTTATAATTTAAGATGAACAGCCAATTAAATAAATTATTTTCATGTACAAATTTTCATGTAGATATATATATATATATATATACTCTTCATTATATGCAATGTGAATTAGAAAGCAATGAATAATTTTCTATATTATATCTCTTTATGCTTTCATATCAAAAGAACTCTCAAAACGCAGATAAAAATAGTCTGTAAGATTTCCTTTTATACTCCGTATAATTTTCAGAAATTTCAAAAGCATTATCCTTGGAATAAATCTATAGAACAAGGTCACTATCAGCCATTAACTGAATTGGAAATATTTACAACATTAATTAACGAAAATAAATGTTAAGTTCAACGGCATTTTAATAATTCATCACAAATTATTGTACACGTAGCACAAGATTATTGCGAAATATATTTATATATCAATTTATCACATTGACATTTAAGCGTAAACAAACTTTTAAAATGTGTCAAAATATATCATGAGGCATATTTTGACACGAGCAATTAATGTTTCCATATCAACAATGTCTACGATTGTCTATATTCTATAACAACGTCAAATTGACTTTTCGAATGTCAAAATAGCAGGTTTGTCAAAAATGTCAAAAAATGTCAAAAACGAGTTTCAACAGGGATATCCTGCGAGCACATAACACTACGAGCTATTATATTAACTCAATTTTAGATAGCATAAAATATCACCCAAATACTGTAACTTACAGCATTAATTAGTTAGATGTACATTTCGGCGGCTATGCCGCCATCTTCAGTAGCACAAGATAAAAACTAAATAAAATACCTCTGTCACGAATCGTGATTGATATCAAATTAAATGAATAAGTCAACATGACAGAATACACATTTCAAAATATGGCATATAATATGACCTATAAATCTTTTGAAACAATATAAATTAATAATTAACGAAACTAACAATTAACAATAATAAACATTGGTTTGTCAAACCTAAAATAACCAAAAATAAATTAAAAAATAGTTCTTATTAAATAAATTAAATAGACAAGATGAAATTGGACTTGAATTTAAATTCATTAAATTTGATTTAGATTTATGCATGTATATACTTTCATAAGCATTTAACTCGGAATAATTCAAAACACTTAAGTAATTTAAGTGAACTAATTTTAATAGGATGTCCTGATTCAAAAATATGCTCGGCGACAGCACTTTTATGTTTTCTATTTAATCTGAAATGAGCTAAATGCTCTTTAAAACTAGTTTCAATGGGTCTACGTGTTTGTCCTACATATAATTTAGGACAACTAGAACAACATATTTCATAAATACCAGATTTTTTTTTAAATCCATCAAATCTTTGGGATTTCATAAAAAATTAGCAAGACTATTAGAAGTATTATATGTTACTTTAAAATTATATTTATTTAAAATACTATCTAAACCACGTGCAATGTACAAACATGTCAACGATATATTATTTTATTTTACTACATGTGATTTTATGGCAATAAGTAGATAAGCCCTTACATATACTTAACAAGTATTCTTTTGAATATCCAAGGTAATGTCAAATTAGTCGGAAGGGTAGGCATTTGAAACGCAAATTAGAAAAAATACCTTGCACATTTATAATTAGTGAATTAAGGTGTTTTGTATCTCTGCTCAAGTGACGCTAGCCTCATAATATCACTCTGTGTTGACCAAAGAAGACTAATCAGAATTATAAATAATCTGGGTTACAGAGAAAATTGCAAACATGCGTTTATTGACCTAAGTATTCTTACCTTCCCTAGTATGTATATTTTACAATGTGAAAAATATTAAAAACTCTATCATAAATATTAAAAACAATATCTCTAGATACAAGAAATTTAAATGATAGTAAATTTAAAAATCGTGTTGTTCAATTTTTGAAAAGTAAAGCCTTTTATAATGTAGACGATTTTTTAAACTGCAATATTTCTAATATGTAATGCTATTTTAATAGGTACCACAAACTATGAATACTAATGAAGAGTTTTTTAATTGTGTTGTCAGAATATAATTGTAAAATGTAATAATTGTAATTTAATGACGAATGTAAATACTGTATTTTGTATACAAACATGAATAAATATCTTATCTTATCTTATCTATATTATCAAAATCAGTTTCAATTATCTCGAAGACTACTAAAGTTAAAAATTCAAAGAAGCATTTTTGTATTCAGATTTCAAAACTCGAATTCTTTTGTATTTAATGTCTTGTTGTAAACTAAATAGGAAAATTAATTTAAAAAATACATTTATATATATATATATATAGCCCTATCTTATGTATTTGCATACGAGGAGAAATTAATTAATTAATTAAATAAATATTTGAACAGGTCGAAATTAACATGGGATTTGCAATGTTGCATTTGTCAACGCAGCACCCTGTATATTTATTTTTTATTTTTTCATTTAAGTCCTAGCTGTATGTATATAAGATTCCTATCAGTTTTTAAATAAATAATTTTATATCATAACCGTGGTAAATATAATATAGCCATCTACAATCCTAACTGGTTGTTATTGGCAGTGCAAGTTAGAGAAAAATATGCATACATTAAAAAGAACTAGAATAATTGCATAGAATATATTGGCCTCTATCAATACGTCCTTTTGCACAAGGTCGAGTATAAGAAGTTTCGTTTGCAGATATGCGCTGCAATTGCAATGTGAAAAAACCATTCAAGTGCAACGGTTTTAATTAATCCAATGAAGAGACGTGTTTCTACGTTTTTTTTGTGAGCAATCGATGTTTTTTGTTGTATAAGTACATCAATTAAAAATCCATGTTGTTTACAGATCCTTATAATATTGATCAATAAATCTAATCGCATATAAAATACCTAGAAAAATAAATTGCTTTGTGTTAAAAATACCGTGTGTATTCTTAACAACAGTGAATCTGAAACTTTTCCATTTCGGAAAATGTTCCATTTCAAAACTACAAAATGTAAAGATAGTTTCAAGCCGCCAATATTTTGACAATGAAATTGAAAAATAATATTATTGTATTGATCCTATACTATTAAATGAAAAATATCTTTTTGGTATGCTCGAAATATTTCATAAAAAAAAATGTGCCTGAGATTATTTATGATCTGTAGAACCGATGTCAAAATGTGCTTTAAAATAAATTGGAGAAAGCTATTATTTATGCGCGATGTTAATGGGTTACCATACATTTTACAGCATAATATATGATGGCAATGTTAATAAGGTACAGTTTTATCCAAACTACATTCAGTACTACTACCTGTGAAAGTTGGTACAACACTATATCATTTTAGTCCGCGTACTACTACAGATAGTTGTTTCAATATTTTCTAAATTTTTATATAATCGATTTATACTATATATTTATAACATCGTATATCATTAATATCACCCAAATACCGTAACTTAAAGCATTCAGTAGCTAGATGTACATTTCAAGGCTATTCTATATTAATATTTAACACCGTAGTGATAATATTAAAAATCGTATATAAAAGTTATTTTTTAATAATTTTGTTATTGTAATTTGAAAAATTAATTTTTAATTTTTCGGATATCATACATACGGAATTGCATTATTTTTGGTTTAGTTACAGAGTAAAACATATTATATAAAAATTCAAAAAGCCAAAAATAGTATATTAAAGAACGAATTTCATAAAGCACGTTTTATTGCACGAGTTCAAGTTTAGGAAACAAGTTTAAAGAACGAGTGTTATAAATGACTTATGAAATCAGTTTTTTATACTATTTTTTCTAATTTGCGTCTTTTATGCCCTTTTTAGATAAAAAATTTAGGGAATTTTTTTACTGTTGATAGTAAACTATTGGCACATTTGGAACATTTAAAATAAATTGTCAAATAAATTAAAATTAAACGATTTGTTGCATTATTTTGTAGTTTGACGTACAATTGTACATATCAGGGATAAATTTTAAATTAAACAATTGTTGCTTTCTTTTGTAAATTGACATTTGATAACTGGCAAGCAGAGCTACCAACGTTGAAACAGTAATTTGCACTATGCTATTAGAGAACTCAAATTCGCTATAAACGAACTCATTTAGATTCGTTAACAGCTCTATTAGAAACGTAAATTAGAAAATAGTATATTAAAGAACGAATTTCATAAGGCAGGTTTTATTGCACGAGTTCAAGTTTAGAAAACGAGTTTAAAGAACGAGTGTTATAAATGACTTATGAAATGAGTTCTTTATACTATTATTTTTTAAATTTGCGTCTTTCGTGCCCTTTTTAAATAAAAAATCGAAATTTCAAAATTTAGGGAATTTTTTAATTGTTGGTAGTAGCTATTGACACATTTGAAATATTTGAAATAAATTGCCAAATAAATTAAAATTAAACTATTTGTTTCTTCCTTTGTAGTTTCACGTACAATTGTACATTTCACGGACAAAATTTAAATTGAACTATTTGTTGCTTTCTTTTGTAGTTTGACGTTTGATAACTGGCAAGCAGAGCTACCAACGTTGAAACAGTAAATTGCTCTATGTTATTTGCGAACTCAAATTCGCTATAAACGAACTCATTTAGGTTCGCTAATAGCTCTATTAGTAACGCAAATTAGAAAATAGTATATTAAAGAACGAATTTCATAAGGCAGGTTTTATTGCACGAGTTCAAGTTCAAGAACGAGTGTTATAAATGACTTATGAAATGAGTTTTTTATACTATTTTTTCTAAATTGCGTCTTTTATGCCCTTTTTAAATAAAAAAAATCGAAATTTAAAAATTTAGGTAATTTTTTGACTGTTGATAGTAACTGTTGGCACATTTGGAACATTTGAAATAAATTGTCAAATAAATTTAAATTAACCTATTTGTTGCTTTCATTTGTAGTTTGACGTACAATTGTACATTTCAGGGACGAAATTTAAATCAACGTTCGTTAATAGCTCTATTAGAAACGCAAATTAGAAAAAATATATTAAAATTTAACCTTTTTTTCATTCCAGACGTCTATGTTTGTTAAATTCTTATTATTTTTCACATTTTTTTCTATAAACTGATTAAAATATTCCTCAAAGTTTCTAGATAAGATATTAAAATTATTTTGTAAATGTAAAAAAAAGATCGATTTGATGTTTTCAGTCCTCTGGCGTTAATAAGCTTTTTCTCGGAATTAAAAATTATTTTTGTCGTGAAATTTTTATTATTTATCCCGAGAGCACGAAAACGTTCAAAAACACCTGCTTTCCATGCAAGTGTTAGATTTTGGATGTTTCCAGTTCTATGGTGCTAATAAACCGATTTTCAGATATAAAAATCTGTTTTCTTGTGAAAAATTCATTTTTAATCGTGGAAGCATGAAAACATCTAAAAACAGTAGCGTATCTAGAGAGGGGCGGTGGGGGCGGTCCGCCTCGGGCGGCACATATTTTTGGGCGGATTTTTTTTATATTTTTGTCTAAATTATATAAAAATAAAAAATATAATAATGTTGTAATCAACAGAATCAATGATTATAATGAGTATATAATTTCTGTTCGGTAATTGTTAATAACCACTCTTGATTTTGATTGACTTAGAAAGGGCGGCAAATTGGGGACCGCCCCACGTGGAAAAAGCTCTAGGTACGCCACTGTCTAAAAGTGACTATTTTCTTTCAAAGTAATCAATTTTGGATATTTTTAACCATCTGACGTTAATAATTTTATTTTTGTCGTGAATTACATTTTTATTTGATTAGAAATCTACACTGTAAATTCATCATGACACAAAACCCTAAGGATGCGTACAGTTTCAGAAATGCTGTTCTACAATAATTATGTTGAGTAATAGAATCACTGATCACGAATAAAAACAATTTCTGCATCTACCATTATTAGTTTTACACTGTTACTTAACATGCTATTAATATAAATGCGGGCTATTATACAATCAACATAATTATTCAAACGTATTTAAAATATCTCTTCTTACGAAGTCGAAGCAGAAATATGATTCACTGATTTATTCTACACCATAGTGTATAAATCTATACTTGTAAGAAGTTGCGAAAAATATATTTTCTTTCCACACACACGTTAATAATATATAAATATTTTAATTAGAAATAATTGTTACTCTGACGGTATTAGCCATATTAATTCGTTTTTTTTAAATCTCAAATTGATCTTCTTTTTCACCAATTTTTTTCACACACCATCACAAATATTTACCGAAGTCTTAATACCTACGTTAGAATATTTGGTTGACAAATTTACATCACCACATTATGTTTATCTAAAAATATCTCAACTAAGAAATTTTAAAAAAATAATTAAAAATGAAAATATTTTACTTTTTGATATACTATCTAATTACAATTAGTTAAAGAGTCCGCAATCCTAAAGATTGGTTGGAAACAGCACGCCATGCCGATCTATCCTGAGCTAATCCCTTCATCTCCCTATAGCTATTCATCTCAACGTCTTCAACTATCTGACTCACATACTCCAATTTAGGCCTATCTACCCCTCTCTTTCCCTCCACTCTACCTTCTATGATCAATTGCATAATCCCCCCATGCCTAAGGATATGCCCTACTAATCTGTCTCTCCTACGCTGTAACACTCTCCAAATACTTCTTTTCTCCCCTACTAACTCTAGTACAGCTTCATTTGTTACTTTATCTTTCCAACCAATCCTCATCATCCTCCTATAACACCACATTTCGAATGCTTGTAATCTACGCTTCTCTTCCTTTCCTATAGTCCACGCCTCACACCCGTACAGTGCTACACTCCAAACATATACCTTCAGTAATCTTTTTCTAATACCCAAGTCAATATTTGATCTTAAAATCTGTTCCTTTTCTACGAATGCCTTCCTACCCTGTGCTATCCTACACTTTACATCTACCTTGCTTCGATTATCTTTTGTGATTCTACTGCCTAAATAACAAAAATCTGACACTTCTTCGATTCTATTATCTCCTATTGTGATCCTCATTTTTCTACTGCATTCCTTTTTGTCACACCTCATCACTTTAGTTTTACCTATATTTATTTTCATGTTAAAATCCCTAGTCAATACTGCCTGCATACCATTCAATACCCTTTCTAAATTCTTTTCGCTTTCTTCCAATATAGCTATATCGTCGGCGAATCTCAACATATATATTTTCTCTCCCTGTACATTCACACCTACACTATACTCTTCTTTTACTTTGTTTATTGCATCTTCTATATATAGATTAAATAATAACGGTGAAAGTGTACATCCCTGCCGAACTCCCTTCCCTATTTTTGCTACCTCTTATATTATTAATATATAATTACAATTATATATTACAAATATATTTTACAATGATATACTACATCATTTAATATATTATATTGGGTGATATTCTATACTATTATTATTGGACCTTAATTGACCTTTTATTAATTATAATTGTTTTTATTAATTCATCAATTCATTTATAGTTTATTATTTAAAATCGCATCGTTAAAATCGACCGATTTTATTAAAATTTATTTAAATTTAAATTTAATTTAAAATCTGTTAGAATTTCAGAAATAATAATTTTTTAATTCAAAATTTCAAGTTTATGGCTTAGTACTTAAGTGTATAAATCGATGATTTAAAATCCATCACTAATATGTATATTTTTGCAAAAAGTTTATGCAACTTATTCTCAAACTTATTATTATTCTATTCCCGTTATGATTTTTCTTTCATTATAACAATTTAAAAAAATGACATAAATTAATATATCTCCATCTCCAGAGATACAGAAAATATTCTTCACAATATTTTAGAGATCAATCCAAGTATGCATAACCTCATTACGAATTAATCGTTTAACAAAATGATATGCAATTAAATGTATAATGAATTATTTAATTTTGCATAACTCTATCTGCTTCCGTCTCTCACTTTTCTAAATTGCAGATAGTTACTGAGCGTAGTAAACGGAACAAAAGCAAACAATCATACCCGCAATTTATAACTATAACTTCCACATTTCTTTGCATGGAAGAGCTTGAGAAAAAAAATGTCAATGGAGATGATGTACGATACGACAAATTGCAGAACGATTAAATGCCATCAGGATGAACCATTTCATTGTAGAAATATCGTCTCGTTTGAACACCTATAATCTGAACAGCAGAATTGTTTCGTGGGATTTAATTTCCGGCTTTCATATTTCTTCGTTCGCTTCCAAAGAATTCTACAGATCTCCCTAGATCAGTGGCGGTTTCTTTCGAGGCCGCAGGGCCGCGCGCCCCCCCTGAACATTGAGCGCATCACCGTAGATATATAATTGTATTGTGATATTTTAGCTAGGCATTATTTTTCCTAAAAGATAAAGCTTGTGTTGCGATAGCACTCAACACAACACGGTGTGGCGGCGAGCAAGCATGAGTCAAGTGCATATGCACTCATCTTATCCGCTGCAAGCGGTAGAATGAGAGCGACCGTATGCAGTATATCATCTGTTTCATTGTTATATCCGGGTTGTTATGGCAACGTGACGTCACGCTGCTTCTACAGCTAAGAATATATCGTTGTTTTAAGCGTTTCCACGCCGCAATTCTTTAGCGTCCCAACAGAGAAGCCTAGTATATTATACAGGAAAATTGATATAGAATAGCCATATAAGACTGTTGCATTGTTCTGTGTAGTTACGTATGTACGATTTTGCCACGTGTTTCTCTAAGAATGTATTTAATAAAAATGAATAGTGTTAGTTCTTTATTGAAAATAGAGTTTTGTAGACTTTCTCTTGAGGACAAAGTAAAAATTAAAGAATTAGGTAGGCCATTGCCTGATTTAAATTTATCACAAACTTGTACAAGGAGTGTTTAAATCAATGAAAGATAGAAAAGTGGAATAACACTTTCAAGAAATGATTTAATTTAATCATTTTGCATACATTTTAGGTAAGACTTACTATTATGTTATTTTTTAAGAAATGCGCCCCCCCGATTGAAATTTCAAGAGCCGCCACTGCCCTAGATGAACATTGTAATGTAACATCTTATTGTATTGTTATTGTCAATACAACCTTGCCCTATAATGGCAATTGATATAATTAATTACAACGTTTTTTTTTAATGGACCGTAACTCGTATAACTGTTCCATAAATGCAGGTACTCATTATTTTTTTAATTAAACAGAAGGACGTAGTTTTATCAGTTCATTATTATAGTATACAGGATAGTCCTCGTACGATTATTAATTATTAGAAATACAAGAGACATTTGTGAAAGTTTATAACATAAGGCTTAGCAGCAAATCTGCTATAATAGCATGTTATATTATTTAAAAAATAATATTTTATACAGGGCGTTAATAAATACGCATGGTATTGGGAAGCTTTCAAATAATTGAATAATTCAAGTTGTCTTACGTACAATTTCGAGGGCTTACCAATTTCTGAAGATCATCCGGAATATTTCAGCAAAAAATAGGTATATTCCCATTTCTGAGAAAAGTCTTATGAATTT
This sequence comes from Leptodirus hochenwartii, assembly GCA_947310635.1. Taxonomy (NCBI): domain Eukaryota; kingdom Metazoa; phylum Arthropoda; class Insecta; order Coleoptera; family Leiodidae; genus Leptodirus; species Leptodirus hochenwartii. Next base: position 12,045,555 of record OX371180.1, on the reverse strand, counting down.
TGCTATCTCTTATCCCTTTCTGACAAAAGTTGAGCTTTTAGTTTAAGAGAACAATTTTTCTAATATTTTTAGAATCAAAATGGAAATAAATTAATAAATAACATAATGAATACAGAAATTCTATTTGCTCAATATTATTTATTATGAAATAATGATTTTTTTTAAATTACCACTACGGTGTTAAATATTAATATAGAATATCACCCAAATACCGTAACTTAAAGCATTAAGTAGCTAGATGTACATTTCAAGGGCTATGCCCCCATCTTCAGTAGCACAAGATAAAAATAAATAAAATACCTCTGTCACGAATCGTAATTGATATACTATTAAATAAGTAAGTACTTCAACATGACAGAAGTATTTCAAAAATGGCATATAATATGACCTATAAATCCTTTAAAACAATACAAATTAACAATTAACGAAAATATTGGTTTGTGAAATATAAAAGTAAAGACATTCTTTTTGTTTGAGTCCTTTAATAATGTTATATTCCGGTTTCTTTACAACCTTATTAATTAATTTTAAATTTGATTCAATTTGGCGTAAGCAGTCATTTCTTAAACAATTTTTAATTCTATCATCAGTGAATTGTAACGCACTTTCAATGCCAGCTACATATTGTTCCAAAGAAGGTTTTATATAACTCAAATTATGCTTTAAACCTTTATTCAAAACAGCTAGTTCATCATTATTAAAGGATACAGACGATTCACTAACTACAATATTCTTAATTGGCTTATTATCTTGTTCTAGTTGAAGATTACGTTGGTTTTTGCACAAACGTTCAAATTTTAATTGTAAACTTGCTGCTTTCTTAGCGTATTTATTTTCATTATCATCAATAATCTTCTGCTGAAACTCACTCCATTTTAAAAATTGAGAATTATCCAAACTATGTGAAAGATCAGTATATAGATTGTATGCTTCCAATTCTAAAGAACTTCGTTTTGCATAAAAACGGTCTATTTCAGAATCTACCCAAGCTATTTTAGCAATATTAATAAATTTATTTGCACGTTTTTCATTCGTTTTTAAAGTAAAAATTTTAACAAAGGATTTTAATAAATTTTAATAATTTTAAATATTTTTTTTATTTATCTTGTGCTACTGAAGATGAAGCCCTTGAAATGTACATCTAGCTAATTAATGCTTGTTACGGTATTTGGGTGATATTCTATATTAATGAAATAATGACATTAATTTAAGATTCCAGAAATGAAGAAAAAATGTATACCGGACTTCATTACGTTTTTAAAATTATTTTCTCTATGTACTCTTATTACTAAATGTTAGTGTAACTACAAAATTCAGGATAAAATTATTACATATATATTCTGAAAGGTATATATTTACAAAACAGACATGGGACAGATTTCCAGAATACTGGATTCCATTCTCTCCATGTAATCAGTATGAGACTTAAAAAAAAAAATTTTTTAGTCATTATATGCATTATATATGGGTCCTACAAGTTTTGTTACGTTTTCTAAGCCTTGACTTTCACTAGAGGTCAATTGCGGTTAGTTACATCTTACATCCTCAGGCAGGACCGGTTCTATATTTCTTTATCTTTTGATGTTCGAAATTTAGGAAGTTTACGCTACTTTGTCCAGATATATACTACCACAAATAAATTTTGGCACAGCCCCATTTCAAAATATAAAACTTATATATTAATATAATAGGCGTTGCTTCTGGCAGTACACTGCACAGAAGCAACGCCACAGTGCATTTTTAAATTATTTACAAAGAAGGTATATACCTGTCGATTTTTATTAAAATTATCGAAAAAGTACAGAGGTATATACGTGTCGAAATTTTTAATTCTTTTGTCGATTTTCATCAAAATTATCGAAAAATTATCGAAAAAGAAGAGAGGTATATACCTGTCAATTTTCATCAATATTATCATTTCCCATTAGAAAATGTCCCATTCAATCATTTTTTCACGTTTAATAAAAATGTATAATCTTAGCATGGACAGTCCATATAACAATGTTTCTAAATGCGGACTTTGAAATTGAACAGGCAATTAACATCGCGTATTAATTTACAGTTGCTGATCGTGTTGGTATCGCCATCTACATATTTTAATATTAGATGTGTGTGCGACAACGACGATAAACACACACACAGATTACACACTATTTATTCTCGACGAACGCGGCGAGGAATTCAAGTCTAACTACATGGTTACGTGAATGCAATCCCATCTTTGCATATGCTATTTTATATGGGCAGTTTCAATGGCACCCTGAACGGTAAGTTGAAGCGACGAATATAAACTCGAAAAAGTTGATTTCGTTGGTTGAAGCGAGACTTTCGCCGTTTTCTGAGAAAGTTCTCGCTCTAGTGGAGTATTCGTTATCAAGAAACGCGTGTTTATTATCAGAATTTTATCTATACAGTAGTACACCTACTGCCAAGAATATGGCAAATCAGACATAAATATATAGTTTAAAAACTGAAAAAAGAAAATACAATTATTGAGCGATTGTTTGAGGACGCTATTGTGTATTTATTTTGTAATTCATAAATCCAACATAATTTGCTATAAAATATTTGACAAAAATCAAAATAAAATATTTAAGAAAATTAAAATATAAGAAATGTATGTAAAAATAAATTATATAGATATATATATAGGATCGCCAGATCTCGCCTAGAATAATTTTAAGTCAGACACTTTAAGCCACAATTATTGACTATTTCTTTGACTCGATTGTACATGACATATGGCCGCTATGCCTTTGATTATGATATACAAGTCTATATGAATGTAGATGAAAATTAGTCATTCTTAATTTTCAATTTCCGACCAATTTAGCAAATATACTTAAATTTTGAACAAAATGGGCAAAATAGACATAATCGCTTTAATATAACACCAAAATCATTGCAATCTGTCGAGCCGTTCCGCAGAATTTTTTTTATACGGATAAATGGTAAACTTTTGTAGTAAGCATGGAAATAATGATTTTTATCTTTAAGTGGGACAAATTACCGAAAATCGGGATTGTCCCGCTAAAAGCGGGACGTATGGTCACTTTACTTATTTGTGTTATTAATTTTATCCCAATAAAATTTTATATAAAATAAAATAAGCAAAAATCTGTTAGGTAAGCTGTTCATCAAAATTATTGAAAAAGAGCAGAGGTATATACCTGTCGATTTTCATCAAAATTATCGAAAAATAACAGAAGTCGATTTTCATCAAAATTATCGAAAAATTATCGAACAAAAAAATAATAATTCGGGGAAATTTAATTTGACAATTATTTCGAGTTAATTTGACTTCATTTATTCAAATATATTGGCCCAAAGGTTTATAATCAATGTAGTATAAGAAGTGGATCGTAGTTATCGAATACAAATGATTTCTATTGTCCTTTTTCTTCAAATTTCTTTTTTTTTCAGTGCCCATCCGCTGAAGACTCCTATCCTTATGGCTATACGTTCAAGCGTATTAGGTAGCGTTCATATTTTTAATTCTAACTACACTTCAATTGCACACTTCAAGTAACTCCTGAATGGCAACACACACAACAGCCGTGGTCAAGAAGCAATTTTTCTTTTCCGAAAAATATCGTCCCGGGTGGGATTCGAACCCACAATCAGCGCAAGCGAGTTAGTGAATCGCCCTTAAATTTCTTTTATATTAATTACCATGTCATCTAACTTTAGATGACCAGCTGTATGACCATCGACCGACGTAATTTGTGAGCATAAATATTTAAATTGGTAGCAAGTCATGATACGACCTGCATTATAGACAACATAAAATAATATGTAACCAATTGTAAAGTAGGTTAGTCAGTCAACTAACTAACTCGTCCGTTGGTTGCTGAACCTTGCTGATGATATGTGGATTGTCGGTTCATTGTTTCGGTTATGAAACGGGCCATGGGCCACCTAAAGACCTAAAGCACGAGATGGAAGTTGAAAGGCGACTTTTGTTTCCTGGGTCTACAAACTACATTCACGTGAAGTCTTTGCCTTCGTGCACATATAAATAAGCTAAAATTGTTACTCCATATCAGGGGTTCTCAAACTTTTTAAAATTTGCACCACATAAATAATAATCAAAAAATATATGTACCAACCATAAAAGCATTTCCTATTAAAAATCAATACATCCCAAATGGAGTGTTTATAATCAAAGAATAAAACATTTTAAATTTATTTAATTTTATTTAAAGGGCAGGTAGGAGGGAATGGATCACGGAAGAAATAGTTAAAATGATAGAAGCAAGAAGGAAAATTAAAATTGGAAACACAGAAGCAGGACAGAAAAAATATAAGGAACTAAGGAACTTAATTAATAGGAAATGCAAGCTAGCGAAAGAAGAGTGGATAAAAGGAAATTGTGAGGATATTGAGGAGGATATGAGAAGAGGTAAAGTAGATTTGGGCTACAGGAAAATTAAGTCACATTTTTCTAAAGTAAAACCAAAGGGTAACATTATATGTGATAAGCAGGGTAAGGAACTCACAGAAAATAAGGAAAAAGCTAGAAGATGGAAGGAGTATCTTGAAGATTTATATAAAGGTAGGCAGGACATGGAGGAGCTAGAAAATGTGGAACAGATAGATGAGGATGACTTAGGTCCTAGCATACTTATGTCAGAGTTTCATAGAGCATTAAATGATTTACGGAATAACAAAGCAGCGGGGATTGATATGATACCAGCCGAATTAATAAAACACGCAGGGGAAAAAATGCAGGAGCGATTATACAGGTTAGTTTGTAAAATATATGAGAAGGGAGAAGTACCACAGGATTTTCAGCGTAGTAGAATAGTAACAATGCCGAAGAAAATAGGAGCTAATTTGTGTGAGAACTATAGGACCATTAGCCTACTATCACATGCATCGAAGATATTGTTAAAGATTATTTATAGGAGATTAGAAAATAAAGTAGAGGAAAGGCTAGGAGAAGATCAGTTTGGTTTTAGGAAAAACAGAGGGACGAGAGAGGCGATTCTAGCACTAAGAACGGTAGTAGAAAAAAGAAAGAGGGTAGGAAAGGTAACTTGCATAGCTTTTGTAGACTTAGAAAAGGCATTTGACAATGTAGATTGGGACATAATGTTTAGAATTTTAAAAGAAACGGGTATAGATTATAAGGATAGGAGAATAATTTTTAATTTATATAAACACCAAACTGCCTTAGTTAGAATTGAGGGGGAAGAAGAGGTAGCAAAAATAGGGAAGGGAGTTCGGCAGGGATGTACACTTTCACCGTTATTATTTAATCTATATATAGAAGATGCAATAAACAAAGTAAAAGAAGAGTATAGTGTAGGTGTGAATGTACAGGAAGAGAAAATATATATGCTGAGATTCGCCGACGATATAGCTATATTGGAAGAAAGCGAAAAGAATTTAGAAAGGGTATTGAATGGTATGCAGGCAGTATTGACTAGGGATTTTAACATGAAAATAAATATAGGTAAAACTAAAGTGATGAGGTGTGACAAAAAGGAATGCAGCAGAAAAATGAGGATCACAATAGGAGATAATAGAATCGAAGAAGTGTCAGATTTTTGTTATTTAGGCAGTAGAATCACAAAAGATAATCGAAGCAAGGTAGATATAAAGTGTAGGATAGCACAGGGTAGGAAGGCATTCGTAGAAAAAGAACAGATTTTAAGATCAAATATTGACTTGGGTATTAGAAAAAGATTACTGAAGGTATATGTTTGGAGTGTAGCACTGTACGGGTGTGAGGCGTGGACTATAGGAAAGGAAGAGAAGCGTAGATTAGAAGCACTTGAAATGTGGTGTTATAGGAGGATGATGAGGATTGGTTGGGAAGATAAAGTAACAAATGAAGCTGTACTAGAGTTAGTAGGGGAGAAGAGAAGTATTTGGAGAGTGTTACAGCGTAGGAGAGACAGATTAGTAGGGCATATTCTTAGGCATGGGGGGATTATGCAATTGATCATAGAAGGTAGAGTGGAGGGAAAGAGAGGGGTAGGTAGGCCTAGATTGGAGTATGTGAGTCAGATAGTTGAAGACGTTGAGATGAATAGCTATAGGGAGATGAAGGGATTAGCTCAGGATAGATCGGCATGGCGTGCTGTTTCCAACCAATCTTTAGGATTGCGGACTCTTTAACTTAATTTTATTTAATTAAATTTAATTATATTCGTAAATGAAACTTTTACATTATAATATTTTTATATATAACTTTTATATTAAATTTAGTAAATGGTGGGTAATAATACATGAGCAAATATTTGTGTAAATATTGTACCACCAAAAATAATTTTATTGTTTTTTTTGTAAATTTAAATATCGTCGAAACTTAGCATCGTATGGTTGTGAGGCGTGGACTATATGAAGGCAAGATAATGGATAATTGTTGCATTTAAATTGCAAATTAATAAGTTGTATATGTATAATAAAAATAAACAATTTTAGTTCACAAAACCCTCCGAAGAAGATGCTATTTATAAGTCATATTATTTTATTTATTTAATTAATTATTTTGTATTATATCTGGTGTGCAAAATTTAAATTTCGTCTTAAATAAAATCATAATATTAATTTATATTATATTTGCAATAAGCACATCTGTAATTAATATAAAGTAATGTAACTTTCATGGGAATTGGACAGAATAGAAAACCAGCTCAATAAAAAAACAACCCAATTACACTTTTAGCGACGTTTCGATTGCTCTTAAATCGTTATGTATAAGTTCTTAACATCGTTTTATAATATTCTTCAGTCCAGTATGTTGGTTTTTGTTAATGAAAAAAATGGATAATTTATTTCACGTATGCTTTTATAATGAATAAAAAAATATTATTGATGGAAGATGAGCAATGTTCTAAGTATTAGTAGGATTTGTTTATTATAATTCTCTAAAAAATTTGTATTTATAGCCTTATTAAGATTTGAAGGAAATTAAAAATACAATTGGTTCTTGATTAATTAGATTTTTCTGCCCGACTCCCGTGAAAGTTACATTATTAATTAATATTATAATCCCTTGAGGGGAGTAAATATTCTTGAGTACAATGTAATAAATTATTATTTAGTACGACAATACAGAAGCATTAAAGAATTTCTCGTCGAGTATTCTGTCATGCTAAATTTCCTCTTCTTAAAAGACCGTGAACAAATTAGCCTTTTGTTGAACATTGAAGAATATCTCGACACAAAAAGTCATATACCAGATAAATAGAAGAATATATAAAATCTAAATGTGTACGAATGTTTATTTTTGTCGTTGTATATAAATGAGGCTCTTAAAACGAAATGAAAGTGTAACAGTACCTTTCTGGTCTGATATTCTAGAATACCGTTACGGAAGTCTATTTACACTTTACAGCGTGTTTTTCCATCTCAATTCGTGTCGCAAATATCTCAAATATAACGAGTAAATGATAGTAAATGTAAAGTGGCCATATTTCGCCAGAGACAAAGTGGGATGCTCTCAAAAAAAAATTATTTGTGTGTCTGAAAAAAAGCTATTATATTGAATATATATTATTAGTCTAGCTTTTGATACACATATTTTTCACTTGGTGGATTTTCTTCCAAAAGATTCGGATTATTAATAAAAAAATCATAAAAACTTTTGATGAGGAGGATGATGAGGATTGGTTGGGAAGATAAAGTAACAAATGAAGCTGTACTAGAGTTAGTAGGGGAGAAGAGAAGTATTTGGAGAGTGTTACAGCGTAGGAGAGACAGATTAGTAGGGCATATCCTTAGGCATGGGGGGATTACGCAATTGATCATAGAAGGTAGAGTGGAGGGAAAGAGAGGGGTAGGTAGGCCTAGATTGGAGTATGTGAGTCAGATAGTTGAAGACGTTGAGATGAATAGCTATAGGGAGATGAAGGGATTAGCTCAGGATAGATCGGCATGGCGTGCTGTTTCCAACCAATCTTTAGGATTGCGGACTCTTTAACTAACTAAAAACTTTTGGCACGACTTTGTTCAATATTATTTTACGTGCATTATACATTCTATGGTTTTTATATTTAACTAGTTGCATATTTAGAATCCTCTGATCATTTCATTAGAAAATGTCCCATTCAATCATTTGTTCACGTAAAATAAAAATTGAAAATTTTAGCATGGGCACTCCATATAAAAATAAGTTCTAACAGCAGACTTCGAAAATCTGTAACTTTTGAAATTGAAGAGGCAATTAATCGCGCGGATTAATTTGAAGACGTAGTAGTTAACACTGACCAAGGAGTATCGCCATGTGCAAATTCTAGTATTAGGTATGTGTGACAACGACGATGGACATACACACAGATTACACACTTTCCCATATTCTCTCCGATCGAGTTTACACAAATTTTACAATTCTCTACTTACAGAGCGCTCATTTCAGGCTTAGTATACATTGTTACGTAAACGCAATCTCCTATCTGCACAAGCTATTTTATATGAGCAGTTTTAATAGTACCTTGTGTAACAGTTGAAACGAAACTACCTTCGCTTCGACAGCAAATCAAGAACATCTACAGCAATTCTAGAGTATTGTTATCAACAAATCTTATACGTTTTTTTATTAATAGAATTTTATGTAAACATAAGTAAACCTTTTGCCAAAATAAGGCAAATGACACATAAATGTATAGTTTAAAAACAAAAAAACAAAACAAAGTTATTGATATTTATTTGACTGGGTTGTTTATGATAAATGGCCGCTAAGACTTTGATTACGATATTAGCGATGTGTAGTTCACTCGCGAACGGTTCAATCAAATGACGGGCGTACTGTGGCGATGTTTTGCAACGACCTACAGGTCACTATGACCTAGTTCGTGAACTATGAACTACATGGTGCACGGTGTACGTATTGATGTACTTATACTAGGTCCTGAACCCGTCGTGTACTAAACCGTTCATGAATCACAACGACTCGTAAACGATGCAGTATAGTATACATTACATATACAGTACTAACATTTATTTAGTGATAAAGTATGTTGATAAACGGAACGAAATAGGAAACTCGATGCAATATTGCAACAGCAGCATTGCCGAGCTGAGTCACAATTTATGTGTTGGTATCAGATTTGATTTGGAATAATATAATTAATATATTCGCAAGATTAAATATGTTCTTAAATATGTCATGCCATAGCAAATTTTTGCAATAATTTTCATAAAATTGACAAATATAACCCATAATCGCTTTAATATAACACCAAAATCACTGAAATCGGCCCAGCCGTTTCCGCAGAATTTTGTTTATACGGGTAAATGGTAAACTGTTGTATCAAACTTTGAAATATTGATATTTTTTTTCTTTAAAGCGGGACATTTAAAAAATCTCGCGGGACGCGGGACAAATTAACGAAAATCGGGATTGTCTTAGAGGGACGTATGGTCATTTTAATAAATGATGGCAAATGAAATCAAAAAGAGGATAATGAGCAGTTTTGACAAAAATCTGTGCCGCAATAATATATCCTAAACGCATATATCCCATATATTTTCTACAGTTTTTTACTCATAGATATGTCTTTTACAAAATTTCGATTACTTCGATTAAAAGCGCCGTATCTGAAACTGCAAGAAGGGAAAGAACGGCACTAATAAGAGTTAAAATATAAATATAAATAAAAAGCTAAAATACATATAGTTCATCGGGTAACCGATGCAAATTGACATTCCTAAACGAATAAATCTGGATAAATAAAAAAGACAATAACATGGATTAATTCTACAACAATCACTTTAAATCATCTGAGTCCCTTTATAGTCTGATATTGAATATTTACCATCATATAAAAATTATAAAATATAAATATAAAAAAATTCGAAAATTCACTAAAACAATGATACTGAATATAGAGTTTTTTGCTCCATTTGTTTTATAATTTTAATTTTTTTAAATGGCAATAAAATTTTATAGTTTTCCAACGAAATAACAAAATACCTGTTGGAAAAAATATTGGTATAATTGTTGAGAAAAATTGAGTGAAGTTTTTTGAGTAAAGCTGATATCGGAATTTTGTTAATTTTTGGTTTAAAAGTTTTTTTCGATAGCTGCCACTATTTGAAACTTCCTTATACCATACAATTAGTGTATTAAAAACAATCAGTATCCTTGATTTGATTTTCAAAAAAATGGGAGGAACATTCATTTTTAGTACGAAATTAAAATATTTTTAATCTTCCAATAAATATTATATCAATGTTCATATCACCGAAATATGTGCAATGCGAAGTATTTTTTATCTGTATACAAATATTTCTATAACCGATTAAATTAAAAAAGTGTCGATAAATAATTTTATTATTCGTAACAGAATTAAATGTTATTAAACGAAAATTATAAACATTATAGGTTCCACAGTTGCCATAGATTAAACTTTTTCTGAGTGAAAATAGCCACCAACGATTTGCAAAAATATTCATATATGTATTATTATTCTTTAAAATACACAGCTCTATTTCCTAAATTATAATTAAAAGTATTGTAATAATTATAAGCGTATACCCTGTATAATTCCATTAGGACATTTTCTAGGACGGAAGATAAGTCTTAACTCATTTCACACGTTTTTTTATCTATGTACAGGTATATTTAAAAAGTATATAACAAACTAATTCTATTTGCTTCTATTGCTTTTGCTGAATATACAGATAAAATATACTGAATATACAAACTGCAAATACAGATTGTATAGTACAACTATTTGTACTAATTACCTATTTTCTGGCAGTGTTTCTAAAACAATGAATTGTTAAATAATGAAAGCTACTGTAATAGATATTTTAATTATAATAGTATGAAAAAGAAACATTTATTTCCCGTGATCGTTTTCTCCATTTTAAAGTTCGAGTTCACACCAATTATTGTCTGTATAAAATTAAATCAGGATTATAGTAATGAAATAAAAAATATATTTAAAATGTCTACCAAAAATAAACACACATCTCTCAAAAATCTGTTTATTTATTACAAATGAACATTTCTATGGAATTAAACATCTTCGTTTATATATTCAGTAAGGGATATTTTAATTATAATAGCAAGAAAGAGAAACATTTATTTCCCGTGGTCGTTTTCTTCGTTTTAAAGTTCGAGTTAACGCGAATTATTGTCCGTATAAAATTAAATCAAGATTATAGTAATGAAATAAAAAATCTATTAAAAATGTCTACCAAAAATAAAAACACACCTCTCAAAAATCTGTTTATTTATTACAAATGAACATTTCTATGAAAGTAAACATCTTCGTTTATATATTAGCAGCATCCTTGATGAAGTTACGTACATTAGCTATGCTGGTATAAACGCCAGGATATTTGGGACGGGCACACCCGAAGCCCCAGGATACAAGACCCATCAAAACACCATCCACCGCTAGAGGACCACCGGAATCGCCCTGGCAGGCATCTTTGCCGCCCTCTTCAACTCCAGCACACATCATTGTGTTCGTAATTATACCTATAGAAAAAAATGAGTTTCGTAAAAATCGTTTTGGATCCACGTCCGGTTATACCAGGGGCGGTTCCTTATGCAGGCCGCAGGCCGCGCGCCCCTCCTGAACATTGAGCGCATCACCGTAGATATATAATTGTATTGAGATATTTGATCTCGGCATTATTTTTCCTAAAAGATAAAATTGCGCCGCGAACATACATAACACTCAACACGATATGGCAGCTAGTAAGTACGAGTCAAATCTCATCCTATCTGTTGGAAGCGCTAGAGTGAGAGCGACCGTATGCAGTATAGCATCTGTTTCTATCGTTCGCTCGTCGCTATACATATATCGACTAATGTAACACACATTCTAGCGGAAGCCAGGCCACCCATACGGGTTAAATGCATATGCACTCATCTCACTCTATTGCAAGCGCTAGAGTGAGAGCGACCGTATGCAGTATGTCTTCTGTTTCTTCGGTTCGCTTTTCGCATATATCGACTAATGTAACACATTCCAGCAGCTTAGGAGGAGTCATAGCAACGTGATGTCACGCTGCTTCAAAGCTAAGAATATATAGTTGTTTTAAAATATTGGATGCCACGATACTTTAGCGCCGAACAGCCATAGGACCACAGCCACAGTTCAGAGAACAGAGTAGTCTAGTATATATTTATATAAATTGATATAGAATAGCCAGATAAGATAGTACCATTTGTTCTGTAGTTACGTATGTACGATTTTGCCACGTGTTTCTCCAAGAATATATTTAATAGAAATACATATAATGTTATTTTTTAAGAAATGCGCCCCCCCCAGATTGAAATGGCACGAGCCGCCACTGCTTTAATTACATCTAATAAAAGAAATTTTCAATTCGTTTTCAAGTCATTTTCCAAATCGACAAATTTTTGTTTCAATATATGGAAACAAAAGTTTTTATATTCTATTTTTCTAACCGCATTGAAAATATATTAATTATTTTTAATTCTCCACTGGTGGAAGCTGGTTGAGTATTCTGTTTATTTTGTGCTAGGTCCTAAGTGCAACATTGTCATTATTATACAATATTTATAATGTCCCAATTATCAACATTCTCCTTTTATTGTATAGGTAGAAGAACCCTTTCAATTTTTTTTCAATTTTCCCATATTTAAAATGTTACTTTCACCAATTTTAGGTCTCCCAATTAACCTATGGGGCAATATAATAAATTCTCGTATAAGCTTCATCCAATTGAAAATGTTTTTAAGATCTAAAAAAATGTATCATTTATTTTTAAAGCATTGCAAAATGAAACTTTCTAATGTGAATTATATTACTCTATAGGGGAGAAATTTATTTTAAAAAAATTTCTGGTTTTGTTATTGCATTTTATCTACAATCTTAAATGAGAAAAGAAATATATAAAATTAAAACTAAACTGAAGATTATATTCTATACTTTTAGATAATATATATATATTTCTAAAAATAAAAAATAAACCTTTCTTCAAAATCAATATACCATAAAATATTTTTAAAATCATATAATGATTTCAACCTTATCCTTTCGATGAAGTGTAAAAAAGTATAATATATACAAGAAACTAAGTGAGTTACTCCCAGTTGAAATCTCAAATGAAGTTCCGAATGCATGAAGGTACAATTTTCAATTAAAAAAAAAGAATTTTAAATAGATTTGATATCTAGTAAAAAATTTAATTTACCTGATTTGAAAAATCACATTTCGCAATGAAATAAACAAAAAAGGATTGAGAAAAAAGTTTTTTACGTCAAAAGTCAATGAATTGAAAACAGACACATTTCACCAAAGAGCTTTAATTATTATAGTATTGTATCATTGCTTTATTGCTTAACTTAAACACTAAATACGCAAATATTTCAACTCAATTTACCAACCTGGTCCATAGATTCCTTCGCAGGCATCGTTACTGACAACAGGAATAACAACTCGTTGCAACTGTTGGGCAGACGCACCACCCTCTGAGGTGGTACCCCAGCCAGATACTACAGCCTCGGCACCAGCTGGAGGTGGTTGACTCGCCACTGCCAGAGCGATCGAATTAATACCCGGACCAAAGCCAATCTCATTCGCCAGGATTAGGATGGATATGTCCGAATCGATGGTTTGACTATTGTAGTTTGGATGTTGAATGACTCTGGATATCTCGTACACTTTACCGCCTTCATTTCGAAATGAAGAACCGACACGAACCGATAATTGATTTACTTCAGATCTGCATGTAAAGCGAAAGTTTGAACGAAGAGCTTCACATAAATACGTTTATTATCTTAAGCGTTCGTATAACAAAAATGGGAAAATGAATTGCCGATAACGTGGCGACTAGCGATGTGTAGTTCACTCGCGAACCGTTCATTCTGAACGGTTCAATCAAATGACGGGCGTAATGTGACGATGTTTTGCAACGACCTATAGGTCACTATGACCTAGTTCGTGAACTATCAACTACATGGTGCACGGTGCACGTATTGATGTACTTGTACTATATATATACTTGCAGTATAGTATACATTACATATACAGTACTAACATTTATTTAGTGATAAAGTATGTTGGTGAACGGAACGAAATAGGAAACTCGATGCAATATTTATATGTTGGTATCAGATTTCATTTGGAATAATATAATAAATATATTGGCAAGGTTAAATATGTTCTTAAATATGCCACGCCATAGCAAATTTTTGCATAATGCAAAAATAAACATCTAAATCTTATAGTTCTTCTATTTCATACTGAGTGCAATCCAATCACTTACTATCAAATCAAAGCTTTGAAGTTTGAGCAGAGAAGATTCGGAATAGAAAATATAAATTATAACGCCAAACAAAACGATTCTATCTAGTTCATTTTATTATAGTTTGTACATTTAATTTTCAAGTGTTAGTAAAGTAGTAAACATTTTCATCAGTAACTACCAATAAGTATTTTAGAACTTCATATAAATAATCGTGAGTACCTAGAGAAGATTATATTTCTTTATATATATGTTTTGTATAAATTATAAACATTGTTGTCTTTTCTTCCTCATTCTTAATTCCAAATAAGTATTGTAACATTTCAATTTATTTATTTTTTACCATTTAATATTTTTATATTGAGAAAAAAAGAGATTATTTTCAATATGTGCATGTATTTCATATAGGTCGTGAACTAGTTCATTTTTTTAAAGATGTGGTAGTTCACGACCTATAGTTCGTGAACGGTACATTGAAATGAACTACGAACTAGGTCCTCAAAGTGACCTACAGTTTGCCATCGCTAGATCAAAACGATTTTATGTACATGTATAAAAGTCAATTATAAATTAATTTGGGGGGAAATATCGCGAAAGTATGCGAAATAGAATATAATAATGAATCGGATATTCGTTGTATTTACCTATCTGTGCAATGAGCGGCTGTCAAACAAATATTCCATCCAACGATTGCAGCGCCACACATATGACTACCCGCCCTCAGCAGCGATGCCTGATAAGGTACATCTTCGATTTCAACTGTTACTCCTCCTACGATCCTTCCATCAAGTCGTGGCCGACTTGTTTGTGGAAGACCTTCAATCAAACAATATAATCCAAAGAACTAATACAAACGAACGTCCGCGCACAAACAGCAACAACCAATAAGATATGCCATAGAGGATGTTTACATGTGAACGCTTTAGATTACCCCAGGGCTGTAAGACGAGTGCGCATACCCTTGCAGCCGCGGACGTTCGCCAGTTGGAAAAAAATTACTTATACACGCCTTGACAATTTAACTCGACGAACTTTCTTTCAAAGACAATCATTATAAATCAAATCAAACTTAAATGGGAAAGTACTTACCACATGCGAGAGCGACCAGTGCGAAAAACAATAGAACACGAAACATTTTGCGAAACTGCTCTAATCTTTTCAATAAATCACGTTATATATAGATTACAGATAAGATTTATACACGATTGCATATTTCTATTTAGTATTAATTGAACATGATGCCAGAATTTAAGCCGAAGCACTTCACTTTATTAAGATAAGATTTTCAATTATAATGAAGGGTTTACTTCACTTTGATTGTAACAATTTATCTAGGTAAATATTTCAGTTATATTATAGAGTAGTAATTATTCATTTGCCAATAGTATATCATATCGATACAAAGAGATGAACAAACGAACAGAATCTATTAGATCTTAAAGATTAAAATTCATATTTGGATTATTCGTTAATTAGATTATACTGTAACAAACATTTACTTTGGTGAAGGAAACTAACGAGAAATTTATTACTCATTAGCAATAATAAATCACAACAAAGTAAATAATAAAAGGAATATCATATACAATGCCTATAGAAAGACTGTAACACTGTAACAGAATTTTTGATTATTCAAAGATGTATTTCTTATATTGCCATTAGCAAACGTTTAAGATTAAATCTTAGTAGGGTTGCATTCTAATTTGAAATCTTTTTTATATCGGTTCCCATAACTTTGCATCTGCATCTTACTTAAAAGTTAAGCTTTTTCTGCAATTTCAATCGCAGATGTCTTTTGATTTCAAAATGGTCCCAACCGAGGTCCCAACTATTCATATACATATACTTCTAGACGAAACCGAGTATTCAACACTATTCTTTCTTGCTTAAAAAGTGTTTTTAGAACCAATTTTTAGAATCAACAATTAAGACAAGAAATGTTATGGTTTTTTCCTAAACTTCTCTATAGTTTAATGAAAAATTAACAAAACTAAAAGCCAGTAAAACTCTGTCCTCGTCATCTTCCCAATGAACTTAAATATTTTAGATATGCAGGGTGTTCCATATGTTATCTTCTCTCCCAACTTTACACTAAATTGAGAATATAGAAATTATATCATCAATTTTAGAACAACAATTTGTTCGCTTAAAGAATGTAGATTTCCAGAGGAGTGCTTCGTAATTTTTTTCTGGGCAGGGTCAAAGTATATTGAATAAGTTTGGTATGCCAAATAAGTGATCTAGATTTAGTATCTATAAATTTCTACAAATTTCTCTCAAAGCCGTTTTAAATGTATAGTGGTTCTATATAAAAGCATTTCTATTTAAAAAAAAGGAAAACGTGCTTTAGAAATATACAAACTAGGTATATTTATAAAAAAAATGGGGAAAGTGTAACTATATTTATTGACAAAGAATTATTGAAAGGCAAAGCAATAAATGTTATTGCTGGGCATACTAATGAACATTTGCTGGTTTACCGTTAAAGAAATTTCCGGTAAGTTTTACCCATAATATTTACTTGTAAAAATGTTAGTAACTTTACCGGTAAAATGCTGGTATATTTTACGTAATAAAATATTTCACAGGTAAAACAGTTTTTTACCGATACCGATTGGTCAGCACTAATAAATATATGGTCCCTCTGCAGAGGATGCTGTTGAAGGCGTCAAACTGGCCAATTCTATGGTATACTTATTTTCTTTACATAACCACCTTCTCCATGAACTTGGCTTCTACCTGCTGTAGCTCGTGTAAACGTCTTCCATTCATTATTAACTCAACATATCCCAAAAATACATTTTGCAAATTTTGCATTATGAAGCCTATTCTATATTCTATCATCATGTAGTTTTTTTCGAGAAAGGAAATTTTAATCGCGTGAAGTAATGTTCTTCGGTCTTGCTACTGTCGTATCTAAGCGTTGCAAAGCGACAATTTCTTCCAGCTTACAATATAATTTAATGACTATCAAAATCAATCCTAGAATTAAATAAAATTGCCATGGCATGTTCCCCCTATTTAGATAGACCTGGCAAACTCAAATCACGAAGTGTACATAATTTCTCGTTATATCACTTTATGGTTGTAGGTAATGAATACCACAAATGAAATATATATATTTTTTATTTTACTTTCAACTAGATTTTATTCTATATCTCCTTTCGAAACTGTTTCCATTTGAAATAGCTGAAGAGTGTAACCATCTAAAGCTATGTATATCTCGCCTCTTCAAATTAATTTAGCAACTACGGGCAAGTTTCTTTCGTCAACCATAACATAAATTATGTCCAGAACAGATTAATATCCTTTAATCGACCATATTTCGATGGTTGTACTAAATCATAAATCAAAAAGTTAAATGTGACGATCCCTAAATGGTATTTTTTGGCATTAAGTTGTCATATGAAATAAAGGACGACGTTACCAGAAATGCGATTTTGACTATTTCTCTGTTTGTTGTTTGTCTATTTTGTCATCAAACAAGTGCAATTGAAATTCAACTTTAATTAAGCACTTGCAAGCTCTTTAATTGCATTCTATATGAATTCTTTGGGAATTGATATGGAGGTGATTACTTATAATGTATCTCTTTATCTAAACAATGTAAAGCTTTAGAATGGGCAAATTTGAATTCGAAAAAGATAACGAAAGATCTTTACTGCCCATATAAATATAAAATAATTTTTATTTTGCGTTTATTGTCAATGGGGTATTAAAACGGTTTTATTACATTTGAGCATGTAACCACATGTAGCATGTAAATTTGAGCATGTAAAATCTAATTCTTAATTTTTTCTCGGTCATCGGTCAACTCAGAATGAATATAATATATATTATTCAATTTTATACTTGATTTAATAAATGCCCATAAATAGGGCGATATGTTCATTTCAGGTTCACGTATTCGTCAATTAAGTCTCCCTTTTCGGAGTGAAGCTTTTAATAATGCAAATACATTCACCAATAGATTATTGACGATAATAACCATCATATGCAATGATATTGCTAGTGCAATCAATGTATTCTAGTCTATATTAAAACCAATTTAAAAATGAGCATCGCGTAGTTAACATCTATTTAACTTTCGCATACAAACATCTAATCGAAAGTTTCAACGATTTCTATTAATTTTCCTCGGCATTTTAATTTTTTTATAATCTGAAAGAGTGAGTAGTGATATGAACGTTATAAAATGGCTCAATCATACTTTCTCAGTTTTAATATTATTTTCCAAATTAAGGAAAACGTACGAAGAGGTACATAAGTATCTGCATTTGATCTCATGCGTGGATGATCATATTCCATCATTATTGATTATTAACACCTCCAACTGTTTTGTATTTACATCTCAAAATGAAATACCTACACGCAAGCAATTATGAGTAATGCAATAAATTACTCGACTCCTTTTACTTCTCCACCTTCGATATTTTACGCCCGCCTTTAACACCTATGTCGTGATATTTGCAACTGCAACTCTCTAAGAAGTTGTAATAAAAGTATAGAAAAGGGCAACGAAAAGGACCACAATTTGCAGAATTGCGCAGTGTGTCAAAAGAACCTTCACAGATTCCTAAGAACGTAAATAACTTTGAGCTTGAAATATGGTGGGTGAATTTGCTACGCTGGATATAAAATACCAAATCAACTTATACCATTAATCATGGCATTCATTGGTCGGATAGACAATTGCAGCAATTCTAAAGCAGATTATGTAGCGGAAATATTGAACTATATTATTTCTTACCATCCGTAAATGTCGCAGCAACCGTGGCATTTCCATCAGATAATCCCGACAGTGAACTAATCATGAATATCATTAAATAACAATCAATAGATGTGCTCATCGTGACCAATGATTTTTTAAAGTATTTGATATCCAATCACAATAACATTAATTTATTGTCAAACAAGAACATTAATTATCTAAATACTATCTGCTTTCACCGTATGAATTCCATGTTTTTATTTGCGCAAATTGATTAAGTATATTCTATTAACAAATTTATTTCAAACATTCCTGTGCACAACAACAATTGAATCCAAACAAAACTAACACTCGCGAGATTTATATGCCACACTAAACATGTGTGGACCGAAAGCAACTGAATGTAACATTAAGTTGAAGAACAGCGTGTCCTCTCCATCACTGCTTGAACTTCGATTCTTGTGGACGAGAAGGGGCATCTACTACACGGTACACACACCACTCGTGAAGTCTTGAGACGTACTAAATCCATCTATGCTCAGCAATAGTGCTATTTCCATTATCTTCAACTTCCAACAGCAAGGAATTTATTCTCAAGTTCCATGATGGTACTTTATATTCAGTGGCGGCTCTTGACATTTCAATCGAGGAGGGCGCATTTCTTAAAAAATAATATAATAGTAAGAAATCTTACCTAAAATGGATGCAAAATGATTAAATTGAATCATTTCTTGAAAGTGGTATTCCGCTCTTCTATCTTTCATTGATATAAACACTCTTTGCACATGTTTGTGATAAATTTAAATCAATGGCAATGGCCTACCTAATTCTTTAATTTTTACTTTGTCCTCAAGAGAAAGTCTACAAAACTCTATTTTCAATAAAGAACTAACACTATTCATTTTTATTAAATTATTTCTATAAAATATATTCTTGGAGAAACACGTGGCAAAATCGCACATACGTAACTACACAGAAAAATGCAACTGTCTTATCTGGTTATTCTATATCAATTTTCCTGTATACTAGACTATGCTTCTCTGTTGGGACGCTAAAGAATCGCGGCCCGGAATAGCGTAAAACAACGATATATTCTTAGCTAATATAATACCACATTATGATACTTGCATGCTGTAAATGTGCGTCTACGACCGTTTTACCAGTAATAATGCATAATATTACAGCGGCATTACCAACAATTACATAAGCAGGCAAACCTTTCAGGGGGGACATACAAATATTTTTTTCTTTTCAATTTAACAGCAAAAATTGAAATTAGGCGTAAAGATTAATATTTATTTATTATTATCAACGTTAGTTTTTAATGAATTACTTGTACATGATGATAAGTCAATATTAATTAATAATATTGTTATAAGAAGTATTATAGTTTGAAATTTAGTTGTTTAATAAATGAATTTTTGAATTGAAATTGAATTGAATGAATATAACAGCATCTTTTTTCTATTTTCATTTCAAATAATCTGCAATAATCTAAAATTTTTAAACAAAAAAAATTGTCTCTTCATTACAGTTCATTACAGTTAGTTACACACAAAATTTTGAAAATATTTTTCATTTTATCGTGGAAATAAATAGGTCTCGTTTTTATAACGAGTACCACGACTATTTTGTTTCAAAATAACAAAAATCAGTTTTTATTGAATGCATACAATTTATCTTTTTGACACAGATTTTTCGGGTAAACAAAAAACTGTCAAAACAACTAGGAACTTTAGGACCATTAGTCCTACTATCGTATGCATCGAAGATATTGTCAAACCTACAATATATATATTTATTGTCAAACCTACAATTAAAAAAAATTGTCACTACGGTGGTGTTAAATAATTGTATTGAATACATAAGTACATAATACATAATAGATTTTATAAAATACAGAGAAGTTAGTGACAGCGGTATACTTTATATTGTGCTACTGGTGATGGAAGCGTAGCCTTCGAAATGCGCATCTTGCTGTTTAATTATTCGATACAAACCTGCAATAACAATATTGTTATGATAACAATGAAAATTAGAATATGGGAAATACGTGCTAATTTGTCCCATATAGAAAATATGAGGAAATATATATGCTACCGGCATTTGCCTAAGTATTGCTGGTTGCTACTTCCGCAATTTGTCAATGCTTCACTAATTGCACATACATTTACAATGAACAGCTGATGTGTGAAAACACAACTGGCATACGTCAAATTTAATTAATTTAAAGAAGGCATGTATGTATAAACATAATTTGCATTTCTTAACTAGAATAATAACCTAGATACTCATAAAATGAGCAATTTTAATATATGTTTAGTGTCTGATTTTTTTTATCCGAATATGGGTGGAGTGGAGGAACACATTTTCAACTTAGCCCAGTGTTTATTATTAAGAGGACACAAAGTCTTCATATTAACTCACAGTTACGCAAACAGGATTGGTATTCGCTATATGACTAATGGTGTGAGAGTCTATTATATTCCTGTACGAGTATTTTACAATGAATGTGTATTGCCAACGATGGTATGCAGCCTTCCTTTAATACGATACATATTTCTTCGAGAGGAAGTCCAAATAATACATGGACATTCCGCATTTAGCGCCCTAGCTCATGAAGCGATGCTCATTGGAAATTTGATGCAATTACGGACGGTGTTCACTGAT
Organism: Leptodirus hochenwartii; assembly: GCA_947310635.1. Classification (NCBI taxonomy): domain Eukaryota; kingdom Metazoa; phylum Arthropoda; class Insecta; order Coleoptera; family Leiodidae; genus Leptodirus; species Leptodirus hochenwartii. The sequence goes on along the minus strand of OX371180.1, from coordinate 12,023,990 downwards.
CACAGTTTGTTTGGATTTGCTGATACAAGTGCTGTGATTACAAACAAACTTCTGGAAATATCCCTATCAGGTTGTAACCATTGCATTTGTGTGTCTCATACCGGTAAAGAAAATACAGTACTACGTGCTCGGGTTAACCAAGATCGAGTATCTGTTATTCCAAATGCCGTGGATACGTATTCCTTTTATCCAGAAGTCGCTGATCGGCCAACTGGTAAAATAGTTATTGTAATAGTCTCTAGACTTGTCTATAGAAAGGGCGTGGATTTAATGGCGCAGATTATATCAGAAATCTGTGAAAAACATGATAAAGTAGACTTTCTCATCGCTGGCGATGGTCCGAAGAGATGGTTATTAGAAGAGATTCGGGAGAGACGTTCCTTACAAGATCGAGTGCGACTTTTAGGCAGTCAACGACATTGCGATGTGCGAAATATATTGAACCAGGGGCATATATTCTTGAATACCTCATTAACGGAAGCCTATTGCATGGCAATTGTAGAAGCTGCATCTTGTGGTCTCCAAGTAGTTTCAACCAAAGTTGGGGGAATTCCCGAAGTACTCCCAGCGGACTTAGTCCACCTGACGGAACCCACCATTCCAGCCTTAATTGAAGGTGTTGAAAACGCTATGAAAATTTTAAATAGCGGGAATCAAGTATGTCCGTACATGTGCCATAAACGTGTTCGGCAGTACTACGACTGGAATAACGTGACAATGAGAACAGAAAAAGTATATAGGGCTGTATCTGAGGAGAAATCGAAGACTTTAGGACAATTACTGGAATGTTTCAACACAAATTCTAGCGGAGTGCGTCCTTTTATGTTAGTAGTTACTATGTGTTTCTTAATTTTACAATTACTGGAAATATTTGTGCCCAGAAGGAACATTGATATTGCTAGAAAATACGAAATTAGAAATACAGTTAGTGATAACCAAGACGCCCGCAGTTCTTGACTTTCCTACTTTGCTACAAATGAAAATAAATCCAAAGATTGTATTTACATAACTATGCACTTGTAATTATATGTAATACCAAAGTACGTATTGTTTTCAAGTATTACATGTATATGTATAAAATAAAAACAGTACAAATTATACATTTGTTGACATGTTATTGTAGCAAGATTTACTTACCAATCACATATATGAATTGCATAAAATAAAGTAACGGTTCCTTATGGGAGGCCGTAGGGCCGCACGCCCCTCCTGAACATTGAACGCATCACCGTAGATATATAATTGTATTGCGATATTTTTCTAGGCATTCTTTTTCCTAAAAGGTAAAGCTTGCGCCGCGATAACAATCAACACAACGTTCGTTGTGGTATCCATTGCAAGTCACAGTATCGATGCTATATCTGTCTGTTCTATCGTTCGCATGGTATAGATATAGCGCTAATTTGGTGCCGCTGCATGATCAGCGCCACCCAGTACAGGTTAAATGAATATACACTCATCTCACTCTCTTGCAAGCAATCGGTGAGAGCGACCGTATGCCGTATATCTTCTATTTCTTCGGTTCGAACCTTGCTTCATTGTCTAATATATGTCAGATTCCCAGTACAGTTAAATACATATATACAGTACATATGCAATGAGATGAGTGTATCATAGAGTGCAGGCGACCGATCTATTGGATGTCGCGCTTCTTTAACGGCTTAGAGACGTTCAGAGAGAAGAGAGTATATATATATGTATATAAATTGATATAGATTAGACAGTATCATTTGTTGTGTGTATGATTTTGCCACGTGTTTCTCCAAGAATATATTTAATAGAAATAGTATAATAAAAATTAATAGTGTTAGTTCTTTATTGAAAATAGAGTTTTGTAGACTTTCTCTTGTGGACAAAGTAAAAATTAAAGAATGAGGTGGGGCATTGCCTGATTTAAATTTATCACAAACTTGTGCAAGGAGTGCTCAAAACCGGGCATTTATGCGGCGTTTTACAAGACAGTTACAAAAAAAAATATAACACATGGACAGATTCTCATATCGTGGCCATCTAAAAGCCGCTAAGTTATTTAACACGAAATCGATGCCAACATTTTCTAAACAATTTCCAGTGGACCTTTTGGAAACCATGTGTCATGCATATCCATTTTTGAATAAAACCAGATTAAAAACAGAATTAGAAGTCATTTACTCGCGTGCGGATTTTTATCAAATAATTGGAGCCACAAATTTTCTTTCATTATTGCTACAAAATAATCTCAATGAAACTTTCCCGGAAACTATAATAATACTTAAAATTAATTTAACAACCCCGATGACCATTGCTGAATCAGAGCGTTGTTTTTCAACACTTAAAAGAATCAAGACTTTTTTGCGAAGTGCTATGGGTAATGATCGTTTCAACGTGTTGGCGATGATGTGTATTAATAAAAATGTGGTGCGAGAATTTACAATTTTAACGAAAAAGTTTTGGAAAAGTTTATATCAATGAAAGATAGAAGAATGGAATTCACTTTCAAGAAATGATTGAATTTAATCATTTTGCATCCATTTTAGGTAAGATTTCCACTTTTATGTTATTTTTTAAGAAATGCGCCCCCCCATATTGAAATGGCACGAGCCGCCACTGATAAAATATCACCCAGGTATTTAAAAGTATAATGAGATAAATAATACACCTGCGTCATTCATTGGAATATTAGTCTCATTGTTGTGTGTTGTTACTGAAGACGGTGGCAAAGGCTAACCATCGTAATGTGCATATATCTTATAAATGCGTTCATTTACAATATTTAGGTGATAATTTATAAAATTATTGAATGCCATAATGACTCATTTACGACACAAGATTTGTGTTAAAAATTGCTTTTATTATAGATAGGTTCTGTTCATAACGGTTGCAATCATCCTTTTCATTTCTTTCTTTAAATAACTATATATATTTACAAAATTCATATATTTGACAAATCTAGATGTATAATATAATATAGCACATCTCAATTTAGGAGGGCATGGAATAAACTTTATACATTATATATCATTATAACTAAAGTAAACTGAAACAGCATGCCATCTATTTAAGTTTGAAGAAAAACTATACTCATAAAATACTTTTCAATTTCGAATTTCATCCAAATGATCAAGAATGTTACTCAGTGGGAGAAGTGTAATAAAAATATAATCACTAATGTACAAAACCGTTTACCATCAACATTATTAATAATTATGTATATATACCAGATATACATCATACAGACGTATTATAACATACCAACTTACAAAGATCAAGATAATCTCTGCGACAGAATATCATAATCTTGTTACTTACAAAGAATATTAAGAACAGAACAATTAATAGCTCTCTGTTCACAACAATAATACATACCTACATAGTTTATTTAATAAAAATACAAAAATTAAGCGTATAGCAGTTTTCTGTCCATATATCATTCTACAATAAATCCGTAACAATGAATGTACAAATATTCGCGTTATAGATCGTACACTATTTACATCGAAGTTAATTGTCGAATTTCATATATTTTTAATATGAAATATACAACTTTTAATAACGTAATCAATTTATCTGTTTATTTAATAAGCTATCAATTAAGAATATTTATTTAGAGAACGAAAGTAAACTTTTGTGACACATTAATTTCATTTCCTTCGGTTACACATTTGACCTATGAAATATGTACCGATAAATAGTATCGAATACATTGGAACCCATAAGATGCTTATCTCTGCATTAATAATCTAATAATCTACTAATATTCCCAAAAATGCTAGTAAATTATGGAACCACCCCTTTCTATTTCAATTCACTTTACTAGAAGAGTTTATAACTTTTATAACTAACTTAGGCGCTTAATACCGAGTTTATATATATTGTGTATTTAACGATTTTATTTTTGTGAATCCTACAAAAGTACTGTATTATACAGTTAAGGCTAACGTATTTTGTATTTCTGCACTAAGTTTTGAATATAATGTATGTCCTTGTATATATATGTAAGTAGTACCATATTATTTTCATGTTGAAAATCATCAAATTATTTAAATTATTCTTTGTAGACATAATTTCAGAATATGATTGTGAAGGCACAAACATGAAGGGTAGTTGTATTTAATACCATTCTTTAATGCGAGATATTTAAAAATACATACATAAAAACACGAATAAAAATATTATACGCAAATAAACTACAAGGACCGATTAATGAAAAATAAGGTCCGTTTTTAATTTCAGTTCCGTAGATATGAAAGAGACGTCAGTTCAAACAAAAGTAAATTTGAAAGGCCTTTGTCAATAAAAGGTTATGCAGCCTTCAATATTTTAATAAAATAAATATGTGTCAAAAAATAAAAAATAAAGAGATTAAATTATGAAAAGTGGCAGCAAGGTCGAAATTATAAAAAATAATTATCTAGGCGTCAAACACATTTTGAACACTATAAATAACGAATTTATTAATCTATAGGCCACTGAGCAGGACTGATTTTTTAAAATAATATGGGATTGGGAGATTCCTTTTATAAAAATTATACAGTAGATCAGATCTATGTGAAACTAGAATTGAGTTATCACATCAAATTTCGCAAGTGACTCTAGTAGTCTAGTACACTAATAGTACGTATGAATGGTCATCATGTCATGAATTGTACTATAATAAAATCCCCTATAAAGAATATTCTGGGGATGATCTATATATTCAATATTTTTACAAAAAAATAATAATAATCTGGTTCAGTACAAATCTTTACCTGAATTCACGAAACACCATAATAAAAACAAGTATCCCAAATTATAATAAATGAAGCATGGAGAATAAAAATCTCCCATAATGTAAAAAATCCTTCTAGTATCCGAAAATAATCAGATATACCAGTATTATTTCAAATTTGGTTAATAGGAACAAATTCGTATGTTCCATGTTCTACATTTAAAATTAATTCCACATTTCTTATGAATAACCAAACTTATGATTTAAATATCAGCATCGTCTGTAATATATCTTCATTTTTATTGTTCTATCACGAATATAGTAAGTGTGGATTGTACCCACATTTTTTTAAAAGAAAGACGGTTTCGCTTTCGCACTCTAAACATTAATACCTATCCTTGAATGCAGATCAAACCTAAATTAATGCTTAAAACAATTCACTACCATGTATAAAGATCACTACTGCAACTAATCCCTGAAATACCTCTAAATCAATCAATAGGTCACTATATTGTTACGAAGTCGAAAATTGTATCGTGATGTACGAGGTTTCATCATTGAATATAGTCATACAATGCATCCGCCACCCTTCCAGAATTCAGTACAAACAGCATACAGTATAATCGCCATAGAACACAATCGAAATAACTGTACTAAATATAAACGCTATTGGGTATAGCAAAGCTCGGTCTAAAATGCGTTGGAAGTACCAAACTGCATTTGTTACGCTTTGATACTGGCCCAACAAATCCTGTAAACAGAACTAGCTTTATGCTCCTCACTATATACTGAGGGGCGTTCTGCTCTGGCGATTATACCCAAAACAGCGTATGCTCAATTGAAATATATATAATGCCATTTATATTATTTGATATGCTAAATGGCGATTAAATCATAACTTAAGAGTGACGTGTTCCCGTACTGTACATGAACTAGTTACATGCAGTAAGTGTAAACGTGGGGTGGATTTCTATAAACACAGACGGTGCTCATCCGATATCTGTGTCTCGCCATTGAACAGAGGAGCTGCGGCGGGCGTACCTCGAGATGTAAGGCCCACATGTTCCGTGCAGAAGGCGGCGTAGTCCTGCTCGCGCAGCATCCAACCTGTGACACGTGCACACCCGTAGTGTTGGGCGCGTACGCAACCGCGTCGCATACAACAGACGTTGGCGCCACGCATACCGCACGCGTAGCACGTGACACCACTGCTTGCCCACACGGCCGCCTCCAGGCCGACAATGCGTGCGCCACCTCCAGCCAGATGCACTCCCGCAGACCATACTATACAATCTTCATGCGCCCATACCTCGTAACAAGTAGTTACACTTGTATTGCTGTTGCTAATATTACTGGATGTACGACTGAAGATAGTTCGGTTAGAAGCGTGTACAGTGTCTGCATCGGGCATAAGCTGACTCGCATGTAATTTAAAAAAATGTTATTCCTTATTCACTTTTACGTATTGCTTACGAGAATTACGCATGAACAAAATCATATATGAAAATGAAATTTTATATAATAATCAAAATATAACATGAGAACAATTACAGTATGGACATAATTTCGATCTTATTTCTTGAACACCAACCGATTGTTTAAGCTATTGTTGCCATAGCTATCCGCGAAAAAAATAAAAAATTTAAGCCAGTTGGTAATTAATACAACAGTACTATTAATAATGAGTTCATATATTTGTTGGAGTTGGAGTATTATATCACCAATTTAATTTATATATATAGTATAAAATATCACCCAAATACCGTACCTTAAAGCATTAAGTAGCTAGATGTACATTTCGAAGGCTATGCCCCATCTTCAGTAGCACAAGATAAAAACTAAATAAAATACCTCTGTCACGAATCTACTGAAGATGGGGGCATAGCCTTCGAAATGTACATCTAGCTACTTCATGCTTTAAGTTACGGTATTCGGGTGATATTCTATATTAAATAATAATAGTGTTAGAATATCTTGTGCTACTGAAGATTGGGGCATAACCCTTGAAATGTACATCTAGCTACTTAATGCTTGTTACGGTATTTGGGTGATATTCTATACTATAATTTAACACCGTAGTGAGAATTTTTAAATTAATTTCTATATACTTCACCCATTCATTATAAAAACGACAGCCGAAATAAACAATGAGAAAAAGGTCATTCTATACTTTGCAATATTTCACTTACCGTAATACCCAGCATAATACTCTGTTCACAGGTGACTGGAGAATGATCTTCGATGTGTATTATGGAACCGGAAGTGGTGGTAGTTAGCGATTCTGAAAGCTTCCGCTTCGAACCGCGACCACCACGAATCGCACTAGCCTTGCTTGTCGAAGCGATTGCATCTAACGATCGAAATACCTATTGAAAAAAGAAATAGATTAATTAAAACACGTATAGTTCAATTTATTTTACAAAAATTCAAAAAGTATGATTCCATTCGCTAACTAAATTTACACTATTCGACAATTAGAAAAAAAAAGAATTTATGTTACGTTTAATTAATTTACGTTTTAGATGTTCTATTTAATTGAAATTTCGGGTTAGCATTCTGACACTTCACTGCACGTCAGTTCTGAAAGCCCTGCAATTAATTGCTATAGGTTATGTATACTGTGGAATGTGAACAAAGCCGAGGACGCCGATTTTCAATGTTTGCAACACCAATAAATAAAACTTACATTTATATTTAAAACATAAATCAGACCCAACTCACAATGGAAGAAGCTCTTATAGAGTGGAGATCGGTATTTGACGAAGCATCATATAATATTTGGCAAAACTCTCCTCCGAAATTTGCGTTGGTGCAAGTAATTTTTCACACTTTAATTAAGCAGTTGCAATCTTTACAAAAGGAATTCAGTGAAAACTGCACAGAGAAATTTAACATGTCGGAATCGTTTGTTAATATGCTCAAACATAATTGTACGGTTAAAATGGATGCTCAAGATCTACAAAGTACTACTGAATCAGTCCATCAAGATAATCTTCAACAACGTGTAAGTATCTCTGATATCGACAGTCCTGATGTCTTTGAAGATAATAGTATTTTATCGCATTCTGACATGAATATTTCTGATAACATATTCAACAAAAACTTATTAAATACCAAATCACCTACTCCCGACCGAAAAGACCCAGCGCATTCTACAATTATTAGCCCTATAATAAATCGAAGAAAGACGATGAAAAAGAAGAAATTGGCATATCCGGAATTAAATACAAGTGAAAAATATACACTACAAGATTCTATTTCGTGCGCATATTCACAAACCTCACTGATTAATTTTAGTAAAAACGAAATTCCAACTAAGAACCGGTCATACCAATTTTCTGATGGGAAATTAAATACGACTCGCAAATCTCTGCAAATTACTACTCCAGAATTAGAATGTACCCAAAGTGATGAAATCTTACGTCCTTCATATCGAGGTCTATCGAAGATACGAAAACGTCTGCACGATTTAAAAAGCTTTTCATCTGTATCAACTAAAGAGCAATGTGCAAACTTAAAAAAAGAAGAGTTGGAAGGTGCTGAAGTTGTAATTGTAGCTTCGCCGGATACTAATAAATCCGTCGATGCAACAATTCTATTGTCTTGTCCAATTAAAATAACTGAGGATTCAGATTTAAATGAATCGTTTCTGGAACCACCTAAAGTAAACGCAACCAAACCAATGTTCTTAAGTAAATGGCAACAACGGAAATTGCAAGAAGAAGATTTAGATGAACAAAACTGCTCAAAATGTGGAAACTTTGGCGGATTTAAAGATCTGTCGCCAACGATGTGTGGTACTAATGGTTTTAAATGCCAAAAACATAGAAAGAAATATCTACGACCAAATACTCCTTCAGGTATATGGAATTTGAATTTCCCGGATGACAACGAATAATTCTACATATAATGAATAAAACTTAATCTTGGGAAGACATCTAGCCACTAGAATATTGTAATGTAAAAAGTTAAATATTATTTATGTTAGTAAGCTGAATTATATGAATTAATTTGTTTAAAGAAATATTTAATTAAATTATATTTGAATTATATAAATATCGAAGTTTAATTTTCAAGGGGCACGCAGCTAAATTTTATTCACATACACCTTACATTCCGTATTCATTACTTTATATAGTTAATTGCATAATACTTCCGTGTCTAATAATATGACCTATCAAACTAACTCTGCCCTACGCTGTAGTATCTTCCGAATTATTAACTTTTCTTTGTCAAATGGGGACTAAGAACAAATTATAAATAGTTTCTTGAAAAAAACTGAAATCCCAGAAACCGTTGCTCATTTGAAAAATTCCCTTTGCCAAACATTTAAAATTATCACGTACCTTTTTACTCTTGAATTGCTTATCGTATGGATCATCCAATCGGCGCTGGTATTCCACACAAGCTGTTGTTATGACATAGGGACCAAACAGGTCGCCCGGTGGAGGGTGCTTCTCCAAGTCGGCTGCTGTCGGTGAAGCGGCGTGCGGACCACGTTTACAAAATGCGCAGATCCACGTAGTATCTCGCGTCTCCGCGTCGTATTTGTTGCTGAGAGTGCTGCAATGGAGGCCACGTACGCGCACTCGTTGTCTGTACTCGCTGTCGTCGTGGAACTTGGCCTTGCCAGTCGCTTTGCCTCCAAAACCTCCTGTTGCTCCGCCACTGCCCTGTTGTTCATCACCATCCGTATTGCTACTGTTCACAATGCAAATGCTGTGGGGGGAATCGCGCGGACCCTAATATGCCAGAAAATACGTTGGCTTTGTTGCTTTTAATTAGCCACTTTTATTATAAATATTTGTGAACAAAATTTATATATTTTATTTATGGGTTTGAAGGAAAATAACGTACTGAATCGAAAACTTACATTTAGAACTATTTATACAAAATTGTAAACAGGTAAAACAGGCATCATCACTCTGATGATGCTCTTACCGGCGAAATCCGGTGAACAAAAATAAAAATATTTTAAGTGGTATTATAACTAAGTTATTTTCCTTCAAACCCATTTACTGTGATTTATTTATTTACATTTATTCTACAAAATATACCATGAGCAATGAAATGAGGTAATCGAGTTTCGTATCGGCAATTTCACATTATTAAACTTTTTGACACTAAATACATAAATAATCCGAATAAATGCTTTTATGATCCTATCATAATTTCAATTAAAGAAAATGTCTGCCAAGCGTAATGAGATTTTGACGTGAATACAAAATCTATGAAAAGAACGTTTGGATATTATGCTATATTCATTTTTAATTGGCAAATGACCTACAATTTTTCAATATTAAAATTTAGAAATTGGTACACGCGATCAGCCAAAGCTGGCTAAATGAAGCAGATCAGCAATGAATTATGCGGAAACGGTTAGGAAATCGAAGATATTTTCTATTAACATATATTAAAATTGTAAAATCGCCACTACGGCGTTAAATAATTGTATAAAACATCACCCAAAAACCGTAACACAAAGCTAGATACGCATTTCGGAGGTTATGCCCGCATCTTCAATAGCACAATAATAGAACAAATAAAGATACCTCTGTCATTCACCGGGATTGCTATACAATTGATTATATACACCTGGATTGCTATCAATGTAACTTCCAACAGTCCTTTATTCCGACTGCTTAAGTTATATAATTCGATTACTGTTACCCATAATGCTCTGGATGTTTTTTATATGCATTTTAATACTTTCCGCCGCTTTTTGCTCAATATTTACAATTCTGTTCAACTTAATATACTGTTTAAAATTTAAAATCTCTATTTTGATTGTAAATGTATTTCTTATGATTAATTTTATGATAACGTTAGGTATTTATTACATCTACCAATTCAATTAAATTTAAATTAATAATTATTATTTGCATTTAGTATATCTGTGGTGGTTTATTTACTTCACTTAATATGTTTAACCATGAATAATTTATTATTATTATTTACACCCATATGTATACAATTTTGTTATTTAATGGTAAACTATTATTGAATATGGTTAACGACCATATTTGTCATTTACCTGATAAATAAATAAATAAATAAATAAATTGTATAGCAATCCCGGTGAGTGATAGAGGTATCTTTCTTATTTCTATTATTGTGCTACTGAAGATGGGGGCATAGCCTCCAAAATGCACATATAGCTAATAAATACTGTGTTACGGTATTTGGGTGATGTTTTTTACAATATATTAAAATATTTGGTTTCTCGAATATAGCAGAAAATAACTAACATTTTTTTTCAGAGCTTTTCAGTCTTTCTTCGAAAGTTTTTGTCGTAAAAAAAGGCCTCGTGGTGCATTATATACTTAGTTTACCTTTGATTGTCGTTTGTAATTGTTCTAATTCTTATTTTCTATCTTTGACCATATATTATTGACTCTTATTTACCTTAATCTGAATGAAAGGGCCTCTTGATTTACTTGAGCTAGCATTACTCCCCGAATCGTACGCATTGGCAACAACGTCTTTGATATCAGATAATTTACTTGCGAGGGATGAAACTAAACTTGTTGCTATTCCTGCGTATCGAGCGAGGTTGATTTTCTGGGCTACTTTAGTATTCGCTTTATTTGTACTATTATTGCGGCTCGCCGACTTTGATCGTTTCGGCGACTTCCTGGCTGTCTTCTTTTTTCGTCTACTACTCGATGGCGTCAATGTGACATGCGGTTCAATGCCGCTGTCCAAATGAACTTCGCAAGATCGTGTGCTTCGTCGTATACTGTAACGTAACATACCTAAATATTACCTCGAAAATAAAGGTTTAAGCTATAAATTATTACACTGGAAAAAGACGAATAAAGCCTTTATATTTTAAAAATTATCACTACGGTGTTAAATTATAATATAGAATATCACCCAAATACCGTAACAAGCATTAAGTAGCTAGATGTACATTTCAAGCGCTATGCGCCCATCTTCAGTAGCACAAGATAAAACTAATGTGCTACAGATTGAAAAACTTCCGTCATGTTGACTTTTTATTCAATTGTATAGCAATCACAGTTAGTGATAGAAGTATTACATTTAATTTTGTCTAAATGCGCATCTAACTATTAAATGCTGTGAGTTCGGATATTTGGGTGATATTCTATACAATTAAATTTTACCCTTGTAATAATTAAATACACATTTTTTAAGAATTTGAAAGCAAAATTGATACATATAAAATTAGCTGCAGCAATAATACCACAGTAGCCTTATAAAAAAATGTAAATGGCAATATACCTCGTATCATCATCAGTTGCACTTGTCAACAGTTCATTACTCTCTAGCTTCAGAAGATCTTTGGTATTATCAAATCCCATTTTAGAAAATTTGGTTATAGCATCTAAAGGTTCTTCATGAGCTTTAGATAAGGATACATCCTCCAATCCAGCGAACATCTCTTCGAGTTTATTTTCAACTTCACGAAAAGGAGTTTCCACCACCTTGTCAATTGCATTCGCCGAAACCTTAGTCTCAGGTCTATCAACTGAATTCTTGGTATCCTCACAAAGTTTATTAGATACTGCAAATTAATGGGTAGTATTAATATCTTGTGTGTATCGGGCACACGAGATATGATTAGGCAAATTGCGAAATGGCGTTGGACACCCTATATCTAAAACTTTGTGTATTATACAGGAAATGCGTTGGTAATTCAGTCAATATCACAATAAATATGGGAAGTCTTAATAAATGTGATAAAAGTCAATATCGATAAATAGTAGCAAATATCAGGACACTCCGGAATTATGACGGAATAGGTAGAATTTTGAAAACAAAATGAAAAAAATTGTTAAGTTGTCCACGTTTAAGTGATATATATTTACAAAATACTATAAAATTTCGTATTTACAGTTTTCGTTAAAAATCTCTTTAGCAAAAAAAACCGCATTCACAACCAAATTGATGGATGGTTGAAGAATCTTGTTAATGGTGTAAAATAGTTGTGACAGTTCAACAAATATTCAACTAAATTGATGAATGTACCTTTATTTTGTATCTGATTTGGTTGCATTTCCTGCACCATCGCTGCTATATTGGCGATGGTCTCCGATTCTGACGAAGCTTTTCTACGACTCGTTTTTCTAGGCGGTGTAAGACTTTTTCTCCGTTCTGAAATCTTATTTTCGAGTGGTATATCGGGGCGGGGTATATGATTGTCTATTGTATTGGATTGAGTTTGACCGGAGGAAACGACTGTCGTCGGTAAAACGGTAGTTGTAGTGGTCACCAATGCTTGATGAATGGAAGCTGCAGGAAGTTCTGTTGTTACTATTGCTCGAGATTCCGCTGATACTGGGACAGATGCCCCCTCTGCCGCTTGTTTAAAGAGAAGATCACTTGGAGCTGAACTACTGTAACGCAAAGTAGGTAATTAAAAGGACGTTGCACACTGCAGTGAATCACTGATAATTGTATAAAACATCACCAAAAAATCGTAACACAAAGCATTTATTAGCTAGATGCGCATTTCAGAGGTTATGCACCCATCTTCAGTAGCACAATAATAAAACAAATAAAGATACCGCTGATACTTCGACCATATAATCAGAACACCAACACATTGCATTAGTTAGAAGTAATATTAATGCATTAAAAAAGTTGAATATATTTTAAGCTAAAAAGAATATAAAAAATAATAACGAAAAAAGCTCCATAAATCCTTTAAATTTGTCAACTTATTTATAATATTTTTCTATTTCTTTTTTAATTCACGATTTATCAAGTAGCGATACAAATTACACAAACGCTATAATTTTATCAATTTTGTATAAAAAATAAAAACAAATACCTAGGCGGCGGTACCGCAGCATGCATGAGGTCCTTATTAACACGCATGGTTTTGCATGGTTTCCGCTTCCGACGTGATTTGTTGCTATCGTGGCTGTTGTCGTCGTTGCTGTAAGGAGACACGACGTCGTCTTCGCGTGCATTCGTCGGAGTTGGTACGTTTAACAGGATACCGCTTGAATTGGAGTTCTCGTCGTGTTGGGAGCCGCTACCGCCCGTAACGCCAATGTGTCCCGTCAGACCAACGCCCATAGCAACTGCATTTATACTCGCCTGGAGCGAGTCGATAGGAGCTGTTGCAATAGTAGTAGTACTACCGCAACTACAGAAGAACATACAAGGTTATTCTCGAAACGTCTAAAAATAAGCGATTAGTGAGCATGGTCATCGTTGTTATATATAAAAGCAATAAATTGCAGTAGTAGGAAAAGGAAAGGAAGGATCAACGGTATGGGAACATGGAATAGGAACACGTAATGATAGATTAGTAGAGTTTTGTATTAGAAATAAGCTAGTGGTAGCAAACACGCTCTTTAAGAATATATAGCAATATACGTGGAAAATGCCAGGAGATACAGGAAGATGTCAGATAGATTACATACTAGTTAAGAAGAGATTTAGAAATCACATTAACAATTGTAAAAGTTACGCTGTAGTAGATATAGATAGTGACCAAAACTTAGTAGTCCTGAAATCAGAGATGAAATTCGAGAAACTTATACAGAAGTCTAAACATGTTAGAGTTAGGTTAAAATTATCCGATGTAAGGGAAAGTTATAAAGAGAAAGTAGAAACCGTAGCTGATGGGACATCTAGGGACGACGTAGATAGCGAGGGCTACAAGAAAATTAAGTCTAATTTTTCTAAACTAAAGCCAAAGGGCAACGTTATATGTGATAAGCAAGGTGAGGAGCTATACAGGAGATTGCTATACAATTAATATAAAATTATCTAGCTACTTTAATGCCTTGAGTTACGGTATTTGGGTGATATTTTATAATCGCAATGTATGTATAGTCTTAAAATGTCTCACTCAAATACCGTAACTCAAAACATTTAATAGCTAGATTTAGATATTGCGCATTTCAAAGGCTATCCCTCATCTTCAGTAACGCAAGATAAAAACTAAATAAAATACTTCAGTCACTGAGTGTGATTGCTATACAACTGAATAGAAAGTCAACATGACAGAAGTAATCTATGACTTATATAATGACGCATAAATTTTTAACAATAGAAAATACGATCAACAACATATTAGGCGTTATATAGTCTGAGAAGATAAACAAAATATTATTTTTATATTGTTAAGGTGCGATTGTCCGTCCTTGCAAACAATATTTTATTACTATTGATCAATGGGATAAAATAAATTACAATTACATCAAAATTGAAGCTTTATGTAACGAAAACACGGGAACAATGCTTTTGACATAATTGTCCACTGCATTTAGGTAGAGTAATGTTTCTAATCCGGAAAATCCAATTCAATTTTCGGCAATACAAACTTGAAAAAGACAAATTAGATATTTAAAGCTAGTGATTTCTACAGCTATATAGTAAAATCATATTATACCTTGGTAAGGGACCCACGGTAGAGGGCGCTGGTCTTTCGAATGCGGGTGTAGCGTGATCTGGGGCAGCTGTGTGGGGTTGAAGTTGCGGTTGGGTATATGAATGCCCCGGTGGATTCAACCTCTCTAAGATTGAATCCACGCCGCGTTTAACAGCCAACCGTTGCTGCTGCTGGATCTGCGGTGTCGTCATTGGCGTAGATATCGGTGTTACTGTCTTACCACTCGCTAAAACAACAATACGGAAATAGGTATTTACCGTAAAATGTAGTCATAAAATGAAAGAAAAGTTACTGTAAACCATTAGTTCAAAAAAGAAATTAGCGGGATATACGGAATAGCTTCTATGTAAATCTTAATCACTGTATATTTTAATTTGAAATCTCATACTCTCTCATATCTCACAAAACTAATCATATTTAGTACTGAAAATTGTTCTTTTTGATTGCGTATTACAAATAATCGCAACGACTGTCCAAATGTAACATTTCGTCAAAACCAATCAATAGAATGAACTGAAAATAAAATTTTAAATAATTATACTTGAACTGAATGAAGCAAATTATACGTTGTTCTGATTAACACTATTCGTTCTAGTTGCTGACTCAAATATATACCACTACTGCTACTAATGTTGTGATTGTCCAAAATTTTAACTTAAGCTAGATATAATACCACTTGATTAAAGCATAAAACAAAAAAATGTATGAGAACGGTAGGGTGGTAGAGGGAAAAAGAGCGATGTGAGATTACAATAATCTGACCTTGCGAAAAACACATAAAATCGGTAAAATAGGATTAAGTACAGTCCACCCCTTAGTATCAAAATTGATGCAACCCCCGGGCGACTAAATCAAACATGATTTTCACCGTTCATCTTGAGAAGACAAATGGAAATTTTAATACATACGTTAATATTCAAAAACAACTTTGGAAAACAATTTATACATAATCTTTAACGTTGATATATATTATAGATATATTAGGGCAAGTTAGCTACCCACCCAGAATGACAAAAAAAAAACCTACCGAATTTTTGATAAAAAGCTACTAAATTATATATTAAAAGCGATGCTCTTATAGTGAGTAAAACAGGATTTTTTTTATAAAAATGATTTATTATCAATTGTAATGAGTTTCATATATATGGTAAAAATATAATGATATTTCTTAAACAGATTTATATGATTTTTTAATTTGAGAGTAGTCTTTTCTGATGCGGTAGGTGCGGAATCGTTATACCATTGTTATACAAATCCATTCCATCAAAACCGGACCTAACTTAGTTGGCCTAACCTATCTTGACGCTGCATATGCGAAACAGCTATTGCAACAATTTATTCAATCAAATCCAATAAAAAACAATCAAATCCAATGGACCAGGACTTTATTGTAAATACAACACAGACAGTAATACTTGTATTACTACTGAACAATTGAAATTGATCAAAAATCTATCATCGTTAAGATTAAGAGTATGTAAAGTCTCACCAGTGATTTTAGGGCTACCCTGTTGCAAAGTGGCTGCGGATGGTGATGACAATCCTGGGCTGTGACATTTAAGACTTGGACTGGTGCTCTTTATGCTGATTTCGAGCGCGCCAGCGGGCAGACTGTTGATTTTATTTGTGTCTCGTACACTTAGCGAAATGGGCGGCGTAGGTGGCACGTCACCGCCATTCTGTTGAACGTTGCCACTACCACCAGAACTACCGTTCCGCGGGCTACTCAGGTCACGTGGAAATACATGATGCTGTTGCTGTCGTTCCGCCACCATCTGCTCCAGACTATAAAGATGGTGGTGCGTTGACTGTAATGTGGGTGGTACCTTCATCGGTGGTTCCGTGGTGGGTACGTGCCACGTCGGCTGCACTGGTACCTGGTGCAGCAATGTTGCCGCTGCCGGGTCTGTAGACATGTGCGCGTGCAAAGGTTGCCGAGGAAAGAAATTCGGTACCTGCAAATCCATCAACAATAAAATACATGGACTGTCCACAAGCCACAACTGACCACTTCTGTAATCTATTATGATATATAATTTGTATATAGAATTCTATGTTTTATATATATTTTTTTTCGATATTTAAATTATTATATTATTTAGATTAGATCGATATTTTTTTGCAGGATTAGAGATTATAATACTTTGATCAATACGTTGAATCTACATTGCAATCTACAACGAATTCAAGATTTTTTTACAATAGATTAAGTACAATATTGCCTCACTCAATTGATTTCTTTAAATGTTTTATTGATAATATTAGATAAATTTAATATTTTGATGGCGATTATGATATGATTGTTCGGTTTGTTTATGTATATAATATATTCAAAGTATATTTAATAAATAATAATAAATAAATGTGAAATCTTCAAAGACAATGTGATTTGGATTAATTTAAATTTTAATTGAGTTAATTGACTCCTACAACAGTATTTGTAAGCTTTTTAATAATGAAAAAAATCACAATTAAATAGGTTATAGATTTTGCCGCTAAGTTATGATATTTCATATTAGGGAAGAGAAATAAAAATACAATGTTTTATATCACGGTTAAAAACGAGGATTTATTCGACTATAGTTTCGTTTATTAAGTATTATTGCTAATACTTTATCTAACCAAAATTTAAGTCTATAAGAACGAACATCTTATACCCTATCCAATCTTACAGCTATAATAAATTTAACCATAAAGGTAAGACGGATAAATTTAACCGTAATGGAGTATATATAAGATTAATTGTCCAGATTCCAATGTAATATATAATGGCCAAACGTAGCTTTAAAATTAGATTTTAGGGGCACCGTGGTGCCGTGGTAGTCGTGAGACAGGCACCGCGGAGTTGCGGATTCGAATCCCGCTCCGGACAGGGATATTTTCTTGAGGAAAAATCCCTTCCGGACCATGGGCATTGTGAATGTTGCCATTCAGTAGTACCCTGAATGTGCCATGAATAAGCTCTAGTTATATAATATGTTCGATGTTGGCTAAGTTCGTTAGGCCATAAGGAGGATGGGAGTGCCTGCAGCGCCCATCCTTCTTTTATAATAAAAAATAAATAAATAGATTTAATGAACATGTTAATAGTTATAGTATAGAATATCACCCAAATACCGTAACAAGTATTAAGTAGCTATATGTACATTTCAAGGGCTATGCCCTCATATTCAGTAGCATAATATTATATGCGATTTTTGAAGTACTTCTGTCATGTTGACTTATTTATTTAATAGTATATCAATCACGATTCGTGACTGAGGTATTTTATTTAGTTTTACTTGTGCTACTGAAGATGGGGGCATAGCCCTTGAAATGTACATCTAGCTACTTAATGCTTGTGACGGTATTTGGGTGATATTCTATACATAATTTAGCACCGTAGTGATAATTAATTTTTAAATGTTAATAGTTATTTAAAAAAATAAAAAATTCAACTTTGCTAACCATATTTTAGAATCTCACCATAATTTTCCTAGTATAGCTAATTTAACAAGTGTACATGTTTCTTCTGAGTGATAAATTAAATTTGCTTGAATCCTTAGAAATTCACAAACACCATAAAAATCCTAATTATAATTTACTTACTGAACAATTAGACGAAATCTCCTCCTCATTATTTGATATTATCTGTAGGTAGATTGTATATATATAAATAACTTTTCTGTAATTCGTTTTTCATTTCTTGATAATGCTTAATAAGCGAAACTATAGTCGAATCAATCCTCGTTTTTAATCGTGGTATAAAACATTGTAGGGGCACCGTATTTTATTTCTCTTCACAATTAAATGCTTAACAGAATTAATAATGATATAATTTCTAAGGTGACGCAAAACAATTTTTTGATAGAAAGCTGAAAAGGCGAAAACACTATTTTCCAATTATCAACATCGCTTATTATTAATGCTCATTAATCTATTTGCGTTTTAATAGGAAAATTTAACACAATAAATTCATAGCTTTATGCAAAATTGGGTAGCTTGGAGACTAAGAAGGTCAATTAGTCAATTTAATAAAATAGCATGAAAGGGTCAGTTGTTAATTTCTACAGAGTCAAATATAGTAATGATATTACAAATCATATGACATTTTCAAATTATATTATAAATGTGACAACTGGTTATTATAGCTTGCAATCAATTAACGCAATTTGATATATTTATCACATAATTTATCAAAATGCACTTAAATAAAAAAAAGAACATGAAAATGATTCCCATAGGCGCATCAGAATAGTATATTAAAGAACGAGTTTCATAAGGCAGGTTTTATTGCACGAGTTCAAGTTTAGAAAACGAGGTGCGTAGCACCGAGTTTTATAAAGAACGAGTGTTATAAATGACTTATGAAATGAGTTTTTTATACTTTTTTTTTCTAATTTGCGTCTTTTATGCCCTTTTTAAATAAAAAAATCGAAATTTAAAAATTTAGGGAATTTTTTGACTGTTGATAGTAACTATTGGTACATTTGGAACATTTGAAATTGTCAAATAAATTTAAACTAAACTATTTGTTGCTTTCTTTTGAAGTTGACGTACAATTGTACATTTCAGGGACAAAATTAAAATCAAACTCAAACTATTTGTTGCTTTCTATTGTAATTTGACGTTTGATAACTGGCAAGCAGAGCTACCAACTTTGAAACACTAAATTGCACTATGCTATAAACGAACTCAAATTCGCTATAAACGAACTCATTTGGGTTCCTTAATAGCTCTATTAGAAACGCAAATTAGAAAATAGTATATTAAAGAACGACTTTCATAAGGCAGGTTTTATTGCAAGAGTTCAAGTTTAGAAAACGAGGTGCGTAGCATCGAGTTTTCTAAAGAACGAGTGTTATAAATGACTTATGAAATGAGTTTTTTATACTATTTTTTTTATAATTTGCGTCTATTATGCCCTTTTTAAATAAAAAATTGAAATTTAAAAATTTAGGGAATATTTGACTGTTGATAGTAACTATCGGCACATTTGGAACATTTGAAATAAATTGTCAAATAAATTAAAATTAACCTATTTGTTGCTTCCTTTTGTAGTTTGACGTACAATTGTACATTTCAGGGACAAAATTAAAATCAAACAATTTGTTGCTTTCTATTGTAGTTTGACGTTTGATAACTGGCAAGCAGAGCTACCAACTTTGAAACACTAAATTACACTATGCTATAAGCGAACTCATTTGGGTTCGCAAATTAGAAAAAATATCTTAATTGTCCGATATGTGACACGAAGTGATATTTGGCGATGACAGTTAAATAGAACATATTTAACCCAATATGAAATAGTAAAAATACATGATATAATTACTTACTTGCAAATGATTCCATGCTGAATTGGTGGCAGGATTTTGTCTATTATGTGGATGGTGCGGAGGCCCTCCAGACATATTCGCATTTGAAAATTACTGTATGAATAATAAGAAAACTCAATAACTAATTCGACACATGCTCAATAATTCACATATGTTAGCACAATTCGGAAAATAAACTTCGTTAAGTATTATATTAAGGCAATGTATCCTTTCTTTGCTTTCTGTATCATATAGAATGTCTTGGTTAATATTGCGATTTTTGCACTTTGAATATAGCGACCTGGAAAAGAATATGAATGTTATCATTTTATATTATTTGAAATATGAAATATCTGATGCATTTTTTAAAACTTGTGGAAGAAAAATTGAGAAAACAGTTGCCCACTTTTTTAATGCATATTACATTGCAAATACATTTTTTTTTTAATTAATTCACTTACTAATCTGCCTATGTAACGTTAAAATATCTGAAAATCGTTTAGACTTTTCAAATTATGAACAGTTGAGTTATGGTATGCCAATGAAAAATTACATCAACAGAAAGCCATTATAAACTAAATCAATGTTCGATAAATGACGATCAGCAAATAACGAACAAAGCACTGTAATGCTCATAAGAAGTAACGGTGAAACAATAAATGCATTAATATCATAATAACAGACCTAAATATCACTATAGAATGCCCCAAACACAAAAAATATTATACAAAATATTTTAAGCACATATATTACGGCAGCCGACTCGCACAATGGCGGACCCGGTTTATAAAACTTTTCTGATATGACTGCCATCTCTTATGTAAAGACATTAACTTAAAATCAATAATAATTTATTGTGTTCCAAAACATAGTTATAAAAAGTATAAGAGCAATACACAATATTTAAGAATATTAAATGATCACCTGTTTTGTATATTCTTTATTTCTGGATATATTCTCGAAAGGGTAGATGCATGTACAAATGAGCAACTTATATGACGTTTAACAATATACTTTCCTATTTTGACATAATAACAAAATCATGGCCACTTCAAGTACTACTAGAGGAGTTTCTCGCGTTTTAGAGAAATTGGAAAGATCCGTAAAGGACGGAAATTATTATGAAGCTCATCAAATGTATAGGACACTTTATTTTAGGTAAAATTGGTACAAATTATTTTTAGAATGGACGTATTTAACCTCTATTTTGATTTCTAGGTACTTAGGTCAAAAGAAATATAATGAATTACTTGATATGCTATACAACGGATCTGTGTTATTTCTAGATCATGAACAGGTGCATTACAACGAAATAATTACTCTACTCTAATATTTAATTCTTTTGTCCAGAACATAAGCGGCGCGGACTTAGGGATATTGCTGGTAGAAGTTCTGGTTAAATCGGAAACGTGCAATTTTGCGGAATGGGCACCCAAATTATGCACAATATTTGCTAAGATTAATATTAATACTCCAGAACGGGATACATTTATTATGAATAGCATTCGGTGGTCTTCCCAAAATGGGCATTTCAATCATGGACATCCATATTTACATCAGGCAAGATTAATATATTTGAATGTTGTAGAATTATTGTAAAACATGAGCCGTGCACAAAAATTTATTAGATATTCACTGGGATTTTAAATTAAATTCTTTGTAGTATTTACAAATATTGCGGTTTTATAACAAATTCAAGATCATTATTGCACATTTCATTTACCTAATAATTTGCTTTAATTGTAGCAAGTAGCACAAGTATATTGGAATGAAAAAAACTACTCGCAGGCCAAACATCATTACCTATACTCAAAAGATGGCAAGAACTGTGCAAAATTATTGATCGAGCTACAGACTACACAAGGATTCCGTTCGGAAATCGATTTATTCATAGCTCAAGCAGTTTTACAGTTTCTTTGTTTAAACAATCAAATAACGGCACATCAGACATTTTTAAGTTATACAACGCAGCATCCGAATATTAAAAAGGAAGGGCCTCCATACTTGTTACCTTTATTGAATTTTATATGGTTCTTACTACAAGCCATTGAGAGGTATGATTTATTATAATCTATGCAGTTGATTAAAATGGTTTAATTAAAGAACGCATACAGTTGTTTTACGTTAAGGTGGCGGTTGGTAGCACCTGTTGCTAATTGGGTTTGTGCGCAATGTGTCATAATTAGGCCTAGGACCTAATGAATTTACGATTTCAAACGGCTCGTCAAATATTTGATATAATATATTATATATAATATTATAATTAATGATGGCGTGTTAGTTTCTGACAATCGAGTAAAAAACAAAGAAACTCAATTTTGAGATTTTAAAAAAAGTAACAAAATATATACGAACAATTTAAGTACTTCACCAAATTTTGTGAAGTATTCGCAAGTTTATTTTAGTAACTGCAGCTATTCCAATATTAATAGAATATATACTACTAGAATAGTTACGTTTTGGTATTTTAGCGGTAAATTGGCAACATTCGTAATAATTTGCGAACAATATAAACCGTCGATAAAGCGAGATCCGGATTATATGCAATACTTGGACCGAATAGGACAGATATTTTTTGGTGTGGAACCACCTCAGCAGAAACCGGACAGACTGTTCGGTAACCTATTAAATAACTTCCTGGGAGGGCTGAACGATGACAGCGACGACGATAGCAGCGCGGATCCTACTTCTGAATCTAAAATACAGGAAACGTCCGAACTTGACTAATATAATCACACCGTCTCTGCAGAATATATCCGATATTATTTGCAATTAAAAAAGAACTATTCATAATATGTGAGATGATTAATGATAACAAACGAAAACAAATACCTTATTTGCTACATATTACTGCTAAATACGAATTATGTATTGAAATTGATAAAAATTGTGTATACTTGCCTTCATCTACTTTCCGGTGCCTATATGGTATAAAGCTAACACAATTTATTGAACGAAATCTCATTTTATATTTTGGGATTACCATGTTTAATAAAATTTAGCTACGCTTGTAGTATTATCTATCATTACATTAAGAATGTTTTGTACATTTGTCATAATAACCATAAGGCAGTATATTTTTAAGAACCATTAAGTTGATATAGCAGAATCGGCGATGTTTTCGTTAAAATTTGTAAAAAGTAATTGTACATAAAGCGTGTTTAATCATACGCAATATTTATGTTTTTAGAAACAACTCAAAAATTCTTATAGATTCTTGTACTGGAAAATATAATTTTTATAGAGAAAATATGATAAATTATTTTATGCTAAACTTTTTTTATTTTACTCTTGGAAAATATCAATTCTTTATAATTTATGATTCATATTATCGTCTCAAATCTTTTTGTTTACATTTTCATTTTGATTATAATAATACTAGTCATTCTTTGTATGTAATATTAACCGATATTAAAATATATATCATTTTATGTAAGTATATTCCAAAAAAGATCCTACTAAAATGCAGTATAGAATTTGATTTTTAGTCTGCATTTTTTTCACATTTTCTTCCAAAATTAAAGAATTGGTTCAAAATGGATACCAATAATGATATTGTTTTTTAAATCTAATTCTTTTATCCAGCAAACATATCTAGAAAATGCGTTATAGCATAGTTATAATTTCATACACTGCATTGGTGATTTACGCAAGTATGTATGACCCCAACTGGGACCTAATTAAATGGTCAGCTGCTTGTGCTTGCGCTTACCAACAGTTTTGTCGTTTATATCACTGTTGGGTTAATTTTAATTTAAGCTATAATGTTGCAGGTCAACATCATTTGCAAAACTATACATCCTATTTGGTCGAAAAATGTATGAATCAATAAAAGTTGCTAAATCTGGTCTACGTATTAAAACAATTGCAAATTTAATATTACGGAATTAATTTTTGCAGTTTTAATGGAACGAAAAGGAACTTGGTTTGATTTACCATTCAATAAAATGAGAAATTTGATCAAGATTTGAACTTGTTCAGTTTTACCGCAAAGCTGATAACTTATTAATTATTTCATTATAAATAAAAATTAAATTTTGTTAAACTGACTTATTTATTTTACCCTTGCGAAAGTAAGTGCATTGAATAAATTAAACATATATTTGAAAATTTATTGTATATAAATTCTTAAATTTTGCAGTGTACAAATTTAACATGAGAAAATATAAGGTTGTAAAAGATTCTCTGCATTTTTACTTATTAGTACGTAGATCAAATAGTAAAGGCAATGTATTTCTTAAAAACTACAATTGTAAACAATTCAATGAGATTAGTAATCGGGTAATCCAGGCAAGGGAAATTGGGAACTAAAATCAGAAACTGCCTGCTTTAGATTTGCCACCTTGCTTTTCACGTCGGTGTTCTCGTGCAATACTTTCTTAAAGTCAATTAGCTTAGGGCCTGAAATTTGGCTAATCTCCAGTGCCAATTTTAAAGCTTTATCGATAAAATCAACAACTTGCTCCACATCTTTTTCTACCAATCCGCGGGTCGTAATAGCTGGAGTTCCTGTTAATAAAAATGTCAGGTGTTAAAATGTTGAAAAGATATATTTACTAGGTGAACATTAATTTAGGCTAGCTTTTGCCACATTAACGCAACGAAAATATTAGAACTTTGAAGTATGCAATAAATCTACTTCACATAAATTTGTCCCCACGGTATCAAATAATTGTATAGAATATCACCCAAATACCGTGACATAAAGCATACATTCAAAAATTAATTTATTGAAAACTAAATTTAACTTTTAGTTATTCTAGTTTGACTACGCTTGAGTTGTTATTACTTGCATACGTTGTTATCTAAATCATATTATATACGTCTGAGATCATTTGAGAAATCGATTAACTGATGTAATATTGACTTTTGACTCAATTGCATAGCGATCACGGTTAGTCGCAAATGTATTTTATTTGATCCAATCCCGTGCTACTGAAGTATGGGACATAGCTTTTCAAATGCACATCCAGTAGCTATTAAATACTTTGAGTCACGGTATTAGGGTGATATTCTATACCATTCAAACGTCTTTTTTTGAACGCAAACACAAATATCATCTAAAATCCGTATTGCTCTCTCGTCATTGAAACTGGAAAATATTCGCATAGGTAGGGAAAGTATTTTAGTAAAATAAATGTTGTTAAATTTCTTTACTACTTTAAGAATGCGAGTTCAAATCCCGGCCACGGTATAAAATTTATCGCATGTTTCTGTTTGAAAATAATAGAAAACCGATTACACCTGTTATTGGGACTTTGGCATAGTTGGGGCTTGGTACAATATTAAAAATAAAACACATTTTTAAATTTTGTTTAAAAAAAATTATCTAGTACTACTGAAAATTCTTTTCAACATTAAGATTTACTACGAAGCTTTTCTCCGAAGCCTTTCTTACGAAGCCATTCTCCAGTACTTTTAGCAGTAGCACTTCTTGGTTTTCACGAAATTAATTCAATCGGCAATTTTTGTTGTAGTTTATAAATTAATGATGAGAGGCTTGTTCGATATCAAAGTCTGGGAGTCTTACAGCCCAAATACATTAAAATTTTCATTGGCCACAACACATTTCAAAAGATTATTTTCGATATGAACTTTGCATGAACGGTGTTTATTTTTTGCATTTAAAAATAGTTGAATAACGTCTCCCTCTCGATTATTACACATTCATACTCACCTAATCGGAATCCAGATGGATTCATGGCACTCTTGTCACCGGGTACAGTGTTTTTGTTGCACGCTATATTAACTTCTTCCAACAGTAGTTCGGCTTTGTTGCCGGATAGACCGAAATCGCGCAGATCAACAAGAAGGAGATGAACGTCAGTACCGCCTGTGGCGATTTTATAACCACGCGCTAGGAGCTCATTGGCCATATGCTTTGCATTTACCACGATTTGCTTCTGGTATTTCACAAACTCGGGCGTCTTTGCTTGTTGGAACGCAGTCGCAATTGCAGCAATAGTGTTATTATGTGGGCCTCCTACGTGAAAGATAGAGCAGTGTTTGAGTTAAAAATTATACTATTATCAAATATTATACTACATCGTTTCAAAACAGTAATACAATACCGCCTAAATTAGCGCTTGAACGAAACTTAAACTGCAATCAATCGTTGCTTAATTGCTTAATCAACTTGCTTAATTCAATTTAAATGTTGCTATAGTCATTGGTGAGAAACATATAATAATATAAGTTATTACACATAAATAAATACTAAACATAAATAATTTATACAGTAGCTGCAAAGGATTCATTTTAAAGAATTTGTGTCGCATTTTATAAAAAAATTAAACCGAAATAATACTAATACAGAGAGTAATCTAAAATAATGCAAATAGTTAAGCGGAATGTTGGTATTCCGGAATATTGATGTATTTATGATTACCACAGTAACGAGCTACTTCATATATTGGTTGGAGATTCATATGCTTAGTGATTTTCATAATCTACGCTCCATATAATTATTATATAAGAGACAATTATAATAAATATATATTTCAGGCATGATAGGACACTTCTGTCTCATATGATTCTGGGTATAATTAATCCATTGTATTATATAAATTTTGATAATTTATAATAATAATTTTAATTTTATGAATCCAAATTTGTATCACATTTCATTTCGATTTCATTTTCAAATTATTGCACGCATGCTAATAAATAAGAAATGTTGTCGATGTTTCATCGTACTGTTGATTACAAATATACATAATAACTATTTTAATTTAATTGACCGATGTTTTATTTTATTGCTATTTGTTTATGAATACAGTTTGTATTCCATGTATAAAATATTGATTTCTTATTTATGAATGTTTACCTAGACAAATTGATTAAAATTCTGTTTATTTATAACGAAGCTTATTTATAAATAAATCTAAAAACAATCTTTTTTGTTGTAAATAAAATAAAACGATTCCTAATAAAATGACGAAATCTTAAATGTCTTGAAGTAAACGAACGATTTTTAAGTTGATTAGTATTAAAAATACTTGGTAAGAGCAGAAAAATAAAGCAATGACGTTATGAAACGATTGTCTAAAATGTCGGTTAGTATGGTTGAATTTTTAAACAATGTTTGTAAAATTCAAAACATTTAGATTGATTTCCTTTATTATATATTCATGAATATAAAATGAGGCAAATGCTTAATCGTCATACAATTATATTCGAAATAATATACACTACAGTTAATTATAAATACCTCCAAAAACCTTGAATAGGTACGTAATTTTGCGTATTTTATTATTAATATAAAAAATAAAAAATAAAAAAATTATGCTAATTAACTTCACACTGTTTATTAAAAAAAAGTAACTAATTTAATTTGTTTATTGAATTAGTGAAAGATTCTTACATGAATAAATTACACCTGTATAATATTTTATTTACTGTCCGTCTTATGACTGACTGTAATTTCCGTAAAAATAGCTATAATGATGGAAACTATTTTAAAGCCATCATTAATTAATCATATTGATAACTAGCATTATAAATAAATTTATAATGAAGTGTATGTATACTAAACAATACATTTGTTATGGTATTTGGGTGATATTCTATACTACTATTACTCATTATTAAATATTCAGTCTTTGTTTGTCTTTGTTTCATATCTGACCTTGTAATCCAGGAAATACAGCTTGATTAATTTTACTCTCGAGATCATACATGATCTTCTCGCCTTTCGCATTTGTATTACGAACACCTTTGCGGAAGAAAATGACTGCGGCTCTTGGACCGCGAAGACTCTTATGTGTAGTTGTACTCACCACATCGCTGTACTCAAATGGACTGGGCGTAACACCTTATAAAACGGAGTAAAAAGAACAAAAAGAAATATATTACATACAACTATTATAACAAAACACATGTAAAAAAATTTCTAATAGTCTTACTACTTTTGTAGGAAACCCCAAAGATTTGTTTGATTTAAAAAAAAAACTGGTATTTATGAAAGATCTTGTTCTAGTTGTCCTCAGGTATATATAGAATAAACATGTAAATCTATTGAAAATATATTTAAGGAACATTAGCTCGTTTCAGATTTAAAAAAAACGGATAAAAGTGCATTAGCCGAGCATATTTCGGATTCAGATTCAATTGAAATTAGTTCACTTAAATTGCTTAAATGTTTTTTGAATTATTCGGAGTTAAATGCTTATGAAAGTATATACATCCATAAATCAAAATCAAATTTAATGAATTCATATTCAGGCCCAATTTCATATTGTCTATTTAATTTATTTAATAAAAGCTAATTTTATTTTTATTGTTGGTTATTTTGACTACCCCTCATTTATTATTACTTGTGGGTGATATTCTATTAGTTAAAGAGTCCGCAATCCTAAAGATTGGTTGGAAACAGCACGCCATGTCGATCTATCCTGAGCTAATCCCTTCATCTCCCTATAGCTATTCATCTCAACTTCTTCAACTATCTGACTCACATACTCCAATCTAGGCCTACCTACCCCTCTCTTTCCCTCCACTCTACCTTCTATGATCAATTGCATAATCCCCCCATGCCTAAGAATATGCCCTACTAATTTGTCTCTCCTACGCTGTAACACTCTCCAGATACTTCTCTTCTCCCCTACTAACTCTAGTACAGCTTCATTTGTTACTTTATCTTCCCAACCAATCCTCATCATCCTCCTATAACACCACATTTCGAATGCTTGTAATCTACGCTTCTCTTCCTTTCCTATAGTCCACGCCTCACACCCGTACAGTGCTACACTCCAAACATATACCTTCAGTAATCTTTTTCTAATACCCAAGTCAATATTTGATCTTAAAATCTGTTCTTTTTCTACGAATGCCTTCCTACCCTGTGCTATCCTACACTTTATATCTACCTTGCTTCGATTATCTTTTGTGATTCTACTGCCTAAATAACAAAAATCTGACACTTCTTCGATTCTATTATCTCCTATTGAGATCCTCATTTTTCTACTGCATTCCTTTTTGTCACACCTCATCACTTTAGTTTTACCTATATTTATTTTCATGTTAAAATCCCTAGTCAAAACTGCCTGCATACCATTCAATACCCTTTCTAAATTCTTTTCGCTTTCTTCCAATATAGCTATATCGTCGGCGAATCTCAACATATATATTTTCTCTCCCTGTACATTCACACCTACACCATACTCTTCTTTTACTTTGTTTATTGCATCTTCTATATATAGATTAAATAATAACGGTGAGAGTGTACATCCCTGCCGAACTCCCTTCCCTATTTTTGCTACCTCTTCTTCCCCCTCAATTCTAACTAAGGCAGTTTGGTGTTTATATAAATTAAAAATTATTCTCCTATCCTTATAATCTATACCCGTTTCTTTTAAAATTCTAAACATTATGTCCCAATCTACATTATCAAATGCCTTTTCTAAGTCTACAAAAGCTATGCAAGTTACCTTTCCTACCCTATTTCTTTTTTCTACTACCTTTCTTAGTGCTAGAATCGCCTCTCTCGTCCCTCTGTTTTTACTAAAACCAAACTGATCTTCTCCTAGCCTTTCCTCTACTTTATTTTCTAATCTCCTATAAATAATCTTTAACAATATCTTCGATGCATGTGATAGTAGGCTAATGGTCCTATAGTTCTCACACAAATTAGCTCCTATTTTCTTCGGCATTGTTACTATTCTACTACGCTGAAAATCCTGTGGTACTTCTCCCTTCTCATATATTTTACAAACTAAAATATATATTCTATACAAAAAAAAAATGTAAATTATGTTTAAAATGTGACAAAATCAGAGTCTGGAAATACTTTTAAAATGGAATGAATGTATAAAAAATGAAGTATAATCAAAACAAGACTTTCATTCACGGATAATAAAAACAAATTTAAAAAACTGCAACTTTTGATTTGACCCAATGGGTCACTTTTGTTATACCTGATGCTTTTGTTAAATTCTTGAATCCTATTGTGCGTGCATTTAATATGAATACTATTTAAAGCCTGATTACTACTGTTGTGAATAATTAAGAAAGAACGTGATTTACATTCATAGTTTTAATAAAGTTATAAATAGCCCTATTTCATTTGTCCACCTACTTATACCTCCATTTTTAATAGATTCTTTCCGAAGTGGAATCAAGTATATTGTATAATTTTTATTCGCATTTGATAATTACAAGATAAAAAATTAGAACTATAATTTCAATACTTCCAAAGATACATATTGATGCTAACCGAAATCTAATATTTTCTAAAAATAAATTTTATATCTTAATCTGTTCGTTTCAATTTTAATTCACAATCTTCACTTGTATACTATGTATGTACCTGCAGAAACCAAACCGGAAATGTGCGCCATGTCGGAGAAAAGATACGCTCCTACGGAATCGCATATTTCTCGGAATTTCTTGTAGTCCAAAGCTCGTGAATAACAACTAATACCAGCGACAATTACTTTGGGTTTGAATAGTAGAGCAGTTTTTGCTAGTTGTTCGTAATCTATTAAACCACTAACAGGGTTAACCTAAGAACACAAAAAACGGATTATTAATTTAAATAGATCCGACAATGGTTATAACGTGTGTTTACTATAACGAGTATTTTTGTTACGGTTTATGAGAAGTATAACGTTTATACAATTGGAATGTATATTTAAAAATAAAGTATAATCAGTATGTAAGCACTAACTGGATTGAAAATTACTATAACGTCTAAACGCAACTTAATTTCTGAATTATAATTTCGATAAAATTATATTAATAATAATGAAATTGATGCACACTTTAGTCAATACCATGCTCATTGCATTTCATTGTTTTCGGTAGTTTTATTTAGTTTCTTGTTTGAAATGTCCTTATGGTATATTTGTCTAATTTAGACGGATTTGTTTGATATGTTAATAAGAAAAATAACGTTAGCCAAACTGATTATCACAAATAGTTTAATTTCATGCATTATGTAATGCATTAGCATTTCTAGTGAATATTAATAGAATAAATATATTTTCTTAAGAGTTATCATTGATTTATTATTAGCTCTACAAAATAAATTATTATTTCCATTATTATAAAAAGATTCTGTTAAATAATAAGCAGTGAAATAAAACAACTATATAGTGAATTTCAAAAAATACAGAACATTTAATAATGAAAAAGTGTCAATTACTGTTGTGCATTTTAAAAAAATTGTAAAATCTTTAACGACTAAATATAATTAAAGTAAAATTACATTTTATTTTTGTTATAAAATTTTATAAAATCTTTAATGACATAAACGATATAAAATGTAAGTTAATTTTCGAAGACTCATCAAATTTCGAAAGATACTACGATTACCATAATTTCACAATCGAATCAAATCATTTATATAGAATAGAAACAGTGATCACAATGAACTATTTTCAATAATTTAATCGTAGTCACGCATAAAGATGCTCGACAAGTTTTTGTTGAAGGTTGGTGAAGTGATCAGCATTATGAAACAATAATGCTGATAATAATGTATCATTAGTAGATGTATAAAACCACATATAAACGATAGAATTAAAAAATAAACTTGCCACCGAGCAACAAGTTTAGTAGTCCGATATATGTTTTAAAAGTGTCCTTAAATTTTTTTTTTTTAACAAATTTTATATAAATTTTACATTATTGTGGGATTTTTAATTAAAGAAAGTCATTGGTTGTGTCATTGTAATTACCTATAATTGTACTGCAAAATATCGTTAGATTAGCATTGGAAAGATTTAAAATTAAGGCAATTAATTACTAGCCCGTTTATAAATTAGCTACTGATTCTTCAATACCTTGAACAAAATAAAGCAAATGGAAATTGTCGTGATTTTATATTTCACGAAATTAAATCGAATTAATTGAAAAAATATATGGTAAATAAGAACAATGGCAAATCGAATGAATAAACAGCATATATTTATATATTTAAACTCTGTGTGTGTATGTGTGTGCGAGATTTGTTAAAAAAATATCGATTATAAAATATGCCTATTATAAACCAAAATTTCGCTTTGTTCATTTAAAGTCAAATTTTTTGTTCCTAATATAATTTTCTATCATACACGAACTTAGTGCTTGAAGACCTTGAAAAATATGGATTGCTCTTATCCATCTATTCAATAATAAATAATCCACAATATCCTAATGCAATTAAAATAATAGCAGAATTATAAAAATGCACGAAACGACGTTATAAATGGCTTCGCGTAATAAATTATCATTTGATCTGTTTAAATAATACACTATTCGTTTATAGGATATTACAATGATACATACTTTATATGGCATTGATTCAAAGAAAATTGAGGTAGCTGATATTTTCTTAGTGGCCGTCATGAAGCCGTGAGTCAAATGGCCACCATCCGGTAAGTCCAATCCCATAATTCGGCCATGAGGTTCAACGATACCTAATTAAAAAATAAATAATAACTTTAATCATTTAGCATCATAATTCTTTAAAATCTCGTGAAATCGTCACTACGGCGTTAAATAATTGTATAAAACATCACCCAAAAACCGTAACACAAAGAATTTATTAGCTAGATGCGCATGCTACTGAAGATGGGGGAATAGCCTCTGAAATGCGCAGCTGGCTACTTAGTGCTTTGTGTTACGGTTTTTTGGGTGATATTTTATACAACCATGATTTTGCTTTCGCAAAACAAGTATGTATTCGAGATAGCATAAACTGAAATGCGCATTTCTGAGGTTATGCCTCCATCTTCGAAAATTTTAAACTTTAAAATCTTATAGCAGCGTAATGCGCAACCAAATGTTAAGAAATATTTACCAGTATACACGGCTAAATTAGCGGGTGAACCAGAATATGGTTGCACATTAACGCCCCATTCGTTCGCATCGAGATTGTAAGCAGCCAAGGCACGTTTTTGGGCCAAAATTTCAACTTTATCGATGACTTCATTACCGCCGTAGTACCTGTGTTAAATATACATTTCTTATAGTAAATTTAAAACATATATGAAAATTTGAAAACGTATTTATATTACCTAGCACCTGGAAGCCCTTCTGAATATTTATTATGCAAACAAGAGCTTAAACACTGCAGTACAGGCAATGAAGTAAAGTTTTCGGATGCGATCAATTCCAAACTGTTAATTTGCCGTTTCTTTTCGGCTTTCATTAACTCAAAGAGCTCTGGATCGGAATCCCATACATTCGAATTCAATACGGCACTCATTTTCGCCATTTGTTGCGGAAAGATCTGCACCAAATTTGAGTTTGATAGAATTTTTCTTATAGTGTACATAATTGCTTCAAGATTTAGTAATGCCTACTAACAGTATGCACAACTGCGTTTTGATACGAGATTAACACATTTTATTCTTATCAAAATTAGTAAATTGTTGGGGAAATTATATATAAGCGAAAAGGTTATGATAAAAATATCATGAAATATAACCTTGCACATCGTCAATTGAAATGATTAAAACAATTTTACTTACTTAACTGAAATGATTGAGAAGCAACGTGGTGGGTAATGGTTAGTTGTATTGGTGGGTAAAAGCAAAACCAACACCGGCAACCGTGAACTTGCAACTGAGAAACTGGCCGGTATTCACGAGTGGAAATAAGTGAAGCAGTTGCCAACGATTCGTAGATGTAAACGTAATCACTGGAAAAGGTAATTGAATGTGTCAATCCAATACGATAATAAATTAGATAACCTTTCACTATTAGCTTTTTTACTGATTACAGTTCAGGAGAGGTTATTTTCCTTAGATAACTTATAAATAAGATAGCTTGTTGTTTAAGCAGTTTTATAAAAGGCTTAGATATTCATGACAGTTCTATTCAATTTTAATTTCAAAGCAGTTGACACATGATGACATTCGGAAGATCTGTCATATAGAAAATAAATCTTTTTTTTAACGTGTATACGGACATGTCCGAAATCACCCGAGAAAATATTCACAGTAATTAATTACGGACGAGAACTACAAACTATTATAAATCATTTTTAATAAATTAAAAATTTACTGAGAAGCAAGGATCTTTTACCCGTTCATCACGATTCTTATGGCATTGTTTAGCTCAGAGTAAAAATAAAGATTACGCCTGATAATCCAGCAGTATTTTAATCAATTTTATTATATTTTTAGTGCTATATCATATAAAATCAATATATAATGAAAATATCAAAATTAAATGAAATATCGAGTTTTCTTCCATTTAATCAATTAATTAAAAAAAAAAAGACTAATCAAAAACTGAGCTTTTACTAAGGAAATTGCATCCATTACATCAATTTTTTGACTTTCCCGCGCAATTTCAAAATTGAAAATCCTGAAACCGCAAACGCTGCCTGTTGATCCAACAAGAAACGGAAATGATATACCCAAACTAGCATAGAGTAGTATCGTTTTAATTACCTAGGAATTTTTTTTGTAGGAAAATAAAAATAGATATAATCCTGTAGTTAGATAAATATATTTAAAACAGAAAAAAGATACAAATATTTTTATAAGTGACTACCATAAATTATCAAATATTAACAATAAAAGTGATTTCTAATTAGACAGACATTCATCAATATAATAGAATATTTACAAGATTTTATAGTTCCGTTTGCGTTTTATTATAATGCATTCTGTTTTAAAAATACTGATAACCAACATTACTAATTAACTCGTCATAAATAATAAAATACAGGGCGGCGACCGCCACATTACCCTAAAAAATATGTACACACGACAAGAAGTGAGAAGACAACAATTATAATTTATAAAAATTAAATTTTATAAATACATATTTCCTACGTAAAGTATTTCATTAGACCATAATATTAGCCACCCTGTACATTAATTTGCGTGTAGCTTGCATATAATTACTGTTATTAATGATAGCATTATTACTTCAGATTGATTTTAATCGAATATCATGTTAATGATTTACAATTCATCCAAGTATTTTTGCTATAAATAATATGCATTATCCATTATACCATTCCCATCAGAAAATTGACCGAGCATTAACCATATACAAACGAAATATACAATATCTCCTTAAGGTCTCATTTTCATTCGAATTATTTATTATTAAAGTGACATCAAGCGATCAAAATCGATGCCAATAAGCATTGTTTTCTATCACAGAAATATCCATGATTATGCTTTACATAGAAGCAGTAACGATGACAAAACCCAATATACAAATATATTCCGCAATGGAATTAGATTAATTTACAATATCTCTAGCATACCTTAAGGATTTTAAAATTTCGTATGAATAAATAGGATGCATCAATATCATACAAAAACACTAAACCACTATCTCTAAATTAGTTACTGTGATGCTTTATTTTCAGAGTGAAAAGATCAATTATGAAAATTAATTATTGAGCGCAAAGCACCATTTTCTGCGTTCCAATTAGTTCAAAATAAAAGAAAAATAATTATAGCACAATTTGATAATTATTGAGCGGACTATATCTCATTACAGTAATAATAAATTTATCACGTTTATTCACGGGGTTAACAATAAACACGTTTAATTTCGGCTTAAAATAATTGCTTCACTCGTGAATCTTGTGTCAAAATCCTCATATTCCATATTAATGAAAAAATTAAAATCAAATTTTATACGCAATGATTAATGAATTAGTATAGTCACCGCTAAAAAACATTTAATTCAATAATTATAAATTATAGGAAATCAAACAATAAACATAATGAAAAATGCTATTGGTATACATGCTGAGTAGAAACAATAAATATACTCTAATGTCGTTGGCACGCATACCGTATACAAAGATGAGTAAATATAATGTAATATAATAAAAAAAGTAATTTTTAGAAATTGCGTGTGTAAATGTTGCAATGACTTGAGAGCTCGCTCGTATGTAAATTGGAGACCGTAAACGTCCAGTATTAAAGCGTCCGAAGTTTGAATACAGTGAGCCAATGGCCGGATATCCGACGGCGTTATCTTTTCTATTAAGTGGTTGTATCTGTGTAAAGTAATAGTAGTCGTAGTAGTACAGCTGTAGTAGTGTTAGTTGTGACATCAGTCTCAGTTGTATATTTTAATAGCTTTCTCCAAATAATTGAGACGACTTCGTTTGGGCGCCTTATTAACGTGTTCTAACCCAAGCCAGGGCCGTGAATTACTGTTTGCTGTAAATAAGAACGCTATTTTAATAAAATTGAAATTCATCCTTTTATGTCTTATTAATGTTGTTATTATAAGTAGTTGTAGACCAATCCTAGATT
Organism: Leptodirus hochenwartii; assembly: GCA_947310635.1. Lineage (NCBI taxonomy): Eukaryota > Metazoa > Arthropoda > Insecta > Coleoptera > Leiodidae > Leptodirus > Leptodirus hochenwartii. Next base: position 11,987,417 of record OX371180.1, on the reverse strand, counting down.
GTGTTAGTGTTGTGTGGTCTCCACAAAATTCTTAGTGTACGCTGCTTTCAAATTTGGAATACATGACTATTCTGTAACTCCTATGAGAAACTTCATGAACCTTGACTATTTATCGCAGCGACGTACTACGGCTGATTATAAGTTCCTTGCACGATTAATTAATAATAAAATTGAATGCTCTGAATGAAAATAAAATAAAATGCTCTGAATTACTTGCAGCGATAAATTTTTACATCAACGGATACAGGCAGGTAATTATATTTACCCCTGCAATAAGCAAGGCATATTATTCGCAACTGCCCTATAAAAAGAATAATGAGGGTAGGAAATAATCACCAGCAATTATAATTACAATAGTACTTGATAAAGGCGACACCTGTGAATTTAGAATTAACAACTTTTATTTCACAATTAATTAAATAATTAAATATCTACATAATCTGTATCACATAACTTGTACTAGACTTGTCCGTTAATAAATAATAATATTTATTTTTGCGTTTCAATTCACATATGAATATCCCTGAATTTTATAGAAAAGATAATTTATTAATAAATCATGGCCTTAAATAATACGATGTCCACGTAAGAAAGGGGAATTGTTAAACAGACCGTCATAGATACTGGAAGATGTAGGTCTTTTGAAATTGATGTTTGGTAGTAGTCAACTATAGGACCATTAGCCTACTATCACATGCATCGAAGATATTGTTAAAGATTATTTATAGGAGATTAGAAAATAAAGTAGAGGAAAGGCAAGGAGAAGATCAGTTTGGTTTTAGGAAAAACAGAGGGACGAGAGAGGCGATTCTAGCACTAAGAACGGTAGTAGAAAAAAGAAAGAGGGTAGGAAAGGTAACTTGCATAGCTTTTGTAGATTTAGAAAAGGCATTTGATAATGTAGATTGGGACATAATGTTTAGAATTTTAAAAGAAACGGGTATAGATTATAAGGATAGGAGAATAATTTTTAATTTATATAAACACCAAACTGCCTTAGTTAGAATTGAGGGGGAAGAAGAGGTAGCAAAAATAGGGAAGGGAGTTCGGCAGGGATGTACACTCTCACCGTTATTATTTAATCTATATATAGAAGATGCAATAAACAAAGTAAGAGAAGAGTATAGTGTAGGTGTGAATGTACAGGGAGAGAAAATATATATGTTGAGATTCGCCGACGATATAGCTATATTGGAAGAAAGCGAAAAGAATTTAGAAAGGGTATTGAATGGTATGCAGGCAGTATTGACTAGGGATTTTAACATGAAAATAAATATAGGTAAAACTAAAGTGATGAGGTGTGACAAAAAGGAATGCAGTAGAAAAATGAGGATCACAATAGGAGATAATAGAATCGAAGAAGTGTCAGATTTTTGTTATTTAGGCAGTAGAATCACAAAAGATAATCGAAGCAAGGTAGATATAAAGTGTAGGATAGCACAGGGTAGGAAGGCATTCGTAGAAAAAGAACAGATTTTAAGATCAAATATTGACTTGGGTATTAGAAAAAGATTACTGAAGGTATATGTTTGGAGTGTAGCACTGTACGGGTGTGAGGCGTGGACTATAGGAAAGGAAGAGAAGCGTAGATTAGAAGCACTTGAAATGTGGTGTTATAGGAGGATGATGAGGATTGGCTGGGAAGATAAAGTAACAAATGAAGCTGTACTAGAGTTAGTAGGGGAGAAGAGAAGTATCTGGAGAGTGTTACAGCGTAGGAGAGACAGACTAGTAGGGCATATTCTTAGGCATGGGGGGATTATGCAATTGATCATAGAAGGTAGAGTGGAGGGAAAGAGAGGGGTAGGTAGGCCTAGATTGGAGTATGTGAGTCAGATAGTTGAAGACGTTGAGATGAATAGCTATAGGGAGATGAAGGGATTTGCTCAGGATAGATCGGCATGGCGTGCTGTTTCCAACCAATCTTTAGGATTGCGGACTCTTTAACTAAGTAGTCAACACTTATTATATCAATAACAATCAAAACGAATGTCTGTTTCGGAATGATAAAAACACTGATTCCAGTATTTATAGTTTTAGACTCGTTAAAATTTTGTTCTGTAAATAGAGGGTGACAACTAATGCTTCTTGATTTAGGTTATAGATTTTGCCGTTATGTTGTGATGATCCATATTAGGGCAGAGAAATAAAAATACGATGTTTTATATCACAATTAATTAATTGTGATATAAATGGTTTGAATTGTTTAAAATAAACTGCTATGTTTTCTCTCGTAATTTTAAGAATACCAATCCTTTCGTAAAAGCACTATAGTACATATTAATCAAAAGGCTACTCAACGATATTGGGACGAATTAGATTTATTTTTTTGTGGCGGTGGCTAAAATATGACCACACTGCAACGTAATGGTGTGACACGGCTCTCTTCTCGAGAGTATAACATGAATTGAAATTAGCCATTGGTTAAGAATCGCACCATGCTTCTACTGCAGTAAGTAGAGAACTATCACAGGATAGGTTGACATATGTATTATTTCAATACAATCAATAGATTTTAGACAACCATACATATATAATTTTGAATATATTCTTCAGGGGAAATGAGCTACCGACCAGAATATGCTTCTAGTGCGAGATATTAATGAGAGATGTTAATAATAGAAAATTATACCATAATTGTTTGCATTCGTAAGTTCAACGGCTGCAGATTTTCGCAAATGTTGATCACTTTGTTAAAATTTCACTTTTTTTAATATGAATAATGGTCATATATAATATATAAAACCAGGGTATCCACGATAAGGTTTGTTTTTTACTATAAAAAAAAACACATAAAACTTACGATTCGGATGTACTTGATGGTTGAATTCACTTAAATTCATCACTTCAGTATCAGATAAGAACGTAGGTTTGCTCACTGAGACAATTGCAAACTTAAACTTCTCAAATTCCTTATCTGGTGACATAATTTTCTTTTGTATCCGTTCTGAAACGTAGATTTTTGAAATTAACACAATATTGAATCACTTATTTTTAGTTGGGTATGTACAAAACTTTATGCACTATCTCAAAAATATTGATTTCAGATATTACAATTTCAGTTTCTTTACAAATTATTTTTTGCAAATGTTTCATTATAGGGGAACAAAATTTTGATATGCACCTTTTACTTTTTGGAATGGTTCCCCTTGTTTTATTTTGATGAAGAACGGTGTTCCAAATGTTGAATGTGAATCCCTCTGAAAATGAGCACACGGAACCAACATTTCATCTTCGGCGATATTAACTTCGTCTTTGGGTACTTCTTCGATCCGGTATTGTTTAGTGTTATTGACTTGTAAATTTTCCAACAGAGTGTCTTCTTTAGGCCCCATTGTCACTTTACAGTATCCTACCTCCGTTAACCTGAATTTAAGAAGTAATTTATTAAAGAATCATTACAGAAAGTGTAATATATATATTGGACGAATGAAAAGCTGCAAGTACCTAAGCTTTCCACTGCCGCCTTCCGTAAATTCAATTTGCTTTCTGGCTTCTTCCAACAAGTCAGCTACGGTGCCAGATTTATTTGGGTATAAGACCAGTTCTGTTTCTTCTTTTATAATTGGCCGAATGAATGTACACTTGAATTGCTTTTTATTTTCTAATTCATTTACTCGAATGCTTAATTGTTGATAGTATATCTTTTTTGGCACCTTCGGTTTCGTTATTACTAATAAATCTTTTAACGTTCCATCAAAATTACACCTTAAAGGATTCCCTGGACTATCTTTATATCTAGAATTTAGAAAATTGAAACAACACAATTTTAATATGTACCAAACAAAAACATACTGCTGATTTTTAAAAAATTGTAACAAATATGGATCCGTTCCTACTCGTTCACCGACCGCTCGCGCCAATTGATCGTAAGTCATTCGATGCGATAATTCCATAGTAAAACCTTGATCGTTCGGGATACATTTATCTACAAATGTGACTTCTACTCTAAAGAATAAATCTTTAAAGTAATCCGCGCAAGTAGGTAAATCACTGAGTTCCTAGAATACAAAATTTCTCATCAATAATTTCAATAATGTCATCAAACTTAAAATACGTTCCAGCGTTTAACAAGGTATAGGACATCATGATCTATCAATTCTCATATAGATACATTGTTTTAATTTCCTTCTAGTTTTATCACAAAAAGTCTACAGGACAAATTTAAATCTCGTCATGTTACGTTTGGGTAACAAGTTAAATGGTATTTTCTTTAATTGATCTTAAAAAAACTTATTTTCATATAAAGGTATTGAAGTATTTAAGTTCAACTTTTTATCTTATGTAATATCTGTGGTAAGATGGCAAAACATGATATGTGCAATTTTATAAATTGACATAGCAGGTTTACCAGCATATAAACATCAACGTGTATTGGTTATTGGAGTAAAACTCACAAAATGACGAAAAACATGACATATCATGTTTTGCCATCTCACCACAGATGTAATGTATTGGAAATTGAACGAATGCATAATCAACTAAATAAAATAAGACATAAAACATAAAAAAGCATATTTCAGTACAAATCAAATAATCCATTGCCGCAACTATAAAGTTACCTCAGCCTCAGCCTTTTGAAAGACGATAATGTCGCCGTCCATAAGCTCTTCCATCACTTTCTCGATCGTGTCCGTCATGTTGGAGATGCGATCGACCATGTTCGGCCGAATCTCCTCGTATAGGGTTAAGTCAGTATCGGGTGGAAACCCTGCACGCTCGTTCAGCATAGACACAATGTCAGCTAATTTCGTATTCACCGACAGGTAACTGTGACCACAGTAGTGGATCTTCTTCTGCTTAGGGTCATATAGCTTGAAGAATATTAGTACGTCGGTGTCTTTATCGAACGGCTGTAGAACTGCGCTTGGTGCATCGGACGGCAATAGCTCTAGAAAGATGTTCCATGGGTTGTGGTTCTCAGCCGCCTCGTTCACTGTCTTGTGCAAATCCTGCTCCACTTCTAATACACTGTAGTAAGACAAATTTCCATAAAATAAGTTAATTTTAGCGAGGAATAAAGAACATGCATTTTGCATGTTTTATATTTAAATTTATATTGTCAATTAAAAAATGGCGCCACCGCATGAATTATATGTATCAATTTTATTATTTCGCAATATATGTCTATCACGTGATGCAATAATGAAGAAAAGGTAAGATTTATACGGGTGTAATACATCTTCATTTTTTTTCTTATATGGTTTCATCAAAGCGCTGAAATATTAATACTTAATAAATGGCAGACTATTAATTATTAATGTCAGACTATTTTATTATTATAACACACCGTGGCGTTCGATTAACAATTAGTAATAAACTAATATAACGAATCAATCTTTTGTATATGTACAGAATATTACAAAAAATGTAACTCAAAACATTTATAAGCTTCATTCGCATTTCGCAATGATAAAAGGCTACACCTTCAGTGGCACAATAATCAACAAATAGTACTTATTTCACTCTCGACTGGTTCGTAAAATTCTAATGAAAACAGGAAACATAGAAAACTTTAACACGATTATATATTAAGGTAATATTAATAGGACAAATTTGTAACGTACAATTTATTTTTTAAATGATTGTAGACAATTGTCAACCATTTCAATAATGAATGAAAATCAACATTTTATAATTAGTTAGTTAAACAGTCCGCAATCCTAAAGATTGGTTGGAAACAGCACGCCATGCCGATCTATCCTGAGCTAATCCCTTCATCTCTCTATAGTTATTCATCTCAACGTCTTCAGCTATCTGACTCACATACTCCAATCTAGGCCTACCTACCCCTCTCTTTCCCTCCACTCTACCTTCTATGATCAATTGCATAATCCCCCCATGCCTAAGAATATGCCCTACTAATCTGTCTCTCCTACGCTGTAACACTCTCCAGATACTTCTCTTCTCCCCTACTAACTCTAGTACAGCTTCATTTGTTACTTTATCTTCCCAACCAATCCTCATCATCCTCCTATAACACCACATTTCTAATGCTTGTAATCTACGCTTCTCTTCCTTTCCTATAGTCCACGCCTCACACCCGTACAGTGCTACACTCCAAACATATACCTTCAGTAATCTTTTTCTAATACCCAAGTCAATATTTGATCTTAAAATCTGTTCTTTTTCTACGAATGCCTTCCTACCCTGTGCTATCCTACACTTTATATCTACTTTGCTTCGATTATCTTTTGTGATTCTACTGCCTAAATAACAAAAATCTGACACTTCTTCGATTCTATTATCTCCTATTGAGATCTTCATTTTTCTACTGCATTCCTTTTTGTCACACCTCATCACTTTAGTTTTACCTATATTTATTTTCATGTTAAAATCCCTAGTCAATACTGCCTGCATACCATTCAATACCCTTTCTAAATTCTTTTCGCTTTCTTCTAATATAGCTATATCGTCGGCGAATCTCAACATATATATTTTCTCTCCCTGTACATTCACACCTACACTATACTCTTCTTTTACTTTGTTTATTGCATCTTCTATATATAGATTAAATAATAACGGTGAGAGTGTACATCCCTGCCGAACTCCCTTCCCTATTTTTGCTACCTCTTCTTCCCCCTCAATTCTAACTAAGGCAGTTTGGTGTTTATATAAATTAAAAATTATTCTCCTATCCTTATAATCTATACCCGTTTCTTTTAAAATTCTAAACATTATGTCCCAATCTACATTATCAAATGCCTTTTCTAAATCTACAAAAGCTATGCAAGTTACCTTTCCTACCCTATTTCTTTTTTCTACTACCGTTCTTAGTGCTAGAATCGCCTCTCTCGTCCCTCTGTTTTTCCTAAAACCAAACTGATCTTCTCCTAGCCTTTCCTCTACTTTATTTTATAATGTTTCATTGATTTTCTAATTTCTAAGAATGTGTCTAAAACTGTATATAGAATAATGAAATTTATGAAAAACAAAACAGAAGGTTTTATTGGATTTTCTATAATAAATATCTATGGGATATTTAAACCAAATTTTGTCTTTCTAATAACATACCTCGGACGGAACGTTCCATTAGATCGATTATTAAAGGGCCACGGCCTGATTTGTTCCGGTGGGTACTTGAAAGCATCGGCTAGCATCTCCATCATATCCCCCACAGTAGATGTTTTCTTGATCTTAAAGACACGGTAAAGCGCCTTTTCTGTATCGAACAGGTCGTTGCCCTGATGGCCGTCGAATGAGTCCTCAAGTAATATGTGTAATGTCATGTACAAATGAGCTTCATTTCGCTCCCTACGGCGTACTTGTTCTAATCGCTTCTCTTCAGATAGACGGTCGGCCAGTTCAGTTGAAATATCTGCATCCGTCACCTATTTTATGCAAACAGTTTGGTCAATTAATTAACACATCATACTAAAAATGGCATAAAATTAGAAATATGTATACGTTAAAAATCCAGTGTATTGCGTTTTATGTATACGTTAAATTATACGACCCATATTTTTAATTTGAAGAGAATTAGAAATGTGTACGATTTCATTATTATCATTTTCTCTCGAAAACTCCATGTTTTAGGTTATTCAAGTTACAATAGATTGATTAAAAATATATTTGATAACAAAAGGATGATTGAGCCGTAACTTTTTGATAATCCAAGTGAGGAAAATAAACAACTTTCTTTATACTATCAAGAGCAGATATATTAATGATTCATTTAATATAGTTTCGGTTATGATGCCATCACAATGAATCAAATTCTGACATTCATACCGGTGATGACATCATAGCCGAAACTATAGTCATATTCATTTAAAAAATTATCACTACGGTGTTAAATTATAGTATTGACTTTGACTATCACCCAAATACCGTAACAAGCATTAAATAGCTACATGTACATTTCAAGGGCTATGCTTCCATCTTCAGTAGCACAAGCTAAAACTAATAGTCATATTAATATATTTTAAAAATTATCACTACGGTGTTAAATTATACCTGTCACGAATCGTGATTGATATACTATCAAATAAATAAGTCAACATGTTGACTTATTTATTTGATAATATTCTATATTATATTAATATATGATTATTGATTAATATATCTGCTAGTATAGAATATCAACCAAATATATATATAAAAATATATCTGCTCTTGATAGTATAAGCAGTTTTCTTTATTTTCCTATATTCCTATTTTTCTCTCACACACACACACACACACACACACACACACACACATATATATAAATTCCTTCTGCTTGTGCTTTCTCAGTGACGCTTATGGTATTAATAAAATATATTGTAAGCAAAAGTGAATACTGTTGACATAATCGAACCAAACTATTTGTTTACAATCCCTTCATAAAAAAAGTCTTTAAAAATGTTTGGTATTGTTTGCGTTGTTGAAATGTCTTTTTTAAGTGGAGTACACTTAGGTAACCGGACATTCGACAATACGCTGTACAGAAAGACACTTCAACTATCTGGTAGAGCCTGGAATATGTCCAGTATTTTTCTTATATTGTGTGGAAAGTATGTAGTCCATTCTAGGTTCAAATTTTTACCTCTTGAAGCACATTCTGCAGCTCGGAATCTCGAATATATACTAACATGTAAGCGTTTGTACAATGCTTGACAGTCATGTTCATGTCTTCATCATGTCCGCCGTAGTTATTCTCTATTGCTTCTTGTTTTGAACACTTCGAAACGACGTCATCATCAAATTTACACCATTTACCATCACCTAAAGCCAGTTAATAAAAAGAAAGTGCTTGAAAAATACTTCAATTTTTTACATTCTTTATAAATTACATTCTATACAATTGAATTACATTCATCAGAATGAAACCACGCGACATTGTTACAAATAATGTGATAAGGAACTAGCCACACCGAGTGTATACACTACGGGAGACAGCTTGGCTGTCGAAATACGTATTTGTAGTATTTTACACAATTGTGGTGAAAGGGGCGGTAACCACTGATTTAACAAAATATATGTTAAATTCACGTTCAAAATACACAGTAAACCATGTGCCAAACCCCCTGCGGCAATCGTTTGCAAATTTAATACGCTTTGCTGACATTATTATAATTGGCGCTGAGTACCTTTCCGAAATACATGGTAAAATTAGACTTTTCAGAAATGCATAAACTGACCTTTTTTGGAAAACTTAAACCTAAAATAAAAAGTATAGCCAATCTTACCGCGATAATGCTTATTTGCTTTTCTATATTCTATAATATCATATTATAATTTTTCTCAGCTACTGTTTTTTAAAACTTTAATTTGCAACCTACTACTATTTTTTATACAGTTCACAATCAGGATAGTATAGAATCAGGATACTTAAGCGTTCGGAGTGCTCGCCTGGAATCGAAGGATTTAAGGGTGCTGTTGACATGTATTTTTTGCGGCATGTTATCAAACACAGGTATCGGTTTAAAATAACACGTTATGTCAACCAATCCTAACATCGCTACTTCATTTTCCTATAGCTACTCATCCTAACGTCTTCCACTATCTCACTTACATTACATATACTTACATATTCTAACTTGGTTCTACCTACCCCTTCCTTTTGATCTACTCTACCTTCTATAACTAATTGCATAATATCTTCCTTATACCACAATACCTTCCAAATGGTTCTCCTTTCCTCAACAAATTGTAACACGTTTTCATTTGTCAGTTTTTTATTCGCACCCAATAGTCATCATCTCCCAGTATCAACATATTTCAAATGGGCACACCGTACCATGAATTTCCTTTCCTACTATCCAGGTTTAACAGTCGTATATTGCTACATCATGCTATCACACATACTATCAATGGATTTTTCTCAATTTCTAAATAATCAGTATTAGACTTTGATTTTTGCCCCTTCTACGAATGCCTTCCTGTCCTGCGCTATCCTACATTTGAAATATAGTTTACTTCGATTGTCGTTTATAATTATATTTCCTAATCCTATAACTTTCGTTAGCTTTCTTTCTTTAATCACTTTGTCACCCTTATTTTACATGTACTTACATCGAAATTATAATCTTTAATTGTTAATACTTTTGCTACATGTAAGCATTGTACTGAATCCACTATAACTAAATTATTCGCATTAAAGATTTAAAAGAATAAATGTCATACACATACCTTTCGGATTGATAAAAACAACGTAGTGGCCACCGTGATTATCTCCCGAATGGACGAGCACCGCATGTAGCGTATAATTAGAGGGGTTCGCGCTGTTCGGTCTCTGCAAGTAACTGTCTAGCGAAATTTTCTCGTAGAACTCGAAGCGATCATTGAACTTCACAGAACAGTCAGTCACGGGATCATATTGGAAGCGCATTAAGTGCAGGTGAAGAATAGGTGGAAATGCGGAGAAAAAAACGCCCTTCTCTGCGTCTTGGAGACCATGCTCTCCCGCATCATATTTGTTCACGCCATCTAGAGTCTCCTTCGATACGTAGTCTTTAAACGATTCGTCGACTGCGGAGAAATGTAAATAGTATTTAACATATTTGCACAATATAAAAAATCAAGATACATTTCGCCAATTTAAAGGTAAAACTAAACAAGTCCAAGTTTTGATTAAATCCGTTATTTTTTTACGTATTCAAACAGTAGTATAGAATATCACCCAAATATCGTAACTCAAAGCATTAAATAGCTCGATGCGTTTTTCGAGGGCTATGCCACCATCTTCAGTAGCACAAGATAAAAACTAAATAAAATACCTGTGTCACTAATCGTGATTGCTATACAATTAAATAAAGCAGTCAACGTGACAGAAGTATTTCAAAAATGGCATATAATATGACCTATAAATGTTTTAAACAATACAAATTAACAATTAACGAAACTAACAAGTAATAGTATAAAATATCAGCCAAATACCGTGACTCAAAGCATTAAATAGCTAGATGCTCATTTCGAAGGCTATACCCCCACGATTAGTGATACAGGTATTTTATTTAGTTTTTATCTTATGCTACTGAAGATGCGGACATAGCCTTAGATATGCGGATCTAGCTATTTAATGCTTTAAGTTACGGTATTTGGGTGATATTCTATACATGGCTCTTCTTTAATTTTACCTTAAAGCGGACGATTTATTTTAAAATTGTATGAAATTCAAATTTAAAGTAATTATTCATTTATTTGTATATTTTATTCCAAAACGTTATATTTAGGACCAAATGCATATGAAATGAATTAACCTTCTGCATTTTTGAATTTAAAATGTCGTATAAATGAATACACCGAATAACGATGATTTTTTTCTACACACCACAGATAACGTTTATATAGATATAAGCAAATCTCATTTCCATGCGACATACCCCTAAATTTTATTATAGCTCCAGAAAAAAAAAAAAACTGATAAAGAGAAAATTAAAAGGAATTGAGAATAAAAAATAGTATCGATAGATAACTACAGCAGATCAAATCCTCATAGAATTCTCATGAGCCATATATTCCTCATGGGAAAATGCTCACATCTAGATATTGATTTTATATCAGTATAAAGCTGTTATCTGTGTATAAACTATAGCTTACAAGACAATTTGAAATTTAATTTCTAATTATAGTTGCAGATTATTAAATCTTAATTAAAAGATATTTAACTATATACGAGTTTCTCATACAAGAATACGACTCAATTTCTATTTTTATACTTACTATTTTTCTTTCCTTTAACATTCAATTGAATATCGTAAAATGTTTCCGTTCTATTGCTCGTATAGTCTACATTCTTACAACGGATATAGGAAATCATTTTTCCCTCGAAGAGTTTTGGTACTGTTCCTTCAACACAAGTGCCCTTCATTTTGCTTTCTAATTTATCCAACAATACCTACAAAAATAAACAAATAATATTTTAGTATAGAATATCACCCAAATACCGTAACTTAAATCATTAAGTAACTAGATGTATATTTCGAAGACTATGCCCCCATCTTCAGTAGCACAAGATAAAAGCTACCGAAGATGGAGGCATAGCCTTCGAAATGTACATCAAGCTACTTAATGCTTTAAGTTACGGTATTTGGGAGATATTCTATACTATTATTTAACACCGTAGTGATAATTTTTTAAATAATATTTTGTTATAGACAATATGAAAAGATAAAGGTTAGAATACGATGAAGTATGAGAATTCTGATGTTTAGGAAGTAGTATAGCAAAGGGTAGGAAGACAATCGTAGAAAAGGAGCAAATTTACAGGTCTAGCATTGACTTAGGTATTGGAAAAAGGTTGTTGTGTGAAAAGTAGCATTGTACGGCTGTGAGGCGTAGACTACAGGAAAAGAAGAGGACCGTAGAATAAAAGCTTTTGAAATGTAGTGCTATAGAAGGAAAAGGATTGGTTCGGCAAATAAAGTGACAAATAAAACCGTGCTAGAGTTAGTAGGGGAAAAGAGATAGACCTATAGTACCGGCCTGTGTATTTATTTCTTGATGTAAATAAATATTAAACGCAGAAATCGGAAATTAAATTAGAAAGAGGTATTTTGCAATGCATCATTATACATTTGTAACCTATTACTTTAAATAATCAGGTATTGCTTCGATGCTTAGTATATTATATTCTTAGATATAAGGGTATTATGCAACTAGTTATAGAAGGTAGAGTAGAGGCAAAGCAATGGGTAGGCAGGTCTAGATTGGAGTATGTGGTTCAGATAGTGGAAGACGTTAGGATGAATAGCTATAGGGAGATAAGGAATTTGCTGAGGATAGATCGGCGTGGAGTGCTGTCTCTGACCAAATTCTAGGATTGATGACACACTTCTACAGCGCAGTGAATAAAACCACATTTAACCGTTTCATGCTGTTTTTTTGTAAGATTTGTAATTTCTTATCAGATCCATGCTAATTTATTATGCGCACAATTCTTTTATTAAGGATATAAAACAAGAAAGACAACGACTTACCCTTAAGAACTCTTGTACATCATGTTGCATAAAAGAATCCAAAGTCTCCCATCCAAAACTACGCGTCAATTTCTTCGTACCGACGGGCTTATCGCAGAACTGCAATTCATGGAAGACCCGTTGTAGGGCCAGTGCTACGGATTTTGTGGAATCATCCGATTCGGTTGGCATCTTGTAAACAGCGCGTCGCAACTGGTTGGTGAAGTATAGCGTCTGTAGCAGGGAGTTCATATAGCAAGTGGCACCCTGGTTTTTCAAACCGACGAAGCCGGTGTGTTTTTTACTATCCCAACTGACGCCGTGCGGCGCGTCCGCACTCACGCTCACCTCCAACGTAATCGTATCTTCCTTTATATACCCTTTCTCCTCGTCCAGCACATCATTCCAACTCATAAAATGCGAAAAGCCCCAGTCGTTTTCCTACATACAGAATATAAATAAATGTGAAATCATTCACCAACTTATACCCCGGATAGAATTTTATTATATAATAAATATCGTTCATTATCGTAGGAAATCAATATTTTATAGAATAAACACTTATTGTTATTTTGATTTAACAATACGAATATTATAATATACATTTATGTCCTTTAATATTTAGTGTCTTTTAACATTACCCAAAAACTCAGTGGATTTTTTGATAACCGTAATTATAATAAAAACTAGAAGTGATTTTTGTAAAATAAAATTGAATATTTTCCTATATCAACTAAAAATACTATAATAGCATAGTTAGCTATGCAAAAAGAGTCAACAGAATAATAAATTCATTAATATTATAGAAATGAAACATAATATCTGATCAAAAATATTGCTATGATTTAAACAGAGTTACATATATTTTTCAAATCATTTTAATTTTCAATTTTGCGATTTAATTACAATTACAATTTAATATTACAATTACAATTTTGCGATTTGGTTACAAAGTTAATTATTAATTATAGTAGCTACAAGACTACATTAATTGATTAATTCGGATGAAATTTTGCAGTTACAGTCCGTGATTATACGCTGGTCGTAAGATATTTTCATTTGGCAAGATATATTTTTATTAAAAAATACTTTTGTTAAAATGTTAATAAAGTAATATTTACTACTGTATTCACTATTTTCAAAATATCAGGACCAGCGCATAGTCATGCACTGTAACTGTGCAAATTTTGATCCGAATTGATCAATTAATAAGGTCTTGCAACTAATATAATCGATAATTGATTAACTTTATAATAATAAAATAAGGATATTTTGCTTCCAAAGAATTTTTTTTTAATAGTGTGTACTTATAATATGGTTTTAATATTGCTTATAATATGGGGGGTATGGTACCTTAAATTGAACTAATATTTAAAGAATAAGAAAACCCCATTAAACCCAGCCGGCTGGACTTTTTAACAGTTTATTCCAATTCGTTCAAAAATTAATAGAATTTTCACAAATATATCACTTCGAACGAATTGAAAACCCAACTTATATCATATCATGACGTTGTAATTTTTGAATATTAGCATTTGTTCTCTGAAATATTAAAATATACTTTTTTTCACAATATTTAAAAATCGCGTATTGTAACAGCGGCGATCTGGCACTTTTTACGGGACAAAGAAATTGAGAACCACTAGATTAAATCCATTTTGGAAAAATATCCAAGAACTGTTCTAAAATATTCGAATACCGCTCAAATCATTTCTCTAGTCATAGTAACAAAACAAACGCACGTTCTATGCAGTGTCGGTCGTGCACCCTTAGGTTTTAAATTACACTCAGAACGACAGTTTATTCTCCACTAGATTACCGCCGATTAACGAATGCGCAGCGAAATTATATTTTACAAAAAATCAACGCAATAAGCGGAATCTTTTGCTACTTATTAGCAAATATAGAGGTGGCACGAATTTATTGCCGCGAATCATCGGTTAGGGCTAGTGATTTTAATATTTATTATTGAAACAATAAAATACAAATTCCGACAAATCGTAATGAGCATGACACTTCTGCCGGTATCAATTATTGCCGGCCCATCGAGAAATATACCGGTCTGCCATCGGTCCATTTCGCCAATGCAGTAGCGATGGCAAACTGTAAGACACTTTGAGGACCTTGTTCGTAGTTCGTTTAAATGTACCGTTCACGAACTATATGTCGTGAACTACATCTTTTAAAAAATGAACTAGTTCACGACCTATATGAAATACATGCACATACTGAAAATAATCTCATTTTTTCTCAATATTAAAATATTAAATGGTAAAACATAAATAAATTGAAATATTACAATACTTATTTTGAATTAAGAATGAGGAAGAAAAGACAACAATGTTTATAATTTATACAAAACATATATATAAAGAAATATAATCTTCTCTAGGTACTCACGATTATTTATATGAAGTTCTAAAATACTTATTGGTAGTTACTGATGAAAATATTTACTACTATACTAACACTTGAAAATTAAATGTACAAACTATAATAAAATGAACTAGATAGAATCGTTTTGTTTGGCATTATAATTTATATTTTCTATTCCGAATCTTCTCTGTTCAAACTTCAAAGCTTTGATTTGATATTAAGTGATTGCATTGCACTCAGTATGAAATAGAAGAACTATAAGATTTAGATGTTTATTTTTGCATTATTGCAAAAATTTGCTATGGCATGACATATTTAAGAATATATTTAATCTTGCGAATATATTAATTATATTATTCCAAATGAAATCTGATACCAACATATAAATATTGCATCGAGTTTCCTATTTCGTTCCCTTCACCAACACACTTTATCACTAAATGTTAGTACTGTATATGTAATGTATACTATACTGCAAGTATATATGTAGTACAAGTACATCAATACGTACACCGTGCACCATGTAGTTCATAGTTCACGAACTAGGTCATAAGCACAGTACGCCGTCATTTGATTGAATCGTTCGGAATGAACGGTTCGCGAGTGAACTACACATCGCTACACTGCAGTGCAAAAGCTCTTATTACATCTGACCGTAAAACAACAATAACATACACGTAGTAACTGATATTTAGGAGCATAATGCAAGTGTATGTGTAATGTGTATTATATTGGTATAGATTTATGTCACCACGCAAATATAGTAAGCGCCTTAACTCACAACGCACTAACAATCTGTGAACTTAGCTGTATCCTACATATACTTCTGCAGAACCGAATTTTATTGCTTTACCGTGGCTAAACGACAAAAATGAAAAATATTAAATTCCGTTAGTACAATGCCTTAGAAATTAAATCCACATACAGGATGCCAATATATGTACTCGATGTTATTCCAAATGTAATAAAGATGTATAATCATTAAAGCTATGATAAACTGTCATTTAAATCTTATATAACATTTACACATTGAAGCAAGAAAAATTATGAGGAAGGACAGGTTATTAAAAAATTACTCGGAAACAGATTCAAAAATGATCAATTTTATTATCAATTATTTTTATAATTATACTATGTGATGGGATGGGAACCTATATTAAGTTTTCAATCCATGTTCAAGTTTTTATATTCATTGAGTCCAAAAAATGATTTTCGCGAAAATGCCTGCCATTTGGTTTCTAATTTTGTATGGTGTTCTAGTTAGTTAGTTAAAGAGTCCGCAATCCTAAAGATTGGTTGGAAACAGCACGCCATGCCGATCTATCCTGAGCTAATCCCTTCATCTCCCTATAGCTATTCATCTCAACGTCTTCAACTATCTGACTCACATACTCCAATCTAGGCCTACCTACCCCTCTCTTTCCCTCCACTCTACCTTCTATGATCAATTGCATAATCCCCCCATGCCTAAGGATATGCCCTACTAATCTGTCTCTCCTACGCTGTAACACTCTCCAAATACTTCTCTTCTCCCCTACTAACTCTAGTACAGCTTCATTTGTTACTTTATCTTCCCAACCAATCCTCATCATCCTCCTATAACACCACATTTCGAATGCTTGTAATCTACGCTTCTCTTCCTTTCCTATAGTCCACGCCTCACACCCGTACAGTGCTACACTCCAAACATATACCTTCAGTAATCTTTTTCTAATACCCAAGTCAATATTTGATCTTAAAATCTGTTCCTTTTCTACGAATGCCTTCCTACCCTGTGCTATCCTACACTTTATATCTACCTTGCTTCGATTATCTTTTGTGATTCTACTGCCTAAATAACAAAAATCTGACACTTCTTCGATTCTATTATCTCCTATTGTGATCCTCATTTTTCTACTGCATTCCTTTTTGTCACACCTCATCACTTTAGTTTTACCTATATTTATTTTCATGTTAAAATCCCTAGTCAATACTGCCTGCATACCATTCAATACCCTTTCTAAATTCTTTTCGCTTTCTTCCTATATAGCTATATCGTCGGCGAATCTCAACATATATATTTTCTCTCCCTGTACATTCACACCTACACTATACTCTTCTTTTACTTTGTTTATTGCATCATCTATATATAGATTAAATAATAACGGTGAAAGTGTACATCCCTGCCGAACTCCCTTCCCTATTTTTGCTACCTCTTCTTCCCCCTCAATTCTAACTAAGGCAGTTTGGTGTTTATATAAATTAAAAATTATTCTCCTATCCTTATAATCTATACCCGTTTCTTTTAAAATTCTAAACATTATGTCCCAATCTACATTATCAAATGCCTTTTCTAAATCTACAAAAGCTATGCAAGTTACCTTTCCTACCCTCATTCTTTTTTCTACTATCAAAATGAATTAACCAATCCTAGCCAAACTTGGAATTTAATCTATCATCCAAAAGGGCTAACTAAATTATGATCAATATCCCGGCAACTGGAAGTGACTTTCAATTTAATTAACAATAATACTTCGTAAACAAATTGCTAGGCATTAAAAAGTAATGATGTCGACTATATGTAAATTAGTGCTCAAGAATTTGTTAACACTGATTATATATATATAACGAAAGCACAATAGCTTTCTTTATTTCACTTAGCGATATTCTTAGAATGCGCGCAAATATTTGGACACATTTAATATAGTCAAAATGATTCTTCCAATAATGAAACTGAAATATACTGGGCACCAATTGATTTAAATCTCAAATAAAAAGAAAGGAATATCTATACAATATTTAGATTATACTCCAAGATTTTAGTGACCTAGTTATAATAACCATAATTCAAATATGCACTAAATATGCATGCATAACAATAATTTAATATTTTACGTACGTCGATAAGAAATTAGCACCAGTTACAAACATGTACTATAATAATTATATGCGCGCAAGCGAAAGGTAATTTATAGTTACTGCTATTTTTAAAATATTATTAACCTAAACAAAGCAATAATTGAGTAAATGGACAAATATTGTTGCTGTTTATTCTTTATATAAAGTGGTATCCGCCTTAAGAATAGCAAATAAAATATTCGTACCATATCTAGTTTCCTCTTGCGTAATATTTTTGATCGCAATCTATCTTTCACATAGAGCATAACGCGTAAGCCCTTTAAAACTATTTTAAAGAATAAAATTACGCTTGAACTATTAGGTATAAACCCAATACTAAAGGGTTCACTTGATATAAATGCGCATGCTCGCTAAACAACTAATCCGTGTATATTTATACACATTAAACGGATCATAACGCAGCGCTGCTATCGCCGACATTGAAGTCGAGATCATAGCCATCGGGCCTTAAGTTTATTTCAAGCAACATATTTTTTCATTTACATGAATAATTTGGATAATAGTTCAAGCAATATAATTCGCGTATGTAATAATTAAACACATTCGCTACACTGCCGGAAGTAAGGTCATAAAGTATATGGGGCTAATGTTCTTTTAACTGTAAACACAACTTTTTGAATTAGGTTAATTCTATTGAAAAGGTTTATTTGGATCCAACATGTACTCATATCAATTCTTAAAATTGGAATAATACAAGAAGTAATACTGATCGTTTTTTTTACAATCATTTATATGATCAATTTTACTTATTACTTGAGACTGTGACTGAAAATATTTATAGCATCTGAACTAAACAATATCCATACTGATTATTACAGATTGACTATTCCTCCATAAGTAGTATTCCACCGCTACTGTAAGCTTTCGAAAAGTGTATCTAGCATATATATGCTTTCCGTTGTCATATTTATGTAATATTCTATACACATATTTTCTTTCTAAATTTCCGTAATTACAATTGATTCAAAACGTACTCTCAACGTCAGAGAGGAAGTATTTTACTTTTTATTTTATTTTATGTATGAAGTTTTTTCAGTAAATTTCTAAATCAGCCACGACACCTCACGAATTCGTGTAGCCATTTTAAAGTGAATTGAAAATATCACACAATATTAGGTTTGAAATTACTATTTTACGTCAGCAACGTAACTAGGGCGTGGCGAAGGCGGCGCCAGTCACAAGCGCAACTACTATAGGGGCGCAAAACTTTTCATTCTATCCTTTTTTTTTATTTCAAAAATATTAATAAAACAATATTTCTGCATTAAAATCTATAATTTAATATGAATTCTGCGTATTAATGACAACCAGCATTCTGGCTAGACAAGCAAACAGCATCGGCGATATCTACTAAATGATACAACATTACCTCAACGCGAGCCCCCCTCCGGTGTTAGATTTATGGCACAGGCGCATCGTAACCTCGTTACGGCACTGCTGTGCGTAACCAATTAATCCTAATTGTAGAAACATCACCCAAAAACCGTAACACAAAGCATTTATTAGCTAGATGCTCATTTCGGAGGCTATGCCCACATCTTCAGTAGCACAATAATAAAACAAATAAAGATACCCCTGTCACTCACCGGGATTGCTATAAAATTTAGTAACGATTTTACAATTAATCCTAACTTTGCTTAAATATATAATGTGAATTTTAAAATGCTGTATATGCTTATACGAATATCTATTAATTCGATAATTTTAGTGTAATTTTAACTTTACTATTTTAAAATTATCACTACGGTGTTAAATTATAATATAGAATATCACCCAAATACCGTAACAAGCATTTAGTGGCTAGATGTACATTTCAAGCGCTATGCGCCCATCTTCAGTAGCACATAAAATTCTTCAGATAAAACTAAAATAAATAAATAAAATTTAGTGCTACTGAAGACGGGCGCATAGCGCTTGAAATGTACATCTAGCTACTTAATGCTTGTTGCGGTATTTGGGTGATATTCTATATTTTAACGTTACTAAGTTATGATTTGAAGTTAAAATATTCCAAATTCAAGATGTGGTGTAAGCATACCTTCGAATAAAAGAGATGCTGTATCTTTCGGCAGAACGGTTGTATGTCGGAACGGACACTTAGCAGGCGCAGTTCGGCATTGGCAAAGCACGACCACGAGCTGGACTCGCTCTCGCCGTTACATTGCAAGAAAAAACCGAGTGAACGTTGACTAACGGCGCGTTCCTGTGCATGGCTGTTGCGCATCATCACCATGATCTTCCATGGCAGATTGCGAACGTAACACGGCTGTGACAGCACCGAGTCCTGCTGATCGAACCGAGATTATAGTAAATAGTTAACAAATTCATTATAAAAATATATTGTGACTCGACCGCTTATTCATTAATAAGAAATTGCAAAGCATATGTCAACGTGCTAAATAATTTTTGAAAAAAATCTGGTCGTAAAGTACGAATATTTAAGATAGTCGTGGTACAGTTATATAGTAAAGAGCGGGAAACGACGTGGGTCATGGTCGTAGTTAAAAGGTAAAAGGAGATTGTAAATGATATAGGTAAGCACGTGGTTTGCTTTCACAGAATTACAGCTTATCTTTTATATATAATTTGTACAGTGCATTAATTTTATTTTATTGAATATCATAGATAAGAATGTACATTAAAAGTAATTAATAAATAAATGTGCGTTATGCTATCAGTTTGAAAAATAGCATTTAATAGTGGCATACCTTTAATTTGCTAAAGTTTTCAACTGTAAATCTGAATGTAGCCACCGATCTCGCTTCGTCTTCTTCCATATCCGCGTCCTGAACAACCATATTTGGATCTGGTTGTGGTCCTATAACCAAGTCACCGTTTTGAGAGTCCATTTCGCCTCCTCCAGCGTCTAATTCGTACCGTAAATATTGTTTAGGCTATTTATTTCATCCGCACTTTATAATGAAGTCGATAAATATTGATAACCAATATTACAAATTATCAATATACCTCGAGTTCACAAAAATAAAACAGCATTGGACACACCAACAATTATAATTGAACAAAGATATTTTAAATAACTTTAACCATTTGTTAACCAAGCAGAAATCATTTTTAGTTTGATAATCTTATTTGCAAGTACAACTTAAAAAAATATTTTTTACCAAAGTTTTGTCAATAATTTTATATATCTAGTCGTGCAAAGAAAGTATGCACATGACTGGAAGACTGAATATTCGCATCCTAGACAAGCATATTTCTATTTTCGATAAGCGAATTCTCATATTGGAAAATAATGAAAAGCAACACGCACTATAGAACCTGATGTAAATAACAAATAAACTAGAATTAGCCGCATCCAAATTATAAGGAAACAAAACTATCTCATGGGTTCACTATGGTTGCGATATTAAAAAATTACTAACCTGATGATTCCTGTAAATTGCACATTATCATTTAAAGTATTTAATATCAGATTATTTTCTATGCATTCCCGAATAAATTCAAAATAGAAAATGTTCGTGAAGTGTGTGTCAAAAATAGATATGAACAGTCATGTATGGACAATAAAAACTTGGCTGTTGAATTCAGGGCATGACATATGGATACATTACCTTCTTGTGTTTCCATTTCTTCTATTCCATTATTATATTCAGGATAATCTTCCTCTATCTGACCTTGCCCGGTACCTGCGGTTCGGCGATTGTTCATATTTAGCTGCAGCGTTTTATCAACTGTATCTCTGATGCCGGCACCGTGTACACTTTTGTTACGTTTAGAATCCACTGAATACTCTTTGTCCTTTGTCGTAATTTTGGCGAGATTATTTTGCAGATTAGATTTGGTAGAGGATAAAGTGGTCAGTTTGACGAAGTGCTTACTCGCGATGCGCCCAATGTCTGCAATTTTTGAAACCCTCTGTACGAGGGGTGCACACTAGACACATATATAATATTATGAAATTAACTTGCCGCAAGTGTATAATGTTCTGCGAAAAGCACGAAATTTTAATTTAGAACTTTTATTAGGATGCCGATTCGACACCTCGCATAAAGTTCAAGAAAATAAACAAAATGGAGGCATTTAAGAGAAAATTTCTCGACAGAGAAATCTGCAGAAAATCGACAAGAATGTCAGAACGGCGCCACCTATGATTTACCGTTTTTATGTAACTTGTGAATCAAGTCAGTCTAATCATGAAATTTTATTCATTTGACTCGCGCATTCGAATTGTTTAGATGAATTTTGTATAGAAAATTATACTTTGTATAAAATCGTATATTTTAAATTGAAATATGTGATTTTTATTTTATTAATATTTAAATTTGAAGGTGCTTAATTGGTATTACTGTCATTGTTATATTTGACAGTATTGCTCAGTGACACAAATTTAAAATAAAAAAATCCCTGACATTTCTTGGTAGTCCAAAGGCTTTCGTCGCACATTCTTTTATAACAAGAATGTCAAAACATGACTATAAATTATCTTATATAAAATATACGTTATGAATATGAAGTGATAAACAATTTTTAAGATATTCGAGTATTTTTCACAATTATAGATATGGAATTATTAAAAAGATAAACTTGGATCTATTCGTATTTAAATATTATAACCCACAATTATGAATATGAAGATTATGGCCTTTGTTATGTTTAGAACATGCTTCTAAAGTTAACATGTTTCGCAGTAGAAGTTGGTTTGGTACTGGTTGGGGACGTCCCAAGAACCCACATTCTTTGGAACACCTAAAGTACCTGTACAATGTGTTATCACGGAATCAAACGGTATCAGAACACAATAGGGGCTTGTTAGTCGAATCTTTGCGTTGCATAGCAGAAATCCTTATATGGGGGGATCAAAATGATTCCTCAGTCTTTGAGTAAGTATAATTTACAAGTTGCTGATCAGAAGTTTATAATATGCTTCCATTTTAGCTTCTTTTTGGAGAAGAATATGTTGTCCTTTTTCTTGAGGATTATGCGACAACGAAGCGGAGGATCCAGTTTTGTATGTGTACAACTACTACAAACTCTAAATATTCTATTTGAAAACATTAGGAATGAAACTTCATTATGTAAGAAATATGCAAAATTCGGGTCTATCAGATAGTATTTAAAAAATCTAATTCTACTTTTTAGACTACTTGCTTTCCAATAACCATGTGAATTCCATTATTGTGCATAAGTTTGACTTTTCTGACGAGGAAGTAATGGCTTATTATATATCCTTTCTAAAAACACTTAGTTTGAAACTAAATGCTCATACTATTCATTTCTTTTATAATGAAGTAAGTATTCATGTGTATTATTTAAATTATTCGTTATATCTAAAGATAATGTTAGTGGACTGTCTTTGTTGAACGATGATTTGATCGCTCTTGCTCTATGAACGATAATTTCTTTATATATCGAAATATTGAATCATAAGTTAGAGGTATGATAAATAATTCGTTTGATTTTTTTCAGCATACGAATGATTTTCCTTTATATACGGAAGCTATAAAGTTCTTCAATCATCCGGAGTCAATGGTAAGAATTGCTGTGCGTACTTTAACATTAAATGTATATAAAGTGGAGGATGCTAGCATGCTGGCATTTATAAGGGATAGAACTGCCGCTCCATATTTCTCCAACATTGTGTGGTTTATTGGAAAACACATTCATGAACTTGATACTTGTGTTCGTAATGATGCAGAGTGAGTTATCAAATCATTTTTGAAAATGGGTTTCATTTTATTGATTTTTTATCGATTCTATTAAAAGAAGGTGTCAAAATATTTAAAATAGATTCCACCATATTTGAGAGTTTCATTATTAACAATTTGCTTATCTCGTTTATATATTTTTTTCAAATTTAAGAGTTTATATTTACCTAAATCTACCAAAATATTTCGAATTTTTACAATTTTCTATTTTTATTTTATACATAATTTTAATTGTAAATTAAAATTATAGGGGCTTGCTAGTTTAATTAACAAAAAAAATTATTTTGTAATAAATTAGATGCGGATGTATAATTTATATTTTTCTACAATATTTGTAGAAAAATTTGTAAAATATAATAATATACAATAATTTAGGAAGTCTTATGAACCAAGTATATTCCCTTACTGATCTTACCTGGTTGTGTATTTTTCTGTTGATTTTTTAAATTTTTATTCATATCAATTACTTTATACGTTTATAAGATTTATTTATATGCTAGATAATCATGAATCCTAGAGATTCGTTAGTAACAAAAGTTATGTATATATGTCACACGCTAACTCTGTCATTTCTCTAGTTATAGTTAAGTATACCTCTGAATAGAAAAGAAATGGTCTGCTACTTCTAATCAGTCATTATGATTGCACAGAGTATCGGAAAGTAAATTAAGTAAATTCGTAGTAAATTCGCCTCGCAGTAAACAAAGTTTTATATTGCATTAAAATTTGATAGTAAATTATTTGCATATGGTTCATAACTTATTGTTTTACAAAGTATGAACTACTTTTTAATTCCATTTTCTTTGTCAGCCATCAGTCACAGAATAGATTGGCTGATCTTGTAGCCGAACACTTGGATCATCTTCATTACCTCAACGATATACTCTGCTTAAATATACCAGATGTTAACCAGGTTCTGACTGAACATTTACTGCACAAGTTGCTAATTCCAATGTACATATATTCTCTAAATTCGTCCACTATGCATAACCAAGAGAATTCCATAGGTAAAGTATATTTCTATTGTTTTCGACTATCTGATATTTTTTTCCATAAGGATATAAATTTGAAATGTTTTACGCCATACAGTATATAAATATTATTGGTTGAAAAGAATGCAGCTATTTTAACTCAACAAATCTAGATAATAAAATATTGATTTAATTATTCACAGAAACTGCTGCTCAAAACTTGGCGAAAATCCTAAATCGTAAAGTAAACCTGCCAGAAGTTGCATCTGAGAAGGAACCGAGTAATGGAAAAGTGTCGTGTATTGTAGCACTTTTTCTATTATCGCAAGTGTTTTTAATCATTTCACATGCCCCTCTAATTGAGACGTTGTCGTGGATTATCTTACGTACAAACCGAATGCAGTTTGAGAAGGGAGTCGGTAAATTACTGGAGTTATATGAATCGGAATACCAGAAAAGGAATCTGAATACTCCGTCAATACAAAAGGATACTGGTGTATCTAGTTCTAGTACAAATGCAGGATCGTCTAGGAGGTATGTTTTTATGGCAGTTGTAGTTTTGTGACAAACATTTTCATGACCAACTCTAACCATGTCTTGGGGAGAATCAAAACTGATAAAATTGATGTGAAATACAAGTATGTGTATTTTTTAAAATATAAATTAGTGCATTTACTGTAATTACTTTCAATCAAAATTACCATTTACTTCGTTTGTCTACTAAGTTTCTCTATTGTCGTGATTTTTAATGAATATAAATATAAATGTTGATGCCAATACATGCAATGAAATGCCCTTTGTACTTTATTTTATAAAACTAAGAAGTCATATATTGAAAACAAAACATTATAGTAAAGTGTGACATTAATTATATTTGTATTCATTGTTTTTGCAATGTTCAACTCTTGCTAGAGGAGCTGACGAGTCCTAATATTGTTTGTGAACTTTTGAGACTAAACTTAGAGTACGAAGGATACTTATTATGAATTATGAATTTTTATTTAGAATTATTTAACGCACCGTAGAAAAAGAGCAAATATTAAGGTCAAATAATGACTTCGGTATTAGAAAGATTACTAATATGTGGAGTGTAACACTGTACGGCTGTGAGGCGTGGCAATATATAAAATAAATAGGAAAGAAAGAGAAGCGTAGAATTGAAGCATTTGAGATGTGGTGCTGTAGAAGTGTGATGAGAATTTGGTGGGTAGATAGAGTGACAAATGAAGCCTTGTTAGAATTAGGGAAGAAGAGAAGTATTTGCAAGGTATTACACCGTAAGAGAGATAGATTAGTGCACTAGTAAGTTATATTCTTAGGCAGGGTATTATGCAAATAGTTGTGGAAGGTAAGTAAAGAGAAAGGAAGGGGTGGATGGACCCAGATTAAAGTATGTTAGTTGCATAATGGAGGACGTGTGGGATGAGTTTAGGGGAAGATGGAGTTAGTTCATCAGAGATATACGACGTGCTGTTTCTTGCTTCATTAGCTAACCATAGCATGTAATATTAAAATTTCAAAATAGTCATTTCGAAATACTCATCCTCATTTCAAAAACCAACTAATCAATTTCGTTAGAAGGATGTTTTGGGTATGGAAATAGGGTTTCAGCTGCTTTTTTTGTACAACTAAACAGCGCAATAGTAATGAAATCTGAACCATTAGTTCTAGTCCAGCAACAGCTGCCCTTATCAACTGTGAATCGCATCTTAGCAATAGTACATGTACTGCAACGACCGACAGCGATAGTGGTGACAGTACCAATGTTCCCACCATTGGGTGCAACGGCAGCACCTCCAACGATAGCAATATCACCGATGAACAGAAGCAGATGCAGTTGACCACAGATGGTAGTGGATCTATTGAAGCTGGATCAATAAGCAGAACGTCTGGTGGAAACAATGAACAACATCAGAATCACGCCGATAAACCTTTCTTCAAGATCGTACTCAGCGCTTTGGATTGCACGGAGAATGATTATTCGGCTCTTTTTGCCTTAAGTTTGCTGTATGCTATGGCAAACAATAAAGGTAATTTAATGTATTTATTAGTACTGGGTACCAAGTAATAAATACGGCAGGAAATACTCAATTCTCAAATACGAGTTTACATGTTTGATCTTACTTTTATTACTACACAATTTTACATATAATTTGTATAACGGTAAAGATTTTCAGGCTAATGCTTCAATTTTTTTATTGATCTCTTGGTTGTTTATGTTATTTATTAGTGGGTAAACTATTTTAGAATAAATGTATGTAAAATCGTTGTGGAATAGTAATTTATTATATTAATTAAATATTCATAAACATAATCAGTAAATCTAATATTTTGAAAAATTATCATAATCGACCAGAATTTTATTTATATAAAAGAAAAAGAAATATGATTGTTGGCATTAATTATGTCATAAAATTGGGTCTAATAAATAAATCTAGTCGAATGAATTATTTGGATATTTTTCGTTTCATCATTTTATTAGTTCATTTACTGCGAAAGTGGACAAGTTGATAATTGTAATTGTTTTACACTCGCAAAATGCAGATAATTTATGTCAGTAAGTAAAATTATTCTGTGGATAAACTGTTGAGCAACACGAATGTATTTGCTAGCTTCATAATTGCTTCCCTCTTCATATATATTTTATAATAGCCGATATAAATGAATATACATAATATTTGCTCTTTGATAGGCGTCCGACCAGATTTAATAGAACGTATTCTACGACCGAAGAAATCCGTCTCACGTTCTTCGCAACCACCAACATTAACGCCATCTACCTCCACCACGTCCTCTGCCACCGTTAAAGACGTGAAATACACGTATAACCAGCACGTGGTCGACCAGTTGCTGCAGATCGTAATGCACGCATGCCAACCGTCCTGCCGCGTCCGTCTTGTGACGTTGGAACTGGCGCTGCGTCTGCTCGTCCAGGTAGTCACGTGTGACGGTAAGAACATCCTCACAGAAGTACATCGCGTCTGTATTGAGAACGCACGCGCACAGAGTGTCGCGCTCCTCAGGAACTTTTACAAGAGCGAGGAGATATTTCTCGACATGTTTGAACATGAGTGAGTATACTTTACTTTCATTTAAATTATAAATACAATGTATACTAATATCTAACTCATCGTTGCACTCCACTGATGTCTTTGAAATTCCTCTTCTTAGCAACCCCATTATAACTAGTAGTATATCATCAATGGGTTTTTCCACATCGACAACAATGAACTCTTAATATTTTTGTTTGGGATATATATATGGTAAATATTTCTCTAATCAAATACAAGACAAATATTCTTATTTGAATGTATTATACATGTAGAAAAAGTTTCATTTTTTTTTTTGTAAGACTCGATGCCTAGAGATTGGTTGGAAACAACATGCCATGTCGATCGCTCCTGAATTTCATGTCTCAATAGGTGTCAAATATAGTGTATATATTTGATACTTAAATTACCCACAATATTGTGGATATGGTCAAGTTAAGTTTTACACCTGTGTTCTCTTTATTTGTAGATATTGTGATATGTCAAAAACTTCATTGAACGTAGAATGGCTGTGTATGGATAGTGCAATATTACTACCGCCTACTGGTACACCATTAACCGGTATAGATTTCACTAAGCGACTACCCTGCGGAGAGGTAAACATTATCACATCTTTTGAAACAACTTATTATTAACATAGTACAAGAAATGTTGTCCTTTAATCTTTTTTGAGAACCCCAATGAGAACCAACACATAATATTAATATCTATAGAAATTATACACATACAATGGACTCTATGAACAATTAAACGTTAGCATCACGACTTTTCATCATACGATTGTATTCTAGCATACGGCGTTAGAATCTATTGCCTCACATGCTTCGTCTCTCACACATGCTCAATTTGAAGCATACACCCGACATATTTTTCGTTTTATAAAAATATTCGTTATCGATGTAATAACTAACCATATACTTAAGTATATACTTAAGTATATAACTATATACTTAACTATATACTATATAGAATTAAGAATGGTACCACATTTATTTGATATACGGGAATTGTTTTAGACTTGGTCGAATGTTAGCAAATATGTAAATATATATTTTGTTTAGGAAAGAGAAATAAAAGTATAATGTTTTATATCACAGTTAAACTGTGTTGAGTGAATGTTAGCAAATATGTAAATATATATTTTGTTTAGGAAAGAGAAATAAAAGTATAATGTTTTATATCGCAGTTAAACTGTGTTGAGTGAATGTTAGCAAATATGTAAATATATATTTCTCTTCCCTAATATGGAATATCACAACACAATGGCAAAATCTATAACCTATAATTTGTTTGTTCCTTTAGGTTGAACGGGCGAGGCGAGCGATCCGTGTGTTCTTCCTAGTGCGGGATACAGTGCTGACGCTACAATCGGATGTGGAGACGCAATTACCGCTCACCAATCCACAGAGCTGTGTCCATATTGACCAGGCCTTGGATCTGAGTATAGCTCGTTGTGTGTCTTAAACTTTTCTCTGTGCGCTCACTAGATAGATAAGTTGATACCTTGTTGTCCCTGTACGTTACACTAAATCATTCCATCATAAAATAGCTAGATTTCCACTTGTCAATCTTCTCATTCAAAAAATTCAAATATGGTTAATTTTACATTTAATTATTACTCTACATTACTAAAACATTAATTGCAACATGTTTCATGTATCTATCAATGAAAAATAACAAAGATAAATGCAAGGTAGATATATGTTCATATTGGTAAATTCTACATTTTACCTTCTGACTACCCTTAACAAATGCATAAGTAGATTTTAAAACTTTGTCACATTTTTGCAATGAAGCAAGATTTATGAATATTCTCCAGACAAACCATAAGCTGTAGCTGTCGGTTTATTCTATAATCTACATCTTAGTTATGACAGAAGTTTTTTAGAAGATTTATGCCATACTTACGTGCTCAAAATGGAATGGGACCATTTCAGTACCCTTCTGGCACTAAAAATAAATTATTTAATAAATAATAAAAAACATCTCTTGCAATCTCTATATGCATTGTAGTAGTTCCTCAATGTCGTTCCGCATCGAAAATAATATCAATTTTAAATCAATTGACGGTAAAAAGTGTTGACGTTCTTTAAAAAAGCCAATATGTTGGATACTATCCCCGAATCAATTCCAAAACGCTGTGTACATTTCACTTAACCGAAAAAAAAATGTAAATATGCCAAACAATACAAAGGTTGGAACTGCTTAATTAAAATTGAATTTCATTTCATTCGTATATTTTGTTATTAAAACAACTTCAAACAATTGCGCATTTACTTCTGCTACTATCTGATCCCACTAATACCGATAAAATACTACCAATATATGAAATATACAAAAGCAATAGTACAAAACGTATGCGTGGTATTGTTGTTATTTTTTCTTACACCAACGTAATGACAAAATAATATTGCCTATGTTATAAATATTAGGATTAATGTGGTACGTCCCATTGGCCAAATCTGGCCGAAAGAACGTAACTACAAATTTAAATCGAAAATTAATCGATCCTAGCTTAGTTGTTAATGTTGATGAAAAGAATGATAAAATAGGCTAAACAAATAACCTACTGAAAGATGATCTATTCTTCTTAGATGATGATGAACACTATTCGTTCAACAAAATGATTACATAAACAGTAACTAAAGTGACCCGAAAAACTATGACAATAGTTCTTAACTGCAAACTGCAAACTCTTCAAACTGCCTTAGTTAGAATTGAGGGGGAAGAAGAGGTAGCAAAAATAGGGAAGGGAGTTCGGCAGGGATGTACACTTTCACCGTTATTATTTAATCTATATATAGAAGATGCAATAAACAAAGTAAAAGAAGAGTATAGTGTAGGTGTGAATGTACAGGGAGAGAAAATATATATGCTGAGATTCGCCGACGATATAGCTATATTGGAAGAAAGCGAAAAGAATTTAGAAAGGGTATTGAATGGTATGCAGGCAGTATTGACTAGGGATTTTAACATGAAAATAAATATAGGTAAAACTAAAGTGATGAGGTGTGACAAAAAGGAATGCAGTAGAAAAATGAGGATCACAATAGGAGATAATAGAATCGAAGAAGTGTCAGATTTTTGTTATTTAGGCAGTAGAATCACAAAAGATAATCGAAGCAAGGTAGATATAAAGTGTAGGATAGCACAGGGTAGGAAGGCATTCGTAGAAAAAGAACAGATTTTAAGATCAAATATTGACTTGGGTATTAGAAAAAGATTACTGAAGGTATATGTTTGGAGTGTAGCACTGTACGGGTGTGAGGCGTGGACTATAGGAAAGGAAGAGAAGCGTAGATTAGAAGCACTTGAAATGTGGTGTTATAGGAGGATGATGAGGATTGGTTGGGAAGATAAAGTAACAAATGAAGCTGTACTAGAGTTAGTAGGGGAGAAGAGAAGTATTTGGAGAGTGTTACAGCGTAGGAGAGACAGATTAGTAGGGCATATTCTTAGGCATGGGGGGATTATGCAATTGATCATAGAAGGTAGAGTGGAGGGAAAGAGAGGGGTAGGTAGGCCTAGATTGGAGTATGTGAGTCAGATAGTTGAAGACGTTGAGATGAATAGCTATAGGGAGATGAAGGGATTAGCTCAGGATAGATCGGCATGGCGTGCTGTTTCCAACCAATCTTTAGGATTGCGGACTCTTTAACTAACTAGTTCTTAACAAGAGCTCAGAACACACTTGTATAGTCCGGGATAATTGGTTAATTAATGGCAGTACAAGTTTATATATACCAATGCTTTATAGAGCATGTCTAAAGGAGAATATATAATTTTTTATTATAAACTTTTCTTCTTTTTATGTTTCTTCTACTTCTGTTCTATATAAAATCATTCAAGTTGAATTATTCTGTATAAATCGTTAAAATTGTTTCTTAGGTTTATTTTTTTACTATTTAATACTACTGGTTAAAATGGGAATAACTTGTGATAAATGGTGATGGATATAATACCCATAGTCAAATTTAATTGTTACTTGGTATTGATGGGGCATTGTGTAATAATTTTGGAATCCTTCCCTTATCATATAATCTGTTTCTAATATCATAGACATCAGTCGTAACACAGTCGTGTTAATAAATAATTTAAGTAACTGATTTGAATCCCACTGACCGCAGAAATCCCATTACATTTCTAATTATGACTTTGGTCATAATTAGAAATGAAATAATTCAATGACATACTTATACTGATCCTAAAACTACAATGCATACGAAATATGGTGTATATAATTATCAATTAAATTATATTAAATTCGTCGGTGATAATAGATATTTATATTTTGCCACTTTTTAAATTTACACATAAGTTTGAAGTTTGGAGTTTTTATGTCGATTTTTATGATATATCTTAAAATTTTCGAAGGGAGTCATTTATAGTATTACAGATAAGTAGATGTGGATATAATAACTGCAACTATATCAAAGAACCGTAACTTAAAGTATTTATATGTTAAATGCACATTTCGAAGACTAATTTTCAATTTTCTTCATTTTCAATAGCACAACTCAGTCTCATTTTCAATAGCACAACAATCAGACAAATAATACAACTGTATCACTCGATAATTTAATTGCATAGCAATCCCATTGAGTGACTGATATTATTATTTGTTTGCTTATTGTGCTACTTAAGATGGGTGGTTATTCTTCGAAATGCGCATCTATTTTACAGATGCTGCGAGTTACCGTTTTTGAGCGGCATTCTTTACAATTACGTACCAAATTTAATAGTTTACAAAATTTTCTGCCATGCTTGCATTTTTCAAAAAATAATATTTTTATACTATATGACTACAGTTTTTGCGTAAAGTGTTTCATTTATGAAAACAACGTAATAATAATGGTAATATATTAATTTTATATACGTGCTTGACCATTTTCACATAAGTGAATGTGGTTTTGAGACCGCCTAGTGAGCGCACATTTCTTAGATACCGTCCAACCAATCTAACAGACTGCCATTGTTGACCTGCCACACCTTGTTCCCTCTTTCGCCCTTTTTTCGTACAGACAACTCGGATCTGCTCGCGTGCACGGTGCTGTGGAAGGACGGCACCAAGATGCGACGCTTTCTCGTCATCGATGTCATGCAACTGATCTTGGTCGAACCGGACACGAAGAAATTGGGCTGGGGCGTGGCCAAGCTCGTGGGTTTCCTGCAGGACATCGAAGTATCAGGCGACAAAGATGATTCTCGCTGCCTTCACATTACTATCCAGAAGCCGCTGGGAAGCAGCGGTGTGGGCACTGGTAGTGGTGGTGGTGGTGGTAGTGCTGGTGGTGGGAGTAGAACGCCGCTATTATCAGCCCGCTTCATGTTCGACGATAACATTCGATGTATGGCGGCTAAACAACGATTGACAAAAGTAAATAAAAACAATCAAAGTTTTAGTCTTAGAAGTGGAAAACGCCTTTATCAATGAAAATATTTTATTTTCAAATATAAGAATTTAACACCGTAGTGATCATTTTTAAAATAAGAAATGATGTTGATTATTTACGCTACCGGTTTATTGGCGATTGTTAAAAACATATTGAATGAATTGAAAACAACTATGAAAGAAATTCAAGACTTGACCAGTTGGACAAACAGAAAACATGCGACCAGTTGTTAATATTGGGCAATTAGAAGAAACGAATCACTAGCACTAGCGTTGTGGCCAATAACAATTCCTTTTAATATAATCTCGCAATGATTTTATTATTGCAAGTAAGTTGAGGATCGGGCTGTTTAGCTGTGAAAGAGCCAGAGATATAACCTCATACCCTCGTAATGTGCGAGTAGATAATTATTATTGATGTTAATATCAATTTATTTAAAACCATCTAAGCAAGTAGTTTTTATTTTAAAAATTATCACTACGGTGTTAAATTATAATATAGAATATCACCCGAATACCGTAACAAGCATTAAGTAGCTAGATGTACATTTCAAGCGCTATACGCCCATCTTCAGTAGCACTATGGGCGCATAGCGCTTGAAATGTACATCTAGCTACTTAATGCTTGTTACGGTATTTGGGTGAAATTCTATATTATAAGTAGTTTTTAGATCAATATATTCTAAGATATTTCACTTGCTATATTGAGGACTCTTAATAATATATTAACACTTTATAAAACCAAGTTTTATAAATATGCTGTAGTTTGTGCCGACAATTTTTATTATATTCGCTTATTCCTAGGGTCGGATGAAAGTGCGACAAAAGAAGATGCAGCATATCGCTCGCTTGTTAGAAATACCTGGACAATCGGGACCTCCCAGTCCAGCGTATATGGGCGCTGCAGTGGGCGTTGGTAATCGCAACATATCTATAAGCGGGCGCGGCATTGTGTACCGTGAGGCGAGGTCCTTATTCGGTGGAAGTATGGCCGGTAAGAACATCAACACATTTTCGTTTTTCTTGTAAAATTATATCATGTAATCGATGCACATTAATATATTTATATCTTCTATAGAATACCAAAACGTAACTCAAAGTACTTGTTACCTAGATACGCATTTTGAAAATTAAGCCTGTAGTACAACGATCAATACTTAATACAATTGCTTCTCTTTCGAATGTCGTTTCTTTTATATATATCATAATAGGTACTTTGTCACTTAACTACCCATTCATAAATGTGTACAAATTTGGTTATTCTTTGATTTAAGAACGTTTTTCAATGATTCATGAAGATAGATTATTATGGTAATATTTTTGAGTTGTAACCCATAAAAGTTATTTCACATGTTATGGTATGTTATTTCTGATATAGATTTTTACATATTTTTTCTTTTTTATTAATCAGCGCTAAATTAATCACAATCTTAAGCATTTCTGGTAAATTTTGCAATGTTACAGTCCAAAGATTGTTGGGCATGTTTATACAGATTTCGTAGTACTAGTTTGTGGTCAGATTTAGCTATAGCCTTTTTATAAAGCTGGCGTATAGATGGAATTTAAGTTTTTCATGTATAGAAATAGATGAATATTGGCGCTGTTTTTTTTTAAATATGCTCAAATGGCTTGATTCAGGTGGTCAGGCTGTAGGTATTGGGGGTATTGGTGGCACTGGGCGATTGATGGCTTTGCCTGGTTTCGCTGCGCCTCGACGAGATTCCACTCCTGGCATCCTACACAGAGCGGATGCGGCGAACATGCGTCGTCAACGTGATAGTAACAGTCCCAGTCGCATAGCGATGGCCAATGCAAAAGGTGGCGCTGGTAGCGGTGGTTCCACGCCAGTAACTACAAGCGGCACTAGTGCTGTATCCTGTGTAGGCAGCGGAAACGGCATTGGAGCTAAAATGCGCTCGAGAGAATCCTCAGGTAATAAAAAATAATAATGAAGTACCATGGAGAGATTTGTTTTTAATTCAGTTTAACAATAAACCATGGATGATTATGTATTTATTATTGATTACGTTAAATTCATGAGTAGACGTGTCGAAAAAGTGAACCACTTGTGGTTTGCATGCACTGGCGAATTTACGGGGAGTGTGGAGGCTATTGATCTCAAAGAGGAGGGGGCACATAGAACCCCCAAAAATACTGTATTCTGTTAAATTTTTATTATTTAAATTATTATAATAAACAATTTTTTCGCATACGACGTATTTTAGATTGGTGATTGTGCAAAATTGATATAACTACCCAAATGTATTTTAGTCGAAACTCTTCTTCTCCTCCTTCACCTCCTATCCTTATTGCAATGGAGTCTTCCAATGTTCTTTGTTTTACATCCGACATCAATGATCATTCTTAATACCTATATTTTCGCTAGACATACATCTGTAATTTACATAAGACCTTCACTACATTTTCAATTATTTATACTTTTTAAATGTTTCAAAATTTTATAACATTTGAATGATAGGATTTTGGCGATACTCTGTGATATATTATGTATATTATATGTTATTTCTGGGAATTCCTTCAATATCGGACAATAATCCGCATGTAGTATAGATTTACATTGAGGCCCATGTTGTCGACAAACCTCTTCATAATTTAGAGAATAAATATTCAATTTCAGTAATCTTTAAAATGTCCCAAAAAAATTAAATATTTGTAATATTAGGTATTTTAGAGTATATATTAAAGTTACTATATTAAATAGTAGTTATATTAAATAACAATTATCAACCATAAGCAAGTCGAAATATCTACCGAAAATTATTTAACATTAGCATTTAGATTTGGTATGGCAACGGTGCATGGGCTTTGGGTCAAATATGCAAATAACTTATGTTAAGAATATTTGAATTCAATATATATATATTTTAATAAACACGGCATATTTTTCTGATGAAATACATGGAAAATATAATGTTAGTGTATTATAACGAGAAATTTTTTAATTTTTCGTGTTAGACCCCATTTTGGAAGCACTACTGTTTCATGAGGTTTCACTGCTGTTTTCAAAATAAAGTAGCAATTAGTAATAAGAAAATGATTATTTTTTACCATAATAGTACTTTAAATAGAAATGTTTTGAGGTTTTATGGGATTTGTTCTGATGAAGTAGTTTTTGTTATTAGTATTTATAAAAACGGTTATATTAATATCGACAAAATTTTATATAAATTGATTTGCAGTACAACTTTAGAATGAGTTGATATATTTTTCGATTTATTTGTGATGAATGATAGTAAAGTTGCAATTATAAAGTAAAAAATCTTATCTTGAAATCTATTAGCAAATCGAAGCAAATCACGAGACACAAGTCCAAGGATGCCACGCCCACGCTCTGAAGAAATTCCCTTGGAGCTTATTAAGAAATCATCACCAGAAAATAGTATAATAATTCCAGATGCTTCATCTAAAATGTCCATAATACCAAGACCGCAAACACCTGTGATGGTAGTTGAAACGGAACCGGAAACAGTTGTATTAAAGCCAGAACAATTACATCAAACGCAACAAGAAGAACAAGAACAGCAACTAGAAGTTGCTTCCATCACGAGTGAAGAAACATCATTCATTGGTGAGATGTCACCTAAAAAGAAAGGATCCATCGAAACAGTATAGCCACCGCATAAAATATACAAATAAATAATATGGGTAATCCTATTTGATTCATATTAAACAGTTTGATGAATGTGTAAATGTATAAATATTTTTATACGTTGTGATATACATACGTAATAAATTCATTTGTTTTTGTTATTTACTGTTTAAGTTGAATACAATTGAATTTCTTTGAAATCCATCTATAGAAAGAATGAGAATGATCCATAAATGAAAAGGGGAAAATAGGAATATTACCATAAATAGTAATAATTGATAGCATATCTTATTAATACATTATCAATAATTAATTTCTAAAAAAGTATAAAATCAAACCGAACGTTATTTTTACGCTATTCTATAAGAATACCCGTAGCCGAACACGCATTCTGTTTAGATGATGTTGTCAGTTGTTCATACATACGGCTACCCTTGTATTGCTTGCGATTGTTGCGAACTGAATAGGTTTTGTTTGATTGTACAGAATATTACTAAAATATCGTAACTCAATCCATTTAATAGCTAGATGCGCATTTTATAAAATACAGCGGAGTTAGTGACAGATGTATTTTATTTTGTTTTTATCTTGTGCTACTGAAGATTGGGCCTTCAAAATGCGCATATAGCTATTGTATACTTTGCCTTACGGTATTTGGGTAATATTAATTAATACTATAGTGACAAATTTACAAAATTCTGTTTGAATTGGTATTATATTACATTATCAAATATCACCCAAATACCGTAACAAGCATTAAGTAGCTAGATGTACATTTCAAGGGCTATGCCCCCATCTTCAGTAGCATAAGATAAAACTAAATAAAATACCTCTGTTACGTATTGTGATTGATATACTATTAAATAAATAAGTCAACATATCAGAACTACTTCAAAAATGGCATATGATATGCTACTTATGCTACTAATATGCTACCCTTGAAATGTACATCTAGCTATTTAATGCTTGTTACGGTATTTTGGTGATATTCTATATTGATATTACATTATATTTCAATACCATTTTAATAATATATCTCAATTATACCTATCTGGTAAAGTATATCGACAAATAATATTCACGCATCTGAAGAATTTGTTTGATTTCAAATTCTATAGACAACTATAATATAATACATCACTCTTGTATTGTAACTCTACTCTTTGTGAGTTAGGAATGGATAAGTATGACGTTATGTTTATGACGTGAAAATATATATTTGTAAAATAAAATATTAATGCATTAATAAAAATACTTGTAATGGACTAAATGAATTAATATTAATACAGACTATATTTTGCACATTCTTCATTGAAATTATAAAAAAAGAAATATTTTACTTTGTTGTACCACTGTTATTTTACTGTAATGAATGCACCGGCCGTTAATTCAATCTTGTAACGATTCTTATTTTAATTAATTCTTTCAATCCAGGGCATAATTTTTATTAAAGATTCGATGTATTAAAAAAGGGGATAAGATTGATTATGTTGTTGCTTATTTGGTTCAAGGAAAAGTATAAACAATAAGTAACTTAAAATAAGGCAATGTCTTGACAATTTTGTAAAGTTAGAAAATGTACTTTGATATTCTATTCTGTACATTATATTTGTTGCATTCGTTGGTATTATTCTATTAATTTATGTGTTAATAAAGAAATAATAATTATGATCATTATCAGCATTGTGTTTCATCCATTATCTCACATGACAGTTTGTCATTTTAAGTATTTTGTCAAATAAAATGTCTTGGAATTATGGAAGCAGAATTTTCGTCTATGCATGTCAAAGATATCAAGAATCTTTTAGAAACGAGATGCAATACGCATCCTTCTATAACAGCTACAAAACGTTATTTTAAAAAGTCTATTAAAGTGCAAATAGTGCATAAAGATGATAATACAAATTTAAGGTAAGTCAAATTTGAACTTTTGAAATTTTGTCAAATTTTGTCAAATTTGAAAATAAATTGAAAATTAGTTTTCACACAAAACTTACTTGTATTTTCCATATCGCTTTACCATATTAACATATTTCTTTCGATTTTTGTATTCACATATTCTAGGTATTTAGAATACTTGTTTTAATTATATAATTACTATATCTATCGTCTAAAAGTATTTGAATTGTGGTGCTATAGACAGATGAAACAGTGTTAATAGAGAAGAGAAGTATTTGCAAGGTATTACATCGTACGAAAGATACAATAGTAGGTCATATTCTTAGACATGGGGATATTGTGTAATTAGTTATTGAAGGTAAAGTAGAAGGAAAAGTAAGGGGTGGTAGCCCTAAATTAGAGTATGTGGATCAGATAGTGGAGGACGTGTGGGTGAATAATTATAGGGAAATGAAGGAGTTGTTGGAGCTTTGGAGTGCTATTTCAAACCAATCCTAAAGATGATGACTTAAACTGTATTCATCAATATGTGCTACAATTAGCTTGCTTCTACTATCATCATTGTCGCATGATGCTAAATTTACTTATAGAAGGAATTTGGTTTGTAATCTTATATTCTTGTGCCATTCCATATATTTGAAATAGTTAGTTAGTTTTAAGCTATCGCAGCACATGTTTCAGTTATGTTTATTCTGCAATATACATAATCTATACCATAAAAGGACTTGCTATGCAGTATACATTGAGAAAGTTTACATAAGTTTTATTAGCAAGCTTCAGACGACATCCATATCTTGGGAAATTCTTGACTCATTGATGAGATATATCACGTATCTTTTATGGTACACTTTTTTATACATAAATATTTAAAATCTAAAGAAATTTGTATATGTTAAACAAGGTAGATATAAAGTGTAGGATAGCACAGGGTAGGAAGGCATTCGTAGAAAAAGAACAGATTTTAAGATCAAATATTGACTTGGGTATTAGAAAAAGATTACTGAAGGTATATGTTTGGAGTGTAGCACTGTACGGGTGTGAGGCGTGGACTATAGGAAAGGAAGAGAAGCGTAGATTAGAAGCACTTGAAATGTGGTGTTATAGGAGGATGATGAGGATTGGTTGGGAAGATAAAGTAACAAATGAAGCTGTACTAGAGTTAGTAGGGGAGAAGAGAAGTATCTGGAGAGTGTTACAGCGTAGGAGAGACAGATTAGTAGGGCATATTCTTAGGCATGGGGGGATTATGCAATCTATCATAGAAGGTAGAGTGGAGGGAAAGAGAGGGGTAGGTAGGCCTAGATTGGAGTATGTGAGTCAGATAGTTGAAGACGTTCAGATGAATAGCTATAGGGAGATGAAGGGATTAGCTCAGGATAGATCGGCATGGCGTGTTGTTTCCAACCAATCTTTAGGATTGCGGACTCTTTAACTAAACATTATAATGATATTTATATATCCCTAGAAATAATAGAGGTACTAATTAATAGAACGGAAATTATTTTATAATTTCAAATTACGTACAAGAATCACGATATTATTCTTAAATTAAATTCACTAAAAGCAACAGGTGTTTCAGACCACCTACATTTTATAATTCGCGCCTTAACATAGCTTAAATTTAGACTTTAGGCTGTGTTGTTGCCAAGTCTTATGTTGAAGAATTCTTCAAGAGAAACAAAAAGTTTACAATATTACAAATAATAACATGTCAATTCTTCATTTAAGATAAAGCCTAAATATTTTCTGCACTTTTAAAGAATGAATATTAATGTTTATGTTAATCAACTTAACATTTCGAATGTATATGATTTTTTTACAACAAACCTACTATTCATTTGATTGTTTGACTGTATAAATATATATCATTTTTATATAAAATTTATAATAACTATGGATTTTGAAATCATAATATATTCTTATTAATTTATTTTTGGTTTTGAAAAACGTATGGAGAAATATATATAATAACTGTCACCAATTGGTTTTTTTATTATTTGCTCAGCTATGCTTATTTATTCGATTTACAAGTTAGATACCTTGAGAAAAAAAATGTTATTTAAGTTTAAGAATGTAATATTGATTTAATCCTGCCACAAATGGTATTGAGAAAAGAATTATGCAACATGGCAACATGGCAACATGAAAGTAGTCGGTAAATATCGGGCGCGGTCGAATAACAGATAGATGAATGACAGAGACAAACGGTTCGTTGGTTGCATTAGGCAAAGGCAAAGCTGTCATTGTTCCGGTAAGAGCAGTGGCAGTGAGTTGAGTTTGTAATTACGTGTCTATGAACAATAAGCGCGTACTTTAGTTAATTTCCATACCGGTAGCGGATAAAACAAAGGGGACTGTTTATGCAAGTGCCGAAATTAGGAACCGATGCGTACAAGAAGTTAGCTAGTGTTGCGTGTAGGACCCGCGGTGGCATTTGTTTTAGTACATAGTACCACCTAGATTTTTAGTTATCCCACATAACAACACCATGGCGGACGAAAACGCCAAGGATCGCTACGATCCCGAACTAAAATATTTATATGTGGATAGAAACGCGTATAATGATCCAGCCACACAGGCGGAGTGGACCCAGAAGCGATTGGTTTGGGTGCCGCACGAAACGCAGGGTTTCGTAGCCGCCTCCATCAAGGGTGATAAGGACGATGTGGTCGAGGTGGAGTTGCAGGAGAGCGGTAAACGCACCAATGTCTCCAAGGATGATATTCAAAAGATGAATCCGCCAAAATTCGATAAAGTGGAGGATATGGCTGAACTCACATGCCTGAATGAAGCCTGTGTGCTGCATAACCTCAAGGACCGTTACTACTCCGGCTTGATTTACGTAAGCGAAAATCATTTTTTGATTTATCTACATGTGTTTTATTACTCTTTGTGTCCGATAATACCGTTGAAGCGTAAATGCGCTTCATTTCGCATTTTCTAGATGACAATATGTGGGCGCAGTACCACTCTTCGTATCATTTCACTGTCACGACCATATCAGGATCCTACTATCTTGAGATTGAAATATATAGACTATTTTTTTATTTATCATAAACGTATTCAAATCGCAGAACTATATTTCATTATATAAGTATGTGATACTGTACAATACTATATTGCATTACATCATCCAATAAATCGCGAAAGTATTAAATTACACTATTAAAGTAGGATCCGGTATCGCTAAAATTGATTTGAAGATGCTGCTATTACTATAAATTTATTCAACACAAAGTTCAATTTTTCAGACTAGTTTTCGATATAATGCTATGACCCCACCTTATTGTTATCTACTTTGATATATTTATATATGTTTATTATCAACAGGAATTATCGAATTTTTTATTATTTCATATACATATTTCTTTATGAACCTTTTGTACAACAATACAAATATTATGAAAAACAGACACAGTTTATCTGTTCCTTAAAATATTTAAAATTTATACTTCCAAAAAAACCATGATTCATGTTTAAAATGACTTAAACGATTGCAAATGTTCTTGGTTTTGTTTTATATATTGCATACTAAATAACATATTTGCCTTGTGTTATTAATATTTTTTCTAATTTGCGTTTCTAATAGAGCTATTAACGAACCCAAATGAGTTCGTTTATAGCGAATTTGAGTTCGTTTATAGCATATGGCAATTTACTGTTTTCAAAGTTGGTAGCTCTACTTGCCAGTTATCAAACGTCAAACTACAATAGAAAGCAGCAAATAATTTGATTTTAATTTTGTCCCTGAAATGTACAATTGTACGTCAAACTACAAAAAAGCAACAAATAGGTTAATTTAAATTTATTTGACAATTTATTTCAATATTTCAAATGTGTCTATAGCTACTACCAACAGTCAAAAAATTCCCTAAATTTTTAAATTGCGATTTTTTATTTAAAAAGGGCATAAAAGACGCAAATTCGAAAAAATAGTATAAAAAACTCATTTCATAAGTCATTTATAAACACTCGTTCTTTAGAAAACACGATGCTACGCACCTCGTTTTCTAAACTTGAACTCGTGCAATAAAACCTGCCTTATGAAACTCGTTCTTTAATATACTATTATGTCTTTTAAATATTTGTATCTTTTAAATGATTTTGGTAAGATTCTGTGTAAAATTATTTAGAAAACAAATTAGTCAAGCTAAAACTTTCTTTTGGTATGTGGCTTTATCGAATTTGATAGCGAATGATGATTTTTTTTTAATAAAACAGCTTCACAGGGAATAAAATATTATAAAAAAATGTTGTCTTTTCTTTTAAAATATACTTCATGAAACCGTTGCATCAGTGCTGTAATGTAAAGTTCGAGCTGTTTTACCAGTTTATTATCAATTTCTTTATCATCGTAATGTACTAATGTATATGTGAGTTCAGGTATTAATGCGTCTTTCTTAAAATGAAATACCTGAGGTATGGTTAGTAGTTACTTTGTTGTCTTCTAATTGACTTGATATAAAACTTGTTTAACATAGAAAGAAAATTCTATGCTATTAATATTGATAATCAGTATTTCTGTGTACGTATTTTTAAAAAGATAATATACGATCTATGACTAATTTTAATTTAGTTTTAAATTTGACGAAAATGCGGATCAAACATATATATGGATATTAGTGGAAGATTTTTTTTTCGTCAAAATAGGCCATATGTTGTTAATAACGCAGAATGCAAATAACATGTATTAGTGGGTTCCTCTACTAATAATTAAAATATAACAAATTAACTAACAAACACTTGATAAAATATAGTGAAATAATATTAGATTTTAGTTTAAAGTACATTCGATTTCGATAAATGCAAAATTATTATATAAT
The DNA here is from genome assembly GCA_947310635.1 of Leptodirus hochenwartii. Lineage (NCBI taxonomy): Eukaryota > Metazoa > Arthropoda > Insecta > Coleoptera > Leiodidae > Leptodirus > Leptodirus hochenwartii. Next base: position 11,943,851 of record OX371180.1, on the reverse strand, counting down.
ACAGTTACAATCGGAAAATGCATACTAACGACTTAATTTTATGTGAATCTATTGTTTGATAAACGATTGCCGAAGAGTTAAAATGCCTGCTTTGGCGAAAATTTAAAGGTTACGTATGGAGTCGGGAGGAAAAAAATCATGTTAAATATACGTAAGGGTCTGTCTATATATGATACGTTTATATACTTCGTTTATAGACTCAACTCAGAAATTCAACTCAACAGAATTGAAATTCTATATTAATTAATTAACCTTAATAGCTTGTCTATTATTGGTAATATTTTAATTTTCGATTTCATGGAAATTTCTAGAATTTTTAACCTCAGCTATTCTATTTTGTATTACATTTTATACCAACGTTATATTTTAAATATCTTGTTCGCATAAGCTTTTTATGATAGAATACACATTTTATATCAGCGCAATATTGACAAATTGATTAACAAGATTAGATAACTCGATTATTTCGAACGTTTGATATTGTAGAAAAAGGCCATGGTTTTCGAAGTAGTTTTCGATTTTTTTCCTGGATATATATTTACTGCCACAACCAAATATTTCCTTAGATTATGGTCCATATTAAGAGCAATGGTCATACACGTCATTTATGTATGGGTAGATAGAATACCTGAATTTACATTTTCGATGGGTCCGTCCAGACTAGGGATATCTTCGGTATTAATATAATCTCTAAAAAGAACTGGTTATTTTGAAATCATATATGACTAACATGTAAAGTGTGTCTCCAAATACTGAGTGTTTCTTATTTGTTTCCCATTCGATAAATAATAGATCAATCTACAAAGAGAGTACGAATCTCATAAAATATCTCCTTTAAAATACTTGTATTTTTAGAACATGCGGATGTATTATATTTATAGCTACCAGTTTTTTTTCACATTTCTTATTTTATTGGTACTGTTATGAAATTTAATTAATACGTATCCAATTAGAAATAATTATAAAGCATATGCACCCAGCATTTCACAAACGATTATTATAGCAATCAAGTTGAAATTCGAAGATTGGTTAGCATTAACGTTTACATCTATCTGGTTTCAGAAAAATACTGTTAGAATGCAACCTTCAAGGTACAGCTACTTAGAAATATGCGTGTGATATTCGAATTATCTTAAGAAGACGCCGCGCCGCAGCGCTTTCTATCTTTAATGCATATCACATTAAATTATACAGATAAATTAGAATATTTAGGCGATTAGCAACAGACTATTGAAATTTTCAATTCAACAATAGGCACGCGTAACATTATAATATATATGTAATATATGGGTTATTTTTGCTTCCAGAGGTCGTACTTATTTAAAAAAAAAAACTATACAACAGCAATATTGAGAAAATAAATGTTAACGTATGTAGTAGTGGATCCAAAGGATAAGTGAATAATTGAGAAATAAGCATAAATATTTAATTTAGTAATAATATTTTTTACGATATATATACTGGTAATTTTTTTACAACTGGCGAACGTCCGTGCACCGATAACCGCTGCACAGACATCAACAACCAATAAGAGATGCCAAAGAGGATGTTTACACGTGAACGCTTTAGAAGCTGTGCTTACTCCTGTAAGACGAGTGCGCATACCCTTGCAGCCGCGGATGTTCGCCAGTTGAAAAAATGTACCAATATATATATATTTGTAATAATATTTATTTGAGGATCATATTCTGGTCTGGCAACTCTGGTGATATAGAACCAATTTTGCCTGTATAGCCCCAAAGAACTTAACCATTATAAAAAGAGAATCACTTATTTTGCATTGTATTGCAGTTTATACTAATCATTGTTTAGGTTCCGTAGGTAATCTGTTAATGGTGCGTCATTTTCAATCGCGCGGTATATAAATGAATAATCCTTGCTTACATTTTGTGGCATTTATTTGCATTTTTAAGTGTTTGCTCAAACCGCACCTGCTATTGATAATGCTTCGAGTTTATTGCAATATGTATCGGCATTTACTAAGCGTTAGCGTTTTTGTGGATTTATTTAAAATTTAATTTCGATATGATAGATTATATTATGTATCGTAATCATTTGCTAAACTAGTGTTGTTAATAGTAGCGATGGCAAACTGTAGGTCACTTTGAGGACCTAGTTCCTAGTTCGTTTCAATGTACCGTTCACGAACTATAGGTCATGAACAATTACATCTTTTAAAAATGAACTAGTTCACGACCTATATGAAATACATACACATACTGAAAATAATCTCTTTTTTTCTCAATATAAAAATATTAAATGGTAAAAAATAAATAAATTGAAATATTACAATACTTATTTTGAATTAGGAATGAGGAAGAAAAGACAACAATGTTTATAATTTATACAAAACATATATATAAAGAAATATAATCTTCTCTAAGTACTCACGATTATTTATATGAAGTTCTAAAATACTTATTGGTAGTTACTGATGAAAATGTTTACTACTTTACTAACACTTGAAAATTAAATGTACAAACTATAATAAAATGAACTAGATAGAAAAGTTTTGTTTGGCGCTATAATTTATATTTTCTATTCCGAATCTTCTCTGTTCAAACTTCAACGCTTTGATTTGATATTAAGTGATTGCATTGCACTCAGTATGAAATAGAAGAACTATAAGATTTAGATGTTTATTTTTTTGCATTATTGCAAAAATTTGCTATGGCATGACATATTTAAGAACATATTTAATCTTGCGAATGTATTAATTATATTATTCCAAATGAAATCTGATACCTACATATAAATCGTGACTCAGCTCGGCAATGCTGCTGTTGCAATATTGCATCGAGTTTCCTATTTCGTTCCGTTCACCAACACACTTTATCACAAAATAAATGTTAGTACTGTATATGTAATGTATACTATACTGCATCGTTTACGAGTAGTTGTGATGCATGAACGGTTTAGTACACGACGGGTTCAGGACCTAGTATAAGTACATCAATACTTTTATTTTTTTATAAAATACCTGTAATTCTTTATTTATTTCTCTCATATTATAACAATGTATTATTACGTCCGTGTAATATTATGTTTTTCTCATTAATTTAGTGGTCGTCCGTTATTGGAACCTTTAAACCGACCTGTGGACCTCCCATGTATATTAAAAATAAATAAATAAATAAATACGTACACCGTGCACCATATAGTTCATAGTTCATGACCTATAGGTCATAGTGACCTATAGGTCGTTGCAAAACATCGTCACAATACGCCCGTCATTTGATTGAACCGTTCAGAATGAACGGTTCGCGAGTGAACTACACATCGCTAGATAATAGGGTATTGATAATCAATGAACAACTTGAAACAACTTAAAAAATAATTAGCATTAAATTCGTAAACAGATGCTATAATCGAAGGCAATAGTAATGCGCTAGTACAGGTGTTCCGTGCAGTGTATAGCAATGGGAGTTGTGGTGTATCGAGTGCGCAAATTGCTGCTACGCCTCCCTATATTGTTACATTACTATTGTCTTTGAGTGTACGTATTACTTATTCACACATTTATTTGACTATAGTACGTTTGATTCACAATATTTTGCCTTCAAATATTGCAATAATTAGATTTGCATAACCCGATGGTTTCTATTAAAATTTAATATAAGTAGCTTAAATTCTGCTCAGTTTAAAAATCGATTGTTTATATAATGTTTTTGTATATAAATAAACCAATTGGTTTATTATACGAATGTCATCTTTCTTCTGCTTTGCATAAATTAGGAATAATTTGATTCATGCCTACAAATATGAAATTGCATACCTCTAGCTATAGAGGAACAGAGGTAATGTTCCAAACGCTGGACTTATATGAAAATCTTCTCTCATATAGATTTTTTTAAAGTCTTTCCTGGAGCCGTATTTAATAACGTAGGTCGTACCGTAACCCATCATATTGATATGACCATACAAGGTGAATGCGATGTTAATAAATAGTTAATTAATTAATGTATTGTATTTTTTAATTGCCAATTCTTCTAAATTTTCCTTTTAAATATTTTGTTGGACAGTCTTTGTTAGATTAAATTATACACGGAATAATAAAAATAAAATGTCACCCAAATTGTACAGTTCAGTACTCTTCCTATCCGCCCTTTGATACGAGGGATAAAAATTGTTCGGAAACCAAAAATAATCTTACTTAACCGCACACTAATTTGGTAGCATTTTATCTAGTTTTATACAATTTTTTAAGCAGATTGTCAATAATGACTTTACGTTTTACTTGGACTTTTTTGTTTTTCTTTTAATCGAAGATCAACCGACTATAATTCTATTAACACAATATTTGACTGTAGGTTAGTATTTTAACTCGTAACCTTAGGCCGATTATTATACCGACTAAAACCCACGTAATTGTACCTAATTTTCTGAAAATCATTTAAATACCAGTTAAGATTTTGAAAATAACATTGAAAATGACATAATTGTTCAAAAAGTTTAAATCGTGCGATAAGAACTTAATTATTCTTTTATATTAAGAAACAATAATGTGCGAAACACCTTCCAAATAAATGAAGTAATAATTATTTAAAGGGCGTACGTTAAATTTGCCTGACGCAAATGATGCTGTTTTGTGTCGGAAGTCTATTTTTATCTCGGAACAATTTAGAAATTATGTTTATGTTCGCCTGCATGTTCATCCAGCTAAATAGTGTACAAAGGATGATTATTGCTAGATGAAGCGCACAAAGTAAAATCATTGGCTTCAATATGACTTCTATTTTAATCGTTTTTTTTTTCTTTCAAAACACCAATATAATAAAACGCGGCACCGTGGTGCCATGAGACTAGCACCGCGGATGTTGTGGGTTCGAATCCCACTCCGGTCAGTATTTTTCTGGACTTTTTTTGGAAATAAAACCCCTTCCGGACCATGGACGTTGTGAATGTTGCTATTCAGGGGTTCTCTGAATGTGCCATGATTAAGTTCATTTAAATATTTACACTGGCAACCTATAATGCTAAGCATAGAGCCATAAGTATGGGAGAGCCTTCAGCGCCCATTCTAAAAAAAAAAAATCCTAATTGTAAATACAACCGGCATTCATATTCAAATATCTATATTGAAATTAAATATGAAATATTTTACAAACGCAGAATTTTTTTATTGGTTCAAAATTATTTTGACCTAATTAAAATTTTCTATGTTTAAAAACTATTTGGGAATTAATTAAAGCTCTTTTATAAAGCATACTGACAATATCACTTCTATAAACTGTTATCATATATATATATTTTTTTAGAAAATTGCGCAAAGATATGGGAGAAGTTTGAAATTAACGTATTTCTGCATTTTAATCACAAATAATCCGTTGAGGATATTATAGGGTTGGGGAGCTCTATATATAATATATATATATTCACATATAAATTATATATATATATATATATATATATATATATATATATATATAAATTAGGCATTTAGTTAAAGAGTCCGCAATCCTAAAGATTGGTTGGAAACAGCACGCCATGCCGATCTATCCTGAGCTAATCCCTTCATCTCCCTATAGCTATTCATCTCAACGTCTTCAACTATCTGACTCACATACTCCAATTTAGGCCTACCTACCCCTCTCTTTCCCTCCACTCTACCTTCTATGATCAATTGCATAATCCCCCCATGCCTAAGGATATGCCCTACTAATCTGTCTCTCCTACGCTGTAACACTCTCCAAATACTTCTCTTCTCCCCTACTAACTCTAGTACAGCTTCATTTGTTACTTTATCTTCCCAACCAATTCTCATCATCCTCCTATAACACCACATTTCGAATGCTTGTAATCTACGCTTCTCTTCCTTTCCTATAGTCCACGCCTCACACCCGTACAGTGCTACACTCCAAACATATACCTTCAGTAATCTTTTTCTAATACCCAAGTCAATATTTGATCTTAAAATCTGTTCCTTTTCTACGAATGCCTTCCTACCCTGTGCTATCCTACACTTTATATCTACCTTGCTTCGATTATCTTTTGTGATTCTACTGCCTAAATAACAAAAATCTGACACTTCTTCGATTCTATTATCTCCTATTGTGATCCTCATTTTTCTACTGCATTCCTTTTTGTCACACCTCATCACTTTAGTTTTACCTATATTTATTTTCATGTTAAAATCCCTAGTCAATACTGCCTGCATACCATTCAATACCCTTTCTAAATTCTTTTCGCTTTCTTCCAATATAGCTATATCGTCGGCGAATCTCAACATATATATTTTCTCTCCCTGTACATTCACACCTACACTATACTCTTCTTTTACTTTGTTTATTGCATCTTCTATATATAGATTAAATAATAACGGTGAAAGTGTACATCCCTGCCGAACTCCCTTCCCTATTTTTGCTACCTCTACTTCCCCCTCAATTCTAACTAAGGCAGTTTGGTGTTTATATAAAATAAAAATTATTCTCCTATCCTTATAATCTATACCCGTTTCTTTTAAAATTCTAAACATTATGTCCCAATCTACATTATCAAATGCCATTTCTAAATCTACAAAAGCTATGCAAGTTACCTTTCCTACCCTCTTTCTTTTTTCTACTACCGTTCTTAGTGCTAAAATCGCCTCCCTCGTCCCTCTGTTTTTCCTAAAACCAAACTGATCTTCTCCTAGCCTTTCCTCTACTTTATTTTCTAATCTCCTATAAATAATTAGGCATTTGGAAGAAACAAATTATAAAATCTGTGTAATTGTATTTGAAATAGAATGGCTTTCGACAGGTCTGCAGCATATGTAGTTTGATCATTAAAATGTACCTCGTCAACATTGCCCAGCGAATAAGATCCTAAAATGTATAGTGTCTGTTTAAATTTTTATATTTACGGCCTCCCCGTTCATATCTCGATATTTATCTACTTTCCAAATTTGGAAACTCTCGCAAAAAGCTTTGAGGAGAAAATCGGTCAATCGAAAACGATTCAAAACTTTCATTTATTGCGGTATCTTTTTTTATAAGGCCTGTCAACACTGGTCTCAAAATACTCAACATTCTCCATCTCATTCTTATATGAGGCCATGGCCAGCCAAGAAGAGAAGCGCAACCAACAAAGTTATATAAATTGTGTATATACGGTTCTGTTTATAACCGATTCAAGACATTGCCGTACCATATTTAAACTCCTATAGTCCTTTAACTGTGTTCATACAGAGTGTTCTAGCATGGAGTCGTTTCAGATGTTTTATTCCGAATCGCTTTATTTCATACTAATACATATAGTAATTGTTTGTTTGTTGGAACCGACAGTTAAGGATAATGTTTCAATAAAAGGGAGAATTGGGAATTTTCAAGAAAAACTATTTTAACTTTGTGTAGAACAATACAAAAAAAAAATGTCTAGAAAGTAGCTGTAAGCAAAATGCGCATTTTGAATGCCAACCCACCTTGGTTAGTAGCGCAAAGAACACAAATAACTAATTTGCTCCTCACTGAATCTTAAAGTAATTATTACTACTCTAACTATAGATACTTATATGTTGAAATGTGGTTAATCTAGAAATGAATGAGTAGGGGACAGCAATGAGAAGTGACGATTTTTTGTGTGGTTCAGTTTATTGAGATGATTCTGTCTAGTGATTGATGTAATTTTGTGACATCAAGGCACAGAGTAAAAGAAGCGATCATGATAGGTGTAGATAACAATTCATACTATTTTGAAAACTGTTGTGGCAGTTTATATGAAAATGAATGAATATATATCGTAATAGAAGGTGAGAAATTATCTCAATCAAGGCAACTCAGATGAATGAATAACAGAGATGTCTGTTTATTTCGATAAATTTAAATGTTAAAGGGGAGGAAAATTTTGTACACTATATTTCGATTTTGGATTTTCATTTATTTAGAAAATTATCACTACACATTTTATTTAGTTTTTATCTTGTGCTACTGAAGATGGGGGCATTGCCTTCGAAGTGCGCATCTAGTTACTTAATGCTTTGAGTTACGGTATTTGGGTGATATTCATTCTATACTATTTTTTATTTTATTTTCAGGTATTTCTTGATTTAATGATATTTACTCAAATTATATTTGCTGAATTTACAGATATTCTTCATATTTATATATTATTTGGTTTAGTTAAAGAGTCGGCAATCCTAAAGATTGGTTGGAAACAGCACGCCATGCCGATCTATCCTGAGCTAATCCCTTCATCTCCCTATAGCTATTCATCTCAACGTCTTCAACTATCTGACTCACATACTCCAATCTAGGCCTACCTACCCCTCTCTTTCCCTCCACTCTACCTTCTATGATCAATTGCATAATCCCCCCATGCCTAAGAATATGCCCTACTAATCTGTCTCTCCTACGCTGTAACACTCTCCAGATACTTCTCTTCTCCCCTACTAACTCTAGTACAGCTTCATTTGTTACTTTATCTTCCCAACCAATCCTCATCATCCTCCTATAACACCACATTTCGAATGCTTGTAATCTACGCTTCTCTTCCTTTCCTATAGTCCACGCCTCACACCCGTACAGTGCTACACTCCAAACATATATCTTCAGTAATCTTTTTCTAATACCCAAGTCAATATTTGATCTTAAAATCTGTTCTTTTTCTGCGAATGCCTTCCTACCCTGTGCTATCCTACACTTTATATCTACCTTGCTTATTATTTGGTACTTCCGCTATTTATATCATCTTTCATTTACACCATTTTTCATGGTTGTCTGTCTCCTCACCCAAACTGTATTTAATAAAAGAAACTAATAATAAATCGATTTATTGGCATGTGCAAAATTAGGCCAAACAGCCAAAAGGAATGCCATCGAATAATAAGATATAAGGCTCATCCTAGCTCTTCCTGACATGCCTGGATGTTTCCGAATATTCGAAACAAATCCGTTGATCACTAATACATCAAGATCTTTCACACCATAAATGATACAGACGATGCCCGTAAACTGCAATCAGATTTATTTGGATTTGGCGACGATTGTATTGGAAATAAATTAGAACTCAACAGTAAAAAAAAAAATTGAATATATCTTTTACGGGTAACAAAAATCTCATAAATTTAGAACAATATAAATGGTGAATCGGTCAATTCGGTTGGAGATTTTGGTGTCAACGCGACAGTAAACTTTTATTTAATGAACACATTGAGGCAATAATAAAAAAATCGAATATTGCTATGGGATTAATTTTTCGAAATTGTAAATTGAGTATTTAAAATATTAAAATATTTAAACTGAAAACAAAGCATTTAAAATACTATACTGCTCATACGTCCGTTCACACATCGAATTTGCATAAGTTATTTGAAGACCCTAGTACAATGTCTATATGTTCAAGTTGCAAAAAATCTAAAACAAGTTTATAAAATTTGCAGAATATAAGTCAGCTGAACTTATGCCCCTTTTATCTATTTACAAGCGGCATGAGCTGAACGATATAGTTATGCTATATAAAATTTGGAATAATATTATAGATTCTCCAGAATTACTGTCAAATTTAAGTATTCGAGTTCCTTCAATGCAAATATCAAGTAGTAGTTTGTTCTATACTTCTTTAAATCACACGAGCTCTGGTTCGTATTCTCCATTATTACGTTTATGTAAATTATATAGCTCTCTGCTTTCGCAATTTCCTATGATTGATCTAAGTACTATTAGTTTATTAAGCTGAAAACAATATTTACTAAGCAATCCTTAAGACACTGTTTGTTTAATCTGTAGATATAAATTTGTTACAACAAAAGTAGCTTATACTTTTTTAGTGATGTATAGGAGAAGAATGCACATAGCATTCCATCCGTTTTGTACGTTCTACTCTAAATTAAAAAAAAAAAAAACACTCTGTACATTTTACCATTACACGGTTGCGTTACCATTATAAATGGGCAACGAGTAACCGCCAGATAAACAACAACAGCAACAAGAACGATCGGTCTGCGTCCTGTACCAGTATCGCATTGCGCGCTGCGGCTGTGTATATAACTGTGCCAGCGGCAACATGTGGGCGATAACGGGGGCGTAGCGGGTGACAGTTGCCGCTGGGGGTCCACCGGTCACCGGTCGCCCTTTCCTTACGGGGTGACTGGCCGACCGGGTGCACCGTGGCCGACCACCGTTGCACTGATTTCGCCTTATCCAGTCGCATGTGTACCAGCTGTTCTCACTATCTCCCAACTATTTAGACATCACATGGCAATTGGCATCTAGAGAATATATCCAAGAGTATGCGAATATGCAACAAACTGGACAGGAGGTCAATCTGTCAGGCGGTGACCGTTTCATCTGTTCGTAATATGTCGCAAGAAATGAGGATTGCATAATTTGAACATATTGCTTTATTACAGCAATTTGCGTTCTTTAAAAACGAAAACAGCTGTTTTAATTCGAAACAGATTCTTATGAAATTCGCAATTTCTAGTTGTCAATAGAATATCTTTTAAACGTGTTATATGAGCCGTTTATTTTGATAGCAAGTCCATTAAAAAAAAAATCGAGATCATGCATGAATGCGCGTAAAACATGTTGTTAAATCTTACCATGAAATATCAGCGGGCCAAAATAAAATTCATTGTCATTGGTGGAGTTGAAGTTTTTATACTTAAGCAAATATATCACTACGAAAATCAAATTTTATATATGTCCCAGAAGATAATTACAAAATAATTGAACAGTGCCGCAAAAGAAAGAAATTTATACTTATTAACCGGACGAAGCGCGAAGATTTCATTTCAACGAAGAACCTAGAAGATGTTGTTTTTAAAACACCAAAAAACACTCACGGCGAAAAAATTAATTGGTACAAAATGTGCTGGATGCGTTTTTTAAGAAATGAGCCATACAAGCTATTTTATGGCATCAACTGCAGAATTTAAAACTTTGAAACTACATCCAAGACGAGGAAGAACAAAATATTTAAAAAACGTAATATTAGCACCTCTATACAAAACTTCTATTCCCAAAACTTATATTGAAATTTATATATTGTATTGCCTAATATTCCACCTGTGCACCACATTTATTTCAAAAACCTTTCTCATGGTATCAATGAAGATGTTTTAAATTAATAAATTAAAAACCATGAATATTCTTTTAATTTTTAATGTATAATGTTGTTTAAAGTTATATGCAATTTTGCTTCGCATAACACGAATAAAATATATATTTTTTAAAATATAATATAGTTTTTTGGAAAAACCGTAAATTCTAAGCAATTAAATATGATTTAAGTCACATTATTGAAAATTTGATCATTTTGATAATGGTGTAAGTTCAGTTGTGATCACAAAGTCCCAGCTTTTCTTCAAGCAATTCCGAAATATTTTATATACCTCAAAAATTTAAATATTTGTCACCACAAAAAAAAACAAAACAAAGTGAGAATTAATATTTTTGAGTCGATTAACACGCGAACCCTTAAATATCTCAATATTTAGGAAAATGAACTTACACCACTATCAAAATAAACGGCTCATATATTGGCTGTTGCAAGTGGAAGCAAAATAACTCTTTTCCTTGTCATAATTTTAAATTTTGAAGTCAATAAGTCAAAAAATCTCACTCAAACTACTCGATTTTTAAAGAAATTATGCATCGATTTATATTACATAAATATTCAAATTTTATGGTGGTTGTTTGATGAAATTAATTTAATTGTCAAGTACTTAGGATATTTTATGGCTATAATATAATCCTGACGTGAAAGTGTAAATAATGCAAAATATTATATTATGGTATACATTTAGATTTATTTCCGATATTCGTGGAATGATTTTTGTAATAATAATTTATTTGAATTTAATATTTGAATCTACTGTCGTAATACTCGTTTATTTAAATATACTGTCGTAAGAAAATGCACTTTTCGTGAATTTTCTAATTAAAAAAATTCCTTCATATGGCTGAACCGATTTGATTTGCATTCGCTAATCTGAATGGCAAGAAGGAACCTAGAAACGGTTTTACATTTTACAATATCTACTCTTTTTTTCATTTAGGACTAGGTTTTGTAAAATAGAATCCACTTTTTAAATTTAATTCGTTTTGCAGTATGATTATAGACAATTTATGGAGAAGAAATACAATTGTCGACGTTTGCAGGTGATGTAGTTATTTTATAAGAAAGGGGGCAGAATTTAACAATGATTTTAAATGGCAAGCAGGAAGTAAACACTCATGTTCTGAAGAGAGCAAATTCTAAGACCTAACATTGACTTACGAATTGGAAGAACACTACTAAAACATTACATTGGACGGCCATAAGGCAATGTTGAGAAGAAGAGAGAATCTTCTGATATGTGGCACCATAGGAGGACGATGCAGATTCGGTGGGTAGACAATGCGACAATTGAAATCGTGCTGGAATAAGTAGGAGAGAAGAAAAGTATTTGGAAAATGTTACAGCGTGGGAGAGATAGATTAGTAGGTCTTATTCTTAGACACGGAGGTATGCAGTGATTGAAGGTAAAGTAGAGGGAAAGCAAGGGGTAGGTAGGCCTAGATTGGAGTATGTGATGAAGAGAGATGAAGGAATTAGCTCAGGAGAGTTATCAAAGTTTTACATTAAAATTGTTTAAATTAATGACCATTAGAGATTTTTATTGTAAAATACGTATTACAATACTTTTTTTTGCAATTTCCCAATAAATAAGTTTTAATTAAAATTTTATATATATTTTGCTATTCAAATAATTAGTGATATGTCGAGCACTAATTCGAAGACCATATATGAGCGAATCCAATGACTTTATATTTTTTAACCGCTCAATAAAAACGTTGCATTATATTGCTGCATATTCCAATTACTTTAATGAAATAGATAGATAGATAAGATAGATACTTAGGTATATGGTTCTTGTGTATATTCTTTGAATAGCTTTTTTGTCTGCATGCCAGTTCAATAATCATAACGACTGGTCATGTAATAAATTAATATCGACAGAATATGGCCCACTTTTTGGAAAATGACAATTATTAACGGTCATATCCTAATCAGAATTTGTATATAACGCTTATCAAACGCTTATCAAACAAATTAATCAACTTGATTAATTTATCTTAAGTAAAAATTGCCCAGTTATTAAAAAGAAAATCGCAGAAATGTTTTTTTTTAAACCATTTCATCAAATCACAACATAATCTATTTTCAAATATTAAATTGGTGATTCTAATTTTTTAATTTCGATTTCGTAATATAAAGAAATATAATCTTCTCTAGGTACTCACGATTATTTATATCAAGCTCTAAAATACTTATTGGTAGTTACTGATGAAAATGTTTACTACTTTACTAACACTTGAAAATTAAATGTACAAACTATAATAAAATGAACTAGATAGAATCGTTTTGTTTGGCGTTATAATTTATATTTTCTATTCCGAATCTTCTTTGTTGAAATTTTAAAGCTTTGATTTGATATTAAGTGATTGCATTGCACTCAGTATGAAATAGAAGAACTATAAGATTTAGATGTTTATTTTTGCATTATTGCAAACATTTATTTGCATAGCTTTTGTAGACTTAGAAAAGGCATTTGATAATGTAGATTGGGACATAATGTTTAGAATTTTAAAAGAAACGGGTATAGATTATAAGGATAGGAGAATAATTTTTAATTTATATAAACACCAAACTGCCTTAGTTAGAATTGAGGGGGAAGAAGAGGTAGCAAAAATAGGGAAGGGAGTTCGGCAGGGATGTACACTCTCACCGTTATTATTTAATCTATATATAGAAGATGCAATAAACAAAGTAAAAGAAGAGTATAGTGTAGGTGTGAATGTACAGGGAGAGAAAATATATATGTTGAGATTCGCCGACGATATAGCTATATTGGAAGAAAGCGAAAAGAATTTAGAAAGGGTATTGAATGGTATGCAGGCAGTATTGACTAGGGATTTTAACATGAAAATAAATATAGGTAAAACTAAAGTGATGAGGTGTGACAAAAAGGAATGCAGTAGAAAAATGAGGATCTCAATAGGAGATAATAGAATCGAAGAAGTGTCAGATTTTTGTTATTTAGGCAGTAGAATCACAAAAGATAATCGAAGCAAGGTAGATATAAAGTGTAGGATAGCACAGGGTAGGAAGGCATTCGTAGAAAAGGAACAGATTTTAAGATCAAATATTGACTTGGGTATTAGAAAAAGATTACTGAATGTATATGTTTGGAGTGTAGCACTGTACGGGTGTGAGGCGTGGACTATAGGAAAGGAAGAGAAGCGTAGATTACAAGCATTCGAAATGTGGTGTTATAGGAGGATGATGAGGATTGGTTGGGAAGATAAAGTAACAAATGAAGCTGTACTAGAGTTAGTAGGGGAGAAGAGAAGTATCTGGAGAGTGTTACAGCGTAGGAGAGACAGATTAGTAGGGCATATTCTTAGGCATGGGGGGATTATGCAATTGATCATAGAAGGTAGAGTGGAGGGAAAGAGAGGGGTAGGTAGGCCTAGATTGGAGTATGTGAGTCAGATAGTTGAAGACGTTGAGATGAATAGCTATAGGGAGATGAAGGGATTAGCTCAGGATAGATCGGCATGGCGTGCTGTTTCCAACTAATCTTTAGGATTGCGGACTCTTTAAAGCAAACATTTGCTATGACATGACATATTTAATCTTGCGAATATATTAATTATATTCCAAATGAAATCTCATACCAACATATAAATTGTGACTCGCTCGGCAATGCTGCTGTTGCAATATTGCATCGAGTTTCCTATTTCGTTCCGTTCACCAACACACTTTATCACTAAATAAATGTTAGTACTGTATATGTAATGTATACTATACTGCATCGTTTACGAGTCATTGTGATTCATGAACGGTTTAGTAGACTAGTACAAGTACATCAATACGTACACCGTTCACCATGTCGTTCATAGTTCACGAACTAGGTCATAGTGACCTATAAGTCGTTACAAAACATCGTCACAATACGCCCGTCATTTGATTGAACTGTTCAGAGTGAACGGTTCGCAATTGAACTACACATCGCTACATTGAATCTTTTCATAAATTCGTACTTAATTTTGCATATTTACCAATGAACTCATCAATTATAATTAATAAAGAAATCAGAACTATTTCCACTTGAAATAAATTCACTTTTGTTGTGTTTTTCCTTAAATATATTACTTACTCTTTTACAACTTATGTTTACAATACTTTATTCACCAATATGGGCCACTTGTATTTATAGCGCCCATTAATAAATCTTTATTTGTAAAGATTTTTTTTTTAAATTAGCCTTGATAAGTAAAGACTTTTAATAAATTTAATACATAAATAATAAAAAGGACAATCTAATTATTATGAGAAATGTTCACATAGATATTATTGAATTGAAATTTGCAAACATGCAAATCTATTTTTTAAAGAATGCCAATGTGTATAAAATTTTGTAATTTATATTCTTCGAGTATTGGTTTGGCTTTAAATTTTCTTAACAAATTAATTACGAAAGTATTTAGCCGAATCTTGACCACATATGGCTTCAGATGATCTAAATATATAAAATAAAATAAACTTTAATCCGATTCTAAGGAATTAAAAGTTGCTTTGTATGGGATTCTTATTTTTAGAAAAAAAAAATCTATTTTCAACTTGACCCATGGAGAAGAACATAAGTAACTATCTAGAGAATGTATGAGTGATTTGGAATATAAAGGTCTCCATTATTTTTCGAGAAGAAATCAAAAATATTCAAAAACGCCATGTATAATGAAAATTGTGGCATACAACAGTTGAAGATTATTTGATTGTTTTTTGATTAAATGCGCGAGTCTTATAGGGAATTGGAAATTTTACAGTAAAATAATAGAGCTCTTGAAGTCGTTATTCTTATCCGTAGCGTGGTGCAAGTTTGCTCTAAATCTCTTTTTTTTTCTGATAAAAAAAGAAATTATGTTTGCAAAGTATCCTACAGGATGCGGAATTACACGCTCTTAATTTACAACAGGAAGTGAAATAATTTCGCACAATGTAATGTTATCTTTCTGACTGCATCCCCTTAATGTCATGATGTGTTATATCGGCATGGAAATGATACGCCATATGATATCCTCGTTTACATAAAATACATATACATAATAATATGGAGATGCCCTTTTTTGGATTCAAAGAGTTCGTCAGACGCATATATGTCGATCAGCAGGTATTACTTAACTGCTCATAATGATTGATTTAATATTGATATCATCGGGCACGCAAGTAATTCTATATTCTATAATTTCACCATTCTCAATGTTGATCTAAATTTGTCCAGTTCGCATAATGTAATGATAATTCCACCTAAAATCGAAATTAAATATACCAGGTATGACGTACGTGTTACATAAATGGGTTTTTTTTTTGAGATCCCGTCGAATATCTAGTTCTACCATCGCGAGTCGGTACTTAACATGTACTAGCTCTTTCCATTAATACCTTATTTGGTAGTGGCGGTCACCAGGCCATGGCTATGCGCAATTTTTTTGCTTACTCATACCGTGTTTACATGTTCTTCAGGTTATTTATTAATTGCTACGATAATTTAACTTAACAAAATTGTCTTCGATACATATATTACGAATAGTAATCGTTTTGCTACTCATTTATATAGTCGAAATTTCTTTTAAGAACCACATTTATTATATATACATGAACATAGTCGAACTGCGAAACCACAGCCAAATTTTAACTTGCAAAAATAATAATCATCTTTATTGAGTATTTCAAATAAAATTTCAAATACGAACTAAAGTGCGAAGTTCAGCATGAAGATAAACAAAAGAATAACACCTTTAAAAATGTAGTTGTTCTACTCCGGTTACCTCTAATTTATGTTATTTGTAAACATTATTCACATAACAATAGGCTATCTTAAGATGCACTATAATTTGATTTTTTTTTTAATTTTTCGTAATACAATTAATAATTACCTATTCATTCTGATCATATTAGTTCTATAGATTTTTATAGTCCACTTAAAAGAATCTAGAATTTCTTTCATAAACTAATATAATTTTTTTTTTGGATGATTAATCAAGCTTAGATCTCTACGTCACATTTTTTTTTGCACTATACAAGATATTCCATTTTTTAAATGCATCCTGCACATTTAAAAATTTAAATACAATGTAGCATATTATCCTTATAACTTATATCATACTACATAAAAGTAACTTTACAAACATGCACCAGTTTTTTTACATAGGGTTGCTGGTTTTAAAGAAATTAACTATTTTTTTAAGATAAATAATTACTAGACGTTGCAGAGTTATGACTACAAAATTAAATAGTAGGGTAACTATTTCATTTTGTTACTAAGATAGTACATTCGAAGACAATAGTAATTGCCCCGTATAAGAGTTCCGCTGACGCATTACTATTGTCTTTGAGTGTACCTATTATGCAATGCGCTATAATTTGATATAGAATGTTAGTTATACTGCTGGAATTCTTAAAAATAAAATCATACGCAGATATATTAGTTTTTTGTTTTTTTTATATGGAATTTCTTATATTTTATTTCACTACCTTTTGAAGAAAGTCTATTACCATATATGGTTTAAGTGAACTACTATATAAATATAAATAATGACCCCATTTTTATCTAACCCGAATGTGACAATATTCGGTATTTTCAGTAATGCAATTTGCTTCATATCGCAGTATAATTAAACAACGATTGTACAAGTATTATTATACATTGACAACAAATAAATTGCAGCGAGTTGATCTAATTAAAGGTAAAAATTTGCTTAACCTTCACCTTCCTCTTGTTTGCGCACAAAAAAACGACTTCATATTATATTATTATAAGAAACGATTATTCATTACAGATATAAAACTAACTGATCTGCTGGTTGAATCGTGATGTTTTCTATTTTAATTTCTCCAGCCCTGTCAAATTTGGGCATAATTAATGATATTCTTCAATATAAATAAAACAAACGAGATATATTTTAGAACCTTGACAGGCATGTTATGTTTTTTTTGTATATTCTTCTGCGCTCTCAGTCAATATTATTACAAATTATGCATATGTAATTAACATGTAATTTAGCGATAGGTCACTTTGAGGACCTAGTTCGTAGTTCGTAGTTCGTTTCAATGTACCGTTCACGAACTATAGGTCGTGAACTACTACATCTTTTAAAAATGAACTAGTTCACGACCTATATGAAATACATGCACATACTGAAAATAGAATAGATGAGATGAATAGCTATAGGGAGATGAAGGGATTAGCTCAGGATAGATCGGCATGGCGTGCTGTTTCCAACCAAGACTCTTTAACTAACTGAAAATAATCTCTTTTTCTCAATATAAAAATATTAAATGGTAAAAAATAAATAAATTGAAATATTACAATACTTATTTTGAATTAAGAATGAGGAAGAAAAGACAACAATGTTTATAATTTATACAAAACATATATATAAGGAAATATAATCTTCTCTAGGTACTCACGATTATTTATATGAAGTTCTAAAATACTTATTGGTAGTTACTGATGAAAATGTTTACTACTTTACTAACACTTGAAAATTAAATGTACAAACTATAATAAAATGAAATAGATAGAATCGTTTTGTTTAGCGTTATAATTTATATTTTCTATTCCGAATCTTCTCTGTTCAAACTTCAAAGCTTTGATTTGATATTAAGTGATTGCTTTGCCCTCAGTATGAAATAGAAGAACTATAAGATTTAGATGTTTATTTTTGCATTATTGCAAAAATTTGCTATAGCATGACATAATTAAGAACATATTTAATCTTGCGAATATATTAATTATATTATTACAAATGAAATCTGATACCAACATATAAATTGTGACTCAGCTCGGCAATGCTGCTGTTGCAATATTGCATCGAGTTTCCTATTTCGTTCCGTTCACCAACACACTATCACAAAATAAATGTTAGTACTGTATATGTAATGTATACTATACTGCATCGTTTACGAGTCGTTGTGATTCATGAACGGTTTAGTAGACGACGGGTTCAGGACCTAGTACAAACAAGTACATGAATACATACACCGTTCACCATGTAGTTGATAGTTCACGAACTAGGTCATAGTGACCATAGTCATTTGATTGAACCGTTCCGAGTGAACAGTTCGCGAGTGAACTACACATCGCTAATTGCAATTAGTTTAAAATGGATATTTTCATTTTCTGGAAACACTGAAGGGAAATTATGATTTGTTTTCGTGTATTTAAATGGACTATATGTTTTGTAGATATCGGTGACGTATATACCAGAACCTCGACTTATAGAGGCAAAAGTTAGTTATACGACGAAATTGGATGTACATTCAGTAGCAGAAACAGCGTGACTTATATAAAAGACATTTAGTTAAAGAGTCCGCAATCCTAAAGATTGGTTGGAAACAGCACGCCATGCCGATCTATCCTGAGCTAATCCCTTCATCTCCCTATAGCTATTCATCTCAACGTCTTCAACTATCTGACTCACATACTCCAATTTAGGCCTACCTACCCCTCTCTTTCCCTCCACTCTACCTTCTATGATCAATTGCATAATCCCCCCATGCCTAAGGATATGCCCTACTAATCTGTCTCTCCTACGCTGTAACACTCTCCAAATACTTCTCTTCTCCCCTACTAACTCTAGTACAGCTTCATTTGTTACTTTATCTTCCCAACAAATCCTCATCATCCTCCTATAACACCACATTTCGAATGCTTGTAATCTACGCTTCTCTTCCTTTCCTATAGTCCATGCCTCACACCCGTACAGTGCTACACTCCAAACATATACCTTCAGTAATCTTTTTCTAATACCCAAGTCAATATTTGATCTTAAAATCTGTTCCTTTTCTACGAATGCCTTCCTACCCTGTGCTATCCTACACTTTATATCTACCTTGCTTCGATTATCTTTTGTGATTCTACTGCCTAAATAACAAAAATCTGACACTTCTTTGATTCTATTATCTCCTATTGTGATCCTCATTTTTCTACTGCATTCCTTTTTGTCACACCTCATCACTTTAGTTTTACCTATATTTATTTTCATGTTAAAATCCCTAGTCAATACTGCCTGCATACCATTCAATACCCTTTCTAAATTCTTTTCGCTTTCTTCCAATATAGCTATATCGTCGGCGAATCTCAACATATATATTTTCTCTCCCTGTACATTCACACCTACACTATACTCTTCTTTTACTTTGTTTATTGCATCTTCTATATATAGATTAAATAATAACGGTGAAAGTGTACATCCCTGCCGAACTCCCTTCCCTATTTTTGCTACCTCTTCTTCCCCCTCAATTCTAACTAAGGCAGTTTGGTGTTTATATAAATTAAAAATTATTCTCCTATCCTTATAATCTATACCCGTTTCTTTTAAAATTCTAAACATTATGTCCCATTCTACATTATCAAATGCCTTTTCTAAATCTACAAAAGCTATGCAAGTTACCTTTCCTACCCTCATTCTTTTTTCTACTACTGTTCTTAGTGCTAAAATCTAAAAGACATTATGTAGAATATTTCGATTGGGGCACTAAAATTGCCCTTTAATCTTTTTTTCTTCTTAAGACCTTTCACCCATCCTCTAATGGCTCCACGTTTAGCGCTTTTGGTTGACAGCATTCATATTTTTCAATAAACTTGTTTTGGTGAATGGCAACATTCACAACATCCATGGTCCAGAAGGGATTTTTCTTTCGGAAAATATCCCCTCCGGACTGGGATTCGAACCCACAACCTCCACGATGGCACAACTCCCTATGTTCTTGTTATCTAACTAATATTATATCGGTTCTAATGTCATATTTTAATAATGCTCGTGGAGCAAGTAAATGGGACATTAAATGATTTTAATGCAACCTTCTGTTTTGTAACATTTTCCGTCAAAGAAGACATGTTGCACAGATCATACGTTCTTGATAATGTATGAAATCTATCCACTTAACTAATATAAACATTGTATCAGTGCGTTCAACATCTAAATATAATAGGAACTTATTAACAAACAAATATATAGTGAAATAATTGTTGAGAAGTCGTCACCTTCATTGATAAATTAGCAACAAGAAATTTACTTTAGTTAGCTTGATATTTAACAAACTAGATTCACTTGTTTCAAAAAGAAATTTACATTTGGCTGAAAATCGGGACCTAAGTAGGAAAGAGTGTAAAATTTGCAGATTAATGCAATATGGAATAAAGTCATTTTCTACTAAAAGTTAATAATAAAGAATTTTCATTTTATAGCCCTAAATATTTGAAAATCTCTTTAATCAAGTTTAGAATATAAGTTCAAAGTTAAAAAGAAATAAAATACTCTCGAAGTTGTTTTCTACCAATTCCTAGAAAAGAAGTTAATAGTTGTGTAATAATGTGACTTTAATATAATGATTGAACGTATATAAGTTACATAAAATCTATTTTTATAATTTGCGTTTCTAATAGAGCTGTTAACGAACCTAAATGAGTTCGTTTATAGCGAATTTGAGTTCTCTTATAGCATAGGGCAATTTACTGCTTCAAAGTTGGTAGCTCTGCTTGCCAGTCAACAAACGTCAAAGTACAATAGAAAGCAACAAATAGTTTGATTTAAATTTCGTCCCTGAAATGTACAATTGTACGTCAAACTACAAAAGAAAGCAACAAAGAGGTTAATTTAAATTCATTTGACAATTTATTTCAAATATTCCAAATGTGTCAATAGCTACTACCAACAGTCAAAAAATTCCCTAAATTTTGAGATTTCGATTTTTTTATTTAAAAAGGGCATAAAAGATGCAAATTAGAAAAAATAGTATAAAAAACTCATTTCATAAGTCATTTATAACACTCGTTCTTTAGAAAACACGATGCTACGCACCTCGTTTTATAAACTTGAACTCGTGCAATAAAACCTGCCTTATGGAATTCGTTCTTTAATATACTATTACTATGTACCATTGTTGCCAAAGTAGGCACATTACCCAGGTTATGCATTGTCTTTGTATCACTAAAAATGCGTAAATATAATTGATTTTTAAATGATGATCGATTTGTTAAAATGCCTACCCTGCCGACTAATTTGACGTTACCTTGGATATTCAAAAGAATACTCGTTAAGTATATGTAAGGGCTTGTCTACTTACTGCCATAAAATCACATATAGTAAAATAAAATAATATATCGTTGACATGTTTGTACATTTTTGCCAATGATTGACAACTAGAAAATAATCACTAATATGGCATCAACTCAACCCTTTACTCGACTAATTCCAATATTACAACTAAATGGCGCAGTCGTAAAGTCGCCCATTTCGGCGCAATATTACTGATTTTTTTAACTTCAAGGTTTTAAAACCACCTGCATAGCCTATTAACAATTACTAGATTTGTGCATCAAACTGTATCGACTATGTTTTCGTTTTTAATAGTTTTCTTTAAAAAAAAGTTTCACGTGCCTTGTATTTGCGACAACAAATTTATACAAGATATAAAATTATATATCGCTTTGGAAATATTCTGCCAGCCAAACTTAACTATTTGGTACACTAATGGCACAGATATTTTTACAAGTATAAACGTCACCTTAACTGAGTAATGTAAAGACGATATCAATTCTTTGGCATATTAATTCGATTAAACCACGTCCATTTTATTATCGATTCTATTATGGCATTCACGTTGCATTTGACCAACAGCAGGAACAGTCGAGATCTTATATCTGCCCAGCTTGCAAATGTAATGTAAACAATTTTAGAACGTGCGAATTGCCAACTTTTACCTCGTTCCGAAATGCATATTTACCGAGTGAGCCAAGAAATTTGAACTTCAACAACTCACTCCTCACTTGTGAGAAACTAATGAGATTATCAACACTCAAAAGAACAAGCATTTTCAAGTTGTCCTCTCCACTCTTCTCTTCGACAGAGTAATACAACTTTCATTGTTCTTGACGAAGCTCTCCATAATAAAAACTCCCATGTCAGTGGCATAAACATACATTGCACAAACAATCAAGAAGAGTTACTAACATAAAATATATTCCCATAAAACTTTTCTCTAGACTCTTGAAATCTACATTAAGTTATCATAAATGGAGAGTACGTTATTAAAGTTTTAAAAAACTGCCCCATTTTTGGTCCACCCTGTATATGGTGCAATGCTGTTTAGATATTTCTGCAAATCTCAATCAATTATATGAACTAATTTATTCAAATATTGTCATGATCTGCTACTTTTATAAACGTGCATTAAAATAACTGTATAATAACCTCATCATAACCACAACTGCGATTCACCAAAAGAAAAATTTAATTTTGATAACATAATACCAATTCAACCAGACTCAAAACCACCAACAATTGAAGAAATCAAAGAAATCATAAAGCAACTTAAAAATAACAAAGCATCTGGAGAAGACAATATAGTTGCTGAATTATGGAAAC
This sequence comes from Leptodirus hochenwartii, assembly GCA_947310635.1. Classification (NCBI taxonomy): domain Eukaryota; kingdom Metazoa; phylum Arthropoda; class Insecta; order Coleoptera; family Leiodidae; genus Leptodirus; species Leptodirus hochenwartii. The sequence goes on along the minus strand of OX371180.1, from coordinate 11,920,452 downwards.
ACTCTAGTGACAACATGATACTATGTTTAACAGAAATCTTCAATGAAATCTGGAAAACAAACAGTTTGCCATCAGGATGGACATCTGCACTAATACATCCACTACATAAAAAAGGAAAGAAAACAGATCCTAACAACTACAGAGGAATCTCCCTCGTGCCAGTAACCTACAAGATCCTGTCCAAAGTACTTTTAAATAGAACTGAAGGAATAATAGACCCACAACTAGGAGAGTATCAGGCAGGGTTTAGGAAAGGAAGGTCGTGCACAGAACAAATATTAAATTTAAAGAACATATTAGAAATGAGGAAAATCAGGAACTTGAAATATGTGGTTACTTTTGTAGATTTTAAAAAGGCCTATGACTCCATTGACAGAAATGCACTAATCGACATTATAAAGGAATTAGGACTCGATAATAAAACAAGTGAAATAATTAAAGCAACTTTAACAAACACAACATCCAAAGTAAAATTTATGGGAGAAATTTCAAAACCTTTTGAAATAAAGACAGGTGTAAGACAAGGAGACGGTTTGTCACCTCTACTTTTCAATTGCGCATTAGAGAAGGTTGTTCGTGAATGGAGGAAAGCCATAGATACTAAAGGTGTTCAACTAGGAAGAAATCCAAATAAAATCACCATAGACTGTCTAGCTTTTGCGGATGACATGGCGTTGATTACTGACTCACTGGATAATGCCCAAGAACAAATCAGAGAATTGCAGAAACAAGCAGCCAAAGTAGGATTACAAATATCATTTAAAAAAACACAGTTCATAACTAACATCAGTGATGCCCCTCAAAAGCTTAAATTTCATGACAACACAATATCTCAAACAAATTGCTTTAAATATCTAGGAGAGTTGATAACGAGCAACACAAAAGAAAAGGCAGCAATAGAAACTAGAGTACGCAAAATGGAAGGGGTGTTTCATATGACAAAAAACACATATAACAAGAAATCTTTATCCTGGAACACAAAACTAAGACACTATCAAACAGTGGTTAGACCTGAAACATTGTATGCGGCAGAAACACTTAAACTAACAAGAACTGGAGATCTTGAAAAACTAGAAAAGGTAGAAAGAAGAATTTTGAGAAAAATATTGGGACCTAAAAGTAATAGTAATGCAGAATACAAATTAAGATCAAACAGAGAGCTATATTTGAAAGTTGAAAAACTAACTGATGTAATGAGGAAAAAAAGACTGCAGTTTTACGGACACATATACCGAATGGATAATAACAGACTAACCAAGCAGATCTTCAACTTACTAAACAGTTACAAATCCAAACCCACATGGTTCATTGAAATTGATAAAGATATGAAAAGTGCTGGAATTAAAAGAGACACAATAAAGAACAGAAAACGTTTTAGAGAAGTAACTCAAAAGGCAGGATTTCAGGAAAGAAAGAAATCAACGAATGGAAGAAAGTGGACCAAAGAAGAAAAGGAACGACATTCTCGAAGGATGAAGGAAGTCTGGGAGCAAAGAAAATTGAATACAAAGAAGTATAGCCAAAGTTGATTTATCGTACCCTCCAAAAGGGTTATTCGAGAGAAAAAAAAAAAAAACAACCTCATCTGTAGTGGAAAATTAATAAGAATGAATATTCTTAATAATTTTCAAAACATCTACTAGATGTTAGTAATACACTTGCGGCGGTTGATATTTAACATAAAATTGTGGCATTTTTTATAACTTCTAAGAAGCGAAATAAAAACTAAATATAAGTCATAAAATTAGGCAATTTTTCAATTTTAAGTACAGCCAAAACTCTGTAAAATTATACAACTGATGGAAACAAAGCTATACAAAATTAAATATTTTGTATAATTTTTTAGACTATTTACTGCAAATAAGCGAAGACGGTAACGTTATGAATTTAGACACCTTTGTTTTAGTTTTTTTAAGTAATAATAATAATAATAGACTATTAAAAAAATACATGAAAATACACTAATATATAATAAAAATATATAAACAAACGAATTTCTCTTTAACTTAAAAGACGAAGTTCAGCCTTTAAACTAATTAAAATGAATATAATAAATAAAATTCTTTTTTTTACCATTTAACCCATAATTAAAATGTTATTCATATTTTGACATATTGTTACAATATTATGAAACAAATAAAATTGATATTAATAACTCTATTCTACATACCTATACATAGTATAACGATTTATATTAAAAATACAAAAATAATAATAAAAAGAAGTTCACAATATAACACATTTGTTACAAATATTAAATATTGTCTTAGTAATTATATATAACTTTCGTAAATTGAATGAAAAGTATAGTAACTAATTTACATCAATATAAATACATGTAGCGCAAGTATTATTTTATTAATTTAATCTAAATATGATTTAAAATTAATTTAATGTCTTGATGAAAGGAAATTATATAATTTTGCAATTATTTTAAAATTATTTTGATACATGAACTGGAAGTTCAAACGCTCTGTATATGTGGTTAATCAGAAGACAAAGATGGTTATGTAGAGGCATATGGTAATATTCAGTCTTGTGCTGACTAAATATTCGATATTATTTTTACATGTGAATTTAATTGAATATTTCTAAATCTCTTTGGCAATTTTATTTAAATTGTGAGGTAAATCTTTCATATAAGGATGCGCAGAACCTGAAAAATTATTTTTATTATAAAAAAATTACTAATACCAATCGCACAGCACTCGCCAGTACAAATGACTTTTCTTAATTTCTAATTTATTTTTTTGTACGCTGGGAACATATTTGCACAATTATTCTACTAAGATTATTTGCATTCAGAATGAGTCCGTAAATAATATCTATAATAAATTTTGCGTTAATGAAGATGCACGTTAATAGACATTTATGTGGGCATCAATTTTGCAACAGACGTGCATAAATTAAATTGAAGGGGGTTTATATGACCATTATTTTATTAAGACATCTATTTATATATACCAAGTGCAATACCACTAGTGTTAATATCGGTGTTAATGGTATGAAGAAGCTACAAAATGCATATAATATGGATATGTGTTGCTCATTCATTAAAAACAGTAGCGAGATATCATGCGATGGAATTATCTTTGGGATATCCAGCGAAAAATTGGTCGCTCACTTTTTTGCGTAGAATTCTTGTGTACAAAACTCCTCGTGCATATCTGAACCGATTTCAATAAAGGATATGATATGCATCTCAATTTAAAATTAAGAAAATCAAATTATTTATTATTTGTTCTTCCACGAATATCTTTCAAAAATTGAAAGTTCTTAATTAATTGCTCTGCACATTATTTGTAAGAAATTTAAATTTACAAATAAAGAAGAATTACCTCAATCTACTAATATAATATTTAATTAACATGAATTTCACGAAAAACTCTTTAGCAGAGATATATAGAACGCTACCATTTTCGAACATACAATTGAATATCGAAAAATCAAATTGAAATAATTTGATTTACTAAGCAGACTTACAAAATTGCGTTTTTCTTCTTTGTGCACCAGCCAAGTGTCACTGAACGACCTATATTCTTAAATCATTGTTTCATTCTTAATCATTCTTAAATCTGTTTCAGCTGAAATTAGTGTATCTCTGAAGATTTCAGAAAAAAATGTTGACCAAAATCTGCTTCTTCCATTTATTATTACAAGGTCTCGCCACTTGTTTCTGATTTTTATTAAATTCTAAAGAATGATCCATCTTTCGCATACAAAATCGTATTTAAATTCCATACCATTACCTCGTCATTGCTCCGAATGTTTATTAGCATTCGTGTTAATTACTATGCGATAATGATGAAGTAGCGTAAAGGAATTTTAAATATGACTTTAATATACATAACTGGCATTCCGCTCAATATTTCGAACGAGATAGTATAGTTTTTTATACGAGTGCAAGGTACGTGACATTTCTATTTCACAAGCTAAAAAATTTCGATTTATTTTTTTAATCAAATGGCTGTTTTATTATAAAAGAGGAGTTTGTCTTAAATACTTAGGTAGTAATAATACATACAAATGTAGATCAGTGGCGGCTCTTGCCATTTCAATCGAGAGGGGCGCATTTATTAAAAAATAACATAATATTAAGAAATCTTACCCAAAATAGATGTAAAATGATTAAATTCAATCATTTCTTGAAAGTGGTATTCCTCTCTTCTATCTTTCATTCATATAAACACTTCTTACACAAGTTTGTGATCAATTTAAATCAGGCAATGGCCTACCTAATTCTCTAATTTTTACTTTCTCTACAAGAGAAAGTCTACAAAACTCTATTTTCAATAAAGAACTAACACTATTCAATTTTATTAAAGTATTTCTATTAAATATATTCTTGGAGAAACACGTGGCAAAATCGTACATACGTAACTACACAGAACAATGCAACTGTCTTATCTGGCTATTCTATATCAATTTTCCTGTATATGTACTAGACTAGGCTTCTCTGTTGGGACGCTAAAGAATTGCGGCCCGGAATATCTTAAACCAACGATATATTCTTAGATGTAGAAGTAGCTTGACGTGACGTTGCTATACCAACCCGGGCCGCGTTTTTTTGCGGCTAATACGATACGCGAACCAAAGAAACAGATGATATACTGCATACGGTCGCTCTCACTCTACCGCTTGCAACAGATAGGATGAGTGCATATGCATTTAACTCGTACTTGCTCGCTTCCACACCGTGTTCAGTGCTATCGCGGCGCAAGCTTTATCTTTTAGGGAAAATAATGCCGAGTTAAAATATCACAATACAATTATATATCAACGGTGATGCGCACGGCCGTGCAGATATTTTATACAAATGAGGAAATTGACAGTGATGAGATGGGCAATGAAAGAAGGTGTTAGAATAGGAGATGATAGAATAGAAGAAGTGTCAGACTTTGGGAAGTAGGATTACAAACGATAACCGAAGTAAGATAGATATAAAATGTAGGATAGCACAGGGTAGTAATTTACTCGTAGAAAAGGAGCAGATTTTAACATCAAATATTGATGAAGTATTACTAAAAGTATGATTGGAGTATACACAAAGAGAAAAGATTACTTGTACCAAGGTACTTTGAATCGAGTAAATATTTACTATTATATTCGCAAGTAAATATATTTTCTTGGTGCAAATAATTTCATAATTCTCACTATGAGCAATGAAATGATTTAAACCACGAAATGCGCTTTATTGTTTCAAAATTAGATAAACTTTTCCGCTAATTGTTATTTATATTCACAAAGTCAATTATTACTTAATTTAAAACAATAAGATATTTGTTTTGAAATATTAAAAACTCGCGTGAAGTTTTGTTTTCTTAGTACCAGTAAATATATTCTCGTTTTGAATGAATATCAATTTGTTATAATATTCATAGTTATTGATTCGATATTATTCTTACTTACTTCAAATAATTGGAGCTCCTATTACTAAATGACCAATATTTTCATTCAAGTATATATTAACTCGTTGTAAATAATTTTTTTTTTAACTCAATCAATTAATTTTTCAAAAGTCTTGATTTGATTTGATTTCATATTAATATTGAATCAATGTAATATTTCTCTCATTGATATTATTTTTCTTTCAGATTGAAATAACGAATTTCATTGAATCAAGATTATATAATTTAAGTCGAGAAATAATGCACTCTTTATAATTTTATAAAAGAATAATTCAATAAAGTAGTCTTTATTCAAGTAGAACGTATTATTCAATGGAAGAACATAATGTGTATTGCATCAAGAATATTTAGATTCGATTTGAAACATTTATTTTCAAGAATTTCATTTACTTAGATCAAACTTTTATAGTGTTGTAAAAATTAATTTAAGTACTCGTGTCAAGTAAATTTTTTTCTGAGTAACATTTCACTGTACGGGTGTGAGGCGTGGACAACGGGAGATCAAACTTTTATAGTGTTGTAAAAATTAATTTAAGTACTCGTGTCAAGTAAATTTTTTTCTGAGTAAATTTTCACTGTACGGTTGTGAGGCGTGGACAACATGTACTAAAATATAGTGGAGACATATACTAATAGGTCATATTCTTAGACATGGGGATAGTATGCAATTAGTTATAGATGGAACAGCTAGAAATTTCGATTTTAATTTTCGAATTGGAACAGTAAATTCATTACATAGATACAATTTGGAGATGTATGGAACTTGCTCTTAGTAGAATATTTTGAATAATAGCTGGTTAAAATATCCATCGAGCGAAAATCATAGACAATTTTAAGATTATTCAATTAGCACATACAGGGTATAAAGTTGCTTTGGGGTCATATGCTTTTTTATATTAAAGTAAACATCTTCGAGCATTTTACTGCCAAGTTGAAAATAGAAAATGTATACACGATTGGTAACTGTTTATCAGTAATTTATATCTCGCAGCTCATTTGTACATTATCCTTAGAAAACTCTTCTTCGGTCTTCGTTCAGTATTAAATTTCTTCAATATGCTATAATGTTGGTTATTTATTGCAACGAAGATATAATAAATGAAGCCATTGGATTTTACTAGTCTTCTTTCTAGTAGCGATGTGTAGTTCACTCTGAACGGTTCAATCAAATGACAGGCGTACTGTGACGATATTTTGCAACGACTTAAATGTCAATATGACCTAGTTCGTGAACTATGAACTACATGGTGAACGGTGTACGTATTGTACTAGGTCCTGAACCTGTCGTGTACTAAACTGTTCATGAATCACAACGGCTCATAAACGATGCAGTATAATATACATTACATATACAGAACCAACAGCAGTACTAACATTTATGTGATAAAGTGTGTTGGTGAACCGAACGAAATTATATTTTCTTATATATAAGTTTTATATAAATTATAAACATTTTTGTTTTTTCTTCCTCATTATTAATTCAAAATAAGTATTGTAATATTTCAATTTATTTATTTTTTACCATTTAATATTTTTATATTGAGAAAGAAAGAGATTGTTTTCAGTATGTGCATGTATTTCATATAGGTCGTGAAATAGTTCATTTTAAAAAGATGTTACTAGTTCACGACCTATAGTTCGTGAAGGGTACATTGAAATGAACTATAAACTACGAACTAGGTCCTCAAAGTGACCCACAGTTTGCCATCGATACTTTCTAGGCCCTTCGCTAGAAAACGGGGCATTATGTCACGTATATATTGTATCACTTTTTTGTACTGATTTCTTATAATAAAATCTGATAATTTACGAGAATAATTAATATTTTCGGAAAATATCAGTTGTCCCCGACGATGAAGTATGTCTGTGAGATTGAATTTCATATCAAAAGGAAACGGTTATTGTATCACCAGAAGAGGAGAGTGTGCAACAATGACCTTGAAAGGTCAGCAGCCTCTTCTCTTCAGGTAAATCGTATTGTCTGATGTACACACACACACACATATATATATATATATATATATATATCTACACATTGCTTGCGAAGGTGGTTACGCTCTTTTTCTTTTCACTGCGTTTTACAGTCTTTTCTTTCCATGTATCTCTTTGCAAAATTTCACACATTTAAAAACTTTGTAGATTTTATGCTGTTAATCATATAGTTAGTGTAGTTATAAATTTAAAAAAATGTATTATACATATGTAAAGAATTACCAATTTCATCAAGTACCTTTCTCCATTAACTTCTAAATAAAAGTATTTATATATTAATTATTTTATAAAAAAATGTTACTATGCTTTAACCTATTTAAAGTAATTGAATTGTTTAGGTTCTAAATGGTCTAGGTGCCAAATAGTTAATATTAAGACATATATTCTTCATCAAACGTCTGTTTAATCAAATAAAAACTTTTTTGGTATGAAACAAAATTATGGTTGGTTAGTTAGTCTTAAATCCTAGGATTGATTAGAAACAGCACGCCGCGCCGATTTATCATAACATCTTCATTACCTCTTCATATCCTTCTACCAACTATGCCTTCCATAACCATTAACTTCCAAATACCTCTCTTTTCCTCTACTGAATCTAGCAGGGCTTTTGTCCTCATCACCCTCCCATAACACCACATTTCTATTCTACGTTTCTTTTAAAGTGTTGGAAGACGAATGTAATCGTTCTATTTAATCGCGTATGTTATATTTCCACCTTTACATACTTTTAACTAATCGAACTTACTTATTTGTATTAAAGATATATTTATCTACAATTAATCACTTGATTATTGCGTTCTTCATAATTTTGATTACAGCCGAAATGTTTTATTATTGTGTCATCTGCTTTCTAGCACATGTGCGTCATTACCACCGGTAATGACTGTACACAGTGAATCAGTCTTGAGGATTACAATGTGTAGGTGAATCACTTGAGGTTTTTTTTATTTTATCTTTGAGTGGATGCAAAACATTTTACAGAGATTATATTTTCACATTTTTTCTTATCGTGTTTGCAGAAAATGTAAGCACACTATAAGATCTAATATGTTCGATAAGAAGATGTCGATACTTTGTCACAATCTTGCATTCGATAAGGATTATTATGTTGCGGTGGTCTATAAAAAAATTGTAGCCAACTTTTAGATGTGCCATTAAATTACTTAATAATTAAACGTTACCTCTATCCTTCGCACTTACTATATACAAAAACTGGTTACAATTTCTTGAAAAAATGGTACTCCATAAGTTTTTGAAAATGGAAGCAAAGATTCCGAAACGTCAACCACTGAAACTCATATTTGCCGATATATTTATATTCTTTCATCAAAACTTATCTATATGTAATTAATATTAATATTTGATACCTCCACTTCGATAGTATAATAAATTATCCCCTAAGTGTAGAAAACTGATTCCTTCTATATTAAATCCAATAGTATTGGTCTTTTAACAAAAGAGAAGTGATTTTTATCGGCTAAAATTGCATTGATCATTTATGTGATTTAAATTGTTTGCATATACCAACAGATGATTTTAGTTGAATCCTTTTTCTATGTGACAATTCTCGCCAAAGTAGGCATATTGCACAGATCATACGTTGTTCACGTATTGGAACTACTGATTAAATAAATAACATTACGAATCGTTGCGTTCTCTCAATAGGTCTATAATATATAATAAAAAGCGATTAACTTGTAATAGTAAATTGTTCTAAACATTTATAGGTTTTAACTGGATTTAATGCTATCCCATTAACTATTCGCGCCTTTAACATTTCTTTTTAAGGGGCGAGAATGTTCATCAGCATATGGAAACAAACACATCGTAATCTTAAGATGAAATTAAACAGTAAGAATCGATTAAAATAAAAACTTATAGAATTACTAATTGATTTATTGTTAAAAACAGTTGTATGGTCCTGTCTATGTAATGAACAGTATAAATCCATGTAAGATATTTAAGAAAACTTTGATCTTTGAATAATTCAAATTTCAAATATTTCGTTTTGGTTTATATCGCCCCTAATATTACGTACACTAAAAGACTATAATAATGGGTAGTAGAATAGTTTCTTGCAGTGTATGGCAGAGTTGAGGTGTATCGAGTTACTGCGTTTCTCCATTCGGGAGCATTACCATTGTATTTGGTTGTACATAATAATTAGGTGTTTTTCGAAACGAATTTAGATTTTATATCATTTGCTAACATTATTGATGGGTCTTCATCTAGTTTATATTCCATCAAAATAGTATGTTCCGTTTTTTAACTCTACTATTATTTTTGAATAATATGACGAAGCTCCTAAATACATTACTGAAATGAAATCAAAGTGCCAAAGCGCCAAAACACTTATTTACCCTTATTTGTTTCATTTGTTGTAAGTTTTCATTTATTTAATTATCACGCTGAAGTATTTAAAATGCTATGCCATCCTGAAATATTCGAAACCTATTCACATTATATATTTGTATTTATTTATCCCCTAGATTTATATAGATTAGTTTACACATTTAACATACTAAGTACAAAACTTGGTAAGCTAGAAATCCAAGAACAGCAGCTAAAATCTTTACAACCAACTTATAAAGCCGTAAATCACAGATGTGTGTCAATGAAGCAGTTAGCGACCCACTATTAATAACACCGGGAGTGCCACAAGGGTCCGTCCTTGGCCCACTACTTTACATACTTTACGTACAATGAATAGGGCTAGTGGGTATCTACAAGATCTTCGCAGATGACACTGTGCTATTATATAATCATAAATGCCCCTAACAAAATGCCCAAATGAACTAACAAAAGTATTTTGAGTGTTCAAAATCCAACAAACTTACAATGAACATTGCAAAAACAGAATACTTAGTTTACAAGCAGAAAAACAAAATGGACTTACAAATTAATATAAATATAAACAATGAAGTGTTAAACCGAAAATATAGTTCAAAATATTTAGTTGTAGTGTTAGACTCGAACTTAAATCATGGACTAAATATTAATAGCATCAAAAACAAAATTATCCATTAGTGGGTGCTTTAAATAGTCTGCCAGTATTACCTAATAAAATTGTGAAAACGTTGTACTATGCCTATGTACAATCTAAATTAACATATGGAATGTCTATAACGTCACAATGTTCGAAAAGTGTTCTTAATCAACCAAGGCCCGGTTTTTTCAAACGCAAGTAAGAAGCAACTAAAGTACAAGTAGAGCTACTTGTCAAATAACGTAAAATTAGTTTTATAATTCACTCTCCAGTAACATTATTTGGTAGTTAATTGCGGTGTATTGCAAGTAAATTTATAGGGCAGTTGATGCACCAAGTAAGTACTAATTAATGATAAAAATAGGAAGTGGTATTATAGGTGCAGATGCACCTGCGAATATTGATTTTTCACATGATTTACAATATTTATAATGAAAAATAGCTGAAGTTGACTACCTTATACGTGAGCGCAGTGTTTACAACAGTAGTATAGAAATTAAGTTTCTGACCCTTATTCAATACTTAGGTCCTAGCATACTTAGGTCAGAGTTTCATAGAGCATTAAATGATTTACGGAATAACAAAGCAGCGGGGATTGATATGATACCAGCCGAATTAATAAAACACGCAGGGGAAAAAATGCAGGAGCGATTATACAGGTTAGTTTGTAAAATATATGAGAAGGGAGAAGTACCACAGGATTTTCAGTGTAGTAGAATAGTAACAATGCCGAAGAAAATAGGAGCTAATTTGTGTGAGAACTATAGGACCATTAGCCTACTATCACATGCATCGAAGATATTGTTAAAGATTATTTATAGGAGATTAGAAAATAAAGTAGAGGAAAGGCTAGGAGAAGATCAGTTTGGTTTTAGGAAAAACAGAGGGACGAGAGAGACGATTCTAGCACTAAGAACAGTAGTAGAAAAAAGAAAGAGGGTAGGAAAGGTAACTTGCATAGCTTTTGTAGACTTAGAAAAGGCATTTGATAATGTAGATTGGGACATAATGTTTAGAATTTTAAAAGAAACGGGTATAGATTATAAGGATAGGAGAATAATTTTTAATTTATATAAACATCAAACTGCCTTAGTTAGAATTGAGGGGGAAGAAGAGGTAGCAAAAATAGGGAAGGGAGTTCGGCAGGGATGTACACTCTCACCGTTATTATTTAATCTATATATAGAAGATGCAATAAACAAAGTAAAAGAAGAGTATAGTGTAGGTGTGAATGTACAGGGAGAGAAAATATATATGCTGAGATTCGCCGACGATATAGCTATATTGGAAGAAAGCGAAAAGAATTTAGAAAGGGTATTGAATGGTATGCAGGCAGTATTGACTAGGGATTTTAACATGAAAATAAATATAGGTAAAACTAAAGTGATGAGGTGTGACAAAAAGGAATGCAGTAGAAAAATGAGGATCACAATAGGAGATAATAGAATCGAAGAAGTGTCAGATTTTTGTTATTTAGGCAGTAGAATCACAAAAGATAATCGAAGCAAGGTAGATATAAAGTGTAGGATAGCACAGGGTAGGAAGGCATTCGTAGAAAAAGAACAGATTTTAAGATCAAATATTGACTTGGGTATTAGAAAAAGATTACTGAAGGTATATGTTTGGAATGTAGCACTGTACGGGTGTGAGGCGTGGACTATAGGAAAGGAAGAGAAGCGTAGATTAGAAGCACTTGAAATGTGGTGTTATAGGAGGATGATGAGGATTGGTTGGGAAGATAAAGTAACAAATGAAGCTGTACTAGAGTTAGAAGGGGAGAAGAGAAATATCTGGAGAGTGTTACAGCGTAGGAGAGACAGATTAGTATGGCATATTCTTAGGCATGGGGGGATTATGCAATTGATCATAGAAGGTAGAGTGGAGGGAAAGAGAGGGGCAGGTAGGCCTAGATTGGAGTATGTGAGTCAGATAGTTGAAGACGTTGAGATGAATAGCTATAGGGAGATGAAGGGATTAGCTCAGGATAGATCGGCATGGCGTGCTGTTTCCAACCAATCTTTAGGATTGCGGACTCTTTAACTAATTCAATACATGTAGAATGCACAGATCTACAATATTGGGAAAATTACTATTACAAGTGCGAATATGTTCAGCAAAACTTGACTTGTTTTTATTTAAGTTAAAATCAACTTTTGCTATCTTGTATAAATAGTATGTAATTATTCGATTATTGCTCGAAACTAGTCGTAAATAAATCAATATATTTAAGTGATATTAAACGAAGAAATCTTTACCGAATCCTTTATAAAAATGGAATATCACAAAGTAAGCCTAGAACATATCAATTATTTAGAATTTTACCCTCAATTATCCTCAATATTTGCACATTTACCCTCAATTATCCTCATATTATTTGATGTTCTTAAGTCCTTCTTCTTTGTATTACCTACGCAATGTTTCTCTCTTTGTTCGATACGACAACGCCCGAAACCCAATATCAGTTGTACTAACTCATAGAAAAAGTAAGGTAAATCACCGATTAACTACTTGACATGGAAATACTACGAAAAACAACGGAGAATCATTTAATCTCCACATAAATTGAATCCTCCTCGTTTGTTACTTGATATTTACTGATAATTTAGATCGATATGAATAAACCGGGCCTAAGTGTGGTACAAAATAAATTGATCAAAGTAATGTTTAAGATCCCTCCATGATAGTGTACAAAAACCTAGAACTGTGCAACATAAACCAAATAAGTTTTATTGAGAATTGCACACTTCTATACAAGATTGTTAATAAAAAATTGAAAACCAATTTTCAATTTCGGCTCAACGCGGATTTACATAGCACAGACACTCAGGAATAGAGGCAAAATACATCTAGAAAGTGTAAGAAGCAATAAAGGGCGTAATAATTTTATGTTTAAAGCTGCTCAGCAATTTAACAGCTTACCTGATAAAATAAGAAATGTCGGAAAACAAGTGCAATTTAAAGACTTACTAAAGGAATATGTATCACAGTATGATGTGTAGTGTTTGATATTAATCTTTCTTGTTCATTAAAGTTAGAATAATAGATTTTTATTTAAAACATACTATTTCTAAGACCTGCTTGATACCTTGCATTTTGCTTATTTAGCAGCAGTCGTACCTTATAGACTTAAATATTCTAATTATTGTATTTATTATTTTGTATTATTATATTGAAATAAAAATTTAAAAAACATTTATGGCGCAATCATCAGAATTGCTACAGTGCGATTGCAGTGTCGGCTGGAGAAAAGTCAACGAAAGAAGAGATGGACATCCCAACAATATTAAGGAAAGAAGAGATAGACATCCCAACAATATTAAGGAAAGAAGAGATGGACATCCCAACAATATTATCTTTTCTAAATAATAAGAATGTACATAATCGTCCTATATAGTACATTTCACTTTCCTAGAAAGCATTAAGGAATTTGCATTCATTTGGTTATAGAAACACGTGCACAATCATGGACAACGTTAATATCTGCTTATAAAACAGTATAAAAATCTCTTGGAATACCAATCGGTCATATTCAGTTGAAACTGTTTGAGATATCATACATCACCTGAACTTGAGGTACAAACGCAATGCAACCCGAAAAAATTAAGAACTGGTATTTATTTGAAATTGTTCATTTTTTACTAAACGCAATACGCAATTCTTGTACCAAATCCCTCTGCGTATAAAAATTTTTAATTCTTCAGACTGTGATTTACAGATTAGCACAGATAAGAAGCTTTTATATATAAATGCTTATTTTATAAAGGATTTATATATAAAGGATTAAATAAAAATAATAGTTCTAGAATTTTTTGAAAACACTACAATCATTGCAAGAATTTCAACTGAAGCTGTTGAAATGAAAAAAATGAAATGATTTCCAAATATAGAATCCATTTGAATTTTATATTAACTTCATTGTTTTTTAACATTGTTATGTTTTGTAGAATCATATCTTCGTAAAATAATTTGTTTCACGTATTGTAAAACTGTGTTTATTAAAATCATTATATTTCCTATAAACAAAACCCACTTCATTTCTTCAAGTGAGCGGGGGTCCACTCCCTAAATACGACCCTAATATGCACAGACACATTGAATATCAACATCACGAAGTTTTTAATTTATTTGATCGTTTGTTACAAGAATTCACAAATTTAGGCCAATTATTATATTAGGTCACAATTATTAGTTGAAATCGATTTTTCTTTTCTTAATAAAAAATTACAGGCCCTTGACAAGACCTGTTTATTATCCTAGATTGTACCATACGAGGTATAGAGATGGAATTTTTTTTTCAAAATGACTGCACGATTCTACATAAACCCACAACCTTTTTAACAATTTCAATACTGCGCTGTCAATATTTTAATGGAGATCTAGTATTGCTTAGTATTGTTTAGTATTGCTTAGTATTGCTAGTATTGCTAGTATTTAGAACATTTCCCAAGGCCCTATGAATGGTTCGATTGCGTGAATCCACCGAAGTAGCGATGTGTAGTTCACTCGCGAACCGTTCACTCTGAACGGTTCAATCAAATGACCGGCGTACTGTGACGATGTTTTGCAACGACCTATAGGTCACTATGACCTAGTTCATGAACTAGGAACTACATGGTGCACGTATTGGTGTACTTGTACTAAGTCCTGAACCCGTCGTCTACTAAACCGTTCATAAATAACAACGGCTCGTAAACGATGTAGTATAGTATACATTACATATACAGTACTAACATTTATTTAGTGATAAAGTGTGTTGGTGAATGGAACGAAATTATATTTCCCTATATATATGTTTTATATAAATTATAAACATTGTTGTTTTTTCTTCCTCATTCTTAATTCAAAATAACTATTGTAATATACCCATTTATTTATTACTATTTAATATTTTTATATTGAGAAAAAACGGGATTATTTTCAGTAGGTGCATGTATTTCATATAGGTCGTGAACTAGTTCATTTAAAAAAGATGTTAGTAGTTCACGACCTATAGTTCGTGAACGGTACATTGAAATGAACTACGAACTAGGTCCTCAAAGTGACCTACAGTTTGCCATCGCTACACCGAAGAACAACATCTATAACTATATAAATCTGATGTACGGAGGAGCGTAGAGTGCGTTACTCGATGGTTTTTGAGTTCCATTGCTTGCAAATAGATCACATTCATCTAAATATATTCATTTATAACGAGCACGCATCTATGCGCGAATAGCAAGCTTTGCGATAAAAATAGTAATACATTACGCGAAAATAGAAATGCGAAATTATTTCGTTCATCAGCTATGGTAATAAATAGATATTGTGGTAGGCCCAGGTTTTTTCGAATGGTTAAGACAAGGTTTAGCTTCCTGTAACCGTTGATAGGTACCAAACAAAACTGTGCTGAAATAAACATTGTGATTAAAACAAGAGTAGTTAAAGTATAATCCTTTCATATTTAATAGCTATATATAGTTCGCAAATATGACATTCCTCTGCTTCGAGTTTATATTTCTGAAAATAGATAATTAATTTATAGGATTGGCGTCACAGGATGAAACATTTTATTTTTTATGAGAGTTGTATAATCAAATCGCCATCAATTAATTTTAAATCTACAGTTGTTTTATTTTAATAAAAAAAAAATGCAATTTATCCTTGACCTAATTATTTATGCCAGTTATAGAAAAGCGGTGTTGAAAATCCCGCATATCTTATTTCAAATAAGTAACATTCGTCTTCTTCCATAATGTAGCAGATAATATTATTTGTCCTCAACCATCCACTATAAAGACTATTAAAACAACTAGTTGCTTTTGTTACATATAAAAATTTAATGTTCAACCTTTTTGGTAAAGTGATTAAACTTTCCACAACTTTTTCATTCAAAAAGTAGTGACGATATCATCCCCAGCCTTGATCAATTTAAAGTTATAAAGGAAAAGTATTTCACTTCCATGCAGCTGGATAATGTCTCTTGTTGGTTGTGCAATTTGTCAGCAATGTGTAGGTGATATTTTTATGCAATACTTTGTGCCCTTACTTTCAAATATCACCAACAGTCATATATATATACGAATATTGTATTGCGGTCCTAAAAAGTGATGCAATTGTATTATTTCATTTGCTGCTGAAGATGGGCGGGTTTAACTTTCAACACGAACGTTATTTTGTACAATCCAAACGTTAGCTTTGTATAGTTTCAATTATTTTTGAAGATGGAGAGAAATGCACAGATGATTTTCAATCAATTGAAATCGAGTACAGAAATTTAAAATCTGGTTTACTAATTTGTACGGGTGAAAAGTCCCTCGGTTTAAGAGCAATGATTCGAGTTTGTATATACTACGGAAGTCATAAAGAAAGTATTAATATATTACTGTATTAAAACTTATGGTCATGTCCTTTATTCCGCTTTCCACAACAAAAGTTATATGTACTTAAATAATTTTAATTGTAAATGTAGATACAAATTTCTCTCTCAATGAATTTATTGAAATTGAATTACGTTAAATAACATACACTTTTTTTTAGATTGTACCAATCAGTCAAATCTTTCATTAAATCCTTCTTATAAATCATTTAAAGTCAATTGACTTTATCGTAAGCCGCCTGCATAAACGTAATCTACATGATTCGTTGTAGTAAATATATTAAACCAATTAAATTGGTTGAGTAGACTCAAAAATTTGAATATGTATGTGTAACGATTATTCCCCAAATTTTGGCCGATTTCACGATATAGCTATTTAACTTCTTTTTCCTTTATTAGTTGATTGTAGTCAGCAACTAATAAAAGTATAATAATAAAAACTAGTCAATTTTAAAAGAAACGGGTATAGATTATAAGGATAGGAGAATAATTTTTAATTTATATAAACACCAAACTGCCTTAGTTAGAATTGAGGGGGAAGAAGAGGTAGCAAAAATAGGGAAGGGCGTTCGGCAGGGATGTACACGCTCACCGTTATTATTTAATCTATATATAGAAGATGCAATAAACAAAGTAAAAGAAGAGTATAGTGTAGGTGTGAATGTACAGGGAGAGAAAATATATATGTTGAGATTCGCCGACGATATAGCTATATTGGAAGAAAGCGAAAAGAATTTAGAAAGGGTATTGAATGGTATGCAGGCAGTATTGACTAGGGATTTTAACATGAAAATAAATATAGGTAAAACTAAAGTGATGAGGTCTGACAAAAAGGAATGCAGTAGAAA
Source organism: Leptodirus hochenwartii (assembly GCA_947310635.1). NCBI lineage: Eukaryota > Metazoa > Arthropoda > Insecta > Coleoptera > Leiodidae > Leptodirus > Leptodirus hochenwartii. Next base: position 11,902,863 of record OX371180.1, on the reverse strand, counting down.
AATGAGGATCTCAATAGGAGATAATAGAATCGAAGAAGTGTCAGATTTTTGTTATTTAGGCAGTAGAATCACAAAAGATAATCGAAGCAAGGTAGATATAAAGTGTAGGATAGCACAGGGTAGGAAGGCATTCGTAGAAAAGGAACAGATTTTAAGATCAAATATTGACTTGGGTATTAGAAAAAGATTACTGAAGGTATATGTTTGGAGTGTAGCACTGTACGGGTGTGAGGCGTGGACTATAGGAAAGGAAGAGAAGCGTAGATTACAAGCATTCGAAATGTGGTGTTATAGGAGGATGATGAGGATTGGTTGGGAAGATAAAGTAACAAATGAAGCTGTACTAGAGTTAGTAGGGGAGAAGAGAAGTATTTGGAGAGTGTTACAGCGTAGGAGAGACAGATTAGTAGGGCATATTCTTAGGCATGGGGGGATTATGCAATTGATCATAGAAGGTAGAGTGGAGGGAAAGGAGGGGTAGGTAGGCCTACATTGGAGTATGTGAGTCAGATAGTTGAAGACGTTGAGATGAATAGCTATAGGGAGATGAAGGGATTAGCTCAGGATAGATCGGCATGGCGTGCTGTTTCCAACCAATCTTTAGGATTGCGGACTCTTTAACTAACTAGTCAGCAACTCTTTAAGATAAACAATATCTTCAAATGAAGAAATAAATTATAAGATTCGTTAATATTAACATATACGAGGTAAGCGCCAGAAATTCCCGCCCCAATAGGGAAGAAAAAAATATCGAAACAAAATTTTATTATTTTTCAACATAATCACCTTTAATTTCAATACACTTGGTATGCCGCTTAATTAATAATTCTATACCTTTGAAAAAATAATCTAGAAATTGTCTCTCAAAATGGTACATAACCGCCGCTTTCAAATCAGTATCATCCCCAAAACGACGTCCCAGAAGCTCTTTTAAAATGAGAAAATAAATAATAGTCGCTGGGGGCTAAAACGGGACTGTGGTGGTCGATTTCTTGGAATCCACAACTACATATAGCAGCTTAAGCAACGACCGCCGTATGAACTGGTGCATTATCGTGAAGCAACCGCACTCCTTTTGTTAGTTTTCCACGGCGCTTTTCGCGAATACAGACTCATAATTTATTTATTAATGCAGCATAATATGTACCGTTAACCCTAGTATTTCGTTCTTTAAAATCAACTAAAAGAATTCCTTGGCAATCCCAAATAACTGTGGCCATGATCTTTTTCGTTGATTGTGTCACCATTGCCTTTCTTGGGGCTAGTTCATCCGATCGCCGCCACTTCATCGATTCCTTTTTGGATAGAGGATCGTAATAAAGCACCATAGTTTCATTTCCAGTCACAATTGACTCCAAACGTGTTCGACGTTGGCGCTGGACAGAAGACAGAAGTTTAGGTATCCATCTCGCAATGACCTTATTCATCCCCATGCAGAATACGACGCACACTTGTTTCTGAAAGATTCGACATTGCCACTAATTATTTTACTTTTAGACGGCGGTCACTAAGTACTAAATCTTCTATAATAGCAAATGATTCTTCCATCAACACTTGTACAGGCCGACCAGCACGCGAATCATCATACATCATATCATCATACATCTTCTAAAATACTTCTGTCACGAAAAAAATTTATTTAGTTTTATCTTGTGCTACTGAAGATGGGGGCATAGCTCTTGAAATGTACATCTAGCTACTTAATTCTTGTTAAGTAGTTTAATACTTAAATCTAGCTACCTGTTAGGGTTTTTGGGTGATATTCTATATTAATTTGTATTATATATAAAATTTTTCTTATTTCGAATATATATTTTTTATTAAAAAAGTAAAAATCTTAGAATTTGGTAGAACCAAAGTCTGTTTTTTCATGGAATCCTTGCCTCATTTTATACAATTGTTATAAACGTATCTATGATTTTTCTTTATATTCTTTAATTCGATTCGCACGATCTAAAGTTTTGTTGAACCTATCTCTCCTTTTTTATAATCGTTTCGGGTCTCGTTTTACACGGTTTCGATTTATACGATTTTTCATGGCACGTATCTACCGTGTAAATCGAGGGATGAGTGTATATTGTAATATGGCACAGATGGAAGTGGTAGGTCAAAAAATCCGGTCAAAATAATATGTAGGCATTTACGATAAGTCTGATGAAGAGGTCGGAGTTAGATTACCGGATTTCAAGCAAATTTTTGTAATAATAAAACCAACACCGTTCTTGGCGTCTTTTGAAATATAGAGCGCATTTTCAACATAAATTAATGAAATACTATTTATTTTTACTATACCTCCTACAGTTGCAATTATTTCCTTTAAAAAGGAAACAAAAATCGCCATATCTCCGAAGTCTGAATTCGTGCGTGCTTTAAATTGATTAATCTATACATCTATACACAATTTGATTACTTTACGATGGTTTTATCTTATTATATTATCCTTTATGTGAATAATAATATTTGTATATATTTTACATTCCTTTTAATATGTCTTAATGTTTTAATGTTAGTTGTCACCAAGTATTGCACTGCTTAGATTATTTATGTTTTTAATTTATTCATTCTAACTGCTGTAAACATGTATCCATATGTATAACATCAATAAATCATTTATTTATTTATCTATATAAGTTATTTCATTTTTATAACACATATAAGTGTATATTTTTATAACATACATATTCCATAGAGGATTCTATATCCTCCAAATTCAGCCATTCGAAAATTGAGTTTATCCATTAATATTGTGTCTGGATGTAAAATAAATTTTGACGTTTCTGCAAATTGCGTGAACTGTGCAAATCTTGAAGAAAATTCGTCAATTATCGAGTGAATAACAGCAGAAAACCTCTGTATCAATTTAACTTGATTTGGCTTTTCATGAGATTCTAGAACTACTAAGAATTTTTTTATATTTGCAAATATTTTAAGGTATTATAAATAACACCACCGTTGAAAATTTGTAATTTAGTTTCGAATGCTTTGATCAAATCAAACAAATGACAACAACTGTCTTATTAACACCTTGCAGTTAATTAACACATAGTTATTAACACATATCAGTAAAAAACATTCATTTGGAAAGCCATTCGACATCCATCAATTGATTATATTTTTCAATGATTTTCTCAGTTATGTAAAAAAAGTCTAACTTCATCGAAACACTCAACGAACCTTTGAAGAACTTTTCCTCGACTTAACCACGAACGTTGTTGTACATAAATAAACCATTGTATACTGAGTTTACCTCATTCAATAATTCTAGAAATTTTAGTTCAGGTAAAGCGCGTGCAGATATAAAATTGACTAATTTAAAACATAGAAAATGATGATCTGTAAATAATTCACGTGCCAGTAAATTTTTCGTACGTGCCACCTCTGGTACGCGTGCCATTGGTTCGCCATGCCTAATCCATCACATTGTAGTCAGATTTCAATATTATTACTTCAACTATATCCAGGCACACGTCTGAGTGGCGACACTTAGGAACAGGGACTTACAGGTAAATTTTTCCCAACAGGCGAACGTCCGCGCACCGATAATCGCTGCACAGACAACAACAACCAATAAGATATGGCAAAGAGGATGTTTACACATGAACGCTTTAGAGACTATGCTTACTCCAGGGCTGTAAGACGAGTGCGCATACCCTTGCAGCCGCGGACGTTCGCCAGTTGAAAAAATTTACCAATACATATTTGTTGATAAGGATGGATTTCGTCTGTTAGTTAAACAGTCCGCAATCCTAAAGATTGGTTGGAAACAGCACGCCATGCCGATCTATCTTGAGCTAATCCCTTCATCTCTCTATAGCTATTCATCTCAACGTCTTCAGCTATCTGACTCACATACTCCAATCTAGGCCTACCTACCCCTCTCTTTCCCTCCACTCTACCTTCTATGATCAATTGCATAATCCCCCCATGCCTAAGAATATGCCCTACTAATCTGTCTCTCCTACGCTGTAACACTCTCCAGATACTTCTCTTCTCCCCTACTAACTCTAGTACAGCTTCATTTGTTACTTTATCTTCCCAACCAATCCTCATCATCCTCCTATAACACCACATTTCTAATGCTTGTAATCTACGCTTCTCTTCCTTTCCTATAGTCCACGCCTCACACCCGTACAGTGCTACACTCCAAACATATACCTTCAGTAATCTTTTTCTAATACCCAAGTCAATATTTGATCTTAAAATCTGTTCTTTTTCTACGAATGCCTTCCTACCCTGTGCTATCCTACACTTTATATCTACTTTGCTTCGATTATCTTTTGTGATTCTACTGCCTAAATAACAAAAATCTGACACTTCTTCGATTCTATTATCTCCTATTGAGATCTTCATTTTTCTACTGCATTCCTTTTTGTCACACCTCATCACTTTAGTTTTACCTATATTTATTTTCATGTTAAAATCCCTAGTCAATACTGCCTGCATACCATTCAATACCCTTTCTAAATTCTTTTCGCTTTCTTCTAATATAGCTATATCGTCGGCGAATCTCAACATATATATTTTCTCTCCCTGTACATTCACACCTACACTATACTCTTCTTTTACTTTGTTTATTGCATCTTCTATATATAGATTAAATAATAACGGTGAGAGTGTACATCCCTGCCGAACTCCCTTCCCTATTTTTGCTACCTCTTCTTCCCCCTCAATTCTAACTAAGGCAGTTTGGTGTTTATATAAATTAAAAATTATTCTCCTATCCTTATAATCTATACCCGTTTCTTTTAAAATTCTAAACATTATGTCCCAATCTACATTATCAAATGCCTTTTCTAAATCTACAAAAGCTATGCAAGTTACCTTTCCTACCCTATTTCTTTTTTCTACTACCGTTCTTAGTGCTAGAATCGCCTCTCTCGTCCCTCTGTTTTTCCTAAAACCAAACTGATCTTCTCCTAGCCTTTCCTCTACTTTATTTTCTAATCTCCTATAAATAATCTTTAACAATATCTTCGATGCATGTGATAGTAGGCTAATGGTCCTATAGTTCTCATACAATTTAGCTCCTATTTTCTTCGGCATTGTTACTATTCTACTACGCTGAAAATCCTGTGGTACTTCTCCCTTCTCATATATTTTACAAACTAACCTGTATAATCGCTCCTGCATTTTTTCCCCTGCGTGTTTTATTAATTCGGCTGGTATCATATCAATCCCCTCTGCTTTGTTATTCCGTAAATCATTTAATGCTCTATGAAACTCTGACCTAAGTATGTTAGGACCTAAGTCATCCTCATCTATCTGTTCCACATTTTCTAGCTCCTCCATGTCCTGCCTACCTTTATATAAATCTTCAAGATACTCCTTCCATCTTCTAGCTTTTTCCTTATTTTCTGTGAGTTCCTTACCCTGCTTATCACATATAATGTTACCCTTTGGTTTTACTTTAGAAAAATGTGACTTAATTTTCCTGTAGCCCAAATCTACTTTACCTCTTCTCATATCCTCCTCAATATCCTCACAGTTTCCTTTTATCCACTCTTCTTTCGCTAGCTTGCATTTCCTATTAATTAAGTTCCTTAGTTCCTTATATTTTTTCTGTCCTGCTTCTGTTTTTTTGTTTTTTTTTATCTTCTTCCTATTTCGTCTGACAACCATAAAAAAAAAACCACTATAAAACCCGGGCTGGAACAACGCAGGATAACTGCAATATTGTATATAATATAATGATAATAACCGCATCGTATTTAAAGGGGCCTAATCGTCGACTCATCCAGTGTTCGATCGAATCATTGTTCGAAGTGCTAATAAAATAACGATTAAGTATATTTGTTTACAAGATTTTTATTGATGCTATGAGGACGCTTTATGAACTACGGCTAATTGAAGTTCATTTCGTCTTTCATTTGGTTGAATTCTTAGGCAATAAAGAATACATTTCCATCCTTTATTTTCCATTATAAATAGTAAAAGAAAGATAGAAATGCATTGTTAAATTAATTAATTACTATGGCGATAATTACACAGAGACCTATAACACTAAATGTGCATTTCGACAGTTAAGCCCCCATATTCAATAGGGCAAAAATCAATACCGTCATATATTTTTTTATTAGAAACATTTTATGGGAGATTATTTATTTACAAACGTCCATAAAATAACGTGGCTATATAGATAAATTAGTAAAACGCAATAATTTTCTTTTTTCTTTAATAGTTTTAATATAATTTAGTCATTGCGTTTTCGTTTCGCTTATATGAACCTCATATTCGCTCATATGAACCTGACTGACCTGACCTTTTGATCACCTTATTAAAAGGTGCCCTAAAATCCGTTGCTGCACTAAAAGAAACGGAATATAAACTGCATTTTTAAATTTACCTAGATATTTATTTACCTACATTTGGCCATAACAAATTATTTACTGTTATTTTTATATAGCTTTGATGAAGTGCCTCGCCGAAATGGGATACCCTATAATTTTTGAATGCGGGTGAAATGTAATACCCGAATGAAATACCCGGTTCCATTTACAAAAATAAATATATGAAACGTGTACACGCAAAAGCAATAGTAATGCGTCGATATATGGAAGTGTAGCAGCAGCAGTTTGCGTTCTCAATATAGTCAACTCGTATAATGGAGCGTTACTATTGTCCTCGAGTCTCCCAAATATTGATTTTTTTTCTAAATTTTACTCAACAAAATGCGCAATTTAAAACGATAGAATCATTATTCTATGAATGATTTTATATCGGGTTTCAAGTAGGACAAGTTCACTTTATCAGGTACTCTTATTGATTAAAGTGAATAAATCCCGATAACACACTATATATATATTTTTTGTATTTTCAATCACAGGTAGAGGTACTTTTATTTTTATTTTATTTTTATTATCACTACGGTGTTAAATATTCGTATAGAATATCACCTAAATACCGTAACTTAAAGCATTAAGTAGCTAGATGTACATTTCAAGGGCTATGCCCCCATCTTCAGTAGGACAAGATAAAACTAAATAAAATATCTCTGTCACGAATCGTGATTGAAATACTATTAAATAAATAAGTCAACATGACGGATTTGAAAAATGGTATATAATATGACCTATAATCTTTTAAAACAATATAAATTAACAATTAACGAAATTTTAATTGAATTGTTGTTTGGATGCTGCATTTTTCAAAAATATGTCAATATCTCAGAAACTACTAGTCTTAGGTATAGGACATATTTAATGAAAATTGTTGTATTATAATCGTATTATCTTTCAGAATAATAATATATGGGGTGTTCCACTTAAAAAATTGGACTTACCTTTCAAGGAAAATGCCCCAATTGAACATGACTCTTACATCTGCCTGTATGTTTCAGGAGAAGAACCGATTTACAAAAAATAATGCCATATTAGTGGTTACTCAGATTTAAAACTGTGCTACTTAAATTCGCTACCTAAATAAGTTATAATTTTTTGAAATTGGGCTTGCAACGAACCAATTTTTTTACGAAATTGCGAATATCTTGGCAACGCCGCATTCTAACAAATTACAATTTAAGTGTTCATAAGTACGTGAATGTCTGCTATGAAATGGGATCAAAATATACATAGTGTTCCATTTAAAAAAATAAGACCAGTTTTAATTGTGCTTTCATGGTTCATCCTGTATACTTGAAATTAATTTTTGATTGTGCGACTCGTAATTCTATATAAGAATGCAATTTTTCGCATTTCTATTTGAATTAGTGTGGGCAGAGCATTCCGATTCGTTAGAACTGCCTAACCCTGTATATAAAAATTTGATTACATATTACATGGTTCGTAAATTATATTTTTACGGCATTAGCTGGCACGAAAAAGAACTATGGCGCATTCATTGAAACTTTGGACTCGCAAGAAATTCGGACCTTCGGACTTTGAAAGAAAATGTGAACGTATATTATTTCCTTTATTCATACATTAATTTCATATATCATAATATCTAATAGTATAGAATATCACCCAAATACCGTAACTTAAAGCATTAAACAGCTAGTTGCGCATTTCGAAGGCTATGCCCGCATCTTCAGTAGCACAAGATAAAACTAAATAAAATACCTCTGTCACGAATCGTGATTGATATACAAATGTATATATATTTTTATATGTAATTAAATTATGTAATAAAATGAATGAATGAATCTACACTTTTATCATAATTGAATCGTTTATTTTGAAAAGGGGATAAGTCAAAAAATTAAATGTTTTAAGGAACTTGGAAAAGCGGCCTAGGACTAACCCATTAAGCAGAATATACTTACGCAACAAGTGTAAATTCATTAATAAAATTAAGGTTGGGTGAAGAGACTTTTGTCCTTATAATACAAAAACGTGTATTTAGGAATGTACAACAAATAATATATATATAACTAAAATTTGACTCATTTCTTGACTTGTCCCCCTTTCAAAATAAACGATTCAATTATATTCTTATCGCTTTTACCACATTTGATAAATATGTAATTTAATTTTTAAATTATTACTATATTACTGATTATGCTATATATAAAAAATGGTTTAATGTTGGACAATTTGTTTTTATTGTTTCGGTTTATTATACGCATTTATAGAAACCCGACAGAAACAAAATTTACAGTTTATTTCTTGTTTTTATTCCTTTCATCGCAAATTTTGCATATTGCAAAAGTTGATTCCATTTTTTTTTTTTTTTTGAAAATAACAACTATCCCTACACAGTGGCTGAATGAATGCATAATTATATATATACATGTTGAGATATATTAGTTTATGTTCTGTAAGTGATTTCGAACCACATGCTATATTTTGAGATTGGGATGGCCGAAAGAACTGACTGCGGCAACCGGATATTCAGCTTTACCGCACCTCCGTAAAATATATATGTATACTGTTTTCGCCAAAGTATTTGCTGATGATAAAGCAAATTTGTTCGAGTACAATGACAGCATACCCCAGATACTCTGCATAGGTACTATAACTCGTTTATTGCAGACTCTACAGTAATCGACTAATTGCGTTTAGGCAGCTAATATTTGAAATAGTTTGCATTTCAGTTCCGGTACGCATACTTTAGATATCATATTCTAACCTGGAGTAAATGAAGGGTTCATCATCGCTGCATACAGGATGTTCCATACAGTGGCGGTTTCTTTCGAGGCCGCACGGCCTCGCGTCCCCCCTTATCATTGAGAGCGCATCACCCTAGATATATAATTGTATTGTGATATTTTAACTCGGCATTATTTTTCCTAAAAGATAAAGCTTGCGTTGCGATAGCACTAAACACAAAAGGGTGTGGCGGCGAGCAAGTATGAGTTAAATGCATATGCACTCTTCCTATCTATTGCAAGCGGTAGAGTGAGAGCGACCGTATGCAGTATATCATCTGTTTCTTTGGTTCGCGTATCGTATGCGCCGCAAACAATTGCGGCCCGGGTTGGTATAACAACGTGATGTCACGCTGCTTCTACAGCTAAGAATATATCGTTGTTTTAAGTTATTCCAGGCCGAAATTCTTTAGCGTCCCAACAGAGAAGCCTAGTCTAGTACATATACAGGAAAATTGATATAGAATAGCCAGATAAGACAGTTGCATGGTTCTGTGTAGTTACGTGTGTATGATTTTGCCACGTGTTTCTCCAAGAATATATTTAATAGAAATAGTATAATAAAAATTAATAGTGTTAGTTCTTTATTGAAAATAGAGTTTTGTAGACTTTCTCTTGAGAACAAAGTAAAAATAAAGAATTAGATAAGCCATTGCCTGATTTAAATTTATCACAAACTTGTGCAAGGAGTGTTTATATCAATGAAAGATAGAAGTGCGGAATACCACTTTCAAGAAATGATTGAATTTAATCATTTTGCATCCATTTTAGGTAAGATTTCTGCCTATTATATTTTTTAAGAAATGCGCCCCCCTCGATTGAAATGTCAAGAGTCGCCACTGGTTCCATATTCGTTTAATACATCCATCACTTTTATAATATGCGAAATATGCACGTCAAACTTAATTGTGACAAATTATTACTTATGAAACTAATACCAACTTATGAAATGAGCATTTTTGGAATTCCATAAAAATGCAGTCAGAGAATTTGTATCAAATTCTATGATTAATCCCCATAACATAAAGCATTTTTTATAAGTTAGATGCGCGTTTTGAAGGCTAAGTCCCCAATTTCTCAACAATTGGACAAATAATATATTACCGGGATGGCTAAAGATTTGATCCAATTGGAAATGTTATTCTTGATGCGTATCTTAGCTTATGAACGCTTTTGGTTACGATTTTTGCGTGATAATCTATCTCTTCAATTAGAACTACATATATAAAAGAAAAAGTCAGAACTAGAATCGTTTATTTCTCCACTTTTGATGGCAATTTGGTGGATAATGTGAAATGTGGTAACGCATAAAGTTCGATTATCATTGAATACAATTTTACCTTCTAATGACAACCAAAGAGTGTTCACTACAGATTTTTTTATGTTTTTTTCTATTTTTAATTTGTAACATTGTATAGAATATCAACCAAATAACGAAACACAAAGTATTTAATAGTCAGATAGATGCGCATTTCAAATGTCATGCGGCCGTCTTCAGTAGCACAAGATTAAACTAAATTGTATAGCAATTCGAATGAGTGACGGAGGTATTTTACTGGCCAAATTTATATATTTTTCATTAAACTAAACGATTTGATTTCGATAGAAAAATCTATTAGTTGATTCAATGAAGGTAAGGTCGTAATTTTTAAGAAAGAAAAAAGCGTACTTATTCTATCTTTTGTGGTTAATATTAGTTTTTATTAAATCGTAGCGATTTTTTAATAGGGGTGAGTCCATGGAGGTGTAACTATCGAACTCACGTCGTTAGTTAAACAAATGATATGCAATAGTGAATTTTCAATGGTTCGAATTATACGTGAGATAGTTTTATATCTGGCATTTGCTGCAGTTTTCTTTGAAAGATCTGAATTTTTAGAATTGATTGCTAATGAGGTAACTAATTAGAACGTTTTTCTTTATGCAGACGTACTCCGGCCTGTTTTGTGTTGTGGTGAACCCATACAAGAAGCTGCCCATCTACACAGAGAAGATCATGGAGCGGTATAAAGGCATCAAACGCCACGAAGTACCGCCACATGTCTTCGCCATTACAGACACTGCCTACCGTTCCATGTTGCAGGGTACGAATAATTCAACCATTTCACGTTTATTTTTAGTACCATCAAGTCGTCTCAGCTTATATTTATTTTCATATTATAATCACAAGGCATTACATCCTGCATACTATTTAATACCTGTCCGAAATTTGCTACATCTAGCTAGTTTCCCTTTTTATTATTTATTTATTTTCATATAATCCTAAGTCATTACTTCCTGCATACTACCTGTAATACAATACCTGTCCTCAATTTGATACATCTAGCTAGTGTCCCTTTTTATTATTTATATTGTAGAAACTTTATTCTTAACTGTATCCAGGGTTTTTTTTTGTATAAACTTAACAAATAATTGCAACCCTGGGATTTCGTGATTCAGTATCGGGGGTTTGTAATTTGAGAATTTGCTAAAAATTATTCAACATCTATTATAGGATTTAAACGTAAACTATTAAGAAATAAAATATTTCTTTTTTGAAAAAAGATATGTTGGGGTAAGAAATTCTTAGTGACTTAAAATCAACCGTTGAATTGATTTTTTTCTTCCAATGATTGATTCAAGAATTGATAGATACATAATATTTGATTTTAATAAGTACAATCTTTCACATTCTAATCATTATTGTTATCCAGAACAAGCGCCAACTTTGCTATTTTACATTTTTGACAAATAATTGACCAATCAAATTTCATACAATAACGATTTTAGCTAACAATATTGTTACGATAAAAACAGATTATATGGCAGAATATAGTATATTTTATGTCAACATTTAAGTTTTTGTTTATTTCTCAAAATGATAATATACTTCGGATCAATTCTGTAATTTATTCATGTGGAACTTGGGGCAGATATAAGTTCATGAGATTTTACAAAATATATATATAAATGATTTTGTCAAATTTAGACGAAAAGGTTGGGCTGGCTTAAACTATTATACTAATCGTTAGCTTCTTTGTTTATTTTAGAAACAAATTTTTGTGATTTAAAAAATGCACGCTTCTTCAATAAATCTAATATGAACATGTAAAATATTCGTCCCTAAACAAAAACTTGAATAAAAAAAATTATAGTTTTGAGGCGACGGATTAATAATTTACATTAATTTGTATTTTATCAAATTTTATTATAGCAAAATTTAAAAAAAAGTAAAAGAACTATGCTAAATTGACATTAAAAATCTCGCCCACTTTCCTCCTTGTCACAACATTTCACATTTAACATTTAATGTTATAATGCCTAGTCCCTTACTAGTCCATACTATTTAATATCTATTCTAAAATCTGCTCAGAAAGTAGAACCTGAAATATACATTGTATAAAATATACCGCAATACAAAGTATTTATTAGCTAGATGCGCACTTCGGAGGCATTTCGCCTCCATCTTCAGTATCACAACTTTAAACTACAATTCAATTGTATAACAATCACGGTTATTGACAGAGGTACTTTATTTAGTTTTCACCTTGTGCTATTGAAGATGGGGCATAGGCTTCGAAATGCGCATCTAGCTATTAAATGCTTTGAGTTACGGTATTTGGGTGATATTCTATACTATTATTTAATACCGTGGTTACAACTGAAATATACAACAGCAATAATATATTTCTATAAAAAAAATACACACTAACCCATTTTAATTTTGTCGTTTCTTCAATTGAAACGTTCTTAACATTTTTTTCAAATCAATTTCATTAGCATTTTTACAGTTTCATTGCTTATACTTCTGCAAACTTAAGTCTAGGCAATTAAAAGGTTTCTTCTAAACATCGGCTAAATTATGAATTAATAGCAAGCCATTACCTTACTAAACTATATGTAACAATATAAACACATAAAGCAACAGCAGGTGTATCATTATTGTGCTTAATTGTGTACTGTGACTAAATTTACTTTACCGAGCTACCAATCTAGCGATGGCAAACTGTAGGTCACTTTGAGGACCTAGTTTGTAGTTCATAGTTCATTTCAATGTACCGTTCACGAACTATAGGTCGTGAACTACTACATCTTTTTTAAATGAACTAGTTCACGACCTATGTGAAATACATACACATACTGAAAATAATCTCTTTTTTTCTCAATATAAAAATATTAAATGGTAAAAAATAAATAAGTTGAAATATTTCAATACTTCTTTTGAATTAAGAATGAGGAAGAACAGACAACAATGTTTATAATTTATACAAAACATATATATATAGGGAAATATAATTTCGTTCCGTTCACCAACACACTTTATCACTAAATAAATGTTAGTACTGTATATGTAATGTATACTATACTGCATCGTTGTGATTCATGAACGGTTTAGTAGACGACGGGTTCAGGACCTAGTACAAGTACATAAATACGTACACCGTGCACCATGTAGTTCATAGTTCACGAACTAGGTCATAGTGACCTATAGGTCGTTGCAAAACATCGTCACAGTACGCCCGTCATTTGATTGAACCGTTCGCGAGTGAACTACACATCGCTATACCAATCACCACCCTATTTTTTTAAGATCTTAAGATTTATGGTACAAAATCAATTTGTATTAGGTAGACCTAGGCTAGAGTATAATAATATTAATATTTGTTTCAACCTTGCGATCCGCTTGAATAGATAAATAATAGATTTCACATTATATTTGTAATTTTTTTTTTACATTTGTCAAAATAAAAATATTCAACCTAAGTCGGGTTCGAAAAATTTAGCTTGCAATCAACGAGAAACTTTTGCAATCAACGAGAAATTGCACTGATATTAATTAAAATTGTAAATAGCGGGTAAAATCAGGTAAAGGCACTTCTCAAAATTTCAGTAATACTCGATTATAACACTTTTATGTATTATAACATTTTTATGATTATTTAAAAATATCATGTATACATTTTCGTTAATTGTAATAAGTTAATGTGTCGAAAAGTTGAAAAAAAGAACGTTTTTAGAATAATTTGACTAAACGGGCCCAAAAAAATATTTTACCTGTTTTACATTAGTTTTCTTTAACTTTAGTTTTTTTCTTTTTGATATATGACAGCCATATATCAAACTAGCGTTCCAAACTAGCAAATTAAAGGTAATATGTATAATATAAACAAGAAAAAATCGCAAACCTTAGTTTATTTGTATTCGATATTTACGCCTTGAAGTCAATATTTTTTTAAATCAAACGATTGCTGCGATATTTGTTGACTTGTACAGAAATACTTTAAATTTATATTTCATGCGTTTCTCTGACGTGTAAGTGCAATTTTGATTGACTATTTGTAAATTTTTAAGTTGAAATCTTTTACAGCTCCGTACACTTCAAAATCAAACGCTCGAGCGCAACTAAAACCACTTTTTTTTTGATAATGAAATAATATATGATTATATTCGTGATTTATTTTTTTCCCTTAAAGATTTTAAATGAATCTATTCACTAAAAATTAAATTCATAAATTCAAATATAAACAATACAGACAAAACACAGACCTAACAAGCCACCACATACAAGAGCAATGTAAACAAATTAAGAATATTTTCACTAAGATTTTATTGACTTCATAATGTATGATATGAATAAAAGAAGGTGTAAAAAAATCATAGGATATTAAGGCATTATTACAAAATCTTGGATTATTATATATAATAAAACATACATTTCTCTGTCCCTCTCTAACACTTCTGATTTGTGCTATTGAAGATATATAATATATATAATATACCATCTATCTTGTGCTATTAAAGATATATAATATATATAATATACCATCTATCTTGTGCTATTAAAGATATATAATATATATAATATACCAGCTATCTTGTGCTACTGAAGATGGGCGCATAGCGCTTGAAATGTACATCTAGCTACTTAATGCTTGTTACGGTATTTGAGTGATATTCTATATTATAATTTAACACCGTAGTGATAATTTTTTAAATTTAACTATGAATTCACAATAATTGTTGGTCATAAGTTTCCATTAAAATCAATTACAAATATTTCTTTGAAAATAAATATCTATCGATTTTAATCTAAATCTACTTATATGTACTGGGATGGTTTCCTTCCTTGATAAGATGCATTTGGTTCAAATATCTGTAAATATAATATAGATAATATATAAGTTATATACAAATATTTTATTCATACAAAGTACTCTAGACATTACTTTCAATCTATCAATTTAATACGCGTTGGCAATTTCCTTTCCTCGTAGATTACGAAAAACATACCGATCTTATCTAATTGATTTTGAAAACGTAAATAAAAATACTGCGCTGATTAATCGAGGTACAGTAGTCATTTATGGGGGAATTTTGTATTAATTTGCACGTAGTTACTAGGTAAATTTTATATTTTATATACTTTTATAAGTAAAAATAGCACGCGAAATTAAGCTCGAATTTACAATTTTAATGATGTGCAGATAAAATACCCTTAAATATAAATATTAATGTATGAAATCAACTGCCTCTGATTAGAAATTAAAATTTCAATGAAAACAGATTCGTCGATTATGTTGGAATATTATTGTTTTACTGGTTTTGATTTTTTTTTACAATAAATGTCATTATATTTGTTTCAACTAATGTTGGGAGTTTTTATAAAGTCGCATACATTGAATTATTAATTTTCCAGAAATATAACCGTAAAACATAATTTTAATTAACACCGGGACAATACAAATAACTCATTATTATGGTTCTAAAAATTAAATTTTTCCAAAAAATGTTTTTACTCACTTTTACTTCATTAATACAGTTACATGAACCCGTAATAGTTAGGTACAATTTCTTTTAACATTATTCCTTTTTGACTTACTTTTTTATATTAACTTTCTTTTTTATAGTAATTGCAAGGTTAGGAGAATCTAACGCTGGATTTTTTGAATATCTTACTCAAATATCTTTAAATATGTGTTCTCGGCATTTTTAAATTTATATATTTTCATTAAATAAGCAATAATTTATTGAATTTCGTGATAATTTACTGAATTTTATACAAAGTTATGACTGAATATAAAATCAAGTTGTAATTGCTAAGATGATATTTTAAGTTAGTACGTCAGAAATAAACATTATTGAAAAATGCAGCTTTTTAAATGTATAAATTCTCTTATTTTTATTAGAGCGAGAAGATCAATCGATTTTATGTACTGGAGAATCCGGAGCTGGCAAAACAGAAAACACAAAGAAAGTCATACAATATTTGGCGTATGTAGCTGCTTCAAAGTCCCCAAAAAGTGCTGGAGCGGTAAGAATTTTTTAATATTCTAAATCAATTTGAACCTCTATTCTAATGGTGCTTAGAAATTGCAACGAAATTTAAAAATTTCTATTTATTGATTTATAGTTCAATGTTTTATATTTCATATGTGTAAGTAGTAATATCTTCCGGCATGATCGTTTTGCTACTTTAGGCATGGTTTTATTTGTGTGTTCGTTTTTTTTTATAAGTTTTTCATACCAATTCGAAAATATATTTCATCCAGTATTATTCATTTTGATATATGATTTTTTTTTTGATTCGATGGAATGAACAGTTAAATCTTAAGAAATTTTTAAGCAAGCGTAAATCATTTGCTGTTAGTATTATACATTTTGTCTACTTTATTTTATTCTATGAATTTATTTCACACACGAATAATTTAGAACATGTTCCTTCGACAATATTCTTTATTAGTGTTGTTGAACGAAGTTTTTTTGATTATATTCTTGCTTCTACGAACGGAGCATAAAGCTATAATTTCAAAAACCACAAACCAAAAATATTTTTAAACTCCCACCAATCGTGGTAGTGGTAGTTCAAATAATGGTTGAAATTCGTCCAATGTAATATTTATTAAAATAGTAAAATTAAATTTTTAATCTGGTTTAGTTAAACATGTAGGTATATAAATAAAACTATGAAAATGCTATGAAAATTTAAAAACAATATTTAAGCATATAAATTTAGCGAACCAACAAATTTAAATAATTGATTACGACTGTAAATATTAATCGTCTTTATTCTGTCATTATAAATTATAACGTGTGTTAATCTAGTCACTATATTTCGGTTCCTATTTATATGTATTCGCAATTGCACTTTTATTTTTATTTAATTTTCACTCTCATTCTGCACTACGGCGTTTGGTATCTAATATTTATTATATCTTTTTTCTATGCATGGACAATTTTCTCTTGGACGAAATACAGCAGAAAGAACTTATCGTAAGTAGTTTTTCATACTCGCATTTGTGTAGACCTTGTATTTTATTATTTATTTATTAATTTTACTCGTCGATTTACATTAAAAAATCCTTGTGTAATTTACCAGGCGAACTGCATCGACGGATGCAATATAGCAAATCTTATGTTAATTGAACCAGTTTAAATATTGCTGTCCCTAATTTAATTACTACAAAACACTAAATAAAATTGAATTCCAGGTTTGAAATCTGAATTGAAAAATCCTCATTTCTTCAAAATTAGTAACTATTAAGAAAACAATTTTTTTTTGCCAAATTGAATTTTAATACAATACTTTTAAGGTTGTTTTCTCGTGTTGATTTGAAAAATCTATTGATATTTATCTATTATATTTACTTATAGTTATAAAGTTAAGCATTAATTTATAAATAATAATGTTACCAGATTTGAAATATCACTAATTACCAGTATTTACATTTATTAAAATATCCAGAGAAATCAGCTTTCAAAATGAAATGAAAAAATTAATGTCACTCAGTTTAGTCGTAAGTATTTTGCAATTTTTTCTTTCTTTAAAATTGTTGAAATTAAATATTTGATACATGATTTTTATATTCAAGTTTCAAATCTGGTATTCATTTGTATTGAATATTTTGTTGTAAACAAATATGGATTATGTTAAAGATACTCTTCGTTAATTTAAATTCTTTTGATGAGAATATCTACCTTTTAACTTTTCAAGCAACTTTTCAACAAAATCTGAGCAACTATAAACATATAGTAAAATTTAGTGTAATTGTTAGTAATTATAAAGTTCTAAGAAAACGAAGTTATACACGCTATATTGGGTAGTAATATTACGTTTTAGACTTAGATTTTTTTTAATATAGAATCAAAAAAATGAATGATAATTTAGTTCTGGGCTGCTATTATTTTTTGCTTTTGTACTTTACACAAAATACTGAAAATAACTCTAGTAGATATTTTATTAATATAAATTAAATATAGCAAATTTCTGACGATTGTTGTCACCTAGAAAATATGTCAAACTTTCGAGATTAAAACCCGTTAACTTCTAAGCTCGCGATAAATTGTCTTTTCCTTGTTAATATAAATACACTTCCTAAATTGTATTCTAATCCAAGATTACATTGACGGACATTGTTCCATTGATGACATTGACATTAGATACCGTGGCTTGGAAGTTGAGGTTCAAACATTTGACGCGAGATTATAAGGTTATAGGTTCAAATCCCGTAGGTACCACTTTTTCTTTGAATAAAAATAATCCCTAGAAATTTACTATATTTTAAATATATCAATTATTTCGTACTGTATTCATATAGATGTTTCGAATTTGTATTACATTTAAACCGACGTATTATTTATTTTACACGCTTTCATCTTGTCAGAGTCCTACTAGGGAGTTTTCGGTATGTACTGTTGGTACCGCTGGCTTTAAGGTAGATGACCACTTGTATTTGCACATACTATATATACACTAGCTTTAGGTGTCTTAAGAACTCGTAAATAATATTTGCGCGTGCTTTCCATTTTGCCTATTAATATTAACTATTTCATTTAATTAATAATTCTGCGACACATTTAACCTCACTTAAATCCTATCTATCATTATTACTATATAGTATATTTCACAAAGCAAAATTAGCACTTAATTGCCACCTGTGGTTTGTGGATTTCTATTACTCATACATTTATTCATAATACATATTCATCACATTATGTTGTAAAGCGATTTTGTTTAACTCGTGTATAGCCTATTTAATGACCGTTAAAACAACTTTAAATCATTTGCGTTAGTGTATCGTTTCATTTCTCATTTTCTATCGTTAATACTTTACATAGTTTGCTTGATGCAAACAATTACGTTTTTGCAAGCTAATGGAATTTTATAAAAAAAAAATTATTTCTCCGCATAAGCATATGATACCAGCCGAATTAATAAAACACGCAGGGGAAAAAAATGCAGGAGCGATTATACAGGTTAGTTTGTAAAATATATGAGAAGGGAGAAGTACCACAGGATTTTCAGCGTAGTAGAATAGTAACAATGCCGAAGAAAATAGGAGCTAATTTGTGTGAGAACTATAGGACCATTAGCCTACTATCACATGCATCGAAGATATTGTTAAAGATTATTTATAGGAGATTAGAAAATAAAGTAGACGAAAGGCTAGGAGAAGATCAGTTTGGTTTTAGGAAAAACAGAGGGACGAGAGAGGCGATTCTAGCACTAAGAACGGTAGTAGAAAAAAGAAAGAGGGTAGGAAAGGTAACTTGCATAGCTTTTGTAGACTTAGAAAAGGCATTTGACAATGTAGATTGGGACATAATGTTTAGAATTTTAAAAGAAACGGGTATAGATTATAAGGATAGGAGAATAATTTTTAATTTATATAAACACCAAACTGCCTTAGTTAGAATTGAGGGGGAAGAAGAGGTAGCAAAAATAGGGAAGGGAGTTCGGCAGGGATGTACACTCTCACCGTTATTATTTAATCTATATATAGAAGATGCAATAAACAAAGTAAAAGAAGAGTATAGTGTAGGTGTGAATGTACAGGGAGAGAAAATATATATGTTGAGATTCGCCGACGATATAGCTATATTGGAAGAAAGCGAAAAGAATTTAGAAAGGGTATTGAATGGTATGCAGGCAGTATTGACTAGGGATTTTAACATGAAAATAAATATAGGTAAAACTAAAGTGATGAGGTGTGACAAAAAGGAATGCAGTAGAAAAATGAGGATCACAATAGGAGATAATAGAATCGAAGAAGTGTCAGATTTTTGTTATTTAGGCAGTAGAATCACAAAAGATAATCGAAGCAAGGTAGATATAAAGTGTAGGATAGCACAGGGTAGGAAGGCATTCGTAGAAAAAGAACAGATTTTAAGATCAAATATTGACTTGGGTATTAGAAAAAGATTACTGAAGGTATATGTTTGGAGTGTAGCACTGTACGGGTGTGAGGCGTGGACTATAGGAAAGGAAGAGAAGCGTAGATTACAAGCATTCGAAATGTGGTGTTATAGGAGGATGATGAGGATTGGTTGGGAAGATAAAGTAACAAATGAAGCTGTACTAGAGTTAGTAGGGGAGAAGAGAAGTATCTGGAGAGTGTTACAGCGTAGGAGAGACAGATTAGTAGGGCATATTCTTAGGCATGGGGGGATTATGCAATTGATCATAGAAGGTAGAGTGGAGGGAAAGAGAGGGGTAGGTAGGCCTAGATTGGAGTATGTGAATCAGATAGTTGAAGACGTTGAGATGGATAGCTATAGGGAGATGAAGGGATTAGCTCGGGATAGATCGGCATGGCGTGCTGTTTCCAACCAATCTTTAGGATTGCGGACTCTTTAACTAATAAGCAATGAAAATTTAGTTGCAGCATATGACAAAAGTTATGTTTTTTTTTAAATAAAAAATGTTTTTTTTTTTTTTATAAAAAACTGCAAATATCAGACATTATATATCGTGTTTTACATAACCGTTTTCTTCTTGAGCAACAATAACTTCCAAGTCGAATAACAATTTTGGAGTATTTTTCTGATTACGAAGCATTTTAGATAATAAGATTAATAGCGTGAGGAGCAATTAAATGTTGAAAACAAATGCGAATTTTATGTTTATTTAAGGTAATTTTCGAGGAAAATGATATCCTTTTTCAAAATAAATCGGATTTTCTTATAAAGAATTAAACTTTTGCATGGTTTAAGATTTTTGGTAAATGTTCACAACTATCAATTACAAAAAATTATTAAAACAGTCCCATAGAAAAAGTTAATACACGCATAAAAAATTATTGTTAACTTCTATATAAGAAAAAAGTTTATTTTTTATTAGAGACTGAATGGAAAGTAGGAAAATAATAGTACAGTATTTTTTATATAATCAATTTATACGTCAATTCGACGATATTAGACTAACATAATCACGATTCGTGACAGAGGTATTTTATTTCGTTTTTATCTTGTGCTACTGAAGATGGGAACATAGCCTTCGAAATGTACATCTAGCTACTTAATGCTTTAAGTTACGGTATTTGGGTGATATTCTATACATATTTATTACATTTATAGAAGTAACAGTTTTTTTTTAAATATCAATTTTGATTTTTTTTTTTAATAATCACTACGGTGTTAAATAGTTAAATAGGTCATATTATATGCCATTTTTGAAATACTTCTGTCATGTTGACTTATTTATTTAATAGTATATCAATCACGATTCGTGACAGGTATTTTATTTAGATTTTATCTTGTACTACTGAAGATGGGGGCATAGCCTTCGAAATGGGCTTCTAGCTACTTAATGCTTTAAGTTACGGTATTTGGGTGATATTCTATACTATATATTTTGAATTTGATTTTTTTAGTTTATGAAAATCTGCATTATTTATTGAGTATTTTAATATACTTATCCAATGTAGCATCCGTAAGGAAATTGAAGGTTGCTTTTTTTATCCCGGTTTATAACAGTCAATTATAAATATATAATTAAGAACATTTTCATGCGCTTTTTAGAAATTATTTTCAAGTCCTTTCAATGTGCGACAATTATAACGTGGCATTTTAATTAATTTCACACTTCTCTTTTGTAATAATAAATATCTCTCGAATGTTTCAAATAGAAACGAACATCCTGTATATCCGTCTTTTCATTTTTTTGTTTACAAGAAAGATATAAAATATTAATACATATTTTACATTTTTAGGGAGGTTTGGAACAACAATTACTTCAAGCTAATCCCATTCTAGAGGCATTTGGTAACGCCAAAACTGTTAAGAATGATAACTCTTCCAGATTTGTAAGTATTGTTATCCATTGTAACATAAATATTTTTTGTTAACTATAAGTATTTCATTTATCTTAATATCTGCTTAAATAGGGAAAATTTATTCGTATTAATTTTGATGCGTCTGGATTTATTGCCGGAGCTAATATCGAGACGTATCTTTTGGAGAAATCGCGTGCCATTCGACAAGCTAGAGCTGAACGTACCTTCCATATCTTCTATCAGCTACTCGCTGGCGCTTCTTCAGAACAAAAGAGTAAGAACTTCTTTTAAGCATAGTGCCATTTTAATTGCACTTATTGGGGGTTTCAAATAAGGAGATTATTTTGTATACCTTAAGACTTTGAAGAAGCT
Source organism: Leptodirus hochenwartii (assembly GCA_947310635.1). Classification (NCBI taxonomy): domain Eukaryota; kingdom Metazoa; phylum Arthropoda; class Insecta; order Coleoptera; family Leiodidae; genus Leptodirus; species Leptodirus hochenwartii. The sequence continues at coordinate 11,880,375 of OX371180.1, read as the reverse complement.
CTGTATCTATCTTTTCCTTAAAGTATATCTAGATCCATCACTGATTATAATATAGATTGCCTTTACTTCATTTATATTTAGTTTCTATAGGTATTTTAATTCATTCGATTAATTATTGTGTAAGTGCGACTATATATGGGGAAAAGGTTGTTTACAATTAACCTATTAACCTATTTATAATTAACCTTAATTGATTTACTTAAGAAAATCTGTTTTTATTATAGAGGAATTTATTTTGGAAGAGCCTAAGTCATATACATTTCTCCATGACGATAATCACATTGTCCCCGGCGTGGACGATGCCCAAGAGTTTCTGGCCACTGTGAAGAGCATGAATATCATGGGTATGACGCAGGAGGACTTCAGCGCAATCTTCCGTATCGTTTCCGCTGTTATGCTCTTCGGCACGATGCAATTCAAGCAGGACCGTAATTCTGACCAAGCAACACTACCCGATAACACGGTTGCCCAAAAGGTAGCCCACCTACTTGGTTTAAGTGTCACAGATATGACGAAAGCGTTCCTCAAGCCGCGCATCAAGGTTGGTCGGGATTTTGTCACCAAGTCGCAAACCAAGGAGCAGGTTAGTAATGGCTTTATTATTAAGACACGATTAGCTGAATAGTAATGGTTCATCCCAATGGATCTCAACATCTGAGCCACGAACCAGATCCAAAGTCAGGAAGTGCTACCCTCTACCAACTAGTTCCGCTTAAAATCCAGTCTTACTTTCCATATTTAGAGTATTTTATTGATGCCAATAATGTTAATACATTTTACACAAGTCATAAGTATTTTCAGTTAATTTCTAAACTGAATTAGTTGTATACACGATGCTGAACTTTTGCAATCTAACGTAAATTCTATCAATCAATGGTGTGATGATAAAGCTGTGGATTTAAATATTGATAAATGCAAAGTTTTAACATTCCATAGATCTTGTTTAACTACTCCATAGACTCTAAAACAATTAGCTGAGTTGACTCAATCAAGGACCTAGGTGTAACGTTGGATTCGGCCTTAACCTTTAAATACCATTGCTTTCTTACAATAAATAAAGCTCTTAAAGTACTCGGTTTTATCAAAGGGAATACTAGGGAGTTTTATTCGACTGCAGTTGTTAAAAGTCTATATAAGTATTTGTAGACCAATCCTAGAATACGCTAGTTGTGTGTGGTCTCCACACAATCTAGGTTTAATTAAGAAACTTGAAAGTGTTCAAAATAAATTCTTAGTGTACGCTGCTTTCAAATTTGGAATATTTCTACATGACTATTCTGTAACTCCTATGAGAAACTTCATGAACCTATTTATGAACTATTTATCATAGCGATGTACTACGGCTGATCATAAGTTCCTTGAACGATTAATAAATAATAAAATTGATTGCTCTGAATTACTTGCAGCGATAAATTTTCACGTCCCATCAAGGGAGGTAATTATATTTACCACTACAATAAGTAAGGCTAATTATATTCGCAACAGCCCTATAAATAGAATAATAAGGGTAGGAAATAATCACCAGCAATTATAATTACAACAGTACCTGATGAAGGAGACACTTGTGAATTTAGAATTAATAGCTGTTATTTCACAATTAATTAAATAATTAAATATCTTCATAATCTGTATCACATAACTTGTACTGGTCTGTCCGTTAATAAATAAATAAAAAGACAATTAAACTAAAATATATAAATTAGAATATTAAAACGCTACAAAAATATTTTTTGCATTTTAGTTCGTTCTTATTTGATAAAGTTATAAGATAACAGATCAAAATTATATCACATAAAATTTTTATAATTTGTAAGTACATTATATCACATATATTTCTACGTTATCACAGTTTCACAATTGTATAATTTAACGAAAGATTAGAAACACGGTATAACTAAAATTTATGGAATTCAGTTTCAATGAATTCGGTAAAACTATAGAAGGCTTTATCGACTAGATATGACTTAATACGTTTTTCATATTGGTTTCTGGGTACGGCTCTTATAACGTAGAACATTATAGAATTTGGTACAATAATAATTATAACTGCACTTTGTTTTAGTTCATCTGACAAAATTTGGATACACATTTTTTCTATTTCTAGTATTAGGATAATGGGTATCTTCGTGATTAATAAAAGCTGTTATATTGTTTTTTATATAGAGAAGACATTGATATATGTACATACATCGAAAAGTATATGAGATCTTAAGATTAACGAAAGCCTTTCTACAATCCTCTGTGTAACCAAAATTTGCCAAAATACGCACGGCACTTCTTTACATAGCAAAGACTGTTTTGCAACTAAACGAGTGATCCCAGGCTAATATAGTAATGGGAGTAACACAATAAATTTAAATAAAAATGAAATTGAAGTATTTATTGTAAATAGAAATTCGTGTGAACCGCTCTCAGTATAAATATATCGATTGTTACATTTATGATAAAGTTATTATCAAATATGCTTAATTTAATTTCTTTGTGTAATATAATGCAGTCGACCAAGTTCCAAAATGTTGTATTATATGGGGTTGCGCTCCCATTACAATCAAATATGTTAGGTCGCACGGCAAGGAGGCAAATCTTAAGATAGATTATAATTATCATACGTATTAAAGAAAATGAGAAATTAATATAAATAGCATTCCCTCGAATAAATAGCATAAGATTACTTTGGAGGAAACGATCCTGTTCTTTTCTTATACACCACTTTCAACAATATAATATAAATGTTTTTTTAATTGTTGCAATAATTAAAACGACGAATTCCCAGTAAAAAAAACCAAAGTGTAATATTTTATTTTAATATCGGATATCTCGAAAATTATATTGTTTTATACTGTCTTTTATTTTAGGTCGAATTTGCAGTAGAAGCAATTTCCAAGGCATGTTACGAACGTATGTTCCGTTGGCTCGTAACACGTATCAACCGGTCACTAGGTCGTACAAAGCGTCAAGGTGCGAGTTTTATTGGTATCCTAGATATTGCCGGGTTCGAAATCTTCGAACTCAATTCCTTCGAGCAACTCTGCATTAACTATACAAATGAAAAGCTGCAACAGCTGTTCAATCACACCATGTTCATCCTCGAACAAGAAGAATACCAACGAGAGGGCATCGAGTGGCGCTTTATTGATTTTGGATTAGATCTACAGCCCACAATCGACCTGATCGATAAACCGATGGGTATTATGGCTTTGCTTGACGAGGAATGCTTGTTCCCCAAAGCAACCGACAAGACTTTCGTTAATAAGCTAGTTACTTCTCATTCGCAGCATCCCAAGTTCAAGAAAAGTGACTTTAGGGGAGTAGCCGATTTCAGTATAATTCATTACGCTGGTAAAGTTGACTACTCCGCCGATCAGTGGCTTATGAAGAATATGGATCCACAAAATGAGAATGTTGTTTCCCTATTGCAAGCATCGCAGGATCCGTTTATCGTGCATATTTGGAAGGATGCAGAAACTCTCGGACGTGCTAAGGGCATGTTCCGAACAGTATCTTACCTTTACAAGGAACAGTTGGCTAATCTTATGGTAACTCTGCGTAACACAAACCCGAACTTTGTTCGCTGTATAATACCAAATCACGAGAAGCGCGCTGGAAAAATCGACGCACCTCTTGTGTTGGACCAACTTCGCTGTAACGGTGTTTTGGAAGGTATCCGTATCTGCAGACAAGGATTCCCTAATCGTATTCCATTCCAAGAGTTCCGCCAACGTTACGAACTCCTAACGCCCAACGCCATAAATAAGGGCTTTATGGATGGCAAGAAGGCCTGTGAAATGATGATCAAGAGTCTTGATTTGGACCAGAACCTATACCGTATTGGCCAATCGAAGATATTCTTCCGCGCTGGTGTCCTAGCACATCTAGAAGAGGAACGCGATTACAAAATCACCGATCTAATTGTTAACTTCCAAGCATTCTGCCGAGGATATTTATCACGCCGCAACTATCAGAAACGTGTCCAGCAACTGAATGCAATCAGGATCATTCAAAGAAATTGCTCCGCTTATCTTAAATTAAGAAATTGGCAATGGTGGCGCTTATACACTAAAGTGAAACCGCTGCTAGAAGTTACCAAACAAGAAGAAAAGCTAATGCAAAAGGAGGATGAATTGAAACAGGTCAGAGACAAATTGGATAGTGAATTGAAAGCAGCTCAAGAGTATGAAAAGAAGTACCATCAGGCTATTGAAGAAAAAACGGTTCTTGCTGAACAACTTCAAGCGGAATCTGAGCTCTGTGCTGAAGCAGAAGAATCCAGAGCTCGACTAATGGCTAGGAAGTTAGAGTTGGAAGAGATTTTACACACTCTTGAAGCCAGAATAGAAGAAGAAGAAGATCGTGGTAATACTCTTCTTTTAGATAAGAAAAAGCAAATGCAACGTATTCAAGACTTGGAAGAGCAGTTAGAAGAGGAGGAGGGTTCTAGACAAAAACTACAACTTGAAAAGGTGCAATGTGATGCTAGACTAAAGAAGATGGAAGAAGACTTGGCTCTCTTTGATGATACCAATCAGAAGCTCTTGAAAGATAAGAAACTATTAGATGAAAGGAGTAACGATATTAGTCAAGCATTAGCAGAGGAGGAGGAGAAGGCTAAACATCTAGCAAAATTAAAAGCTAAACACGAAAGTACAATTGCGGAACTTGAAGAGCGCTTACTAAAAGACCACCAACAACGCCAAGAGTCGGATAGATCTAAACGCAAGATCGAGACAGAAGTGAATGATCTTAAAGAGCAACTGCAAGAAAAGCGTATACAATTAGAAGAGTTCCAGTTACAATTAGGGAAACGAGAAGAAGAGTTTTCCCAGGCTATGGTCCGTGTTGATGAAGAAGGGGCTCTAAAAGCAACCGCTCAAAAGGTATTACGCGAACTTGAAAGTCAGTTGACCGAATTGCAAGAGGACTTGGAGGCAGAGAAGGCTGCACGCAGCAAAGCTGAAAAACAGAAACGGGACTTGAACGAAGAACTCGAGGCTTTGAAAAACGAATTGTTAGATTCTTTGGATACCACTGCTGCTCAACAAGAATTGAGATCAAAACGAGAACAAGAACTTGCTACTCTAAAGAAAAATCTTGAAGATGATACCCAAACTCATGAAGTAGCTTTGGCAGATTTAAGACACAAATATACACAAGAACTCGCTACAATAAACGAACAATTGGAAAACTTCAAGAAAACTAAAATCAATTTAGAGAAAGCGAAACAGAATCTTGAAGCTGAAAATGCTGATCTCGCTTCTGAACTGCGTAATGTTGCAGCTAGCCGACAAGAAGGTGACCGTAGACGTAAACAAGCCGAAAGTCAATTAGCTGAGCTTCAAGGTAAATTACAAGAAATCGATCGTTCCAGGACAGATCTTCTTGAAAAGTCTCAGAAATTGCAGCAAGAAGCTGAAAATATGGCTCAACAACTAGAACAAGCTGAACTTAAAGCTTCAGCAGCTGTTAAAAGCCAAACCTCTATAGAGACCCACTTCGCTGAAACTCAAGCTGCTTTAGAAGAGGAAACTAAGCAGAAACTTGCCCTCAGCTCAAAACTACGTCAATTAGAGGCAGATAAAGAAGCTCTCAAAGACCAGTTGGAAGAGGAAGAAGAGTTCAAACGTAATTTTGAAAAACAAATCTCCGTTTTAACTGTACAAGTTGCTGAAGCTAAGAAAAAGGCTGAAGATGAAGCGGAACAAGCTGTAATTCTCGAAGAAAGTAAAAAGAAGTTGGCCAAAGACTTGGAATCATTGCAAAGACAAGTCGAGGAATTAATTGCCACCAATGATAAATTAGAAAAGAGCAAGAGAAAGATGGCTGCTGAATTAGAAGATGCCAATATTGAATTAGAAACACAACGCGGTAAAGTAATTGAGTTGGAGAAAAAACAAAAGAACTTCGACAAAATTCTTTCCGAAGAAAAAACCGTTGCTGAAAGAATGGCGGCTGAAAGAGATTCTGCTGAGCGCGAAGCTCGCGAAAAAGAAACGAAACTTTTATCTTTAACCAGAGAATTTGATGAGGCTACTGAAAAAAATGAAGAATTGGAACGCACTAAACGAAGTCTGCAAACGGAATTAGACGAATTTGTCAATAACCAAGGTAAGATTAGTATATTGTAATAAAATTGTAGTCTATTAAGAAAAAGATACCTTTTATATTAATGTGAATACAATTTTCTTTCAGTATCTATTATAATAAACACATCTTTACATTTATATATAGGCACAGCAGATAAAAATGTACACGAATTGGAGAAGGCCAAGAGATCCCTAGAGAATCAATTAGCTGAAGTACGTGCCCAAATCGAAGAACTGGAAGACGAATTGCAACTGACGGAAGATGCTAAACTACGTCTGGAGGTCAACATGCAAGCACTGCGAGCTCAATTCGAACGGGATATACAGGCCAAAGAGGAACAAGCGGAGGAAAAGCGACGCGGCATCGTTAAGCAATTGCGCGATCTTGAGGCCGAGTTAGATGAAGAAAGGAAGCAGCGAGCAGCAGCTGTTGCTGCAAAAAAGAAATTAGAAGGTAAGGGAACATTTTGGTATATTTGTCATACTTTTGCAATGTTTCCGATTTTTGTATAATTATAAATTGTCTCTGTAAGCTGTGTTCAATACGATAATTGTATCAGATCACAACAATTTGATTTTTTTAAGCACAAATTCAGGCCACACTGACATTGTAAATATATTAATCCCTCCGTAGCTAGTGCTTTGCCTTAATAATTGTTATACAAAAGCCGTATGAGCGAAAATTTGTCATCTACTAAATGGAGGTATCGCCCATCTCAAACTGCGTATAAATATCACCCCCCACCCCAATTTTACCAATAGTTTCTAAATGGATGCATTAACTTCTAATATTTCTAAAATTGGTCCTCGAAATCGGCCGGTAGAAATATTTAATTTTGTATTATAATATTTTTGCATTACAATCTTAGACTGGTGTATTATTTGTATGCATTCATAGAAAGCCGTTTGCGCCTGTAATTGAGAATTCGGGTCCTATTGGTGTTTATAAACTTAATTATATATAAATAAAAAATAGTTGATCCTTGTTAGAAAACGGATTAGAATCCGTAGTTCTATTGTTTTTCCTAGTATATGAAACTATCTTAATTTACCAATACATTGTTTAAACTTATCCATTTACAAATTAATTGCTTGACGTGCATGTGTCATTCAACAATTATAGGTGACCTCAAAGAAATGGAGTCACAGGTGGAGCTGCAGTGTAAGGTAAAAGATGACGCCTTGAAGCAATTGAAAAAATCGCAACAACAATGCAAAGAGGCCACTAGAGACGCAGAAGAGGCACGAGCCGCACGCGATGAACTAGCTGCCAGCGGAAAGGATGCTGAACGTAAAGTAAGTGCTAACATAATTAGGAGACAGATTGGCTTGATGGGTTAAGTCCCTGCTATAAAATCAATAGGCTACCATGTTTCATTTTTCAGCTATGACCGAACATCCATTTTTCTGTGCGTGTTGACTAAATTAAATCGTTAAACTAAATCGCTATGATTAATACAGCATTTTATTTTAGATATAATCTAATTTGTTACATATACTGTTTTTTTCGTATTACTATAATCAAAGTTTAGTTCACTCTCAAAGATGCTAATGTGTAAGCAAACTTTGGTATATATCTAATATTATCATATTTGAACGTAATTACATTCTAATATACGCTATTTCGAATTAATCTCGATTTCTAAAAAAGAAACAATTACTACAATTTTGTATGTTTCATTATATGATGTTCTAAATTTATAATAGGTAAAAACGCTGGAAGCTGAACTAATGCAGGTGACCGAAGATTTGGCAGCAGCAGAACGGGCACGTCGTACAGCTGAAGCAGAACGCGATGAACTCCTTGAAGAAGCCGCCGGTAGCGCAAGCCGTGGCTCTCTTATGATTGATGAGAAACGTCGTCTTGAGGCACGCATCGCGTCCCTCGAAGAGGAACTTGAAGAGGAACAAACCAGTAACGAGGTCATTATTATCTCTTATCCAGAATTAAAAACTATAGTTTTCGTTTTATTAGTAAATAAACATTGAATATTTTCAAGAAAAGAAAAGAAATTATTTAATCTTTGATTAAAACAAATTTATCTTCGACTTTTCGACACATTCATTTGGCCTTTTTAAGGAATTAATTTCAGAATTCAAAAGCAAAAAATGAACAATAAAGAATTGATTTTTTTTGTAAATTCTACAAAAACACCATGGAAACCGCTTGTGAAAATCGATGAAAGATTTACAAAATTGCGCGCATCTTTAATTGATTTGTTGACGCGATTTCGTCCAAAAACCCCAGTCGTTTGTCAATAGCTCTGGAGGATCTGGGAATTTTCGGTTACAACACCAACAAACTTTCTTAATTGATCACTGTCCGAAACTACAATTCCAAGAAAGAGCACTTTAAATTATATTTTAGTCTTCTTTCGAATTACCGAAAAACACAAATAGATCAGAGAGATTAAAAAATTAAATTAGAACAATCGTTACATTTCCACAACGAGGTAACAAAATTAATATCCTTATTTCCTCTTTAGCTTTTGGTTGATCGTGCACGCAAAGCTCAATTAAACGCTGATCAGTTGACAGTAGACTTGGCTAATGAACGAGCTGCCCTGCAGAAGCAAGAGTCCAGTCGTCTATTACTGGAACGCCAAAACAAGGAGCTGAAAACCAAACTAAATGAACTTGAAACGTCTCAACGTACTAAAACTAAGGCCACTATTGCGGCACTTGAAAACAAGATTACCAACTTAGAAGAACAGTTGGATGTAAGTTGTATCAAATTATCGCTACAATAATATATTAGGGAACCCCATTAAATATTGTACGTTTTTTGAGTCTGCAAAAATATATTAGGCTTTGCTTTAAAGGCAGGTAAGACGTGATAGATAAATTAAGATGTTATAGTTGGAATAAAATAAATATAGTAAAGAGGAGTATTTATTGTTTTTGTGTTTTTATTGTGAAATTAGTAATAGAAGAAAAAGAAGAGATAGTATAACCAGATTAGAGTACTTAAGTTAGACAGTAGAATACGTCGGAATGAATAAGCTAGAAGGAAATGAAGAAGTCAGCTTAAGAAAGATCGGCTAGGCGTGCTAATTCCAATTAATCATCGTTATTCATTCTAGTGTGAGCGTGAGAAATTGAAAGATGGCCAAGCATATTTCTTCTCAATATATTCACACGTTTCAATATAAATTGAAACCTATTAATGAATATTTCCTTTGTTTTACTTCTGTTAGGCTGAGGCGAAAGAACGATTGTCACAACAAAAGACGAGCCGTAAGTTGGATAAAAAGTTGAAGGAATTGGTAATGCAGCTGGAAGACGAACGTCGTCATGCTGACCAATACAAGGAGCAAGTTGAGAAAATAAATACGCGTGTGAAGGCGTTGAAGCGACAGCTGGACGAGTCCGAAGAGGAGCTCAGTCGGGAGAAGGCTCAAAAGCGAAAAGTCCAACGTGAATTTGAGGATATGCTTGAATCACAAGAATCGCTTAACCGTGAAGTTTCCAATTTAAAGAACAAACTTAGGTAGGTCTAATATCGAAAACCACACACATTTTTAAATTTACAATGATTTACTGAAGATACAATTTTCACGCTTGAAGAATATACACATTACTATTTTTTCTTTCAGCAATAAATCTTGATCGTCTTTAGGTACTTCCATTGTATGCTACATCTTTCCTCAATCACCTAATGTGGTATTTGGTATGTCACGTGCTTATCGTGTGTTTTTTTAGCGCCTTTTTATTTAACCCTTACGATGCGACCAAATTAATTACTAAAAGCAATGAATACTAACTATAGCGTTAGTATTCGTTGCTAAAAGAGAAAAATTGCTACTGTATTGTTCTTAAATTGCGACACAATCTAAGATGCTTGCCTAACTCAAAAATTCGCTACTAGAATACAAAAAATGTAGAATAATTGTCTTCGGCTGATATTCGGAATACGAAGACATGAACATAATAGCAGATTGCTCTAAACTGGTTCAATATACATAATAGACGTCTACTCCATGAAACTTCACTTTACTACAATATTATATCTACTAAAACCTCACCCTATCTGCATAATAAAATCACAAATCGGTCGGACATTCATAACATTAATATAAGACGAAAAGATATATATCGCCCCCTCAACATCATACTGCCTCTTTTACATAATCGTTTTCTTATAGAGTCGCCAAGCCTTGGAACAATTTGCCTTTAACGTTAAAACAATGTCTAAATAGTTCGTGCTGTAAACACGTTGTATAAAAGAATATTTGCAACTCAGACAGATGAACGAATATAACATAAATCTATAGCGCTGCTTGATATTTTTACTCAAAAATAAATATGATTTATTATACTTTTCATTATTTCACGAAACTATTCAAAATAATGGTATTATTTACCATTTTCTTATGTAACCATTGTGGTTTGTATTAATGCATCAGTGTTACCTGTTTGGTATTTTGTGGAAAAGAAATCTTTTTTTATATATCCCGATATAAATTAAAACTAATTGCTACAATTTCTGTTTTGTTGTTTGAATACATTTATATTAAGTATAACAATCTAATCTTAATTTCGGCTTGAATGGAAGAGCAACTACGCCTTGGAATCTGTCATTAACAACTTAGAATAAAATATTTATGTTGAACTTCGCCCATTGGCAAATCTTCTGTTTTCTCTTTATCTGTTTGTAATAATGTAACATTATTGTTGCCAATAAAATCATTTATTATTTATTAATATTACTAAATATTTGTTTATATATCCATTACGTTTTAACCGAGATTGTGCTTTGTATAACATAGTTTATTTTTTATTACTACTCATGTAATAAGCAAAAACTATTAAAAGTTAGGCATATGAGTTAAAAGTAATTTTAAAAAATCATGAATTTTCAGTGCAGTCTACATATAACTCATTCGATATGTTGAATCAAAACGAAAAGTGTATTAATTTGTAATCGGATCATATTTGTAATGTTTTAAATTGTGTTTTATTCGTTTCGTCTATTAAATAATAATATACCCCTTTATTTCATTTATTTTTACATTTCACAAATTTAAATTTGTGTCATGTCTTCATTATTCTCTATTCATATTAAACTCTATGTACGCAGGAGAGCTGGGGGCATACCTAGACTATCTAAAAGGTCCGTTGGTTCATCAGCTCCCAGCGGCAATGGCTCTGGAGACGATTCTACCACACAGGATGAGACCATGGATGGCGAGGATGGCCCCAACTAAGCGATATCTCATCAGGGGGTGATAGTACCATAGCATCAGTTAACAATTCCACTCTGAAGTATCGTGCCAATACAAAATTTAATCATAAAATGAAATTATCCTACCTCCATTATTATATTTTATGTATTTATTTACATTATTCATCTTCAGAATATCGGGGCGTTTTTTTTCTTCTAATTTTCTACTATTAATGATATTGAAGCAATACCAATAATTGTTTTTCACTGTATGCTGTTTTTATATAGTGATTCCAGATTAATTTCGTACTCTAAAGTGCAAACGTTACAAAATCAACATTATTTATTACAGAATTTTATTTTATGAGATTGTATTGCTATTTTTCTGTTCATTATGTAAGTATTAATAGGGTATTGCACTAGGAAGTTAAATACCATACAATATGCAACAATTTAAAATATTACGAATTTGTACATAGGTAAAATGACAGGAATTAATTGTCTAGTACTTAGCCATATAAAACAACGCCCATCGTTTACGCAACACCAGCAACATATTCTAATGAGGCTTTAATCAAACGGCCTAAAAAATACTTAATAATAAAATTTATTCTTGGCCTGCAACTTAGATGAAACGTTTTATTTTGCACTGTTTTTTCCCCTATATTGTTTTGCAAATTCTATTTATATTAGGCAGAGTACCATTTGTGTAATTATTTCAGTAGCGAACTCTGTGCATTTTATTATGTAGCGAAACTAATTTATAACACGACCAAGAGTATTCTAGATTTTAGCAAAAACAATTATTGCTTCGTAAGTATTTTTATACATATATTGATCGCTTATCTTATTATCAAACTTGCATTACTATTCAAATTTATTTATTAATATTATAGCGCTTAGAAAACTATATCAACTGACATTTTAATACGTATATTGTACTGTATGATTCTAATCATTACCATTGATTAAATAAATATATTTACTTAATCAATGTAATAACTATTTACCATTTATATTATGTAAAAAAAATTAAAATTTTGATATATTTATATATTGCAGTTTTGTATGATATAGTCTTAAATTTTGTATATATAACGGCAGATTTTCTACTATTGGGTAATGGGGCTCACCTTAGATATTATAAATTTAATAAATTAGAAGAAAAATGTAAAGCTTTAACTTTTTATTAACATACTTCCTATTGCATTATCATTAAAAATTCTTGAAAAATATTATTTTATCCTACATGTCACTCAAAGCATTTTTAAGTTAGAAGCACATTTAGAAGACTGCCCCTATCGACACTAAACAAATGACTTGTTTTGAAATCTGCATTTTGTTGAAGGCTTGCTTGAGTTCATGGCAGTTTTGTATTTATTTACCAGCGTTTGTCTATTGAAAAGCGCATCTAGTGATTAAATTTATTGAGTGATTGTTTTAATTATATGCTATACAATTACTAAGATCCACAGTGATTAATTTAGAAATAATTTATTCTGTTTTATTTTTTAATGAATCTAAATTCATATAAAAAATATTTTATTAAACTAAATTATAAAAAAAATGTGGAGTGAACTATTCCATATTAAATTCTCTGCCGTTTTGTTTTCTAATCTCCACATTTCAATGTATAGGTCACTGTAAGATGATGGAAGACAAGGAGACAATATAGGTTAGTACAATGGTTGAATACAATCGCAAACGTCATACCGAGGCATTAACTTCAATTGCTCCAGGTTTAACGCAATTCATTAGGTGAGAATTAGCTGTAAATACCCATCATATAACAATACTTGATCAGTTAATTTGTTTCAGAATATATTTTATAGAAAAAAAATACAAATTACGTGGTTCAAGATGAACTCCAAGAGGTAAAAATAAAACATATCTGAAGTTGTAAACATTACTCATGCGTTAAAAAATATTACATTATTGATACAACAACAAAATTCAAAATTCTGCATTAATTTGAAAAACAATTACACTAAAACTTAAATAAATTTTTTAACTTGTCAATTAGCTTTTTTTCAGGTTCTGCATTCGATTTATTTGGCTCAGTTGTGTTATCTATTTTGTTATCCGCTTCATTTCTTTGCACAGCTGCCAAATATTTCAAATCCAAACCTTTTACATTATCTTTACCATTTGTTGATTTCAATAGCACAATATCTTTAGACAACTGATTCCTTTTAATATTATTCTTGCTCATTGAAGTGTTCTGAATTATTTCCTTAGACAATAAAGCCATATTTTCTTTGTCGATATCAGGAATTGATTTAAATATAGATAATGTTGAGTTCAGATCCGGACTTATAGTTTCAGATTTATTTGAGACGTGTTTTGTTGTAATTGGAGAAATAGCACTGATATTAAGAGTTGAATTTGTTGGTTTTGATGGTGGTTGGATATCTGAAGCGGAAGCTGAATGAACGTTACTCGTGTTCCTACCGTGAACGGCGGACTCCACACGATCGGAACACCCGTTGTCCTATTTCTCGTTACTAGATTTAATAAGAGAGGGCTTAGAAGCCAGTTGTGTTTTCCGGCGTACAAGACCTACTTTGCCTATGATTAAGAAATTCTGTTTGATAAATTTGCCATTTAAATAACATACGATATTCTGCTAAAGTGATAACCGCCCTTTTTACCATAAACTTCTAAATATATAAATTGAGTCTTTTGAAGTAATGGTTGGCAATTATTCTTAAAAGCAAAATATCTTCAATTTTAAAACTGGCAATGCATGCCAGGTCACAAGACTTGCCTTCATTGATCATCTTTGCTTCCCAAACTTTCATCTCCGCCTCATATCTCTGCTTGTCTCTGTCATAGAGTTGGATGTATTTATCCTTCTCAAAATCAGAAAGAATAGCCCATTTACCTTTCATAGAATTTAGCATTTCGTTCATCTTAACTCCCTCACGTTTACATGTGATCAACATGTACTGCATATATGGCCCGACAGGTCGTTTCGGTTTGTTCTCTTCTTTATTCAGCTAAACAAAATACGAGCGATTGCAAAGAACATTCCATTCACATATACCCCGAGTTTATGTACATTTCATTTACCTTACGACTAATTCTACGATGTTTGTCGGCCTTCTTTGCTTTACTTAATTGTTCCAAAGCTTCTATTTGTACGGGTGTTAACTTCTTGTTGTAATCGTTGAAAAGTGTTTTATACGATTCCAATTCAGTTTTATAACGATTAGTGTATTCATCTTTTACGCTAAAGCTTATTGTACTCCATTCGTCCGCTAGCTTCTTCGTTAGTTCTGTTAACTTCAAGTCGGGAAACTTTTTCATAACAACTTGTCTTTGATCCGCCACATAACGGAAATATGGCGACATTGGTTTCTTAGGTTTTTCTGGTATATTTAAATCTTGAATTTTTTCTTTTAGTTCATTTTTTATACCAGCACATTGTAGATTTCCCGCTATTGTAATTCTAGTGCTTAATATATAAAGAAAAATAAATGAAGACAAATAATGTAACGGGACAATTTGAGCTCTTACCTATTGTAAAAAATACCCCTGTAGTTAATTACATTATTAAATATGCGAAATAAACTGCCCTGTGCCATTTCATTAAATTTTCATTTGCGCAATTCTATTGAATTTTGTGTTTATTAATGGCGGACAGAAATTTTCATTTGTGCATACGGGTTGACAACTGTAAACATAAGCTATATGCCAATTTTGACATCTAAATGTATATCATTTGAAAAACTGTCAATTAACCGTTTTAATTTATAGAAAATGCCGAATTATTACAAAAATTTAATTTTTTTTCTAGTTATAATGGATTATATAGTGTTAATTAATGTCTATCTAAATATTTGAGGTCCTCGTTCATTGCAGGAAATGTGCAGTTTAAATATTAATAATAACTTTAATAAAATATATTTTTATAGAACAATTTGACAACATAGCATTTTGCACCTACCAACCTACTTGTATAAAACATCACCCACAAACTACCAATCTACATTAAAAACGAAATAGCATAAAGGAATTACGTTTATTTAAAAATAATAGTTTATTAAAAATGAGAAACCACGTTTTCCATTCATTACGAAAATATATTAAATTATATTTACAACCATATCGCAAATTATAAATATAAAAAAATAAAGAGATACATCTTGTAAAACAATATGAGAGAAAGTAATGATTTTTACTATAAGAGTTTGCCCTTTTCCGAATTTATTTGATAGTAATAAAATAACATTTAATATGCCGCTCGCTGGCACTTTATCTATTATAAAAAATTGTGTAATGTGGTAAATGATCAAAGGACTAAAGATAAATCGGATTAAATTATCATTAGAAATATCTTGAATATCACTAACAAAATTGAGAAATCGAGTCAAAATAGCTATTGCAATGACATTTATGGTTCTGTAATTGAAGAAAAACAATTTAAACTGCATTTTAAAAACATTATCTGACTGTCGATTAGTCGGTTGTAATGTTGAATCAGCATCGGGTGTTTGCTCGGGATGTAATACATGTTCTGTTAAATGTTGAAAATAGTTCACGTTGTTACTTCTAGATAATGCACAGTCTGTTAGAACAATACTCTCTGTGGTGTTTGAAAGAAAATTGCCATTCATAGTAACATCTGTATCACCTACAAACATCAAGTGTATAAGCAAATGAATTATATAAAATGTTAATATTATTACTTTGAACCCCCTGGACATTGGTTATTTTTCTTAAGCGTTCTTCGGGGTTCTGTAATATTTTTCGAATTCTTGCTTCTCGCCTTAGTTCAGCTTGATTCATGATTTAGAAATATTTACAAGCTTTCAAATTATTTTGTAGTATTGCCATCGACTACGATATTCTTGAAATACCTACTTCAGATTTATTTTTATTGAGGTTATATAGCAATTTCACTAATTTTTAATTCCTTTGTTGAAATTCGATTCCCAAGGTCAATGCTATTGTGTCATATCTGTTGCCTATAGCAAATCCATTTGGGACCGTGTCAATTTGAATGTATTCAAATATAAACTACATTTCTTAGAAAAAATATATTGTTTACGTTATGTCAATAGATGTCGTATGAATTCTTATAATAAATTATTACATTATATAAAATATTGGAATCATTAAATAATTTTACAGTTAAAAATTGCCGTGTTTCATCAGCTTATGGCGCACCATATCACTTTTCCTATTAAATCCGCTATTGCAAACTTCACAATAAAATGGTTTTGCACCAGTATGTGTTATCTTATGACGCTCAAAATCATTCTTTTCTATAAATCCTTTCTGACATATATCGCAGTGAAAAGGTTTTTCTCTAGTATGAACAAACATATGTCGAATTACTTTTCCCTTTTCCGAAAAACCTTTTTGACATATGTCGCAGTGATATGGTTTCTCACCAGTGTGCGTCAATCTATGTCGCAAGAAATTACTTTTGACGGTGAATTTCTTGGAACAGAAATTGCAATCGTACATTTTTCCTCCAATGTGGGTAAGTTTGTGTTGCGTTAAATCAATTTCTAGAGGAAATCTTAAACAACAGATATCACATTGATGTGGATTAGCAATTGTATGCTGAAACTTGTGTAACACCATTTCACTCATACTTCTATATTCTTTCTTGCATATTTCGCACGCATGCAGTTTTCCATTTTCATGCTTCAATTTATGCCGTGTCACATCACTTCGTCGAGTAAATCCCTTATTGCATACATCGCATGTAAACGGCTTTTCACCTGAAAAAATGTTTGCAAATAGATGAACATGTTTAATATTTTTACTGAAATTGGCTGAAGCACAAGCTCAGATTACTTTTTAATTTAGCAATAACGAATGAAGAGTATTTATTTGGCCACATGACACATTGTTACATTAAGTAAGACATGTTGAAGTGTGAAAAACTTGCTACATAATAAAATAGTTTGAGAGTAAGCACGCTTCTAAATTTAGTAAATTAAATTAAAATTCTACGAAATATTTATTGCAAAATCGTCAATACGGCATTAAATAATTGTATAAAACATCATCCAAATATATAATAATAATAATAATAATAATATATAATAATATAATAAATAATAACATTATATGTGATAAGCAGGGTAAGGAACTCACAGAAAATAAGGAAAAAGCTAGAAGATGGAAGGAGTATCTTGAAGATTTATATAAAGGTAGGCAGGACATGGAGGAGCTAGAAAGTGTGGAACAGATAGATGAGGATGACTTAGGTCCTAGCATACTTAGGTCAGAGTTTCATAGAGCATTAAATGATTTACGGAATAACAAAGCAGCGGGGATTGATATGATACCAGCCGAATTAATAAAACACGCAGGGGAAAAAATGCAGGAGCGATTATACAGGTTAGTTTATAAAATATATGAGAAGGGAGAAGTACCACAGGATTTTCAGCGTAGTAGAATAGTAACAATGCCGAAGAAAATAGGAGCTAATTTGTGTGAGAACTATAGGACCATTAGCCTACTATCACATGCATCGAAGATATTGTTAAAGATTATTTATAGGAGATTAGAAAATAAAGTAGAGGAAAGGCTAGGAGAAGATCAGTTTGGTTTTAGGAAAAACAGAGGGACGAGAGAGGCGATTCTAGCACTAAGAACGGTAGTAGAAAAAAGAAAGAGGGTAGGAAAGGTAACTTGCATAGCTTTTGTAGATTTAGAAAAGGCATTTGATAATGTAGATTGGGACATAATGTTTAGAATTTTAAAAGAAACGGGTATAGATTATAAGGATAGGAGAATAATTTTTAATTTATATATACACCAAACTGCCTTAGTTAGAATTGAGGGGGAAGAAGAGGTAGCAAAAATAGGGAAGGGAGTTCGGCAGGGATGTACACTCTCACCGTTATTATTTAATCTCTATATAGAAGATGCAATAAACAAAGTAAAAGAAGAGTATAGTGTAGGTGTGAATGTACATGGAGAGAAAATATATATGCTGAGATTCGCCGACGATATAGCTATATTGGAAGAAAGCGAAAAGAATTTAGAAAGGGTATTGAATGGTATGCAGGCAGTATTGACTAGGGATTTTAACATGAAAATAAATATAGGTAAAACTAAAGTGATGAGGTGTGACAAAAAGGAATGCAGTAGAAAAATGAGGATCACAATAGGAGATAATAGAATCGAAGAAGTCAGATTTTTGTTATTTAGGCAATAGAATCACAAAAGATAATCGAAGCAAGGTAGATATAAAGTGTAGGATAGCACAGGGTAGGAAGGCATTCGTAGAAAAAGAACAGATTTTAAGATCAAATATTGACTTGGGTATTAGAAAAAGATTACTGAAGGTATATGTTTGGAGTGTAGCACTGTACGGGTGTGAGGCGTGGACTATAGGAAAGGAAGAGAAGCGTAGATTAGAAGCACTTGAAATGTGGTGTTATAGGAGGATGATGAGGATTGGTTGGGAAGATAAAGTAACAAATGAAGCTGTACTAGAGTTAGTAGGGGAGAAGAGAAGCATTTGGAGAGTGTTACAGCGTAGGAGAGACAGATTAGTAGGGCATATTCTTAGGCATGGGGGGATTATGCAATTGATCATAGAAGGTAGAGTGGAGGGAAAGAGAGGGGTAGGTAGGCCTAGATTGGAGTATGTGAGTCAGATAGTTGAAGACGTTGAGATGAATAGCTATAGGGAGATGAAGGGATTAGCTCAGGATAGATCGGCATGGCGTGCTGTTTCCAACCAATCTTTAGGATTGCGGACTCTTTAACTAACTAATCATCCAAAATCCGTAACACAAAGCATTTATAAGCTAGATGCGCATTTCGGAAGCTATGCTCCCATCTAGCTTTGTGTTACGGTTTTTGGGTGATGTTTTATACAATCTATTAAATATGGTTTATTACTTAACACTAGTCGTTAATATACAGCATTTGGCGAGTATTATAGCGTGGGAGAGATAGACTAGTCGGTCATATTTTTAGACATTTTTAGACATTTATCACGCAACTAGTTATAGAAGGTAAAGTAGAAGAATAGGAAGTATAGTATAGTTTATTCATCTTTTGTTGAGAAGTCACAAATGAAAAAATTTAAAATAGATACGTCAGACACAGTATAATACAAAAATATAAAAAATTACTCAGTACAAAAATACAATTATGTTATAAGATTTGACAGATAAAAATTCTTCAATGGAATAAGAAGCTTTCATTAGTAGTAATGTTTTGTACTTTAAAGTATTTACATTTATCTGCCTTAATTCTATGTCTAGACATTTAAAAAGCCTTATTCCTAAATAGACATGTCCTTTTTGTGATCATGTTAATCGATAAAGATGGAACTATGTTTCCACAATTCCTAGTGGCAAAAGAATGTTCAAAAGAATTGAACCTATGTACATTACGTCTTATATGCATGGGGTGGAAGATGTTATATGGAAGGGGTAGGTAGACCCAGATTAGAGTATGTGGGCCAGATAGTGGAGGACGTGCTAGGATACGGAATACTGCCTCAATTCAATCTCAGTGATTGATCCAATTATGCAACAATACCATATATACTACCTGAATGTTTAGCCATATGCCGTTGCATAGAAATGTCCGATTTAAATAACGCCTTACATACGGCACACGGGAAGTGTTTCTGTCTAGCATGAAGAGCTGTATGTTCCAGGAGTTTCTTGGCTGTTGGTAGTTTGCTGCCACAAATCTCACAATTGAATATTTCGCCATTATAATGCACCATCATATGATTGATAAAAATTGCTTCGCTATCAAATGACATCAAACATATGCAGCATACATATTGGGGAGCTTTAGAAGCTTCACCTATTTGAAAAAGTTATGTATTTTCAATTATCTAAATTTTGTTCTATAGATCAATAATGTGAATATATGTATGTAATGTATTAATAACTTGGGAAAATGGGTTAATTTGTAGAAATATATGTATAACGAAACGAAATATTCATTTGCGCTCAGTTATCGAACAATACATTTGAATGATAATATAAATAGTGTATTCGGTAATAAGCGATTTTGCAAGAGAAATTACTGGATATAACGGATATTGAGATGCTAATATATTATAGGATACAAGATATGTGTTTCTCACATTTGTAGTTCTTCTTACCAGTATAATTAACTGCTGAGGCAGGTGTTAATAATTTATTACGGTCTGAATTTATTTTTGCCATTACTTCACTTATATTTGTCGAGTATTTTTGATCAACCGATTGTATTCCGGTGGCAGAAGGAATACAATATAGAGTCGGCACCTCTTCATCCGTACTTTTAATATCTGGACATAACGCTTCATCCTTTATTTTAAACGGCTCATACTTTATCGAAATATTTTCTGAGGGGGCAAGCAATTCGTCAGATATACCTGCCTGCTCCGTACCGAGATCATTCATAATTCTTTTATTAATCACATCATCAACAATCTCAGGCTTAATTTGAAATATTTGAATCGGCGTATTTTGATTCTCGCTGCAAATTAAATTAGGATCCAAGTCAATAGGCTCTTGTTTTATAATTAAAGGATCAATTTCTATTTGTTCCATGCAATATGGCTCAACCATGGTCGCTAATATAAAGCCAATTATTTTGGCTAAAACTATAAAATTATAAGGTATTTATCCAATATTAAGAAAATCGAAGAAGACGTCTTCACAACCAAATATTGTTATTATCAAGGTTAAATATTAAACACATGATTGCGATCTTCGATATGATACTCGACGTACGTTCATAGCCGTTAGGTTTTTTGTCATTCAGTCTGCCAGATTGTGACAGATTTGACATATCTGATTTCATCCGTTTCAAAAACGTAGATTGAATTCACCAATTTCCCATTTGAATAAATCAAATCCATGTAATTGTATGAGTGAGTTATTTTATTTGGATATAATTATTGTGCTAAAGAATCAACCAAATAAATGTAAATAAATAAAGATGTGCAACACTCAAAATGTATCAAAGAATTTACAATGAAACTATAAAAATATTTTTCTAATTTGCGTTTCTAATAAGCTATGAACGAATCCAAATGAGTTCGTTTTAGCAAATTTGAGTTCGCTTATAGCATAGGGCAATTTAGTGTTTCAAAGTTGATAGCTCTGCTTGCCAGTTAACAAATGTCAAACTACAATAGAAGAAGCAACAAATAGTTTGATCTTAATTTTGTCCCGAAATGTACAATTCTACGTCAAACTACAAAAGTAAGCAACAAATAGGTTACTTTAAATTTATTTCAAATGTTCCAATAGTTACTATCAACAGTCAAAAAATTCTCTAAATTTTTAAATTTCGACTTTTTATTTAAAAAGGGCATAATAGACGCAAATTAGAAAAAATAGTATAAAAAACTCATTTCATAAGTCATTTATAACACTCGTTCTTTATAAAACTCGTTGCTACGCACCTCGTTTTCTAAACTTGAACTCGTGCAATAAAACCTGCCTTATGAAACTCGTTCTTTAATATACTATTATTTGATTACTATTTATTACAATGCTATATTTTAGACTTTTATTTATTAAAGCAACTTAAAATGTATAATAAAATCAAAACTTAATATTGCTCAATTAAATATTACCACACTGATTGATATATGTAGCCAACTAGAAGCAACGAGTGTTTTACAATTTCTGACAAGTTAATGAATTGTGGATTGCTTCTTTTTCAATAGTATTTCTTCAGTCATTGGCTCAATAATTGTGCCCATTTTTCTAATAATAGGCGGTTCAATAAACTTTCTAAAGGCAGTTTGCGGTATAAATGTTGCATCAATTGGTGTTTTCAAAGAGATTTCGAATTCCTTGACGTCCTTGTAGGGGAATGGCACATCTGATACCATGTGTTGAGCAAGTTTAGCATTATTTTCATCTTCGTTAATAATAACATTTCCGCGATTTGAATCCTTACGGACTTCCGGTTTTGGAGCTTTCAATACGAAACGACGACGCTTCCATTTTGGTACTTTTAAATTTTTACCTATGGAACGATCAAAGTTAATAAAAGTTTAGTCGTTATAATGTTGATGAAAAGTAATTAAAATTGTAATAAATTGTAGGTGTTAAATATTGTTCAACATATAAAATTAACAGTACCTCCCCAAGATCCCCAACCAGGCATAATTAAATCAATATCTTGAGGTGTCTTTTTTGCAATTTCATTCTGCTTGTCTTTGTTGAAATCTTTAACAATATTGTCATCACAAAATGCCTCTGAAATAACGTCCTTTTGATTCCTGCTCAAGGAATCTTCTACACCCGAATCATCGTTTTCATCACATTCATTTATCAGCACATCTGGAAGTTTGGTATTCAACTTTACTGGTACCATGTTCATAAACTTATTAGGATCAATTTCTTCGTTCTTTTTAATGGATCGTGTCTTTTCTAATATACCTTAAAAATCCCAAAAATTAAACAGCAAAAATTTCAGAAGAAATATCAGATTTTAAAATATTGTCATTTGTGTGTTTCAGATATCATGGATCATGTTCGATTGGAGAACAAAAAACATATATTATAATGAATAATATATGAGGGACATAAATCATTTATATGCAAATGAAGGTAAGTCTTACTGATATTCTATAATTTACTATTTATTAACATTATAGAGGATAGAAAGTTGAAAGTATAAACATGGAATTAGGACAGAAAAGATATATGGAAGTAAGCAACTTAAATTATAGGAAATGTAAATTAGCGACAGAAGAATGGATAAAAGAAAAATGGGAGCATATTGAGGAAAATCTGAAAGGAGGGTAAGAAGGAAGAATGGGAAGGAAAAGTAACATAAGAAATAAGTAGTTTTCATAGATTTAGAAAATGCGTTCGATATTGTATAATGGGACATAATTTTTACAATCTTAAAAGAAACGGGAATAAATTATAAGATAGGAGAATTATTTTCGATTTATTTAAACATCAAACTGCTTTAGTTAGAATTGAGGGAGAAGAGGTAGCAAGAATAGGAAAGGGGGTCAGGGATGTACACTTTCGCCGTTATTTAAACACACACACACATATATATATAATAAAATATGTAATAAAGATGATTAAGGAAGAGTATAGTGTAAGTGTGAAAATTCAAGAAGAGGATATGTGTATGTTGATGTTTGCTAATGATACAGCTTTCTTGGAAAGGAACATAATTTAGAACTGGTATAAAATGCAGAAAGTAATGACTAGGGATTATAACATGAAAATAAATATAGGCAAGACCAAAGTGTGGAGGTGTGATAAGAAGGAATGCACGCGAAAAATGAGGATAAAAATAGGAGATTGTAAAATAGAAGAAGTGTCAGACTTTTCTTAATTAGGAAGTACGATTACAAAGGATAACCGAAGTAAGGGTAGATATAAATGGAGGATAGCAGAGGGTAGGAAGGAATTCGTAGAAAAGCAGCCGATGTTAAGATCAAATATTGACTTGGGTTTTAGAAAAAGATTACTGAAGGCACATTTGTGGAGTGTAGCATTGTATGGGTGTGAGGTGTGGACTATAGGAAAGGAAAATAATGTATGATAAAAGCATTTGAATTGTGGTGTTATAAGATGCTGAGGATTGGGTGGGTAGGTAGAGGGATAAATAAAACCATTCTAGAACTAGTAGAGAAAAGCAATATTGGGAAATGAAGGGTAATCTCTGAGGTGGAGAATTATTAGAACTTTTCCTTTATTAAATTACCAACCTTCTAACCGCTTCAAATCGACCAGTTGTGTATCACCGTCAACATCGTCACCTTCACTTAACCCATCGTTAACTCTCAGCCGTCTTCTTTCTTTTCTTAATTCTAGCATCTGGAAGTTTGATTTGACAATCTTCGAATTTAGTTTATTGCTTTTGACAACTCTTTTTCGAGAGACTTTCTTTTTGGTTTTCATTAGATTATCAAGCTTTCGCCGGACTTTTTCTTTCAGTTGCATATCTAGATTGTCAAATATGTCGTCTACGCCATTATTCCTTGGTAGCTTGTCGTCCAATACGGTGCTTACAATCCACAATGATCCAGGGCTTTCTTCAATATGAATGCCTTTGTTTTTATCGATTCTCCTTATTTTATGTTTTGATCCTCCTTGGTCAATAATATCTGTAGCGTCTGAATGCTTTTTCTTCTTATGGGCTTTTTGCTTGTTGTGTAATTCTAATGTCGATTGTACAAGTTTCCCAGTCTTTTCTAATATAGACGATTTGTGACTACGACCTTTCTTGAACAAATATTCACAGCTTTCTTTATTTTCATTTTTTTTGGAAGATTCCTCTCTTTTTATCCTACTGTATTTTTTAACTTCATATTCACCTTTTTTTGTACCTTTCAGAAAAAAATTATTCTGTGGCGAAGGCGATTTGATTGAATTTTTTAGTTGCGATTTAAGATCAGTTACAGTCTCGAGATGAGCATCTTGTTCATTTCCTTGTGAATTTAATGTGACTGTGTTATTTTTATCTAGTTTGATTTGATCAGTTCTAAAGTTATTAACATTTGATATAAAATTAGCGACTTCCTCGTTAGGTTTGATTTTAGCATTTCCTGTCCATGGATTATCTGCATCCACGTTAATAGAAGGCATAACTTGTTTGCTATCGTCTTCATCGCTTTCCAAATCACTGTCAGTTTTCTTTATTTTTTGAGTTAGGTCTCGACTAATTGCTAATTGC
This sequence comes from Leptodirus hochenwartii, assembly GCA_947310635.1. Lineage (NCBI taxonomy): Eukaryota > Metazoa > Arthropoda > Insecta > Coleoptera > Leiodidae > Leptodirus > Leptodirus hochenwartii. The sequence goes on along the minus strand of OX371180.1, from coordinate 11,855,484 downwards.
TCTGCCAATGCCTGTCGGCTCTAGTGAAATTAAAAATTAAAAAAATTAATCGATGAGGAGCTAAACAAAACGACATATATTAAAAAAAAAAACAATATAAATGTTACAGAATAAACGTCAACTTAACAATTAAAGGTGGTACCTCTTTATCATATTTCGCTCGAATTTGTTTATTTTTAGCCCACTGTCCAGTACTTTTATGTCTTAAACTAAATCGTTCTTGTGCCCTCGCCTTTTCAAGTTCTTCGAGTTTTAACAATGCAGCTTCTGGATTTACTTTCTGAAGATCCTCGAATTCTTTCAATTGTTGTTTCGCCTTAGCTTTACGTTCAATTTTATGGAATTTCTTGCTTTTGATTTTATTTTGTCTGCGTGCTTTCGCTTCTTTGTAACTCTGGACGGCACGTAGTTTGGCCGTTTCGTTTCTTTTCTCCATCATTTCTTCCATTGTAAGGGGAAATTTTTCTTTTTCAGTACTTACTTCAATTACTTCAACTTCTGGTACTGTAACCTTTTCTAGAGCAAGTTGTAGCTTTGTTTTCTTCCAATTAAAATAATCTTCTGCCTTGGCATTTGTATCTAAGTTGATGTCATCATTTAGTGGAAACCTTAATGTGCTAGCTGCTCGATTCGAAGTAATAATTGGATCCCATCTATTCAATTGCTTTTTTGTTTCTTCATAAGCTATTGTTCTTCGAATGCGATCAGTTTGTGGTTTCTCCAAAGGTTTTGATAATGATTTAGTTTTTCGCTTAATCGCCTCAACATGCTGTGTCACACTGACGTATTTACTAGTCTTTTTCAGAGATTTAGTCAAGTCTTTTAATTGTACGACTCCTTCCTTACCTGTACTTGATTTTACCAAATCAAATTCAGAAATGTGAAGTGCAGGTTCTGTTCTCGTGGGTTTCTTTAGTTTGGGTCTTTTGTTCAAATATAATACATTTTCTATTAATTTATTGTGCTTATCATCATCAAGATCCGATTCACTGCCTGAGTTATTTTCATCATCTTTTTCCGAAGACATTTTGTGAATGATAAAATATGAGATATTGTATTGATTCACCAAATTAACCTTAAAGTATCGTATACAAACCTACATATATTACAAAACACATGGAATCCCACGTGAAATATCTCCGGTCAATGACATAACCTACAATTTATTTGCTTCAATGACATACTTTCAATTACCAATTTATCGTGGTTGAGGAAAGAGTTACTACCCTTCCATCTTCTATAACAAAATGCATAAACCCCATGTCTAAGAATATGATCTACAAGTCTATCTCTCCTACGCTGTCATACTCTCAAAATACTTCTCTTCTCTCCTACAATTTACAATTGTAATCCAACTTCCTACGTAAGAAAAATCTGACACTTCTTTTCTTCTATTCCTCACTTTTCGCCTGCATTCCTTGTCACACCTCATCACTTTGGTCTTGCCTATATTTACTTTCATGTTATAATCCCTAGTCATTACTTTTTGTATACCATATAATACCTGTTCTATATTCTGCTCCCTTTCTTCCAAGATAGCTATATCGTCGGCGCACCTCAACATATAGAGTTCCTCTCCTTGAATTTTCACACTCACTCTTCTTTTGTCTTGTTTATTGCATATTCTATATATAGATTAAATAATAACGGTGAAGTGTACATCCCTGCTTCACTCTCTTTCCTATTCTTGTTACCTCTTCTTCACCCTCAATTCTAATAATAGCAGTTTGATATTTATATAGACTGACAATAAGTGTACTATTCCTATAATATATTACGGTTTCTTTTCAAATTCTAAACATTATGTCCCAATTTATATTATCGAATGCCTTTTCTAAATCTGCGAAAGCTATGTAAGTTGCATTTCTACTTTTATTCTTTTTGGAGATTTCCAAAATATTCCTACTAACAAATTCAAATTCTCTCTAATTTCTTTATCTTACTTCGTTTAAAAATAATTAATAAACAATTTAATATACATTAGTTAGTTAAAGAGTCCGCAATCCTAAAGATTGGTTGGAAACAGCACGCCATGCCGATCTATCCTGAGCTAATCCCTTCATCTCCCTATAGCTATTCATATCAACGTCTTCAACTATCTGACTCACATACTCCAATCTAGGCCTACCTACCCCTCTCTTTCCCTCCACTCTACCTTCTATGATCAATTGCATAATCCCCCCATGCCTAAGAATATGCCCTACTAATCTGTCTCTCCTACGCTGTAACACTCTCCAGATACTTCTCTTCTCCCCTACTAACTCTAGTACAGCTTCATTTGTTACTTTATCTTCCCAACCAATCCTCATCATCCTCCTATAACACCACATTTCAAGTGCTTCTAATCTACGCTTCTCTTCCTTTCCTATAGTCCACGCCTCACACCCGTACAGTGCTACACTCCAAACATATACCTTCAGTAATCTTTTTCTAAAACCAAAGTCAATATTTGATCTTAACATCGGCTGCTTTTCTACGAATGCCTTCCTACCCTGTGCTATCCTACACTTTATATCTACCTTGCTTCGATTATCTTTTGTGATTCTACTGCCTAAATAACAAAAATCTGACACTTCTTCGATTCTATTATCTCCTATTGAGATCCTCATTTTTCTACTGCATTCCTTTTTGTCACACCTCATCACTTTAGTTTTACCTATATTTATTTTCATGTTAAAATCCCTAGTCAATACTGCCTGCATACGATTCAATACCCTTTCTAAATTCTTTTCGCTTTCTTCCAATATAGCTATATCGTCGGCAAATCTCAGCATATATATTTTCTCTCCCTGTACATTCACACCTACACTATACTCTTCTTTTACTTTGTTTATTGCATCTTCTATATATAGATTAAATAATAACGGTGAGAGTGTACATCCCTGCCGAACTCCCTTCCCTATTTTTGCTACCTCTTCTTCCCCCTCAATTCTAACTAAGGCAGTTTGGTGTTTATATAAATTAAAAATTATTCTCCTATCCTTATAATCTATACCCGTTTCTTTTAAAATTCTAAACATTATGTCCCAATCTACATTATCAAATGCCTTTTCTAAATCTACAAAAGCTATGCAAGTTACCTTTCCTACCCTCTTTCTTTTTTCTACTACCGTTCTTAGTGCTAGAATCGCCTCTCTCGTCCCTCTGTTTTTCCTAAAACCAAACTGATCTTCTCCTAGCCTTTCCTCTACTTTATTTTCTAATCTCCTATAAATAATCTTTAACAATATCTTCGATGCATGTGATAGTAGGCTAATGGTCCTATAGTTCTCACACAAATTAGCTCCTATTTTCTTCGGCATTGTTACTATTCTACTACGCTGAAAATCCTGTGGTACTTCTCCCTTCTCATATATTTTACAAACTAACCTGTATAATCGCTCCTGCATTTTTTCCCCTGCGTGTTTTATTAATTCGGCTGGTATCATATCAATCCCCGCTGCTTTGTTATTCCGTAAATCATTTAATGCTCTATGAAACTCTGACCTAAGTATGCTAGGACCTAAGTCATCCTCATCTATCTGTTCCACACTTTCTAGCTCCTCCATGTCCTGCCTACCTTTATATAAATCTTCAAGATACTCCTTCCATCTTCTAGCTTTTTCCTTATTTTCTGTGAGTTCCTTACCCTGCTTATCACATATAATGTTACCCTTTGGTTTTACTTTAGAAAAATGTGACTTAATTTTCCTGTAGCCCAAATCTACTTTACCTCTTCTCATATCCTCCTCAATATGCTCACAGTTTCCTTTTATCCACTCTTCTTTCGCTAGCTTGCATTTCCTATTAATTAAGTTCCTTAGTTCCTTATATTTTTTTTGTCCTGCTTCTGTGTTTCCTATTTTAATTTTCCTTCTTGCTTCTATCATTTCAACTATTTCTTCCGTGATCCATTCCCTCCTACCTGCCCTTTTCTTTGTGCCTAATACTTCATTTGCTGCTGTAGTTAACCCATTTCTGATTTCCCTCCATTCGCAATCTATGTCGCTCCTAGATGTTCCATTAGCCATGATTTCTACTTTCTGCTTGTACTTTTCACATACATCAGCTAATTTTAACATATCGACATCTACTCTGACCTGTTTAGACTTCTGTAATTTCTTGAATTTGACCTCTGAGTCCAGGACTACTAAATTATGGTCACTATCAATATCTGCTCCAAGGTAACTCTTACAATTCTTAATCTGGTTCCTAAACCTCTCTTTAACCAGTATGTAATCTATCTGATACCTCCCTATATCTCCCGGCATTTTCCACGTATATATCCTGCGCTTGTGATTCTGAAAAAGCGTGTTTGCTACCACTAGCTTATTCCTAATACAAAACTCTACCAATCTATCCCCTCTATCATTACGTGTTCCTATTCCATATTCTCCTACTATTGAAACTTCCTTTCCCTTACCTACTACGGCATTCCAATCTCCGATTACAATTAGATTATCCTGTCCTTTAACGTTTGCTAACCTAGATTCAATCTCCTCATAAATGGATTCTACCTCCTCATCATCGTGACTTGAAGTTGGCATATATACTTGCACTATAACTGTGTCCGTTGGCTTCGTGTCTAATCTAATAGTTATAATTCTATCACTAACTTGGCAATAACTCTTTATTCTACATCCCAACTTTCTATTCATTATAAAACCTACACCGGTATGCCCATTATCTGATGCTGTGGTTATTAATCTATATTCTCCTGACCACGTATCTACTTGATCTTTCCTCCTAACTTCACTAATCCCTACAATATCCAGTTTAAGTCTCTCCATTTCTAATTTCAAATTCTCTAACTTTCCTATCCTATTCATACTGCGTATATTCCACGCTCCGACTCGTAGAATTCCCGACGAAATCGATCTCTTGCCCTCCCCAGAATCCGAGGGCTTGCCTGCTACCGAAGTAGCAGGCTGAGATTCTGAGCCATTGGCTCTACTCACCTGGGGTAATATATTTGAGATAATCGACATTTCATGTGTAAACTTGAGAAAGGTACAGTGCTGGTTTCTCCTTGCCTTGCACCGACCAATGAGTGCATATTTTAGCCGTCGCCCCACCGATTCAGCCTAATCCCCCTAATACCGTGGGTTAGCCTGAATCTTTCCTATAGACCGGGATCCCTGTATAGGGACCGCTCTATAGGCCAGAGCGTCGTTGCCCATGTCTTGCCCCTAGGAGGCATATGCAGTGCATTGGCACACTATTGACACTATATACATTATGATTTTTAAAATTATCACTACAGTGTTAAATTATAATATAGAATATCACCCAAATACCGTAACAAGCATTAAGTAGCTAGATGTATATTTCAAGCGCTTTGCGCCCATCTTCAGTAGCACTAAAACTAAATAAAATACCTCTGTCACGAATCGTGATTGATATACTATATTTTATTTTATTTAGTTTTTATATTGTGCTACTGAAGTTGGGGGCATAGCTCTCGAAACATGCGCATCTAGCTACTTAATGCTTTAAGTTGCGGTTTTTTGGTGATATTCTATACTATTATTTAACACCGTAGTGATAATTTTTGAAATTAATCAGTAGTTTATCCAAACGAAATTTGAAAGGTTTAAAATAATTTACAAAGAAAATATGTCACTTTTTAAAACACCATTCCATATATTTAATAGAATAACAATAAAATGCAATGTGAATTTAAAATATTTTCGTAAAGTTGCACTCTTAGTGTATAACCCTAGAGTATAACATAATCGAAGAGGTGTTAGCATTTCAAACCTCGATTTCACTTATTTCGATACAATTCCAGCGTAGAAAAACAACCAAAGCGCGTGTTTCGCCTTTCACGATTCGTGACAGAGGTATTTTATTTAGTTTTAACTTGTGCTACTGAAGATGGGCGCATAGCGCTTGAAATATACATCTAGCTACTTAATGCTTGTTACGGTATTTGGGTGATATTCTATATTATACAATATGATGGAAACTGAGATATTTAATATGTAATACTTTTTAAGATTTAAAAATGAACGGACGCTACTGCTATTCTATGACAAGAACCGCCAACTTTTTAATGAGAAATATAACTGGCAACATTGCGCATGTCAAAAATTATCCACCTCTAATACGTTTGCGCGTAAAATTTCAGAGTTGGTTTAATACAAATTCGAACAAAGTTGAGACAATCTTGGTGTAAATTAACGAAATAAACCATGTCTAATTTACGAGTTCAAAAGCGTTTAGCTGCATCTGTGAAAAATTGCGGCAAAAGAAAGATTTGGTTGGATCCAAATGAGAGCGTTGAAATCGCCGGGGCTAACACACGCTTAGCAATTCGACGCTTAATAAGCGATGGACTAATTATTGTTAAACCGGTCAACATTCATTCAAAGTTCCGCACTCGTAAGAATAAAGTGGCCCGATTGAAAGGACGCCACAGCGGCCATGGAAAACGCAAGGGTACCAGTGAATCTCGAACACCTTCAAAGATGTTATGGATGCAACGCATGCGCGTTTTACGCCTTTTCTTGAAAAAGTACCGCAGTGCGAAGAAAATAGATTTACATCTTTATAGCCAGTTATATTTGAAGGCAAGTTTATTATTTTACTACTTTGCATTTATCTCATCGAAAATATGCACATACATTAATATTTCGACTAAGAACTATAAACATTACTTCACAATTTTATATTTTAGGTAAAGGGTAATTATTTCCGCAACAAACGCAACCTGATGGAGTATATATTCAAGAAAAAAGCTACCATGTTACGTGCGAAGCAACTACAAGAGCAAGCTGCTGCCCATCGGCACACCGCCCACGAAGCCCGCATGCGTCGTCAACAACGCATAGCAGAGCGCAAGCGCGAATTATTGTTGCGCTTTGAGGAGGGTGATCGTCAGCAAGAGCTATTAAACAAAGTATTTGTATTTTTAAAAGTATTTCAAAACTTTAAAAATGAAATTATTTTCTTATTTGCAACTTAGATACCACCAAGTGAAGATGATAAAATGACTGACGAGGCTAAAACAAAGAACGAAGTGGAGTCTCCGATTAAGGCAAAGGAACTGGGAAAGTCCACCGATGCTTCTAAACAAGCATCTGCCGGAAAGACTAAAGTTAACAAAAACAAGAAATCTAAGAAAAATAAAAAGGATTAGACAATAGTATTTCGAATACTTAAGCTGGTTATAATGTTCTTCTTTAGTTTGGTCATAATCGAATTGTCATATAAATTAATTAATTAAAGTGTTTCGTTAGTTTCTACCATAATTATTTTAAGTATTGGCCGAAGGTGGAGACGCTACATCATGGTATTTTGAACTTTGATAATAATACTTTTTCATTATTAAGTATAATATCGAGATTTGAGGCAGTTCCATTAGGAATAAATTAAAAAGCTCATATTCTTTACGATATTTATTAAATTTCGGAAAGTATGAAACATTTATGGGTATTAAAAGTATGAAATTATAACAAAAAACTAGCTACAATTTAAATTTTAGTGTGGAATATTTTCAGTACGGTTATAACAATTAACCGCCGACACGGTAGCCTTGATGGGGCTCAAATCCTTACATTTATGCATCCTTGGTTTGCATGAATTTAATAAGGTCGACAATGCGACTGGAATATCCGAACTCGTTATCATACCACGAGATGAGTTTTACGAAGGTTTTGTTCAGAGATATGCCAGCCGCAGCATCAAAAATGGACGACCTAGTATCACCAATGAAGTCGCTGGAGACTACCTCTTCTTCTGTGTAGCCTAAAATGCCTTTTAATGGACCTTCAGAGGCTTCCTTCATTTTCTTCTTAATGTCGTTGTAGCTAGCTGGCTTGGCTAGACGAACCTGAAAGATGTAAAATAAACAATTCGGTAGGTTTTATACGAGGGCTCACCTAGTAAATCTGGTGTACAAATTTCTACAAATCAGAATACATACCTACAAATCCCTGCAAATATCTACAAGTCTCAGCAAATATCTATAAATCTCGACAAATATCTACTAATCTCAGCAAATACCTTCAAATCTTATTAATGATAGGTGAATCTCAAATCTGGTGTACACATTTTTAAGTGATTCGCCTCAGGGTTTTATACTAATTATTATATATGTATTTTATCGCTATCGTTAAATCTGCAATGGTGATTACTGCTTTACTGAAATTGAATTAAATTATATCGCAATATATCTACCTCATAAAGCTGAATAAATGATTTCATTTCTCCCATATGATTGTCGTTTATCATAAAATACGACTAATTTGTCCTAAGCTAGCACCTTCATTTCGATGCGGGTGTATCTCTCTAAATACATAAGTAACAAATACAAAATACAATAAATATATAAACCCCTGTGCTTATTAGAATATCACCTATTAGCCTAACTCTTAAACGTTGATACCAATAGAAGTTCTTAAACTAATAGAAGCTTTTGTAAATTCTGCTTGCTCTCTTTCAAGATAGCTATATCGTCAGCCAACATCCATGTCTGTCTATTTCTTCTCGAATTTTCACACCCACATTATATTTTTTCTTAAATCTATTCCAAATATACATAGTATACAATATACAACATTTATTTAAGTTTATTCATAATTAGCACAGTTATACATTATTATACGACTTGAAACTTTTTTAGATGGGTCCATATATTTTTTGGACAATTGATTTGGTCAATTGATGTTTGATCCACCATATATAAACAAATAAAATATATAAAATAAATATTTCAATACTAACCGTAAGATCAACGACGGAAACGTTAGCAACTGGCACACGGAAGGCCATACCGGTCAGTTTACCATTGAGTTCAGGTATAACTTTGCCGACAGCTTTGGCGGCGCCAGTGGAGGCCGGAATTATGTTTTGTGCAGCACCGCGGCCATCACGCCACAGTTTGCCACTGGGACCGTCCACGGTCTTCTGGGTGGCGGTGGTGGCGTGCACAGTTGTCATAAGGCCCTCTACGATACCCCAGTTGTCATTTACGACCTTAGCCAATGGCGCCAGGCAATTGGTCGTGCAGCTAGCATTAGACACGATCTTGTGCGATGGGTCGTAATTATCTAGATTCACGCCCACTACGTACATTGGTGCGTCCGCAGATGGAGCAGAAATAATAACCTACAATTCAGAAGATAAATGAAATCAGTAAAAGTAAGTATATAATTAAAGTTACGGAGATATATGTACGACTGCAGAGGAGGTGGTGTTTTAGAGCAGTTATGAAATGTATATATAAAGTCTCCCACATACATTTTGTGAGTTTAATATTTAAACAAATAATTGTCCACAGTTTTATACGTTATAAAAAAATATTTTATAATTTTAATCTTGTGCTTGTGAATTTAATTCAATGTTAATTCAATTTTGTTTGGAGAAATCCTTCCTGGGGTATAACATAGTGACCCATTACCTGTCCTGTATACATAGTTTGTTTCTTTACTTAGAAACAATTAGGGTAAATATACCAAGAAGATATAGGCGGAATATATTTATTTCTACAATTTTCCAATTGAATGCTTTATTAATTTATTACACAATTACTAAAAAGCACTTCACGGAACGACGTGTTCAAAAATACAAACTTTCAACCTAGTCCATGACATTTTATTTTAGTGCTTAAGTTTTGTCAAGCGAATTTAGTAAGTAAAGTTAAACCATGTACAAATTTTCGTACATAAAATATTGAAAATGCTGATTATTTTTAGTCAGTCATCAATCGCACATTAGACCCGCACATCGGTATAAAATATATTATTAGGAAGTGCTTGATAACATACTAGATTAATTCTAATCAAAGTACAAAGTTACTAAAAAAGTGTAGATTCGTGGAGATAAATTATTATTTATTAGGATTCTTGTAATTTCGTAAAAAGAGTAAAGGCATTTCAATAACTTAATTATACTGTTTTGTTTTTAAATTATTAGTAATAATTCGTTTACACTATTTTTACACATGTCTATGTGAATACATAATTGTAATCGTTCACGAGCGAAATAGGTGCTATATTACACAATTTTCTGCTTAACGGTTCTAGCAGAATATTTTTATTTGCTCTGAGGAAAAAATTGAAAAAAATTATTTCTATATCAATCGTCAAAAAACGTGCCATTCGTGACGCAGTGAGAAATATTCAAATATCGCTTCACTGTAGCAAGAATTCAGAGGCAAGAATAGTGACTGCTTCTACCACTAGTGAATCAAATTTCTTTATTTTAATAAAAATTCATAAATGTTTATTTATTTTCCCAAATGGAAATTAAACTACAATTATTAGATTTTTCGATTAAATTTTCATTTTTTAAATATTAGTATCTATATATAGCTATTGATATTTCTTATGTTTAAAAAGTAGCAAATTTAGCAAATTTCTATTTTTGAATGAATCAATTCAATGAACAATGACAAAAAATTAAAAATAATAATACATTCGCTAATGAAATATTTATTCAGCGAGTTTTTCGTATAATTTATTTATTGAATTTAGATAGTTAGACATCAAATTCGTATAGGATATACCTTCTTAGCGCCGCCAGTTAAATGAGCTGAAGCCTTCTCGATGGTAGTGAATACACCAGTGGACTCGACAACGTATTCGGCACCGGATTTCGCCCAGGGGATCAAGGCTGGGTCACGCTCCTGGAACACGGAAATGCGCGTACCATTCACCACCAACTGGCCATCGGCATGTGTGACCGTGCCGCGGAATTGACCGTGTGTTGAATCATACTTGAACAGGTATGCCATATAATCGACCGCGATGAACGGATCATTGATGGCCACTACAGTGGAACCCTTCTCCAGAGCGGCACGCAGAACTAAGCGCCCGATGCGACCGAAACCGTTAATTCCAATCTTCGACATGATGCTGTTGGAGATGCACTTGTTCTAGCTGTAGAAAAGGTCACAATTTAATAGCGTAATAATGAAAATAGTAATTTTCATTAAGTACAGATAAAACAAATTTAAGCGAATATTAAAATTTAAAGGATATATTGCTACATTATTGAATACGCAAGAGATTTGTTCTCCAATACGGTTAATGGATAATGGGCTCTTTCTTGAAATGCTAATTATTTGTTGTAAAATCGTCACTACGGCGTTCAATAATTCTATAAAACATCACCCATAAACCGTAAGACAAAGCATTTATTAGCTAGATGCGCATTTCGGAGGCTATGCCCCCATCTTCAGCAGCACAATAATAGAACAAATAAAGGTACCTCTGTCCTTCCACCGGTATTGCTATACCACATGGGGAAGATGGAGGCATAGCCTCCGAAATGCGCATCTAGCTAATAAATGCTTTGTGTTTCGGTCTTTGGGTGATGTTTTATACAACTAATTATTTGGTTTAAATTTGTGCAGATCATATATCATAATATATAAAATATGTCCTCGAATAGTATCGATTTTAATGTATAAATTTGTACAACAGTTGAAGTATATATTTTTCTTTTAGGATCGATTTTTCATACGGTGTAATCTATCTGTTTCATAGGGCATCTGAAACATTTCAAGTTGAAATTAAATATTTTTAAATATCCTGTTTATGTATCATCGAATGATTGTCGGTATAGAAGATAATTAACTTTATTTATGGTATTTATAATCGAATCTGCCTGTATGAACTTGAAAGGTCGATTAGAGGACAGCATGGCATCAAAATGAAATAAAATAAACGCACAGTGATAACTGCGTATAAATTATTAATTTAATTCGATATTTTAAAACCCAAACATTAAATTCCAAAGCCCTAATAATCAATATATTTGTGTCGGTTTTTTTCCCCACTACATTGTGTCGGCATTATGCTTATTAAACCTGTTGCTTTAGAAGCCACCCATGTTTCTTATTTTATACTAAGATGCAATTAATAATTTCAAGGATAATAAGTAAATATGAAAATGAGTAACTTACATTATAACTGAACACTATTGAAAAACGATACGGCCGGGCGGTACTCTGGTACAAAAGTGAAAGAAATTCGCAATGATAGGTTCTGATAGATCTATTTGATAATTAATTGGCAATATCAAATGAAGGTCAATACAACTGATTCAAATAATAAATCATAGATGGCGCTGTATATTTTTTTGTCACATCAGTTTTATTAACTTTTGATGCTTTTCTTTAAAATTCTTCCTTTGAAATATTTACTAATAATTATTTAATATAATTTATTATTACTAACGCATGGTTATTATTATTACTTAGTGTCATTTAAATTTAGAAGTAAATACAAGGATCCTGTAAAAACCGTTAAGAAGCACTTTTTTAAAAATTATCACTACGGTGTTAAATTATAATATAGAATATCACCCAAATACCATAACAAGCATTAAGTAGCTAGATGTACATTTCAAGCGCTATGCGCCCATCTTCAGTAGCACAAGTAAAACTAAATAAAATACCTCTGTCACGAATCGTGATTGATATACTATCAAATAAATAAGTCAACATGACGGAGGTACTTCAAAATTGGCATATAATATGACCTAAATATAATATGATTATTATATTTAGGTCATATTATAATATTATAATCATATTATAACCATATAATATGATTCGTGACAGAGGTATTTTATTTAGTTTTATGTTGTGCTACTGAAGATCTAGCCCTTGAAATGTACATCTAGCTACTTAATGCTTGTTACGGTATTTGGGTGATATTCTCTGTTAAGAAGCACCTTTTAAGATTTATTGAAATGGTTCTAAACATTTTTATAGTTAGCTACGCATTTCGAAGACTATGCCCCCATCGTCAGTAGCACAACAATCAGATAAATGATACACCTCTGTCACTCACCGAGATAGCTATACCAATGAGTATTAACAATGATTAAGTAATATCATTGATTAAGTAATATTAAGTAATATTACTTAATCAATGGTATTATCTAATTAGTGATATTGGTTGCTTAAAGAAATCTCAAAATCGCGCTTCATTTTGTCAAAAAATTCATATTTCATATAATTTTTTCAGAGAACTAACATCATTGGAAAATTTGTTGAATTATAATTCTAATATTTATATCGATTGCGTAATAAATTTGCATAACTTGCATCATTATGATTATGAAACAATTTCTCAGCCCCGAAATTATAACATACTTGTATAGTTTAGAAGTTGAAAAATGAATTTATGCTTTTTAGCATATATAATATCAAACATTTAATCATAGTAAATTCATAATATAGAATATCACCCAAATACCGTAACAAGCATTAAGTAGCTAGATGTACATTTCAAGCGCTATGCACCCATCTTCAGTAGCACAAAAACTAGCTACCTAATTCTACACAATCATCTAGCTACTTAATGCTTGTTACGGTATTTGGGTGATATTCTATATTATAATTTAACACCGTAGTGATAATTTTTAAAATAGTAAATTCATGATTGATTAATCGAATATATATGGCACCTAGGCATAGACTAATATAGTAATTAATATAGTAAGTAATGTAGTAATTTGTCAATGACATAGCTCTAATGACAATTAAAAAAATCGAATAAGTGTTCAGTTTATATGTACTTATTTCAGATTTTCTCATGAATATGCTAAAAATGCAAAACTATTTGACAGTATAAATTAATTCATTAATTCAAAACTACAAGGAAGTAGTGTTGAATTTTATTTAAATTATTCATTTTATATAATTGAGGTAAGATTGGGTACTTCCTTTTCAGAGAAATAAAAGTTATCCGTAATGCAGACTAGTTTCGTTTTTATTTGGTCAAAAACGTCATCAGTGCATCGAGTCGTTATAGTGCCAGTTACAGGTCATATAAAAACGAAACTAGTCTGCATTACGGATAACTTTTCTTTCTCTGAAAAGGAAGTACCCAAACTAACTTCAATTATATATTTTACCTTTTCGACGATTACACCTATATTCAGTTTATATTGTATTGGTCCACTAATTAGGTTTATTACAGCGAAATTTGCCATGTTCCCCCCTCGGTGGTGGTATAAGGTTATGTTTAAAATTAAAGAACTTCACTTATGAAGTATTCAACAGACATTACCTTATCATATAGATGTCAATGATATTCTAATGGGAGTTGATATTGGGTCCTCCCAGTGGACCAACCAAATGTTGGTTATGTATTATTGCGCTAGGGATAGCGCAATTTGCAAGAAATGATTGAAAATCAATCATTAATATCTTTGTCTAAATAAAAAAACATATCGTAATTTTTTGATATTTTGTTTATCAAAGTCTCCTCTATGAGATTGTATTAAGAATACACCATATTATGGGGTGGAGGGTCACCAATATGGACTTTGAATGACACTGTGTATAATATGAGAGCGCGGTAAATGAAGCAATTATTAAAATTATAATAACTTTCTTTAAACAAAAATAGTATTCGCAATTTTTTGATATTTTGTTTTTCAAAGTGTCTTCTACAAGATTGTATTAACAATACACCATATTATGGTATTTTTGTTTAAGGGAAACTATTGTTGCTGGAGTTTTCTATTGATTTTTTAGTAACATGCCATTTCATAGACTAAGTTTCATTGGTTATTAATAGTTAATTATACACTAAACTGATTATATACTGCTGTATTTTTGTTGTTGATTGTTTTAGTTAAAAGATACAAGCATTTGTTTATGTATTAACTTGTTAATTGTTATAAAAATCATGTGAATGTAATATTGTGTATTTTGTATTGGTCCACAAAATTAGACATGATAGTGTTTATCCTGCCGTACTCCCCTCTCAGTGGCTATTTGAGGTTAACCCAATATTAATAGAAGCCACCGACGTTCATATAGCACAGAGAATTTCAGATTTTTGAATTAGCAAAAAACGTCGATCGAGACGAGATTGATAATCTATCAATATTGTAAATATCACAAGGTGTAACGAACGTGTAATATTAATCCGAAAATGCGCAATAAGACAATTAGTACAATGTAACAACGACGATGATTGAAAATGTCTTCTGTGTCAGTGGGTACAGTGAAAATTAGAACTGCCTGTGTTCCTTTGTTGAAGGAAAATTTGAACAGGATCTCGGTTCTTTATGCGGCACAACTTATCGAAAAAGTGGAAGGTCCCACCAAAGATGGTTTCACAGAATTGGAAGTGTGTACAACCAGCTATGCCACGGATCTATTGGCCCGAGTGCAGGTACGTGAATGCAGGCTACGCAAGCTGTGTAATTTCTTATTAATTACTGTATGTTTACACTCACACGCCGAGATTGTGAGAGTATGTGGGGCGCCCCTCGATGCCGGAGAAACAAGCAGGTTTTTAGACGGATTTGACCTCATCGAATCGGTGCTAACACTTTTACTCTCAATTTTAATTTGTGTTATTGGTTTATTAGCAGAGCTTATCTCCGGTTGATGTTTCGTGACCCTATTTATGGTATAACCAATTTATTTATACTTTTTAATATGATACATGTGGATCATTTATAATCCCTATAGTGAGGTCATACCATTGAGCAGGAAGTTTGTTTTTAACCAGGATGCGTCGATCAGTGGCGGTTCCTTATGCAGGCCGCAGGGCCGCGCGCCCCTCCTAGCCAGATTAGACAGTATCATTTGTTCCGTGTATGATTTTGCCACGTGTTTCTTCAAAAATATATTTAATAGAAATAGTATAATAAAAATGAATAGTGTTAGTTCTTTATTGAAAATGGAGTTTTGTAGATTTTCTCTTGTGGACAAAGTAAAAATTAAAGAATTAGGTAGGCCATTGCCTGATTTAAATTTATCGCAAACTTGTGCAAGGAGTGCTCAAAACCGGACATTTACGCGGCGTTTTACAAGAGACATTTACAAAAATATATATAACACAGATGAAGGAGAGATTCTCATATCGTGGCCATCTACAAGCCCCTGAGTTATTTAACACGAAATCGTTGCCAACATTTTCTAAACAATTTCCAGTGGACCTTTTGGAAACCATGTGTCATGCATATCCATTTTTGAATAGAACCAGATTAAAAACAGAATTAGAAGTCATTTACTCGCGTCCGGATTTTTATCAAATAATTGGAGCCACAAATTTTCTTTCGTTATTGCTACAAAATAATCTCAGTGAAACTTTCCCGCAAACTATAAAAATACTTAAAATTATTTTAACAACCCCGATGACCACTGCTGAATCAGAGCGTTGTTTTTCAACACTTAAAAGAATCAAAACTTTTTTGTGAAATGCTATAGGTAATGATCATTTAAACGCGTTGGCGATGATGTGTATTAATAAAAATGTGGTGCGAAATATTTACAATTTTAACGAAAAAGTTTTGGAAAAGTTTATATCAATGAAGATAGAAGAGTGGAATTCACTTTCAAGAAATGATTGAATTTAATCATTTTGCATCCATTTTAGGTCAGATTTTTCACTATTATGTTATTTTTTAAGAAATGCGCCCCCCCCCAGCTTGAAATGGCACGAGCCGCCACTAGCGTCGATATTCATTATTAAGTCGTAACCTTCGCACAAACACCTTTCACGTAGCGTTTCTTATATTGCTTGATTGAAAGATTGCTGAATCTGATTTATTTTAGTGTACTATATCCTTTACATGCGCAATATTTTTGTAGAGGGGAATAGCATCTCCATCTCGATCTCCAACGGAGATGGGCGCTTATATTGTAATATTGTACCTTGTACTTGATTGATCTTTAGTGCAAATGTTTAGTCCCAAAATTTTCCGTGAAGAATTGTGGTGGTATACTCATTGTGATATATTAATTGACGTCCAAACGTCGGTTTAAAGGACTAGGACAGAGCATAATATGTTGTGGTAAAAACATTAACATATACGAACTTGACAAGGATAGACATATAGAAAACTAGTTCTTGAGAATATAGTTAGTAGTGAATTTTCTAGTTTTTGAAAATCAAGTTAGTGAAAATTTTAATTAATTTTCGTAACTTTAGCTGAAATTCGAACTGAATCCTACGATGTTCTAAAAACAATTTTATATATTACCTTTCAGAGCAAGAATGTTCTTTTTTAAAAATTATCACTACGGTGTTAAATTATAATATAGAATATCACCCAAATACCGTAACTTAAAAAAACAAACACGTGGACCAATTGAAACTAGATTTGAAGAACATTTCAGATTAAATAAGAAAGATAAAAGTGCTGTAGCCGAGCATATTTTTGACTAACTCAGGTCATCCTATTCAAATTAGTTCACTTAAGTTACTTAAAAGTGTTTTGAATTATTCTGAATTAAATGCTTATGAAAGTATATACATGCATAAATCTAAATCAAATTTAATGAATTTAGATTCAGGTCCAATTTCATCTTGCCTATTTAATTTATTTAATAAGAACTATTTTTAAATTTATTTTTGGTTATTTTAGGTTTGACAAACCAATGTTTATTGTTGTTACTTGTTAGATTCGTTAATTATTAATTTATATTGTATTAAAAGATTTATAGGTCATATTATATGCCATTTTTGAAATGCTACTGTCATGTTGACTTATTATAAAATGATTTTCATTCATTTTATATAACTTTTAAACAATAGATTAATATTTTAAGAATTATCACCACGGTGTTAAATAATAGTATAGAATATCACCCAAATACCGTAACTTAAAGCATTAAGTAGCTAGATGTACATTTCGCAGGCTATGCCCTCATCTTCAGTAGCACAAGATAAAAACGAAATAAAATGCTTCTATCACGAATCGTGATTGATATACTATTAAATAAACAAGTAATTGTATTAGTATAGAATATCACCCAAATACCGTAAATTAAAGCATTAAGTAGCTAGGACAACAAGCACATTTTTCACGAGAAAAAATATTTTTTATCTCTGAAAATAAATTTATTAACGTCAGATAACTGGAAACGTCTAAAAACAATCACTTTCAACGAATACAAGCGTTTTTAGACATTTTCCTTCTTCGCGGATTAAAAATGTATTTTTCACGACAAAAAAACATTTTTTATGTCTGAAAATAAATTTATTAACGTCAGAGAGCTGAAAAACGTTCACTTTCAATGTTAGCCCAGTTGAATTATTAAGCTATTCAACATTTTCTATGAAAAATATTACTAAATTTCGACAGTGGTCAGTTTTATGGAAAACTTAACAGTAAAGACACGTTTTGTGCGTGATAAAAAATTACATATTGAATTATTTTTTCAAATATTTCGTTTAATATTCGAACTCCGATCTGTATTAAATTAAATCTGAGATTTAATATTCTTTATTCTATATTTACGTAATCATAAATATTTTTTTATGATAATAATATATTTCATATTCAAAATTAAGAAATTATGAAAATATTGTACCATCACTTTAAAATCAAAATTTTGAAGAAAAAAAAGTTATTGCAGAGTACTCAAAGATCTTCTTTGTTTTCCTTCGTTGACATTTATCTTACAGTATTTTTATGCATGGTTTTTTTATGTACGAGTCGCCTCTGCATTCAATTCTTATATTGTACTTGACGTAAAATATTCGTTGCATTTGTTAGCTATTTATATTGATGAGTTCCAAGTGCTCGGGGATCAATAAATCAGATATTAACGAATCTGCATACGTACATGAGGGTTGCTTGACGCGGCTCCGAAATCGGGTCGCCTCAACATATCCTAATCTGCACACAAGCACCTTTCGAAGGCTATGCCCCCATCTTCATTAAATAAAATACCTCCGTCACGAATCGTTTTTGCTATACAATTATAAAATTTTATTTAGCTTTTATCTTGTGCTACTGAAGATGGGGCATAGCCTTCGAAATGCGCATCTAGCTATGAGTTACGGTATTTGGGTGATATTCTATATTAAGTATGTTTTTTAAAGTATTCGTTTTAAAAACCTTTAAAAAAATGCGTTCCTTAAAATAATCGCATATTTCAAATTGGTTAAATTATTTATCAAAAATCTTTTGAAACTTATGGGTCAATGTATCTAAATGAAGTATACGTATATGCATCAAAATAAATAAACTTTATTTTGCAAATATATTTAATGGAAAACTTTGACAACAATCTTTCGATGGCCACGTAATAATTTTACATGGAATCATGCCATTCGACAATTGAATTTATTTTTGGATTATGAACAGGAACTCGGCTATCCGCTAGCGATTTCCTAATATAAATAAATATGCCACACATAAGCATCATTATGTATTAGACACGATTATATGACTAGATATGATGGTCAGGGCGACGCTATTGCACATATCAGCAGCCTCGAGCAGAACGACGCAGATGCTATTATCAAGTATATTGTTGTTTTTGTGTGTTGTGATGTTCAGATGGTTGTGACGTCATTGTTCACAGATCCGGGTCAAGCGGTCGATGACCCACTCTAGTAGTCGTCGACAAACGAACTGACGGGGGCCCTTCCGTTCACTTCAATGCTAGTTTGTTATAATAAGCGTATACATTACAACTTCCTTCAAAATACGAAATGGTCTCAATGAGACTTCATCGAAATTTCCTCGTAATTTTCGAGATCAGAATGCCTTTAGTGGTTACGGCCGACCCTGCTATTGAAACTACGTAATTTCATTTTATGTAGTGTAGTTTCATATCAGAAATTAAAATTGGTAATGAAAATGTGCTTGTTTTTTGCACGTGTGTCTTCTTACTATATTTATATTGAGTATGTAAAAGAAAAGGTCACAATAACACAATAATATCTGTAAATTTTATCAATATAACAAACTGATTTGTATTGTACTGGAAGTAGAAGCTATCAATTTAGAATTTGTAAAATTTTCATTTGTATTATTTTTCATTATTTTCGTGAATCTTCTATACATCTTTTGAAATGTTTCTATTGTTGTAATGGTGTCCCATAAAAAGCTTAAAAAGTTGCCATTTTTGAATATATATAGCTGCAAAAATGCTTGCAAATAGCTTTTGTTTGTGATATTAATTTAACGCATGTACGAGTTTTTAATTATTTTTACATTTTTTCTTACTGTAGAAAATTGTGTGTTCAAATTGGTGAAATTTTCTATTTGTAATTCGGCTTTTTAATTGTCGCTCCAAAAATACCTTCTGCTTTGATCACCTAATAAAATTTTTTTTGACAAAGTCCAATCTTGCTGTACCTGGATAAAATTAGTAGTACTCCAAAAGTAGGTACTAACGTATGACCTGTCGACGGCACTGCCTATATATTGAGCACTTGCGGATATTAAAATTATAACTTCATTCAATAATATTGTATTTCGGGAAAATCAGATATAACTTTTTCTAAATTTATATTTGGAATTAAGTTATTAACTTTATCTCTTGTGTACAGAGATTTTCAGCCCGAAGTGTCATCTTCTGTCAACCCTGAGGGTGAGATCATTCTTTTTTATATAAATCGTTAGTATAGTGGCTTTTATGTAGCGATGTTTATTTCACTCGCGAACCGTTCACTCTGAACGGTTCAATCAAATACTGTGACGATGTTTTGCAAAGACCTATAGGTCACTATGACCTAGTTCGGGAACTATGAACTATATGGTGCACGGTGTACGTATTGATGTACTTGTACTAGGTCCTGAACCCGTCGTATACTAAACCGTTCATGAATTACAACGGCTCGTAAACGATGCAGTATAGTATACATTACATATACAGTACCAACATTTATTTTGTGATAAAGTGTGTTGGTGAACGGAACGAAATAGGAAACTCGATGCAATATTGCAACAGCAGCATTGCCGAGCTGAGTCACAATTTATATGTTGGTATCAGATTTCATTTGGAATAATATAATTAATATATTCGCAAGATTAAATATGTTCTTAAATATGTCATGCCATAGCAAATTTTTGCAATAATGCAAAAATATATAGATATAAGGATATAGATTATAAGGATAGGAGAATAATTTTTAATTTATATAAACACCAAACTGCCTTAGTTAGAATTGAGGGGGAAGAAGAGGTAGCAAAAATAGGGAAGGGAGTCCGGCAGGGATGTACACTCTCACCGTTATTATTTAATCTATATATAGAAGATGCAATAAACAAAGTAAAAGAAGAGTATAGTGTAGGTGTGAATGTACAGGGAGAGAAAATATATATGTTGAGATTCGCCGACGATATAGCTATATTGGAAGAAAGCGAAAAGAATTTAGAAAGGGTATTGAATGGTATGCAGGCAGTATTGACTAGGGATTTTAACATGAAAATAAATATAGGTAAAACTAAAGTGATGAGGTGTGACAAAAAGGAATGCAGTAGAAAAATGAGGATCACAATAGGAGATAATAGAATCGAAGAAGTGTCAGATTTTTGTTATTTAGGCAGTAGAATCACAAAAGATAATCGAAGCAAGGTAGATATAAAGTGTAGGATAGCACAGGGTAGGAAGGCATTCGTAGAAAAAGAACAGATTTTAAGATCAAATATTGACTTGGGTATTAGAAAAAGATTACTGAAGGTATATGTTTGGAGTGTAGCACTGTACGGGTGTGAGGCGTGGACTATAGGAAAGGAAGAGAAGCGTAGATTACAAGCATTCGAAATGTGGTGTTATAGGATGATGAGGATTGGTTGGGAAGATAAAGTAACAAATGAAGCTGTACTAGAGTTAGTAGGGGAGAAGAGAAGTATTTGGAGAGTGTTACAGCGTAGGAGAGACAGATTAGTAGGGCATATTCTTAGGCATGGGGGGATTATGCAATTGATCATAGAAGGTAGAGTGGGGGGAAAGAGAGGGGTAGGTAGGCCTAAATTGGAGTATGTGAGTCAGATAGTTGAAGACGTTGAGATGAATAGCTATAGGGAGATGAAGGGATTAGCTCAGGATAGATCGGCATGGCGTGCTGTTTCCAACCAATCTTTAGGATTGCGGACTCTTTAACTAACTAACTAATGCAAAAATAAACATTTAAATCTTATAGTTCTTCTATTTCATACTGAGTGCAATGCAATCACTTAATATCAAATCAAAGCATTGAAGTTTGAACAGAGAAGATTCGGAATAGAAAATATAAATTATAACGCCAAACAAAACGATTCTATCTAGTTCATTTTATTATAGGTTGTACATTTAATTTTCAAGTGTATTATTTTAGTAGTAAACATTTTCATCAGTAACTACCAATAAGTATTTTAGAACTTCATATAAATAATCGTGAGTACCTAGAGAAGATTATATTTCCTTATATATATGTTTTGTATAAATTATAAACATTGTTGTCTTTTCTTCCTCATTCTTAATTCAAAATAAGTATTGTAATATTTCAATTTATATATTTTTTACCATTTAATATTTTTATATTGAGAAAAAAAGAGAATATTTTCAGTATGTGCATGTATTCATATAGGTCGTGAACTAGTTCATTTTTAAAAGATGTAGTAGTTCACGACCTATAGTTCGTGAACGGTACATTGAAATGAACTACGAACTAGGTCCTCATATGACCTACAGTTTGCCATCGCTACTTTTATGGTATAATTTATGCAAATTTTATGGCATGCTGTTTCTTGTACGCATTAGTGATTTAATTGAGCGAGTATATTTACTAGCGTCATAGAGAAGAATAGTTGCCATTCATTTTTAACAGAGACTAATGTGTACACGATTGAGCTGATATATCACTTTGTACGATTCTGGCGTATCCAGAAGACAATTCTCTATACAGTTTTGTAAATAAAGTTGGTTTAGTATTTATTAATATATATATTTATTGATTATACCAATCACGATTCGTGACACAGGTATTTTATTTAGTTTCTATCTTGTGCTACTGAAGATGGGGGCATAGCCGTTGAAATATACATCTAGCTACTTAATGCTTTTAGTTACGGTATTTGGGTGATATTCTATATTATACATACAATACTTTGACACTTTCTAAAGTATCGATATTTTTAATGTATGAATTAAAACATCGATACCATTATTGGGATATTTTTGAGGATACTGAGGACACTTATAGTCAGATACTGTATCGCTCAAAAAAAATAGCCTATGCATTAGCCAAGTTCAATTATTACCGTAATGTATCTTTAATTAGACACATGATTTGAAATAATGGTGATCTTACTTTTTTTGTGTATCTATCAATATATACTATCAATTACTTTCATATAAAGTGTAACAATACACTTTAAAATTATCGTCCAATTCGCATTGAGTGTATGATGTATACTATGATTTTGTTTATTTATGTATTAAACTAGTATAGAATATCACCTAAATACCGTAACAAGCATTAAGTAGCTAGATGTACATTTCAAGGGCTAGATCTTCAGTAGCACAAGATAAAACAAATTAAAATACCTCTGTCACGAAATGAAATGTACATCTAGCTATTTCATGCTTGTTACGGTATTTGGGTGATATTCTATACTATAATTTAACACCGTAGTGATAATTTTTAAAATATTAACCTAGTATTAAATTATTATTAAATCTAGTATTAAACTAAAGGAATTATATATATTTTTGTGAAGCATTTTTTAGAAAATTGTGAAAAAATATGTGTAAAAAAGGTTAAATATACCTTTGATGGAAGTCTGATTAAATTTCTTTTACAGTCGTGCGAGTCATTTGAAATTGGCATTTATTGAATATTTACATTTCATTATCAAACTTTGGTAAAATGCTCGAATCTTCTCAACGATGGTTAAATTTAAATACAAAAATCGAAATTGTTTGCAACTGAATATTTATTTGCAATGTAGTAACGACTAGAACTTGGCATTATGTATGGGTAAGATCAATCGGTTGCTCATTTAGTAATAAATTGCTACAAATCCTAGCAAATCCCAACAAATATCTGTAAGTCCCACCAAAATACATACAAATACGAGCAAATACCTACAAATATCTACAAATCCCACCAAATATTTACAAATCCGAGCAAAATCCATCAAATACCTTCAAATCTCCTTAAGGATTGGTGAATCTCAAATCTGGTTTACAAATTTTTAATAGTGATTCGCACCTCGGGTAAGGTTCTATTTATGAATACCGAATTATCATTAATTAAGTAGTGTATGCTTTGTGGGATGGGCTGGTTAGATGACGTTTTTTCCATTTTTTCAATAAATATCTAGTTGGAAAAAATGACGTTAGCTTAAACTAAAGATATTTGATTCTCTTGATGTTTACAATTTCTATAGAAATAAGTTAAAAATTAACATAAAATTGAATACAATTTTCCCGAACGTGGAAGGGGTTGTATAATCTTATAATCCTTCATAGAATGGTATAGATCGCTTTACCTCTTCTAGTTGCCATAGCTAAATGGTAAAGTCATATCTATATTTGAGGAATTACTTCCGTGTATAATACTTATACAATGGGTAACTTGAAGTTTATGTTTAATTCTAGGTTGCCATACATGCACAGTTTGCACCTTTGGCGCTTATCGCTTGTGTTCTTATGCATATCCTCCTAGGCTAGCGTGGCCGCAGATCGCATCGTTTAACGCTTTATGCTACTGAACTACTTTACTTTCTTGAATGGATTCATGCCGCATAATTTGTTATGGCAGCGAGTGTATAGAGTTCGGTGAAATGAGAGATAGTAAACCTAGTAGAGCTCGAGGTGGACCTTGCTCCATGGTCTACACATCCGTATATCCATCCAGGTGCACTCGAAATGGACGTATAATTAAAAGCTATTATTTAAAGTTTATCATTGCAATATATCGTGTCGTGTATCGAACTATTTATGATTATGTTATAAAATGTGCAATGTATTTCCCTGTTATGATATACGTACAATTCCAAGTCTTCGAAGTGCATATAATTTATTCTTGTCGCGTTGCTTTTGCTAAGGTTTTAATTATTTTTGTTTACGACATACCGGAGTTAACGATATTATTGAACGAAAGCATAATTTTATTGAATTTAATTGAAAGGGTCATCAAGAATTCGTATTGATCGCCATTTTGGAGGGTCGATTTAAATCAATTAGTCAGTAATTGTATAGAATATCACCCAAATACCGTAACTTAAAGCATTAAGTAGCTAGATGTACATTTCGAAGGCTATGCCCCCATAACACCTATTAACTTAACACCTATAACTACTAGTATTTACAGGTAACTGCAGGCAGGTGTATGGGAATTTTTTGGTCAGAAAAATAACTAGATTTAGTCATGAATTATTAATTTTAATTCCAGTTCCAATATCATAAGAAATAATATAATTATGATTACATTTTCCCCGTTTAAAAAAATGTAGTCTTACGTTTGGTAAATATTATTATACTTACAAATGATAAAAGAGACTAACCGGAAGTCAATATCTGATTATTGATTTAAAATTAGATATCGCCTAAAAATTGGTGAACATTTACTATTTATGGGAAACAACAAGTTGTTTTAGTGGTAAATAATATAATAGAGTAACAACACGTAAATATCTAGTAAAAATAAAATAAAAATAAACAAGAAAACACTTTAAGATTAAATACGGTGTAAAAATTGGTGAACATTTACTATTTTCGAGAAACGAAAGTATTTTTTTGTATGCATATTTTCATTAAATTTGGTAAGCGGTTAAACGCATGCCTTAAGTATATAGTGTATAAGGGGCACCGTGGTGTCGTGGTATAGTCGTGAGACTGGCTCCACGAATGTTGTGGGTTCGAATCCCCTCGGGTCGGGATATTTCTGGAACTTTTCTGGAAATAAAACCCTTCCGGACCATGGACATGCTAAAATGTCTTCGTCCCTTAATGTCACCACTCAGGTGTGTGTACCCTGAGTGTGCATTGGTAACAGCTCAAGAACTAATTAATTTTAGGTGGCGGAAAATACGGAAACGTAGTATCCTAAGGATGGGAGAGCCTTCAAGATGGAGCCTTTAAAAAAAAAAATAGTGTGTATAGACATCGATATATAGACAGAAAAATTAAAATAGTGTATAGATATCGATATGTAGATTAAAAAAAACCAAGAGAGGCTCGATTTTGGCGTTCCTCCATTCAAATGTAGGTTAAAAAAAATTAATATAGTGTATAGATATCGATATATAGACAGACCCCCCCAAGAGAGGCTCGATTTTGGCGTTCCTCCATTCAAATGTAGGTTCTAAAACATTAAAACTGTATAGATATCGATATATAGACAGAAAAATTAAAATAGTGTATAGATATCGATATATAGATTTAAAAAAACCACGAGAGGCTCGATTTTGGCGTTCCTCCATTCAAATGTAGGTTCAAAAAAAGTGAAATTGTATAAAGATATCGATATATAGACAAAAAATTAAAATAGTGTATAGATATCGATATATAGACAAAAAATTAAAATAGTGTATAGATATCGATATATAGACAGAAAAATTAAAATAGTGTATAGATATCGATATGTAGATTAAAAAAAACCAAGAGAGGCTCGATTTTGGCATTCCTCCATTCAAATGTAGGTTAAAAAAAATTAATATAGTGTATAGATATCGATATATAGACAGACCCCCCCAAGAGAGGCTCGATTTTGGCGTTCCTCCATTCAAATGTAGGTTCTAAAACATTAAAACTGTATAGATATCGATATATAGACAGAAAAATTAAAATAGTGTATATATATCGATATATAGATTAAAAAAAACCAAGAGAGGCTCGATTTTGGCGTTCCTCCATTCAAATGTAGGTTCAAAAAAAGTGAAATTGTATAAAGATATCGATATATAGACAAAAAATTAAAATAGTGTATAGATATCGATATATAGACAAAAAATTAAAATAGTGTATAGATATCGATATATAGACAGAAAAATTAAAATAGTGTATATATATCGATATATAGATTAAAAAAAACCAAGAGAGGCTCGATTTTGGCGTTCCTCCATTCAAATGTAGGTTCTAAAACATTAAAACTGTATAGATATCGATATATAGACAGAAAAATTAAAATAGTGTATAGATATCGATATATAGATTAAAAAAAACCAAGAGAGGCTCGATTTTGGCGTTCCTCCATTCAAATGTAGGTTAAAAAAAATGAAATTGTATAAAGATATCGATATATAGACAAAAAATTAAAATAGTGTATAGATATCGATATATAGATAAAAAAAACCAAGAGGCTCGATTTTGGCGTTCCTCCATTCAAATGTAGGTTCAAAAAAATTAAAATAGTGTATAGATATCGATATATAGACAGACCCCCCCCCAAGAGAGGCTCGATTTTGGCGTTCCTCCATTCAAATGTAGGTTCAAAAAAATTAAAATAGTGTATAGATATCGATATATAGACAGACCCCCCCCAAGAGAGGCTCGATTTTGGCGTTCCTCCATTCAAATGTAGGTTCAATCCTGTTCGGTGTCCGGTATGCGTGATGTCTGCCACCGCTGTCTCTTCGTGATTTCCACTACGGTAATACCGACAACAAGTAGAAGTAAGAATGTTATGTTAGGCCTCCGCCACTCTACGGCTCTCCGCGTGCATTCACTGTGCTGCCGCTCATGTTATTAATATTATTCCGTGGTAAATTACATTGGAAAGTATCGTCTCCACGAGAGCGACCTATTCGGAGTCGCGGACCAAAGACTGTCAAGACGCATCAGTGCTGGTCGTGGTCTATACAGTACCTGGGACCCGCACAGTCGTATCAGCCGCTCAATATCGAGTATCTGGTATGCGTACTCTCCCAACGATTTCATTCATAATTCGATTTCCTGTGCATATATTAGTGTATACGACTCTAGCTGAGAAGTGATGATTAATTGATCGATTTTAACGGTATCCCTGTCGCATCCAGGGATAACTATTAGATCATGTTTCCGATCGGGATGTTCAGTTGCGGATCTTTAATCATGTGTGTGTATAGTGCATGTGAGTAGGCGAAAAAGGCAGCGCCACGAACACGGATGTGCCGCTGTTACTATGACGATTGAAGTAAGCTGTATAAGATGTTGGCCGTGATGATTATCAAATTTGTATTTATTGCCGCGCTATTTTGGATTTTTTTAATAAGTCTTGCAATATGGCGGTGAGCGGCTTCGAACGGTATAAAATGATATTATTGCAAATGAGGTGCTCCGCAGCAAGCAGCGAGTTTAGTGGCCCTGTAGTTGTCCGCGCGTATCCGGTATCAGAATCGATAGTGTGTCGGTCCACTATGAATTTGGGTTACGATCGTGATTGTCCAAAATAGCTTGTTCAATGTATACTTACAAATGCACCTTCTCCGAGGTTGCTGTTTATATGCATGCGATGATTTTATGCATATGCATGATTTTATGCATATGCATGATTTTTTGCATGTGCATGATTTTATGCATATGCATGATTTTATTACATGCGATGTGATCTTGTAGAAAGAGAATCTATTCGAACATGTCTTCAAATAACTTAAAAGTTATCAGGGGTATTTCGCAGTTTATCAAAATGTACTAATTTTGACTAAAAACACTTTTTTTTTGTCATTTTCAGGGTCGCTGATTACGAAAAAAATTGTTTGATTGTGCGGAAATATTTTTTTAATTGTGTTTTTTTGTGTTCTTAGTGATGGCGCTTAATTTTGATGATATTGCGAATTTTTGCGCTGATAGTGATCAATTTCACGAACATTTAGTTATTTGGGGACTAGTTCCTGCTGTTGGTAGATATAAATGTAAAAAATGTGGTTCATTCTTAAAATTGATGGAGAATTCGAACGCAATTGATGGAAAAATCTGGTATTGTAGTAATCTGGTGTCATATCGGAAACAAAAACGGAAAGCTTGTGGTTATTCTGTTCTAGGTCTCAGTGGTCAGGTCAGGTCAGGTAGGGTTAGATCAGGTCAGGTCAGGTAGGGTTAGATCAGGTCAGGTTTTGTACTGAATATGGAAGGTGGATTTTTACCTATTTTACCTGTAAAAAAAAATATAGGTTGGTTTCCGCGCAATAAAACTTTTTTCCCCCTAAACTGCTACGTTGAAAATTGCAGAAAAATGTGTTTAAAAAAAAAATGCAACATTTTGATAAACTGCAAAAATTCCGTTATAAGAAGACCAGAACTTTAAGAAAGAATATAGCGTATAGAAACAGCCAATAAATATTTTAATCTTGGTTACTAAAAAAACTTTGATATATTATAATTCTGTCTTCCAGGAAGAATAATTGGGGGTGATTGTATTATTCTATAAGATTTTTTTACGATATTCTTTCGGCGGCTTTGTGCATTTTATATTTATGCTAAATTTAAAAAATAAAATTCCAGTTTTCCTTTACCCGAAATCGCTAAATTTTGAAGCAGCTATTTACAAGTTTCGATTTCATAAGCTATGATATGGTTGGCGCAATTTTTTTTTAATGTTTTCCCATTAAATCTAAAAATATTTTTCAGTATCTAATATTTATCACAGTGTAAGAAATTGATTGATAATAGCAATGATGTTGTGCTATAGTTTGTATACATTTTTAAAAGTTTCAATATCATGTGATTTTTCTACGATATTAATGTTTCTATGCAAATATTCTTAATTATTGTAATCTTAGATGCACAATACATTATTATATCAAATCGTATTGTATTAACTAAATAGTGTACACTCCGTGAGAGAAGAAATAATTGCGTAAATGCCCTGAAGTGAAAAGCTTGATAAATTATATATCATCACATTACAACAAACTAGTAGAAGTAGAAAAAAGTAGAAATCATGGCTAATGGAACATCTAGGAACGAGATAGATTGCGAATGGAGGGAAATCAGAAATGGGTTAACTACAGCAGCAAATGAAGTATTAGGCACAAAGAAAAGGGCAGGTAGGAGGGAATGGATCACGGAAGAAATAGTTAAAATGATAGAAGCAAGAAGGAAAATTAAAATTGGAAACACAGAAGCAGGACAGAAAAAATATAAGGAACTAAGGAACTTAATTAATAGGAAATGCAAGCTAGCGAAAGAAGAGTGGATAAAAGGAAATTGTGAGGATATTGAGGAGGATATGAGAAGAGGTAAAGTAGATTTGGGCTACAGGAAAATTAAGTCACATTTTTCTAAAGTAAAACCAAAGGGTAACATTATATGTGATAAGCAGGGTAAGGAACTCACAGAAAATAAGGAAAAAGCTAGAAGATGGAAGGAGTATCTTGAAGATTTATATAAAGGTAGGCAGGACATGGAGGAGCTAGAAAATGTGGAACAGATAGATGAGGATGACTTAGGTCCTAGCATACTTAGGTCAGAGTTTCATAGAGCATTAAATGATTTACGGAATAACAAAGCAGCGGGGATTGATATGATACCAGCCGAATTAATATGATACCAGCCGAATATGAGAAGGGAGAAGTACCACAGGATTTTCAGCGTAGTAGAATAGTAACAATGCCGAAGAAAATAGGAGCTAATTTGTGTGAGAACTATAGGACCATTAGCCTACTATCACATGCATCGAAGATATTGTTAAAGATTATTTATAGGAGATTAGAAAATAAAGTAGAGGAAAGGCTAGGAGAAGATCAGTTTGGTTTTAGGAAAAACAGAGGGACGAGGGAGGCGATTCTAGCACTAAGAACGGTAGTAGAAAAAAGAAATAGGGTAGGAAAGGTAACTTGCATAGCTTTTGTAGACTTAGAAAAGGCATTTGACAATGTAGATTGGGACATAATGTTTAGAATTTTAAAAGAAACGGGTATAGATTATAAGGATAGGAGAATAATTTTTAATTTATATAAACACCAAACTGCCTTAGTTAGAATTGAGGGGGAAGAAGAGGTAGCAAAAATAGGGAAGGGAGTTCGGCAGGGATGTACACTCTCACCGTTATTATTTAATCTATATATAGAAGATGCAATAAACAAAGTAAAAGAAGAGTATAGTGTAGGTGTGAATGTACAGGGAGAGAAAATATATATGCTGAGATTCGCCGACGATATAGCTATATTGGAAGAAAGCGAAAAGAAATTAGAAAGGGTATTGAATGGTATGCAGGCAGTATTGACTAGGGATTTTAACATGAAAATAAATATAGGTAAAACTAAAGTGATGAGGTGTGACAAAAAGGAATGCAGTAGAAAAATGAGGATCACAATAGGAGATAATAGAATCGAAGAAGTGTCAGATTTTTGTTATTTAGGCAGTAGAATCACAAAAGATAATCGAAGCAAGGTAGATATAAAGTGTAGGATAGCACAGGGTAGGAAGGCATTCGTAGAAAAAGAACAGATTTTAAGATCAAATATTGACTTGGGTATTAGAAAAAGATTACTGAAGGTATATGTTTGGAGTGTAGCACTGTACGGGTGTGAGGCGTGGACTATAGGAAAGGAAGAGAAGCGTAGATTAGAAGCACTTGAAATGTGGTGTTATAGGAGGATGATGAGGATTGGTTGGGAAGATAAAGTAACAAATGAAGCTGTACTAGAGTTAGTAGGGGAGAAGAGAAGTATTTGGAGAGTGTTACAACGTAGGAGAGACAGATTAGTAGGGCATATTCTTAGGCATGGGGGGATTATGCAATTGATCATAGAAGGTAGAGTGGAGGGAAAGAGAGGGGTAGGTAGGCCTAGATTGGAGTATGTGAGTCAGATAGTTGAAGACGTTGAGATGAATAGCTATAGGGAGATGAAGGGATTAGCTCAGGATAGATCGGCATGGCGTGCTGTTTCCAACCAATCTTTAGGATTGCGGACTCTTTAACTAACAACAAACCATACGATGACTTGATATCTGAAAATGTAAACAAACAACTAGGAAATGCAAATGTCCCGTGACCTAGACGTCCTTGTTTACCACAAACTTCAAGGAATATTATGATACCTACGCATATGTGCATATGAATGACGTGAACTTGTTTATCAACATTTATTTACTTCCGGGTTCATTTGGATATAATTCATACTGCATACGGTACAAATAAAATTCATTGTTCATGGTAATTTTCTAAGAAATTTCATTACTTTTCACTTTGTGAGAGATTTAATTTAATTTGGTTTAAAACTCCCATATGCGCGTACGTTTCTGTTGTTTATTTGTTTTATTGAAATTTACTTTCACCCAATGCGTATCATGCAAATACAAGTCGTTAACTTTTTTTTTCAATTCGTGAGGATAAATTAGAAATGTGTTCTATAAATCAACTCTTGGGATTAAAAAGTTCTGTTACGAACAACTAAAGAATTCACTTATTGAACGACTGAGAATAATATTAGTGTCTTTATTAGCGTATATAATTCAACGCCTTTTTCGTAATTTTAATTTTTATTTATTACATATTTTATACTACTGGCGATAAATTTCTAAATATTTTAATATATATTTTATATTTTGAATTAAATTTTTTTTTTTCCTGCATGTTGTATCCTGGGTTAATACAATAATTTTCTCCTATCTAAACGTATAATTATAAAATCTTCTACTCAATGATACGGAAATGCTAATTTAAGAACAACTTCATTGATCCTAGGTGTACCACACTGTATATATACATCCTTCTTAAAATGAATAAATAATAATACTTCTTACATCATTAACGTTTTCACGTACAATAAAAAAAAACGAAAATGTATTTACAATCTCAAATCCGTTAGTACCAAGATAATAGCCAATTAATTAGTTCCAAAACCTATTCTATTATTTTACCCCTGATTTTACCCGAGGTTGCTTTTATAACAATATACATATTGCCCGATGGTAAACGAAAATGCTGAAAGTCAATGTATCCCTTCGATGAATAAACATATCATAGTATTATAATTTATTATAATATTATTTAATTATTATTTAATCTATGTATAGAAGATGCAATAAACAAAGTAAAAGAAGAGTATAGTGTAGGTGTGAATGTACAGGGAGAGAAAATATATATGCTGAGATTCGCCGACGATATAGCTATATTGGAAGAAAGCGAAAAGAATTTAGAAAGGGTATTGAATGGTATGCAGGCAGTATTGACTAGGGATTTTAACATGAAAATAAATATAGGTAAAACTAAAGTGATGAGGTGTGACAAAAAGGAATGCAGTAGAAAAATGAAGATCTCAATAGGAGATAATAGAATCGAAGAAGTGTCAGATTTTTGTTATTTAGGCAGTAGAATCACAAAAGATAATCGAAGCAAAGTAGATATAAAGTGTAGG
Source organism: Leptodirus hochenwartii (assembly GCA_947310635.1). NCBI lineage: Eukaryota > Metazoa > Arthropoda > Insecta > Coleoptera > Leiodidae > Leptodirus > Leptodirus hochenwartii. The sequence continues at coordinate 11,822,517 of OX371180.1, read as the reverse complement.
ATAGCACAGGGTAGGAAGGCATTCGTAGAAAAAGAACAGATTTTAAGATCAAATATTGACTTGGGTATTAGAAAAAGATTACTGAAGGTATATGTTTGGAGTGTAGCACTGTACGGGTGTGAGGCGTGGACTATAGGAAAGGAAGAGAAGCGTAGATTACAAGCATTAGAAATGTGGTGTTATAGGAGGATGATGAGGATTGGTTGGGAAGATAAAGTAACAAATGAAGCTGTACTAGAGTTAGTAGGGGAGAAGAGAAGTATCTGGAGAGTGTTACAGCGTAGGAGAGACAGATTAGTAGGGCATATTCTTAGGCATGGGGGGATTATGCAATTGATCATAGAAGGTAGAGTGGAGGGAAAGAGGGGGGTAGGTAGGCCTAGATTGGAGTATGTGAGTCAGATAGCTGAAGACGTTGAGATGAATAGCTATAGGGAGATGAAGGGATTAGCTCAGGATAGATCGGCATGGCGTGCTGTTTCCAACCAATCTTTAGGATTGCGGACTGTTTAACTAAGTATTATAATATAGAATATCACCCAAATACCGTAACAAGCATTAAGTAGCTACCATAGAAGTACATTTCAAGCGCTATGCGCCCATATTCAGTAGCACAAGTTTAAACTAAATAAAATATCTCTGTCACGAATCGTGATTGATATACTATTAAATGAATAAGTCAACATGACAGAAGTACTTCAAAATTGGCATATAATATGACCTATAAATCTTTTAAAATCTTTTAGTATATCAATCACGATTCGTGACAGAGGTATTTTATTTAGTTTTAACTTGTGCTACTGAAGATGGGCGCATAGCGCTTGAAATGTACATCTAGCTACTTAATGCTTGTTACGGTATTTGGGTGATATTCTATATTATAATTTAACACCGTAATGAAATTTTTTTAAATATCATAGTATTGCTCATATACATTACTTCACATATTTGTTGTTTGATTTGTACATAAAATATTGATTTATATTGCCGGATAATAACGCAAATACTATAATTGCTATTGTTAATCATATAATACCCGTGCCGTCAATTACAATAGTCTAATATCCTCTTTCTATATTTTTCTCGTAAGGGCCTCCTATATTTATTTCCTATATTTCCTATATTTAAAAATATTTTTTAGCCCTTATCGAGGGCATCTGGGTATATATTCCTACAATATATATGCTGCTCAATATATCACCATTGAACACAACGTTCGTACTATATAAATGGCATTTGGTTGAACCATCAAATGGCATAAAATTAATTTTCTCGAAAGATATGATCGGTTACTGAACAAATTGCATTGCATATATCGAGCACTAAGCATAACGTCATTTTTTTTTTTAATATCACTACGGTGTTAAATTATAATATAGAATATCACCCAAATATCTTAATGCTTAAGTTATGGTATTTGGGTGATATTCTATACTATAGTTTATGTTATTTCGATTATTATAGTGCATGAGTAAATTTCCATTAACGCATTCCCGTTTATCGTGAGGGCATAGTTAACATTTTTGTTCATTACTTTGCCCTCTGATTATATATATCGTATTTTAATCCCTAAAACATAAACGATAAAAAAGTTTTTTTTGTGTCGTAGAAGCATGTTGTTTTATGATGAGACTTTGTTGAATTTAGATACCAAGAGAAGCACATCCAAATTCAACAGTCTTATCATAAACGATAAAGCCTCTATCAAATATAAAAATGGGCTTATACGTTTACGAACTTTCTAGTTCGGGGACAGACAGACTTTAATAAATTTTGTATTGTATATATTTATAAAATAAAATGTATCGCCTTGTAGCGGTATGTGGACGATATATGCCGCGAAGGTTGTACCACGACACTACCCCTGCACCATCAACAACAGCAACATCCTCTACACCAGATCGGACATCTCCATCAGAATACAGCGGTACTGCTAGCAGATAGCGGTGGCGGAGGCTGTGGATTCGTCGGTGCTGGTACCGGTGACGACTCCAGTTACGACTCCGATTACGAAAACGATACGCCGTCGGCGCCCGTTGGCACTAAAGTGGCCGCAGCGGGTACTGTCCAGGGCTGCTTCGGTAGTGTTGGGCTCCAGCAGAAAGTCTACCATCATGACGTGTCACGCACCACAAGCGATACGCTAGCTGCAGAGTATGCGGACTATGTGCAAACTAATGAGGTATTTACTATAGTCAAATAATCTACTTAAAAATACTTTAATAGTAGTATAGAATATCACCCAAATACCGTAACTCAAAACATTAAATAGTTTATTTAGTTTTTATCTTGTGCTACTGAAGATGGGGGTATAGCCTTCGAAATGCGCATCTAGCTATTTAATGCTTTGACTTACGGTATTTGGGTGATATTCCTTACTAAAATAATCTATAGTTCTGCAAATTTGATACACAGGCGAATCTCTATAGCGACATTCTCTATATCGTCAAAATGTCTCGGTCTTTTGTCATGCTCTATATCTACAATGCATTTTCCTTTATAACATATTTTTTAAATAGGTAACTCTCCGAATAACGTCATAATATCTGAGAAATAGAACCTCCGACCATAAAACCAACACTAGATGCAATTCGCTTGCTATCACAATTTTTCCAAAGTCAGAACTTGGAAGCAAAATTTTTAAGTCGTACGAGATGGAAAATAAGATAGAAGTACTCTTTTGGAGATCATGTAAACAGTCCAAGATTACAGATTATAATGAAATATAAATACCTATGTAAATACTTTATTTTATTGCATTCAAATCGCTTTTAAAATCTGTAATTCACAGACTCTGTATAACGTCCAAATATTGTTGGTCCCTTCAGTGTCGTTATAGAGATTCGATTGGAATTTCTCTAACGGAGCAATAAAGATATGTAATATGTATATCGATAATTAGATGCATTCATTACAATGTGATGTCAAAATATGAAAATTTGTAATCCTAATTTCTAAAAACTTCACTGTAATAGACCTGATTTATTAATCGACATTTTACGCAACGCTTTGTTTGAGAGTTACAATCTTAAACAATCAGAACGTCATCTTTTTTCATATTATAATATATCGGCTAAACAATCAATTTAAAAAATTATCACTACGGTGTTAAATTATAATATAGAATATCACCCAAATACCGTAACAAGCATTAAGTAGCTAGATGTACATTTCAAGCGCTTGAACTGTACATCTAGCTACATAATGCTTGTTATGGTATTTGGGTGATATTCTATATTATAAACAATCAATGTTTATGCAATATAGTTGTATTTTATAATTAATATTTAGTATTTAGTATCGGAATGGTAGGTACTGAAATGGTCCCATTACATTTAAACATATAAGAAGAGGCTAAATAGAGTAGCAAATATTTTTTAGATATTAAATACCGATATTAATATTAAATATTTACATAAAATAATATTTGTTTTATAGGGCAGCGATAATGCGGTGGCGACGGCGCCCGGTTATACCGCCCGGGTAGAATTCGCCCTGAAATTGGGTTACACCGAACGGTTAGTGCAAACAGCCCTGGCCAAATTGGGTCCCGCGCCAGCCCAAAATGAACTGTTGGCAGAATTGATCAAATTGGGCGCCCAACGTGGTACTGGAGGCGGTGGTATGTACTGATTTAAAAAATTACAAATGAAACAATAAGCATTTTCAGAAGTTAATTTATATTATTTAATTATTAGCATACTAAAAATGGTTTAAATCCCGAATTTTTGTTTAATGTAGAACACGATATAATTATGTATTTTAATTAAAGTGAAACATTTTTGGACTTCGTTACATATTGTTATTTAAAAACAATAGATTGTTACAAAGTATCAACGTAATAAATATAGAAAGGTGTCATAAATATGTACAAAATCAACCTTTGCACAAATCTGCTTATGAGTTACAATTTGTACATAATTTACTTGATATATAAAATTGCAATGAATAATACATATAATACGCTGACATTGCAACTTTGGACAGTGGTTATCTATACATACAACTTGAATTATTTTGAAATTTCAATTATTATAATGGTTTATATGTTTATTCAATTACGTAAATAAATATGTGATAATCTATAGCAACAGCAACGTTTTTTTTTTTAAATATATCTAACACAGCTTATATTCAGAACAACACAATTTTATGTTAGAAATGAAATATCCGATACATTATATATACATATAAATATATATTATATACTTTTTTTGCAATCGCTACAATAAGCCCACTTTACGGTCTTATATTCCTACGTAAAGTTCGCGTTTATTGAGGAACGTGTGACCTAAATAACTATCGATTTTAATAAATTTCTATTCCCTTTCTACATATTAATACTAAATTATATAATTTTATCCATTTTTAAGGCTGGATGGAGTTGTACCACTGCACCCGTTTCTTATTTTTATTGATATTCTTTTATATCAAAAGTTGTAGAAATTCGATTTTATTATTCTTTAATGATGATAAATTACAAACAACTAAAACAAAAAATGTGAACAGAAATTTCATAATAACTAGATATTCTAATTTTTGAAATATCTTCTATTGTAATGAGGACATTTTAAGAGTTTGTTGAAGAAAAGAAAAGCTGTAACATCCATTTGGATGTTACAGCAATAAAATGAACACCACTTTTTGAATTGAAGATTGTATCCCTCAGCAAAGTTAAAAATATAGACAAGTATTGATGTTACTTTATATCAATACCTGTTCACAATGGATTAATCTTGTCAACTTGTCTTAAAAAAAAATTGGAGAAGGAAGATAAGTATGTTTTATAAATATAGTATATATTTGGATTTATTAGGTCCTGGAAGTGCAAGCAGTGACGGCAGCGGAAGTCCAATTGAGGGTCTCTTATGTCTTGATGGCTCTCTAGATGCTATTGCCAACCCATTGGTCGCTGGATTTGCTGTTGCGCAAACAATCGCCACAACATTAAGACCGATTGTTATAGATGGCAGTAACGTTGCTATGAGGTCAGCTTTAGTCATTTTTAACTTTCTAGCATATAGAAATTTAATAGGATTTAAATTCAAGTTACTCTTTCTTGAGTGTCGGGTATGAATTTTGAACGTTTTTTTTTGTATCCTAATGTACTTGTAATTGTAGGGTTTATCTCTAAAACCTGCTTTTAACGAACCGATTTTTGAGGATTGATGTTTTCTACAATATAAATTAATGTGAAATATCAACTTATAAATTGTATCAGTATTTATGAAGTTATGAATGTTGATATATTTCTGAAAATAAAGATATTGAATTTTTATAATACTCTGAAATTTATTCTGTATTCAGCCATGGAAATAAGGAAATCTTCTCATGTCGCGGCATCAAGATTTGCGTGGATTACTTTCGGTCACGAGGGCACCGTGATATCACAGTGTTCGTGCCCAAGTGGCGTAAGGAGGCACCGCGACCCGATAACCCTGTCCAAGATCAAGATATTTTAGCGGAGCTGGAGCGAGAACGGCTTCTAGTATTTACTCCATCTCGCCTTGTCGGTGGTAAGTTCATCAGATTCACATGTGAATGCATTACTTACAAATAATTTATAACGTGTATATTATTGTATGTAAGGCTAAAAAATGCGAATTGTAATAATTGAAGTAAATATTTATTATAATGTCTTATAATGTACAAATTATGCCATAAAACAACATTATTTAGAAAGCTAGTTGCTTTTTGCTAATGGTACAAAAATGTTGTATAAAAAAATTTGCCCAATCGCCGTAACGCAGTGCATTTAATAGTTCGATGTACATTTCGAAGGCTATGCCCATATCTTCAGAAGCACATCAACTAAATAAATAATTTGCATCTTTCACTCATTGCTATACAATTCTTATTGTACAGTATAAACCGGTGAGTATTGGATAGTAATATCGAAAACTTCGTTATTAAGTTACGTAATTCGTTCTTTGCCATATTAATTTTTTTTTAATCATTGAAAATTAACGATTGATTTGTTTAATCCAAAACTGATTTCTTCGTTATTTTATACACGTAGCTTACCAATTAAAGACAGCTCACCATGACAAAATTAAACGGTTACGTCTTAATTATCATAGTTATTTAAACCTATGACGTAAATAGGACTATTTTAAAAATTATCACAAAAAATTACACGATTCGTGACAGGTATTTTATTTAGTTTTATCTTGTGCTACTGAAGATGGGCGCATAGCGCTTGAAATGTACATCTAATTACTTAATACTTGTTACGGTATTTGGGTGATATTCTATATTATCAATAGGACTACATTAAATTACTTATATTTAAAAATAATGTTTTGTTGGCGTAAATCGTATGCTTCAATGCATTTCCAGGCAAGCGAACGGTATGTTACGATGATCGTTACATATTAAAGTTAGCTGCAGAAGTGGATGGAATCGTGGTGAGCAATGACAACTATCGAGACCTATGCCAAGAGAACACTGAGTACCGTCGCGTTGTAGATGAACGTGTACTTATGTACACGTTCGTCAACGATCGGTTCATGCCGCCGGATGATCCGCTGGGAAGGGCGGGTCCTACCCTCGATAACTTCTTAAAATTGAGTAAGTTTACTTCTCTGAATTAGATGAGAACTATAGGATTTAGTGTACTATCTCATATATTGTATTATCGTCGTCTTTTGAAAGATAGTGTTCATGAGTGTATATTTTGTTACATTATAAAAAGTATGAGAGTAGGAAAGGCAAATGTGCGTGGATTTAGAGATGGAGTTTTATATCAGAGTTTAGAGTTTAAAATGAAACGGGAATATACTGAAAATATGAGAACAATAAATACGATTAATCCCAAAGATTACTAAAAGCATATTTGTAGAGTGTACGACTGCGAGGCGTGGACAATTGGAACAGAAGAGAAACGTAGAATAGAAGCAGTTGAAATGTGGATTGGATAGATAATGACAAGTGTAGCCGTGCTAGGTATAGTAGCGGAGAAATGTTTGAAAGGTATTATAGGTATTATAGGAGAGATAGACTAGTAGGTCACATTCGTAGACATGGAGGTAAGGAAAAGTAAATTTTATTTCATTTCTAGATAATATATATAAACATTTCATTTAATATTATCGTGTATTTTTTATAAACAAGTACAATGTAAAATAAATTGTGTTTCTACAAAAATAAATGAAATTTGGTTGGAAGAAGTTGCAAATACAAATTAAAGAAATGGAGAAATCGTAGAATTTGTCATCCTTTACGATCCTCTGTTAATTTACAAAGCAAAATATTGGATATATTAATAAAAATAATTTAGTTGATATATTTCTTCCGTGATATTTCAAAGCAGATCAATGTTGTTAAGAAAAATAGTAATCATGATAATTAATAAGTTATACTTTTATGTTATGTTATGTGATCAGATTACAATCAGCTCGAGGCCATTGAAATTAGTTATAGAAGGTAAAGTAGGGGGAAAGGAAGGAGTACGTAGGCCTAGATTAAAGGATGTAAGTCAGAGAGTGCAGGATGTAAGGATGAATAGCTATATGGAAATGACTGAGTTTCCAACCAATATCTAGGATTGCACGTAATAAATAAATGGATAAGTTTTATTTCGGATCATTGATCATGACAATATATAGTGTGGGTAGTTAGGTACCTTCTTCATTATCATTAGATTTTTAGAGCAAAATAGGTTGTATGAGAAATGTATATAAATATTTTTTTACAGCATGAAAATTACCGATAACATGATAACAACATTAGATGATTTAGTAAAGACAATTTAAAAAATAAATAATCTTTTCTAAAATTAATATTTTAACCAAATCAAATATGATACAGCTATATAGTAACATGCAAGTCATCATCTACTATTTTTCTCGTGGATGCTTTGAGAAGGATTTATGTTAATTGTAAATTCACACAATATTTATGACACTTGTATAATTATAATATAGAATATCACCCATCTTAAGATGGGCGCAGAGCGCTTGAAATGTACATCTAGCTACTTAATGCTTGTTACGGTATTTGGGTGATATTCTATATTATAATTTAACACCGTAATGATAATTTAAAAAAAAGCATTTTTACGATTCCCATGAATCAAACATTACTTGATGGAAATAATTTGTACTCTACATTATAAAAATATTTGACGTAAATATTTTACTACGTTACTTTATATTTAAGTTAAAATCAAACCAGAAATAAAAAGCAATCTTAATGTTCAAATAAATACATAAAGTATTTTCACGATTTTTAAATATAATACTATGTAGACACTACGTTAGTTTTTCACGATGCTTATTTAAATGTTCCATGGAAAACGTACCCTCTGTATAGTAATTAGATAGTATCTATTTTATTATCACTTTTAAATCACAATATTAGTTTCTTATAATCCTAAATTACTAACTTATTATTGTAAAAGGTGGACGTAACGTAAGTTCATCCGATTCAATCGTGACACCGCCACCGTGTCCTTATGCGAAAAAGTGCACGTATGGCAACAAGTGCAAATATCACCATCCGGAACGAGGTCCATTGCCGCATAAGAGCGTAACGGAGCGGTTATCCGAGCATGCGCAGCGTCACCTGCAGGCGCGGGACGGTGGCGGCGGATCATGTGGCAATAGCGGCTCCGGCGGAAAGACGCCATTGGGCAGGACTCGTTCTGTCGTCGCTAGTACGCAACAACAACAGGATAATCTGATGTCTGGTCACGCAACTGTATCCAAGAGCAGGAGTGTGGACGCATGCGTTAATTTGCATCGGTAAGCGGCTTATAAGTGCCATAGATTGTGGCTCATGGTTTAATCCCGTGGCGTAGCATGAATGGATTGTACATATTGATAAAAAAAAATGTATAAAAATATTTTTATAAAAGATACTATTGATATATAATTTACTATTATCATTTTATAAGGAATTATAATTAGAGAAGGATAATGATAGTGGTTAAACATTTATTATTAGTAATTGATCTTAAAAAAATAATCGGTTATTAGGATATTAAATGAAGGTTAACTATTAGAAATTGTTGCTTTGTTTTTACTAATTCATGATTACGAGTTGATTTTTCATTTCTTTCATAAAGAGCTAAGCAGCCTTGTTCGCATTCCTTGCTCTTATTTTACTATATTAATCTTGAATGGAAAGCAATTGTTCGTGCATATAATTATATTAACTCTTTTTTTAAATTATCACTATGGTAATAGTATAGAATATTACTCAAATACCGCAACTTAAAGCATTAAGTAGCTAGATGCGCATTTCGAAGGCTATGTCCCCATCTTCAGTAGCACAATATAAAAAATTAAAAATTAAATATGGTATATCAATTACGATTCGCGACAGAGGTATTTTATTTAGTTTTTATCTTGTGCTACTGAAGATGGGGGCATAGCCTTCGAAATGCGCATATTAATGTTTTGGGTTGCGGTATTTGGGTGATACTCTATACTATATTAACTCTCTTTAGGAAACTACAACGACAACTAACGCTGAACCCGGGTGTAGCACCATCGTACTATGTACCTTACTGGGATCAGCCCAGCAAGATGCAACAACAGCAGCAGCATCGCTCATCTCTACAGCAATCTCACCTGCAACAGCACCACCATCTGCAACAGCATCAGTACCTACAGCACCAGCACGTGACACGTATCGCGTCCGCACCGGACGCGCCGCATCAACACCATCAGCAGCGTGTAGCGCCTCTATGGCCACCGCCCACTGCTGGCGCCACCTCGTGTTCCGAGCCGCAACTCTGGCCGCCACAGTCCCAGCATAACACCACACAGTTGTTGCCCGCTGGATCCGCTTCACACAGAGAAGATGCTCGTCGGCGCATGCACTACCATCTCGCCGCCATCTTTCCAGAGGATCATGTGACGCGTGCGATGCGCCTCTATCCGGACGAGACTAATCCCCAGACAATCTGTGCAGCCATTCTATCCATGCAACAACAATGCTGTAAGTAACATCTTTATTCCATACACGCTCCGTGTGTAACCAACGACCCAATAGAATGAAAGTTGTTTTACTTACTTTTATTCTTTTGTGATTGTTATATGCATCTTTATTCTAACGGGTATAGCAACAAAATATTTAAACATAAATCTGAAAATAGCCACTTTACTTGAATTTCAAACTTTCTTTTTAATAACAGTTGGAGATTATCACTACGGCGGTAAATAATTGTATAAAGTTCAATGCATTTATAAGATAGATGTACAATTTTTACGACCTATATTTTCATAGGACAAATTTATCGAAAGTATAGCTAATGTAACTGTTTTGAAGTATTGTGCTATTGTAAGAGATTTAAAATTAAAATGTGCATCTAACTTATAAATTCCTTAGGTACAAAATGATAAAAGGTCTCAAAAAAGGTTTTTTGTTGTCAATTTTAAAAAATCGCAGTTTTTCAACGTAGAAACTTTATTTATTAATATGAAAAAAAAAAAAGCTTTAGCGGGACAACGATCTTTGATTTAATCATGTTGAAGATTTTGTATATCTTGTAACTTCTTTCAAAAGCTTTTTAATAATAGTATAGTTGACGAAATTGTATCTGAGAGATTGCTTTATTGTTTTGCTTTGAGATATAAATTACAATGCGAACGGCAGCATTGTCACAAACTCCTTAAGCACGCTTGTATTATTTGTACACCAAGTTTTATATTTCTTTAAAAAATTATAAATCTATTTAAAACAAATTGTATAACAAAAAGAACGATTACAGTAATTGAATAATGTTGAATAAATATACGGGGTATTTCACCTCTGGTGTCAGCATCAAGAATCATATTTTTATATTTCAAATTCAACATCTTTGTTGATTCTAATAATTTACCATTTCATATCAATATTTGTATTTTTATAATTATTATTCATGGTCGAACATGCACATTTGTAAATGAAACACCTTGTGTGGGATGAATCGTAAATATTATATTTATGTTAAATTGCTGATCGAGCTTTTACTGTTATGGTTATTGTAATGACTACTTAGCACAATGTGTCGTTTTTGCATCATGATATTGACAATATTAGACTAATACTTGAGAAAGGACATAGTTTAACTAATGCTGAATATATGAATTACTTCATTTTTCTACAAATGTATTTCTCGAGTTTCCTCACATATAATATGAATTTAAACGCCAGTAGAATTTAGATATTGAAATTCGAAGTTCATGGTTGAATGGTCCAAATGTTGTTATTTTTATATTTTGTTCCTAATATCCATTTAAACCTTTTAACGCAAATCTATTGGTAACACGACTAGGTATATCTGATCAAAAAAGGAAATGTATGGTAGTTGTCATATACAACGTGTATTTATGAATGTATCCCTGTTTGTTAAGAAGTTTTCATACATGTCGAAAATGATAACAAACTAGCTTTTATTGTAATTGATATTATATCTGCATATATATTTTGTAGAAATATACTAATTTTGTATAAATAAATGGCAATAATTATTAATTCCTTAAGTACCTATTAAATAGGTACGTAGGTGGTATAACATCATTAGTATAAAAAAAAAATGTTAAGTTTAATTCCTTTGTCACATAATTTCTGTGTTTCACTCAAGTGAGAGTGTATAAGAAAACATAATAAGCGAGTTTTATAAATACAATACTATTTGTACGTACTCGGAATTGTTAATGTACTGTCACTTTTATTCTTTCAACTCACAAAAGCGAGGTGTAATTAGAGTAAACGATATCACTTCATATTGAAGAGTGATTTTAAGGCAGCGACATATCTCCGTTGATAATGACATCGTCGATACTGTGTATCTATTATCTGTAAAATTGTTTCAATTATCTACAGATGCGGTATAGTCTATGACAAACTTTGTTTTACATATGAAATGTAGGCACATGCATGTTCGGGACCTACATGTTTAATTGCTATTAATCTATTTTCTATGATTATTATATAACATTTTTATCGTTACTTTATTTTTTACTGCGATCTAACTTTAGAAAGTAGCTATTTGCATATATAGTTTGCTTGTACTGCGTTAAATAAAGTAATTGATATTTTGGTAAGATCTGACTAGTTCTAATGGTCACGTAATGGTCATACTATTTCACATCTTATTATATTGCTAAAAATTCAGGGACTGAAAAGGACATTTATTCTCGTACATGCTATATATACAAATAGCCTCTCATTTTATTTTACTTTACTATTTTGTTCGTACTATTATTAAAAATATATACAATTGTATTAAATTTTATTGCTATGTCTTAATGTATGTACATCCAAGTTATTTCGATATGTATTTGTTGTATGCAGTCAGAGTAATATTACTGACGTAATCCTTAGATTGTTAGAATAGATTGAATAGAAAAGGCTGGTCAAATGTTAAATTAACTGTTATGATATCCGAAAATATATTTTTACTAGAGTGTTGTGTACTGATATTTAATAATTATGACTGGAAATTTCTTCATTAGTTTAACATTTATATTGTTATTGTTTGTGTTTCTAACAGTTTTCTAATAGCTTTAATATATTTATTTATTCCAATTTTGTAAATACATATATTATAAAGAACTAGCACTTATTGTTGAATTTTTACACATTATGTTTCTACATTTGCGATAAAACTGAAACTATCATATCATTATTTATAATACTTGATCATACAGTCGGCATCTTTCATTTTATTACTTAGCTTGCTAAAAGCATTTAAGTTAGAAATGCATGTAAGAATGTAAGACGATAAGCAAATAGTTTTATGTTTGCAAAATCGATGAAAAATAGGATATTTTTAAAAGTTCCTTTGCGCATTTCAAGTCATGTTTTCCTTTTATTAATTATTCAAACCAGGTAATCGTTGCGAAGGCAATTTGTGATGTGGTCTTGGTCAATGAGCAGTATCCTAATATTTCATCGATATTTTCTGATCCTGGCGAGTTTTTAACAGATGAAAACAACAGATCAACAACAAACGATAAATTATTGTTAGTGTCCTACGTTAGTTTTTATACTACATAAATTTTAATTACTTTATAAATATTCTAAGCGGAGACAGGGCTCTATATTTCAACATTTTCCTATAAATAACATTTATATGATTTTGTTGAGAGATAACGCGAGGTTCTGCATCTTCCGGATTCCCAAGAGTTTCCCAGATTCACTCATTTGCCCGGAAGTCATTATATATTATATGCGTTTCGGTGATCCAGAAAGTCAATGGTGGTACCTCTTGGGTTGCATAAAAAAATTGGAAAATTTTTGAAAGGGCCTTGAAAATTCATTTTTTTTGTTATATATGAAATATGTGATACGCTCAAAAACAGCTAAAATTATTATTCGGGACTCTAAACAAACAATTCCTGTTGATTTGCGCGCGATACAAGGCATATATATATATATATATTTATTTTCGGTATTTTGTCCTGCTTAAAGATAAAAATCATTATTTCCATGCTTACTACCAAAGTTTACCATTTACCCGTATAAAAAAAATTCTGCGGAACGGCTCGACAGATTTCAATGATTTTGGTGTTATATTAAAGCGATTATGTCTATTTTTGCCCATTTTATTAAAAATTTAAGTATATTTGCTAAATTGGTCGGAAATTGAAAAATAAGAATTACTATTTTCGTCTACATTCATATAGACTTGTATATCTTAGTCAAAGGCTTAGCGGCCATGTACAATCTTGTCAAAGAAATAGTCAATAAGTGTGGCTTAAAGTGTCTGACTTAAAATTATTCTAGGCGAGACCTGGCGATGCTATATATATATATACACATATATATATAATTATTTTTATACATTAATTCTATATTTAAATTTTTTAAATATTTTATTTTGATTTTTGTCAAATATTTTATAGCAAATTATGTTGGATTTATGAATTACAAAATAAATACACAATAGCGTCCTCAAACAATCGGTCAATAATTGTATTTTCTTTTTTCAGTTTTTAAACTATACATTTATGTCTGATTTGCCATATTCTTGGCAGTAGGTGTACTACTGTATAGATAAAATTCTGATAATAAAAACGCGTTTCTTGATAACGAATACTCCACTAGAGCGAGAACTTTCTCAGAAAACGGCGAAAGTCTCGCTTCAACCAACGCAATCAACTTTTTCGAGTTTATATTCGTCGCTTCAACTTACCGTTCAAGGTGCCATTGAAACTGCCCATATAAAATAGCATATGCAAAGATGGGATTGCATTCACATAACCATGTAGTTAGAGTTGAATTTCTCGCCGCGTTCGTCGAGAATAAATAGTGTGTAATCTGTGTGTGTGTTTATCGTCGTTGTCGCACACACATCTAATATTAAAATATGTAGATGGCGATACCAACACGATCAGCAACTGTAAATTAATACGCGATGTTAATTGCGTGTTCAATTTCAAAGTCAGCATTTAGAAACATTTTTATATGGATTGTCCATGCTAAGATTATAAATTTTTATTAAAAATGAAAAAATGATTGAATGGGACATTTTCGAATGGGAAATGACACGAGGATTCTAAATGTGCAACTTGTTCAATATAAAAACAATAAAATATAAAATAATATTGTACAAATTCGTGCTAAAAGTTTCATTATTAATAATCCGAATCGTGCGAGGAAAATCCACCAAGTGAGAAATATGCGTATTAAAAACAAGGTAAATTATTTATATGGCAAAGATTAATAAAGTTTTTTTTCAGTTTCTAATATATTTGTTTTTACAATTAATTCACCCTCTTCCTACCATAAAAAATCCCCACCCCCCATTAAAACCGTTTGAGAAAGCTTAGGCATCTGTGTTTAGATTAAAAATTAAGAAATATATTGCGCTTACCTAACAGATTTTTGCTTATTTTATTTTATATAAAATTTTATTTTTTCGATAATTTTTCGATAATTTTGATGAAAATCGACAGGTATTTCTTTTTCGATAATTTTTCGATAATTTTGATGAACAGCTTACCTAACAGGTTTTTGCTTATTTTATTTTATATAAAATTTTATTGGGAGAAAATTAATAACACAAATAAGTAAAGTGACCATACGTCCCTGCTTTTAGCGGGACAATCCCGATTTTCGGTAATTTGTCCCGCTTAAAGTAAAAATCATTATTTCCGTCTACTACCAAAGTTTACCATTTAGCCGTATAAAAAAAATTCTGCGGAACGGCTCGACAGATTTCAATGATTTTGGTGTTATATTAAAGCGATTATGTCTATTTTTGCCCATTTTGTTCAAAATTTAAGTGTGTTTGCTAAATTGGTCGGAAATTGAAAATTAAGAATGACTAATTTTCCTCTATATTTATATAGACTTGTATATCATAATCAAAGGCATAGCGGCCATTTGTCATGTACAATCGAGTCAAAGAAATAGTCAATAATTGTGGCTTAAAGTGTCTGACTTAAAATTATTCTAGGCGAGATCTGGCGATCCTATATATATATCTATATAATTTATTTTTACATAAATTTCTTTTATTTAATTTTTTTTTATATTTTATTTTGATTTTTGTCAAATATTTTATAGCAAATTATGTTGGATTTATGAATTACAAAATAAATACACAATAGCGTCCTCAAACAATCGGTCAATAATTGTATTTCCTTTTTTTAGTTTTTAAACTATACATTTATGTCTGATTTGCCATATTCTTGGCAGTAGGTGTACTACTGTATAGATAAAATTCTGATAATAAAAACGCGTTTCTTGATAACGAATACTCCACTAGAGCGAGAACTTCCTCAGAAAACGGCGAAAGTCTCGCTTCAACCAACGCAATCAACTTTTTCGAGTTTATATTCGTCGCTTCAACTTACCGTTCAAGGTGCCATTGAAACTGCCCATATAAAATAGCATATGCAAAGATGGAATTGCATTCACGTAACCATGTAGTTAGACTTGAATTCCTCGCCGCGTTCGTCGAGAATAAATAGTGTGTAATCTGTGTGTGTGTTTATCGTCGTTGTCGCACACACATCTAATATTAAAATATGTAGATGGCGATACCAACACGATCAGCAACTGTAAATTAATACGCGATGTTAATTGCCTGTTCAATTTCAAAGTCAGCATTTAGAAACATTTTTATATGGACTGTCCATGCTAAGATTATAAAATTTTATTAAACGTGAAAAAATGATTGAATGGGACATTTTCTAATGGGAAATGATGATTTTGATGAAAATCGACAGGTATGTACCTCTCTTCTTTTTCGATCATTTTTCGATAATTTTGATGAAAATCGACAGGAATATACCTATGTACTTTTTCGATAATTTTGATGCTAATCGACAAAAGAATTAAAATTTTCGACAGGTACATACCTCTGTACTTTTTCGATAATTTTAATAAAAATCGACAGGTATATACCTTCTTTGTAAATAATTAAAAAATTTCGACAGGTATATATATACCTTCTTTGTAAATAATAAAAATAAATAATAAAAGCGTAATAGCATTGTATACAAGTAATTGAATAAGTACATTGGTGGGAAAAATATTAAAAAAAAAAATAGAAAGAAAGTATATAACAAACTTTAATAAATTTTACTCAGTTCCCAATATAAAAGTGCGAATATAAAGAGATATAAGGCGAAATTCTTTTGTAAAAATATTGATATTGTAAATTGTTTTTAGTCATTTCCTCTATATGCAATCACTGATTATATATATTTATCCTCAACTATAAGGATTAGTTGGAAACTGCATGAACATTACAATCGAATGCATTTGAAGAACTTTGAAAACTAAAGTACACTTGAAATTATGTTGATTTACGTTCATTCTAAATTTATAAACAATTACGCGTTTCTAAAGAGTTTTTTAAATTTTCGATATAAAATTGCGGAATTTTTCACATTGTCCAGTGACTGGCGCAAGCTCTTTGCAATCCTAGACTCAGTATATGCGCCAAGCTCATCATCTATTTTACACAGTGCAGTGTACTGCACAGAAGCAACGCCACTGTATCAACGTGTTGGAAAATTGAATTTGTATGTTACTTCAAACCAGTGCGTTGATTCGAAGCAACGCGGTTTGGTAAGATTCAGTAGTCCTTCTAACCTAAAACCGGTTCATCGAAAATCGGTTTTCACCATAAAGCGGTTTTTACCGAAACGCGGTTTTCACCGAAAATTTGTGAAAACGGTTAGTCGGTGAACCGGTGAAAAATCGCTTGCACCGGTTTCCGGTTTGATTGGCAAATATTCCCAGCATATAAGTTCATAGTTGATAGTGTTAAAAAAAATTTACAATGTGTCGTGTTCGTTACAAAAGTTGATTTGCTTATATACATTACATAATATTTAATGTGGTATAAAAATGTTTTATAATTATAATATTCTTATAAATTTATAACCAAAATATTCTGCAAGAATATAAAGGGTAGGATTTTCTTCAGTCGTGTAAATCTGTTAGTTGACTTCTAGCCAGTTACAAATTTGAATATAATATGGAAAATCGTAAAAAGTCCCCGAAAATCTGTCCACAATATATAATATGAATGTCACTAATAATATGTCGGTAACTCGGTATAGTAGTTCTGTGCAGTACATTTCAATGGAAGTATTTGTTTATCGCGTCGCGCAGACTGCTGCAGCGCTTCACTATATCATCGCATTCGTATTATCTTTGCTTTAAGGTTTGCATCAAAAATTTAAAAAATATAATTAAACTTTTCCAAAACGAGAATAGCAAGTTTTAAGAGCAGTAATCATTTTCTCCTATAAATTCTCCTATAAAAGGACCGAAACAATTATGATGTAATTTGAAAAATATAAATATAGCAAAATCTTAGGCGGAACAAGTCAAATACTATTTTTAACTTTATGCCCAGTTTTCGCCCGCGCCGTCTATATAGATTATAATTGTTTTTCGATTTCAACACGATTTTCAAACTAAGAAAATTACCTATAATTGTAATATAAGAAAATGATCTATATTGGCGCTACAGAACCGTGGCGATCTTATCACAATTATTATTACGACCACTAGCTGGTCTGGACATACGCTGCTCTGGACTACAAAGCATATAATTTTGACAATAGTTTAGGTCGGAACAATTTTAGCATCTCAGAGCCTGAAATATGTGTGCGTATATTCGTATGTGATACTGTCTGTTCGCGTTTAAGTTGCCTCTGATATGTACCTTCCCAAGATATATGCGATAGTTGACGTCGAAGTCGAATGTAGTTTGGTATTTCTAAGTTAGTGGCTTGGGTACAGTATGTGTGGTATTACAGCCGTTACCGACGGCGACGCCGACGCCGACGCTAGCACAATAGTGCGGCGGTTTTTACCTGCACTTGTCTAAGTGCTTTGTTCTCGTCTGCTTCGGACTGGACATCGGACAGGTATTCTTCAAAACTGTCCCTATATAATTAGTTTTGATTGGAGAGCCATTTAGAATCATGGCTTATAGTTGGGATAGCCGAGTTAGTTTCGCAATTAAATATTTATATGGTAAGTGACGAATTTAACGGATATATACGATTGTTTAAGAATAAATATTATAATGAAATAAACTTAAAGAATTTTTTGATGAAGTATATAATTGTGCACATTTTGATTGGTAAGCTCCATCGTCAGTGGTGCTACAAAATTTTAAAGAAGTTTAGGACTTCTTAACTTATTTCCATTGATTATTGACACCGACTTCTTATAAAAAATATATTATTAACTCCCTTAAAATTTGTGTTTTATTGCCAACATTGTATCTAGTAAATTTTAAAAAAGTTTTTTAAATGAGTTAAATTTCAACGACTTAAAGATTTCGTCGCTTCGTTATATATATATATTATATGAATTAAAGAAATTAATTTCCACATAACTATTGAAAATTATGTGATGTCCAAAAATCTGACTTGTCTTTCGACCCCCATCACGAACCCTCTTGAAAATTCCATCCACCCCCTGGGGATTTATATCAACTCCCTTAAGAATTCCGAATCTAGTTGTAGAAAGCAATCGATTTAATCTGTTTGTATAGAAGTGGTAAAAAGCTTCACTCTTCTCCTTCAAAAATTTCATAACTCACAAAATTTCCTCGCTTCCACTTCATTCATAAATTGTTTCTTTCGTATTGATTCCAAATTCTTAAACTTCTCGTGTTACTTTTCAAAAATATATTTTGTATTGCAAAAGATATTATCTACTCCAGGTGTGGATCCAGTATGAGAGGGCAGCAAATATATTCGCATTTGTTTTGTGATTTATTTTAAAAATATATAATATTCATCACTTCGATTGCCAACAATTCCATATACTTACAACATATTATAGTTATTTAAAAAATTATCACTACGGTGTTAAATTATAATATAGAATATCACCCAAATACCGTAACAAGCATTAAGTAGCTAGATGTACATTTCAAGCGCTATGTTCAGCGCTATGTTCAAGCGCTATGATAAAACTAAATAAAATACCTATCTTTGTGCTACTGAAGATGGGCGCATAGCGCTTGAAATGTACTTAATGCTTTTTACGGTATTTGGGTGATATTCTATATTATATTATAGTTAGCCAATTTCTAAGTATCAAGAAAATGGGGACGGTGCCCCCTTAGCTGCCCCTTATAACCAGCATCGTTCTACCCTCAATTACTTTAACTGCGCGAAATGTTTTGGAAAATCATTTGGCAATTAATGTATTATAATAGTAAATGCTACAGACTATATACATATTTTTAAATGAATTATAAATGGTAGTTAGCCTTTTGTCTTCATATTGAATTTTTTTAAATATCTATTATTTTACTACTAGCACATCAAGTTTAAATTTCGAATATTTTCAGGAACAGGTATTACAAAATGAAGATTCGGTAAAGGTTTATATTATGAAACAATAGATAAGTTAGAAAGTCTTTATGTTTGTTTCATTGTTTAAAAAAATCTTGTGTGAAACACTGTAATACATCGTAATAAAAATAAGATAAAATAAAATAAAAATAAACAAGTACACGATTTGTAATACATTTTATATATTGATTTTAGAACACTGACTTCGGAACCAATTTTCCGCAAATCATCTTTGATAAAATATTAATAGAATCATTGTAAAAATAAAAATAAAAATCTGTTATTATGAAATATATTAATCTAGTTGTCCTAAAGTACATATAGGACAAACACGTAGACCAATTGAAACTAGATTTAAGGAGCATTTAACTCATTTCAGATTAAATAGAAAAGATATTAAAAGTGCTGTAGCCGAGCATATTTTTGACTAACTCAGGTCACCCTATTCAAATTAGTTCACTTAAGTTACTTAAAAGTGTTTTGAATTATTCCGAGTTGTCTATTTAATTTATTTAATAAGAACTATTTTCAAATTAATTTTTATTTAATTTATTTTTCGTTATTTTAGGTTTGGCAAACCAATGTTTATTGTTGTTACTTGTTAGTTTTGTTAATTATTAATTTATATTTATTAATCTAGTGTGGAATTTATTTTATTTAATGTTTTTTTTTTTTTAATAGCCGCTGAAAAACTATAATGCATACAAACTTCAGACGTAAAGCGTGCAATAATCGTTTTAAAACTTTGTTTACCGAATATTTCTGTTTTTCAAGCAAGATGTGCATTTTGAAAGGCATGCCTCCACCTTTAGTACACAAGACACAGGCAAATAATACACTCTTTCATATATCTACACACAATTAAAATAAAAGAAAATTTTAATTATTAAAATAAGTTATTTATAAATAATTTAATAAAAATACTACAAGATTTCTAAAAAGTGTGTAAAATGAAATGTTATGCAAAATAAATAATATCAAATTTAAGGTTAAATATATTTTTGTAACTAAAACTAATAAACTATATAAATAAAAACTAAATTATAAACTACATAAAAATAAAAACATATAATAAGAAATAAGATTTGGTAAATTTGTAATATAAAATAATAAAGTTCCAAAATCACTTCAAGAAAAACGGTTTTAGCAAAAGTTACAGTTATGAACAATTTTATATTTATTACCCAAAGAATCTCTTTTAATTAATTTGGCGTTTGCTGACCAATTAATTTCTTTAAAATATTAACAAAGATCTAAATCGCAAACTGATCAAGCGCATGAAATTAAAAAAAAATACCGAAACGCTTCTGATTCATACAAATGCTGTAAAATTTATTAACATGCGTAAAATAGATAGTGATTCAATTCTACAGGAAAAAACGTAGAACTTACCATTATTTTATTAAGTTTAGTCACTTCTTTAAACATAATATTTACATAAAAATAAAATGGTTTAGATAAATATTGGATCTATTCACCTGTTTGTAAGCCAAAAAATGAGATTAAAAAGAACACTTAAAAATCAGTATCTATTTAATATTTTTTATCTTGTAGTTGAAAACAAAAATGCTTTGTATTATAAACAAAATTTGGGTAAGAAATGAATAATAAAATATCAGTCAACTATATTCAAAGACTTGGGCGCATATCTGCTATATCATATTATGAAAAAGCAGGTATTTTAATAATTTTTAATTTTATAAGTTTGCAATTTTATAAAATTAAATATACGCAATACATAATATACTGGCAATATTGGATAAATATATATTCTTATTAATATTGTTCTATTTATACCTATATAGAAACGGGACACTTCTTCTTTCTAATGAAATGTAGTTTACAAATTGAACGTATAAAGTATTCTGAATTTTATATAGATATCGATGAAAATGGATTCTTGGACGAGAGGGACTTCGCTTGCTTGGCACTCAGGGCTACAATCATCGAAGGAAAGGGAGAATTGAACACAACCCGTCTTCAGGAGAATCAACATATCATGATGAGTTTGTGGGAGGAAATTTCAGAATTGGCAGATTACGATAAGGTATACATTAGAAAGTATATTAAATATGTAGACGCTATTTCCAGTTTATAATTAACTGTTTCTATAACCATAAATATATCTTATAACTGCTTTTGTACTTCAATATTGTTACTTCTGTAACAATATTTCTGAGCAAGAATATTAAGACGAAAATTCAATTTTTCATCTTAGCCCAAAGCAGCCATGAAGGAAATGATACTATATTTATTTACATATCTTACATGCGATTAGTTAATCACATGTAAATGAACAGTAATATTTATTTTTTCTTTACTTATAAATTACACTTTCTTTCGTGAAATTCATATCACATTTCCATTCATAATCCTAAAGCTTCGTTGTTTTCCTTTCCTAAATAATATAAAAAAATTCTTAATTTACTCAATTACTTTCAAATCACATCTTTAATTTAATACTTTTTTATGAAGCATTCTATTTCCATTTTTTACCATAAACATATTCGTATTCGAATCGGTTAAAAATTAAAAATTACCGAAAAATTATTATTATGTGGAAAGCCACGAGGTACCCCATAAATACTGCAATATACAAAACTTGTAAGCCTTCTCAATAGCACCAAGAAATTTTAACAGCCGATTTTATTGACCGTTCCATTAATTATCCGCTACCTCTAGATATCCCTTTGATATTGACCTAGCAACTTCCCGCTAGGTGTCAGTGCTTGGATAGGTGACCGTAGCTCAGCGCCACCTATCCTCTATACTCGGTACCATTCTTAGTTGAGTACAATTTACTAAGCTTTAGCGGAATTATATCAGTCGGTATCACTAATTGATGAATGACTTCATCCATGCCGAATCTCTAATTTACACAAATAGCTTTTCAAATGCAGTCACAAAAATACTAAACAACATAATATGTTGTTTTATATTATAAACACATAAGCGAGTATATATATATATATATATATATATTATATATATTATATATTATATATATATACACAGAAGAAAGATATAGAAAGAACGAAATCGAATATTTGTCCATATTGATTTTTAGAATAGTAACAATGCCGAAGAAAATATGAGCTAATTTGTGTGAGAACTATAGGACCATTAGTCTACTATCACATGCATCGAAGATATTGCTAAAGATTATTTATAGGAGATTAGAAAATAAAGTAGAGGAAAGGCTAGGAGAAGATCAGTTTGGTTTTAGGAAAAACAGAGGGACGAGGGAGGCGATTTTAGCACTAAGAACGGTAGTAGAAAAAAGAATGAGGGTAGGAAAGGTAACTTGCATAGCTTTTGTAGATTTAGAAAAGGCATTTGATAATGTAGATTGGGACATAATGTTTAGAATTTTAAAAGAAACGGGTATAGATTATAAGGATAGGAGAATAATTTTTAATTTATATAAACACCAAACTGCCTTAGTTAGAATTGAGGGGGAAGAAGAGGTAGCAAAAATAGGGAAGGGAGTTCGGCAGGGATGTACACTTTCACCGTTATTATTTAATCTATATATAGAAGATGCAATAAACAAAGTAAAAGAAGAGTATAGTGTAGGTGTGAAGATACAGGGAGAGAAAATATATATGTTGAGATTCGCCGACAATATAGCTATATTGGAAGAAAGCGAAAAGAATTTAGAAAGGGTATTGAATGGTAGGCAGGCAGTATTAACTAGGGATTTTAACATGAAAATAAATATAGGTAAAACTAAAGTGATGAGGTGTGACAAAAAGGAATGCAGTAGAAAAATGAGGATCACAATAGGAGATAATAGAATCGAAGAAGTGTCAGATTTTTGTTATTTAGGCAGTAGAATCACAAAAGATAATCGAAGCAAGGTAGATATAAAGTGTAGGATAGCACAGGGTAGGAAGGCATTCGTAGAAAAGGAACAGATTTTAAGATCAAATATTGACTTGGGTATTAGAAAAAGATTACTGAAGGTATATGTTTGGAGTGTAGCACTGTACGGGTGTGAGGCGTGGACTATAAGGGTGGTTGGGAAGATAAAGTAACAAATGAAGATGTACTAGAGTTAGTAGGGGAGAAGAGAAGTATTTGGAGAGTGTTACAGCGTAGGAGAGACAGATTAGTAGGGCATATCCTTAGGCATGGGGGGATTATGCAATTGATCATAGAAGGTAGAGTGGAGGGAAAGAGAGTGGTAGGTAGGCCTAAATTGGAGTATGTGAGTCAGATAGTTGAAGACGTTGAGATGAATAGCTATAGGCAGATGAAGGGATTAGCTCAGGATAGATCGGCATGGCGTGCTGTTTCCAACCAATCTTTAGGATTGCGGACTCTTTAACTAATTGATTTTTAATGTATTGCTATATTTTCAGCTAACATCTACTACTAATAATTAATAGTTGCAGTATAGATAGGCCTTACACTAATATTGTAATAACTTAATATAGAAGCTTCATAGTTGTACGCGCCTGAATAGATTAAGTTCCGAACTGATACTAAACAAGCCGTTAGATGTCGCCAGCGTAGAATGCGCCCATGCTACCGATTTCCGGTGTCTCTGTCGCTCGTCACTGTCTGCTCATCTTCTATCTTTCTGTAGTCGATGTTAGCGCCACCGTAGGGCGCGTGGCGTTGCGTATGTATTCACGTGGGCGGATCGCCGGGATGTGCGAATCGTAGTTCTTGTTGCAGGATGGCAAGATTACCGTGGATGAGTTCAAACAGGCGGTGCGCACGTGTTGCGTCGGTCGCAAGTACGAAGAGTTCCCGCAATCGATGCGCATGTTCATCGAGTCCAACTTCAAGATGATGGACATCAACGATGACGGGGTGCTAGGTATGGATGAGTATCGCTACAATTGCATCACCAAGTTCGCCATCGAAGACGTGGAGGTCGTCAATCAAGCCTATAATAACATGCTTAGTGTAAGTACTTATTTACTTTAATAAAGTGCCATATAATTCAATAAATAATTTGTATTATAGAATTTTAAGTTGTAAGTTGCGTATAATTTGTATCGTTGAACTATTTAGAAATGTTTACAAAGAGATTTTGGACAATTGACTTAAAAAAAAACGCAGTATCATCTCAAATTTCTTGATAAATATAAAGAGATTATGTATGTAACAGGTTTTCGTTCACAAACCTAACTTAGTAATAAGAAGCGTTTTGATTCAAAGAAATTTATAGAATCATGTAGACTATTACCAAGAAACCGCAACTGAAAGCATTTATAAGCTAGATGCGCATTTCGAAGATTAAGCAGTTACCTTCAGTAGCGCAGGAATCAAACCAATAATACATATGTGTCACTTATAAGTATGAATCATCAGCTTTTTTGGTAATGGCATTGTAACGAGCTGGGTACGTTATTTCAAAATGCATAAAGAATAATAAAAACTATTTATCCAGACCATTTTTATCCAATACTTTGGAAAATTTCTTATTGATAACTAATAGTAACTAATCTTAGAAATTATGTTACGTCAGAAGATCAAAAATAAGTAAAATGTAAGCAAACTCATCATTATTCATAAGTGATTATTTTAAAGATGCCATTCGCTTCGAATATTTAGGATCGTTAAAATAATATTGATAGCAGCGAGCGAAGAATAAAAGTTGAAATTTGGCCACAACTCAAATAGTAATTCAACTACCTTCAAGCATATTTATAACGAAGTAAACGTAATTATACGCGATAGTTTTTGAAACGGTCATCTAGTTAGCAAATATTGTGAAATATTTATATAAATGCAGATCTGCTGTAATTAAATAAAATCCTCTAATCAAATTTATATTTTATATGACAATTTATTATAAACGTATAAATTATTCCAAAAGCTATTAACGCGATAGAAAAATTAAATACCATTCAAAAATTAAATTTGAAAAATATTAGTATGTATAAATTACATAGATTGCGAATGGAGGGAAATCAGAAATGGGTTAACTACAGCAGCAAATGAAGTATTAGGCACAAAGAAAAGGGCAGGTAGGAGGGAATGGATCACGGAAGAAATAGTTGAAATGATAGAAGCAAGAAGGAAAATTAAAATAGGAAACACAGAAGCAGGACAGAAAAAATATAAGGAACTAAGAAACTTAATTAATAGGAAATGCAAGCTAGCGAAAGAAGAGTGGATAAAAGGAAACTGTGAGGATATTGAGGAGGATATGAGAAGAGGTAAAGTAGATTTGGGCTACAGGAAAATTAAGTCACATTTTTCTAAAGTAAAACCAAAGGGTAACATTATATGTGATAAGCAGGGTAAGGAACTCACAGAAAATAAGGAAAAAGCTAGAAGATGGAAGGAGTATCTTGAAGATTTATATAAAGGTAGGCAGGACATGGAGGAGCTAGAAAGTGTGGAACAGATAGATGAGGATGACTTAGGTCCTAGCATACTTAGGTCAGAGTTTCATAGAGCATTAAATGATTTACGGAATAACAAAGCAGCGGGGATTGATATGATACCAGCCGAATTAATAAAACACGCAGGGGAAAAAATGCAGGAGCGATTATACAGGTTAGTTTGTAAAATATATGAGAAGGGAGAAGTACCACAGGATTTTCAGTGTAGTAGAATAGTAACAATGCCGAAGAAAATAGGAGCTAATTTGTGTGAGAACTATAGGACCATTAGCCTACTATCACATGCATCGAAGATATTGTTAAAGATTATTTATAGGAGATTAGAAAATAAAGTAGAGGAAAGGCTAGGAGAAGATCAGTTTGGTTTTAGGAAAAACAGAGGGACGAGAGAGGCGATTCTAGCACTAAGAACGGTAGTAGAAAAAAGAAATAGGGTAGGAAAGGTAACTTGCATAGCTTTTGTAGACTTAGAAAAGGCATTTGATAATGTAGATTGGGACATAATGTTTAGAATTTTAAAAGAAACGGGTATAGATTATAAGGATAGGAGAATAATTTTTACTTTATATAAACACCAAACTGCCTTAGTTAGAATTGAGGGGGAAGAAGAGGTAGCAAAAATAGGGAATGGAGTTCGGCAGGGATGTACACTTTCACCGTTATTATTTAATCTATATATAGAAGATGCAATAAACAAAGTAAAAGAAGAGTATAGTGTAGGTGTGAATGTACAGGGAGAGAAAATATATATGTTGGGATTCGCCGACGATATAGCTATATTGGAAGAAAGCGAAAAGAATTTAGAAAGGGTATTGAATGGTATGCAGGCAGTATTGACTAGGGATTTTAACATGAAAATAAATATAGGTAAAACTAAAGTGATGAGGTGTGACAAAAAGGAATGCAGTAGAAAAATGAGGATCTCAATAGGAGATAATAGAATCGAAGAAGTGTCAAATTTTTGTTATTTAGGCAGTAGAATCACAAAAGATAATCGAAGCAAGGTAGATATAAAGTGTAGGATAGCACAGGGTAGGAAGGCATTCGTAGAAAAAGAACAGATTTTAAGATCAAATATT
Source organism: Leptodirus hochenwartii (assembly GCA_947310635.1). Classification (NCBI taxonomy): domain Eukaryota; kingdom Metazoa; phylum Arthropoda; class Insecta; order Coleoptera; family Leiodidae; genus Leptodirus; species Leptodirus hochenwartii. The sequence continues at coordinate 11,795,298 of OX371180.1, read as the reverse complement.
GACTTGGGTATTAGAAAAAGATTACTGAAGGTATATGTTTGGAGTGTAGCACTGTACGGGTGTGAGGCGTGGACTATAGGAAAGGAAGAGAAGCGTAGATTACAAGCATTCGAAATGTGGTGTTATAGGAGGATGATGAGGATTGGTTGGGAAGATAAAGTAACAAATGAAGCTGTACTAGAGTTAGTAGAGGAGAAGAGAAGTATCTGGAGAGTGTTACAGCGTAGGAGAGACAGATTAGTAGGGCATATTCTTAGGCATGGGGGGATTATGCAATTGATCATAGAAGGTAGAGTGGAGGGAAAGAGAGGGGTAGGTAGGCCTAGATTGGAGTATGTGAGTCAGATAGTTGAAGACGTTGAGATGAATAGCTATAGGGAGATGAAGGGATTAGCTCAGGATAGATCGGCATGGCGTGCTGTTTCCAACCAATCTTTAGGATTGCGGACTCTTTAACTAACTAACTAAGTATGTATTTAAGGTGATTTGTATAACTGATGATTAGAGTAACAAAAGGTCGAGCAGATTGTTGTCCACAGATAATGTTATTGTAAGCCAACGTTGTACTAACTACTTGAGCACCATTCGCCTATTTATTTATTGGATATTCTTTATTTCTGTAAAGTTTAAATTTATGAGTGGAAATACAGACTGGAGAGTCATTGCAGGGGCAATTGCACAAATAATGATGATCTTTAGATACTAACGGAAGCGAATGTAAAAACATTTGTTGTCACATTGGTTGAATTCAACAAAACCTCACAGAAACTCCATATGTGTTTGAATTTAAACGGATCAACACGACTAGTTAGTTAGGATATTGTTACATATATGATTTAGCAATGGAGGATGTCTACAATCTAGTGGGCGATTCTGAATCTTGAGGCAACAACACGTGTCTGCCAAATAATTGGGCTGCTTAATTTCCCTATATCCAGTTCGGATACTTAGCGGGTGTCCCCCAGCAACCTAAAAATAAAACAATGTATAAAATCGCAGATGATATTTACGAGCGTCCACCAAAATTGCTTTGTTGTATTATCGTGAGCCAGTATATTTTATTACACCCTACAGCAGTGATTCTCAACCTTTTTCCCTCGCGGAACACTTTTAATGATTTGAAAATTTGGCGGCACACCAAGCGTCTAATAACTTTGTATTCTTTATAATCACAATTTTATTAACAATGCGTATACATAATTACATAATATATAGGCATGAAACATTAAAATATATTAAGATTCGTATCTGATGACGAAATAATTTTTAATATAATATCAAAAAATAACAATTTTAATATAATTTTTTATTTATTTCGATATCAATAATGTGATTGACGAACTTTATGGGAAATTTGCGCCTGATGCTTTGAACGATTTCATTTGTATTTGGGCGCAAAAATGATAATGCAACTCGCATTTTATGGTCCACATTTAATAGTTTTGATCATTTCTTTGTTTTTCTGTGTGTCAAGGCCGAGAATCCAAATTCACACACATTTATTTATATACATTCGCAAAATCTGTCGGCACACAACACGGCCAAATCTGGTGGCACATTGGTTGAGAATCACTGCCTTACAGGATATGTAAATTTACTCTGTACACATCATAAATTGGGTATTGGATTGCTTGTATTGATTACTAGTACTTAAGGCGTATATATAGGTGTGACTCGATAAATTGGTCAGTTAACCGCTTTTAGGAGCATACTTAGGTCAGAGTTTCATAGAGCATTAAATGATTTACGGAATAACAAAGCAGCGGGGATTGATATGATACCAGCCGAATTAATAAAACACGCAGGGGAAAAAATGCAGGAGCGATTATACAGGTTAGTTTGTAAAATATATGAGAAGGGAGAAGTACCACAGGATTTTCAGCGTAGTAGAATAGTAACAATGCCGAAGAAAATAGGAGCTAATTTGTGTGAGAACTATAGGACCATTAGTCTACTATCACATGCATCGAAGATATTGCTAAAGATTATTTATAGGAGATTAGAAAATAAAGTAGAGGAAAGGCTAGGAGAAGATCAGTTTGGTTTTAGGAAAAACAGAGGGACGAGGGAGGCGATTTTAGCACTAAGAACAGTAGTAGAAAAAAGAATGAGGGTAGGAAAGGTAACTTGCATAGCTTTTGTAGATTTAGAAAAGGCATTTGATAATGTAGATTGGGACATAATGTTTAGAATTTTAAAAGAAACGGGTATAGATTATAAGGATAGGAGAATAATTTTTAATTTATATAAACACCAAACTGCCTTAGTTAGAATTGAGGGGGAAGAAGAGGTAGCAAAAATAGGGAATGGAGTTCGGCAGGGATGTACACTTTCACCGTTATTATTTAATCTATATATAGAAGATGCAATAAACAAAGTAAAAGAAGAGTATAGTGTAGGTGTGAATGTACAGGGAGAGAAAATATATATGTTGGGATTCGCCGACGATATAGCTATATTGGAAGAAAGCGAAAAGAATTTAGAAAGGGTATTGAATGGTATGCAGGCAGTATTGACTAGGGATTTTAACATGAAAATAAATATAGGTAAAACTAAAGTGATGAGGTGTGACAAAAAGGAATGCAGTAGAAAAATGAGGATCACAATAGGAGATAATAGAATCGAAGAAGTGTCAGATTTTTGTTATTTAGGCAGTAGAATCACAAAAGATAATCGAAGCAAGGTAGATATAAAGTGTAGGATAGCACAGGGTAGGAAGGCATTCGTAGAAAAGGAACAGATTTTAAGATCAAATATTGACTTGGGTATTAGAAAAAGATTACTGAAGGTATATGTTTGGAGTGTAGCACTGTACGGGTGTGAGGCGTGGACTATAGGAAAGGAAGAGAAGCGTAGATTAGAAGCACTTGAAATGTGGTGTTATAGGAGGATGATGAGGATTGGTTGGGAAGATAAAGTAACAAATGAAGCTGTACTAGAGTTAGTAGGGGAGAAGAGAAGTATCTGGAGAGTGTTACAGCGTAGGAGAGACAGATTAGTAGGGCATATTCTTAGGCATGGGGGGATTATGCTATTGATCATAGAAGGTAGAGTGGAGGGAAAGAGAGGGGTAGGTAGGCCTAGATTGGAGTATGTGAGTCAGATAGTTGAAGACGTTGAGATGAATAGCTATAGGGAGATGAAGGGATTAGCTCAGGATAGATCGGCATGGCGTGCTGTTTCCAACCAATCTTTAGGATTGCGGACTCTTTAACTAACTAATTAACCGCTTTTATAAGTAATTGGACATTTTTCGATTATTTCGTATTTTAGTGCTACAATATTGCAGCGTACATCTACTGGCGTCGTAAACTCTTGAAGATTCGTAAAACGAAGTCAGAATTAATATTATATACACTCAGTGGCGGTTTGTTTCGAGGCCGCACGGCCGCGCGCCCCCCCGCAACATTGAGCGCATCACCGTAGATATATAATTGTATTGTGATATTTTAACTCGGCATTATTTATCATAAAAGATAAAGTTTGCGCTGCGATAGCACTCAACAGAACACGGTGTGGCGTTCTGTTGTGGTATCCATTGCAAGCGGTAGAGTGAGAGCGACCGTATGCAGTATATCATCTGTTTCTTTGGTTCGTGTATCGTATGAGCCGCAAACAAACTAGCGGCCCGTGTTGCTATGGCAACGTGACGTCACGCTGTTTCTTCAGCTAAGAATATATCGTTGATTTAAGCTATTCCGGGCCGTAATTCTTTAGCGTCCCAACAGCGAAGCCTAGTCTAATATACAGCAAAATGGATATAGAATAGCCAGATTAGACAGTAGCATTTGTTCTGTGTATACAATATGTACGTATGTACGATTTTGCCACGTGTTTCTCCATGAATATATTTAATAGAAATAATTTAACAAAAATGAATAGTGTTAATTCTTTATTGAAAATAGAGTTTTGTAGACTTTCTCTTGAGGACAAAGTAAAAATTAAAGAATTAGGTAGGCCATTGCCTGATTTAAATTTATCACAAACTTGTGCAGGGAGTGTTTATATCAATGAGAGATGGAAGGCGGAATACCACCTTCAAGAAATGATTGAATTTAATCATTTTGCATCCATTTTAGGTAAGATTTCTTACTATTATGTTATTTTTTAAGAAATGCGCCCTCCTCTGTTGAAATATCAAGAGTCGCCACTGCTAGTAGGTCACATTCTTAGACATGGGGGTATTAGGCAATTAGTTATGGAAGGTAAAGTAGAGGGAAAGCAAGGGGTACGTAGGCCTAGATTGGATATGTGGGTCAGTTAGTGGAGGATGTGTGGGATGAATAGCTATAGGGAGATGAAGGAATGAACTCAAGATAGATCGACAGATGGCGTGTTGTTTCCAACAAATCCTTAGGATTGACGACTATTTAACTACCTATTCAATTATACTATATCATAGCATTACATTATATATAAATAAATTGTGGCGCCTTTTAAATTTGTAATAAAAAAGCATCACCATAGTTTATGTACATTATTGCCTTTGATTGTGAATATTTTTACTTGTTTATCCTCGGCGACATTGTCTCCAAACTGCTCACTTGGAAACCAACTGTTTTGTTACAGGACGACGATAGGAAGCGCGGCGGTTTAACGTTGTCCAGATACCAAGAATTGTACGCGCAGTTTCTGGGTGATCTAAACGATTCGAATCCAGCCGTCTACTTGTTCGGTCCCCTCTCCGTATTGATTAAATGAACACAATTCCTTCATGTGCCACTGAGCTAGATTTGGTGTAACAATATAAAATGTACAACGTGATATTATCAATCATTTACATTTTACTGTAACAATAAATATTATAAAAATATAATTTTAATCACGTGCAAGGCTGATTAATTGTTAATCTTATGTTGTCTATTGAAATCACATACTAAGACATTAATACACTAACAAAATCATTTCTGTTAGAAAATGTATTGCCTTCTGTCCAAAATTTGTTTAATATAACATATATTTTTATGATTCGATCAATATAAAAGACATTTAATTCTATGTATTCAATAATTGATGTAATACGTAGTTTGGAATAACGTTTTAATTAATATATTTGACTTCCTGTTGATTTTTTCATTTAAATAACACCAGGGATTGGAAATGATTGAAAAAACTGAATCGCCCTTTTAAAATAATAAAATTTTCAAAACGATAAATTACGATACTGTGTTCATATTAACTTCTCTCCTCAATTAAAATTGATCCTTCATCTGGACTAAAGGCATTCTGCATTAGTCGCTTTGTATATCTACAAGCAAATATTTCTAAATAAAATATCTATTCGAATTTACTTATTCATAGTATTAAGTGTATAACAGTTCAACCCTTCTATTATACCCGCTATTAGTAGAGTTGTACTACCGACGATATGGATGCATTGAAGATTTTGCAAATTACGTGTTTGGTCGCTTTTCTTATAAAATGACGTAAAATGACGTGGGATTACTATAAATCGTCCTAGAAACAAATTTTAGAGATTTGCAGTTCAATCAGAAAAACCTAAACAAATGTCGAAAAAGTGCAAAGGGGGTATATATATATATCCGTCGAAAAATTTAATTCTTTCGTCGATTTTAATGATTAATGTGTACTTTTTCGATAATTTTGATTTTAATTTAATAATAATAATTTATTTAATAATTTCGATAATAATCGACGAAAGAATTAAAATTTTCGACAGGTATATACTTCTGTATTTTTCGAAAATTTTGATGAAAATCGACGAAACAATTAAAATTTTAGACAGGTATATACTTGTGTACTTTTTCAATAATTTTGATGCTAATCGACAAAAGAATTAAAATTTTCGACAGGTATATACCTCTGTACTTTTTCGATAATTTCGATGAAAAACGACAGGTATATACCTTTGCTTTTTTTCGATAATTTTTCGATAATTTCGATGAAAAACGACAGGTATATACCTTTGCTTTTTTTCGATAATTTTCAATAATTTTGATGAAAATCGACAGGTATATACCTTTGCTTTTTTTCAATAATTTTCAATAATTTTGATGAAAAACGACAGGTATATACCTTTGCTTTTTTTCAATAATTTTCAATAATTTTGATGAAAATCGACAGGTATATACCTTTGCTTTTTTTCAATAATTTTCAATAATTTTGATGAAAATCGACAGGTATATACCTTTGCTTTTTTTCGATAATTTTCAATAATTTTGATGAAAATCGACAGGTATATACCTTTGCTTTTTTTCGATAATTTTTCAATAATTTTGATGAAAAACGACAGGTAAATACCTTTGCTTTTTTTCAATAATTTTTCAATAATTTTGATGAGAAACGACAGGTATATACCTTTTTTTTTTTCAATAATTTTCAATAATTTTGATGAATAACGACAGGTAAATACCTTTGCTTTTTTTCGATAATTTTCAATAATTTTGATGAAAAACGACAGGTATATACCTTTGCTTTTTTTCGATAATTTTCAATAATTTTGATGAAAAACGACAGGTATATACCTTTTTTTTTTTCAATAATTTTCAATAATTTTGATGAAAATCGACAGGTATATACCTTTGCTTTTTTTCGATAATTTTCAATAATTTTGATGAAAAACGACAGGTATATACCTTTTTTTTTTTAATAATTTTCAATAATTTTGATGAAAATCGACAGGTATATACCTTTGCTTTTTTTCAATAATTTTCAATAATTTTGATGAAAATCGACAGGTATATACCTTTGCTTTTTTTCAATAATTTTCAATAATTTTGATGAAAATCGACAGGTATATACCTTTGCTTTTTTTCGATAATTTTCAATAATTTTGATGAAAATCGACAGGTATATACCTTTGCTTTTTTTCGATAATTTTTCAATAATTTTGATGAAAAACGACAGGTAAATACCTTTGCTTTTTTTCAATAATTTTTCAATAATTTTGATGAGAAACGACAGGTATATACCTTTTTTTTTTTCAATAATTTTCAATAATTTTGATGAATAACGACAGGTAAATACCTTTGCTTTTTTTCGATAATTTTCAATAATTTTGATGAAAAACGACAGGTATATACCTTTGCTTTTTTTCGATAATTTTCAATAATTTTGATGAAAAACGACAGGTATATACCTTTTTTTTTTTCAATAATTTTCAATAATTTTGATGAAAAACGACAGGTATATACCTTTGCTTTTTTTCAATAATTTTCAATAATTTTGATGAAAATCGACAGGTATATACCTTTGCTTTTTTTCAATAATTTTCAATAATTTTGATGAAAAACGACAGGTATATACCTTTGCTTTTTTTCAATAATTTTCAATAATTTTGATGAAAATCGACAGGTATATACCTTTGCTTTTTTTCAATAATTTTCAATAATTTTGATGAAAATCGACAGGTATATACCTTTGCTTTTTTTCGATAATTTTCAATAATTTTGATGAAAATCGACAGGTATATACCTTTGCTTTTTTTCAATAATTTTCAATAATTTTGATGAAAATCGACAGGTATATACCTTTGCTTTTTTTCGATAATTTTCAATAATTTTGATGAAAATCGACAGGTATATACCTTTGCTTTTTTTTAATAATTTTCAATAATTTTGATGAAAATCGACAGGTATATACCTTTGCTTTTTTTCGATAATTTTTCGATAATTTTGATGAAAATCGACAGGTATATACCTTTGCTTTTTTTCGATAATTTTTCAATAATTTTGATGAAAAACGACAGGTAAATACCTTTGCTTTTTTTCGATAATTTTCAATAATTTTGATGAAAATCGACAGGTATATACCTTTGCTTTTTTTCAATAATTTTCAATAATTTTGATGAAAATCGACAGGTATATACCTTTGCTTTTTTTCAATAATTTTCAATAATTTTGATGAAAATCGACAGGTATATACCTTTGCTTTTTTTCGATAATTTTCAATAATTTTGATGAAAATCGACAGGTATATACCTTTGCTTTTTTTCGATAATTTTCAATAATTTTGATGAAAATCGACAGGTATATACCTTTGCTTTTTTTTAATAATTTTCAATAATTTTGATGAAAATCGACAGGTATATACCTTTGCTTTTTTTCAATAATTTTCAATAATTTTGATGAAAATCGACAGGTATATACCTTTGCTTTTTTTCAATAATTTTCAATAATTTTGATGAAAATCGACAGGTATATACCTTTGCTTTTTTTCGATAATTTTCAATAATTTTGATGAAAATCGACAGGTATATACCTTTGCTTTTTTTCGATAATTTTTCAATAATTTTGATGAAAAACGACAGGTAAATACCTTTGCTTTTTTTCAATAATTTTTCAATAATTTTGATGAGAAACGACAGGTATATACCTTTTTTTTTTTCAATAATTTTCAATAATTTTGATGAATAACGACAGGTAAATACCTTTGCTTTTTTTCGATAATTTTCAATAATTTTGATGAAAAACGACAGGTATATACCTTTGCTTTTTTTCGATAATTTTCAATAATTTTGATGAAAAACGACAGGTATATACCTTTTTTTTTTTCAATAATTTTCAATAATTTTGATGAAAAACGACAGGTATATACCTTTGCTTTTTTTCAATAATTTTCAATAATTTTGATGAAAATCGACAGGTATATACCTTTGCTTTTTTTCAATAATTTTCAATAATTTTGATGAAAAACGACAGGTATATACCTTTGCTTTTTTTCAATAATTTTCAATAATTTTGATGAAAATCGACAGGTATATACCTTTGCTTTTTTTCAATAATTTTCAATAATTTTGATGAAAATCGACAGGTATATACCTTTGCTTTTTTTCAATAATTTTTCAATAATTTTGATGAAAATCGACAGGTATATACCTTTGCTTTTTTTCAATAATTTTTCAATAATTTTGATGAAAATCGACAGGTATATACCTTTGCTTTTTTTCGATAATTTTTCGATAATTTTGATGAAAATCGACAGGTATATACCTTTGCTTTTTTTCGATAATTTTTCGATAATTTTGATGAAAATCGACAGGTATATACCTTTGCTTTTTTTCAATAATTTTTCGATAATTTTGATGAAAATCGACAGGTATATACCTTTGCTTTTTTTCAATAATTTTCAATAATTTTGATGAAAATCGACAGGTATATACCTTTGCTTTTTTTCGATAATTTTCAATAATTTTGATGAAAAACGACAGGTAAATACCTTTGCTTTTTTTCAATAATTTTTCAATAATTTTGATGAGAAACGACAGGTATATACCTTTTTTTTTTTCAATAATTTTCAATAATTTTGATGAATAACGACAGGTAAATACCTTTGCTTTTTTTCGATAATTTTCAATAATTTTGATGAAAAACGACAGGTATATACCTTTGCTTTTTTTCGATAATTTTCAATAATTTTGATGAAAAACGACAGGTATATACCTTTTTTTTTTTCAATAATTTTCAATAATTTTGATGAAAATCGACAGGTATATACCTTTGCTTTTTTTCGATAATTTTCAATAATTTTGATGAAAAACGACAGGTATATACCTTTTTTTTTTTAATAATTTTCAATAATTTTGATGAAAATCGACAGGTATATATCTTTGCTTTTTTTCAATAATTTTCAATAATTTTGATGAAAATCGACAGGTATATACCTTTGCTTTTTTTCAATAATTTTCAATAATTTTGATGAAAATCGACAGGTATATACCTTTGCTTTTTTTCGATAATTTTCAATAATTTTGATGAAAATCGACAGGTATATACCTTTGCTTTTTTTCGATAATTTTTCAATAATTTTGATGAAAAACGACAGGTAAATACCTTTGCTTTTTTTCAATAATTTTCAATAATTTTGATGAAAATCGACAGGTATATACCTTTGCTTTTTTTCAATAATTTTCAATAATTTTGATGAAAATCGACAGGTATATACCTTTGCTTTTTTTCAATAATTTTCAATAATTTTGATGAAAATCGACAGGTATATACCTTTGCTTTTTTTCGATAATTTTTCAATAATTTTGATGAAAATCGACAGGTATATACCTTTGCTTTTTTTCAATAATTTTCAATAATTTTGATGAAAATCGACAGGTATATACCTTTGCTTTTTTTCGATAATTTTCAATAATTTTGATGAAAATCGACAGGTATATACCTTTGCTTTTTTTCGATAATTTTTCAATAATTTTGATGAAAAACGACAGGTAAATACCTTTGCTTTTTTTCAATAATTTTTCGATAATTTTGATGAAAATCGACAGGTATATACCTTTTTTTTTTTCAATAATTTTCAATAATTTTGATGAATAACGACAGGTAAATACCTTTGCTTTTTTTCGATAATTTTCAATAATTTTGATGAAAAACGACAGGTATATACCTTTGCTTTTTTTCGATAATTTTCAATAATTTTGATGAAAAACGACAGGTATATACCTTTTTTTTTTTCAATAATTTTCAATAATTTTGATGAAAATCGACAGGTATATACCTTTGCTTTTTTTCGATAATTTTCAATAATTTTGATGAAAAACGACAGGTATATACCTTTTTTTTTTTAATAATTTTCAATAATTTTGATGAAAATCGACAGGTATATACCTTTGCTTTTTTTCAATAATTTTCAATAATTTTGATGAAAATCGACAGGTATATACCTTTGCTTTTTTTCAATAATTTTCAATAATTTTGATGAAAATCGACAGGTATATACCTTTGCTTTTTTTCGATAATTTTCAATAATTTTGATGAAAATCGACAGGTATATACCTTTGCTTTTTTTCGATAATTTTTCAATAATTTTGATGAAAAACGACAGGTAAATACCTTTGCTTTTTTTCAATAATTTTTCAATAATTTTGATGAGAAACGACAGGTATATACCTTTTTTTTTTTCAATAATTTTCAATAATTTTGATGAATAACGACAGGTAAATACCTTTGCTTTTTTTCGATAATTTTCAATAATTTTGATGAAAAACGACAGGTATATACCTTTGCTTTTTTTCGATAATTTTCAATAATTTTGATGAAAAACGACAGGTATATACCTTTTTTTTTTTCAATAATTTTCAATAATTTTGATGAAAAACGACAGGTATATACCTTTGCTTTTTTTCGATAATTTTCAATAATTTTGATGAAAAACGACAGGTATATACCTTTTTTTTTTTCAATAATTTTCAATAATTTTGATGAAAAACGACAGGTATATACCTTTGCTTTTTTTCAATAATTTTCAATAATTTTGATGAAAATCGACAGGTATATACCTTTGCTTTTTTTCAATAATTTTCAATAATTTTGATGAAAAACGACAGGTATATACCTTTGCTTTTTTTCAATAATTTTCAATAATTTTGATGAAAATCGACAGGTATATACCTTTGCTTTTTTTCAATAATTTTCAATAATTTTGATGAAAATCGACAGGTATATACCTTTGCTTTTTTTCGATAATTTTTCGATAATTTTGATGAAAATCGACAGGTATATACCTTTGCTTTTTTTCGATAATTTTTCGATAATTTTGATGAAAATCGACAGGTATATACCTTTGCTTTTTTTCAATAATTTTTCGATAATTTTGATGAAAATCGACAGGTATATACCTTTGCTTTTTTTCAATAATTTTCAATAATTTTGATGAAAATCGACAGGTATATACCTTTGCTTTTTTTCGATAATTTTCAATAATTTTGATGAAAATCGACAGGTATATACCTTTGCTTTTTTTCGATAATTTTTCAATAATTTTGATGAAAAACGACAGGTAAATACCTTTGCTTTTTTTCAATAATTTTTCAATAATTTTGATGAGAAACGACAGGTATATACCTTTTTTTTTTTCAATAATTTTCAATAATTTTGATGAATAACGACAGGTAAATACCTTTGCTTTTTTTCGATAATTTTCAATAATTTTGATGAAAAACGACAGGTATATACCTTTGCTTTTTTTCGATAATTTTCAATAATTTTGATGAAAAACGACAGGTATATACCTTTTTTTTTTCAATAATTTTCAATAATTTTGATGAAAATCGACAGGTATATACCTTTGCTTTTTTTCGATAATTTTCAATAATTTTGATGAAAAACGACAGGTATATACCTTTTTTTTTTTAATAATTTTCAATAATTTTGATGAAAATCGACAGGTATATACCTTTGCTTTTTTTCAATAATTTTCAATAATTTTGATGAAAATCGACAGGTATATACCTTTGCTTTTTTTCAATAATTTTCAATAATTTTGATGAAAATCGACAGGTATATACCTTTGCTTTTTTTCGATAATTTTCAATAATTTTGATGAAAATCGACAGGTATATACCTTTGCTTTTTTTCGATAATTTTTCAATAATTTTGATGAAAAACGACAGGTAAATACCTTTGCTTTTTTTCAATAATTTTTCAATAATTTTGATGAGAAACGACAGGTATATACCTTTTTTTTTTTCAATAATTTTCAATAATTTTGATGAATAACGACAGGTAAATACCTTTGCTTTTTTTCGATAATTTTCAATAATTTTGATGAAAAACGACAGGTATATACCTTTGCTTTTTTTCGATAATTTTCAATAATTTTGATGAAAAACGACAGGTATATACCTTTTTTTTTTTCAATAATTTTCAATAATTTTGATGAAAAACGACAGGTATATACCTTTGCTTTTTTTCGATAATTTTCAATAATTTTGATGAAAAACGACAGGTATATACCTTTTTTTTTTTCAATAATTTTCAATAATTTTGATGAAAAACGACAGGTATATACCTTTGCTTTTTTTCAATAATTTTCAATAATTTTGATGAAAATCGACAGGTATATACCTTTGCTTTTTTTCAATAATTTTCAATAATTTTGATGAAAATCGACAGGTATATACCTTTGCTTTTTTTCAATAATTTTCAATAATTTTGATGAAAATCGACAGGTATATACCTTTGCTTTTTTTCAATAATTTTTCAATAATTTTGATGAAAATCGACAGGTATATACCTTTGCTTTTTTTCAATAATTTTTCAATAATTTTGATGAAAATCGACAGGTATATACCTTTGCTTTTTTTCGATAATTTTTCGATAATTTTGATGAAAATCGACAGGTATATACCTTTGCTTTTTTTCGATAATTTTCAATAATTTTGATGAAAAACGACAGGTATATACCTTTGCTTTTTTTCAATAATTTTTCAATAATTTTGATGAAAATCGACAGGTATATACCTTTGCTTTTTTTCGATAATTTTTCGATAATTTTGATGAAAATCGACAGGTATATACCTTTGCTTTTTTTCGATAATTTTTCGATAATTTTGATGAAAAACGACAGATATATACCTCTGTTCTTTTTCGATAATTTTTCGATAATTTGGATGAAAATCGACAGGTGTATATCTCTGTTCTTTTTCGATAATTTTAACTAACTCGACGTTAGTTAAAGAGTCCGCAATCCTAAAGATTGGTTGGAAACAGCACGCCATGCCGATCTATCCTGAGCTAATCCCTTCATCTCCCTATAGCTATTCATCTCAACGTCTTCAACTATCTGACTCACATACTCCAATCTAGGCCTACCTACCCCTCTCTTTCCCTCCACTCTACCTTCTATGATCAATTGCATAATCCCCCCATGCCTAAGAATATGCCCTACTAATCTGTCTCTCCTACGCTGTAACACTCTCCAGATACTTCTCTTCTCCCCTACTAACTCTAGTACAGCTTCATTTGTTACTTTATCTTCCCAACCAATCCTCATCATCCTCCTATAACACCACATTTCGAATGCTTGTAATCTACGCTTCTCTTCCTTTCCTATAGTCCACGCCTCACACCCGTACAGTGCTACACTCCAAACATATACCTTCAGTAATCTTTTTCTAATACCCAAGTCAATATTTGATCTTAAAATCTGTTCCTTTTCTACGAATGCCTTCCTACCCTGTGCTATCCTACACTTTATATCTACCTTGCTTCGATTATCTTTTGTGATTCTACTGCCTAAATAACAAAAATCTGACACTTCTTCGATTCTATTATCTCCTATTGAGATCCTCATTTTTCTACTGCATTCCTTTTTGTCACACCTCATCACTTTAGTTTTACCTATATTTATTTTCATGTTAAAATCCCTAGTCAATACTGCCTGCATACCATTCAATACCCTTTCTAAATTCTTTTCGCTTTCTTCCAATATAGCTATATCGTCGGCGAATCTCAACATATATATTTTCTCTCCCTGTACATTCACACCTACACTATACTCTTCTTTTACTTTGTTTATTGCATCTTCTATATATAGATTAAATAATAACGGTGAAAGTGTACATCCCTGCCGAACTCCCTTCCCTATTTTTGCTACCTCTTCTTCCCCCTCAATTCTAACTAAGGCAGTTTGGTGTTTATATAAATTAAAAATTATTCTCCTATCCTTATAATCTATACCCGTTTCTTTTAAAATTCTAAACATTATGTCCCAATCTACATTATCAAATGCCTTTTCTAAGTCTACAAAAGCTATGCAAGTTACCTTTCCTACCCTATTTCTTTTTTCTACTACCGTTCTTAGTGCTAGAATCGCCTCTCTCGTCCCTCTGTTTTTCCTAAAACCAAACTGATCTTCTCCTAGCCTTTCCTCTACTTTATTTTCTAATCTCCTATAAATAATCTTTAACAATATCTTCGATGCATGTGATAGTAGGCTAATGGTCCTATAGTTCTCACACAAATTAGCTCCTATTTTCTTCGGCATTGTTACTATTCTACTACGCTGAAAATCCTGTGGTACTTCTCCCTTCTCATATATTTTACAAACTAACCTGTATAATCGCTCCTGCATTTTTTCCCCTGCGTGTTTTATTAATTCGGCTGGTATCATATCAATCCCCGCTGCTTTGCTATTCCGTAAATCATTTAATGCTCTATGAAACTCTGACCTAAGTATGCTAGGACCTAAGTCATCCTCATCTATCTGTTCCACACTTTCTAGCTCCTCCATATCCTGCCTACCTTTATATAAATCTTCAAGATACTCCTTCCATCTTCTAGCTTTTTCCTTATTTTCTGTGAGTTCCTTACCCTGCTTATCACATATAATGTTACCCTTTGGTTTTACTTTAGAAAAATGTGACTTAATTTTCCTGTAGCCCAAATCTACTTTACCTCTTCTCATATCCTCCTCAATATCCTCACAGTTTCCTTTTATCCACTCTTCTTTCGCTAGCTTGCATTTCCTATTAATTAAGTTCCTTAGTTCCTTATATTTTTTCTGTCCTGCTTCTGTGTTTCCTATTTTAATTTTCCTTCTTGCTTCAATCATTTCCACTATTTATTCCGTGATCCATTCCCTCCTACCTGCCCTTTTCTTTGTGCCTAATACTTCATTTGCTGCTGTAGTTAACCCATTTCTGATTTCCCTCCATTCGCAATCTATGTCGCTCCTAGATGTTCCATTAGCCATGATTTCTACTTTCTGCTTGTACTTTTCACATACATCAGCTAATTTTAACCTATCGACATCTACTCTGACCTGTTTAGACTTCTGTAATTTCTTGAATTTGACCTCTGAGTCCAGGACTACTAAATTATGGTCACTATCAATATCTGCTCCAGGGTAACTCTTACAATTCTTAATCTGGTTCCTAAACCTCTCTTTAACCAGTATGTAATCTATCTGATACCTCCCTACATCTCCTGGCATTTTCCACGTATATATCCTGCGCTTGTGATTCTGAAAAAGCGTGTTTGCTACCACTAGCTTATTCCTAATACAAAACTCTACCAATCTATCCCCTCTATCATTACGTGTTCCTATTCCATATTCTCCTACTATTGAAACTTCCTTTCCCTTACCTACTACGGCATTCCAATCTCCGATTACAATTCGATTATCCTGTCCTTTAACGTTTGCTAACCTAGATTCAATCTCCTCATAAATGGATTCTACCTCCTCATCATCGTGACTTGAAGTTGGCATATATACTTGCACTATAACTGTTTCCGTTGGCTTCGTGTCTAATCTAATAGTTATAATTCTATCACTAACTTGGCAATAACTCTTTACTCTACATCCCAACTTTCTTTTCATTATAAAACCTACACCGGTATGCTCATTATCTGATGCTGTAGTTATTAATCTATATTCTCCTGACCACGTATCTACTTGATCTTTCCCCCTAATTCACTAATCCCTACAATATCCAGTTTAAGTCTCTCCATTTCTAATTTCAAATTCTCTAACTTTCCTATCCTATTCATACTGCGTACATTCCACGCTCCGACTCGTAGAATTCTCGACGAAAACGATTTCTTGCCCGCCCCAGAATCCGAGGGCTTGCCTGCTACCGAAGTAGCAGGGTGAGATTCTGAGCCATTGGCTCTACTCACCTGGGGTAATACATTAAAGACAATCGACATTTTCATCTGTAGGCTTGAGAAAGCTACACTGCTGGTTTCTCCTTGTCTTGCACCGACCAATGAGTGTATATTTTAGCCGTCGCCCCACCGATTCAGCCTAATCCCCCTAATACCGTGGGTTAGCCTGAATCTTTCCTATAGACCGGGATCCCTGTATAGGGACCGCTCTATAGGCCAGAGCGTCGTTGCCCATGTCTTGCCCCTAGGAGGCATATGCAGTGCATTGGCACACTATTGACACGAAAATCGACGAAAGAATTAAAATTTTCGACAGGTATATACCTCTGTACTTTTTTGATAATTTTGATGAAAATCGACGAAAGAATTAAAATTTTGATGAAAAACGACAGGTATATACCTTTGCTTTTTTTCGATAATTTTTCAATAATTTTGATGAAAATCGACAGGTATATACCTCTACTTTTCGATCATTTTGATGAAAATCGACGATTTAAAATTTTGATGAAAATCGGCAGGTATGTACCTGTCGATTTTCATCAAGTCACTAGCTCAGACACTCACACACTCCGCCAAATGGTCTAAAGCCATTAGTTTAAAGCTTACTACTCTGGTTAGTGATTGACCAGGTTACCATCAACAGAAAAATGTTTAATTATTTGAAAACGTTCTGCCACTGAATAACAAATATATGGGTGTAGATCATATCGATTGGTTTTTAAATTATGTATGATGGCCCATGATATCAACAGTTAAAATATATATATATTTTTTGTAATTGAGTGTAATTTTGGCAATACTGATTAAAACAAAATCAATTCGTATACATAAATGATTGTACAGCACGGATTAAAAAAGTACATCAATTTATTTAATTCTTTATACAATAAATGTTACACATTTATATTTTCTAAATAATACAGACCTTAAGATATGTATAATGAAAATAAATATGTCGCTAAATGTAGCATATTAAAAATTAAAATCACCAGTGCGTAAACGCTCTAATTACAGTTAGAAACGGAATGTAGGAATAAAAATAAATGTATAATAGGAATACTATTCTAGTGCACTACCAATTACTGAAATAGGGATCCTATTGCACACTACTGCAGTAAACTCAATACAACAGTTAGAGGCACACCATAAAGTCACATATCTTATGAACTAGCCATATAATACACATAAGACACCCTGTGAATAATATTATATTAAATAATTATAACGTGACTAGTGTATTTAGTATGATTACAAAAATAATTTGGTCTGTTAGAATTCTTTGCAATTAATGCAATTAGTTTTATATATATATATATATGACTTTGAAAGTAATGAACAAATAGCATTTAAAATCATCATACGAACACATTTCTAAAATGTATGACGATGAAATACAGACTTAAAATCTTGAAAATATATTGATTTTGGATATACCGAACCCGAATAGACATGGTTTGGTACAAGCATATCACTTACTTTAATATAAGAGTTAACAAGATTCCCACTCTACTGCTATTTCGACGGGAGCGTTGTATTTATCTAGATTTTAAAATTACATCTGCATCGTACACAACTTTCCTCGTATTAAAATGAACACAACGTTCAAGATTTCTAATAAATTTCCTATACGAGTATGAAATGAATTCGCAAGAAAGTATATAAATTATGATATTAATTTCTGTATACATTTTCTGTAATATATATTAAAAAAAGAGCTAATAATGGTTCGTGACTACATAACAAATATTAATATCATACAACATATATAAACTTAAACACTACATACTAATTGCACTAGAACTTAAACAGTTTAAGAGAAAGAATTTGTTAGAACTTTAAATCAATAATTAATTGGACGAATATTTCTTTAAGTATTGAGAAAATAGTAACAGAAAAGACACCGAAGATACAGGCTCAGATGGTTTTAGTTGATATGGACAATAAGGACAACGGCAAATCTGATCTCAAGACATAAACTTACATTCATAATATTAACGTTCTCTGTACAGTTATTTTATCGCTTAACATCCATTGAACAAATATGTTATTATATTTATAATATCAGATAAATAAATATGCGACATACTATAAATTTCTAGGAATTAGTAACAAATAGTGAACATTTACAATATTAATGTCATACCGCAACAATAAATTACAATTATCCCATACTCTAATATAGAATATCACCCAAATACCGTAACAAGGATTAAGTAGGTAGATGTACATTTCAAGCGCTATGCGCCCATCTTCAGTAGCACAAGATAAAACTAAATAAAATACTTCTGTCACGAATCGTGATTGATATACTATCAATTTTAATATTTTAATATTCGTGACAGAGGTATTTTATTTAGTTTTATCTTGTGCTACTGTAGATGGGCGCATAGCGCTTGAAATGTACATCTAGCTACTTAATGCTTGTTACGGTATTTGGGTGATATTCTATATTATAATTTAACACCGTAGTGATAATTTTTTAAATCCCATACTCTATTTGATATTCACTATTCAAGTGCATACCCTTTAACTACATATCCATGTTTTATATAGGTGTGTGATTAAATCAATAAATTGTACCTATAAACCTCCTAGATTAATAGTATGAGACGATGTCGATGCCACAGGCGTTTGCATACCGCAAATACTGAAGCTGGTAACGAAGATGCGATCGGCCATTGTCAGCCGTTGAGATACTGATCCTCTGTGACTATACTGTCATAGTGGGCGGACGTTGATGAGGAAGGCAGCAGAGGAGATACTGAAGCAGACTCCTCCTGTGCTCTTGGTTGCCTGCGCTGACAACCCATCACGCCTGCAAGGAATACATACCGAGGCAATTAACCAAACAATCAATTCCAACTTTATAAAGACAAAAACTGAACGAACTCTCACAATCACGCGATCTCTCCCGAAATTAAAAACCAGGGTATTTATGAAAGAAAACTCTTCGACATTAAGTTATGAAAATACAGTGAATCTCGTTGTATGCCGTATCTTTTAAATGCGGTGCATTTCTTGAAAATTAGATGTTTTCGCGGAATATCTCTTCTAGTGATGAAAGTGATTTCGAACCAGTTCCCAAACGGTGCCGAATATTGTCAGTTAGCGACGATAATTGTGATGAAAAAAATGTGAAAATATTTGTTACTGTTCAATAAAATTAAATGAATAAAATATTAAAGCAAACTAATTTTAAGTTTTATATCAATTTCTTTCATATTTCGGAAGACATTTTTAGGCATCTCCGCATTTTTTAAGCGATTTCAGGTTTTATTTTAATTCATTGCTTTGGTTTTATGCGGTTTTAAAAAATTATGGAACGTATCCCTAATTTTTCAACGTAAATTAAGTCTTTTTTGTGCGATTTTCTGTGGAACGTATTTACCGCATGAAAGAGACTACTGTATATACATTCAAAGCTTAAAATTTAATTTAATGAATTTCGATTTAGGTAGCTCGCCCTTTCTTATAGATTCTTCAAATTGTTAAAAAGGATTTCTTTTTGTGTCTTTTATAATTGATGTTGAAAATTTTAATTGATTGAGCATATATGCAGTATTAGTAAAAGTGGCATAACTATAATTTTCTTTCCTTTAGGCCTTTAACAGCTTAGTTCTTAATAAATAGAGAGGTCGCAATATTGCGGATGTTGAAGTGAAATTGCTATTCTTGTAATTGTGTAATAATCTTGTTGTGCTACTGAATGATATGGAGGCGTACCCCTAAAAACCCTGCATCTAGCTTATCAAAGCTTTGCATTACTACTTTTTTACGATTATTGGTACATTGCACTAAAAATTATTGAATTACATAAAATGATTATGCATAAGCAGTAATAATTGGTACTTTAGCTAGATAAATAATATAGATAGTACCAGGTAATTTCGATTATTCAGATGGGAAGAGAAATCAAATATATTTAGATTAATTCTTAATTCAGCCAGATGAGAAAGAGGATAGGGGTAGAGTGATTGTGACACCAAACACCAATGATAAGCGCTGAACAGGTAAGTCAGGTAATTTGATATTGCAACTTGATAATTTAAACATAGACACACACCGAAAACACTAATAGAAAAATTTAATTTCTTACTCTATTGAGCGACGTTTCTTGCATCTGTTCCCCGTTTATGATCCGATGTTTCGCCACTTTCTCCTTGTTCATAGGCGCACCTGCATAGAGCATACACATAGTTCCAGGGTCAGTGTCAGTTATACGGTTAGTTATAGTCATGATATTTGTTGTCATATATTACCCAGGATAGTGCAAGTTATATATTAATACTGGGTAGCATAATTTAGAAAATGTCCATTCGTCAAGATAGCTAAACCGGATGTAATATGAAACTCCTATTAGAATATAATTATGGGATTAAAATAACTAAAGTAATTTATCCCATAGAAACGTTATAAGCATGGACGGGAACAGATTTATTATAAGAACAGAATAGTTGTTCCTGGCTAAAAGTTTAATCGTTTTTGTATTATATAAAAATGATAAGATTACCTAGAGACATGCTTAAAAATCTTGCAATTTTGAATATTTATACAGCGCAATCTACTGGGAAGTTTAGTAACATAGGCTTATTAGAACAATAAAACGTAATTTTATGCTGTGCTAATCCAAAAGTGATTAATTCGTGTTAGAAGCTTTGTAAGCGAAAGTTAAAATATTGGGGAACAGATTATGATAAAAATTATTAAACCAGATATAATATTTACGTAAAATGTTAACAAATTGATCTCAATTGCAACGTAAATTTAAAAAATCATGTGCACTTCTGGTACGACATATTATATAAGGAAGTTGATAAAATTAGAGCAAACGATTCGAATATTCCATGTTTATAATAAACTAATTTCTTTATTTTATGTCCTGGTGATGGTTAGTTATCGGTAAAAACAGGAATATTTCAAAATAATTGAATCGGAAAGAAAGAAAAACATACGACATTTATAAATATACAAATTGCGATGAAAATGAAAACAGTATTCAATTCACTTCCATGTCACACGACAGGTTATATTTCTAATTACAAAAATGATCATATAACGTTTAACAGTTCCGTATTTTACAGTATTCTGCGCATTTCATTTTGTCGGAATTTTAGATGTGAATTTATCGGAATATCTTTATATCTTGAAAAATTCCAATTAAGTACATATTGAAAAATAATATTTAGCAATTCCATTACTATTTCATTATGAAATTATTATATTTGCAAGTAAAATATCAACGATTATTTTTATATGTTTTTATATTATAAATTACATTTTCTTACAATTTATTTACATTTATTTAATTTTTTAAGGACTCTTTCCATTGTCTGCACCACCGAGTAACATTTCCAGTATAAGTAATAAAAGCACCGGATTGATTATGGGGCTTGCTATCTAGTATCTATAATACATATAAATCAAAGCCTTTGACTGTCTGAATTTCCTAACACTAGTATTGGTAATAATTCGATAAAAAATATATAGAAAGGTAAGTCGACTGTACTGATTCAACAATTTTTTAGAAAGCCAGACAATTACTAGAATTAATTTTATGCATACATATGAAAGTAATATGACGGACAAAACTTATTATGTAACATAGCAGACATGTGTATGTGTATTATGATGTATGTATGTAAAAGTATTTGTGCATTTGTAGACTGGCCAATATATTTGTTGATCGTTTGCTAATTTTTCTGTCACTTACCGACATAGCTCAGCAAAACGGGCAAGAATATCAATCCATGCGCCGCGCCGATTATCACGATGCCCAGGTACATGCGGAAATAAAATACTTTGAAGATTTGTGACTTGGCGAATCCTAGCACGATAATTCCACCGAATTTCGTTAGCGTGATGCCGGAAAACACGGAGCTACCTGCTCGGACAAAGACCACGAGTGAATTGGAATGTTTATTGAATGTGACAAATTTAAGCGATAGATTAAATAAAAGTTAATATTAAAAAATGCATATAAAAATGATTTCAGGAGTTGCAGGTCAGGACAAGTCTGGTTCATGATGTCGCTTAGTATACAGTCCGTTAAGTCTTCAATTCTAGGGATTGGTTGGAAACAATACGCCATGCCGATCTATCCTGAGCTCACTTTTACATTTCCCTACAGCTAGTTAATCATTAATCTATTTTACCCTTTCCTATTCTAACCGTCATCCTTCGTTTGCTTTTCTTCTTATCGGATCTCATCACTTTGGTTTTATTATTTCGTCTTTAATTGTAAATATAAAGCTAAAAAATACCCTTGCAAAACTATTACGTTTACATATGTTTACGTAAAATTAATGATTTTTATAATGCATATTAATAAATACATACCAATATGAAAATAATTCTTCAAATATTGATAATTTATATTAACGTATTTCGAATTAAAAATTTTGCATCGTTATATGAATTATTCATTTACACGTATAGTACTTATATCATTTAAATATTTTGTCTAATTTATCGAAAATTATGAATTGATTACATGGAGCTATAGATTAAAATCTACTTATTTTGTGCGCCGTCATCTATGATAAAGACTTTTGACTATTTATGAACAGTTATGGGGAAATGATTCCCAATAACTATACATACTAACATTCTGCGCTATCTGACTTACATACTGACTTACTAATCTAGGTCTACCTAACATTTCCCTTCCCTCTACCTTACCTTTTATAAATAATTGCATAATACCCCCATGTCTAGGAATATGACCTATTAGTTATCTTTCCTATGCTGTAATACCATCCAAATACTTATATTCTCCTCTACTAACTCTAGCACGGGTTCTCATTTGTTAGTCTATCTGCCCATCCAATCCTCATCCTACAGCATCATATTTCAATTGCTTCTACTCTACGTTGCTATTCTCTTCCTATTGTCCACGTTACAAAGCTATACAATGCTACACTTTGATAACATTTTCGTTACACCCAAGTAAATATTTGATCTTAAAATCTGCTCCTTTTCTACGAATGCCTACCTACCCTGTCCTATCCTACATTTTATATTTACCTTACTTTTATTATTACCTAATCTATTTCCTAAATAACAAGTCTGATACTTCTTCTATTCTATCATCACCTATTCTAACTTTCATCTTTAGCTTGCATTCTTTTTTATCACACTTTATCAATTTTTTTTTTGTTTTATATTAATTTTCCTATTAGAATCTAGTTATTATTTTCTGCATACCATTTTCGCTTATATCTGATATCAAGTATTCATTTTATGGCACTTTTGATGTATCTATTACTTTGACAAATATTATCAAATATAACCACTGGGCTGTATAAATTCAATATGAATATATTTTCATATAATCATTTCTAGCGAACAAAGAGACCATGTAACACATAAAGAAATTTGAAACAAATGATACAAAAATTAACTAAGCGACTTTTCTTATTAATAGCATATGATGTCGATAATTATTTATTCTAACGTCACTATTCATTGGACAGTTACCCATTCTAGTTAAAGCGTCCGCTGCTCGATCTTTCCGCGTGGCTGCCACGGAAGCGGCGAAACTGTGCACAAGATGCGAACAGAACTCCACGGCAATACCAACCGCCATCACTAGATTTACCAGCGATACGGCGTTCAATGTTATGTGCCACCAGTACATCAAGCCACCCAGGTTTACCACGATCATCGCTATCGTCACCACTACTATAATACTGGAGAAGATATCCAAGCCCATGAGTAAGAATGTGACCACAAATATAGCTGCCAAACTGATCGCCATGGATTGCAACGTATCTGGCCACATTGTCAGATATTGCTCATAGAATACGTAGAATACCTGAAGAGATTTCGTTAAATATGCTCAAATATAATCTATGTGGATAAATTTACATGTAAAATTAAAAAAATGGCTATAACTTGTTAAAATTATTGTACATATAGACCTACAAAATATTTCATAAATCGGGTCCGTTTTTTAGATAGGTAGCGCTTACCGAATATGGAAACACCTCTGCGACGTGGTCGCCCAACTTGGCATTGATCATATTTGTAATGTTGGCGGAAATCTCTCGTGCGGCTCGCATACTCTCGTAGTAGTCTGCGGATGTCTTGAGGATAGTGTGATAGGCCATGAAGTAGGACGTAGTTACTTCGCTATCTACGGTGGAATGGTCGCCAGCTGGTCGCAGTTCGACGCCACGTCCATATGCAGCGTGACCGGCTTTCGCACAGGTGGAATCGGGATTATCTCGTAGGAAAAACGAGATATAGTGTTGGAATGAGAGTGGATCCGGTCGATGGTTCGTCGATAGTAAGGTGATATTGCACGAAACACATGATTCTATTTGGTTCAAAGAAAGAATTGGGAATGAATTTAAGAAAATGTCGGTAGTGCACCCCGCATGTAAACAATCAATGGGATATAAAAGTGGATACTACACCTCTCACCACAATTGTATTTAAAAATACAAATACGTATTTCGGTAGCCAAGCTACCTTCCTCAGTGTATTCTAATGTATATGTATAAATGTATAAATATAAGTATAAACTGAAGAAGGTAGCTTGGCTACCTAGTATTTGGCTATTCTAATACACTGTACATATATAAATGTATAAATACACTGAAGAAGGTAGCTTGGATACCGAAATACGTATTTGTATTTTTAGATACAATTTCGATGAAAGGGGGGTATCCACTTTTTTGGTTCATTTTATGCCACAGAACTATAACATTTATTTTAACCAATGGAATACATTACCATCTATATGTTTACAGAAAGCGCCCGATTGGTTGTCCATGCGGCAACAGGACGATGATCCAGCCCAGTCTATATAGTCGTCCAGCCACGAGGAAGATGGCCGAGCCACGAACGTATGTAACGGATCTTTCGAGGCGACATACAGCTGCGTTACTAATGAGTCAACGTCACAGTATTGACCAGCACATACAGCGTTCTGCGCGTTTGTCTGACTCATGTTCAAATTTCCTAGAACATACACATTTTTTATATTCATTTATTCCATAATAAATTAAGCATATTCACGATATTTGTGTTATTATTTAAGCTTCTTACCTTTTAGAACAAAGTATACAGGAGGTCCAATAGACAAGTAGTCCTTGAGGAATTTAAAGTATTTCAGTACAAAACTATCTTCGGGCATAGATAATTCTTGATCAAGGCCAATTTCTATCTGAGGTAGCACAGCTACGGATGAGCACAACCATCCGAAGAATATAATCATGATTGCACCTCGGACGAATCTGGAAAATCGAACAAAATATCAACTAAGTCAAATTTTTACAACTGAATCATTATCGTTAACAATATATGCATTATTTAGGAATTACAAAATGTACATATCTAATGCGAACGTTTATTAAGCAGAATAAGTTTTAAGGTACAAAGAAGAGTCGCGAAGTAAATCTATTGTATAGAAAATACTTTGCATATTACCGGAACTGATACTGGAATTGTCTAATTACATTTGATCACGTAAGCACAGGCTATATTTAGATATTCACATCTTCTAAGTCATTGTAAAAATGAAAAATCAAGAATAACTATAATACCAAATTATAATAATAATAATAATCCTAGACACCGGTGTAAGCAATTGTTTAAGCATTCTCCAACAACTAGATGGGGAAGTTGAAAGGGTCGCGTAATATATAATAAAGAAGTAGACACGCCAAACCGGTTTTTAAGCAAATATACGAGTCCGGTCAATTCGCCGCAACAAATTTTCAAACAGCTATAAATTTCATACAATAATACTATTCGCATATAAGCGAATTACATAATGGAAGTATTAATATGAGACGAGATTTAACAGCCATTTAAGCAGAATTTCTTAGGATTGTTTAAGAGCTTGGAGGATTTTGCTCAATTATTCACAAAAATATAAAATTAATGTTGTTAACTTGTAATATAAATTCTACTAAATATTTTTTTGACTTTTGCTAAGTACTGCGTTAAGGATCGTTTCAATAAATATATTACTATACATTCTAAATATGTGTAATAATTTCCATTCTACAGAAAATCGTGCAATCCTTATTATACATTTAGTACAATATACTGTAACTAACTTGTTCATAATGCATGGCGTGTAGATCTGTTGAAAGAATGAGTAGAGTAGACCGCGAGCATCATTGGGATCGATAGTATCGGGTCGTTTCTTGCTTGCGCGAACAAAACAGCATACGTCCAATCGATTGTCTTCTTGTCGGACAGTATCCAATGCCAGCAAACTTATGAAACATGTGATCTGCAGAAGAAAGTCAAACAAGAGGGCAGCACCAGCGTACAATGCGAACGCACGCACTGCCGGCATATCGGATAAACTACCTGCAAATAGAAATAAAACAAATTTTACTTCAAATTACTCTTCACTTAGGGGACATATAGCGGATAAAAAATCCATCGAATAGTCCTTTCCATGATCTTTATTAAATCCTTTAAAACACTATTATTATAGCACGCTTCTTCTTCATACTAATACATTAAGTACATAAATAAAAATTTCTGAATAGCGCAGCAGGTCCTTATCAAAATTGTTGATAATAATACCTAAAACAGCAGATGACCTTTAAAATATTTCAAACCTTATACGATTACTAAATTATAGGAGTGGTATCATTTTTTTACAGAAGATAAAAGTAAAGGAATCGAATGAGGCAATGTTACTCGTTTCATATGTTCTTTGCACACTTCCGTTAAATTGAGAAAGAAATCACGTTTTGCGTCTATTATTTCTAGTCAAACTGCATTAAATTTTTCTATTTTGGGAAATATAATTGATTTGTTGTTAACTCTTAATAATTCTGCTGTTACGTACCTAAATGATATGGAAAAAGAACATGTTTTCTTATATTAAAATTAGTTGACAAGACTTTATAAAAGTGTAGAGTATGATACTTCTATATTATTTTATATTAATGACTTTATTCGTGCCTAATTTTTTCCATATTTAAGTAGAAGAAAAATCTAAAAAAGCTATATACTAAGTGTGTCCATATATTTTCATAAAAGTGTATATAAACAATGTTAGTATAATTTATTTCATTATTTATTTTAAAAATTAACACTACGGTATTAAATAACAGTATATAATATCACCCAAATACCGTAACTTAAAGCATTAAATAGCTAGATGCGCATTTCGAAGGCTATGCGTCCATCTTCAGTAGCACAAGATAAAAACGAAATAAAATACGTCTGTCACGAATCATGATTGATATACTATTATTTATATTAATAGTTGTATGAAGAATATGAAAAAAAAAATTATTTGCATATCATTTTTTAACGATACTCATTCAATTTATAGGATACGCCTTTATGAATAAGATTAATTAATTGTTAAAATAATGTTAATACTAACCCAGGAAAAAGCAACAACTCTCGGAGACACTTGTGAGAAGCATGGACGGCCCCACCTGGCCCAGAGTGCGTCCAATATGCTGGGCGGGAGTTTCGTTGCGACGTCGTGGTTCCCTTTGGTGCGTCTGTACTAGAATGAAGATATTATCAACGCCTACGGCTAGTACAAGGAACGGGATCACTTCGATGATTATCAAAGTGGCGGGCACCCCCACGAAACCATATGCTCCCACAGATGACACAACCGATACTAATACGATGAACACACCTGTGAAAAAAAAAGAACTGTGAATATATCATATTGATACAAATTAATTGTTGAAGCAATGGTCAGCAACCGACGGTCAACGTGTATATTTTATACTCCATATGTACATTAAATATCGCCAGCATTATATTAAATTAACAATTTAAACAGGTCTATATATATTTTTTTATTTACAAGCGATATACTTTTACTATATTTGAATCTGCTTTATATACTTTAATGCATTAAAGTGTGAATGTGTTGAAAAGATATTTTTAACAATGGCTTCAGAAATCTCATTGAGTAAAAATAAAAATTAATGCAATAACGCACTTTATATTTGTTCACTTTACCTCATATACCAGTAAACGATTTTTTTTAGATCTGTTTTGTGCATATTAAGGATATTAAGGCAATGTAACAAATCAATCACTTAAATGTATTCAGAGGGCGAAAAAGAATGTACAAAACAAATATGTATAACAGTATAGTAAATATAAATTATATAAACGTAAGTATTCTTTTTTTAAACAATGTTCTGAAATTTTCAAGTGTTTTTTTTATATGCTCATAGTTTATTCTTCAAGTATTCGTCACACTAAGTTAAATAAAAAATTAATATATTTTAAAGCTCAAATATTTTTAATTTTCAAAGTGTTTGTAAGTTTGGCGACAGCGAAATATCTTTTTAGAGAACTAATTGAAATTTTAGCCCCTATTTTTATTATATCATTAACAAATATAAAAGGTCAACATAGTTCTAAAGATATCATCATAATATAATTTCTTTAGAATAAAAATGCTATTTCCATAAACTCAAATATAAATTTATATTTAGTGAGTATTTATATTTGGTGAGCATTGATGAAATAATTTAAATTATAAGCAGGAATAAATAAATAGGTCTGCATAAATATTTATTAAAATATTATTGTGCACGCTTGTGCTAAAACGATAGCAAACAATCCCATAAATAATAAAAATAAATAAAGTATTTATCAGCTGTAATCAATTCACAATTTTCGATAAATCAAACAAAACATTTAAATGATTTAAGTACTTTGAGGGCAAAATGAATAAATCATATAACGAGACAAAAAATAATAATTCGAAATATATTAATATAAATGATCAATATTTGAAGAATTATTTTCAAAGGAGTATGTATTTATTGATATGAAATATTAGAATCATTAATTAAAATATTTCTACACAAACCGATCTAAGAGCCGTTTTACACAGCAGCAGAGAATTCTTGCGTAAATTGCTATGAAATTTATGTCAAAATTTACTAATACTATAGTATAGAATAATTATATATTATTAAAAATTAAATAATTGAAAATGAAATTTACGTTATAACCTCTTACACGAAGGGATTGTCAGGTGCCATTTTTGACAAATTGTGATATGAGAAAAATCACAAAGGATTATGTGAAAGATTTCCACATAAATTTAGTTGTAATTTTTGCTTTTCTCAGTCGTGTAAAACAGCTCTAAGAGTAATAGTTTTTCTCGTTTTTTTCCGTTATGAAGATGAAGACGTCCATTTTCCGTCCAAGATGAAGACAGAAAAATAAAACCAAAGTGATGAGGTGTGATAAGAGGAAAAGCAAACGAAAGGTGAAGATTAGAATAGGAAACTAATCCGTAGGATTGATGACTAACTAAGACAGAAGATAGCATTTATTACTTGCACAATAGATTCAATTTTTATCATCTGGTATCATTGAAGCATTAAACGTTGCTAATACGAAGAATTTGTAATTTCACAAAAATATTTACGCCCGTGTTCGTAATCGACCTTAGTGAATCTTTACAGCTTTAAGTATGACTATGTATTTCATAATACGACTTTAACACTTTAAAGTCATTTTAAAATAAAGTGACTGTAATGCAGCTTTAAAGCATACTTTAACGCAAAATAACCTTTCATTTTACTTCTGCCACCAAATTTGTACGTATATGTCAACTTGCTATCGAAATGAACGAAGAACTAGATAAAGTAGAAATACCAGAAGATCATAATGAAAATGAAGATAACAATACTGTCGAAGTTGAAGGGCAACAATTTAGGAGCATTTTTATTAACGATAATTTTAATTTATGATTTATTTTATATACAGTTATTTTAATCGCTGTTTAATAATTGTCTTATATTCTAATCCTAATTTTAAATTAAATAAACCGATAAACCGACATTGTTATGAATCATGTATTTTCACTATTCTCCAGAAAGATTGCTTTTCTTTTCTTTTCTTTTTTAGCTTTATTTCTAATATCATTTCTTTTTCGTGAATCTCTTGCTTCCCACGATCTTAGTTTTTTTTTAATTTCCAATTTTTTGCTTAAAATAATTCATCACAGTAAAGTTATCACTTTGGGTACAGTTTAGCTAATCACAAAAATAGTGTCCTTATAGGTGCCTTTTAGTAAAGTAACTTATTATTATGAAAAGCATTCACTTTAAAGTGCCTTTAAAGTCTTAAAGCAACTTTACGTAAAGTGCGGTTAAAGGAGTTATTATGAAAACGGGCGTACGTCTTGCAATTGTTACGGTTATTAATTTTTCCAGCGAGTCAACTCTTATTAATATCACACCTACAGTAGAAATTTCGATCATGTTTGATCACATACAATAAAAACGCCGGTCTATTGCATTCATAACATAATTAGGAACTCACCACCAAGTCCTAGTGTGATTTTGCTATCAATTAGAAGCCTATTGCAATCATTGAGTTGTCCCAATGACACGGCAATGTAAGCGAACATAATGACGTACGAGATGAGAATCGTTAGCACATCAGACTGACTCTCCCTGTCCAACTCGTCTTCAATAGATCGCTCGGACGTGAAGGCAATATCCATAAAGTAAGGCAATCTGCCGGCAGATGTGTAGTTCTTCATAAACGCGACAAATTTACGCTCCCACTCCATCGCTGGGCCCAGTTGGGTCTTGTTGTGGTGATTGTCCACGAGAAAAGTTAGGATTACGGCTGTTGCATCCTAAACAAGAATATTTCATATATTACACATTGGCTATGTAACATATTTTATTTTATTGCAAATTTAACATCAACATCGTTTGAAGTTAATATGTTCATTTATTTTGTTGCACGTCCAGTTTATATTTTTGAAATTTTAATTTTAATTAGACGGATTTTATACAATATCATACTTCAAGTGCCAAAAAAGTCTAAGTACAAGAAACGTTGAAAAATACATACATGTGACAACAGTAAGTATCAAAATTGGACACACATTCTTCAAAATGAAATGCGCACAACACAAAGATTAATTTAAATATGGTGCACACGTTAACATATTTAAATTTACTTGAAGATATTTTTCTAATGTATATAATGTTATAAAATCTGCTATTACCTTATAGTTGGCCAATTTTGTGAGAGGTTCTCCAGGTTTTAGGAAGCCACCCAAAGCTATTGCAGGGTCAACCGGACCACCGTAAGGGGCCAAACAGTCTGGATTAAACGGATTTTGAGAGCAAATGGAGAACTGGTTTAAATAACCGAATGGTTCATTTTCTTCGAAATTGTCCAAATCATCCTAAATATAAATATATATATTCTATACATAGAAGTGATATAGAGATACAAATATTAATTATAATTAGGGAGGAGAAATAAAAATACAATCTTTTATATTACAATTAATTGTGATATAAAACTACAATTAATTGTGATATAAAACATTTTATTTTTATTTCTCTCCCCTAATATGGAATATCACAACATAACGGCAGAATCTATAACCTATTTAATTGTAATTATTATT
The DNA here is from genome assembly GCA_947310635.1 of Leptodirus hochenwartii. Taxonomy (NCBI): domain Eukaryota; kingdom Metazoa; phylum Arthropoda; class Insecta; order Coleoptera; family Leiodidae; genus Leptodirus; species Leptodirus hochenwartii. The sequence continues at coordinate 11,763,540 of OX371180.1, read as the reverse complement.
TTTATTTTTAAATGAGCAACCATTACGCAATTCTCCTTCACGATCCTTTAAAAACATTGAAATTACGTACATTTCAATATATAGTTATTTAACTTATTAAGAAATATAATGAAGTGGAATGTTTATCATATATTAGAACATTTAAATGCGAATTATCCTCAAAATGTTTAAATAGATAATTGCGTTGTATGTAACTACATAATAATCATCCAACTGGATGATTTTCGTTAAAGTAAAATTGCTAGAGCTAGAGAATTGGTTACATATTATTATTAGATTATGGAATTATCGATTAACCAATTATATTAAACTAATTATTAAAATTGCTTAATTATTAAAACAGAAAGTATCGATTAAGGATTATTAATTGCAACACGTAAATGACATCAATGATATTTAAATTTACTGCTGCTTTGAATTACTGTACTTTCTAAAAAAAAAAACATTCACGTCTTCAATGATGATTACTTAGAAACAGTTGTCTTGAAGACAATCAAGACAACTTGATGTCAAGTTGTCTTGAACTAAATTTAATTTAGATATACCTACCTCTCCCTTTCCCTCTATTCTGCCTTCTATTATGAATTGCTTAGTACCCTCATATTTGAGATTAGAACTTTTCAGAGTAATATCTTTCAAATGCTCCTCTGTTCCTCAACTAATTGTAACACGTCTTCAATTTTATTCTATCCTACGTTTATCCTATACTAATGTCCACGCCTCACTGCAGTAGGATGAATTGCTCTCTACACATGCCTTTAATAATGTTTTCCTAACACCCAAGTCGATGTTCGATCTTAAAAATTACTCTTTTTCGACAATTATTATGTATTATTTATTTATATTAATATAGTTTTTGCTTACTTCGATTAGTACCTTTGAAATTCAATTTTATAAATAACAAAATGCGATACTGCATTATCGTCTTTCGCCTGCTTTCTTTCTTTTCACAACTCACCACTTCTGATCTACATACACTTACTTACATAAAATAATCACTATCTTTATTTTTATTACTTCTTGCGTTTCAATTAACACCTGTTCTTGTTCTTCTAAACTAGCTTTATGCTCAGCGAATCTCAACATATTTTATTTTGAAGCATAATAGAAATGTTGATTTTCCTTTTCAATCTATAAGTACCTGATAGTATCCCCAGATGCTTTGTACGGCGCATTCTTCCACACCGCCGCTTTCACTACCATCAACACGCAGCGGAGCAAAGCAGATCTTATCGAATGAATGGTCGGTTCCCGCCCCGATCGCTTTAATCTGTTCCTGCAGAGCAAACACCTCCTTCAGGAATGTATCGTTGAATACTGGTCCATATATCACTACGCCATCTTCCGTTTCGACACGCACGGGCTCCAGGTTCACCGCCCGTATAATCAGCTGCTCATTGCGATAGAACGGTTCGAAATGACTGTCGAAGAACTGTCGTTCCACTCGACTGCGACTGGTCGGTGAGGCCCATAGTTCAACAGGATCTGTAGTGATCTGCAGATACTTGATTCCGTGGCCCAAGGCTACAACCGCACACGCGCCTAGGAACAGTATGAGCCACGGCCTAGAGGCGCAGAACGTACCCCACGCTTCGAAGAACCGTTGCAAGTAAATGTCGGTATTGGCACCCAGCTTCTCGATAAACGACGAGGCAACATCAAAGTTCTCGCCCAATTGACCATCTATAGAATCTTTCCTACGACGGCGCCCGAGGGAAGCATTGCCGCCCAATTCATGCTCCGTATCTGACGATATACCTGTATGATACAAGGAAGCGGAAGGAAGAGTGTAAGACACAATTGGAAACTGCGAGGTTATTCGTGGCAAGTAGTCGGTTTTACAAAGATAAAGTAAGCGTGGTACGATAATTGATTGGGTGATAGATGATGAGATTGTCGTAGTTCAATAATCAGCCAATATGTGCAATGAGGACCTTAGGTCACGACACACGAACAATATGCAACTAAGGTGGAGTTATTGTCAAACGATCTGTAGACGGATTTTCTTCAGAAATAATATATAATGGTGGATAGATACGTATGATACAAAATATACCACAAAATGTTATGTAAATGAAAAATGAGACAAAACATACATTCACAAATATAGTAAAATAGTTTTAAAACAAAATTACATTATAAAATAATGTAGGAACGTAGAAAAATGCAAATAATTCTTTGGCAAGCAAATACATGGACATTTAACAAAATTAAAAAAAAAAATTGCCAGAAACTCTTTTAATTGTGGTGTTGAATAGAATAAATTCTAAAGAAAAATATTTGCATATTTATGAATAATTCTTCATTCCAATCTAAATATTATATTTTGACAATAATGCCGCATTTAGCAAGATAATACGATGCATGTATTATTTAATAGTAATGGTCCATATAATCTACATGTTTATTTTACGAGATAACTTCCTTGAAATGGAAACATCAAAGGAGAATTCAGAGTGGTTTAAATACGAAACACGTATAAGCAAGCGGATCTGATTGGAAAATTAGAGCAAGCGAGAAATAATCGCAATTTAATTTTAAAAAATGATTCGAGTTTTTGGTGCTACGCTAAAAGGCCAAGAAATGACAGGATAGACAATATAATTTACAATACAAAATATATCATTTAAGTTTTAATTTTAGTGTGCCGCTAAAAAATTTGAATTCGCATTATTACATATTATTTAACTGTAGAATATAAGTTTAACTTTGCTGTATAAGGAATTGTTCATCTGACCAATATACTATAGAAACATCAAATGTATTAATAAAGTATCATTACGTTCCAACCGCATTGAAGAAATCTACTATTTCGATTCCGACATTAATGAATTGTTAATTAAAGGATAATTCCCCAATTTGCAAGGAGCATAGAAATCACTATATAGCAACCCCGAAGTACCATAAGTGCGTTCAGTTACATTTTTTTTTGGAAATATCCTACAAAAATATTTTAGTGAAATAGCCTACGACGAGAAGAAAAATTAGTTCATCGCCAATTTTATGTAATTAACATGAATATTTAACACTTTCAGCTGAATATTAAAATATTTCATTTATATGATTTTTCGAGAATCGAATTTAGTATTTTTAAAAGAGTAAGAAACACCTAATCGCTAATCTATTGACTCAATCATCCGGCGAAAACGTTGTATTTTCGAGGTTCATTGTGTTCAATTTGGACACAATTACGACTACAATAAAATTCAACTGATGACGACTAATGTCTTGCGGCTACATTAAAAATTATTGTCATAGTTATAGCCATTATGTATAATAAAAGTAATTATCATATCTACTGATTTATATAGTTAAAGAGTCCGCAATCCTAAAGATTGGTCGGAAACAGCACGCCATGCCGATCTATCCTGAGCTAATCCCTTCATCTCCCTATAGCTATTCATCTCAACGTCTTCAACTATCTGACTCACATACTCCAATCTAGGCCTACCTACCCTCTCTTTCCCTCCACTCTACCTTCTATGATCAATTGCATAATCCCCCCATGCCTAAGAATATGCCCTACTAATCTGTCTCTCCTACGCTGTAACACTCTCCAAATACTTCTCTTCTCCCCTACTAACTCTAGTACAGCTTCATTTGTTACTTTATCTTCCCAACCAATCCTCATCATCCTCCTATAACACCACATTTCGAATGCTTGTAATCTACGCTTCTCTTCCTTTCCTATACTCCACGCCTCACACCCGTACAATGCTACACTCCAAACATATACCTTCAGTAATCTTTTTCTAATACCCAAGTCAATATTTGATCTTAAAATCTGTTCCTTTTCTACGAATGCCTTCCTACCCTGTGCTATCCTACACTTTATATCTACCTTGCTTCGATTATCTTTTGTGATTCTACTGCCTAAATAACAAAAATCTGACACTTCTTCGATTCTATTATCTCCTATTGTGATCCTCATTTTTCTACTGCATTCCTTTTTGTCACACCTCATCACTTTAGTTTTACCTATATTTATTTTCATGTTAAAATCCCTAGTCAATACTGCCTGCATACCATTCAATACCCTTTCTAAATTCTTTTCGCTTTCTTCCAATATAGCTATATCGTCGGCGAATCTCAACATATATATTTATAGATTTATATATCACTAAATATTTGAATAAATTCCATTTGGTTGTCTATCGACATAATTAATCTAGTAATTAATAAAGTACAAATAAAATGTTTATTTTCATTTCGTATTGTACATAGGAGTTTATTTAGTTGTTATGGCGTAGCTCTTAATGTAAATTTATAATTCCTCTATATTACCGAAGTAACCTATTTTTTTTCTTTCAAAAATCTCATCTTAATTTTATATACATTTAAATCTAAGGATAATAACGATTTTATTAATCTCTCACGATAAATAATCTTGAGGAATTTGTTTTCTTCACTAATCATTTTATTTTTGCAAGGTAAACTCTTTTTTGAGGCGCTATTTTCTAATGGAGAAAATATTAACTATCGCGGTTAGTCTACTAGAAATTCCCAAGTAAGCACGGCCAACATTGCATAGTGCGCTTGGTTGTTTTATTATTTCTGTTAGAGAAATATCTTTGTTGTACGAAATCAGATCCAACCAGAGCAATTTTTAAATACAATGTCAAATCGTTGACAATGGATCTCTAGTACATCTTAATTGATAATAATAACAAGCACATAGCTACAGGTAAAATTTTTCCAGCTGGCGAACGTCCACGCAACGATAACTGCTGCACAGACAGCAACAACCAATAAGATATTCAATAGAGGATGTTTACATTTGAACGCTTTAGAGGCTGTGCTTACTCCAGGGTTGTAAGACGAGTACGCATACCCTTGCAGCCGCGGACGTTCGCCAGTTGGAAAAAATTTACCAATACCTAGTTTAAATTTGTGGTCTATTTTAACTATCAACACTATATACACCATCTATCTGATTGTATAGATTATAACCCAAAAACCTTAACAGTTATAGGCCAGTTGCGTATTTCGAAGGTTAAATCCCCTTCTATAGTAACACAGCATTTAAATAAACACCTGTGTCATTCACCGGAAGATACAATCTTAATACAATATTCCCGAAGGTTTGATACAGGTGTATTATTTGTCTGATTATTATATTGAAGACATGTGTTTAGCCTTCGAAATGCGCATTTCACTTATAAATGCTTCAATTGTGGTTTTTAGTTTTTTATTCTATATAATTATTGCACTCGGTAGTCAAATAATTAATGCATTTGCACAATTAGTCACTCTATATGAATAAATTTCTTATGAATGACAATCGGGCTTTGAATGACCATAACTGCATGTTATATGGGTTTGGTTTAAGATGAAGATATGATGAAAGTAGGTTGCATGGTACTGATGATAGCTGTTATTTACGTATTATTTAACCAAACCAAACAACTGAACACATACTCGAGCGCTTCGATTGTTGCAGGGGACTGTCCTCATTATCTCCTAGCACGGACCTGGAGGTCGAGTGGTCCATGCCGGCGAGTCGGCGGCCCACCGCGTCCGCCGCGCCATTCCGGCCCTGTACCAGACCAACTGCAAAGCCATATTACACACCGTTCACCATCACAACTCCGATTGCGTTAATTAATATTATATGTGCTCAATAAGACGTCACAAAAACAAAAATACTAATTAATTATGTGATTAAAGCAATATACTAACTACTTCTACCACATTATCAATTAAAACGAATGCAAATGTACAAAATAAGACTAAAAATTATCATTTATATCACGCGAAGCGTTTTAAATTTTTTATTTTTTCACAATAAAATTAATTTCTTACAAAAAAGTTGCTAAAAAATTGTCTTATAAACAAAGTAGGAAATATAGCGTCCATGTTGTAGTTAATACAATAATAATGAGTTAATAAATCATTATTTTTGAACGATTGCATTCGCTTTGAATAATTCCGAGTTTTTAATTATTGCTTTAATACTACAACCCAACCGTTTCATTGTTAATTTAAATCTTAACTTTTCAAGGGGGTTCTGCAAATGAAAAATACTTTAACGTGACACTGTCGCTATTACGAAATTAAAATAAACATATTCTTCCCGATATTAATGGGGGTTCTGCTTATTAAAGTAATTCCAAGTAATTTTTTTCAAAGCTTTTCAATATATTTTGCAATTGCGACCTAAGATAGTTACAGTTCACAGAAAAAATATTGGATTTAGTTAGTTAAAGAGTCCGCAATCCTAAAGATTGGTTGGAAACAGCACGCCATGCCGATCTATCCTGAGCTAATCCCTTCATCTCCCTATAGCTATTCATCTCAACGTCTTCAACTATCTGACTCACATACTCCAATTTAGGCCTACCTACCCCTCTCTTTCCCTCCACTCTACCTTCTATGATCAATTGCATAATCCCCCCATGCCTAAGAATATGCCCTACTAATCTGTCTCTCCTACGCTGTAACACTCTCCAGATACTTCTCTTCTCCCCTACTAACTCTAGTACAGCTTCATTTGTTACTTTATCTTCCCAACCAATCCTCATCATCCTCCTATAACACCACATTTCGAATGCTTGTAATCTACGCTTCTCTTCCTTTCCTATAGTCCACGCCTCACACCCGTACAGTGCTACACTCCAAACATATACCTTCAGTAATCTTTTTCTAATACCCAAGTCAATATTTGATCTTAAAATCTGTTCTTTTTCTACGAATGCCTTCCTACCCTGTGCTATCCTACACTTTATATCTACCTTGCTTCGATTATCTTTTGTGATTCTACTGCCTAAATAACAAAAATCTGACACTTCTTCGATTCTATTATCTCCTATTGTGATCCTCATTTTTCTACTGCATTCCTTTTTGTCACACCTCATCACTTTAGTTTTACCTATATTTATTTTCATGTTAAAATCCCTAGTCAATACTGCCTGCATACCATTCAATACCCTTTCTAAATTCTTTTCGCTTTCTTCCAATATAGCTATATCGTCGGCGAATCTCAACATATATATTTTCTCTCCCTGTACATTCATACCTACACTATACTCTTCTTTTACTTTGTTTATTGCATCTTCTATATATAGATTAAATAATAACGGTGAGAGTGTACATCCCTGCCGAACTCCCTTCCCTATTTTTGCTACCTCTTCTTCCCCCTCAATTCTAACTAAGGCAGTTTGGTGTTTATATAAATTAAAAATTATTCTCCTATCCTTATAATCTATACCCGTTTCTTTTAAAATTCTAAACATTATGTGCCAATCTACATTGTCAAATGCCTTTTCTAAGTCTACAAAAGCTATGCAAGTTACCTTTCCTACCCTATTTCTTTTTTCTACTACCGTTCTTAGTGCTAGAATCGCCTCTCTCGTCCCTCTGTTTTTCCTAAAACCAAACTGATCTTCTCCTAGCCTTTCCTCTACTTTATTTTCTAATCTCCTATAAATAATCTTTAACAATATCTTCGATGCATGTGATAGTAGGCTAATGGTCCTATAGTTCTCACACAAATTAGCTCCTATTTTCTTCGGCATTGTTACTATTCTACTACGCTGAAAATCCTGTGGTACTTCTCCCTTCTCATATATTTTACAAACTAACCTGTATAATCGCTCCTGCATTTTTTCCCCTGCGTGTTTTATTAATTCGGCTGGTATCATATCATATCAATTGGATTTATGCTTTTTTATTTTTTTTGCAATCGTTTTGCAATACTAATCGTATTTTGCAATAAGAATGTGGATTACAAATCTTACACCATACACCACTATTGTACAATTTATTAAATACGCGAAACTATTTCCTAATAAATTTCTTGGGTAAAAAAAAAACACGATGGATTATCAGTTCAGTAATAATTATGTAATAAATTGCTAAATATGTAGATAAATAAGAAATAATTGAATTATTCTTTGCATATATCGCTGCTAATTCGAGAAAACAAACTAAGTAAATTGGAACTACGTTCAATTAATTACAAAAATGTTTGTAAAATAAATATATTAAATATAGATGTATAACACCATAAGTGTGAAAGAGGTGCATTATATTAAATGACTAATTTATTATTATTATTGGGAAAACATTAATACGCATAGTCTTGTAGCGTTTAGAAATAATTAAGTTTCATTGCCATATTAAAAATACCTGTTTTAAAAAGTATAAAACCTAGAAGAAATATAAAACAACTACCAAAAAGAATTTCATTTCATAAAAATATCGATTTACGTAAAATTAAATCAAAATGCAAAATTTTTAATATCTTGATTGAAGTAGTATAATAATGCGTTGTCTAAAATTGATAGCTAAAGATTATATTGATTTTAAAGTTATATTTAAAAATATATATAACGTACATGCCAAAATAATAAAAATTAAAAAATTAATAACTATGCCTTTTTTTAAATGCTTCTGTCATGTTGACTTATTTATTTAATTGTATATCAATCACGATTCGTGACAGAGGTATTTTATTTAGTTTTTACCTTGTGCTACTGAAGATGGGGGCATAGCCTTCGAAATGCACACCTAGCTACTTAATGCTGTAAGTTACGGTATTTGGGTGATATTCTATATTATTATTTAACACCGTAGTGATAACTTTTAAAAAGTAATAAAAATAATTAAAATTCAACCAACTATTCCTCGCTATAATTGTTTAATTTTTATTTTAACCGAGTTTATTTTATTCGTATTTTTTCAAATTGCATTTCAAAATCCAAAATCTACAATTGAGTACCTACAACTTTGGTATATGCATCTGCAACACGCATTTTTTACAATCATGGGTTACATTTCATAAAATATTCTGAAATCACATGCAAAACATTAAAAAAATCAACAATAACCACTAATTAAATTGCATAGCAAAATATTAAATAAAGTGTTCATGCAATATCAAAACATAATTTCCAATTTGATTGTTACAGCAAAAATGGATGATAATAAAATAACGTGATAAAATGTATTTTCCAAACAAAAACTGATATTTTCAATTAAGCTTACCATACAAAATTGGAAACTATGTTTTACTCAATAGGTCATCTGCAACAATATAAGCCGTGCGCAATTTGCGGTCATCATACTATTCTAATCCAATTACAGGAAAAAAACTCCAAAAAATAATTAGTCGATTTTTATGTTTATATATACATAGACGCTGAATATGGTATTAGTCGGCAAAATAGACAATTAGAGATGAGTGATCTGTGCTTGTTCGTGATCTATAGTCTATAATGAAATCTACACGATTTAAGTGGTTATGAGCGCTCTGTAAAAGAACATATGCAATCGACTGTTGTAACAAATGTTCGAATATTTCGAAAAAGGAAACCTAGCCTATCAATTTTATGCACAATAAAAAATATGTAAAAGGAACACTAGCAATCATTAAAAAACGAAAAGAATATTGATAATAAATTTCGAAAGTGCGTTATTTGAAATGTAGTATATTATGCCATGTGAAAAATTAAAAAAAAAAAAAACGCATCTAAATTGAGAGTAGTCTTTATTTACAGTATTCAATTCGACCTGTACTGTAACCTATTCGGAGGCCTATTTAACAGAATCTTAACAACATAAACTTAAACCGCAACGTATTATTATTATTATATGATACAACAAATCTGCTCGAATTTAGGTTGTCACATGGTATAATAAGCACATGCAAATAAACCATCGTTGAATATTATAACAGGTCGTAAATGTTATTAAAAATCGCACGAAAAACATATGCAAATGAAGCCAAGAAATATTCATGCCGAATTAATTTATTGTGAACCTTGGAATATTTTTATTGCAAGAAAATAACGTAATAATTATATTTATAAATACTTTTTATAACAAAATTACAGGTGATTAAAAATTACATATACTGTCATATGGATTGCTTTGATTGTATCTATTTTAGCAAGTCAAATATAAAGAATTTTAAACTTTCCCTTTCATGCATCATTCAATCAAATTAAGTATTTAAGTAGGATATTAAGTACTCATATCGTACGACGGCAATTAGTAAAGTTGGAATTGACTTCCAATTACGGGAAGTTTGCAAGAGTAATAATAATGAAATTTCTGTAATTTTCGACGTTCGGTCGTTTATGTTGTTCCTGACATTTTGATTATTTCTGACGTTTACATCAATTCCAATAAATCCTCGATATTAATTTACAAAACTCCACTGGGTACTTTCTTAACACCTCCACGACTTCTGTATGAACTAAAAAATCACTAGAAAATGTTTCAAATAGTCATTCAGATATCATTTACAAATAATTTCCATCATCATCTTTATCATTTTGTCTCATTTTACAATCTTCAAAGGTTCACAGCATTATATAACGTCTTGTCAATGAATACTAACTATATACATTACTATATATAGAATACTAACTATATAGTTAATATTCATTGGTCTTGTATAACCATCTATCTTTCGCCAAACTCTATCACAGCTCTTTTACTATCATTATCACATATATCTAGTACAAATTCGCAGTAACGATTTGTGGTAGTGCGGAAAGAGGTAGTTAGTATGTTGCGATAATATCTCCTATATACTATAGGCACAGTATTCGACAGATATAAACTTACTACAGATCTACAGATCTTATATGAAGACTTACCCAACAGCTTTGTATTTACTGGGCAACAGTGCAACGCGGCTAAGAAGAGTAGGGACCCGCTTAAGAATACGCAGATCATAATGAACGTGAGCCCGTCCATGTGGGCTATGGTAAAAGGTATTGCGGGTGAAGGTGGTGGTGGAGGCGCTGGGCAACTGTCCTCGCAGTCCACGCAACTGCATGCTGGAATCTTCTCCTATAAAAACACACAAAAACATGTCAATATTTGAATAAGGATTCTATTAGAATTTAAAGGATTCAATGCTCAAATCACCAGTTCACAATAACTAAATCAGCAATAAAACAGCTTCCATATTATTTATATCATTTGGTAGTTTGGTGAACTCTCAAACTCGCTAATAATACTTGAAGCTGATGTCATTAATTTGTAGATTCAACAAAAAAAAATGATGCATTCAATACCGATTGTTCGCAAATGTTGGCAACAGGTTAAACTCTTTTATCTACAAATCAGTTTAATTAAGTGCTGTAACCTATAATCATCATCAAACATTTAAATCGTCCAATTCATTGAATAAGACTTAGTTCTCACGGTATTTATTTTAATCTTATTCTCTTATTAACATCTACCACATAATACGCTGTTTAAACGTTTTTCTGACGCTTTCAGTTTCGCAAAGTGTTGCAGCAAGGTATTGTATAAAAGTTTGTCTATTTTTTGAAGAAAAATAAAATATTACAGTGATTGTATAATTATAAATTATACCTTGGCCTTGTGCAAAATAAATTTGTCAGTAAATGTGGGTATTATTTTTTCACTTTCAATTATATAAAAGTGGAAAATATTGAATCATTAAAAATATTAGAAATAAAAATTTCATACATTTTATTTTAATCTACTTTTCATATATTAATATTCATTTAATATTAATAAAAATTAATATTAATTTTGTTTACAACAAAATGTTCATATTGTCGTCCAAACTTGTATAATTTAAGCAATATTAAAAAATAAATGATGCGTTTACATTTGTACAGTTTCATCACATAAAATTTACAGATATATTACAGACTTCACAGTTATATTGTAAAAAAGTAATATTAAGAAATATATTTTCCACGCCAGCTTCTTAAATATTCATAGAGAAACATTGACCTCAAGTCTAAAAAAATTATAGAATATAGGTGTGACTTGTATTTATTATTGGACCATATTAAGGCAGTAAAGCCAAGAAGAGTACTTCGAGGTCATTTTAGTTGTTAGCGATAAAATTATAGTTACATATATGGATTTATGAGAAAAAATTTCGACCATAGTATGAAAATATTCACATGATCCTATTTAGGAATTATTTTACGTACTCGTAGTAAAAAGAACTTAATTCATTATTGGCAGCAGAATCAGCTGTTAGGTATACAGCAAAATCAGCCATATTGTATACGCATGTACATTGCTTAATTGGTTTGAAAATAATTGGTGGATAATACAAAATTTATATCAATGACTTAGTACTCCAAGAAAATAGAGAAAAATCTTTTTTCATTCAGCCCATGTAAAAAGGGCTCCACTTTACTTTTAGTAAACGAATATACTTTTTTGAAGATCTCTAATGTCAATGAACAAGTAAAATTTCACAAAAAGTAGTATATATGTAACTAGCGCAAAAATAGAGCTGTAAAAAAAAACGGCCAACTCTGGTTCCTTGTGGGGTACTTACTTATAAAGGGGCTTATTTGTAATCTTACAAATATATAAATAAATGAAGGAACAAGAGTTGACATTTTGTTTATTGCACAAGTTGTCTTTAGGAGAATCAAGAGTATAATAATCATTTAAACTACTTAACAAGAAAACTAGATATTCTAATTGGACTTTAGTTTACATGCGCATGCGTGCGCGCAACTCTCACAGTGGCGTGCAACACTTGATAAGTCAATCGAGAACATATTATAAATTTATTATACAAATATTACGCACAATATGACTCACGAGATTCATTACTCATATAATAAGAATGCACAAATTTACTAAATATCGTTATCGATTCCAATGAAACATCTACCAACAAGCATACGTAAGGAATAATGATTACCAAAATCAAGATTCTTGTAAATTAAGAATAGGAAATACTTAAATTTGCTGTTGCTGATGCTGGGCCTACGTTATGGCCTTGTTTGGGATTCAAGCAAATAAATTTGCTTAAGTCTTTAGTGAGATAATTAAAAATCGGTAATGAAAATCTGACTAAAATCTAACACTCCAAACATATACCTTCAGTATATGTTTGGAGTGTTACACTGTACGGGTGTGAGGCGTGGACTATAGGAAAGGAAGAGAAGCGTAGATTACAAGCATTCGAAATGTGGTGTTATAGGAGGATGATGAGGATTGGTTGGGAAGATAAAGTAACAAATGAAGCTGTACTAGAGTTAGTAGGGGAGAAGAGAAGTATTTGGAGAGTGTTACAGCGTAGGAGAGACAGATTAGTAGGGCATATCCTTAGGCATGGGGGGATTATGCAATTGATCATAGAAGGTAGAGTGGAGGGAAAGAGAGGGGTAGGTAGGCCTAGATTGGAGTATGTGAGTCAGATAGTTGAAGACGTTGAGATGAATAGCTATAGGGAGATGAAGGGATTAGCTCAGGATAGATCGGCATGGCGTGCTGTTTCCAACCAATCTTTAGGATTGCGGACTCTTTAACTAATGAAAATCGGTATTTTCTCCCCTATAAGATGTTCTGTATATTGCTATAAAAATTATAATTTATTTATTTTAAATAATTATGAAATCGAAAATAAAATTTCATAGAAAATACATACGTATATTTGTTATTTAAAAAATCAATTTGAAATAAAATCATTTTGGGAAAAGTCTATGTTTTAAATAAAGTGCATATATAATTATTGAGCCACACATTTTGTAATGGTAATTAAAATAAAAATTAAAAAAATTTATAGACGTCATGAATAATTAGTGTGTAATATTCAATAGAACATTTAATTTCAGAGCTAGTAGCTTTACATATAGAAAATTATAATGATACAAATTTTCTAATGCGCTTTTAAAAGACTTGATATTTTGGCACAAACTGCAATAAATAAATGTCAATGTTTCGAATTCCAATTTAAGCAATCACGTATATACTAATTATATACAAAAAAAATCTGATTTTCACGTTGAATATTTGGAAATACGAAGCGGTTTTTTAATATACAATTATGACATTGTGTATTATTTATTATTTGTCACTATAATTGTTAGTGAAAATGATATGTACGACTACCTTGTCGAAAAAAACATTGGCTTCATATTAAGTATAGAGTAAATTAAACAAAATAGTGGTAATAAAATGCAATACGTAAGAACGCCAACTTAAAATCAAACCATTTTGAATCAACAGAAAAAATAATAGATATATCTATTAATTACATAAGCGGTATTTTAAATTCAACATTAGTTAGTTAAAGAGTCCGCAATCCTAAAGATTGGTTGGAAACAGCACGCCATGCCGATCTATCCTGAGCTAATCCCTTCATCTCCCTATAGCTATTCATCTCAACGTCTTCAACTATCTGACTCACATACTCCAATCTAGGCCTACCTACCCCTCTCTTTCCCTCCACTCTACCTTCTATGATCAATTGCATAATCCCCCCATGCCTAAGAATATGCCCTACTAATCTGTCTCTCCTACGCTGTAACACTCTCCAGATACTTCTCTTCTCCCCTACTAACTCTAGTACAGCTTCATTTGTTACTTTATCTTCCCAACCAATCCTCATCATCCTCCTATAACACCACATTTCGAATGCTTGTAATCTACGCTTCTCTTCGTTTCCTATAGTCCACGCCTCACACCCGTACAGTGCTACACTCCAAACATATACCTTCAGTAATCTTTTTCTAATACCCAAGTCAATATTTGATCTTAAAATCTGTTCTTTTTCTACGAATGCCTTCCTACCCTGTGCTATCCTACACTTTATATCTACCTTGCGTCGATTATCTTTTGTGATTCTACTGCCTAAATAACAAAAATCTGACACTTCTTCGATTCTATTATCTCCTATTGTGATCCTCATTTTTCTACTGCATTCCTTTTTGTCACACCTCATCACTTTAGTTTTACCTATATTTATTTTCATGTTAAAATCCCTAGTCAATACTGCCTGCATACCATTCAATACCCTTTCTAAATTCTTTTCGCTTTCTTCCAATATAGCTATATCGTCGGCGAATCTCAACATATATATTTTCTCTCCCTGTACATTCACACCTACACTATACTCTTCTTTTACTTTGTTTATTGCATCTTCTATATATAGATTAAATAATAAAGGTGAGGGTGTACATCCCTGCCGAACTCCCTTCCCTATTTTTGCTACCTCTTCTTCCCCCTCAATTCTAACTAATTATATTTTCAACATTATATCTAATTAATATATAATAAATATACAGCGTTAAATTAAAGTTGCCAGCAGATTAAATCAAAAAGGATATCCTGCTACATTAGATATGTACCTGGTAAATATTATTTCAACAAAATAATAGAAATGTGGTATCAAGGGGAAATATCCTCGGAAATTGCTAGTAATTATTATATGAAAAATAAACAAACAAAACTGTACATTAAATACTATTTTGAGCATTTTTTAGCAATGGGAATTCGTATTGGTATTATATATATATATATGTATATACTAGTGGTCAAGGTTTCCCTCAAATTTAGATCTACATTTTATTATTTTTAGAACGGGTCGACGAGAAAGTTAAACTTTCGTAAACATAGAAAATTGCTTAGCGATAGAAAATGCTTTAGAATTACGATTAAAAGGTGTTTTTTTTAATGTAAGTGCGTATTTTTGCAAATATAACATTCCCCATTGCAACTTGCAATTAAAAATAATCACCGAGAATAATGCATAAACACGCGAAAACAACAAAAATATGGTGATCATTTCCATAAATTTAAAAGGAAATTATAACATCCATTAAAATCAATAGGAATAATAAGAAATACGATAAAATAAATAAGAAAGTCAATTTTGTGCCAAAATTAAATGATTTTGTTTCTATTTAAAATTCTCTGAACACACGTGATCTGCAATTAACTAAATTTAATTTCTAATTTCTAAATAAAATCTAATTTCATATTCAACAAACATAGAAAGCTGTAATGAAAAACAACACGTGCAAGATATTCGTAAAATATTATTTTATTTTTCAAAATAAATGCAAAACTACAACCCTAATTAATATTTATATTTACAAAAAAAATCTAAATACAGCAACAAAAAGTACATTTCACGTGTGCGCACAATACTGCATATGCGAAATAATAATTCGCGCGTGGGCCGAGATAAATTTATGCACTGAAATTTTAGTGCTTCATATTATTTCGTTGTAGTAAACAACGTTTTGCGTTCTGAATTTGTATTCAAGAACTATATTTCATAGATTGCGCATTTCCACGTATTGACTGATCGTAGAATCCAAAATGCAAACTCAACATCTTTTTCCAAATAATGTCATTTATTTGTTATGATTATCATTAACATTATTGTATCCAAATAACGTAACACAAAGCTAGCTAGATGCGCATTTCGAATAGGGGGAAAGCATTCGTGATACAGTATTTGTGCCGATATTCTATATAATTATTTAACTTTATTATTTTTTATTATTTAGAATATTGGGTTTTTCTTTCGATTTTATTGTTCTTTTATATGAATTAAACTTTTCTTTATTTTTAAATAATACCATTGTAGATGGTATTATGCATATGCAGCCTCAAGAAAGGTCAGATTAATAGCAGGGATTGGCAAAATAGTTCTGCACCTACAGCATCAGCAACGACTAGTGCATTTTATCACATTTGTGAACCTCATTGTCATTAGTTATTGATTACGTATATTTTTATAATATTAATAATATAATTTCATATTTTACATTGTAATCGAATAGCTTGTCATATAGTAAATATTTTTAGGTGTTGTATGTAAATATTCAATTTTATCAAATGGGAAGCCAACTTTGGATACATTATTTTTAAGCCTAACTTTTACGAAAATTTCACTCCACATTAATCTATGTATCATATTTTCGTGCATATATCCCAGGTTTTACCCAATACAATGACAGAGACTGGCCTCTTATCATATTGTAAATGATCCATATTGATCGTTATCTTAACTAGGAGAACACCTGTTCCAATACAAAATTGTACAATTCTTATTAATGCAAAAATTTCACCTGTACAATCACACCTATAAGATTATAGCTTGAATTCTAAGTGTTTTAATTATTAATATATCTATAAGACCATAATTCTGCCATTGAATTACTGCAGTATATGATGTCTACGTTTATTTTATTTGGCATTTTCATAATATTGTATGCATGTTTTCGACAGATTTAAGAATTTGTTATGCAAATATATAGAGAAAATTCTTTTCTGAGAATCGATCATTTCATTTCATTCTTTTTCAAACTTTTCAATCAAAAATTTTCCAAGCATTTGTTACTGTATGAATGCTGGTTAAAAGTTTTGAAATATAGGTCTTTATTTTTTTCTAAATAGTCATTTAATTATATTATTTGTACAGTATTGCTTGAAAGGGAACAAGATTCTTTTGAACATTTAGCCATTCGCGCTTTTTCTGCTTGTTTCCTTCCCAGAAAGTGACTATGCCCAAATATGTGAGCGTACAAGTTTTTGCCTATAGCGATTGTAGAAAAAAATACATTTTAATTCAATTATTATTACAAAAGAATGAAACATGCGCATATTTTTTGCATTTTCACACTAATAATATTCCGTATTCTAATTATAATGTTATTCAATCATAATAATCGCCAATGTCACAATCTTAACTTTTTTTCACATATAATTGACCAATCAAATTTCATGCAATAAAGATTTTGGTTGTTAAAACTGTAATAATCATATTTCTACGATAACAATACAGATCAGAAAATAGCAGAATGTCAATAGTTTATATTGTAGGCATATAATCTGCCGAATTCTAATCTTTATTGTATAGAATATCACCCAAATAGCGCAACACAAAGCATTGCATAGCCAGATGCGCATTTCGAAGGCTATATCTCCATATTCAATAGCATAATAGTCTTAATTGTTATAATAATTTTAACAACTAAAATCGTTATCGGATGAAATTTGAATGGTCAATTATTATGAAAAATGTTAAAAGAGCAATATTGGTGGTTGTTTTGAATAACACTCAATATACTCAATATTCTGATCGTAGATAATACAAATTAAGCGCAGTGTCATATTTTCATTCACCAGCTTAAAATTCTCAACATCGAAACACACAAAAAAAAATACATTAAAATGTAAAAGTAAATCATTACTTATGTAATGTCTGATTTTATAATCACTCACATTTAGCGGTTTACTGCAAGGCGTTAATGTTGGATTCAGGGGATGATATTTCTTGTCCACGACGCTGTCACTAGTATTAATGTAGGTAATTTGGAACGGAATGAAGGGGTTACCTTCGACCGTGCCCATGTACGTGAACCAGCGCAGCGGGCTACAGTGTATGGCGCCCCATTCGCCGCACATGAGATCTAAAGCCAGTTGGCCGGTGCTGGGTACGCTGATTCCGCGGCACGAATTGAATGTGCCCACCATGTAGTCATTGGTCACATATAGCGAGATTTCGTCGATGTACGAACGGTTTGTTATTGGATTTACCTTGATCTGGAAATAGAAAAGGGCGACAAGTTATAATAACCCATCCATATTGGGATGACGCTACATAAATTGCGATAGAAAATATGTAAGATATATAAGGTGACGCTAGAAAAACATTCTAATATAAAATGCAGTCAATAAATATTGCAAAACATTTGTAACCCTATAACGGAACCTTTGTCCGTGTTTAGTTGTTCAATAGCAAACGCAATTATAGATGATAAAATTATAAATGTATGTCGCTTTATGAATTATTTTGTCATTAAAGGCAATTTTTACTGAAAATAATGATGGCAATAGTAAAGTCATTTTCAATGGCAATTTATCTATAGACATCACGTAAATATCTGCAGTTATTAAAATTTAAATGCACTTTTATTGAGAAATGCCGCAATATCGATATATCATTAAAATAATTCGGTTCAATTCACTCAGATAGTCCAATCATATTTAATTATTTTAAATAAATATATGATGTAAGTGAGTATACTATAGATTACACTGAAAATTTTAAGCATATCGTCTCTATTTTTATAACTTAAAAAGGAGATTTAGGCGAGGTGGTTTCTACTGTATTATAAACTTTAAAATATTTAAAAGTTATTAATACGTTAAATGCAGCAATATCTCCAGCCGTAGCCGCCGACAATAGTAATAATCTAAAAAATGCCAATAATTTTATCTACATAATTTAACCAAACATCCGTTCTTATGTGTCGTAAATGGTGTCTAAATATATGGCAAATATATATATAAATCTAGTATAATATAAATATATATTTTGTCGATATTGAGCGTAGTTTGTTACTTACACCGGTCGCTTCTATGAAGGTGCTCTGTACAGAACTACAAGTCATGGAGCACAGGTGCTGCAACAAATTGTCCATACAGGATGGACAGCGTTGCAGGAAGTTCGCGGCCAAGATGACATTCTTGTCAAGTGTCTTTAACTGCTTGCCATCGCAGCAAGTGGCTATCGTGCCGTTCTCGATCGATTCAGCCATATGAGGGCACCATTTGCGCAGCAGACCCTGACCTATTGGGTCCAGAAGGCGAGCCGGTCCCGTATCATAACAGTTCTGCATAAGGTTCTTGGCATTCTTGTTACATTCGCCGTACCAGATGCAGTGACCCTCATTCGCAGCTTTACTACTGTTGCTACTCCGGCTGCTCGACCAACTGCTACTTATGCTGGTTACATAATCGGGAGTTGTCACCTCATCGATCGTTGTACTCTGAAAATTTAGAAATGTTTCTTTTAAATGCGATACGGACGATGATTATTTAGAAATAATTGCTTCAACAGGCGGAAATATATTTGTACATGACAATTTTGTACAAAGTTACGAAAGAACACACTCCATAATTAACAATATTACGTAATACGAACAATAAATATTCATTGTAGCAAAATTAGTCAATAAGTTATTAGTTAGTCCCGAGTAAATCCTATGAATTGGTTGGAAACAACACGTCATCTGCCGATCTCTCTTGAGTTAACTCCTTCATATGGCCATTCATCCCACATGTCTTCCACTATCTCACTCACATACTCCAATCTAGGCCTACCTACCCCTTGCTTTCCCTCTACTCTACTTTCTATAACTAATTGCATAATACCTCCATGCCTACGAATATGACTTACTAGTCTATCTCCTATACTGTAATACTTTCCAAATATTTCTTTTCATCAACAGACTCTAGCACACCTTCAGTTGTCACCTCATCTACCCATCCAATATTCATCATTTTTATAATAATGAAAATATATTTGGTAAAGTATATGAATTCTGATTATAGAGTATGTAGCTAGATGTACATTTCAAGCGCTATGCGCCCATCTTCAGTAGCACAAGATAAAACTAAATAAAATACCTCTGTCACGAATCGTAATTGATATACTATTTATTATAATTTAACACCGTAGTGATAATTTTTAAAATAGAGTATGTAATACATAAGGGTGTAATATCAATAAATAAAATTTAGGCAATTGGTAACATTTTAGGTGTATTATTTGAATATTGCAAAAATTCGAATTGCCAAAGAAAATATACGCTCTAGAATTACTTATAGAAGACTCAAATTAACACGATGGAAGATTAATAATTAATACCATGGCTGTAGTCATCAAATGCAAAGTGTTAATATCAAAGGGCGAGTGCCCTTTGATATTAAAATGACATTAACTAAACATTTTTAATGTAATCGGAGCCACTGACTCTATTATTGGCGTGGAATCAATTTCGCTACCAAGGCATGATTTTAGTTTGTTTAGTGTATCGTAAGAACTGAATAGTAATGTACAAGGTATGTAAAGGATATTTTACACATTTTAGGAGGCATGTATATAATATAAAATCGAGGGAGTGAGTAGTAAATTATATATTATTCAAATTGACATTAAAAGTATTTCAAAATATAGGTCAGGTACAAATTGTAAAATGGAATGCTTCTTGAATGATAATGCAATGAATTACACACGCATTCAATATTACCATATTACGCAATTAAAAATAAAATCGTTCTCTCGATTGTGGTTGAAACTGAAGATGTTTCATGTATATATGACGTAAGAACGGCACTCAAAATAAATAAAGCATAATAAAAAGAAAATCGAGCTGGGAATTTACCCAAAAAATATTTACACGAGTTACATCATTGTATTTATATTTAGATTTACCCTTCAAAATTATATAATTTTAGTATTTGGTTGTTATATAATAAAATTGAATTCATAAAATAATTAAAAAGCACAATGCAATTTGTTCCAGAACTTAAATTTTATCATAATATCTGTCATAATTAACTTTGCAATCATAATTATAATTATATATGCTTAATTCCGTATTACTTCCGTAGGCATATTATAATTATATTATACCTATATGTAAATAATAATTTAAAATAATGACACTATAGTTAAGGAGGTTTAAAGTTCATTAAATAACAGTGATTTGCTAGAAATAATAAAAAACAAAGAGTTTATTTCGGATCAAAAATATTAATTAAATTTTATTTTGATTTTTTATGAAAATCTTCATTATTATCCTGAGTTGCCAATAAGTTGTTCAGAATAAAATGAATGAATTTTGTAATTTGATTTAATTTCATTAAAGACCAATTGGGGTTAATAGAAGATCATAGGCGCATTAAAAGAGCATCAATTTAGATTGATTATGTACAAATAGAACCATATAGATCTACATGAAAAAATAATTAATTTACTGTTAACTTCTCTTCATACAGTCAAGGTTAATTGTTCTGGTGATACACAAAGATATAGCAAAGGAATCGTGACCCGATCTAACCCCATTGAATTGTCACAAATATTCGTGTGAGCTGCAACATGCTGAGAGTATTTATTTAACGTAAAAAATAACATTCATCTATAAAAAATAACATCAGTCGTCTTTTTTATTAAACAATATGTTGCAAAGACGTACCTATTTATATTTAATTTAATTTAATTTAATTTTATTTTAATTATACATTACAGAGCCAGCTACAGGCTTACGCCCAATAACAGCTGACTATACCTAAGTACAAAAATTAACAAAAATAATATTGTGGTTAAAACAGAAATTAAAAATTACTATTCATTAATCAATTTGAATAAGCAAATATTAATAAAAAGAACATATATACTATATATATTAACAATATCAGATTTAAAACATAAATTGTAAGAAAAATAAGCACCATCCAAGAATATAACAAAATCAATAATTATTATGGGTTATTTCTCTTTTAACGATTTTTATAAAACTATATAAATTATCATGAAATAAATCATAAGTTATCAAGTTATTGCAAAAAAACCACCCCAAGTATAAGAACACTTATAAGCCAGATGCGCATTTCGAAAGCTATGTCCCCATCTTCAGTAGCACTACAATTAGACAATCCTTATTTATTATTACAAATAAAGCGGCAATTGCCGGTTTGATATTTTAAGTAATTCCAAATTAATTACATTTCATAAAAAAATTATTTATAGAATATCAAATTGTTCGAATAAAACCGAAAACCGCAGTTTTAAAATAGGATAAAATGCAAGAAATATAATTCACTATTACACATTACAAGTATTAGGCACAAAGAAAAGGGCAGGTAGGAGGGAATTGGATCACGGAAGAAATAGTTGAAATGATAGAAGCAAGAAGGAAAATTAAAATTGGAAACACAGAAGCAGGACAGAAAAAATATAAGGAACTAAGGAACTTAATTAATAGGAAATGCAAGCTAGCGAAAGAAGAGTGGATAAAAGGAAACTGTGAGGATATTGAGGAGGATATGAGAAGAGGTAAAGTAGATTTGGGCTACAGGAAAATTAAGTCACATTTTTCTAAAGTAAAACCAAAGGGTAACATTATATGTGATAAGCAGGGTAAGGAACTCACAGAAAATAAGGAAAAAGCTAGAAGATGGAAGGAGTATCTTGAAGATTTATATAAAGGTAGGCAGGACATGGAGGAGCTAGAAAGTGTGGAACAGATAGATGAGGATGACTTAGGTCCTAGCATACTTAGGTCAGAGTTTCATAGAGCATTAAATGATTTACGGAATAACAAAGCAGCGGGGATTGATATGATACCAGCCGAATTAATAAAACACGCAGGGGAAAAAATGCAGGAGCGATTATACAGGTTAGTTTGTAAAATATATGAGAAGGGAGAAGTACCACAGGATTTTCAGTGTAGTAGAATAGTAACAATGCCGAAGAAAATAGGAGCTAATTTGTGTGAGAACTATAGGACCATTAGCCTACTATCACATGCATCGAAGATATTGTTAAAGATTATTTATAGGAGATTAGAAAATAAAGTAGAGGAAAGGCTAGGAGAAGATCAGTTTGGTTTTAGGAAAAACAGAGGGACGAGAGAGGCGATTCTAGCACTAAGAACGGTAGTAGAAAAAAGAAATAGGGTAGGAAAGGTAACTTGTATAGCTTTTGTAGACTTAGAAAAGGCATTTGATAATGTAGATTGGGACATAATGTTTAGAATTTTAAAAGAAACGGGTATAGATTATAAGGATAGGAGAATAATTTTTACTTTATATAAACACCAAACTGCCTTAGTTAGAATTGAGGGGGAAGAAGAGGTAGCAAAAATAGGGAAGGGAGTTCGGCAGGGATGTACACTCTCACCGTTATTATTTAATCTATATATAGAAGATGCAATAAACAAAGTAAAAGAAGAGTATAGTGTAGGTGTGAATGTACAGGGAGAGAAAATATATATGTTGAGATTCGCCGACGATATAGCTATATTGGAAGAAAGCGAAAAGAATTTAGAAAGGGTATTGAATGGTATGCAGGCAGTATTGACTAGGGATTTTAACATGAAAATAAATATAGGTAAAACTAAAGTGATGAGGTGTGACAAAAAGGAATGCAGTAGAAAAATGAGGATCACAATAGGAGATAATAGAATCGAAGAAGTGTCAGATTTTTGTTATTTAGGCAGTAGAATCACAAAAGATAATCGAAGCAAGGATCTACCTTATATCTATAAAGTGTAGGATAGCACAGGGTAGGAAGGCATTCGTAGAAAAAGAACAGATTTTAAGATCAAATATTGACTTGGGTATTAGAAAAAGATTACTGAAGGTATATGTTTGGAGTGTAGCACTGTACGGGTGTGAGGCGTGGACTATAGGAAAGGAAGAGAAGCGTAGATTACAAGCATTCGAAATGTGGTGTTATAGGAGGATGATGATGATTGGTTGGGAAAGAGAGGGGTAGGTAGGCCTAGATTGGAGTATGTGAGTCAGATAGTTGAAGACGTTGAGATGAATAGCTATAGGGAGATGAAGGGATTAGCTCAGGATAGATCGGCATGACGTGCTGTTTCCAACCAATCTTTTGGATTGCGGACTCTTTAACTAACACATTGCTAAAACTTTGTGCTATTGAATAAAAGTGGAGAGATATCTTCATATATCGTGTTGTAAATTATTCTTAAAAGCACGCATTTTTAAAGAATATGGGATATTTTTCATTCGTTTTTGGCGAAAGGTGAAACTATTAAAAGGGTATTAATTAAGTCACTTTGAGGAACTTTAAAGTGAAAATACTGTTCTAATTTAGAACAATTTAAAAGAAAATGGTGTATATAAATATCTAAAATTATTTGAATTTTCTTGTGTATTTCGCGGGCATTTGCTAAATTTTTTACATGATAATTTATCCACAAACAAATAAAATCCCATTGTTACACGATTGGTCTCGTACTATCTAAGTTATACGATAATAGATTTAATAAAAATTCTAATGCAATATCCTCAATCACAAACTTTACTTAAAAAGTAGAATTCTGGAAAATTTTTGTCCATTACATTCAAAATAACTGGCTAATTTGGAAACGGCTATTAAGGTAACATTTTCCACACGTAACGCAGTTTTCTGGGATTTTTTAACTTGTAGTACGATAATAGTATAGAATATCACCCAAATACCGTAACTCAAAGCATAAGTAGCTAGATGCGCATTTCGAAGGCTATGCTCCCATCTTCAGTAGCACAAGATAAAACTAAATGAAATACCTTTATCACGAATCGTGATTGCTATACAATTAAATAAATAAGTCAACATGACAAAAGTATTTCAAAAATGGCATATATGACCTATAAATCTTTTAGAAACTATAAATTATATAATTAACTAAACTAAGAAGTAAAAACAATAAACATTGATTTGCCAAAACTAAAATAATCAAAATAAATAAAAATAATAGTATATTAAAGAACGAGTTTCATAAGGCAGGATTTATTGCACGAGTTCCAATTTAGAAAACGAGGAGCGTAGCACCTCGTTTTCTAAAGAACGAGTGTTATAAATGACTTATGAAATGAGTTTTTATACTATTTTTTCTAATTTGCGTCTATTGTGCCCTTTTTAAATAAAAAATCGAAATTTAAAAATGTAGGGAAGTTTTTGACTGTTGATAGTAACTATTGGCACATTTGGAACATTTGAAATAAATTGTCAAATAAATTAAAATTAACCTATTTGTTGCTTGCTATTGTAGTTTGATGTTTGATAACTAGCAAGCAGTGCTACCAACTTTGAAACAATAAATTGCCCTATGCTATAAACGAACTCATTTGGGTTCGTTAATAGCTCTATTAGAAACGCAAATTAGAACAAATAAATTAAAAAATAGTTCTTATTAAATAAATTAAATAGACAAGATGAAATTGGGCCTGAATCTAAATTCATTAAATTTGATTTAGATTTATGCATGTATATACTTTCATAAGCATTTAACTCGAAATAATTCAAAACACTTTTAAGCTATTTAAGTCAACTAATTTGAATAGGATGGCCTGATTCAAAAATATGCTCGGCTACAGCACTTTTATCTTTTTTATTTAATCTGAAATGAGCTAAATGCTCCTTAAATCTAATTTCAATAGGTCTACGACTACGTATTTGTCCTATATATACTTTTTTAAATTGTAGTATGACATTAAATTTACAGTAAAGTCTCAAAATTTCCAGAATATTTGTACGAAGTATGAAGAATATTCGAAGTATTTCAGTTATGAAAATCATATAAAACAATCAAAGTAATTCCACAACAGAATATAATACAAAGATTTAAAATATATATAGTATTACAATCTATTCGTATTTCGTAAAATAATTCACAACACATATGCGCAAGGTGTTTACTTTCTTGAAGAGAAATGATGAGTAACGTTTATATATTACACTTTCATCAAAGGTCTGTTTAAACTATGCTATACTGCATTAGATTACGCTCGATGTTAATATGAATTTACACTTAAAACGTAATACTCACTGTTGGAACATCGAGCATAAGGAGTAATATTGAAAAGGACAGCGTCGTAAATGCACTTTTCATTGAAACAAACATAGCCATTTTGATATGTTCCTAATTTTTTGTTCAGCAGGTGAAAGTCCTTGGAACCCTTTTTCCTATTTTAAGTACATCACATCACGCGCACTTTGTCCACATTAACATTTCTCAAAATATATTGTAAATACGATTAATACTACGGGTGGTAGTATCACTGCAAATTATCGTGTTGGATGCTGTATTAGTTTTACGTAAAATAAATACTATGGGAAAACTTGCACGCGACCAAATGAAAAGCAAATCAAATACATCTACAGCCACAACGTTCCTAATGGTTCAGGGCTCTGGCAGAGCAAGACGATTATCCATAACAATATATGATACTGCTATTGAATTTTCATGCGCAATGCGCTGCGCAAATGTTATTTTGATGTTTCACCGCGATTGCGCATAATCATATGGTTATGCGCCATACGAACGTTGCCATTTACGAAATGAAAATTAATGATTTAAAATTGATATTTTAAATATTTACACAATGAAGGTTTAAATATAGCAGTGATATTGTAATTTGATTTAATGTTTTTATATAGTACTTAAAAAATTGTATTTACTTTGATTTCAAATCAATCTGTTATTCTCTTGGAGAGTGCATACAAATTATTACATTTGGCAATACATTTATCGTTTGACGCAGCTGATACGTCAATTACCAGTTACAATTTTTCATAAATATCTTGAAGTTTTGGAAGTCTCATTAATTTTATAATTAAAATATTGTATAACGATTTACTAACAGCAACGCTTTAAAATTTAAGCATGTTGGTAACAAAGCACGCAATTAAGACGATTGTAAGGTAAGTAATAAAATATACTAGTCACAATTTTATTATATATTTTATCATTTTATTTATTTATTCATGTGCATTATACATATCGTATTTTTAAATATAAATACAGCAATGCTCGACCCAAACATACTTTACCGGAGTTGCCGTACGCGTATGAAGCTCTGGAACCTATCATTAGTAGAGACATTATGACTCTTCACCATACAAAACATCATCAAGCTTACGTTACCAATTTGAACGCTGTTGAAGAGAAATTAAAAGTTGCTATTGAAAAAGGAGACATAAGGTTTATAAATTTGAATAATATACAAAATTGGTATGCACTAATTTTGCAAACAAATATCGGTCGATTCTGGCTGAGAATAGATGAATAGGGTTGATGATTTAGTGCGTGTTTCGCGATACAGTAGCGCTTATTAAGTTGCCTACTCTCAATGGGATTAAAGTTGCCAGATTTTCGATGCATCAAGAAACTGACCTATGAAACCTAGGTCAGGTCTTTAATACCTACTATTTTGATTTACTTTGTCGTATGGGTATAAATATTTTCTTTCCTAATTTAATATTTTATCAATTATGTAGCTAGTGATATTTAAATCAATTGGAACATTTTTAGGGCAACACTAGGTTTTTATGGTGTAGTTTCAGTGGACCATATTTATTTTCCTTTCCCTCTCCGGCTATTCTTAGCCAGAATCGTATCCAAATATCGATTTAAAAAACAGAATTTTTAACATCTATGAAAATTATTGCCCTATCAGTTACTGACTTAATTTGAAAAGGCTTGTGTAACTGCTTACCAAATTTAATGAAAATATGCATACAAAAAAATACTTTCGTTTCCTGAAAATAGTAAATGTTCACCAATTTTTACACCATATTTAATCTTAAAGTGTTAGCTAGACATTTGCTTCTTGTTACTGTATTATATTATTTGCCACTAAAAAAACTTTTTGTTTCCCAAAAATAGTAAATGTTCACCAAATTTTAGCGTTATCTAATTTTAAATCAATAACCAGATATTGACTTCATGCTAATCTCTTTTATCATTTGTAAGCAAATTTATATTTACCAAACGTAAGACTCATATTTTTAAAACTGAAAATGTAATCATAATTATGTTATTTCTTATGATATTGAAACTGAAATTAATAATTCATGACTAAATTTTAATCTAAAATTCTTTTTCTGACCCATACACCTGCGTGCATTTACCTGTAAATACTTGTAGTTATATGTGTTAAGTTAATAGGTGTTTGGCAATATTGTCGCGTAAATTTTGTTTTATACATTTGGTGAAAATTTACGAAATTCTGAGAACATTTAGTAAATTTGGAATAACCATTTTTTTTTGTGCAGTGCTAGGGGTTCAGAGTTTAATTAAGTAAACATTTAATTTGATCCCGTTTGAAAACACACATATGTGTGTTTGTGTGTGTGTGTGTATATATATATAATATCCCATATATTTATTGTTGGAAAGGATAAGGTTTTATTCCCTTCTACAGTACTGCAATTAGCCTGAAACCAGCGCTGCAATTCAACGGTGGCGGCCACATCAACCACTCAATCTTCTGGCAGAACCTGTCACCAGCTAGCTCTAACCCAAGTCAGCAACTTTGCGATGCTATTAACCGTGATTTTGGAGGCGTGGATAAACTGAAAGAGCAACTCTCAGCTGCCTCGGTTGGTGTGCAAGGTTCCGGATGGGGCTGGCTTGCTGCCGATCCAAAAACTGGTAAGTCAATAGGTTGATTCATAAGGTTAATACCAATAGGTTGCTGTGAAAATGAAAACTGTCCTAATTTCTGTGCATATAAGTTCAATTGTAAATATTTGAAAGTCCTAGAAAATCTATAAACCATCTTGCACGCGATAGTGAATTTTTAAATAGTTTAAATACTTTCTTCTAATACTTCAAACGTTCTTTAATAAACTCTATTTTAATAAACTTCTATTTTCTTTCTTCACTTCATTTACTTCAAATATATTCTACCCCATCATATTAACTAGATTCCTGATTCTATTCAACATTCACTATTAGGTCATGTTTTGCTGAACCATTATGACGCTCTTTTTATTTATTGTAGGCAATTTAAAGATTTCGACTTGCGCAAATCAGGATCCTTTGCAAGCTACAACTGGTTTGGTACCTTTGTTTGGAATCGATGTGTGGGAGCATGCATATTATTTGCAATATAAGAACGTTCGAGCTGATTATGTAAAAGCTATATTCGATATCGCTAATTGGAAGGATATTTCTGATCGTTTTAGTAAGTTAAAATGTTAAATGTGCATAGGTCTGAAAGATACACTTTATGAATAATAGATTGTATTTAATTTCATTTTATAGCGACTACAATGGAAATATACATTTATAGTATAGTAAGGATATTTTGTTTTATTGTTCGTTTTTGCAGCTTGGGGCATTAAGAATTAAAAGAGCTGTCTTACATGTTGCATTAAATATTTTATTTTATGGCATATAGAAGCCGATAGTGTGCCGATAGTGTGCCAATGCACTGCATATGCCTCCTAGGGGCAAAACATGGGCAACGACGCTCTGGCCTATAGAGCGGTCCCTATACAGGGATCCCGGTCTATAGGAAAGATTTCAGGCTAACCCACGGTATTAGGGGGATTAGGCTGAATCGGTGAGGCGACGGCTAAAATATGCACTCATTGGTCGGTGCAAGGCAAGGAGAAACCAGCACTGTACCTTTCTCAAGTTTACAGCGAATGAAATGTCGATTACTATTAATGTATTACCCCAGGTGAGTAGAGCCAATGGCTCAGAATCTCACCCGGCTACTTCGGTAGCAGGCAAGCCCTCGGATTCTGGGGCGGGCAAGAAATCGATTTCGCAGAGAGCTCTACGAGTTGGAGCGTGGAATGTTCGCAGTATGAATAGGATAGGAAAGTTAGAGAATTTGAAACTAGAAATGGAGAGACTTAAACTGGATATTGTAGGGATTAGTGAAGTTAGGGGGAAAGATCAAGTAGATACGTGGTTAGGAGAATATAGATTAATAACCACAGCATCAGATAATGGGCATACCGGTGTAGGTTTTATAATGAATAGAAAGTTGGGATGTAGAGTAAAGAGTTATTGCCAAGTTAGTGATAGAATTATAACTATTAGATTAGACACGAAGCCAACGGACACAGTTATAGTGCAAGTATATATGCCAACTTCAAGTCACGATGATGAGGTAGAATCCATTTATGAGGAGATTGAATCTAGGTTAGCAAACGTTAAAGGACAGGATAATCTAATTGTAACCGGAGATTGGAATGCCGTAGTAGGTAAGGGAAAGGAAGTTTCAATAGTAGGAGAATATGGAATAGGAACACGTAATGATAGAGGGGATAGATTGGTAGAGTTTTGTATTAGGAATAAGCTAGTGGTAGCAAACACGCTTTTTCAGAATCACAAGCGCAGGATATATACGTGGAAAATGCCAGGAGATATAAGGAGGTATCAGATAGATTACATACTGGTTAAAGAGAGGTTTAGGAACCAGATTAAGAATTGTAAGAGTTACCCTGGAGCAGATATTGATAGTGACCATAATTTAGTAGTCCTGGACTCAGAGGTCAAATTCAAGAAATTACCGAAGTCTAAACAGGTCAGAGTAGATGTCGATAGGTTAAAATTAGCTGATGTATGTGAAAAGTACAAGCAGAAAGTAGAAATCATGGCTAATGGAACATCTAGGAACGACATAGATTGCGAATGGAGGGAAATCAGAAATGGGTTAACTACAGCAGCAAATGAAGTATTAGGCACAAAGAAAAGGGCAGGTAGGAGGGAATGGATCACGGAAGAAATAGTTGAAATGATAGAAGCAAGAAGGAAAATTAAAATTGGAAACACAGAAGCAGGACAGAAAAAATATAAGGAACTAAGGAACTTAATTAATAGGAAATGCAAGCTAGCCAAAGAAGAGTGGATAAAAGGAAATTGTGAGGATATTGAGGAGGATATGATAAGAGGTAAAGTAGATTTGGGCTACAGGAAAATTAAGTCACATTTTTCTAAAGTAAAACCAAAGGGTAACATTATATGTGATAAGCAGGGTAAGGAACTCACAGAAAATAAGGAAAAAGCTAGAAGATGGAAGGCGTATCTTGAAGATTTATATAAAGGTAGGCAGGACATGGAGGAGCTAGAAAGTGTGGAACAGATAGATGAGGATGACTTAGGTCCTAGCATACTTAGGTCAGAGTTTCATAGAGCATTAAATGATTTACGGAATAACAAAGCAGCGGGGATTGATATGATACCAGCCGAATTAATAAAACACGCAGGGGAAAAAATGCAGGAGCGATTATACAGGTTAGTTTGTAAAATATATGAGAAGGGAGAAGTACCACAGGATTTTCAGCGTAGTAGAATAGTAACAATGCCGAAGAAAATAGGAGCTAATTTGTGTGAGAACTATAGGCCCATTAGTCTACTATCACATGCATCGAAGATATTGCTAAAGATTATTTATAGGAGATTAGAAAATAAAGTAGAGGAAAGGCTAGGAGAAGATCAGTTTGGTTTTAGGAAAAACAGAGGGACGAGGGAGGCGATTTTAGCACTAAGAACAGTAGTAGAAAAAAGAATGAGGGTAGGAAAGGTAACTTGCATAGCTTTTGTAGATTTAGAAAAGGCATTTGATAATGTAGATTGGGACATAATGTTTAGAATTTTAAAAGAAACGGGTATAGATTATAAGGATAGGAGAATAATTTTTAATTTATATAAACACCAAACTGCCTTAGTTAGAATTGAGGGGGAAGAAGAGGTAGCAAAAATAGGGAAGGGAGTTCGGCAGGGATGTACACTTTCACCGTTATTATTTAATCTATATATAGAAGATGCAATAAACAAAGTAAAAGAAGAGTATAGTGTAGGTGTGAATGTACAGGGAGAGAAAATATATATGTTGAGATTCGCCGACGATATAGCTATATTGGAAGAAAGCGAAAAGAATTTAGAAAGGGTATTGAATGGTATGCAGGCAGTATTGACTAGGGATTTTAACATGAAAATAAATATAGGTAAAACTAAAGTGATGAGGTGTGACAAAAAGGAATGCAGTAGAAAAATGAGGATCACAATAGGAGATAATAGAATCGAAGAAGTGTCAGATTTTTGTTATTTAGGCAGTAGAATCACAAAAGATAATCGAAGCAAGGTAGATATAAAGTGTAGGATAGCACAGGGTAGGAAGGCATTCGTAGAAAAGGAACAGATTTTAAGATCAAATATTGACTTGGGTATTAGAAAAAGATTACTGAAGGTATATGTTTGGAGTGTAGCACTGTACGGGTGTGAGGCGTGGACTATAGGAAAGGAAAAGAAGCGTAGATTACAAGCATTCGAAATGTGGTGTTATAGGAGGATGATGAGGATTGGTTTGGAAGATAAAGTAACAAATGAAGATTTACTAGAGTTAGTAGGGGAGAAGAGAAGTATTTGGAGAGTGTTACAGCGTAGGAGAGACAGATTAGTAGGGCATATCCTTAGGCATGGGGGGATTATGCAATTGATCATAGAAGGTAGAGTGGAGGGAAAGAGAGGGGTAGGTAGGCCTAAATTGGAGTATGTGAGTCAGATAGTTGAAGACGTTGAGATGAATAGCTATAGGGAGATGAAGGGATTAGCTCAGGATAGATCGGCATGGCGTGCTGTTTCCAACCAATCTTTAGGATTGCGGACTCTTTAACTAACTAATACTATCATATTATTTAATAGTTAATATCTACTAGAATACTAGCTATGGTAGAGCTTTACCGCCTGTCTCTGCTGCTCTAATAGAAATCAACTTGCATAAACTTCATTATTCTGAATAGCTAGAGTAAGATCCATTGCCAATTGAACTGAGCATAGTGGCTACCATATCGTACCAACCACCAACGCGGTTTGGTTTGAATCAATAGTTGGTGCTAATCGAAAACCAATGCTAATCAAAAACCGGTTTTCACCGAAACGCGGTTTTCACCGGAAATTGGTGAACCGAGATTGTCTTGGTTGCCGGTTTTCGACAAAAAATAAACCGGTGCACCGGTTTACCGGAACCATTCCCAGCACTAGACTTACTGTCGACTTTAAAATATAAATATCTAAAGATATTTGTTAAATTTTTGTTAAAAATTAAAATGACTGAATTTAATCTCTATTTCAGAGTGCATAAAAGTCTTATGTAAAATCTCTAATTTTTGAATATTGCATTATTTCCGTATACACGGTCCCATATTAAAGGGTATGTTCGATGTTCTGTAGCGCCACTCGTACAGGTCTGTGGGGCAAAGCTGATATACCCTCTTATAGAAAACACCTTTATTAACAAAATATAAAAAATCTGTGGTGTAACATTATACTTTTTGTTGAAATAATTTTTGAATATTGCGTTATTTCCGTACACACGGTCCCATAGTGTCAATAGTGTGCCAATGCACTGCATATGCCTCCTAGGGGCAAGACATGGGCAACGACGCTCTGGCCTATAGAGCGGTCCCTATACAGGGATCCCGGTCTATAGGAAAGATTCAGGCTAACCCACGGTATTAGGGGGATTAGGCTGAATCGGTGGGGCGACGGCTAAAATATGCACTCATTGGTCGGTGCAAGGCAAGGAGAAACCAGCACTGTACCTTTCTCAAGTTTACACATGAAATGTCGATTATCTCAAATATATTACCCCAGGTGAGTAGAGCCAATGGCTCAGAATCTCACCCTGCTACTTCGGTAGCAGGCAAGCCCTCGGATTCTGGGGAGGGCAAGAGATCGATTTCGTCGGGAATTCTACGAGTCGGAGCGTGGAATATACGCAGTATGAATAGGATAGGAAAGTTAGAGAATTTGAAATTAGAAATGGAGAGACTTAAACTGGATATTGTAGGGATTAGTGAAGTTAGGAGGAAAGATCAAGTAGATACGTGGTCAGGAGAATATAGATTAATAACCACAGCATCAGATAATGGGCATACCGGTGTAGGTTTTATAATGAATAGAAAGTTGGGATGTAGAATAAAGAGTTATTGCCAAGTTAGTGATAGAATTATAACTATTAGATTAGACACGAAGCCAACGGACACAGTTATAGTGCAAGTATATATGCCAACTTCAAGTCACGATGATGAGGAGGTAGAATCCATTTATGAGGAATTGAATCTAGGTTAGCAAACGTTAAAGGACAGGATAATCTAATTGTAATCGGAGATTGGAATGCCGTAGTAGGTAAGGGAAAGGAAGTTTCAATAGTAGGAGAATATGGAATAGGAACACGTAATGATAGAGGGGATAGATTGGTAGAGTTTTGTATTAGGAATAAGCTAGTGGTAGCAAACACGCTTTTTCAGAATCACAAGCGCAGGATATATACGTGGAAAATGCCAGGAGATGTAGGGAGGTATCAGATAGATTACATACTGGTTAAAGAGAGGTTTAGGAACCAGATTAAGAATTGTAAGAGTTACCCTGGAGCAGATATTGATAGTGACCATAATTTAGTAGTCCTGGACTCAGAGGTCAAATTCAAGAAATTACAGAAGTCTAAACAGGTCAGAGTAGATGTCGATAGGTTAAAATTAGCAGATGTATGTGAAAAGTACAAGCAGAAAGTAGAAATCATGGCTAATGGAACATCTAGGAGCGACATAGATTGCGAATGGAGGGAAATCAGAAATGGGTTAACTACAGCAGCAAATGAAGTATTAGGCACAAAGAAAAGGGCAGGTAGGAGGGAATGGATCACGGAAGAAATAGTTGAAATGATAGAAGCAAGAAGGAAAATTAAAATAGGAAACACAGAAGCAGGACAGAAAAAATATAAGGAACTAAGGAACTTAATTAATAGGAAATGCAAGCTAGCGAAAGAAGAGTGGATAAAAGGAAACTGTGAGGATATTGAGGAGGATATGAGAAGAGGTAAAGTAGATTTGGGCTACAGGAAAATTAAGTCACATTTTTCTAAAGTAAAACCAAAGGGTAACATTATATGTGATAAGCAGGGTAAGGAACTCACAGAAAATAAGGAAAAAGCTAGAAGATGGAAGGAATATCTTGAAGATTTATATAAAGGTAGGCAGGACATGGAGGAGCTAGAAAGTGTGGAACAGATAGATGAGGATGACTTAGGTCCTAGCATACTTAGGTCAGAGTTTCATAGAGCATTAAATGATTTACGGAATAACAAAGCAGCGGGGATTGATATGATACCAGCCGAATTAATAAAACGCGCAGGGGAAAAAATGCAGGAGCGATTATACAGGTTAGTTTGTAAAATATATGAGAAGGGAGAAGTACCACAGGATTTTCAGCGTAGTAGAATAGTAACAATGCCGAAGAAAATAGGAGCTAATCTGTGTGAGAACTATAGGACCATTAGCCTACTATCACATGCATCGAAGATATTGTTAAAGATTATTTATAGGAGATTAGAAAATAAAGTAGAGGAAAGGCTAGGAGAAGATCAGTTTGGTTTTAGGAAAAACAGAGGGACGAGAGAGGCGATTCTAGCACTAAGAACGGTAGTAGAAAAAAGAAAGAGGGTAGAAAAGGTAACTTGCATAGCTTTTGTAGATTTAGAAAAGGCATTTGATAATGTAGATTGGGACATAATGTTTAGAATTTTAAAAGAAACGGGTATAGATTATAAGGATAGGAGAATAATTTTTAATTTATATAAACACCAAACTGCCTTAGTTAGAATTGAGGGGGAAGAAGAGGTAGCAAAAATAGGGAAGGGAGTTCGGCAGGGATGTACACTTTCACCGTTATTATTTAATCTATATATAGAAGATGCAATAAACAAAGTAAAAGAAGAGTATAGTGTAGGTGTGAATGTACAGGGAGAGAAAATATATATGTTGAGATTCGCCGACGATATAGCTATATTGGAAGAAAGCGAAAAGAATTTAGAAAGGGTATTGAATGGTATGCAGGCAGTATTGACTAGGGATTTTAACATGAAAATAAATATAGGTAAAACTAAAGTGATGAGGTGTGACAAAAAGGAATGCAGTAGAAAAATGAGGATCTCAATAGGAGATAATAGAATCGAAGAAGTGTCAGATTTTTGTTATTTAGGCAGTAGAATCACAAAAGATAATCGAAGCAAGGTAGATATAAAGTGTAGGATAGCACAGGGTAGGAAGGCATTCGTAGAAAAAGAACAGATTTTAAGATCAAATATTGACTTGGGTATTAGAAAAAGATTACTGAAGGTATATGTTTGGAGTGTAGCACTGTACGGGTGTGAGGCGTGGACTATAGGAAAGGAAGAGAAGCGTAGATTAGAAGCACTTGAAATGTGGTGTTATAGGAGGATGATGAGGATTGGTTGGGAAGATAAAGTAACAAATGAAGCTGTACTAGAGTTAGTAGGGGAGAAGAGAAGTATCTGGAGAGTGTTACAGCGTAGGAGAGACAGATTAGTAGGGCATATTCTTAGGCATGGGGGGATTATGCAATTGATCATAGAAGGTAGAGTGGAGGGAAAGAGAGGGGTAGGTAAGCCTAGATTGGAGTATGTGAGTCAGATAGTTGAAGACGTTGAGATGAATAGCTATAGGGAGATGAAGGGATTAGCTCAGGATAGATCGGCATGGCGTGCTGTTTCCAACCAATCTTTAGGATTGCGGACTCTTTAACTAACTAACTATTGCGTTATTTCCGTACACACGGTCCCATATTAAAGGGTGTGTTCGATGTTCTGTAGCGCCACTCGTAAGGGGCTGTGGGGCAAAGCTGCTATACTCTCTTATAGAGCACACCTTTATTAACGAAAAATAAAAAATCTGTGGTGTAACATATTATACTTTTTGATTAAATAATTTTTGAATATTGCGTTATTTCCGTATACACGGTCCCATATTAAAGGGTGTGTTCGATGTTCTGTAGCGCCACTCGTACGGGTCTGTGGGGCAAAGTTGATATAGCCTCTTATAGAGCACACCTTTATTAACAAAATATAAAAAATCTGTGGTGTAACATATTATACTTTTTGTTTAAATAATTTTTGAAAAATGTCTAAAAAGTGTTATCTTTGAAAGACATTATCTCATGATTACAATAATTATTAGCAAAGTGGAGTATTCTATCTATTAAAGTAGTCTACTATTTATAACATTTATTAAAATTGGGGTGCTAGGGTATTTAATTATACTTTAATTATTAATTTAACATTGAGCTGTTTTTGTGAAAATTATGAAATCCAATGAAAATCCGAATATCGAATCCGAATATCGAAACAAATGTAACTTGACGTATTAACTTCCACGTATTTGCAGGGAGTGCCTCAGTTTAATTCAAGTTGCATCTTACGTGGCATGAACGTTATGAAGTTTATAAATTCAGTTTCATTTTTCCTGTACGCAGTCACCGATTCAACAGCGCTGTATTCAAAGCATACATTGGTAAATATATATGGCCTGTGAGTGGTGAGTTACAATTCCGTGCACATCGCGAGAAAAAGAATGACTTAATTATCGATTAAAGTATAGATAAAGTAATCAAATTAACCAACATGGACTTGGGCACTGTTGAGTTATCTGCAGCAAAGAAAATTGAACTTTTGAACGTATTAGAAAAATGTGAATCGTATAATTGCATAGAGAAAGCAACCAATGATTTCGAGAAAGAATTTAGAGAGAAAATAGAAGGCAGTATCGATGATAAATTATTTATCGGTGCCGGTTTAAGTCGTATATACGTGCTTGATGAGAAATATCTTGAGGAACACGAAGAAAAGTTAGTTAGTAACACTAAATATGCGAGTATGAAGCAAAACCGCGAAAAATTACCGATACATAAAAAAAAAGCTGAAGTATTAAACTTAATAGAAAGTAATCAAGTTGTGTTAATCAGCGGGGAAACCGGATGCGGAAAAACGACGCAGGTAACGCAGTTTATATTGGATTCGTATATTGAACGGGGTGACGGATCTCTATGTAACATTATTTGCACACAACCCCGTCGCATCTCCGCTGTGGCTGTGGCGGAGCGTGTTGCCGAGGAGCGTGGCGAAGACCTCGGCAATAGTTGCGGGTACCAAATTCGGTTAGACAAGTAAGTAATAATCATTACGTTCCGTAAAGCCTTGCGTAAGAAAAACAATTAATAAAAATCTAATTCATTCCCCGAGTACGAGAAATCGAAAGATACACTGTTGAAAGCACCTTTAATGTAGTATGATATCAGTTAGAAAAATGTAAAAACTTTTAAAATTATAAAGTTGATGTGTGCATTTTGAAAATGTAACATCATGTATAGTTGAAATTATGGTACGATTCTGGCTGAGAATAACCGGGTATGGAAACTACAATAAATATAGGCAACCAAAGCCACACCATAAAACAGGTTGCCCTAAAAAAATTTCAATTAATTTAGTGATTCTAGCTGCATAGTTGATAAAATATTAAATTATGTAAAAAATATACATATATCAAGTTAAGTCAAAATAGTAGATAATAAAGACGACCTAGGATACATAGGTCAGCTCTTAATGCATCGAAAATCTGGCAACCTATAGCCCTTGAGAGTAAACACAATTGTATCATATTGCTCGTATAATGAAGGTGCAATTTAGTAATTATAGCGATACAGAACACTAGGTGGAAGTTACATTTGTTTCGATATTCGGATTTTCATTGGATTTCATAATTTTCACAAAAACAGCTCAATGTTAAATTAATAATTAAAGTATAATTAAATACCCTAGCACCCCAATTTTTATAAATGTTATAAATAGTAGACTATTTTAATAGATAGAATACTCCACTTTGCTAATAATTATTGTAATCATGAGATAATGTCTTTCAAAGATAACACTTTTTAGACATTTTTCAAAAATTATTTAAACAAAAAGTATAATATGTTACACCACAGATTTTTTATATTTTGTTAATAAAGGTGTGCTCTATAAGAGGGCTATAAAATGGCTATAAATGTTCTTTTAAAAGTATAATATGTTACATTGCTGAATGGATCTAATTATAATGTTCTACTGTACAGTAGTGCTGGGAATATTTTTCCAATCAAACCGGAAACCGGTGAGACCGACTAATTGTTTTTACTGATTTTCGGTGAAAACCCTGTTTTCAGTTAGCATTGGTACGCACCGACTACGATTCATACCCAACCGCGTTGCTGAGAAACAACGCACTGGTTTGAAGTAACATACCAAATCAATTTTCGAACACGTTGATACAACATCCAACGAACCTAAATATGTAGTGTGTCGGTGGCGTGGCGTTGCTTCTGTGCAGTACACTGACTGTAAAATAGATGACGGCGCAACACTGAGTCTAGGATTACAAAGTGCTTGCGCCAGTCACTGCACAATATGAAAAATTCCGCAATTTTATATCGAAAATTAAAAAAAATTCTTTAGAAACGTGTAATTATTTATAAATTTAGAATCAACGTAAATCAATATATTAATTCATAACAATTTCGGCGTATGATGGATGCAACATAATTTCAATTGTACTTTAGTTTTCAAGTTCTTCAAATGCATTTCATTATAATGTCCATGCAGTTTCCAACTAATCCTATTAGTTGAGGACAAATATATATAATCAGTGATTGCATATAGAGGACATGACTAAAAACAATTTACAATATCAATATTTTTACAAAATAATTTCGCCTTATATCTCTTTATATTCGCACTTTTATATTGGGAATTGAGTAAAATTTATTAACGTGTGTTATATATTTTTCTCCTATTTACTTTTTAAATATTTTTCCTACCAATGTACTTATACAATTACATGTATACAATGCTATTACGTTTAGAAGTCTCGTAAAGTGTAAACAGGCCGCATCTTTTCTCAGCATTGTACATATTTACACTATATTTCATTTACACACCAGTGAACCAGTGTACACACCCGGTACGACGCATTTTATGTGGACAATACAATTTTTGCTAATCACTCTTAAATAGTTGATACGCCACTAAAAATCCCATAGATAATAAATTGTTATATCAAGATGCAGCTTAATGCACAAAGCACAGTGCAATATACTCATTGCTCGACGTATCAAACTGTATAATTGTGTAATCATATCTTATCCACGTGTTTATTTTGTTAGTGCGATTTCGTCTGCAAGGGATAAATAAATAGTATTTTTAATAAAATTCTACATGCTTAGAGAATAGTTGAATGTAAACTTATCTAAAATTATTCTCTAACGCATTATCATTTTGCTGTGGTCGCTGTTTTTTTATGATTTTTTTTCTGCTACCAACACCAGTATAATGAGCTTGAAATTATATATATTTTTCAATTTAATAATAGCATATTTTGTTTCGTTCTTCACTTTAGATCAGAATCTTTGCTTTGGAAATCTACCTTTGGATGAAAACTTTGCATAAGTTATTTGAAAATAAAGTTCAAACGGTTTAAAATACTTAATAGGTACAACATATATTGTACTGTAAAACATACTTTTACGCAGCTTTCCATACTACCCAGGAGGTACTACGCGGAGTGTCGCTAACACTACGCCTAATTTACATTCCTGCAATTTACCATATTCATTGGATTTAAGTTTATATCATGTTTATAAAAAATTAAAGAGATATATCGAATCTCTAAATTGTAAAACGCAAGAATATAAATAGCGCTTTGGGCAGTTTCGCCTGACATTATTTAATGATTCCTTAAATAATACTGAATATTTCTATGCGAGATTCCTTATGTACAAAAGGAATTATTAAATACGTCAAGCCATATTTCCCATTAATTAGATCTTAGATAAACTATATATTTAATTGAGAAAGAGGTACCCACAAATGGGCCTGTTGGCAGAGATATACGCACTGATGAATTTAATAGAGGAAGAAGTACCCACAAATGGGCCTGTTGGCAGAGATATACGCACTAATGAATTTAATTGAGAAGAATTTAATTGAGAAGAATTTAATTGATGAAGCTCTCTAGATGCAAAGGAGGCAAATGTATATAAAAGATTCAGATTTAAAATCATGTATATCTTTTATGTTTAAATCAGTGCATTTTGGGTGTAACCAGCGTTTGCATTTCTTGCACTGCACCCATTCTCCAATTGTATCTAACCCACATACAAGGCATAAGTCTTGCACCGGTGACGATTTTTCTAAAATCAAAATTTGGAGCGCTCTACGAAATTCGTCCGGATTGAAACTATTGAAATTGATGCTGTTTCCATTTATTAAATCGCATGCATTTCGATCCCCTTCAAAAATTGTTTTGATGCCATTGTCACCATTATCGTTGTTGTTATCGAGAAAATCTACTTCCTTAAATATTTTATATGCGAAAAATATTGCAAATATCCCACAGTTATATCCATCTTCTTGGCATGGAATATCTTTCTTTATTATTATATTAAAATTGTCAATTCTGAAATAATCTCCACCGAATTTTAGATTCCTATCCTTAAAATATTCAGTTATGTTGTGGACTAAATCTTTTACTATTGAGAGTGATATTTTTCTTTTGCTAGAATCATATACAAAAATAGTTTCCTTTACGATATCTATAACAAATAAAATCCAATGTTGATTTTTTACTGAATAAGGTAGAAACAATACTGTACAATCAATCAATTTCTTTGAATTGAATACGAATCCCTTACTTAAAGATACTGATGCGTGCCTAAACATATAATACGACAAACTAGGAGAAATATATCGATGAGTGTTGGTCTATGATCTGAAATATTTTCTGATGGTGCAATGAATAAACATCTAATAGAAGCATCCAACACCTGGTTATCTAACCAACCCTTTCCGAACAATGTTCTATAATCTTCGCCATAAAGAATTAAATCGCCCTGAATTGGAATGTTGTTGAACTTTGCTACAATATATTGTGACCCTGTATTCTTATTGTAGAAGGAAGCATTTCGAAACAAACCATTTTGCATAGCATCTGGGTGGACACTATAAACTTTACTACCATCATTTCCGCTATACATATATTCATCTTTATGTGCATATACTTGATTAGTTGAAATACTGCACATGTTCGAATGTGCCGTATCATTTAATAATATTAGAGAGATTAATTGACGTGCGTTTTTGTAAAGATTGTATAATAGAAAAACGATGTTTATTTTCCTTCGAGACTGGTGTGCTTTGGTGATTACTGATCATTTTCAACCCGTCAGAATCACTATTTATACGTTTGAATACGCTACCTACAAAATGACTTTTTGTAGCTGGTGTTCCGCGTTTCTTCCAAATTTCTTTTGCGTTCTTAGGATCCATACTCTTAGAATGCAAATATTTAATACCTTTTAAATTCATCGCAGGGGACGTAATTACACCGGGAATTAAACTGATAGCTTGTATTTTCTTTGGTTGCTTTACCCGTAATTCCAATACCTGTTCTTTGCAGACTTTCAACTCTAGATTTTAATTTGTTAATAAATCTACCCACCCTTTGCTTCCCACATCCAAGAACAACGTCGTGCTTTACTTGTTTAAACCAATTTTCTACAAGAGCATTTGACACTCTATTTCGCTGTTCTAAAAGAATTCCTGACCACAACGGCAAATAGGGGATGTATTTATCCAAAGGAATAGTAGCAAACGAATGATTACAATAGGGGTTTCTTTTGTGGGATTGATTAGTCCAAACATTAGCAGAAATACTAGCATATATTTAAAAAAAATGTTTGTAAAAAGGACTACTCTTAGCTATACTATCAGATTTCCTACAAAATTCGTCTTCATTTAAAATAAAATCGCTACAAAGTTCAAATGGTTCTTCTGAATCGATAGGCATACTCATCATCTTTAAAGACTTCTCAACATTCGGATTTAAATATTCAGACATTAAAATAACAAATAAATTACGAATTCTTTCCTCTGCTACCTTGAAACTTGTAGAAATAGTGATTAAACCAACACCATCCAAAACAATATTTTTAAAGGTAATATTTACACTTACATTCTTCAAACGGCGACTAATGATGTGCATAAAGTGTGCACAGCAAATTTTTAAATGTGTTAAAGTCGAGAAATTGCACGATATTGTAGCACCCGTTAAGTAACTATATACCACGGATAAGTAATGGGTCAAATCCATTGAATTCCACGATTTCATGAAAGCCATAATTGAAGACCAGCTCCAGTCAACCACTACAAATTTGAAAACAGGCCATTTGCAAGATTTCTCTACAGCTTGCCTATAATGGTTCAAGAACGATGTTAGGGAAGCAACATCATGACTACTAGAAATTAATTCTAATTTGGTACGTGGGAACCTGAAATGTGAATTACACCTGCATAATAATAAATTCTCTTTTCTGGCATACCCACAATGGTATTTGAAACCAACCCGCCGGTAGCATCAAAATATAACGTACCAAATTCAGCTTTTTTCGCAATATCAATTTGAAATGAAGAATATAAATATACAAATAATGGCAATCCAAACATCTGAATGTATCTATCTCCGTATTTTTCCAACAAATAGCGTGCCTCTAGGTCCAACAGAAAATGTTTGTGAAAGTCACCACTCGCTGCAGATTCAGATTTTGCCTTCTGTAGAACACCTAACTTACGAACTTTTCCTAAATTACCAGCCAATCCTAATTGCAAATCGCAGTTATTAATCAATTCTAACTGTACATTTCTCGGTGGTCTAAACTGTAAATGTTTTTGAACACATTTCCTCTCTTCGCCGCGTAATTGATAATATTTTTTATCACCATCATGATTAAACGTAATTTTGTTGGAAAAAACTTTGACTTGTACAATTTTACCTTTAATTTGATAATCAAATCGGAATTTACGACAATTTTTTTTGTACAAACAATATGTATATTCAACTGCTTTTCCATTCTGTACTCTATAATGAAAACCATTGAAAGCCATTGGACAAACAACATCCTTTCCGATTTTGCCTCTTAAATAATTGTGCCAGAAAGATTTTTCAATTGCTTTAGAAGGCAATAATAAAGAAAATGTGCATAATTTATAGTTGTATGTAAAAAATTTCTTGTTCTGCGTTGAAAAATGTCTACTAATGGATTGAGAATTATTTAATATATCGGTAGAATCATTAAAAGATTGTAAATAATCATTCTCTTCTAAATCAGAATAATATTTTTTAGATGAATAAACGTCATTCACATTATCGGAATATTTTGCAGAAGGAATAATAGCGAGGTTTGATTGTTCTGATCGAGTGTTGTTGAAATCTAAATTAAAGTTACCGCGCCTCTTTAGGGCTGCCAGGAGCCTCTGGAAAATTATCGGGGAAAAGCTTATCACTATGTCTTACGAATGTAGTTTTTATTAGAAGACTGTTCTTTCTATTGTTTTTAAGGCTTAAATGAGAACACAAATCTGCGTATATACTAGTGGATTGATTTACCGAAGTAGATAAGAGAAATTCCTTATATATATTATTAATTTAAACAAAATTGGCAATACATATTAATCGCTTGTGTATGTCACCCAAATTATATACCAAAAATAAGTGACAATGTATAAGACAGAGTTAAAATTATACAAGTACCTGCAATTGTGTACCGTTGGTAATTGGTAATTGGCGCGTGTAT
Source organism: Leptodirus hochenwartii (assembly GCA_947310635.1). NCBI lineage: Eukaryota > Metazoa > Arthropoda > Insecta > Coleoptera > Leiodidae > Leptodirus > Leptodirus hochenwartii. The sequence continues at coordinate 11,719,009 of OX371180.1, read as the reverse complement.
GTATATGTATGTGTGTGTGTGTGTGTGAACAAATGTAATTCTTGGTATAAAAATCGTTCTTATAAGAACGCGGTCAAGAATTTTACATCGACAAAATTAATAGATTATGCAAATGGTTAATTTATACGACCTTATAAATTGCAGATGCGGGAACCGTTGAAATATATTAGGTGATTCCACACATAAAATATATAACTATTGTATTATACAGAGTTGGTTGATTTTTAAATGAACACCATAAAAGATGATCCTTAAATGTTTGTGTAATAATTCTCTTACATATCTAATGTATGCAAAAGAGGAAATCACAAATGTTTCAATGTAAAGTCATATATGCTGATTCGTGCATAGTGTTTGTAGTATTGTTTTAGCTCTCATTCGTTAAGAGCTGATATGGGTGAGCTTTGATGTATATATGCGATTATACAGGTTGCTTTATGCAACATAATTATACACTCTGAAAACGGTATGCTTTCTATTTTAAACTTCTAATTTAAAGGAACCCTTAAGCACGTCACTAATTTGACATGTGCGACACAAGTTGTTTTAAAATAATAATTTATTATGGTATAACTTACTGTATATTTTCATAAAGCAAATCGATTAAACCAACCTGTTTGTAACGACGCCTCGTTATCTCTAACATTTGTTTTTACACGTGTTTTCGTTTCCTTTAACTTTTGTTTCGAAACTTAGTAAAAGATTTAGTCCACAACATAACTGATATATTTAAGGATTTTTAAGGATTTAAGGATAAGGATATTTTAAGGATAGGAATCTAAAATTCGGTGGAGATTATTTCAGAATTGAAGAACAGAAGATTCCACGCGGCACTGGAAGTTTACTTAGTATACTTATTTTTTGTTTGATTTTTGATATGAGCGGATTAAGCTACTATCATGCAACAGTTGTATAAGAGTTACTACATCAAGAAATATTCATAATTTTCAATAAGTAAATACGTACATATGCAGGATGCGATCTTAAATCATTTACAGCATTAATTATTGAAAGATAAAAGGAAACATTAAAACTAAGACTATTAAACTTTGCAACCCTATGTTTTATATCTTTATATTTATATATTTCTATTTCACGGCCTTTTGTAATATGCTGTTATTGTTTTAGGGCTAGAATTGTTATAATTATTATTTTATTTTTTCTCTTACTTTTCCATAAATACTGCTTGTATATACCAATGTCTAACAAAAGGATGGTAGCCATTGAAAACATAAAAACATGAGAGATGGTAGTGTATCATATTGATAAAACTGATAATACAATTATTCTAAACTATCTTATAGTTGTGTCTGATAATTTTAAAATATTACATTGCGTTTTTAAGTGGGTGTGTCTGTGAGTGAATGCGACGCCTGATGTAGATCACTCTGTATACTTAGCCCATAATTTTTTCTATCTTATTTACAGAGAAATACCACGCGCGCGCGGATCCATCCTGTATTGTACAACTGGAATTCTTCTCTATCAAATGGTATCAGATCCGCTGCTGTGTAATATCTCACATTTGGTATTGGATGAAATTCACGAACGAGACATTCTGTCCGATTTCCTTATAGCGCTCATGCGAAAAATATTACCACAGCGGCCAGATTTCAAACTAATTCTTATGAGTGCCACGCTTAATGCTGAGAAATTTTCCCAATACTATAACGGATGCCCAACGATTAATATTCCTGGATTTACATTCTTGGTGAAAGAGTATTATTTGGAAGATGTTTTGCAGATGACCGGCTTTACTTTCGGTGTCTATGATAACCAAAAGTTTGTAAATTGTTATCTATTTGTACTTTATGTAGAGATTTTGATTTCAATTTCTAAAGTTTTCCTTAAATGTATCAAGGGATTTAAAAAAATTGTGGAATGTCTGCAATATCTGTAGGGATGCTTTATGTTGCTTTGCAGTCCGTTTTAGTTGAGAAATAAAATCAGGGTTCGTATTTAATATTTTATTTTTGAGAATCGCAAAGTGCAAAAATGCAATGTTTTGGTAAAATCTAAGATATAGATCTTATCCACTTTACTATCAATTAACGTTCATATCCTTTTGATCTAAAATGATTTTCTCGAAAATGTTTGCATCTCTGTTTGTCTACTTAGTTAAAGAGTCCGCAATCCTAAAGATTGGTTGGAAACAGCACGCCATGCCGATCTATCCTGAGCTAATCCCTTCATCTCCCTATAGCTATTCATCTCAACGTCTTCAACTATCTGACTCACATACTCCAATCTAGGCCTACCTACCCCTCTCTTTCTCTCCACTCTACCTTCTATGATCAATTGCATAATCCCCCCATGCCTAAGAATATGCCCTACTAATCTGTCTCTCCTACGCTGTAACACTCTCCAAATACTTCTCTTCTCCCCTACTAACTCTAGTACAGCTTCATTTGTTACTTTATCTTCCCAACCAATCCTCATCATCCTCCTATAACACCACATTTCAAGTGCTTCTAATCTACGCTTCTCTTCCTTTCCTATAGTCCACGCCTCACACCCGTACAGTGCTACACTCCAAACATATACCTTCAGTAATCTTTTTCTAATACCCAAGTCAATATTTGATCTTAAAATCTGTTCTTTTTCTACGAATGCCTTCCTACCCTGTGCTATCCTACACTTTATATCTACCTTGCTTCGATTATCTTTTGTGATTCTACTGCCTAAATAACAAAAATCTGACACTTCTTCGATTCTATTATCTCCTATTGTGATCCTCATTTTTCTACTGCATTCCTTTTTGTCACACCTCATCACTTTAGTTTTACCTATATTTATTTTCATGTTAAAATCCCTAGTCAATACTGCCTGCATACCATTCAATACCCTTTCTAAATTCTTTTCGCTTTCTTCCAATATAGCTATATCGTCGGCGAATCTCAGCATATATATTTTCTCTCCCTGTACATTCACACCTACACTATACTCTTCTTTTACTTTGTTTATTGCATCTTCTATATATAGATTAAATAATAACGGTGAAAGTGTACATCCCTGCCGAACTCCCTTCCCTATTTTTGCTACCTCTTCTTCCCCCCCAATTCTAACTAAGGCAGTTTGGTGTTTATATAAATTAAAAATTATTCTCCTATCCTTATAATCTATACCCGTTTCTTTTAAAATTCTAAACATTGTGTCCCAATCTACATTGTCAAATGCCTTTTCTAAGTCTACAAAAGCTATGCAAGTTACCTTTCCTACCCTCTTTTTTTTTTCTACTACCGTTCTTAGTGCTAGAATCGCCTCTCTCGTCCCTCTGTTTTTCCTAAAACCAAACTGATCTTCTCCTAGCCTTTCCTCTACTTTATTTTCTAATCTCATATAAATAATCTTTAACAATATCTTCGATGCATGTGATAGTAGGCTAATGGTCCTATAGTTCTCACACAAATTAGCTCCTATTTTCTTCGGCATTGTTACTATTCTACTACGCTGAAAATCCTGTGGTACTTCTCCCTTCTCATATATTTTACAAACTAACCTGTATAATCGCTCCTGCATTTTTTCCCCTGCGTGTTTTATTAATTCGGCTGGTATCATATCAATCCCCGCTGCTTTGTTATTCCGTAAATCATTTAATGCTCTATGAAACTCTGACCTAAGTATGCTAGGACCTAAGTCATCCTCATCTATCTGTTCCACATTTTCTAGCTCCTCCATGTCCTGCCTACCTTTATATAAATCTTCAAGATACTCCTTCTAGAAGTGAAATTAAATTTTCTTAATTATTGGCTGTGTTCAGTTTTCGTAAGAAAATTACAACAAAAATCATGGGTTTTGATGCCTCTCTCCTCCAAAATAAGGAGAATGGTCAAACGTTCACAAATCTAATTCAACTGTCTTATTGTGTCTTGATAAACCTGTATTTTTTTTACTACTTTTTAATGAGTAACTTGTTCTAGATTCATTTTGGGTTTTTATATTATTTTATCAATTGTCCAAATAACAACAGCACCGATGTCTCAAGTCCAAGTGCAATTGCTTTTTCATGGCACTTAGAAAAATAATTGTTAAATCTTCTGCTTCGTAAAATCAAATTTAAAATCAAAAATATCTTTATTGTTTCCAAATCTCACAGATTGCAGACAATACATAGACATGGATACAATTTCGACAGGATATAGATTAAATATGTTAGGAAAAATATGGAAATTCCATTGCGAAATTCAGACAGTAAAAAAAAACTTATGTGCGAGCAACATACTAAATAGGTGCAATACATGTGTAGATAGCTTACTTCCTTACTGGAGGTTTGTTTGTAGGTAATCCTCAACCGAATATAAGTTAAGAGCAGTTAAAAGTTTTCTGATCGCATTTTTTAAATAAAGTTGCGGAATTTATTTCCTTGATATGCTGCGGTATTTTGTTGTATAGTTTACATCTATTATAGAGAAGACTTTTTTGATAAAGGTTCAAATTATGTCTTGGGATTTGTAACTGATTTTTAAATCTTGCAAGATGGTTGTGGGAAACTTCATTAATAGTAAACGCATTATGATATTTATAAACAAAACACAGCACTTCATATATATATATCGCATACACAGTTAAGATCCCAAGATACCTAAATGCCTGTCTGCAGGAGTATGTAAGGTGCAATCCAAGCATCGATCTAATTGTTCGTTTTTGAATAATGAAATTTCTATTCATAAAGGTGATATTACATCTTCCCCAATGAATTATACCGTACTTCATATTAGAACAAAAATAGGCTATTCTGCACACACACAGACTGCATCTAGAAGTTAGTGATCTTATACAATAACATACAGAACATAATTTTTTACATAAATTATTGATATGAACATCCCACCGTATCGTGTCGTCGATGTAAAAGTATGGTTTACGAACTCAGTGTAGATTACAAAGGAAATTGTTATATTATTCTTAGCATCTAATAAGTTTTAATCAAATTAAGCAATGCAATTAAGACCGATTTTTCTATAATTTGTACTGTTTAATTGATTACAGTGGCATTACAAAGTTATTATTCAATTGATAATTCGCAAACCACTGAAACAAAACATATAAGGAAGTTACATTATTTAGACTAAGTATATGTTTAGTTCAATGGGTCGAAGAGCAAGAGAAGTTATGGAGAGAGAAAAAATTGAAAAGAACAAGAAATATATGAAAATGATTCTGCCATATCTACATACAGCACAAACGAATTACAGCGATCGGGTCTGTAATGAATTAAGAAATCCTCATTGCGAGGAGTTGAATTTGGATTTAATTATGGCACTTATATGTCATATATCAATTAATGTAAGTATTTTTCTAATATCAACTCTTCTATCTGTTGCATAATTTAAAAATAGGGAATCGTAGTAAATATGAATCTGTAGGTCATATGATATTTCCATTCGAATTACACTTATTTTAACGGCGTTAGAGAATAATAATACAAAATGGATTGTAATTTACGACCAAATATTGTTTGTAGCCTTTATTGTTCATAATTTAAAAATCTCTTAATGTACAAGATATTATATCAAGATTTCCTGATTCTAATCGAATTAAAAGTAATAAATCAGTTTTTATATAATTAAAGCAACCTGAAAACGGTTCCATTCTTGTATTTCTTACTGGACATATGGACATAATGCAATTAATAGAGAAGCTGGAGTGGAGTGGTAAATTCCCAGAAAGCAGATATGTTATCATACCGCTGCACTCTCAAATAGCCAGTGAAGAACAAAAGCGTATATTTGAGCCTGTTGGAGAAAATCAAAGAAAGGTATGAAGCATTTACTATAAAAGTTGTAAATTCTAAATATTTTCTTAAGTATTATTTGCTGCATTGAGATACACATACGAATTTTATGTTTTCATATACAATTGTATAGCAATCCTGGTGAGTGACAGAGGTATCTTTATTTGGTTTCTTATTGTTCTACTGAAGATGGGGGCATAGCTTTCGAAATGCTCATTTAGCTAATAAATGCTTTGTGTGAAGGTTTTTGGTGATATTCTATACAAGTATTATCGAAATACGGCAGTTCGTTTATACTTTCAAAAAAAGACATCTACACAGTAATAATTACTATAAAAATTAAAAGGGACAATATGGATACAATTTCGTCAGGATATAGATTAAATATGTTAGGAAAAATATGGAAATTCCATTGAGAAATTGAGACAGTTAAAAAAAACAGAAAGCAGAAATGTTAATATGCATCGAAATAGATATTTCCAGATATTAATAAGTGAAAGGTATGCTATGAGAATGTAGATTATAATATGCCAACCATAGGTCACGATGATGATGAGGTAGAAGCAGTTTATGATGAGATCGAATCTACGTTAGCAAATATAAAAGCGCAGTAAAGCTAATTATAATAGGAGACTGGAATGCAGTAGTAGGTTAAAGGAAATTAGGGATTGGTTGAGCATAAGAAGTAAGAAGTTGAGCATGAAGAAAAGTCCCGGCACAAAGAAATGACAACAGGAAATAGTTAACTTAAAAGAAGATAGGAGAATATAAACATAGACGTACAACAGAGAAGATAGAAGGAAATAAACAGTTCATTTACAGTTTTTTGTTAATTTATAAGTTAGATTATGAGTTAATTTATAAATTAACAAAAAACTGTAGATGAAGTAAAATAATTTTCCGTATTTAATGACATGTATGTATTATACACATCTTATGAGTATCTTACAAATTGATAAAAAGAGAACTTAAAAAATTATAATAGATATCATTAATAAGTAACATAAGCTACATATATGAGAAATTGAATATTGAAACTATAGTATTGAATATCATCCAAATACCGTAACTCCAGGCATTAAGTAGCTAGATACTTTGAGTTACGGTATTTGGTTGATATTCTATACTATTATTTAACACCGTAGTGATAATTTTTTAAAAGTGAAACTATATTCTTTTTATTAGATTATCATCTCTACTAACATAGCTGAAACAAGTATCACAATAGATGATGTTGTGTACGTGATAGACGGTGCTTACATCAAACAGCATGGATATAATCCAAAGACAAATCAGCAGACGTTAGATGCACAATTCGTGTCCTTGGCGAATGCACACCAACGGAAAGGGCGCGCGGGGCGCGTACGCCCAGGTGTCTGCTATCACCTTTACAGCAGGGCTAGGAAAAGCTGCCTGCAGAAGTTCCAACAGCCGGAAATTCAACGCACGCGTTTAGATAACGTTTTATTACGAGTCAAAGCATTGCAATTAGGTAAAAAGATTATACAGGGTTGTCCACCTAAGTCGCCACGGAATGTTCTGCAAAACTAATGAAAATGGAAAGTTTAAAATTGGAATTCCTATAAACAGAATAAAACTCTACGTCATAAAAATATAAGGGGCGCCACAGGTATCCAAATGTCAACGGTATTAGTTATTAACGCAATATATAATATATGGGTAAACTAATAACATTGATGAAGTACATTTATATCACGTAAATTATATTTCGAGTTTTGCTGTTATAACAATCCGTTATGCTGCTCTAGCAGATCTCTTGTACCTTTGCAAGTGTCATATTTTTCATAAATTAATCGAGTTCTAAAAACATAATGTACGTAAGTGCTAAAGTAATACATCCGTGCAAAGCTTAATTTAAGCAGAATAAAGTAAGATAGGAATGTATAGAAACATATTTGTCTATAGTATATTTATGTTTTGTTTTGTGGAAACTACCTCAACAGGATATAATCCTAATTACAGAGTGTAGTTGTAGAGGATATTAGGAAGATAGGGGAGAGGTGGGAAGTCTATTACTATAGCGGTTCACTATTCCGCTAAAGCTTAGTTAATTATATAGACAATATAGAAAAAGAGTTGAACTGCACTCTTCAAAAATGGAATATCCTGTACATACAAGAGAAAATATTTTCATGACCGAGATTTAATGTTGAATAGAAGCAATCGAAATGTGGTGCTATAGGGGGATAATGAAGATTGGTTAGGAGTATGATAGTATTGGTTGGGTAGATAAAGTAACAAATGAAGCCGTGCTAGAGCTAGTAGAGAAGAGAAGTATTTGGAGTATTACAGTATAGGAGACAGACGTGTGGAATGAATAGCTATAGAGAGGAAGGAATTAGTTCAGGATAGAATCGGCGTGGCGTGCTGTTTCCAGCCAATCCCTGGGATTGAAGACTTTCTAACGTAACTAACCTCAGATTTAAAATGTAAATATGAATCCGATTTTTCAATTTTCCGTTTCATTCGTTTTTGCAGAAAATTCCGTGGCATCTTGGTGGACAACTCTGTATAATAAAAGCTGATGTTTTACTATTATAAATTTGCAAGAGGTAAATAAAGAGAGTACCAAAATTATTGTATGTAAATCAGATAGTGGAGGACGCTAGGATGAATAGTTATTAGAAGTTGAAAGCTTATTGTGTCTAACTAATCCTTGGAATTGTTGATTTACTAACTAACATAATTATTATATATTTTATTTGTTATTCTTAGGTAAAGCGAAAGCTTTCATGAGCACTCTTATCGATGCTCCGAATGAAGAATGTATTGATAATTCGATACAGTTATTAATGCGTATAGAAGCCCTAGACGAAGATGAAAATCTTACTCCATTGGGTTATCATTTATCCAAACTCCCTATGAGCCCACAAATTGGCAAAATGATGTTATTAGGTAAAACTATATTGTGATTAGTGATAAGAAAATAGGAACTGAAATATGCTGATCTATATTAAATTTAGCTTCTAAATTTTGTAGGTGTTATATTTAGTTGTTTAGATCCAATTCTATCTATTGGTACAACGTTGGATTTCAAGGATGCCTTCCAAATCCCTGTTCGAAAAAGTCAGAAGGCTGATGAAATCAAATTTAATCTTTCGGATGGTACTAAAAGTGATCATCTCTTGGCACATTTTGTCTTAATAGGTAAGACTGGCAACTTACGTTTGTATTAAAATAAATTTCAAAAAAAATTGCAAGCTATTCGAATAAAATTTTGTTATTTGCAGAATACGAGAATAGTGATAACAAAAACAAATTTTGTAAAGAATATTTTCTGAATCAAGAAACTGTCCAGATGCTGTTGCGTATGAAAGGACAGTTTATGAGAATTTTACGTGATATGAACTTTGTTGCCGATGTGGAATCTTGGAATCCATCATATAACGACAACTCTAAAAACTTTGCTTTAGTTAAGGCTATTGTAGCTGCTGGATTATATCCAAATATAGCTTTGATCAAGTAAGTTATCAACGAACACAAAATAACAACAATTTTAGTATCTTATATATCACGAATTATATATGTTTTTAAAATAGCATACACGTTATTCATGTCTGGGTGTAATAAATTCTTAAATAAAACCTCGATCAGTCCTTTCTGCTAATAATTCCTTTACAGTAAAAAGCAGCCAGTGGCTTGGGTGCGATACAAAAAAGGTCCTCGTATAGATTTGTTTAGTGAATCGGGCGAATCAATGCGGTTCCACAGAAAATCTGTTTTATCGAACTATGACGGTTTCAATTCGCCTCTGGCAGCATATCACCTTCGCATCAAGACTGGCAACGATTTTGTGCACGATGGAACGCTGCTATTTCCATTGGTGGCGATACTATTCGGAGATTGTTATAGGCATTTAACATTTAATGGCAATTACGCGATTGCTATTAGCAATAAATTACGATTTTGCTGTAGCGAGAGCACTCGGAACATAATCCAGCTACTCAGGCGACACTTGCATCGTTTTTTGCAACGAGCAACTTTGGACCCAACACCAGTACCACTACGCATGCGCGATGAGGAAGAGCTAATCCGGTTAGTCTGCTTGTCACCTACGATACGTATATATATATATATACTTTTCTATTTATGTATAATTTTCATGGCTATACAATAATATATACAATTCAATACATGTACTATAAAGGGATTTCTAAATATTTATTGATTCAGATTAGTTTACTTGTTACTTATGATACGTGATTTTCTATTCATAGGGAATTTATAAGGTAGTACAAATTAAATTATACAATATTTCTGTATACTTGTGTATAGTAAGATTTTTGTTTCAGTGTAATAATCGATTTAATTACATTGGAAAGCGGAGCTGTATAAATGGAAGATGAACAAGGCCACAAATCGGCGTTATGCTTATGACCATTTTTAATACGAATAGTTAATGTGTCATTTAAAAAAATATATTTTCTCATTTACGCAAAAAAAAATGCAAATTTTACCTTATGAACTACCAATGAACTACCTTGTAATCTTTTTTATTTTGCGACTTATTTTTTAATTTTATAATTTTTAAAATATCATTAAAATATTTAAAACAATTTACATGTTAAAACATTTACAAATTTATCACGAAGAATCAGTTTTATGACATAGATTATTATTTTTTGATCATCAATAAATTAAAAATTTATTCTTCGTGATTCATCGTGACAAACTTTTTAAATGTTTTAACATGTAACATTTTTTAAATACTTTAATGCTGATTGATTTTATCAAATACCTGTCCATTTTTTCCAGATGATAACTTGTTATCAAAACTAGTCTGAAAATAAAAAAGATTATAAAATTTGTGAGAATTTACTACTTCGTCCTTTATCTTTATCTCATATATGGACTTTCACAATTACATATATTAAGACGATACACACAAAAAAACATATATATATATATATATAAATGTATATTGAACTGTCGGTAATAGTTGTTTGGCGATAGCCGCCTTTTTTTTCGAATATAAAATTATTTTTGTCAGAATGTTTAAAGTTTTTTTTGTATAAACATTTACAACATTTTATAACTTTTATGACAAATACTTCTACTTTTATATATTGATTATAGCCATGACTACATTCTTGAGTTTCTACATATGACAATTTTGGTCTGAAGATGAGATATACCTCTCGAAACCGGTAACCAATATAAATCAAAAAATCTTATAGGGACTTACTTCTTTCTACCCTATCACAAGGGTTATTTCTATTCTATTGTTTTGAAAATCAGTCGAGTATTTAAATCGTTCGAACTTATAAATGTGCCCAGATTATCTATTATCTAAACTCGAATTGGGTGACAAATTGGATTAACTATATATGCATATATATCAATGGTGATTGTTATAAATACAGTCTACTCCAAAAAGTCTGCATAAAATTTATATCTAATTATATGTAATGGGATATTTGAGAATAAAGCACCCAAACCCAAATATATAAATTAATCCGAATGTTTACATAAAATTCGTACTAATTTAAGCAAAAATAAGGCAGAGATTTAATAAATATATATATTGTTAGCAAGTACCATAAGAACAATATATATTTAATATACTTAGGTGCTTTTTAGCGATTATATTTATGTTAGAGATTGAATTTTTGCGGTACTTCTGGGGAAGCTTGTATATGCAATGCAATGCTCTCACTGCAATGCAAGGCTTATAAATATTGTGAAACAATTGCAAACTTACCAGTACACTTGCCGGGCGTGCCTCAGTTTAATTTAATTTGCATTTTACGTGGCATGAACGTTACGAAGTTTAGAAATTCGGTGTTTCATTTTACTGTCCGCAGCCACCGATGCAACAGCGCTGTATTCAAAGCATACGTGGTCTTAACACATTGGTAAATATATTCGCCTCGGTGAGTGGTGAGTCGCAATTCTGTGCACATCATGAGAAAAAGAATTACGTAATTATCGATTAAAGTATAGATAAAGTAATCCAATTAGCCAACATGGACTTGACATTCATGGGCACTGTTGAGTTATCTGCAGCAAAAGAAATAGAACTTTTGAACGTATTAGAAAAATGTGAATCGTATAATCGCATAGAGAAAGCAACCAATGATTTCGAGAAAGAATTTAGACAGAAAATAGAAGGCAGTATCGATGATAAATTATTTATCGGTGCCGGTTTAAGTCGTATATATGTGCTTGATGAGAAATATCTTGAGGAACACGAAGAAAAGTTAGTTAGTAACACTAAATATGCGAGTATGAAGCAAAACCGCGAAAAATTACCGATACATCAAAAAAAGGCTAAAGTACTAAACTTAATAGAAAGTAATCAAGTTGTGTTAATCAGCGGGGAAACCGGATGCGGAAAAACGACGCAGGTAACGCAGTTTATATTGGATTCGTATATTGAACGGGGTGACGGATCTCTATGTAGCATTATTTGCACACAACCCCGTCGCATCTCCGCTGTGGCTGTGGCGGAGCGTGTTGCGGAGGAGCGTGGCGAAGACCTCGGCAATAGTTGCGGGTACCGAATTCGGTTAGAGAAGTAAGTAATAATCATTACTTTCCGTAAAGCCTTGCAGTTAAGTAAAACAAATAATAAAAACCTAATTCATTCACCGAGTACAAGAAATCGAAAGATACACTGTTATAAAGCAACTTTAATGTAGTATGAGGAGCGAATTACGTTTACGGTAAATTTGCATATTTTGAGGAATGAGGGTTTTTAGGCCTTTTTAGGGTGGAAACTTTAACACTGAATTGAAAAAACCAGGCGGAAACAATCACTTGAATAGCATTTTTTTGTTAAAAAAACTGTAAAAAAAGCTGCTAAGCAAAAAATTAAGCCAAACAAGTTACCTTTTTTCCACAGGGACCATGAATATTCGTCCCGTCCCCCGTTCATAGCCTCCAAACACCCACTGACCTTTGACACGATGACCTCTGTGGTACTTTCGACGGCCAAATTTGCTCTCATCGATTTCGACCACTTTATCTTTGCCGCCTCGATTTTTTTTGGTTTTTATGGTTTTTGGACCTTCCTGGACACAGATAAATTAACGCCGGATTTTTAGGAATTTTTACCCTAAACCACATTTTACCCTAGTATGATATCAGTTAGAAAAGTGTAAAAACATTAAAATTATAAAGTTGTAAAAATGTAACATCATGTATAGTTGAAATTATGGTACGATTCTGGCTGAGAATAACCGGATATGGAAACTACAATAAATATAGGAAACCAAAACTACACCATAAAACAGCGTTGCCCTAAAAAAAATTCGATTGATTTAATTATTCTAGCTGCATAGTTGATAAAATATTAAATAATGTAAAAAAATATCCATATATCAAATTAAGTCAAAATAGTATCCATATATCAAAAAAGTCAACATTAAACTTTGCAACCCTTTTTTCTATATCTTTATATTTTTATACTTCTTTTTCACGGCCTTTTTTTAATATGCTGCTATTGTTTTAGGGCTAGAATAATTGTAATTATTATTTTTTATTTTTTAATTTTTTATATATATTTTTTCTCTGCTTTGCCATAAATACTGCTTGTATATACCAATGTCTCACAAAAGGATGGTAGCCATTGAAAACATAAAAACATGAGAGATGGTAGTGTATCATATTGATAAAACTGATAATACAATGACATATTCTAAACTTTCTTATAGTTGTGCCTGATAATATTTTTTTATATTACATGGCGTTTTTAAGTGGGGATGTCTGTGAGTGAATGCGACGTCTGATATAGATCACCCTGTATACTTAGCCCATAATTTTATCTATCTTATTTATAGAGAATTACCACGCGCGCGCGGATCCATCCTATACTGTACAACTGGAATTCTTCTCCATCAAATGGTATCAGATCCGCTGCTGTGCAATATCTCACATTTGGTATTGGATGAAATTCACGAACGAGACATTCTGTCCGATTTCCTTATAGCGCTCATGCGAAAAATATTACCACAGCGGCCAGATTTCAAACTAATTCTTATGAGTGCCACGCTTAATGCTGAGAAATTTTCTCAATACTATAACGGATGCCCAACGATTAATATTCCTGGATTTACATTCTTGGTGAAAGAGTATTATTTGGAAGATGTTTTGCAGATGACCGGCTTTACTTTCGGTGTCTATGATAACCAAAAGTTTGTAAATTTTTCGTGTTTAATCGTAATTAAATCAGGGTTCGTATTTAATATTTTATTTTTGAGAATCACAATGTGCAAAAATGCAATGTTTTGGTAAAATATAAGTTATTGATCTTATCCACTTTACTATCAATTAACGTCATATTCTTTTGATCTAAAATATGATTTTCTCGAAAATGTTTGCATCTCTGTTTGTCTACTTATAGAAGTGAAATTAAATTTTCTTAATTATTGGCTGTGTTCAGTTTTCGTAAGAAAATTAGAATAAACATCATGGGTTTGATGCTCCCCTCCTCCAAAATAAGGAGAATGGTCAAACGTTCACAAATCTAATTCAACTGCCTTATTGTGTCTTAGTAAAGTGTTTTTTTTTTTACTACTTTTTAACGAGTAACTTGTTCAAGATTCATTTTGGGTTTTTATATTATTTCATCAATTGTCCAAATATCAACAGCACCGAGGTCTCAAGTCCAAGTGCAATTGCTTTTTGATGGCACAGAGAAAAATTATTGTTAAATCTACTCCTTTGTAAGGTTGTCGAACTCACAGAGATTACAAAGAAAATTGTTATATTATTCTTAGCATCTAATAAGTTTTAATCAAATTAAACAATGCAATTAAGACCGATTTTTCTATAATTTGTACTGTTTAATTGATTACAGTGGCACTGCAAAGTTATTATTCAATTGATAATTCGCTAACCATTGAAACAAAACATATTAGGAAGTCACATTATTTAGACTAAGTATATGTTTAGTTCAATGGGCCGAAGAGCAAGAGAAGCTATGGAGAGAAAAAAATTTGAAAAGTACGGGAAATATATGAAAATGATTCTGCCATATCTACATACAGCACAAACGAATTACAGCGATCGGGTCTGTAATGAATTAAGAAATCCTCATTGCGAGGAGTTGAATTTGGATTTAATTATGGCACTTATATGTCATATATCAATTAATGTAAGTATTTATCTAATATCAACTTTTCTATCTGTTGCATAATTTAAAAATATGGAATCGTAGTAAATATGAATCTGTACGGCATATGATATTTTCATTCGAATTACACTTATTTTAACGGCGTTAGAGAATAATAATACAAAATGGATTGTAATTTACGGCCAACTATTGCTTGTAGCCTTTATCGTTCATAATTTTAGAATCTCTTAATGTACAAGATATTATATCAAGGTTTCCTGATTCTAGTCTAATTAAAAGTAATAAATCAGTTTTTATATATTTAAAGCAACCTGCAAACGGTTCAATTCTGGTTTTTCTTACTGGATATATGGACATAATGCAATTAATAGAGAAGCTGGAGTGGAGTGGTAAATTCCCAGAAAGCAGGTATGTTATCATACCGCTGCACTCTCGAATAGCCAGTGAAGAACAAAAGCGTATATTTGAGCCTATTGGAGAAAATCAAAGAAAGGTATGAAGCATTTACTATAAAAGTTGTAAATTCTAAATATTTTCTTAGTTATTATTTACTACATTGAGATACATATACGAATTTTACGTTTTCATATACAATCGTATAGCAATCTTGGTGAGTGACAGAGGTATCTTTATTTGGTTTCTTATTGTTCTACTGAAGATGGGGGCATAGCTTTCGAAATGCTCATTTAGCTAATAAATGCTTTGTGTGAAGGTTTTTGGTGATATTCTATACAAGTATTATCGAAATACGATAGTTCGTTTATACTTTCAAAAAAGCAAATGCATCTACACAGTAATAATTACAAAAAAAAATAAAAGGGACAAATATGGAGAAAGCAGAAATGTTAATATGCGTCGAAATAGATATTTCGAGATGATGAGGTAGAAGCAGTTTATGATGAGATTGAATCTAGGTAAGCAAATATAAAAGCGCAGGAAAGCTAATTATAATAGGAGACTGGAATGCAGTAGTAGGTTAAAGGAAATTAGGGATTGGTTGAGCATAAGAAGTAAGAAGTGGAGCATGAAGAAAAGTCCCGTCACAAAGGAATGGACAACAGAGGAAATAGTTAACTTAAAAGAAGATAGGAGAATATAAACATAGAAGTAGAACAGAGAAGATGGAGGGAAATTAAGGAACTTAATTTATAGAAAATGAATATAGATTAGTGAAAGAAGAATGGATGAATAGAAAATATGAGGATATTGACGAATATGTGACAAAGTGTAAGGTAGATATGCAATATAATTTAAGTCATATCTCAAAATTAAATCTAAAGGGCAACGTTATACTCCTATATGATAAGCAAGGTAAGGAGCTCACAGAAAATAAGCAGAACGCTAGAAGATGGAAGATTTATATAGAGTATACAACAAGTAGATCATGATGAGTTAGGATACAGTTCGATATTATTAAAGGATTTTAGAAAAAAAATACAGCGGGAGTACATATAATACCAGCAGAATTAATAAAATACACATGGGAACAGTTGTATTATTAATTATATGAACTAGTTTATAAAATATATCACGAGAAAGAAGTTACACGATTTTTCACGTAGTATAATGGTAACAATGCTACAAGAATAGAAAAGAGAGTATGACAAGGGTGTACGCTTTCGCAATTATATATATATATATATATATATATGTAAAAGAGGCAATAAACTGATTTCAGGAATAATACAGTTTAAGTGTGAAAATTTAAGGAAAAGAAATATATTTGTTTTTGATGATTTTAGGTAACACTTTTTTCATATATTTATAAAATTTATTTATTGAAGTCCTTACTAGTTTCGCAAAGCATTCCAGTGCATCTTCAAAGGATCAACTACGGAAAAAATAAATCATCAATTTGTAATAGATAAGATCAGTACAATACTTACATGTCATCAAATACGGAAAATAATTTCAGTTCATTTACAGTTTTTTGTTAATTTATAAGTTAGATTACGAGTTAATTTATAAATTAACAAAAAACTATACATGAAGTGAAATAATTTTCCGTATTTAATGACATGTATGTATTATACTCATCTTATGAATATCTTACAAATTGATAAAAAGAGAACTTAAAAAATTATAATACATATCATTAATAAGTAGCATAAGCTACATATATGAGAAATTGAATATTGAAACTATAGTATAGAATATCATCCAAATACCGTAACTCAAGGCATTAAGTAGCTAGATACTATATTATTTTTATTAGATTATCATCTCTACCAACATAGCTGAAACAAGTATTACAATAGATGATGTTGTGTACGTGATAGACGGTGCTTACATCAAACAGCATGGGTATAATCCAAAGACAAATCAGCAGACGTTAGATGCAGAATTCGTGTCCTTGGCGAATGCACACCAACGGAAAGGGCGCGCGGGGCGCGTACGCCCAGGTGTCTGCTACCACCTTTACAGCAGGGCTAGGGAAAGCTGCCTGCAGAAGTTCCAACAGCCGGAAATTCAACGCACGCGTTTAGATAACATTTTATTACGAGTCAAAGCTTTGCAATTAGGTATGGACAACTATGTATAATAGAAGCTGATGTTTTACTATTATAAATTGGCAAGAGGTAAATAAGGAGAGTACCAAAATTATTGTATGTAAATCAGATAGTGGAGGACGCTAGGATGAATAGTTATTGGAAGTAGTTGAAAGCGTATTGTTTCTAACTAGTCCTTGGAATTGTTGATATACTAACGAACATAATTATTATATATTTTATTTATTATTGTTAGGTAAAGCCAAAGCTTTCATGAGCACTCTTATCGATGCTCCGAATGAAGAATGTATTGATAATTCGATACAGTTATTAATGCGTATAGAAGCCCTAGACGAAGATGAAAATCTTACTCCATTGGGTTATCATTTGTCCAAACTCCCTATGAGCCCACAAATTGGCAAAATGATGTTATTAGGTAAAACTATATTGTGATTAGTGATAAGAAAATAGGAACTGAAATATGCTGATCTATATTAAATTTAGCTTCTATATTTTGTAGGTGTTATATTTAGTTGTTTAGATCCAATTCTATCTATTAGTACAACGTTGGATTTCAAGGATGCCTTCCAAATCCCAGCTCGAAAAGGTCAGAAGGCTGATGAAATCAAACTTAATCTTTCAGATGGTACTAAAAGTGATCATCTCTTGGCACATTTTGTCTTAATAGGTAAGACTGGCAACATACGTTTGTATTAAAATAAATTTCAAAAAAATTTGCAAGCTATTCGAATTAAATTTTGTTGTTTGCAGAATACGAGAATAGTGATAACAAAAAAAAATTTTGTAAAGAATATTTTCTGAATCAAGAAACTGTCCAGATGCTGTTGCGTATGAAAGGACAGTTTATGAGAATTTTACGTGATATGAACTTTGTTGCCGATGTGGAATCTTGGAATCCATCATATAACGACAACTCTGAAAACTTTGCTTTAGTTAAGGCTATTGTAGCTGCTGGTTTATATCCAAATATAGCTTTGATCAAGTAAGTTATCAACGTACACAAAATAACAACCATTTTAGTATCTTATATATCACGAATTTTATATGTTTTTAAAATAGCATACACGTTATTCATGTCTGGGTGTAATAAATTCTTAAATAACACTTCGATCAGTCCTTTCTGCTAATAATTCCTTTACAGTAAACAGCAGCCAGTGGTTTGGGTGCGACACAAAAAAGGTCCTCGTATAGATTTGTTTAGTGAATCGGGCGAATCAATGCGGTTCCACAGAAAATCTATTTTATCGAACTATGACGGTTTCAATTCGCCTCTGGCAGCATATCACCTTCGCATCAAGACTGACTACGATTTTGTGCACGATGGAACGCTGCTATTTCCATTGGTGGCGATACTATTCGGAGATTGTTATAGGCATTTAACATTTAATGGCAATTACGCGATTGCTATTAGTAATAAATTACGATTTCGCTGTAGCGAGAGCACTCGGAACATAATCCAGCTACTCAGGCGACACTTGCATCGTTTTTTGCAACGAGCAACTTTGGACCCAACACCAGTACCACTACGCATGCGCCATGAGGAAGATCTAATCCGGTTAGTCTGCTTGTCACCTACGATACGTATATATATATACTTTTCTATTTATGTATAATTTTCATGGCTATACAATAATATATACAATTCAATACATGTACTATAAAGGGATTTCTAAATATTTATTGATTCAGATTAGTTTACTTGTTACTTATGATACGTGATTTTCTATTCATAGGGAATTTATAAGGTAGTACAAATTAAATTATACAATATTTCTGTATACTTGTGTATAGTAAGATTTTTGTTTCAGTGTAATAATCGATTTAATTACATTGGAAAGCGGAGCTGTATAAATGGAAGATGAACAAGGCCACAAATCGGCGTTATGCTTATGACCATTTTTAATACGAATAGTTAATGTGTCATTTAAAAATATATATTTTCTCATTTACGCAAAAAAAAATGCAAATTTTACCTTATGAACTACCAATGAACTACCTTATAATCTTTTTAATTTTGCGACTTATTTCTTAATTTTATAATTTTTAAAACAGCATTAAAGTATTTAAAAGAATTTACATGTTAAAACATTTAAAAATTTATCACGAAGAATCAGTTTTATGACATAGATTATTATTTTTTGATCATTAATAAATTAAAACTTCGTGATTCATCCTGACAAACTTTTTAAATATTTTAACATGTAACATTTTTTAAATAGTTTAATGCTGATTGATTTTATCAAATACCTGTCCATTTTCTCCAGAGGATAACTTGTTATCAAAATTAGTCTGAAAATAAAAAAGATTATAAAATTTGTGAGAATTTACTACTTCGTCCTTTATCTTTATCTCATATAATGGACTTGCACAATTACATATATTAAGACGATACACACAAAAAAACATATATATATATATATATATAAATCTATATTGAACTGTCGGTAATAGTTGTTTGGCGATAACCGCCTTTTTTTTTCTATAACTTAAGTTGGGTTGAAACGACATCGTGCATAAATTTTTGAATGAATAAGTTTTTTCTCGGGTTAAATTTAAAATTCATATTTTTCGTATTAGACTAAGGAATTCTTTATTATATTATTATTAAATCACAAAAATTAGAAGCCCTATAATTCGAACATAATATGTCGTTCCTATTATTTTATTTAGTTGATCTTGTGATACAGAAAATGGAGGCTGAAAATTAAATGCCTTGAGTTACGGTAATTGGGTTCTATAAATTATCTAACAGTAGTCACAATTATACTACTCATGCGTCTAGTAAATAGTTTATAGATAGCCAAGCAAAAATAAATAAACGGAAAAAATAGTCTTTATTTGGCTTGAATCTTCATTCATTAAATTTGATTGAGATCTTCAATGTATGTATGGAAACATATACTTTAAAAACCTTCGACGAATTGCATTGTAAAACCATGATTTCCGATAACCAATGCATTGTTATAGGCATGCTTTTTATAACTGTTTATAGCCTTGCCAATGAATACTAACTATATAAAGTTATATATAAACTTTATAAACTATATAAAGTTAGTATTCATTGGCCATGCACTATCGTAATTTGTAGTATTAACGACCCCACCCCTCGGCATAATTCTTAAAGCGTTTAAAATAATTTTGGTAAATTAATTTCAATAGGATGACTGAATCAATAATATGGTGCGCTACACTATTTTTACAGAATACCAAAAGTAGGTAAAAGAGTTGTAGTAAACGAAAAGAAGATGAAAGCGGTAAACTGCTGTCAAATTGACTGTTCAGTTGTAGGACAATTTTGATGAGTGAAGGTGTTTGTTGTTCTACTGAAAATGGGGGGACTGGTTTTCGAAATGCGCATCTTGTTAATAAATGCTTTGTGTTGCATAATTTAGGTTATAGTCTATGCGTTTATTTAGCTGTTGTAGTGAGTTCACAAATTGATAAGTATATAATTGAGTTTTGGATGGTTGGAACGAAATTGTCGCGCATATATGCATTCCCAAGTTTAAATATCTATGATGCTAGCAGCTGATCACTTCAAATTGCCAGTGTTGCATGTATGCCCAGTGTATGGCACGTCATATATTATTAAGAAATATTTAAGGCATATGCAATTGGGCTAATATGGTAATTTGTCAATGCCGATTCAATGTTTACGGTGCTAAAGTTCTGTTTTCTAGATTTGTAGTTAGATTGATTATAATAATATATTTTTTATTACATTGGGAATAATATATAAACAAATACTTTAACCATGACCCTGGCAAGACAAGAAATAAATCTGCGAAGACTTTTAGCAAGAGCTGAATTACTTTTGAAACAGAACCAAAACGACGACAAGTTTACTAAATATATTGACTCTTTAGATGATATGCTTAGAGAATTATACTTGTGTCCAGGGTATTGTTTTGAGTATGTACGTACTTTGTTTTTCATTCTACATTCGATTTCTTTTAGGAAACCAATTGACGATACCTTGCAGGAATACAAAAGGCGTATATTAAATATAAAGTTTGCATTAGGTATGATTAGCAAAGATGATGTTCTATCAGCATTAGAATCGAAACATGCAATTAGAACTAGGGAAGAGTTGTTAGGTTGGTCTTAATTTAGTCCATACGAATATAAACTTCTCAATCCCTTGATATGCGAAAAAACCATGAATTTTTAGGAGTACGACAACGAACGACTAATAAGAGTAAAGACTTGGATGAACTAATTGATTATCATGAAAACGCACAAAGTAAAATTGCGGAGGAAATGCTTGAGCTGACTAAGAATTTAAAAGAACAGTCGGAATTAGCTAATCGGATTATAAAAAGGGACACAGAGGTATTTAGTTACAGAGTCCGCAATCCTAAAGATTGGTTGGAAACAGCACGCCATGCCGATCTATACTGAGCTAATCCCTTCATCTCCCTATAGCTATTCATCTCAACGTCTTCAACTATCTGACTCACATACTCCAATCTTGGCCTACCTACCCCTCTCTTTCCCTCCACTCTACCTTCTATGATCAATTGCATAATCCCCCCATGCCTAAGAATATGCCCTACTAATCTGTCTCTCCTACGCTGTAACACTCTCCAGATACTTCTCTTCTCCCCTACTAACTCTAGTACAGCTTCATTTGTTACTTTATCTTCCCAACCAATCCTCATCATCCTCCTATAACACCACATTTCGAATGCTTGTAATCTACGCTTCTCTTCCTTTCCTATAGTCCACGCCTCACACCCGTACAGTGCTACACTCCAAACATATACCTTCAGTAATCTTTTTCTAATACCCAAGTCAATATTTGATCTTAAAATCTGTTCTTTTTCTACGAATGCCTTCCTACCCTGTGCTATCCTACACTTTATATCTACCTTGCTTCGATTATCTTTTGTGATTCTACTGCCTAAATAACAAAAATCTGACACTTCTTCGATTCTATTATCTCCTATTGAGATCCTCATTTTTCTACTGCATTCCTTTTTGTCACACCTCATCACTTTAGTTTTACCTATATTTATTTTCATGTTAAAATCCCTAGTCAATACTGCCTGCATACCATTCAATACCCTTTCTAAATTCTTTTCGCTTTCTTCCAATATAGCTATATCGTCGGCGAATCTCAGCATATATATTTTCTCTCCCTGTACATTCACACCTACACTATACTCTTCTTTTACTTTGTTTATTGCATCTTCTATATAGAGATTAAATAATAACGGTGAGAGTGTACATCCCTGCCGGACTCCCTTCCCTATTTTTGCTACCTCTTCTTCCCCCTCAATTCTAACTAAGGCAGTTTGGTGTTTATATAAATTAAAAATTATTCTCCTATCCTTATAATCTATACCCGTTTCTTTTAAAATTCTAAACATTATGTCCCAATCTACATTATCAAATGCCTTTTCTAAATCTACAAAAGCTATGCAAGTTACCTTTCCTACCCTCTTTCTTTTTTCTACTACCGTTCTTAGTGCTAGAATCGCCTCTCTCGTCCCTCTGTTTTTCCTAAAACCAAACTGATCTTCTCCTAGCCTTTCCTCTACTTTATTTTCTAATCTCCTATAAATAATCTTTAACAATATCTTCGATGCATGTGATAGTAGGCTAATGGTCCTATAGTTCTCACACAAATTAGCTCCTATTTTCTTCGGCATTGTTACTATTCTACTACGCTGAAAATCCTGTGGTACTTCTCCCTTCTCATATATGTTACAAACTAACCTGTATAATCGCTCCTGCATTTTTCTATCTCCTATTTTCGTCCCTCCTCCTTTTCTATAATTATTAGGATTAATGATTGTGCAAATCGGACTTCCCTGTAGGTAGTCTCTAGGTCAACTACAATATCGGACGCGAATTCATTGAAACTTGGAGAAGAATCTACAAAATTAGCGGACCACTCCAAGCGTGCCTGCAAATGCTGGATGTGGGTTATGTTAGTTATTGTTATGGTAGTCTTTGTTAATATGGTGTTTTTTATGAAAATCATGAAGAAAATGTAGTCATCGTGCTTTAGCTTGTTTAATGTAATATTCATGTAAATTATTTTATTACGTAATAAAATTGTATAGAATAGTTTTTTAAATTGAAATTGAAAATAAAGCATTGTATAGTTTCTGTTGGGTAGTAATTGTAAATTTGATCTGAGTCAAATCTAGTCAGAGTCAGATCTATATAGCCAAAAAATAGGGGACACCCGGGTTTGAACCGGGGACCTCTCGATCTGCAGTCGAATGCTCTACCACTGAGCTATATCCCCAGCTGACTAGAAGTGTTTCACTTTAGTATAAATATTAAAACTTCAAAACAATAATATAACCTATTTGTATTAATAATAACATATGGTATTAAAAATTAGATATAGCAGAAACAGATATAGAATGAATTTGATCAATTTAAGTACAAAGAACGTTGAAACTAAGTGGTAACGATAAATTCGAGCCTGTATTGTAAATCGGCTTTAATATACCGATTTATATTATTTTATAGTGTCAGCAGTGAGTTATTTTCAAATAACGCAAAGTAGATAGTATGCTTTCAAAAATAATAGTAATATGTCCCATTCGGTAATTACTTTATACTAAACATAAAGGCACGTAATATATATCACGTTTGTCTTATAAAGCGGATAGGAATCGGTGTTTCGCGGAATCCACTCGGCTACAGGTATGTTTTTTAAATTATAAATTTAATGTACGAATTAACAAGTACTATCCATATTAAATAGTAACATAAAATGTTAATATTATACAGGTTTTATATTTATACATAGAATGGCCACGAGGAGAAGTCGTATAAAAGGAGTTTTGAACATCCCTGCGAGAAGAAAGACTGGTGACCCTACAAAGGAAATCGATTTGATCGAAGAAGATACTCTACAAATAAATAAAAGTGAAGAAGCATCTGCAAAAATTATTAAAAATAATTTAACGGATAATAAAGAATGTTCCGCAATAGACAGACATGTGGAGGATGAAATACCACAGAAAACTGCTGGGACTTCTTCAGATTGTGTTCGAACTGTTTTTTCTGTTCGAAAGCTACAATCAACGAAATCAACACTCCCCGAGTCGAGTATATCGGGTAATTTTCATTATATATATACATTAAATATAATATATAGAAATATATACCCGCATAAAATTCATATTTCTTCGTTGCGTTATTTGCGAAGCAAACCGTGAGATATGTAAATTGATTTATTTCTTTCGCCATCTTTTGGTAATATATGTAACTATTTTACTTCAACCCCTTAACCGCCGCCTAACCCCACTTCATTTTTTCAAATGTCAACCTATGTCGTGCGCGGGCTCATTTAAAAGCTGGTGGAGATCTGAATATGACTAACAATAGCATTCAATTTAGATGTAAAATTATTGTGTTTCAAAGAATCTTACTGTTTTTACAAATTAGTTTAACTCGTAACAAATGACTATAGAAGATAAAAACGATGTTTAGAATGTGAATTAGACGTTGTTGCTAGATATTTATAATTTTTCAATTGTACTTTTATTTTACAACTGTCGCTATTACCATTTTCTATCCTATTACAGGAATTATTAAGTTATCAGCAACTAGTGAAAATGCAATACGTACAGATATCGAAGCCCCATCTAGTCCAACAAAATTAAATCGAACAAGAATAAAGGCAATTCCGAGACTCGGACAACGCAGAATCAGTTTCAGTGTCGGAAGTGCAAGTGAATCTGAAGACGATGGCCGAAGACAATTAACTCGTAAAAGAAACGATTCGGTAAATATATATATATATTTATTTATTTATGTTTTCTGTTCGATTTTTCACGTTTCTATATTATCATCTATATATTTTTTTCCTATATAGGGCAGAAATTCTTCCATGTGTAACCCATGAAAAATTTGAGTTTGCACTTTATTGCTTAAATAATATAATTACTCTATAAAGTTAAATATGTTTTCATTAAAACTCAATATTATTAAAATTTACCTAAAACAAAAAACAGGAAATTGTGAAATTATGAAAAAGGTATTTTTCCATTGTTGTCGATTTGTGCAATTTTATTAATGTGAAATATTAATTTAAAATATTTTGCAATTTGTATCACGTCTAAAAATCGTTTCGAGAATCAGTTGATATCAATTACATATCATATTTTATTTATAACTAGCAATTTTGAGATAATGTGTATTTAAGTATTTAAGTACTTTTCGAATAATGTATCGAATATAATCAAATTTTTATTCGCTAGTGTATAAACATTTTTCATTATTGATAATTGTGTCGTTTACAGAACAAAAATTTAAGAAACGATTCAGTTATTTCATATTTTCATTATGTGCGTCGAAATAACGAAACCGTCGAAATATATTTTTCCCAATTTAAACTTTTTAGTCAGTATATTCTTTACTGCTCAGAATACTTCTAAATTTGATATTCATAATATATTTATTGATATATATTAGATGTCTTTATTAGTAGTGCTTAAAACTTTAGCTGAAATTGCAGAATTAAATAAATTAAATAATTCTTTATTGTTTTGCAAAAATGCTTATTACTAACGCTAATTTGGATTAAATTAAACATAATAAAAATGCGCATGTAGCGACGGCCCGCTGTATCTGCGATACCATTTATACAACTAATTTATATTAAAATTAATCGTTTCACATTAAGAATCATCAAAATTATAAAAAAATACTTTCGTAAAAACTATTCGTTTTATTGTATCATGAAATTTTATAGGTTCTAAGGTATTTATGAAATATCTTGTTCTAGTTGTCCTAAAGTATATATAGGACAAACACGTCGACCAATTGAAACTAGATTTAAGGAGCATTTAGCTCATTTCAGATTAAATAGAAAAAATAAAAGTGCTGTAGTCGAGCATTTTTTTGAATCATGTCATCCTATTCAAATTAGTTCACTTAAATGACTTAAAAGTGTTTTGAATTATACCGAGTTAAATGCTTATGAAAGTATATACATGCATAAATCTAAATCAAATTTTATGAATTTTGATTCAGCCCCAATTTTATCAAACCAATGTTTATTATTGTTAATTGTTAGTTTCGTTAATTATTAATTTATATTGTTCTAAAGGATTTATAGGTCATATTATATGCCTTTTTTGAAATACTTCTTTTGTCATGTTGACTTATTTATTTAATAGTATTTAAATCACGATTCGTGACAGAGGTATTTTATTTAGTTTTTATCATGTGCTACTGAAGATGGGGGCATAGCTTTCGAAATGTACATCTAGCTTTAATGTTTTAATCTTTAATCTTTAATGCTTTAAGTTACGGTATTTGGGTAATATTTTATACTATTATTTAACACCGTAGTTATAATTTTTAAAATATTCAAAACTTATTAAATCTTTTATAACATATTACGTAGGTCTGTTCGTTGACATCGAATGTTGATGAAAATCGGCAAGTAACATCTACGTCTAGTACTGCAGGTGTTGTAGATACACCCACGGCGACTGGTGGTACTGTGCCCAGCACTTCGCCTGTCAAGAAAGAGTTCAATTGCGTTATACAGCGTAAATGTCGACGTACGGAGCAGGCGCGCAAATTGGCTACCGCGAAGCGCGATTTCCTGCACAAGTTCGGAGGTAACAATGCACCGGACCGCCAACGGCTTACCATGATGGACCTCATCTTCTACAATCCTGCTACAAACCCCATGCGTGTGGATCGTGGCAAGGGACATGCGTCAAACGAGAATAAGGTATATGTTATAGTTTATTTGTTATTAGGACATTTGTCTTCCAGTCAATGGCGGATGCTGTGGATGGTTATTGGGGTAGTTACTCAAGCCATTGGCCTTTCCTTTACCTAAAAATCTATAAAAAATAGTGTGAAAGAGCACCATGATTAAGAAATCAAAATTATAATAATTGAAATCAACCAACACTTAGATATTTTTGCGAAAATACTTAATCAAACACCAATTATAAACATCAGTGATGAGTAGTTCAAATACTTTCAAAATAGTATCCCACCAAAAATGCCGGAGAGTGTATATACAATACTAGCTAATACAATAAATGAAATAATAATAATTAAATATTATGCACTAGGGGTAGGTAAATCAATTTAATCCCGACGTGGGTAGGATATCACAAATGTTGTATGATAATCAATACACGAAAAGAAAAAAAGAAAAAAATATCGCAACATATATTACGATGATTACAGGGACATTGAGTATTTAGTATTCAGATTTTGTGCAATGTAGCACTTACGAGATTCGAAACTGGAAGGAATGTAAAAGCCCTAACTGCTAAGTACAACTATAAATATGTATATTTTAATATTAGGAGTATAAACTAAGAAAATTACATAATAATGCGTTTCGTTTTTGTAATATTGTTCGCAATTTAAAAAAGAAATGTATAAAACACCTATTCATAATAATAACAGTCTTTAGTTTACTGGTGGTTTTCGGCATAAATATAAAATTTGTAATCTATCCCAACTTTACACAAGTACTGGCAGTGTTAGATATAAAAACCAATGTGTAAATAGTTGTTGAAAAAAAAGTAGATATTTTAATGAATGTATTTGTAATTGTGAAGATTTTATGGATGTAACCGGGTGATAGGAAGAGAACAACATTAATTCTGTACATTCATCTGGGATGTATATAATGTATATATTGTAAAAAATGTTAATAAATAAAAATAATAATCGGTTTTGTAATAAAAATACCGACGTTAAGTAAAAAGAGCAGTGTGGTTCTCACACTATGCTTCTGCAATTTTGATTGTTTCTATTACCCTTACATTTTTATGTTTATATCACTTTAGACCAGTTTTTGAATACGATAGATAAATTTGACATAAATAAATTTTAATGCCTTAAGGCTTTAAATAATCTTTAGATAATAAAAAGAAACCACTTGACTTCGGAATGGTGTCGAAAAATTTCAATCTAATATAGCATAAAATTAACTAGACATCGTTTATATTACATATGTTGTATTGACTTATTATTTTTAGTTACATTACATTAATCGAAAGTTACTTACAGTTACGCGTTCCGCATGTTGAGCTGGGTAGTCTGTCCAATCAGACCTTTTATATGGCACTAGGAACTTCAGTTTTGTACTGTAAAGCAAACAATAAAAATATTATGTGAATCATAAATACATGATAATAGGAATTACACAGATTATTTATGGTATTTCAATAAATTGAAATATTGGGCGATGAAATCTGAAGAGATAGCCTTCCTAGTTTCAACGCGGGTAAAACTTCTCTTTATAGTAAAACAGTCGCAGTAATAAATTCGCACTCGCGCAAGCATCTTCATACATATTTAAACAGATGAACTCGAACTCTAACAATGTGCAGAAATCGATTTGTGTACTAGCTTTAATAATTCGATATTTTTATTATAATTTGGTTAGGATGGGGCGAAAATTACTTTCGATGTGGAAGATGCAGATGATCTTGGCACGAAATCGGAGGAGGAAATGGATGATCCTTATAATCAGGACGAAACAATCGCACCTCAAATAACTGTTAATGCTGATGGTGAAATTATTATCGATGAGAAGAGTTTGCTGATAGAAAACAAAAGTACAGTAAAAGGAAGACAAAAACTTGAGAAAGCAAATATCGTAGACGGAGATGAAAATACCGGGTATGAATTATTTTGTGACATGTAATATTATTGTATTGGCGTTTTAAATTTAAGTAAACATGGAGTTTTTGCAATATTTTGCATTATGTTTGTATCATTTCATAATTGATTTTATTTATTTGAATTTGTTGAAAGTTATGGGATTTACAAACGTGTGAAGCGAACTAAAGATTGGGCAAAAACCGAAACGCTCCGATTTTATAAGGCATTAAATACAATTGGAACAGATTTCTCATTGATGGCAAAATTATTTCCGAATCGTACACGTAGAGAATTGAAAATGAAATTTAAGAAAGAGGAGCGGATAAACCATGTACGTATTGCAGAAAAAAAATCATATATTTACCTCATACTTCCGTTAAGGAAATGTATGTATTTTTAATGTTTATGGTTTTTATAAGCTTACTTCACTTGTTAGTTAGGGTGAAATCTTGTAAGTTGATTTTGATTCACTATCACACATCCGATCGACTTGAAACTTTGTCCACATACGTAGTTCCGATGACAAAACAATATTTTCATAAAGCTTATTAAAAATTTTGTATAAGTATTTTTTTATATGAATACATTATTTTTTAAAGGCGCTAATAGATAAAGCTGTTCTGGAGCCAGTTCATTTTGATATGAAGGACTTAGAAGCTGACCTTGAGCGGGAATTACTTGTAGAAAAAGAATTAGAACTCCGAAAGAAGGAAATCTCGTTGGCTAGATGCGTTAATAAACAAAAAAGACACACTAATTCATCAAAAAGTAGTGTACTTAACACAAAGATAGACGACAGGCAAATAATAAACCAACATACAATTATAATTCGATCGGAAAATAGTGACAATAAAGACGCAGATCCAAAACCAAATCAGAAACAAAAAATTGTAAATAGCGTTTTAGCGACGTTGAACGAAAGTGACGATGAAAACAATACTGAAAGCGAACCAGAAGACGAAATTTCTAAGAATTCCGATGATTATGAGCCACCTCCAGCACATGATTTGACGAAACTAAATTTTGGAGTGAAGAGGCCAAAGAGAAATCCGAATTCGAAACATATTTACAAAAAAACGAAACTTGTGCGTGTGGACCCTCTTAACATCAATTTTGTCGAAAAAGATAGGGCTTCTTCCGAACATCAAGATTTAACCAACAATTTAAGAGGTGAAGAATCTTTAGAACCAGGTTCTCTGATGATTGTATCAAATGCAGAAAATAATTCTACAGAACCGGAATTTAAGATATTTATGATAACTGCAGATAAAAAGAAAGTACCAATAGAATTATCCTCGGATATTGTTAAAAATTTAGCTGCAAATGCTGGAAATGGTGTTATACCAGAAAATCACGATATTATATTAGGCATGGAAAATAACTACACGATCGACGAAGAAATTGTGGAACATAATTATACAATCAACGAAAAAGACGCGGAATGTACTATAACATGCGACGTGGTTAATAGTTCCATTGTATCTTCTGGATGTGCGGAACAGATTATTTCTACTGAAAGTGAACACATGATTCAAAGTGGAGGAGATATTCTAATCTTGCCATTTGATTGAACAAATCCATACTCTTTTAATTAGCTGTTACAAATTTGAATGAATGTGATTTATTTTTTAAATTTAGAATTGTTATTTGTGTGCTATATACTATATAATTATAATCTAATAGTGTGTGCGATTTACATGTAATATTATTGATTGAAAGTGCAGGTCATCTATAAAAGTATTTCGTCATGAGAGAAAGTGCTTATTTGAGTTTTGCATTATGTGCTCTTATATAAATGTCCGTACGTGACTTCTTAGATATTATCTAACCAAAGTCTAAAATTAGACAATTTTCGACAAAGTAGAAAATTTGAATAACTCAGACGATTGGTTCATTCATAATTTTAATAATTAATCAAATAATTGTATAAAATATCATCTAAATACCGCAATTTCAAGCATTTAATAACTCCATGCGGATTTCGAAAGCTACACCCTAATATTCAGTAGCACAAAGTAAAAAATAAATAAATACCTGTGTCACTAATTGTGATTGCTATACAATTAAATAAAAAAGTCAAAATGACGGAAATATTTCAATCTATAATATAATATGACGTATAATTTTCTGAACAATATAAAATACGATTAACGACCTAAACAAGTCGTAATAAATGAGGGATAGTCAAACCAAAATAACCAATAGTAATAGTAAAACTAACTAATTAAAATTAGTTAGTCGTATTTTCTATTGTTCAAAAATTTGTACCTCATAGATTGAAATATTTCCGTCATTTTGACTTCTTTATTTAATTGTATAGTAATCACAATTAGCGACAGAGGTATTTTATTTCGTTTTTATCTTGTGCTATACATATATAGCATATAATGCTAGGCCCCCATCTTAATAGATGCAGGCATAGATTTGAAATGCGAATATAGCTATTAAATGCTTTGGGTTACGGTGTTTGGGTGATATTCGATACAATTATTTTACACGCCGAGTGGCCTATGCGAGTAATGCATTGAGCGTCGATAACAAGAGTTAAGCAACGTCCCGCTAGGTCAGTGCTTGGATGGTGGCCGTAGCTCAGCGCCACCTATCCTATATACTCGGTACCATTCTTAGTTTGGATACAATTAACTAAGCTTTAGCGGAATAGTGAACCGCTATAGTAACAGGCTTCCCACCCTTCCCATATGTTCCTAGTATTCCCAAGATCTCAGATATGCTCATACATCGCATTATTGTGATTCTGCAATCTGATCCCAAACATAAACAATTAAAAACATTGTAGTAACAATTTTAAAAATAAAATAATAGTTTTGTGCGATATATTTTAAGTTATGTATATCGTAAAGTAGTTTAAATAATGTCGAATTTTTAACTCCTTCCACTTTCCTACGTTTAGTATCCTTTTGATACTGCACGGCATGGCATCGCTTCTTGATTTAAGTCAAATCAAGTTAAGCACAATATTGCCCAAGCAATATTTAATTTGTTCTATATAAGTGATGCACTCTGAAATTCAAGCACTCTTATCGCATGCTCCACAAGTATGTGTGTGCAATTTCTATATATTTTTTAAATTGAAAAAGCGGGATTTTTTCGGATGATTACCTTCTTTTTATTTTATTAAGTAGGACATGCATTAACCATTTTTATCGCCAATGCCTGTCTTATTGTGTATAGCGTTATTATTTACATAAGATTAATATGAATTATATACATATAAATAAAAAAAAAAAAAAAAATAGTATTTATTTTATTAATAGTATGTATTATGGATAATTAAAATTTGTTAAGTAATAATAAGATTTGCATTGTTATATTATAATTTCACGAGTTTTTCTTTCCTAAACGCAGTGATAAACTGTCCAAATTTATGTTTAGAAATTATATCCAACCGTATTGAATGTTTCCTAAATTTAGCATAGCAATATATAGTATATTCACCAAGGTTCACAATATAATCGAAGAGTTGTATAATATACATTTGTATACCAATCCCGGTGAGTGACAGACACAGAAGGTATCTTTATTTGTTTTATTATTGTGCTACTGAAGATGGGGGCATACCCACCGAAATGCGCATCTTGCTAATAAATGCTTTGGGTGATGTTTTATACAATTATTTAACGCCGTAGTGACGATTTTATAATAGAGTATCAGTGCCAATTATATCTAAATTATACCAAATTTTATAGATTTGATTAATTTTTCTCGGCTTGTTTATGTTTAGCACATTTTATTATTCATTGTTTTAACGTTACTGACATCACAACAGCTGATAGTGGCCATTTCGTATCTTCAAACATACGGTAATCGAATACTTTGAATAAGTAGATTTGAATGCAATACGCATATCGATTTCAATCACCATGTTGCTTATGATGAGACAATGGCGCGAAAGTAAATGATAAATTGTCAAAATTTCGCTCCCGTGTATTTGGCCAATATACTAGGGCAGCTTCAGATATCTTCCCTTAGTTCGGGCGAGGAGGATATCGACACATGTTAGTCAACCGATTAAAATCACTTTCCAAAATGGACTTTCAACGTCTATATATATATTGTCCAGTGGAGACTCTTGACATTTCAATCGATTTCTTAAAAATAACATAATAGTAAGAAATCCTGCCTAAAATGAATGCAAAATGATAAATTCAATCATATCTTGAAAGTGGTATTCCGCTCTTCTATCTTTCATTGATATAAACACTCTTTGCACAATTGTGTGATAAATGTGTGATTAAAGCAGGCAATGGCCTACCTAATTCTTTAATTTTTACTTTGTCCTCAAGGGAAAGTCTACAAAACTCTATTTTCAATAAAGAACTAACACTATTAATTTTTATTAAATTATTTCTATATGATACCAGCCGAATTAATAAAACACGCAGGGGAAAAAATGCAGGAGCGATTATACAGGTTAGTTTGTAAAATATATGAGAAGGGAGAAGTACGATCGGGCTGACCCCTGCGATTATCCCTAATGCGGATACTCGGGCTTACAATTTTTGGTAGTCGGGGCTGCGTTCGCGCCGTCCCGGTCTTATTTTTTAAACAATATATCTATTTTGACATACATATACATACAACTTTGTAGCAATTACATTTCGTTACATAGGTATTTAATTTAGTTTTTATCTTGTACTACTGAAGATGGAGGCATAGCCTTTGAAATGCGCATCTAGCTATTTAATGCTTTAAGTTTACGGTATTTGGTGATAATCTATACTAATGCTTATTATAATTATTTTACGTATAACGCAAGGTGAAAGGCAAGGAGAAACCAGCACTGTACCTTTCTCAAGATTACAGCGAATGAAAATGTCGATTACTATTAATGTATTACCCCAGGTAAGTAGAGCCAATGGCTCAGAATCTCACCCGGCTACTTCGGTAGCAGGCAAACCGTCGGATTCTGGGGCGGGCAAGAAATCGATTTCGTCGAGAGTTTTACGAGTTGGAGCGTGGAATGTACGCAGTATGAATAGGATAGGAAAGTTAGAGAATTTGAAATTAGAAATGGAGAGACTTAAACTGGATATTGTAGGGATTAGTGAAGTTAGGGGGAAAGATCAAGTAGATACGTGGTCAGGAGAATATAGATTAATGACCACAGCATCAGATAATGGGCATACCGGTGTAGGTTTTATAATGAATAGAAAGTTGGGATGTAGAGTAAAGAGTTATTGCCAAGTTAGTGATAGAATTATAACTATTAGATTAGACACGAAGCCAACGGACACAGTTATAGTGCAAGTATATATGCCAACTTCAAGTCACGATGATGAGGAGGTAGAATCCATTTATGAGGAGATTTATAACTAACGCATAATGCATGTATATAACACGTATCGATAATAAATACAGTTTGCATTGAACTTCTCTGAATCACCTGATTATTCGATGAAAGACGGTGTTCTAAAGTTTCTTAGTTAAAGAGTCCGCAATCCTAAAGATTGGTTGGAAACAGCACGCCATGCCGATCTATCCTGAGCTAATCCCTTCATCTCCCTATAGCTATTTATCTCAACGTCTTCAACTATCTGACTCACATACTCCAATCTAGGCCTACCTACCCCTCTCTTTCCCTCCACTCTACCTTCTATGATCAATTGCATAATCCCCCCATGCCTAAGAATATGCCCTACTAATCTGTCTCTCCTACGCTGTAACACTCTCCAGATACTTCTCTTCTCCCCTACTAACTCTAGTACAGCTTCATTTGTTACTTTATCTTCCCAACCAATCCTCATCATCCTCCTATAACACCACATTTCGAATGCTTGTAATCTACGCTTCTCTTCCTTTCCTATAGTCCACGCCTCACACCCGTACAGTGCTACACTCCAAACATATACCTTCAGTAATCTTTTTCTAATACCCAAGTCAATATTTGATCTTAAAATCTGTTCTTTTTCTACGAATGCCTTCCTACCCTGTGCTATCCTACACTTTATATCTACCTTGCTTCGATTATCTTTTGTGATTCTACTGCCTAAATAACAAAAATCTGACACTTCTTCGATTCTATTATCTCCTATTGAGATCCTCATTTTTCTACTGCATTCCTTTTTGTCACACCTCATCACTTTAGTTTTACCTATATTTATTTTCATGTTAAAATCCCTAGTCAATACTGCCTGCATACCATTCAATACCCTTTCTAAATTCTTTTCGCTTTCTTCCAATATAGCTATATCGTCGGCGAATCTCAACATATATATTTTCTCTCCCTGTACATTCACACCTACACTATACTCTTCTTTTACTTTGTTTATTGCATCTTCTATATATAGATTAAATAATAACGGTGAGAATGT
The DNA here is from genome assembly GCA_947310635.1 of Leptodirus hochenwartii. Lineage (NCBI taxonomy): Eukaryota > Metazoa > Arthropoda > Insecta > Coleoptera > Leiodidae > Leptodirus > Leptodirus hochenwartii. Next base: position 11,683,720 of record OX371180.1, on the reverse strand, counting down.
ACATCCCTGCCGAACTCCCTTCCCTATTTTTGCTACCTCTTCTTCCCCCTCAATTCTAACTAAGGCAGTTTGGTGTTTATATAAATTAGAAATTATTCTCCTATCCTTATAATCTATACCCGTTTCTTTTAAAATTCTAAACATTATGTCCCAATCTACATTATCAAATGCCTTTTCTAAGTCTACAAAAGCTATGCAAGTTACCTTTCCTACCCTATTTCTTTTTTCTACTACCGTTCTTAGTGCTAGAATCGCCTCTCTCGTCCCTCTGTTTTTCCTAAAACCAAACTGATCTTCTCCTAGCCTTTCCTCTACTTTATTTTCTAATCTCCTATAAATAATCTTTAATAATATCTTCGATGCATGTGATAGTAGGCTAATGGTCCTATAGTTCTCACACAAATTAGCTCCTATTTTCTTCGGCATTGTTACTATTCTACTACGCTGAAAATCCTGTGGTACTTCTCCCTTCTCATATATTTTACAAACTAACCTGTATAATCGCTCCTGCATTTTTTCCCCTGCGTGTTTTATTAATTCGGCTGGTATCATATCAATCCCCGCTGCTTTGTTATTCCGTAAATCATTTAATGCTCTATGAAACTCTGACCTAAGTATGCTAGGACCTAAGTCATCCTCATTAAGTTTCTTAGTATCAATATATACTATCAATAGTATATCAATCATGATTCGTGACAGAGGTATTTTATTTTGTTTTATCTTGTGCATAGCCCTTGAAATGTACATCTAGCTACTTAATGCTTGTTACGGTATTTGGGTGATATTCTGCACCATTAGTACTTAATTTTCTAATATTTGCATTTTTACAGCGCGATATATAATAAATACCGATATAATGTTATTTATATATATTAACAAATTGGCAGCGAATTTTATCCAAATTTTTCTCAGTAGGAAAAGATTATATGGTTTCATTTTCAAATTTCCAAACCCTAGGTAAAAAAGTATTAATATTCTTTCCTATATTTAAGAGAACTACTACTTTTTTAATTGCGAATTATTATTACTATCTATGTCTATTTTATTCTGGCTTTGTACCGGACCTGGAATTTGGTAATTGTCAATGGTATTTGTAGAAATATTATCGTCATATTACAGTGTACTTTTGCATTGTACATAGTTCAATTTTTGTTATCAGATTATAGGGTATACGACTATACAATACAATGTTCATTAAATCGTGTTCATTAGAGCCATATATATTAATCAAATTCTAAAATTAGGCCTGGTTACTGTATATTTTTGTCCTAGCCTAATGGAGTGCTGTATTTGTTCTTTAGTAACTAACTCAATTCTTTTATTGGTGATTACATTTACGTTATTGTATTTATATTGTAAACTGACATGTGGAGTATGTAGAGGAAATGCCTGCTTAGTAGGGAAAACTGCCATTGTAACTGGTGGAAATTCAGGTAAGCGCAAAATAAAATAAAACTCGTGTTTAAATATTTAAGTAGATTTGTACATAAATTATAATAACTAAGAAGGTACCAGACATTTAAATTTACACTTTAATTATTAAATTTCGAATACAACTACAGACCTCTTATCAATTTTTATATTTAATAAATAAAAGTCATATATACAAATATTTGCAAACATTCGCAGCATTTAAGTTTTGTATACAATTGAAAATTGTGGCAGCATATTCGCAAAAATAAACTGCTAAAATGTGTGAACGTTTGAATGGGATTTACAATTTTTTTTGAATTATGCGATAATATCCATAAATAAATCGTATATATTTTTTGACGATGACAAAATAGTGTAGAGATCAAAGTTTCCTTACCATCTCAATGATTGAATAATCTCATATTGAAAAAAAATGCTTGACAATTGTCTCTGTTTCTAAAACCGAATTCTAACAAAAAATTAGAACATTGCTGTTTGTTACGTACCGATCTACTTTAAAATTTCAGGTTTAGGATACGAAACGGTTTTGGGACTAGCAGCTCGAGGAGCACGAGTCATAATTGCTGATGTAGTCGATTCAGAGAATACTCGTCAGGTAGTAATCAACGAAACGGGCAATAAGGATATTATTTCTATGCACCTGGATCTGTCAGAGAATGATTCTATACGGCACTTTGCAATGAAGTTTAAAAAAATTCCAAATTGCCGATTAGATATCCTCGTTAACAATGCGGGAATTGCTAAATCGAATGGACTCAAGAACAAGGCTGGAATTGATTTGTGCATGCAGATTAATTATTTGGGCCATTTCTTGATTACCCATTGCTTAGCAGGTTTGTGCATAATTTTTTTTTTGTTGTGGTAGGATTACGAAGTAGGTTAATAAATTTACGTTATTGTTGCATTCATATATGATAGCTTTAAATAAAATAATAGGGAAGTTTAATAGTTATATAACTGAAATTAATTTAATTTACCACGTGATATTTATTTATTTATTTATTTTATTTATTTATTTTTCGATATCGGACTACAAACAGGCTTAGCCCAGTGAAGTGTCCAGTACTTAATGTTCATACATGTATAATACAATATAATATATACATAATAGTATAAGAGAACCATTACTGCTATCCCAATAGCAGTAATGGTATTGTGAAGTAAAACATATTATTTATATATACTTATAATGATGTTTGAGAATTCCGTAAATGATTGAATATAATATTCTTAAATCTAATTAATGGTTTGTCAAACATATCTAAGTTAACCGTTCTATTTACATCATTATAGGTGTTCATAAATCTAAACAAACATGAATTTTGTGTAGCGTTTGTGTCACATTGCGGTATGCGAAATAGAGATGGGTGTCTTAAAGGATAATAATGGCATATAAATTGGATAGAATTTAAAATGGACGAGCAATCAACTTGTCCATTTAGTATTTTGTATATCATACACAAGTCGTTAAGTATTCTCCTGTTTTCCAAAGTTAACATTGAAAGTTGGTTACAAGAAGATACGTAATCGGTGTTATTTAATTTTAACTTGAAGCATACAAATGTAATGAATTTTTTTTGGATTTTTTCAATATTATGTATGTAAAATAAATATTGTGGATTGAATATTGACGTGGCACAATTGACGTGGCTGAATATAAATGTATAATATAAGGTTTTGAACGTCTGCAAGCAGGTAAATTCTTTGCAAGAGCGCTTCAGGAACCCTAGCATCTTATATGCTTTTGGAACTATATAATCAATGTGCCTGCCAAATAGTAATTTATCGTCTAGTATAATACCTAAATCTTTAATGGAATTAACCAGCTTTAACATATTACTATTCAAGGTGTAAAGAAAAATAATTTTATTCCTATTTCTTGTGAAAGAAATAGAAGCACATTTATCAGAGTTGAGAACCAGACGATTATTATTACAATATTTAGCTAGCAGTGTTAAGTCATATTGCAATTTTAAGCAGTCGTTAGTATTTCTAATAGGTATATAGAATTTTAAGTCATCGGCATATAAGGAAAAATCAGAGTTAGTGAAGCAAAGAGATATATCGTTAATAAACAATAAGAATAATAATGGCCCTGGTGGCTCCCTTGTGGAACGCCAGAAGTACAATTCAAGAATCTAGACAGATATCCCTGTACGGATACTGCCTGCGACCGCTTAGACAAGTATGATTTAAACCATCTATACAGACTTCCATGTATTCCCAACTTGTATATTTTATCTAATAAGATGCCATGATCGATTTTGTCAAAACATTTACTGAAATCTGTATAGATGGCGTCAACCTGCACTTGATTGTCCAAAGCTGAATATAAGTTATGCGTATATTCTATCATATTAGTTTCGACACTGCGGCCGTTGAAAAATCCATGTTGTTGTTGAATAATTACATTTTTGTAAGTAAACATTACACTATCATATATTATTTTCTCCAATACTTTTTATATGTATAATAAACAAGATTAATCACCCTATATATTAATGCAATTCATATACAAAGTAGCGATGGCAAACTGTAGGTCACTTTGAGGACCTAGTTCGTAGTTCATAGTTCATTTCAATGTACCGTTCACGAACTATGGGTCGTGAACTACTAACATTTAAAAACTGAACTAGATCACGACCTATATAAAATACATGCACATACTGAAAATAATCTCTTTTTTTCTCAATATAAAAATATTAAATAGTAAAAAATAAATAAATTGAAATATTACAATACTTATTTTGAATTACGAATGAGGAAGAAAAAACAACAATGTTTATAATTTATACAAAACATATATATAAGGAAATATAATTTTGTTCCGTTCACCAACACACTTTATCATATAAATGTTAGTACTGCTATTGGCACTGTATATGTAATGTATACTATACTGCATCGTTGTGATTCATGAACGGTTTAGTACACGACGGGTTCAGGACCTAGTACAAGTACATCAATACGTACACCGTGCACCATGTAGTTCATAGTTCACGAACTAGGTCATAGTGACCTATAGGTCATTGCAAAACATCGTCACAGTACGCCCTTCATTTGATTGAACCGTTCAGAATGAACTGTTCGCGAGCGAACTACACATCGCTAATACAAAGATATGAAAATATTATTACATTCTATATATTATTATTATATTATATTAAATATTATTATATTCTAGATGTGTTGAACAAAACGGAAAAATCGAGGATTATATTTACCAGCTCAGGCTTATCATACTTCCAGAATCTAACTGTGGAAAACATGGAACTACCCGATGAAAACTGGAATTATGCCAAAAGTAAATTTTGCCAGATAATTGCATCGAATTATTTTTCTGAGAAATTGAAAAGCTATAATAGTACTTCAAATTCAGTTCATCCTGGTTTAGTCAAAACCAGCATACACACATTGAAAGATCAACAGAGTTGGCAAAAAATTATACATTTATTTGTATTAAATCTACTAGGAAAGGTAAGAAATGCGTAAATCAACATAACAATATATTAGTATAGAATATTACCGTATATATTTAATAATATATATAATAATTTATTATGTATATAATATATTTAACACCGTAGTAGCGATGGAAAACTGTAGGTCACTTTGAGGACCTAGTTCGTAGTTCATAGTTCATTTCAATGTACCGTTCACGAACTATAGGTCGTGAACTACTAACATATTTTTTAAATGAACTAGTTTACGACCTATATGAAATACATGCACATACTGAAAATAATCTCTTTTTGTCTCAATATAAAAATATTAAATAGCAAAAAATAAATAAATTGAAATATATCAATACTTATTTTGAATTAAGAATGAGCAAGAAAAAACAACAATGTTTATAATTTATACAAAACATATATATAAGGAAATATAATTTCGTTCCGTTCACCAACACACTTTATCACATAAATGTTAGTACTGCTATTGGTACTGTATATGTAATGTATACTATACTGCATCGTTTACGAGTCGTTGTGATTCATGAACGGTTTAGTCGACGACTGGTTCAGGACCTAGTACAAGTACATCAATACGTACACCGTGCACCATGTAGTTCATAGTTCACGAACTAGGTCATAGTGACCTATAGGTCGTTGCAAAACATCGTCAGAGTACGCCCGTCATATGAATGAACCGTTCAGAGTGAATCGTTCGCGAGTGAACTACACATCGCTACACCGTAATGATAATTTTAAAAATAACAATATATGTTTCACCATTTCCTGCAATGAAGTTATTTTTCTTCTAAACTCAAATCAGATTCCTAACAAATCAAAATATTGGAATCCATTTGCAGACGTATTTATAAAATCTCATTTTTTGTAGACACCATACGATGGAGGTCAAACAATACTAGATGCAGCATTGAATAGTAAATGGAATGATGTTACCGATCAATTCTTCAGCGACTGTAAACCAAGTTTTAAAGCTTATAAATTTTATAACAAAAAATTCCGGACTGATATCATTACCAAATCGAAAATGTTAATTGATCTGCAGCCGAGTGAGGAATTATAAATTTGCATGTTTTACAAAATGTCATTGTTATTTATTTATGCATTTTAAATGTTTTATATAAAATTGATCTATGATAATTTCGAAGAAGTAAATTGGTTTCTCAAAGCTAAAAGCAAGCCAATCGTACAATAATTAAAGTAAATTATTGCACAAACATAGACCCTCCAAAAATGAAATATCTAATTTGGAGAGATTTGTAAAATTTGATAGAGTTTTCTGCCTGTATAAAGTAGAATATAAATAAAGTAAAACTAATATAAAAATAAAATAGAACCACACAATTGTTAAAATATAGGAAATAAACCTACGAAGAATTCGATAAAGACAACATTTAGGAAGAAAACAATGAAGTTTTTCTAGAAACATCATATCATTCGTCAAAAAACTGACAATTGAAAAATGAGAACGGTTCCCCCTTTGAATATTTTTCTTTAGATTTTCGAATGTCTGGTTATGGTATTTTCTAATAGCATTTGATCCAATAATTTACAATTTGCAAGCTATTTTGATGAGAAACGAATATTTAAAATGAGCAGTTCAAAATATTTTTCAGGAGAAGTCCTTTGTAAAAATTTAGAATGGTAAATTCCCTTGATAATTGAATGCATGGCATATTTTCCAAAAGGAAATCATCTCCTAAATTTACATCTGCAATTAGTTTTGCCAAATACAAAATATATAAGTGGTACGTTTTTATTTATTTTTATTAATGTCATTCACTGACCTTAGACATTTTTCGATGGCCAACTAACCATTCTTCTTAGTATCTAGGGGATACGACAGGGGACACAAAACTGCTTGCCAAGGGACCCATAATGGCGTCTGTTTTGACAAACAAGAGGTAGGCCATGGAAAGAAACGAAGAAGAACATGTAAGAGATGATACATAGGAACTCACTTGAACACACCATTCATGCTGATTATATTGGTTATAATTCTATTCCAGAGGTGGCCAACTTGTTTGTTCTTGAAATCGAATTTTCTATTCAAAAAGTGATCGTGATCTACCTTGTACAATTATTAATATTTCACGCAATAACATGATCAAGTTCCTTAAAAATTGATATTTTAGTGAAATGTAGAAATGAAGTTTAAACGAAACGATATCACGATAATAATATTTATTGAACAAATAAAAAAACAAATAAATAAAATATATGCATAATAAAAGATTTATTAATGCGAAGTTTGTGGTTTCATATCTTCTATTAGGCATTCATAGTGAGATGTGTATGTCGATAAAGATAATCGTAATGAATCTTCGGTGTGTGAATTGGTAAGTAAAGAACGATGCTTTGTCTTTAAATTAACTTTAAATATGAAAAAGTTGATTCACACAAATACGTTGCTCCAAAACAAGAATAGATATATTCACTACATTTCTTAAATATTTGGATACATTTCATAACTAACATATTTCCAAAAGTCTTCTTCATGCTCCCTAACTTTTGAAATTAAACCAGATTGTAGAGTTATAATTTCATTCTCTAATTTAGTTTTTTCCAAGTCAAAAATATCAGAAATTTTTGCAGCAATATATTTCACATTTAAATATTTCTTAAAATGGAAAAATAAATATTGAACCATATCCTCAATTTTTTTGAAGTGAAACTTCTATAGGCACGATGGGGCAAATTGGCCTGAACGTCACGAAAAGTGAAACATGCTACGCGCATGCGCCGCGTGTACTGTGCGTATACGTAGCATAAGGCAACCAGTAGACGCTTGCGTATTTTATTATATATTACACAAACACAGCTTAATCTTTTAGCAAACAATTTCTATTGTGTGAAAAGTGAAATGGAGAAAAATACAAGTACAGACAGATTGCGAGCCGTTAGAGAATGGAAGAAAGCGAATAATAAACCGCCAAAAAAAGTGTCAACAAGTACCTTGGAAAGAAGTAGAGAGTATCGAGCCAGGCAAAGGGCGTTAAAGAAACACGGTGGACAACATAACCTTCCAACGACCTCAAATACACTGGATGAATCGATACCGTCGTTAAGTGAGGACACAGTGAGTGGTATAGAGAATTTGAATGCCACTGATTCAGACGAGCCGTCTACACGTGAAGATACACGCGGTGTGAGAGAGCAACGAAATGAATCTGATACAGCTGAGCCATCAACATATAGAAATGCACCCACTAGTGCATCATACACAAAATTTACATTCTTTCAACCTGCTCATCGCGAATTTGGTAAACAATTTTTCAATAATCCGCTAGGTACAGTGTGTTCCATATGTGATCGAATATGGTTTAAGAACGATGTGAAACCTGTTGATCCTAAGCACGAGCAACTTTTACATACTGCGTTTCCAGCCATTGTCATTGAAGATGTGATAGCGTGCAATTCATGCCGAAATGCTCTCACTCGGAATACCATTCCAATGTTATCGAAGTCAAATGGTTTCGTCTACCCAGAATTACCTGGTCATCTACCAAAATTAGATTTAGTGTTAGAGAGGTTAATTTCATCCAGAATTCCATTTAAGCAAATTCGACGTTTACATGGTCAACATGGGATTTATGGGCAAATTATTAGTGTTCCAATATCTATGAATACGATGGTGAATCATTTGCCAAGAAACATTGATGATGATCATTGTATTAATGTCGAAGAAAAATACACAGATCGAGTTATTTAATTGGTTTGGTGAGAAAAAGAACTATAGAAATATGGCTACAATATTTAATCCGAACTCCTCTTTATAGACTGTACGACATTACAGTTAAAAATGCTTTCTTTGATAACCAGAGTTTCAATCAAAATCAAAATCAAATCGTTAACAAATGGAAAAAAAGCAATGCATAAAATCAACTTTTCCTAGGAGCTAAGAAGTTTCAATTCTACCGCGCGAGAGTCTCACGCATATTTTTAAATCACCAAATCTTACATCAAAATCCTCAATAACTTTTTAATTTCTACAACGTATTTTTGAAAGTTGTAATTAAAATTGGGATGTTTTTGTAAATGGTCATTCATATTTGGAAAATGATCAAAATTTTTTTGTTGGAGATCTACAATCAACATTACGAACTGACTGTTATAAGCATTAATGCAACTAGTTATGTGACTTATTGCCTTCTTTTTTCCTTGTGGCTTTAAATTCAAATCGCTTAACTTGTAAGTCAAATCTGCCAAAAACGCTAAATCACTGAGCCAACTATCTTCGCCTTATTTAATGTTTTTTGTTTCGTTTTACTAGCGCCACATTCGAAATAATCTGTTTTTGTGTCCAACTGTTCGCGATCGATTTGTTGGCCACCCCTGCTCTATTCCACTTTCTATTATAAACGTATATAAAACCATATAAACTCTACCATCATTGGACATCAAATTGATTTCAGATTAAAGGGGGCATATAAGTGGTAATAAACTAATTAAAAAGAACATTTACTTATCGTCCTCATACTTATTGTACATATTAAAATAAAATGTTATAGACAACTTCGTATATTTTACGCTATATAGATACAACCACTTATCAATTGAACTGCTAATATAAGTATCAAATATGAATGCAGCCGTTTTGTAACATTCAATCACTAATCCAGCAGGTTTTCTCTCGCATCATCCTCTTTGCAGGGTCCCTGGGCTCGGATCTCCAGACTTCGCTCCAGCCTTTGCCTGCACTTGAACTCACAGGCATTGGCGTACGTCCTGCCGTTGCTGCCGCACACTGGATTGTAGATCCTGTTGCACGGGCATGGTGGCAACCTGTCACTGTCCTCACCTTTCGTGACTGTCACTACGGCGACCAGGACCACAACAAGGGCAAAGATAACTGCACCTTTCATCGTGATAAGTGTGTTAAGATTGCTATTATTGGTCGCAAATGCAATAGACCATAAATAAGTTATTCAACGCTTGAACGATATCTGATGATGGTCCATTTTTCGTATTAGATATTTATAGGGATATTTTTAGTACATCTTGCGTACAACTTAGATTCGATTCTTATCTAAATAATCTTTCACATTGTATTGATTTAAACGAGTAAATATAGAATATATTTTAATCAACATATTGATAAGAATTTTATATTATAACAAATCAGTGTTCCAAGGTTAATAATTATCTATTTATATTAGTGGAATGGAATAAATTGAAAATAATGAAAAGTTATTGAGAGAAAATATATATGATTTTGATAGAGTTCTATTTTATAAATTAAATTGAAATAAATATGGCGAATTCGAAATTTTTTGGTCATTTTCTTGTGGTCAGAAATCATCCGACTTAAGTTAGACGTGTTTTTCTTGTAATTCGTTAGACGTGTAATTATTTTGCTATACTATTTATGTTGATTATAATTTTTGTTGAAAGTTTTCTATCATTTTTTCATGATGTAATTGTTTTTTAAATTGATAAATTAAAATTAAAACCAAATTTGTCAGTTGAAATTTGTTTCCAATATTTTCTAGATAGATGTGAACAAGTTACTCGCTTACCGACCAATTCGTTATACGACCAAGTCGTGAGAACGGAATTCTATCGTTAAATGAGGAGCACCTGTATATAATAAATGCATTCAGCAGAATTCATGCCAGATATCAAATATTTCAACACAGCTATAATCTATATATCACCAACATATTGCAGCACTTCCTGGCCTATGGAATTTGTTGAAATGTGATTCCCCTCTGATTCAATCTTTTATATGGACTTGCATTGTTTATATATACATTTTCATTGCTACTACTATATTTCGTTTATAAGCAGTTTTCTGTAATTTTTTGACATACTTGTCACTTCTACACGTGCTAGATACTTTTGACGTTTATACCACTATGGACATATTTTTGAATACTATAAACGACATAGAATAGGTGTCATGTATAACACAATATTGGCTCTAAAATTGTATTGCGATATTTAAAACAATACTCTTTTAATGCTTTAATAATTTATTAACGAATGTATAATAAACCACATAACTCACGTCCAACAAATATTGTATAAATTCAACTAAACATATTTTAAACATTTTATATCTTTCATTTATTATGTATTATTTATTATTTAAGTTACTCTTGATAGGTTGAGTAACTTTCCGGTTATCCAAAACGTAATAAAAAATTTCTAGTTTGATTATGATTGGTTAATCATTTATATCATTAATGATTAATCATTAATGATTTAGCATTTATAGATGCTAAATCAGATAAAGAGACATCATTGTAAAAATTACACTTTTAGACGACTCAATAGATCCACATTGAAAACCCATAAGTTTTGGAATTAATGCCGTAATAATTCCAATTACATGTCATTATTTGCTTATATTCTATAAGTGAAGGTAATACATAAATATGTATATTATCCTCAGTTTTGATTAAAATAGAGTTATAGATACTATTCCTTTGAATATAAATTATAAATAATATAAATTGCTCTGTAAATATTGATTCGTGTATCCAGACAGATAGATTATTCAAATTTATGTGAAGAACAACAACATTGATTGAATTTGTTTTAAGGTAACGTAATTAAAAATGAGATAATTAAACAATAAATGATTATATTTATTTTATTATTTCTTTTTGAAATGCAATGTAGAGCAAATGTATGTTTATTAACGTATTTGCTAAAATAATTCCTGACAGATACTTTACTGTACCACATGCAATTTTTTTTCCTTATACGCTGAAATAATAATTTTTATTGAAGCAATACAAAACTTCTATTTTGTATTTTTTAAACTATACCTTTAATTTTTAACCTAACTTAAAAAATTATTTTAATTGAATATATTCGTGTTATGTTGCACATATAACAATATCATTAGTTAAAGAGTCCGCAATCCTAAAGATTGGTTGGAAACAGCACGCCATGCCGATCTATCCTGAGCTAATCCCTTCATCTCCCTATAGCTATTCATCTCAACGTCTTCAACTATCTGACTCACATACTCCAATCTAGGCCTACCTACCCCTCTCTTTCCCTCCACTCTACCTTCTATGATCAATTGCATAATCCCCCCATGCCTAAGAATATGCCCTACTAATCTGTCTCTCCTACGCTGTAACACTCTCCAGATACTTCTCTTCTCCCCTACTAACTCTAGTACAGCTTCATTTGTTACTTTATCTTCCCAACCAATCCTCATCATCCTCCTATAACACCACATTTCAAGTGCTTCTAATCTACGCTTCTCTTCCTTTCCTATAGTCCACGCCTCACACCCGTACAGTGCTACACTCCAAACATATACCTTCAGTAATCTTTTTCTAATACCCAAGTCAATATTTGATCTTAAAATCTGTTCTTTTTCTACGAATGCCTTCCTACCCTGTGCTATCCTACACTTTATATCTACCTTGCTTCGATTATCTTTTGTGATTCTACTTCCTAAATAACAAAAATCTGACACTTCTTCGATTCTATTATCTCCTATTGAGATCCTCATTTTTCTACTGCATTCCTTTTTGTCACACCTCATCACTTTAGTTTTACCTATATTTATTTTCATGTTAAAATCCCTAGTCAATACTGCCTGCATACTATTCAATACCCTTTCTAAATTCTTTTCGCTTTCTTCCAATATAGCTATATCGTCGGCGAATCTCAACATATATATTTTCTCTCCCTGTACATTCACACCTACACTATACTCTTCTTTTACTTTGTTTATTGCATCTTCTATATATAGATTAAATAATAACGGTGAGAGTGTACATCCCTGCCGGACTCCCTTCCCTATTTTTGCTACCTCTTCTTCCCCCTCAATTCTTACTAAGGCAGTTTGGTGTTTATATAAATTAAAAATTATTCTCCTATCCTTATAATCTATACCCGTTTCTTTTAAAATTCTAAACATTATGTCCCAATCTACATTGTCAAATGCCTTTTCTAAGTCTACAAAAGCTATGCAAGTTACCTTTCCTACCCTCTTTCTTTTTTCTACTACCGTTCTTAGTGCTAGAATTATATATTATATATTTTTATAATATATAATTATAATTATTATTATAAAATAATAATAATTATAATTATATATTATTTATTTATATATATATATATGAAATAAAAATAAAAATATATTATATAAATAGTTCCAAAATTGATGACTCCATTTGTTTTCATTATAATTTTTAATATAATGGGAATAAAAACGACATATAAACGACAAATGCTGTTTTAAATCAATAAGTTTTTCATTATCAAGTTTTGAAAATAACATCACACGATAATGTGCAAGAAGCTCAAGAAACATTTTTAAGAGACGATCCTCACATTTGGCTATCCCAGAATCGTCCCTAATTTCTAAAATTTCTAATTGATTATAGACGTCCTCAATACGAGTTCTGTATGGAATTTAAAAAAAGCACTTTTACCGCTTTATTCTGCATAATTGACAGTTTCTTTATCATAGTTTATGATTGCTTAAATGTGTTAGGAATTATTCCGAATTGGATGCTTATGAGAGTATTTCTATCCAAACATTAAAATCGAATTTAATGGATTTAGATTCAGACCCGATATCACCCAGTCTCTTCTATTTAATTATGAAATAAATTTCCTCTTGTTCAATTTAATTTAGAAGCCTTGAATTTTGTTATGCGTTTGCGTGGTTGATTATAGCTGTCTGCAATTGCTTTTCATAGTTTATAGTAAGTACGATAGAGGTCGCATGAAGGCGGGAAACTGCTGTTACAAGTTACCATGATATTTCGTTCAATTGTATAGCAATACCGGTGAGTGGCAGATCTTTATTTGCTCTATTATTGTGCTACGGAAGATGGGGGCATAGCCTCCGAAATGCGCATCTAGCTAATAAATGCTTTGTGTTACGGTTTTTGGGTGATGTTTTACACAGTTATTTAACGTCGTAGTGACGATTTTACAATTTATATGGCCATCATGAGAGTGAGGTTATGCCAAATCCATTTTATACAATATTATACCAACATTATGCAATCAGATTTCTGAAGATTTTTAATGATGGCGCCGAAGACGATAAACTTTCCTTATTTTTGGAAAAATGTAAGAAACTTATTTTACGCTTATAGTATTAATCTTCCTGTTCAAGTGGATACAATTTGTTTCAAATAATTTATATTACTATAAGGGTAAAATGTGGTTTACGGTAAAAATTCCTAAAAATCCGGCGTTAATTTTTCTGTGTCCAGGAAGGTCCAAAAACCATAAAAACCAAAAAAAATCGAGGCGGCAAAGATAAAGTGGTCGAAATCGATGAGAGCAAATTTGGCCGTCGAAAGTACCACAGAGGTCATCGTGTCAAAGGTCAGTGGGTGTTTGGAGGCTATGAACGGGGGACGGGACGAATATTCATGGTCCCTGTGGAAAAAAGGTAACTTGTTTGGCTTAATTTTTTGCTTAGCAGCTTTTTTTACAGTTTTTTGAACAAAAAAAAATCTATTCAAGTGATTGTTTCCGCCTGGTTTTTTCAATTCAGTGTTAAAGTTTCCACCCTAAAAAGGTCTAAAAACCCTCATTCCTCAAAATATGCAAATTTACCGTAAACGTAATTCGCTCCTACTATAAATATAGATAAGAAAATATATAGTTAAACAAACTTTAAATATTTTAAAAATAACTTAACCACTAATAATGGGAAGTATATTTTCGCAGTTTAATTTAAATGTAAACTATATCGTAAACATGCTTAAAGAAGTGCTGTTGCGAAAATGAAAGTTGAAATAGATATGTTGAATTTCGCTGACGATATAGCTATCTTTGAAGAAGGGGTGCAAAATTTAGAATAGATGTTAAATCGTATGCAAGAAGTAATGACTAGGGATTATAACATGAAAATAAATATAAGTAAAACCAAAGTGATGAGGTGTGATGAGACAGACAACATATGAAAGATGATAAAATAAAAGTCTAAAATTACAGAGGATAACTGAAGGAAGGTAGATAGAAAAAGCTGAAGGTAGAAGATTCGTAAATTTTCAGTTTGTTTTGATGTGTATTTTATTGCACGGTTTGTGAATTGTGCACACAGTGCACAGGAAGATAAATATACAATGAAAGCATTTGAAATATAGTGCTAAAAGAAAGTAATGATGAGATTAATAATTTAATTAGATCTTTATTGTGCAAGTAGATAAAGCAGGTAGAGAAGACGGAAAGGAAGGTGTGGATGGGCCTAGATTAGAATATGTAATTCAGATAGTGCAGGACGTGTGGAATGATTAAAACAACTTTATCAGAATTTTAAGACACGTCACACTGAGAGCATAGATCAAATTATTTGAGAAACCATCTTTTCGCGACTATTCATTAACATTTTTATAGTCCTTTATTGCGCTACGTGTGTTTATCCTGAATTTCTTCGTGAAGATATTGTCCAAAATATAATAGACAAGATAAACTTTGATGGATTTCTTGGATTATCAACTCAGACTCAAAGTGAAAAGCATAAATTAACAGCTCAATTTTTGGTTTTAATGGTTTAATACCATCGTTACCTTATCACTAGAAAAATAAATTAAAATGATATATTCTGTAATGATATTTATTATATCATGTATATTTTGATCTATATAATTTTCAGCGAATCATATTTACGTATGTATGGTTGCATAGTATACAACCCTGAATATAAAAAATGCGTCTCCACAATTATTATTGTAAACGGTTGTAATTTTTGCCAGTTTTGCTGGAAGATTGAAAATTCTAATTAGCAATTAGCTTCTTAAGTTTTGTTAATAATAATAGAAAAGCCAATTGGTTAATCTTAATATAATCATATAATATATAATATAATCATTCATTGCAATAAGATAGCAATTTTATCTGAATTTTTTTAATAGTATTATAGAAAGAGGCAATTCAAAAAGTAAAATAAGTTACCTAAAAATATAAGTACATAATTTTCTTTAACTACAGTAGGACAATTGTGAAAAAATAGCCATTTTATAAAAAGAGCAGTGCAACCACTACTTTATCAACTATAATAATACAAAAAAATAACAGGTCAATCATTTTTTTGTTCATTAAAATTACCACCTTTATCCTAAATGCACAAGGTGAAGTTCAAGAAAGCCTACAAATGGTGTTGAATTCGATTATTGAAGGCGAGCGAAAGATATAAAAATAATTCTTAATGTCATTCTTTATGATTATGAAATGAGCAATGGTGCAAAATAGATCTTAATTTCCTAAATTCCTAAGAATCTAAGAACATACATACAATTCGAAGAACATACATCTACAATGGATTATCTAGGACAAATTTTGTGGCAAGACTTCATCTTGACGATATTATAATATTTCATCTTTTATATAGAAAAATGAAACTATAGTAATTTGGTTTTGTAAAAAAAACCGTGAAACTAAACTCTAGAATTAAAAATATAAAAAATCTTCAATTGATGAAGCGTTGAAGCGAAACTAAGTATATTTAAGATATAAGAAGTTTTTCTGAATTTGCGCAAAATCTGAGAAGGTATAAAAGTACATATATTCTGTCGATATACTTATACATATACTTCTGTTTCATTTATAGCATCTTAGATACTGAATGACATACAATTTTAATTTTATTTCGTGAAAACTAAAAATACTAAATTCGTTGTAAGAAATTATAAATGAAGCATTTGCGAAAACACGTGTTTGATCACATGTTTATTTTGCAAACCATAAATAAAATCCAATAAATTCATCTAATGTCCATAGGTTCAGCTGATTCAATTGATTCAGCTGCCACATTTTCTACGGTTATACATTCCTTAGAAGCAACGAGCTTGGTTATTGCAGTTGCACTGTTAGTACCAGCTGTACTGCTTGTACTCTTGCTGGGAGTGCTATCGCTGCTTTGCAGCTTACCAGGTACTGTATAAGGTGTGCTACCTTCCCATCCACGACCTTGAAACCGGCGTCGAGACGATTGCCAATGTTTCTTGATTGAGGTACGGAATCCCTTGTGCCACCAAGCGTAAATCACAGGATTGATCAGCGTATTGAAAAACCCTAATATGGCCAATGGGCTGGCGATGAGGATCTTCAGGGATTTGCAGCCCTCACTTTGTGTAGCGCAACCTGAAAAGTCAATTAAATAAAGTGTTGAGGTGCGCAATGTTATATATTTCTCTAAAAGAAAACGAAAACGAATTTGCACAAGTCACATTGTATTGACTATATAATACAGGGGACTTTAAAAAATCGTTGACAATAATTGATCTTCAGTGTAAAAGGCATTTCCATGACAGGTTGTCTTAATTTTCTTTCAAACCTCTTGTCTCCCAGTTTTATTGCAAATAAATTAACTTATTAAAAACCAATTGAATACTGCCCCTAGTTCTAACATACCTAAATCCAATATTAGATAGAAAATATTTGCACCTATTTTTATAAATTGAGTAGTTGCTATTAGTGTCTGCTACTATGGTTTCAACCCAGGAAATTCCAACCATTTTCCTGATCATTTTCGAAATTCTTGATAATTTTAAAGTGCAGTACTTAAAGAATAACTATTATTAGCGTATCAAGTTCGTTTGTTTATTATAATTCCTAAGTTCCGCACCGTAGTTATGAATTGAAAAGGATGGTCACAGTTGTGACAAGAAAATTGAAAGTAAAAATGTGGTATTATATCTGTGGTAAGATGACAAAACGTGATATGTGCAATTTTATAAATTTTACAAGAGAGTACAAATAAAGTTTCTGAGTGCATTGTATTTGATTACATATCATAAGAGTCTTGCGTAAATTTCTACGGATTTAAAAGCCGTTGAGACTAGCGATGGCAAACTGTAGGTCACTTTGAGGACCTAGTTCGTAGTTCGTTGTTCATTTCAATGTACCGTTCACGAACTATAGGTCGTGAACTACCACATCTTTTTAAAATTAACTAGTTCACGACCTATAGTTCTAAAATACTTACTGATAGTTACTGAGGAAAAGGTTTACTACTTTACTAACACTTGAAAATTAAATGTACAAACTATAATAAACTGAACTAGATAGAATCGTTTTGTTTGGCGTTATAATTTATATTTTCTATTCCGAATCTTCTCTGTTCAAACTTCAAAGCTTTGATTTGATATTAAGTGATTGCATTGCACTCAGTATGAAATAGAAAAACTATAAGATTTAGATGTTTATTTTTGCATTATTACAACAAAAATTTGCCATTGACATTACATATTTAAGAACATTTTAAATCTTGCGAATATATTAATTATATTATTCCAAATGAAATCTGATACCAACATATAAATTGTGACTCAGCTCGGCAATGCTGCTATTGCAATATCGCATCGAGTTTCCTATTTCGTTCCGTTCACTAACACACTTTATCACATAAATGTTAGTACTGCTATTGGTACTGTATATGTAATGTATACTATACTGCATCGTTTACGAGTCGTTGTGATTCATGAACGGTTTAGTACACGACGGGTTCAGGACCTAGTACAAGTACATCAATACGTACACCGTGCACCATGTTCATAGTTCACGAACTAGGTCATAGTGACCTATAGGTCGTTGCAAAACATCGTCACAGTACGCCCGTCATTTGATTGAACCGTTCAGAGTGAACGGTTCGCGAGTGAACTACACATCGCTAGTTGAGACAGCAAGTTTTGCCAGCATATAGACCTCAACGTATATTGTTGACTGGAGTAAATCAGAAAATGACTAGAACATGACAAATTCATGTTTTGCCATCTTACCACAGATATAATGTACGACTATTATAAATATTGATTTATTTTTACCTGTATAGATGAAAGAGGTAACAAAATATGGCCCCCAGGTGCAGACGAAGCTACCAGAGGTGAAAAGGACTACTTTTATCGCTCTCCACTTGCTGGGGCCTTGCACTGGGGTTGAAGCATTTGCTGCATTTCTGTTGCTTGCCATATTATTCACGTTTGTTGTTTTTCGTTTAAACAATGATCTGGAGAAATATTTAAATAAACTTAGAAAGGAGTATGGGACAACGGGGCTTGGGTTGAAGATCCTGACACTGTACTTACCCTGCGAAGCAATAAAACAGGAGAGCAAATTATAATTATGATAGACCACCCAATGGACTCTATGATTTTTTTACAATGGAGTAGAATTTCCATAAAAGCGACTCTATTCATCGTAAGAATACATACCTAAAAATATTTCGAGATTCAGATACTTCATCAGCTCTGACAGAATCTCCTGCTTTCTTAGCTCTTCCTTGAAAAATTCGTAAATCAGATTCAGATCGACCTAAACAATTAAAGGAAACAATTTTTATCACCCAAATACCGTAACTCAAAGCATTAAATATCTAGATGCGCATTTCAAAGGCTATGCCCCCATCTTCAGTAGCACAAGATAAAAACGGAATAAAATACCTCCGTCACGAATCGTTTTTATCTTATGCCACGGACATAGCCTTCGAAATGCGCATCTAGCTACTTAGTTACAGTATTTGGGTGATATTCTATACTATTATTTAACACCGTAGTGATCATTTTTAAATGAAACAAATTTTATTAAGCAAAAAAATAAAAATAACAGCAAAATTTTGTAAGGTTTCTTATTAGAACGTTAAAAGTCCCTAATAAGTGTGATGAACTAACTTGTAGATGACGATTCATTGACACCCTTGTCAGTGCATATATATTGAACTTGCGCTTCATTTCTTCGAGCTCGCTGCAGTTTGATAATATTCTTTAATGCGTGATAAAGAATAATGGAGTATAATACGACCACAGTAAAGAGAGGCACAGCCGCTAAGCAAATGGTTAGGATGAGCAATGCTTTGGGCGCTAGAAAAATAAACCAGCAGTATTGACCGTTATTCGTATCACCACTCCAACCCATTGCTGGTAAGAATCCGATTATTAATCCTGTAATAAGTAAAAAAAACTTTGTATATCTAAATCCAAAATATTCATGAAGAATTAAAGTGTTTCAAGTAAGATTGGCTAAAGATAGATGATAAATATTTTGTCAATTTTACGATATATTGTGCATTAATTTTGAAATACATAATTAAGTGCATTATAATTAAATCAGGTATTGCTAATTTTGCATTAGCATTCTATAAAAACAGTTTTTTAAAGCGACACCAGTCATTTTTTTTTTGGAATATTTAGAAAGACGCTAATTAAGCAAATTATAAAAAATAGGTTTAAACTGATTTTAAAATTCAACAAACTAAAATATCTTTCGCTGAAATCGTATAGTTACAATTTAGTCAATAGGTCAAAAATTCCACATGATTGTTATTAATCTTATTATTTGATAATCATTTGGCATTTTAGAAAACAGTAATAAATAAGTATTTTACTTACCCAATCAACCTCCCTAGTTCTACTGATTTCCTTTATATTATATTTTCCCGTTAGTGACATACAAATGCTGTATTTGCAAAAGACAAGCTATAGATTTACAATTAACAAAAATCAATTAAGCTTGTTTACTAAACTTTCATCCTTGTTTGTTTTTTATATTATTACATTTTATTTATATTAATATTATATATTTTGTATTTTTTCTAAAGAAAAAAAATATATATCTAGGGGAATGCTGTCAAATATTGTAATGAAGGTCCTTTTAATTAGCGATAGCAAACTGTAAGTCATTTTGAAGCCCTAGTTCGTAGTTCATAGTTAATTTCAATATATTACGAACTATAGGTCGTGAACTACTTAGATCTTTTTAAAATGAACTAGTTCACGACCTATATGAAATACATGCACATACTGAAAATAATCTCTTTTTTTCTCAATATAAAAATATTAAATAGTAAAAGATAAGTAAATTGAAATATTACAATACTTATTTTGAATTAAGAATGAGGGAGAAAAAACAACCATGTTTATAATTTATACAAAACATATATAAGGAAATATAATTTCGTTCCGTTCACCAACACACTATCATATAAATGTTAGTACTGCTATTGGTACTGTATATGTAATGTATACTATACTGCATCGTTTACGAACCGTTGTGATTCATGAACGGTTTAGTACACGACGGGTTCAGGACCTAGTAAAAGTACATCAATAAGTACACCGGTCACCATGTAGTTCATAGTTCACGAACTAGGTCATAGTGCCCTATAGGTCGTTGCAAAATATCGTCATAGTATGCCCGTCATTTGATTGAACCGTTCACAGTGAACGGTTCGCGAGTGAACTACATATCGCTACTTTTAATTGATACTTGAATAAAATTTTATAAGCAATGGAAAGAAATTAAAAATATTACGTAAATCATTAATACGAGAACGTTACAAAATTTAAGAAGTGTTCAATTAATTACCCTCTTTTATTCTGAAGTAACCAAGAAAATATATTAATTAGTATAGTGTCCTTTTTTCTTGGGTAAATTATAGAGCATTTATAACAAAAAATAATCAGCTCTGCTCAATTTTTAGTTTGGTAACGGTATCATTTTACTTTATTTTAAATTTACCTAGTACCCATGTAAATAAGATCGCAAATCTTGCTCTTAGTGGATAAACCCATCTTTGATAGTGCAACCCATGACTGATGTATAGAAATCGGTCGATTGCTATCAATCCCACAGAATACACCGATGCCAAAGTACTTGACACTATCATACCTGATTAGAATAACATTTAATATAAATCATTATGAACAATGATGCTTTCATTTTTACAAAATATGAGTACTAAATTTTTTCCAACTGGCGAACGTCCGCGCACCGATAACCGCTGCATAGACAGCAACAACCAATAAGATATTCAATAGAGGGATGTTTACATGTGAACGCTTTAGAGGCTGTGCTTACTCCAGGGCTGTAAGACTTGTGCGCATACTCTTGCAGCCGCGGACGTTCGCCAGTTGGAAAAAAATTACCAATACCTATTTGGAGTGAGCATATTGTGAAGTCGCGGTACTGCTTTGGATACAACTGACCAAAAACCACAGCAACTGCTGTTACTAAATCTGTCATTGCTACATTACCCAAAAACAGATAAGTGGAACGTGGCTGCTGTCCTAAAGTTAAAATATTGTTAAATAAGAACATTCAAGTGAAATATTTATTACGAAGTACAAAGGTAGACGTATATTACAGTCAATAACAAAGTTTTAAGATGACTATTTGTCTATATTAAAAATTATCCAGAAAATCACCAACTCAATAACATTATTTATATAAAAAAGGTGTACCTCCTAGCGATGGCAAACTGTAGGTCACTTTGAGGACCTAGTTTGTATTTCGTACTTCATTTCAATGTACCGTTCACGAACTATAGTTCGTGAACCACTACATCTTTTAAAAATGAACTAGTTCACGACCTATATGAAATACATGCACATACTGAAAATAATCTCCTTTTTCTCAATATAAAAATATTAAATGGTAAAAAATAAATAAATTGAAATATTACAATACATATTTTGAATTAGGAATGAGTAAGAAAAGACAACAATGTTTATAATTTATACAAAACATATATATAAGAAAATATAATCTTCTCTAGGTACTCTAGGTACTCTTCTCTAGGTAATCTTATTGGTAGTTACTGATGAAAATGTTTACTACTTTACTAACACTTGAAAATTAAATGTACAAACTATAATAAAATGAACTAGATAGAATCGTTTTGTTTCGCGTTATAATTTATATTTTCTATTCCGAATCTTCTCTGTTCAAACTTCAAAGCTTTGATTTGATATTAAGTGATTGCATTGCACTCAGTATGAAATAGAAGAACTATAAGATTTACATGTTTATTTTTGCACTATTGCAAAAATTTGCTGTGGCATGACATATTTAAAAACATATTTAATATTGCGAATATATTAGTTATATTATTCCAAATGAAATCTGATACCAACATGTAAATTGTGACTCAGCTCGGCAATGCTGCTGTTGCAATATTGCATCAAATTGCCTATTTGGTTCCGTTCACCAACACACTTTATCACATACATGTTAGTACTGCTATTGGTACTGTATATGTAATGTATACTATACTGCATCGTTTACGAGCCGTTGTGATTCATGAACGGTTTAGTAGACGACGGGTTCAGGACCTAGTACAAGTACAGCTTGTACTTGTACTAGGTTGTGCTTATCGGGGTTATGCAGTACCAGTGGTGCCAGACAACAAAAAATACTCTAGATCTAAAAATTTTAATTTGTCACTGTTTTATAGCTATTTGTCAACATTGCATTTCTTATGACGCACACCTTCTGCACTAGACACCTACTTATTCTTTGGAGAAGACAGAGGCAGTGCTATTCGAATAGCACTGCTATGTACTGTATTGGTCAAGCCATTATGCCAATTAAAAAAAAAAACGATCTGTACATGAATACGTACACCGTGCACCATGTAGTTCATAGTTCACGAACTAGGTCACAGTGACCTATAGGTCGTTGCAAAACATCGTCACAGTACGCCCGTCATTTGATTGAACCGTTCAGAGCGAACGGTTCGCGAGTGAACTACACATCACTACGACTACCTCCACTGCTCAAGAAAAATGTAGGAGTCATTTCTAAATAGCATCTCTATCATCGAGGGCTATCACTATAAATAATAATAATTTACCCTTTTTAAGAATAAGTCCACTCGAAATTACCACCAAGAGATTTAGACATATTGATGTTATACCAATAATTGGAATCAATACATCATATAACCTTAACTGAACTCTTGTTGTTTGCGATGAAAATTGTTTCACAAGTGTTACATTAACTTCATTTAACACACTAACACTGGTAGTTTCTGTGTAATTTAGAAAATCCAATAAAGCCGTTGTTGATTCTACAATACTCTCCATGTCAGTCAAAAGAATGTTAGAAACTATTTAACAATGATTGTATTTTTCGCGGATATATTACTTTATAGATTTGTTTCTATTCAATAGGTGTTTATATTCAATATTGACCAATTTACGTAAAGAATAAATATATATTTGTGGTATTTACTCAACCGGTTATGTGCGAGTTTATAAGAACCGCATTTAACAAAGATTAGTGTTAAAAAATGATTAAACATCACAATTCCCTTGCAAGTTTCGTTCGGTGCTTTACTTCGTTATCCAAAATTCTAATCAAAACGGAAATTGCGAATGTGTTATTATCCTTTAGTTCGGTTGTTTTAAAACCACCACGAATTCTTGGAATAATTTCAAATACTTTGTAAATCCTTTAAATTTGCATTGAAGTTTCGTAAATTATGTGTTTTTTTTTTGTATCTTGCAGCTATATGTCAAATAGCAACAAGTAATAGTGTTTTATAAATAGGATAGTAATGGGGAATTTAGAAACTGCAATTTGTTTCATAAAAGAGTTTTATATATGGGAAAATATTAGCAAATAAATTGCAAACATAAACATATCTGTATGCTTGTTGAAACACAATTATCTTTATTCCAGCCATATGCATAGGTATGAAAATTCAATATATTTTATTTACGCTGCAAACGTTGATTCAATAACAAATATTTAAATTGGAGAAAATATTTATGATGATATTTAATTCTATTATCAAATATTATTGCTGGAGGTAAAAATAAAAAGGCCATACAATTATTTATCTGCTTCTAGATATATTATGTTAAGCCTACAATAATTATTAAATATAAATTAAAATTAGAAAATTGAAAATGGCATAAGAAAATCGCGGGTTTTTATTCCATAGGTTCCACAATTTGCCTGGTTCAAAACAGCTAAAGAAACTTATTTAAGAAATCTATATATGTACTTTTGTGATAAAAAATTACACCATTTTGAACATATTCATAAAAAAAATTAACTGTTGAAAATATTTACTTGTTCTGGGCAAGAATTTAGCTGGACTAAGATTATTTCTCATGAGGATTCATTTTTTTTTCTAAGCGGAAGAAGTTGCTAGGGCGATATTTGAAAAGTATGACAAATTGATGCATTTGACATCCGCGTAATTGTTTTTAAACACTAAAAAATAACCACAATAAAATGTTAAGCGAAAGGTGCTTCAATGAGTTAATCAACGAATGTTAACCAACTACTATTTTAAAACGTTATTTTGCACGAGAGCGATTACAATCAATAATATTTAAAATTTCTTCGGGAAGGATATAGCATAAACTTTAGATTTGCAAAAATTTGACAGCACTGTCCTGTATCTGTGAAATTGTATTTTATTGCAATCTTAATGTGATTGTGTTAAATCTTCCATTGTATTCTTAAAAAAACTATCACATGTTCGTAGAATATATAGCAGCTGTATAACTAATAATCAATTTTCAATATAGAAAATTAATAAGTTATAATTTTATTATAATCAGTTTAACGCAAAAATCAAATTAATAAAAGATGAACAACATTTATGATGTAAAATTTTATTAATTTAAAATACTATCTAAACCACATATAAAATTTAAAAGAACAAGATATATCAAAAATATTAGTAGTTTAGAACAATTCAACTCTAAATTTTGTTAAATTACCATTTGTTCCTATCATTACACATGGTTTAGATAGTATTTTAAAGTAACATATAATAGTTGTAATAGTCTTGCTAATTTTTTAGGAAATCCCAAAGATTTAATTGATTTCATTCAAAAATCTGGTTTTTCTGAAATATCTTGTTCTAGTTGTCCTAATGTATACATAGGACAAACACGTAGACCCATTGAAACTAGATTTAAGGAGTATTTAGCTCATTTCAGATTAAATAGAAAACATAAAAGTGCTGTAGCCGAGCATATTTTTGACTAACTCAGTTCATCCTATTCAAATTAGTTCACATAAATTACTTAAAAGTGTTTTGAATTATTCCGAGTTAAATGCTTATGAAAGTATATACATGCATAAATGGAATTATTTAACGATTATTTATAAATTAAAAAAAGATAAATTATACGTTTGCAATATTTTTACATTTTTTTAATCAATCATCAATTCCAATCAATCGATTTGATTCGCGACAATAAAATGAAGAAACTATTTTACAAATACTTGAATATTCAAATTTACCTTAATTTTCGTTCAACGCTTTGCAAGCATGAATAAAAGCATTATTATATTAACCTGTCAATCATAATGTGTCAATCATAATCATTTTTAATATTTTAACACAATTTTTATGTATCATTTATCAATTAATTATTTTCTTTTCTTGGAATTGTTTACCTATTATTTATAAATTATACGTTTGCAATATTTTTTATTTTTTTAATCAATCGTCAACTCCAATCAACCGATTTGATTAACGACAATAAAATGAAACTATTTTACAAATACTTGAATATTCAAATTAATCTTCATTTTCGTTCAACGCTTTTCAAACATGTATAAATAAAAACATTATCATACTAATCATTATTAATCATCATTACTAATGCCATCTTCCGCTATCTTTACTTTTGGCGCTACTGGTGCCCTCTGTCGATATCTTGACTGACTATATGAGCAAAGATAACAACAGATGTCGCTAGTCGTAAAACAACCGCTTAAAATTGAAACGCATTTTTATATAAAGTTACAATGTCTATAGTAATTTGTCAATGCAAATACCTACTTGAATATTCAAACCTTAATTTTCGTTCAACGCTTTTCAAACATGAATAAAAACGTTATCATATTACTAGTGCCATCTTCCGCTATCTTTACTTTTGGCGCTACTGGTGTCCTCTGTCGATATCTTGACTGACTATATGAGCAAAGATAACAACAGATGTCGCTAGTCTGAAAAAAAACAGCTTAAAATTGAAACGCATTTTTATATAAAGTTACAATGTCTATAGTAATTTGTCAATGCAAATGCCTACTTGAATATTCAAACCTTAATTTTCGTTCAACGCTTTTCAGACATGAATAAAAACGTTATCATATTACTAGTGCCATCTTCCGCTATCTTTACTTTTGGCGCTACTGGTGTCCTCTGTCGATATCTTGACTGACTACATGAGCAAAGATAAGAACAGATGTCGCTAGTCATAAAACAACCGCTTAAAATTGATACGCATTTTTATATAAAGTTACAATGTCTATAGTAATTTGTCAATGCAAATATCTACTTGAATATTCAAACCTTAATTTTCGTTCAACGCTTTTCAGACATGAATAAAAACGTTATCATATTACTAGTGCCATCTTCCGCTATCTTTACTTTTGGCGCTACTGGTGTCCTCTGTCGATATCTTGACTGACTATATGAGCAAAGATAACAACAGATGTCGCTAGTCTGAAAAAAAACCGCTTAAAATTGAAACGCATTTTTATATAAAGTTACAATGTCTATAGTAATTTGTCAATGCAAATACCTACTTGAATATTCAAACCTTAATTTTCGTTCAACGCTTTTCAAACATGAATAAAAACGTTATCATATTACTAGTGCCATCTTCCGCTATCTTTATTTTTGGCGCTACTGGTGTCATCTGTCGATATCTTGACTGACTATATGAGCAAAGATAACAACAGATGTCGCTTGTCATAAAACAACCGCTTAAAATTGATACGCATTTTTATATAAAGTTACAATGTCTATAGTAATTTGTCAATGCAAATACCTACTTGAATATTCAAACCTTAATTTTCGTTCAACGCTTTTCAGACATGAATAAAAACGTTATCATATTACTAGTGCCATCTTCCATATCTTTACTTTTGGCGCTACTGGTGTCCTCTGTCGATATCTTGACTGACTACATGAGCAAAGATAAGAACAGATGTCGCTAGTCATAAAACAACCGCTTAAAATTGATACGCATTTTTATATAAAGTTGCAATGTCTATAGTAATTTGTCAATGCAAATACCTACTTAAATATTCAAACCTTAATTTTCGTTCAACGCTTTTCAAACATGAATAAAAACGTTATCATATTACTAGTGCCATCTTCCGCTATCTTTATTTTTGGCGCTACTGGTGTCCTCTGTCGATATCTTGACTGACTACATGAGCAAAGATGACAACAGATGTCGCTAGTCGTAAAACAACCGCTTAAAATTGATACGCATTTTTATATAAAGTTGCAATGTCTATAGTAATTTGTCAATGCAAATACTTACTTGAAAGTTCAAATCTTCATTTTCGTTCAACGCTTTGCAAACATTATATTTAAAACATTATTATATTAACCTCTAAATCATAATGTGTTATGTCAATGTCTATGTCTATTAGCATGCACAGCAAATTAAATCGGTCTATCTCAGATAATCTTGCGTTTATGAATACTGTAAAATGTCCGATGCCTTCAGCGATGCTGCTATTTAATAATATATCTGCTACAGTTTAGTTTTCCATATTTGGTCAAGTTACTGCCTCGATTTAAAATGTCCCGTATATTAATATCCTGCCTCAATTTGAATCACCTGTACCTGCAGGGATCTTCAAATAATTATCTTCAAATATAAACCATTGATTATATTCAGTGCATACTTAAGGACTTTTTAAAGCAGTTTTAGAATATAATTGTATATATTTTAAAAATATATATAACAACTTTTATAATAGTCTTTTTAGAATAATTTTGGTCATCCCTGGATAGGTTAGCAAAGCACATCTAAACCTCAATTCCTCAGTGTTATATAAAATTGAGTTATAAATACAAGATGCAGCTAGCTATTAATTCTATGATCCTACTTAAAAGAGCCTGGACTGGAATAAAAACATGAAAAACATAACACATAGAAGGTGGAATAAATTTGAAACCATATTCAACATTTATTATTGGTGGTTAGGCTAGGGACTTAGTTTAAAGTTGGCAGATATTTCTCCAATGAAATAGTAGTTGGTGTATTTTGGAAGTTTTAAATATGTATACTAGGTTGAGTTTTAAAATGCTATGTCGAATTAAATACATATTGGTTGCTTGTGAATAGTGAAAATGGCAAATGAAAAAATATATATTCAACATTATCAGACTCAAAGCAGATTTGCATACAATTTTTGTTCATAAGAATCATCCGAAAGTTTCATACCAGATTTCAATAAAATATATATCGATTGAATGTAGCATTTTAATTGAAAAAAGCAAGGAATTTGTTTTTATTTTTTAATTTATCTTTTCCATACCGATGTATTCTGATCTGATTGAACGAAAATAGCCGGTAATACAAGCAGGGAAATTATTTATTAAGAATGCATCGCACGGCAGCGAATCAACAGAAAATGAATGGGCTAAGAACTAGTTTATCTTCACGTGGAAGGCAACTGGTTTTGTCTGGCCGTTTCATTCCCTCATATATATAATATTAATGTAAGAAACAGTCCGTTGAACGTCTGAGATCTTCATGTGAGTTTCGTTCATTCATTTATGCTACAAGAAGATTCACTGTCACTGAAATAAACAGTTTCAAACCATGATATTAAATAATTACCATTCCGCTTAAAAAATATAGAATAAAGTAAACGCTTGTATTTAACTGCTTACCAAATTTAATGAAAATGATTTGTCATGTTGATTTATTTTGGCACCAATTCGTAACATCCGTAGTTTCGTCGCACTAAATAGCCAAAAAATCGATTTTTTAAATTTGAATACAAATTTCCTGTTTGCATACCGCAAGCATACTATCTAAATATCATTTTGTATTGTTTTAGAGGTCCCCTTGAAAACCGTAGCGTCTTGCAGATGTTCTCGCAATGTAAAATCTAATTCTGCAGAAAAATCTAACAATTCTCTAAATATTCCACGATTTCCCGATTCTTCATTCTCGCGGTGATCTCTGAGAGTAAATTCAAAACCACTGCAAAATTTCACGCAACCAATAATGCGTTTTAAAATATAGCGATTCTTCCTGACTTGTTCGTTATATTCTATTACATGTTTGCGATATGCAGAACTAAGCTGAGTCATGATGTTTACTTTGCCATGTAAAGCCAACTGTGCGCATGAACTGATATGGACTTAAGATGATTCCTGCTTTCTTATTTGATCAGGAAGGTGATGCAAATCTTTCATACCTATTTTGGCCCAATTCCGATCCATTCCAGTTGCAACAGGGTTGTAATTTAATATACATGGAAAGCAGTACAATAAGTTGGAAACTACACAACCACATATCCATGTATTTTTTTTATAAATATCTCTTGAAAAACGCCGCGTAAATGTCCGGTTTTGTGCACTCCTAGCACAAGTTTGCGATAAATTTAAATCAGGCAATGGCCTACCTAATTCTTTAATTTTTACTTTGTCCACAACAGAAAGTCTACAAAACTCTATTTTCAATAAAGAACTAACACTATTAATTTTTATTAAATTATTTCTATTAAACATATTCTTGGATAAACACGTGGCAAAATCGTACATACGTAACTAAACAGAACAATGCAACTGTCTTATCTTGCTATTCTATATCAATTTTCCTGTATATACTCTCTGTTCGGCGCTAAAAAAATCACGGCCTCCAATAGCATAAACAACGATATATTCTTAGCTGTAGAGCAGCGTGACGTCACGTTGCTATGACTCATCCCAGTCCGCTGGATTGCGTGCAACATATTAGTCGATATATGCGACAAGCGAACCTAAGAAACAGAAGATATACTGCATACGGTCGCTCTCACTCTATTGCTGTTGCAAACATCTATTGCTTGCAATAGAGTGAGATGGCCTGGTTTGCCGCTCGTTTGTGTGCAACATATTAGCGATATAGGTATTGCGATTCGCGAAGGAAAGAAACAGATGATATACTACATACGGTCGCTCTCACTCTAGCGCTTCCAACAGATAGGTTGAGATTTGACTCGTACTAACTAGCTGCCATATCGTGTTGAGTCATGAGTGATGTATGTTCGCGGCGCAAGCTTTATCTTTTAGGAAAAATAATGCCGAGATAAAATATCGCAATACAATTATATATCTACGGTGATGCGCTCAATGTTCAGGGGGGGGGGCGACCCTGCGGCCTCAAAAGGAACCGCCACTGGTAGAAAACTATGTAGAAAATTCGTCAATTATCGAATGAATAACAGCATAAAACTCTTGTTTCCATTTAACTTGATCTGGCTTTTCATGCGATTTTAGATCTGCTAAGAATTTTGTTATATTTGGAAAATATTTGAAGGTGTTTGAAATGACATCACGGTTGAAAATTTATAATTCAGCTTCGAATGCTTTGATCAAATCAAACATGACAACAACTGTCTTATTAACACCTTGCAGTTTCACATTTAATTCAATAAAATGTGAACACATATCAGTAAAAAAACGTTAATTTGGAAAGCCATTAATTGATTATATTTTTCAATGATTTTCTCGTTATGTAAAAAAAGTCTAACTTCATCTAAACACGAATCATTGAAGAACTTTTCCTCGACTTAACCATCGGACGTTGTTGTACATACGTAAACTGAGTTTACCTAGTTCAATAATTCTAGAAATGTTCGTTTATTTAAAGCGCGTGCAGATATAATATTGACTGATTTAAAGCAACGATCTGTAAATAATTCACTTGCCAGTAAAATGTTCGTACGTGCCACCTCTGGCACGCGTGCCAAGGTTCACCATGCCTGCTGTAGCGTAATCGCTTAGCTTTTGTTGAATGTAGCATAGTAGTATTGAATCTATGAATCATCTGTGAGTCATAACTTCAATTTAACGTTTCAGTTTGGATAGCAAAATCTTGGGGGTTCAATGGATTTTATCTACTTGTTGATAGTATGATGGAGCAAAATTTTGCCTTCCTATGAATAAATGGGCTTACTTAAAATATTGTTTATCCAGCAACGATTAATTAAATAATCGTTTAATTTTACAATAATGGTTGTAAATTTTATAAATAGTGACCAACTAATTTTCAATATTTCGAGCATTGATACATTTCGACTGTATCAATTATGTACTAGTTAGATATCAAATAATGTCACGTCATTTTAAAATAAAATTATGATTCATATTTCGAATGATTCTAAATTAATTTTGCACTTTGTCAATACGTTTGTGTTATTTAATATTTACCTGGAAGTTTAAATGACTAATCGGAACAATTTAAAACGTAATGAATTTGCTTTTAAACGTGTTCTCGCGTCAATTAGCAGAATCAATAGTAATTTTTTAGCTACATTTGTTTACCGGTAAATCATTTTTTAATTTGTTGATAAAACCGATTGTAATTGTTTTGGAAATGAAACGGTTTTTTATAGCTTCGTAAATCGAAGTTCGTAATGCAGCATTGATAATAATTACGAATTTTAAAATCCGTTAGAATAATTAATGAAAGTTTGTGACTTTAAATTCTAGAACAATGTTATTATATATAATATTAATTTTGTTATAGTTTTTCGTGTTTGTGTTACAAAACAATGAAGTATTATTGTGTTATATTCTATAAAATATAGCCTCAATTTTTAGATAAATAAAATATTGTCATAATATAAAGTTTATGATGGCGTCTATTTTCACAATATTTTAAAATTGTCCATATATCATTTTCCAAATGATGTCTTGTAGCTGATTAATTTGAAAGTCATGAAAAATCATGAATTTATACACAAGTATTTATATACAGGTGTTATATTACAGGTTGTATTGACAATCAACAAAACTACCAATTCAAATTTAAAATCTTCCTTATATTAAGAATAGTTTCTAAATATTTAATAGTTTCATAATATACATTGAAATTTTTAATTTTTTTTCTGTATTTTAGCTCAGTCTATGCAATTGATGACTATAACTTAACTATAATTTTTTTATTTTATAATATCCATACATACAAATTTGATAACTCCTTTTATATTTATTTTTATTTTTGTTAAGAAATATTCAACTATCATTTTTTTAATTACCGCGTAAAATGAAGATTTTATATAATTGAAAATATGAATAATTCAAAAAATAATACAGACGTGTTTCTATTAATGCCTATTTAAAAATTCTTCATAATTGGAATGACAAAGGTCTTTGTGGTGACTTTTTAAATGATTTTCCAAATATACTTCAATAATCTCAACTAATTATAAAATTTCGAAAATAATCAAATACCTAAACCATTACTGTAACAGTTTATAATTTTAAAATGGATAAGGAAATAATATTTTAAAAGAAATATGTAGATTAATAATAATAAACAAGTTTATTTATGTACCATACAAAGATATAAACATGAAAATCAAGAGAAAAGAAAAAAATAAAAAATAATAATGCTCATACACAAATTCGTAGCTTTCAGCTATCTTCTTATAGTAAGCAGATGTTGCTTTTCAAGGCCACCATAATAACCATGATTGCCTAATTTCAGAATTGGACGAAACTTCGAAGAAATCAAAATTTTCTTTATCTGATTTAATAATACTTTACTAATATAGTTAGCGAACTGAAGGAATTCTTGAGCTTATAAAACATCAAATATTATAAAGTGAGCTATCGGTATATTACATTTTCCAAACAAAATCCGTTGATTTGTCAACAATTTCATGTTTAGACCCATTTTTCTATAATCTTAGATTACGAGGAAAATTAATTATTAATTACCATTAGCCTACTATCACATGCATCGAAGATATTGTTAAAGATTATTTATAGGAGATTAGAAAATAAAGTAGAGGAAAGGCTAGGAGAAGATCAGTTTGGTTTTAGGAAAAACAGAGGGACGAGAGAGGCGATTCTAGCACTAAGAACGGTAGTAGAAAAAAGAAAGAGGGTAGGAAAGGTAACTTGCATAGCTTTTGTAGACTTAGAAAAGGCATTTGACAATGTAGATTGGGACATAATGTTTAGAATTTTAAAAGAAACGGGTATAGATTATAAGGATAGGAGAATAATTTTTAATTTATATAAACACCAAACTGCCTTAGTTAGAATTGAGGGGGAAGAAGAGGTAGCAAAAATAGGGAAGGGAGTTCGGCAGGGATGTACACTCTCACCGTTATTATTTAATCTATATATAGAAGATGCAATAAACAAAGTAAAAGAAGAGTATAGTGTAGGTGTGAATGTACAGGGAGAGAAAATATATATGCTGAGATTCGCCGACGATATAGCTATATTGGAAGAAAGCGAAAAGAATTTAGAAATGGTATTGAATGGTATGCAGGCAGTATTGACTAGGGATTTTAACATGAAAATAAATATAGGTAAAACTAAAGTGATGAGGTGTGACAAAAAGGAATGCAGTAGAAAAATGAGGATCACAATAGGAGAATAGAATCGAAGAAGTGTCAGATTTTTGTTATTTAGGCAGTAGAATCACAAAAGATAATCGAAGCAAGGTAGATATAAAGTGTAGGATAGCACAGGGTAGGAAGGCATTCGTAGAAAAAGAACAGATTTTAAGATCAAATATTGACTTGGGTATTAGAAAAAGATTACTGAAGGTATATGTTTGGAGTGTAGCACTGTACGGGTGTGAGGCGTGGACTATAGGAAAGGAAGAGAAGCGTAGATTAGAAGCACTTGAAATGTGGTGTTATAGGAGGATGATGAGGATTGGTTGGGAAGATAAAGTAACAAATGAAGCTGTACTAGAGTTAGTAGGGGAGAAGAGAAGTATTTGGAGAGTGTTACAGCGTAGGAGAGACAGATTAGTAGGGCATATCCTTAGGCATGGGGGGATTATGCAATTGATCATAGAAGGTAGAGTGGAGGGAAAGAGAGGGGTAGGTAGGCCTAGATTGGAGTATGTGAGTCAGATAGTTGAAGACGTTGAGATGAATAGCTATAGGGAGATGAAGGGATTAGCTCAGGATAGATCGGCATGGCGTGCTGTTTCCAACCAATCTTTAGGATTGCGGACTCTTTAACTAACGAGGTTTAGGGATTTTTAGTTGATGAATAATCACCTGATAAAAGAATATTTTTAATCGTATATCGTATAAAATATCTGGGACTATAATACACGGTTATAAAATGACTGAAATATAATAGTACGTATGAATAAATAATAATAATAACAGTAACTTGATATGTGAAATTCAATAATTTAATGCAGAAGTATAATTTATATTTTTATGTGTATAACATTATGTGAGGTAAAACTTCATTACTGAAATTGTTGTAATAGTTCTGTGAGGTTATATTGTCCATTCTGTGAGGTTCTTTTTTTTTTTGGATAGGGTAATAGTAAATCCTCAATTGTTTAACACTAAACAAGCTTTAAGAAATTATTAATTTAATTTAAGAAATTACAAACTTCTAATAAAATTATGATTCTGTCTTCGTAATTAATTAGTTTTAATATCTAAAGCAGATTATGAATTTCTGAAAACCTTTTCATTATCATTTCCCCCCCCCCCCCGAAGATGGTATTCTACTAATATCGAAAATAAAAATATTTCCTAAAAAAAATTGTGAGGTTTACTACTTCCAATCGAAAATAAAATCATTACTGAAGTTTTGTAATATGCACAGAAAGTGTGCTTCCAACAAGTTTTGTATTATTTTCAAGCTCACATATACGGTACTGGACAGTCGACATACCTGCCTAGTTTACGACCATAACCAGAAATGGTATAACATTACATCTACCATTCTGTTACCTTACCATCTACAGCTAACTGGCAAATGAAGCTCCATTTTCAAAACAACGCCTTATTTGGGTATTGCTAAAAAAGAGCAATGCATAATATTATGTCACGCTACTGTATAGTGAAGACTGGTGTAGATAATGAGGACAATAGTGTAGTAATTACGCAGTAATTAAATAAATGAAAAAATAATGAAACCTATAAAACTATATTTCCCAATACGTATCTCTTGTTTATAGTAATCGTTAATAAGATGATTGTTTTTTTTCTTCATTTTTTAAAATGTTTTTTTAGGTGGAGTTACTTAATGGAATTTTGAAGGTTTGCAGGTGCATTTATTATATCTAGGAAACTTGGTTTAAAAGAATAATAAAACCATAATTTTTTCTATTTTTTTCAAAGCGTGGGAAATTGGAAATTAAATATATATTTTTACAGTTTATATTATACATACTAATAATATTAATATTGTTAGAAAAAATAGAAAAATTAGAAAAATAGAAAAATTTTAGAAATCTTAGAAAATTTTCAATTTTCTGTCGATTTTGGTTAAAATTTACAAAGTGCACAGAACAACGTAAAATGAATATAAATCATCGTAGAAACAAATTTTTTTTTTTTCTGGTTCAATTGGAAAAAGTTGGAAAATCGTCGAAAAAGTGCAAAGGGTCGATTTTGGTCAAAACTTATAAAGTGCGCAGAACAACGTAAAATGAATATAAATTGTCCTAGAAATAAATTTTAGTTATTTTCTAGTTCAATCGGAAAAAGTTGGAAAATCGTCGAAAAAGTGCAAAGGGGGTACCCTTAGAAACATTTCAATTTTCTGTCGATTTTGGTTAAAATTTACAAAGTGCACAGAACAACGTAAAATGAATATAAATCATCGTAGAAACAAATTTTTTTTTTTCTGGTTCAATTGGAAAAAGTTGGAAAATCGTCGAAAAAGTGCAAAGGGTCGATTTTGGTCAAAACTTATAAAGTGCGCAGAACAACGTAAAATGAATATAAATTGTCCTAGAAATAAATTTTAGTTATTTTCTAGTTCAATCGGAAAAAGTTGGAAAATCGTCGAAAAAGTGCAAAGGGGGTACCCTTAGAAACATTTCAATTTTTGGTCGATTTTGGTAAAAATTTATAAAGTGCCCAGAACAACGTAAAGTGAACATAAATTGTCTTAGAAACAAATTTTAGTTATTTTCTAGTTCAATCGGAAAAAGTTGGAAAATCGTCGAAAAAGTGCAAAGGGGGTACCCTTAGAAAAATTTCAATTTTTGGTCGATTTTGGTCAAAACTTGTAAAGTGCCCAGAACAACGTAAAATGAATATAAATCGTCTTAGAAACAAATTTTTGTGATTTGTTCAATTGGAAAAAGTTGAATAAATTGTCGAAAAATTTAGAGTTCGATTTTTTGACCCTCTGAAAAATTTCAATTTTTGATCGATTTTCGTTAAAATAAAATAAAAAAGACGAGGAAAGTAGCGATGGCGAACTGTAGGTCACTTTGAGGACCTACTTCGTAGTTCGTAGTTCATTTCAATGTACCGTTCATGAACTATAAGTCGTGAACTACTAACATCTTTTTAAAATGAACTAGTTCACGACCTATATGAAATACATGCACATACTGAAAATAATCTCTTTTTTTCTCAATATAAAAATATTAAATGGTAAAAAATAAATAAATTGAAATATTACAATACTTATTTTGAATTAGGAATGAGGAAGAAAAGACAACAATGTTTATAATTTATACAAAACATATATATAAGGAAATATAATCCTCTCTAGGTACTCACGATTATTTATATGAAGTTCTAAAATACTTATTGGTAGTTACTGATGAAAATGTTTGCTACTTTACTAACAATTGAAAATTAAATGTACAAACTATAATAAAATGAACTAGATAGAATCGTTTTGTTTGGCGTTATAATTTCTATTTTATATTCCGAATCTTCTCTGTTCAAGCTTCAAAGCTTTGATTTCATATTAAGTGATTGCATTGTACACAGTATGAAATCAAAGAACTATAAAATTTAGATGTTTATTTTGCATTATTGCAAAAATTTGCTATGGCATGACATATTTAAGAACATATTTAATCTGGCGAAGATATTAATTATATTATTCCAAATGAAATCTGATACCAACATATAAATTGTGACTCAGCTCGGCAATGCTGCTGTTGCAATATTGCATCGAGTTTCCTATTTCGTTCCGTTCACCAACACACTTTATCACTAAATAAATGTTAGTACTTTATATGTAATGTATACTATACTGCATCGTTTACGAGTCGATGTGATTCATAAACACGACGGGTTCAGGACCTAGTACAAGTACATCAATACGTACACCGTGCACCATGTAGTTGATAGTTCACGAACTAGGTCATAGTGACCTATAGGTCGTTGCAAAACATCGTCACAGTACGCCGGTCATTTAATTGAACCGTTCAGAGTGAACAGTTCGCGAGTGAACTACACATCGCTACTTCCAAATTATATGTCAAACTTCCATTTAACTGGCGCTGTCACATATTAATTGTGCAATATCCAAATTTCTGAAAAAAAATCAATTGCGAATTCTGATATGAAATTGATATTCTCGAGATAATAATGAGATAATGATCGCGCATTTAAAACTTTCAACAATTTCAATATCATATATTTATTATTTATTGCTAGTTGAAGCAAAGTATATTTGAAAATCATATTTTATATGGCTTTTTCGTCTTAAAAATGGTTTCAAACTTGCCTAAAAAATATTATTAATCTGACCCCATAAGTCATTTTTAATTAACTTGGATTTATCGCACAATAACCATAATTATTTTATAATTATTACCTACATAAAAACCATAATTATCGATATAATATAAATCGAAGAAACAAGCGAAAAGAAAAATTCTATTCAACATCGAATACATTGCCCGGTATTTGAAAACATGAATCAAAAATTTTATAGGAATGTAGACCCCTTTGCACCATACAATATTTAATATTTTGCTAAATGCACATTTCGGAAGCTATGCTTCCATCATCAGTAGCATACCCCAAGAAATTAAATTAATACAGTGCAGGTTTTAAACAAACTGTCGCACAGACACTTTCGAAATTATTGTAAATATGTTCTAATTTTTATGTAAACATTTTCTAATTTTTATGTAAAAAAATTGCATCAATAATTTTTTTTTAATTTTTTTTGTTTAATGAATATTTTTAAATGACAAAGAATAAATATTGGCATTTAAATACTAATATTAATTCCTCGTATTACCCCCTTTCTCTCTTCTTGAAAAATATTCTTGTATTCTTGAGTATTCATGATAAATATGCACATTTTGATCGGTAGTGGGAGCCCTATCTCTTTTTTTGGCAATACACCCCTGGAATACAGCGAGATCATTATATCATCATACAATATAATAAATGTATTCTTCGCTTATTCTTATAAAATATTCTACACTTATAAAAGTAATCTTCACTTGACCGTTGACCCGAAGAGGCCGTCGATAAATACGTCAAATAATTATTGAAGTATTTTCGAAAATTTCGATCGATTTTTAATTAATTAGAAGATAACAATCATGGGGGAATTTCTACAACTGATTTTTTAATCTATTTAATTAGCAATGTGAAGAAAATCTTTAGTTCGTTACAATTTTAATTACTTTAAAATTTCTTTTCTTTTAATAATTCAATACATATATTATTTAAAATCTTGGGGGGGCGGGAACATACAAATTCTATGGATAGATTTAAAGTAATATATTTTTATACAGGAAAAGTAGGGAACCGCTAATAAAAAAAAAACATTGTTAAATTGGCCAATTCGGCTTGTGATTAAATTATTGTAAAAACACAATGTCTATACTTGAGTTAACGAATAAATATTTATTTTATTTTATTCTATTACCTAATTTAATGATTAATCTGTACTCTAAATACTTTAATTTAAGAATAATGCATTAAAATATAATAATTTCATATTTATGAAATAAATATTCTTTGATTTTGATTTTGATTTTGATTTTGATTTGATACATACTTTTGGCTAGAGAATCTTTATATTGAATGTATCGGAGAGTATACTTTCTTATATTGTACGTTTTTTTTTCATATTTTATATATTAACGTTGATATGGATATATTTGGGGATCAAATAAATCCACAAAATAGTTTTTGATGGATTTATAATTTATAATAATAAATTAAAAAATAGTCCTTATTAAATAAATGAAATAGACAAGATGAAACTGGGCCTGAATCTAAATTCAATCAATTTGATTTAGATTTATGCAAATTATTTACCCGAATCAAAAATATGCTCGGCTACAGCACTATTATCTTTTCTATTTAATCTGAAATGAGGTAAATGCTCCTTAAATCTAGTTTCAATTGGTCCACGTGTTTGTTTGTTTATTATTTTTATTTTATATATTTTTAGTTATTTTAGGTTTGACAAACCTAAACTTGTCAGTTTCGTTAATTATTAATTTATATTGTTTTAAAAGATTTATAGGACATATTATATGCCATTTTTGAAATGCTTCTGCCATGTTGACTTATTTATTTAATAGTATATCAATCACGATTCGTGACAGAGGTATTTTATTTAGTTTTTATATTGTACCGCTGAAGATGGGGGGCAAAACCTTAGAAATGCGCATCTAGCTACTTAATGCTTTAAGTTACGGTATTTGGGTGATATTCTATACTAGTATTTAACACCGTAGTGATAATTTTTAAAATTAAATACATTATTATTCTATTTATTTATTATATTAAGGATGACTAAAATATATAGAACCATTCCAATGATCAATACATAAACAATGCTTATCAATGAAGGCAAACTAATTTGTTCTATATTTCATCAAATGTTTCCTGGAATAGATTAGCTTGACTGCAAATATGAAAAAAAGCTTTAATTAAGGTCAACAACAAACAGCAAATAATCAATCAGTAGTTTCGCCAATGAGAAATTAAAAAGGCATAGTGAGCACATTGGTAAAGGTTTGGCATACTAAATATATTATTTATATGCCGACTAAATGTCAACCTTTCAATAAGACATATTATTTAAAGTTTGAAATGAAATGAAAGTTTTTCCCAATACATTTTTATTGCATTTATTTTCCCAATGCATTTATTGGTAACTCTATCTGATCGTTAATGGGCGCAGAAGCAATTTACACAATCGAAATAAAGATTTTAATTAATTATAACTTCAAAAATGTTTAAAGTTTTTAAAGTTTTAAAAGTTTACCCAAAGATTAAAATCCGAAGTTCAAAGATTTCTCTTTAGAGTGTTGAACAAATTGAATAGTTTGGAGTGACAAGCGGAGAATTATTGAATTTAAAAAATGACCATATTTAATATTTGTATTTAATATTATATTTAATATAATTTATATTTTAATACACAACTATAATAACTTTATATTTTACTGTAAAGGCGGGGAATATAACTATACTATAGATGTATTTTAAAGAAATTTGTTGTCACACAAATTAAAAATAAAATTCCCATTAAATGCCTAATTGTAAAATAGTAATTAAAGAGCTATCTTGAAAATAGGGTACAAATTACAAAAATTGGGGTATTATATCTGAAGAAGTTGATAATAATTTTGGAGTACCACAGGGTACGATATTGGGCTCGCTTCTGTTTATAATTTATTTAAATGATATCGTTCAATGTATAGATAAAGATGTATTTATAAACCTATTTGCGAACGATCATTGATTGCTGTTGAAGCAACAAATGTAGAAACAACAATTGCCAGATTGAATCGTCAGATATCAAAGCTTACAAAGTTTTGTAATAAATACAAACAAATCTAAAGTTATGCTATTAGGAAATGATTCAGATACACAAGACTTAACACCTGTTATTGTTAATACTTCGCCATTAGAATGTGTTACTAAAATTGATTATCTTGCTGTAACTATAGATAAGAATTTAAATTCCAGGAAACGCACCACGGGAACTATTAATAAAATAAATAATAAAGTCAGTTACTTCAGAAGATGTGCAAAGAATTTAGATTTAGCCTCAAGAATAATTGTATACAAAACCAATTTTTTTTACTGCCCTTCTATTGTTTATTTTAGTAATGAAGGTAATTTACACTCTCTGCAGATATTACAGAATAAATGTATAATACTCAATGTTAAATTCCATAAATTTATTGTCTATTAAGCAATTTATTTTCTTACAATTAATGTGTTTTGTATATAAAATTGTTAACACCCTCCTTCCAGATTATTTGACGGACAAATTAATAAAAATAGTAGATATTCATAATCATTATACAAGGAAATTTAATAAATTTGTATATAAATTTAATACGAAGAGATCATTGTTCCAAGATGGAGTTAGGGAATATAATACGTTGCCAAATGTATTGAAAAATAACAGTAATTTAAATAAATTTAGAATCAGTTTAATAAAGTATATCCAACAGGAAATTTTATAAAGTTAATAGAGTATATTATATATTGGTCGGTTTAGTTTGTTACATATAAATTGTAAACAATATGTACCTTGGTTTGGTGCATTTAATAAATTTACTTACTTACTTGTTATCGTCAAATTTAAAACATTACACTTGGACATTGCATTATGCATACATAGTAGCGATGTGTAGTTCATTCGCGAACCGTTCACTCTGAACGGTTCAATCAAATGACGGGTGTACTGTGACGATGTTTTGCAACGACCTATAGGTCACTATGACCTAGTTCGTGAACTATCAACTACATGGTGCACGGTATACGTATTGATGTACTTGTACTAGGTCCTGAACCCGTCGTGTACTAAACCGTTCATGAATCACAACGGCGCGTAAACGATGCAGTATAGTATACATTACATATACAGTACCAATAGCAGTACTAACATTTATGTTATAAAGTGTGTTGGTGAGCGGAACGAAATTATATTTCTTTATATATATGTTTTGTATAAATTATAAACATTATTGTCTTTTCTTCCTCATTCTTAATTCAAAATAAGTATTGTAATATTTCAATTTATTTATTTTTTACCATTTAATATTTTTATATTGAGAAAAAAAGAGATTATTTTCAGTATGTGCATGTATTTCATATAGGTCGTGAACTAGTTCGTTTTAAAAAGATGTAGTAGTTCACGACCTATAGTTCGTGCACGGTACATTGAAATGAACTATGAACTACGAACTAGGTCCTCAAAGTGACCTACAGTTTGCCATCGCTAATCCATAGTGGTTAAATCTTATCTTTCTAAATACAATATTTCATTACTCCGCAGAGGAAACGGAAATTCTGATAAGTGTACAAACTTATTGGGGTTTTTGTATTTCAATTGTAATGTTTAGCGATAAGTTAAAATGTTTTGATCAATTATTTATGTGTAATTGTCCAAATACATTATGGTGAAATTTGTAAAACTTTCCAAAAATCAATTTTTATTATTCGGCTATTCCTATACTCATCTGAAGTTTAATTTAATTTTAAATTATATTAACAATAAAGTTTTGGACAAATAAGTTTGTGTACTGCCGATTCTGAAAGTTCTGTTTTTTTTATACAAATTTGAAGGTTGAAGCTGCCAATTTTTATATAATAATCAAAAGAGTGCGGCAATAGTATATTAAAGAACGAATTTCATAAGGCAGTGTATAAATGATTTATGAAATGAGTTTTTTATACTATTTTTTCTAATTTGCGTCTTTTATGCCATTTTTAAATAAAAAATCGAAATTTCAAAATTTAGGGAATTTTTTACTGTTGGTAGTAACTATTGACACATTAAATAGTTACTACTATTTTAGTAGTAACTGCTTTTTAAAATTATATATATTTGATGTTGGCATCATTGTACTGTACTCTTCTAATGAAGTGCCATGAGCTGTAGAAATTTTGAATTTGTCTTTGTGAATAGATTTAGAAAAATATTTATTCGCATTATTTTTCCTAATAAATGATTTAGTACTGCCAGTATCGATTAGTGCTTTTAAATTATTTTTCTAATTTGCGTTTCTAATAGAGCTGTTAACGAACCTAAATAAGTTCGTTTACAACGAATTTGAGTTCTCTTATAGCATAGTGCAATTTATTATTTCAAAGTTAGTAGTTCTGCTTGCCAGTTATCAAACGTCAAATTACAACAGAAGCAACAAATATAAACAAATATAAAAGATATAAACAGTAACTTTGACAATTTATTTCAAATGTTCAAAATGTATCAATAGTTACTACCAACAGACTTAAAATTCCCTACATTTTGAAATTTCGGTTTTTTTTTTTTAAATGGCATAAAAGAAGCAAATTAGAAAAAGTGACTTTGCAGCTTTGTTATTTACAACGAAAATGTTTACAAAACTAATTATAAAAGAAAAACTTTCATTCATTTCATTTCATTTGGAGAGTCATTTATTCCATTGCAACGAACCCATCTTAATTCTAAAATAATAATTAATAATTTTATTATTAATTTTTAATTAAATAATTCTAATTCTAAAATAAATATATCATTATATAACATTTTTTTTTTCGTTTTCTTGTCTTGTAGGAGTAGAAAAAATAGTGTTTGAAATACGGGTTGAAAGTTCTTTGTCAAACTCAAACAGTTTCAAGTTGAAATTAAATCGCAGGATGCAAATTTCATTCGCATTTGACTAGCGATGTGTAGTTCACTCGCGAACCGTTCACTCTGAACGGTTCA
Organism: Leptodirus hochenwartii; assembly: GCA_947310635.1. Lineage (NCBI taxonomy): Eukaryota > Metazoa > Arthropoda > Insecta > Coleoptera > Leiodidae > Leptodirus > Leptodirus hochenwartii. The sequence continues at coordinate 11,639,683 of OX371180.1, read as the reverse complement.
ATCAAATGACGGGCGTACTGTGACGATGTTTTGCAACGACCTATAGGTCACTATGACCTAGTTCGTGAACTATGAACTACATGGTGAACGGTGTACGTATTGATGTACTTGTACTAGGTCCTAAACCAGTCGTCTACTAAACCGTTCATGAATCACAACGACTCGTAAACGAAGCAGTATAGTATACATTACATATACAGTACTAACATTTATTTAGTGATAAAGTGTGCTGGTGAACGGAATGAAATATGAAACTCGATGCAATATTGCAACAGCAGCATTGCCGAACTGAGTTACAATTTATAAGTTGGTATCAGATTTCATTTGGAATAATATAATTAATATATTCGCAAGATTAAATATGTCATGCCATAGCAAATTTTTGCAATAATGCAAAAATAAACATCTAAATTTTATAGTTCCTTTATTTCATACTGAATGCAATGCAATCACTTCATATCAAATCAAAGCTTTGAAGTTTGAACAAAGAAGATTCGGAATAGAAAATGTAAATTATAACGCCAAACAAAACGATCCTATCTAGTTCATTTTATTATAGTTTGTACATTTAATTTTCAAGTGTTAGTAAACTTATAATGTAGATTGGGACATAATGTTTAGAATTTTAAAAGAAACGGGTATAGATTATAAGGATAGGAGAATAATTTTTAATTTATATAAACACCAAACTGCCTTAGTTAGAATTGAGGGGGAAGAAGAGGTAGCAAAAATAGGGAAGGGAGTTCGGCAGGGATGTACACTCTCACCGTTATTATTTAATCTATATATAGAAGATGCAATAAACAAAGTAAAAGAAGAGTATAGTGTAGGTGTGAATGTACAGGGAGAGAAAATATATATGCTGAGATTCGCCGACGATATAGCTATATTGGAAGAAAGCGAAAAGAATTTAGAAAGGGTATTGAATGGTATGCAGGCAGTATTGACTAGGGATTTTAACATGAAAATAAATATAGGTAAAACTAAAGTGATGAGGTGTGACAAAAAGGAATGCAGTAGAAAAATGAGGATCACAATAGGAGATAATAGAATCGAAGAAGTATCAGATTTTTGTTATTTAGGCAGTAGAATCACAAAAGATAATCGAAGCAAGGTAGACATAAAGTGTAGGATAGCACAGGGTAGGAAGGCATTCGTAGAAAAAGAACAGATTTTAAGATCAAATATTGACTTGGGTATTAGAAAAAGATTACTGAAGGTATATGTTTGGAGTGTAGCACTGTACGGGTGTGAGGCGTGGACTATAGGAAAGGAAGAGAAGCGTAGATTAGAAGCACTTGAAATGTGGTGTTATAGGAGGATGATGAGGATTGGTTGGGAAGATAAAGTAACAAATGAAGCTGTACTAGAGTTAGTAGGGGAGAAGAGAAGTATCTGGAGAGTGTTACAGCGTAGGAGAGACAGATTAGTAGGGCATATTCTTAGGCATGGGGGGATTATGCAATTGATCATAGAAGGTAGAGTGGAGGGAAATAGAGGGGTAGGTAGGCCTAGATTGGAGTATGTGAGTCAGATAGTTGAAGACGTTGAGATGAATAGCTATAGGGAGATGAAGGGATTAGCTCAAGATAGATCGGCATGGCGTGCTGTTTCCAACCAATCTTTAGGATTGCGGACTCTTTAACTAGTAAACTAGTAAACATTTTTATTAGTAACTATCAATAAGTATTTTAGAACTTCATATAAATAATCGTGCGTACCTAGAGAAGATTATATTTCTTTATATATATGTTTTGTATAAATTATAAACATTATTGTCTTTTCTTCCTCATTCTTAATTCAAAATAAGTATTGTAATATTTCAATTTATTTATTTTTTACCATTTAATATTTTTATATTGAGAAAAAAAGAGATTTTCAGTATATGCATGTATTTCACATAGGTCGTGAACTAGTTCATTTTAAAAAGATGTAGTAGTTCACGACCTATAGCTCGTGAACGGTACATTGAAATGAACTACGAACTAGGGCCTCAAAGTGACCTACAGTTTGCCATCGCTACATTTGACGGACATATACTAACAGAATTTATTGTAAAAATAACTATTTTATATTTTAAAAAAGACAAAAATGCTTATCTTTGTACAATTCATACAAATTGCGCTTATAATGTATATAGAAATACGAAAGTAGGTTATTGAACTCTTTGATATTATGGACTTATGTACACTTTTAAAACATCACTTGTATATCTTTACCAATGTACCACGACCTCTGACGATAATCGATCTATTTATAACTATTTACATAAGCTACAAAGCAGATGCGCTAATATTAGTACTATAACGTCTGGTTAGAAGACAGATTATTCAAGATCATTGTCAGGAAATCCGTTACTAAACTACCATTTCACATAAAATTATAAAAGCTGTTTGGAATCATTTATTAAACGATCCCAGCTAATGCTTTTGCTTGTTATTAGAAAATTAATATAATATACAAAATATTTTGACCACGTAAAATGCCGAGAAATTTTTGCAAAAACTTATAGAACGTTTAAAATTTGCAATGGCATAAACACCTTGGACCTATTTTGAATTTTCCGGTCTATCTTTTAATATAGGCTAACTATTGGGGTTTAAAAGCAGTTTGTATGAAAATATCCTACATAAATGATATAAATTAAACAAATATAAAATATAAATCAAATATCACTCAAGTTTCTTGCACTATATTTGTTAACAAACAAATTTCTTTTTGCAAACAAAAATAATGTAGGGCATAATGTAGCCATTGCTAGTAATTATAAAATGCCAAGCTTGAAGCGTAAAGTCCGGTTGTATAAGTTTGAAGAAAATTAAATTCAGTTAGGTCAATAATTTTTTACATAATAATTTAACAGGAAGTTACAAAATTGCACAGCTGATAAATAAACATTTAACAAAACATTATCTTCAATCTTTCCATTGCAATATTTCTGAATATAATATTTGCTCGACACAATCAATATTGCTGTATATTTTTTAATTATATAGGTGTATACTAGTTTTTACAATTTGCATTAAAAATAACGGTCGAAAATAATACGGACATTTTTTAAACATTATAATTAGTTTCCTAAATTCGTCTAATAAAAATGTAACAAAATTTCTAACGTTGATTATTATAATAAAGAAAATAAGAACCTACGATCTTTATCATCATTATTTATCACGCGTGTAATTAACTATCTAATAATATTTACTCAGATGTGCTTTGCTTAATTTACACGTATATGTGTATTAATGATTTTCTCAAAACTGTAATCTTATGCCAATCTGGAATCATAGCTTTCTATTATATATTACACTATTTCAATAAACAAAGTGATTTATCATAATGTAACTTCTTATTTTAAAAATTTAACAGCAACAATTAAATCTTGGCACCCTGTATGTACATTTACAAATTTATAACGATCGGAAGTTGCCTTTTATGGACATTTTGCTGCAAGGAATTAAAAATAATGTTTGCTCAATCTGTCCAATTAAAAAAAAAGCAGCGTCTAGATTCTAGATTCATATTAACAAAGTACGTAGATCATATTATCGCAATTTATATTAATAGATGACGTGCTAGAAAACATTAAATTGAATGTTGATCTAATTTCGAATGTCTTTAAGATAAACATATTTTTACTGATATCCGTTAATTGTTGATTTAATCGCAATCCATTGACATGAAAATATCCAAAAAAATTACAACAAATTTAGGAGTAAATTGATCCTAAAATGGCATCATATAAATATGTTGGCAATATTAGCGGGGTACAATTTTACTACAAAATTATATACCTAGACTTGTGAAAGTTGGTACGATTCTAAGTTGTTATATTCCATAAAAACTAAATTTTCTCCATAATTTCAATATAATAAAAAATGCAAAAAATAACACCCTGTAAGTACTTTTTGTTCACTTTTATGGCATTGTTTCGGAAAACTTTTCTGTTCATCGAACCAATAAAATTACAGGATAATATACAGAATAATTGGAATATTTTCCAAAATATCATCCAATGAATAAACTTAGAAAAACAATGTGAAATTTTTGTATAGACAAGAATGAGTGGTTTGATATAAATTTGATTTGAAATTTGTTTCCATTTATAAAAAGTAAACCATGTAAGACCAAAGCTGTTACAGCAATTATAAACCAATCTATCCAAGACCAATGTTACAAAAGCGAAACTAGCCCCAACTTCAGTCAGGGGACATTTAAAAGTTTCTAGCCGAAGAGTCGTATCTATATACGAGTATTATACGCTATTTTCCAAACTAACGGAAACTAGTCAAATATATAGTCCGAGGTATTATATATACAGAATTGCATCTTCCATATACGGACTTACTTCATCGCTTAATTAAACCACAGTTTTGTGCGTAAATTATCTAGTTTCTTCAATCCTGAAGATAACGCTGTCCCAAAAACGAAAACTAAAAATTGTACTAAAACTAACAAGATTTTCGCGCTTAAATAACGTATTATTGGATACAATTAAGAAACCATAATCGATAGGATTGAGCTGTGCAATAAATGTTGATCGCTGCAAATTGTTTAAAGTGCGGTTCCCTTAAGAGTTCTATTTTTTTTGCAATTATCGTATCGTTGACATGAAGATTTTATTTGATATTTCATTGCACGTCAGATACTATTCTGTCTTACAGAAAACAGAATACAGATCGACGTTTATTTGTAGAAATCAGCAACTCAACTATTTCATCAATTCTCTTCTTTAGATCAAGTATTTTGTCTTCATCATATTTATTATTATTATTACCCTACCTAGGTTTTTAATATGATCATTGTATATTGACCGGTGCCAATTATTATCATAAAAATGTCTGCTTTTGATTATTATTATTATTATTATTTGATTTATACAATCAATTATGTTTTAAATTATTTAAGATTCTTTTTCAATTTAGCTTTTTTATTATTTGTATTTTGAATTAAGTGATGTAAGATTGGGATATTGACAATATATTGTAACAATATTTGAAAAAATCGCTAGTGACAATCTCTAGATGTTTTGAACCCAATCAAAATTGTTATTTTTTACCATTTTAAATTTAAATAACCAAGATTTCAACATTTTTGATTTTATTAAAGGTCTTATAAAATCGAATAGAAATTCAAAAACAAAGAGTTTATATTAAAATTTTTTTAATGAAAAACTCTCAGTTTTTTCGTTGATATCAATGATCAGCTTCAGCATCATTTACATATAAAATGATACGAAAGCTCTAAAAGATTTTTGGGCGCATCATGCAGAACGTTCTGCGAACCATAATATTTTTTAATTTACAATTAACTTCTTGCCGCAGTCATGCACTAAAATGCAACGGTTTTATTTGAAATTAAACAGTGGCATAGCCAAATTTCGCAATTTCAGAGTTTCCGAATAAATCATCAATTGAACAATTCGGTTTATAAACATATATCAACAAAAATTAAATATACAATTATATTACTTAAATTTCATGCGCAACTTTTTTCGATGTAAAATTACTATCTATTTCTGTCTAAAAGCTGTATTAAGATTTTATGGCGTATTTTTTAAATGAAAAAAAATAGTGAATGGTACAATTTAAATGTACTATACAAGAACTATAATCTACCTAATATACATATTTTTTTACAATTTTATACCTTCCATTAAAATAGTTGACGCGAATTCTCCTCTCTGTGCGAATTATTTTAATTTACTCAGCTGAAGATTATTTTAATTTACCACCATAAACGTCTGGGTAACTAAAATCCTTAACCCGTCACTGGACAAGATGCGCAGGCAATAAACTAAAAACGATTAATTGCTAGAATAAAATACATTTTCACTATACATAGCAAAAATATTAATTACACTTTTTTTTTAATCACTACGGTGTTAAATAATAGTATAGAATATCACCCAAGTACAGAATTTTGTTGAAGGGACCATTTTTATACTTCTAATACTTCTAATAGTCTTGCTAATTTTTTATGAAATCCCAAAGATTTGATTGATTTCAATAAAAAATCTGGTATTTATGAAATATCTTGTGATAGTTGTCCTAAAGTATATATAAGACAAACACGTAGACCAATTGAAACTAGATTTAAAGAGCATTTCAGATTAAATAGAAAACATAAAAGTGCTGTAGCTGAGCATATTTTTGAAACAGGCCATCCTATTCAAATTAGTTCACTTAAATTACTTAAAAATGTTTTGAATTAATCCGAATTAAATGCTTATGAAAGTATATACATGCATAAATCTAAATCAAATTGATTGAATTTAGATTCAGGCCCAATTTCATCTTGTTTATTTCATTTATTTAATAAGAACTGTTTTTAAATTTATTTTATTTATTTTTGAAATACTTCTGTCATGTTGACTTCTTTATTTAATAGTATATCAATCACGTTTCGTGACAGAGGGATTTTATTTAGTTTTTATCTTGTGCTCCTGAAGATGGTGGCATAGCCTTCGAAATGCGCTTCTAGCTACTTAATGCTTTAAGTTACGGTATTTGGGTGATTTTCTATACTATTAATTACACTAATTATGTTAGCGCGACGTTTATTACTAATGGCTTCTAATCATGCCAATTATAACAAATTACTATTTTATACCAAATGGTGGAGTAAATAATGTTGCACAAGTATTCAAAACAATCGTTATTTCCGACTTTGTGGCCAAAGAGCGATTAATGAACATAATTAATAGAGAATATAGAGCAATCTTAAGTAATAGATGTTCTGCTAAAACTCATGGACTAAATTTTAATAAATTTTGGTCCGTGTCTTTCAAGGACCAAAATTATAATATAACAAAATGGATATAGCAAAATGGAAAACAATCAAATGTCGTTTGCCAATTTTACAGAAAAAGCGTAATTACGAGTGACATATATATTTAATAATTACGAATTAAAATAAAATTGTACGTGCAATATTTCATTTTTAGAGTTGTGTATTTTGATTCACAATTGAAGAAATATAATATTATTATTGACTTTTCGCTGAATACATATCCTAAACGAAAAATGCCAATCTTATTATTCATATCTTATAAAACTTCCTCCAATACTATTAAGCGATTTAATTGTGGAAAAATCTATGTGTAAACTGTAAAATGTAAATCTTACTACCTTCACATTACTATCTGATATTTGCTTTAAATCAGTTCGCAAATCACTTTTTCAAGCACATTATTAAACAATAAAGTAATGAAGAACAACGTGATATAATCTAACCGACAAATTAGTAAAAAAAAATATTTTTAAGAATTAAAAAACTGTTTTGTTAATATAGTACAGAAAATCTCCTTAACATTGTATAATAATAATTGTAGGAATTATAAAATATCATCAAATTCACAATATTATCACATTATCTTTATTCAATTTTAAATCTTAATCAAAATAATTTTGAATTAAAATCGGCTTGAAATGTATCCAAATTTGGACTAGCTGTGCATTTAAAATTTAGACAATCGCCGAGAAGTTGATTTCATTTAGTAGTGCGTAAATAAGAATAAAGAACATTTATTATTATTATTATTATTAAATTTTGAAGACTAACATTAACTTGATTAAAAAAGATTCGTGCTTTCATTTCCATTGAAAGCAACAGTAATTCTATGGTTTTATATCTAAAGTATTGTTCTTTAGCAGTCGCTGGTAAGCCGTCTTCTGGTTCTTGTCTCGTTATATACGTAAATTATGATATCAACTTGTCAAATGCATGGTAATTGGGAGGATAGTTGTATGATGTATGTATATTACTTTAATGCGTTGTAATGATGGTTTATCGGATTGTGATATTTCCATAAATTATAATAACTTTCTGGCGAGAAGGAATTCTTGTGGCGCACGCGAGCGAAACGCCACGAAGACTGCGTGCGAATTTCCAAACGTTCTTCGATATTTTCAAGCTAATTTCAACTATTTTCACAGTGCACATTGTTGCAATTTGTGATTAACTACTACTAGCATAATTTTACACAGATTATATACATATATTAAGAAGAACAGTTGTGCATATGTGCAGCATATGCTGATACTGTCCTTTGGTGTAGCGATGTGTAGTTCACTCGCGAACCGTTCACTCTGAACGGTTTAATCAAATGACGGGTGTACTGCGACGATGTTTGGCAACGATCTATAAGTCACTATGACCTAGTTCGTGAACTATGAACTACATTTTGTATTACTTGATGTACTTGTATTAGGTCCTGAACCCGTCGTGTACTAAACCGTTCACGAATCACAACGGCTCGTAAACGATGCAGTATAGTATACATTACATATACAGTACCAATAGCAGTACTAACATTTATGTGATAAAGTGTGTTGGTGTTAGTTAAAGAGTCCGCAATCCTAAAGATTGGTTGGAAACAGCACGCCATGCCGATCTATCCTGAGCTAATCCCTTCATCTCCCTATAGCTATTCATCTCAACGTCTTCAACTATCTGACTCACATACTCCAATCTAGGCCTACCTACCCCTCTCTTTCCCTCCACTCTACCTTCTATGATCAATTGCATAATCCCCCCATGCCTAAGGATATGCCCTACTAATCTGTCTCTCCTACGCTGTAACACTCTCCAAATACTTCTCTTCTCCCCTACTAACTCTAGTACATCTTCATTTGTTACTTTATCTTCCCAACCAATCCTCATCATCCTCCTATAACACCACATTTCGAATGCTTGTAATCTACGCTTCTCTTCCTTTCCTATAGTCCACGCCTCACACCCGTACAGTGCTACACTCCAAACATATACCTTCAGTAATCTTTTTCTAATACCCAAGTCAATATTTGATCTTAAAATCTGTTCCTTTTCTACGAATGCCTTCCTACCCTGTGCTATCCTACACTTTATATCTACCTTGCTTCGATTATCTTTTGTGATTCTACTGCCTAAATAACAAAAATCTGACACTTCTTCGATTCTATTATCTCCTATTGAGATCCTCATTTTTCTACTGCATTCCTTTTTGTCACACCTCATCACTTTAGTTTTACCTATATTTATTTTCATGTTAAAATCCCTAGTCAATACTGCCTGCATACCATTCAATACCCTTTCTAAATTCTTTTCGCTTTCTTCCAATATAGCTATATCGTCGGCGAATCTCAACATATATATTTTCTCTCCCTGTACATTCACACCTACACTATACTCTTCTTTTACTTTGTTTATTGCATCTTCTATATATAGATTAAATAATAACGGTGAAAGTGTACATCCCTGCCGAACTCCCTTCCCTATTTTTGCTATCTCTTCTTCCCCCTCAATTCTAACTAAGGCAGTTTGGTGTTTATATAAATTAAAAATTATTCTCCTATCCTTATAATCTATACCCGTTTCTTTTAAAATTCTAAACATTATGTCCCAATCTACATTATCAAATGCTTTTTCTAAATCTACAAAAGGTTGTAGATTGGTGTACAATTGGTGTTGGTGTACGGAACGAAATTATATTTCCTTATATATATATGTTTTGTATAAATTATAAACATTGTTATTTTTTCTTCCTCATTCTTAATTCAAAATAAGTATTGTAATATTCAATTTATTTATTTATAACTATTTAATATTTTTATATTGAGAAAAAAAGGGATTATCTTCAGTATGTGCATGTATTTCATATAGGTCGTGAACTAGTTCATTTGAAAAAGATGTTAGTAGTTCACGGCCTATAGTTCGTGAACGGTACATTGAAATGAACTATGAACTACGAATTAGGTCCTCAAAGTGACCTACAGTTTGCCATCGCTACTTTGGTTTTTTATTAATTTGATTTTAAATATTGATTATTTATTAATTAATTAATTTATATTTTCTTACTAGCACTCAGTAAATAGAGTTTTGGTAGTGAACAAAGTCTCTGCTATGTTCGCAATATAAAATTTATCAATTATTTCAATATGTGCATTAAACATTCGATTACAGCTGCAATTAGACTTCGCTTCTGTTAGTGTTTAAACAATATATAAAATGAAATTTAATTAATTCAAGCAAAATGAGATAAAATAAAATGATGGCTATATTCCAATTGATTTGCAATGTTTGAGAAAATTGAGCTCTAATGAAATGCATCATCAAACTGTTAGTTCGTGCAAATTCTTTTGATTTCTTCTATTTTTTTGGTTTTCATTAGTACATCACAATAAATAATATACAACAATTATTCATAAACATTTATATTGATACACAACCGTCCACAATTGTGCACAGAACGGTACTTAGGCTATTTACTATTAGTTTATAAGAAGAAGTGTTTGGAGAGTATTAGTTTATAAAAAGCTCATAGATCTTCGTATCAACGAAAAAAGAAGTATTGAAAAATCTAAACAGACAATTATTTTTATTGCTTATACAACTTTAGACTCACCTTCGCTATTTATTTTCGAAATGGATATTTTTGCGAATGAAGCAAAAATCGTATTTTGTATTAGGACGATATATGCCATACAAATTTTAATTTTAATAAAATATTAGGACAATAAAAATCTTATATATTCCCCATCATTTCCACCATATCTATTAATATATTTCTGTCACAAAAAAATTCTTCTGCACAACGGATTTTATTTAATAACGTATTTCAATACAAATATGCAATACGATAATTATTTTCTAGTTCTAAGCAGTGTAAATATTTTTACCCTTTTATCAGCAAATATATTTTTGCGACTTCAATACTTACCGCTAATGAATTTTTACCGGCAGCGATATTTGTGGGTAATAAATGCCGATGGTTTTCATATAAACTATTCATCTATGTAATATTAAGTTTGCAACCGTAAGCAATTTATACCTAGATGCGCATTTCTAATGCTACGCCCCCATCGGCATTAGCACAATATTCTACAAATAAAATACTCTTTAACGCCATAATCACGAATTTGCAACAATATTGTGCAATTTCTTCAAATGTCCCTTTTCCCATTCTTCTATTACTTAAATAGAACCATGATATTTATTTCAATAAGATATTGTTAAAGTTAGTATTCCAAATTTATTTGCGTAAATTTTTATGTTGATCCTATATAAATACCAGTAATAATTGACAATAATATATACCGATAACAATTCCAGTACTATTTTCCAGTTCATTTTAGAAAATAAAATATTTTACCCGATTTAATATCGAATTTTTTGCTTACAATGAAAATTTGTTGATAAATCCAAAAATTACATTTTAAACAAGCAAAATAATAATTGTATAAAATACCAGTAATAATTGACGATTATAAATACCGATAAAAATTCCGGTAATATTTTCCAGTTAATTTTAGAAAATAAAAATTTTACCGGTTTAATATCGAATTTTTTGCTTACAATAAAAACTTGTTGATAAATCGAAAAATTACATTTTAAAGAAGCAAAATAATAATTCAAATCGAATTTTTTGCTTACAATAAAAACTTGTTGATAAATCGAAAAATTACATTTTAGAGAAGCAAAATAATAATTCAAATCGAATTTTTTGCTTACAATAAAAACTTGTTAATAAATCGAAAAATTACATTTTAAAGAAGCAAAATAATAATTGTATAAATACCAGTAATAATTGACAATAATATATACCGATAAAAATTCCGGTAATATTTTCCAGTAAATTTTAGAAAAAAAATATTTTACCAGAAATAAAATCGAATTTTTTGCTTACAATAAAAACTTGTTGATAAATCGAAAAATTACATTTTAAAGAAGCAAAATAATAATTGTATAAATACCAGTAATAATTGACGATAATAAATACCGATAAAAATTCCGGTAATATTTTCCTGTTAATTTTAGTAAATAAAATATTTTACCAGAAATAAAATCGAATTTTTTGCTTACCATAAAAACTTGTTGATAAATCGAAAAATTACATTTTAAAGAAGCAAAATAATAATTGTATACATGTCTACATGAATTCTCCATTTTCAAAGAGAAATAAATAAATTTTGTTATAGAATTTTTATTTATGTCAATACAATATTATGATAGAATGTCGAACACAGGACCGTAACTAATCAGAGCAGAAACAACAAACTTTACAATAATTATTATAATCGTTTTACATACGTTTATACGATGTATTGCTGCAGCTAAGAATTATATGTCTTATATACAAAAATCAACTGTAAGAATAACACAGTACCGTCTGTTATTTACATTTAATACAAAATAATTGAAATATATGATTGAAAAAACCAGACTTATTCATTTATCTTAATTTTACAATTCAATCGTTTTTGTGGCCACTAACCATTTCGATTAAATTTTTATATAATTAATGTTTATGATACGGAATATTTGTTCTTGTTTTTAATTAGGCACTTTTTATAAATACGATCTTGTTTTAATCTGTATAGAGATTCTAGCAATTAACTGCAAGTTTAATTACCAAATCGTATACTGACCGTAAATTATAAAAAAAGCTAATTTTAGTTTAATTTAATTAAAAAAATAACACGTTTCTGGTTGCTTCACTTCTCACGAAATCGCTAACGATTCCTATATAGTAGCGGGTTGCTCATTACAATAGTAAATACCTAATTACAGGCATTTAGTTTAGTAAAACTACATAAGAAATATTTGTACATGCAAGCGTAAAGTGAAGTTTGTTATAATAACATATATTAATGTGTAAATTGTTTATAAGTAGTAATACCGAAATCTAAGATGTACAGAATTCTAACTTTTTATTTAAAAAAAAACAGCTTTATAATGTAATTATAATTTTCATGTCGAGCTTAGAGATTAAAAGGTTTATAAAAAGCTAAAAAGTTAACGTTAATCGAAAATTGTATATAAAATTTATATATAATAAAACATGCTTTTCTCTGTCCCTGTCCAACACTACCGATTTATTAATCGTGTGCCGCCCCTGGACGGATTTCAGCTTTTATATTATTACCTAACACAAGTTATTTTTAATAGCGCCAAATAGTACCATTTTTAGGGCGGCTTATGCGATATTGGGGACGTGCGATTAAAGGGACTGATTTACTTTCTCTGTCATATTGTAGTATGAAATGTGAAAAAAGGTTGTTGGCTCCTCTGGGAGCCCGTCAAGACGGATTGCGTAAGCTGTTGCTTAGCTGCGCTTGCGCAAGTGGTTGCTTATAATATACACCTTTAAATAGTTGTATTATGACATAAATATGTTTATGATATATGACACAAATATGCTTATGACATTTGACATAAATATATTTATTACACCACATTAACTAGAGTCGTTAAAAGTCAGCTAGAAACATATACAGCTGTTTCTAAAATAAAATATATATTGTGAAAAAATTTAATCTGTAAAAATCTGCTGTATATATATATTTTTAAATTGTAATTCAAAATTTCGAAAAAATATTTGTCTCTAATGGAAGAAATATTTGATAGAAATATATGATAGAAATATTTTAATAATATGTGATAAAATTTAATTTCATTGAGCTGATAATACGTTTTAAAATTTAATAACTCGTTGAAAAGAATATCACCCAAAATACCGTAAAACAAAGCCTTTAATAATAATAATAATAATAAATTTTATTAGCGTGATGCGCATTTCGAAGTCTATACCCTCATCTTCAGTAGCACAAGATAAAAACTATATATATATATATATATATATATATATATATATATATATATATATATATGTTTTTAATATATTTAATTATATTTGCAGATTTATCATCATTTAAATATTAGAACGAATGAGACAATAAAATTAAAATGTGGTAATTACAATTTCTTTTCTTTCTTTCTTTCTTTCTATATTTTTTAATCAATAATTAATTTAATTTAATTAATTTAAAAATAATTAAATTAAAATTAATAACAATAAAAAATTAAACTCCTACAAAATCACGTTGCGTATAATTCAAATATACTAGGTGTTCAATAAAGTTTATAAAAATATGATTCTAACTAAAAATATGATTTCTGGGGATTTTAATGATTTTAAATATTTAATTTCTGGAAACAATCTGAAATAGATGAATTTTTTTTATAATTTAAATAATAGTTTAAATATTTAACTATGAAATAATAATTTAAAAAATAATAACATGTACTAAAAATAATAATAATTATAATAATAAAGTATGTAAATATTTAAATAATTTAAATAATTTAAACAATAGAAAATTCGGTTTAAATCAAAAAGTGTTTTTATCAGTAGTAAATAATATTAACAAATTTATAAACCAAAGTTCCATAAAATCATTAAGACTTGAGCATAGGAACCAAATTAGAATAGACAATTTAGAAACTCCAAAGGCTAAATCAATAAAAATTAAATAATATATGAATATTTCATATATTATTTTATTTAATATATGAAATTAAATCTAAAAATTTAAAAAATTATATAAATTTCATATAATTTTTTTTATTGGCAAAAATATCTAAAATATCTTTATATTACGATGAGTCTATACTATATTTCATAAAAATAGTCAATATCAAATATTCATTAATAATAAAGATTTTTTACTGTATGCTGCATTTGCAATCATGTTTTAAATAAAGCGATGACTAAATCTGTATGATATTCAGAAATGCTTATATTTTCTGTTTCAGCGCATCTTCGATTCGGTAAACAATAATATGCGATAACTGTTTTAAATAACTCGAAGCACAATTTTATTATCAATATTAAACGTTTTCTTTCTGTATACAATGGTGGCTATTTTTTATTTCTGCTGCATATCAATGTTAATTATAATCTAATGTTAACGATATTCTTCGGAATTTTTTCTATTTCAATATATTCAAATTTATCCATTATAATATCGTCGAAGCAGTTGTGACAATTAAAATCGTTGTGGCGTGAAATTTGACGAATCAATTATATATCTAGTATAGAATATCACCCAAATACCGTAACTTAAAGCATTAAGTAGCTAGATGTACATTTCGAAGGCTATGCCCCCATCTTCAGTAGCACAAGATAAAATAACATATAATATGACCTATAAATCGTTTAAAACAATACAAATTAATAATTAACGAAACTAACAAGTAACAACAATAAACATTGGTTTGTTGAACCTAAAATAAATAAAATAAAAATAAATTTAAAACTAGTTCTTATTAAATAAATTAAATAGACAATATGAAATTGGGTCTGAATATAAATTCATTAAATTAGATTTAGATTTATGCATGTTCATTAGCATTTAACTCGGAATAATTCAAAACATTTTAAAGTAATTTAAGTGAACTAATTTAAATAGGATAGCCTGATTCAAAAATATGCTCGGCGACAGCACTTTTATCTTTTCTATTTAATCTGAAATGCTCCTTAAATCTAGTTTCAATGGGTCTATGTGTTTGTCCTATATATACTTTAGGACAAGTAGAACAAGATATTTCGTAAATACGTGATTTTTTATTGAAATCGATCAAATATTTGGGATTTCATAGAAAATTAGCAAGACTATTAGAAGTATTATATGTTACTTTAAAATTATATTTATTTAAAATACCACGTGCAATTATAGGATCAAATGGTAATTTAACAAAATTTGGAGTTGAATTATTACTTTGTTCCAAACTACTAATATTTCTGATATCTCTTGTTCTTTTAAATTTTCTTAATATATTATTTATAATTTTATAAGAATAGTCAATCTTCGTTTGACGTTTATTTGTAGATAAACTCTTGTCACAATATGTCAATAAATCATGTATTCATAGGTTGTGTCAATAAATTAAGCGGCCATCGTGATTCTACTTAAAACGTCAAACTGACGTATCAAAAGTCAAAACAAGTTGTTATAATGTAAATAATAAATCAACAAAACTAATTTAAATTTCGAATTATTTTAAATATACCAATCGTTTTATTGTGTGAATTTTGTTTTAAAAAAAAACTGGACAAAATATATCTGGTCCTGGCGAAATGAGCGTCTGTTTTGTTGGTGGTTTTTCTTGTTTTCGGAGCGTCTCTTGAAAACACGGCTTTTCCTCTCGCCCAAATAAAACACATTTGTATAATTTTATGTCTTCGTGCTGCTTATTCTGATAGCTATTAGGTGCACGTAAACGCTAAAGTTTTGCCGAAATAAACAGAAAATAAAAACGTCGCGAATAACTTAAATTCTTTAAATGTTGTATAATTGAAATATATAGCAGCTGTTTTATATAAGCGTGAAATAACTTACTGTATATGTTAATAAATTAAGATAATTTATGAACCTCAAATCATTTTTCAATTAGACCAGTTGGTTGAAAGATTTTTTTAATTTTCCATGTCATTTACAATTTTATCGATTTTTTTTATGATTCTAGTTAGTAAATTTCACTGGAAATTTAATTGATCATTCCTATTTTAATTGGATTTAAGAGCACATCAATGATGATGTATTTTTTATACATTTTTTGTACCGCTATATTTCGGATATTATTTAATTCAATGTTATATTTATCATTAGATAAATAATTCAAATTTCAAAATGTGCATTTAGCTACTCAATGCTTTAAGTTACGGTATTTGGGTGATATTCTATACTATTATTTAACACCGTAGTGATAATTTTTTAAATTATATGTTTATTTTGTGTATATTTCAATAATGTTCGTACACTTTTATTTATCTTAACAAAACCGATCATGATATTAAACAATATGATAACATATAAAAAATGAATGTAATCATCCACCCTGGGCAATTCCAAATCAGTTCAAATCTTATCAGTAATAGGTAATATACAAGTTGAAGCATTCGAAATTCTCGGATGATACCAATTTGGGATAACCTCATTTTATACACAAAGTAAAGTGCCTTGAATCTAGGATGTTATAGGGACACGACAATGGCGGCTCGTGCCATTTCAATCTGCATTTGACTGGTACTTGCTAGCTGCCATATCGTGTGCGCCATGAGTGTTAGATATGTTCGCGGCGCAAGCTTTATCTTTTAGGAAAAATAATGCCGAGGTAAAATATCGCAATACAATTATATATCTACGGTGATGCGCTCAATGTTCAGGAGGGGCGCGCGGCCCTGCGGCCTGCATAAGGAACCGCCACTACTAAGAATATATTTAATAGAAATAATTTAATAAAAATGAATAGTGTTAGTTCTTTATTGACAATAGAGTTTTGTAGACTTTCTCTTGTGGACAAAGTAAAAATTAAAGAATTAGGTAGGCCATTGCCTGATTTAAATTTATCGCAAACTTGTGCAAGGAGTGCTCAAAACTGGACATTTACGAGAGATATTTACAAAAAAATATATAACACGGACGAAGGACAGATTCTCGTATCGTGGCCATCTACAAGTCGCTGAGTTATTTAACACGAAATCGATGCCAACATTTTCTAAACAATTTCCAGTGGACCTTTTGGAAACCGTGTGTCATGCATATCCATTTTTGAATAAAACCAGATTAAAAACAGAATTAGAAATCATTTACTCGTGTCCGGATTTTTATCAAATAATTGGTGCCACAAATTTTCTTTCGTTATTGCTACAAAATAATCTGAGTGAAACTTTCCCGGAAACTATCAAAATACTCAAAATTATTTTAACAACCCCGATGACCACTGCTGAATCAGCGTTGTTTTTCAACACTTAAAAGAATCGAGACTTTTTTGCGAAATGCTATGGGTAATGATCGTTTAAACGCGTTGGCGATGATGTGCATTAATAAAAATGTGGTTCGACATATTTACAAATTTAACGAAAAAGTTTTGGAAAAGTTTATATCAATGAAAGATAGAAGAGTGGAATTCACTTTCAAGACTTGATTGAATTTAATCATTTTGCATCCATTTTAGGTAAGATTTCTCACTATTATGTTATTTTTTAAGAAATACGCCCCCCCCAGATTGAAATGGCACGAGCCGCCACTGATTCTTGGAGAAACACGTGGCAAAATCGTACATACGTACATATCGTACATACACAGAACAAATGCTACTGTCTTATCTAACTATTCTATATCAATATATACACATATATATATACTCTCTGTATATATATACTACTCTCTGTTCTCTCTGAATTTCTTTAGGACGTTAAAGAAGCGCGACATCCAATAGATGATATACTACATCGGTCGCCTGCACTCTATGATACACTCATCTCATTGCATAATGTACTGTATATATGTATTTAACTTGTACTGCCATTGGTAGCCGTTGGGAATGTGTGACACATATTAGACGATGAAGCAAGGAGCGAACCGAAGAAACAGAAGATATACTGCATACGGTCGCTCTCACCTATTGCTTACAATAGAGTGAGATGAGTGCATATGCATTTAACCTGTACTGTGTGGCTGGGTGGCGCTGGACACCCAGCGGCACCAAATTAGCGATATATGTATTACACGCGAACGATAGATACAGATGATATACTGCATCGGTCGCTGCTCTGACTTGCAACGGATACCACAACGAACGCCACACCGTGTTGTGTTGATTGTTATCGCGGCGTAAGCTTTATCTTTTAGGAAAAATAATGCCAAGATAAAATATCGCAATACAATTATATATCTACGGTGATGCGTTCAATGTTCAGGAGGGGCGCGCGGCCCTGCGGCCTGCATAAGGAACCGCCACTGGGACACGAGCATTTTATAATAAGTCACATATAACAAATGAGCTCATGAATTCATAATGATTTAACAAAACAACAGTCAGTAAAGCAATTATATATATAGTAGTGACCTTAACTTGCATTTCTAACATTGACCACTTCTCTATCGATTGAATTTAAGGTAACCAACTTTATACAGAATATTGTTACGCCATATCGCGTTCTGTAATAATTTAAACAAATTGTTTCCTTGACCTTGCATTGTATGTATGTTAAAGAGGTAAAGAATTGCCTCGTGTATACTATTTAGATGAGTAGTGACTTTTATGAAGATTTGCTTTTTCGAGACATTCTTCCCGTATTAGATGTTATCAACGTCAATAGACAGGTGCAAATGATTTTGGCAAATGCCCGCGAAATTTACGTACGATTGGTTACATTGAAAAATAAAAACATATAGGAGTTAGTTTTCTTTTGTTGCGTCAATTTTAACCACATAAAAAATATAGATTTTCTTTAAAACTGAAAAATGGGAACTATTGGATTATTTTTTTATAAGTGAACGTAGAAAATTCTTCATGCAAAAAACATTTCAGCCAGGTTTAAATATAACATATATATATATACTCTGCATTTTTTTTCCATTTTTTGAAAAAACTAGACCATTCAATATTATTTTCTTTTTAAATTATATTATTATTAAATAATATTCACCACAATAGTATGGGACATCCACAGACAGATTGAATTGTAATTAAATCAAGATTTGTCTGCAGTGGACGTGAAGTCCGACCTGACTTCAGTTCCACAAATAACTGGACAGATTATACACCTATCTCATGATTACTGGCACTTGTGTGTACGTAAAAGGTTTGGAAAGCATGTAAATACGGTTAAGACATACACCATAATTTAAAATGTCATTACTATTGATCTTGGTTTATTTATTTCAATATTAACAATCTTCCATTTCCTTCAAAACTGCCATGTTTTTAAATTTTAATAAAGTAGAGAATATGAATTTCTTAATATATATATTATATTATAATATTCAAAATATATTCTGGACAATGCTTTTTTTATCAGTGAACGACATAAACTAAATATAAAATCTAATATTAGTAGAAACTGTTGTTTCTAAGAAATAATTTAGAAAATATTATATTACGGTCAAATTTTCTCTATGATTAACACACCAGATTCAAGTATATATTTTTTACGAAAATTTATTTATGTAAAAAAAAATTTTATCTAAAAAAGCTATATACTAGAGGTGTATCCATATCCACTCAATGTTCTACCCTTATTTTTTTATGAGAAAATATGGAAAAACTCATGGATATTGCTCTAGCATATTATGCCGTACAATAAATAAATTTGTATAATAATTCGCGTAAAATTCGAGAGAAAATAGAAAGGTAAATATGGGCAAAATATTACAATACTTTAAACTCCTTTTATAAAAAGGTTGGCACGAAGAGGTGAAGTTTGGGCGTCAGTCAGAAACCATCATCCTTTCTTCCACTTAACCTCGTTCCTTTATAACCTTAATCTTAAACCTTAATAAAAATTAAAAAATTTTTAATGTACATTGTATGAATAAAAAAACAAGAACCTGGATTTAACTCCCCAATTAACAGAAAAATGAAAGCAATTTCGAACAAATTAGCGATGTGTAGTTCACTCGCGAACCGTTCACTCTGAACGGTACAATCAAATGACGGGCGTACTGTGACGATGTTTTGCAACGACCTATAGGTCACTATGACCTAGTTCGTGAACTATGAACTACATGGTGCACGGTGTACGTATTGATGTACTTGTATTAGGTCCTTAACCCGTCGTGTACTAAACCGTTCGTTAATCACAACGGTTCGTAAACGATGCAGTATAGTATACATTGCATATACAGTACCAATAGCAGTGTTGTGTTGATTGTTATAGCGGCGCAAGCTTTATCTTTTAGGAAAAATAAGGTCTAGTTAAAATATCACAATACAATTATATATCTACGGTGATGCGCTTAATGTTTAGGAGGGGCACGCGGCCGTGAGACCTCGAAAGAAACCGCCACTGATAACATCGACCTTTCGAAAGCCATTTACGTCTTTCAAAAATTCTACCTTCCCCAATGAGAATGCCTGCCATAGACCAACATTACAAATCTAAAGATTCGCTGGCATGTAACATCCCTTGTTTGCACCATATACGGACAGAGAAGGTAACACACCCACTACAACATCGGGAACATTGCTAGCAGACTCGGTCGTAGCCTACTCTATATTTAAATGGGATTGCCCGCAAATTCTGCAAGCCGCCGTGGTTTTGCTGGCTACATAAATCCGCCATTTAGGGGTACCAACTCGGATCATCTGGACCCACATTCTCGAAATTGAATTTGTTTACCGAACAAAGTGTCAAAGTGCTATATGGGGCGATTTAGAAATGTCTTCATTGCTTTATAATACTGAAATAACAATATAACGATACTTGCAGAGAATATGCGGTAATGTATAAGTTGACTAGTTTAACATATTTTAAATAGATAGAGAGTATTGGATTTTTTTTTTGGAAACTACAAATTATATTTTTAAAAGTCCTAAAGATACTATTCATGGAGAGCAAGGCAAAGCATCCAAATGCTGAACTGTCCGAACGTCCAGCCTAATCTGTACGTCTTGTCACCTCATCGATTATTATTATTATTATTATTACGTCGCATTGTGTTACAATATTGACCCGACGCAGACATCGGATCTCAGACGACATGTTGCGACGCACCCACATTGCATAAAGATTAAATAATATGGAATTCCTTAATATACCTCGATAAATTAAACAATTAATATTTATATCTAAGTTAAGCTCATGGTAGTTAATAAAGTATATTTTTTCAATCGTGCAATAATTTAGTTTAAGTGAAATTTGTTTTCTATACAACATTCCTTGTCAGAGTAGGCATATTGCACAGGTCATACATGCATTGTTGATATCATAAAAGAACTACTGATTGACTTAACTAATACAAACATTAGGTATCAGTGCATTCCCCAAAAAATAATTCAAATAAACTCGTTGATTAACAAATATCTACTGAAATATATCGTTATATTATTTGAAATTAATTTAAAATCCATTCGATTTCGGGGAATGCAGAAATATTATAAAACTCAGCAACAATCGAAAAAATTATACTGACATTACGTGTCAAATTGTATAGAAATTACGTTTCATAAATAAATACCTATGAATTAAAAATGCATACCTTGGTGAAAATTTTAAGGTTACCTATGGTAATAAAAATATATTGCAATTGCAACTGTACGTAATGGTTTGTTTGCCTATAGAATATGAAGATATAATTATTTTGTCCACATATTGTTACGATTAAGAACTTTATATTATTTAATTGGCAAGGGTAGTAGATCTTTTGGTTTAGACATTGTTAAAAATAATAAAAACGGAAAGATATTTTCAATTAATAGTTGAACATTTTTCAATGTAATATCGGTTATAAACAACATTTTTTAAATTGATTTGCTGAAACAAAACCAAAAAAAGCGCCAATAAGTATAGTTCAAATTTAACAATCACGTCTAAGAAATATATAAAATGAGATTCTTGAATTACTACTTTTATATTATGTAAACGCATGGTGCATGAATGCACAGCACACTGTCAGATTTCAATTAATTTAGTCAAACAGTTAGATTTATGAGAATCCGAATAGTTTGCTTGAAAACTGCCACTTGCCAGATGTCGCTCAAGCGTATTAAGTCTAAAAACTGCAAAGCGAACACCAAAAGCACAAAAGCTAATGATGTCTATAGCCTTACCTTCTTTGCATTGTACATAAAAATTCACTGCATTGATGTAGTAAGTCTGTTTATGGCAATATGATTCTCGACTTTAATTTAATACCATAAATAGTCAGATTTAATGCACCACCGCTTAAATATCTAGTTGGCAGAAGAGTAACGAAATAATTTTTAAAATAATGCAAAATTAAACATGCTCCTTGTATGCACGAAACTAATAATAAAACATTTGATGTAACTAAGAAGCACATGCAAAATGTTTTATTTAGCGACACTTTTTTTTTTTTTTCAAAAATACATGGCTAGTTTATCTAAGGAGGTGAATAAATATAGAAATCTTTATTCTTTATTTATTATGACGATCAATTCTTGTGAATAAATTATAATATTCAAGGTCGACTCTAAGCACAGCAACGCAATACCAAAAGCTTATTTTTCTTATAAATGTATATGAGAATGAGATAGTCCGGTATGCTCAGCTTATGCTGGAACTGGGCATACCAACGTTACCTTCCGGTAAAGTGGTTTCGCCAAGTCGCTGCATACAGAGTGGCATATCCACCATTTGTACAATGAAGACAATCATATTGCCTCAGTATACTAGTTTCATGCAGCGTACGACAATGAGAATTGTGGTGTATCGAGCGTGCGAACTGCTGCTGCGCTTCCCTATATCGTGGCATTACTACTGTACCTTTAAGGTTGAAAGAGTAGTCTACATACAAAAACACTTTAGGCTTACATATTTATATATCCAACTATATACTGTTGATAACTGAAATGAAAACCGGCGAGAAAATCATGCAGAGAGCCTTTGGTTTGGTTCTTTGGTTGTTGCATTGTAGAATATAATTACTATTGTACCTTTAAGGTTGAAAGAGTAGTCTACATACAAAAACACTCTAGGCTTACATATTTATATATCCAATTATAAACTGTTGATAACTGAAATGAAAACCGGCGAGAAAATCATTCAGAGAGCCTTTGGTTTGGTTCTTTGGTTGTTGCATTGTAGAATATAATTACTATTGTACCTTTAAGGTTGAAAGAGTAGTCTACATACAAAAACACTCTAGGCTTACATATTTATATATCCAATTATAAACTGTTGATAACTGAAATGAAAACCGGCGAGAAAATCATTCAGAGAGCCTTTGGTTTGGTTCTTTGGTTGTTGCATTGTAGAATATAATTACTATTGTACCTTTAAGGTTGAAAGAGTAGTCTACATACAAAAACACTCTAGGCTTACATATTTATATATCCAATTATAAACTGTTGATAACTGAAATGAAAACCGGCGAGAAAATCATTCAGAGAGCCTTTGGTTTGGTTCTTTGGTTGTTGCATTGTAGAATATAATTACTATTGTACCTTTAAGGTTGAAAGAGTAGTCTACATACAAAAACACTTTAGGCTTACATATTTATATATCCAACTATAAACTGTTGATAACTGAAATGAAAACCGGCGAGAAAATCATTCAGAGAGCCTTTGGTTTGGTTCTTTGGTTGTTGCATTGTAGAATATAATTACTATTGTACCTTTAAGGTTGAAAGAGTAGTCTACATACAAAAACACTTTAGGCTTACATATTTATATATCCAACTATAAACTGTTGATAACTGAAATGAAAACCGGCGAGAAAATCATTCAGAGAGCCTTTGGTTTGGTTCTTTGGTTGTTGCATTGTAGAATATAATTACTATTGTACCTTTAAGGTTGAAAGAGTAGTCTACATACAAAAACACTTTAGGCTTACATATTTATATATCCAACTATAAACTGTTGATAACTGAAATGAAAACCGGCGAGAAAATCATTCAGAGAGCCTTTGGTTTGGTTCTTTGGTTGTTGCATTGTAGAATATAATTTATAATAATGTATGTTTCAAGTTCGATGCAAACGGCGCTCCACAGATTAATATGCTGCGCAACACGAACGTCGTCAGCGCGCTGGCCGCATGGTCGGCTGGTGGCATCCGCTGGTGAACCGTTGTATATTGCTATGCCAGAATCAAGTTAGGTTAGGCCAAAACACCGACACACAGCATAACCGCTATCCCACTGAATCGTCCAATGAGCGTTCGCTATTCATTTTATGCCCATATATGGTATGACTCGTGCATAGTGCATGTCCACTAGTGGGGGGATTGGTAGAGTTCATGATTCTCATGTACAGGGGAGGCCTAGACCATTATTAGATATTTTTCTTATTATAATTAAACAATTGACATATTTTGTATAGGTAAAAATCTAGCATTAATGTCATCATTGTAATAGTAGTCCACGTTCTTGCTTTTAAATTATTTATCTACGATAAAATTTAAAGACAAGAACAGCGCGCACCCAGACGAGTCGATTTGTCCGCTTCCTTATAGTCCATTGCCTGGCTTTGCCGGTTTCTACTTTCCATTCGGTTGATTGCTGTTGTTCGGTGACGTGTTAAATTTCAAGCGGTAAGTTTTTATCTATTACATATATTAGTCATTCTAAAAAAAAATCTTATCTAATCTTTAACTCAAACGCTTTTTTAAATTCAATATAACTGGAAAAAGACCAGACAGATTGTAAGGATTACGTAATTTTTTCATATTTTATAATACCATCATTTTCTCATATAGAAAATTAAAATCTTGGGTAGTATAAAAATATAAATAGATTTATTCGAATCCTTTGGCTAGTGTTCAAAATGGTTGAAGAATGCGTTAGGCCAGTGGTTTATATTCCCTAACTCGTAACTAAAAATATCTAGCTTAAAAATAGATCAATCCACCTGCCGATGCACTTCTGACTCGCCTCAAGCAAATAATTCACACCGCGCGTAATCGCATGGTTTTATAAACGCATAATTTGTATTACCATCAATTTTATACCAAATAAAGTAATCGGCCTTTAATTTAGAGCATTGTACGCTTTTTCGTACAGCCGGCCGGCATTCCTTATAACATTAGCATCGGTTATGTTGTCTTCGTCTTACTCAAGCGAAGCAACCGTGACCGTAAGATATTTACCTGTGCGCGATGTGTGTCAGCAAGCGATGATTCTCTCGAGTCAACGGGGATATACGTTTGCAAGCTAGCAAGACCATATATGGTAATGTTGATCGCTATTGGTGCTGCTGACATGGTGGGGGACGATAACCCTACAATCATTTATATATCTGCAACCGTACTCTTCGAAACTAGTCAGACTTGGAACTTGCTCCATATACTGTGATAGCCTAACCCGGTACAGACTTCTGTACAAGAAACTAATATATTTATACATTTATTTTAAACTACAGTAAGTTATAATAAATATATTCGATTATTTTTTAAGAAATGTGCGTACTTTCCTTGGATTATATCGTAAAATTTATAAGCGACGACGGGGTGTGGTCTTTCAAGTTCAAGTGCCGTTTTCTTGGATTTCTTTACTAAATACTAGTGATACCATATATATTCGTCTAAAATATCCTAATTCGTTCTACAATTGTACTAAAAAAAAATCGTGTTTACTGAATTTATTAATGCAATTTAATAGTCAATTTTTACTTTGCTGGGTGGGGCTACTACGTGTCGTAGTCAATGTTCATAATCATATGTGTACCTTTAACGCCGCTTAGAAAGCATTTTTCATTTGCATAGAAGCTCCTACATTCCAGAAATATATTCATAATTTCTCCGAATTGACTTCGTTTCATAATTATAGAAAATATTGCCGGCAGCATATCTTTAGCAGAGCGGTGTAATATATAAATTAATTTTCCTTTTCAGTACTAATCTAAAATGTGTGACGAAGAAGTAGCTGCATTGGTTGTTGACAATGGGTCCGGTATGTGCAAGGCTGGTTTCGCTGGAGATGATGCACCACGTGCTGTCTTCCCATCCATTGTGGGCCGTCCACGTCATCAAGGCGTCATGGTCGGTATGGGACAGAAGGACTCGTACGTAGGCGATGAGGCCCAAAGCAAGAGAGGTATCCTCACATTGAAATACCCAATTGAACACGGTATCGTCACGAACTGGGACGATATGGAGAAGATTTGGCATCACACCTTCTACAATGAGTTGCGTGTCGCCCCCGAGGAGCACCCAGTTCTTTTAACTGAGGCCCCGCTTAACCCAAAGGCCAATCGTGAGAAGATGACCCAAATCATGTTCGAAACGTTCAATACACCCGCCATGTACGTTGCAATCCAGGCAGTGCTATCCCTGTATGCTTCCGGTCGTACCACCGGTATCGTATTGGACTCTGGCGATGGTGTCTCGCACACTGTCCCCATCTATGAAGGATACGCTCTGCCCCATGCTATCCTTCGTTTGGATTTGGCCGGTCGTGACTTGACCGACTACCTAATGAAGATCCTTACCGAACGTGGTTACAGTTTCACGACTACCGCTGAGCGAGAAATTGTCCGTGACATCAAGGAAAAGCTCTGCTATGTTGCTCTAGATTTCGAACAGGAAATGGCCACTGCTGCCAGCTCCAGTTCATTGGAGAAGAGCTACGAACTTCCCGATGGTCAGGTGTGTACTATAATAGTATTATTATATGATAAAGAACTACCACTTCGTATTTTCTTTATAATAGTTGTTTAGACAATGGCCTTATATTTTATTGCATTTGATTTATAGGTAATCACTATTGGAAATGAACGTTTCCGTTGTCCAGAGGCCCTCTTCCAACCATCTTTCTTGGGTATGGAAGCGTGTGGTATCCACGAAACCACCTACAACTCCATCATGAAGTGCGATGTAGACATCCGTAAGGACTTGTACGCCAACACCGTTCTATCTGGCGGCACCACCATGTACCCAGGTATTGCCGACCGCATGCAGAAGGAAATCACCGCCCTGGCGCCATCCACGATGAAGATCAAGATCATCGCTCCACCAGAGCGAAAGTACTCTGTATGGATCGGTGGCTCCATCCTGGCTTCTCTATCCACCTTCCAGCAGATGTGGATCTCCAAACAAGAGTACGATGAGTCCGGCCCATCAATTGTGCACAGGAAGTGCTTCTAAACTGCTGTCGGTTTGGAACTGGAGTGACGCTCTCCAGTACTATACTGTTTCCATTCCACTTATTTTCCCCAATATTTCATACACATCCGCCAGTCATCTCTTCCATCCCTTTTATCCTCAGCAACAGGCCAGAGGTTCCCTACACGTCGTACCATTCCCTATCCTTCGTCCTACATCTTGTTTACTTCAATCCTGCGCCTCATTTCTTAGTATGTCGTTTGTATCATCATTCCTGAACAAAAAAGCATTCCAAGAAAAGAAAACATACGCATCATACATACATACATATTACACCTTGTATATTATTATATTATTACTTAATATATTATATATTGAAAAAGAAGATCATCAGACTGCCATTTATACTGGCATATGTGACATTTCTTGCACACTAGGCCAAAGTATTATTATAAACTACCTATAATTGTCTCTTGTTTTAGTTTTTTTGTAATAATTTATTTTAATTTTCAAATTCAAAACTATCATAATATTAGTACTTTAGGCTAATATGTAAACGGGATTTTGAATGCCCAAGATAAAGGAAAAACGTATAGCGTAATATTTATTCGTTTTACATAACTTTTACTTTACTACTACAGCGATTTTTTTTAATAAATTCGTTTCATTTTTAAATGAACGTACTTTAATACCTTTATCCAGCCTATTCGTTTTGCTTGTTCATCAATACGGTGTTATTGCTAGGTATTTATAATAAATATACCATTTCGTAAAATTGTGGTTTAATTTGCACGATTTAGCCTATACAAGAACTTTGGAAAGGAGCAAATCGATAAGTATTAATGAATGCTAACTAGTTTGTATTCATTGGTATTATGCTGTAATCTTTCCAACTAATAATTAATAAAATGTACAGTAACTTAAGGAATATGCAAACATTTGAAAGGAAACTTGTTTCAATTTAACACATCTGCGAAAGCCAGCAGGTGTGTCCAGTTTTAACGATTATATACAAACCTAAAATCAGTACACAAGTGATTCCTTACATAAACGGACGTACACGAAAATGATCCTTTGTCCCTGTTTAATGTTCTAATTACTAACTATTCCAAGTGATTCAAGTGTACTTTGTGGTAGTTCATAGTAAATGGCTTCGCAGGAAAGTAACTTGGAAAATAACACTTAAAATATTTTTATTGTTGACCCGGTTTCGCCGGTAAGGGCATCAGCAGAGTAATTGGAAAACTTATATTTAGTAGTATACAAAATTTTGTAAATATTTTTTCAACCTGGTCAACAACAATAAAAATATTTTGAGTCGTGATATAACTAAGTTATTTTTCTTCAAAATACACCAAGTTGCTGATTCTGATGTCTTCGATGCTTGATGATTCGCCGTTATAAGCACATCGTAATGGGTGTCATGAAAAGTATAACCTGTGATCATATCAGCAACTATAACGAAATATGATCTATGTACGAGTTTTAAACATGAGATGTAGGAAACGAGTACAAATTAAAATTAAAACAAATATTTATTTATATAAGTTTAGACTCAATATAATCAAAATACGTCACTATCACGTAATGAGAGCAGATACTATATCATTAAACACTTTTGCAGATGTTGAATCTGGTAGTTCACTAACACAGGATTTGCCTAGCAGGGAGCCCACTCGAGGATCTATAGGTAGGACACCCAATAAGGGTACCTTGGTTAATTCAGCTAAAGCAGCACCACCGCCCGTACTAAAGATGTTTGTACATTCCGTACAATTGGGGCAAACGAATCTGGAAACAAATGTACAAAGACGTTGAATATCACTTCTGACTTCTACATATTAAATTGTTTATTCACGCTACGTTTTACACTTGCAAAATTCTCTTAGTCTAGGTCAATAAAATGTACTACAAATATCAGTTATTGATATATATATATATATATATATATAGGGGGGGGCAGAGAGAGAGAGAGAGTATATCAACCACGATTCGTGACAGGTATTTTATTTCGTTTTTATCTTGTGCTACTGAAGATGGGGGCATAGCCTTCGAAATGTACATCTAGTTACTCAATGCTTTAAGTTACGGTATTTGGGTAATATTCTATAGTAGTAATACTTGTGTTGCCTTTTCACTTTTGTCAAATTTCATATCATAATTATTATTTATTAAGCCAAAGGATTAATAATATATAAAACATAAATAATGTAGTGAAAGTGTATCATCTAGATCTAGATTCTCTTAACAAAAATTAGCAGAAGAGCTGAAGGTGCGTCACGTGCAGTTTGTAAAATAGACAAGTATAATCCAAAATATACATACCCACTCATATTTTCTACTATTCCAATAATAGGAATTCCAGTCTTCCTACAAAAAGTAACCTCTTTTCGCACATCTTCAACAGCAACCTGCAAACAAATAGTAGCAGTAGCAAAAAAATTATATTAAAAATAATTAACAAATATTAATTTGCTGCAAATTATTAAGTCCGTTCTAAGATTGGGCGAAAATTTTGCCGAATTTGTGAAGTTGATCATGAAATTTGAAGCTTAGCTAAATTTCACACGCAGGCTTTTAGACAATCTATTTACTAGGTATTTAGTAATTTATCTATCTACCTTAGATCTACATTTTATTCTGCATTGTTTTTATTTCCTTGGTGTACATCAAGACACACAGTAAGCATTCAATTAAGAATAAAGCTATAAACGAAGAAAAAATAGCCAAGACATATTCTCCCGAAATGACACTTTTTGAACTATACTGACGGATACTAAGATATTCTTGACGTGCACATGTGCGTTTTCTCGCCTTGATACAGGAAACTGTAAACAATTGACTGACAATAAGACAAACGTGAGGATGTAAAATGTATAAAAAGAATAACTTGTATTGTCGTAAAAACATCTCTCTTACAGTTTTATCACTAATGGAATGGTTAACTTTGACAAGTTACTAATGCGACCATACAACCTGTCGACAGATTATTCTCACCTGCTGGGGCGTTGTAACAATGACTGCCCCATCACACCGCACTGACTTGAGGTTCTCCATGACTGTTATGTGCTCGTCACTAGTTCCAGGCGGAGTGTCAATAATGAGGTAGTCTAGGTCCGCCCAATGCACGTCGTGTAAAAATTGCCGTACCATGGCTGTTTTCTTCGGACCGCGCCATACCACCGCCGCATCGCGACCGGATAGTAAAAACCCAATAGACATAACGGCGAGGGATTGATCGGTTGTGGTGTATACTGGCACCCAACTATAATACAAGTTCGGTACTATTTATTCAGCTTTATTTTAGCGTAAGTACTTGGTTCCTAGTATTTATATTCTTTCTATGCTAGGTCTGTCGGATCAATAATTCTAATTTACTATGGTGTCTTGTTATTTAGATAGATTCGAAAATATGGTACGATTCTGGCTGAGAATTGCCGAGTAGGGATGTGTTAGTGCATGTTCCGCGATACGAAGTAGCCTACTATCAAGAGGTATTAAAGTTGCCAGATTTTCGATGCATCAATCAATTGTAATCAAACAATTGTATAGCAATAGTGGTGAGTGATCAAGGTATATTTGTTCTATTATTGTGATGCTGAAGATGGGGGCATAGCCTCCGAAATGCGCATCTAGCTAATAAATGCTTTGTTACGGTTTTTGGGTGATGTTTTATACAATATGGATATATTTTAGTTATTTTAATATTTGATCAATTATGTAGTTACCATATTGAGATCAATTGCAAATTTTTTAGGGCAACCCTACGTTTTTAACGTGTAGTTTTAGTTGCCCATATTTATTTTCCTTTCTCTATTTGGCTATTCTCAGCTAGAATCGTACCAAAAATATTAAAAATGTTTATTTGTGATTTGTTTATGCAACGTGATTCAGTGGCGTACCTAGAGCTTTTGTTACCTGGGACGGTCCCCAATTTGCTGCCCTTTCTAAGTCAATCAAAATCAAGAGTGGTTATTAACAATTACTGAACAGAAATTGAATACTCATTAGAATCGTTGATTCTGTTGATTACAACATTATTATGTTATTTGTTTTTATATATTTTATAATTTAGACAATATGAAATGATGCAGCCGAAAAATATGTGCCGCCTGAGGCGGACCGCCCTATCCCCCCAGGTACGCTACTGACGTGCTGTTTTAAAATTTTTGGAGTTAACAACCCTTCCGGACATTGATGTACATCTTTATCTTCTAATTGTAATAAATACGGAATACTAGGTCCACATAGATCAATATCCAATAATCCGACCTGAAACGTAGATGATATTATAGTTCGCATTAATAAAACGAAATTATAAAATAAGAGAAAACTCATTCTAACCTTAAATCCTCTGGTTTGGAGGGCAAGCGCTAATTGAGTGCTTACTGTGGATTTACCTACACCACCTTTTCCGGAGAGTACAAGAATTATGTGTTTTACGTTGTCCAACATTGTGATATTTTTATTTAGGCTACCTTATATATATACTATGACAACAATATCACATTGACCATTTGCTTTCATAATGAAATAAGCCTGAATCATATGAACGCAAGTAAACAAATGGAGCTATACTGCGCAATATTTCAATTCAAATAATCTGCAATTTTCATTTATAAATTTAAGATTATAAAAATAAGAATAAATTTATTTTAACTCGTTTACAAAACACATAAAACAGCCATAGGCTGATGACATATATGTTAGGTTATTTCAAATGTGTCTTAAACTATACTAAACTAGATTTTAAATTAAATTAAAGTTAAAAAATAATACTAATCTTAGCATTATAATATTACAGCCAGTGGCGGTTCATTATGCAGGCCGCACGTCCGCGCGCCCCTCCTGAACATTGAGCGCATCACCGTAGATATATAATTGTATTGCGATATTTTATCTCGGCATTATTTTTCCTAAAAGATAAAGCTTGCGCCGCGATAACAATCAACACAACACGGTTTGGCGTTCGTTGTGGTATCCGTTGCAAGTCACAGCAGCGACCCATGCTGTATCTATCTGTATCTATCGTTTGCATGGTATAGATATATTGCTAATTTGGTGCCGCTGGGTGTCCAGCGCCACCCAGCCACACAGTACAGGTTAAATGCATATGCACTCATCTCACTCTATTGCAAGCAATCGGTGAGAGCGACCGTATGCAGTATATCTTCTGTTTCTTCGGTTCGCTCCTTGCTTCATCGTGTAATATGTGTCACAGATTCCCAGCGGCTATCCAATGCCAGTACAAGTTAAATACATATATACAGTACATATGCAATAAGATGAGTGTGTCATAGAGTGCAGGCGACCGATGTAGTATATCATCTATTGAATGTCGCGCTTATTTAACGTCCTAGAAAAGTTCAGAGAGAAGAGAGAGTAGTATATATATATAGAGAGTATATATATATGTATATAAATTGATATACAATAGCCAGATAAGACAGTATCATTTGTTCTGTGTATGTACGATATGTACGTATGTACGATTTTGCCACGTGTTTCTCCAAGAATATATTTAATAGAAAAAATTTAATAAAAATGAATAGTGTTAGTTCTTTATTGAAAATAGAGTTTTGTAGACTTTCTCTTGTAGACAAAGTAAAAATTAAAGAATTATGTAGGCCATTGCCTGATTTAAATTGATCGCAAACTTGTACAAAGAGTGCTCAAAACCGGACATTTACGCGGCGTTTTACAAGAGACATTTACAAAAAATATTATAACACAGATGAAGGACAGATTCTCATATCGTGGCCATCTACAAGCCGCTGAGTTATTTAACACGAAATCGATGCCAACATTTTCTAAACAATTTCCAGTGGACCTTTTGGAAACCGTGTGTCATGCATATCCATTTTTGAATAAAACCAGATTAAAATCAGAATTAGAAGTCATTTACTCACGTCCGGATTTTTATCAAATAATTGGAGCCACAAATTTTCTTTCGTTATTGCTACAAAATAATCTCAGTGAAACTTTCCCGGAAACTATAAAAATACTTAAAATTATTTTAACAACCTCGATGACCACTGCTGAATCAGCGTTGTTTTTCAACACTTAAAAGAATCGAGACTTTTTTGCGAAATGCTATGGTAATGATCGTTTAAACGCGTTGGCGATGATGTGTATTAATAAAAATGTGGTGCGAGATATTTACAATTTTAACGAAAAAGTTTTGAAAAAGTTCATATCAATGAAATATAGAAGAATGGAATTCACTTTCAAGAAATGATTGAATTTAATCATTTTGCATCCATTTTAGGTCAGATTTATCACTATTACGTTATTTTTTAAGAAATGCGCCCCCCAGATTGAAATGGCACGAGCCGCCACTGATTACAGCAACAAAATACAAAAGCGTTGGTTCATATGTGTGTTTTTAGTTTTTTTTTTAATAAATTTGTACTTTTGTTTTGAAAGTTTCAAATTTTTTTTGCATCTTTATTTTGTTTGGTAGCTTATTATATTTTTTTAATTCCAATGTTTATTGTACTTTTTTTCCGGTGTTTGATTGAAATGTCAATGTATGCATATGTTCCTTATTTCTTGTGTAATTGTTGTAAATATGTGCGTTTTCTTTATGATAATTTAGTTTGCAACATTTAATTTTTTACTTTAAATATTAGATTAACTAGTTTAAGACCTTCAGCTTTTGTATGTTTAATAAATTTGTCATTTTATAAAGTAGTTCAGTGCTATAAAATATTATCAGGTGAAATCAATTTCTTTAATTCGAATTTGTCCAAGTAAACAATCAAGAAAGATAATATGCAGAACTAACCAATGAGTGCTTCTTATTTGATTTTGTGGATTTCTCTAAACCCCTGTATCTGCGATTATATTAACTGTTAGTGTTACCGTGGTAACATTCATTTAATACAATACTTTGATCTATAATTTCTATCAATACAGCAAATTGTTTAAAAAAATTAGGTAGTTGAATCTTAAAGGCAGTGTAAAAGCAAACATGGTTAGTAACTAATTAACATTGCATCGAATTTACCTTTCATTTTGTTTATTTCAATGGCGTTTCTAATTCATCTAATTCAGATTCTCTCTCGTGCAAAGCCAGCAATTACCTCCAATAATAATTCCGCAGCAAGTCAAGGTGGAAGTGCATCCGCTTCTAAACGGGGACCACAATTCGAGGATTATTTGGAGAAGAGGGATTATACAGGAGCTAATACATATTTGGAGGTGAAATTATTCAATTTATAAAAATATTCCGAACAACTCCCTATTCTTCGAAAAGTTACTATTCGTAAATAAATGATTATTTCATAATTGCAGTTTAAACAGTATCAAGAACCGGCAAATATCAATATCGAACTATGGTTAGCATATTGCACTTTCCACAAAGGCGATTATAAAAAAGCCTTGGCGCTCTATGAAGGATTGCATAAAAAGCATGGTAATGCTGTAAAGAACTTGGGAGTCAATATGGCTTGCTGCTACTTTTACTTGGGAATGTATATGGATTCTAAAAATAATTTACTACACGTAAGTCTGAAGTTTTCCACCTCGGATAAATAGATGTTTATTAAGATTAATTAAGTAATTATTAAATAGATTTTGGATTACATATACAGAAAAATATGTATTATTTTGTATATTAGTTTGCAGTTTTCTATGAAACTTATTTGGTTAATATTCGATAGTTCTAGGTTTTTCTATAATATCATTGAGGGTGTCATATGAGGGATCTTGAACATTACTTTAAGTGCCTTATTTTGAACTACACTTAATTGTTTAAAAACAGTTTTTGCACATTGTGAAGTGACTGATATCCCATATATTAAGTTCGGATATACGTACGCATGGTATAGAAGTTTAATAAGTTTTTCAGGTAAAGTTGGCAGTCTATTTATTGCACTCACTAACGGTATTATTTTCTTTTTGATATTATTAATATTTAGTTCATAATTTAGATTAGAGTCAATTACTATACCCAAATATTTTGCACTAAATTTCCGACTTAATATTTCATTGTCTATTTTAAGGTTGAGTTGTAAATCACTTTTGTTCTTTTGCTTGTAAAGTAAGTATTCTGTTTTTGTTGTGTTTATAGTAAGTTTGTTGGTTTGTAGCCACTCACAATATTTTTTAAGGTCACTATTTATCACGTTTTCTATTTCAATAGATTCTTTTCCACTATAGAATAGCACAGTGTCGTCCGCGAAGATCTTGTAGGTCCCGTTCAATCCTATTCTCTGCATATCTTGTATATAAAGTAGGTACAATATTGGGCCAAGGACCGACCCTTGCGGCACTCCTTTTGTTATTAATAGTGGTTCACTAATGGCTTCATTTACATACACTTGTGACTTTCTGTTTTGTAGATATGTTTTAAAGATGATGGCTGCAGTTCCTTGAATTCCAAGCTTATCAAGTTTCTTTACTAGTATCCCGTGGTCTACCGTATCGAATGTTTTTTAAAAATCAATAAATACTGATACAACGTAATCGCCTTGATCCAGTCATTTGTTTATGAAATCAAGCACGTCTATCGTAGCGATTTGGATATTGCTATTACTTTGAAAGCCGTGTTGTTGTGGGTCAAATCCTATATTTTGTTCTATATAATTGTATAGTCTTATTTTTATCACCGTTTCTGCTATTTTTGAAAACACGTTCAGTAGTGATATTGGTCGGTAGTTGTTACAATCAGTCATGGTCCTTTTTTTGTGACTTTATGACTTTGGATTGTTTTAATGTTTCTGGGAACGTCTCTTCGCTTAAGACCTCGTTTATTAATGTGGACTATATATATGCTATTCCTTCCATATTATAAATTAAGTCTTCTTTTGTTATACCATCAGGACCTGGAGCCTTATTGTTCTTAAGGTTTATTATTATGGATTTTATTTCCAATGTTGTGGTTGGTTCAAATCTCCATATATTTGCATTTATTGGTTCTTCATATATTTCCTCTATGCTGTCGTTTTGATTAAATGCGTTTGCTAGTTATTGTCCGATATTTGTGAAGAAGTTGTTGATGCAGTTAGCTATTTCATTTGCATCTTTTATACATACATTATTGTGATTTAATTCTCCTACGATTGTTGTTTTTTTATTTCTATATTCATTTCTCAAAGCGTTGTTTATATGATACCATAACGATGTTGGTTTGTTTTGTGCCAGATCAAGTTTCTTCTGCAAAAAGTCCATTTTTGCTTTCCTTATTTTATTATTCAGATGGTTTTTGTAATTCAAGTAATTTCGTTTCGCTTATTGAAATATATTGACTTAGGTATTACAAAAAGATTACTGAAGGCATAGTGTGGAGTGTAGCATTGTACGCGTGTGAGACGTGGACTATAGGAAAAGAAGCGAAACGTAGATTAGAAGCATTCGAAATGTGGTGCTATAGGAGGATGATGCGGATTGGTTGGGGAGATAAAGTAACAAATGAAGCCGTACTAGAGTTAGTAGGGGAGGAGAAGAGAAGTATTTGGAGAGTATTACAGCGCAGGAGAGATAGACTAGTAGGTCATATTCTTAGACATGGGGGTATTATGCAATTAGTTATAGAAGGTAAAGTAGAGGGAAAGCAAGGGGTAGGTAGGCCTAGTTTGGAGTATGTGGGTCAGGTCAGGTCAGGTCCTCCCCTATGTAGGCCTAGATTGGAGTATGTGGGTCAGATAGTAGAGGACGTGTGGGATGAATAGCTATAGAGAGATGCAGGAATTAGCTAAGGATAGATCGGCATGGCGTGCTGTTTCCAACCAATCCTTAGAATTGAAGACTATTTAACTATACAGACCTAGAAAGCTTGTAGTTATATTAGCGAAGTTTTTAATACTTCTTCTTGAATTTATTGTGGCCAAACCCCATTTTCATTCAGTATCAATTGCTTAAAATCCAAAGACGATTGACTTATTCAATCTCTTCAAGATTTGTATTTGTCAGTTTTTGTGATTTTTCAATTTTTTCAAATATGAAATTTCATGATTAGAATACTAGTAGATTATATTTATATATTATATGAAAATTAAAATTATTAATTGTCCATTTTTCTAATAAAAAATAGTATTTTTACTGTCTGCGAGACTTTCGATGAGAATGATGTCGAACACGAGAGCGTCTTATGCCACTAGATCGCGGTGTATTTATAAAATAGATTTTAAATTTTTTTAATGTAAAATCGGAACTAGTCGCAAACAATTTTTACAGGCCCCATCGGGAAGTTTGAAAACACGCCTTAATTTCCACTTGGCGCATAAGTTGGGTGACGAAGGCGCCCTTATGGAGCACCACCAGCAACTGCAAGATATCTTAGAGGATCAGCTCTGTTTGGCTGCCATTCACTATCTTCGGGCACACTATCAAGAGGCAATTGACATCTATAAACGCTTACTCTTGCAGAATAGGTAAGTACTACCATATGTATATAAAGAAATTTTTTAAACGGTTAGTACGCATGTAAATTTGAAAACAAGCCAGATACTTTTATTCTTAATTGTTTTCTACAATAACTAATAGCTTTCGATAGGGTCGTAGTAGTTGTATTCCAAATTACACTGTTCGTATTTTCGTGGGGCTGCGCAGGTATATTGTTTTCAGGTGTTTTAAACAAAAAAAAATATTTAATTTGTTTCTGTCTCAAATGGACAAAATATTTTAAAATACCGTTGAGTTTCATTTTGAACAATTAAATAATTTGTCATTTTTGCAATACCTGGCTTAAATGTCAATATATAAAGATATTTTCCATAATCTGAACATTTGAAAAAAAGTTTTTATCCACACATATATAGAAATAATAACTAAAAATGGTCAAAATCAAGACTAATATGACTTAAGATATCCATCCATGGATAAAATGTCTTCATATATCTTGAAAACAACGAAAGTGAGAGACGGATGAAAAAGTTCGTTAGATTCAGTTTTCAATTATGAAAATATACTCTCTATTTACAATTTTGCTGTAAAATTATCGAGGAAGCCAATATTTGAAAAGTTAAATTTAACATGTAAAATGCCTATAATTCTAATCCATCTTTACATTTGTAATTCGAGCAGCCTTAAAAAAAAGTCTAGCTATTAAGTGCTTTGACTTACGGTATTTGGGTGATATTCTATACTATTATTTAACACCGTAGTGATAATTTAAAAACGGATTATTTTTATAATAAATTGCGTTCAATATACCTTGATTCAATATACCTAGGAGAAGATCAGTTTGGTTTTAGGAAAAACAGAGGGACGAGGGAGGCGATTCTAGCACTAAGAACGGTAGTAGAAAAAAGAAAGAGGGTAGGAAAGGTAACTTGCATAGCTTTTGTAGATTTAGAAAAGGCATTTGATAATGTAGATTGGGACATAATGTTTAGAATTTTAAAAGAAACGGGTATAGATTATAAGGATAGGAGAATAATTTTTAATTTATATAAACACCAAACTGCCTTAGTTAGAATTGAGGGGGAAGAAGAGGTAGCAAAAATAGGGAAGGGAGTTCGGCAGGGATGTACACTTTCACCGTTATTGTTTAATCTATATATAGAAGATGCAATAAACAAAGTAAAAGAAGAGTATAGTGTAGGTGTGAATGTACAGGGAGAGAAAATATATATGTTGAGATTCGCCGACGATATAGCTATATTGGAAGAAAGCGAAAAGAATTTAGAAAGGGTATTGAATGGTATGCAGGCAGTATTGACTAGGGATTTTAACATGAAAATAAATATAGGTAAAACTAAAGTGATGAGGTGTGACAAAAAGGAATGCAGTAGAAAAATGAGGATCACAATAGGAGATAATAGAATCGAAGAAGTGTCAGATTTTTGTTATTTAGGCAGTAGAATCACAAAAGATAATCGAAGCAAGGTAGATATAAAGTGTAGGATAGCACAGGGTAGGAAGGCATTCGTAGAAAAGGAACAGATTTTAAGATCAAATATTGACTTGGGTATTAGAAAAAGATTACTGAAGGTATATGTTTGGAGTGTAGCACTGTACGGGTGTGAGGCGTGGACTATAGGAAAGGAAGAGAAGCGTAGATTACAAGCATTCGAAATGTGGTGTTATAGGAGGATGATGAGGATTGGTTGGAAAGATAAAGTAACAAATGAAGCTGTACTAGAGTTAGTAGGGGAGAAGAGAAGTATTTGGAGAGTGTTACAGCGTAGGAGAGACAGATTAGTAGGGCATATTCTTAGGCATGGGGGGATTATGATATATATTGATATATCTGATTTTATGATTATATTGATCATAGAAGGTAGAGTGGAGGGAAAGAGAGGGGTAGGTAGGCCTAGATTGGAGTATGTGAGTCAGATAGTTGAAGACGTTGAGATGAATAGCTATAGGGAGATGAAGGGATTAGCTCAGGATAGATCGGCATGGCGTGCTGTTTCCAACCAATCTTTAGGATTGCGGACTCTTTAACTAACTATACCTTGCACATTATTTTTTTTTAACTTCCTATGATTCACTGTACGCTAATTTTTATATTGTTTGGCCCGTTCATATTCGCTAATTAGTCTTTCATTCAAATCGGCATATATCTAGAATAGAACACTTCAGCATTTTGCACGATACCTGTTTGATATTATAAAATATCTTGCTTATTTTAAATAGGGATAATCTGGCACTAAATGTCTACGTAGCGCTTTGCTATTACAAATTGGATTACTACGATGTTTCTCAAGAAGTGCTGGGAGCTTATCTCAACCATTATACGGATTCCGTTATAGCTACAAATCTAAAGGTGAGTTTTCAAATAAACAGTGTCTTATATATAATTTTTTTTTTTAAATAATTACGATGGAAGTACATAACAAATTATATAAGCAACACAATATAACTATAAAATATACAAATCTTGTTCACTTTTACCCGAAGGTACTGTCGTTACCCTTTGCAGTAGATTAAAAGTAAAAGCAGGTTTAGGCCAAACAATAGGGAAATTCATTATTCCCTGGAATTTATTTTATTAAATCACATTGCTAAATGGATTTAAAACACTGAGGTCGTGTAGGCTGCACGTAATTACTTGTAAATTGCTCAATACTAATATATACTTAATAAAGCTGCTTATGTACTGTGATCGTTTTATTTTAGAAAAGTTAGGTAGTTAGTTATCTAACTTTTCCATAATTAAATTAGTTAAGAAATTAATATTAACGTCATCAACAATTTCTGTACATTAAGTGATATTTTTCTAAACTTAGCAATTTATATATTTAAATTGCGATGCCGTTTCTTTCGACAGTTGCTTTGGGGAAACGGCTAGACGGATTTCAATAATTTTGATGTTATAATAAAGCTATTATGGTCTATATTTGCAAATTTTTGATCAAAATTTAAATATATTGGGTAAATTAATCAGATATTAAAAAATAAAAATTTCTAATTTTCCTCTGTGTTCATGTGGAGCTTTATTTCCTAATTGTCTAATGCAAGGATGGCCCGGCGGTTTATTTATAAATAACTTATTTTGATTTTCTTTTAATATTTTATAGCAAAATATGTATGCGTCATCTAGCGTATTTTAATCAAACGCTTAGCGGCCATTTACCATAAACAACCCAGTCAAACAAATGGTTATTAATAGTGTTTTGTTTTCTTGTTTTTAACTATACATTTATGCCTGATTTGCCATATTTTGGCAAAGCCAAATTTTTACTCGCCTTTTGCAGATTTTGTACGTTTATAAACTTGAGTGATACTTGGAATTGTTTATTTCCCAGAAGTGCCAGTAATTTTTCTGTATTTCAATATATATCATCTTACAGGCTTGTAATCATTTTCGTTTGTACAACGGGTCGGCAGCTGAAAGCGAATTGAAATCAATACTGGAGCAAAGCGCAAATGCTGGCTTTGGTTACGATTTAGTTAGCCACAATTTGGTTGTTTTTCGTAATGGAGAAGGTGCAATGCAAGTTAGTACTTAGCCTTAGTACTTTTTACTAATTAAATAGATATTGCTTTGGTTTCAATAAATATATTACTTTTAAATCTTATCAAAAAATTTAAATGTCTTTATTCGACATATTTTCTATCTTTATTATTTACTTATAAAATCGGAATGTTATTTAGAAAAATCAGTAGTTAAATGTGTTTAATTTTATTTTAATGTTCCTAAATATGATGATATAAGTTATTAATATTTTAAAATGATCACTACGGTGTTGAATAATTGTATAGAATATCACCCAAATACCGTAACTCAAAGCATTAAATAGCTAGATGCGCATTTTGAAGGCTATACACCCATCTTCAGTAGCACAAGATAAAAATTAAATAAAATTGTATAGAAATAAAATATAAAATTATTATATAGAATTATAATTGTATAGCAATCACGATTAGTGACAGAGGATACAATTACTTAATAATACACAAATATACTAGATAACAAGAAAAATCATATCATTAAGAAAATAATAATAACACAAGATTTGTCATTCAGATATATCCAAACTATGGCTAACTAGATCCAAACATTAATTCATTTTATTAGAATTAATTTTAAACACAAAACTTAGTCGCAATAAAGACATCAGAAGTTTTCTAATATGTGCATACTTCAACTGACACATTCACGATCCAATGTAAAAGACACTAACATTTATATTTAGATAATACTGCAATGCCATAAAAAAAATTGCGTCATGTAACTTTATCAATAATGAATTTTTGTACCTTTTGGAAGAAGTTAGGTACTTCCATTCACTATAGTAGTTTGCATTTATATACATTTGTTGATCACAATTATTGTATTTTAAAAATTATCACTACTGCGTTAAATATTAATATAGATTATCACCCAAATACCGCAAATTACGGTATTTGGGTGATATTATATATTTACAATTATTGTACTTTCTATTAAACATTCCGGTAGGCTCTAGTTAATAGCAAAAAAAATAGCAAAAACAGAAATACGTTGATAACAATTTAATTTATTGTGAAGATTAGTTGGTTAGTTAGGCATCAATCCGTGGGTTTAATTGAAAACAGCACCCAAACTCTCCTGAGCTATCTCCTGCATTTCTCTATAGCTATTCATCCCACACACCCTCCACTATCTGACCCACATACTCCAATCTTAGCCTACCTAAGATTTAGTTAGCCATTTCCTCCATTCCCTCCATTTCCCTTTACTCTACTTTCCATAAGTAATTGCATAATACCCCCATGTCTAAGAACGTAACGTACTAGTCAACTCACCTAAGTAGTTACTTCCAAATACACCTCTTTTCCTCAACTAACTCTAGCATGGCTTTATTTTTCACTATTTATTTACCAACCTAATTTAAACGTTTCCCTTCTTTTCTTATTCTCCATACCTCACAGTCGTGCAGTGCCTTTAGTAATTTTTTCCAAACACCAATAACAATATTTGTCCATAAAAAATGGCTTCTTTTTTGTGAAAGCGTCCCCCCACTCTGCTAAGCTACATTTTATGTCTATCTTACTTTGGTTACCTTTATAATTTTACTTTCTAAATTAAAATAGTCTGATACTTCTTCTATTCTATCATCTCCTGTTGTAATAATCTTATTTTGCGCCTGCAATCCTTTTCACACTTCATCACTTTGATCTTGCCTATATTTATTGTCATATTCTGATTCCTGGATATTACTTCCGGCATACCGTCTAATATCTGGTCTAAATTCTGTTCTATTTTTCTAATATAGCTATTTTCTACCTATTTTTTTACTATCTAACATTAATTACACAATAATTATTGTGTTTTTTATAGAACCAAATTTAATTTTAGTGATCATTATTATTTGAAAGCGATGAGGAATATATTTCACTAATGGCAAGGCCAAAATATTATTTATACAAAATAACTGAAATATTGAAAAGATTGGTTAATTTTTATTATATAATTTTTATTTTTATTGTTGTTTAAGTAAAGGCTTCTCACTGTGCTTAATTTCGCTATATATGACGTATAATTGATTTTATGTCGCGTGTTCTACATTTCGTGTGTCTATGTTGCAGACCTTTCCACCTTTGGTAGATGTGGTGTCGGAGGCGCGTCTTAACCTCGTCATCTACCATTTGGGTCAGGATGACACCAAAGAAGCCTATGATCTCATTAAGGATCTGCAGCCGGCCGTACCACAGGAGTACATACTCAAGGGAGTGGTGAACGCCGCTTTAGGCCAGGAACTAAATTCGGTAAGAATCAAGCATACTACACAAAATATATCGGAAACATCAAAAGTGCCAAAAATTACAGAAAGCGGTCAAAAATA
Organism: Leptodirus hochenwartii; assembly: GCA_947310635.1. Lineage (NCBI taxonomy): Eukaryota > Metazoa > Arthropoda > Insecta > Coleoptera > Leiodidae > Leptodirus > Leptodirus hochenwartii. The sequence goes on along the minus strand of OX371180.1, from coordinate 11,596,138 downwards.
TCAAAAGTACGATAGATTCTTTTTTAATGTATTATTTCGAATTGGTGTGAAATTGATGAAATTGAAATTGATTAAGTGTGAAAGTAATGAGTTGTGAAAAGAAAGAAAGCAAACGAATGATAAAGATTAGAATATGAGAGGATAAAATAGATGAAAATCCAATTTTTGCTCTTTATAACTTAAAATTATTCAAAATAATTGAAGAAACTACTATTAAATGTAGTATAGTGCAGGGTAGGAAGTATTCTTAGAAAAGGGAGCAAAATTTATGGTCTAATATTTAATTACGAATTAGGCAGAGACATATATGTGTAGCTCAGGATAGATTGACGTGGCGTGCTATTTCCAACTATTCTTTATAATTGATAAGTGACCCCAAACAATTTTCGACCAACATATAAATAAAAGTTGTTTGGTGACCATACCACCATTTTCATTTCATTATAAATTGGATTTTTTTGTTAGGTATATCAACAGCTGCGATTGTGTTATAAATAGTTTTTTTTTTACTAATATCACATATTAAGATATTGTTTTATAGTTTCATTCATTTTCAACGTATTTTATCTATAGACCGAACATATCAAGACAGCCGAGGAATGCTTTCATTTGGTTGGCAGTTCAGCGAGTGAATGCGACACAATACCTGGGCGTCAGTGCATGGCTGCCGCTTTTTTTCTAGCTGGACAATTTGAGGAGGTGCTGGTCTATCTGACTTCTATCAAAAGCTATCTACATTCTGGTAAAGAAATTCTATACATTTTGTGAAACTTACGTCGTTTTACTAACAAAGAATTTCTCTCGGATTTTATAATTGATGGTTTTACTCGAGATTTTACTGAAAAACGCATACAGCTACAAACAGATACTATTAGCATTTTAATTTTAGTTAAAATGCTGCAGCGTTATTATATATCTAATATTATTTTGAGAGATAAGTTTATTACGCATTTGCGGCATAATAAACTAATTTTTCTAATTTGCGTGTCTAATAGAGCTATTAACGAACCCAAATGAGTTCGTTTATAGCGAATTTGAGTTCGTTTATAGTATAGGGCAGTTTACTGTTTCAAAGTTGGTAGCACTGCTTGCTAGTTATCAAACATCAAACTACAATAGAAAGCAAGAAATAGTTTGATTTTAATTTTGTCCCTGAAATGTACAATTGTACATCAAACTATAAAAGAAAGCAACAAATAGGTTAATTTAAATTTATTTGACAATTTATTTCAAATGTTCCAAATGTGCCAATAGTTACTATCAACAGTCAAAAACTTCCCTAAATTTTAAAATTTCGATTTTTTATTCAAAAAGGGTATAATAGACGCAAATTAGAAAAAAATGTATAAAAAACTCATTTCATAAGTCATTTATAACACTCATTCTTTAGAAAACTCGGTGCTAAGCACCTCGTTTTCTAAATTTGAACTCGTGCAATAAAACTGCCTTATGAAACTCGTTCTTTAATATACTATTATACTATCCGCTGTTGTTATTTATTATGACATTGTCTTATTGACCTTACAATGAAAATTTCAGTTTAATTGATCGAATGGAAATTAATCCACCTTTTAGTCCACCACCAAATAGAGCTGCATTATATCGGCTAATATAACAAATATATTGCCTTCTTTTAGTAATCTTTAAACGGTCATTATTAATTATTTCTTATTTAAAGCAACCTGCACGTACCAAATCTCAACTCTACCATTATAAGACACGAACCACTAAGATGCTATTAAGGCTAAATCAGTAGGTAGTAATCACAAGCTAATGAGACTAATAATAAAACCTAGATGATACGTTCAATTTCAACTACGCGCAAGCACGTTGCGCGTGCGAACAGTACCGCGAAGCGGAAGAGACATTCTTGCTCATCGAGAATCCGAAGATCGTCGCTGATTACGTGTACGTGTCCAATTTGGCACGGTGTCACGTGATGACAGGTAAACCTCAACTCGCGTGGGAGCTGTACCTGAAGATGGATCCAGGAGCAGAGAGTTTCAATCTCTTGCTATTGGTTGCTAATGATTGCTATCGGTACGTAAAGAAGCGTGATTGGGCGATGGCTAAACGTGTTATCAATAGATAAAGTAACTATATATTCATTTCCTTCGCTTAGCGGATTAAAAAAGAACTGATTAGCTCTTTTAAAGCCAGTAGCACACATCTAGGATACGTTAATATAAGCGACTCTTTAATTTAAAATAACCCTTTTCAAGTAGAAAATTTTAAGCTCTTGCACCGAAATGGACATTTCGGCATATTTTTAGCAAAGTAATGCTTGTAATGTCATTTTACAACTTGTTAATTATACAACATCCTAAAAATAATGAAAACGAAAAAATAGATTTACATATTTCAAATAACGCAAAACGTTTTATTTTATGCAATAATATTATATAGGCCATTTCGCCAATTCGCCTGCATATATGCCACTGTTACGGATAGTCATTATACAGTCATTTTTTGTAGGCATCCCGACAGAAATCTTTAAGTTTTTTTATGTTTTTGTTCCATCTGGTAAATCATTTTTGGGCTCATACTAGTACTTCAATAATTTAGATAGTACGTACTGTAATCTGAAAGTAAAACTGGCAAGCCGAACATTACTTTTCAAGTATTTATAAAAGTTGATGATTTTTTAGGTTCTAAAAAATCATCAACTTGCCAGTCAATTTCATATCAAATAAAACTTTATTGTAGTGACACTCAGATTTTATATTAACTTCCTATTGAATTTAATCTAGTAGTACTTATTTCCGGACGTAAGTACTAGTAGTATTATTACTTTTCCGATTAATTTAAAATCACATGGAATTTGTTATTTTGTTTTAATTCCGATGAAGTCATCAGTTAATTTTTATTTCAAATATTTTATGAAGACGTTAAATTTCGTTTATTATAAATATTGATGAAGATATTTACATTTATAATAAATATTTATCAAAACTGTATATTCGGCACAGAATTGAAAAAAAGGCTATAAAAATATCTATGTTGAAATATTCTCCGGATGACGGAGAATTCTCTCATTCTTAACGTATGCTTTTTCGTATATTTTTTGGTACAATCTCGTAGGATGGGTGAATTTTGGTATGCTGCGAAAGCATTCGATATGTTGGATAGATTGGAACCAAATCCTGAATTCTGGGAAGGGAAGCGGGGTGCAATCGCTGGGGTCTTTCAAGTAAGTATTGGTAATTTTTTTCCAACTGGCTAACGTCTGCGGCTGCAAGCACAGTAAGCACATCCTCTATGAAATATCTTATTGGTTGTTGTCTGTGCAGCGGTTATCGATACATTAATTACCGGTTGCGTTGCTAAAGGGTGTAAATGGGGAGGGGGTGATAAAAAGATTTTTGGAAGATTTAGGGAAACAAGTAAAACTAAGTGCACCTATACAATAATAGTGTGAAACAATATTACATTTCTAGATACTTGCTGAAAATTGCTTCATTTTTATTATTGAAAAGGCACAAAAGTGAATTTCAATAGCAGACAAAAGTTTTATATCCACAGCATGAGAGAATTGTGATATTTTCGTTTGTGCTGCGCTGACAGAGATTTCGTCTAATGTAATGCTATGCATGCTTATTAGTAGTGCTGGGAATGGTTCCGGTAAACCGGTGCACCGGTTTATTTTTTGTCGAAAACCGACAACCAAGACAATCTCGGTTCACCGATTTTCGGTGAAAACCGGTTTTTCGGTGAAACCGTTTTTCGGTGAAAACCGGGTTTCGGTGAAAACCGGTTTTCGATTAGCACTGGTATGCACCGACTATTGATTCATACCAAACCGCGTTGGTGGTTGGTACGGTATGATAGCCACTATGCTCAGTTCTTTTGGCAATGGAGCTTACTCTTAACTATGCAGAATAATGAAGTAACACAAATAATAACACAAATAAGTAAAGTGACCATACGTCCATACTACAAAATTTTACCATTTACCCGTATAAAAAAAAGCTGCGGAACGGCTCGACAGATTTCATTGATTTTGGTGTTATATTAAAGCGATTATGTCTATTTTTGCCCATTTTGTTCAAAATTTAAGTGTATTTACTAAATTGGTCGGAAATTGAAAATTAAGAATGACTAATTTTCCTCTACATTCATATAGACTTGTATATCATAATCAAAGGCATAGCGGCCATTTGTTATGTACAATCGAGTCAAAGAAATAGTCAATAATTGTGACTTAAAGTGTCTGACTTAAAATTATTCTAGGCGAGACCTGGCGATGCTATATATATAGATATAAAATTATTTTTTACATACATTTCATATATTTTAATTTTCTTAAATATTTGATTTTGATTTTTGTCAAATATTTTATAGCAAATTATATTGGATTTATGAATTACAAAATAAATACGCAATAGCGTCATGAAATAATTGATCAATAATTGTATTTTCTTTTTTTAGTTTTTAAACTATACATTTATGTCTGATTTGCCATATTCTTGGCAGTAGGTGTACTACTGTATAGATAAAATTCCGATAATAAAAACGCGTTTCTTGATAACGAATACTCCACTAGAGCGAGAACTTTCTCATAAAACGGCGAAAGTCTCGCTTCAACCAACGCAATCAATTTTTTCGAGTTTATATTCGTCGCTTCAACTTACCGTTCAAGGTGCCATTGAAACTGCCCATATAAAATAGCATATGCAAAGATGGAATTGCATTCACGTAACCATGTAGTTAGAGTTGAATTCCTCGCCGCGTTCGTCGAGAATAAATAGTGTGTAATCTGTGTGTGTGTTTATCGTCGTTGTCGCACACACATCTAATATTAAAATATGTAGATGGCGATACCAACACGATCAGCAACTGTAAATTAATACGCGTTGTTAATTGCGTGTTCAATTTCAAAGTCAGCATTTAGAAACATTTTTATATGGACTGTCCATGCTAAGATTATAAATTTTTATTAAACGTGAAAAAATGATTGAATGGGACATTTTCTAATGGGAAATGATAATTTTGATGAAAATCGACAGGTATGTACCTCCCTTTTTTTCGATAATTTTTCGATAATTTTGATGAAAATCGACAGGAATAACCTTTGTACTTTTTCGATAATTTTGATGCCAATCGACAAAAGAATTAAAATTTTCGACAGGTACTTTTTCGATAATTTTGATAAAAATCGACAGGTATATACCTTCTTTGTAAATAATTAGAAAATTTCGACAGGTATATATATACCTTCTTTGTAAATAATAAAAATAAATAATAAAAGCGTAATAGCATTGTATACAAGTAATTGAATAAGTACATTGGTAGGAAAAATATTAAAAAAATAAATAGAAAGAAAGTATATAACAAACTTTAATAAATTTTACTCAATTCCCAATATAAAAGTGCGAATATAAAGAGATATAAGGCGAAATTCTTTTGCAAAAATATTGATATTGTAAATTATGTTTAGTCATGTCCGCTATATGCAATCACTGATTATATATATTTATCCTCAACTATAAGGATTAGTTGGAAACTGCATGAACATTACAATGGAATGCATTTGAAGAACTTTGAAAACTAAAGTACACTTGAAATTATATTGATTTACGTTCATTCTAAATTTATAAACAATTACGCGTTTCTAAAGAATTTTTTAAATTTTCGTTATAAAATTGCGGAATTTTACACATTGTCCAGTGCCTGGCGCAAGCTCTTTGCAATCCTAGTCTCAGTATATGCGCCAAGCTCATCATCTATTTTACACGTGCAGTGTACTGCACAGAAGCAACTCCACTGTATCAACGTGTTGGAAAATTGAATTGCTACGTTACTTCAAAGCAGTGCGTTGATTCGAAGCAACGCGGTTTGGTAAGATTCAGTAGTCCAGTGCAAACGTAAAACCGGTTTTCACCGAAAATCGGTTTTCACCATAAAGCGGTTTTTACTGAAACGCTGTTTTCACCGGAAACTGTTTTTCACCGAAAGTTGGTGAAAACGGTTAGTCGGTGAACCGGTGCAAAAAAATATCGCTTGCACCGGTTTCCGGTTTGATTGGCAAATATTCCCAGCACTACTTATTAGCTAGCTTAATATTGTCGATGGTTTATGTCTGTCAAGTATTTTAATTTATTTGTAAATATATATGACTTACCGACTTTTATAGAAAAAATATATATGAATTCTTAAAACGCATACCTCAATAGATAAAGCCAAGAATGTACGTACATTTTAATAGAAATCCACTTATGTTCTTAATAATGCATTAAAAATATATATTGCACAAAAAATTCAATGAAATAACACCTGCGCGCTTCAACTAAAAAAATGACTAAATTATGAACTATATATAATTCTTTTTACGCTAAGCTACGTTCAATTCTAAAATTAGTGTCTTTACTGATATTTTCTACTATGTCATGGCATTTTTGTATATCCGAACAACTCCTTCATTTCTTTTTATTTCACTATTATATATAATTTATTATTAACATATATGGATATTGGATACAACATAATATCAGTATCATTATATCAGTAATAACATATAGCAAAGGTTCCGTAGGCAAGACTTAAGTCAAGCATTTGAAATATATATTTTCCATAAAACTGTATTCCAAACAAAATTATTAATTCGGTTATTAGGCAAAATTATACAAAATATAAATAAATTTACAGTCGACTGACTGTAAATAATTGTACATCTTCACTAAACCTTAAAGTGGAATTGGAAGTCTAGGAATTCGAGTGGGGAGCGGTTGCATTGACTCAAGAACACTAAAAAATTGCGTTTATTGATTTCAGGGTGTTATTGCCGAGAAATTTCCTCCGGAGATGCTAAGTGATGTTCTACAGTTACTTCGTAACAGTACATCAAATCAATCTGATCAAATTGGGAAAGTAATAAAGAAATGGGCAAAGGAAAAACGGATTGTCGTTAATTAAAAACTGATTTTTATGGGTTCTTATTGAATTATTACGTGAGTAATGGGATTTCTATTTTCTATTAAGAACTAATTCTAACAACCTCGTGGTATTTTGTGATGAAACTTAAGTTTTAAAAGAAAAGAAATTCTTTTTTAAGCCTGTATTAAAATAAATTTTCTAAAATGTTGTCAATCTTATGACATTACAGTTGCTACAGAACCAATCAAAATTTATTTTCTCCCGATATTTGTTTAGTTTTAATTAATAAAGCAAATTATATATTGAAAATAGCATAACTGTAGAGTTGAATGGTTTTTAAATTTTTATATTATTACATTAATCTCGTAAAATGCTATCGGATTTGCACTAATGCCACGATTACATGCCTTATTTATTAATGTTTACGAATTATTATGTTCAGAGTATTTAATTTACCTTCTTCATAGCATATATAATTATAAAAAAGAATTCAATACCAAAGAGAATTAATATAATTTTAAATTTTAATCATTTTCATGACATGTAAACTTAATTATTTATGAAAATATAGTGATAGAATAACAAGCAACAAATATTTGTGCAAATTTAATATAAAAAAACATTTTTTTTTCAACGAAATGATCGAAATATCGATAGAAAATAAAATGCAAAACATTCGTAGAAATATTTTTATAAATATTTCTATTTCCACAATTATATTTAAATAAAATGCATTTAGTATTTTTATATAAATACTATTTTACGAATTTTAAATGACAAGGACAGCAATAAAACAAATTAATATATAATAAATAATTTAATAAACAGATTTTCCAAGTAATAAATACATCATACAGACTTAACTAACCATTATTACAACAGTAATAAGTAACACGCGGTACATTTTCTCTCATTTTTAAGACTCATACATAATAAATACGCACACATGTCAGTTTATTTTTTTTATATAGCAGGCTTTCAGAAAATATTTAGCAATATTATTACGTTCGTTATATTCATTAACGAATCACTTTGTACAATATGTCTATTATTTACAACGGGTACGTAAAATTATTAGTGATGATTGACATGTAAAATCAAACATAGAAATTTTTAACTAAAATGTTAATAAATTACAGTTTGAAAAGAAAATTACTACAAGAAAAACTCTAGAGAACTGAGAATTTTTTGTTTTTCTATAGCATTTTGATCTAAAATTAATTTATTACTGAAAAATAAATACTTAATATAATTTATGGTTTGTTGATCGTAATCAAATAAAAAACAGTTTGAATAAATAAATTGTAAAAAGTACAGCTCTAAAAAATAAAATCAATTCGCAATAGGTACACAATAACATCTGCTAGGAACAATAAGAATTTGAGAAAATATATTTAGTAAAATCGTTTGAAACAAATGACTTATTATTAATTTGATTTCTAGTAAAGCTATAGTATAATAAAGGAAAACACTCGAAACGAATATAAATTGATAATCGATTCACAGAAACATTGCATACGGTTGTAATTTTATATTTTGAATTTTTGATTATAAAATTACATATGACGAAGTGGTAGCCTAATGGTTTTAAAACAATTTTTTAATATTTTTGTGTATACAGTATCAAAAAAATATAACAGGGACTAGCAATTTCTTGGGATTAATGAATTATTGTAATAGCACCACATAATAATTGTCTAGTCATAATTTATTACTCGCTGAATATAATTGTTTCTTTGAAAATATTTATTAAAAACTAAGAAATATGAATGCGTTATCAGTTTATATTAATATTAAGTATTATATTATAGCTCGTATGATTCTTATGTGTCACAAATATTTCGGTTGAAATTATACTAATAGACTCGAGCATTTACTCGGAAAAATATTAAAAAATAAAAATGCATATTTAGTAGGTCTGAATTTTTAAAAATAGAAATGAAAGACTGTTGATATTGATTGTACTACGGGGTAAATAATATAATAAAATAATGAAAATAAATAATGATTGCGCTTTTTCAAATTGTGGGGAAATGGTAATTTGTTATTCTATCTAAACGGAGAACAATTGATCGTAGAACAAATAATGATATTATAATCTCATTACTTTTGCATTTATATAACATTGCAATTATGCGAGTTAAAAATAATTGTAATAATTATAAATTTATTATAAATGTCATTCGATGCTGGGAATTATATATTGATTCAACATATAATTCATAAGTGTTCTTATTAATGAATGAAAATGACAATGAACGAATTTTCACATTTAATTATCTACACGTTTAACATCTCCTTAATTTAACTTCCTCAGTATTTGTTCCTGTTTATTAAATGTTTATAAAATAGTAGTAACGTGAAGAAACGTATATTTATTACGAAAAGTAATTGCCTTGTCAATGTCTAACGAATAAAATCGGATCATTTTATACGATGGCTGCTAACAAAATAAATGATTTTTAAACCAAATATTTCCTAGAAAGGCATCGGTTAGAATACTTATGCGGTATTTCGTGTCATGTCCCGTGACACGGTGATTAGAGATGAACGCTGCGGCGGTCGACTGGAAACCACTAAGTCGTGTGTGTAATTGGAATTTAATGAAAACCAGATTGATATGTAAAGGTATCAGCCCATACTTCTCACGATATAATTAAAATTGTATAGAAGTTTTCCATAAGAATTTAATACGTATTATTTTGCAGTAGAACATTAGCAACCAAAATGACGCGTGGGTGCTCCCATCGAGTCTTTATAATCAACCGCTAGCCAATAACTACTAGCATTCGCATTCATCCACTAACAATATTGTACATATACAGCAAGCACTATATCGAGTATGGGTACTCGCCGAGATAATCCCGCACCGAACTGGGTAGCTCCAGCAGTTGTGTGTGTGCAGCGGGTAGCAGGTCGATGCGCGGCCGCCCAGTGGCTTGGAGTGCTCCATGCACGGCGCATCGAGCCAAATGCTTGAGTCCCGCGGGCGAGTTTTCTTTGCGCAGTGGCCGCCGCAACGTAATGTTCGCGTACCAGCTGCCGTCCAGGTCCACCCACTGATACAAGCACTTGCCGCCCGCACTCTGTCGCATGTAGTACTCCACCAGGTCGACAACCCCAGTGAACTGTGGCATCTCCGCCAGCATGTTCGACTGGGTATTTATGCAAAACTTGCCGTTAAGGTATTCCAGGCGAGCGGATGTCGGTCCACGCTCTGTCTGGATGCTGAGGGAGAACTTGTATCTTGGATCGGTGCTGTCGCGCACGAGGAATGTGCCCACGGGCGTGTCTTTTAACACTTCTGCACTCGCGGCGTATGTCATCTGGCCGTAATACCTACCATACCAAATATAACATACCATTAGCATACATATTCCATACAACAGCAATGTTAAAAAACGTACCAGCCGGATAGTCGCAGTGTCCGTACGGTCTCCGCTAGACGCGCGATGATCGTATCCTGGCTGACAACGGGCGCCACCATGCTGATTATTTCCGGCAGGATGAAGGCGACTTGTATGCTGGGCGATTGTTGTTGCTGGTGGTGGTGATGTGATTGGTGGAATAAAGGAGCAGCTACGGTGGCAGTAGGTATAGTAGGGAAGAGGGGTGTCATGGTGAGAGGTGAGATGAGGCCGCCACCTGCGCTTAGGTGGAGTGTGCGCTGTTGGGCGGACACCACGCAGCATGATGGTGGTGCTAATGTCGCTGCAGAGCTGGCCGCTGAAGATCGGCAACACTGGAAGCGGTGCTGGCATTTGGGACATTCAGTGCTACAGTCGAACATTGCAGGCTGCTCTTGCCATGCCCGATTTATCACTGCAATAAATAGCGCCAACATTGCTTAATACAACTATGAAATACTTGATAGCACGAAAAATGACTTCCACTTATTCATTTTTTCCTCTAAACCGACGATATAAGCATTAAAATATTTATTTTTAATTATTTCTAATGAATCGCTTAGCTTAATTAGCATAATTATAATCGCATTCTTCGAACTGGATATGACCCGACAAGATTATAGATTTTATCAATTACCATTCATTTATTTGACACTGTTAACAATTTATGAGCCAATGGTATTAATCAATTCGCGTTTTATTCTGGCGTTGCTCAACCTTGTGAACTGACCTAATACAATCTGAAGTGCGAATGAAAATGAACACACGACCCGTTGATGCACAGATATTACTGGCAAAGTGCTAATAGATACAGAACCCGTGTTGCGAAATATAAAATATATAATACATGGAATTATGTGGAGATTATTTATTTCTCAGTAATATATTAGGCATAGGAGAAGTCTATATAATTAGAAATGTATGCAATTTAGAATTCCCTCCAGTGGTGTACTATATGTTAAATTAATGGTATATCTTAAGACGAAATATGTTGTCCTCTTAATTAAAATCAAAACTAATTTAATCCTCGCCATAAAATATAGTTGCAATAATACAACTGTGTTTTAATAGGAAAATATATATGCATACACCAATACAGAATCGAAAGGGATAAACAACATGAAATTACTGAATCTTAGAATAAAAAGGAATAATGATGTTAAGACTTACTCATCTTTGACAGATTGAAGTTCTCTTACAATGGAAGGCACAAAGAATTCGTCAACATTAAAAGACGGTTCTGAAAAAATACGTTAGAACTAACTACAAGCACCCGTTTCGATTCGACTTGGCATGTGCACAAACTAATACTGGCATATATGAATATATGAACATTGAGAGTGCCACTATATCGTAGCTTTAGTTAAGGCAACTTAGCAATGCGTACGCGATGAACCAATATACACACTGACAATTGCGTAAATACTAAATCGTGTGGAGTCGTCGCATCGCCGCTATTTTTTTACGCTATCTCATTCAGTAACGAGAATTGGTGTAGATAGCTAATTCCCATTAATACGATTCGAGAAAGCCACATCCTCATCTAGATAAACAGCGGATTGATAGATTGGATCCTATATTGTTTATATTTAAGTCGTGTGCATCCCGATCGATTGATAAACTTTCACAGTAGCGAACTGCTCAAATTCAATACATTGTATAACAGTGGCGGATTTACGGGGGGCATGTCTGCTATGGTAATGAATCTATGTGGGGCGCGGGGGGGGGGGGGGGGGGGGGGGGATCATGCCCCCCGCTGATTATTTTGTTTTTAAATTCAAATCAAAGACCGCTCCCGAGATGCTTATTTATGCCTCCCCCCCATTGAACCCAATGCTGGATACATAGGTATTTGTAGTATTTAAGCGAATTTGTATTTAATGTTACAAAATCAATAATGCTTAAAAGTTTGCGATTAATAGATTTTCAAAAACTCCTTCAATGAAGTTACAAAATTTTAAGAGCTGCCATAATAAATTTATATTTAATAACAGTATTTATATATTGTTATAAACATGGCATGTTCTTAAATTTGTATTTGAAATCTTTCTGAAAATAATAATTAATTAAAGTTTAATCTATTACAGGTAAGTTTTGTTAAATATTGCTTCAAAGGTAGGCTACACAATTTAAGGAACCACAAACGCCTCTCATTATATATCATGCAAATGTGCTATGCTATCTTGTAGTCAAGCGGTCTGAAACAAGTGAGCAGTTTTTCGGAATATGAGGTAACATGATGCAGCAATGTATTATTATCAGAATAAACATAAAACCAGTCAAATTTCTGGAATATACACCTATATTTACACGTACACCGCTGCAAACTAGAATTAGTAAAGGAAATATCGTCGTTGACGCGACAATACCTTTTATGTAAAATGATTCAAGATATTGGCATTGAAGATATTCAAGATATTGGTCCAGAATTCAAGATATACAGATACTTTGGAATTTTTTAAAATGACATTTATTTCACCAGCAATAAAAATGTATTTTTCGAGGTAACATGATGCAGCAATGTATTTTTATCAGAATAAACATAAAACCAGTCAAATTTCTGGAATATACACCTATATTTGCATGTACACCGCTGCAAACTAGAATTAGTAAAGGAAATATCGTCGTTGACGCGACAATACCTTTTATGTAAAATGATTCAAGATATTGGTATTGAAGATATTCAAGATATATCAAGATATTGGTCCAGAATTCAAGATATACAGATACTTTGGAATTTTTTAAATGACATTTATTTCACCAGCAATAAAAATGTATTTTTCTAAGTTGAATATGAAACCTTGTTAGTTGTACCTTTTTTCAATATTTTCTTTACGTCCTGAAGTTATGATATTTTGCACAAGAGGTATTGTCGTGGCATGGACGATGTAGTGAATCACAAGTGATAACGTTAGGTACGAATTGACATGTGCTAATAGTAAAATATAGCTAGAAAAAAAATGATAATAAAAGGTGATACTAGGAAATCTCGCAATTTTAGCGCATATCTACTAGATCACTATGCAATGAACATTTTTTTATTAAATTCATTTCACGGTATTATTACGCATTCGATTTATATATTATATGGAATTTAAGAGGATAATATCTCCGCTAATTAAAATACTAAGAAAAATCGATTAGATACTTATTTTATATTTCGCGAATTATATTAGAATGAAATTTCATTGCATCAGTCTATAATTGAGAAGGTAATTAAATATAAAATGGCAGTTATAGATTATTAATTTTTAATTTATTCGAAACTATTCATAGCTTATATTTACAAATCATTCAATATTAACGTAATAATCTCTAGTAATTATGGTATTCTTAGAAAACTGTAGAAGTGCTTTCCGTGTAATGCAAAATACAATTAAATGTTTCGCTTTCACTTTGCCATAATGACAAGACAGCGTATTTATTTAAATAACTACATTTTGCGCAAGGGCAACAAGTGAACTGTCAATAAAACATATTATCTAGATGATTTCTAACTGTTGTTAGAAATCATCTAGATAATATGTTTATAATAAACTGTAAACTAATAAACTGTTGTTAGTTGTGGAAAAATTATAATATCTATTATTTACGATAGTGCTTGAGTTCTTATAGTAACCTGCCTTGACAGGAACATGTTTATAACCTTAAAAATAAGTCGGACATTTCGCGTGAGATATCGTCAATGTGAAAGAACATTATTACATAAACAGTTATACAGAGATTTTCAAGAAAATTCTAATTTATGTGACAAAGAGAGGCCACTTTATTAGCGAAGCTGGCTTGGCATGAAACCTGTAAACAGTACGAACACACATACTTATTATTGCCAATCGCTTGCATTCATGGAAATGGAAGCGTTTCAAACAATTCCAACCAACATTGGCGTTCTACAAACACAAATCATTTGTAAGAAATTTATTACCCACATATCTTTATGACAATATTCGTACGTATAATATGTTATGTATTTTCAATTCTCACTATTACCTTTCTTTAAAAAAAAACTTTATTTGAATGTTATACATATTTTTTCTAGTTACTTCAAGTATCAATTAACCTATCGCAATTATACAAGTGCGATTTTTAATGGTTTTGAGTTATATATTTTATGCTGCGACTGGATTTCGAAGTTGCAGCCAAGAATTACCAAGTCAAGTATGTATTAATAATAATAATAATAATTGTCTTTATTCATGGCAATATATCTTTTCAAATTAAACTATAATAAATACATAGGCTATGATACTAGTTGTGTCCACATCTAATTTATTTAAATTTATCTGAATTATTAACGAATTGAAGCACTAGTTGTTTGTTTAAACGTCATCATTTTCCCCATACTTTGATATCTACTTGATAATGTTAGCCAGAGGAAAATACTACAACAATGCTAAAACTCGACTATAGCCATTGTGAAATTGAGATATGCAATAAATTAGGATTGCGGAATTCAAAAATGCTGTTAAATCATAAAAATTATAAATAACTCTTTAAAAAAAAATGTGTATCGTGACCCAATTTAAAGAAATAAATATTTACAACTTTGTGTACATTAGTAGTACCCGAAAAAGCACACTAATTACATGGAAATATACAGCTTAAATTACATACATATATAGCTGTACAATTCATAAATACATAAATTGAGACATAAGGCAACATATTATCGATTTGATAAGTAGTAAATTATTTCATATGTATCGTGTAAGTAGAGTGAATGTGGGCTTCTCGCTATGCATTATTATTAAGTATAATTAGCTATTCCGAAAATAGCCCCACTCGATTTATCGGTCGAAATTAATAAGTTATGGTTTCAGGTGCTGGAAATTGAATTTATTTTGCAATTTTGAACTCTTCTCAGCCAACGCCTTCATTTCCCTTACATCCCATCCTCCACTATTTGACCACATAATCTAATCTAGTTTTACCTATCCCTTCCTTTCCCTCGATAACTAATTGCATAATATCTCTATGCCTAAAAATATGACCTATTAGTTAGTCTATCTCTTCCTCTTACAATTCGTTACGTTTTATGTACTCATCCAAAATCTCCCATCCTCGTAATTTTTGAAATCATTTGACGATATAGCTAATGACGCCTTAAAAACAATATTTCTGGAAAACCTGTGCAATGAAAAAATTGCATTATGTATTTATATCTATCTAATAAATCTCCAATTTATGATCTGATCAATGCTATTTATCTAATAATAATATAATAGAAAGATATTGATTGCACACAAACTTATAAGGACAATCGTTTGTTGGAATTTCCATGTCGGAACCGTCTTATCACAGTTTTGTTCGAAATTCGAATAACAATTATTATTGGCAAATACCTGGGAATTATTAAACTCTGACGCAAGTCTGGTATGCTGTAGCTTCTCTTAGGAAAAAATTCCATTTTGCAGCAAAAATTCCAGAACATGCATGCGCTCAAAAAAACTTGGAAATTATTGCCAACTTTTTGCTGTTTCGCTGTAACGAGTAGTTACACGTGCAGTTATTTAAATTATATGGACTTAATTTTCGCATTTTTCTTGAAATTATTTTTTTAAAAAATGTGTAGTATTTTGTAAGTAAACATTTTATTCGAAATAATTGAAATATTCTCACGATTATGTTGAAAGGGAAACGTAATTTGTTTTTATATACGTAATTGAAATAAAATAATCATTAAGTACATGGAGGTATGGTGCCATTTATATTTGGTATATAAAATATGTATACAACTAAGTAATTCAAAGAAAAAAAAAGTATTTAAGCAATTATACGAATGCGGTTTTATCCAAGTTTATATTATACAATAATAATATATCGAACTGAAGTTTCGTAGAATTAGGCACGATTGTTTTATACCATGTTCCCTATTATTATTTATTATATTAAGAAATACTTTCTGTATAAGTATGATTTATACAAAAAATCGTTAAATTATCTATGCCGAATAGAAAATCCATCCACGTGGATTTTACTCTTTTCCAAAACGAAATGACAAAATGATTTTCTACACTCAGAACGATTGTGTATTTACCACATTATTAAAATCTATTATTAAACCGTGTATTACAACAAATTGTAATTATCCGTGCAGTCATTATAATGAACAACTTTGTTCCAAGTCATCAGTTTTTGTGATTTTTTTCCAACACACATACAAACTTTTCTACGCGCTCTTTTATTACTGCAATCGTTTTATTTTGTGTTTAAGATTATCTACAGTATAAAAAATATGGTTAAAATTTTTAATTTGATAAATCTATACGATATTTATACTAGCGATGTGTAGTTCACTCGCGAACCGTTCACTCTGAACGGTTCAATCAAATGACGGGCGTACTGTGACGATGTTTTTCAACGACCTATAGGTCACTATGACCTAGTTCGTGAACTATGAACTACATGGTGCACGGTATACTATATATAATTGCAGTATAGTATACAGTACATATACAGTACTAACATTTATTTAGTGATAAAGTGTGTTGGTGAACGGAACGAAATAGGAAACTCGATGCAATATTTATATGTTGGTATCAGATTTCATTTGGAATAATATAATTAATATATTCGCAAGATTAAATATGTTCTTAAATATGTCATGCCATAGCAAATTTTTGCAATAATGCAAAATAAACATCCAAATCTTATAGTTCTTCTATTTCATACTGAATGCAATGCAATCACTTAATATCAAATCAAAGCTTTAAAGTTTGAACAGAGAAGATTCGGAATAGAAAATATAAATTATAACGCCAAACAAAACGATTCTATCTAGTTCATTTTATTATAGTTTGTACATTTAATTTTCAAGTGTAAGTAAAGTAGTAAACATTTCCATCGGTAACTACCAATAAGTATTTTCGATATAAATAATAATTTTATATATATATATATATATATATATATATATATATATATATATATATATATATAATCGTGAGTACCTAGAGAAAATTACATTTCTTTATATACATGTTTTGTATAAATTATAAACATTATTGTCTTTTCTTCCTCATTCTTAATTCAAAATAAGTATTGTAATATTTCAATTTATTTATTTTTTACCATTTAATATTTTTATATTGAGAAAAAAAGAGATTATTTTCAGTATGTGCATGTATTTCATATAGGTCGTGAACTAGTTCATTTTTAAAAGATGTAGTAGTTCATGACCTATAGTTCGTGAACGGTACATTGAAACGAACTACGAACTAGGTCCTCAAAGTGACCTACAGTTTGCCATCGCTAATTTATACAATAGTTAAAAAACATTGTGTGGTTTTAATTCATAGATAAAACGTATTAAATTCTGAGTTGCTAACTTTTTAACTAACGCTTAGTGGTACAATTCTAGGACCATTCTAGCCATAAAATACCCCCGAATTCAACAAAATCATGCCATTCATGAAAAAAGCAAACATATTTTAAATTAATCAAACACTTATTTACAGACCAGATCAAAAAATTTGTGACACGAAATGAACTGTACGTATTGACGTATTGTAGGAAGAATTTTTTTTATTCTATTCTACTCAAATCTTTATTTTTATCATAAGAATATTGTTAAAGTCATTTTTACAATTGAAATCTCCATAGCGTGAATTTCGATTGGTTTAATATAACATCCAATAATTTTTTTTAAAAAGCGGGAATTTTGTTGATCATTGATATTAATATTATTCCCATGTTTAAGAATATGACCTACTTTCCGTCAACACAATTTTCACATAATTTAGAAAGAATTTGTAAACTAATTAAATCTTTTGGAAGAAAAGCTCTTAAAAATAAGACAGAAATTTGTCAACAGAATTTTTATACTTTTCTCATAAACAGGTCAGTGCACAAAACTGATTTAAAAGTGCTCTAAAGCCTTAATGTCGAAATGGCAACTAGATATATCCTATAAAAATAAAATCGTGCAGGAACTATGTATAAAAGATGAGAAAATTACAATGTAAACTACGTCATTTCTGTAGATCTTTATCGTGTTTACCATACGGGTGTGCATATATGTAAACAGCAAAACTAATTTACTAAAAACAGTCGCTTAATGTTGAAAATGTATTATAAATTTACCGTTATGATATTACCGTATACATATACTATCTTCCAAGCAGAGCATATACTATTCTATACAAACAGAACAAACAGTTTTAGCTAAAATAAATGAACAGGTCAGTTCAAAGAACTAATTTACTCTACCTTGTAAAGATCAAACATCATAATTACACTACAAATTTGATCTAATAATTACTACCATTGGCTCATACTTTACATGTAAACTAAAGTATTAATATATAACGCTGTCTTTAAATTTTTATTTTTGGTTCCGTAATAGACTACTACCTTTCTATCGGCAATACAAACATTTATTTGAAAATAAAAGAATATTGCGACAATATACTCATATTATAGGTATTGGGTCTATATTATAAAAAAAAACATTTAGTTTCATAAGGCACTTTAGAATTACACAATTACACAAGTTTGGAAAATGTGGCGCAGTGTTGGATTTTGTAAAGTATTAACAAAATGTGTATTCAATTCTATTTAAGATTATGTATATGTATGCAGAAAAGTTGAT
Organism: Leptodirus hochenwartii; assembly: GCA_947310635.1. NCBI lineage: Eukaryota > Metazoa > Arthropoda > Insecta > Coleoptera > Leiodidae > Leptodirus > Leptodirus hochenwartii. The sequence goes on along the minus strand of OX371180.1, from coordinate 11,577,268 downwards.
TATGTACTAATTTAGAAGAAAAATTAGAAGCGCTCTCTGTAATTGTATGCGAAATAGAATGGGTGGTGTAACGATTGTCACAGGTTCAGTAAAACGGTACCTCGCAAACATTGCCAACATATATGGTCTTAAAATGTGTGGTACCATTAGCTATGGCAAACTGTAGGTCACTTTGAGGACCTAGTTCGTAGTTCATTTCAATGTACTGCTCACGAACTATAAGTCGTGAACTACTAACATCTTTTTTAAATGAACTAGTTCACAACCTATATGAAATACATGCACATACTGAAAATAATCCCATTTTTTCTCAATTTGAAAATATGAAATAGTAAAAAGTAAATAAATGGAAATATTACAATACTTATTTTGAATTAAGAATGAGGAAGAAAAAAACAACAATGTTTATAATTTATACAAAACATATATATAAGGAAATATAATTTCCTTCCGTTCACCAACACATTTTATCACATAAATGTTAGTACTGCTATTGGTACTGTATATGTAATGTATACTATACTACATCGTTTACGAGCCGTTGTGATTCATGAACGGTTCAATACACAACGGGTTCAGGACCTAGTACAAGTACATCAATACGTACACCGTGCACCATGTAGTTCATAGTTGACGAACTAGGTCACAGTGACCAATAGGTCGTTGCAAAACATCGTCACAGTACGCCCGTCATTTGATTGAACCGTTCAGAGTGAACCACACATCCCTAGGTACCATAAGTTTCGTTATTGAGCATCTGATGTTCAATAAAAATTTGTGTAACGATAATACCGTAATCTGTACGTAAAGTTGACTTTTGAATCAAATGTCTTATCCTATCATAGAAATTTGATCTATTATTAGAGTGTCATCCTCCAGTGAAATTAAAACCATTACGATATGTATACCGGGAGTTCAAGATATAACTTAAAACGTTATAATTACGCTACTTCTTGAGAAATTGTTTTCTTTAATATTAAGTAAATGCTATTCTAAATACGAATAAAAACATACAGTTGTATTTCGTTGTCATTGTAATTGTAGATGAAAAAAAAAAATTATGTAACTACATTTTATATTCATTTACACCATATGATGGAAGGCTTACATATATGTATGTATGTTCATTTAGCTGGAAAAGAGAGGAAGTAATTTATCTCCAGTAATGTATGTAAAACGACTAGAATTCTGTGTATTGGGCTTCGCATAATAAACACTAAACAGGCTTATTTATTAGAATACCAGTATTACTTGGATAGCATAAATACAATGGAGTTTTCAAATTACAATTACATTACATGAAAAAGTAGGGTAGCACTACATCATAGGTGCAGAATAATGTTGGCGAGTGTTTTCAATTAAATTTTATTTAATCGCACTGCAGTGTTTTAAATATGTGGTATAGTAGATACTACTGCATATAGTCGAAAGTGTGCCAATGCACTGCATATGCCTCCTAGGGGCAAGACATGGGCAACGACGCTCTGGCCTATAGAGCGGTCCCTATACAGGGATCCCGGTCTATAGGAAAGATTCAGGCTAACCCACGGTATTAGGGGGATTAGGCTGAATCGGTGGGGCGACGGCTAAAATATGCACTCATTGGTCGGTGCAAGGCAAGGAGAAACCAGCACTGTACCCTTCTCCAGATTACAGTATGAAAATGTCGATTATCTCAAATATAATACCCCAGATGAGTAGAGCCAATGGCTCAGAATCTCATCCTGCTACTTCGGTAGCAGGCAAGCCCTCGGATTCTGGGGCGGGCAAGAGATCGATTGCGTCGAGAATTCTACGAGTCGGAGCGTGGAATATACGCAGTATGAATAGGATAGGAAAGTTAGAGAATTTGAAATTAGAAATGGAGAGACTTAGACCGGATATTGTAGGGATTAGTGAAGTTAGGAGGAAAGATCAAGTAGATACGTGGTCAGGAGAATACAGATTAATAACCACAGCATCAGATAATGGGCATACCGGTGTAGGTTTTATAATGAATAGAAAGTTGGGATGTAGAATAAAGAGTTATTGCCAAGTTAGTGATAGAATTATAACTATTAGATTAGACACGAAGCCAACGGACACAGTTATAGTGCAAGTATATATGCCAACTTCAAGTCACGATGATGAGGAGGTAGAATCCATTTATGAGGAGATTGAATCTAGGTTAGCAAACGTTAAAGGACAGGATAATCTAATTGTAATCGGAGATTGGAATGCCGTAGTAGGTAAGGGAAAGGAAGTTCCAATAGTAGGAGAATATGAAATAGGAACACGTAATGATAGAGGGGATAGATTGGTAGAGTTTTGTATTAGGAATAAGCTAGTGGTAGCAAACACGCTTTTTCAGAATCACAAGCGCAGGATATATACGTGGAAAATGCCAGGAGATATAGGGAGGTATCAGATAGATTACATACTGGTTAAAGAGAGGTTTAGGAACCAGATTAAGAATTGTAAGAGTTACCCTGGAGCAGATATTGATAGTGACCATAATTTAGTAGTCCTGGACTCAGAGGTCAAATTCAAGAAATTACAGAAGTCCAAACAGGTCAGAGTAGATGTCGATAGGTTAAAATTAGCTGATGTATATGAAAAGTACAAGCAGAAAGTAGAAATCATGGCTAATGGAACATCAAGGAGCGACATAGATTGCGAATGGAGGGAAATCAGAAATGGGTTAACTACAGCAGCAAATGAAGTATTAGCCACAAAGAAAAGGACAGGTAGGAGGGAATGGATCACGGAAGAAATAGTGGAAATGATAGAAGCAAGAAGGAAAATTAAAATAGGAAACACAGAAGCAGGACAGAAAAAATATAAGGAACTAAGGAACTTAATTAATAGGAAATGCAAGCTAGCGAAAGAAGAGTGGATAAAAGGAAACTGTGAGGATATTGAGGAGGATATGAGAAGAGGTAAAGTAGATTTGGGCTACAGGAAAATTAAGTCACATTTTTCTAAAGTAAAACCAAAGGGTAACATTATATGTGATAAGCAGGGTAAGGAACTCACAGAAAATAAGGAAAAAGCTAGAAGATGGAAGGAGTATCTTGAAGATTTATATAAAGGTAGGCAGGACATGGAGGAGCTAGAAAATGTGGAACAGATAGATGAGGATGACTTAGGTCCTAGCATACTTAGGTCAGAGTTTCATAGAGCATTAAATGATTTACGGAATAACAAAGCAGCGGGGATTGATATGATACCAGCCGAATTAATAAAACACGCAGGGGAAAAAATGCAGGAGCGATTATACAGGTTAGTTTGTAAAATATATGAGAAGGGAGAAGTACCACAGGATTTTCAGCGTAGTAGAATAGTAACAATGCCGATGAAAATAGGAGCTAATTTGTATGAGAACTATAGGACCATTAGCCTACTATCACATGCATCGAAGATATTGTTAAAGATTATTTATAGGAGATTAGAAAATAAAGTAGAGGAAAGGCTAGGAGAAGATCAGTTTGGTTTTAGGAAAAACAGAGGGACGAGAGAGGCGATTCTAGCACTAAGAACGGTAGTAGAAAAAAGAAAGAGGGTAGGAAAGGTAACTTGCATAGCTTTTGTAGACTTAGAAAAGGCATTTGATAATGTAGATTGGGACATAATGTTTAGAATTTTAAAAGAAACGGGTATAGATTATAAGGATAGGAGAATAATTTTTAATTTATATAAACACCAAACTGCCTTAGTTAGAATTGAGGGGGAAGAAGAGGTAGCAAAAATAAGGAAGGGAGTTCGGCAGGGATGTACACTCTCACCGTTATTATTTAATCTATATATAGAAGATGCAATAAACAAAGTAAAAGAACAGTATAGTGTAGGTGTGAATGTACAGGGAGAGAAAATATATATGTTGAGATTCGCCGACGATATAGCTATATTGGAAGAAAGCGAAAAGAATTTAGAAAGGGTACTGAATGGTATGCAGGCAGTATTGACTAGGGATTTTAACATGAAAATAAATATAGGTAAAACTAAAGTGATGAGGTGTGACAAAAAGGAATGCAGTAGAAAAATGAGGATCTCAATAGGAGATAATAGAATCGAAGAAGTGTCAGATTTTTGTTATTTAGGCAGTAGAATCACAAAAGATAATCGAAGCAAGGTAGATATAAAGTGTAGGATAGCACAGGGTAGGAAGGCATTCGTAGAAAAAGAACAGATTTTAAGATCAAATATTGACTTGGGTATTAGAAAAAGATTACTGAAGGTATATGTTTGGAGTGTAGCACTGTACGGGTGTGAGGCGTGGACTATAGGAAAGGAAGAGAAGCGTAGATTAGAAGCACTTGAAATGTGGTGTTATAGAAGGATGATGAGGATTGGTTGGGAAGATAAAGTAACAAATGAAGCTGTACTAGAGTTAGTAGGGGAGAAGAGAAGTATCTGGAGAGTGTTACAGCGTAGGAGAGACAGATTAGTAGGGCATATCCTTAGACATGGGGGGATTATGCAATTGATCATAGAAGGTAGAGTGGAGGGAAAGAGAGGGGTAGGTAGGCCTAGATTGGAGTATGTGAGTCAGATAGTTGAAGACGTTGAGATGAATAGCTATAGGGAGATGAAGGGATTAGCTCAGGATAGATCGGCATGGCGTGCTGTTTCCAACCAATCTTTAGGATTGCGGACTCTTTAACTAATAGTCGTAAATTGGTGAATGAGCAAAATTTTTGGTGTCTGTTGAAATGCAACTAAAGAATTCTATTCTTCACAATGCAAGCAGAAAATCTGTTTCAAAAAATAAAATCGTAGCTAATTTCATTGGAATTTTTCATGGACTTCCAGGATTCATTCGGAATTCCTAAAAAATTGTATATATGACTTTTCATTTATATATATAGCAATATTAGTGTTTACATGGAAAATTCTTTTATAAAGAATTTGGTTGGTATTTACACATGACCAGTATATGATAAAATGAAGTAGCGACCGCAAACGAAAAAGTGAAAGAGGTGGTAAAAAACTAGAAGTGAAACACAAGAACACAATTGAATTATGGAAACCATTTTCAAACTTCTATCGATCCTCAACGGGTTTCTATTGATCCCCCGTTGGGAATCTCCGCTCTAGAGTTACATTAGGTTAACTCTACTCAGTTTAGAGCACACAATGATAATTTAATATATCACCACCACTGCGCATCTTGCGGGTTGAGTTTATACTTCATTACACCCACGTAAAATACTAATACTCATCTCTAGCTATTTTGTACATGTGGACATTGGCCATGATGAAATGTTAATGCAATACTCTACAGTTGTTTCGAGATTCCCGGAATTACCAACAACACGATATAGAGATAGACACGCGTTTGTATTGTTCTTTATAGCTGTAGCCCAAAAGATTTTTGGATTGTTAACGCTTAGCTAGTAGTACCACTGTTATTAAAATGAGGTTTTGAATCTTCCATCCTCTCTGCCAATAAAGTCATATAAAACAAAAACAGATTTATTAAGGTTCTCGGTATCTTGTAATGTTGTTAAATCATATAAATCCAGACTTCAAACTGAGAAAGAACTGAAATAAACAGGCCATGCATATTTGCAAATCTACGAATTTGACAAATAAATTTGATTTAACCACATTTTGATAGAATCTTTTTTTTTTATTGCCTTTATTCGACTATTCTAAACATTGCATTATCCTTTTGGGTCAAAAATGTTCTCTTATTAGATTAGAATCGCATATCTCCAGTATTAATATTAATAATTAATTACGACGACAGCTGCACAGACAGCAACAACCAATAAGATATGCCATAGAGGATGATTACATGTGAACGCTTTAGTTCCACGGCTGTAAGATGAGTGCGCATACCCATGCAGCCGCGGACGTTCGCCAGTTGGAAAAAAATTACCAATACCTGGGTTGAAATTTATGAAAAAAGAATACGATGAATTAAGGGAAATTTTCAGACTGGACTGTCACGCGGAAGTGTCATATCTATATACAATTTATTTTAATATGTTGTGTGGAAATGTTCCTCCTAAAATTTTCTATTTGGTTTTTAAAACTAATGAACGAATTGGACGCGAATGAGTTGTTGAGCTTTATAAGGATTTAAAAAAATGTCTGTTTGTGGCGTAGATAATTCAGATTTGCAATTATTTTTTATAATAAAATGTACATATACTAATTGTGTGATTCTGCAAATATCAAAATTTCAGTTCTTTTATTATACTATCCTGTATATTCGTTCAGATCATTTCTTTGAAATATATAAACCTCCATATAACTTTTAAGTTCTCGTGAAAATCTGAGGCCTCGTTAATTTTCAGTTATTGGAATTCGTCGGGAGAGAAAAAAAGAATCTTATAAATATTGCTTTGTCAGAAGATTGGAGATGTACTAAACCGAAATGAACCGACCACTTCCATCCGAACATCACCACCACAAATACCAGGTATACCTACCGCTTTACTGCAGTACTGCACTGTTATGCTGACTCTACCTACACACATGTGCTTCTTTGCTTGCATACATATGCGTTGTTCGCTAGCTAGCTGTCATTTGCTTCGCACATATTGCCTGGGGTACCAAAGCATGTGTTCCGCGAACTACACTACTTATACATAAGCGCACTGTTGCCAATACAAACCTATTTTATATCACCTAATTATTACGTATAAATCAAACATGAAAAATAGTTATCATGCGGATATATTAATTCTTATAGAAACGTTAAAAAAGGTTAGCAGATATACTGGAATATTACATATTATTTCGTGTTATATTAAACACAAATAATTACTTATTAAAATGATATTCTTAGAAGGCTTGATTAACAAATTGATTAAGAAAAACTTATCATATTTCTCTTTAAAAACTCAAAAATTATAATTAATAGGAATTATATATGGACATTGACCAAGATAAATTTATTAGATGCGATTTGGTCCAACAACACTGGATTAGTGAATAACAAAGAAAGGTACAAAAATAGATAGAGAACGACTTCTTGGAAGTACTGTCAGACAGTTTGTGAGTTTGTTGAATTCGATGAGAGGGATCACCGCAGCGCAATCTATACAAATTCCCAAAGTACGACAGCTTTGTCTCTGTTCCACCCCATGATATGGTACTACAGTGAAGCAAGACAATGCATGGATTTCGGTTAGAAACACGGAACTACAGGATGTAAGTGAATTAAAAAAAAAATTGTTGGTTTATAGTCACTACTATAGTTTTATGTAATTATGAGAAAATCCCCGAATTCAGTAAATTCAATCTCTCAGCAGACGGCCTTTGTTCATTTGAATTTATTTCGTGAACAAACTTGCATCTTTTATTTTAGGGGGTTTGTGAGTGAATAACTGCACTTTATAAATCAATTGGGGCGCAACCTTAAAGAAAACTCCAAATAAAGATATAATCATATAGAATATCACCCAAATACCGTAACAAGCATTAAGTAGCTAGATGTACATTTCAAGCGCTATGCGCCCATCTTCAGTAGCACAAGATAAAACTAAATAAAATACCTCTGTCACGAATCGTGATTGATATACTATCAAATAAATAAGTCAACATGACAGAAGTACTTATATGTAGTTATATTATCATTTCAAATCAAGCAATTTGTTGATAGGTAGCTAGCTTTGGATTAGTTAAAAAACCAAAACAACAAAATGAATATAATGAAGTCTGTAAATATTGTATACCCGTTAGATGGCGCTCATTGCGATATTCACACTAGACAATACATGTAACTTACAGTTATCGTAAGTTATATATTATATTGTGTAAAAAATGAAATCTATACATTATAATAGATAGATTTTATTTTTTGGCTCTCGACAACTTATATTTTTTGGGTTGCGGCAATAGAATTATACGATGTCAATATGGTCAATTATATCTCTACAAGTTAACTGGAAACACTGGTTGTAAAAGTGATTAAAAATTATAAAAAAAATCGTGTTGATTTCGTTTGAAATCCCAATAAGAAAATCCACATCTAAAAAGGCAATGCCGCAGTTATCAATTATCATCAATCATCAAAAGTTATCATCAATCATTTGCGGAGCTAATGAACGCATTTATCATGACCCTGTATAGGCATGTGTGAAATTCTCGGGATTAGAGAGCCGGTCGACGGTACTCCGTAGTACCACATGGATATCCTGCAATATATCTATACGTACGACACACAACGTATCCGCACACCACTGCTGCGTGGTGAATTTGAAAGGTTTTTCTCGAATCTGTCAGCACACCTGCCTACTCGGATTTACCAGGAAATGAGCGCGTGAGTATCGCCACATCGCCCCAACGAACTCGTCAATTGCTCGCTAGCTGGCTCGTAGAAGACGACGAGAACTTGGAACTGGCAGAAGGTACACACACAAAACAATCTATTCTATTCTATTCTATAGATTACACGAAACTATTGCAAAAATATATAAACAATAGTCTGAGTACCGAGAACTAAAAACCCACGGATTCATGGTAAAATACATATGAAAAAGTATTATGGGTCCCTCCATGTATGAAGGAGGAATCTGTCGAAAGTATTACCAGAAGTAATTGAATCGAAAATATTCCAACGACGAACTTGAATAAACAACCTTTGACGATTGACACAGGAATATGACAAATAGTTTAACCTTTCCTGACCTGACCGATCAAACTTCATGGAAAAACAATATTGGTTGTTAAAACAAAAGAAATATTTGAATATGGGAAACAATATTTTTAAACTCCTCTTTGAACTTTCCGATCGTCTTCATTCATACATGACTAAAGTAAAAAAAAAAACTTGCAAATTTGGAAGTTGCTGGTTGAGCTAATTAATCAAAGCACTATAATGTTAAACACGGGTACTAATACATTAAGGGTTCATTTAATAGCAAGACAAGAACACAATGCATTAAACAGATATCCAATATAATTCTGCTATTCCTGTCGTAATGTTCAGCTACTAAACAAATGATAAATTACACAAAAATGAACTCAAATTTGTTATTTCATACAATTGCCGCTATAGAGATAATTTTATAATCAAATCTAGGATTCAATTTCAGTGATTAAAACATGAGCGAAATTACGGCAATATTTCAGAACCTGATAGCGTGTGATAGGAAAGTGATACAAAATTATAAATAGGACCATATAAAGAGTAATGTTCGACTTGGATTAAAATAAGCGCGAAGTGTGAACCGACCTTCACTACATATATGGAGGTGTGCACAGATGCAACTATTCTGGACAATTCTTGGAAATTGCATTACGAAATACTGTAATTTTGAGATTGCAGTGAATCCGATATTATATTTCTATAAATTTGTAGTTGTTCTGTACACGAATCGTACTAAGCAAACAGCTACCCATTTAAGCTTCCTGTAAATTGGAAAATTTGATAATCCTAAATATACCAAGTGAAAATTTAATTATTTAAGATGAAATAACGTGTTCGTTCGTAGTGAAATTTTTAACGCGGGAACAAGACGACAATAAAATGATTGCACAACAAACAGCAATGGATCCATCAACTCTATAGATATAAATTTCAGTTAGTCCTAAAGGGAATCACAAACGAAAATTTAACAATATGATCCACAATTTCTATTACTAGGTTAAAAAAAACGAATCTTTACTTTGCGTAAATTTAGTAAAATTAAAATGCAACTTCAAAAATTTTAATTGGTCATCAATCCTAAGTAGGATATGGATGTTGCCGTTATTTTGTGATAATCCATTGTAAAGAAGAACAAATAAAAACAGTTACTTTGTTTTAATATCACGGTGTATTAATGCACCCTGATATTAAAGCAAAGTACATAATTGTTTTTATTTCCTCTTCTTCATGGATCCTAAGGTTTAACTACATCAAACAACACGTCATGTTGAGCCAAGTCCTTCATTTCCTAACGTCCACTATCTGACTTACGTACTCTAATCTGGATCTACCTACGGCTGCCTTTCATTCATCCTTGCCCTAGATTACGATTTGCATAATACCCCGTGTCTAGGAATATTAGTTTCTAGACTATTAGAATATTCGACTCTACTAGTCGTGCTTTCATTTATCATTTTATCAGCTCACACAATCCTTATGATTTTCTTACAGGAAACATTTATCCGTTCTACATTTTCCCATTGTCCACGACTTGCAGCCGTACAATGCTATGCTCCATATATATGCCTGTAATAATTACTTTCTAACAAAACTCATTTGCATAAATTTCTAATGCCTAACTTTTTTTTCTCCTAGTGAACATTATTTGTATCATTAGGGTTGTTGTCGATTAAGTTCTTGGTGTCTTCACACGTTCACAATGACAATAAGAATTAAACGAGCAATCGACACTATTGCATATTAATTATGAACATTAGTTCACGAACAGTTTGCTACATTTATTCTAAAAACAAACATGACTCAAGAGTAAATAGAGGTAGACTTTCTCTTCATAAATCAATGCGGTTTTACATACATACTCCGAAATTCATTTTATTATGTGCGTATCGCATTTCTGATGATTCTATTATAACCAAAATGCACGGCAATGTGTATTCCACATAATAATATACGTCTGCTCTGTACAGACACCTGCATGAAATCACACAACGCCAATCGAATTTTCAAAGAAGTTCTTAGTAACACAGCGAAAGTATACTAAAGCCATATAGAGGAATGGTCTGTTGTAGACATCTCGGTATTTGTTGGCAATATGGTCATGCGGGTCGATAGCAATTTGAATGCTATTGTTGAAAAGAATTAGGACTCTAACTTGAAATCGTCTACTCCTTTATAGAGATATATTACGTGGAAGCCACAGAAAGCATAACATTTCTTGGAAAAACATAAGAATCGTATAAGAACGAATGAATTCCAATTAACAGGCGCTTCGTAAAGCACGTTATAAATGAACAGGTAAACAAAATATCGATACTTAAAAAAGCGAGATTAATATTATAGCTCGCATTGAAATAGTGTCACTCTAATGATAAAATAAATACAATAATTCGTTGAAGAGCTTGAAATAATAAACTAATCAAACATTCAATTCCTGATATTGATACATACGGGTGAATGGTACAAAATCATTTAAATAGTTACTTCTTGTTTTGTAAAACTATCAAAGCTGTGGTTATTTTGGTTATTCAAACATTGCAGAAAAATGGATGCATGCCAAAACAGACAAACCATAATACATACTAAATATTTTTTATTATTGTACCCGACACTGGTTTGAATTGGGGTATTTATAGAATACGAGACAATTTTCGGATGAAAATGACCATTATGAATGAAGATTACTAGTCCACATGTACGAAAACAGAAAAATAATTGCGATTATGAGCTATTCGAAGGGAGAGTCGAACCATTTTGCTCTTGTCATATGTTAACGTCCAAATTTCTTGACGTTGACAACTGACGATCTAAATAGACCACGGGCATCATGATAATGTATTCTAACATAAAAATAATTAGCAATGAATACTAAGTCTATATAGTTAGAATTCATTGCTATTAGTATATCGCTATCTTTGTATTCCAAACAATTAAAACAAATTGCGCCAAGAAATACGACACCAGATCCGGAATTAGAATATTTCGTACCTTTGGCCAAGAATAAAAATGCGAAAAAATCTAACAATTTTTTTACACAAAAAAAATAAATACTACATGTATGTAAAAATGAGATTATTATCTTAAAACAACAGCGGCTAATGCTGTTTGTATTAAAATATAATTAAATTTACCCGAAAATGAAATTACAGCGTTACTTTTACTTTTTAACCGAAATGCAATATATGCATGACAAAATATAAAATTTCTTTTATTCGACATTCTACTTTTTATTTCTTTTATTCGAAAAAAATATTCGACTTTCATTTATACAATTAATACATGAAATACGTAAGGTAAATAAATATATAGCAAATTGCAATTCCGGTGAATTAAAATTTTTATTACCAAAAATATTGACAATGTTTATTGTTTTAATTAATATGTATTTTTCGGCGGCGCTTCTCTACATTTGGTTCTCTTGTCCAGGGTCAGTTTTACCATACCCTAGTTACGACTCTGCACGATCATATTTAATTGTCATCGACAAATGTAAAACAAGAGGCGCCTGTAGAAAATATTTCTGAATTGAATTAACAGGAAAAAATCTTTAGGTTTAAGATTTGTTGATTTTCAAGGAAAATATTTGATACATAATTGAAAAAAACACATGTATTGTTACGAATAAACAGTAACAATATATGTAAAAAGTTACGAATAAACAGAACATTTTATTTAAAGATGCCGGATTATTTCAAATAATCGTAGACGAAAAATAAATTGTCTACATTTATTGCCAAAAATTAAATAACGTCGAAAACACATCCAAGTCGTGCGTTGTCGATTTCTTAAAATTCTACGTCAATGCTCCCCGCATTCTCTTTTAGATTATTAATACGGTTGCTAGAAATGATTACGATTGTATAAAAAAGTTTGCTTTTATAGTTTGTTCAAAACGACGAATAAAACGAATCGATTTCTCAGAATAAAAATATATCGGGATATTTTGGTTATATTTATAATACCTGAACAACTTACGAGAAAGTTTTAAATTGCTTAAATTGACGCTTCTTCGAGTTTATACACCGTATTTCCATTTTAGACATATTTAACGCTTTCCAGTTTCCATATTTCCTCGTATTAGTTAATAGGTCTCATATTGACAAATATTTACTGATATGAATCGTTGCTATTTTTTAGAATGTACAATATTTATTCTGTATAATTTGTTCATCAGTTGACCACCTCTCAGGGATTTTATTTTGAAAAGGTTTAATGAAACGACTTAAACATTCGAATAATCTAAATACACAATGCATTCGTGTCATAATTTGGAGTCGTAATCATTTACGATAGTGAAAGGTCGCAAATGTACAATGTAATACAATAGTAATGCTTCACTATAGAGAAGCAGTTTATGCTTTCGATACTCCACAGCTGTTATTATCACACATGAACATAACTTCTATAATGACGCATTTTTATAGACTTTATTGAACATTAATTTAAAGAAATAAACCAGGAACGAACTAAGAAAAATGTTATGCCTTGTTTATTCAAAATATTTATATAAACAACAAAATAAAATTGTTTTTCTCATATTAATTAAAAATGTGCCACAAAAGAGAAATCTAGATGTTTTTAAAATTTGATTTTGGCTAGCACATACCTCTGCTTATTATAGATGCTCATATAAGGGCCATTTCTAACATCGGAAAGCCCAAAACCCAACGGAATTCGATTTTAGATTGAATTTCGTTTGTTATTTATTATCGATACAACTGTATTTTGAACATGATACATCCAGGTATCTGCGAGGTATTATTAAATAAATTGAAAAGTTGATTACAATGCATACAATATTTAATTTAATATGGTCAAAGAACCAAAGTATCTGATATTACCGCAATTCTAATTGTATGGAATGAAATGAATTAATACTTATTAAAAAGAAATAACAAGTATGACAAATGTATTACATAATTTCTAGGTATACATGTTCTTACAATAGATTAGTGAATTTTAGAAACCGAAATATTGTACAACATGCTCCATTCTAGGCTATTGAAAACAGCTAAAAAATATGGCGTATAAAATAGTGTAATTTTGTTGAAATATCTCCAAATACAAGAAATACTATAAATACAGTAAGTACAAGGGAGTTCATTAGAAATATTGAAAAAAAAAACATAAAATATTTCCACCGTATTCGCCTCAAGAATGTGAATTTGAGTGAGAATTTTGTCATCGTTCAAATAAAGTGTAGTAGTAGATTTACTATTACAATCAATATTACCCAGTTGTAAATAATTTTATGGAACTATATATATAATAACAAATACTATGCTCCAAATTATATATTTATTATTAAACAGTAAAATAAAATGAAACATTCAAATCATGTCAATGCTGCTTTCTGTTATATGACTACTAAATTGGTTAGATAAGAAGTGCGGTAACAGTAAGATTGATTTATTTCTTCATTATCAATTCATTTAAATAGAATTACAAAAATTGCTTATCCCCCCGATAGTTTTCCTAGATTATGCGTTAGTGTCCATAAATGAGCTTAAAATAGGGTTGCAACAGGTAGGTTAGCAAATTAGTTATACCATTCCGAACCAGAGAATATCTGTTTATTATAAAAATTGTATAATACCTATATACTTATATGAAATAGCTACTGTGTAAACAAATAAGTTGCCAGGGCAAAAATTAAATAATTAATTAGCAGGATTCTACAAATCAATTATATATTGCAAATTATAGTAGTATACGATATTTGTTACTAATTCCAAATGTGATTCGAATTATACTGCAATTTAAGTATTATCGATAATAGAAAATACAATTTCAGAATTTATTTTGTTGTAAATTTAATTACTATTGATCAAATTTAAACAGATTTACTTGGAAATCACTCTACGTTAATCTGGTAATATATTTTTAATATATGACATAAAATAAAAGAACGTTTCAATGATTTAGAGTTGTTTTAAACAAATTTGTAACGGTACCCCTTTTGCAAAATGATATTTAGCTAGTATTAAATTTAAAAAATATCATTTATTTTCTTGTAGCAAATATTTGAACGTACTGCAAGAAAAGTGTTGTTGCTATGTTGCAGAAGATGAAAATTATTGTGTAAATATTAAATAACAATAATTGAATTATATATAGTATTATGCGGTAAAAAATGGACATAGTTCCTGTAGTATACTATTAAACAAACACACGTAATAGTGTAAATAATACTCACATGAGCCCCCGGTACGAGTTGGATATAAAGCTTTTTCTTAGATTTGCTGTTACAATACAAGCTATTTGTGTAAAGCGAATTTGGTATTATCTATGGTATTAACTAGATAATACCCAAGCAGATAATCAATTATAGTACCTGTACTTTCGCAACATTTAACTCGAAAACAGCATCCGTCGAAATTGCAAAAAGTACAGAGACACGGCCAATTCCAGTATCGAGTCATTTTGAGAGTTTCCAGGAATAGTTCGCTTTGCACAGAGTATGGCTAATGCCTAAGTAGTTAAGTACCTTCCCGTACAACAATGTTTAACTTCACTTAACTGTAACTAAATAGTGCAATGATGATATTTCCATGAAGCAGAATAATAGCGAGTGCAGTATGACGAATTTTTTTGAACCTTTTCTGCACTACCAAAGGCTTTAGGGTAGGAAATTACAATATCCACTGCGACGGGTGGCTAGTTAGAAATGTTTGCTCGTCATATTTCGATTTAACATTTAATAATTTTAGTTAGTTGTAGAGGTATAAAAAAATCTATTTTTTACAAATTGTTTAGTCAAAAAGAATTTCTCGAAGGGGCATTTTACATAAAATTTGGAAAAGAAAATAATTTTGCGAGCACACCAAAAATTTCACGTGATATCGCAAAATTTGAACAAAAAATAAATGAGTTATTTTTTTTGTGTTTTTATAACTGTATTTATTTAAACATTAAAATGAAATTAAAACATTTTGAATTATATATCTATATTCTATAAGGTAACTTACAGTGAATAAAGACAGATAGAATTCATAGAACAATTCAGCATCGACTCATTTAAATAAATAAAAAATTTAAATCATTTAAATAAAGACACAACATTTAAATAAATGATACTGATCAGCTGATGATTTTATCCTAATTAAAGTGAATACCATTGAGAATAGAAAAAATTACATGCAAGTTAAATTCCGTTGAGGCGATTTTTTGGAACGCTATAAATAACGAATTGTTGGTTGAGAATACAATTACGCTGCATTGGAAACCTTGATATTCCACAGAAAGTATCATACGTTCAAATTCATCTGAACTGGAAAAAAAAGACCCTGAATTCCGTTAAAAAATTGTATTTCTCAGTATTTAGCCTTGCGTTGTTTTGGGCGGACATCGGAAACGCAAGTAATAATTACAACTAGATTGCGAAAACAATTGAAAACCAGGGTAATCTAAAAATATCAGTTTTATTTTTTTACTACGTCACTGATACTTCTCAGAATTCTGATAAAAACATACACATGCGTACAATTTGTAAATTGGTGTAATTAAAAACATTTATTTTTTAAATCGATACAGAATTAATTATAAATGCATCCAAAAAAGATACATGAAATTATTATTCTTATTTAAAATAATTCACACAGAGTAGTACTTAAACGAATTTCTAATTTGACATATCAAATGAACTTGATTGGCCGATAACACATGAACGTTAAAATGCGAAAGAATACGCAAAACATCTATATTTAAATAAATATTCGAAAAATATAATCCCAAATTAAATGCAAAAATCGTAGGTACGGATATGAAAAAGGAGTATCACTAGTTCAGTATTCACGTACGTCTGCACTAGTATCTGCACACATCAACGTGCTCTCAGTTTGTCGTTGTCCGTGATGCGAACATCATTCTAATTTTCTAGAGGCTATGAAAAGCTAAATATTACCGATACCCACCTTTCGTTTCGTGTTGTTTCCGAGCAGATAGGAACTGTCCTCAACTAGGCCTAAAGGTTTATTAGGGCGAAACAACTCATCCATAACTAGACCGACTAACGTAAGTAACACTTATTTCATTTTATACT
Source organism: Leptodirus hochenwartii (assembly GCA_947310635.1). Lineage (NCBI taxonomy): Eukaryota > Metazoa > Arthropoda > Insecta > Coleoptera > Leiodidae > Leptodirus > Leptodirus hochenwartii. The sequence goes on along the minus strand of OX371180.1, from coordinate 11,560,646 downwards.
CCTTAGGCATATTCGTATTGTTTATCCTACACATAACAATTATGACGCGACGTTTGTCCTTAATTTATTATTCACTATGAGGCACATATCGGTCGTCCTATCCTAAAATTGAATAATATTTTGGTTTGATATTGAGGTTAGATTGCGATGCGAATGTTTCTGTTGTGTGGGATAGGTACGGTACTACACTACACAACGCTCGCCCTGCCTTTGCGAGCAACTGGCGTTCTATTCTGTTAGTGGCAATTGGAAGAACCTCACACTGCTCTATACACGCAACATGGATTGTGCGCTGAACACATGGCACTATCCCAGACATACGCGCGCTTATATTGAAACACAGACCGCTAAATCCGGACTCCAATAAGTTAGACAGAAATACCAATACTTTTGTTCTAGGAAGCGACTAGACATGTTGTGCTGTGTGTCGTAGTGGGGGGTTGAGCTATATAAAACATGCTGCCAGCGTTGTCATGCGCTCCAAAATTACATTGCCGCATCGGCTGATTTTATTATGGCATAAGCTTAATAACATCGCTTAAAAAGATAAAGTGGTCGTGATTATAGATTGTTCATATTTGTTTATTAGATTATTATCATATAATTATTATTATATTAATTACAATCATAAATACAATCAAATCAAAGTGTTTAGAATAAAAATGCGTATTTCGCACGACGTACTCTCATCTTTAGTTTTTGGAATCCATGTTGGGATATTGTAAACGACTACCAATTGTTGGAAATACGTCCGTTCAAGTTCAATGTACTAGTAAAATTTAAATTGAATTAACAATATTTCAATACCATATACGAATTATATGAAGAAATCCAAAACACCACTAATGCTCAAATTTAAATTATAGTGAAATAATACAACTATATTAATAAACGGAATGTTTATATTGAAATGCGTATTTCGCACGACGTACTCTCATCTTTAGTTTTTGGAATCCATGTTAGGATATTGTAAACGACTACCAATTGTTGGAAATACGTCCGTTCAAGTTCAATGTACTAGTAAAATTTAAATTGAATTAACAATATTTCAATACCATATACGAATTATATAAAGAAATCCAAAACACCACTAATGCTCACATTTAAATTATAGTGAAATAATACAACTATATTAATAAACGGAATGTTTATATTGAAATGCGTATTTCGCACGACGTACTCTCATCTTTAGTTTTTGGAATCCATGTTGGGATATTGTAAACGACTACCAATTGTTGGAAATACGTCCGTTCAAGTTCAATGTACTAGTAAAATTTAAATTGAATTAACAATATTTCAATACCATATACGAATTATATAAAGAAATCCAAAACACCACTAATGCTCAAATTTAAATTATAGTGAAATAATACAACTATATTAATAAACGGAATGTTTATATTGAAATGCGTATTTCGCACGACGTACTCTCATCTTTAGTTTTTGGAATCCATGTTGGGATATTGTAAACGACTACCAATTGTTGGAAATACGTCCGTTCAAGTTCAATGTACTAGTAAAATTTAAATTGAATTAACAATATTTCAATACCATATACGAATTATATAAAGAAATCCAAAACACCACTAATGCTCAAATTTAAATTATAGTGAAATAATACAACTATATTAATAAACGGAATGTTTATATTGAAATGCGTATTTCGCACGACGTACTCTCATCTTTAGTTTTTGGAATCCATGTTGGGATATTGCAAACGACTACCAATTGTTGGAAATACGTCCGTTCAAGTTCAATGTACTAGTAAAATTTAAATTGAATTAACAATATTTCAATACCATATACGAATTATATAAAGAAATCCAAAACACCACTAATGCTCACATTTAAATTATAGTGAAATAATACAACTATAATAATAAACGGAATGTTTATATTGTGAAATTATGTCGTAACTGTAGTTACGCTGTAACTGAAATATTGGTTGTGGCTTGATAATCTAAAAATGAATAAAATGGAAATTATAGAAAATGTGGTCCTTATAAAATACTATCTACTTCATCCATACTGTGCAATTAATAGGCTGCGTGTTCGAATCCAAGCACATAATTTATCGAGGATGGTAAATTCCTATAAATATGAGGTCAGTTATAGAAGAAACCGAAAATGTGTATGGTCAAATTCCGACAAACGCATTAAGTAGGATTATATGAAAATTATTGCTTATAAGTAATTATTTCTAATTTTGTCATTTTTTTCCGGCCGTATTAATTTCGGTATTTCTGTATCGTCGTCGTTGTTGTCCATCACTTAAACAGTATTTTATTTCTGTGTCCCACAGCCTTGACAAAATCCCATCTGCTAATTTCGCCTGCACCCCAAATTCATCGATTTTATTATTGATGAACGCGTTTTTCGAGACACAGCTTTTTTTATTCCGACGTGTGATTTTAAGTCTTGCGCTGCTAATCTTGATGTATGTTTGGACTTGGAATGATTTTAATACCTCCAGAAAAGTGTAAAGGTGTGGATGACTATTTAGATAGAAGATAACACTCGAGACGTACCGGACAAGCAGTGACCACCAGTCGCCAGTAACGAGCGATTAAGGAGTTTATTTTCTTGGAGACCGAACCTTATAGGAATTTACATGTACCTTTGTAGGAATTTGACCATCATTATGTCGACTAGCTGAAAATTATAGGAATATATATACACCCAAATTTATGAATAATTTTTGAGTACGCCATGGAAAAGCGATCATAAATTGGATAAATATCAATAATCTTAAATTGTTTTTAGAACGACAGTCATCAGCCTTACTTTTAACTATATTTAATTCCTAACTTAAAATTCATTTCATGCATTGGCGATAATAATAAAGCAAATAATAATGTGATAGATATTTTAGTGTAATTTGGCAACAATGCTTTAGCGTTTATAGACGGAATTCAGAGAAATAACACAGAGAATTTCTGAATTTCAAGTCAAGTTTTGAAGAGTGTGATGATCCTCAGGGTTTCGTCATTCATCCTCAAGGTAACATATTCGAGCTCCGCTTTCTGTTTGCTTCATTTCATAGAAGCTCAACTATCGTGCAACTATTCCTCTACTGATCCTTGGTAATTTTGATTAAATCTTAAAAAAATCTACACTATTATAGTTGTATTATTATGGTTCTATTTTGGTTCTATAAAGTTTCTGCTTTACAGTTCTGCGTATAATATCCAATATTGTCTATTTGGACATTTTTCACCTATCAAATTTGATGTCACCGATTTTAGCAGATAAAATTGCTTTAACAAAATTTACTTTAAAAGGTCTATTTTATGTGTTTCAATTTCATCGTACTGATTATGCATTTAATACAATAATACGTTCAAAATCAAATTTTGCTATGATATGCCTTTAGCCTATAGTAAGCAATGACATAAATGTTTTAAACAATGCAACGATATGTAATTGTTTTTACACTATTATTTTCTCAAAAAACATAAAATTTATTGATACGTAGATCTTAAACTGTATTGCAACTGCGCTGATTATTTTTAAATTACATTGACCCACTTAAAGTATTTCAGGTCAAAAACAATCCAAACAAGTATATGTGCAACATGAATGCATTGATCGACAAAACTATTAATATCTGTTCCTCACAAGGAAATAAACTATAAATAATTGTATAGTAATTACATCAATCATTAGAGGCGTCGATACACAACATGTCAAAAAACAGCTGTAAAAGACAACAAAAAAATAGCTGTAAAAGACAGCAAAACATTGCTGTAAAAAGTTAATAAATGTATCTATAAAGTAATTACTACTTTTTATTTTTTTTTACAATTTTGATACGGATTCTTCAAAAAATAAGTAAAGCATTTCTATGAATCAAAACTCAAATTTTATTGAAAATCAAAAATTAAAATAGAAATGATTCTGCCCTTAATTTTTTCAAGGACTAAATCGAGTTGAATTCATGACACGAACAAATTATAGATTCGACCTTGTTTGCTATTTATTACAAGCATACGATGCGCACATATTTAAAGATGTTTATCTGAAACTAATTTTCTATGGCTCTATAGATAAAATCTAGGAACAATTTTTATCTAATTTTAGAATTCGCCGAATCGCTCGAAAATGAATTTTTAATTCGTTCATCAAAAGTTGTGTGAAGTAAATATATACATGCATGGTACTGTATTATAGACATACGCTGCACGATAATGATGTAATTAGACAAATATATACTTCTTTTTCTTAGATGGGTTACTCGGAATTGTTTAGTGGAAGGACAATTTTATTTTAATCAAGAAATGGTTTAATTGCATCGCTTAATTGTTTCGGGAAATTATGAACTCGGAATGAAGCTCGTGCAATTACAAATGTACAAAACAACCAACAATAAAATAATTACTTAATATCGCATTCATTTTGTAGTATATTTAATTAAATTACATCATAAATTACTAGCAAATTTTTAATTAAAAACTAGAATTCGCCTTATTTACGTGCAAGCAATGGCGGATTAAAAAAATATAAAAGAAGTTTATTCAATTTAATTATTACATAAAACGTATATTGAATAGTTTCAAAACGGTCTAATCTCATTAAAAAAAATCTAAATTCCATAAAAGTCGGAGATGTCTGAAAATAATCAAAAGTACTATGAAAAGAATTTATCACAAATTGAAAATTAATGAAAAATCGCAATATTTGCATTGTGAAAGGTTTATATAATTTTATCACAACATACCCATCAATAATTAATTTTGAAGAGCCTCGAAAAAAGAAAATTTTAATTATTTGATGAATTATGAAATATGATCTAGGACTAAGGTCAAATATTCCACAAAAAGTGACTAGTTTAAGATTATTTTGGATAAAAGCAAACAAATAAATTTATGAAAATAATAATAGAGCAGTCTCGTACTATTTAATAATGTCCATTATATATTTTGAACGAGACTGCATTAAATTTAGATGAAATTTTACTGCCTGCATTAAAAACTATTCTAAAATTAGCACGGAATTTTTTTTTACAAAATTAATATTCTATCTTTGTTTGCGGCAGGCAGTGGCGTAAGTTTAGGGTATTTTTTTGCTCGACTCTCCCCAAATTAGTACACTAATATAGCGATATCTCACTCATCTCACCATTGGCACATGAACTGTTTAAAAAAATTAATGTGGAAATATATTTTTACAAATATCCACATTTTATTATTTTTACAAATTTGCAATATTATTATATTCATTTTTCATCAAATTTAAAACCTATTTAAACTTGTATATATTTAATACTGTGTATTAAATATATTACCTATTTAATATTGTATCACTTGTATATAATTTCACCCAAATACCGTAACTGAAAGCATTTAATAGCTAGATGCGCATTTCGAAGGCTATGCCTCCATCTTTAGTAGCACAAGAGAAGAACAAAATAAAATACTTGTGTCACTAAACTGTGATTGCTATACAGTTACACTTATATCCTTATCATTGTTAATCAAAATCTACGCTACGCCATTGTATTAGCGATGGCAAAGTGTAGGTCACTTTGAGGACTTAGTTCGTAGTTCGTAGTTCATTTCAATGTACCGTTCACGAACTATAGGTCGTGAACTATTAACATCTTTTTTAAATGAACTAGTTCACGACCTATATGAAATACATGCACATACTGAAAATAATCTCTTTTTTTCTCAATATAAAAATATTAAATGGTAAAAAATAACTAAATTGAAATATTACAATACTTATTTTGAATTAGCAATGAGGAAGCAAAGACAACAATGTTTATAATTTATACAAAACATATATATATAAAGAAATATAATCTTCTCTAGGTACTCACGATTATTTATATGAAGTTCTAAAATACTTATTGGTAGTTACTGATGAAAATGTTTACTACTTTACTAACACTTGAAAATTAAATGTACAAACTATAATAAAATGAACTAGATAGAATTTTGTTTGGCGTTATAATTTATATTTTCTATTCCGAATCTTCTCTGTTCGAACTTCAAAGCTTTGATTTGATATTAAGTGATTGCATTGCACTCAGTATGAAATAGAAGAACAGTAAGATTTAGATGTTTATTTTTGCATTATTGCAAAAATTTGCTATGGCATGACATATTTAAGAACATATTTAATCTTGCGAATATATTAATTATATTATTCCAAGTAGAAAAATGAGGATCACAATAGGAGATAATAGAATCGAAGAAGCGTCAGATTTTTGTTATTTAGGCAGTAGAATCACAAAAGATAATCGAAGCAAGGTAGATATAAAGTGTAGGATAGCACAGGGTAGGAAGGCATTCGTAGAAAAAGAACAGATTTTAAGATCAAATATTGACTTGGGTATTAGAAAAAGATTACTGAAGGTATATGTTTGGAGTGTAGCACTGTACGGGTGTGAGGCGTGGACTATAGGAAAGGAAGAGAAGCGTAGATTAGAAGCACTTGAAATGTGGTGTTATAGGAGGATGATGAGGATTGGTTGGGAAGATAAAGTAACAAATGAAGCTGTACTAGAGTTAATAGGGGAGAAGAGAAGTATCTGGAGAGTGTTACAGCGTACGAGAGACAGATTAGTAGGGTATATTCTTAGGCATGGGGGGATTATGCAATTGATCATAGAAGGTAGAGTGGAGGGAAAGAGAGGGGTAGGTAGGCCTAGATTGGAGTATGTGAGTCAGATAGTTGAAGACGTTGAGATGAATAGCTATAGGGAGATGAAGGGATTAGCTCAGGATAGATCGGCATGGCGTGCTGTTTCCAACCAATCTTTAGGATTGCGGACTCTTTAACTAATTATTCCAAATGAAATCTGATACCAACATATAAATTGTGACTCAGTTCGGCAATGCTGCTGTTGCAATATTGCATCGAGTTTCCTATTTCGTTCCGTTCACCAACACATTTTATCACTAAATAAATGTTAGTATTGTATATGTAATGTATACTATACTGCATCCTTTATGAGTTGTTGTGATTCGTGAACGGTTTAGTAGACGACGGGTTCAGGACCTAGTACAAGTACATCAATACGTACACCGTGCACCATGAAGTTCATAGTTCACGAACTAGGTCATAGTGACCTATAGGTCGTTGCAAAACATCGTCACAGTACGCCCGTCATTTGATTGAACCGTTCAGAGTGAACGGTTCGCGAGTGAACTACACATCGCTACATTGTATATATTCATATACGTATCCAGCATTCATTATAACAACATTTTTTTATTGTACCTTTCGAATTAGCTGATTTGATTAACTTATAACCACTGAATCTATTTAATAATCATTCTCCGAAACGTTAATATCTTAGAAAACATTTTATATTATTATTAGTAAGTCAGGGTTATATATTCTAATTTCTAGAAATCAGCATTTAGATATTGTCGTATTTGTTAGAATAATTAATCATCTGTATCGTACATTTTACTACATAAGCAATCTCACCTGCTGAACTAGTAAGAAAACGTTTATCGAACCTACGCAATAAAAAAATTCTCTAAAATTTAAATATGCGGATATTGATAATTGAAGCTACGTCTTTATTTAGATGATATTCTTTTAATCATTTTGATATAAATAGCTTTTTTTTTTCATCAAATTATTAATTCTTGATATAGTACGTGGCGATGACAAACTGTAGGTCACTTTGAGGACCTAGTTCGTAGTTCGTAGTTCATTTCAATGTACCGTTCACGAACTATAGGTCGTGTACTACTACATCTTTTGAAAATGAACTAGTTCACGACCTATATGAAATACATGCACATACTGAAAATAATCTCTTTTTTTCTCTAATATAAAAATATTAAATGGTAAAAAATAAATAAATTGAAATATTACAATACTTATTTTGAATTAGTAATGAGGAAGAAAAGATAACAATGTTTATAATTTATACAAAACATATATATATATATATATATATATATATATATATATATATATATATATATATATATATATATATATATATATATATAAGGAAATATAATTTCGTTCCGTTTACCAACACACTTTATCACATAAATGTTAGTACTGCTATTGGTACTGTATATGTAATGTATACTATACTGCATCGTTTACGAGCCGTTTTGATTCATGTACGGTTTAGTACACGACGGGTTCAGGACCTAGTACAAGTACATCAATACGTACACCGTGCACCATGTAGTTCATAGTTCACGAACTAGGTCATAGTGACCTATAGGTCGTTGCAAAACATCGTCACAGTACGCCCGTCATTTGATTGAACCGTTCAGTGTGAACGGTTCGCGAGTGAACTACACATCGCTAAATTAGTACGTGAATCACTCTCCGCTTGGGGTAGCTAAATATGCGAAAATAGGGAAATATTACAACGAATTCGTAATTCTGTTTCAGGAATTGTTTGTTCCAAATGTTTGAAGGGTGGTAAAAACATATTCCCCATTTTACTACACACGTTTACGTGTGACGTAATGAACACGTCACGATTCGCACGACTCGACTTCTTCATCCTTTTTCAACCCACTATTGGATTAGGTGATTTGATTACTCATACTTCAGTGCACTGCTTTCACAGTATTCATAGTACATATACTGTGTCTAGAAATAGTTTTTCTTGACCAACGACACCCTAGCAAGATTTATCGAATTCCACCAATTAATTATTTCGTTAATTTCAAGCCCAGAAAAAATATTAAGATTTTATTTAGTCCATTTTTTTGGCTTACCCGGGCCACATAGGAAAAAGAAAAATTATATTTGGTCAAACATACAAAATACACTAACACTAACTAAAGTAAAAAAAAAAAAAACATAAGTAGAATGGATAATTTTTGTGATTGAAAAAATTCCTCGCATAATAATTGTAGTTCTGCGCCGCTCCCCGTTCATAAGTTTTTTTTAAATTGTCAAAGCAGGGTACAAGTTTGCAGTCACTGATATAGAAAATGCACATGTTTAGGTAGGTAATAAAATTTCAAGTAATAGAAATGTAGTCGATGTCAAATTAATGGGAAATTTGACATTGTTTGAAACGAATTAATCGATATCTGGGTTGGCGGAAGTAGTTGCAATTCCCAGTGAATTCTCAAGGTGCCCATCAGATATTTTGGTTCTAATTTCACTCTTCGTGTGTTTCAACCATAAAAATAGTTGCTCACAAATGCCAAAAATTGATGACATGAATAAGGCGTGATTGTGAAGCGAGGGATATTTGTCTATGTGTAGAAAGGTTTTATAAATGTACAGTAAAGTGCACGATCAAAAATTCTTCGTTACGTCGAATGTCATATTGCAGCTCTATGCATTTTACTTGAAGATTGGCACGTAATATATTTGTGTAAACTGAAAATGCGAGTGTCGCAAATAAACCAAATAATTGATTATTTTTCCGATTTAAGATTTTATGGCCGCATTCATTGCCGCCCTGGGCCGCGGTTTCGCTAAGCTTCATTTAGAGCTTTGATTATTTATTTATATATGCACAGAATAGGAAAACGAAATAATTAACATAAATTCTTATATATATATTCATGTCATATCTTACTGCGAATAAATGTATTTGATACATGAGCTTTGACTATAATAAACTATAATATAAAAGAACAGGAGATATCAGAAATATTAGTAGTTTGGAACAAAGTAACTCCAAAATTTGTTAAATCACCATGTGATCCTATAATTGCACGTGGTTTAGATAGTATTTTAAATAAATATAATTTTATAGTAACATAATACTTCTAATAGTCTTGCTAATTTTCTAGAAAATCCAAAAGATTTGATTGATTTCAATAAAAAATCGGGTATTTACGAAATATCTGGTTCTAGTTGTCCTAAAGTATATATAGGACAAGCACGTGGAACCATTGAAACTAGATTTAAGAAGCATTTAGCTCATTTCAGATTAAATAGAAAAGATAAAAGTGCTGTAGCCGAGCATATTTTTGACTAACTCAGGTCATCCTATTCAAATTAGTTCACTTAAATTACTTAAAAATGTTTTGAATTATTCCGAGTTAAATGCTTATGAAAGTATATACATGCTTAAATCTAAATCAAATTTAATGAATTTAGATTCGGGTCCAATTTCATCTGTCTATTTAATTTATTTAATAAAAACTATTTTTAAATTTATTTTTATTTTTTATTTTTGGTTATTTTAGGTTTGACAAACCAATGTTTATTGTTAGTTTCGTTAATTATTAATTTATATTGTTTTAAAAGACTTATAGGTGATAATATATGCCATTTTAGAAATACTCCTGACATATTGACATATTTAATAGTTTATATTCTAATATAATCTTTTTATATAGATTTCAAAATTATTTTTCACGTATCTACTTCTATGCCCGACTTTATCATTACAATGCTGATTTTATACTGTTATTTTTATTTTCTATAATTAAGTATAATTCTATAATTCTATAATTAAGTATAATTAAGTACTCTCATGTACTACGATTAATGTTAATAGTATATCAATCACGATTCGTGACAAGAGATATTTTATTTAGTTTTTATCTTGTGCTACTGAAGATGGGGGTATAGCATTCGAAATGCGCATCTAGCTATTTAATGCTTTCAGTTACGGTATTTTGGTGATATTATATACTATTATTTAACACCGTAGTGATAATTTTTAAATTTGAAGTTTACCATCCGTATAAAAAAAGTATATTGCTTGAATAGTAAAAGCGCATTTTTTGAGAGAGTGTAGGTCTAGCATAGAGAGTCAAATACAGACGAATCACAAAAATCAGTTTTACCCCGAGTGAATCAATCTATTTTTTTCTAGAAGCATTAAATTAGTTCACATATAAACTTTATATTGTGTAATAAAAATATTTTCTCATTTTATTAGGTGTTCATTAATACTAGTATTGGTATAATTTTATAGCGTTGAATTATGCCGCATAGTATGAACAATTAATACTCCCGAAAAAGCTGTTTTGTATATATTAAATAATTAATTAATTATAAGGAATGAGAACTAGCGTATAATGAAAAATTCACAATTAAAAGTCTTTAACAGCTGTTTTCGGTCCAAGAATCTTTTTCATTCATCCAAGATACATTCGATATTCTTTCGGAATGAAAAATAGCTGCAAGGAAATAACTGTAATATATTAAATAAATTATCGATTTATAATTTTAATAACTAATCCTTGGGCTACGTCGCGGCAAACTAAATATATACCTAGTATAATGTACAGTGTGTCCTCGTTTATTCTATAACTATATCCGCTTCTGTATAGCAAGCGGTGTAATACTATTACAATTTTATAGTGAGCCTATTTTTGGGTGAAATTCGGAGTATTTGTGATCGATGGCAGTCGCTTCTGTTCTGTGTAATTTTATGGCTTATTATGAGCGTATATACATAAATTATCGATTGTTTAACTGGAAGTACTCTATATTTAATACGACTACAATACAATGCTATATTTGTACGGGGCGGAACAATTCTCAGTATCCACGGCAATTTGTGTTTATATACTATTGATAATTTTATGCTCACATATAGAATTTGTTTGTACTGATTTTAATACAACAGAAAGCCAATTCAATATTTATTATCGATTTTTATATGGAGCGGATCAGAGATTCCTAACGGGGTCGATACAGACTCCCTGGAGGCCGATTGAAGTCGAGAGGGCCATTGGAACAAGTCCAGACTCTTTTTTGTATTTGTTTGAAAAAAAATCACAATTTTCAAATGTAAATATTAACAATCATTTGATTTCTTCCACTGATTTAATATTTTCTACCTCTATATATATAAATAGAGCGAAGTGAAGAAAGTCGTTTTGAAATCTTATTTTTAAATAATACTACACATGATATACCACGCAAAATCTTAGGAAATAGCATAAAAAATTCTAAAACGTTCGTTTATAAATAATTCATACATGCAACAAAAAGTTTGGGAACCGCTGTCTTATTATTATTTTATATATCGGACCACATAAAATTATTGTTCTTATTATAATTTTTCATTACGTATTAGCGATGGCAAACAGTAGGTCACTTTGAGGACCTAGTTCATAGTTCGTAGTTCGTTTCAATGTACCGTCCACGAACTATAGATCGTGAACTACTGACATCTTTTTTAAATGAACTAGTTCACGACCTATATGAAACACATGCACATATTGAAAATAATCTCTTTTTCTCTCAATATAAAAATATTAAATAGTAAACAATAAATAAATTGAAATATTACAATACTTATTTTGAATTAAGAATTAGTTAAAGAGTCCGCAATCCTAAAGATTGGTTGGAAACAGCACGCCATGCCGATCTATCCTGAGCTAATCCCTTCATCTCCCTATAGCTATTCATCTCAACGTCTTCAACTATCTGACTCACATACTCCAATCTAGGCCTACCTACCCCTCTCTTTCCCTCCACTCTACCTTCTATGATCAATTGCATAATCCCCCCATGCCTAAGGATATGCCCTACTAATCTGTCTCTCCTACGCTGTAACACTCTCCAAATACTTCTCTTCTCCCCTACTAACTCTAGTACAGCTTCATTTGTTACTTTATCTTCCCAACCAATCCTCATCATCCTCCTATAACACCACATTTCGAATGCTTGTAATCTACGCTTCTCTTCCTTTCCTATAGTCCACGCCTCACACCCGTACAGTGCTACACTTCAAACATATACCTTCAGTAATCTTTTTCTAATACCCAAGTCAATATTTGATCTTAAAATCTGTTCCTTTTCTACGAATGCCTTCCTACCCTGTGCTATCCTACACTTTATATCTACCTTGCTTCGATTATCTTTTGTGATTCTACTGCCTAAATAACAAAAATCTGACACTTCTTCGATTCTATTATCTCCTATTGTGATCCTCATTTTTCTACTGCATTCCTTTTTGTCACACCTTATCACTTTAGTTTTACCTATATTTATTTTCATGTTAAAATCCCTAGTCAATACTGCCTGCATACCATTCAATATCCTTTCTAAATGCTTTTCGCTTTTTTTCCAATATAGCTATATCGTCGGCGAATCTCAACATATATATTTTCTCTCCCTGTACATTCACACCTACACTATACTCTTCTTTTACTTTGTTTATTGCATCTTCATATATAGATTAAATAATAACGGTGAAAGTGTACATCCCTGCCGAACTCCCTTCCCTATTTTTGCTACCTCTTCTTCCCCCTCAATTCTAACTAAGGCAGTTTGGTGTTTATATAAATTAAAAATTATTCTCCTATCCTTATAATCTATACCCGTTTCTTTTAAAATTCTAAACATTATGTCCCAATCTACATTATCAAATGCCTTTTCTAAATCTACAAAAGCTATGCAAGTTACCTTTCCTACCCTCATTCTTTTTTCTACTACTGTTCTTAGTGCTAAAATCGCCTCCCTCGTCCCTCTGTTTTACCTAAAACCAAACTGATCTTCTCCTAGCCTTTCCTCTACTTTATTTTCTAATCTCCTATAAATAATCTTTAGCAATATCTTCGATGCATGTGATAGTAGACTAGTGGTCCTATAGTTCTCACACAAATTAGCTCCTATTTTCTTCGGTATTGTTAATATTCTACTACGCTGAAAATCCTGTGGTACTTCTCCCTTCTCATATATTTTACAAACTAGCCTGTATAATCGCTCCTGCATTTTTTCCCCTGCGTGTTTTATTAATTCGGCTGGTATCATATCAATCCCCGCTGCTTTGTTATTCCGTAAATTATTTAATGCTCTATGAAACTCTGACCTAAGTATGCTAGGACCTAAGTCATCCTCATCTATCTGTTCCACATTTTCTAGCTCCTTCATGTCCTGCCTACCTTTATATAAATCTTCAAGATACTCCTTCCATCTTCTAGCTTTTTCCTTATTTTCTGTGAGTTCCTTACCCTGCTTATCACATATAATGTTACCCTTTGGTTTTACTTTAGAAAAATGTGACTTAATTTTCCTGTAGGCCAAATCTACTTTACCTCTTCTCATATCCTCCTCAATATCCTCACAATTTCCTTTTATCCACTCTTCTTTCGCTAGCTTGCATTTCCTATTAATTAAGTTCCTTAGTTCCTTATATTTTTTCTGTCCTGCTTCTGTGTTTCCAATTTTAATTTTCCTTCTTGCTTCTATTATTTCAACTATTTCTTCCGTGATCCATTCCCTCCTACCTGCCCTTTTCTTTGTGCCTAATACTTCATTTGCTGCTGTAGTTAACCCATTTCTGATTTCCCTCCATTCGCAATCTATGTCGTTCCTAGATGTTCCATTAGCCATGATTTCTACTTTCTGCTTGTACTTTTCACATACATCAGCTAATTTTAACCTATCGACATCTACTCTGACCTGTTTAGACTTCTGTAATTTCTTGAATTTGACCTCTGAGTCCAGGACTACTAAATTATGATCACTATCAATATCTGCTCCAGGGTAACTCTTACAATTCTTAATTATAAATTAAGAATTAAGAATGAGGAAGAAAAAACAACAATGTTTATAATTTATACAAAACATATGTAAGGAAATATAATTTAGTTCCGTTCACCAACACAAATGTTAGTACTGCTATTGGTACTGTATATGTAATGTATACTATACTGCATCGTTTACAAGCCGTTGTGATTCATGAACGGTTTAGTACACGACGGGTTCAGGACCTAGTACAAGTACATCAATACGTACACCGTGCACCATGTAGTTCATAGTTCACGAACTAGGTCATAGTGACCTATAGGTCGTTGCAAAACATCGTCACAGTACGCCCGTCATTTGATTGAACCGTTCAGCGTGAACGGTTCGCGTGTGAACTACACATCGCTATTACGTATAGCTCATATAGAATTATGAATCGTTACATCCTTTGTAAATGTAAATACTTTGACGTCAATTAACCATTTTATATTGAAATGTCAGTTTCTTGTTACTGGTTGATTCGATGAATTTCCTTATTCTTTGATATTTCGCCAAATGTTGCTGTAAATATATATCATTATTATTCTAATTAATTCTTGGATATGTGTTACCACCATACATAGAACTGGATTTTATAAGAAACTATATAAAACTATAGAGAACTGGATAAAACTATAACGAACTGGAATTAAATAAGGTTCGGTGACCAATCATTAATTCATTTATAAGGTCCATTAGGTGAGCAGGTATCCGAAGAATATAGAGTATTACACATTGAAGACAAATCGTATTATATTTTCAGTTTCTATATTTATGTACTAAAATGGGACGAACACGAAAGATAATTCTCAATTACAGCTACTTATATCAATTGCAATGCCGAAGCTAATTATTTGAATTGGGAATTATTCTAGCTTCAAAATAGTTTTCATTAGATTTAGCCTGTGTTTATATGCTGGTCAAATATAAAGGGACAATTTTCGTACTTTCATGTCACTGTACTCAAAATATTTGGGTATAAAACTGTAAAATGTCCTTCGTCATCTATTTCGGAGCATTCTAATATTGTCCTTATTTAGATAAAGATATATTATGTTGGTAAATGATCTCCGCAACAATTTTCAAACATTGCGTTCAATTTACCAAATACGAATTTATAACTATGTAAATACATAAGATAATCGACATTTTCATCTGTAGGCTTGAGAAAGGTACAGTGCTGGTTTCTCCTTGCCTTGCACCGACCAATGAGTGCATATTTTAGCCGTCGCCCCACCGATTCAGCCTAATCCCCCTAATACCGTGGGTTAGCCTGAATCTTTCCTATAGACCGGGATCCCTGTATAGGGACCGCTCTATAGGCCAGAGCGTCGTTGCCCATGTCTTGCCCCTAGGAGGCATATGCAGTGCATTTGGTTTTAGGAAAAACAGAGGAACGAGAGAGGCTATTCTAGCACTAAGAACGGTAGTAGAAAAAAGAAATAGGGTAGGAAAGGTAACTTGCATAGCTTTTGTAGACTTAGAAAAGGCATTTGATAATGTAGATTGGGACATAATGTTTAGAATTTTAAAAGAAACGGGTATGGATTATAAGGATAGGAGAATAATTTTTAATTTATATAAACACCAAACTGCCTTAGTTAGAATTGAGGGGGAAGAAGAGGTAGCAAAAATAGGGAAGGGAGTTCGGCAGGGATGTACACCCTCACCGTTATTATTTAATCTATATATAGAAGATGCAATAAACAAAGTAAAAGAAGAGTATAGTGTAGGTGTGAATGTACAGGGAGAGAAAATATATATGTTGAGATTCGCCAACGATATAGCTATATTGGAAGAAAGCGAAAAGAATTTAGAAAGGGTATTGAATGGTATGCAGGCAGTATTGACTAGGGATTTTAACATGAAAATAAATATAGGTAAAACTAAAGTGATGAGGTGTGACAAAAAGGAATGCAGTAGAAAAATGAGGATCTCAATAGGAGATAATAGAATCGAAGAAGTGTCAGATTTTTGTTATTTAGGCAGTAGAATCACAAAAGATAATCGAAGCAAGGTAGATATAAAGTGTAGGATAGCACAGGGTAGGAAGGCATTCGTAGAAAAAGAACAGATTTTAAGATCAAATATTGACTTGGGTATTAGAAAAAGATTACTGAAGGTATATGTTTGGAGTGTAGCACTGTACGGGTGTGAGGCGTGGACTATAGGAAAGGAAGAGAAGCGTAGATTACAAGCATTCGAAATGTGGTGTTATAGGAGGATGATGAGGACTGGTTGGGAAGATAAAGTAACAAATGAAGCTGTACTAGAGTTAGTAGGGGAGAAGAGAAGTATCTGGAGAGTGTTACAGCGTAGGAGAGACAGATTAGTAGGGCATATTCTTAGGCATGGGGGGATTATGCAATTGATCATAGAAGGTAGAGTGGAGGGAAAGAGAGGGGTAGGTAGGCCTAGATTGGAGTATGTGAGTCAGATAGTTGAAGACGTTGAGATGAATAGCTATAGGGAGATGAAGGGATTAGCTCAGGATAGATCGGCATGGCGTGCTGTTTCCAACCAATCTTTAGGATTGCGGACTCTTTAACTAAATACATAAAGCAATGAAAAAGCTTGGAATTGTTGAATTTAAATTGCACTTATATGTTTTTGTTGTAAAAGCAACTTTAAACAATGGCGCATTTACGTATCATATCTACTGCTTTGTGCGCATTCGTCACACGACAATATAATTACATTTAAAAAAAACATACCCCTAATGTATGAAGCAAACAAACAGAGAAGTAGTGCAAAACCGTATTCTTTGCAGTTTAATTTACGTTGCATTTTTTTTCATTCAACTATTATATCAAAATACATTAAATACTTACAATATAATACAAATTTTTTGACTTTGAACACAATATCGCCCAAATTGGCTGAATAAAGCGAATCAGTGTACATTGTTTGCCGTGAATTGTTCCCCGGTAAGTTGTTCCCCAAGTAAATTGTTCCTCGGTAAGTTGTTCCCCGGCAAGTTGTTCCCCAGATAAATTGTTTTTATATATCCTGACCTGACCTAACCTGACCTGACCCCAAGAATTTATCTTGTTCCCCAGATAAATTCCCCAGATCTGGCGTTTCTAATGTTTCTTCTCATATTATCATATTTCAAACTTATTGGGGAACAATTTACCTGGGGAACAACTTACCGGGGAACAACTTGCCGGGGAACAATTTACGGCGAACAATTTACCGGGACCGGAATAAAGCATAGCATATTTTCTACATGTGCATATATATATACAGTCTTGGACAATCACCTTTTTTAAATTTCATATTTAATATCCTTTCGCTAAGTAGAAAGACAAATTACGAATAAATACGCTTTTCCGGGTAACGCAATTGAATGAATAGTATACACAAGGGGACTCGATACTCATTTCTTTTAAATTAACCGTCCAATTTCATGAACTCAATGTCTAAACAAAACGTTGCACACCTGCGTCTGCATTCTAACAGTTGAGTAGCCGTAAATTTATATCGATCTGATGAAAAATGCTATTAGATTTTAAATGACTACACGGCATTAATTTATAATTAATCATTACAGTGTGTGAGAACAATAAAAAAATATAGTATAGAATATCACCCAAATACCGTAACTTAAAGCATTAAGTAGCTAGGTGTATATTTCGAAGGCTATGCCCCCATCATCAGTAGCACAAAATAAAATACCTCTGTCACGAATCGTGATTGATATACTATTAACATTAATCGTGGTACCTGAGAGTACTTAATTATACTTAATTATAGATTTATAGAATTATACTTAATTATAGAAAATAAAAATAAAAGTATAAAATCAGCATTGTAATGATAAAGTCTGGTATAGAAGAAGATACGTGAAAAATATTTTTGGAATCTACATATATATGATTTATATTAAAATTATATTATAATTTGCAGTAAATGATTTTTTTTCAATTATTACAAATTTATATAAGGAAAAAAAAAATTATTTATAATAATTTGCACAATTTTAACATCTATTTTTGTACATTTCAAAAAACGTGTTTTATTTAAGTTTTTAACAATACATTTATGTCTGATTTGCCATACTTTGGCAACAGATTTACATAAAATTCTGATAATATAAACACGCGCTGTTAATTGCCTCTTCAATTTCAAAAATTACAGATTTTCAAAGTGAGCAGTTAGAAATATTTTTTATATGAACGGTGCCGTGCTCAAATTTGCAATTTTTATTTGATTTTAATCTCTTTAATTTTCAATAAAAATTGAATGAACAATTTTTGATCTGAGGATTCTAAATCCAGTTAAATATAATGAACTAGTTAAATTAAAATATATAATGAATGTAAAATAATATTGAACAAATTCGTGGCAAAAGTTTTATGAAATTTTAATTAATAATCCGAACTTTTGTGAAAAAATCCACCAAGTGAAAAATCTGTGTATCAATGAAAATGGTTTATATTAAAAGGAGTTGTAACAGGAGTTTAACGTCATTAAACAGGAGCTATAAAATAAAAAACCATGAAAAAATTGCTTTTTTAATCAAATCATAATGGGTTATTAAGAACGTAAATTTTGTTGGATATGGATGTAATAATTTTTTTTTTAAGTTTACGCCGACTATCCATTCTATATACAATGTCGCATCTTCAAATAGATATATAGCCGACGATATAGCTATATTGGAAGAAAGCGAAAAGAATTTAGAAAGGGTATTGAATGGTATGCAGGCAGTATTGACTAGGGATTTTAACATGAAAATAAATATAGGTAAAACTAAAGTGATGAGGTGTGACAAAAAGGAATGCAGTAGAAAAATGAGGATCACAATAGGAGATAATAGAATCGAAGAAGTGTCAGATTTTTGTTATTTAGGCAGTAGAATCACAAAAGATAATCGAAGCAAGGTAGATATAAAGTGTAGGATAGCACAGGGTAGGAAGGCATTCGTAGAAAAAGAACAGATTTTAAGATCAAATATTGACTTGGGTATTAGAAAAAGATTACTGAAGGTATATGTTTGGAGTGTAGCACTGTACGGGTGTGAGGCGTGGACTATAGGAAAGGAAGAGAAGCGTAGATTAGAAGCACTTGAAATGTGGTGTTATAGGAGGATGATGAGGATTGGTTGGGAAGATAAAGTAACAAATGAAGCTGTACTAGAGTTAGTAGGGGAGAAGAGAAGTATTTGGAGAGTGTTACAGCGTAGGAGAGACAGATTAGTAGGACATATTCTTAGGCATGGGGGGATTATGCAATTGATCATAGAAGGTAGAGTGGAGGGAAAGAGAGGGGTAGGTAGGCCTAGATTGGAGTATGTGAGTCAGATAGTTGAAGACGTTGAGATGAATAGCTATAGGGAGATGAAGGGAGTAGCTCAGGATAGATCGGCATGGCGTGCTGTTTCCAACCAATCTTTAGGATTGAGGACTCTTTAACTAACATCTTCAAAATCAAAAATCTTAAATAGCTAATTCAAAAATACAATCATAGCGATTTAGATCAGTTGTGAAAGCCCACATATCATATTCTTAATAAGATATGGCTATGGAAATAAGCTTTAAAATTTCGTTCAATTCTCTCCGACAGGAGCGTACTCGAAACTTCGTTAAAATATAATCAACCAAAACTTTTTATAATAGACAAGCTAAAAACCGAATATCCACCATATCACCTAGCTCTATTATAAGTTTTAGTGAAGAATGGCAAAAGAATCTCATAAAAAAATTATATTCCAGATTATTTGTGTTTGTTAACCCGTTGACAATATTATTACCTGTCACTTATTATTACAACTATATTAACTATCAATATTAATATCATATAGAGTTTATTTTTATTGGAAACAATACTATTTTAATCAATTATGAAAATAGTCCTAGAATCGGTATAGACATGAAATTCCGTTCTTTTTTCCACCAGTCTGGGTAATGAATTAGCAATGTGTAGTTCACTCTGAACGGTTCAATCAAATGACGGGCGTACTGTGACGATTTTTGCAACGACCTGTAGGTCACTGTGACCTAGTTCGTGAACTATGAACTACATGGTGCACGGTGTACGTATTGATGTGCTTGTACTATATATATACTTGCAGTATAGTATACATTACATATACAGTACAAACATTTATTTAGTGATAAAGTGTGTTGGTGAACGGAACGAAATTATATTTCCTTATATATATGTTTTGTATAAATTATAAACATTGTTGTTTTTTCTTCCTCATTCTTAATTCAAAATAAGTATTGTAATAATTCAATTTATTTATTGTTTACAATTTAATATTTTTATATTGAGAAAAAAGGAGATTATTTTCAATATGTGCATGTGTTTCATATAGATCGTGAACTAGTTCATTTTAAAAAGATGTTGGTAGTTCACGACCTATAGTTCGTGAACGGTACATTGAAATGAACTATGAACTACGAACTGGGTCCTCAAAGTGACTTACATTTTGCCATCACTATAATGAATGAATCAGGACAGATCTAAGAATCTAAGTTTGACTTAAAATGAAATTTCTGGACGAATTAAATATATGAAGACAGTGGCGCAATAGGAAGGTGTAAGGTAAATATCTTTCGGTTTACATCCGTTCTTGTGTATTAATATTCTTCTGTGAGAAAACGTAAAATCCTCCAGAATGGAATTCGGCGCAAAAGTGCAATGTTTATATATGCTTGTTAAATTAGTTTTATAAATGTTTTTCTAGCAAACTGTGCTGAAAGAAATTTGCCAATGGTGCTCTTTTTCGACATAAGATTACCAAATTATTGCCGTTAAACAATTATTTGTATATTATGAAAATATAAAATAATAGTCGCCAAATTCTTAATAAATACGTTAAGAATGTTCTTAAATGCGTCAAAATTAAAAAAAGGCTTGCGGAGTTTATTAAAACCATACGTTATGTTAGTTAAAAAAAACTTATGTAAGTTAGTTATATATATATGTTATGGAGAAAAAAAATTCAATTATGCAGTTAATGTTAGTATTTGATTCTGTTGGTTGGCTTATCGCAAAATATTAGAATATTTTCTTTTCGTCTTCGTATTTTCTTAATCAGTTTTATTTACATCATTTTCATGTTGCAAATTCCAGACCAATGTACTTATATATGAGGTATACTCTTAATTACAAAATTATCAGTATTATTGGTGTCGATTGATTTTATAGACTGGTTTCATTTGACCGAAGTTCGGTTTTTCACAGTTACAATTTAGTATTACAATTCGGAACTTACGTTAAAAAGTAAAAAAAACAACACAAATCTCCCTTCTTTGTCGATGGCCATATGAAAAAATTATAAGAATAGTAAACGTCAACTAAATTAAATATTGTGGAATACACTTTCACATTATGCCAATTTGTTAAAAAAATCAAAATTGGACAGATCAATTTCACAATTGCTAAATTTCATTAAAATAATAATTGCAAATCTGAATGGATAAAATATTACACAAAAAATATCAAAATACCTGGAAAGTTGATAAGTAATTCTATATTGTTTTGCAATGATTGGTATCATATCAGTGGCGGTTCCTTATGCAGGCCGCAGGGCCGCGCGCCCCTCCTGAACATTGAGCGCATCACCGTAGATATATCATTGTATTGCGATATTTTATCTCGGCATTACTTTTCCTAAAAGATAAAGCTTGCGCCGCGATAACAATGAACACAACACGGTGTGGCGTTCGTTGTGGTAGCCGTGGCAAGTCACAGCAGCGACTGATGCTCTATCTATCTGTATCTATCTATATCGCTAATTTGGTGCCGCTGGGTGTCCAGCGCCACCCAGCCACACAGTACAGGTTAAATGCATATGCACTCATCTCACTCTATTGCAAGCAATCGGTGAGAGCGACCGTATGCAGTATATCTTCTGTTTCTTCGGTTCGCTCCTTGCTTCATCGTGTAATATGTGTCACAGATTCCCAGCGGCTATCCGATGCCAGTACAAGTTAAATACATATATACAGTACATATGCAATAAGATGAGTGTATCATAGAGTGCAGGCGACCGATGTAGTATATCATCTATTGAATGTCGCGCTTATTTAACGTCCTAGAGAAGTTCAGAGAGAAGAGAGAGTAGTATATATATGCAGAGAGTATATATATATGTATATTAATTGATATAGAATAGCCAGATAAGACAGTATCATTTGTTCTGTGTATGTACGATATGTACGTATGTACGATTTTGCCACGTGTTTCTCCAAGAATATATTTAATAGAAATAATTTAATAAAAATGAATAGTGTTAGTTCTTTATTGAAAATAGAGTTTTGTACACTTTCTCTTGTAGACAAAGTAAAAATTAAAGAATTATGTAGGCCATTGCCTGATTTAAATTTATCGCAAACTTGTGCAAGGAGTGCTCAAAACCGGACATTTACGCGGCGTTTTACAAGAGACATTTACAAAAAAAATTATAACACAGATGAAGGACAGATTCTCATATCGTGGCCATCTACAAGCCGCTGAGTTATTTAACACGAAATCGATGCCAACATTTTCTAAACAATTTCCAGTGGACCTTTTGGAAACCGTGTGTCATGCATATCCATTTTTGAATAAAACCAGATTAAAAACAGAATTAGAAGTCATTTACTCACGTTCGGATTTTTATCAAATAATTGGAGCCACAAATTTTCTTTCATTATCGCTACAAAATAATCTCAGTGAAACTTTCCCGGAAACTATAAAATACTTAAAATTATTTTAACAACCCCGATGACCACCGCTGAATCAGAGCGTTGTTTTTCAACACTTAAAAGAATCAAGACTTTTTTGCGAAATGCTATGGGTAATGATCGTTTAAACGCGTTGACGATGATTTGTATTAATAAAAATGTGGTGCGAGATATTTACAATTTTAACGAAAAAGTTTTGGAAAAGTTTATATCAATGAAAGATAGAAGAGTGGAATTCACTTTCAAGAAATGATTGAATTTAATCTGTTTGCATCCATTTTAGGTAAGATTTCTTACTATTATGTTATTTTTTAAGAAATGCGCCCCCCAGATTTAAATGGCACGAGCCGTCACTGTATCATATATTATATAGGTTTATTCCAGCTAAGATCAATGTGTAATAAATCATAGTTACAGTTACACACAATTGGTACCCTATTTTCGAAATCAATTGAATATATAGCGGTGCCAACATTTTTTTTTAATTTCCCACATTTCTTATTACAGGTATTGTTTTGCGAAGCTCCAATTACGCCGTTTATGTTCTTTCACCAGAATTGTCATTGATTGTAAAGTAGATCGTAAGGGAAATTACCATATGCGACCACCATATCTATTATTACATTGTTCATACTTGGAAATACATTAAGCTTATGTTTACCCTAAATGTTGATAGAGGCACGGTACGTGCACGCAATGCTCCAATTTATACCGATGGTCCTTTTGGCAGCACGACATGGAATATAAAGTCATACAATATACACGCCACTGAGCATAAAACCTCTAAACGTTATATTATTCAGCATAAACGCCAACCGGTATAAATGCCATTGATTATAACGTCGCTTAGTATCAAGTGCATTGAATATAACCTTAATTAAACACATTTAGACAGTTCGATAGTCCTCAATCCTAGGGATACGTTGGAAACAGCTCGGCATCTGTCGATCTATCCTGAGCTAATTCCTTTATTTCCCTATAACTATTAATCCCACACGTTCATACACTATCTGACTCACATACTCCAATCTAGGCCTATCTACCCTTTCCTTTCCCTCTCCTCTACCTTCTATAACCAATTGCTATAAAGGATATGACCATTAGTTCAATTTAGACCTTAATATTTGTTCCTTTTCTACGAATGCCTTCCTACCATGTGCTATCCAACATTTTCTATGCACATTACTGCACTTTTCCATTGCAAATCTACTTCATAAATAACAGAAATCTAACACAATTCTTCTAGTATATCATCTCCTATTCTAACTTTCATCTTCCCTGTTTCATCACTTTGGTTTTCCTTATATTTATTTTCATATTATAGTCCATAGTCATTACTTCCTGCATACCATTTAATACTTGTTCTAAATTCTGATCCCCGAGTTCCAAGATAGCTATATAGTCAGCGAACCTCAACATATATATTTCCTCTCCCTGAATTTTAAGACCCACATTATACTCGTCTTCAACATTGTTTATTGCATCTTCTATATTCTAAGCACCATACGAAACAAATGGTGTATAATAAGCATTGGGCATAAAGCTACTCCTGTCACAATGTTTATTGGATCAGTATCATAAACGCATCATATACAGCTCGTTTTTTTTAATTGGCGGAGAATAACAGAAATATACGCATCATAAATCAAGTCCTGTATAATGGCTTGACCAATACAGTACAGAGCAGTGCTATTCGAAATAGTATGGTATCAGTCGTGTAGCACATTGAATATTGCAGTGCGGTACATTTTTTTTTGCACATATTTTGTACATATAACTTTTATGTCAATAAATATAATTCTACCAAAACACGCTACGCTTCTGTCTTCTCCAAAGAATAAGTAGGTGTGTCTAGTGCAGAAGGTGAGCGTCCTAAGAAATGCAATGTTGACAAATCACCACGCACAAGTTATAACCATTTTATGCAATTAGAATGAATTCTTTGAAATTAATACAAAACGCAGACAAGTTATACTGGAATATAAGAAATGTTGATAAATACTTATTATAGTATCATATTTATGTCATAATTAATGGAAGGGGTATCTTGAAGATTTATATAAAGGTAGGCAGGACATGGAGGAGCTAGAAAATGTGGAACAGATAGATGAGGATGACTTAGGTCCTAGCATACTTAGGTCAGAGTTTCATAGAGCATTAAATGATTTACGGAATAACAAAGCAGCGGGGATTGATATGATACCAGCCGAATTAATAAAACACGCAGGGGAAAAAATGCAGGAGCGATTATACAGGTTAGTTTGTAAAATATATGAGAAGGGAGAAGTACCACAGGATTTTCAGCGTAGTAGAATAGTAACAATGCCGAAGAAAATAGGAGCTAATTTGTGTGAGAACTATAGGACCATTAGTCTACTATCACATGCATCGAAGATATTGTTAAAGATTATTTATATGAGATTAGAAAATAAAGTAGAGGAAAGGCTAGGAGAAGATCAGTTTGGTTTTAGGAAAAACAGAGGGACGAGGGAGGCGATTTTAGCACTAAGAACAGTAGTAGAAAAAAGAATGAGGGTAGGAAAGGTAACTTGCATAGCTTTTGTAGAGTTAGAAAAGGCATTTGATAATGTAGATTGGGACATAATGTTTAGAATTTTAAAAGAAACGGGTATAGATTATAAGGATAGGAGAATAATTTTTAATTTATATAAACACCAAACTGCCTTAGTTAGAATTGAGGGGGAAGAAGAGGTAGCAAAAATAGGGAAGGGAGTTCGGCAGGGATGTACACCTTCACCGTTATTATTTAATCTATATATAGAAGATGCAATAAACAAAGTAAAAGAAGAGTATAGTGTAGGTGTGAATGTACAGGGAGAGAAAATATATATGTTGAGATTCGCCGACGATATAGCTATATTGGAAGAAAGCGAAAAGAATTTAGAAAGGGTATTGAATGGTATGCAGGCAGTATTGACTAGGGATTTTAACATGAAAATAAATATAGGTAAAACTAAAGTGATGAGGTGTGACAAAAAGGAATGCAGTAGAAAAATGAGGATCACAATAGGAGATAATAGAATCGAAGAAGTGTCAGATTTTTGTTATTTAGGCAGTAGAATCACAAAAGATAATCGAAGCAAGGTAGATATAAAGTGTAGGATAGCACAGGGTAGGAAGGCATTTGTAGAAAAGGAACAGATTTTAAGATCAAATATTGACTTGGGTATTAGAAAAAGATGACTGAAGGTATATGTTTGGAGTGTAGCACTGTACGGGTGTGAGGCGTGGAATATAGGAAAGCAAGAGAAGCGTAGATTACAAGCATTCGAAATGTGGTGTTATAAGAGGATGATGAGGATTGGTTGGGAAGATAAAGTAACAAATGAAGCTGTACTAGAGTTAGTAGGGGAGAAGAGAAGTATTTGGAGAGTGTTACAGCGTAGGAGAGACAGATTAGTAGGGCATATCCTTAGGCATGGGGGGATTATGCAATTGATCATAGAAGGTAGAGTGGAGGGAAAGAGAGGGGTAGGTAGGCCTAAATTGGAGTATGTGAGTCAGATAGTTGAAGACGTTGAGATGAATAGCTATAGGGAGATGAAGGGATTAGCTCAGGATAGATCGGCATGGCGTGCTGTTTCCAACCAATCTTTAGGATTGCGGACTCTTTAACTAAGCTATAAAAGAGTGACAAATTTAAATTCTTAGACCTAGAGTATTTTTTGTGGTCTGGCACCACTGGTACTGTATAACCCCGATAACCAGAACCCTATGCACTGACGACTACCAAAATTCACCACCAATTTAAAAAAAAAAGAGCTGTAACATGCATCGTTGTGCTTTAATAGCTTGTATATCCTATTTTATACCGAATGATGTTAAACTCAATGGCGTTTGCATTTACTGTAGTTAAATCCAACGGTGTTGTGTTTAATGCTGATTATATGCAATTCATTCTATACTGAACGACGTTATACTCAACGGTGTTTACACCTAATAATAATAATAATAATAAATCACTTTATTGGTTTTATCAACAAAATATAATAATACATTTATGTCAAAATACTAAAATTATAAAGATAAATTAAATTAAATACAAAAATATATAAATTTTTAATTATAACCTAAAGGGATCTCATCAGCTTATGGCCAGGAACACAGCTGTTCTTGCTTGAGACCCTAAATATCAGTGTTATAAACAAACTAATAATATTCAAGTTGTGCTATGAAAATGATGTAAAACAAAAAATAAAAATATTTATAATACTAGATATGGAATAGTAAAAATAAAAAATTTGTACGCGGGAACTTAACTATTTGTATAGTATAAGTATAAATATAAAATAAAAATAAAATAAAATAAAGGTATTATGTTCCAAGTCGTTTGTAATGAATGATGTTGTGGTTAGTGGCGATTATATCAAGTGATTTTATATTTAATGGTAGTGCTTCTCTATTGCTATGCAATCAACGACTGGACAGTTTATGTCGGCTATATTGGAATATACACTAATATGTAGAATGTAGAAGAAGCGAACTGTGTGTTTGCTTGTTCATGTCTGGACAGTGATTAATCTTTTCCGTGAATTCAATGCGAAGGATAACGGTTTAAATTTGCACTGGCTTTTCTACGCACTTACATATTTATTAGATTAAAATTCCTATAAGTGGAATTATACCTGGAATTCACGGATGATTTACATAAAAGTCAATAACTTGTATACAAACGGAGATTTTTTCAAACGCAGTTCAGCAAACGTAACCAACCCTTTCTATGTTGGGAATTTATTTTATTGATTGAACAAATTCTATGCGAATTTTAAAACATTTTCAGTGCTGTAAAAATGTAATTTCTGGTTTTATATCTATTTGCATACGTATACTATGGCTACATTTACTCGGGCGTATACGAGTTGGGCAAAATAAACAATATTAGAAAACATAGATGTATAAGTTCCGCACAAAGATATGTGAGTTGGGCAAAAAATTAAGAAGGTTCACCATTAACAAACCATTACGCTTAATAATGTCGTTAGATGCTTTAAACTGCGCGATTGAATGCACATGGCATACATATCATTTAACTTAACAGCATCAAGTATTTTGACAAAGATTATAGATCGAACAATAGCGATGGCAAACTGTAGGTCACTTTGAGGACCTAGTTCGTAGTTCATAGTTCATTTCAATGTACCTTTCACCAACATACTTTATCACATAAATGTTAGTACTGCTATTGGTACTGTATATGTAATGTATACTATACTGCGTCGTTTACAAGCCGTTGTGATTCATGAACGGTTTAGTACACGATGGGTTCAGGACCTAGTACAAGTACATCAATAAGTACAACGTACTAACATCTTTTTAAAATGAACTAGTTCACGACCTATATAAAATACATGCACATACTGAAAATAATCTCTTTTTTCTCAATATAAAAATATTAAATAGTAAAAAATAAATAAATTGAAATATTACAATACTTAATTTGAATTAGGAATGAGGAAGAAAAGACAACAATGTTTATAATTTATACAAAACATATATATAAGGAAATATAATCTTCTCTAGGTACTCACGATTATTTATATGAAGTTCTAAAATACTTATTGGTAGTTACTGATGAAAATGTATACTACTTTACTAACACTTGAAAATGAAATGTACAAACTATAATAAAATGAACTAGATAGAATCGTTTTGTTTGGCGTTATAATTTATATTTTTTATTCCGAATCTTCTCTTTTCAAAATTCAAAGCTTTGATTTGATATTAAGTGATTGCCTTGCACTCAGTATGATATAGAAGAACTATAAGATTTAGATGTTTATTTTTGCATTATTGCAAAACTTTGCTATTGCATGACATATTTAATCTTGCGAATATATTAATTATATTATTCCAAATGAAATCTGATACCAACATATAAATATTGAATCGAGTTTCCTATTTCGTTCCGTTCACCAACACACTTTATCACTAAATAAATGTTAGTACTGTATATGTAATGTATACTATACTGCAAGTATATATATAGTACAATACGTACACCATGCACTATGTAGTTCATGGTTCACGAACTAGCTCATAGTGACCTACAGGTCGCTGCAAAACATCGTCACAGTATGCCCGTCATTTGATTGAAGCGTTCAGAGTGAACGGTTCGCGAGTGAACTACACATCGCTATCAGACAACGATCAGTCTGCAACCAAGTTCCATTGCTGACCTGACCTGACCTGACGATATATTATATATATGTACAAGAATATAATGCAAGTTTTTAGTATTTTCGAAGTATTTAGCTATCAGGTAGGTACTCGCCTTTCCCAGATATATTATCAAATGGGAGGTAATTATCGGATTGCCTGCTGTTTTTGCCCAACTAACATATGTCGATTTTATAAAATCTGTTACCACAACCACAAATTTTGCGGAATTTATCATACCCGATTTACTTTGCTACGACTTGAATAACGAGTGATTTATTATTACATTTATTATACTATATTGATGAGCGCTCTAAATATTTTACCGGCAAAAGAATTTTCCAACATCCATATTTATCCATAATAAAAATGTCGACAGAAAAAATTGATATTTTAAGGTGAAGATATAAGAAGTCGCTCTTACGGTGTCGAGTTGTTTTAAAGCGTTAGTGTTATTAACTGAATACAGCATGAAATTATTTATTGTTCAAATATTTGTGGAACATAATGAAATACAGTATTTATTGTTACAGATATATGAATAACGATACAAAAATTGGTTGTATATCGCAATAAAAATTGTTTGCCGCGCTTCTTCCATTGGCAATTACTATTTTAACGTAAGTAACTAAATCTAATCAATATGCTTCTGTTAAATAAAATGTATAAAATAAATGTAATTCGGTTCTTATATTATAGGACACTCTGTACATGTGTATAATAAAGTAAGCTAATTAATAATAAAATCGTCGGACTCTTCAACCATCAATTTGCGAATAGAAAGGATAGAAACAAATCGTGCGATATAATTTTTCGTTTCATTACAATTAAAATTGCCATTGTACGCTTATATTATTCCTAGCTGACGTTTTAATTTGCAGGTTGAGATTTTATTATGCATAATAATATCGAATTATATTTTTATAAAATGCGTCGCAGTGTTTTCAGTTTGTAAATATTTTATCTACAGTGGAAAATTACAGGCATGCTTTTCGTGGAACAGCAAAATCAATTTTTAAAGAATACATTACATCTTTTACAAAGGGGACTATTTTTAATATATGTATAAAGGAAACTTCGTTGTTGCTTATGAATAAAAGGGATTTGGAAGTATTAATAATACATGCAGATTAAAGTTTAATCAAGTCTATGAAATTGTCTTCAATGTTTCTACATGGTCCACATATTGATTAAATTGACAACAAATTATATTTGTAGTTGTTTGATTTTTAATTTGCTGTATATTTTGAGCTTCGTAACTAAACATTCAAAGAAGTGTGAATATTTACATAGCAAAATGATATAAATTTAATAAGCCTGAAAAGTTGATACATCACAAATATACTGAAAATTCAATAATTCAGAAAATTTATTATTTCTGTGCAGCTGTAAGTGAGACTTCAGTCCTGTTGATGTTTGGTTTCTTATTAATAATAAGTCGTAACAATTCCACGAGGTAAATACCTCTTTATAACGAATATATTTATTTCACTATAGTATGAGTAATATATTTTCTAATAATATTATAAACTAGATAGAACGCATTTTCTCCGTAAGTATTTTCAACACCTGTAGTAATAATAATAATGAGTTGAAAGAAATTTTGAAATATGCCAACAAAGCACGACATAAAACTTATCCTACTATACAAAATAATGTAAAAACCTAACACATTAAAATATACGCAATTTCTTCAATATTATTGATAGTAGGTTAGCAGGGTTTTAATCAGTGGCGACTCGTGACATTTCAATCGGGGGGCGCGCATTTCTTAAAAAATAACATAATAGTTCGAAATTTTACCTAAAATGGATGCAAAATGATTAAATTCAATCATTTCTTGAAAGTGAATTCCACTCTTCTATCTATCATTGATATAAACTTTTCCAAAACTTTTTCGTTAAAATTGTAATACCTTGCACCACATTTTTATTAATACACATCATCGCCAACGCGTTTAAACGATCATTACCCATAGCATTTCGCAAAAAAGTCTTCATTCTTTCAAGTGTTGAAAAACAACGCTCTGATTCAGCAGTGGTCATCGGGGTTGTTATATCTATATATATCTATATCAATTTTACTGTATACTAGGCTTCTCTGTTGGGACGCCGCTAAAGAATCGTAGCCCAGAATAGCTTAATACAACGATATATTCTTAGCTATATAAGCAGCGTGACGTCACGTTGCCATAGCAACCTGGCCCGCTAGTTTGTATGCGGACAGATGATATACTGCATACGGTCGCTCTCACTAGATAGGATATATATATAGCGCTTCCAATAGATAGGATGAGTGCATATGCATTATTGCATTTGACTTGTACTTGGCGCTGCAATGTCGGCACCATATTAGCGAGATATATATATATCACGCGAACGATAGATACAGATGATATACAGCATCGGTCGCTGCTGTGACTTGCAACGGATACCACAACCATCACCACACCGTGTTGTGTTCATTGTTATCGCGGCGCAAGCTTTATCTTTTAGGAAAAATAATGCCGAGATAAAATATCGCAATACAATTATATATCTACGGTGATGCGCTCAATGTTCAGGAGGGGCGCGCGTCCCTGCGGCCTGCATAAGGAACCGCCACTGGTTTTAATCTCAATATTAATTTTCACCAGAATATCACATATAATCCAAAGAAATCGCAGAAGACACGGCTTAAAATTATTGTATACAGAATAGCATCGAAAAAACTGCAACTAGGAGCATTTATAATTGATGCGCATTTGAAAGGATAAGCCAACATTTTCAATTGTACATCAATCAAAATAATAGTATGATTAAAATCGTCACAATCATAATCCCATAAAATCGCGTATTGATTGCTATAAATTACGTGAAAGCGCATCTTTCTTACTGTCCAAATAAATTTGCTTGTGATTTGAAATCTAACATAAATTTGTTTTTTTCATTGATACGGACTTACCGGGAAACAAATAAAAATACGTATTTTCTTTTACCTTGCTTACGATCAATATATCCATTGGTTCCGTGCCACCTGGTAATATGCAAAACCATTAACGCGTTCCTGAAATAACATTGCACCTATTTCCTATACGTGTATCCAATACCGAAAAGTCTAAAAATAGCTTTGCCAAAGTGTACCCTACTTTTAGTTGGAACCATAATCCATATTAATTTTGGTGTCGACTGTGAGACGGGAGATTACTCAATTCCTGTTAAAGTACATTCAAACCGAAATGTACTATCTATTTATAAAGGTGTAGATAGTTAAGGTGCATTCACAGACGTTCCCGTTCACTTCCATTTGCGTTACCACTTCCACTTCCATAACATTAAAAAAATTAAACAAATCTTAAAATATCGCAGTAAATAATTCACTATATTTTTCAAAATTAATAATTAGAATAATGGCTTTATATTAATGAATATCGGGATTATTTATACTGGGATTGTTGACCAACTAACTAAGGCCGTTATTACGCCGCGCTACATTCTAGACTACAGGATGAAAGTCTGTAGACTTTTAAAACTGTTATTCCACTGCACTGTGAAATTTTTTTGCGTCTGTACGTAGAATAGTAGTTAGTATATACCAAAGGAATTCATACCTATTGCTATATACCGTAAACATTTTTGAGAAATGGAAATGAAACGATATGTTCGAAGCCATAAAATATCTATAGATTATTTTGCCACTTTGGGGATGGCAAACGGAATTTTTAAAATTTCATCACAGCTAACGAAATATATTCAATTTTCATTAAGGATAATGCCTGTTCTTTTTTTTCCAAAATTTCATCTCAATTTTTTTTTTATGAAAATGTAGTGTAGGAAGAGTAATTACCACGTTATCAACTTGTATTCGAAAAAATATCCTCGGTAAATCAAATCTTTTACGACAAGTCTGGGACAACATATTAAAGAACAGATAATTACGAAGAAGCAGTCATCATTTTGGTAATAGGATTCTAATATAAATATATATTTTTCTTGTTGTTGCAACGTCTAAAATGTGCCTTTAGTTGAATTATAATTTTTTTAAATTTATACATATTTTATGGCTTATTTTCTTTCTCAAAGATATTTACGGTATATAGCAACAGGCTTGAATTCCCTTAGCATTTGCTTACCTTTTGTCTACGTATAGGTAGTTCTTCATCAATTTCAAAACGCTGGATAAAATTTCACAGTGCAGTGGAATAATAATTTTAAGACTGCGCTAAAGGTACAGAAAAAATTTCAGAGATAATTTTGAGAAAACGACTGGGAATATGCCAACAATATTTTGTGGCTATATTTCCAATTACTGTATCTAGGGAATAGGCGACTCACTTTAAAAAAAAAAAAGACTGAAACTTTAATCCTGCAGTCTAGAACGTAGCGCTGCATAATAAGGGCATACGTATATCTGAAACGCTCAAAAAGCGGCCCGAGCCCGTTGCGCATCACACCATAAAGGACCTTTAGCGTGCAGACGGTGATTCTGTGATCTGCAACAGCGCAAGCCGGGCTCGTTGGGGCCGTCTGGATGAGTGAACCCTGCATATAATAATGGTGTTGCGACTAGACAGACGTGTTTCGGAGATTTCTGCGGATTCGCGATCGATACCCGTACTTGAAATTCGGGCGTTGTCCCCTAGCACCGAACATCCCGCTGTGATGGTCATTTGTATAATCCCCCTAGAAATTGAAATCCTAATCTTATAGACCTCTTGCACCGCTGCTTTGGTATTGCTAAATAAGAGAGGGGTGCATTGAGATAAACAAATGTCTATAAAACACTAAAAATAACATAAAAATATAACACAAACAATTAAAAAAAACTAAAATTATAACACTAAAACAATTCTGGTCTGGTCATGCAGGTCAGGTCAGAAGAAATTCTTATATTTTTGTATAAAATAAATTTGTATTGTGATCACTTTATTTACAATATTAGATATTAATAAATATTAATATGTAAATGCCATTCCCCTCCGTTCTGCTAGGCACTAGCGATGTGTAGTTCACTCGCGAACCGTTCACTCTGAACGGTACAATCAAATGACGGGCGTACTGTGACGATGTTTTGCAACGACCTATAGGTCACTATCACCTAGTTCGTGAACTATGCACTACATGGTGCACGGTGTACGTATTGATGTACTTGTACTAGGTCCTGAACCCGTCGTCTACTAAACCATTCATGAATCACAACGACTCGTAAACAATGCAGTATAGTATACATTACATATACAGTACTAACATTTATTTAGTGATAAAGTGTGTTGGTGAACGGAACGAAATAGGAAATTCGATGCGATATTGCAACAGCAGCATTGCCGAGCTGAGTCACAATTTATATGTTGGTATCAGATTTCATTTGGAATAATATAATTAATATATCCGCAAGATTATATATGTTCTTAAATATGTCATGCCATAGCAAATTTTTGCAATAATGCAAAATAAACGTCTAAATCTTATAGTTCTTCTATTTCATACTGAGTGCAATGCAATCACTTAATATCAAATCAAAGCTTTGAAGTTTGAACAGAGAAGATTCGGAATAGAAAATATAAATTATAACGCCAAACAGAACGATTCTATCTAGTTCATTTTATTATAGTTTGTACATTTAATTTTCAATTGTTAGTAAAGTAGTAAACATTTTCATCAGTAACTACCAATAAGTATTTTATAACTTCATATAAATAATCGTGAGTACCTAGAGAAGATTATATTGTTGTCTTTTCTTCCTCATTCCTAATTCAAAATAAGTATTGAAATATTTCAATTTATTAATTTTTTACCATTTAATATTTTTATATTGCGAAAAAAAGAGATTATTTTCAGTATGTGCATGTATTTCATATAGGTCGTGAAACTAGTTCAGTTTTAAAAGATGTAGTGGTTCACGACCTATAGTTCGTGAACGGTACATTGAAATGAACTACGAACTATGAACTAGGTCCTCAAAGTGACCTACAGTTTGCCATCGCTACTAGGCACTACTCCTTGCAACGGTGCAACGGGCATATTAGGTCATTATTATAAGACGGTACGCGGTTTAGGATTAGGGTTCAGCGGTGCAAGAGGCCCACGCCCTGAAATTCGCATCATATATTGCACATTATACGTCATCGGTGCTACGCGAAAGGGCATAGGGTGTCCTCCAAAGCTGCTAAAATTGAAGCGTCGCCATGTCTTGACCTACTTACATAAAACCGATTGAAAGAGCATTGCAGGTTGCAAGGAGACCGGATAGTAGATCGGATTTTTTAAATTACTCACTAAATATTATATACAAAAACTACCTACTTCCACTACCTAATTAAATTGCAACATTTAGTAAATTGAATTCTATATAATATTTTTTTAACTTATGATTATAGTTATTATTAACAATGTGAAGAACAAACTTACAAATTGATATATGAATAAATTATGATCAAAATTGTTTGCTATTACTAAATTTACATATCCTTGTACAATTTGATGGATAGTACGTACTTGATGTTCTTCGGCAAAAGTATTAACAATTTTCCATAATTTTTTATTTTAACTACCCACATACATATCTTAGTTTCTCCAAGAACATCTAATAATTTTGCTCAAAAATTTACTATAAGAATTTTCGTCAATTTCGTATATGCCAAAAAAAACGCAATATATTAATATTAAAATGTTTGCCTTCTATACATTATTTACAAATATAAAAAAAAAAAAAACCAATTAATGCAGTACAAACTAATTAATATTTCGTTAACTAAAAGAATGGAATATCTGTTCAGTAATACAACAATCAAACAAAAATATACTCGATATCACTTTCCGGGATTTCTATAAAATTATTAGGGATTTTGGGACATCGAGTCCAATATTTTTGCCGATTTTTTAGACAATGATATTAATCTAGTAGCTTTAATCTAGATTTAAGCTCTAGTAAAATTTAATATATGAAAATTTGATTGCTAATTGTTTTTATTTAGATTCTCTGATACGTAATTAAAATTACATTGCTTTTGCCGTATATAATTATATATATAATTTATTTTGAATAGGACAAATTCTAACCAAATATGTGAACTATGTTGCACTATTCCGTAACTTAATTGCAATGGTAATTTGGCGTTGTAAATTTGCTTATCTTCACCACAATATGTTTCAAGCTACGATTTGACGTGTGCAGTTTATAGTTGGTCACGATATATGATTTATTTTTGGTGAGCTTGTAAAATGTAAATGAACATTCGCCGCCTAAATGCGATATTCGTGTGTTATTATGGGCGAATTTTCGGAATGAATCGACAGGTAGATTCTCGGTATTATATGAAAATAGCTCGCGGATCGCAACTCTACATTGTTGTCGCAGTTCTTAGAAACCATATATTCAAGATACTCCAAATATTCTAATCTACATTGCTTTGGTTGCAGGAATATCTGAACACATTATTTTGCTTTGTTTTTAAATTTACGGTATACGTAAGTGATTACTTCCAATATTTTTTGTATACATTATTATTAAACTAGTTAACATTAAAATACACAAATACATTGCAATAAAAATAACGCTATTGAGGAAATTTCGAAGATATTGAAATGAGGATCTCTCACTTATGAACCAAATATATTACATATAATCCTTCTATAGATTCTTAGTCCGGTCATTATTTTACGTTGCTACCCTTCGTTATTGATTAGTTTTTTTTTTATTAAATAATTATTACAAGTAGTAAATAGGGAATAATCACACTAATATCACCATTTATTTGATTTGTTAGTGGATGGATGGTCCATTTTTATAGACTTAATTTTTTTTTATATCGTAACGCCTCTTAAAAGAATCTGATTGCCACTAACGTAGACTACGTTTATTTGCCATTTCATAATTCTCCATTCAACTTACCGAAGTAGAAAGAAATGCTACTATTCGAAATAAATTTTAATCTATAGCAAAGTTTAATTATATCAACAACGTAGCTTTTGTGGAAATTGTATACCCCTGTAAGTTAAATATCAATAAGAAATAGTATAGAATATATAGTCTTTTATTTAGTTTTTATCTTGTGCTACTGAAGATGCTACTAAATTTTTTAAATTTATACTTACTCACATTTTATTATATTCAACTATATATATTTGTTACCTTACTACATTTTCTATTGTTATACGTAATTTGCTTTTATATTTTAATATTTGTAACTCATCATTTGACAAATTTTAGATATTGTTTCGCAGTACATTTTATTATTTGTTATGTGAACTTGATAGTGCAGATGTGCAAACAAATCATGATCATATTAATAGATGTACAATTCTACACTGCTGTACATACAGTTGTCTAACTTATTTCTTGACTTTATTGTGTAAAACGAAAATATAACACACCACACAGATAAAAATAAAATATATCCAAACTAATTTAAAAAAATGTATCAAACAACGTTTCCTAACTTAGTTTATATATTTTTAATCACTAAATTGTAATTATTATGTAAACTAAAAGTATCTGATCTTAAGTTGCATGAATTATTATGTTTTTTTATAAAAATCATTTCACTTCTATTATGCTTCATCCAATTATTCTTTACATCTAGAATTTTAACATTTTCTATATAGAAATCGAAGTTGTGTTGGTTTTTTATAGCACGAGTGCTTAGAGTTGTTTCTTATGTTTTACTTTTATTTTGCAATCATTGTTATGTTCTAATATGGAATATCAATCACGATTCGTGACGGAGGTATTTTATTTAGTTTTTATCTTGTACTACTGAAGATGGGGGCATAGCCTTCGAAATGCGCATCTTGATGCTTTAAGTTACGGTATTTGGGTGATATTCTATAATAATATTTAACACCGTAGTGATAATTTTTTAAATCGATAATATGACCAAAATCTATTTTCTTTTAAATTGGTATATGTTCGGATTGAAATTCACGGTATATTACACACACACACGTGTTGTTTACACTTCAATTTCCACCACAATTCAATAAGCAGTTCACGCAAAATTGCAGTAATTTATTTTCGCGAGCAAAACATATATTCCACATTCCATTACGGCATTCAAGATGAATTATTATTTACAGCTTACAGAAATTCTCGCTACTTTATTTTGTACCAAGAATATATAACAATTTCGATTAATTAGATACGATCAAAAATTGTAAGAATATTAATTCTATGTTCAATTGGATACTAATTATAATTAGGATTTAGCGAAGGGGCACATTTTTTAACTTATTACTTAATTTTAAACTTAATTCTCTAAAGTTTTAATTAAATTAATAAAAAAAATTACTTTTGGCTGTAGGCTTTTTTGGAGATAATTTTTTTCAATTTATTTCTATTTTAGTTATATCCAAAATTCATTTATAAATGCAGTAAGAAAAATTATTTTGCGAATCTCTCCCATTTTTGGCTCAAATTTGTGTGAAGCTTATATATGAAATGCCGGTATATATTTTTTGTTAGAATATAACATTAATAAATTTACAAATTGTTTTCAACGTAGAAAATTTTAATTGTCAAAATAATTGTAAACTATTTAAAAATATGAACAACCTATTAAAACATCTGTAGGCTGTTATTACACAAAATTTGGACAGAATTGAACGAAAATTAAGACAGAATGTCTTTGTAAAATGTCTTACGAAAATATTATTACGAGTCGGCAATATATAATCCAGGAATGTCGTTATATTTCATCAAGTTTGTCGAAATTGCTTTTGGAGAATTGTATTAATTATAAATTTCTCTTGTGTATTTTCTTCGTATAAATAACACAATCTTTCGAGAAACTGTTACACGATTTATAATATTCCGAGTGCTATACTTATTAAGAAAGAATTCAAAATTTACTTCAGAGAAACAATATATCTACAATGACAAAATCAATTTTACTTTATAAAAAAAATTGTATTCCCAAAATCCGATATAGAATTATTTTTTCTCAAGTTCGATTACAAATATGCTTATATCATTTACTAAAATAATAATGATTAATTGTAAAATTATCGCTACGGTGCTAAATAATTGTATAACACACATTTAATAGCTAGATGCGCATTTCGAAGGTTGTGTCTCCATCTTCAGCAGCACAAGATCAAACTAAATAACATAGCCTTCGAAATGCGTATCTAGCAATTAAATGCTTTTTGTTACGTTATTTGGGTGATCTCTCGAAATAGATCAATGCACTGACAGGAAGTAAGAATTTTGATTTCTTTTTTCATACATTTATAGTAGGCCAATGTAAACTAGCGATGGCAAACTGTAGGTCACTTTGCGGACCTAGTTCGTAGTTCAAAGTTCATTTCAATGTACCGTTCACGAACTATAGGTCGTGAACTACTAACATCTTTTTAAAATGAACTAGTTCCAGACCTATATGAAATACATGCACATACTGAAAATAATCTCTTTTTTCTCAATATAAAAATATTAAATAGTAAAAAATAAATAAATTGAAATATTACAATACTTATTTTGAATTAATAATGAGGAAGAAGAAACAACAATGTTTATAATTTATACAACACATATATAAATATATATATATATATATATATAAGGAAATATAATTTCGTTCCGTTCACCAACACACTTTATCACATAAATGTTAGTACTGCTATTGGTACTGTATATGTAATGTATACTATACTGCATCGTTTACGAGTCGTTGTGATTCATGAACGGTTTAGTAGACGACGGGTTCAGGACCTAGTACAAGTACATCAATACGTACACCATGCACCATGTAGTTCATAGTTCACGAACTAGGTCCTAGTGACCTATAGGTCGTTGCAAAATATCGTCACAGTACGCCCGTCATTTGATTGAACCGTTCAGATTGAACGGTTCGTGAGTGAACCACACATCACTAATGTAAACTAATATTTAAGCTTATAGCAAGCTTATATACTTATATGCTTATCTACTTCCAGAAGTGCTTCCAATTTTTGTTTAACCACGATAGGATTTTCACATAACCTCTTATAATTCGTTTCGGACAATCTTTATTATCATACAATAAAAGCCTTTCAGGGAATATTGAAGTGTTGGAGCTAATCCTTTCAGCAACGGCAACTGCCTTCGTAAAAAGAAAATACATAATCGTTTACCAGGAAAACTATTATTAGCCCGGACGAGATTTATACATGTAGTGCAGTTTCCTAGTATTTTAACTGCTATATGAAGTTTACCGTAAAGCAGTTGAGTGTTTTCATTACAATGTGATGATCGATATGTGTATGCATGTCCAATTAGGGACGAAATACGTATGAACGATTTTATGAGCTGCTACCACGACATTATAACTAAAACAATAATTAAGCCATTATATACAGTATAAATCGTGTATTGAACCTCAGGTGTTCTTCTATGTTAGAATAATATGCTAACAAAATGAGAATTGGGTGCGTAGAAATAATGATAAATAAATCCGTGCTACAGTTAGTAGGGGAGAAGAGAAGTATTTAGAAAGTATTACAGCGCAGGAGTCGTATTTTTTGATATGGAGGTATTATGCAAGCGTTCCAGAGTAGAAATTAAAAGTTCCTTTAATATGCCCCTAGTGTTATTTGGGATAATTCGCATAGATAATACATTTCATGTTTTACGGAATGATATATATATATATATATATTTTACGCACGTGTTGACTTGTGAAAATTAGCGATGTGTAGTTCACTTGCGAACCGTTCACTCTGAACGGTTCAATCAAATGACGGGCATACTGTGACGATGTTTTGCAACGACCTATAGGACACTATGATCTAGTTCGTGAACTATGAACTACATGGTGCACGGTGTACGTATTGTACTATATATATACTTGCAGTATAGTATACATTACATATACAGTACTAACATTTATTTAGTGATAAAGTGTGTTGGTGAACGGAACGAAATATGAAACTCGATTCAATATTTATATGTTGGTATCAAATTTCATTTGGAATAATATAATAAATATATTCGCAAGATTAAATATGTTCTTAAATATGTCATGCCATAGCAAATTTTTGCAATAATGCAAAAATAAACATCTAAATCTTATAGTTCTTCTATTTCTTCATACTGCGTGCAATGCAATCACTTAATATCAAAACAAAGCTTTGAAGTTTGAACAGAGAAGATTCGGAATAGAAAATGTAAGTTATAACGCCAAACAAAACGATTCTATCTAGTTCATTTTATTATAGTTTGTACATTTCATTTTCAAGTGTTAGTAAAGTAGTAAACATTTTCATCAGTAACTACCAATAAGTATATTAGAACTTCATATAAATAATCGTGAGTACCTAGAGAAGATTATATTTCTTTATATATATGTTTTGTATAAATTATAAACATTGTTGTCTTTTCTTCCTCATTCTTATTTCAAAATAAGTATTGTAATATTTCAATTTATTTATTTTTACCATTTAATATTTTTATATTGAGAAAAGATAGTTTATTTTCAGTATGTGCATGTATTTCATATAGGTCGTGAACTAGTTCATTTTTAAAAGATGTAGTAGTTCACGACCTATAATTCGTGAACGGTACATTGAAATGAACTATGAACTACGAACTAGTGTAATGCGTAGCGGATAGGTGGTTTTGGATAAGAGTGACTGCGCCAATTTGTATAATAATACAAATGATTTATTTGTGTAGTAATAAAATATCAATATTTTATTAGAACGAATTAGGGTTTTAACGTAAAGCACAAGACGGATGTGAAGAGTTTTTATGCGTACTGCATAAAGTTTATTTGAAAGAAGTCATTGATGGTTATAGGCAGCGTATAGTTATGATTATTGACAGTTATGCGAGCTTTTTCTGTATGTACAAGTCTTATATATATACTTAAACTAACACAACAAAACAAGAAGGGAGAGTAGTTAAAATATTAGTTTATAGAGGGACTGGAATGGATTATAAGAATACAATAATAATGATGGGGAAGTTTGGTAATTGAAAGGTACTTGAAACATCATTATAAAGGCTTAGGAACAGGTAGGTGAAATTATATTATAATGAGAAAATAGATGTCAAAGAAAAGGTTAATAGTTAGGCGAAGACACTGACAATAGGTAAAATGACAGGGTTCATTACACTAGGCCCTCAAAGTGACCTACAGTTTGCCATCGCTAGTGAAAATGTAGTTTACGTATCACCAATAAATTATTCTTATTCTTATTTACGGAAAATTCTTATATTCGATATCTTTTCGGGAGTCCAATTATATCTGACTCTCGAAAGTAGTATCAAATTTCGTTTTTGTGTGCAATAAAAATGGGAGGATGATTGATAGGATCTCATAATTCCTACGCAACATATGTACTTTACATAAGTACCAATTTCGAAACTTCCTGGATTAATAAAATTTTTGAGGATACTGGGGAAGTTTATTATATCGACATATAATGGATTTAAAAAAGATGCAAAAGAGAAATTCTATGAAATGCGAAATATTCAATTCAATTGCTTCTTCTCGTCTAGCGTCTTATATTATACCTTGTAAAATCAGGGAGGCATGAACGCTTTAATATGAAAGAAAGTACAAAATTTTGTAAAAAAAAAATCTATAAGTGAAGTGTCTGTTTCAATTCACCACAATGGAATGATATCTTAGATGCATGTGATAGTACCGTTACCATACATTTTTCAAATGAATTAACTCTTATTTTCTTTTCATGATATTATCTTCTTTACGCTAATATTGGCAGCCATTGCAGATTCTTTCTGAATAAACCCTGAAGGATCATCGTATAATTAATCGTCGCAATAGACAATTACGTGGAATATATTTTGTGCTGTTACTCACTTTTTACCACTTTTCTTCGCAAGTAATACTATATATTTTGCATTCCGCTGAAATTTGACAAACATTTTATAACGCTATTATCTTGCCTACTGCTTCCTATATCCCATAGAGTGATTTTTATAATATAACCTGAACTATACGAATTGGAAAATCAATAACATTAAGTGCAGATATGCAGATGGCAGTCTTCATTTTCAATTGAGATAGAATTTAAAACATTATCCTTGGAATTCACTTTTTTAATCGAATTGAAATCGATAAAATATTTTATTGTACGCTACTGTTAGTTATATAAAGTACATTATATGTAAATTACATTACGAATATAATTAACATCATTAATAAAAAGCACGATGAAGTCTTATTCATCGTTCTTTATCATTATGCATAGATGAATTTGTACTTTTTTGAGCATTTTGAATGATTTACGTCTATGCTTAAAGTAAAGAAAATTTGTTTCGATTGAAAATATGAATTGATAATAAGTGAAAGGTATGGTAAAATAAATAACCTAACCATTATTTCGCCTTAGACTCCTCTAGAACGCTTTGATTCCCAAACAGCTTTTATTATTTAACATTAATCTAACATTGATTCCAAAATTTTGCAAAATTACCTCTCTTAATCTACTATCGTTTTGTTCTTTCATTACTAACTACATTTTTTATTTGTATATAATTTTTGCTTTATGGAATGTAGTAGCGATGGCAAACTATAGGTCACTTTGAGGACCTAGTTCGTAGTTCATAGTACATTTCAATGTACCGTTCACGAACTATAGGTCGTGAACTACTAACATCTTTTTAAAATGAACTAGTTCACGATCTATATGAAACACATGCACATATTGAAAATAATCTCTTTTTTCTCAATATAAAAATATTAAATAGTAAAAAATAAATAAATTGAAATATTACAATACTTATTTTGA
Organism: Leptodirus hochenwartii; assembly: GCA_947310635.1. NCBI lineage: Eukaryota > Metazoa > Arthropoda > Insecta > Coleoptera > Leiodidae > Leptodirus > Leptodirus hochenwartii. Next base: position 11,516,653 of record OX371180.1, on the reverse strand, counting down.
ATTAAGAATGAGGAAGAAAAAACAACAATGTTTATAATTTTTACAAAACATATATATAAGGACATATAATTTCGTTCCGTTCACCAACACTTTATCACATAAATGTTAGTACTGCTATTGGTACTGTATATGTAATGTATACTATACTGCATCGTTTACGAGTCGTTGTGATTCATGAACGGTTTAGTACACGACGGGTTCAGGACCTAGTACAAGTACATCAATACGTACACCGTGCACCATGTAGTTCATAGTTCACGAACTAGGTCATAGTGACCTATAGGTCGTTGCAAAACATCGTCTCAGTACACCCGTCATTTGATTGAACCGTTCAGAGTGAACGGTTCGCGAGTGAACTACACATCGCTAGTATGTAGTGAATTGAAGGTATTATGGTGATTCCATATATCCATATTCCATAAAGTAAATGACGAACCAAATTTTCAAGGGACCTCACTTTTTCAAGTTTCTTAATGAAAAAATTACGTCTCAAATAAATTATAAATTTATAATTTGTAAGAAGTATGTACGCAATCCTAAGTATAATGAAATAATGTTTTTATAAATTATAAATTGAATCATTAAATGACTAAACAGTAGTTTGATTTGCAATCGTTGCCAAGTTTTAAACTTAAGCTTTAATCGATAAGTTGTCTGATATTGAATAATCGGAAATACTATAGTAATTATAAAGAACGACTCAAGTGTAATATTTGTTGATAGGTACTGAGGATGGGCTCTTAGCCTTCGAAACGCGCATCTAGAGACCCCAAAAACATTAAAAAGACAAACAAAATTTCTAACATCTGTGCTATATTAAGCCAATCGCAGTGGAGAATAATAGTTGTAATGTTGGAAAAATTCAAGGAATTTCGTGGAATATAGTATATTTGTGCCTTCCTCTTCTGTTTGTATAAAGGATTCGTCATCGTCGCTTGTGTAAACACTCCTATGTTTTTTCCTATGTTTCTACCCACGTTGAAATGATTTTCTGCGGATATTATATTTCCAAGTGGAAGAAATGAAAATCGTGAAAATATATTTTGCTGCCTTGAATGTATATTTATCCTTCTATTGAAAACTTTTTCTATCCTTATCCGTATCTTATTATCTTACATATATTGAAACCGTTGAATATTTTAAACAAATTAGATATAAAAAAATTGCAATAATACCTACGGTTTCAAAATTCTCTCTTTTACAAATCTCATCAATTTTAATTTGATCAAAAAACTTTATGCTTTGAAAACACTTGTAAGTTTGACCAAGGAGTAATTTACATAATTCAATTTGGAAATTTAGTTAATATACACTAATTTTGACCGTTTCGTTTTAGAAAATGTATTAACGAAATGTTTACTTTTGGTCATATTATAAATTAAAATAAAAATTTCCGGTCGATTCTATGTATATGAAACGCGTAACACTTCATAATGAGGCATGAATTTGAAGCATTCTAACAATTTCTCATAAATTTGGTATTGATAAAGTATAAATAACTCGTTCACTTACATAATAATGAAATGAAAAAAAAACGAAATTTGGTATATTTCAATCATAAACGTGATGTTTATCCATTATTTTCAGAACATTATTAATATTAAGGACAATCATGGATACTGGGAATAATAGAGAACCAAAATCGAGTGGCGCAACAGTAGAATTATTTCCAGGCAAGAAACGCCATGGCAAATATAATCGAAATCCTCGACTCGAGAAAAAGAAATTAAAACCAGTACCCGAGCCAGTATCACAAATTCAAGAAACTGTAGTTAGTGATTTAGATGGCTCGGATGATTCCGATAGGGTTCTAGAACAAGAACCTAGTTCTTCCAATATCATGAAAGAACACCACATTTTTCCAACTGTTCTTCATGCTGTTCGAAATGGCTTTGATATATTTGCTGTTGCTTTTGGGGAAGTGGCATTGGAAGGCCTGGATGGTATAACGTTAGAAGGTACAACTAACTTTGCAACTGACACAACCAATGAAATTCATTATCTTTTTTTTCTTTTCTAAAGCACTATGGACACGATTACGACTTGCAACAGATGCGTATATAAATGAATCTTTAAGGAATGCTATTTGGAATAAGTTGACGAACAATTACATGTTTCGCTTTTATGAATTGCCAGAAAAAAGATCGAAATTACAGGTTTCTAAACGGTTTGTTAAACAACAGGATGAAGCAGGATATACAGTAAACCTGGTAAAAATCATTTATTGCTCCGTCATTTTAATTATGTATCAATAAATGTTGCATTCTTGATAGAGCATACAGCTGCAAGATAATTATTCTTCAGAATCAACAAAAATAGAGGGATTATTTGGAGCTTGCGATTCTATTACTACGAGATTAGATGTTACTGATAAAATAGTGTCACTTACGTTGAAAGAATTGGAAGTTTGGTGAGGATTTTTTGCATTACATATCGTGGACTAAATATACATAAAACAGAACACTTCCAAGTTTTGATTTGATCAAATCCATTTTGCATATTGTAGCCTGACATTACAACAAAATGGAAAAGTGTGCTGCTATTTCAATATCTAAAATCGATTTGAAGAATACTTGGACTTGTTTATAATATATAATATATATATAATAAATTTCTCATCATAATTTTCTTATATTACTTAGTTATGGTAACAAGCTAGTAATTGTCGCTGATGACAAACTGCGCACATTAAATTTATTTACGGAATTCCACGATCCCAATGTTCTCGTAGGCTACAGTGATTTGCAATATAGAATTCTGGAACGAATAGGAAGAAGTAGATTGGATGGTATGTTAAGACGATTGGTAATTGATTTCACATAGAAACTTACATTTCAATTTTAATTACATATTATTTGATAAAATTTCAGATGAAATGATAATTAGAAGGTACGTTCATCTTAAATTTGATTGTTGATCGATGATTGACTCAGAACTATTTTTCGTATACCTAAATGGGCAGAAGTTGAATAAACGTACTAAACTTTTATGGTATTTTTACTAATATGTGCTTCATATTAAAAAATGTATCAGTTAAAATAAAATACTTTCTGATAACCAAGTTACCTTTGCCGTTTTTAAATTCATTTTTCAATTTGCAATTCACAATAATGCGATAACCCAAACATAAGCAAACTATTTAGACGGCTTTCGTATATTGTTATATATTGGTCATTGAGAAGCATGTAAAACTATTTCTGAGCTCTTTTTCTGCATTTACTGTTTGAAATCGGATATTGAACGTAACATATATTCGTACACTAATGGCGTAAAAAAATTCAAAATTTTTAAGTACAAAAGTATTCAAAGTATCGAATAGGTCAAATAAATCAAATTATTGTAAGGTATGTGATATTCATCACATACCCATTTGTTAACGCTTCAATTTCTTGGGTACAAAAATTATTGAGTATCGGGTATACTAGTAAACTATTGTTTTTAATATTACACCTCCAAACAATTTTGACTGCTATGCCACTGATTTCTCCACAATCGATGAAAAATTATATTATTTTCAGTTTTATAACCCATCTATAATGTTTTAATATATTGCTTCAATTGAGTAAAAGGTTCATAATGTCTTCCGAAATAGTCAGCTATTAAAACTACACAAAACTACCTGTTTACCTCTACATAAATCTTCGAGGTACCTTTTCATCTTATATCTTAAACTCTATAACTCGTATTATTAAACGCGATGATAATGTCAAAATTTATATTTCATTATTAATCACTTGTATTAATGACCAACTAACTAACTCAGGAGGATTTTTGTAAAAAGTTTCAATCTTGGAGGCGCTGATTTAGTCAAAATATTTGTTTCAAATTAAATCTTCAATTTACCTCTATATATCCCTCCAAGAGAGAGAGGTTTAACGTATTTGAAAAGTATTATAAAAGTATTCTTTGGTTCTATATAGGTGAGGTTACATGTGACAAGTCATCCATAGGAACAATATGCAGAGATACGAAATCATTGTGCTACTATCGTAAAGTGATGGAAAAGACAAACATTATTGTCTCCCAACAAACCGTCTTCAATTATGAGGGCTTAAACCAGACGGGAACACTTTTACAATTACAACGATTTTTCTGCGAGAAAAAACTTAAAAAGCATAAGTTTATCGAATATCTCGTCAAGCTTTTGAAAGCTCAGCCACAATATTTTATCTCGTATTCTGAATTCTTAAGACGAATCGGATTAGAGCAGTGGAGTAAATTAAAGTGTAAATACATTATGAAATCGACTGAGATCAACGCACTCGTCCGCAGGATATCGGTGAGTTTTATCATGTTTTAATTAATCTGGCAAAATTAATTTATATGGGCAATCTACTCATCTAATCTAACTATAAATATAAATATATATATCACATCTAATTAGAATTGGATTCAAAGGATTCATTTCAGTCATTGCTTCTAACACTATACACAAATTATTTATATTCAAATATAATTTACCTCTACAATCTTCTTTATTGCTTAAGTTACTCCATGCCAATTCCCAAAAATGTGTACAGTTCTCTTCACCGATTAAAAACGTACAGATATTTAAATATGTAAAGCAATAATAGATCGTAGAATTGCTTAATTAATATTGCAAAAAAATATCACTAGTATAATTTTTTGTCAAATTAACTTAAAAAAATGGCAAAACACAAGCCAATGCTTTGTGCGCAGTCGTCACGTGACAGTACGCTGCATATCACCAAAGAAAGGAGTAGTGCAAAATTTAGTATCCTATATTTATATACGGTCATCAGTTTACTATCATAAATACATCTACTGCTTAGATATATTATATCGTGTTTAAATATACTCGTTACCTTAAAACAGTAATATGGCTTAAAAGCTGTTTACCATAAACGTAATTTAATCAATTTATCAATTAATTAAAATCATCACTTACCATAGCACACAGAGCACCATATCTGAAATCATTGTAATGTGCTACAGAGTGTTTACATTTTTTTAAAGGATTTATTGTTTTATTTGATCTATTACCATTTAATTCGTATACTGTTATTGAAATCGGTGTTTAATTTTAAGAATTTACACAAGAGTCAAGAATTACATACAATTTAGTTTTGAGTCAGCAATAACGGTGCTCCACTTCGTTCCATACACCCATACACTTTTTAAATATATATTAATTATAGACATTACTTATTACATACATTATAGTTACCATATAGAACAGTATATCCAAATGCACAGCCTGAACGTTGGAAAAAGAAAAACAATAATGAAGAAAGGGATGTATGGGTTTTGCAATTAAAAGATCCAAATATCAATTTACAACAGTATTTATCGAAAGAAGATCCTGCTTCCGACGATTCTTCCGGTATTAGTTCTGTTCTTTTATATTTATACTATTCAAGAAAAATTGTTATGGTAATTATACAAGTTTATATAATTCATTAATTTTATATTTAGATAATGACGATACCCAACCAATGCCAATTAATTCCTCGTTGACTTATATAGCCTATAAATTCGTTTACAATGCTGGTCCAGAGGGAATATCCTTTAAAAATTTTATTAAGGTATCCGGTATTGACTATTACACCGGTCGAAAATTGTTAACATCTTTATCGCTACGAAAAATGATCGTGTGTAGTAAAAAAGATATTGGTAGCCAACGATTAAAAAAGTAATAGAAAAATGTAATTTATTAATCCGAAACATTCAAAATAAACGAATATTTCGATATTTTAGTTATGTCGCAGTTCACTTCTGCCATGAAAATTCGAATAAAGTTCCTGTTGAGACCCTGGAGCAAGTTGAAACGTGCGATGATAGTACAATAGATTTTATTGCAAGTGTATTACATATAGATGTTGACAATAAACACCATCTTAAACAGTGCGCGATTGTGAAATCGAACAATAGTTTGATTCAAGATGCAGAAAAAACCATGGGTGAATATGAGGTTATTAAATTAATGCGTTCCATGAATACCATGTCCGCTGAGTGCAAAGCTATTTACGAAAACAAACATTCATTTGAAAAACTTAAGAACTCGCCGGAGGATGTTAAAATTCAGCTGCCAAAGCCTTCAATATCTGCAGATAACGATATATGCGCGCTTTTCAGTAAAACTTTCCACGCGAAATCGCGATTCCATGATCGAGCATATATTAATGAATTTATGATGGATATCCAATCGCGGCATCATAATGTAGAACTTCATAACCGCCCAGTATCTAATGAAATATCTTTCTATAATGTCAAAGAAATTAAGGAATTCTACCCTATTTTAGAACGACAAAATTTGATACAAAATAACATAAAGCAATCGCGTTTTAAAATAATTCTTAATAAATCGAGCAAAATTGTGAATAAAATGCATGCGTTGAAAGACCTTGAGGATTACGCTTCAAATATTTCTTCTGATGAAGAAGATTTAGATAATGTTGAAAGTGCTTCTATGATAGTAAACTTTGAGGACAACATCCATTTAGATTCAGAGCGTGGCGACAACAATAACATTGATAGTGTTAAAGAAATTATCTTGAACACCTTTCAAATTGAAGATGTAATTCTAAATAATTATATTCTAACTGTGGAAAATGAGGCGGATGACAATATAATCAAAAAGATTACTAATAAAAGATCTCTTGAAAATGAAAATGACAGCAACTTACAAATCACAAAACGACCGAAAGTTGAATCACATTCCGAAGAAACAGACTATGGCCTTACTTCGGAAACGGTGTCCGATATCAAAAGGAAATTATCACATGTGTATTTAGGTCCCGAACCCGTAGTATTAAAAGTCTTTAACCATGCCGATTGCGAAGTAAAAGTTATTTTGTCCTCTGAACCTGAAAGATTTGCAGGCCAAGATGAAGAGTTTATAAATGCAAATTTGACAGCAAGGTCTGTCGAACGTTCGACTGCAGTAATCCAATTTATTCGTATTAATAAAATCGTAACTGATGTAAAGTTAATACACCACGTGCAAAAGATTGAGAAGATGAAGGGTTATAGATCTATTTTAGATAAAAGAACATTAAATCGAAATATTGAACGTTTAATTACACTGGGTTTCATTCGAGCTGTTAAATTGGTTTTTAAAGTTAAGAAGTTTTGTAGGTCGATATTGATGATATTTTTACCGGATTTTATCTTATTTCCGTTTTTAAATAGTACAATCGATAATGCAATATTTTCTCTACGCACGTACGCTAAGCGCAAAATGACTTTTTTAATGAGAACGCCAAATGCTAACATAAATTCAGCCTTACCAACGAAACATATTCCGACGAATCCAAATTATAAGTCATCGCAATCTGCATGCTTTCGATATGGATATTTGCAAAAATTTTCCAGACTGCAATTAATACACCAATTCATGTACTATTTGATATACGATTATTCTGGCGAAAGTAAAAGTAGACCTGCCAATCTAAATATTTATTTTGAAGATGAAGAATTACGGCAATTACCTGAAATATATAAGAACGAAATGACATGGAAGATGTTTATACCACCATTACCCAAATATACCGAGTATTCGGAAGGGTGGGCTTACATAGCGGATATAGTATTAGCGCTACCTTTATCAGTTTTTGTTAGAATTTGCCGCATTGTATATATTATACCCGAATTATCGCAATACCTAAATCATCCGGTAAAGCGACATATTCTGGTCAAGGATTTGCCACTTTGCATTGTAGATGCAATACATTGCAATAGAAGATATGTCGATGCGATATATCCAATGTTTTGCTATTTGTGCTATATGGGCTTGTTACAATGTGGCCCCAAATATGTAAAGAACAAGTTTGATATGTATGTATATCTGAATAAAAGGGCATTAATATATGACACATCAACAAGTGATCCAGGATATCATGAGGTAACTGATAGAGAATACGAACAATGTAACTTTTATTTCGATTCCGAAGAAGAGGTAACTAGATTCTGGTCTATAGTGTGGTCAACTAGCGCCCAGAGTAAATTAGGGTTCCGCTATAGTATTCTAGGTAAAATGATAATGTTGGAAGATATACACAATAAGCAGGCAATGATCGAAGCCTTGTCCTCCATCACGCCAAATGCAGTTTATGAACGAGACGTTGGATATATTCCGGGGAACTGTCGGGGTGCTTGCGGATACGATAGTGCACTATGGATCCACATGCGCAGAAACTGGACTAAAAAGATTTGTAGATCTAAAGAATCACAAGGTATTGATGATCTGCCTCATGATGTTTTGAAAGATAAATTGCATGCAAAACCAATGGGAAAAAAGAAGTTAACAGCTAAACATAAAACAAGGAAGTTGAAAAGAAAATTCGTATCAGAACCGAGATTAGTAATTAAAGATACAAAGAAAGTTATCAAAAGAGTAATTAAAGCACGTAATAAAACCACAGTAAAAGATAAAAATGTTAGAGATGATCTGGACAAAGAGCTGCAGCAGAGTTACAGTGGTTCTAGAGCAAAATTCAATCGAACTGAAATATTGGCATTATCTATTTGTTTGGAAGTTCTAAAGTATATGAAATCTGCCAGACAATCCGTTTCCCTGATTTGTGTTCGAGATTTTATGCATCGAGTTTGTAAGGATGCTGTGCAAAAGAAGACATCATCTTCTTACCGAAGACGTCTTTTGCTTATTGAAGGTAGTGCCAAAGATTTATGCTCTAGAGACAATCTATATTTGAAGAACTTAAATGCTGATAGTTTTACTCAAAAGTACTTTACATTATTTATAAAGCGAGTCAAGGCCAAGAAAGTGAGTGAAGCCGAAATAAGAATTGCGTTTATTTATTTAGCATATTTTACAATGCAGCGATATGAAGCGGAGAAGCCCACGGCTTTGTTTAAAAATTATTTAACTCATGCCGCCGTAAAGAATATAGAACTAATGGAGCGTCAAGTATATCCAAGTATTAACTACTTCCAACCGCCATGTACGAAAGACGATATCAAATATGATACAATCCAATCATTGATCCATAGTTGTCTGACTTGTGTTATTAATGATCAAAACTGGCATTCTGTCTTATATAAGTCGTTTCAACTGTATTCAGAGGATTCTATTCGTACCAGTGTTAAGAACATGCAAATGCACCAAATACTATCTTCAAAGAAAGGAATATCCTCTCGCGCAGTCAATGAAGGCGTTCTTTTAGTAACTGGTAAATCGTATCAGCTATCGTTCACTTACTGTTTCAATCAAATTACCAATTATCCGAATAATATTTTCCAAAATGCTGTGAAGATAATTTCTGCAATTACTAAAGAAGTCGAAACGGGTACCACCAAAGCATCAATTGAATCGTACGAAAATGAAAATCTTTTAACTCTATTTGAAATTTCATCTCACACTAATTTAATTTACGAAATAGAGCAGCATACTGATATATTGACAATTAATCCATTTATATCGGATCATACTGCATTAATTAAAGAATTGGTCCGAAGATGTGGTATTATAATGAGGAATATTATCGTGCAAAGTGTTGCTTCAAAATACGGAAATAATTTCTCTATTCAAAATGTTGAGAATGTCATTTCAAAACTGATAAATTGTGAATCGTCGGAGAACTCAGAGTCTTTAGAGGGAGCGGAATTAATAGAAAATATTGTAGAAAATAGTCAATATCTTGACAAGGATGCTGATGATGAAAATACATACCCTTCATTTGATTCTAAATCGATACAAAATACTCAACCATCTTCTGACATTGAGGATAAGGAATTTCGAAATAAATCAATTTATAGTTTAAAAAGCTTGCTAACTAAAGGTTTATTTCCTGAATTTGATGATGATGAAAAATTGGAAGAATTAGAAAATCATTTCATGCCTAAGTATCCAAATATTTGGCTTGATCTTAATTGTAGCTCAGATCTGGTTGCATTCACTGAAGCACCTGAGAAATTGCGTAATATCGTTAATGAGCTGGAAAGGTAAGGCATTTGGTACAATTTTTATATTTTATATTTCACTATTCGCATTACAGAGATGCTGTTTACCTTAGCGCTATACAAGATAATCTTGAATCACATTTTATAGAGGAAGATTTTGTAATTGCGCAAAGTTTAGTAGATTTTATAAGAGCAAAAGAAATATTTGGAGCTTCTTTGACGGACTGTTTTGTAAATAATATGATAAAATGTGCATATTTGAAATTATATATGCTCGATTTTAGGACTTGTACAAAAAGTTTTCTACGATATTGTCATTTCGAGATATTATGGAAAAACTAATTAATTTGAACTACATAATGATTCATGGAGTTACATATTTGACTGTAATACATATTAACTTCATAGAAAATTGGACGAATCCTTTAGATTCATCAACCTCCGAATCGAAATATATTGATAAGTATGAAGCCTGTTATTATTTCGTTTGTTTTTGTTCTCTAAAATCTGTACTTTTATGGATCCAATTATCGAAACACTTGAAGTTTTATTTAATTTTTTTTTGTATTGCCATTATTATATTTAAGCCATTTCGAAATATGAACCGCTTTTGACTCACTTTTTTTACAAAGAACATAAAGTAGAATACAAAACCAGATTTATCACTTAATACTTTATAGAATTCGGTGCATAGCACGTCATTTTCTTTTGATTTTTAAATGTACCATATGTAAGAAGATAAAAAACGTAATTTATTGTTTTCACTCGTACCTAGAACAATTGACACGTATAGAGTAAAGTTAATGCCCTGGGTGAAAGTGGATGGGACCATTCACGTAGACGCTTTGGAAAACTGGATGTGTATAGTCCTATCACATTGTTTAAGTTATCCACAGACAACAATACAAAATATTGTTACCAGATTTCCTTACATGAAACCTGTGGATATATACACTATTTTGAAGGTAAGTATAACTTGAAATGATTTGATTTGAAAACATTTTAATATTATCTAATTATCTATGATAGAGATCGTAATGCTAAAGGTAATCTCTCTTTTAACCCTAGCATATGCAAGGAAACTTCTATAATTTTATAAAAAACATTGTTTACAAAATTGCAATATAATATTTATAAAAGATGGGAATAATCTCTGGAAGGATTAAAAGATTTTTTTTTCAATCGCTGTAGTAAGTTTTAATATCGCGCAAGGATTCGCGTTTGTCGAGGACCGTCACTTTACATACGGTGAACAATAAGACAACAAAAAATGCCAATTTTAAATTCACTTCCCGAACCAAAGAAAACAACATATGAACACATTTCACTGTTTGCTCCGAATCTATCTACTTTATACCATTGGAATACCTTTTATGTAAAGTTTTTCTTACAGATTATCCAGAGATTAGGTTGTATTTCACTAAACACATACAGAACCACGACCGTTACCACACTCTTTAGTGAAAGCATCTATATTGACTTAGGTAAGTATTTATTTGCTTTAGGGGGCAATGTACACTGTATAGGTTTCGTAATACATAAAATCATTTATCTAGACAAGGAGTTTTTTTTGTATCACCAGTACAAATATCTAATAATTGCACAAAATGATTTAAAACAATTTATATCAGTTTTTTTAATATAGGTAAAGTTCTTACATTATAAGTCATCAATTTTGTCATGTTTTCTACATAAAAAAATAATTTATTGACTATGTAACGATTTTATTAAAAGTATATAGTATTTAATTGTAATTTATATGGATGCATTTTTGAAACCTCTTGCCCTTCTAATACCATAGACGTCAACGCGAAGAATGTAAAATTTATTGAAATGAATATAATGCTACAATGTAAAAGTACGCATTCAATCCATTTTCTACAATATTAAGAATACTTTTGAATTTCAACTTAATTATATGCTATATTGACTTGAAAAATGAAAGCGGCGTGTTCTAACGGCTTATAACTTAAAAAAAAAAACCGAGAAAAATCTAAATTTTATAATAGTTTATTACTATGTAGAGATACATTTGCATTTAATGCTTTAAGCGCATGCTAAACATATTTAGTTAGAGACTAAACTGGAAAATGTATTATAAATGATGATGTCTGCAATTACGTGGATGGTATATTGTTTTAAGGACATACGACATATTGCGTCTTCTTGTACAAATCATTGGAAATATAAACTTTAGACTCTAGTCTGCGTCCGTATAAATGACAATTAAAAATTAAAATTGAGATTTCTTCCAGGACAGTATTTCATACGATATTTATTACCTTTGCAGTTCCAGCACCATACCATTGTGACATTTCCAGTTTAACAGTGTCGGTCGAAAACTGTGCCATTATTAAATTGGGATACGCTTTGAACGGCATCAAAACTTTTTAATGTAATATTAAATTAATACGCTTTAGGTGGTAGGTATTGTTAACATTTTATAGCTAAGGTAATTAAATTATAAGTTTAGAAGTTATACGTTATATTAAATTTGCTCTTATCTAATCCCTCTTTAATGCTCATGGAAAACCATAAAGGACAAGCGAAATAGCGTAGATATGAAATGTAAAAAGGCATTCCTAGAAACATTTTATGGTCTAATATTGGCTTAAGATTTATGAATACTATTTAAATTAAAGTCCGATAGGAGGAGCATTTCAATTCTGGTTGAGTTTGTATATTCGTAGATAGATGAATTGAGATTGGTTGGTGAATTATCCTTATTGGCGTTTATATTGAATGACGTTTATTCAATGCCTTATATACTACTTCTTTCATGATTTTTGCTATTATTTTTATCTATTAATGCAAATTTTTCGGACTTTATTTGTAATAAATACGTTTATAAAAGATTCACCGAAATCTTGTTTCTAATATATATATTATTTTTCCATAGCATTGCCATCACTTGAAAAAACTAGAGGCGATGTTGAAAAATCATGAAGCCACAGGTCCGAGCGTTTTTTTTTAAGTGTGGTGTAATTTTATCGAATCTGTCTCTTTCATCGTATATATTAAATAAGACTACGTTGAATTTATGGATCCGAAGTTATTAAATCTGCAATCTATGCTTTCAAAACACACATTGTAAAATGTCACGATATTATTTAGAGCCTGGAAGCGTCTATTATTCTACTGTGTCATCATAGCCATTAGGAATGTCTGGAGTACAATATTCATGATATAAATTAAAATGCTTTCAAGTACCCACAACGACGAGATTGTGGTCAGTATAGCAATCTCACTGTTGCAGAAATAAATCAGTGAAAATTGGTTTACCTGGAAATGAGCACGAAACAAGTTCCCACTAAAACACTAAAGTATTTACGTACTTACATGAAACAAAATAAATTCCTGTATATCAAACTACATGATTTTCATTATAGATACTTTGTTTTTAATAGTATATTATTGCTTCTATATTGTTCTTATTTAAAAACATAATCAAATAATTCCAAAATCATTAAGTACGCGAGACTGACGTATTTTAAAATTCATGTCGAGGAACTGTTTTGTAGCAATACCTTTTTAAATGGTTTTCTATATATAATATATTTTTTAAATAGTTGAACGATATATTGTAGGGAATATATGATAAAAAAATAATTTTATATTATTAATTATTAATATGATATTTATTTATTTGGAAATTTTCACTGGAAAACTATTAACATATTTTTTATTATAAAATTTACATTCGTTAGGTATCTCTACATTGTTAATGCTGTTATTATTCAATCGTTACATTTCTTTCAGTCACGACATATTGCGCTGATTAAAAACGCAAATACATTCCGCTTCCAAGAAATAAGCAATTATAATAATTTATCTTCGTACTTAACGATATATAAATATTTACCAATAATAATGTATGTTCTAAGAACTTAATTGATATTTTTATAGTTTGGTACCGTTTTTTTCGTCTCTTTAAATATGCAGTATATTCATTTATTTAAAAATATTAATTGGTCTTTTTTATTTACAGTAGAGCCACATCTACATTTATTTCCATTGATAATATTACTATATAAGCTGTTCCCCATAACCCATCAATATATTGATGTGCTATAGAAGGAGGGTGGAGATTGGGTGGGTAGATAGAGTGACAAATGAAGGTGTGCCAGAGTTAGTTGAAGAAAAGGGAACAATTTTGAAGGTAGAAGAGATAGACTAGTAGGTCAAGCTTGGTATTGTACAAATATAGGAATCGAAGAGGAAGATAAACCCAGATTAGAGCAATCAATTTAACGTAAGGTTGACTTTTTTGGAAAAAAATATCTTACTGTGATGTACGTTCCAACAATTAATGCAACAATAAAATCTTCATCTGATTTGTTATTGTAGCTGTGAAATTATTAATTTTGCGGTGGTGATTTAAATTAATATTTTGGGGTGAACGCTTAATAAATTACCCTTAGCTAGAGTCAACGTTTTGGGGTTTTAGAAAATGGATTTTCAGGGGTTGTGGGGAAGCAACAATATTATTTACGCTAACGAATTTATTGATTATATCTGTTATATAAATTTCTGAAAATATAATTACAGTTTACCCTGTATATCACAAAAATGATGAAAGGTAAAACTTTTTATTAGAACTAGTGATTCGTGTCTCTAAACAAATTAGAACTTTGTAAGCTGTAGCTAATAATATTGCTTCAAAGAATTGTCTCATTAAATATTCATCTGAGTTACTTCTACCTAGAAGACGAGTTCTGATTAAATTTAGTTCTTCTGCTAATACGGATAAAGACAGCGGGGAGCGTCCATATAGTAGGTTGCTATATAAGAGGCAAATAAGTAATAACTAATAACCCACTCTCATATATATATAATATTCTTATTGAATGACAATAGTATACTTTTATACATATTTGTATAACGTTTTACAGAACCCCTATTTTGCAAAAACTGTAAATTTTCAGTAAAACCCAGATTAATATTATTGCATTATATTATAATATATATGTGACGGAACGATACAACAAAAGTCCGGATTAGTGATAATGCAATAAGTCTTTTTATTATTTCACCAGCCTTGAACATAACGAAAGTTTAAATTTATCAAAATACATATTGATTGTAAATTGGACCGGCTCGATTTATATTTTAGTCTGTTTTTAGTCATTCAATATTCACTCAAATCGCCGCGACCCATAATTATACTTTGAAATGATGAAATATAGTTTTATAAGGAAATTCCGCAATTATTACACAATGGTATATATAAATCAGTAACATATTGACGATAACGCGTGTACCACATACCAGACCATAAATTTTTTATTTTTAATAATCCCTATCGTAAAAATTTGTAATTACGAATTCAACAATAGATAATAAAAAATAATAATTTATGGTATTTCTTCAAATAAAGTGGAACGAGATATAGATTCGTATACACAATTTTTTTTAAATTAAATATTTGATTTGTTTTCAATATTTCTCAACTAATACATATTTAAAATTTGTATTTTACAGAATTCTCAGAATTAATACAAATTTTAGTTTTTCAGTTTTGTTATTTCAAATCTATCCTTCAGCTTAATTCGCATTGGTGTACGGAAAATAATTAAAAGGAAAGAACCATATTTTTTTAAATAAACAATAAAGGAATATTATTTGGCATTATTTCCAATTCATTAGGAATTTTTGATATTATTTTCCAAAAAAAAATTCAAAGGGATATATGGATAAAATGAAAGTTTGATGATAAAGATGTCGAATTTGAGAAATTAGATATATTAAGTTTTGTTTATTAGAAAGACAAAACGCAAATTAATTACAGAATGAGTTTTAAAATTTTGATGCTTTTTAAATGCTCTTATGTGCTTCGGTATTTTTGGATTTTGATATTAAACAACCGCTAATTTATGACGATGGTTATAATTCTCGGTAATATGTAATAATTTTTCCTCAATAAGCAAAGTCGTTTTTTCAGAATTTTATAATCTGTTTGATAAGGTAGTATCGAGACCTCTCTTTATTGCAAATCAAATATTGAAATTTAATAATATTTATTGGAAAATACAATTCCATTTTCACATTCCTTATCAATTTATAAAATAGAAAAGTAAATATTCAATAACTAAACAGACAATTTTTATTAAATAGTTGCGTCAATGAACTTTATTATTTAACATCATCTAAAATATCGCATTATATCTTCTTTAATTTTGTCTATATTAGTGCATATTGCATTAATTTTAAAAGATATTTCAAATCTTGAATATATATTTTTTATTATTTGAATTTATATAATTTCATACATAAATATTTTTACTTTTTTGCGAATTATAGAATTGAATCAATTTGCAACGCCTATTTTTAAATATAGCCGAAAGTTCGTTTTAAAAATATGTTTGTTATATCTATAAGTCATTTTTTATATCTTGCCGGACCTAATTCATCCTATATTGTGCATAAGGGTTGAGCTTCAAGTACCATTGTTGCCAAATATGAATAAAAAACTTCAGTACAAAGTGCTCAAATTGTAAACTGCATAGCAAAATTCAGATTGAGAATATTTAATGTATGAATATATACGGCTTCAATTAAAGTCCTCTATTTAGTAAAAAGTTTCCAGTTATTTATTATTTGTTTTGATCAATTATGCTAATATAATACGCTCTGTATTTGTTGGCTGTCGATATGACAACATTGCAGTAATTTTGACCACACCCTCAAATGACAAAAATGCAGTGGCGAGCATTTCTTGACGAGCATAAGGTTTCGGGGTGTTGAAGCGGCCAGTATATTTTCAATGTTTTTTGTTATTGGTCTTGTACATAAACAAGTCTTAATTTGTAATGCGCAGTAGAAGGGGCGGGCGCGCCACTTTAAAAAAAATAGCCTATACCTTTTTAACCCCCCCCTGGCAGTACATTATAAACAGAAAAATTCTGGCACAAGGACTTAAATTGCGACCTTAACAAATTATAAATGATCTTTAAAGGTGAATATTTAAAAGACTAGATTTAGATAATTCATAAATTCTTTGGCAATTATAAAATATGCCATTTTTTCCGCATATCTTATATAAAAATTATAAATTCAGATGTTCCTTTTTCATTTCGGCGTCCCCTTTACATGTGTTTGGGCTGCTAACTGGTCAGCCCGCATCTAGGACCGACCCTGATAATATAAGTTGATATTCTAGTTATTTTTTTGTATATACTTAATAACTTATCTAATTCGTTTTTATTTAACTATTTATCATTTACAGCCATCATATCATAGCGGTAAGCTCTGACTGCTCTTACATAATCCCATCCTATCTATTTTCTCTATACAATGCATTTAAAAGTCTAAACTGTCAGATGCAAAAGATAATATGTCATTCACGTATACGATTGTAAGAAAAATAATATAATAAGCTCGTTCTCGTACATACAGTGGCGGCGCGCCTCTCCTGAACATTGAGTGCATCACCGTAGATATATAATTGTATTGCGATATTTTATCTCGGCATTATTTTTCCTAAAAGATAAAGCTTGCGCCGCGAATATTAACACTCAACACAACACGGTGTGGCGGTCGTTGTGCTATCGGTTGCAAGTCATAACAGCGACCGATGCTGTATCTATCTGTATATTTCGTTCGCGCGGTATAGATATATCGCTAATTTGGTGCCGCTGCGTGTTCAGCGCCACCCAGCCACACAGTACAGATTAAATGCATATGCACTCATCTCACTCTATTGCAAGCAATAGGTGAAAGCGACCGTATGCAGTATTTCATCTGTTTCTTCGGTTCGCTCCTTGCTTCATCGTCTAATATGTGTCACACATTCCCAGCGGCTTTCCAATGCCAGTACAAGTTAACTACATATATACAATACATATGCAATGAGATGAGTGTATCATAGAGTGCAGCGACCGATGTAGTATATCATCTATTGGATGTCCTAGAGAAGTTCAGAGGGAACAGAGAGTAGTATATATATACAGAGAGTATATAAATGTATATAAATATAAATATGTATATGTATATAAATTGATATAGAATTTTCAGATAAGACAGTAGCATTTGTTCTGTGTATGTACGATATATACGTATATACGATTTTGCCACTTGTTTCTCCAAGAATATATTTAATAGAAATAATTTAATAAAAATGAATAGTGTTAGTTCTTTATTGAAAACAGAGTTTTGTAGACTTTCTCTTGTGGACAAAGTAAAAATTAAAGAATTAGGTAGGCCATTGCCTGTTTTAAATTTATCGCAAACTTGTGCAAGGAGTGCTCAAACCTGACATTTACGCGGCGATTTACAAGAGACATTTACAAAAAATTATTACACAGATGAAGGACAGATTCTCATATCATGGCCATCTACAAGCCGCTGAGTTATTTAACACGAAATCGATGCCAACATTTTCTAAACAACTTCCAGTGGACCTTATGGAAACCACCATGCATATCCATTTTTGAATAAAACCGGATTAACAACAGAATTGGAAGTCATTTGCTCGCGTCCGGATTTTTATCAAATAATTGGAGCCACAAATTTTCTTTCGTTATTACTACAAAATAATCTCAGTGAAACTTTCCCGGAAACTATAAAAATACTTAAAATTATTTTAACAACCCCGATGACCACTGTTGAATCAGTGTTGTTTTTCAACACTTAAAAGAATCAAGACTTTTTTGCGAAATGCTATGGGTAATGATCGTTTAAACGCGTTGGCGATGATGTGTATTAATAAAAATGTGGTGCGAGATATTTACAATTTTAACGAAAAAGTTTTGGAAAAGTTTATATCAATGAAAGATAGAAGAGTGGAATTCACTTTCAAGAAATGATTAAATTGAATCATTTTGCATCCATTTTAGGTCAGATTTCTCACTATTATGTTATTTTTTAAGAAATGCGCCCCCCCAGATTGAAATTGCACGAGCCGCCACTGCGTACATACCCAACGGCATTAAACGAACGATACCATATTAAAATAAAATTAAATGGATACTTCGAATGAAATATATTCTTATACACAATATTTCTCCGTACAATTACGAACAATTTATATAATTTGTTGTACATCCTCCTGACATTTTCATATATCATTATAAACAGTTTCTTAGCCGCAAGGATTATACGAGGATAGCATTACAGTATTTCGCAAAACTGACAGCGTTGTATAGTGATTAATGATGCATTATACTCGGGTCCTATATGGGTAGATGATTTATCTTGGGGAGATTAAAAAAAATACAGAATGGCTCATGTGTGCAGTCAATGTTTCCTATGGTACTACATACAGCATCTCTGCTTCAACGGCCAGCATATGCATCTGCGATTCAACGATATATGCGTTCCTTTGGTCTCATCACAAGAAATGAGTACATGTGGAGTTCCTAGAAACATCTATAAATTGAACAGTGACGATGAAGGTACTCATGGTACTCTTTCACACGTATAAATATTGTATTTTTCTATACCACGATCTTCGTATCGTCATACTCTTATTTTGATGCACCAAGGCAAAACAAGCGTGAAAACGTGGAAAAATGTATATTGAATTGTTTTAAATCGACTCACTCAGTGTTATTGAAATTATGGGTTTTGTAATTTGTGCGATTTTATGATTGCTAATTTAATGGTACTTTAGGTAATAGAATTTTATTAAAAATGATGTATTGAGACAATCCTTAGTCATCCGGCTTTGTTCTTTAATGCATATAAAAAGCTAGTATAGAATATCATCAAAATACCGCAATACAAAGCATTTATTAGCCAAATGTGCACTTTAGCGATGGCAAAATGTAGGTCACTTTGAGGACCTAGTTTATAGTTCATAATTCATTGCAATGTACCGTTCACGAACTATAGGTCGTGAACTACCAACATCTTTTTTAAATGAACTAGTTCACGATCTATATGAAACACATGCACATATTGAAAATAATCTCTTTTTCTCAATATAAAAATACTAAATAGTAAACAATAAATAAATTGAAATATTACAATACTTATTCTGAATTAAGAATGATGAAGAAAAAACAACAATGTTTATAATTTATACAAAACACATATATAAGGAAATATAATTTCGTTCCGTTCACCAACACACTTTATCACATAAATGTTAGTACTGCTATTGGTACTGTATATGTAATGTATACTATACTGCAGCGTTTACGAGCCGTTGTGATTCATGAACAGTTTATTACACGAAGGCTATATTATATAATATTTCCAATTAGTGTGCAGAAAGTTAATATTATGAAGTACAATATTCAGTATTATAAATTAACTATTATTTTATATAACATATATATATATATATTATTGCATCTTTATATAAACATTATAAATTGTGGTCTAAAATGCCACCTTGTGGCTTGCCTAAATTTTTAGGTGCAAGTCCTCCTTTTTATAAGTTTAAATCATCACCCTGTGCTCTCGTAAAATATTTAAAATATAAAATAGAATGTGCTAAAAACGATCCTGTACTCTCAGACAGATGTGAATGTGTTTATGTGCTTGTAATCGCTTCTTAAATTAATGAGATATTTTGCCTTGTAATGACAGGTAATTAAAATTGAGACATTTTATAAACATGCGTTAATAAGAAGTAATGGTTAAAAATATTATTTGTTTCGTTCGTTTAATGCTTGAGTTGAGTCATTGTAAATGTAAATATTTAAATTAATAATTCGCTGTTGTATAGCGAATTGTTAATTTATTTACTAAATACTAAATAGTTTAGTAATTTTTTTCTAAATATGTCCAAATATCAAAAAAACCGAATTACTGTAGCGAAGAAATGAAATTAATATTTTTGTCTGGTTTTTAGTGACATGGTTCATTTTTATATACTTACATTGAGATCTCTGTTTTCATAAAATGTTGACCCATGTTCATTTTTCGGGTTAAAGCTCCCGCCATCTCCCTCATTACACTTCAGTTTTTGTGAGACACATAGTGGTTTTATGTACTTCAACAAGATCTAAATACGATACTGCAAGCTGGCTTCTATTTCAATAGCAACAATTACGGCTTGAGTCGTTCCCTGAAAATCCATTAAGTCTGGCAATTATTCTACAATACAACACTACCCAGATCCTACAACCCACAAAAGACAGGAGTACAGTACTCAAGTGTTCAATGCAGCTGCTATTTATATAGTGGTACTTAAACTCTTTACAATCTGGGTGCCCCCTTTTATTTTGACCCTCTGCGGCACCATAATACCTGCAAACATGCAAAATCTGCTTAAAAATTTGGCAGAAATAAAATTTAGTCCGAAATTTATTGCATCGCAGAATATCTCAACCTCATCGTTAATTATATTTGATATTATGAAAGTGATAATATGGTGTCTCTCTCAACAGTGGTCGCAGAAGTGAAGTACTTAATTACGCGTTGAAATAAGTCCATATTTGAAAATTGCAATCCTGCATATAAAGAACGTATCAACTATAGAGAGAGAAGAAATCAAGTTATTGTTTTAACTTTATTAAATTTAAGTTTATAAAAATCTATTTATTGGTTCTAATATTGGTTAATTGTATGTATATTAAATATTTTAATTTTCGAAAGAAATTTGAAAAGGCTCTGTAGATTTGCACACTAGTGTTATACCAATTTTAACAGGTGTAGCGTATGCAGTTTGAGAATAAAACTGTTCTCATTATTATTGCCATCATATGTGGTCCTAAAATGTGTGGTACCCCCTTAAGTTACAATTATATATTTTGATGGTTGATGATCATAGTTATGTAATTATGCAAGAAGAATTAGTTCAGCACTTTCCTGAAGTACAATTTGAGAGACGGATGTTCGATTATAATAGCGATGGCAAACTGTAGGTTACTTTGAGGACCTAGTTCGTAGTTCGCTTCAATGTACCGTTCACGAACTATAGGTCGTGAACTACTACATCTTTTTAAAATGAACTAGTTCACGACCTATGTGAAATACATGCATGCATATACTGAAAATCTCTTTATTTCTCAATATAAAAATATTAAATGGTAAAAAATATATAAATTGAAATATTACAATACTTATTTTAAATTAAGAATGAGACAGAAAAGACAACAATGTTTATAATTTATACAAAACATATATATAAGGAAATATAATCTTCTCTAGGTACTCACGATTATTTATATGAAGTTCTAAAATACTTATTGGTAGTTACTGATGAAAATGTTTACTACTTTACTAACACTTGAAAATTAAATGTACAAACTATTATGTTATTTTTTAAGAAATGCGCCCCCCCAGATTGAAATGGCACGAGCCGCCACTGGAGTTTACTAACGTTAGCTCAACTATTAAACGAAAGCGAATTAAATTACACAATTGTTAGTGATTGTAAATAAGATGTCTAGCTATTTTTTATCATTTTTTTACTAACTTCCCCGATAAAACAACGTCTGAAAAATCGTATTTTTTTATGAAAGTTGTGATTTTTTTCGACATATTATTGAAAAAAAAGAAATATACCGTTCAAAAGTCACAAAAGTTGATTTAAAATTTTGAAAACGTATTGAATTAGTATTCCATTACAATACAAGTTTTCATGCTTGCAATGAAATCTCATATATATAACAGAAATATTTTCTGAACAATTCTTTTGCATTATAGGTAATATAGATAGAATTCAACAGTTTTATATTAAACATAATAGATAAATGGTAAATGCGGAAAATATGTCATTACAATATGCATGTACAAAAGACAATATTAAAGCTCCATATAGAATAGTGCCGCATCATAGCAGCATTGGCATATGATGCACAGTATTCCAATAATGTCGCATTTGTATTGTCTATGATTGTATATAAAAATTTTCTTCAAAAATTTAACGATTTAAATTGTCGGTACAAATTGTTGATGCGTCAGTATAATGCTTGATTATTTGAATTGATTTGAGGCGTATCAACGACGTGTTTTCAATATCTTTAAATAGCTAGCTGTTTAGTAAACATTGGTTTAATAAAAATGATATCCAATAAATAAAGAAGGGATATTGATAATTATTACATATTTAATAGAATACAATGTCATGCTATTTTTTAATGAACGGTAAACCAATAAGTCTTTTACACAATTCGATTCTCTTGGTTCTGCGCAAATCAAATTGTATCTAGTTCATCTTGGATTAGTTAACCGTTTCTTCATCCACATAAGATGATAATTCCTCTTCATTATCGTTTAATCCTATATTTCCATTTCGTATTACGCATAGTATCAGGTAATATATTTACGATAGCTCTTAAGCCTCTCATAGTATAAAACAATTGATTTTATTTTCTATTTTAATGCTATTATTAACACTAATATTTTATAGGATATAATAATGGAACGGACAAAATACAAATTACAGACTTTCCATTTTTAGTTTCAATTCAAGTGAACCGAATACATGTTTGTACTGGAACTATTCTAAGCGAAATTCACATTTTAACAACAAAAAAATGCTATCATGGGTAATTTCTTTTTTCAGTTCATTTAATGAATCTGATCAGCGTATTGTGTCCAATCTTCTAGATTTATGACTGGTCGGACAATATTTTCACCATCATTCATACCATCCTCTGTAATATAAAAATAGTGAAAAGAAATCATAAACGGACATTTAGATTAATATTCATTTATAGGGCCAGCCAAACTTAAAAAATCGAGCTGATTTATTTGCCTTGGATTAAAACTTGCATTAGATTAAATCGTTAATGAGACAAGTGAAGTCGGATTTCAAGATATTTGAATTGAAACCCACTTAATTTATATACTTTTGATTTATGAGGAGCAATTTTTATTTACCATTTCATTTTTCGAGATCGCGAGACTTTCGCAAAATCGTTGATTTTGTGAGAAAGAAATTCCTTGACTAGCCTGGACTATCTTTTTAAATTTCAAAAACGACACAAAAATGGAGGCTATATGAATAGTTGTAATAATCGTTAGTGTTCATCGTTTTAATCTCACGGAAAATTGCAAAATATATCATTTTTAACAGAATTAAAGCAACTGAATTGAGAGTGCTCGCCGGAACTAGCGATGCAAGTATTGAGAATGCGAGGACGACATATAAAATACTTCATGCAGTTGAACATCCACAATTCCGTCCATTACTATCCTTTGATATTTCTATTTTATTTCTCAATAAACCTTTAATCCTCAAAGACGAAATAAAGCCTCTTAATACATTCTGGACACACGGCAAAATACCGGAAGGAAAGAATTATTTTGTTGTTGGTAAGTGAACTATAATAAACAAATTTTGAACATATTTACGAGTACAGTCGTGAATGAAGTGCTTGAAGTATCGAATGAATATATGAATGATCGATAAGGACCAAATTTTTATACAATTCTTTCTAATTCAAAAATAGGAACAAAAAATTTCCTATACTGATATCTGAAAAGATATCTTTTAGATAACAAATTTCATCCATTACTAAAAAATGGGCCCTTCAATAAAATTCGCTATTTGGGTGATATTCTATACAATTATTTAACACCATAGTGCTAATTTGAAAACAAATGCAGAAAGGTAAAATCCAGATTACGATATTTACAAATGTTTTCATTTGTTATTACAGGTTGGGGCACCGAAGCAAAGCGAATGTTAGTAAACGATTATACACGAATATTACATAAAAAGTCTATAAGTATAACTTCGGCAACAAAAAAAGCATGTCAAAAAATATATAAAGATGTAAATGAATACAATACATTTTGCGGAAACTTGTACTTTACAAAAGAAGAAAATCATGATGGTGTTTGCATGGGTGAATGGGGAAGTCCAATTTTTTATCAAGATGAAAATAATAAAGAAATTTTACTTATAGGTCTTCTATCACAACAAGTTGTGTCAAACAAATGTGATGAACATAATCCTATTTTATTTACAAGTATTTCTGTTATCTTACCTTTTATTGCAGATACTACTAAGATTTTTAATGTAAGAATTTTGTACAAACTTAAAACAACTAGTATCAATCCATCTAATACAAATATAAAAAATATATCAAATTCGATTCAAGTAAATGAATCTACAACTACTGTAACAATTAATCCGCATCAAAATAAAAAAATTACAATTCCTACAACTAAAAACCAAGTCTCGTCTGCCGACTCGCAAAGATACAAAGGCAATAAAGGAAGAAACAATAATAAAATGTATAAAGAGATTGTGCAAAACAGTATAGGACAAAGGATGGGAAATCCCATACTGAATAATAAAAGCAATGTGATTCAAGCAAGAATGGAATTTCAACGAAAATATGACGCTAAAATCAACGACTGCAATGGTGAACAAGATAAATCGGACAAAAATTACAAAAAAAACTTAAACAAAGCAATCGTAACATCCTACCCACAATGTACTATGAATCAATCTGCAAATAGCATCACCTCTGGAGACTCGGAAATAATATGTGAATTGAAGACATTAAAATTATTTAAAATATGCAAAGTGCCTAAAATTTCATTATTTAATTGCAAACAAGTATGTGATGTAAATTATTTAACAAAGAACAAGAAAAGTGAAATTATGCTTCCTGTTAAATGCGAATTAATTTGTAAAATAAGGCACCATTGCAAGTTCAGTACAGAACCGCAAATATTTGAAACATCAAATGCGACTACGACGGTATCAATTGGCGATAATACATCGGTAAAAGCTAAAATACCGCAAAAGAACAACTCGCCTGTAACCGATGAAGAAACTACAAATTCCATGTTAGTTGAAACAACACCAATGGAAAGAACTACTGTTTCAACAGCTCTACTAACAAACGGTACGACGCTTGTACCGGAAAGTACAAAAGGGACGAGTTCACATGATTCTAATGGAGAAACTACAAATTTCACGTCAGTTGAAACAACACCTATGGAAAGAACTACTGTTTTAACAGCTCTACTAACAAACGGTACGACACTTGTACCGGAAAGTACAAAAGAGATGAGTTCACATGATTCTGATGGAGAAACTACAAATTTCACGTCAGTTAAAACAACACCAATGGAAAGAACTACTGTTTTAACAGCTCTACTAACAAACGGTACGACGCTTGTACCGAAAAGCACAAAAGAGACGAGTTCGCCTGTTTCTGATGGAGAAACTACAAATTTCACTTTAGTTGAAACAACACCAATGGAAGGAACTACTGTTTTAACAGCTCTACTAACGAACGGTACGACGCTTGTACCGGAAAGTACAAAAGAGACAAGTACGCCTGTATCCGATGGAGAAACTACAAATTTCACGTTAGTTGAAACAACACCAATGGAAGGAACTACTGTTTTAACAGCTCTACTAACAAACGGTACGACGCTTGTACCGGAAAGTACAAAAGAGACGAGTACGCCTGTTTCTGATGGAGAAACTACAAATTTCACTTCAGTTGAAACAACACCAATGGAAGGAACTACTGTCTTAACAGCTCTACTAACAAACGGTACGACGCTTATACCGGAAAGTACAAAAGAGACAAGTACGGCTGTTTTCGATGGAGAAACTACAAATTTCACGTTAGTTGAAACAACACCAATGGAAGGAACTACTGTTTTAACAGCTCTACTAACAAACGGTACGACGCTTGTACCGGAAAGTACAAAAGAGACGAGTACGCCTGTTTCTGATGGAGAAACTACAAATTTCACTTCAGTTGAAACAACACCAATGGAAGGAACTACTGTTTTAACAGCTCTACTAACGAACGGTACGACGCTTATACCGGAAAGTACAAAAGAGACGAGTTCGCCTGTTTCTGATGGAGAAACTACAAATTTCACTTCAGTTGAAACAACACCAATGGAAGGAACTACTGTTTTAACAGCTCTACTAACGAACGGTACGACGCTTGTACCGGAAAGTACAAAAGAGACGAGTACGCCTGTTTCTGATGGAGAAACTACAAATTTCTCTTCAGTTGAAACAACACCAATGGAAGGAACTACTGTCTTAACAGCTCTACTAACAAACGGTACGACGCTTATACCGGAAAGTACAAAAGAGACAAGTACGCCTGTTTCCGATGGAGAAACTACAAATTTCACGTTAGTTGAAACAACACCAATGGAAGGAACTACTGTTTTAACAGCTCTACTAACAAACGGTACGACGCTTGTACCGGAAAGTACAAAAGAGACGAGTACGCCTGTTTCTGATGGAGAAACTACAAATTTCACTTCAGTTGAAACAACACCAATGGAAGGAACTACTGTCTTAACAGCTCTACTAACGAACGGTACGACGCTTATACCGGAAAGTACAAAAGAGACGAGTACGCCTGTTTCTGATGGAGAAACTACAAATTTCACTTCGGTTGAAACAACACCAATGGAAGGAACTACTGTCTTAACAGCTCTACTAACAAACGGTACGACGCTTATACCGGAAAGTACAAAAGAGACGAGTACGCCTGTTTCCGATGGAGAAACTACAAATTTCACGTTAGTTGAAACAACACCAATGGAAGGAACTACTGTTTTAACAGCTCTACTAACGAACGGTACGACGCTTGTACCGGAAAGTACAAAAGAGACGAGTACGCCTGTTTCTGATGGAGAAACTACAAATTTCACTTCAGTTGAAACAACACCAATGGAAGGAACTACTGTTTTAACAGCTCTACTAACGAACGGTACGACGCTTGTACCGGAAAGTACAAAAGAGACGAGTACGCCTGTTTCTGATGGAGAAACTACAAATTTCACTTCAGTTGAAACAACACCAATGGAAGGAACTACTGTTTTAACAGCTCTACTAACGAACGGTATGACGCTTGTACCGGAAAGTACAAAAGAGACGAGTACGCCTGTTTCTGATGGAGAAACTACAAATTTCACTTCGGTTGAAACAACACCAATGGAAGGAACTACTGTCTTAACAGCTCTACTAACAAACGGTACGACGCTTATACCGGAAAGTACAAAAGAGACAAGTACGCCTGTTTCTGATGGAGAAACTACAAATTTCACTTCAGTTGAAACAACACCAATGGAAGGAACTACTGTTTTAACAGCTCTACTAACGAACGGTACGACGCTTGTACCGGAAAGTACAAAAGAGACGAGTACGCCTGTTTCTGATGGAGAAACTACAAATTTCACTTCAGTTGAAACAACACCAATGGAAGGAACTACTGTTTTAACAGCTCTACTAACGAACGGTACGACGCTTGTACCGGAAAGTACAAAAGAGACGAGTACGCCTGTTTCTGATGGAGAAATTACAAATTTCACTTCAGTTGAAACAACACCAATGCAAGGAACTACTGTTTTAACAGCTCTACTAACGAACGGTACGACGCTTGTACCGGAAAGTACAAAAGAGACGAGTACGCCTGTTTCTGATGGAGAAACTACAAATTTCACTTCAGTTGAAACAACACCAATGGAAGGAACTACTGTTTTAACAGCTCTACTAACGAACGGTACGACGCTTGTACCGGAAAGTACAAAAGAGACGAGTACGCCTGTTTCTGATGGAGAAACTACAAATTTCACTTCGGTTGAAACAACACCAATGGAAGGAACTACTGTCTTAACAGCTCTACTAACAAACGGTACG
Organism: Leptodirus hochenwartii; assembly: GCA_947310635.1. NCBI lineage: Eukaryota > Metazoa > Arthropoda > Insecta > Coleoptera > Leiodidae > Leptodirus > Leptodirus hochenwartii. The sequence continues at coordinate 11,488,236 of OX371180.1, read as the reverse complement.
ACGCTTATACCGGAAAGTACAAAAGAGACAAGTACGCCTGTTTCCGATGGAGAAACTACAAATTTCACGTTCGTTGAAACAACACCAATGGAAGGAACTACTGTTTTAACAGCTCTACTAACAAACGGTACGACGCTTGTACCGGAAAGTACAAAAGAGACGAGTACGCCTGTTTCTGATGGAGAAACTACAAATTTCACTTCAGTTGAAACAACACCAATGAAAGGAACTACTGTTTTAACAGCTCTACTAACAAAAGCTACGATGCTTGTACCGGAAAGTACAAAAGAGACGAGTTCGCCTGTTTCTGATGGAGAAACTACAAATTTCACTTCAGTTGAAACAACACCAATGGAAGGAACTACTGTTTTAACAGCTCTACTAACGAACGGTACGACGCTTGTACCGGAAAGTACAAAAGAGACAAGTACGCCTGTTTCTGATGGAGAAACTACAAATTTCACTTCGGTTGAAACAACACCAATGGAAGGAACTACTGTCTTAACAGCTCTACTAACAAACGGTACGACGCTTATACCGGAAAGTACAAAAGAGATAAGTACGCCTGTTTCCGATGGAGAAACTACAAATTTCACGTTAGTTGAAACAACACCAATGGAAGGAACTACTGTTTTAACAGCTCTACTAACAAACGGTACGACGCTTGTACCGGAAAGTACAAAAGAGACGAGTACGCCTGTTTCTGATGGAGAAACTACAAATTTAACTTCAGTTGAAACAACACCAATGGAAGGAACTACTGTTTTAACAGCTCTACTAACGAACGGTACGACGCTTGTACCGGAAAGTACAAAAGAGACGAGTTCGCCTGTTTCTGATGAAGAAACTACAAATTTCACGTCAGTTGAAACAACACCAATGGAAAGAACTACCGTTTTAACAGCTCTACTAACAAACGGTACGACGCTTGTACCGGAAAGTACAAAAGAGACGAGTTCGCCTGTTTCTGATGAAGAAACTACAAATTTCACGTCAGTTGAAACAACACCAATGGAAAGAACTACCGTTTTAACAGCTCTACTAACAAACGGTACGACGCTTGTACCGGAAAGTACAAAAGAGACAAGTACGCCTGTTTCTGATGAAGAAACTACAAATTTCACGTCAGTTGAAACAACACCAATGGAAAGAACTACCGTTTTAACAGCTCTACTAACAAACGGTACGACGCTTGTACAGGAAAGCACAAAAGACACAAGTACGCCTGTATCTGTTGAAGAAACTACAAATTTCACGTCAGTTGAAACAACACCAATGGAAAGAACTACTGTTTTTACAGCTCTAATAACAAACGGTACGACGCTTGTACCGAAAAGCACAAAAGATACGAGTTCGCCTGTTTCTGATGGAGAAACTACAAATTTCACGTCAGTTGAAACAACACCAATGGAAGGAACTACTGTTTTAACAGCTCTACTAACGAACGGTACGACGCTTATACCGGAAAGTACAAAAGAGACGAGTTCGCCTGTTTCTGATGAAGAAACTAAAAATTTCACGTCAGTTGAAACAACACTAATGGAAAGAACTACTGTTTTAACAGCTCTACTAACAAACGGTACGACGCTTGTACCGAAAAGCACAAAAGAGACGAGTTCGTATGATTCTGATGGAGAAACTACAAATTTCACGTCAGTTGAAACAACACCAATGGAAAGAACTACTGTTTTAACAGCTCTAATAACAAACGGTACGACGCTTGTACCGGAAAGTACAAAAGAGACGAGTTCGCATGATTCTGATGGAGAAACTACAAATTTCACGTCAGTTGAAACAACACCAAAGGAAAGAACAATATTCAAATATAACAAATTCAACAATATATAGTTTACCTACAATATTATTGTCAAGACTATACCAATGGAAAAGCAGCAGATTCTAGCAAAACAAATTGTATCAAATGATACAACTTCAGTCATGGAAATTTTATGATAAGAAAATATTCCGTCTACAATCGACGGAAAATTCAGCAACAATATAGTCTTTAAAAAACAATTCGATCTTATATGCTTTTATTACAATATACAACAGCAAGTTGAATATTCTTTTGCAAATAATATCTTTAATTTTTCAATATCTATTTATATTCCCATCAATGGTCACTGAAAAAAATTATTTCTTCGAATCGTATGATGGAAACGATATTATATTGAGCGATTTCACAAGTCTGATGATCTGGGGGTAGCGTGGTGCCGTGGTAACGTTGTTAGCCGCCACCGCGGACGTTGTGAATTCGAATCCCACCTGGGCGGCCATATTTTCGGAAGAGAGAAAAAATTGCTTCCGGACCACGTTGTGAATTGTGAAATTAAAATGATAAATATTCTTTCACATGATAGTAGCCTTATTTCGCTCATATAAAAAAGGCTGATGACCTAGTCATGTGAAAGAACTTCTCTTTTGATTATTACGCAATGATAGTAGATTGTCTAATAAAGGTAATACAAATGAACTGAATAAACAACGTTACTGGAGGCTAATCAGGACTATAAAATGATAATAAATGAAATATAAAAATTGTTTTAATTCGATTTTGTTATTAATTAAGGTTTTTGAGCTAACATCCTATATTAAAGTTTGTTGAGGTTTGCTGAATAAAATACAAAATGAGGTAATGTTAGCTTGGGGCAAAAACGAAACGTTGCAAACGAATCATTTGATTTGAATTGGTTGGTCCAAATACCTGTTATCCTTTGTCTTATTTCAATTTACGGACGTGAAATCATTCAGAGTTTATTAATTGTATTGTCTTTCTAATTATTATTCATATGAATTAATTTGTTGTAACGCAATAATTGTATTTTTCTCTTAAATTATTTCACACGTACTTGAATTATGGAATTGTGCTAATAAAAGTTACAATAATATTGTAAAATATATATTTTAGTAGTTTTAAGTTTTCCGTATTAATAAAATAAAATAAAATCTACGAATGAAGAAGCTTTTCCGATTATTTTAATCATTAATTTATTGAAGAAATTTTGAATTGGGTTTAATGATTACGTGTTCAACATTCTCCTAGCAATACAGACAATGATTTTAATTTTAATTTTTTTTTTCCCTCAATTCCATTGCAGAAATGCTTCAGTAAACTCGCTTGACATGGTTAACGGTTAAAACTTAAAACAGCTTTTTTCAAATTCAACGTTAGAACGTTGATGTTACAAAGCCGATGGAGAACCCTTTCCCATATTCCATTTAACATGTTGGTAAGTTTGGCATATCCACGACACAATTTCTTATACAAATATTCACTTCTCGTTTTCTATTACGTTGGACACCTTCATTCTGTGAAAAAAGTATTGCTGATATATTTGCCATAGCGCTAAAATAAATGAATTTCTTTAATGTAACGCTAACGTATTATATAAGTATATTCAGTTGAATTTTCTCGCAATAGTAATATCATGATTTTTTTAACTAACTCTTGAAACTATTGTTGAAGTAACTATAGTATACTTAGATAATAAACTACCACCGAGTCTAATACTAGAATCAAACTTTGGTACTTTCAAATCAAGAATTAAGCGTATGCTTTGCAACATGAGATTGAAATCCATTGATGAATATCGATTGTGATATATCCACTTACGTAACACTGTAAACAATTTACTGTAATTTTTATTGTATTATTTGATATAGAATATGCCGTATTTCTAATCTTTCTATATGACTCAATTGTTTCCTAATTGTACAATTATACATATAGAGTGTTCTATAGATCATTTTGAAACAATAAAGAACTTTTTACTTAAAATTTAGGTACCAATACCCTCTTTACTTATAATCAAGGAAGGAAGTGCTTCTTACTAATGCATGATAGTGAGAAATAATATTTGAAATTGTGATGATTTTTATTAATGGAGTCATAATTTCTTCAGAATGTTCAGAAATGTTTATATCAGAACTTACGAATAATTTAAACAAATATTCGAAATTACATTTCGAATATTTGTGATACTGATGATAATTATGATTGAATTAGAATTATCGCAACAGAATTATTATAGAATGGTTAAATAGAAAAATTCTCGCTTATTACGGTATTTGGGTGATATTCTATATTAATATTTAACACCGTAGTGATAATTTTAAAAATAAAAATTCTAATTATAGTCTCGATTTGATAAAATTAGATTTGTATGTTCATAAAATAATGCACTTTAATTTAGTACTTCGCATTAGCTTGGCACTTATATATGTGACAGCATTTGTGTATTTCTTATGTTGAAGTCTTATAATAATCAAATAATCATTTTAATTGTAATGGAATCTTTTATATATCCCTTATATATCATCGGTTGGTTTTCCATTTATCTTTTATACCATAAAGGTAATCTATTCTCGTATTATTGTTCCACTAAGATTTATCTCCACGTTCCGAGTAACGTTTCTTATATTTTAAACACTTCATTAAATTCATTGTTATTACAACAGTGAACAATATATTACAATCATTCATTGTTAATACAACAGTGAACAGAACGAGTGATTTAAGAAACAGTGGTGAATATGTATTTGAATATCTGAATTCAATAAATGTTTCTACTAACTTATCATGATCACAATTTTGGATCATTTAGGTGCAACATGTCCTGACTACCATGATATGAATGAAGCTGAATTACTCAAAAATTTTCCATTCCTTGCATCTATTCAATATGATGGGATACATCTTGGTACTGGCAGTATTTTAAGTAAAACCCATATCATAACTACGAAGAAATACTTTGATGGGTGAGATTTTTTATATAACTATTAAATTGTGTATAAGATACCTTTTGTACAATCATGGACAGTTTTTACAATTCAGAGGCAATTCAACTTATAATTTGATCGTAAATAAATATGGATATAAAAGTGATGCACTATTTGACATAAGTACTCTATCTTTCTTTCATTCTACTTTTTACCTTATATAATTAATTTTACAAAATCTCCGCATCTACAAATATGTTATAAGTGGAACTTTTCTCTCACCTATTCATAGAAAATAATCATAAATATATACTACTAAATTGAACGACGCCAGTGTGGGGTGTGATTTCTGCAGGAAGTTTTCTTTTCGAAAATGCTGAACGTTCGTTATTTTGCTAATTAATTCTTAATTATTGTTTTAGATTGGAAGATAACAAGCTAAAAGTGGTTGTTGGCGGTAACATTGATTCAAAAAGGCATCCAAAATATCATAGTGTTTCAAAAGTAATAGTACATCCTAAATATAAAGCATTGCGATATTCTTTTGATGTAGCAATTTTAATACTATATAATCCATTGGTATTTGGTGAAACAACGAAGCCTATTAAGAAACTTTGGGATGCGTTTGTTGTACCAATACGCCCCAGTTTTCTTTTAGTCGGTATGTTAATTTATAATTTGCTTTCTGAACAAAATATTAAAATATGAACTTTGCGTATGTATATTGAAGAATTCGAACATATATTTCTGGACTAAACTTACAATTCCTCAAAAAATAAAAAAGATGTATATTTAACATTGTTTAACAGGAAATTGTGAGGATATTGAGGAGGATATGAGAAGAGGTAAAGTAGATTTGGGCTACAGGAAAATTAAGTCACATTTTTCTAAAGTAAAACCAAAGGGTAACATTATATGTAATAAGCAGGGTAAGGAACTCACAGAAAATAAGGAAAAAGCTAGAAGATGGAAGGAGTATCTTGAAGATTTATATAAAGGTAGGCAGGACATGGAGGAGCTAGAAAATGTGGAACAGATAGATGAGGATGACTTAGGTCCTAGCATACTTAGGTCAGAGTTTCATAGAGCATTAAATGATTTACGGGATAACAAAGCAGCGGGGATTGATATGATACCAGCCGAATTAATAAAACACGCAGGGGAAAAAATGCAGGAGCGATTATACAGGTTAGTTTGTAAAATATATGAGAAGGGAGAAGTACCACAGGATTTTCAGCGTAGTAGAATAGTAACAATGCCGAAGAAAATAGGAGCTAATTTGTGTGAGAACTATAGGACCATTAGTCTACTATCACATGCATCGAAGATATTGTTAAAGATTATTTATAGGAGATTAGAAAATAAAGTAGAGGAAAGGCTAGGAGAAGATCAGTTTGGTTTTAGGAAAAACAGAGGGACGAGGGAGGCGATTTTAGCACTAAGAACAGTAGTAGAAAAAAGAATGAGGGTATGAAAGGTAACTTGCATAGCTTTTGTAGATTTAGAAAAGGCATTTGATAATGTAGATTGGGACATAATGTTTAGAATTTTAAAAGAAACGGGTATAGATTATAAGGATAGGAGAATAATTTTTAATTTATATAAACACCAAACTGCCTTAGTTAGAATTGAGGGGAAGAAGAGGTAGCAAAAATAGGGAAGGGAGTTCGGCAGGGATGTACACTTTCACCGTTATTATTTAATCTATATATAGAAGATACAATAAACAAAGTAAAAGAACAGTATAGTGTAGGTGTGAATGTACAGGGAGAGAAAATATATATGTTGAGATTCGCCGACGATATAGCTATATTGGAAGAAAGCGAAAAGAATTTAGAAAGGGTATTGAATGGTATGCAGGCAGTATTGACTAGGGATTTTAACATGAAAATAAATATAGGTAAAACTAAAGTGATGAGGTGTGACAAAAAGGAATGCAGTAGAAAAATGAGGATCACAATAGGAGATAATAGAATCGAAAAAGTGTCAGATTTTTGTTATTTAGGCAGTAGAATTACAAAAGATAATCGAAGCAAGGTAGATATAAAGTGTAGGATAGCACAGGGTAGGAAGGCATTCGTAGAAAAGGAACAGATTTTAAGATCAAATATTGACTTGGGTATTAGAAAAAGATTACTGAAGGTATATGTTTGGAGTGTAGCACTGTACGGGTGTGAGGCGTGGACTATAGGAAAGGAAGAGAAGCGTAGATTAGAAGCACTTGAAATGTGGTGTTATAGGAGGATGATGAGGATTGGTTGGGAAGATAAAGTAACAAATGAAGCTGTACTAGAGTTAGTAGGGGAGAAGAGAAGTATTTGGAGAGTGTTACAGCGTAGGAGAGACAGATTAGTAGGGCATATTCTTAGGCATGGGGGGATTATGCAATTGATCATAGAAGGTAGAGTGGAGGGAAAGAGAGGGGTAGGTAGGCCTAGATTGGAGTATGTGAGTCAGATAGTTGAAGACGTTGAGATGAATAGCTATAGGGAGATGAAGGGATTAGCTCAGGATAGATCGGCATGGCGTGCTGTTTCCAACCAATCTTTAGGATTGAGGACTCTTTAACTAATTTAACATTTACTATTAAAACTTTATCGCATTTTCTTCAAGAGGCATATTTAAAGGTGCTAGATGACTGCTTCATTTCCTATAACTATTCATCCTATTATTCATTATTTTACTTACATACATAATCTGGATCCATCTATCTCATCAGTTCTTTCCTCTCTGCCTTCTATAAATAATAACATAATACCACCATATCTAAGAATATGACTTTCTAGTTTATCTCTGCTGCGTTGTAATACCTTCCAAATACTTCTCTTCTCTACTACACTCTAGTACGGCTTCATTTATCGTTATATCTGCTGAACCAATCGTACAATGCTATGGCTTTAGTTTTTTTTTTCTAACACCCTAGCCAATATTTAACCTTAGAATCCTTTTCTACCTATGCCTTCCTACCCTGTGCTATCCTACATTTTATATCTACCTTACGTCGATTATTCTTTTTTATTCTATTTGCTACATAACAAAAATCTGCGACTTCTTCTATTCTATCCTCTCCTATTGTATGTAACCTTCATCTTTCGTCTGCTTTCGCCCTTGCTACACCAAAGCTTTCCTGCACTTTTATATTTACAAACTTAGATTCAATCTCATCATAAACTGCTTCTACTTCATCATCATCGTGACTTGTGGTTGGCATATATACCTGCACTATAACTGTGTCTGTTGGCTTCGTGTCTAATCTAATAGTTATAATTCTATCACTAACTTACCAATAGCTCTTTACCCTACAACCTAATTTTCTATTCATTATGAAACCTACACTTGTATGCTCATTATTGGACGCCGTTGTTATTATTCTATATTCTTTTGATCACGTATCTACCTGAGCTTTCCATCTAACTTCGCCAATCACAACGATACCCAAGTCATAATGGGAATATATCATTTTAGGATGGGGAACCGAAAAAAAGCTCATGGACGCACGTAATTATTCCCGAGTACTCCATAGAAAATCTGTATGCGTCTTGGATACTGGAAATGAATGTCATGACGTCTATCCAAATATATTTCAAAAAGATAGCATGATTTGCGGTAAGGTCCTTGCAGCAGGAAAAGATACGGATGGATTATGCTTGAGTGATTGGGGCAGTCCTATCCTTTATCATAACGGGAAGGAAATGGTTCTTTTAGGACTCGCATCGTATCAGGACAACAAATTTAGATGTCAACTTAATAAACCTGTGATATTTACCAATATTTATAAAATGATGGATTTTATTGCGACTACTACAAAATTATTTAATTTCACTATAACCGATAATATACCAATGTTAAACTATACAAAAGTAAATAATACTCTAAATGAAGATAAAATTTCGAAAAATAATCGAAAAAATATTACTAAATTTGCAGAAAAAATTGCGGATGAACTATGCAACAGCGAATAAATGAATGTATTTTAATAATACCTAGGATAATTCAATAAGTTGTAGTTAAGATCTTTGCTTTTATATATTATATAATTATGTACAGAAATAATAGATGTACAGACTTTCGCAAAAGTCTCACAAATGCATATCGATTTAATTCTCAATCGCCCTACGTACTTGAGATATACGTTCTCCATTGGGATCACATTCTTCCACGATAGTCAAAATTTGGTCAAGATGTATGTTTTTGATCCATTCATTAATATTTTTGATTGTCAAAGTCTTGACGATTTTATCAGCTTCTTCTTCCTCACTTTCATTTAGCTCTTGTTGCTCAATTAAGTATTCATTTAACAGAGGTACTGAGAGAGATTCAATCAACTCATTAACATCTTCGTTGTTGACATCCAAGTTTAGTTCATTCATTAGGCTAACTATTTCATCTGTGATCGTTTCCGGAGTTTCTTCAGAATTTATAAAATCACTCATCATTTGTGGTCATAATTGTTTCCAGGAACCTTTCATTGTTGACTCTTTCATTTCAGCCCACGAGTCTCCAATATTGTTTATTGCATTCCATATATTGTAGTTCTTCCAAAAATCTCTTAATATAGGCCCACCTTCCCTGTCAGTTGCCTTGATGACCTGATCCATTATTGTCCTCATATAATATCGTTTATATGTAGCTATCACTGTTTGGTCCATGGACTGTATGAGGCAGGTAGTATTGCGAGGAAGAAACACAACATTGATTTCCGGGTATAAATTCTGCAGAGATTTTGGGTGTCCTGGAGCATTGTCTAAGATTGCTTTAAAGATGCTTTAAATTGTAATTTTTTGTTTTCACAATATTGCTTAACTGCCGGCACGAAATGAAAAGTGAACCAATCTTTGAATATTAACGCAGTAACCCAAGCTTTTTTATTTGATTTCCAAATGACTGGAAGCAATTCTTTATCTTTCCCTTTCAATGCTTTGGGATTTTCTGCTTGATAAACTAACATTGGCTTCAATTTTAAATCACCAGCTAAGTTTCTACCAAGAAGCAATGTCAATCGGTTTTTAAAAGGTTTATGTCCAGGGGCAACTGATTCTTCCTTCGATAAGAATGTACGTTCCAAAATAAACCCGTCTCGTCTACATTGAATATTTGGCTAGGAGAATATTCTCCATCTACAATAATTTTGGACAATGAAGAAATAAATTCTTTTGCATCAACCGATTCTCCAGTGAATTTAATATTATGTAGAGAATACCTCAATTTAAATTTGTCGAACCAGCCATTACTTGCTTGAAACACCGTGTTAGAATCTTCTTTTAATCTAGTCTTCCAATCTTCATGCAAACTAAGAGCCTTAGCTTGAATAATTGAAAAACTCAGAAGGACATCGTTTTGATGTTGATCATCAAAACGATGATGACAAAGATGTTTCCATTTCATCCATCACTATGCAGTGTCTTTTGGAAACAATATTTGCAGATATATTTCCACAATTTTGAACGTATTCCTTAATTTTATTCTTGTTTTGCAAAATTGAACATATCATAGACCTGTTTATGTCGTACGAACGGTCGATTGAAGCAAAAGATTCGCCGCTTTCAGAACGTCTAATTTTTTCCATCTTTGTCTCGATCGTATGAAGTTTATGAGTCCTTAATTTCTTTTTGTTCGTATCATACTCTAGGCGACAATGTATAAGTGAGCGCGAGCTACCGCGCTCCGTGGGAGCGACTGCATGGAAGCGAACAATTTTTGCATTATCGACAAAAATCTTTAAAAAAATGTGCGAAAGTCGAGGGCCGCCTGTATATTAATAAAATTGGAGTATGACACTGCGTTTTTTACAGTATTCCAGTAAATTTGTATTTTATTTACAAAATTTAGAAGGTTCATGTAAATACTTTTCTTCTCCGCTACTAAATATCGTACGGTTATTCTATTGATTTGTCACTGTATCTTACCAACCAATCCTCATCATCCTTTATAGCACCATAATTCGAATGGTTCTTTTCTACATTTCTCTTATTTTCTTATAGTCCACGATTCCAGCCATACAATACTACACTCCACAACACATGTCTTCAGTATTCTTTTTCTAATACCTAAGTAAATATTTGATCTTAAAAATTACGAATGCCTTCCTTTGCTATCCTACATTATATATCTACCTTACTTCGTTTATCTTTGTAATCATACTTCCTAATTAACAATAGTCTGATACTTCTTCTATTCTATCATCTCCTATTCTAAGCCTCATCTTTTAGCTGCATTCATTTTTGTCACAACTCATCACTTTCGCTTTGCCTATATCTACTTTCATGTTATACTCCCTAGTCCTTACTTCCTGCAAACCATTTAATATCTGTTCTAAAATCTGCTCCATTTCTTCCAAGGTAGCTATATCGCATGCGAACCTCAACTTACGTACGTCCAATAACGGCGAAAGTGCCTGGCTCCCTTTGCCTCTATTGCCGAAGTAGTAGGGTGAGACTCTGAACCGGCAGCTCTACTCACCTGGGGTAATTCATTATTAGAAATCGACAATACCATGCTGGTTTCTACTTGACTTGCACCGACCAATGAGTGCATATTTTAGCCGTTGCCCTACCGATTTAGCTAATACCGCCTGAAATATTTTCTATAGACCGGGATCCCTTTATAGGGACCGCTATATAAACCAAACCGTCGTGGCCCGTGTATTGCTCCTAGGTGGTGCATTCGGACACCATCGACACCTACATTACATAGGTGGATCAAAGAACCTACGCGAAATCATAAATTTGTAGAAATATTATAATGAAGATACGGAATATGAAGATAAAGTTCAAAATTGCAAAAGATCCTAATTCAAAAAGTTCAAATACAAAAATACATCAAACTTTTCATAATAATCATTGATTAAGGCTGGGTTAACGGAGCAGAGCTAATGTGATCGGAGTGGCAGAAATTGGCATTTTTACAGTTTTCTAATTTTCATAAGTTTGTTCTCGCAAAAAACTGTGATGTAGGCATTTATATATATATACCCCATTCCAACAATTTTGTCTATTTAGTTAGGAATTCAATTGTTATCGCTGGAATGGCCGGAGTATCATAAATCTGAAATATACCATGTTAAATTTAAGGGATAATATCTCCCTTATTTTAAAAGATAATAATAAAATACAAAAACGATCCATCTTAAGAGAACGCAATAAATAAAAAATTTCAAACAAAATTAAAAAGCAGTTTAAACAAAAATTTTATTCGAAAAAAATTTTTTTTTTGAAAAGGAGCCGCCTATTCCCTAGATACAGTAATTGGAAATATAGCCACGAAATATTGTTGGCATATTCCCAGTTGTTTTCTGAAAATTATCTCTGAAATTTTTTCTGTACCTTTAGCGCAGCCTTAAGTAAATATGTATATATAACTTAATCAATGATATAATAAATTCGTAATTAATACTAATAAATCTTATCATGGATTTAGTTCTACGATATTTCCATTCGACCGCGTATCACATATTGCCTATATTTACTTTTCGTTCATCGTTGCATGTTTACTGTAGATACGACGAGTTAGTATTCATTGACGATAATTTATGTGTTACAATTTTATATACAATGACATAATAATGGACTATTATTGAGCATCCTTTTTAAAAAAACGTTATTATTGCGATATCAGGATTATGAATCAGTTTTTATGAATTTACATAAAAAATTTGAAATAGTCATCAATTTGCTTCCTGCATTTCTTGCATTTCACCACCTTTTATCTATCATGGCAACAAGGCACACTTCTTAAATTTAGCAAGAAATTGTTGGACATGTTCACTGTCATATTCGTGCACATAAGTTAACGGTAGACAGCAGAGTACAAATCTTGTTTGTTTATGTTATTTACATTGGCTTGTTCGAGGATTTATTGTGCAACAAAATTCTATCAACATTCGCACAATATACAGCCGTAAATATCTATAAGTTTCATGAGTGTTCCATTTGCACCTTAACGTTTTTCTTTCGTAAGTTTATTACAATGACGTCAGCGTGGTATTTTTAATTTAAATTTAACTATTACCTATAAGATAGAATATCACCCAAATACCGTAACAAGCATTAAGTAGCTAGATGTACATTTCACGCGCTCTGCGCCCATCTTCAGTAGCACAAGATAAAACCAAATAATTTTTTTTTGAAGTACTGCTGTCATGTTGACTTATTTATTTGATAGTATAACAATCACGATTCGTGACAAAGGTATTTTATTTCGTTTTTATCTTGTGCAAACTGAAGATGGGGGCATAGCCTTCGAAATGCGCATCTAGCTACTTAATGCTTTAAGTTACGGTATTTCTGGATATTCTATATTATAATTTAACACCGTAGTGATAATTTTTAACTATTACCTGTTTTGCAAATGCAATTGTTTCATGTTCCCATTCAGAGCATTTTCTGGTTTTCGTTTTGTAAAAGTATAATTTATAAACAAATCCATAGAATTACGATATGCTCTTCATATTGCTATATACTCAAACTGAGATCATATCTGTTAATATTTTTTTTTAGAATATATATACGAATCTTGAATTAGAATTAGCATCAGAGGACATCGCTTGTAGACGACTAGAAGCCTTGAAGAAATCTATTTTCGTAAAGTAATAATTAAATCAGAAGTCTTCTACCCATTCGCACCACTCTTTAAATGTTATTCTTAGATCTTAAGTTGCGGAGATGTTTATTTTGTCTTTCGAGTGTCTATATGTAGATAATCTAAATATGTCTCGCCCCGCGTGGCCTTTTCTGATATTGAACTATATTGCGAGAATTTTTTGATTTAGGCAAGTTCTGTATTGCTACAATATGGAGCTACGATCCCGATCCAGCCGCTCCAGATCAAATACTCCAACTTTAACTCCCCAATCTGACCACCAGGAAAGAAATGTAACACAAAGTGTTCGCATCACCCGTAGTAAGGCAAAGTAAGTGCACTTAACGTTTATTTCGTTTTATTTAACATTAACATGTACCTTTTGCCTTGAACATTCTTAGTTGATTTTATACTTTCCCAGGATTAAGTATATAGGCCCAGTATAATCTGGTTTACTCGCTTTGCAATATTTTGTGCAAAATCTAAATATTACGATGGTGAGAATATATTTTTAATTACATTTGCAACTATTAATCTACTTATTCCACCGGATTATTTGTTGCAAGTGCATGTCGTCGCTATTTTACTATATGGGGCGTTGGTTTGATATGTGATAAGATAATTATGTTGATATAAATAATCGAATTTAATAGTGGATGGTGGGTCGTCATTTTCTAAATTTTAATAGAAAAACATTGTCATGGCGTTGAAAAAGACTGTTATTTTTTCCCTGAATTATTCGAAATCGTTTCGCAAAATATCTAGGTAGAAAATAAGGACTTGTACTCAGTTTTATTTACATTGTAACACTGAGATTTATGTTTTTATTTTTGTTTGTAAGTTATGAAGAGACCAGTACGTCAGAGAGAATATTGTCACCTACTGACGAGAGGATGGGAAAGACAGTGTTGAAGAAACGGTTTGTCACATCGGATTATTCTTCAGATGATGGAGAAAATGAAGTGACTTCAACATTGCAGAACTTTAAGAACCAGACTGTAGAGAACACCTCAACGACCAAGGTGAATGGAGAACTGTCTGCGTTGAAGGTATATCGCCAAGCTGGAGAATATTGGAAGTGAGTATTAATTCATTTGAACAGGTTAATTAATATTTTCATTAAATGCTTGCGCTGTATTTAAATCACGGCTTTTCAATCGATTTAATTTTAACTATGTTACAATTTTTTTTAAAGGGGCAAAGTTACATAATGCATTTTTTATAATAACTAATCAAGATTTTTGCCCCTTATGCACATGCATGATATATTGAACCATTCTTATAGAATCGATAAAATTACAGAGAGCAGATTTAAAACACTGGGGTGTCATGATATATTTGTCACTATTTTGAATCGATTAAAAATAATAGATCAGAATGAACATTCGCTGAATTATTTGACCAGTTATATGTACTATATGTTAAATTGTCCAATGAATAAGTAACTGGTTTACAAAAATATTATCATGATATTTAAATCATGTATTACCAATTTGAACATAACGTCCCGTAAATATAAAGCTGGCTATACGCGTGGTATACAGCGTGTACGTTGTTATATGGGTTGCTTGTCGCGTCATTTTTTTTCAATATACAAAATATCATTTTAAGTCGAATTTGAAACTATAACTGACTATTATAATTTTGTGACATTAGAATGTATTGAATTACGAGTAAAGTAAATCCTCACAGTGTAAAATTGTATTTATTTTAATTTTCCAACTATTTTCGATATTTCATATCACCATTAGGGAAAAATGGTATCGAGACTAGTTGACAAATTAAAATGAATACAAATTTTGCCCCACTGAGGATTTACTCTACTGCTAATTAAATATTAATTATATTTTTGTTATAGTTAAAAAAACTATTAATAATTTAAAAGAGATAATGAAACACTGAACGAGTCTTTTAATAAGTTAATTATATTTGGCTAATTAAGTCAACTTCAGATTTTTGTTTTAACAAAGTATAAAACTATATATTTCTAAATGAACCACATGGTAAATTATTTCTTATTATGAATGTATATTAAAATATGATAAATTTAGTTAGTAAACATTCAAAAATTATCATTTTAATAAATTTATCTTTTTTATTTCATTGCCGATAAATTATATTTTATTCCTTATAAATATCCTACATAGAAAATATTTATATTTCCGTTATTGTTTATAAGTTTTTGATTAACTCCAAACACAATGTGTTACATTTATAATTTAATATCGCAAAATGATGGACATACCTTGGTTTACGTGAATAATGATAAAATATCTTAAAATACAATTTTATCATATATTTTTCTAAACACGTCGATATTGCGCGCAGTTTAAATTGTAAGTATAGTCCTTTCTACGACATACAAAAAATGTTCTCCATTGGATGTCTCTGTGGTATTTTTAGCAAACCTTAATGTGGCTTTTCTTTCGTGTTGTTTTCTCAATCTATTTTCTCAATTAGTTAAAGCCATGCACAACACTATAATTACATTGACGTTGCAAGCTTCATAGCAAACATGATTTTATCACTCTCTTATGGCAATCTATTTAAACTATATAATGATTGTTAAATCAATAATAATATAGGTAAGTTTTAAGAAAATAGGACTTTTACTTTTCGCTAGTACATTTTAAATTTAAATTATAGTAGTAAATAGGACTGATTTGGCAATGTGTATTTACTATAATTTTTTTAACAAAAATCCACTAAAGTAATATATGTGTTATTTTGATCATAGCCATATTATTTTTCGTGCAGCAATAGAACTTTTTAAATGAAAATCAGTTTCGCTATGTTAAACCAAAACATCATTGTACTTAAGGTTAATGCTGTCTTCAATTTGAAAGGATATAATTGTCAATTGCAACTTTTAATATAATAGCTCGAAAAGTCTATTATAGCAGGAGCCAGGTGCAGCTGTTACCCCGTGATTTTCATTTTGATTTCGTTTAGGTAATCTTTGTTAATAATTTCTTATAGTATTAGTACATGCGTGTGTTTGTTTTTATTTTATACCTAGAGGCGAAACGAGTGCAGAATTTATTGCTCGTAAATTTATATATGAAAACACAATAAGCACGTTGCTTATTTTTGTAGAACTAAATTTCATTTTCGTAGAATTTGCTGTATATTCCTTGATCATTATGTTGATTTCTATGACTTATCTAAGAATGTTTAATTGCATAATCTATCCAATTTGTAGGATCTATCCGAGCATTTGCTAGCATTATAAGCGAGTAGAGAATCTGTGAAGACGAAGTCAATTTACAATCGGTGTTGTATAAAATAATCACTACCTGGCTTTTGCTATGCATGAATAATTGAGCAAAGTTACATTATCTATATCACATAATAAGAAAGTGTAATTTATTATGGCAGCTTACTCCTCGGTGTTTTTTTGATATAAGACACTTACGATTTTTTTAAAATTTTGTTCCATAGTAAATACCCAAAAACAGATTATACGTACTCACATCATTCGAAAGATCGGGTGGAGATAAGTCCAGGTGTGATTCAGATGCCGAACATGTCACGCAAGTCCATCCGCAACTCGCCTATCACTAATACATCGCCCAACATGCAGTTTATCGCAAACAAGGCGTGTTCAACTGATAGTTTCTTCAACTCAAGTTCATCCATGCATGATTACAGCGAAGAGACCGTAGTGCGACCACGCAATCTCTTTGCAACATCAAGGCAAGGTGAGAGCCTTTTTATTGATCATATATAATGTATTTTTTAGCAAATTTGGAATTACATTTTTTTATTGATCGATGCAATACAATAAATAGGCGATTTCAAGAAATTTTGTAGAATATACTCTTAATTTCAATTCAGTTCATGGTTTTATATGCTTGTGATAATTTCAGTTGATTATTTGACATCAGAGTTGATTTGGAACCATTGTGTGAAATTTGTATACCTGAATTTTGCGTTGCATTGCATCGACATATATAGAATAGATGGAAATAAAATTGTTATCTTCACGATTTTGTTTTTGTTACGTAGGAATACAGATCCGAATTAACGTTGAATTATAAATTAATTAAACTTTTCTTAAGGATGATTGCATCTATACTGTTTTGAAAAACTAGGAATTTCGAATTCGAACGAATTCAACATATTTAGCTCTACTATTAGATGTGTATAATATTAGATTTTCATTCAGTACATGATTTATTATGCGATTTTAAATCAGATAAATTTGCGACGGGTTTCTTTTTACAATAGCTGTACATCAATATGACTATATAAATCTTTTCTCTACTTAAATGATATTATTCATTTCCTTTCGTTGTTTTCTTTTTGTTAGCTTGAATACGTTCCGAATCTAATACTATTAACATTAATCGTAGTACCTGAGAGTACTTACGTAATCTATTATTTGTTATAAAATTGCCTTAGACTAATTTTACATGAACATGGAATACAAAATCTACCCTATATTTGAACGCTAGTTTTCAAAATTACCAATCATGCTTATCTTTACCATAAAATTAAATATGGATACATGGTTTCGTATTGAATGATCATTTCTATATTTCCATTAAAAATTCAAAAAAATTGAATATCACATCTTTCATTGTAAATTTACCTCCGCGGTCTTAAATAATTGAATGGAATATCACCAAAATGCCGTAACAAGCATTAAATAGCCAGATGCGCATTTCGAAAGCTATGCCCCATCTTCAGTAGCGCAAGATTGAACTAAATAAATGATCTTGTCACTCACTGTGAATGCTATATAATTGTATTCTATATAACATCTTTCGTTAACATCATAAATCTCTTTTGAGTCTAATTTATAATGGATAAGCTACATACATCTATCCAGCATCAGATTATTTATTATTATATTAAAGAACATTTAACAAAATTCTAATATTTCTAAAGGAAATTATCAATACTAATTAAATCCTTGAAATAATTTATGTTGTTATGTTTATGTATGTTAAAAACTTGAAATTTCTATGAATTTTCAACTATGAATGAAATATTATCTAATTTCATAGAGTCTTTTGGATGAAAAGTGTTAAACATGAGCATTTTGAAGAGAAATTTTATAAAAACCAATTTATGTGAACTAGATAAAGTGTAATAGCGCAATGTAGAAAGCATCATAAATATCTCGGAAAACGGTTCAATTAATACACATGAAATAAGTTCATTGTTTGTTAAGAAATCGTTAGTAACAAAAATATTTAATTACAAAAAGCTGACTATATAGCTAAGCTAACTAAAATGTCATTTATAACAAACAAAAATCATAATTATATACTTTTCAAAATATATCAAAAAAATTTCGGCAAATCAATATTTGCTTCGGCTATAAGTAATCTTTAGATAAATGTTTGCATTATTTCTTACCTAAGGAATTGCGCCTAAAGAAAAACAACTTTAGATTTAGTCATGAATTATTAATTTTAAATTCAGTTCCAATATCATAAGAAATAATATAATTATGATTACATTTTCCCCATTTTAAAAATGCGTAGTCTTACGTTTGGTAAATATTATTTTGCTTACAAATGATAAAAGAGACTAAGAAGTAGTCAATATCTGGTTATTGATTTAAAATTAGATATCGTCTAAAATTTGGTGAACATTTATTATTTTTGGGAAACAAAAAGTTTTTTTAGTGGCAAATAATAGAGTAACAAGAAGTAAATATCTAGTTAACATTTTCAGATTAACTAGTGTAAAAATTGGTGAACATTTACTATTTTCGGGAAACGAACGTATTTTTTTGTATGCATATTTTCATTAAATTTGGTTAACAGTTAAAAACAAGCCCATTTCTAATAACTATGCATGATAATTTCTTTGCAGCTACTAATAATAATACAGAAAACGGCGACAGACACAAACAGCAACACTACGCTTCATCATCATCGTCAAGTCGCTATTTCAGCGGTCAGAGTGCCAATGTAGCGGCGCGCATCTGGCGGTACCTGCTCACCTGGACATACTTCCTTTATGTCGTGCAAAGCCAGAGCACACTGTGGCTAATGAAACGATTTTATCGGTTCGCCTGTTGGGTGTTGCTTATGGATCGTTGGTTGCTAACAAAAACATCGCAACGTATCAGCGGCACTACGTACTCTGTGGATGATAGGCAGGACAGGAAAGTAAAGAAGCTAATAGCGCTGTGTGTTATTCCGCTGTTATTATTCGGAGGTGAGTAAAATTTTAGTCTTGTTTCTGAATTCATCTGTCGTTCATTACACAGGATATATGTATATGCTTTTTCTCATGCAAAATGATATAATATCGTCCGCACTAATTTTTTATATTCCTTAAATAATAAGGAATAATAATAATAATTAATCACTATAATAATCACAATAATTAAATATGCATATATTTTGGTTACTATTCTGTTCGTTTAAATAAAGTGGAAAACACCGCCAATATATCAATGAAACTAAGCAAGCAATAATGCTCGTTTTTTTTTTCGTACGGCCCCATAACTTACAAATTTTCTGCTTACACTCGGTAGATATTTCGTTTCGATACATTCAATATTATAATTTATGACTTACGTTGTTCGCTACTAAATCATATTGTACAGTATATTTATATGTTTGGAATATTTCCCTTTTGAGTATATCCGGTATTTTTGTATCTACTTGTATTTCTCTATATTTGCTGACACATACTTTTTTCGTGTAATTAAAATAATACACATACTAATATTTTGGATTTACCTGAATTGCTAATCTGTTGAACTTCTTCCCTTACTTCCCCCAGGGTATTCTTTCAAATGGTTTAAGGGGAGACCACTCATTTCAAGTCAATACTGGCAATGTTAATAAGATGCCATTTGCTCTCAAACTACATTTCTGTGAAAATAGGTACATATCTAAGTCAATCTGATTGCAATATCATGCACGTGATTATAAAGATATTTTTTTCATATATTTTTTTCAAATTAAGAAATAATCAACTTGAAACTTGTCTCCATTTTTTAACTTGAAAATTATATTTCCTCTCTGTGCTGTGCAATTTGTAATATATAAAGAATTGCTAAAACTACATAATTTCATCGTTTCATTAGCTATAGTTTTACAATTCAATTTTCTATTTTTGGTGCAACGAAAATCTTTTTTTAAAATATAATTGACAGGTGAGTTCAGTAAAATGTTCTTAAATTATAAAGAAAACAAAATTGGTAAATTTAAGAAAAATTTGAAAAGGTTATGCCTAGTAATAAATATAGCCATTCATAATCTTTCAATCCTTTCTATTTCTGTTATGCCTCTCCATGACTTTTATGCTAAAGTTGAGATAATTTTATATAGGGTATTAGAAATTGCGCTGGGAATTTTTTTCATAATTATATCTTTAAATTTCGTAGTTATAGAACATTCCCTAAAGCCTTACAGTTGTTTATTATTTTAGAAAATAATTAGTTACTAGAATACCAGATATCAAAAGTAATAGAACGATACACTGTTAGAAAACTACTTTGATGTAGTATGAAATTGAAACATACTGCCAGTCTAAAATATTTTTAGAATACAGATTAAAGCTCCAAGCTTTATATGTGAATTCAATTTTTCAAATTTATATCTATCAGTTTATACCGGAGATTCCGCCACGAACATTGATGACTTATCCTGTATATACTATATATCTTCCGTCAATGTCTAGTGTCTTCAAATGACAAGTATACACTACCAATGTTAAGCTTTTGTAAAAAACACGAAAAAACAAGCTTTTGTAAAAAATCCAGCCTCTTAATGGTCGAGAACGGCAATGAATTTCAGATTAAATGTCGTTGCGAATTTAAAATTTAACTGACGATTTGATCATATGCGCGGGTGTTTTTCACTTCAACCTTATAAATATGAAATGTTACATAAAATTAAGTTTTATTTTAGATTGTAAAACATTTAAATTTATTAGCAGTATTAGTGTTCAGATTTGAAAACAGTTTTATTTTACATTAAGGAAATCACATTGTTTTCAATCGAACAGCAAAATTATTTTCTTATTCTTTAATTGAGCAATGACTAACGTTACAATTTGTTGCATTATCTTCCAGGTTGCCATTTAATGATGGCCAGTGGTGTAGCCTTTGCCCCATCACCACCTTGTAATCAACCTCACTGTACATCCCCTCTCAAACTGTATTACGATAGCGTTTCTAACTCATTTTACAATTCACTTGAATATCTGAAGCAGGTTAAAAATCAGTATATAACATAAATGATTAGTTGCGGATGATATTTGAACAACCTTAGGGGACATCTTATACGCATAAATTAGTTACGTATATTTTCTAAACAATAATTTTGTTTGACATGATCCCATTTATTGCATTTCTTAGTAGTTGTAGTATAGTGTTTGTGTTTATTTTTTTTGGATTAGAGTTTTAAATCGCGTTTTTATTTAAAATATTTATTGTCTGACTATACAGGGTAAAGAACAAGACAAAGACTATTTAGAGATTTTTAAAGATCCATGACATCTATGTTGAACTGGAATTTCCATCTTTTTCATATATTTTTTTCTAAAAGTTGAAAACTATTCAACGTATCAAGCTACAATTGGTGCAGCTAAGTATTTTAGATAATAAATTATATAAAATACTTACTGATTACTTCAGATAAACTGATACTCGTTTTCAGCTTCAATATAGAGATAAAAGCACTATTTGCGATACATTGACTTACAGAATTATATATTTTTCACAATAATGAAATATTTTTTCACTAAAAAAAGGTGTATTTGTCAGTAGTCGCTATTTTTATTTAATAAACAACTATATGTTGCTTGTTATTAATTTCATTGAATTATTTATTTCAATTTTTTTTTGTTTATTTTTTGAAAATAAAAATTAATAGAGACTCAACTATAATTTAATTTATCTTATGCATCATCAACATTTTATTAACTTTTATATTTGAAGTCAGGAATCTGCAATTAGTCTATGTCCTATTTTCATTGGACAACCTGTATGTGGACTTAGGTTTTAAATCATGAAAGACTTTCAAGTTTTAACTTAGCGCTAAAGCGTACTTAAAATTACATTTACATCGTAATATATAATATAGATGTATTATGAACTTCAGAAGTGGCGATTTGCATTTTATTTATTATAATTTTATACATTGTATTATAAGTTTTAGTTTGTAACATTTTAATACGTAGGCTAGTATAAAACATTATTATAAAATAATATAAAAATATACAAATTAAAACAAATTTTGTCATTTATCAAAATTCTCGAGAAGTGGATTTAAGGCAAAGGCTACGCAACTTGAAGATAGATATCATGTTGTATCATTGAACTAACAGTATTGCAAAATGCAGTTAAATTGATAATACAGTGAGGTTGGTATTGTAGGTTGGTTCATTTTATGGGGATTGGCGGGTCTATTCCCAAATCGGCCAGTTGCGGTAGACAAAATACCAGTCATAGAAGATGTCCCCCCCAATTATCCGAGTTCTCAACATCATTCGGAACGGTTAAGTGCCTCCGAAATTACGTTAGAACTGACTCGAGAACAACTATTAATAATCTCGCAAAATATTCGCAATATGATTAATATTCACAACATTGAAAACAACGATGTAGTTGAAAAGTCCTTGCGCGACCCTGATTTTATTACTATGATTTCTGAAAGATTAAAGGATATTACCCTACAAGAATTACATAACAACCGACAAAATATTGCCGCCGATTTAAACGATGAACGTGCAAGATATGAGAGTTATTTGGAAAAGGATTTAGTAGATAAACTTCTGCAAAATCCAATGTTCTTGAACGTTATTAAAAATGTTCATAAAGATTCTTTAAAACACAATGGCATAGAGCAAACCGTCCTAAATCAAGATATTTTAATTAAACAGCTGCAAATACAAATTGAGAACTTGCGTTTGGGACTTGTAGGCGATTCTCAAACTGAATTCCGTACATTTAAATATCAATTACAGCGTTGCTGTCGAAATTCATTTATAGCAACGGAAAAATATGTATTCGATATTATGAAGGATATTTTCCAAGCTCCGAGTAATTTAAACCAAGTGGACTTTAATAAATGGTTACGTGATATGTTTCTTGCAAGGGATGATCTTGAGGGTCGCTTGGGTAATCTAACTTTAAAGTTAAACGACAAGTACGACGCATTGGTTGAGGAGAGTGGTCGGTTACTTATGGATGAAGTAGCACAAAAGCTGCGGAATGAAGTGCTTTTTAGTAACGATAATAGAGCAACGGAAGATATTAATTATGAACTCGTAGCAGCCAAATTAAGAGAGGAATTAGGAAAAGACGGAAAATTTGGTCCCATCACGGCCGTTACGCACGATGATGAATATATCAAGAGAATTGTCAAAGGCGTTTTGACAATATACGACGCAGATAAAACGGGCCTGGTTGATTACGCTCTCGGGAATGCCGGCGCCGAAGTGGTTTCTACAAAATGCACCGAACCGTACCACTACAGCACTGCAGTATGGACCATCATGGGTGTCCCCTTGTGGTATATCTACAAATCTCCACAAACCGTCCTCTTGCCAAGTGTTAATCCTGGCGAATGTTGGGCCTTCCAGAATTTCCCCGGGTACATGATGATTAAATTATCGCATCGTATCCATATCGAAGCAATTTCATACGAGCATGTTAGCAAGCTTCTGATACCCAACGGCCGTATCGACTCTGCTCCGAAGAGCTTCTCTATCTATGGTATTGTTGATCCAAATGACAATAAACATGAACCGTTGCTTTTGGGTGAGTTTACGTATGACGTGAATGGAGATCCGTTGCAGTTCTTTGTTGTAACTGGTGAATTGCCTGCATTCGGCTTTGTAGAATTGCGTGTGAATACGAATCACGGCAATCCGAATTATACGTGCCTTTATAGGTTGCGTGTGCACGGTAGGCTTGCTCTAGATCAACCCACGTGAGACTTTTATATGTACTTCTAAATTTTTTGCAATTAAACTGTCTTCAATAGCTTCTTACGATTTAAGACTGTTCTGCAGATGTGCGCGTTTCTGATTAAACGATTCAATTAAGCCTAAATTTAGTAATAAATCAATATCACACAAGTCAATAAAGCAAGTAGTGATGATATAAATCAGTATCGTCAACTATTGATACAGTAATTTTATAATTTTCAATTACATTAAATACGTTCTTATCTACTCACCTAATTTGATGCATTAATTAACTTACTTCGGTTAGTATTGTTTTAAAATATACTACTAAAGTAATTTCTTTTAACTAGATTGAATTGTACACTGATTTTGAATGCGCTTTTGTCTCAATTTTACTTTTACATTTTTTATTGCTGTAATAAATATTATATACTGCGACACAATTAAAAGATCATTGATGCATTACGAAGGTGAAACTGGCTTTGTACGTTTCTGTTTATTTCTTAATTCTTAACGATTTATTAAGAAAAAAATCATCCATAGAACTAATATCACTATCAAGTTAGTCTAGTATCAGTAATATATGTAGAAAATATGAAGAAAATGTGAATATCGAAATAGTACAGATTCTGCAGAGTTCTAATTTATTGATTTGGATGATGCAGCCGTGTGTTGTACCAATATCCTGCCTCCTTTTTGAATAATGGTTGTGATTGTTTTTTTTTAAGAAAATGAATTATATTTTATAGCCTAAACATAGTTGCACGATTTATCATCAACTGAAAATCATATTTTATAAAAGGTATATTCTCACATATTTTAAATAGTTCTCTTATAGTTAGTATTCAAAAGTGATTGTTAAAATCGTTTAATCATTGATCTTAATATCTTCACTAATGATTAGCCTAGTCACAGTTTTCCTAATATAGGTCTAATATATAAACATTCGAATTATGTTCCTTTTTTGTAATGAATTTCGACTTGTTTTTCCGGATATTATTACCTTATATATTTTATTATTAAAGTCAGTTTATTTTAAGATATATTTGCTTCGGATTTTTCGTACAAATGATTACCAAATGTAATGTTAGCGTACTTCTTCAATAATAAGTTTATTACGGTCATAATGTATGAATATGTTCTGTATTTTTGTAAATTTGGAGAGAAGCTTTATTTACATAGATAATGTATTTTAAATCTAAGTATAAAATCTGTGATCATATTTCTAATATTCAAAGGTATCCCATTATTCGAATGAAAGTAGTACAAAAGTCTCACGTAGGATTTATTATTTAATTGCCTTATTACAATAATAATGTATGTATATAATAAAAATCATATATTAGAAAATAGATTTATAGTCAGCCATAGTCTTAAGTTTTGAACAAAATGAAGTGTATACAAAATCCGATATACATGATGCCTAAATTTTTAAGCAATATGCATTTGGAACAGGCATGTTTTTGTATATTTTTGTATTATTTAACTATTGTTTTATATGGAATAAATTGTTTTCTAAAGCTAAAAATGAATTTTCAAATGGTTTGTGTATATACAATCATAGACGAATTATATTGAATTTCATTGCTAATATATATTTTAATATGCCCTAATGCCATAGCTGCCGATTGGTACGTTGGGTGAAGGGGAAAATACTTCTGCTTCAGCAGTCCATATATAAGTTTTGTTTTGATTAGTATAAGATTGTATATTATTTTGAAGTTTAGTAAACAAATAATCAATCTTTTATTAAGTAAATTATTACTAGTGCAATAGATTAATGTATAATTTGTCAATGCTAGTGGTTAAAAGAAGAATATTTTCATTGGCAGTACTTTTTCTTATGAGGTACAAATTTTTAGAAATTCAGATTTTGTCATATCTCTAACAGTTTAAAAATGTATAATTATATATTGGTTCTGGCTGAGAATAGCTAAATAGGGATAATGATTTGATGCATGTTTCACAAAACAGTTGTGTTTACGAAGTAGCGTCAATGATAATGTATACAAAGACGTTGCAAGTCCATATACGAAAACGAATCAACTTAAGCGATTGATTTTCATGTGGCGACATCTGTCGATATCTTCCCCACCAGAACATGGTGAAGATAACTGAAGACTGCGCTAGTATATTGACCAAATACACGGGAACGAAATTTTGACAATTTTCCACTTAGTGTGGCGCCATTGTCACCCCGTAAGCAATATGTTAATTGAATTCAATAGGCGCGGTGCGTCCCCAATCGATTTAAAATCGATTACTCTGCGGGAAAATACGATATGGTCACGGTCAGCTGTTCGACATCAGCAACATCAAAACAATGAATAAAATGTGTTAAACATTCAACAATCCGGGAGAAATGTATCGAATTGATAAAATTCGATCAAATACATTGTCATTGGCATTGGTTACAATGCACATTTAATAAATATACGAGCCATATATTAACTTGTACTCCTCAATATATTCCTCCTCTTACACACCATCAAAAACAATTTTTAAAATGCCGAATTCGTAACTTAAACTTCCGCCCTCAACAAATATTTCACTTCTGTCACTCATTACAATTTCTTTATAATTGTACCTAAAGAAGTATACAATTTACTACCTTCAAAACTCTTCAATTTATTTTCTAAAAAATCTTTAACAATTTTCAGTTAGCAAAAAAAAACAAAAAGGAAATTACATTTCCTTCAGAAAGATAGCTACAATTTGTACTTACTACTTGTTGTGTTTACTTTTATAAATCTTATAAATTTTTGCAGAAATACGTTTTACATATATATTTTACAATAAAATTTACACAGGATCGAACGTTCGACGACCCCGCGGTGGCAGGCGAACCTTAACACCGAGACCACTCTGACACCGACAAAACATGCTTTTACAAACAGTATCAACTACAACTCCGCCAAAAAAATATTAAAATGAAAATCCAGGAAAAATAGAAATATTTCAAAGGTATTTTGCATTGTTTTGGGCACTTGTTAACTCACCAAAATCGGCCAAAAATAGAAATTTTTCAAAGGTATATATACACCGATTTTTCACATTTTTCGACGATAATTTCAACTTTTTCCGTTTGAACCGGAAATCAGTAAAATAGAGTTTTAAGACGAATAGTCATTTTGCATTGTTTTCGGCAGCACTTGTTAAACTTTGACGAAAATCGCCAAAAAATCGGAATATTTCAAAGGTAATATATACACCGATTTTTCACTTTTTTCGACGATCATTTCAACTTTTTCCGTTTGAACCGGAAATCAGTAAAATAGAGTTTTAAGACGATTTATAGTCATTTTGCATTGTTTTGGGCAGCACTTGTTAAACTTTGACCAAAATCGCCAAAAAAATCGGAATATTTCAAAGGTATATATACACCGATTTTTCACTTTTTTCGACGATAATTTCAACTTTTTCTGTTTGAACCGGAAATCAGTAAAATAGAGTTTTAAGACGATTTATAGTCATTTTGCATTGTTTTGGGCAGCACTTGTTAAACTTTGACGAAAATCGCCAAAAAATCGGAATATTTCAAAGGTATATATAAAGCACTTTCATTTTTTTCGACGATAATTTCAACTTTTTCCGTTTGAACCGGAAATCAGTAAAATAGAGTTTTAAGACGATTTATAGTCATTTTGCATTGTTTTGGGCAGCACTTGTTAAACTTTGACGAAAATCGCCAAAAAATCGGAATATTTCAAAGGTATATATACACCACTTTTTCACCTTTTTCGACGATATTTTACTGATTTCCGGTTCAAACGGAAAAAGTTGAAATTATCGTCGAAAAAAGTGAAAAAGTGGTGTATATATACCTTTGAAATATTCCGATTTTTTGGCGATTTTGGTCAAAGTTTAACAAGTGCTGCCCAAAACAATGCAAAATGACTATAAATCGTCTTAAAACTCTATTTTACTGATTTCCGGTTCAAACGGAAAAAGTTGAAATTATCGTCGAAAAAAGTGAAAAAGTGGTGTATATATACCTTTGAAATATTCCGATTTTTTTGGCGATTTTGGTCAAAGTTTAACAAGTGCTGCCCAAAACGATGCAAAATGACTATAAATCGTCTTAAAACTCTATTTTACTGATTTCCGGTTCAAACGGAAAAAGTTGAAATTATCGTCGAAAAAAGTGAAAAAGTGGTGTATATATACCTTTGAAATATTCCGATTTTTTTGGCGATTTTGGTCAAAGTTTAACAAGTGCTGCCCAAAACAATGCAAAATGACTATAATTCGTCTTAAAACTCTATTTTACTGATTTCCGGTTCAAACGGAAAAAGTTGAAATTATCGTCGAAAAAAGTGAAAAAGTGGTGTATATATACCTTTGAAATATTCCGATTTTTTGGCGATTTTGGTCAAAGTTTAACAAGTGCTGCCCAAAACAATGCAAAATGACTATAAATCGTCTTAAAACTCTATTTTACTGATTTCCGGTTCAAACGGAAAAAGTTGAAATTATCGTCGAAAAAAGTTTAAGAAGCGCTGCCCAAAACAATGCAAAATGACTATAAATTGTCGTAAATTGTCTTAAACCTCACTTCCCTTAACCAAAATAATTACGAATTTGTTAAAAATACACCACCTTTATATTGCAAGATATTTCAACATTTCTAAACTTTAGATATGAATATTTTCCATAGTAATGGTACTTTTAAGAAGAATTTTTTAATTCTCTCATATCAATAAGACGGTTCGAAAAATGTTACTTGAAGCGGTAAAAAACGATTGCCCAAATTCTGCGTAATACAGAAAATTCCAAAACGTGCATATGAAACGAGAGAAACAATATTGATGGTGAAAACGAATTCTTTAAAATAAATTATCCTAGTACGTAAAAAATATAGCGCAGTACTTTCAATTAAATTTGAGTACAATAAAGCGTTTGCAAATTTTGCAAACCAATATAATTTTAACGTCGGGAGTTTTTAAAAATAAAAATTTATCTTAGTTACTAAATACAAAACGTCGGTTTTTTCTATTTGTGTACTTTTTATAAAAAGAATTTGGCATTTTTATATGAAATTTATATTTTGAATCTAGTAATCAAATTTCGATTATAATCACTGTAATTAACATATTTAACCAGCTTGAAAATCAGTTATTGATACCGTTATATAACTGACTTCAAAAACGAAAATAATACTCTTACGAAATAATCAAAACTTTACTTAAATATTATTTGTGATACATTATTCATCCAAATATTATTTAAAATAATAAGTGTTCCAGAGTATGAAATCCAAATAGTTCCGTTACTTTTCGTTGCCCCAACCCAAGAATCCCTTCACGAAACCAGATATTCCCGCTGCCTGCTTTTGCTGTTTCTGACTTCCGCCTGCAGCTTCTATTCTCTCCTGTACAGCAGCCGGCATCTGAACAAAATTCAGAGCGAGATCGTAGAAGAGCGGTTTCGCGGGCACGGGTATCATCGGTGGCGGCAACGTTACTACATTGGGGTTTTTTGTCAATAGTTGAGGATCGTCACGGAACTCGTCCAACCTACACACGAAGGATAATACCACTTTATTCTAATTGTATAAATCATCACCAATAAACCGTAACACAAAGCGCTTATTTTGTATAACAATCCCGGTGAGTTACAGAGGTATCTTTATTTGTTCCATTATAGTGCTACGGAAGATGTGGGGCATAGCCTCAGAAATACCTCCGATGTTTTACACAATTATTTAACGACGTAGAGACGATTTTACACTTCATTCTACTTGGTATTTTTGGAGTGGGCGTAGGCAGTTTCAAGTTTATATGAATGGTAATTCTTTGAAATATTTTCGTCTATGATGTATATATAACCATGGGCAATGTTTGTTAATAAAAGTAACATTATTTGCACCATTTATGTACCTTTGTCAAAATAAATTCATATTGGTTCCTTGTATTTAATTATATACCTCGCGGTGCTTTCTTACATCTAATTATAAATTAGTATTCAGATAGTTTGTTTAATAATAAAATTTTACAATTAAATTTCACAATTTGGGTAAAATTTTTGATAAGTCTCAAACAAATCTTGCAGCCGTTTTACACAGTATTCTACCAAAAATTACTATGATATTTATATCTATAAACTACACATAACTTTTGCGAGTAAAATATGATGTGTAAATCAGAATAATTTATTTGAAATTTATACCGTACTTTTCTTGCATTAAAATATTCAACGTGTTAAATATTTAATGCGCGAGAATCAGCGTATCGCAATCTCACCAAATATTTTGTACTTCCCATACCTTATTCTCTAAATATAAGTATCACCTTACTAAATAAACACCGGTTGTGATACAAAACCCAAACCGGTATTGTGTCGATGTTTAAAGCTACACTCCCAAAATATGTTGAATTTAATTGTTACTTATATGAACTGAAATGGCGTGTAATTTAAATAGGATCTATAATACATGTCTCATTAAAGCAATTATATTAATGTTAGAAATTTTGCACACTTACCGTTCACATAATGGTTTCTTACTCTTATACGTCTTTTGTGGAACTAGCGGTGTTTCTTTCTCATCCAATTTTTCTAAGGTCAATTGAGCTTGGGCTACATAGCCATCAGGTTCTGCATATTTCTTCACGGAATTAATCAATTCTTGCAAGACAGTGTAGTACGTTCCGTCAGTAGAGATCTGAAGCAAAGTTAGAGAATAAAATAATAAGAAACAGTAAATTTGTTTTGTATAATTTTCTGTAAACCTTCTTCAGCTGCTCGTCCTCAAGTCGTTGCGTGCAAGTAGAATAAACAATTGCTGCTTCACGCCATCGGCGGAAGACGGCATGAGTGCGCGCCATATAAAATCCACGCAGTGTACGGAATACATGCAACTCGGCTGTATACTGCGATTGCGCCGCGGCTACAGTTCGTACCTCCTCCAGCTGTTGCATTTCCGTGCACTGTTGCAGTATTATATCCAATAATCGACAACAATCCTGCGGACGTCGCGTCTGCTGTATCAGCAACAAATTTCTATGCACGGTGCGCACTATACGAATGCTCAACAGGTAATGTAAGACTAATTGTTCCTGAAATGTCAATATTATAATGTATAACGTAGTGAAAAAACTTCATTCATGAAACATAGATTCTTATAATACCTTTTTAAAAATTATCACTAGTGTTAAATAATAGTATAGAATATCACCAAAATATTATAACTTCTTTACTTAATTGTATAGCAATCGCGATTCGTGACAGAGGTATTTTATTTTGTGCTACTGAAGATGTTGGCATAGCCTTCGAAAAGCGCATCTAGCTATTTAATGCTTTAAGTTACGGTATTTGGGTGATATTCTATACTCTTATAATACCTCCCAAATATTATGGCGACTTGAAACACACCTTACTATCTGTGCGAACTTCCTCTCGGACCAATGCAATAATATCCCTTAAATCGATGAACATGTCCTCTAAAATCTTAATCTTGTCCTGGTTGCTTTCCGCGCGATTGGTGCTTTCGTCCAGATTCTCAATACTCATTAAAAACAAACGGACGCGTTCCAATCGAATCGGTACGGTTAATTCGAACCACTTGACCTCGTGCAGTATGGTCGCTGTCTTTTGTTTTGTTTGTGAAATCAACATCTCGAAGTTCTCCACAATACCGTGGCTGCGAAGTTGTAGCAAATCAACAGGTTCCTCCTAAACAGATGGGATTGTAAGCGTCAAATATTTGCGCTTAATATAGATTCTAAGACGTGCCTTCGTTTCACCGATATTGTAAGAGCAGTATCGCAAACTAGGTACAATTTCTTCGACTCGTTGTCTGTATGGCGCTTGCGCATCTTCATCTGGTAACGTAGTGGCCAATCGCTCATAAATCAGTTTCGCTTTAGTTAGATGTTCATTGGCGCTGGCCCACAGTTGCAACTCAAAATGCAAAGTACCGTGCATCCAGGCTACGTAAGCCTGAGATTCCAGCTTAGAACGTGCATCACATCGATCCAACTAACAATTACAGATATTTTATTAGGAACCCTATATATGATTACAGTATTATAATAATTAAGTATATATATCATACATTATTTAGAGTAACGTAGCTATTGCGTAAAGTACATTTGAATTTTTTCGCGATGAAAAATGCTATACAAGTTGATACAAAATATATAAGACAGAATAAATAAAAGCAAGCCTAGTTATATAATGTAAGGGTAAAAAAAATAGGAGATGTAAGGGATTAGACTTACTTTACACAGTTCTTCTAATAACAAGGCATATCCGCAAGCTTTACGCAACTTTTGCACTATATGGAATTTCTTACGCGGTTCGGTATTGGCTTCTTGCCGTAACTGCATCGCATATGCCCAATTCCGTTCTGCCAAAATTAGTGGCAACTGTAGCCAGCGGTCATCTGATTTCGGATTATTAATATGAGCCTCGGTCACATCGCGTCGCTTGAAATGCCGGCGATCACCCTGTGGCAGCCTTAACACTTTCCGCAATCGAGCAATACGTCGGGAACAATAGCCGCGGTAACGCTGGTAGTCTCCATGTCGCAAACCATGCTGCTGATGGCAGTCTTTGATCACTTTCAATACTATAAGCTGAAGCTAAGGAAACTTACTTTCTTACGGTATATACCAGATATTTACAATGATTTTAGGTTAGAATATGAATAAATGGCTAAAAAGGATACTTTCCAAAGTAACAGACTTCCTTCCATCGTCTGATTTTACTATTTGATTATCTAGATTCTCCATGTTTAGATTATCTGTATCCGTTTCATTCACAGGCATATTGAAATGCTGGTACTTTTGTAGAAGCTTTGATAGATTTTGGAGAAGGTTTTTATCCTCTTATTGTTGTCATTTGTCAAATATTTGTAATCTATCCACTCGTCATTTGCACTATTATTTTTGAACTACTTTTCTAAGAGATGGTTGGAATAACCGTTCATTAAATAAATGTAGTTGTTAACACAAGAATGATTCGAGTCAACATACTATTCCAAATACTAAAAAACCACACGATAAAAACCTAGGGTTGCCCTAAAATAGTTTTTATTGATTTAAATATTCTAGCTACATAATTGATAATTATGAAATTAAGTAAAATCTAAAAAATATGCATTTGTCAAATTAAGTCTTAATGCGGGTATTAAAAACGTAACTTAGGATCCATAGGTCAGATTCTTTATGCATCGAAAACCTGGCAATCCCTTGAAAGTACGCTACTTTGTGAACACAACCAATGACAATGTATACATAGACGTTGCAAGTCCATATACGAAAACGAATCAACTTAAGCGATTGATTTTCATGTGGCGACATCTGTCGATATCTTCCCCACCAGAACATGGTGAAGATAACTAAAGACTGCGCTAGTATATTGACCAAATACACGGGAACGAAATTTTGACAATTTCCCACTTAGTGTGGCGCCATTGTCTCCCCGTAAGCAATATGTTAATTGGATTCAATACGCACGTTGCGTCCCCAATCGACTTAAACTCGATTACTCTTAGCGGGAAAATACGATATGGTCACGGTCAGCTGTTCGACATCAGCAACATGAAAACAACGAATAAAATGTGTTAAATATTCAACAATCCGGGAGAAATGTATCGAATTGATAAAATTCGATCAAATACATTGTCATTGGCATTAGTTACAATGCACATTTAATAAATATACGAGCCATATATTAACTAGCACTCCTCAATATATTCCTCCTCTTACACTCCATCAAAAACAATTTATAAAATGCCCAATTCGTAACTTAAACTTCCGCCATCAACAAATATTTCACTTCTGTCACTCATTACAATTTCTTTATAATTGTACCTAAAGAAGTATACAATTTACTACCTTCAAAACTCTTCAATTTATTTTCTAAAAAATCACAATTTTCAGTTAGCCAAAAAAAAAAAAAAAGGAAATTACATTTCCTTCAGAAAGAAAATTTAGTAGTCCTGGACTCAGAGGTCAAATTCAAGAAATTACAGAAGTCCAAACAGGTCAGAGTAGATGTCGATAGGTTAAAATTAGCTGATGTATGTGAAAAGTACAAGCAGAAAGTAGAAATCATGGCTAATGGAACATCTAGGAACGACATAGATTGCGAATGGAGGGAAATCAGAAATGGGCTAACTACAGCAGCAAATGAAGTATTAGGCACAAAGAAAAGGGCAGGTAGGAGGGAATGGATCACGGAAGAAATAGTTGAAATGATAGAAGCAAGAAGGAAAATTAAAATAGGAAACACAGAAGCAGGACAGAAAAAATATAAGGAACTAAGGAACTTAATTAATAGGAAATGCAAGCTAGCGAAAGAAGAGTGGATAAAAGGAAACTGTGAGGATATTGAGGAGGATATGAGAAGAGGTAAAGTAGATTTGGGCTACAGGAAAATTAAGTCACATTTTTCTAAAGTAAAACCAAAGGGTAACATTATATGTGATAAGCAGGGTAAGGAACTCACAGAAAATAAGGAAAAAGCTAGAAGATGGAAGGAGTATCTTGAAGATTTATATAAAGGTAGGCAGGACATGGAGGAGCTAGAAAGTGTGGAACAGATAGATGAGGATGACTTAGGTCCTAGCATACTTAGGTCAGAGTTTCATAGAGCATTAAATGATTTACGGAATAACAAAGCAGAGGGGATTGATATGATACCAGCCGAATTAATAAAACACGCAGGGGAAAAAATGCAGGAGCGATTATACAGGTTAGTTTGTAAAATATATGAGAAGGGAGAAGTACCACAGGATTTTCAGCGTAGTAGAATAGTAACAATGCCGAAGAAAATAGGAGCTAAATTGTGTGAGAACTATAGGACCATTAGCCTACTATCACATGCATCGAAGATATTGTTAAAGATTATTTATAGGAGATTAGAAAATAAAGTAGAGGAAAGGCTAGGAGAAGATCAGTTTGGTTTTAGGAAAAACAGAGGGACGAGAGAGGCGATTCTAGCACTAAGAACGGTAGTAGAAAAAAGAAATAGGGTAGGAAAGGTAACTTGCATAGCTTTTGTAGATTTAGAAAAGGCATTTGATAATGTAGATTGGGACATAATGTTTAGAATTTTAAAAGAAACGGGTATAGATTATAAGGATAGGAGAATAATTTTTAATTTATATAAACACCAAACTGCCTTAGTTAGAATTGAGGGGGAAGAAGAGGTAGCAAAAATAGGGAAGGAGTTCGGCAGGGATGTACACTCTCACCGTTATTATTTAATCTATATATAGAAGATGCAATAAACAAAGTAAAAGAAGAGTATAGTGTAGGTGTGAATGTACAGGGAGAGAAAATATATATGCTGAGATTCGCCGACGATATAGCTATATTAGAAGAAAGCGAAAAGAATTTAGAAAGGGTATTGAATGGTATGCAGGCAGTATTGACTAGGGATTTTAACATGAAAATAAATATAGGTAAAACTAAAGTGATGAGGTGTGACAAAAAGGAATGCAGTAGAAAAATGAAGATCTCAATAGGAGATAATAGAATCGAAGAAGTGTCAGATTTTTGTTATTTAGGCAGTAGAATCACAAAAGATAATCGAAGCAAAGTAGATATAAAGTGTAGGATAGCACAGGGTAGGAAGGCATTCGTAGAAAAAGAACAGATTTTAAGATCAAATATTGACTTGGCTATTAGAAAAAGATTACTGAAGGTATATGTTTGGAGTGTAGCACTGTACGGGTGTGAGGCGTGGACTATAGGAAAGGAAGAGAAGCGTAGATTACAAGCATTAGAAATGTGGTGTTATAGGAGGATGATGAGGATTGGTTGGGAAGATAAAGTAACAAATGAAGCTGTACTAGAGTTAGTAGGGGAGAAGAGAAGTATTTGGAGAGTGTTACAGCGTAGGAGAGACAGATTAGTAGGGCATATTCTTAGGCATGGGGGGATTATGCAATTGATCATAGAAGGTAGAGTGGAGGGAAAGAGAGGGGTAGGTAGGCCTAGATTGGAGTATGTGAGTCAGATAGTTGAAGACGTTGAGATGAATAGCTATAGGGAGATGAAGGGATTAGCTCAGGATAGATCGGCATGGCGTGCTGTTTCCAACCAATCTTTAGGATTGCGGACTGTTTAACTAATCAGAAAGATAGCTACAATTTGTACTTACTACTTGTGTTGACTTTTATAAATCGTAGAAATTCTTGCAGAAATACGTTTTACATATATATTTTACAATAAAATTTACACAGGATCGAACGTTCGACGACCCCGCGGTGGCAGGCGAACTTTAACACCGAGACCATTCTGACACCGACTAAACATAATTTTATAAACAGTATCAACTACAACTCCACCAAAAAAATATAAAAATAAAAATCCAGGAAAAATAGAAATATTTCAAAGGTATTTTGCATTGTTTTGGGCACTTGTTAACTTTGACCAAAATCAACAAAAATAGAAATATTTCAAAGGTATATGTACACCCCTTTTTCACTTTTTTCGAGGATAATTTCAACTTTCTCCGTTTGAACCGGAAATCAGTAAAATAGAGTTTTATCAATAGACCTGTCGATTTTCATCAAAATTATCGAAAAATTATTGAAAAAGAGCAGAGGTCGATTTTCATCAAAATTATCATTTCCCATTAGAAAATGTCCCATTCAATCATTTTTTCACGTTTAATAAAAATTTATAATCTTAGCACGGAGAGTCCATATAAAAATGTTTCTAAATGCTGACTTTGAAATTGAACAGGCAATTAACATCGCGTATTAATTTACAGTTGCTGATCGTGTTGGTATCGCCATCTACATATTTTAATATTAGATGTGTGGGCGACATCGACGTTAAACACACACACAGATTACACACTATTTATTCTCGACGAACGCGGCGAGAAATTCAACTCTAACTACATGGTTACGTGAATGCAATCCCATCATTGCACATGCTATTTTATATGGGCAGTTTCAATGGCACCTTGAACGGTAAGTTGAAGCGACGAATATAAACTCGAAAAAGTTGATTGCGTTGGTTGAAGCGAGACTTTCGCCGTTTTCTGAGAAAGTTCTCGCTCTAGTGGAGTATTCGTTATCAAGAAACGCGTTTTTATTATCGGAATTTTATCTACAGTAGTACACCTACTGCCAAGAATATGGCAAATCAGACATAAATGTATAATTTAAAAACTAAAAAAAGAAAATACAATTATTGATCAATTATTTCATGACGCTATTGCGTATTTATTTTGTAATTCATAAATCCAATATAATTTGCTATAAAATATTTGACAAAAATCAAAATAAAATATTTAAGAAAATTAAAATATAAGAAATGTATGTAAAAATAAATTATATAGATATATATAGGATCGCCAGGTCTCGCCTAGAATAATTTTAAGTCAGACACTTTAAGCCATAATTATTGACCATTTCTTTGACTCGATTGTACATGGCCGCTAAGCCTTTGACTAAGATATACAAGTTTATATGAATGTAGACGAAAATAGTAATTCTTATTTTTCAATTTCCGACCAATTTAGCAAAACACTTAAATTTTGAACAAAATGGGCAAAATAGACATAATCGCTTTAATATAACACCAAAATCATTGAAATCTGTCGAGCCGTTCCACTGTAAGCATGGAAATAATGATTTTTATCTTTAAGCGGAACAAATTACCAAAAATCGGGATTGTCCCACTTTTAGCGGACAATCTTTACTTATTTGTGTTATTAATTTTATCCTAATAAAATTTTATATAAAATAAAATAAGCAAAAATCTGTTAGGTAAGCTGTTCATCAAAATGATCGAAAAATTATCGATAAAGAGCAGAGGTGTATACCTGTCGATTTTCATTGCGGCGCATTTTAGGTGGACAATACAATTTTTGCTAACCACTCTTAAATAGTTGATACCCCATTAAAAATCCCATAGATAATGAATTGTTATATCAGGATGCAGCTTAATGCACAAAGCACAGTGCAATATACTCATTGCGCTACGTATCAATACTGTATAATTGTGGAATCATATCTTATCTACGTGTTTGTTACTGCGATTTCGTCTGCAAGGGATAAATAAATTGCATTTTTAATCAAATTCTACATGCTTAGAGAATAAGTGAATGTAAACTTATGTAAAATTACTCTATAACTCTATATGCATTATCATTTTGCTGTGATCAACTGTTTTTTAATATTTTTTTAATTCTGATACCAACACCAGTATAATGAGCTCGAAATTATATATTTTTCAATTTAATAATAGCATATTTTGTTTCGTTTTTCACTTTAGATCAGAATCTTTGCTTTGGAAATCTACCTTAGGATTAAATCTTTGCATAAGATTATTTTAGGATTTTAAGATTAAGTTTTTTAAGATTATTTTAAGTTCAAATGGTTTAAAATACTTAATACTATCATATTATTTAATATTTAATATCTACTAGAGTACCAACTACATTCCCAGCACTAATATATACACCCCTTTTCACTTTTTCGACGATAATTTCAACTTTTTCCGTTTTCCGATTTATTTTGTTGTTATATTCAAATTTAACTACTTGAAATATTGTTTTCATTTTTATAATATATAATAAATGATCAATAAATGATAAATCTGAAAATGTTGATTCATTTTAATTTAAAACAGTACCTCAATGGGCCAATTTGACATACCTTCTTCATGAATACCGTATTTAGTTGTAATAAATCTAAGTAAAACGTTATGTCAACTATGTTGCTTTTTCTTTTTCAGTTAAGGAATTAAAAAAGATCGCTAAAATAATATGCTGGAAAAATATATTAACATCCATATATAAAATTTAATACAGTCATAGTTATTTACGAATATATATATATATATATATATATATATATATATAGTCAATAAAGAAAGTAAAAAACATTCCTATATAAAACCAATTAAAACAGAAAGAAAGGAACAATTCTAGTCTCTTAGACATTTTTCAAAAATACCAACGTGTATATTTCTTTACGTATAGGTCGTAGTCGCCTCCTCATCACAAAGGATTTAACGAACATTTATTCAATCTTCGTCTTTATTCATCAATTATCCAAATTGTATTCTTATAATTCATTATGGTTGGTGTTAGTGTCCGAAATGTTTTGTGATGTGATTGTACTGAATTAAAAATAAAATTTGTTAGTATTTCTTAGAAACATGTATAATGAATTATAAAAATATTAAGAGATTCTAGTAATTTCAATTTTATTGTTAACCGTTTTACAACCGATTCAACAATAAAGAAATTAATATTTGAGGGTATATTCGAAAAATGAATAACGTGTAAAGCGATAATCTATACGAACAGATGCAAATACCGAGCCACAAACACCCTCAGTATCTTATTCAAATTTTCGATCGTATTCATATCGATATTATCTCTGTTGTCACTCTTTTTATGCCAGACCTTGGGAAACGGCGTCGGTATTAAATGTATTATTGGTACTCCTAAAATTGAAAAATTGTTAATATATAATAATTGGTAATGAGAATGGCTATGGACATATACATTAGCAATTGTAATATTTTTTGATCTGCGAATATATAGACGAGACGATAGTTTTAATACAATTTTCTATTATGAAAATTACTGATATGCACATAAATGTTTTAAAAATGATCACTATGGTGTTAAATTATAATACAGAATATCACCCAAATACCGTAACAAATAACATAGCGCTTGAAATGTACATTTAGCTACTTAATGCTTGTTACGGTATTTGGGTGATATTCTATACATAAATGTTTGTTAAAAATATAGAATATCACCCAATAAGAAGTAAAATGTTAATATTTGCAATACGAATAACATAAAATAATTACATATAAAAACATTTAAAATTCTTTATGAGCGTATATATTTTATCAAATTACTATTTAAATTGTTACAATATTGTCGTTGCCGTGGCAAAGGTGGCATATGTGCAAAATCTCATAACATTAGAAATCACGTATTACCATATCCCATAAAAAAACTCTGTATAAACGAACAGTATTCTCAACCAATTTTAACAAATTTCATTAAAAATCACTGTCTATATTATACATTTGAGGCAACTACAATATATTCTGTGCATTTTTCGATAAATACCTTTATGTAAGAAGGGAAGATGATCGTCTTCTATATGTGTATTCGAAGCTATCCTCGGGAAATATGAATTTGCATCATTGTTTTTTCTTACAAGTAAACCATTTTTGAATAATCGCTTTTCGGCGTTAGCCAAAATATTATACCAAAATTCAGTGTTCTTAAAGTAGCTTGGAAATACAGGATCTGCACTACCAATTAAATCGAGTAATATCATGATGTCTATTTTATCTAACTCAGAAACTGTCTCGCCAAAATAAGTAGTTGACTTGCGTTTGTGCCACGCAGACGCCAAATTCCTGGCTCCATAAAGCGAATCTTTTGGTCCCCATTGCTCAAATGCCTCCTCCCCATCAAAAAATATAAGCTTTAACGATACATCCGAGTCGCCTAAATTAACAATCAAGTATTAATGAATAGTATGAGAGTACGAACTTGAAATAATGAAGCACATTTACAATAACTTATAATATGGTGTATAAATTGGTGTAAATTACTATCGAAGAATATTGAATAAATTGGCGATAAGTAGTAAATACAAAGAAAATGAGGAAAAAAATTAAATATTTCCAAAATGGAAATAGCTAAAAATATGATAGCTATTTGCTCGTTGTTTAAAACCGAACAAGGCCAGTTTTGATCAAATCCACTTTACAGTAATGAAATAATTAATAATACAAATTATAATTTAATAATTAATATATTTAAATTAAATAATTAAATTATAATTATTAATACAAATCTAATTATATATATAGACTTGATATGCTTTTGCCATTCAATAAAATGAGTAACTTGCAACTATTCCAATACTTAAAATGCATTTGTTGCTTAATTTCTAAATCGATGGTACATGTGCATTAGTACCTTTAGATATTTCCAGATCATCTTTCAACACTTTCGCTAAATTAAGCATCATGGCGCAAGGAACTGCAGAATCCACAGCGGCAATAAAATCGAACTCTTTGAAATATTTACTATCGTAATGACATGCGAGCACCAGGAACCGTTCTGCTTTTGGATTTAAAGTACCGATAATATTACGGAATTTCAATTGTCCGAATATTGGTGTTTTGCCTACGAATTCGTCGATGTCAACACTAAATCCTTGTCGCTGTAATTCTGCACGGATGTACTGAAAGACGTCTTCGTGCGATTGTGTCCCGACGACCCGGGGCACTAAAATATTGTCTAATAACTCGTTCATGTGGATCGTATCAGTTAGTTGGGCTAGATACGTGGATTGATCAGGGGAGAGCCGCAGTGCTGTATGCTTTTTCTAGAATGTGAACGAAATTATATAATAAATTTACCGAGCGCATAAATATTATAAAAAATGAAATTCTTAAAAACAATTTTTTTTTTTTTTTATATGCCTTACTCACTTTCGCTTGTATTAGAGCTTGTCCATATGTTTCAACAATGTGTGTTGTTAGAAATGCAAACAACACGAAACATATAGGTTTTTTTATGTCGAACATTTTTGCACATATGAAATGAAAATGTAATGCGGAACAATTTCCGATACAATTAAGTTACGCGTCCGTAGCGTTTATGGTTGCTCGCAGTAGCGGTTTTCGTGGGAGACTAAGAACTGCTGCGTGAGCATGAGCTATATGCTACTATCGCAATGTACAGCATAATGCGATTTTATAATGATGTTGGTTTGTTATATGCCACCGCAAAAACTTAATTTTATTTCGAACGTAGATTAAATCATTTTCACT
Organism: Leptodirus hochenwartii; assembly: GCA_947310635.1. Taxonomy (NCBI): domain Eukaryota; kingdom Metazoa; phylum Arthropoda; class Insecta; order Coleoptera; family Leiodidae; genus Leptodirus; species Leptodirus hochenwartii. The sequence goes on along the minus strand of OX371180.1, from coordinate 11,446,264 downwards.
TACTACGCAATTTAACGCTTCTATTTCTAAATATTATATGCTACGCCATATCGATTCTTAATTGGCCGATGACATGAAAGATATTGACTTGAGTTTACATGTTCAAATGCAATATTATTCTGACACCAACAACTTAGAACATATACAACCAAACTAACTATAACAGGAAGCAAGATCCACGGAGGCAGTGGCGGCTCGTGCCATTTCAATCTGGGGCGGGCGAGGGGGTTGGGTTGGGGGGGGGGGGGTCATTTATTAAAAATAACATAATAGTGAGAAATCTTACCTAAAATGAATGCAAAATGATTCAATTTAATCATTTCTTGAAAGTGAATTCCACTCTTCTATCTTTCATTGATATAAACTTTTCCAAAACTTTTTCGTTAAAATTGTAAATATCTCGCACCACATTTTTATTAATACACATCATCGCCAACGCGTTTAAACGATCATTACCCATAGCATTTCGCAAAAAAGTTTTGATTCTTTTAAGTGTTGAAAAACAACACTCTGAATCAACAGTGGTCATCGGGGTTGTTAAAATAATTTTAAGTATTTTTATAGTTTCCGGGAAAGTTTCACTGAGATTATTTTGTAGCAATAACGAAAGAAAATTTGTGACTCCAATTATTTGATAAAAATCCGGACGCGAGTAAATGACTTCTAATTCTGTTTTTAATCTGGTTTTATTAAAAAATGGATATGCATGACACACGGTTTCCAAAAGGTCCACTAGAAATTGTTTAGAAAATGTTGGCACCGATTTCGTGTTAAATAACTCAGCGGCTTGTAGATGGCCACGATATGAGAATCTGTCCTTCATCTGTGTTATAATTTTTTTGTAAATGTCTCTTGTAAAACGCCGCGTAAATGTTCGCTTTTGAGCACTCCTTGCACAAGTTTGCGATAAATTTAAATCAGGCAATGGCCTACATAATTCTTTAATTTTTACTTTTCCCCACAAGGGAAAGTCTACAAAACTCTATTTTCAATAAAGAACTAACACTTCATTTTTATTAAATTATTTCTATTAAATATATTCTTGGAGAAACAGGTGGCAAAATCATACACAGAACAAATGATACTGTCTAATCTGGCCATTCTATATCCATTTATATACATATATATATACTCTCTGCACACACATATATATATATATATATATATATACATACATACACACAAACACTACTCTCTCTGCCCTCTGTACTTTTCTAAGCCGCTAAAGAAGCGCGACATGCAATAGATCGGTCGCCTGCACTCTATGATACACTCATCTCATTACATATGTACGGTATATATGTATTTAACTGTACTGGCAATGGATAGCCGCTGGGAATCTGTGACATATATTAGACAATGAAGCAAGGTTCGAACCGAAGAAAAAGAAGATATACGGCAGACGGTCGCTCTCACCGATTGCTTGCAATAGAGTGAGATGAGTGTATATTCATTTAACCTGTACTGGGTGGCGCTGATCACGCAGCGGCACCCAGTAAGTTAGTACATCTATAGTTAGTATAGTAGCGTTATATCCATACCATGCGAACGATAGATACAGACAGATACAGCATCGATACTGTGACTTGCAATGGATAAAAAACGAACGCCACAACGAACGTTGTGTTGATTGTCATCGCGGCGCAAGCTTTACCTTTTAAGAAAAATAATGCAGAGATAAAATATCGCAATACAATTATATATCTACGGTGATGCACTCAATGTTTAGGAGGGACGCGCGGCCCTGCGGCCTGCATAAGGAACCGCCACTGCACAGAGGATATGTTCCACCTTAATTCCCCCTTTTTTTATGAGAAAATATGTTGGATAAGTCTGCATATTAATTCCGAACAATACATTCACAACACTTCACCGATTCAACATTTAGAATAATGTAAATCATGGATGAGTTTCGCCATGTGACAATAGCGGCATTTTTTGATGCGTAAATAAAATATATATTTTTCGAAATATCGAAGGTAAAACCGTATCTGTAGTAACGTTGCTCTCATGACATGGTGCTAAAATAACTGCGCCTATGTAATAATTTCACATTTAGGTACAAAAAAAAGTACATACATATTTAAATTGATGAATTGATATACGCCATCGGCAAAATATAGCTGAATAAATCATATAAAGAATATAATTATTTGAAAATGGGCAGTCAAATTGCAAATATAGTGATGTGTATTCGAACAGGTACGATTTTAAGACAAATTGTAAAAAGAATCAAAGTCAAAAATTTCTTCATCTTCATCTAATAATTCTTCTGCTTAAATTCTACTTGCCTCGGTATTCATTTTTCCTATTAACAATATGTATTAATTTCTCAGCCCATAACAGAAAATTAGACTATTTCTTTTTCTGGCAATACAAAGTGAGAAATGTATTATAGTATTTTATTGTCAACTAGAAAATAGATTTTTTTCATAAAACTAAAATATAAATTTACTTAATACAGAAAATTAATTGTAATATAGCTTTCTTAAGTAATTAAACGTTTTAATGCTATTATTTACAAGTAGATCTACAATTTGTGTTTATATCACAATATTTTCACATCATATTGTTTTGATAACTAAGAAATATTACCAGGTTAAAAATATACCAGTAAAACATTTTACAGGAGTTTGCTTAGCTTTTCAAATTATATTAATAAATGTTTAATAAAATAGTAATGATAATTCAGTCTCTAAAATCGTTTGTAGGTTTTACATTTCTTCAGAATCAATCTACTTGTATCATGAATGAAGCCATTCGTTTCTTTAATTGGTCCATACAGTGGGAATTTTCCGTCAATAGTTTCTGTATTTCGGCCTTTTCTCTTTCTGTATCTTTCTGAATTTTTAGCATTGTTTCTGTAGGGAAGTTAACCTGATCCTGAGAAATATTTACCTAGGATAAAACAAAATTATATTTTCAATTAATGTTTCTAAATAAAAACAATATAACGATGTAGTTAGAAAGGATTCCCCGTTTATACGTGGTAATATGTGTAGAATAGAATCAGTTTATTTTAATTTATATTTAACGTAGGTACAAATACAAAATTTCCGCATTTTTATATACTTGAACCATAAAAAAAATATTTCGCAAAACACTTAATTTTTTTTTTATGAAATGATACGTATATTCTTTGATCAACAGTGGAGAGTTTGATCTATTGTTGCAAAAATAATTTAAAATGTCATTCTTCATTTACTATTAAGTTTTTTTTTATAAAGATGATTGAAAATACCACTAGTATGTAGTATATAAAGTACGAAATTAACCGATTAACGGATGAGAAATTATATAATGGTGAATTTGACGTGTAAATCAAGACTAGTTTATTTAAATTCTGTAGTTTCTGGACATATGACTAGTTTAAGGAGTTTTTTAAAAATTATCACTACGGTGTTAAATTATAATATAGAATATCACCCAAATACCGTAACAAGCATTAAGTAGTTTTATCTTATGCTACTGAAGATGGGCGCATAGCGCTTGAAATGTACATCTAGCTACTTAATGCTTGTTACGGTATTTGGGTGATATTCTATATTATAGTTTAAGGAGTGTCAAAAGTATCACCTTTTTCTCAGAGTCTAAAAGTGTTTGCATTTCGGTTTTATAGCGCCGTTGATCGATCTCTATTTGTTCCGAAAGTTCTGTTAACTCTTGTTTGTAGGCAGCCACATCTGTGCTAAGTATCCTGTAGCGTTTGTATATCGTCTGGGCGCTTTTATACCAATCGCTTAGCAATTCTGCATATTGGTTAAAAGCAGGTATACATTCTTCTTCTAACAGTGCCTTAATTCGTTGATTTGTTCCTATAATAGCCACCATAAATAGTAATCATATACCGTATAATTTAAATAGTTACTGATTTGTTGAATTAATTCTGCACACTGGGAATTCCCATGTTTGGTATATATAAACGATTTTGAGTAAAGATTAAAAACTTCTATTGATATAATAATTCCACAAATAAGAAATGATTAATTGTAGTTTTAGACATTGACGTCAGAACTATTTAATTTAAATTTAAAAACGGGATTTTTTAAGCACTTTATATTACCGCTAAAATGTTATTTACCAAAATAAAGCATAAGTAATTAATATAGATAATCTAAATTGAAGTGTATATTTCATAATTTCTTTTCGTAAATTTAATTAAAACTAGTATGTAACACATGGTCAATTTCAATTAGTAATAACATATTAATAAATCAAAAAAAATCAGAGGGATGAAGGTGGCGATTTTAGCGCTAAAAACGATGGTAGAAAAAAGAATGAGTAGGAAAGATAATTTGCATAGCTTTCGTAGATTTAGAATAAGCGATTGGGACATAATGTTTAGAATCTTAAAATAAACGGAAATAAATTATAGGGATAGGAGAATTATTTTCAATCTATATAAACATCAAATTGCATTAGTTAGAAGTGAGGGAGAAGAAGAGGTAGCGAGAATAGGAAGGGAAGTCTACCAATTGCAATTGTCTATAATTTTCATAGTGGATAATTTTATCTACAACAAAAAAATTAAAATTTAGTACCTGTAATTTTTATCCTTTCTAATATATGGAATTGTTCGTCATTATAAGCCAAAGTTCTGGTTGCTCGATCCCGAACTAAATGCTGCCATGAATCTCGTAGTAGTTCCACCTGTAACGAATGTACGTACAATGCGTTATGGGCACATAAAGTAGAGAAATTTACAATTTATATTCACAAAGGACATGTTTTAAACATTTTCGTCCATGAAAACTGTAACTTTAATAGTAATATGTAAGAATGTGAGAGCTAGCAACATGCAAAAACATGTTCATTTTAATATAAATACGAATATTGCAAATAAATTGTATAAATAATTGGTGTGTTGCTGGCTTACTTTGTAATAATTTATATTAAATGAAATAGATATTTTGTTTGAATATGACGAAAAAATATTTTATTGTCCTCTACAGTCAACTAGATTTATTACGCTCCAATCTCTTCCACATATTGTAAGACTCACATATTTCGAATGTTTATTATATACTCTCTACATCTACTATATCTCTATACCTCTGTATAATCATATTTTGTTTGATATATAAATTCTGTAACAAACTTAAGTATACTTGCAATTGATAATTAGCTTTGCTCGAAACTAGCCGTTTCAATAAAAACATTTTTTCGTGATATCAAAACAAAGTAGTATTATTACCTATTTCATTAAATAAATAGTATCTTATTGAATAACAAGATTGACACTTAAATTTTAGAGACTAATTGCCTCAGGATAGTTTCAACAAAATAAAAATACGAAGTTTCATTCTCGACTAGTTAGTCGCAAATATGCATTTTCTTTTATAGATAAAAAAGTCTAAGCTATCCTTTCCCTATAGCTAACATTTCCTGTGATCTTACATCAGAAATCAACAAATTTTAGATATTTTTGAAACTCTGCTTTCTAAATAGTGAATATCTTATCACTTTCGATTGATTAATTTTTATGTTGATGTTGTGATCTATTTAATTCTATTCTATTTAATAGTCACACATTATATTAATAAATATATATTCAAAATAATAGAAAAATGAAAATGTAAGATATTATTGCAAGAAAGGGCGATGGCGGGTAGATTTACACTACACAAATGTGCCGCATCTACAGCATTCGTAGTTATATTGCAATCTAAAAAATTAAAATAAAAGAAAAACAACAAACAAATCATCAAGATAGAGCTCAATCCCGCCTTCTCCGCCAGAGACACTTTTTTAATTGCGACTGAAACATACTTGCGTTTGAGCTTTATAAGTAGCCCGTCCCTCTGTCGGACAATGCACATCACGCACAGCCGCTTGCCATTGTTGCAGCAACTGCGGCTCGGCAACGGTCTGTTTATGCAGCTGTTGCACTGTACGGCTGGTCTGCTCTAAGAATGGACGGCTGAGGCTGGCGAGTTCTTCGCGATAGGTAGTAGTACCTGGCGATGATGTCGTCGAGTTTTGCTGTTGCTGGTGCTTGCCGTTCGTATTGGTAAATGTCGCTAGTGAATTAACACATTGTTGAGACAAGGCATTAGCGTCCATTACCAATTCGTGCGCACGTGTCATTTCGATTAGATGTTGCGTATTGCGTTCTAGCTGCCGTACCTGATGTTAGTGGAAAAAACTTTTTAATGTACATAAAATAGAATGTTTTTAAATATTAGTGGGTATTCAATAACTTATTTGGTCTAACATGATTATTGGTATAAGATAGATAAATGCAAATTTTTTATGTAAAAATGAAATCATGTATAATTAAAATGCAAATTTTAAATTACACTTTATCTTCCAAAAAGGAACCTCCAAAGATACACTTAAAAAGATCCAATTAATGTAGAATTTTGTTCAATTTAAGTTTGAAAAAAACAGGCCGTAATTTTTCCGACATGCGACTTTTCATACATTATATAAATTTTTACGTTGACTCATTGCACATAAGGCACTTATTTAGTTATTATATTAAATAAACAAGAGCGATTATTTTTTAAGTTTCTTCAATTATTCTTCTCACCTCATTTTTCAGATGGTCGGTGAAATACTCGACGCTATGACGTATTTGTTGCGAGGCGTGCGTACAACGTTCGATGCGTCGTTTGCATACGTGTCCAAGACTGCACGCCATCTTAGCCTGGTCAGCATCGTTCGTGACAGACACAACGGTGGAGAATTGGGGAAAGTCAGGCAAAGCCGGCAATGGAATGGCGCTTACATCCGGTAGATCGGTGCTGAACAGCATCAGCGGATGTGCGCATGTGTCCGGGTAACCGGCGGCCCGACTGTTTTCACCTAAGTGGGCAAGCGCGGAAAATCAGAATAAGGACAAGATGATTATGTGTATTTTTGACAGTAAAGCAATTATTGTCCGACTAACTTTTAAACAAAATGCTTTAAAAATAGTCTCTTGTATAAATGGAACAAAATTACTAAGTACAAAGCAATGACTAGATAACTGATGTGTTGCAGGTTTACTTTGTGATAATTGATATTAAGTGAAATAGGTAATAAAACTAAGTAGCAATGACTAGATATTACAACATGAAAATAAATATAACATGAAAACAAATCTGAAGTGGTGGAATGTAAAAACAAAGAACAGCGAAACATCAAAACAATTGCAGATCATTAAATAGTTCATGTACTTATGTTATTTAGGAAGTAGAATTACAAAGGATAGTGGAATTATGCCAGAAAAAATATATATCTTAAATTAGAAAAGCATTCGTAGAAAGAGCAATTTTTAAGGTCTAATAATATTGACTTGGTTATTAGAAATAATTTATTCCAATTATGTGTGGGGAGTAGTATAAATCATTTAAATCAATATTATTTATCAAATCAATAGTTTATTTAGGATTTTGGAAGCGAGGTGAGATTATTTTTAATTAAGTGGTCTATTTGGGAGGGGACCATCCGTTTGAATTGCCATATATTACAAATACGGCTGCTATGTGCGGAGAATACGCAAGGAATATGATACGTATATTAGATGTGGGCATAAATTGACAAACAATTAGAAAAACGTATGAAAGAATGGGCAACATGGAATAGATTAATAAGTCATATTTATAGAAACAGGGGTATTACAGAAAGAAAGAAGATTTTTAATATAAGAGTTGTTTTTTCTTAGTTCACTTTTGAATCAAATATAGATACTTAGTTGGGATACAATTAACTAAGCTTTAGTGGAATAGCGAACCGCTATAGTAACAGGCTTCCCACCCTTCCCATATGTCCCTAATATCTCCCCAAGAACTCAGATATGCTTCACTGGCATCGAGCTGTTTGCAATCTGACCCATTCACATAAACAATAAACAATAATATAAGTAATGTTCTGAGAAATGATATATTACGTTGATTCGTATCATTTGGGAAGGCAACATGGGACCACTATACGAGCCATTAATTTAAAATTGAATTCGAATTTACTGTAGAGCCCATATGGATAATTTAGATTTCTTATAATTTTAATAAACAAATTATTATTTTAAGTACCTTTGATTGAAAAGAGTAATAAAAATAAAAGTATATAAACCAATCAAAGAAAATGGAAAGAGAAAATTGACGATACACAAAATTTCATGTTTTAATTATAATTGATGAATATTATTGAAACTGATAAAGCTATATAACATATTAATCAAATGCAACTATATTTCTTATTAACTCTATAATATCATTTCCCCCCCAAAAAATTAAAAATCAAATCTACCGTGTAAAATGTCTTAATATCATTTCGTAAAATTGAGAAATTCTTTTGTTGTTTGTATAATTTATCTTACATATTTTCCTTTGCGTATATTATTCATTCTGCTGGTATCATATCTACTCCTGCTGCATTGTTATTCCTTAACTCATATAATGCTCTTTCAAACTGTGACCTACGAATGCTAGGAGCTATCTCATCTTGATTTAACTGTTCTACACTTTCTAGCTCCTTCATTTCCTATCTACCTCTATATAGATATCTTCGAGATACTCCTTACCGTGCTTATCACATATAACTTTACCCGTTCGCGTTACTTTAAGAAAATGATACTTAATTTTCCTGTAGCTAAAATCTACCATACCACTTTTCATATCTTCCCCAATATTCTCACATTTTCCTTTTATCTATTCTTCTTAACATAATTTATATTTACTATTTTAATTGCCTTAGTTCCCTATATATCTTCTCAGTCCTGCTTCTGAATTTACATTCCTTGTCTTCTCTAACATGTTAATAATTTCTTCAGTTATCCATTCCTTTCTACCTGCCCTTTTCTTCGTGTCTAATGTTTCTTTTGCCGTTGTAGTCAATACATCCCAAATTTCCATCCATTCGTTACCTACGTCGGCCCTAGATGCCCCATCAGCTACGGTTTCTACTTTCTCTTTATACATTTCAATTTTTCATTTTATTTTAATAATACTAATGTAAATTATATGAAAAGTGAACAAATCAGCCAAATCGCAATTAAATCCACAAGATTTGATTGATCGGATTTATTTCTAAGTTGACTTAATGACTTGATAAAATTCAATTCATAAACGGAGCACAGGAGTAGATCATATTTTTATTTTTATCAATCCTTTTAGTAATTCGTACAAAACTCGAGACTTACCAACAACATCAACAAAGAGGGCGTTTTTGTGAAGAATGAGCTGATCCATAGGCTTACATTCCGTTTGGTCTTCTATGTGCTGCTGCAGTTGTTCATATGTGTCGGCTGGTGGCACGTACACTTTAATTGCACTTGCTCGATTTACGTAAAAAACGTGCATGAGTTTCCTTGATAGAACAGAGCGTACTTCTCGGAAAAAGCGGTCGAAGCTCCAAACTTTCTTCGGATCGACCTCCAAGAGGCCCGCGAGCAACGGAGTAACAATGCGGCGTAAACCGAGACTTAGTTGACAATTAGAAGGCAACTCTCGGGACCATTCAACTGCACCATTCTCCGACGTCTGAATGCCTACATTTAGTTATTATATTTAAATGTCCGAAACAATTATTAATTCTATTAAAAAAGCTCTATACACATTGCGATGAATTTCCAAATTCATTTATATCGTTTGTTGCGACATTTTTTTAACGGAGTGTTGTAAGAAAATGACCGTAAAGACCTTAACAAACTTAATTAGCCTAATGTTGTTAAAGAGATAGAGCTGTTGCGAGATGGTAAGTCGGAGGGATTTAATAAATAAAATGGAAAACTTAAGGCTGATGATTTAAAATCGTTACTTACACAAAAAGGGAGATTTTAGTACGAATTCTGCTAGGAAATATGTAGTTACGTAGGACGTATATTTGAATTTTAATTACCTAAGACTTTTTTAGATTGGTTTCATTTAACATTATAAGTATAATCGAAGGGGTTAGAATAGAAAGGGTTTAAGTACTTTTTTTTAATTTTTGAGATAAGTGTAGTTTCTGAACATTGATATACCCAATTTTTAGTGGAGAAAAGGTTTAAGCGGTTTTTCATACTACGAGTGCTATTTATCGTCGAGTGGAAATATGAAGTAACTTACATCACTAATAAACTAAGAATAGAAAGGGTACAAGTGAGCTTATCCCCTTTCTATTCCAAAAAATATATTGTTTTTATTGAGAGCTTGTTGCATGTAATTCTCGTATAAAATCGGTAAAACCAAAAATTCGTGTTATTCGTGTTAAATAAAGAACTCTTATCTATTAATATGGAAAGTGACGATGGTAAGTTTTTATTTTATTATTATTATTCACGACATGACAAAAGAATGCTTTTCCTTTTCTATATCTGAATAGTTTGTTTCACGATCCAAAAAAATACTATGATAAAAAGAGCTTAAAATTTAACAGCATTATCCACTTTAATTATACGAAAAAATCAGAAGTTTATTCTTTTGAATTTAAAAGTACATTAGATAATGATTTTCCATTTTCCAAATGTATTATTGCTCGTACTGCTGCTCGACCGCCAACAAAATTGAATATGGTTTTTTCTAAGTCAAATAACAGCGCCTTAAAATTTTCTCAAGAAAAATGGAGTAATCTGCAAACATTATTGGACTATGTGCCACCGAAATTTCATAAATTTTATAAAGACATGGAGCACGGATCCAAGGCTTGCAAAAAGAAGAAAATTATAGAAGACGAAAACATCATTCATACGGCTTCTACATCTAACACTGAAACTCAAGACTCTGATCAGGACTCGGCTGTTGAAGAGGATATATATTAATAGATTCGGATTATGAAATTTAGCTTGTAAAATTACATTTATTTTACTTCTAAATAAAACTGTTTTTGATATTTTGGCTCTATTTATTTTCAATGTATGTTGCATTGATTTCGAATAGTAAAGGTATAAGTGCAATTTTTTTTTTAAAATTTGTACATAATCATTTATGATGTTTGGATAAGTTTTATACTTATTATATAGAAATATTAGCCTTTTCAGACGCTATATGTGTAAAAATATTTTTTATTGCCTAATTCAATCATTAATAAAGTCCAGTAAACTTTCATGTTCATTATCTCAAAACTATAAAAATGTTACTTATACCCTTTCTATCATAATCCCCTCAATTTAAGTCGAGAATTTATATTCTGAATTTTTGTATTTCACCACAAAAAGTACAAATGTCATAAATCTTCTAGTTATAAGAAAATACTAAATTTAATTGAATTGTTACGTAAAATACCAAAAGAAATATAATGCACATTTCAAAAAGTGATGTTATTAAGTGCAGATAAAAATCGCTGTAATATTATATTTTGGTTCCAATTTTAGGTTGAAAAGATTTTAAAAATTATCACTACGGTGTTAAATTATAATATAGAATATCACCCAAATACCGTAACAAGCATTAAGTAGCTAGATGTACATTTCAAGCGCTATGCGCCCATCTTCAGTAGCACAAGGTAAAACTAAATGAAATACCTCTGTCACGAATCGTGATTGATATACTATCAAATAAATAAGTCAACATCACAGAAGTACTTCTAAATTGGCATATAATATGACCTATAAACCTTTTAAAAAACAATACAAATTAAAAATTACAAATTGCAAATTATAAATTAACGAAAATAACAAGTAACAGTTATAGTGAAATCTAAAATAACCAAAAATAAATAAATAAAATAATAATAATAAATTTAAAAATAGTTTTTATTAAATAAATTAAATAGACAAGATGAAATTGGGCCCGAATCTAAATTCTTTAAATTTGATTTAGATTTATGCATGTATATACTTTCATAAGCATTTAATTCGGAATAATTTAAAACATTTTTAAGTAATTTAAGTGAACTAATTCGAATAGGATGACCTGATTCAAAAATATGTTCGGCGACAGCACTTCTATCTTTTCTATTTAATCTGAAATGAGCTAAATGCTCCTTAAATCTAGTTTCGATGGATCTACGTGTTTGTCCTATATATACTTTAGGACATATAAGTTGATAAGATTGTTTAAATTCCGAAAAACAGGAAATTAATAATTAATGGTAGAGAAAAAATCGAATACAAAAAATAATTATAAACACGAAATAAAATAACTATTGCTTAGTCATTACTCTGCATCATTTATATAAAATATACTCTAATAATTCACAAGCTGCGAGAATTGATGGAATTATTGAGATGTTATCATACTTAAAGTTGTAAATGGTTTAGATAGAAATTGCAGTTCAATAATAGGATAAAGAAATATTACCTGAAATTACACCATATGCCTTTGTAGTCGTAATCATGTGCATTTGAGTTTTATTTTTTCTGCCACCATATGGTCTAAAGGGCAGATTACCAGTAGCGACATGGTACAAAGTTACCCCAATGGACCATAAATCAACAGTAGCGCCGAAAGTCTTTCCCATCTGTTTTCTCAATACAGCCTTCTCATATAAATCTGGATGTAGATACTCTTCCGTTCCGTACAATGATGCAAACTGATGTCCATCGGGTAGCTCCCTAGCTGCCCCAAAATCAGTTAACTTATATATGGTCGTACGATCATCGCAGATAAACTTCATTATATTTCCAGGTTTTAAATCACGATGTATCAGATCATTGTCCCGTAAATGTTTCATGCCTGAAGAAGTATCATCCAAGACTTGTAGGAAGGCGCCCTCTTCTAAACCGTACGTATTTTCTGGATCATCTAAAATGTTGAATAAACTGCCGCCTGTACACAGCTCCATGATTATTACTTTCCCATTGCCATCGTGTTGCTCCTCTTCTATAGCCAGTAACTTAACAATATTTTTATGGTTGACTCGCCTGAGTACCTCAAACTCACGCAATTGAACTTCTTGAGGACGCATATGGCTAATTTGATTAAATGTTTTCACAGCGACTGGTTCTCCGTTAACTTTATTTACTCCTTGAAATACAGCAGCAGTGGCTCCTTTACCTAGAACACTTGTAGTGCACCACACATAGTTGGTGGATCCTCTAAGGAGAGATGCCATGATTTTTTCGCAATAATTTAATTTTTACTATCTAAATTTAATTTTCATATACAATCTAGGAATGTAAAGAATCTATATTTACTTATTAGTTAGTAATGTTTACTTCTCTTACATATGCCTGTGAATTATGTTAATATTCTACTTAACCACAAATAGCAAACACGAGGGGAGTCACTCTTGAGTGTATCGCCATATCTGCACAATTATATATTTTTTATTATCGAAACAATCCATATTGGATGCCTTCTACCTCATAATATGATGCAATGTTAATATTATTTGATAGGTGACTATATACAAAATTTTTGTATATATATACTTTATATTTTATGAAGAATAAGATATCTTTTTTGTTTAAACGAAATAATTGTTATTAGACTTTTTTATTTTATAATCAGCATGATTTTCATGGCCTAATTTTATTGGTTATTAAAATATAATTATGCAGTAAACTGAATATATACTTATTAAAAATTATCACTACGGTGTTAAATAATAGTATGGAATATCACCCAAATATCGTAACTCAAAGCAATAAGTGGCTAGATGCGAATTTCGAAGGCTATGCCTTTATAATAATATAAGTCGATATTATTTTTATTTTTTTGATTAATACTTATTATAACTTTTGTATATAATTCATGTATATTTAAAAATTCTCATATACATTTATTTTATTTTTTGTAACATTTGTAATTTTGACCGCTGCTACTAAACAAGCAAAGCAAGGTATTAGGCAAAGTCTTAAGTAACAATTGTTTTTTAAACTATATATCTATTTCACTATAAAATATTAAACATCATGTTGCAATACATATTGATTGAGAAGCTTCTTAAATTGTACTAGTTTTGTTGCGTTTCTTATATTTTCAGGCAATTGATTAAATTATAATATAATATAATATAATATAATGATATGATATGATAATGTAATCCTTAATACTTCTGTCATGTTGAGTTAATTGTATAACAAAAATAGTATATCAATTACGATTCGTGACACAGGTATTTTATTTAGTTTTACTTGTGCTAGTGAAGAAGGACGCGTAGCGCTTGAAATGTACATCTAGTTACTTAATGCTTGTTACGGTATTTGGGTGATATTCTATATTATAATTTAAAACCATAGTGATAATTTTTAAAATAATTGTATAACAATCACGATTCGTGACAGGTATTTTATTTATTTATGTTTATCCTGTGCTACTCAAAATAGGGACTAGCCTACGAAATGCGCATCTAGCTACTTAATGCTTTGATTTACGGTATTTGGGTGATATTCTATACTATGAATATATACTGTTGTATTTTTATAGCTTATAGTTTCAGTTGAAAGATAAATGCTTTTGTTAATGCATTAATCATTTTCTGATATAAAATCATGTTAATTGGGTATTGTCATAGACTAATAGTAATTTATCAATGGTATTGTTTCTAGGAAAATTGTTTCTTACATTGGTGCACAAAATCAGCCGTCCGCTGTGTTATTTTCCTTTTTTCCGCACATCCCTTTCGTTTGCTGTTTGAGGTTATATGCAATATAATAATTAGAATTTTCACGGACTTACACGTCAGATTAAAGCGGAAAATTCAAAATTCTCTTAAGATATTTCATAAAAGCATTATCTTCGTATAGTATTTTTACATAATATATAGATTGAATAAAAAGAACAGAATGTAAACCATACATTGAAAAATTATAGAACCAACGAATAAATATAATAAGTTATTACAAAAAAGTGTCATAACCTCTTTTTCGCTATTAGAAGTTGAACATATAGAAAAGACATAATTTCTACAACTTTTAGAACATTATTTTTAGTAAATTCTTGCATTAAGCAATAAAATCCAAAAATCGTATAACGATGCCTGCACTAAAGCCTAAAGACAAAGAAATGACGGTGGCAGTGGTAGCTCAGAATAGTGCCTCAACTAGTCAGGCTCCGATAGATCAACCGAGACAACCAAATAATCTTCAGGGGCTGTTAAGATTTGCTGTGGAAGCTACGAAAGCTGAAGATGCTCCAGATGGACCGTCAAACTTTCAACCATTAGATGCAGAGGTACGATCTTTAGATGACAAAAATATAACGATTACTGACCAGTATATGAATTGTTGACACTAAAACTTCTAAGTAACATGCTTGTTGTTAATATAAGAAATCATTCTACAGAGGCGAGAATTTCTCGAGACTACATTAAATGGTATGGTGGGTAATCCCGTTGATGAGCTTGAGAAGAGTATAAAAATCTTGGAAACGATGGAAGCAGTTGATGAGGACACTGACGTGGAGGAGGTGGACAAATATCTAAATACTTTCGAATATATTACTGATTTTGTTGGTCAAATAGATTTAGCTAACGGTATTAGTTTGCAGTGGTATTTGATTTAGTTTTAAGCGTTATTACAACTTGATTTATAGCTTTCCATAAAATTGGGGGCTTGGCTGTGTTTGGTCCAGCACTATATGGAGCGAATGTGGAGATAAAAATGGCAGCTTGCGACTTGCTTGCAGAACTTTGTCAGAACAATCCTAACTGGCAAGATGTTATAGTTCATACTGAAATCATATCGATATTATTAAGCCTTTTACAAAAAAATAAACATGCTGCGCTTAGCAATAAGACACTCTATGCACTAAGTTGTAAGTTAAAAAAATAAAAAATCCATCAATAACATGACCTAAGTAATAAATAAGAATTTTACTCTTCAATATATTTTAATATTAACCATGTTTTTATTTGAATTAGGCATAATTAGAGAACACATGGATAGTTATAGACGTTTTATTACTTATGGAGGTTTAAATGTATTAAAGCAAGTGCTATTAAGGGACTGCGACCAGCAAAGAACACGTGCAGCAAGATTACTCACATCATTATGTCGATTAGACCGAGATTTACCACGTAAGATATTTAAATATTAAAAAAGATAATTATTTTCCATATATTTAAATATTACCTGGCAATTAATATATTAGTTCTCGAACACACTTCTATTAAAAAAATTCTTCATTTAATATTACGACTATATATCAATTAATAGTACCGAAAGGCTTGATGTAAAATTGCAAAAAATTGATAATTTCATATTACACATTCGATTTGTAACAATACCTACTTCATTTGTTTTCTTTAAATATGACTCAATACTACTATTGTAAAAAATTAGCTAATGGAATGCAGAAGCTACAGTATGGATACATATAAAAGCCATAATTCGATTCATTGTTACGTTTTAACGTATATCGCATGTTTAATAGTTTGCGTTGTCTTTCATTACTGCTGCCCTGAATTGGGCTTAAGATTATTTTAACTTATTGTGTTGAAGACGATAGAATTTTTCGAATTTTCGAATTCACCATAAAACATATTTATAAGAATATTAATGTTGACTTGTTAAAAATATTTCGTGTCGAAACGATACTTTTTTGTGTTGACAGAGCGGCTGTGTAGTTTGGAGTATGTGAACAACTTACTGGAGGCTCTAGACAGTCAGCCAACACATCCACAACCGCCGCACAATAGCAACGAGCAGGTCGTGGAGTTACTAGCGCTAATCGTGACAGAATATCCACAGGGAATGGACGATTGTATGCAGGTGGGGAAAACGATGTTTTGTTGATCACTATAATTTATCGAAACTATTTATTGTCTAATTTTAGTATATATATGTTAGCTGCAATGTGTATAATTCCGCATTCTGTATAATGACTGACATTATTAGGTATAGTGTATTAGTTAAAGAGTCCGCAATCCTAAAGATTGGTTGGAAACAGCACGCCATGCCGATCTATCCTGAGCTAATCCCTTCATCTCCCTATAGCTATTCATCTCAACGTCTGCAACTATCTGACTCACATACTCCAATTTAGGCCTACCTACCCCTCTCTTTCCCTCCACTCTACCTTCTATGATAAATTGCATAATCCCCCCATGCCTAAGGATATGCCCTACTAATCTGTCTCTCCTACGCTGTAACACTCTCCAAATACTTCTCTTCTCCCCTACTAACTCTAGTACAGCTTCATTTGTTACTTTATCTTCCCAACCAATCATCATCCTCCTATAACACCACATTTCGAATGCTTGTAATCTACGCTTCTCTTCCTTTCCTGTAGTCCACGCCTCACACCCGTACAGTGCTACACTCCAAACATATACCTTCAGTAATCTTTTTCTAATACCTAAGTCAATATTTGATCTTAAAATCTGTTCATTTTCTACGAATGCCTTCCTACCCTGTGCTATCCTACACTTTATATCTACCTTGCTTCGATTATCTTTTGTGATTCTACTGCCTAAATAACAAAAATCTGACACTTCTTCGATTCTATTATCTCCTATTGTGATCCTCATTTTTCTACTGCATTCCTTTTTTTCACACCTCATCACTTTAGTTTTACCTATATTTATTTTCATGTTAAAATCCCTAGTCAATACTGCCTGCATACCATTCAATACCTTTTCTAAATTCTTTTCGCTTTCTTCCAATATAGCTATATCGTCGGCGAATCTCAACATATATATTTTCTCTCCCTGTACATTCACACCTACACTATACTCTTCTTTTACTTTGTTTATTGCATCTTCTATATATAGATTAAATAATAACGGTGAAAGTGTACATCCCTGCCGAACTCCCTTCCCTATTTTTGCTACCTCTTCTTCCCCCTCAATTCTAACTAAGGCAGTTTGGTGTTTATATAAATTAAAAATTATTCTCCTATCCTTATAATCTATACCCGTTTCTTTTAAAATTCTAAACATTATGTCCCAATCTACATTATCAAATGCCTTTTCTAAATCTACAAAAGCTATGCAAGTTACCTTTCCTACCCTCATTCTTTTTTCTACTACTGTTAGTGCTAAAATCGCCTCCCTCGTCCCTCTGTTTTTCCTAAAACCAAACTGATCTTCTCCTAGCCTTTCCTCTACTTTATTTTCTAATCTTCTATAAATAATCTTTAGCAATATCTTCGATGCATGTGATAGTAGACTAATGGTCCTATAGTTCTCACACAAATTAGCTCCTATTTTCTTCGGCATTGTTACTATTCTACTACGCTGAAAATCCTGTGGTACTTCTCCCTTCTCATATATTTTACAAACTAACCTGTATAATCGCTCCTGCATTTTTTCCCCTGCGTGTTTTATTAATTCGTATATAATATATAATATAGTGTATAACGAGTTTAATTTTATACATTGTCTAGGCATTTTATTTAATGCCGAAGACTCTTTGGACAAAGAATTGAATTGAACTACTGCCATCTGGTGTACTCCATAACTGTGTAGTAACACTGACGAAATGGGACTTTTTTGTTGTATTTGTTCAAAAATAGATGCAGAACAAATTTGTCAATGTTTTATACACACAGTTAGTTAGTTAGTATTTATTGAGTATGTATTAACTGGAACCGCTGGATTCATGTAAACTAACATTCAACGTTGTGTACAATGTAATCCGCATAACGACTGGGAAATGGACATTCAGATCCACGAGGCATAATACAGAATGCCTAGGTATTCTACAGAATGCGAAATTATACACAATGCCGCTAATATATATAGTAATATTACCATTGTAAAAGTAGACTAACAGCATGATACGCGGTTACTGAAAGGTACTATGCTTGACATTCGTTGAAATGTCAATTGAAAAGATGAAATCTACGTTTTATCTTAAACTCGTTTGCTTATGATTTAATAGGAATGAAGAAGTATTTAAGAGGGCATATTTTCCCTGTTTTGCATGTGTTTCTCTTCTACGTATCTAAGATTTTAGTCTACTGTTTTAATACTATTCATAAATAGATTTAAACAAAATAATTGCTATAAAAGTAGATGCATAGCTGGTAAATTAAAGAGATAAGGAAAATATCTCGAAATGTAGAACCTATGTTACACTCATTTTTGATAATTTGACCAAGTTAATTATAGTTCGCACTATATCAAATTAGTCAAATGGATAATGACAATAGTATTAATTAACTGAGGAATTCATAACTATTTTCCAATATTTTAAAGTATCGACTTTTCAATATCTTCCTATTACAGCAAAAACGCCAATTGCTTTCTTTATATTAATTTCTCAAATAATCATTTTTCAGAAAAATTCGTAACTGAGTAAATAAATTTTGATTTCCAACCATCATATCCATTCCTAACTATTTTGCATATCAAAGCCTACCTTTAAATAAGTAATCAATAAGTTCCATGAAACATTACAAATATGATTAATATCAAATAATACTATTGTCATTATCCATTTGAAAACTATAGTGCTAACTATAATTAACTAGGTCGAATTATAAAAATGAGTGTAACACTTATATTTAAAAATATAGATACTATATATTCTATCAATATTGAGACAGTTATCGATATAATCCTGTTGAGGTAGTTTTCACACAAAAAAGAAAGAATATAGATAAATGACGAATTGATAATTGCATTGATTAAAATGATCGAAAATACCTTGCAGGAGCAGGAGACCACACATCAGCATCCGCGTGATATTTTGCAGCGTTATTTGGATAGGTTAGTTGAACATCTTGATGCCAGGCAGAACGATGAGGAGGCGGTTGAACTGCCGTCTCGAAGTACAAGCTGCGAAGTAGAAGGTGGTGCCGGTGAGGGTGCTGGACCTGTAGGTTCCACGCGCTTCGGCAGAGATGTGTCTGAATCTTTGGCTAATCTCATGGATAGACATAGAGATAATGTGCGTAATAATATTAAGTATATGTGTTATATCATATATACATCTACTTTCTCTATTTAGTAAATTTATTTCAGATGAAACGGTAGTTAATTTGGCGCTCATATGCTCATTGTATTTTCTTGTAGTATATTATATATTATATTTGCAAATGGTCATATTTAAATACAAAATTTACAGCTTATAAGTTTAAATTTTCTATCTGTAAATGTCCCAAAAGTAAAATATCTTATTTTTGTTATAGAAGGAGTATACAAATTGCTGCCGATTGATTCATCTCGTAGAACATATTCGAGAAATAGTTGATAATTAAATTAGCGTTAGTATACTTATAATATATATTCATATTGGTATTTTTTTCAATACTTTCAATATTCATTTATAAAAGTAAAAGTTGTTTTAATACATGTATATTAAAACATATTCCACGAAATAAACAACAAAATAGGCTTCTATTTACGAGTTTAATTTTTTCCTTTATTCTTTCCGAAATTCGCTGCCCTACAGAAGACTTTGAATTGAACTATCTTAATTAAAAAAAGAATACGTTGCTCATGTTTTCATTTTTTCGCACATACAAATATAAATTAAATGCGAGTTTATAAGATGTGATTCAAAGTTAATCAAAATAAAGTAGTCTTCAAGTGCCGCGGCGGCATCCTTGTTCAAACTAATATAGATAGAAATTTGAAAATTTGGAAAAAGTTTGGATTGGAACTCTATATTCTAAAAACATTTCCAACTATACAGGGTTTTTCAGTCTCGCAATACACATCTACTTTTAAATGTAAAAATAATATTTTTGGCAACTCACATCATTATTTAAAAGTAGCTTTACAATAATGTTTACTTTTAATTTTTGGTTCTATTACTAACATTTTGTGCACAATCATTTAACCGGTAGCATAACAATAGAAATGCAAGCTAGCGAAAGAAGAGTGGATAAAAGGAAATTGTGAGGATATTGAGGAGGATATGAGAAGAGGTAAAGTAGATTTGGGCTACAGGAAAATTAAGTCACATTTTTCTAAAGTAAAACCAAAGGGTAACATTATATGTGATAAGCAGGGTAAGGAACTCACAGAAAATAAGGAAAAAGCTAGAAGATGGAAGGAGTATCATGATGATTTATATAAAGGTAGGCAGGACATGGACGAGCTAGAAAGTGTGGAACAGATAGATGAGGATGACTTAGGTCCTAGCATACTTAGGTCAGAGTTTCATAGAGCATTAAATGATTTACGGAATAACAAAGCAGCGGGGATTGATATGATACCAGCCGAATTAATAAAACACGCAGGGGGGAAAATGCAGGAGCGATTATACAGGTTAGTTTGTAAAATATATGAGAAGGGAGAAGTACCACAGGATTTTCAGCGTAGTAGAATAGTAACAATGCCGAAGAAAATAGGAGCTAATTTGTGTGAGAACTATAGGACCATTAGTCTACTATCACATGCATCGAAGATATTGCTAAAAATTATTTATAGGAGATTAGAAAATAAAGTAGAGGAAAGGCTAGGAGAAGATCAGTTTGGTTTTAGGAAAAACAGAGGGACGAGGGAGGCGATTTTAGCACTAAGAACGGTAGTAGAAAAAAGAATGAGGGTAGGAAAGGTAACTTGCATAGCTTTTGTAGATTTAGAAAAGGCATTTGATAATGTAGATTGGGACATAATGTTTAAAATTTTAAAAGAAACGGGTATTGATTATAAGGATAGGAGAATAATTTTTAATTTATATAAACACCAAACTGCCTTAGTTAGAATTGAGGGGGAAGAAGAGGTAGCAAAAATAGGGAAGGGAGTTCGGCAGGGATGTACACTTTCACCGTTATTATTTAATCTATATATAGAAGATGCAATAAACAAAGTAAAAGAAGAGTATAGTGTAGGTGTGAATGTACAGGGAGAGAAAATATATATGTTGAGATTCGCCGACGATATAGCTATATTGGAAGAAAGCGAAAAGAATTTAGAAAGGGTATTGAATGGTATGCAGGCAGTATTGACTAGGGATTTTAACATGAAAATAAATATAGGTAAAACTAAAGTGATGAGGTGTGACAAAAAGGAATGCAGTAGAAAAATGAGGATCACAATAGGAGATAATAGAATCGAAGAAGTGTCAGATTTTTGTTATTTAGGCAGTAGAATCACAAAAGATAATCGAAGCAAGGTAGGTATAAAGTGTAGGATAGCACAGGGTAGGAAGGCATTCGTAGAAAAGGAACAGATTTTAAGATCAAATATTGACTTGGGTATTAGAAAAAGATTACTGAAGGTATATGTTTGGAGTGTAGCACTGTACGGGTGTGAGGCGTGGACTATAGGAAAGGAAGAGAAGCGTAGATTACAAGCATTCGAAATGTGGTGTTATAGGAGGATGATGAGGATTGGTTGGGAAGATAAAGTAACAAATGAAGCTGTACTAGAGTTAGTAGGGGAGAAGAGAAGTATTTGGAGAGTGTTACAGCGTAGGAGAGACAGATTAGTAGGGCATATTCTTAGGCATGGGGGGATTATGCAATTGATCATAGAAGGTAGAGTGGAGGGAAAGAGAGGGGTAGGTAGGCCTAGATTGGAGTATGTGAGTCAGATAGTTGAAGACGTTGAGATGAATAGCTATAGGGAGATGAAGGGATTAGCTCAGGATAGATCGGCATGGCGTGCTGTTTCCAACCAATCTTTAGGATTGCGGACTCTTTAACTAACATAACAATTACTAAAAACCATATTTTATTAATGAAATAGGAAAGTTCCAATTCATCATAGCGTATAAATGTGTAGTTTCGGGATTTTCTGCAAAGACTTGTAGGTGTCCATTTTTCCAGAAAATAATTAATTATTGAAGAATCAAAAATGTAAAGTAAAATAATGGTAATAATTGTAATTATATGGAAACAGAATGGATGAAGGTAAAGGCGTGGAAGGCGATTTTTTGAGGATATAGTAATGAATGCTTTGGAAATGTTGTTTCTGTAACTACTGAAGAGTAGAACCGAGCAAGGATATACATTATACAATACATTTTCCAAATCTGTAATGATATCTAAACACTGACCATAATAACTTGAATTCGGTTACTGCTAGTCAATGCGTTATTATTTAAAATTTGTATGATTTTTTTGACGTAAAAGTAAAGGCATAATCTTTATGTTAATACAAGAAAACTTTTTAATAGTCATCTTTTTATACAGCCAATTATGCAAAGCAATCATTTTATTATCCTAAAAACTATGAAAAGTAAGAGAATATCTTTGTCTGAATAAAATATACTATAACGCGAGCTTTGGTATGAAAAAGTTTAATTAATTTACTTTAATCAAGTTAGCGGTGTCGGTTGTGGCTTCATTTACGTGGATTATAATGTTACGTTTCTTTGCATTTTGCCTCTGCTCGTTATAATTTTAATTTAAAACTTCTGGTTGCACTTATTACGGTAATTTTGGTGCTAGTGTAGTCGTTATGTTTTCTCTACGCTATTTGTACAAAAAACTTGCATGGGAGGACTTGATTTGAATATTAAACTAAAGTATAATTAGCAAACAAATATTTCAGCGGTTTTCCTTGCTAGTATAGCGAATTTTACCAAATAGAAATATTTGTTTCAAAATTATTTAGAAGCTATAATAAGTAAAACAAAACAATACCACGGATCAATTATAGCATTAAAATTTTTTAGTGGAATCCTTCTTTTGTGTGTGATTTCTCGCCAAAGTAGGCATAGACCTTACGTTGTTGACAACTCACACGAATTACTGACTTAACTAGTGGAAACAATGTGTGCGTTTTTCAACATATAATTACAATAGAATCTAATTAACTAACAAATACTTACTAAAATATAGCGTAATAATATTTGAAACCGATATAAAGGTAGAATAGTATATAAATGTTTTATTGATTTTTTTTCAACTAATTTGATTTTCGGAATTCAAAACTGAATTAGAATCTGATTATTTTTAGGAGAGTCCGACTATAAAAGATGAGTTAATAAAATTGTGAAGTACATTTACATTTTATAAATTGAATTTAACGGTCTTGTTATTACGGCACGGTTTCATTCCTATGGCTCATGTCTTGAACTTTAGTATCATATTTTTCACGAATTAATTAATTCCGAAACAACTGTTCACACGCAAAAGTGGAACCCCCCGTATAGTTACAAATATTTTTATATCGTAGAATTCCAACTTCCAAGCTGCATGTGTGATTAAAATTTTCAACTTTCTATCTTCAATAGGTTGTGTACTAAATTCTGTAGGGTTTTAGGTGAACTACCCTGTATATATATATGGGGTAGTTACAGTGGTGGTTCCTTATGCAGGCCGCAAGGCCGCGCGCCCCTCCTGAACATTGAGCGCATCACCGTAGATATATAATTGTAATGCGATATTTTATCTAGGCATTATTTTTCCTATAAGATAAAGCTTGCGCCGCGATAACAATCAACAGAACACGGTGTGGCGTTCGTTGTGGTATCCCACAACAACGCCGTTGCAAGTCACAGTAGCGACCGATGCTGTATCTATCTGTATATATCGTTCGCGTGGTATCGTTAATTTGGTGCCGCTGCGTGTTCAGCGCCACCCAACCACACAGTACATGTTAAATGCATATGCACTTATCTCACTCTATTGCAAGCAATCGGTGAGAGCGACCGTATGCCGTATATCTTCTGTTTCTTCGGTTCGCTCCTAGCTTCATCATCTAATATATCTAATATATGTCACAGATTCTCAGCGGAAAACCGAACATTTACGCGGCGTTTACAAGAGACATTTACAAAAAAATTATAACACAGATGAAGGACAGATTCTCATATCGTGGCCATCTACAAGCCGCTGAGTTATTTAACACGAAATTGATGCCAACATTTTCTAAACAATTTCCAGTGGACCTTTTGGAAACCGTGTGTCATGCATATCCATTTTTGAATAAAACCAGATTAAAAACAGAACTAGAAGTCATTTACTTGTGTGCGGATTTTTATCAAATAATTGAAACCACAAATTTTCTTTCATTATTGCTACAAAATAATCTCATTGAAACTTTCCCGGAAACTATAAAAATACTTAAAATTATTTTAACAACCCCGATGACCACTGCTGAATCAGAGCGTTGTTTTTCAACATTTAAAAGAATCAAGACTTTTTTGCGAAATGCTATGGGTAATGATCGTTTAAACGCGTTGGCGATGATGTGTATTAATAAAAATGTGATGCGAGATATTTACAATTTTAACGAAAAAGTTTTGGAAAAGTTTATATCAATGAAAGATAGAAGAGTGGAATTCACTTTAAAGAAATGATTAAATTTAATCATTATGCATCCATTTTAGGTCAGATTTCTCACATTATGTTATTTTATAAGAAATGCGCCCCCCCAGATTGAAATGGCACGAGCCGCCACTGGGTAGTTATCTATATAACATATGTATATACATAATAGATGCTCAGCTGTACATCTATCTTGTACATACCTGTTTTGTATTCGACATGGGATAATAGCCTCGTTGGTAAATATTTATGATGTAAATATACCAAGACATCTAAATTGCAATGTTCCGAAGATAATGTATATAGTATATTGCCTCAGTAATGTTAGTGTAGGACATACCATATATATATATATATATATATATATATATATATATATATATATATATATATATATATATATATATATTTTCGATAATTTTGATGAAAATCGACGTCTGTTCTTTTTCGATAATTTTTCGATAATTTTGATGAAAATCGACCTCTGTTCTTTTTCGATAATTTTGATGAAAATCGACCTCTGTTCTTTTTCGATAATTTTGATGAAAATCGACCTCTGTTCTTTTTCGATAATTTTGATGAAAATCGACATCTGTTCTTTTTCGATAATTTTTTGATAATTTTGATGAAAATCGACCTCTGCTCTTTTTCGATAATTTTTCGATAATTTTGATGAAAATCGACGGGTATATACCTCTGCTCTTTTTCGATAATTTTTCGATAATTTTGATGAACAGCTTACCTAACAGATTTTTGCTTATTTTATTTTATATAAAATTTTATTGGGATAAAATTAATAACACAAATAAGTAAAGTGACCATACGTCCCGCTTTTAGAGGGACAATCCCGATTTTCGGTATTTGTCCCGCTTAAAGATACAAATCATTATTTCCATGCTTACTACAAAAGTTTACCATTTTCCCGTATAAAAAAAATTCTGCGGAACGGCTCGACATATTTCAATGATTTTGGTGTTATATTAAAGCGATTATGTCTATTTTTGCTCATTTTGTTCAAAATTTAAGTGTTTTGCTAAATTGGTCGGAAATTGAAAAATAAGAATTACTATTTTCGTCTACATTCATATAGACTTGTATATCTTAGTCAAAGGCTTAGCGGCCATGTACAATCGAGTCAAAGAAATGGTCAATAATTGTGGCTTAAAGTGTCTGACTTAGAATTATTCTAGGCGAGACCTGGCGATCCTATATATATCTATATAATTTATTTTTACATACATTTCTTATATTTTAATTTTCTTAAATATTTGATTTTGATTTTTGTCAAATATTTTATAGCAAATTATATTGGATTTATGAATTACAAAATAAATACGCAATAGCGTCATGAAATAATTGATCAATAATTGTATTTTCTTTTTTTTGTTTTTAAACTATACATTTATGTCTGATTTGCCATATTCTTGGCAGTAGGTGTACTACTGTATAGATAAAATTCCGATAATAAAAACGCGTTTCTTGATAACGAATACTCCACTAGAGCGAGAACTTTCTCAGAAAACGGCGAAAGTCTCGCTTCAACCAACGCAATCAATTTTTTCGAGTTTATATTCGTCGCTTCAACTTACCGTTCAAGGTGCCATTGAAACTGCCCATATAAAATAGCATATGCAAAGATGGGATTGCATTCACGTAACCATGTAGTTAGACTTGAATTCCTCGCCGCATTCGTCGAGAATAAATAGTGTGTAATCTGTGTGTGTGTTTATCGTCGTTGTCGCACACACATCTAATATTAAAATATGTAGATGGCGATACCAACACGATCAGCAACTGTAAATTAATACGCGCTATTAATTGCGTGTTCAATTTCAAAGTCAGCATTTAGAAACATTTTTATATGGACTGTCTGCCCATGCTAAGATTATAAATTTTTATTAAACGTGAAAAAATGATTGAATGGGACATTTTCTAATGGGAAATGATAATTTTGATGAAAATCGACAGGTATGCACCTCCCTTTTTTTCGATAATTTTTCGATAATTTTGTTGAAAATCGACAGGAATATACCTTTGTACTTTTTCGATAATTTTGATGCTAATCGACAAAAGAATTAAAATTTTCGACAGGTACTTTTTCGATAATTTTGATAAAAATCGACAGGTATATACCTTCTTTGTAAATAATTAGAAAATTTCGACAGGTATATATATACCTTCTTTGTAAATAATAAAAATAAATAATAAAAGCGTAATAGCATTGTATATAAGTAATTGAATAAGTACATTGGTAGGAAAAATATAAAAAAAAAAAATAGAAAGAAAGTATATAACAAACTTTAATAAATTTTACTCAATTCCCAATATAAAAGTGCGAATATAAAGAGATATAAGGCGAAATTCTTTTGCAAAAATATTGATATTGTAAATTATGTTTAGTCATGTCCGCTATATGCAATCACTGATTATATATATTTATCCTCAACTATAAGGATTAGTTGGAAACTGCATGAACATTACAATGGAATGCATTTGAAGGACTTTGAAAACTAAAGTACACTTGAAATTATATTGATTTACGTTCATTCTAAATTTATAAACAATTACGCGTTTCTAAAGAATTTTTTAAATTTCGATATAAAATTGCGGAATTCTACACATTGTCCAGTGACTGGCGCAAGCTCTTTGCAATCCTAGACTCAGTATATGCGCAGTGCAGTGCAGTGCAGTGTACTGCACAGAAGCAACGCCACTGTATCAACGTGTTGGAAAATTGAATTGATACGTTACTTTAAAGCAGTGCGTTGATTCGAAGCAACGCGGTTTGGTAAGATTCAGTAGTCCAGTGCAAACCTAAAACCGGTTTTCACCGAAAATCGGTTTTCACCATAAAGCGGTTTTTACCGACACGCGGTTTTCACCGGAAACCGGGTTTCACCGAAAATTGGTGAAAACGGCTAGTCGGTGAACCGGTGAAAAATCGCTTGCACCGGTTACCGGTTTGATTGGCAAATATTCCCAGCACTCATAAAAAGTAAAAAACTTAACACCAACCTGGTATGATATGAATAACGGTAAACTGATATCGTAATATTGCATAGGGCAAATTACACAATCATTGTGTGTTTTTTACGCACATATGTTTTTCTGTGCAATCTAGGATATTGTTTCGGGTATATGCCCAACTACTACAACTTTCCATAACTATATAATGCTGTAATGATTCATTATTACGAAATACGTAAGATGAGATTTTAATCATAGCCCTTAATGATAACTTGTGATAGCAAAAAGACCTCTTAACAGACTTGGCTGACCTCATGGTTGTGGCTATGAACCTATAGAGGAAACTGGTGTATGTAGTTATAGGCAGAACTTGTTTAGAACTCATTATCGGGAGTTGTTGGTCCATCAGGACTCTGGTCCGCCCGCACCGTCACACGGCATCGGTATAATTCCCAACTCCTACTTTACACAAGTAACTTTTCCCGCGTTCAAAGCTCTACTTTATAGCGATGTGTTCGGTTGGTCCAAATTACAATAATAGTCAAGCAACCCTGTCCGATTGCTTCTAGTTTTCGTATTTTGCAACTACCTAGTGATATGTAGATCGCTACTAGTGGAGCTTTGTCCAGTTGCCTATCAATAATTTAACAAAATTTGAGAAATACGAGTATCATCTTTATTAGCAATCATTAAAGTTGTAAAGAAGTACGTCAACGAAATAAATCATTAAGATAAATTACATTGGCAAGAGTCCAAATGGTTTAATTCTGTTGCCCTTCTTCAACGATAAATACCTCTATTTGATAGCTTATCATAATTACATTTAGATTTTTTTAAAAGAAAATGCCAATATTAAATTCATCAGCAAATAAAAGGTACCACAAAAATATCTATTTAAATGCTTGAGTATGAGCACCAAGTTCAGCATCCAAATTAGCAGCTTTCATTATGTAGTATAAAATTAACAAATATTAATAATGACATATAAATTGTAGTTGTTCTAATTTTTACAATTAACATACCCTGTATAGTTTCTTTCTAAGGTGATTATTGCTAGGTTATACGTTATATAGCTCGTGTCTGATAATGTTTTGTAGTATTTGAATAGAAGAGTACAATCACAACTTCTAAAGAGCTAAAGTTCAATAAAGCTAATATGGATACATTCATTATAAACTAACTTACTTACTTGAAGCATTGTATTTATATATAAAGTAGTCTGACTAGATAGACCAGTTTATCGCTCTAAAAAAAAAATTGCAAGTATACGCACTAGATGGCAACAAATGTAGACGAGAAGATTAATTTAATGTTATTTATTTCTTAAAATATACGTTAGTATAAATTTTCAAAATCCGTTTCTTTTCTTATTTTTCTTTTTTCTCTCGTTCTTTTCGTGTATTAACTAAAACCAATGCTTGAATAAGAAGTTATGTTTCGGAAAATATCTTAATATGCTAGAAGTATTTGATATGCGATTTTAAGTTCCCACTATACTCGGTATATTTACGTACTTACGCGTGCATTCACTGGCTCTAGTCATTCTTGTCTTGGCTCCACCAGCACCTATATAAATACAATGATAATGAGTGCTGCCATCTATGGGATATTCGGTGCAAGAGAGAAGCTGTAGCGATCGTATATGCTTGAAGGTATCTTCTGTAAAAATGAATCACAAACAAACGTTTACTTCTACAAAATATTAATAACCATTTTAAAATATTTGTAAATAATCTAAGGTATTATGCTAATAGAAATATTGGTGATGACCTATAGCTCATTATTAAGCGAAAAACACATTTTTTCGTACTTTTAGTGTTTATCTTTTAGAAATACTCTTCAATTCATTTCCTTTTTATCGATTTACGTGGTGTCAAAATATTGTATTGTATGCATTTTATGCTATACAAATAGCTAGAAGCAGGAGATATTATATTTACAGGCGCTTTTACACTCTTCAGCCATAAATTATACGATAAGCGAACGTATAAAATTTCATAGGCCATGAAGGCGACATAAATAAATTGCCGGCAGACGAATCTGTATGTAGGTATGTGTGTGTCGGCAAGTAATTTATTATTGTATCTATACGGGATTTGAGTTGGTAAAAATGGTAAGTACAATCATACAGTTGAACTATGATCATGAACCACTAGTATCTGTTAGCAGAAGCTTGTACCTATGTCGGAGGCGCTGCTCTGACAGCTTTGGTATACATTGTATACGTAAGGGTTTAACACAAATATTAACTTTTACTTAGAATATTAAATTATGTAGGATTGAAGGTAATCACCTTAATATAAAATCAGTGTTTCAATTATGGTATGGTTAATTTGGCTCCAGTTTCTAGGTGCCAAACATAGCAGAATGTCTTTGAAATAGTGCCTTTATTTAGAAAAAAATTCCGATGGGATTTACTGTAAATTTACACTCGATGCAATCATTGTTCATAACATAGATTTATAGTTGGATTTACATTATAAAGTTTTTCACAAAGTAGATAGATTCCACTATCATTAAAAAGCGATAGGTTTGTTGAAATTGATTCTGATGACATAAGTTTAGAATTTGTTTTCTGAAGGGCAAGAAAGTATTGAGGTAAACTTAATTTATATTCATTTTAAGAAAAAAAGTCAACTTAATGTTGCAATGCAATGAAGAGATTATTCAGTTTTTAAGTTTTCGATTCACCAAAAAAGATTTACACTGTATTTGATTCAAAAAATGTATTCAGATTGGCATAAATTAACACTGGCTCTTTTGGTGCATGGCAAAAAAGATCAATTATTTATGTACGTGCCAATGACAGCCGGTTACTAGTGAAATTGAATTTTATTTCTATTTCGTATACATCATTAAAAAAACAAATAAAATCTAGCAAAATCTATGATGCATATAATAGATGAAAATAATGTGAAAGATATATAAAATAACAAGTATTCTGAAAAATTCTTTGGAATTAGAACAAGCGTCTTATTTTTTATTATCTTTAGAATTCCTATAAAATACACCAGCAAATATGATTCTAAAAAAATGTTTGTATATATTGAATCATTGAATACATCAATCGTTTTGGACCAATTCCAAAATTTATGTCCACCCATATGTCATTTTCCATTTCGTCACTGTTTATATCATGCGGTGTAATTTTAATCTTTAATAATTTATCACCAAAACTAAATGACAAATATTCAATGTAAACTCGAAAATGATGTGTATTAAATATAATAATATATGGTCTGGCAATTATCGTTGCTCTACTACTCATGGTCCATGAGAAAACAAATTGAAAGAGATTTTACTTCACAAAAGAGCAACGTGGCATCGTTCTACCGGATCAAATGGCGTGCGTACAGACACAAAGGGAAAAGAATTATTGGTGTGCGCAACGACGCAGTCACAACTCATTCGCCGCGAACAATAACACCAATTCACACAAGCACCCCCAATTTTTTTGCAGAACAGGCAGGAACCGACGAGAGCTATGCATCTTACGAGGGATAATTATTGTCATAATGTTATTACAGTAATGTGTGCCCAAATAAAAAGCATCCTAGCATCAAATTTTGCCAGCAAAAATGTCAAATTTTAGTTAATGGTTTTTTTATGTAAATAAATCAATTAGAGGTGTTATTGAAGGAAATGACGTCCCTGTTATTGGAAAAAGAGAACAATTTATTTTCAACATTTAAAAATTGCATAACAAATTCAGTAATTTAACATGTTTTATAACAATCGATGAGTATAACTCCCATATATAAAAAAAAATGTGTTTGCAGCTTACAAATGGGCTATGCGTCCATTAATCTATTTGAGCATAATAGATTTTAAAGCGAGCAATTAGAATTAGAAAATTGTATTGACAATTTACCGTATATCATTTAGAGCTTCTTTAAAAATGGTCACTACGGTGTTAAATAATTGTATAAAATGTCACCCAAAAACTGTAACTCAAAGCATTTATTAGCTAGATGCGCATTTCGAAGGCTATGCCCCCATCTTCAGTAGCGCAGGATAAAAATAAATAAATAAATATTTTGTTACGTTAATTTTGTAATTATTCTCAATTTTTTTTAATATTTCATCTATTATTCGCTTAATATTCGCTAGTGTTTACATTAGTGTAAAAGTGTAAAAGTTTAAATGGTGCAAATAAAAAAAAAAACATCAATTTTAATATTACCGGCATGAAATGAAATATAGCAATTTTAAGAGAATTGTGTTTTACATTTACACGAACATTAAATTTGAAGGTATAAAATGACGATACTTTTAACACACCTAAACCATATTATTCCGTATTTTATTTATATTTTCGTTTTATTTACATATGTGAAAATATATTCTGCGCGAATATCATAATTTATACGTATATTATACATATACATCAAGTCTAGAAATAATATATAGGCGACCGTAACTTTTACTGGTCATATGGGAACGTACTTTAAAGAATAAATAACTGAGAGATATTTCAAGATTTCCCTTATATATAGGTTTACTTAATATTCCCTCTGGTGGTGATACTGTGCACTACAGCTGTAGACCCGAACACTAAATCACGGAGGATTATATACGCTTTCCAAATCGTTTAACCAACTATGCAGTGATTTATTTTTTCGTGTTTTTGATATTTTACAATGAGATTTATGCGAAACACACTTAAGTTATAGTACAAAATGAGTTTTATAAATAATTACGAACTTAAAAGTTTCATCTTTGAATAATAAAATTTCAATATTTTTTTATTTATAATAGCCGCAAATAAGAAAGCAGCGACTTAATGGAAAATGCTCACTTTGTGTAACTTTTCTGGTATCAACCGGAGAGAGAATCGAAATATTGTGTATTGATTTCTTGTAATTATATTTCTGTCAATCAATATTTATAAATGTTATAATATAATTTCTAATAGGATGTATATACGTTATAATTTCAAAGTAAATTTTGATATTTCAATTCAAAATTGCAGCAAAAAGAATTAAGGTTATTTCCTTCTTGAAGTAAGATAATGATGTGTCGCTAAAGAGTAGTTTATTATGCTGAAATTGGAGAGTTCTGTTTAAATGGTAATAAAACAGGGGACTTTTAAACAACACAGAAGAAGATCGTCATCGTGTTCATCGAAACGAAGTGACTAATCTGGTACGGCCACGCTAGAAGAGCCAATAACAACAGAAGGATATATTGATTAACCGATTGGAACCCATGGGAAAGGAATAAAAGAGATCGACCCAGAAAATCTTGGAGAAATGAAGTGCATGAAGCCATGGCAAGAAGAGGTTTACAAGAGAGAGGATCGGAAGACAGAGGTTATGGAGAGCCTTGCTGAGAGAAGGAATTTAACCTGTACAAATCATATATATATATATATATATATATATATATATATATATATATATATATATATATATATATAATCAAAGCCTTTGATTCTTTAGGGCCTTTTTAAGGTCAGCAAATTTTATTGCTTCAATTATAAAAGAAGTAATTGATTTAATAATGTGTTAAATAAATATATTAAACCAGAGATTTTCAATAATTTTTACTGGCATGAAGGTCTTTGTAAAGGGCTTTTAGAATTTTTATATTGCATTATAAATTAATTTGCAATACAAAGTGGTATCATAAAACCGTCATCATAAAATATCAAATCATTAATATATATGGTCTATTTTATAAATTATCACTACGGTGTTAAATAATATTAACGAATATCACCCAAATACCGTAACTTAAAGATAAATAAATATATATAAATAAATAAATATGCTGCTCTTAATTTTTTAATTATCCGCTTATTAAATTTTCCTTTATCTAATGATAAATATAACATTGAATTAAATAATATCCGAAATATAGCAGTATTAAATAGCTATTCTTATAAAATTATAAATAACATATTAAGAAAATTTAAAAGAACAAGAGATATCAGAAATATTAGTAGTTTAAAAAAAAGTAATAATTCAACTCCAAATTTTGTTATATTACCATTTGATCCTATAATTACACGTGGTTACAAATATAATTTTAAAGTAACATAAAATACTTCTAATAGTCTTGCTAATTTTCTAAGAAAACCCAAAGATTTGATTGATTTCAATAAAAAATCGGGTATTTATGAAATATCGCGTTCTAGTTATCCTAAAGTATATATAGGACAAACACGTTGACCATTAAAACTAGATTTAAGGGGCATTTAGCTCATTTCAGATTAAATAGAAAAGATAAAAGTGCTGTAGCCGAGCATATTTTTGACTAACTCAGGTCATCCTATTCAAATTAGTTCACTTAAATTACTTAAAAGTGTTTTGAATTATTCGGAGTTAAATGCTTATGAAAGTATGTACTTGCATAAATCTAAATCAAATTTAACGAATTTATTTTTGGTTATTGTAGATTTGATAAACCAATGTTTATTGTTGTTACTTATTAGCTTCATTAATTATGAATTTATGTTGTTTTAAAAGATTTATATGCCATTTTTGAAATACTTCTGTCATGTTGACTTATTTATTTAATAGTATATCAATCGCGATTCGTGACAGAGGTATTTTATTTAGTTTTACTTATGCTATTGAAGATAGCCTTCGAAATATACATCTAGCTACTTAATTCTTTAAGTTACGGTATTTGGGTGATATTCTATACTATAATTGAATATGCACATATTATTTCAATAATTCATAAATTGTATTTTTTTCCTTCATTTGAAGTTGCTGCACATTTATTTCATAATTTGGGTGATATTCTATACTAAATTCTAAACATTTACGGTATTTGGGTGATATTTTATACTAATATATAGTCTATGTTCAAATAATAATAATTTATCTATTAAATTGTCAAGTCATTCATCTTTTTTGACAACAATCTTTGATTGATGAAGGATGCTTCAAATCTTTTTTATCTCCTTTTAAGGACTTCCTGGCAAATATAATTAACATTCTTCAATAAGATGAAGTACATGTATCATATTGTCTAATAGCTAAGTAGCAAATGTGTGGCAAATTAAAGATGCCATTAGCAAAGCGGAATACACGAAGAGATAATGAGAGCTGGCGATATATTGCGTAACATATGACTATAGAAGACTATAGAAGCATAGAGTACGAATTGCCACGAGGATATACAGGACCATATAGCCACAATAGGGTACCGTAAACTGTCCAAGACACAGTATATGCTATATACATGAATGTAATCAGCTCGTTTAATTGGGTATCTAGGACTGCAACTTCCCACAACTGATTCTCCCGGGACACTAATTAATGTCGTCTCTTGCATAGCAGTTTTACGTTTGAAACGTTCTCTTGATTACGTTCGTACTCGTTTATACATAGTGGTCTCTGAATTTTTACTCGATTTTAATTTCGGGTGTAGGAATATAGAAGATTAAAATTTTTGGACCTAGATACTAATGGGTACCATTAAAATTCACACATCATGTCAATTGATTTATTGTTTGGAAATTGTAGTCCCAAACATTATTTTCTATGATATTATGATGTAGCGATGTGTAGTTCACTCGCGAACGGTTCAATCAAATGACGCGCGTACTGTGACGATGTTTTGCAATGACCTATAGGTCACTATGACCTAGTTCGTGAACTATGAACTACGGTGTACTTGTACTAGGTCTTGAAGCCGTCGTGTACTAAACCGTTCATAAATCACAACGACTTGTAAACGATATAGTATACAATACATATACAGTACTAACATTTATTTAGTGATAAAGTGTGTTGGTGAACGGAACGAAATAGGAAACTCGATGCGATATTGCAACAGCAGCATTGGCGAGCTGAGTCACAATTTATATGTTGGTATCAGATTTCATTTGGAATAATATAATTAATATATTCGCAGGATTAAATATGTTCTTAAATATGTCACGCTATAGCAAATTTTTGCAATAATGCAAAAATAAACATCTAAATCTTATAGTTCTTCTATTTCATACTGAGTGCAATGCAATCACTTAATATCAAATCAAAGCTTTGAAGTTTGAACAGAGAAGATTCGGAATAGAAAATATAAATTATAACGCCAAACAAAACGATTCTATCTAGTTCTATTTTATTTTAGTTTGTACATTTAATTTTCAAGTGTTAGTAAAGTAGTAAACATTTTCATCAGTAACTACCAATAAGTATTTTAGAATTTCATATAAATAATCGTTAGTACCGAGAGAAGATTTTATTTCCTTATATATAAGTTTTGTATAAATTATAAACATTGTTGTCTTTTCTTCCTCACTCCTAATTCAAAATAAGTATTGTAATATTTCAATTTATTTATTTTTTACCATTTAATATTTTTATATAGAGAAAAAAAAGAGATTATTTTCAGTATGTGCCTGTATTTCATATAGATCGTGAAACTAGTTCAGTTTTAAAAGATGTAGTAGTTCACGACCTATAGTTCGTGCACGGTACATTGAAATGAACTACGAACTACGAACTAGTTCCTTAAACTGACCTACAGTTTGCCATCGCTACTATGATGATTAATTTTAAAACGGCACATACACGATTTTATTATTAAATAGTTTCTACTTTTAGCTATTATTTTGCAATTCTTAAGCTGGTTGTTAAGATATTGTCGTTTTCATTTTAATGGAATATAATTGTAGTAGTCTATTAGGTAGGAGAAGATCAGTTTGGTTTTAGGAAAAACAGAGGGACGAGGGAGGCGATTTTAGCACTAAGAACGGTAGTAGAAAAAAGAAAGAGGGTAGGAAAGGTAACTTGCATAGCTTTTGTAGATTTAGAAATGGCATTTGATAATGTAGATTGGGACATAATGTTTAGAATTTTAAAAGAAACGGGTATAGATTATAAGGATAGGAGAATAATTTTTAATTTATATAAACACCAAACTGCCTTAGTTAGAATTGAGGGGGAAGAAGAGGTAGCAAAAATAGGGAAGGGAGTTCGGCAGGGATGTACACTTTCACCGTTATTATTTAATCTATATATAGAAGATGCAATAAACAAAGTAAAAGAAGAGTATAGTGTAGGTGTGAATGTACAGGGAGAGAAAATATATATGTTGAGATTCGCCGACGATATAGCTATATTGGAAGAAAGCGAAAAGAATTTAGAAAGGGTATTGAATGGTATGCAGGCAGTATTGACTAGGGATTTTAACATGAAAATAAATATAGGTAAAACTAAAGTGATGAGGTGTGACAAAAAGGAATACAGTAGAAAAATGAGGATCACAATAGGAGATAATAGAATCGAAGAAGTGTCAGATTTTTGTTATTTAGGCAGTAGAATCACAAAAGATAATCGAAGCAAGGTAGATATAAAGTGTAGGATAGCACAGGGTAGGAAGGCATTCGTAGAAAAAGAACAGATTTTAAGATCAAATATTGACTTGGGTATTAGAAAAAGATTACTGAAGGTATATGTTTGGAGTGTAGCACTGTACGGGTGTGAGGCGTGGACTATTGGAAAGGAAGAGAAGTGTAGATTAGAAGCACTTGAAATGTGGTGTTATAGGAGGATGATGAGGATTGGTTGGGAAGATAAAGTAACAAATGAAGCTGTACTAGAGTTAGTAGGGGAGAAGAGAAGTATCTGGAGAGTGTTACAGCGTAGGAGAGACAGATTAGTAGGGCATATTCTTAGGCATGGGGGGATTATGCAATTGATCATAGAAGGTAGAGTGGAGGGAAAGAGAGGGGTAGGTAGGCCTACATTGGAGTATGTGAGTCAGATAGTTGAAGACGTTGAGATGAATAGCTATAGGGAGATGAAGGGATTAGCTCAGGATAGATCGGCATGGCGTGCTGTTTCCAACCAGTCTTTGGGATTGCGGACTCTTTAACTAACTTATGCATGTATATACTTTCATAAGCATTTAACTCGGAATAATTCAAGACACTTTTAAGCAATTTAAGTGAACTAATTTCAATAGGATGACCTAATTCAAAAATATGCTCGGCTACAGCACTTTTATCCTTTCTATTTAATCTGAAATGAGCTAAATGTGCCTCAAATCTAGTTTCAATAGGTCTACGTGTTTGTCTTATTATATCTTAAGACAACTAGAACAATATATTTCATAAATATCAGATTTTTTATTAAAATCAATAAAATCTTTGGGATTTCCTAGAAAATTAGCAAGACTATTAGAGGTATACATCGTTTTTTGAAAGTGCGGACCATTATCGTCCACTACTGCGCATAAGAGCTGCACGATATACATCACTTATACACATACATATACTTATATACACAAGGTACTCAGCCACACCTAGTTTTTCTATTGACAATACACAAGCGTACCCACAGCACAGCATTTCTCAATATAGGTAAGAGACATTTTATTTTATATTTCATATGTAATAATTGTAATGTACGACATATGTAATGTACGATAGTGAAAGCGACGACTTTGATTCAGATTTTTAAATGCGAAAAATATTTTTGTAAATAGTTTTTTTTCAAAATTAAATCGAAATCAGAGTTAAATCAAAATTACTTCATTGAAAATATTTTATAAATCAGGTCAAAAATACTTATTTTTATACATTATATTACAGTTTTACCATTTTTTTGGGATATTTGAATTTTATATATTATCAAACGTTTTACAATATATTGACCGAAGAGAGTTTTATATAATGGCGTATCTTCCATTATTATAATGATGTTACCTATAAGTTCAGGTATTTTTTTAAAGTTATTATATTATTGTTATTTTTGTACATTTTAGCCTCTAGGAAGATTTCGAATAAAAATCGAAACGTTGGCAAAAACTTATATAGTGTTTGTTTCATTTGTGTCCGCTTCCCGTTATTCATTATTAAATAAAATAATTTTTAAATAATATTAGTGGTACTTTTCATAAATTTGCAAAAATAATGTACTGCATTGGAATATTCAATGTGCCATACTGTTTTGAATAGCACTGCTCTGTACTGTATTGGTCAAGCCATTATACAGGTCTTGATTTATGATGCGTGAACTTCTGTCACTTTCCTGCCACTTTTAATAAAACGGTGTATATTATAAGTTACTTTAAAATTATATTTATTTAAAATAAAAAATAGAATGTATATTTTTTATAACGATTTTGGTATTACCTGAAAAAGTTGTTAACATTTAAATAAAACTGACAAAAAAAAAATTCTTTTCGAGGCGCTCATACTTATATGTGGTATGGTGTAATTAACCTTAAACAAAACAATAAATAAAACGATGAATTGCTCTATTTTATAGAGCCGGTTGCACAGCGATGCAGAAGTCTGGCGGTGAATAAGGTTGTCTTTATGCCCAGGATCGCGGATCCCAAGACTGTCTTGATTGAGTGCATGTTTTACTGCCGGAACGTAATAGTAAGGACAACCGACAATGTAAGGAACATGAATTAATGACGGTACCTGCGTTTAAGACTATATAAAGGCAGTAGGAAACAACCGTGTCGTAGTTCATAGTCACTGTTCCATGATGGTCCATGTGTAGGTACGTGCACTTGCCATTTCCACATGCTAGGATCGTCCTCAGCCTATCTATGATATTTAAATTGAGGGCCCGTCCCTTTCGACAACCGTTGCTTTGTGGAAATGACTGGCTTCATTTCAATGATTTTGATTTTATATTAAACACACGTTGGCCACTTTGGTTCGTAAAATGTATTTGTTTGTAATAGCGATGGCAAATTGTAGGTCACTTTGAGGACCTAGTTCGTAGTTCATTTCAATGTACTGTTCACGAACTATAGGTCGTGAACTACTACATCTTTTAAAAATGAACTAGTTCACGACCTATTTGAAATACATGCACATACTGAAAATAATCTCTTTTTTCGCAATATAAAAATATTAAATGGTAAAAAATAAATAAATTGAAATATTACAATACTTATTTTGAATTAGGAATGAGGAAGAAAAGACAACAATGTTTATAATTTATACAAAATATATATAAGGAAATAAAATCTTCTCTAGGTACTCAAGATTATTTATATGAAGTTCTAAAATACTTATTGGTAGTTACTGATGAAAATGTTTACTACTTTACTAACACTTGAAAATTAAATGTACAAACTATAGTAAAATGAACAAGATAGAATCGTTTTGTTTGGCGTTTTAATTTATATTTTCTATTCTGAATCTTCTCTATTCAAACTTCAAAGCTTTGATTTGATATTAAGTGATTGCATTGTACTCAGCTCGGCAATGCTGCTGTTGCAATATTGCATCGCGTTTCTTATTTCGTTCCGTTCACCAACACACTTTATCACTAAATAAATGTTAGTACTGTATATGTAATGTATACTATACTGCATCGTTTACGAGCCGTTGTGATTCATGAACGGTTTAGTACACGACGGGTTCAGGATCTAGTACAAGTACACCGTAGTGCATAGTTCACGAACTAGGTCATAGTGACCTATAGGTCGTTGCAAAGCATCGTCACAGTACGTCCGTCATTTGATTGAACCGTTCAGAGTGAACGGTTCGCGAGTGAACTACACATCGCTAGTTCGTCATATTGGTCAGGGTAAAAAAATAAAATGGCAAATTTTGCGCGGATTCCAAAAATATATCAAGTGAGTATGGGGCTATGTTTAAGTCGTCGGATATATAATAATTAAAGTAGTCAATACGTGAAGCAATTTTGAGATCAGGTTACGTCAGGTCAAGTCTTGTTAGATTATTCAAAAGTTTCTTTCTAGTCGTTTACATATATTTTGTTTCTTTTATACTTTTATTATAAAAAATGATTTTTGAAGGAGTTGTTATAGAAAATTATAAAAACAACATAATTATAAAGGAAATTTGTCCAATTCCTCTTATGGTCATGTATTTCAATTAAAGTTATCAAGCTTTTGTCAAAAGTTCGAATAGTGCTCCAATTTAAAAGCTTAATTGAAATTTCTATTAACCTGGTTAGATGGGAAAAGGGCATTACATACTGGTAATATTCTAACCATTGGTTTATCATTAATTAATGTTTACCTTTAGAATGCAACGTCTCAATTCAATATTTCCATTCTTCATTAAATAACACTTTGAGAAATATAACGATAGGTTAAGTTGAGGATCCCAAAGTTATTAAATTCTGAGGATTATACATAACCGCGAATTTCAAAATCTAATTTCGATTTTATTTAATTATTCATTCATTCATATATATATATATATTTGCAAGAAAAAATTAAATTCTCTTGTTTAAGTGGGTGGAATATCCAGCAAATATTTGCAGTTTATCCCTATAGAATATAATCTATTCTTTACAATGTTACATGACCTGCTTCCTCGCATATAGGAAAAGAGCGTGATGAGGAAGATTTTAGAATGTTACGATGAGTTTGCAGAAGACTTTTTCAGATTTTATAGTCTTTCAAGTTTTCAGCTTCAGAAATATACAGTTTTGTTAACAAAATTATGTTGAATTTGACTTAAAACAATCATTGATAACCCGAAAAGCTTGAAGGAGCTAAAACTGAAGGATATATTTTAGGAATAAACATTACGGTTTGAAAACTTAATCCAATTTTGACACCTTTCTGAAGTTATCAATCATATTAAAACTGATAGAATTTATAATCCGTAGTACTTTAAATATTGAATTGACAGAAGTTTTGTCCGATATTTAAAAAGTTAAAAGACACAAATCTACACTATCGGATAACTAGTTTCTACAGATTTCGATACATAAAAAATATTCTTACTATTGTCTATTTTATTATTCTTAAAAAAAGAATAGATATGTTATGACAAAAATATTTCTAAAGCTATAAAAACGTTTGATATTATTTTCTCTACCTTCTCAGAATAGATGCATTATAAAGAGCACAAGAAAATGACCAAAAAAAAATGGTATAAAAATACAAAAATGGATACATTGCCTCTTGCTTTTAAATATATGAAAAGGATTCTATTATCGATTAGAAAGTAAAAAATACCTAGAGTTTTAAATATACATATAAATGATTTGTAATTGTACAAATGAAGTACGAATCATATAAGGAGAGGGTATATTAAGACGCGCAAACTATTCAAAAAAAATTGTTAAAAATTCCTTAATTCATCTCTAGTTTCACCTTACATTTCGTCTAGGTAGAATTACCGACAATGGAAATAGAACAAAAAAAGACGCTTCACTACTCTACCTACACAAATGAGATTGCGAAAAATACCTTATACGTGGTACATATTATACATATAAGTGAAA
The DNA here is from genome assembly GCA_947310635.1 of Leptodirus hochenwartii. NCBI lineage: Eukaryota > Metazoa > Arthropoda > Insecta > Coleoptera > Leiodidae > Leptodirus > Leptodirus hochenwartii. Next base: position 11,404,143 of record OX371180.1, on the reverse strand, counting down.
TGTGCAAGATCATAACACTATTGCACATGGCATTCACATGAATGTACACAATACATTTTTCATTTTTGTGGAGTGGAATATAAAAAAATCGCATATGAAAGTTTATATTGCACTTTGAAATACGAGTCTTTCGTAATGGAAATGTAGAACGTAAGAAAAATTGAGCAGAATTCATGTGTTTTAATTATTTGTCGCATAAGAAATTTTTGTTAAAAATATTATTGCCCCAAATAGATAATTCTGCAATGCGTATAGAAATTTATAAACGAATTGATCATAATATTTAGATTAAATGTACCCTTAAGTTATATTTGCTTTAAATATAAATTGTTTCAAACGAAATATTAGATTATTGTTCAGTTCAATATTATATTTCAATAATGTACTGAAAATGTTAATCTTCATTTTTTAAATTTAGAATAACTTATTATTTTGTATATCGTATGAGATACTGTTTTTTGGGCTAGTCCCGTTTGTATCTAGCAATAATAATAAATAATAAACTTTTTAGAAATTCTCTGCAAGAAATTTTGTCCTTCTTTCCATTGCATAACTTTTATCAATAGCTTATCGGTACGAAATAGAAAGTCAGTCACGATAGAACAAAATAGAATTGGATTAAATTTTCTATTTCAATTTCGAGTAAAAATAATATTTATATTAGCTAGATATTTTTACGCTTATATTTCTATAAATTAATATAATGTACAGCTAGTTTTTTTTTAAATTGGCGGAGAATGACAGAAGTATACGTATCAGAAATCAAAACCGGCATAATGGCTTGACCAATACAGTACATAGCAGTGCTATTCGAAATAGTATGGTGTAGCACATTGAATATTCCAGTGCAGTACATTTTTTTTTGAAAATTCATGAAAAGTATCACTAATATTATTTAAAAATTATATGAAGTCAAATATGGTGCCTATTTATCACTTTATAAAATTTGAAAATAAATTCGAAATAAAATCACTTAAACTTCAGCTGACATTTTATATATTTATTTCCCACTTATTGAAAATATTGTTCAATGTTCGTATTTTTGTTAACGATGGAATATGTAGATAATTATGTTTTAAAAGGATTTATCTTTACATCGGTCAAACTGTGGGTATTCTGGTTGTCAAAATACTCGAAGACATTATAAACAATCTCATGAGCTTGGCTTCGTAAGTGCTTTCGTTTACTCAGCCATTTTGAAACAGGTACTTTTACTGAAATATAAACAGATAGGTAATTATATTGTTACATAATATAAAATAGAAAATAAGTGCGCGCAATTTATAATTACTAATAAACTCTTACCTATTAGCTTTGGGTTGACTTTGAGCTGGGCATAGAATATTATTTCGATTTTGAATAGAAATATAACTTTTATTTCAATAAATATAATTCTACCAAAACACGCTACGCTTCTGTCTTCTCAAAAGAATAAGTAGGTGTGTCTAGTGCAGAAGGTGTGCGTCCTAAGAAATGCAATGTTGACAAATCACCACGCACAGTTATAACCATTTTATGCAATTAGAATGAATTCTTTGAAATTAATACAAAATGCAGAAAAGTTATACTAGAATATAAGAAATGTTGATAAATACTTATTATATTATCATATTTATGTCATAATTAATTTGTACGACAGCTATAAAATAGTGACAAATTTAATTTCTTAGACCTAGAGTATTTTGTGTTGTCTGGCACCACTGGTACTGTATAACCCCGATAAGCACAACCCTATGCGCAAACGACTACCGAAATTACCCGCCAATTAAAAAAAAAAAGAGCTGTACCTGCAGGTCCAGGGTACCATTTTTCATCATTTCATCATTCACAAGTCACCATTTTTAAATCAAACATAATTTTCTGTAATTGTATTGATTTTTTTTATAACTTGTCATCCCTATAGTCATAATATAGAATATCACCCAAATACCGTAAATTATAAATTATATAATATAATTAATATCTTAATAATAAGATATTCTATATTATAATTTAACACCGTAGTGATAATTTTTAAAATCCCTATAGTTAAATTTAAATCTTGTACATAAATTCGACTACTCCTAATACTTCGTCATTAACAATGGGTAATAACTTAATAATACGGTCCTGACATATTGAATAGTCCAGTCAAAGTGTTCATTTAATTGTATTTCTATTATCTTTGGATTTATTTATATTTATATTATATCCGCTATCATCGGTCATGATATAATCACAGTTTACCAAGGAAATTATTTTTAGTAACAACAATTACATTTACATTACATTCTTTTCTCTTATTACGTCCACTTGGAAGGTTGGGTTATTGAAGTTTAGTTGAAGTAGACCATCGATCAGAATAAGAACAATTTTACGTTTTCATGTATCATAGTAAGTTTAAACTGAAAATAAATGTTCTTGAAAACAGCTCAATTAAGAGTACATTGGCGCAGTCTACTAACAAACCATCGATGCCAAAAATTCCCCATAATGCTTTAATTAATAACCACCCAGCGAGTCATCTACATTAGTTAAACTTACTGCGGCGCTATTTTTTGACGCAAGATTACTAATTTTCGTCATTCAATTGACAGCATCGAAGAAGTCACCAATAACGCAATTTTTCCTCACAGATAACTCATATGATTAGAATCAGTACAAGTCGCTTGGAAAATATTTGAAAAAATATATACGGCATATTTTTTATTCGTTAAACTAATAAATTTAATTTGTGACATCGATGATTTATTTTACTTACTACTTTCATCTATTTGACAATAATTGAAGATAATTTTTTTCCAAGTAGTGTGGAATTAAATCATTTTCTTCATCACGATAGAACCAATTTTTGAAAATACATATTTATAATGCTAAGGGGTATGCAAATTTTTACATTGTTCCTAAAGGGGTACGTCATATCAAATAATTGCAACAGAGTTTACCATTGTTAAAAATAAAATAAAATAAATATTTTACTTGTATGAATCGCAGTAAAACAATGGTTCGGAAATATTTGCCAATGTATTCTACATACATACTGGCGAACGGAGAATTTAAATATGAGCAAATGCATTTGAAATCTAAAAATTTCTTCCACGTAATAAATTTTTCAAATGCGCATCTTCAATTTTCATATGGACGTGTAATTTACGAGGAGGAAGCACTGCAGATTCACGCCTTTGATTTGTAGGCACATAGACATGTATATAAGGGAGAAAATTCAATTTTTACAAGCAGATACAGGGTGATGTTCATTAAAATGAGTTCTCTCAAGCGTGGTCGAAGTCTAACATATTTAATGTTGGTTAGTTATAAAATTAAATTTAAATTACCATACGAAGTGCATACATATATTTTATATGCACAGGCCTTAATGTATACTTGTCATGTATTTAATTGGATAGTATATCGAACCCCAATTTTTCTCCAAAGTAGGCATATTAATTCAACAGCTGTCATTTATAGAACAGTTGATTCGTAACAACTTTGATGTTTGACAAGTATTTTGAGTGTATATTTTTCGATTATAGCTAGATTTCAGCATATTTCCAGTTTCTAACTGGAACACACTGATAGGAATGTTTATATTAGTTACGTCAATAGTTCTTTTGCGTTATCTCAACGTATCGCTTGTGCAATATGCCTACTTGGCGAGAAATGTCACATAGGAAAAGCAGAAATGGACTTTACTCAAATTGAAGATATAATAACGTCATATAATTGGAGGTGTTCCGCAGGGCTCTATCATGGGTCCACTTCTGTATACATTATACACTGCGAGATTTTGCGACTTCACAAAATACGGTCAGTGTCATATGTATGCTGATGATACGCAGATGTATTATTCTTTTAGTCCCGATACATTACAGTTATCTTTAAATGAAGACTTGAACAGTATAATGCATATATCGCATAAACACTCACTAAAGATAAATGCCGTGAAAACATCTTTAATAATATTTGGTAATAGGAAGAATTTAAATTTGTATAAAAATGACATCAAATTGCAACTTGAACATGTTGAACTTATTCCAGCAAAATCAGTAAGAAATCTAGGTTTAATTGTTGATCAAGATTTCAGTTTTCGAGAACATGTTTCTAGACGAAATTACAGAGCATATTTATCACTTAAGCAAATTTATAAGATATTTAACCACTGTCTTGCATTTAAATACTTTCTATTTGAATATATTACAAAAAAATATCTTTACGATCTGATTAGCTTTAGATCGGATGTTCATCATTTGAACATCCGAAATAAAAGTCTATTAGCCATACTACAGCATAAAACCGCAAGTTTCAAAAAAGCCTTCATATAAACAATTAATTCGATTCCAGTTAATAATAGAACATTTACTGTCAAAACTTTTAGGAAGGACTTGTTTAAAATGTTAAAATCCGCTTAAGACCAATAAGCTTGCTATACTATAACTTGCTAAGTATTATGTTAATTTTAATTTAATTATTTCAATGTAACATGTGTTATTATTTTTTTGTTTCCTCTGTAATTATGTACACTACAGTGTCATTCTTTAGATTATGCAATGTGATGTTCTGGTTATGTGTTTTTAAAAAAATCTAGTATATAAGTTAACATTTTTTAAATGTAAATATGGGCTGTGACGAAGACCAAAGGTGAAACATGTTTCACCAATTTGATCACAATTCTTTTGGTGATTTAGTTCTTAAAAAAGACTATTATTGTATTCAATTTATGTTATCGTTACCAATAAAAAAAAGAGAATTATAAATCGCTTATTGATAATCATATATGTATTTTTATACTTTCATTAGTTAAAGAGTCCGCAATCCTAAAGATTGGTTGGAAACAGCACGTCATGCCGATCTATCCTGAGCTAATCCCTTCATCTCCCTATAGCTATTCATCTCAACGTCTTCAACTATCTGACTCACATACTCCAATTTAGGCCTACCTACCCCTCTCTTTCCATCCACTCTACCTTCTATGATCAATTGCATAATCCCCCCATGCCTAAGGATATGCCCTACTAATCTGTCTCTCCTACGCTGTAACACTCTCCAAATACTTCTCTTCTCCCCTACTAACTCTAGTACAGCTTCATTTGTTACTTTATCTTTCCAACCAATCCTCATCATCCTCCTATAACACCACATTTCGAATGCTTGTAATCTACGCTTCTCTTCCTTTCCTATAGTCCACGCCTCACACCCGTACAGTGCTACACTCCAAACATATACCTTCAGTAATCTTTTTCTAATACCCAAGTCAATATTTGATCTTAAAATCTGTTCCTTTTCTACGAATGCCTTCCTACCCTGTGCTATCCTACACTTTATATCTACCTTGCTTCGATTATCTTTTGTGATTCTACTGCCTAAATAACAAAAATCTGACACTTCTTCGATTCTATTCTCTCCTATTGTGATCCTCATTTTTCTACTGCATTCCTTTTTGTCACACCTCATCACTTTAGTTTTACCTATATTTATTTTCATGTTAAAATCCCTAGTCAATACTGCCTGCATACCATTCAATACCCTTTCTAAATTCTTTTCGCTTTCTTCCAATATAGCTATATCGTCGGCGAATCTCAACATATATATTTTCTCTCCCTGTACATTCACACCTACACTATACTCTTCTTTTACTTTGTTTATTGCATCTTCTATATATAGATTAAATAATAACGGTGAAAGTGTACATCCCTGCCGAACTCCCTTCCCTATTTTTGCTACCTCTTCTTCCCCCTCAATTCTAACTAAGGCAGTTTGGTGTTTATATAAAATAAAAATTATTCTCCTATCCTTATAATCTATACCCGTTTCTTTTAAAATTCTAAACATTATGTCCCAATCTACATTATCAAATGTCTTTTCTAAATCTACAAAAGCTATGCAAGTTACCTTTCCTACCCTCTTTCTTTTTTCTACTACCGTTCTTAGTGCTAGAATCGCCTCCCTCGTCCCTCTGTTTTTCCTAAAACCAAACTGATCTTTTCCTAGCCTTTCCTCTACTTTATTTTCTAATCTCCTATAATAATCTTTAACAATATCTTCGATGCATGTGATAGTAGACTAATGGTTCTACAGTTTTCACACAAATTAGCTCCTATTTTCTTCGGCATTGTTACTATTCTACTACGCTGAAAATCCTGTGGTACTTCTCCGTTCTCATATATTTTACAAACTAGCCTGTATAATCGCTCCTGCATTTTTTCCCCTGCGTGTTTTATTAATTCGGCTGGTATCATATCAATCCCCGCTGCTTTGTTATTCCGTAAATCATTTAATGCTCTATGAAACTCTGACCTAAGTATGCTAGGACCTAAGTCATCCTCATCTATCTGTTCCACATTTTCTAGCTCCTCCATGTCCTGCCTACCTTTATATAAATCTTCAAGATACTCCTTCCATCTTCTAGCTTTTTCCTTATTTTCTGTGAGTTCCTTACCCTGCTTATCACATATAATGTTACCCTTTGGTTTTACTTTAGAAAAATGTGACTTAATTTTCCTGTAGCCCAAATCTACTTTACCTCTTCTCATATCCTCCTCAATATCCTCACAATTTCCTTTTATCCACTCTTCTTTCGCTAGCTTGCATTTCCTATTAATTAAGTTCCTTAGTTCCTTATATTTTTTCTGTCCTGCTTCTGTGTTTCCAATTTTAATTTTCCTTCTTGCTTCTATCATTTCAACATTTCTTCCGTGATCCATTCCCTCCTACCTGCCCTTTTCTTTGTGCCTAATACTTCATTTGCTGCTGTAGTTAACCCATTTCTGATTTCCCTCCATTCGCAATCTATGTCGTTCCTAGATGTTCCATTAGCCATGATTTCTACTTTCTGCTTGTACTTTTCACATACATCAGCTAATTTTAACCTATCGACATCTACTCTGACCTGTTTAGACTTCTGTAATTTCTTGAATTTGACCTCTGAGTCCAGGACTACTAAATTATGGTCACTATCAATATCTGCTCCAGGGTAACTCTTACAATTCTTAATCTGGTTCCTAAACCTCTCTTTAACCAGTATGTAATCTATCTGATACCTCCCTATATCTCCTGGCATTTTCCACGTATATATCCTGCGCTTGTGATTCTGAAAAAGCGTGTTTGCTACCACTAGCTTATTCCTAATACAAAACTCTACCAATCTATCCCCTTTATCATTACGTGTTCCTATTCCATATTCTCCTACTATTGAAACTTCCTTTCCCTTACCTACTACGGCATTCCAATCTCCGGTTACAATTAGATTATCCTGTCCTTTAACGTTTGCTAACCTAGATTCGATCTCCTCATAAATGGATTCTACCTCCTCATCATCGTGACTTGAAGTTGGCATATATACTTGCACTATAACTGTATATATATATATATATACTTTCATATATTTGAAAAATAACTATGATAAAAAATTACTACAATAAAGCAACATACCGAACTGAAAATCGTGTAAAATGAATAATGACGTTTTATTAACAATTAAATTACACAAATGGTGCTTCGAATTTAGATGATATTTATTGACATTTCTGGATTCTTATACAAAGAATGTTTAATATGGTTTATACTCTGACCATATAGATGAATATTAGAATATTAATGTGCTTCTTGGTTTCGCTTAATAATATTTTCTGTTTGTAGGTTTCAGTACATATTTTATTATATGCTACAAATAAATTTTTTCCAACTGGCGAACGTACGCGCACCGATAACCGCTGCACAGACAGCAACAACCAATAAGATATGCCATAGAGGATGTTTACATGTGAACGCTTTAGAGGCTGTGCTTCCTCCAGTGCTGTAAGACGAGTACGCATACCATTGCAGCCGCGGACGTTCACCAGTTGGAAAAAATTTACCAATACGAAACTAGGTTTGAGCTATTTATAATGGCAGGGTATTAATACGGTGTTTATATTATCTAGTAAGACTTAAGTCGGATAATTAATGTGCTTTTAGATAATATATATTATAACTAAGTTCTTGTGTATAAAAAAAATCGCATAGAACTTGTTTATGAAATAAATGCAACTTCAAATGAAGAAAAAAAATACAATTTATGAATTATTGAATAATATGTGCATATTCAATTATAGTATAGAATATCACCCAAATACCGTAACTTAAAGCATTAAGTAGTTAGATGTACATTTCGAAGGCTATGCCCCCATAGCACAAACTATCAGTAGCACAAGATAAAAACGAAAAAATATATACATCGTTTTTTTTTAAAGTGGTGGACAAGTTTCGTCCACTACTGCGCATAAGGGCTGCACTTATATACATCACTTATACACATACATATACTTATATACACAACGTACTCAGCCACACCTAGTTTATCTATTGACAATACACAAGCGTACCCACAGCACAGCATTTCTTAATATAGGTAAGAGACATTTTATTTTATATTTCATATGTAATAATTGTAATGTACGACACTAGAATGTAATATACTACCATTTTTTTGGGATATTTAAATTTTATATATTATCAAACGTTTTACAATATATTGACCGAAGAGAGTTTTATATAATGGCGTATCTTCCATTATTATAATGATGTTACCTATAAGTTCAGGTATTTTTTTAAAGTTATTAATATTATTGTTATTTTTGTACATTTTAGCCTCTAGGAAGATTTCAAATAAAAATCGAAACGTTGGCAAAAACTTATATAGTGTTTGCTTTATTTGTGTACGCTTCCCGTTATTCATTATAAAATAAAATAATTTTTAAATAATATTAGTCGTACTTTTTATAACTTTGCAAAAAAAATGTACTGCACTGGAATATTCAATGTGCCGTACGACTGACGCCATACTGTTTTGAATAGCACTGCTATGTACTGTATTGGTCAAGCCATTATACAGGTCTTGATTTATGATGCGTGAACTTCTGTCACTTTCCGCCACTTTCAATAAAACGGTGTATACCTATGACACGAATTGTGATTGATTTACTATTAAATAAATAAGTCAACATGACAGAAGTATTTCAAAAATGGCATATAATATGACCTATAAATCTTTTAAAACCTACCCCTTGCTTTCCCACTACTTTACCTTCTATAACTAATTGCATAATACCCTCCCATGTCTAAGAATGTGACCTACTAGTCTATATCTCCTGCGCTGTAATACTTTTCAAATACTCCTCTACTAACTCTAACACGGTTTCATTTGTTACTTTATTTCTCCAACCAATCCTCATCATCTTCTTATAGCACTACATTTCGAATGCTTCTATTCCACCTTCCTTCACATTGTCTTATTATTAAAAACTTTATGTAAGTCATTTAAAATTGTTTGTTGTAGATTATAATTCTTTATTTATTTTTGTTGTGGGCAATTATTTACAAATTGTAAAAGATTTAATTACAAGTATTATATATTATTAGAATTTCGTGCAATCTAAAGTTCCTCCAAGACTGAATTTTAATACATAGTTGGTACGTTCTGGGTGACGTATACAAAGCTCGTATACAATAACTTGAAATTGTTTTCTATTACCAAGTCTATTAACGTCTTCCATTACTATTCTGCACTTGACTATAATAAATATTTCACCAACATTCACTCCATTAATATATATACAAGCGTAGCTCAAGTCATTCGCCATTAGGGGCACATGTGACATATACATACATTTACATGCACCCCTGAGACATTCCATTTAAATTTCTCATGTCTTAACTCGACACAAGAAAGACTGAGATTTGTGAAAGTGTTCATATATCTTAACTATTAATTATAACTGAAACTAATAGTGTACCACCATGAAAAATGCACCTTTTGACATTGAAATGAATGAAGAACATAGGCAAAAATGTAAAACCCGTATTGCACTTGTCAATTTTCCTTCAATTTAAGAACTTGGCTAAGATCTTCAATAAGGTGCCACAAATTTGATCTTACGCGCATTCATTTTAAGTTCAATTTCTAGATTTAGATTAAGTTGATTTTCAATTTCGTTGCTACAAACATATTTGCTAACATATTGATAAGATGTAGAACATTACAAACGTTGGTTGGTAGAAGTGTTGTTGCCATGTTGCCAAATTAGAGGAAAAATAGAGGAATAGAGAATAGAGCCAAAGAAATAGAGGACAAAATTGATAAATAAGCCGATTTGAATAAAAAAAATCGAAAAATTGACCAGGCTTAATGTCGGAGAATATCACCTTTTAAAATAATTTCTAGTTTGGCTAATTGATTATCACAATAGAAAGATCCGATTTGAGTAAAATGAAATTTTTAGTGAAATTTTAATATTACAATCGGCTCTTAGATGAAATTACAAATCTAGTCCTACCACCCTTTCCTTTCCTTCCATCGTACCTTCTATAACTAATCGCATAATACCCCCATGTCCAAGAATATGGCATACTAGTTTATCTTTCCTATGCTGTAAAGATTCCAAAGACTTCTATTCTCATTTATTGTTTCTAATACAGCTTTACATCTAACATCTAACACTTGTCGTTCTAACATTTGTCACTTTATCTGCCCACCCAATCGTCATCATCCTCCTATAACACCACATTTCGAATGTTTTTATTCTACGTTTCTCCTTATTTCCTATAGTCCACGCCTTACACCCGTACAATGCTACACACCACATATATACTTTCAGTCATCTTTTTCTAATACCCAAGTCATTGTTTGATCTTAAAATTAGCTCTATTTCTACTTATGTCTTGTACAAATTTTATATCTACCATACTTCAATTATCCTTTGTAATTTAACTTCCTATAAGAGAAAACTGATATTTCTATAGAAAGATGAATAAATATAATTCTAATGATAGCGATTCTAAGCCTTAGATTGAATGTTTGACAAGCGCAGGAAGAAATAAAAATGAATAGCCATGGAATTGTTGCTTTGATAAATTAAAAAGGAGGAATAATACCCCAAATAGAAATTCTTGAATATTCGCGCAAAAATCTTTAACGTGCAAATTATCATCTTTATTTGATGTGTTGATTAGATTATTTCAAAAATTGATTAGACTATTTCAAAAATTTGGGTGAGCTGAAAGGGAAAACGAGTCTTAATGAATTAATGAACATTAATAGTATATTAAAGAACGAGTTTCATAAGGCAGATTTTATTGCACGAGTTCAAGTTTAGAAAACGATATGCTTAGCATCTCGTTTTCTAAAGAACGAGTGTTATAAATGACTTATGAAATGAGTTTTTTATACTATTTTTTTCTAATTTGCGTCTATTATATCCTTTTTAAATAAAAAATCGAAATTTAAAAATTTAGGGAATTTTTTGACTGTTGATAGTAACTATTGGCACATTTGGAACATTTGAAATAAATTGATAAATAAATTTAAATTAACCTATTTGTTGCTTTCTTTTGTAGTTTGACGTACAATTGTACATTTCAAGGACAAAATTTAAATCAAACTATTTGTTGTTTTCTATTGTAGTTTGACGTTTGATGACTGGCAAGCAGAGCTACCAACTTTGTAACACTAAATTGCACTATGCTATAAGCGAACTCAAATTCGCTATAAACGAACTCATTTGGGTTCGTTAATAGCTCTAATAGAAACGCAAATTAGAAAAAAGATGTTATGCAATTAGATTTTTAATTGAATAAATTCTGCATTATTTTACAGATTAATTTATACTATTACTAATTTGTAATATAATAATGGGTAGAAGTAAAAATATACAATATACAAATGTACAATATATATATATACATATATACAATATACAGGAATATTTGAAATTTAAAGAAGTTTTCAATTAAAGAATAATAAATAGGTTATAGATTTTGCCGTTATGGTGGGATATTCCATATTAGGGAAGAAAAATAAAATTACAATGTTTTATATCACAATTAAAAATTTCTTGACAATGCTTAATAAGCGAAACTAAAAAAAAAAGCGAAATTCGAATAAATCCTCGTTTTTAATTGTGATATAAAACATTGTAATTTTATTTTCCTTCTTTAAAGAATAATATATTTAAAACAATGTCTCATAATATTTTCAGCAGCATTGGTTTCAGTTTCAGTCTTATATTTTCAGCATTGGTTTTCATGCAAAACATTTTTGTTACTCAAAAATTTAATGTTTAAAAATAAACACGTATAAGATTGTACAAACAAATGTACGAATTTCTAGTTTTAAAAATTGCACATTTCAAAACTGAGTCCATTTATAATTCAGAATGATCTAATATAGAAAGAATAATTTCAATTAAGTTGTGGAGTAGTGAAAGTGATCATGGCTCAGATTTTTGTAATTAGTTTGCTGCTAAACTTAAGAGACACGAAGCCAATTACGGTGATTTACTTAAACCGCAAATTATGTTCAACTCAGGAGCGCTTCCAGCGGATGCTCTAGAGATAGTCTTTTGAAATTTTGGATAAAAACGGTACGTTATAAAATTAGAGATATTTAATTATCTCGAGTGAGACAGTAACACCAAAGAAAACAAATAATTTTCATTTTGTTATTACAACTTCCATTACTCTAAATAGAAACATAAAAAATATTTTTATTTAAATAATAAAAGGACATGGAGAACTAACAGTGGACTATCTAATTTAAAAAAGAAATCATCAATTTCGTATATATCTTGAACTCAAATTTCAAATTTGCACAATGCCCGAAAATATCTCTATACTAGTTTTAATGAACAGTTACAATAATCAAATCTGGATTTGCTTAATCTTGAATAAGCAGAACTAGTTTAATGAACTTGAATGTTGAGTACCAGTAAAAATATAAGCTTAGTGAATTATATTTAAATTCTCATTACTCAGGATGAAATATTTGATACTATCCCAGTCTTCATTGCGTTTTTAAATTCGTTTTTTCAAGCATCAAATCAAACTAACTTCATATTTGGGTCTTACAAAAACTGAACAGAACAGAACTTTGTAAAATCGTCACTACGGCGTTAAATAATTGTATAAAACATCACCCATAAAAAAAATGCTTTGTGTTACGGTTTTTGGGTGATGTTTTATACAAAAACAGAACTGTATCTATAGATTATTAGTTTATGATTGCGCAAATATAGTTATAATAATTTTGAAATCTTTTTTACGCGCATGTCGGATTTGCAACTCTCCACGTGTTGAAAAATAGTTTTGTGCATTTCTTTCGGACATTGTACGAACTAAAGTTTAAAATTGAAAATTTTATTTAGTACAATAGATTCATTGAAGTAAAAAAGATCTGTATTGAGTTACAAATTTAATATAACTATTCTCTGGTTTTTACGATTTATGTAAAATTCGCTGCTCATATCGATTAATGAAATTGTATACAAAATGCAGAATAGTTTATTTTTTTAAGCATAAATATATTTAGTTCAAACCTCATGAAAGCACGTTATGATACCAAGTCATGTTAGTTGTGCAAATTTTAAAATATAAAGTACATAGCACAAAGTTGTTGTTTTTATTACGAAAGCAATTTTCAATATAGCTGCTAGTTTTTATTATTTGGTACTTGTGACACTTGAAATATGGCAGTTTGTATTATTTTTTTATATTATCACTGTAAAACAAACGATTCTACTAAACGAAAAAAACCAATTGTAATTGTTTTTTAGTAGCGTGACCACATGAGACCAAAGCGATTTTCAAATGCCATGTATCCGTTTTTATGATCCCATTTAAGTGCACTTTGCAGCTTCAGGTATTGCACAGAATTTTCCGTGGATCATAATGGCTGGTAGTTAAAAACAATGCCTCAAGTATCTACATTGGTTTATGACTTGCAATATAATACTGTCGACGATATTTAACGATATATAACAAGTCGTTTAATAAAATTGTTCTAGGGGCGAGCTTCGTTTAATATTAGCCATCGTACTAGAATTTTTACATCAAGGAAAGCAGATATCAAAAGATAGCGAAATGGTTATGTTTTGTTTGCAAGAGACCACGTGCCAAAAAGTTAAATCAAACATATTCGATAATAATTGAGTCTTGTTTTTTTTTGTATATACAATATTTATTGACATATTGATTTTTTTACTTATAGGTATATAATATAAAAATGAAACAAAATATTACGTATATTAGTTAAAGAGTCCGCAATCCTAAAGATTGGTTGGAAACAGCACGCCATGCCGATCTATCCTGAGCTAATCCCTTCATCTCCCTATAGCTATTCATCTCAACGTCTTCAACTATCTGACTCACATACTCCAATCTAGGCCTACCTACCCCTTTCTTTCCCTCCACTCTACCTTCTATGATCAATTGCATAATCCCCCCATGCCTAAGAATATGCCCTACTAATCTGTCTCTCCTACGCTGTAACACTCTCCAAATACTTCTCTTCTCCCCTACTAACTCTAGTACATCTTCATTTGTTACTTTATCTTCCCAACCAATCCTCATCATCCTCCTATAACACCACATTTCGAATGCTTGTAATCTACGCTTCTCTTCCTTTCCTATAGTCCACGCCTCACACCCGTACAGTGCTACACTCCAAACATATACCTTCAGTAATCTTTTTCTAATACCCAAGTCAATATTTGATCTTAAAATCTGTTCCTTTTCTACGAATGCCTTCCTACCCTGTGCTATCCTACACTTTATATCTACCTTGCTTCGATTATCTTTTGTGATTCTACTGCCTAAATAACAAAAATCTGACACTTCTTCGATTCTATTATCTCCTATTGTGATCCTCATTTTTCTACTGCATTCCTTTTTGTCACACCTCATCACTTTAGTTTTACCTATATTTATTTTCATGTTAAAATCCCTAGTCAATACTGCCTGCATACCATTCAATACCCTTTCTAAATTCTTTTCGCTTTCTTCCAATATAGCTATATCGTCGGCGAATCTCAACATATATATTTTCTCTCCCTGTACATTCACACCTACACTATACTCTTCTTTTACTTTGTTTATTGCATCTTCTATATATAGATTAGATAATAACGGTGAAAGTGTACATCCCTGCCGAACTCCCTTCTCTATTTTTGCTACCTCTTCTTCCCCCTCAATTCTAACTAAGGCAGTTTGGTGTTTATATAAATTAAAAATTATTCTCCTATCCTTATAATCTATACCCGTTTCTTTTAAAATTCTAAACATTATGTCCCAATCTACATTATCAAATGCCTTTTCTAAATCTACAAAAGCTATGCAAGTTACCTTTCTTACCCTCATTCTTTTTTCTACTACTGTTCTTAGTGCTAAAATCGCCTCCCTCGTCCCTCTGTTTTTCCTAAAACCAAACTGATCTTCTCCTAGCCTTTCCTCTACTTCATTTTCTAATCTCCTATAAATAATGTTTAACAATATCTTCGATGCATGTGATAGTAGACTAATGGTCCTATAGTTCTCACACAAATTAGCTCCTATTTTCTTCGGCATTGTTACTATTCTACTACGCTGAAAATCCTGTGGTACTTCTCCCTTCTCATATATTTTACAAACTAACCTGTATAATCGCTCCTGCATTTTTTCCCCTGCGTGTTTTATTAATTCGGCTGGTATCATATCAATCCCCGCTGCTTTGTTATTCCGTAAATCATTTAATGCTCTATGAAACTCTGACCTAAGTATGCTAGGACCTAAGTCATCCTCATCTATCTGTTCCACATTTTCTAGCTCCTCCATGTCCTGCCTACCTTTATATAAATCTTCAAGATACTCCTTCCATCTTCTAGCTTTTTCCTTATTTTCTGTGAGTTCCTTACCCTGCTTATCACATATAATGTTACCCTTTGGTTTTACTTTAGAAAAATGTGACTTAATTTTCCTGTAGCCCAAATCTACTTTACCTCTTCTCATATCCTCCTCAATATCCTCACAATTTCCTTTTATCCACTCTTCTTTCGCTAGCTTGCATTTCCTATTAATTAAGTTCCTTAGTTCCTTATATTTTTTCTGTCCTGCTTCTGTGTTTCCAATTTTAATTTTCCTTCTTGCTTCTATCATTTCAACATTTCTTCCGTGATCCATTCCCTCCTACCTGCCCTTTTCTTTGTGCCTAATACTTCATTTGCTGCTGTAGTTAACCCATTTCTGATTTCCCTCCATTCGCAATCTATGTCGTTCCTAGATGTTCCATTAGCCATGATTTCTACTTTCTGCTTGTACTTTTCACATACATCAGCTAATTTTAACCTATCGACATCTACTCGGACCTGTTTAGACTTCTGTAATTTCTTGAATTTGACCTCTGAGTCCAGGACTACTAAATTATGGTCACTATCAATATCTGCTCCAGGGTAACTCTTACAATTCTTAATCTGGTTCCTAAACCTCTCTTTAACCAGTATGTAATCTATCTGATACCTCCTTATATCTCCTGGCATTTTCCACGTATATATCATATATATATATATATATATATATATATTTATATATATATATTATTACGTATATATTTTTCGTTAATCATCAATCTCGGGGTTGGTTTGAAATAGGACGTTGGTACTCTAAATAATAATGAAATACTCAACCTTCTATGACTAATTGCATAATACCCCCATGTCTAAGAATGTGACCCACTAGTTTATCTCTCCAATGTTGTAAGATCTTCTCATTTCTTCACACAAAAATCTGACAAGTTTTCCGTATTTATTTAATTTATAAAACAGCTTAAAAGATTGTTTCAGTGCTGTGAAGAGGGTTATAAACTATTTTATAAATTAACTTAGGAAAGCGCGAAAGGGTAAAAAGCTGCGAAGATGTATCACGGTTTAACATATTTTAATATTTTATTATAAAAGTTAGGATTTTGATACTAAGTGACAAGTTTTCAAAACATAATTGTTCAAAATAACTTTTTACTGAAATCTATACATCCAAATACATGTACTTAAGCCTACTGTATCCTCTCTGGATGACAAATTAAAAAATTATAAAATTTTATGTACTTTTTACTACGTGCCAAGTTGTAAAGATTACTGTTTATTTAAGCAATAACCGATTTAATTGTAGTATTTGAGAGTTGTTCAGCTATAATGGACGAATTGGAGTCTCGCAAGTTTTCAGCGCTGGATTTTTTCTATGTATTTCTATGTGGAAAGGACCAATTTGATTTCGTTTAAAATTTCATTTATTTGGTACAAATAGTTTGATTTTGGCATGGGATAATATTAACATGGCCAGCATACTAGCTATGGCAAAGTGTAGGTCACTTTGAGGACCTTTTTCCTAGTGCGTTTCAATGTACCATTCACGAACTATAGGTCGTGAACTACTACATCCTTTAAAAATGAATTAGTTCACGACCTATATGAAATTCATGCACATACTGAGAATAATCTCTTTTATCTCAATATAAAAATATTAAATGGTAAAAAATAAATAAATTGAAATATTACAATACTTATTTTGAATTAAGAATGAGGAAGAAAAGACAACAATGTTTATAATTTATACAAAACGTATATATAAGGAAATATTCTCTAGGTACTCACGATTATTTATACGAAGTTCTAAAATACTTATTGGTAGTTACTGATGAAAATGTTTACTACTTTACTAACACTTGAAAACTAAATGTACAAACTATAATAAAAAGAACTAGATGGAATTGTTTTGTTTGGCGTTATAATTTATATTTTCTATTCCGAATCTTCTCTGTTCAAACTTCAAAGCTTTGATTTGATATTAAGTGATTGCATTGCACTCAGTATGAAATAGAAGAACTATAAGATTTAGATGGTTATTTTTGCATTATTGCAAAAAATTGCTATGGCATGACATATTTAAGAACATATTTACTCTTGCGAATATATTAATTATATTATTCCAAATGAAATCTGATACGAACATATAAATATTGCATCGAGTTTCCAATTTCGTTCCGTTCACCAACACACTTTACCACTAAATAAATGTTAGTACTGTATATGTAATGTATACTATACTGCAAGTATATATATAGTACAAGTACATCAATACGTACACCGTGCACCATGTACTTCATAGTTCACGAACTAAGTCCTAGTGACCTATAGGTCGTTGCAAAACATCGTCACAGTACGCCCGTCATTTGATTGAACCGTTCATTTCAGAGTGAACGGTTCGCGCGTGAACTACACATCAAACACTCTTAAAATGAGTATTGGTTGCCCTTAAAAATTGATGTTTCAAGTTATAAATGTACATTTAAAAACACAATTTTATTGCATATTGTGATAAGTATATTTTACTGGCTCTTTTATGCTGACACATACATTTTAAATTAATAAGGTAGGAACGGGAATGAGAAAAAATCTAATTTACTAATTGGATTAGTGTCGACTAAGAAGTATGAACCCACAGGATGATTTCTGGTATGTTTCGTATGAAATTAAGCAGCCTCCTTCGATATATATAAACTGAAACCGCAAAGTTTCTTAATAAAATAAGGAAAATGTTGAGTTCAATAGGAACAGTTCACCAAAGTAAATTCAAACTTTTACTGCCGGTAAAATAGAGTATTACGATATATATGCATCAAAGGGCATGTAATGTAAATTTGAACGCCGCTTCCGCTGTCTCAGCATCGAAAAACGTTGCTCGAAATGCACAAAACTAGTTCTGATTATTTCGAAATGCTTGCTGTCCGTTTAAAAGCAAAATTTCAGACTTGGAAAATTTTCCGTGCTTTTTTTGTGCAGCGTTCGCAATAAATATATTTTTTCATATTTTATGTTAAACACGTTTCTTGTGTTAAAATTATCCAAAAAGGAAAACTGTGATTATAAACAATTATGTACAAATGATGTGCTTCATCTTGGTCAAAGTCTAATAATAAATCACATTAAAATATAGTAATATGTATTTTGAAATATTGGTATATTATTAGAAATGAGAATATTAATGAAAATTGGAATTTTTTAGTTTTTACGTTACGTTAGGACATAATTAAATTGATTCGAAGAAAAGTGCACGTTTAAAATAAAGATTCGATTTATAAATAGGAAATATTACAGTTACTTAGTTATTATAGTTATTATTAGTTATAACAATATTTTCTTTAAATATTGTGAGTCGAAGTATAATATGCCAACCATTCAAAGTTGACCTCTTCTTTGGATTTTATTTTTAAATGCAGGCAGCTTAAAAATCCTACTAACTAATATTTGTATTGAACTCAAATTTTACACGTTGAAAAAGACGTTAAACTTTATGGATAGTATTCTTTCGTGATTCTTTCTTGGACGTGATTTAAACGAAAGATACCCTGAGCTTTTTGTGCGATAAATTTGGATTGTGTTCTTAAAAATTGAAACAAAAAAGTAATATTTAATGAATAAATAGATGGAGATCAGAAAATGTCGAAAATAGGGAGTATTCAGAATAAATTATACATGCAAAGGATTTTTATAAAACAAAGATACGAAGTACATTGTATTCTTCATTTGGTTCAAACCTGTGCTTCTTATTTTTTTTTGATTAGTGGTCCTCGTATATATAATTTATATGACACATTTTACTTTTATATATATTGGCAAAGTTAATAGGGCACAGTTTTACTCCCATAAAATACTAGACGTGCGAAAATTGATGAATTGAAGGGACAATAAGTCATTCTATTCCGTAATAAATTACAGATCAGATAACTTTTTATTGGTCGGGTCCTAAATTAATATATAACATCTTATACACAAACAAACACATACTCTTATATGTAATCAAATGTTTTATGTGAATACTCTGTTTAGTTAAAGAGTCCGCAATCCTAAAGATTGGTTGGAAACAGCACGCCATGCCGATCTATCCTGAGCTAATCCCTTCATCTCCCTATAGCTATTCATCTCAACGTCTTCAACTCATCTGACTCACATACTCCAATTTAGGCCTACCTACCCCTCTCTTTCCCTCCACTCTACCTTCTATGATCAATTGCATAATCCCCCCATGCCTAAGAATATGCCCTACTAATCTGTCTCTCCTACGCTGTAACACTCTCCAAATACTTCTCTTCTCCCCTACTAACTCTAGTACATCTTCATTTGTTACTTTATCTTCCCAACCAATCCTCATCATCCTCCTATAACACCACATTTCGAATGCTTGTAATCTACGCTTCTCTTCCTTTCCTATAGTCCACGCCTCACACCCGTACAGTGCTACACTCCAAACATATACCTTCAGTAATCTTTTTCTAATACCCAAGTCAATATTTGATCTTAAAATCTGTTCCTTTTCTACGAATGCCTTCCTGCCCTGTGCTATCCTACACTTTATATCTACCTTGCTTCGATTATCTTTTGTGATTCTACTGCCTAAATAACAAAAATCTGACACTTCTTCGATTCTATTATCTCCTATTGTGATCCTCATTTTTCTACTTCATGCCTTTCTGTTTATTATTGTGAAAATAAAATTTTGAGTTTTTCTCTCAGTAGACCGATTTGTTATAATATAGACAAAACTGAATCCTCCATGTACGAGTTCATTTATATTTTATTTAACATCTAGTTTGGTACCTTCTAATGGGTGTATACATATTCCTATAATTTTCAGGTAGTCGAATTAATGATAGTTAAATTCCTACAAAGGTACATGTAAATTCCTATATGGTTCGGTCTCCAAGAAAATAAGCTCCTTAATTCCTCGTTACTGATATTCAAAAGAAATATTTCCAATTGAAATCAAACATTGAAGAAGAAGACATCGATATAGGTTCCCATATATTTAACGATCGCTACAATTACCTAATTAACAATGACCCAGATGACCCAATTGGTGAAAGTACAGAAATTCAGAACGCAGAAGCCTGCATTTTATTGCATGATCACCCCGAGGAAACAAAGTTACATGTGCAAGAAATAAGTGCTTCGTGCAAGAGAAAGGCGATGGACAACGGGCGTTTGTAGGAATTTGACCATACACATTTCGGTTTCTTCTACCTGACCCCATATTTATAGGAATTTACCATCCTCACTTCTAATGAATATAAATAATAACAGATTTGGTTAAAGCGTGGAATAAAATTCGTGTTGAATTTTATAGCTGCAAAATTTGAGAATTTTGGTATTCTCTTAACATAATCTAGAATTGAAAGAATTCAATTATTACACGTAAAATATATGGTGTTATTTTTTTCGCAATTTCTACTGGAAAATATGCCATAGGAGAGAATAATTGTGTGCTATTTTTATAGCGTTTTTGCATTTTTTTGAGTGAAATAATTCTTTGGGGCGTAGTAAATTTACAATAAGCTATGATTATTGTTTACGAGATTAAAACTTTGTTTAATTTATTATATATTTGACAAAATAGTTTGCAATGAATATATTTACAAATTTTGTAATAAAAAAAAATCCACAGCCTAATTTATTGCCCAAATGTTAATAACCAATTTTTGAGAATTAAATTCAATTTCCAGTTCATAATAAAATATTGCTTTCAGTAATCAAATTCTTCTTATGTAATTATGATTATTTCTCATACCGTTTAAATTGCTAAAATATAATACATACGTTTAAATTGATTTAAACTAATTAATTAATATTTAATTAATATCAGCTGATTAAAAGAAATTTAGACAATGTTTTTTAAAATTAATTAGATAATTAGATTTTTCATATCATCATAAATAAAAATCAGTATAAAGATATCCAATTACTTTTGTAATTTTATAAAGAATTCTTTATATTATCCCGAAAAAATTCCCTCTACTTTACCTTCTATAACTAATTGCATAATATACTCATGTCTAAGAATAATATAATTGTATGAATATATAATAAAATCGTAAATATAATATAGATTTCGGTTTTAAAAATATGCTGTAGAAATATTTGAAATAAAAAATTTTGGGGGAAATTTTTTATGTAATTGTATTGATATACTAAAGTATATAAAAAATCGACAATTAATTGTAACATACGGTATTTATAAGAATATTTGATTATTAAAAACGAAAAGAAATGTTATAAATTTCAATATCATGAAAATTAAAAATTGTAAAATCAAAAATTTCCAAATTCGATACTTTAGAAACTTTTTAAAGAATTAATATATCCGCGTATATACAGAGTAGTCAATTTAAATAAAACGATACGATAGAATATAATTAAAAAATAAATAAAAATTTGCAAATGACATTTGAGAAATTTTTTTAACAGGGTACTTTGTTTAAATAAAATTACGAAATTTCCTACAAAAACTAATAAAAATAAAAAGCTAAAAATTTGGATTCATGTAAACAGGGTGATCAAAATATTTTTACATATACAAGGCATTTTGAAGAATAACAAATAATATATATAACTGTATAAATTCCACCTATATAATACATAATTCAATCTTTAAAAAGAAAATATATGGTGACAGGGGTTTCAAGAAATAGTTAATATCAATGTAGCGGTTAATTAAATTAAAATGTAAGAATTATGGAAAACATTATTTGCTTGATTTGAAAGCACATTCTGCTTAAAGGTCTTTGTTTAAATGTTTTGTATAAATTATAAACATTGTTGTTTGTTCTTCCTCATTCCTAATTCAAAATAAGTATTGTAATATTTATTTATTTTTTATATTTAATATTTTTATATTAACAAAAAAGAGATTATTTTCAGTATGTGCATGTATTTCATATAGGTCGTGAACTAGTTCATTTTAAAAAGATGTTAGTAGTTCACGACCTATAGTTCGTGAACGGTACATTGAAATGAACTACGAACTAGGTCCTCAAAGTGATCTACCGTTTGCCATCGCTAGTAAATAATAAAGATATTGTGTATAAATGTGAGAAGGACATAAGATGATTACGTGTGAACAAAATTCCACGAATTGTCTGAGTTTTCTTGCAATTACTTATTACGTTAATGTGAATCTCACATTCTGTGCAAGTGAAACACAAAAGGCAATTACCTCGCTTATGTGAGGTTTGTCACTATCTTTGTTGGCCCTAGATAGCGAATGTAATTCCGAGGTAGAAAACTAGGTTATATATATTTTCAGCCTCCATGTATTCTAGTGTCAGACGAGGCTGTGTAGTTGTTTCCGAAGCAGTCGAAACAAAAATGAAATCTAAAAGCGCAGCATTAGCACAAACTTTTCTCACCTCCAATAACACTGTAGTGACTCTCTGGGAAACTCGTTCCTCGACTAACTTTTATTCCAGCAATAAAAGTAACTTAAAAAGACTCGGGAGAAGGAATATATTTTAAATAAATAAAGTTTAAATATATAAGTACGTAAGAGTGGCAGAGGAGTTGCATCCATACTAAGTTACGGATCTATAACTCTTTTGTAAGGGACTGCATAACGGATGTTAACATACATAATATGTAATTTAGGATATGTAGTTCACTCGCGAACCGTTCACTCTGAACGGTTCAATCAAATGACGGGCGTACTCTGACGATGTTTTGTTTTGTTGATTTATTTATTTAATAGTATATCTATCACGATTCGTGACAGAGGTAATTTATTTAGTTCTTGTCTTTTACTACTGAAGATGATATTTGGGTGATATTCTGTACTATTATTTAGCACCGTGATAGTGATAATTTTTAAAATAGCATTAATGTATTTTTTGATTGGAATTCAATTTAATTTATTAATTATTTATGTAAAATATATACGAATTGTTTAGGATTGTATATATATATATATATATATATATATATGTATGTGTGTGTGATTTGGGGAAACTAACAAGGTAGCAGATTGAATGTGTAGTCCTTGTTCATTAAATCCTTGATTTAGTTGTGTGAAAATCCGTTGCACATCTACATAATCCTTTATATTGACTTTAGCACAGCATTAACCATGGTATTATTTCAATTAGTCAGTTAATTGATAAGTGTGATGATCATTTCATCTGGATTTCATTAAAATTACTGTTATCATAAATTGCGTATATTAAACAGAAAATAATTAATTTTAGTTGGTCTTTAAATAATAACACGATTTTTATGTTGGCTAAATAGTCAAAGCCAGGTGTGTATTAATAAATGAATGAATGAATGATTTTTATGTTTACATATTAAAGGATTACGCTACTGTCTGATATGTTTGATTATTTTTTAAATAAATATCACGGATTTCAATATGGAAATTCGATAATTCATACTAATTATAATATAGAATATCACCCAAATACCGTAACAAGCATTAATTAGCTAGATGTACATTTCAAGCGCTATGCGCCCATCTTCAGTAGTACAATTGATCTTCAGTAGCACAATTGTGCTACTGAAGATGTGCGCATAGCGCTTGAAATGTACATCTAGCTACTTAATGCTTTTAGTTACGGTATTTGGGTGATATTCTATATTATAATTTAACACCGTAGTGATAATTTTTAAAACATACTAATTATGATTTTTATGGATTTGGAATGAATAAAAAAAAATCTTTTACCTATAATAAAATTGACTGTAACTTTAAACGGACACTTTTAACGCGATGTTGGATAAACGATAATTGTTTTGAATGATGGAATTCGTTTAATATACAACTGTTGGCTGTAATCTGATTGGATGTTAATTAAAATACAAGTTTCACAAATAAAATATTTGAAAAATCATATGTCCATTTGAGGAATATCAATAGTGTCAGTTGCATTGGTAATATTTACACTGTTATGTTGGCCATTGAAATTAGAATCAACAGTTCACATCTGCGTATTTATATTTTTGGAAATTGCACAATTTCAAAAGTGCATTCAATGTATTGTGTTTTTATAATTAACAGGTACTTCAATATGATCAGAAATATATACTGAGCGTGCTATTCTAGATCAATACAAGATAATCTTGTCCATATATAAAATAGATAGTGTCCTACGTCAGCAAGCTTCAAGCAAATATCTTTTCATTTCGATTTACAAAGAGACAAAAAACGATATACCTTTGTTTTATATTAGAACAAAAGAGACATTATGTATAACGTTGTGCTATCCATATATGAAGTATATCTATTTTAATTAGCACTTATATAATATATATGGTGAAAGGACCATATTGGAAAAGCTCTATATAGGAAACCACCAAGTGTCATTTAATACTCTAGAAACCCAAGCATTATTGGCGCTATTATAACGATAATATATAGCATCATCCATATTAAAATACAAACATTTCATTTGCTTTTTCATGATTTTTTACTTTTCACATAAATAAATGATATTTTATTCGATTTTTATAGTATTTGACCAGTTATAGTACATATGTGCATTTTAATATTGAAGTTATGTTTATTTCAGATAATACCATAGTTATCATTCTCACGAATAATGATTTTTAAAATTATGTTACATGCAAGTTTTTAGAATTTTATATTAACTATGCAACCTATAGATTAACTATATTAACTATAGATTACAAGCATTCGAAATGTGGTGTTATAGGAGGATGATGAGGATTGGTTGGGAGGATAAAGTAACAAATGAAGCTGTACTAGAGTTAGTAGGGGAGAAGAGAAGTATTTGGAGAGTGTTACAGCGTAGGAGAGACAGATTAGTAGGGCATATTCTTAGGCATGGGGGGATTATGCAATTGATCATAGAAGGTAGAGTGGAGGGAAAGAGAGGGGTAGGTAGGCCTAGATTGGAGTATGTGAGTCAGATAGTTGAAGACGTTGAGATGAATAGCTATAGGGAGATGAAGGGATTAGCTCAGGATAGATCGGCATGGCGTGCTGTTTCCAACCAATCTTTAGGATTGCGGACTCTTTAACTAATGCAACCTAACAACAAAATTTGATATATTTCATCATTGAGCCTGAAACAAATTTACAATCACATTGCTATACAATAATTTTTGATATATGTGAATATTTGATAAAGAGTGAATTTTTGGTACAGTAAATATACAAAAAACAACAACTTTACTATTAACATAAAACTTGATATTTATTAATGAAGCGAATTTCTACAAAACGAAAGTCGTAACGTAGATACTTTATAAGATAACAAAGATAATTGACAATAAATTTCGCTGAAAAGAATTCAAAGTACTTATTGAATGGAATCGGTATTTCAATTTTTACAATCTTCATAAATGAATAGGAATTTATAAAAAATGTTATATCATTTGTGGTTTTTTTTTTTGCCACATGGATATAGCTTAAATGCTGTTCACTATCAACCAATATGTATTTAATTCGACATTACATTTTAAAACTCAACCTATTATACATATTCAAGACTTCCAAAATACACCAACTACGATTTCATTTAATAGTATAGAATATGAAGATGGGGGCATAGCCTTCGAAATGTACATCTAGCTACTTGATGCTTTAAGTTACAGTTTTTGCATGATATTATATACTATTATTTAGCTCATTTCATATTAAATAGAAAAGATAAAAGTGCTGTCGCCGAGCATATTTTTGACTAACTCAGGTCAACCTATTCAAATTAGTTCACTTAAATTACTTAAAAGTGTTTTGAATTATTCCGACTTAAATGTATATGAAAGTATATACCTGAAGGTATATTTATGACCTTATAGGTCATATTATATGCCATTTTTTAAATACTTTTGTCATGTTGACTTATTTATTTAATGGTATATCAATCACGATTCGTGACAGGTATTTTATTTAGTTTTGTCTTGTGCTACTGAAGATGGGGGCATAGCCTTCGAAATGTACATCTAGCTACTAAATGCTTGTTATGGTATTTGCGTGATATTCTATATTATATATATTTATATGTTGTTGAGTTTTAATAATGTCGCTAAATTAACTGGTAAGTATAAAAAATTAGAAATTTCTCTTTCTAGAATTTTTCGATAATCACATTATTTGGGCCATACGAAAAAAAAATCTTCTACTAGTCCACACGAACATAAAGCAGTCTCAGCACAGCCTATTCTAAATAGGTGTTTTTTTAATACACCATGATTTGTTATCATTCTACCAGTGGCGGCTCTTGACATTTCAATCGAGGAGGGCGCATTTCTTAAAAAATAATATAATAGTAAGAAATCTTACCTAAAATGGATGCAAAATGATTAAATTCAATCATTTCTTGAAAGTCTTCTATCTTTCATTGTTATAAACACTTCTTGCACAAGTTTGTGATAAATTTAAATCAGGCAATAGCTTACCTAATTCTTTAATTTTTACTTTGTCCTCAAGGGAAAGTCTACAAAACTCTATTTTCAATAAAGAACTAACACTATTTTCATTTTTATTAAATTATTTCTATTAAATATATTCTTGGAGAAACACGTGGCAAAATCGTGCATACACGTAACTACACAGAACAATGCAACTGTCATATCTCGCTATTCTATATCAATTTGCTTGTATACTTATACTTTCTATTCGGCGATAAAAAATCACGGCCTCATAGCATAAACAACGATATATTCTTAGCTGTACAAGCAGCGTGTCGTCACGTTGCTATTACTCATCCCAGTCCGCTGGATTGTGTGCAACATATTAGTCGATATATGCGACACGCGAACGAAAGAAACAGAAGATATACTGCATACGGTCGCTCTCACTAGATGAGTGCATATGCATTTGACCCGTACTGGCCGGCCTGGCTTGTCGCTGGTTTGTGTGTGACTTATTAGTTGATACATATTTATACGACACGCGAACGAAAGAAACAGATGATATACTATATACGGTCGCTCTCACTCTACCACTTGCAACGGATACCACAACGGAACGCGCTACACCGTGTTGTGTTGAGTGTTGTCGCAACGCAAGCTTTATTTTTTATGAAAAATAATGGCGAGCTAAAATATCGCAATACAATTATATATCTACGGTGATGCGCTCAATGTTCAGGAAGGGCGCGCGGCCGTGCGGCCTCGAAAGAAGCCGCCACTGTATTCTACATTTGTGGTTAATCCGTAATATCCAATAGCTGAATTAAGCGCACCTGTAATTGAATATCTGGAATCTGGATGATGCTACTGTTGTTCATGTGGCGATGACGATGAAAATGACATGAAAATGAACTGACCGATCGTCTTCGCAACGGTATATGGTCAGGCATCGACCATCAGCAGAGTATAGGCGCCCGCCAACAACTCGAGCCCTCACCCTCACCCTCGCCCTCGCCCTGTGACACTGACAGATCACCGCCGCTGTCGTCGTAGATGATGTCCGGCGGCACTAGCCCGGATTAATAGGAGAAAAATGCGTGTGTGTGCTAGGACGCGTCCGTTGTGTGGGCGTTGTGTGGGCGGCGGCACTAGATTAATCACTCATTATTCAAGCAGGAGATGAAAAGTATTGTGGCTCAAGTCACAAAATCGCGTTTTTCTATTTAAAGTATTTTATTTTGCTATAAAGCTTTTACAATCCAACAACTTATTGCAAAACTTAGCATATTAGTAATAGTAGTGATTTTTCGTTAGTGGACAGCCGCGGGTAGTCTACGATAAGGTAAATCTTAAAGGTAATTGAAGTTTATTGGATACCTATTGTGAGAGTGCCACTATTTTACAGGGTCGCATTTAGTTATAGGAAATATCAACTGCAAAACAATAAATAAAATATGTATGTCCTAGTTAATTGTTTAATAATAATATTTCAATACCAAATATAAACTTATAATGTTAGTTAAAGAGTCCGCAATCCTAAAGATTGGTTGAAAACAGCACGCCATGCCGATCTATCCTGAGCTAATCCCTTCATCTCTCTATAGCTATTCATCTCAACTATTCAATATTTGATCTTAAAATCTGTTCTTTTTCTACGAATGCCTTCCTACCCTGTGCTATCCTACACTTTATATCTACCTTGCTTCGATTATCTTTTGTGATTCTACTGCCTAAATAACAAAAATCTGACACTTCTTCGATTCTATTATCTCCTATTGTGATCCTCATTTTTCTACTGCATTCCTTTTTGTCACACCTCATCACTTTAGTTTTACCTATATTTATTTTCATGTTAAAATCCCTAGTCAATACTGCCTGCATACCATTCAATACCCTTTCTAAATTATTTTCGCTTTCTTCCAATATAGCTATATCGTCGGCGAATCTCAACATATATATTTTCTCTCCCTGTACATTCACACCTACACTATACTCTTCTGTTACTTTGTTTATTGCATCTTCTATATATAGATTAAATAATAACGGTGAAAGTGCACATCCCTGCCGAACTCCCTTCCCTATTTTTGCTACCTCTTCTTCCCCCTCAATTCTAACTAAGGCAGTTTGGTGTTTATATAAATTAAAAATTGTTCTCCTATCCTTATAATCTATACCCGTTTCTTTTAAAATTCTAAACATTATGTCCCAATCTACATTATCAAATGCCTTTTCTAAATCTACAAAAGCTATGCAAGTTACCTTTCCTACCCTCTTTCTTTTTTCTACTACCGTTCTTAGTGCTAGAATCGCCTCCCTCATCCCTCTGTTTTTCCTAAAACCAAACTGATCTTCTCCTAGCCTTTCCTCTACTTTATTTTCTAATCTCCTATAAATAATCTTTAACAATATCTTCGATGCATGTGATAGTAGACTAATGGTCCTATAGTTCTCACACAAATTAGCTCCTATTTTCTTCGGCATTGTTACTATTCTACTACGCTGAAAATCCTGTGGTACTTCTCCCTTCTCATATATTTTACAAACTAACCTGTTTAATCGCTCCTGCATTTTTTCCCCTGCGTGTTTTATTAATTCGGCTGGTATCATATCAATCCCCGCTGCTTTGTTATTCCGTAAATCATTTAATGCTCTATGAAACTCTGACCTAAGTATGCTAGGACCTAAGTCATCCTCATCTATCTGTTCCACATTTTCTAGCTCCTCCATGTCCTGCCTACCTTTATATAAATCTTCAAGATACTCCTTCCATCTTCTAGCTTTTTCCTTATTTTCTGTGAGTTCCTTACCCTGCTTATCACATATAATGTTACCCTTTGGTTTTACTTTAGAAAAATGTGACTTAATTTTCCTGTAGCCCAAATCTACTTTACCTCTTCTCATATCCTCCTCAATATCCTCACAATTTCCTTTTATCCACTCTTCTTTCGCTAGCGTGCATTTCCTATTAATTAAGTTCCTTAGTTCCTTATATTTTTTCTGTCCTGCTTCTGTGTTTCCAATTTTAATTTTCCTTCTTGCTTCTATCATTTCAACATTTCTTCCGTGATCCATTCCCTCCTACCTGCCCTTTTCTTTGTGCCTAATACTTCATTTGCTGCTGTAGTTAACCCATTTCTGATTTCCCTCCATTTGCAATCTATGTCTATTAATATATAATGTACTATTAATATATACTCTTCATTTTTTATTTAATTATTTTTTAATTATTTTATATTTACAAAGAATTTAACATTTAACAAATGGTAAATCCTCTAATCATTTTCTGTCATTAAATATCTAATTGATTTCAAACACAAAATATACCCTTTGGTATTTTTATGGTATTTTTCAAGCAATTTGAAATTTGATTCACTCGTTATTGAGCCTTGGTTCAGAGAAGAGTATTGCAGAGTATTCCAGATTCTAGCCTAGCTCTACGTATTCTATAATATTCTATCAAATTCTTCTTAAAACTATTTACATTTCTTACGGATTTCATAAATTCCGGCATTTTATTAAAACTACTAAGTGCATTTCGAAGTTTTAGAGTACCATAAGAGGTACGAAAAATCTAATTATACTTTTCTAAAAAATAATTTTTAACAGTCAATCACTTTCATGTAGCAAGGCATTCTTTGATTTAGAGAAACTTGTGTAAAAGTCGTTTCTTTGCCTAGTTCCATATTTATGAATTTTCTTCCTAGTATAAGTCATTATTTATATCTTGGCGGACCTAATTCATCCTCTACTGCGCATAAGGGTTGAGCTTCCAGTGCCATTGTTGCCATATATGAATAATTAATATTAAATAATATTAATTAGAAAAGATAAAAGTGCTGTAGCCGAGCATATTTTTGAAACATGTCATCCTATTCAAATTAGTTCAATTAAATTACTTAAAAGTGTTTTG
This sequence comes from Leptodirus hochenwartii, assembly GCA_947310635.1. Lineage (NCBI taxonomy): Eukaryota > Metazoa > Arthropoda > Insecta > Coleoptera > Leiodidae > Leptodirus > Leptodirus hochenwartii. Next base: position 11,373,282 of record OX371180.1, on the reverse strand, counting down.
AATTATTCCGCGTTAAATGCTTATGAAAGTATAAATCTAAATCAAATTTAATTAATTTAGATTCAGGCCCAATTTCATCTTGTCTAATTAATTTATTTAATAAGAACTATTTTTTAATTTATTTTTATTTTATTTATTTTTGGTTATTTTAGTTTTGATAAATGTTTATTGTTGTTACTTGTTAGTTTCGTTAATTATTAATTTATATTGTTTTAAAACATTTATACGTCATATTACATGCCATTTTTGAAATACTTCTGTCATGTTGACATATTTATTTAATAGTATATCAATCACGATTCGTGACAGAGGTATTTTATTTAGTTTCTATCTTGTGCTACTGAAGATGGGGGCATAGCCTTCGAAATGTACATCTAGCTACTTAATGCTTTAAGTTACGGTATTTAGGTGATATTTTGACCTAGTGCATATTCCAATATTTGTTTATTTAATTTCTGTCTTATAACTTTCTTTGTTTCTAATTATACAAATTCCAGACAATTCACAAAATTCATGGTGTTGGAAGTATTTTACGTTTCCTCCTCCTGGTATGTTAGTTCTTCGCACAGTTTCGAAGTGGACAAACTATTTGGCGATAAAACCGACTTACTTTTAAGATTTTTTAAATACAGCTACATAGCTAATACCATCAGAATCTGTTATAACGTAATCTATACTTTTCTTAATACATGTTAGAAATATTTCGAAATATTATGTCTTCTGTAAAACATTTTCTTGATTTTTAATATACGTTGTTTCTTATTGAAAATTAACAATAAGCCCCTACCTATATATAATCGTATTATAGATATTGCGTATTCTTAAGATTTAAAGGAAATAAGGAAATAAGGAAAAAGCTAGAAGATGGAAGGAGTATCTTGAAGATTTATATAAAGGTAGGCAGGACATGGAGGAGCTAGAAAGTGTGGAACAGATAGATGAGGATGACTTAGGTCTTAGCATACTTAGGTCAGAGTTTCATAGAGCATTAAATGATTTACGGAATAACAAAGCAGCGGGGATTGATATGATACCAGCCGAATTAATAAAACACGCAGGGGGAAAAATGCAGGAGCGATTATACAGGTTAGTTTGTAAAATATATGAGAAGGGAGAAGTACCACAGGATTTTCAGCGTAGTAGAATAGTAACAATGCCGAAGAAAATAGGAGCTAATTTGTGTGAGAACTATAGGACCATTAGTCTACTATCACATGCATCGAAGATATTGCTAAAGATTATTTATAGGAGATTAGAAAATAAAGTAGAGGAAAGGCTAGGAGAAGATCAGTTTGGTTTTAGGAAAAACAGAGGGACGAGGGAGGCGATTCTAGCACTAAGAACGGTAGTAGAAAAAAGAAAGAGGGTAGGAAAGGTAACTTGCATAGCTTTTGTAGATTTAGAAAAGGCATATGATAATGTAGATTGGGACATAATGTTTAGAATTTTAAAAGAAACGGGTATAGATTATAAGGATAGGAGAATAATTTGTAATTTATATAAACACCAAACTGCCTTAGTTAGAATTGAGGGGGAAGAAGAGGTAGCAAAAATAGGGAAGGGAGTTCGGCAGGGATGTACACTTTCACCGTTATTATTTAATCTATATATAGAAGATGCAATAAACAAAGTAAAAGAAGAGTATAGTGTAGGTGTGATTGTACAGGGAGAGAAAATATATATGTTGAGATTCGCCGACGATATAGCTATATTGGAAGAAAGCGAAAAGAATTTAGAAAGGGTATTGAATGCTATGCAGGCAGTATTGACTAGGGATTTTAACATGAAAATAAATATAGGTAAAACTAAAGTGATGAGGTGTGACAAAAAGGAATGCAGTAGAAAAATGAGGATCACAATAGGAGATAATAGAATCGAAGAAGTGTCAGATTTTTGATATTTAGGCAGTAGAATCACAAAAGATAATCGAAGCAAGGTAGATATAAAGTGTAGGATAGCACAGGGTAGGAAGGCATTCGTAGAAAAAGAACAGATTTTAAGATCAAATATTGACTTGGGTAATAGAAAAAGATTACTGAAGGTATATGTTTGGAGTGTAGCACTGTACGGGTGTAAGGCGTGGACTATAGGAAAGGAAGAGAAGCGTAGATTACAAGCATTCGAAATGTGGTGTTATAGGAGGATGATGAGGATTGGCTGGGAAGATAAAGTAACAAATGAAGCTGTACTAGAGTTAGTAGGGGAGAAGAGAAGTATTTGGAGAGTGTTACAGCGTAGGAGAGACAGATTAGTAGGGCATATTCTTAGGCATGGGGGGATTATGCAATTGATCATAGAAGGTAGAGTGGAGGGAAAGAGAGGGGTAGGTAGGCCTAGATTGGAGTATGTGAGTCAGATAGTTGAAGACGTTGAGATGAATAGCTATAGGGAGATGAAGGGATTAGCTCAGGATAGATCGGCATGGCGTGCTGTTTCCAACCAATCTTTAGGATTGCGGACTCTTTAACTAACTAACATATAACGGGTATATGTTAATAAATTTATTATATCTACATAGCTCTTCTTTTTAGCAGATATATTCCGCTCACAACCTTATAAAAAAGAAGATTTAATTACAAGTCCTTTTTATAGTCGACCGATTCTGCATCGTTTATATTCAGTACTTATTTCTACTGCGACTGTCAGTCGTTAATTACAGTAACAAAGCAGAGTTTCAGTTAATTGCGACATAGAACTGCTGTACAGATATACTGGGCCGAATTTAAAAGTTAAAATTTTCTAAATACGGAGCATTGTACTAAAAGTGAGGAGTTTTTGCCGTTTAACTTTATTTCGGCGATTGTCCCGCCTCAACATATTATAAACGCAAATATTTTTAATCCACGCAATCACTCTAAAATAAAAATATATATTCTAGAACCATAATAAACTATTTTGTACTATCATTATTATTCTATTATAACATGTAATAATTTTATTTATATCTTCTGCAATCTTAATTTATATTATAGTATATATATACCGGGTGTAAAGCTGGATTGGAAACATCTTTTAGCATTTTACATGTTAAATTTAATTTCTTCAAATATTTGCTGCCTTCATTATTTTACAGCAAAAATTGTAAATAGAAAATATTTTCGTAATTCAAAACTGCATCTAAGGAATATTTACATTCTTCTATCGCTTGAGTGGTTTTTAAGATATGCGAAGAAAACTTTTTGCTTGATTTTGACAATTTATAGCAACTGATTTTGTTATCACTGATTATTGTCTCGACGTCTATAGTGTTAAATTAAAAGTTAGCAATACTGATACTGATTAATTTAATTTAAACGTAATAATGGAATATTATAAAACAGATGAGAAAGTTGATACAATGGTATTTTTCTGTAAATTCGTTACGGAAATTCGTGTCGGATATATATTGTCTGCATTTGATCCAAATCGGCGAATACCTTCGCCTAAATTAATACTAAACATAATAAACCCTTTCCAGACCACGGGGAACGTAAATAAGATATCGTATTACACCTATGAGGGAAAACGAAAGGAGTTTTGAAGTTTTAGCTAGGATTGTGGAAGACAAGAATGTGAGTCTAAGGCAAATTGGACAAGAATTAGGTATTTCCCATACGACAGCTCTTCTAGTTTGAAGAAGCAAATGTCGCCATTGAATTTCTATAATTATCAAATGCGACAAGAAATTTTAGAACACGACAACTTTGCAAGAAAAATTTGGAGGCCATTGAGACAAGCCATTATCATAGAATGTCAAGATTGATTTATTTTTTATTTATTAGAGCGATTATCAACATTGGCACATATGTTGGCTAACAGCAGACTAAATTTTTATTATCAGCTCGGATACCTTTTAATTGCTAATGGAGGATTCTTTGCACGATTTATTAAAATTTGTTACATAATGCTCGTACATTAGGGATGTACACTTTCACCGTTATTATTTAATCTATATATAGAAGATGCAATAAACAAAGTAAAAGAAGAGTATAGTGTAGGTGTGAATGTACAGGGAGAGAAAATATATATGTTAAGATTCGCCGACGATATAGCTATATTGGAAGAAAGCGAAAAGAATTTAGAAAGGGTATTGAATGGTATGCAGGCAGTATTGACTAGGGATTTTAACATGAAAATAAATATAGGTAAAACTAAAGTGATGAGGTGTGACAAAAAGGAATGCAGTAGAAAAATGAGGATCACAATAGGAGATAATAGAATCGAAGAAGTGTCAGATTTTTGTTATTTAGGCAGTAGAATCACAAAAGATAATCGAAGCAAGGTAGATATAAAGTGTAGGATAGCACAGGGTAGGAAGGCATTCGTAGAAAAGGAACAGATTTTAAGATCAAATATTGACTTGGGTATTAGAAAAAGATTACTGAAGGTATATGTTTGGAGTGTAGCACTGTACGGGTGTGAGGCGTGGACTATAGGAAAGGAAGAGAAGCGTAGATTACAAGCATTCGAAATGTGGTGTTATAGGAGGATGATGAGGATTGGTTGGGAAGATAAAGTAACAAATGAAGCTGTACTAGAGTTAGTAGAGGAGAAGAGAAGTATCTGGAGAGTGTTACAGCGTAGGAGAGACAGATTAGTAGGGCATATCCTTAGGCATGGGGGGATTATGCAATTGATCATAGAAGGTAGAGTGGAGGGAAAGAGAGGGGTAGGTAGGCCTAGATTGGAGTATGTGAGTCAGATAGTTGAAGACGTTGAGATGAATAGCTATAGGGAAATGAAGGGATTAGCTCAGGATAGATCGGCATGGCGTGCTGTTTCCATCCAATCTTTAGGATTGCGGACTCTTTAACTAACTAATGCTCGTATTGCTATATTCAATTTTATAACTAGATTACTTGTGAAACTTATCAGTTATTTTATTCATAAAATGTTTTAAAAAATGTTTATTTAAATGCCTTTTTACTAGAGATTTTTTCTTTGAAATGATCGCTCAAAGAGAAAAATATTTTCTTCGCATTTCTGATTTTGAAAGAACCTTGATTTTAAACAATAACCAGTTATGATAGATCAGTTGCTATTAATAGTCAAAATCAAGGTAAATATGACTTCATCCATGGAAAAGTTTTCTTCGAATATCTTGAAAACCACTAAAGTGAGAGGCAAACGTAAAAGTTCGTTAGATTCAGTTTTTAATTACTAAAATATTTTCTATTTACTATTTTGCTGTAGAATAATCAGGGGAGCCAATATATGAACAAGTTTAATTTAACATGTAAAATGCCTGTTTCCAAACCAGTTTTACAACCTGTATATGTAAATATATATGAAATATATTTTTGAATGTTTTTTTTAGGCAGTTAACAATTTATAATTTTGATTTCGAATTTGGATTATACAAAACATGTGAAATTATGTGACGGTTACTCATACTACAAAATAAAGCTTTTTTAGATGTTGTATAATAGAAATTATAGATGAATTATATTGAAATTATAAACGAAATTGGGCCTGAATCTGAATCTATTTTAAATCAGTGTTCAATCCTTAGTATCGATTCAAGAATAAGTAGATACTATATTTAGCTATAATCGATAAAAAGCTGATAATCGCGATTCTTCGGAGAAAAATAAATACAATAATTGATTAATCGATTTTGGTTATTAGCAGTAATTGTAAATTTGTCACCACACTGTTAAATAGTTGTATAGAATATCATCACTCAAATATCGTAACACAAAGAATTTGATAGCTAGATGCGCATTTCGAAAACTATGTCCCCATTTTCAGTAGTGTAATATAAAACTAAATAAACTAAACAATCACGGTTCGTGACAGCGGTATTTTATTTAGTTTAATTTTGTGCTACTGAAGATGGGGCATAATTTTAGAAATGCGCATCTAGCTTCAGTTACGGTATTTGGGTGATATTCTAGTATTAATATCAATTAAAATAATACGACGTCATGAATATGACAAAAAGAAAAAAAGGTATTAAGAAAGAAACTAAAGAAAGATATAATTAGACAAAAATTCCAATCACAATAATGAAATAATTCCTTTATTCGAATACATATTGAACGGTTCAATGTACGGAATATTTATTCATTGCGTTCGGGATTTTATATTTGATGAAGTTGATGCTTATGTATTGATCTGAAATAGTCGGTTGTTATGGATGAGAACAGATAAATCAACAATCCGTCAGCTCTTCGGCTTATAATAATCAGATATGACACATTCATTTTGCATTGAACATAGGTGTACCAAATACGACAAAATACACACACAATGTGTGACCGTCTATAGCAGTGGCGGCTCGTGCCATTTCAATCTGGGGGGGGCGCATTTCTTATAAAATAACATAATAGTGAGAAATCTTAACTAAAATGGATGCAAATGATTAAATTCAATTATTTCTTGAAAGTGAATTCCACTCTTCTATCTTTCATTGATATAAACTTTTCCAAAACTTTTACGTTAAAATTGTAAATATCTCGCACCACATTTTTATTAATACACATCATCGCCAACGCGTTTAAACGATCATTACCCATAGCATTTCGCAAAAAAAGTCTTCATTCTTTTAAGTGTTGAAAAACAACACACTGAATCAGCAGTGGTCATCGGGGTTGTTAAAATAATTTTAAGTATTTTTATAGTTTCCGGGAAAGTTTCACTGCGATTATTTTGTAGCAATAACGAAAGAAAATTTGTGGCTCCAATTATTTGATAAAAATCCGGACGCGAGTAAATGGCTTCTAATTCTGTTTTTAATTTGGTTTTATTCAAAAATTGATATGCATGACACACGGTTTCCAAAAGCTCCACTGGAAATTGTTTAGAAAATGTTGGCATCGATTTCGTGTTAAATAACTCAGCGGCTTGTAGATGGCCACGATATGAGAATCTGTCCTTCATCTGTGTTATAATTTTTTTGTAAATGTCTCTTGTAAAACGCCGCGTAAATGTTCGCTTTTGAGCACTCCTTGCACAAGTTTGCGATAAATTTAAATAAGGCAATGGCATATTTATGGCAGTGACACATATTAGACGATGAAGCAAGGAGAGAACCAAAGAAATAGAAGATATACTGCATACGGTCGCTCTCACCGATTGCTTGCAATAGACTGAGATGAGTGCATATGCATTTAACCTGTACTATGTGGCTGGGTGGCGCTGAACACGCAGCGGCACCAAATTAGCGATATATCTATACCGCGCGAACAATAGATACAGATAGATACAGTATCGTTCGCTTCTTTGACTTGCAAAGGATACCACAACGAACGCCACACCGTGTTGTGTTGATTGTTAACGCGGCGCAAGCTTTATCTTTTAGGAAAAATAATGCCGAGATAAAATATCGCAATACAATTATATATCTACGGTGATGCGCTCAATGTTCAGGAGGGGCGCGCGGCCCTGCGGCTTGCATCCATAGTATTATATAATGTATTGATATTAATGGTATGCATAAACCGCTCAATATGGAAATCCTGGAATTCGTTGATATAGCGCACATGATTTTCCGTCGATGTTTACACATTGGCAATATAATATATTATTACTCCGATTATAATTTTGCTATTCTGTTATATGCTACATTGAAAATATTGTAATTATGGTCTGTATCATGATTTATAAAACTTATAATTTTGCACGATTGTTTCAACAATCATTGAAATTAGTAAAAAAATTAACAAGTTACTGCGAACTTTCAACAACAGATAATGTCAAAATATAGAACCAATACAGTAATATACACAATTATGTAATTGTTCATAAATGATTTAATAAAAGTGGATTTAAAAAAATTTCATATATAAAATTTCGATAAATTGCAACACCGGAAAAGTATACAATTTCCTACTTGGAACCATTTTATGTTAAATCTGTCATTCGTCTTATTTAAGGGGATATAGTAATCAATACAGTCATTTACAAATACATGCTAATTTATTTTTTAGATAATCCCCTTAATTATGGAAGAAAAATTATAAATTTTGCCACACTGTTTTAGCATGATCAACTGAATATGTCTACGTGGTCATATGTGAAATAAATAATGCCAGCATTGCAAAAACGACTGATAAAAAATGTATATTTGGGAATGAATTAATTTTGAATTTTTTAAAAAATTTACCACGTACCCATACTCAACATAGTATACAAAGCTTAAATTTAAAATTTCATTCAAATCGGTCTAATAGATTCTTCGTGAAATCATTAATAACTTTGATTATTTTAAACATATCTTCTAGTGCTGTCTGGTCGTTCTTTCATGAACTATAAAGAAGCACTCCCTCCTAAGTAGTTATGTATTTACTTTAATATTTATATATATTCTTTATTGAAGTGAAACTTCTATAGGCGCGGTAGGGCAAATTGGCCCGAACGTCACGAAAATTGCAACGCTTCCGTCACGAAAAGTGAAACACGCTACGCGCATGCGTCATATGTGTGTATACGTAGCATAAGGCAACCAGTAGACGCTTGCGTATTTTATTATATATTACACAAACACAGCTTAATCTTTTAGCAAACAATTTCTATTGTGTAAAAAGTGAAATGGAGAAAAAAACAAGTGCAGACAGAGTGCGAGCCTTTAGAGAACGGAAGAAAGCGAATAAACCGCCAAGAAAAGTGCCAACAAGTACCTTGGAAAGAAGTAGAGAGTATCGAGCCAGGCAAAGGGCGTTAAAGAAACACGGTGGACAACATAACCTTCCAACGACCTCAAATACACTGGATGAATCGATACCGTCGTTAAGTGAGGACACAGTGAGTGGTATAGAGAATTTGAATGCCACTGATTCAGGCGTGCCGTCTACACGTGAAGATACAAGCGGTGTAAGAGATCAACGAAATGAATCTGATACAGCTGAGCGAGCCATCGAGAAATAGAAATGCACCCACTAGTGCATCATACACAAAATTTACATTCTTTCAACCTGCTCATCGCGAATTTGATAAACAAATTTTCAATAATCCGCTAGGTACAGTGTGTTCCATATAAAAGAACTATAAAAATATGGCTACAATATTTAATCCAAACTCCTCTTTATAGACTGTATGACATTACAGTTAATAATGCTTTCTTTGATGATCAGACTGTCAATCAAAATCAATCAAAATCAAAATCAAATCGTTAACAAATGGAAAAAAAGCAATGTATAAAATCAATTTTTCTTAGGAGCTAAGAAGTTTCACTTTTACCGTGCGAGAGTCTCACGCATATTTTTAATTTTTATATATTCTATATTGTAGCATGAAACTGCTGTTCAAGCGGACGAAGAATACATAAACCCCTGCATTCGCAGGTAAATTTTACATCCGATGGAATATTGTTAATACAATCGAATGAAGGATAATACTTGAATATATTATAGAATGTAAAGCTTCAAGCATTCTATGTGAATCAAAGTTCTTACATTTCTATCTATATTAGTTTACACAGGAGATTCCGTTGCGGCGTTGATGACCCACCCTGTATACTTGTCGTTCCATTGTATTTCATTAACATTAATATATACTATACCCTGTACTATATAAAATCTACAACCTGAAGTCCGATGTTATACATATTACTGACCACTCAATTGTAACTGTGTATCTTAGGAGGTGTTGAAATATGCCAAAGAGATTATGTACAAGATAAAACTAAAGAAAATACCTCTGTCACGAATCGTGATTGATATACTATTGTGCTACTGAAGATGGGGGCATAGCCTTTGAAATGCGCATCTAGCTACTTAATGCTTTAAGTTACAGTGATATTCTATAGTATTAATTAACACCGTAGTGATAATTTATGAAAAGAGACAGAGGTTCATCTGCATTAATAAAACAAAAAGTACATCTGCATTAATAAAACTAGTCAAACCTTTACTGTATATAAATAAAAGAGAATATATAATTATGTATGTATTATATTATAATCTTTTTGAGTGTAAAACAATCGCAATTGTTTTAATAAAGACAATTCATTATCATTAAATCATCATCATTATTATTATTATTATTATTATAGTAATAATACTATAAATTTAGTATATTCGCATTATACAAAAAAACCTAGTTGGATGAAGAAACTTTAGCAATCGTACATTACGCATTTACAATTCTACGTTCCCAAGACCAGCATAAAAAGAAATGAGACGCAATGGAACATATTTCAAACCTTGGCCAGATCCCACTAAGGTTACCACCCTTCTTGCGAGACACTAGTCCCCTAATATATTACATTTTTACTTTCCGTTTCGTAGCGGTCTTTGCTTATCGCGGGATCTTATATTATTACTGAGGGCACAGTAAGGGCAGCGTGGAAAAGAGTCTGCTTTCCTTTTGGGCTTCTTTACGAGGTAGATAGAAACTAGCGTTAATCGTCTCTTTGTCTTTATACCAATTTTCTATGTATGCGTACGCCCACGCAGCTATGTATATTAATTAGTTCGAGAGTATTTTTTCTGCAATATAACGATTCATCCTGAAGTAAGCGGAATATATTTTAGTATTATATTTACTAGCAATGTCATAGGATTATCAACACATGTCAACTCCTAAAATCCTATTTAATACAAAAATTCACAATATACGGAGTGATGCTGAAGTGATAATATCTGGAGTCCCACAAGGGACAGCCACGTGCTATTTTATTTTTAATATACATACACTCAATATGTAAAATGGACACTGATGAAAAAATCGCAACTTTTGCTGACCATACAGCAATATTTTTTGTTGATGAAAGCTGGAAACTAGTTAAGCAAAAAGCTGAATTGCAAATGACAAAAGTTAGCAAAAAATTCTTTGTTACCGAACAGTACAAAAACAAAATATCTATGTTTTAGCCCGCACAAACGCGAGTCAGTAAATAACCTAAGGATTCATAAATTTACATGTAATAATTATGAATATTGCAACTGCGCATATTACATTGAAAAATCTGAAACTGTTAAATATCTGGGAGTTTTAATTGATAATAATATAAAATCGAAATATATAGAATTTATAACAAAAAAACTGTGTATAAGTTTAGGTTATTGAGAGGTTTTCTTTCTATTGAATACTTAAAAATATGCGCTAGTACAATCAATTCTTCAATATGGTATATTGTCGTTTGTATGAAGATGCATTTATGTAATTAGAAGTAATGCCGAAATTATTATTAAAAGTGATCTTAAAGAAACCTTATATGTACCTTATATATAAACCTTATATGGGAAAGAAAGAGAGTAGGAAAGGTAACTTGCATAGCTTTTGTAGATTTAGAAAAGGCATTTGATAATGTAGATTGGGACATAATGTTTAGAATTTTAAAAGAAACGGGTATAGATTATAAGGATAGGAGAATAATTTTTAATTTATATAAACACCAAACTGCCTTAGTTAGAATTGAGGGGGAAGAAGAGGTAGCAAAAATAGGGAAGGGAGTTCGGCAGGGATGTACACTTTCACCGTTATTATTTAATCTATATATAGAAAATGCAATAAACAAAGTAAAAGAAGAGTATAGTGTAGGTGTGAATGTACAGGGAGAGAAAATATATATGTTGAGATTCGCCGACGATATAGCTATATTGGAAGAAAGCGAAAAGAATTTAGAAAGGGTATTAAATGGTATGCAGGCAGTATTGACTAGGGATTTTAACATGAAAATAAATATAGGTAAAACTAAAGTGATTAGGTGTGACAAAAAGGAATGCAGTAGAAAAATGAGGATCACAATAGGAGATAATAGAATCGAAGAAGTGTCAGATTTTTGTTATTTAGGCAGTAGAATCACAAAAGATAATCGAAGCAAGGTAGATATAAAGTGTAGGATAGCACAGGGTAGGAAGGCATTCGTAGAAAAAGAACAGATTTTAAGATCAAATATTGACTTGGGTATTAGAAAAAGATTACTGCAGGTATATGTTTGGAGTGTAGCACTGTACGGGTGTGAGGCGTGGACTATAGGAAAGGAAGAGAAGCGTAGATTACAAGCATTCGAAATGTGGTGTTATAGGAGGATGATGAGGATTGGTTGGGAAGATAAAGTAACAAATGAAGCTGTACTAGAGTTAGTAGGGGAGAAGAGAAGTATTTGGAGAGTGTTACAGCGTAGGAGAGACAGATTAGTAGGGCATATTCTTAGGTATGGGGGGATTATGCAATTGATCATAGAAGGTAGAGTGGAGGGAAAGAAAGGGGTAGGTAGGCCTAGATTGGAGTATGTGAGTCAGATAGTTGAAGACGTTGAGATGAATAGCTATAGGGAGATGAAGGGATTAGCTCAGGATAGATCGGCACGGCGTGCTGTTTCCAACCAATCTTTAGGATTGCGGACTCTTTAACTAACTATGTACCCCATTAACAGACTATTTGATGAAACTAATTAATACCTTGCATTAAACAGCTATATATAATGGCATTAGCCAGTGGCGGAACTTAAAATTTTCGCCCCCCCCCCCCTTTAAAATATTATTCGAGCCCCTACCACAAAAAAATCACATTTTTTTACCTAGATATTTTTATTAGAAAATAACAAAAAAGAACAAAATTGCATCATTTAAAACACAATTGCAAATTATCAAAAGAAAATATATTTAAAATTTAAAATGCTTCCTCGTGGATTTTAAATTTGCAAAATCTCTAATCACATCTTTTATTTCCACATTTTTGGCTGTTTTCGCTTCAATTCATAATATAGGGAGATTATGCAAACGTTCTTCGCCTGTTGAATTACGTAAATCATTTTTATTGTATTATGTTGTTAATTTATAAAAAGGGTAAAGAAAGTACAGACTAAGAGCATTTGGGCCCCTCGCGTAGACTTTAGAAAATTGGCAAAACCCTAAATCATTCTTTTCGGCATACAATTTCAAAGAGTTTTATTCAGTATTGTACGGATGTAAGGAGTGTATTAAAGATAACGATGATAAATGTAGCTTTTGACATATAAATACCAGTTAAAAGGAAAAGAATCACATAAGTTGAATGAATAAAAAATTGTTTTACAATAAGAAGGTAATAGGTATGGTAGTTAATGGTATTAATTGTATATAATAGGGTGGTGATAGTATGATAATGATAATGATAATCATTTCATAAATTATAAAAAAAAAAGTAACTCAACTGCATTGATGTGTTGAAATTAAATTGAAGGGATGGCATTAGCATTTTCTGATTCACACAATATTATATTGCGCATCTTCATCTTGTATGTTGATCGATTTACATATGTAAATATTGTCGTAAGTGGACATACCTTTAATAAAGGTAATAGTACATATATAACATTATGGCGGCCACGTTTCGTAAATTGAACACATTTTTGCCATAGTATGGCGTTGCACACGATCGTCATAAATTATACCTTGCTTGCATGGTAGTATAATTTTTAATCAAATACAAGGAACCCTTACGTCGGCCACTGCAAAATGATATTTATGCTTATTTTGTTTCTAATCTGATTTATGACGAAGTACGTGCACGAAATAAGTTAATTTTTCTTTTACGTCCGCGACACGGAAATTGAAATGACTTAGTTTTCCTTTTCTATGTTTTTAAAACGTTTTGGTGAATTTTAAATCGGCAATACGATAATTAGTGTGGATAAAATATAGTAATATGTCTTTGTGTCTTTATTGCGCGATATAATAAATACATTAGCATAACAATAAACAAAATATATAATATTTATTATCGCTCTGGGCGAAGTTCAGCATAATATCAAAAAATAACGTAATCGGTAACTTGTAACAAAGAAACAAATACCTGTGATTCTCTGCCACTTAACCCAAAATAACATCAACCAAAAACTTAACCCAATATATACTAAAATACAGATTGGAATCATATCTTCATACAAATTTTATTGTTTTATAATTCATATTCGTTTTGAACTCTATGCAGTAGCGATGGCAAACTGTAGATCACTTTGAGGACCTAGTTCGTAGTTCATTTCAATGTACCGTTCACGAACTATAGGTCGTGAACTACTACATCTTTTAAAAATGAACTAGTTCACGACCTATATGAAATACATGCACATACTGAAAATAATCCCTTTTTTTCTCAATATAAAAATATTAAACGGTAAAAAATAAATAAATTGAAATATTACAATACTTATTTTGAATTAAGAATGAGGAAGAAAAGACAACAATGTTTATAATTTATAAAAAACATATATATAAAGAAATATAATCTTCTCAAGGTACTCACGATTATTTATATGAAGTTCTAAAATACTTATTGGTAGTTACTGATGAAAATGTTTACTACTTTACTAACACATGAAATTAAATGTACAAAATATAATAAAATGAACTAGATAGAATCGTTTTGTTTGGCGTTATAATTTATATTTTCTATTCCGAATCTTCTCTGTTCAAACTTCAAAGCTTTGATTTGATATTAAGTGATTGCATTGCACTCAGTATGAAATAGAAGAACTATAAGATTTAGATGTTTATTTTTGCATTATTGCAAAAATTTGCTATGGCATGACATATTTAAGAACATATTTAATCTTGCGAATATATTAATTATATGATAAATGAAATCTGATACCAATATATAAATTGTGACTCAGCTCGGCAATACTGCTGTTGCAATATTGCATCGAATTTCCTATTTCGTTCCGTTCACCAACACACTTTATCACTAAATAATTGTTAGTACTGTATATGTAATGTATACTATACTGCAAGTATATATATATAGTACAAGTACATCAATACGTACACCGTGCACCATGTAGTTCATAGTTCACGAACTAGGTCATAGTGACCTATAGGTCGTTGCAAAACATCGTCACAGTACGCCCGTCATTTGATTGAACCGTTCAGAGTGAACAGTTCGCGAGTGAACTACACATCGCTACTATACAGTATCGTGATTTCCTCAATCGAAATTACATCTTCCTGTTCGTATTCATAAAACGATTAGTTATCGCAACCCAGTTTTAATTTAAACTGTGCTTTGGGTTCTTTTATACAATTAGAAACGAGCTGTTCATCAAGAGAATTCCAAAAAAAACGACGTTTCGTAAAATGTGCAATGTCAAGCTGAACAGTAGCGATTTTAAAGCTTTTGTATCGTTGTCTAGAGCAGGGGTTCCCAACCTTTTCATCACTGAGTACCAATTGGCATTTTCACGATCATCTGGCGTACCATATCAAAATAAAAATGAGCTATATATGTATATTTTTTACAGTTAGTTAGTTAAAGAGTCCGCAATCCTAAAGATTGGTTGGAAACAGCACGCCATGCCGATCTATCCTGAGCTAATCCCTTCATCTCCCTATAGCTATTCATCTCAACGTCTTCAACTATCTGACTCACATACTCCAATCTAGGCCTACCTACCCCTCTCTTTCCCTCCACTCTACCTTCTATGATCAATTGCATAATCCCCCCATGCCTAAGGATATGCCCTATTAATCTGTCTCTCCTACGCTGTAACACTCTCCAAATACTTCTCTTCTCCCCTACTAACTCTAGTACAGCTTCATTTGTTACTTTATCTTCCAAACCAATCCTCATCATCCTCCTATAACACCACATTTCGAATGCTTGTAATCTACGCTTCTCTTCCTTTCCTATAGTCCACGCCTCACACCTGTACAGTGCTACACTCCAAACATATACCTTCAGTAATCTTTTTCTAATACCCAAGTCAATATTTGATCTTAAAATCTGTTCCTTTTCTACGAATGCCTTCCTACCCTGTGCTATCCTACACTTTATATCTACCTTGCTTCGATTATCTTTTGTGATTCTACTGCCTAAATAACAAAAATCTGACACTTCTTCGATTCTATTATCTCCTATTGTGATCCTCATTTTTCTACTGCAATTTTACAATTTACTACTTTACTACAATTTTTACTACTTTTTTACAATATACCATTAATTGTATGTAAATGTTACAAATTGTATATGAATGAGCAAATAAATAATACAATAAAAATCAGGATTCATAAATGTGCAAAATTTAAAATTAATGTGAAACCTGTTGTTGTTTATTTTGAACTAGAGCATCAATATTTGGTTTAATTGAGCTTATTTTCACTCGTAAGTCATTTTCAATATCGAGCTTATTTCTGAATTTACTTTTCACATGGCTGGTCTTTAACAGCGCACAAATTTTATTACCGGATTAAAAGATTCTCTATTTGCGCCAACAACAAAACTTCGACCGAAAATAGATACATCAACTGCGCACACACACACACACCTGACTTGACCTGACCTGACCTGATCTATATTACTGTATACTGACTTATATATTTTTTTCTACCGTGTTTTAATAAATGTATTGAAATATATGTGGAAGTGGTGAACTACAATGCAAATCTATTTTTATTTTACCCATTATTAAGAATGACACAATGAAAAAGAGCATTCTCTTTTTGTTCCACATTATTATTTTTTTTTATTAGAATATTATTAATTGTTAATAATTTGTAGCCAGCCGTCCGTATACCCGCCTATACGTGTGCGCAAACGAATAGTAGGATTAAGGGTGTCGCGCCGGGTCGTAGTTTATGATATGGGATTAGTGCGCAAATAGAAAACTGCCTTTCACATACAGTAGTTCAGAAAATCTACTCTCACACATATAATTTTCTGATTTTTTAAAATATTTATGGACACGGTCGCGTACCACCGGTTGGGGAACCGTGGTCTAGAGAGTAACATGCGAAATATATGGAATATATGACAAGAAGTTATCATCCACAGAATGAGCCATTAAAATTTGAAGTATGATCTCATGAAATATATCTAAAAAATATTTTTGTTGTACTAGTGCTTCAAAATTGATTGGATTGTTTTAGCACAGCGTAAAATTTGAATGTACAGCTTGCATAATATTATGAGTTTGGCATGGAATAGTTTGAATTGTTAATGTATATGAAACTATAATGTATTTGTATATGATTAAACAATCCCTTTAAATAGTTTTAAGTAGAAATAGGGAAGCTTAAAACAGGTAAAAGCGAGAAAGGCAAAATGCTACATGTTATGCAGATTATAGAATCAGATATGTTGAGGTTCGTTGATGGGGTGTATACATATCCTATAATTTTCAGGTAGTCGAGTTAATGATGGTCAAATTCCTACAAAGGTACATGTTAATTCCTATAAGGTTTCCTATAATATTTCCAATTGAAATCAAACTAATGGGTTAATTTCTTGGACATGGGGATATTATGCAATCGGGTTTATACATATTCCTATAATTTTCAGGGAGTCGAGTTAATGATGGTCAAATGCCTACAAATATACATGTAAATTCCTATAAGGTTCGGTCTCCAAGAAAATAAGCTCCTTAATCCCTCGCTATTGATATTCAAAAGAAATATTTCCAAATGAAATCAAACATTGAAGAAGAAGACATCGATATAGGTTCCCATATATTTTACGATCGTGACAATTCCCCAATTAACAATGACCCAGTTGGTGAAAGTACAGAAATTCAAAATGCAGAAGCCTGCATTTTATTACATGATCACCCCGAGGAAACAAAGTTACATGTGCAAGAAATAAGTGCTTAGTGCAAGAGGAAAGCGATGTACAACAGGCGTTTGTAGGAATTTAACCATACACATTTTCGGTTTCTTCTACCTGACCCAATATTTATAGGAATTTACCATCCTCGCGTTGATGCTATCATTTCGTGATTGATTAGGGATTTAAAAAAGGAAATAAATATAGATATAACGGGATGAGATATATAAAGAAAGAATATATGTGAAAGATGAAGGTTAAAATAGGAAACACCAATAAAGTACCTAGGAAGAATAAAATCTTCAGAGTATTTAGGACTAAGAATAATCAAAGTATGATGGATACGAGTGTAAAATGCAGAGTTTAAATTTATCACACAAACACGTCATTCATATTTTATACTCGTATGTCCATTTTTTTTTGCCACTAGCAATTTGGTTTTTGTTATTATATAAAATTATATAAAACTGCCTTTGTTAGAATTGAGGGGGAAGAAGAGGTAGCAAAAATAGGGAAGGGAGTTCGGCAGGGATGTACACTTTCACCGTTATTATTTAACCTATATATAGAAGATGCAATAAACAAAGTAAAAGAAGAGTATAGTGTAGGTGTGAATGTACAGGGAGAGAAAATATATATGTTGAGATTCGCCGACGATATAGCTATATTGGAAGAAAGAGAAAAGAATTTAGAAAGGGTATTGAATGGTATGCAGGCAGTATTGTATAGGGATTTTAACATGAAAAGAAATATAGGTAAAACTAAAGTGATGAGGTGTGACAAAAAGGAATGCAGTAGAAAAATGAGGATCACAATAGGAGATAATAGAATCGAAGAAGTGTCAGATTTTTGTTATTTAGGCAGTAGAATCACAAAAGATAATCGAAGCAAGGTAGATATAAAGTGTAGGATAGCACAGGGTAGGAAGGCATTCGTAGAAAAGGAACAGATTTTAAGATCAAATATTGACTTGGGTATTAGAAAAAGATTACTGAAGGTATATGTTTGGAGTGTAGCACTGTACGGGTGTGAGGCGTGGACTATAGGAAAGGAAGAGAAGCGTAGATTAGTAGCACTTGAAATGTGGTGTTATAGGAGGATGATGAGGATTGGTTAGGAAGATAAAGTAACAAATGAAGCTGTACTAGAGTTAGTAGGGGAGAAGAGAAGTATTTGGAGAGTGTTACAGCGTAGGAGAGACAGATTAGTAGGGCATATCCTTAGGCATGGGGGGATTATGCAATTGATCATAGAAGGTAGAGTGGAGGAAAAGAGAGGGGTAGGTAGGCCTAGATTGGAGTATGTGAGTCAGATAGTTGAAGACGTTGAGATGAATAGCTATAGGGAGATGAAGGGATTAGCTCAGGATAGATCGGCATGGCGTGCTGTTTCCAACCAATCTTTAGGATTGCGGACTCTTTAACTTTTTTTAACAAAAATGAATCGTTACTTTATGCATTATATTCTGCAACTGGTTATAGAAGGCGTAGAATTCAGGCATTTGAGATGTGATGAGGATTACGTGGGTTGGATAGACAATTAAAGACACATCATAGTACAGTATTATAGGTAGTGGAGGAATAGATAAGTCTTCCGATGGTTCTACTACGTAAAAGACATAGAATACTGGGAATCTATTAAAAAATGGAGTAATAATCTCAATAATCCTAGAACGTTTTGGTGTAGGTGTGATATAGATTATTGAACGCGTATTTTACCAATTCCAAGGAATGGATGCCCAATTACAGTTAGATAGATTCCATTAGAAATGTTTCAAGGTTTACATGCATTTAAAAAATATATATCATACATGCATTTTGCGCATACAACAATTTCTAGTTTGAATTTTAGTTAATTGTATGTTTATAGGCATTGGGATTATAAAAGACACGCAACCGCAAATTAAGGATATATATATCTCCGGTGTTTGCCATAAACCTATATAGCTTTATTAAAAATTGACGAAGATCTACAGAGATGTATTTCTGGATTTTTCTCTGGGCGAGAATATCCCAATCTCTATTTGGTAGTCATAAATATGTAAAAAACTCTCGTTTGAATATACATAGCTACAATATAATGTACGCGAATAGTGTACGTTCCCCTACAAGCGAATTCATGAATTCGGGAAGAAGTAGTGATAAGGGAAAAGTGAAATGTTACGGTACGTATGCAACGAGAAAATACTCTTCGATATTTGAAAGTTTTACGTAAGATTAAATAGTATCCGTTCTAATAATAGTGCCAAGAATTGTTATTCTTTTACGCCTATCTTGATCGTTCATAAGATTGGTAGTACCACATCACCTTTTATACAATTTTTGAATTAAAAATATGATATGAAAATACTGGGCTATGTTATGTCATCTAATTATGACAAATTTTGGTGAAGTTAATCCATTTCCATATTGAAATGGATATATTTTTATAAAGTAGTTCAGAAAAAAAATCATTTGTGGACATCTATGTACGTACTTTAGATTCACAATTTTATGATCCAATTATTGTACTGTTCTGAATCGACAATAGTGGTTAGAGGGTCTTTGCACGAACTATTTTTAAGAAAAATTATGCTCTGTTTTTCTTGGTCTGTTCGCAACATATCCATACAACATAAAATTTAGTTTTATCTTGGGGTAAAATGTGGTTTACGGTAAAAATTCCTAAAAATCCGGAGTAATTTTTCTGTGTCCAGGAAGGTCCAAAAACCATAAAAACCAAAAAAAATCGAGGCGGCAAAGATAAAGTGGTCGAAATCGATGATAGCAAATTTGGCCGTCGAAAGTACCACAGAGGTCATCGTGTCAAAGGTCAGTGGGTGTTTGGAGGCTATGAACGGGGGACGGGACGAATATTCATGGTCCCTGTGGAAAAAAGGTAACTTGTTTGGCTTAATTTTTTGCTTAGCAGATTTTTTTACAGTTTTTTGAACAAAAAAATTCTATTCAAGTGATTGTTTCCGCCTGGTTTTTTCAATTCAGTGTTAAAGTTTCCACCCTAAAAAGGCCTAAAAACCCTCAATCCTCAAAATATGCAAATTTACCGTAAACGTAATTCGCTCCTATTTTAATCTAAACCGTATATATTCATACATTAAATATTCTCAATCTGAATTTTGCTATGCAGTTTACAATTTGAGCACTTTGTACTGACGTTTTTTATTCATATATGGCAACAATGGTACTGGAAGCTCAACCCTTATGCGCAGTCGAGGATGAATTAGGTCCGCCAAGATATAAAAAATGATTTATATCTCTTGCTGATTTTATACAGTGTCCATTGCACTGTTTATTAAAGAACCAAATATTAAAGGTTCTGCACTGTCACCCATGTTAAAACCACTATGCACTAAGTGATATACGATTAACTAATAACTGTTTCCACTTTATTTAATAAACTGTTATATTATTCCGTATTACAATATGCGAAGACACGTGTTTACGCCAGAGCGATTGTAACCGAACTGTGTGTAATGAGTTAAAACGTAATTCAATCACCTCATTGACATCTGATCACCAGAGAATTTATCAAACATAATATACAGGTGGATTCTTGATCCACATTCATCAACTGCGCCAGTATATATTATACAAATCGTTATGTGATCGCGAATATCGTTGCGATTTTTTAAATGTTCACAATAGTGGTAATATTTTTCGTAATATAAAAAGTTATTTTAAATCAATCTATTGCATTCCATAAAATAATATTTAAATACTAATGCGAGTTCATCATTTACAAAAAAGTCACTATTAAAAATTCTGAAACCATTAACAATGAGGTGGAAAGAAAAAAGTACATAATTACTAACATGGTGTTTGAGTTCTACACGGTTGTCAAAATCGAGGATGGTAAATTCCTATAAATATGGGGTCAGGTAGAAGAAACCGAACATGTGTATGGTCAAATTCCTACAAACGCCTGTTGTCGATCGCCTTCCTCTTGCACGAAGCACTTATTTCTTGCACATGTAACTTTGTTTCCTCGGGGTGATCATGCAATAAAATGCAGGCTTCTGCATTCTGAATTTCTGTACTTTGGGTCATCTGGGTCATTGTTAATTGGGTAATTGTCACGATATTTAGTTGCAATAGTCTGGATAGTTCGATAAACCTTTTTTTAATTTAACAAATATTATTAAGAAACATAAATATTGAGGTGTGTTTTCTTGGATAGAATTACATAAGCGTTTCTATTACTTCGATAGACACTCTAGTTAATTTTTAAGTGAGATGAAAACCGTATAATTGGAGTTTAATTTCGATAGGGCCTTAAATTAATGGTCAAAGCGGTCGTCGTGCAGAATTGTGTTTATGATGATGAATATTGAATAAATTAGCAATTTAAAAATTGCATTTTTTTCGTATGTTCTATTGATATAACAAAAGAAATAGCCACGAAATTCCAATCTATGTTTTGTTAAATTAAGTTCAGATTTTATTTTATATTTACTTAAAAAGACTGTTTTTGTGAATATGTAAAGTAAAACTATTCATAATTCGTTATTGCTTAATTTTTATATTCCTTGTCTTTCTAAAGTACAAAATTTCTCGAGAGAAAAAATATTTTCCTTAGGAAAATGTATATTATATCAAGTTTAGTTTCATTCTTGCATCCATTATGAAAATATGAACATCTTCTCATTCGGCAATGGTTTTGTAATTTGTTGGCATTGATGATGAGTAAAATAAATCCAATTTTCGGATTTAAAAAAATTTCCTTATGTGGATTGCCCTATATCTATGTCTTCTTCTTCAATGTTTGATTTCAATTGGAAATATTTCTTTTGAATATCAGTAACGAGGGATTAAGGAGCTTATTTTCTTGGAGACCGAACCTTATAGGAATTTACATGTGCCTTTGTAGGAATTTGACCATCATTAACTCGACTACCTGAAAATTATAGGAATATATATACACACGTCAAAATATGTACAGTTAAATAACACTTACTTTGTGTATTGTACATTAAGTGTTTTTTAATTTCGTATTCTTCAATTAATGCTTCATCGTAGAAGAAATGAAGACTACTCCAATTTCATTGGTAAAATTGCAGTAAAATATATCGATAAAATTCTAGTCACATGGAAGAGTCAAGGTCATTTGTGTAGTATATTTTAAAGTATTATTAAAGACCTGTATAAAGCTTCAATTGCATTAATGACTTTTTAGCCCGACCTGACAAGAAATCAAGAGTTTTTCGAAATCATTATTAAATACGCAACTAATCAATATCAAATAGCAAAGAAGTGTATTATTTGATTTGATTGAAACGCAATTGAAGATGAGAACGTATCTATACAAATGCGCATCTAGCTTATAAAAGATTTTAATATAGAGGGTGATGTTTTAAATCGTTTACATTTTTGCTTAGAATTTAACAGCAACAAAAAAATTGTCATGTTTCTAAATGTAGACTAAACTATTAATTTCAGTATGTTCTATTCACCATTTAGATGTAATCCAATCAACGTAATAATTAACGTTACCAAGTACCTAAATATAATAATTTATTTTGATACATATTACTATATTAGTTGAAAGGCAATAAAAAATTATAAGTCGCCAGACAGCGATATGAGGTATATATTAAAATTGCTCGAATAGAAAATTATTTTTAGTTTGTGATTCATAAAATTAGTTTTTATTAGGATTGGTAGTTGGTGAAAGATTTGGTCATGGAATACGGTTTAAAGACGATGAAAAAATTGGTAAGGATGAAACGAAGAATAAACTAATATTTTTATACAAATAAATAAAATAATTGATTGATTGAAATGAAGTTACCTTATGGTAGTTTATAGTAAATTAATTTGAAGGAAAATAACTTAGTTATAATACCACTTAAAATAATTTCAAGTTTAGTGGTATTTTACGTTTTTTACATTTTAAGTGGTATTATAACAAAGTAATTTTTTTTCAACGCAATAAATAATAAATAAGCTATAATAGAGCGGTTAATAAAACTAACTTCTGATAGTATTTGTTTAAGATTTTAGGTGAGACTTTAATTTGAATCAATCTGCAAAACCAGCTAGTTGAACTGAACATGTTGTTCAGCCCGAAATAATCACTTGGTAACTTCGCCTTGACTTGGTATTGTTCTGCTCCAGCTCGCTACGTTCCTTCAGCCCAAGCCTGACAGATGTGATAGATGAATATTCTTTCTATTTTACTTTATGATAAGCATCATTTACTCAACACATATTCCATATACAAGGGGTAAAGTGGAACAGCTCGCCTGCATTGTATATGTGTTCCCGTTCCTGTTCCTATTCTCTCATACAGGGTCTGTTACAGGTTTTTTTTTGCGCCTTAAATAAATTGTACGTGCTTCCCTTCATTATCCACGATTTTAATAACACTCCGGTCATGTATAAAATAGAGAAATATATGGTCAAGTTATTTATATTATCCAGTTTTTGGTGGAATAATGCAAAAATCCATTAATATAGAATAAAATATCAAAATGTTTTCGCTTCTTTGCAAGAATTGTTAATAATTTTTTTTTAGACCATTCGCTATTGGTTCCATATGCTATGAAATATAAATGACGACATAAATCGGAGTGTATAGTGAAACGCATTATCTATATCAACATTTTTGACCACAGAAAATTATTAATTAGTTTGAACATTGAATTATTGTAGATAGTAATTAAAATTAGCATTGTCATCCTTAGAGCAATATTAAGGACACAATCAATAGATTTTAGTTGAAGTTATTGTATAGCTGTTTATAGCTACCTTTTCTAACCATGTCCGAAACAAAAATAAACAAAATTAAAAAAATCTATTAAAAATCTTTTCAGTCCTGCGTTTTGCTCGAAGCTGTCGTTTATGTCGAATCTTCACAATTCAGTTTCGAGACGGGAGAACGTGACAACCGCTTCCTGGGAAAATGAGATAAAACAAGTTAGCATATTGCTTTTTTTCGCAATTATGCCAGAATGTTTGCCACTGTTAGCAAACAATATAAGAACTCCGGACTGAAGATGAATTTATCTAGAAGCTTGTTATACTGTCGATTAAAAATATATAGAAAGTAATATACTAAGTTAAAAAAATAAATACCGTTGACATATTCATATAAAGTACGACATGCTATTGATAAAAAAAAAACATTTTCACTTGTGAAAATATACACAAATAAGAAAAAATCCTTTTCAAACAATGTACGATGATGTGGGATTCATTAAAATAATCAAAAATTTCACTATTTATAAAATAAACAAAATTTAACGTTATTATAAATATATGTAATATGTAATATTTGATTCTATTTCATAAAGAAAATGGGATAAATATTAGTGAAATGGTAATATTATTTTATACCAGGCAGTTCCTTTTCTAAAGTAAACAAGACTCTAATATAAAAGTATGCGTACAAATTTGATCACACAACTCGTTTAAAAATGGGCTTCGTATTTTCCTTTTTAATAAATAATAATCAATAATACCCAATTGCAATTTTAACATACTGTTTTTGCTTAATTCTTAATCACTTTTAATGTAGCTACATTCAATTATTTTTTTTTAGATTTATAATAATAAACAATTAATTAATTATATGACGTTAAAGTAGCAGAATGTTTCACACTTAATATTTATTTAATATTTATATATTTTTATTATCAATAAGTGGTAGAGCAGTTCCTCCAGTCTCACTAGAGTCCTGAACTTTTTTTTTTAGTATGTATAACAATTACAATATTATTATATTTAGTTTTTATAATTTATTTTCTATACTATATTATGTTCTGGAATTTAATTTGCCAAAATAAAGACTTTATTATTATTATTAAATAACATTTGTTCATAGTTAAAGAGTCCGCAATCCTAAAGATTGGTTGGAAACAGCACGCCATGCCGATCTATCCTGAGCTAATCCCTTCATCTCCCTATAGCTATTCATCTCAACGTCTTCAACTATCTGACTCACATACTCCAATTTAGGCCTACCTACCCCTCTCTTTCCCTTCAGACTACCTTCTATGATCAATTGCATAATCCCCCCATGCCTAAGGATATGCCCTACTAATCTGTCTCTCCTACGCTGTAACACTCTCCAAATACTTCTCTTCTCCCCTACTAACTCTAGTACAGCTTCATTTGTTACTTTATCTTCCCAACCAATCCTCATCATCCTCCTATAACACCACATTTCGAATGCTTGTAATCTACGCTTCTCTTCCTTTCCTAGAGTCCACGCCTCACACCCGTACAGTGCTACACTCCAAACATATACCTTCAGTAATCTTTTTCTAATACCCAAGTCAATATTTGATCTTAAAATCTGTTCCTTTTCTACGAATACCTTCCTACCCTGTGCTATCCTACACTTTATATCTACCTTGCTTCGATTATCTTTTGTGATTCTACTGCCTAAATAACAAAAATCTGACACTTCTTCGATTCTATTATCTCCTATTGTGATCCTCATTTTTCTACTGCATTCCTTTTTGTCACACCTCATCACTTTAGTTTTACCTATATTTATTTTCATGTTAAAATCCCTAGTCAATACTGCCTGCATACCATTCAATACCCTTTCTAAATTCTTTTCGCTTTCTTCCAATATAGCTATATCGTCGGCGAATCTCAACATATATATTTTCTCTCCCTGTACATTCACACCTACACTATACTCTTCTTTTACTTTGTTTATTGCATCTTTTATATATAGATTAAATAATAACGGTGAAAGTGTACATCCCTGCCGAACTTCCTTCCCTATTTTTGCTACCTCTTCTTCCCCCTCAATTCTAACTAAGGCAGTTTGGTGTTTATATAAATTAAAAATTATTGTCCTATCCTTATAATCTATACCCGTTTCTTTTAAATTCTAAACATTATGTCCCAATCTACATTATCAAATGCCTTTTCTAAATCTAAAAAAGCTATGCAAGTTACCTTTCCTACCCTCTTTCTTTTTTCTACTACCGTTCTTAGTGCTAGAATCGCCTCCCTCGTACCTCTGTTTTTCCTAAAACCAAACTGATCTTCTCCTAGCCTTTCCTCTACTTTATTTTCTAATCTCCTATAAATAATCTTTAGCAATATCTTCGATGCATGTGATAAGTATTTGTTTTTTTATTATGATTTATTATATTTATTTATGATTATTTGTTCATAAGTACAATAAAACATTGTAATGTACCCGTAGTATATTTTTCCATATTTCTATTTGCACTTCAAATATTCAATGATTTTTCATAGTAATTCTTCTTGTTTACCAAATAGTTAAATTTATATGTCATATTTACTTTTTAAATCATATGCATCTTATTTAATTATAAACACTATCGGAATCATATTAGTAGGTATTTCGCTATCAAGTTCAGTTATCACAAGAATTCTTAAGTCGTTTTTCCTCGTTCCTACTTCATTTACAGTGGGTAACAATGTACTAATACGGTCCTGACAAGTGTAATTGTTCCATTCTAATATTGTTCACTTCAAATCACTTGCATTTTGAACTTGTTTCATTTAAATAGCATCACGTTCTCAAATTATGATTATCCACAATAAAATAATTTTAGCCCTCTTGAAACAAAATCATTTGAGGAACCGAATAAAAGGTCAGTTTAGGGCGGACCTTCCGAGCCTTCTGTTTCAATAAACTTCAAAAATTTATATCGAATAAAGATTGTTATAAAATTTACATCTAAAGATTCTTATAAAATTTACATCTACTAAATACCAAATTTCGAGTATCTGTACTAGCGATGGCAAACTGTAGGTCACTTTGAGGACTTAGTTCGTAGTTCGTAGTTCATTTCAATGTACCGTTCACGAACTGTAGGTCGTGAACTACTACATCTTTTTAAAATGAACTAGTTCATGACGTATATGAAATACATGCACATACTGAAAATAGTCTCTTTTTTTCTCAATATAAAAAAATTAAATGGTAAAAAATAAATAAATTGAAATATTACAATACTTATTTTGAATTGAGAATGAGGAAGAAAAGACAACAATGTTTATAATTTATACAAAACATATATATAAAGAAATATAATCTTCTCTAGGTACTCACGATTATTTATATGAAGTTATAAAATACTTATTGGTAGTTACTGATGAAAATGTTTACTACTTTACTAACACTTGAAAATTAAATGTACAAACTATAATAAAATAAACTAGATAGAATCGTTTTGTTTGGCGTTATAATTTATATTTTCTTTTCCGAATCTGCTCTGTTCAAACTTCAATACTTTGATTTGATATTAAGTGATTGCATTGCACTCAGTATGAAATAGAAGTACTATAAGATTTAGATGTTTATTTTTGCATTATTGCAAAAATTTACTATCGCATGACATATTTAAGAACATCTTTAATCTTGCGAATATATTTATTATATTATTCCAATTTCTGTACCAAAGATAAAGTAACAAATGAAGCTGTACTAGAGTTAGTAGGGGAGAAGAGAAGTATTTGGAGAGTGTTACAGCGTAGGAGAGACAGATTAGTAGGGCATATTCTTAGGCATGGGGGGATTATGCAATTGATCATAGAAGGTAGAGTGGAGGGAAAGAGAGGGGTAGGTAGGCCTAGATTGGAGTATGTGAGTCAGATAGTTGAAGACGTTGAGATGAATAGCTATAGGGAGATGAGGGGATTAGCTCAGGATAGATCGGCATGGCGTGCTGTTTCCAACCAATCTTTAGGATTGAGGACTCTTTAACTAAATTATTCCAAATGAAATCTGATACCAACATATAAATATTGCATCGAGTTTCCTATTTCGTTCCGTTCACCAACACACTTTACCACTAAATAAATGTTAGTACTGTATATGTAATGTATACTATACTACAAGTATATGTATAGTACAAGTACATCAATACGTACACCGTGCACCATGTAGTTCATAGTTCACGAACTAGGTCATAGTGACCTATAGGTCGTTGCAAAACATCGTCACAGTACGCCCGTCATTTGATTGAACCGTTCAGAGTGAACGGTTCGCGAGTGAACTACACATCGCTAGTATGTACCGCTCATTAAGAGTACAGTGGCGCGTACTGTCGTTTCCATCAATACATAAAATGAGGACCCTTACAACATTATGATTAAATTATTAAATGCACTCCTACATATTGACAGAACTCAAATTTTATGAAATCAGATGGAATGTCTGTGTATTATGTAATGATGACTTCCTATTACTACAGTTATGCCATTGAGTTTTAAAAGGTTTTGATGACATTTAGCGGATTCCTATAAAAAGATATATTAATTATATAAGCGACAACTTGAATTTATATACTGCGTATAGAGTTTTTACTGGCAACTGACGCAAAAAAAATTTCTGTACCATCTACGAATGATAAGTAATAATCTTATAGTTAGTGCTCAAATCCTTAAATTATTTCATTTCCTTATAGCTATTCATCCTAACTAACTTACATACTCTAATAGGAATTCACCTATCATTTAATATCATTTTATTCCACTTTTCATAACAAGGAACATTTGTAAAATACCCCCATTTGAAGAATATGACGTGTTAATCTTTCCCACACTCTTTTCAAATATCCTTTTAAACATTTTTCTAATTTCTTTAACTCTGTCTATATTTTTCACTGTATACTTATTTATATAATGGTTATTTTAGAAAATAGAATTTCATTGATAAATATTTTTGAATGCGTATTGCATCATTTTTGTACAAAATCTTTACAACTATAAATTGTTGATAAAATCAAGTTTCTGAAAATCGATGTTAATGTTACACCTGAAGTCTTTAATATAATAGAAACGTACAATAGGAAGCTTTAAATGCTGGTTTATTCACGATAAATTTCAATCATAGCAAATAAAAACGGTTGATAGTCCTATCGCGTGTTTTAACACCGCTAAATAAAAAATCGGATCAATAGTCCGTGAAGCGTTTATTGTTTGCCGTTGGGCATTTTATCTAACCGTGGAGCATATTATTTTACTCGTAATATTTGGGTTTGACCACTCTACCGCGTGCCTACTTCCATGATTAAATTATTATCTGCACTGCTGCATGGAAAGTTGCGTGTCTAAACAGTCACTAATCATCTCATTCCACCAGTACCGTCTTAAGTAAGAGGTAATTGCCCTTAAAGATACAGTGTGGATATTAATTAGCAAGGCACGCGTATTATAGAGCATTTCCCATGGAGGATGTATGAATGGAAGTGAATTTACTAAGATATTACTTTGCCTATATTAATGACGTTGCCTATATTTTGTCCACTAAATGTTAACAATAAATACTAACACTACATCATTTTTCAAGATATACATTTTCTATGAAAAGCAGATACTACGTTTGAAAAAAAATTCACTAAGATATCATATCATTATTTTTCATTTAATTTTACAATAAAACTTTAACATTACTATTATATTTAATTGTCAAAGTTGTTGAATAATTTTATAATCCATAAAAGTACCACGATTTATTTAACAAATTTCTCCTTCTATAGTTTTCTTAAAATTTGTGTTAAAACAGCATATGAATGTAAATTTAAAAGATCGTTGGGCCAATCAAAATTATTTTAACAATTAATTTGATGTAATCAAAAATACTTATGCTTGTGAATAAATAAAGCTTTTTAGAAAAAACGGTATGTTGTCACACCTTACATATTTATGTTTAAATTGAATATTAATAAAAATACTTGTTTAGACAAGTCCTTACTAACTATTAACGATGAAGATATACATACAATTACAATTCTGAATAAATCCTTTTAAAAATGAATTTTTCAAAAGTATAATTACTTTACTATTAAGGCCAGTGTCTAAAAGCAGGGGTTTGGCAGCGTATTTCGGATTTCCGCAATTTTGATTTTTTCTTTACAATATTTTTATGAAATATTCCTAAAGGATGTGGCTTTTGAACCATATATATATATATTTTTTAAATTCTCAAGAACATGTCGAAAATAAATTATAACTTTCATAAATAAAGACCAGTTTTCAGACGTTATTTTATAGAGGAAGCTAGTGAAGAAATAAAAAAAAAGTTTAACCGTTCCATCGCTAGACATATTTTCTGCAATCAGTAAAAATTGTGTAATTTAATTAGCTTTCGTTTAATAGTTGAGCTAATGTTAGTAAACCCTTGAAATCGAAACTGTAAGGCTTCGGCAGCGTATTTCGTATTTGCGCAATTTTGATTTTTTTTTTACAGTATTTTTAGGAAATGTTCCTAAATGATGTGGCTTTTGAATAGTATATTTAATTTTTTTTTAATTCTCAAGAACATATCGAAAAAAAATCATAACTTTCATAAAAAAAATTCGCTTTTTCACACGTTATTTTATAGAGGAAGCTAGTGAAGAAATAAAAAAAAAGTTTAACCGTTCCATCGCTAGACATATTTTCTATAATGAGTAAAAATTGTGTAATTTAATTAGCTTTCGTTTAATAGTTGAGTTAACGTTAGTAAACCCTCGCAATTCAGCTTTAAAACATATGAAAATAATTAACTTGGGCCATTTTTTGTAGAGCGTTGTTTATAATGGTTACTAATACATTCTTTATGAAGTATATCTAAGTATCCATATAGACCTAATATAATGTGTTAGCAATGGCAGTGTACTTTATTCAAAGTGTGATAAAACTATATAAATTAGAGCATTTCTGCATAAATAAAAATAAAAATGATACTCCCATTTTCCTATATCAAATTTTAACTAATAATACATCGTTATTTATAATTTTTTTTCAATAACAATGTGTCACCAATACAAGAATTTCGAGCAGTGTTAGAAATGTGATCGTGGAGATCGAACCCGAATATTTTGGTATGCGAGACATATCGATTTAGAAATTGTCTAGGATTTCTTTTACCTACGGTTAATAGCATTTCTATTTCAAAAAAATAATTCCTATTAATATTGATTGTTTGGTACATTTACTTTATACACCATAAGCTGACCAAAAATTTCAAAATTTGTATAAGTGAAAATATCAACTCTAGTTATTAATTCTCTGCATAAATTATAGGCAAACTAATATATTAGAAAAGTTCATTTCCATCTTGTAAATTATATTTTAGGGATTCGTGTTTTTATAACAATCCATTTTGTTGCTATAAGTCCACTTTTGAACCTTTATTACTTTAGAAGCATAATTTTTTTACAATGTATGTGTGAGTGCTAAAGTAATATATAGTAACGTTAAATTTTAGCAGAATAAAGTAATATAAGAAAAACGATGTTATTCCATTTAAAATAAAACAGTTGGCATTGCAGTTGCACTTAACATATAAAAAATTTAATAGATTTTGCAGAATAATCCGTTGTGCTTGTGTTACAAAAAAGGTACGCAGTTTTCAACGGATGTTTATTTTTATGTATATTTGGGTAAAAAAGCTTCTAAAATAATTTCTGTCCATTTTTAATTAAAACAACTTATAAGTAACTTCAAATAGAATATCAGATGTGCTCAAAGCTCAAAAGAAAATTATAACGACAATTACATTTAAAAAACGTTCAAATTCATGTCGTCCTATTTTCAAAGAACTAAATATAACGACTATATATATTTACATGCTCTCAGTATGGTAATAAAAATCGTTACAAATTTATTAGTTCAGACGAAAGACTCGGTGTCTATCAACTAAGACCAAGAAATAACTTTTGACACACCACGGCAACGTCTTCAACTATCTGCGAACAATAACCAAGTAATGGCACTTAAAATTTTTAACCATTTTAACTAAAGATTAGATTAATAAAGAAAATAAGCACGTTTGGTCCAGAACTGAAGAAATTTCTAAGTAGCCATGTTTTTTATGATATTAACCAGTATTTAATCAATTCGTTTATGTAAAAATTTCTCTTTTTTAAATTTTTTTATATTTAAACTTTCTTCAATTGTTGTAAATTTGTATAACTTTCATAGACCTTAGTACGAGCCACAACAATAATATATTGTATATCAGTACTAAAGTACTATGGTTCCTGGACCATTTGCCATCAAGTTCTTTGAACTCGATGGCGATGTCCATCAGGAGCCGTGAAGAAGTAGGTGAAGAAGTGTGTAGAGCACTTCTATCAAGATCATAGCTGAAGAAGAATTTCTGAACAAGCATAAAGAAGACTTTGAAGCTCAAATTTAAATATGCCTATCCCAGTGAAATTTATATGTCCAAAATGTAATGGTGAAACTGATATAAAAAATGAAACATGTTTGTGGTGTTTTTAGATGAAATTAGAAAGAACATATGTGGACAAAAACATACTATTAATACTGTTGTACCAAAATAATAACCAAGATATATTATTGTAACATGTATAGTATATATAATATTTTGTTAATAGAACACTCTGTATTTAATAAAGACGTTAGTTAAAGAGTCCGCAATCCTAAAGATTGGTTGGAAACAGCACGCCATGCCGATCTATCCTGAGCTAATCCCTTCATCTCCCTATAGCTATTCATCTCAACGTCTTCAACTATCTGACTCACATACTCCAATTTAGGCCTACCTACCCCTCTCTTTCCCTCCAGTCTACCTTCTATGATCAATTGCATAATCCCCCCATGCCTAAGGATATGCCCTACTAATCTGTCTCTCCTACGCTGTAACACTCTCCAAATACTTCTCTTCTCCCCTACTAACTCTAGTACAGCTTCATTTGTTACTTTATCTTCCCAACCAATCCTCATCATCCTCCTATAACACCACATTTCGAATGCTTGTAATCTACGCTTCTCTTCCTTTCCTATAGTCCACGCCTCACACTCGTACAGTGCTACACTCCAAACATATACCTTCAGTAATCTTTTTCTAATACCCAAGTCAATATTTGATCTTAAAATCTGTTCCTTTTCTACGAATGCCTTCTTACCCTGTGCTATCCTACACTTTATACCTACCTTGCTTCGATTATCTTTTGTGATTCTACTGCCTAAATAACAAAAATCTGACACTTCTTCGATTCTATTATCCCCTATTGTGATCCTCATTTTTCTACTGCATTCCTTTTTGTCACACCTCATCACTTTAGTTTTACCTATATTTATTTTCATGTTAAAATCCCTAGTCAATACTGCCTGCATACCATTCAATACCCTTTCTAAATTCTTTTCGCTTTCTTCCAATATAGCTATATCGTCGGCGAATCTCAACATATATATTTTCTCTCCCTATAATAAAGACGTATAAAAAAAAAATAGTTTTTAATATTATTTACCATACATCAACACTATAGAATTTGCAATCAACCAGAACGATAAGGAAAAGGTCATCATTAAAGTTCAGCTATATCACACCGTTTGTTTTTTCACATCATTACCAAAAATGCACTTCTTCAGCGGTTTTGTTCTTAGAAACTAGCCTAGCCCATCTGCACAGGTAGCTTACGCAATACACAAGAACTATTGCGCAACCGGTCTTTGTCGGCACCTAAGACCTAAGCACCCCTCAACCCAAAAGGCACTTCTTCAGCCATGAGGCCAAAAAGGCACTTGTACAGCTATGACCTTGTAAGATATACAAGAGGTAACCCATTATCAAAAGGCACTTCTTCATCTTTGACCTTGAGGCCAAAAAGGCACTTCTTCAGCTGTGACCTTGAAAGATACACAGGAAGCTACACCACCAATTGCCAAAAAGGCACTTATTCAGCTATGACCTTGAAAGAAGTGCCCTAGACACTTCATCACCTACTTCTTCACGGCTCCTGATGGACATCGCCATCGAGTTCAGAGAACTTGATGGCAAGTGGTCCAGGAACCGTAGTATTTTACTACTTATATCATTAGGTTGTTTAAATTGTACGGAAAGTTGTTTACTTTTGATATGCATAACACAATTAAATGCAAGTTTCCTTTGTTCGTTTGTGATGATGATTTTGTTCTCAAAAATATTTGTCCAGATTGTATTAATATTGTTACCATAATGTTCTTTTGTTGTATTATTGATGAGATGTTTGACAAACCACATGTACATGAAATGTATTTATAGTGGGTTTACAATAAATAAATCTTTTTCATGTGTAGCAGTCTTTTTTTCCGCATCCGCAACAAAAATGACAGTAATGTTGCAAACGTAAAAATTCCTAGATACATCAAAAGAGGGAAATATCTTTAACAGAAAATTCACAGAAAAATGAACAGTGATAGAAATGTAAAAATTTTGCTACAAAGAGGACAATTTGAAATTGGTACACGCGTTAGAATAAAATTAGTTAGAATTGAGGGGGAAGAAGAGGTAGCAAAAATAGGGAAGGGAGTTCGGCAGGGATGTACACTCTCACCGTTATTATTTAATCTATATATAGAAGATGCAATAAACAAAGTAAAAGAAGAGTATAGTGTAGGTGTGAATGTACAGGGAGAGAAAATATATATGCTGAGATTCGCCGACGATATAGCTATATTGGAAGAAAGCGAAAAGAATTTAGAAAGGGTATTGAATGGTATGCAGGCAGTATTGACTAGGGATTTTAACATGAAAATAAATATAGGTAAAACTAAAGTGATGAGGTGTGACAAAAAGGAATGCAGTAGAAAAATGAGGATCACAATAGGAGATAATAGAATCGAAGAAGTGTC
Source organism: Leptodirus hochenwartii (assembly GCA_947310635.1). Taxonomy (NCBI): domain Eukaryota; kingdom Metazoa; phylum Arthropoda; class Insecta; order Coleoptera; family Leiodidae; genus Leptodirus; species Leptodirus hochenwartii. Next base: position 11,338,282 of record OX371180.1, on the reverse strand, counting down.
AGATTTTTGTTATTTAGGCAGTAGAATCACAAAAGATAATCGAAGCAAGGTAGATATAAAGTGTAGGATAGCACAGGGTAGGAAGGCATTCGTAGAAAAAGAACAGATTTTAAGATCAAATATTGACTTGGGTATTAGAAAAAGATTACTGAAGGTATATGTTTGGAGTGTAGCACTGTACGGGTGTGAGGCGTGGACTATAGGAAAGGAAGAGAAGCGTAGATTAGAAGCACTTGAAATGTGGTGTTATAGGAGGATGATGAGGATTGGTTGGGAAGATAAAGTAACAAATAAAGCTGTACTAGAGTTAGTAGGGGAGAAGAGAAGTATCTGGAGAGTGTTACAGCGTAGGAGAGACAGATTAGTAGGGCATATTCTTAGGCATGGGGGGATTATGCAATTGATCATAGAAGGTAGAGTGGAGGGAAAGAGAGGGGTAGGTAGGCCTAAATTGGAATATGTGAGTCAGATAGTTGAAGACGTTGAGATGAATAGCTATAGGGAGATGAAGGGATTAGCTCAGGATAGATCGGCATGGCGTGCTGTTTCCAACCAATCTTTAGGATTGCGGACTCTTTAACTAAACACGCGTTTATATAGATTTATAAAGTTTTGTAATTGTCGATGGTGGTTTCATAACTTTACAACTATAGGACGGTTTTCGATCGTTATATTGTAACAAAGCATGTGCTATTGCGTAGAGATAAATTTAATTATACCGCGTTGCGTAATGTATATTCATATATTAAGTAGAATTCGCGTATAGTGGTAATTCTGTTATCAATACAGTCTGCCGGTTTGGTCAACAAGAAGTGAGAAGTTGTTCTTCCGACCCATTAATAATTTTAGCGCGCCCTCAGATAACGCTCGTTCCGAAATATCACTGTTGTTGCTTTATTAATATTATCAGGATTACAACTTGGGTCATTTGTAAAGTCCCTTGTTTTCGAATTTACGGTTTGAAGTGTATACAGTCAAGTAGCGTTTTCAATAATTAAATTTATGTGTGTATTGGGTTTTTATTTATTAAGTTCATGGAAATCGTTAAAAGAATTCTTCGATATCATACCACTAGGTATATTGCATGAACTTTATCCAATTATACGCTTATTAGAATTGCTCAAACTAAATAAATTTTGAATCTTGCGTTGCATATTGCAATTTAATAATACAAGAAACCGAATTGAATCATTATAAAATAATTAGATTTGTTGCTTCATTCGAATGATTTAAAAATATATAATTATTGAAAAATATCAATGGCAATGAAATTGATAAATTACGTTATTCAAATATAAAATAATAAAAGCACCTTTACTTATAGACTTATTTGCGTTAATGATGTCATTGTTATTGGAAATTAAAAGCACATTTTCGAAGCGTTAATGTAAAAGCAAGAAAAGTGTCAATACATCTTAATTACACCACAATTGTATAACACATTTACTTAAAATCCATGTAACGACCTTTTAACACATCACTTTGCGTGTAATTATATTATCCATGCTGTTCCATTTTTACCAGTTTTGTTCTACGTAAGCGCACCATCAAACCCTGAAGAGGATATGTTCGTTTTAGAATGGAGATGCTAGAATCATAACGCGACAATTCTGGAAAATAATCGACAAAACTAACTTTGAGCAGAGAAAGTTTCCCAAACTATAAATTTGACTTTAAATGGATAAGTACTACAAAATAAAATAGTTATGTGTACTTTTAAATGATCAATCTTACTATGGGTCATTTAACTATTTATGCAAAGCGCAAGACTATGAAGCTCAGAAAAATAGTGTTAAAAATCGCATGTCATGAAGTATTCAATTAGGAGTTTTTAATAGAATTCATCAAGCGCATCTCTCCATAGGTCAGAAACAACATAAAGACTTGTTAAGTGCATTAAAAAAGTTCTGCACGCTTAAGAATATGCAAAACTAGTTTTTATTATTTCCGATTACTCTTTACCCATTAAAAAAAAAATATTTACTATTTATTTACGCAAATAGCGTCCATTTAGATAGTATTCTGTGAATTAATACCTGCACAGAGTCGCACAAAAATCGTTATTTTCAAATCTGACTGTTTTAATTATTTAAAAATATATATATACCCAAAGATTTTATAAATCATTATTACTAATAAATAATATATATTCCTGAGCGATATATTAACATTTTTCTAATATTTTTTACGTAATTCAAATAAACATTTTTATTTTTATTGATACTGTTCAATAAACTACTATCATTTAAAAAATATTTTTACTACTATCATCATATTTACTGAAAATATGATATTATATTAATGTAAAATTGAGCCCTCAACTCCTTGTTTGCAGATAAGCACATAACCACAACATGTTCATCATAAATTCGCACAAATGACACGCTTGCTTGTATTGTACACGTATACGTCTGCAGGCAATTTAACATTTATTACACCGCTAAATCCACGTTATGATCCTCTTTATTAACAATATATTTTTACATCGTTGTCGCTGACATAAATATTCACGTGTCATACAGTGTGGAAAAGGTCACGCTCCGTTTTTTTCTTTTGAAATAATTTTTATAACTTCTAGGCATAAGAATAATAATCACTATAATAATTTAGTTTATATTTTGAATAAAGAAAATTATATCAAAAAGGATTCTTCAATATATTTTTTGGATTTCTTTACTTCGAGGATGGTAAATTCCTATAAATATGGGGTCAGGTAGAAGAAACCGAAAATGTGTATGGTCAAATTCCTACAAACGCCTGTTGTCCATCGCCTTCCTCTTGCACGAAGCACTTATTTCTTGCACATGTAACTTTGTTTCCTCGGGGTGATCATGCAATAAAATGCAGACTTCTGCATTCTGAATTTCTGTACTTTCACCAACTGGGTCATCTGGGTCATTGTTAAATTGGGTAATTCTCTCGATCGTTAAATATATGGGAACCTATATCCTATGTCTTCTTCTTCAATGTTTTATTTCAATTGGAAACATTATAGGAATTTACATGTACCTTTGTAGGAATTTGACCATCATTAACTTGACTACCTGAAAATTATAGGAATATGTACTTTACTTCATAACATTGTGAATTATGGAAAATTCTTTAAAACCATTATATTGTCGTCTATTGTAAATTCCTTCCTCTATTTGGTGAATGTACACATATTTGTTTAAATTTAATCAAATATTATCATTTGGTACAAATTCCACAATTCATCTTAAACTCTTATTGTCATATGTGCCATATTTGGCACATACTGGAATAAAAAATATTTATCATACAACGGAAACCGTATTACAAATTTTACAACTATGCCAGTCTTAGTCTTAGCTGGCGCGGACGTTATTTCATAATCCGTTTACAAGCGTGCAAGAAATAGGTTACCGCAGTATTTCAACAATTACAAAAGTTATTTTGTCAAAAAGAAATATGTAGTAATCTATGTATAAAATATTTGTATTTATAAATAATCTAATAAAAGGGGCAAAATATAATATATTTTTGTAAAAGCATCTTTGGGTCTTCGGTACTGTGGTCATATAGACATATATTATTATGTTCCAAATATGGAACAATGGGTTATAGATTTTTTTGCTAAATATTTTGCCTGTCCATTTCAAAGTGAGGCAGAAGATATGGATGATATTGACGAGGAATATATCCCAGATACTATGTCTAAAGACTAATAAAATTCACAAGATAGTTCATCTGAAGATTCAGATGATGGTAATAACTGTAGTAATAAATCTAAACACTAATAATCTAACAAAATCTTGCACTTTTTAGACAATACTCCTCTCAATCAAATTTTGATTGCGAATAAAGGAAAAACTAAGCATATTTGGAAGTACGTTCAGCAGGAGGAGATTGTCCATCTGATACGGTATCTTCGTTTGACAAACAACAAAAATCACAAGACCCCACATGGTAAAAATGTTTATGGGTGGTGTTGATCTGCTCGATAGCTTAATTTCTTACCATAGAATACTACGTATGTCTAAGAAATGGTATCTTCATCTCTTTTTCCATTTCATTGATATGGCCTTAGTAAATGCATGGGTTCGATATAAAACAGATATGTTAGAAGCTGGATTTAAAAAAACGTATATTTTGGACTTGCTGTGATTTCGCGCTGAAGTGGCGGAGGCATTGTATTTGCTGAATAAAAGTAAAAACAAAAAACGTGGAGGACCGTCGGCAAATAATTCGATTGATAATGAATTTGAGGAGAAAAAGAAGAGAGGTCCGGCAAAACCTATACCACAATTTGATGTCCGAACAGACGGTCAAATTGGGTTGTGGACAAAGAAGGACGTTAACGGTTTAAACTACCGAAATGTGGTAGAAAAACATCATTTTTTTGTGTAAAGTGTCAAACACATTTGTGTATTACGAAAACAAGAAATTGCTTCGTTTTATTTCATGGCGCTATTTAAGTTACATAAGTGTGCATTATTTTTTTTTTTATAAATAAAAATGTTAATATAATTTTGACCTTTTATATCCCTTTTATGCGCTTTATAGGTACAAATATTTGTTTGCATAGAAGAAAAAAATTCTGTCAATAAGAGGTTAAAGTATTTAACAGTAGACGTTACAGTTACAAAGTTCAACCCCAGTGTTCTTATATCGAGAATTAGGAGAGGAATCTCTTCACAGTAGTAATACTATAGTCTAAGTCCTACAGAGGGACGAGGGAGGCGATTCTAGCACTAAGAACGGTAGTAGAAAAAAGAAAGAGGGTAGGAAAGGTAACTTGCATAGCTTTTGTAGATTTAGAAAAGGCATTTGATAATGTAGATTGGGACATAATGTTTAGAATTTTAAAAGAAACGGGTATAGATTATAAGGATAGGAGAATAATTTTTAATTTATATAAACACCAAACTGCCTTAGTTAGAATTGAGGGGGAAGAAGAGGTAGCAAAAATAGGGAAGGGAGTTCGGCAGGGATGTACACTTTCACCGTTATTATTTAATCTATATATAGAAGATGCAATAAACAAAGTAAAAGAAGAGTATAGTGTAGGTGTGAATGTACAGGGAGAGAAAATATATATGTTGAGATTCGCCGACGATATAGCTATATTGGAAGAAAGCGAAAAGAATTTAGAAAGGGTATTGAATGGTATGCAGACAGTATTGACTAGGGATTTTAACATGAAAATAAATATAGGTAAAACTAAAGTGATGAGGTGTGACAAAAAGGAATGCAGTAGAAAAATGAGGATCTCAATAGGAGATAATAGAATCGAAGAAGTGTCAGATTTTTGTTATTTAGGCAGTAGAATCACAAAAGATAATCGAAGCAAGGTAGATATAAAGTGTAGGATAGCACAGGGTAGGAAGGCATTCGTAGAAAAGGAACAGATTTTAAGATCAAATATTGACTTGGGTATTAGAAAAAGATTACTGAAGGTATATGTTTGGAGTGTAGCACTGTACGGGTGTGAGGCGTGGACTATAGGAAAGGAAGAGAAGCGTAGATTACAAGCATTCGAAATGTGGTGTTATAGGAGGATGATGAGGATTGGTTGGGAAGATAAAGTAACAAATGAAGCTGTACTAGAGTTAGTAGGGGAGAAGAGAAGTATTTGGATAGTGTTACAGCGTAGGAGCGACAGATTAGTAGGGCATATTCTTAGGCATGGGGGGATTATGCAATTGATCATAGAAGGTAGAGTGGAGGGAAAGAGAGGGGTAGGTAGGCCTAGATTGGAGTATGTGAGTCAGATAGTTGAAGACGTTGAGATGAATAGCTTTAGGGAGATGAAGGGATTAGCTCAGGATAGATCGGCATGGCGTGCTGTTTCCAACCAATCTTTAGGATTGCGGACTCTTTAACTAACTAGTCTAAGTCCCTCTTACATCACAAAACTTATGTTTTATAATTCTTATAAGATGTATATGGACAGGATTTTGTCAGGTCTTACTATATGGTACATATATCAACATTTTTCTAATATTTTTCGTTACAAACCGGTCTAATACTCAAATCGATCTCCTAATTTTTATACTCTTTTTTATTGAAATCAATCAAATCTTTTGGATTTCTCAGAAAATTAGCAAGACTATTAAAAGATTTATAGGTCATATTATATGCCATTTTTGAAATACTTCGTCATATTGACTGATTTATTTAATAGTATATCAATCACGATTCGTGACAGAGGTATTTTATTTAGTTTTATCCTGTGCTACTGAAGATGGGGGCATAGCCTTCGAAATGTACATCTAACTACTTAATGCTTTGAGATACCGTATTTGGGTGACATTCTATACAATGTGTTGAGTTTATACTTTTTTTCACATTTATTAATGATGTGATTGAGATGAAGCTTCCATGATAGTTTCGAGTCAAGGTACATTCATTCATACATAACCCTTCCTCTTCTACCCTTCGGTGTGGAGGTAAGGAAGTTGAGGAACATAACTAGGAATTTAATTGTTTCTCCTACTTCTATGTTAAAAGGTCCACTTTGCAGTTGATTCAAGTTAACCTTGTTTCTAGAGAATATTACAATATATGTTTTATTTTCTGAAAGTTCAAGTCCCTTAGATGTCAACCATTCCTTTAAGCAGCAGCATTTATTTTATGTATTGCGCTATTTTACCGTCAATATTTTCATTGTTCTTCATCATTCTGCGCACTGACATAACTTTAGAATTGGTAACTATATTCTCTCAGATTTCATGTTCTGTCGTACTTTTGTGCACATTTCTTATAATGCCCCTGTTTGTAGTTAAATAATTTGGAATATATGATCTAATTTTCTTTTCTATGAGAACATGATGATTGACGAGTTTATTAACAGATTCATTCTACCCATTCTATTTCTTCCAGCCTTACTTATATTAGCTATTTGCTTCTTTATATCCATCAGATTATCTAATAGCATTTTACCTACTTGCCTTGTAGCGATGGCAAACTGTAGGTCACCTTGAGGACCTAGTTCGTAGTTCGTAGTTCATTTGAATGTACCATTCACGAACTATAGGTCGTGAACTACTACATAGGAATTTCTACAAAACGAAAGTCGTAACGTAGATACTTTTTAAGATAATAAAGATAATTGACAATAAATTTCGCTGAAAGAATTGAAAGTACTCATTCAATGGAATCGGTATTTCAAAATTTACAATCTTCATAAATAAATAGGAATCTATTTATATTCTATACTATTATTTAACACTTTACTGAAAAAGCAATATTGAAATTGCAATGAATCTTTTTTCTTAACAATAACAGACTACAGAAGTTTTGTAGCAATAAATTGTTCCATGTTTATTTCAGTGTATTTCAAAAAAAAAAAGATTAGTAATGCCAATGAAATTGGTAATATATAATGTACATTATATATAATTTTCGTAAGAGATTATGAAGAACATTTAAATCTACACTAGTAAACTACAAAATTTAAACTGATATATAAAAAGTTGTTGATTTTTTCCCTTTTAATTACGAGAGTATGTATACTTTTTTCACAGTAACATTATAATATGGATAATAATATTAATATCTTATAAAAGTTCAATTTTGTGAACTCCGAAAGGTTTATATTACTATTTAAATTAAATCCACGATACTTTTGAAAAATAGATTGGAAAAACAATTTTATAAATAATATTTATGAGTTAAAACTAATAAATATTTGAAATCGAAGCAAAGAAACTTATAGTCTAAATTATAGAGGCATATAGGTGACGTGGTTCTTTTATATTGAAGAAGCACTTTTTTAGGGGAAGATGGAAAATTCATCCTATTCTGATATATGCTATCCTATACTTTTACAGCAAATAAAGCATTGTGAAATATATATTGTGATATTCACACCTTATATATCCATTATTCTAGCGTTCTAAAATTTCACTCCAAGGTAAACAAGAATTGATAGGGTAATTTATTATATTAGGAACACATTTCATCCATATGTATTACTCTTGTCTCCTTACACCTTTTTTCGTGAAATTGATAAATATCATATTTGCGAAGCGCCCACAGAATATTTATAGCATGTATTTTACAATTTCAATCCAAAATGAACTTGATGTGTCTTCATATATACGAGATCTATTTCAATATACTTAGGTAATTCGATACAGGTTTCAACGTCTACAAATATAAAAATTGAGCTGTAGTTAACACTCGATATAAGCAACTTTTATACAAGCCAAAAATGCATTTTACTTATCACATCCATTGACCGAAATTAGTTATTTAATTTGTTAAATTCATAATGGTGTTCTAGGTTTAATTTAAACAAATATTAACTAGAAAGTTTGAACACGTTTGTTTTGCTTCCAAAATTATATTCAATAATGTTTTATAATATTGCTATCTTTAACACTAAATTTAAACCATACATTTAAAAAGCGAATTTCATAATTTTCAATGTACAAAAATTCTGTGTGATATCTTAGATCTTTAAGATTGGAGAAATTTATTTAATAATATATATAAACGTTTACTCACTTTCGGATATTTCCAAATCATGATGCGGTGGACGAAAAATAAATAGTTAAATATGCAATACAAAACTACATCTACATTTTCATACAACGCCTTCTATTCCTTCGTGTATTATATTTTATTACCAGCAATTTATTAGGATTGAGGACTAACTAATCATATAAGGTCATTGAATTAATATAATCACTTGAATTTCAGTACAAGTTTATAACTATTTGTCGCTAATAAGTCGATGATATTTTATTGCATACATGATTTTATTTGATTTTTGTATTATCCAGTGTCATATATAAAATAAATTTGTTCTTCGTAGAAAACATTGCATTTAGGAATGCGATGGAAGTAAATATATACCTATAGTAAATGCACTGTTGTGTTTGGTCCCTACCGGTATTTGACATTAATTAAAGTAAACTGCATAACATGTTAAAGAATATATAAAAATTAAAATGTATCTTGTTTGTAAATGCTAACGACTGTCACTTATTATCATAAATTCTCCTGCACGCGTTGAAAATTAGCCACGTTTAATATGCTGTAAACGTCAAAATTTAATCAGAAAAACCAATAAATTTCAACAATGGCTACTAGTGCCATTTCAATCTGGGGGGGCGCATTTATTAAAAAATAATATAATAGTGAGAAATCTTATATAAAATGGATGCAAAATGATTAAATTCAATCATTTCTTGAAAGTGAATTCCACTCTTCTATCTTTCATTGATATAAACTTTTCCAAAACCTTTTCGTTAAAATTGTAAATATCTCGCACCACATTTTTATTAATACACATCATCGCCAACGCGTTTAAACAATCATTACCTATAGCATTTCGCAAAAAAGTCTTGATTCTTTTAAGTGTTGAAAAACAACGCTCTGATTCAGCAGTGGTCATCGGGGTTGTTAAAATAATTTTAAGTATTTTTATAGTTTCCGGGCAAGTTTCACTAAGATTATTTCGTAGCTATAATGAAAGAAAATTTGTGGCTCCAATTATTTGACAAAAATCTGGACGCGAGTAAATGACTTCTAATTCTGTTTTTAATCTGGTTTTATTCAAAAATGGATATGCATGACGTACGGTTTCCAAAAGGTCCATTGGAAATTGTTTACAAAATGTTGGCATCGATTTCGTGTTAAATAACTCAGCGGCTTGTAGATGGCCACGATATGAGAATCTGTCCTTCATCTGTGTTATAATTTTTTTTTGTAAATGTCTCTTTTAAAACGTCCCATAAATGTTCTGTTTTGTACATTCCTTGCACAAGTTTGCGATAATTTTAAATCAGGCAATGGCCTACCTAATTCGTTAATTTTTACTTTGTCCACAAGAGAAAGTCTACCAAACTCTATTTTCAGTAAAGAACTAACACTATTCATTTTTATTAAATTATTTCTATTAAATATATTCTTGGAGAAACACGTGGCAAAATTGTACATACGTACATATCGCACATATACGGAACAAATGCTACTATCTTATCTGGCTATTCTATATCAATATATATATATATACTCTGTATATATATACTACTCTCTGTTCTCATTGAACTTTTCTAGGACGTTAAAGAAGCGCGGCATCCAATAGTTGATATATTACATCGGTCGCCTGCACTCTATGATACACTCATCTCATTGCATATGTACTGTATATATGTATTTAACTTGTACTGGCCTCGGATAGCCGCTGGAATGTGTGAAACATATTAGACGATGTAAGCGAGGAGCGAAGCGAAGAAACAGAAGATATACTGCATACGGTCGCTCTCACCTATTGCTTGCAATAGAGTGATATGAGTGCATATGCATTTAACTCGTATTGGGTCGTCTGGCTGGCGCTGGAATATCGGCACCATATTAGCGATATAGGTATTACAGTTAAGCGGGTATAGGTTAATCAGTTAATACCTGGCAGGTTTCCTTCGGTAACTATAAATTCTCGTACGATTTTCGTTTTTGTAGATCGGATCCCGATTTTAACATATGATACTTTGTCTTCAATGTGATCTAACATTAACTTCGTAAGTTCGTCTCGTCGACAAGCCCCAAAAATGCCAACGATCATCACAACTTTCATAAGCAAAAACAATGCATCCTCTGCTGTGCCCAAAAACTTACATACTTCTTTAGAAAAAATGCTAGACTTTTTTACGTGTATCCGTCTGAACTTCTCTTGAGAAAAGCAACTAGCTGTATAAATTTGCTTATATCTTGATTTTTTCTTACGGAAATCACGGTTCTTAACATGGAATAGTGGGTCCAAAGCATTCACGGCTTTTGTGATTGTTGCTTTTCGGCGAAATACACCAACAAATTTTTTTCCGACACTTGTTTTATTCTTTTTGAATCACACCATTTTTAAAATTTCTGGTATTCAAGTTCATATCGTAACTTTGATTTTGCGGGAATTAGACTTGAAATTACTCCATTTGCAGCTTCCTCTACTTCCGAGGGTGAACTTTCTTCAGAATCAGACATTTTCAAAGAGTACTTTTTTTGCAAACCTCTGCTATAAATCTGACGTGTTTAATAGTAACCAAGACAACTCAGAAACAACAAACAGTTCAAGACTACTTAGAAAACTTAAATCCTTATAACAGCAGGTATCATTTTTGATATTTTGACAACTCTTGTCAAATATTTTTTTTTGTAATTTTCGGATTACTTACGAAAGTAGATATGAATCTTTACAACACTTATGTTGTAAATAACTATTGCATAGTGACAATTTGAAAATGTTCTTTACATGTTTTGCGTTTATAAATATAGTAAAAAGCGAAATATTTATTTTTGACATATGTTTTTAAACAAAGACGTAATTTCTATATTCGTTTTTTTATTTGCAGAATGAATTTGTTGTTTTTCAGTAGATCGCAACTGGCAGGAGTTGTTGAAAAAGTTACGTTGTGTCTATGTAGTTGGAAATTAGAACTTTGATTATACGGGTAGGTAACGCGGTGTGGTCGTGATGGACCTGCGGATTTCGATAACGAGTTTTAGACAAGTTCTTGCTGTCATTAGTAACTGTTTCTATATACAATAATTAACTAACAAAACAACACGCATATGCTTCTGAAAACGTTCATTCAACTTAACAAATTTAAATTACAATAAATACAAATATTACCCAAGACTACCCGAAGACACTAGATTAGATGTAGACACTTAGATTATAGAATTCGAAATATATCATTTATACGTAAAAATACAAAAATAAAGTAGATTTCAGTATATAAAGAGCAACAATATAACGGAAGTAATTTGATGTATATTTGAAGCGGTATACCTTAGATTCTAATAATTTTTCATTTTGAAATTTATAATTTTATCTCCGCTCAAACGCTTTATTTATTAATTATATTTGCAAGAGATTACTATTTTGTACATTGATATGTAATTGAACGATATTTGAAGTACTTACGAATGAACTATGTTTTTATATTCATATGTTTTTCTGATTCTGATTCAAAGAGTTAGCAATAAGTTAATTGCGATTCGATACAGCATTTTAAAGATACAACTTTTTTTTCACATTTCTAGAAAGAGAAGACATTTCTGCATTATAATATATTTAATTGTGAGTAGTATTATATTTATTATTACAAGCAATATTGAAGCAGATTAAATTAAAATAAATATAAAAATCTGTATTTTAAAAGAACTGTATTATTAAAATCTTTACGTCTATTTATTAGTAAATTCACGATGGGAATATAATTGTAATGCTCTTCTAGAATGGTCACATTAAAATAATTCTAATTAAAAATTGCTTCATTTGGAACGTTCAGAAGATTCGGAATTTTATTGGATAATAAGATATTTTATTTTAATCGTAACAATACGACAAGGATATATTTTGTATTCTTCTTCTACCCCACTGTTTTTATATCAATGTTAAAAGCAGTGGCGGTTTCTTTCGAGGCCGCAAGGCCGCGCGCCCCCCCTGAACACTGAGCGCATCAACGTAGATATATAATTGTATTGTGATATTTTAACTAAGCATTATTTTTCCTAAAAGATCAAACTTGCGTCGCGATAGCATTCAACACAACATGGTGTGGCAGCGAGCAAGATGAGTTAAGTGCATATGCACTCATCCTATCTGTTGCAAGCGGTAGAGTGAGCGACCGTATGCAGTATATCATCTGTATCTATCGTTCGCTATGTGTAATACATATATCGCTAATATGGTGCCGACATTCCAACGCCAAGTACAAGTTAAATACATACGCACTCATCCTATCTATTGCAAGCGTTAGAGTGAGAGCGACCGTATGCAGTATATCATCTGTTTCTTTGGTTCGCGTATCGTATGCGCCGCAAACAAACCAGCGGCCCGCGTTGCTATGGCAACGTGACGTCACGCTGCTTCTACAGCTAAGAATATATCGTTGTTTTAAGCTTTTCCGGGCCGCAATTCTTTAGCGTCCCAACAGAGAAGCCTAGTATAGTATACAGGAAAATTGATATAGAATAGCCAGATAAGACAGTTGCATTGTTCTGTGTAGTTATATATGTACGATTTTGCCACGTGTTTCTCCAAGAATATATTAAAAAATAGAATATATGTTGAATATATATTGAATATTGAATATATAAATTGAATATATACAATATATATATATAAAGTAGAATATATTGGTAATATAGAATATCACCCAAAATACCGTAAGTATACCGTAAGAAGCCTAGTCTAGTATACAGGAAAATTGATATAGAATAGCCAGATAAGACAGTTGAATTGTTCTGTGTAGTTACGTATGTACGATTTTGCCACGTGTTTCTCCAAGATTATATTTAATAGAAATAATTTAATAAAAATGAATAGTATTAGTTCTTTATTGAAAGTAGAGTTTTGTAGACTTTCTATTGATGACAAAGTAGAAATTAGAGAATTAGGTAGGCGATTGCCTGGTTTAAATTGATCACAAACTTGTGCAGGAATGTGTTTATATCAATGAAAGATGGAAGAGCGTTATACCACTTTCAAGAAATGATTGAATTTAATTATTTTGAATCAATCTTAGGTAAGATTTCTTACTATTATGTTATTTTTTAAAAAATGCGTATCCCTCGAATGAAATGTGAAGAGCCGCCACAGTATTTATTGTATGTAATTGTATCATATTCACAACAGTTATATTAACAAAGTAATTATTTACTCCCATCCCTATTCAATATGGAGTAAGCCGCCAACACATCGAATATTATTATTATCATCATCATCAAAGAAAATTTGTCAAGTTGTTTGTGCTTGCTTTACTTTTCATTCACTTAACGCCCACATGTCGCGTCAATTTATTTCCATACTCTCAACTAATTACAAGTCATAATTACAATTCGTCGAATACTACGATTGCATATGTCTCCGATGGATATGTGAGGGTCACTAATAGAAAACGTCGAAACGTATTGGAACAATGCGGCTCATCAATAACGTTCACTCCCAGCCCAGTACCACAGTCATCGAACAACTTTCCCATTTCCAACCGACGCACAAATGTTCATGGAAATGCAAATACAAGCAGACGCCATGTGTGAAATTAGTTTGACAATTACACGCGACTGCAAAAAGTACACACGTACACACACACAAACATTGTTGGTTGCATTGGAAGAGGTGGTAGAATCTACGCCATTTCTGCCGCAGGAATTTCTTCGCCGCAGAATTTTTACCACCATTTATTCAAATTTTTTTATAATAATTGTTAACAATCAAGTGCAATTATATGCGAGGGTAAATATGTAAGATGTCCATTTTTTTATTGTAAAAATATTTTTTGACGCGAAAGTTTGATGACATTAAGAGTCAGGGGAAAGATTTTCTTACTAACTGTGTTGAATCCGGATTTCTGATATTCCGTAAAAATATTTAGTCTATAAAATTGATTTCAACTATGTCTTAGAGAAATTAATAAGACTAAAATTATATGAAATAATAATATGAGGCACTAACAGCCTTGCATATCTTCATCAATGTCCTGACGGTGATGATGACTGTAATAATTCATAATTTCATTTTTCTCAACAATAAATTGCTTCTAAATTGAATTTATAATTTTATTTGGGTGATATTCTATACTATTCTAAATTGAATCTTTAGTCCTTGTCGTCATTACAGTTTCTAATACACAGCTTTCAACGAACGAGTTGAAGGTTCGCTTGTTTTTAGAATTACAGGAAACGTTCAATCAATTAGTTAGTTAAATAGTTTTCAATCCTAGGTATTGGTTGGAAACAGCACGCCACTAATAGCATAATACCCCCATGTCTAAGAATCTGACCTACTAGTCTATCTCGCCTACGCTGTTATACTTTACAAATTCTTCTCTTATCCCCTACTAACTCTAGTACAGCTTCATTTGTTGCTTTATCTTCCCAAACAATCCACATCATCCTCCTGTAGCACCACATTTTGAATGCTTCTATTCTGTCTTTCCTACAGTCCACGCCTCACACCCGTACAATGCTACACTCCACACATATTCCTTCAGTAATCTTTTTCTAATACCCAACTCAATATTTGATCTTAAAAGTTGCTCCTTTTCTACGAATGCCTGCAATTAATTAATTTGAATAATTGAAGAATCTGTCAAAAATTTTCAAATACTAATTGTAATTAAATTTGCAGACAACTTTGTTAATTTATTAAAAAGCTTTTTAGCATTTATTGCAATGGTTGAAATTTTTCATTAAAAATATTTCATATATAACATTATATATATATTTAATATATTAAAAATATTTAATTGGTTGAAATTTAAAATTTAAACGATTTTCATTTACAGTTCATGCCATATTTTTCAAGTTCTATTTATTAAACTATTGAAACGTTACCAATATAAATATGTAAAATTATGAAATAAATAAACTGTCTATCAATTTATTGCTTTTTCATACGTGTGTAAAATATTAATTTGATTTATATAAAGTAAATTGCTATTGTGAGGAAGTTATCGTAAGAAAAAATGACCCTACTAAGATAATACACTATTATCAATTTTGTGGTAGAAATGTACTATTACGCGAAATTATTTTGCGCGAAGAAATTGTTGGGGATGAATTGAACAGAATCCAAGCTCTATAGAATATTGTACAACTTCAACATGAATTGAAGAGTTTCTACATGCAAATTTTGTGATGGCAATCTGTATTATTCTATCATTATTCAACGGACATTTGGTATATTGACAATCTAATACAACCATCAAAACGCGCTCAATAATATGATTGGTATAAACCCTCCATATTCGCCTTTTTTTTATAAATTTGAAAATCAGTAAATTAGCGCGTAAACGAAGTTTATATCATATAACGCCACATTAAAATTAAACGTATATTGCAAAATTAATAAGTAATAATTATTGATACATTTCTAAATAACGCAAATTGCGATTGTACCATAATTTCAAAAAGCATTTTTCAATTTGATATCACTTCTTAATACACCCATTTCCATTTATATACATATATGCATTGTGATCATTTACAAAAAATGAAGGAAATAAATATATTACAATGTTATTGATTTTAGAGCTAGATAATATTATAAGTAATACTCAAACGTTCCCTTGTTAAATTATAAACATTTAACGGTAATGATTCAAAAATGTTTACTAATGATGTATAAGAATATAATCAGTGTGCTCGCAATATTGCAGACTTGATTGTTATTTTTTCTATTTGTACAAATTCCTTTCGATCATCACCGATTGATAAAGATGAACATTATTCCTTTTTGGTCTAAAGATTTTAGTATATAAATCTTTGAACGAACATCGTAAGAAAAGTCGAGAACTTAAACTCGTTTGAAAGACAGCAACCATATTTACACTCATAAAAAAACAAAAAACTTTAGTGTTTCATATAAACGAAGGAGAAGTGCCACAAGATATTAAGCGCAGTATTCAGTAATATTGACAATGCTGAAGAAGGATGGAGCTAATTTATGTTAGAATTGTGGGATCATTACTCTACATAAGAAATTGTTAGGGATTATTTATAGGATGTTAGAAAATAAAGACGCTCAGTTTCGTATTAGGAAGAACAAAACGACGAAGAAGGTTAGTTTAGCTTCCTTCTTCCTATCATTTACTATCCTATATTTTATATCGATTATCTTTTCCCTTTTTTCCAAGATAGTTATAACGTTAATGAACACCTCAACAACATATAAATTTTCTCTCCCTCAATTTTCACAACAACTCTTCGTTTACCTTATTTATTTTATCTTATACGTATAGTTTAAATAATAATGGTGAAAGTATACTTCCCTGCCTGACTCCTATTTTTATTCTCACTACCTCTTCTTTCCTTTCAATTTCAACTATTTTAGTTTCATGTTTGTATAGATGAAAATAATTCTCCTAATCTATTCCCGTTTATTTTAAGACTATTAACATTATGCCCCATAATTATCAAAATCTACGAAAGCCATGTGAGTAGTGTTTCCAACTTTTTCCATTATAATGTTAAAATAGCCATTTTACTTATAAGATTAAATAAATAATTGTATATAAACAAAAACTAAACTCGATACGCTTCACCTAGAATATAAAAACACGAATTATTAAGCATATTCAATATTTTCAGAATTTAAACACTCCAGAAATAATCCCGCGCGAACATAAAAGAGAAAATATTAAAGTTGCATTTTTCTGATAACGTATAGATGTGGTGATATTACATATTTGTATTTTTTTGTGGGTATATGATATAGTTGAGGAATGAAGTCGCATAGTAGCGGATAATATCCGCCATGAATTATATACTCTGGTTCGCATTGGATTTCCTGTTCGTAACCTATAATATATCGAAGACTCGGATATCCCGTTATCAATTACATTGGGGATTCGATTGGTTTTACGGAAATGCATAACAAAGTTTACGTGGTTTCAACTCGCAAACTTTGCCTATATATTGTTAGATTATATTTTTGTTATTAACACATTGCATATATATAAATTCGCTATGATCATTTTGGTGGCTGTTATGATGATTAATAAACATAGGACATAATCGTAGAAGTCGTTGAATAAATTGAATAAAATCACGCAACGTTGAATTATTTTCAAGTTAACTTATATTAAATAAATTTATTTGCTACTTACTCACACGAATATCTGTAAAATTGAATATGAGCATTAGGTGGGTAGATAAACAACCGAATTTGTTTTTTAATAATGTTTTCTTGAAAGCATTACCAAGGCAAAATAAGATAACATGAAGAGGTGAATTTGTAGACACCAGGCAACTAGAACGTAAAGTAGTCGTAGAAGGAAGGACATGTTTAAGTTTACTTAGACTAGAGTACATTTTCGGTATGATTGATTACTAATTAGCAAAACCAAAACGTACTTTGCAATTCTTGAAGTACTTAATTGATGCGGTCTAATTATTGTTCTGAGCTATATTTTTGGAACAGTTGTTGTTTCCCACTTTTCCTTTAAAAAAAAATTAACAATTTTTTCAATGATGGAGATTAGGAACAACTAAAACAATCAAGTTTCAAGAGACTTTTCCACTTTTAGCTACATTTTTGGAACAGTTGTTGTGATAAGATTATTTATAATTAATAATAACAGCAATAATCACAATTTCAATATACGAAAGTAATTTTCAATTGAAATTGTACTACTGCAAGAATTTTAAACTGTAATATTCTTTCTACATATTTCACGCGTATTCTTTTTACGAATGTTTTATTCATATTTGTAGTTTAGCATGCGAAACTGTATAAGTGGCATATTTAAATGTTTAAAGTAATTTTAATTATTCCTTCGCTATTTTCTTGCCTAATAACATATATGATAAAGATACAATTCGTTGGTAAGAAACGCTGTGCTGCATCAGAAGAAAAAGAAGAAATGCATAATTCAAACTTACACCGTGCGTGGCATACGAGAAGATGTACTGCTTTCTTGCATATAGTATTTCTATATGGTGCACTTAATCATTCATAATAATGTCCTTTTCGCAGACCCGCGGCACTTCTTACATTCAAAAGGAACTCTATTCCGGCCTTTTATACGCGCTGGATAAACTACGTGCAAGTTTCGCAACGTGATGTTGAAAGTACTTTATATTTTTACTAAAAAAATAGTCGAGCAGTTCTATATTTATTGCATAATTCATTCATACTTGTTCACACCGTATTCAAAAGTTTTACATCCAAATTTTAAAATGTAAAATAAACTACATATAGTCATGAATATGATTACAATTTATATTATATAAAACTATTTGGCGATTTTTTGTTATTAAATATGATTATAAACATTATTTTTATGTAAAAATATATACCCACATGCAATTAACCACGAAACTAGCTTATATTTTTAATAATTTGCAATGGAACTATAGTAGAAATTTCAACAAATAGTAGAATAGTAACAATGCCGAAGAAAATAGGAGCTAATTTGTGTGAGAACTATAGGACCATTAGCCTACTATCACATGCATCGAAGATATTGTTAAAGATTATTTATAGGAGATTAGAAAATAAAGTAGAGGAAAAGCTAGGAGAAGATCAGTTTGGTTTTAGGAAAAACAGAGGGACGAGAGAGGCGATTCTAGCACTAAGAACCGTAGTTGAAAAAAGAAATAGGGTAGGAAAGGTAACTTGCATAGCTTTTGTAGACTTAGAAAAGGCATTTGATAATGTAGATTGGGACATAATGTTTAGAATTTTAAAAGAAACGGGTATAGATTATAAGGATAGGAGAATAATTTTTAATTTATATAAACACCAAACTGCCTTAGTTAGAATTGAGGGGGAAGAAGAGGTAGCAAAAATAGGGAAGGGAGTTCGGCAGGGATGTACACTCTCACCGTTATTATTTAATCTATATATAGAAGATGCAACAAACAAAGTAAAAGAAGAGTATAGTGTAGGTGTGAATGTACAGGGAGAGAAAATATATATGTTGAGATTCGCCGACGATATAGCTATATTGGAAGAAAGCGAAAAGAATTTAGAAAGGGTATTGAATGGTATACAGGCAGTATTGACTAGGGATTTTAACATGAAAATAAATATAGGTAAAACTTAAGTGATGAGGTGTGACAAAAAGGAATGCAGTAGAAAAATGAGGATCACAATAGGAGATAATAGAATCGAAGAAGTGTCAGATTTTTGTTATTTAGGCAGTAGAATCACAAAAGATAATCGAAGCAAGGTAGATATAAAGTGTAGGATAGCACAGGGTAGGAAGGCATTCGTAGAAAAAGAACAGATTTTAAGATCAAATATTGACTTGGGTATTAGAAAAAGATTACTGAAGGTATATGTTTGGAGTGTAGCACTGTACGGGTGTGAGGCGTGGACTATAGGAAAGGAAGAGAAGCGTAGATTACAAGCATTCGAAATGTGGTGTTATAGGAGGATGATGAGGATTGGTTGGGAAGATAAAGTAACAAATGAAGCTGTACTAGAGTTAGTAGGGGAGAAGAGAAGTATCTGGAGAGTGTTACAGCGTAGGAGAGACAGATTAGTAGGGTATATTCTTAGGCATGGGGGGATTATGCAATTGATCATAGAAGGTAGAGTGGAGGGAAAGAGAGGGGTAGGTAGGCCTAGATTGGAGTATATGAGTCAGATAGTTGAAGACGTTGAGATGAATAGCTATAGGGAGATGAAGGGATTAGCTCAGGATAGATCGGCATGGCGTGCTGTTTCCAACCAATCTTTAGGATTGCGGACTCTTTAACTAACTAATGGAACTAAATAAAATAAAATAAAATGAAATAAAAAAATCTGTTTAACAAATTTACCTTGCAGTAATATTTTTTTAAATAAAGGATTGACTGAGCCGTAACTTTTCTAATATTTTTTTCTATGAGGTTTCCATATTCCAATTCCACGAAAAAGTTGGTACGTATAATAAATATTAAAATTAAATTTATCATTGGCTTAAAGTAAATTATAAACAATAATGTGTTCATAGGTTTGGAATGCGAATGAATATTGAAAGATAACTATCGATTTGTAAATTAATGAAGAAAATGGACAAGTTTTATATTTATTAATCAATTTGCTGTTGAAACGTTAATAAGATCATTTTATAATAAGTTTGTAATTTTAAAGAAAGTTAGAAACATATAAGTAAGTACAAAATTAGAAGGATGGAGTGATAAAAAACATCGCCAATAAAAATCGTGAAAATAATATTTTGGATAAGTCGATTGTTATTTCGTCGGCCTAATTAGAAAAGGTCGTAACTCCAAAATATGAATTTCTTTAGGAGAAAAAGAAATCATTTCTATTGTGATTTTTATTACTTCAGAGTAAATTTAATTTTTGCCATTATCAAAAGTATATATCCATATTTGGAGTTAAGACGATTTCTAGACTCATAGGGACTTCGTAAAAAATATGAAAATTAATAAAAATCGGAGTTGCGTATTAGGCTCACGATTTGTAGAATAAATGTTAGAATTTTAGTTTGGTTAGTGTCGGGAAAATAGAGAATAAGTAAACTGCTTGCTTTCTTACTCTTATAGCGTGTGAAAGGCGAATTTACTGAAGATCGCTTGATAAGGCAAACAGATAGAATATACATCATGGCTGCTTGTGTATTATGGTAACGGATAGATAAATCGCCTACTTATAGCTTTTCCTTTGCAAGATGTGCGCCGTGTCGGTTAAATGTCGGTTAAATTCGATATAAATGCAATATTCCTATCTTCAGTAAAGAATTAACAGGATTTTCAGCGTAGTAGAATAGTAACAATGCCGAAGAAAATAGGAGCTAATTTGTGTGAGAACTATAGGACCATTAGTCTACTATCACATGCATCGAAGATATTGCTAAAGATTATTTATAGGAGATTAGAAAATAAAGTAGAGGAAAGGCTAGGAGAAGATCAGTTTGGTTTTAGGAAAAACAGAGGGACGAGGGAGGCGATTCTAGCACTAAGAAGAGTAGTAAAAAAAAGAATGAGGGTAGGAAAGGTAACTTGCATAGCTTTTGTAGATTTAGAAAAGGCATTTGATAATGTAGATTGGGACATAATGTTTAGAATTTTAAAAGAAACGGGTATAGATTATAAGGATAGGAGAATAAATTTTAATTTATATAAACACCAAACTGCCTTAGTTAGAATTGAGGGGGAAGAAGAGGTAGCAAAAATAGGGAAGGGAGTTTGGCAGGGATGTACACTTTCACCGTTATTATTTAATCTATATATAGAAGATGCAATAAACAAAGTAAAAGAAGAGTATAGTGTAGGTGTGAATGTACAGGAATAGAAAATATATATGTTGAGATTCGCCGACGATATAGCTATATTGGAAGAAAGCGAAAAGAATTTAGAAAGGGTATTGAATGGTATGCAGGCAGTATTGACTAGGGATTTTAACATGAAAATAAATATAGGTAAAACTAAAGTGATGAGGTGTGACAAAAAGGAATGCAGTAGAAAAATGAGGATCACAATAGGAGATAATAGAATCGAAGAAGTGTCAGATTTTTGTTATTTAGGCAGTAGAATCACAAAAGATAATCGAAGCAAGGTAGATATAAAGTGTAGGATAGCACAGGGTAGGAAGGCATTCGTAGAAAAGGAACAGATTTTAAGATCAAATATTGACTTGGGTATTAGAAAAAGATTACTGAAGGTATATGTTTGGAGTGTAGCACTGTACGGGTGTGAGGCGTGGACTATAGGAAAGGAAGAGAAGCGTAGATTACAAGCATTCGAAATGTGGTGTTATAGGAGGATGATGAGGATTGGTTGGGAAGATAAAGTAACAAATGAAGCTGTACTAGAGTTAGTAGGGGAGAAGAGAAGTATTTGGAGAGTGTTACAGTGTAGGAGAGACAGATTAGTAGGGCATATCCTTAGGCATGGGGGGATTATGCAATTGATCATAGAAGGTAGAGTGGAGGGAAAGAGAGGGGTAGGTAGGCCTAAATTGGAGTATGTGAGTCAGATAGTTGAAGACGTTGAGATGAATAGCTATAGGGAGATGAAGGGATTAGCTCAGGATAGATCGGCATGGCGTGCTGTTTCCAACCAATCTTTAGGATTGCGGACTCTTTAACTAACAGTAAAGAATTAAGCTCTAAACAGGGCTTTGTACTCCGCATTATTACAAAAAATTTAATACAAATTGCAGTATTTATTTTTTGTATTGGTGTTAAGGAAGCTTGCAATAATTGGGAAATTTTTGATAGTTTATGCTATTATATCGAAGTTTGTTAAAATACATTTATTTATGGAAAACAAGAATGATATCAATTATGAACCAGTTACTGTTAAAATTTTACCTCGAAATCAACAAATTGTAAAAATTCCAGCTGGTGAGAATTTAAATTATGGTTATGTAAATTAAATTAAATTTCAACAAGGATTAGAAATGCCTTCAGCAATTGTTACGATAGAGAATAAAATTGCTACTACAATAATTGTAAATTCTACAGAAAATGAACGAACTATAACATTTGCAGATCCAATAACAGTAGAAGATTTTGAAGATATAAAAGAAAGAAATATAAATAATTTTGAAAACTCATTTATTTTAAAACGAAATCAAGTTAATCTATTAAAACAAAATTTGAAAAATATTCGATTAAAACATGCTAATTTAGAAGAAAATGAAACGATACGTCAATTATGTTATGATCATAGAGATATTTTTTATTGTGAAGAATTACCTTTGTCTTTTAATAATCAAATAAGACATCAAATTAAATTAACAGATAATAATCCAATTTATACAAAAACTTATAGATACCCGCATATTCATAAAGCCGAAGTCACTAAACAAATTGATAATATGTTAAAACAAAATATTATTCAACCTTTTATTTCCCCATGGTCAAGTCCAGTTGGATTGTTCCAAAAAATTAGATGTGAGTGGAAAAAGGAAATGGAGAATGGTTATTGATTACAGGAAATTAAATGAAAAAACTGTTGATGATAAATATCCTTTACCCAATATCACAGACATTTTGGATAAATTAGGTAAAAGTTAATATTTTACAACATTAGATTTAACTTCAGGTTTTCATCAACTACAGATGGAATTTAAAGACATTGAAAAAACTGCTTTTAATACAGAAAATGGACACTAGAATGCCATTTGGTTTGAAAAATGCCCTCTCCACTTTCCAAAGAGTAATGGATAATATATTAAGAGGATTGCAAAATGAAATTTGCAGCGTCTATTTAGACCATATAATTATTTTTTCCACATCTCTTCAAGAACATATAGAAAGATTGAAAGACGTTTTTGAACGTTTAAAACAATCAAATTTTAAAATACAGTTAGACAAAAGTGAATTTTTAAGAAAAGAAGTTGCATATTTAAGACATATTATTACACCCGATGGAGTGAAACCAAAGCCAGATAAAATATCAGCAATTATAAAATATCCAATCCCTACCACTCAGAAGGAAATTGAAAGTTTCTTAGGTTTAATTGGATACTATAGAAAGTTTATTAAAGATTTTGCGAAATTAACTGAACCTCTTACTCAATGTTTAAAAAAAGGAATACAAATGAATTAGAAGGGAAAAATATCTAAGTGCCAAAAATCGAAATGAAGATATTCGGTAATGATTGATTCTTATTGTTCTAAACGAAATTGTAGTTTTGTACAATTATTTAACCGCTTATATAAAATGTATAATTATGTTTAATTATAAGTATCTTTTGAGAGCGAAAGCAATGGCTAAATTTGAGTATTTTATTATTTAATAATTGCAACCATTTTTCAAAATCGCTATATATATTTTTTTCGTTCATATAAATACTGAAAAAGATCAAATATGAGTTACGAATTCCGGTAACAATATACATTACATAGCATAAATGCGGCTTTTATATTATTGGTAACGCGTGGAACTTTGTAACAAAAGCTTCAAAATAAAAGGAAATGGCATTGGAGAAAACTCTCTCGTCTCGTCTTTTTATACGTGATATTGGCAGGAGTAAATATGTTGTGAAATTTCCAGCACCTGTTACCAATACCTTCAAATGTGTTTCTACCGCTAAAGTCTTCTGATTTACATGAACACGTTTTCACGTTTGATTAAGAAACTTTGTGGTAGAAAACACGACGGCTGAAAACTGCGAACGAAAACAATGTATTATTTTAAGTACGCGATATTCGAGGAGGAAACCGTGGAAGAGTCCTGATACATTGAGATAAAGTTTAAAATATTTATACGCAGGTGCGAAATATTCTATTCTTCATATTGCATAGACAGCTCAAGATGTTTTAAAATGTCTTATTAACAAAGAGCACAAATTGTAGTGTTACATGTATTCGATTATGTTTATATCAATTTCAAAGAGGGTTATCGCAAAGACGAAAGCAGAAATGGATTATAAACATTTTATACATGCGAATATAAAGACGTTAACAATTTTGATGATGCGTGTTTTTATTATAAAACAAGAAAATATTAAAGTCAAATTTAAACCGAATAAGATATGCTCGCCATTTTAATCAATATGTTTGAAGTGGTGAATAATAAAAAAACAAAAACTAACTTTGACATTTTTATTGAAACTGATCTGAAACTGCACAATTTTTAAGACGATGGCATTATAGTCTCCAGTAGCGATGTGTAGTTCACTCGCGAACCGTTCACTCTGAACGGTTCAATCAAATGACGGGCGTACTGTGACGATGTTTTGCAACGACCTATAGGTCACTATGACCTAGTTAGTGAACTATGAACTACATGGTGCACGGTGTACTTGTACTAGGTCCTGAACCCGTCGTGTACTAAACCGTTCGTGAATCACAACGACTCGTAAACGATGCAGTATAGTATATATTACATATACAGTACCAATAGCAGTACTAACATTTATGTGATAAAGTGTTGGTGAACAGAACGAAATTATATGTCCTAATATATATGTTTTGTATAAATTATAAACATTGTTGTTTTATCTTCCTCATTCTTAATTCAAAATAAGTATTGTAATATTTCAATTTATTTATTTTTTACTATTTAATATTTTTATATTGAGAATAAAAGAGATTATTTTCAGTATGTGCATGTATTTCATATAGGTCGTGAACTAGTTCATTTTTAAAAAGATGTTAGTAGTTCACGACCTATAGTTCGTGAACGGTACATTGAAATGAACTACGAACTATGAACTAGGTCCTCAAAGTGACTTACAGTTTGCCATTGCTAGTCTCCAGGGATTATAAACCATTTTTCATATTGGCCGTCTTTAAAAAAAAATTCTTCTTACTCGAACCTATTTAGTGTATTATTAGATATTGAATATCGTGTAGCATTTCAAAAGTGAGATGAACGCGCTTCCAAACAGTAATACATCTTTTACCTTGGCGGTAACAGTTTTCTTTCAGGAACTGTTGAAACTTTGGACATAAAAAATTGACTAATTACTGTTCTAATTGGTTATAAAGTCAGTGAAAGAGTTTGACTCTCTACACTAATCTTCTACTTAGACAAGTTTGGAATATATCGTTTTATCGCTGCGTCTTTATTGCTCTTATATCAATCGATTTTCTTTCCGATCCAAGAAGTATCGCCAGTAAATCCTACTCTCGCAACAGAAATTCCGCAGCTCTAATTGAACAACTTTTTAAATACATATATTTCAAAATTTAAAAAAAAAAATTGTTCATTGTATTAACATACGCATTTATTGTTTTAATAATTGATGTCCTTAATTATAAATTTATCACTAAATACGTCATTTCACTTATCGCATTCGTAATTTTTAATATCATATAAAAGTTGAATTTGAGTGAAAATTTGAGTGAATTTGAAGAAAAGAAAAATACAATAAAATAATTTGATATATAGTGTTATAGGAAGATGAAGAAGAATGGGTAAGATATGTATATATGGAAGTTTTTACAGTGTTGAGAGATAGACTAGTCAGTCGTATTCTTAGACATGGAGTATTATGTAATTATGACTAACGGATTATTCAGAAAAATTTCTTATGTACGATTTGATTGGATTGATTTCAATACAATATATTAAAGATTTAATTTTTTAAGAGATTAAGGATATTAATGATATTAATTCTCTGAATCTTTGCAATATTTCTCTTTTACATGCGATTTTTTTTAAGTATATAAAAATATGTAAAATTTATAAAATTTATTTTGTGATGATTTATTCACATTTATATCAATTACTAAAAAACGATTCACACGACTGAAAATTAATGGCAATCTTGGGTATTCGTCCACGAGTGTATTGCATTATCTTTTTACAAATTTTATTATTTCTTAGCCATATCACATTCAATTTTTAATGGAAAAATATTCCTAAATCTTATAAATCCAACAAAATCCTTAGGATTGAGGACTATTTAACTAACTTATGAATCATGCTATTAAGCTAGGGAGTTGGAAATGCCCGAATTCGATTATAGCAAATAAAATAGTCGTTTTTAGAAATTTTCAAGATTGCAGGACCATAGTTAAATTTTTGAGAAAAAAAAAATTTAATTCTAATAATCGGTCTTTTATACAATAGAGCTGGAAATATCACAAATGTTTTATATATTCACTTGTATAAATTTCGACTGAAGATGAGAAGGTATTAGGCCTTCGAACCAGCACCGAATATAAATGAAGGCTACATGGTTAGCATGGTCTAAGATCTAAGTCAATTCTTGACAAAAATGATCTGAAGTTGAGAAAATCAAAATTTTCACATTGGTGAATTTATTCACGTAATCAAATCAAAAGGATATGTATATATAAAGCTTGATACTTTTATTAGGGTTAACTTCCACTTAGCTATCAGATTGCGGGTTCGAATCCCGGTCATGGTGGGAATATTATCAATTTTTTGTTTGTATAATGAAAAACTGACCGCACTTGTAATTTTGCATTTCGGGGCCGTTGTTGTTTGGAATATGGGTTTTTTTGATAGAATTACGAAAAATAAAATTACACTACACTTTTGTGTACACTGTTAATTATAAAAATATAATATAAAATATTAAAAAAAAATTTGTGGACCTATAACTTTGCGAAACTTCCTCTTGTCTAAAATTAAGGCTTTCTACGTACTTGTACTTTTTGAGCAAAAGTTTTACTTCAATTTGGTGGGGACAAATGATTGTTTTCTCAACAGTGCTTTCTCGAAAATTTTCAATTAACAGAATTTCCACTAACTATTAAAAAAATAATTTCGTTGAATCTTTTCACATATATCAACAAAATATATAGTACGTTCTGCTACAATTTTATATTTTTATTTCAATTGTCCCACAACTAACGAGAGAAAAATGAGCCGAATTAACGAGCTTACGTTCGTAATTTTCGTTAATTTTATTACTATAATTTTTATTGAAATGATAAAAATTGTAGACACATATTAGACAAACTATAGATTATAAATAGGAACATACGGAATGGTATAAGTGAATATATTTATAGAATGATAAAACAAGTAGGAGATAAACATATAGTTATTAAAAAATGCGTGAGACTCTCGCGCGGTAGAAGTGAAACTTCTTAGCTTCCAGGAAAAGTTGATTTTATGCATTGCTTTTTTTCCATTTGTTTCAAGGCCTAGATTTTGATTTTGATTGATTTTGATTGACACTCTGATCATCAAAGAAAGCATTATTAACTGTAATGTCGTACAGTCTATAAAGAGGAGTTTGGAGTCATATTGTAGTCATATTTTTATAGTTCTTTTATATGGAACACACTGTACCTAGCGCATTATTGAAAAATTGTTTATCAAATTCACGATGAGCAGGATGAAAGAATGTAAATTTTGTGAATGATGCACTAGTGGATGCATTTCTAGTTGTCGATGGCTCAGCTGTATCAGATTCATTTCATTGATCTCTCACACCGCGTGTATCTTCACGTGTAGACGGCACGCCTGAATCAGTGGCATTCCATTTTTCTATACCACTCACTGTGTCCTAACTTAACGATGGTATCGATTCATCCAGTGTATATGAAGTCGTTGGAAGGTTATGTTGTCCACCGTGTTTCTTTAACGCCCTTTGCCTGGCTCGATACTTTCTACTTCTTTCCAAGGTACTTGTTGGCACTTTTCTTGGCGGTTTATTCGCTTTCTTCCGTTCTCTAAAGGCTCGCACTCTGTCTGTACTTGTTTTTTTCTCCATTTCACTTTTTACACAATAGAAATTGTTAGCTAAAAGATTAAGCTGTGTTTGTGTAATATTTAATAAAATACGCAAGCGTCTACTGGTTGCCTTATGCTACGTATACACACAATACACGCGGCGCATGCGCGTAGCGTGTATGGTGTATGCGACGGAGAGAGTAGAAACGATTCTCCCTCTCTTTCCTCTCAACTGCCGGTTGGAGTCGGAGTACACGCGGCGCATGCGCGTAGCGTGTTTCATTTTTCGTGACGGAAGCGTTTCACTTTTCGCGACGTTCAGGCCAATTTGCCCTACCGCGCCTATAAAAGTTTCACTTCAAAAAATACATTAGTTTGTTTTCTTGTGTAACCTGCAGTTTTTTCAATACATATGTGAATTATTATTCATAGCACTATATCCTATTTTCGTCAAAACTTTGCCAAAAATAAAATTACACTACACTTTTGCACTTTTGTGTTTACGGATAATTACGGACAGCTTTCCGTAAAGCTGTGTTACACAGCTGACTAAATAATATCTGAAATTTGTTTGGTGTTAGATACACCAAAATTGACGCTGGTATTCTATAAATAAGAGCATCTTGCTAAATATAGTATAAGTAGGTAGGTATTGAAAGGAATTGAAAAGTGATCACAGATGGAACATGAGAGAAATAACTCTTGGAAGGTTATTGGCATAATCGACGGTGATTTGGCCTGAAGATATCTAGACGGTAACGTAATGGTGGCGTCTGCGGCAACGGTGGTGACGGCGGTTTGAGTGGCGAGAAGAGATATGTTTGGCGTTTATCGATCATGAGGCTGCGTAGGTATATAATAAACCAGTGTTTCCAAAGTTCATAGCATATATTATGTAAATTTGTGCATATTATTGTTTCCATTTTCAAAGTTCATATAGATTTGTTACGCATTTGCATTTTTAAGAATTTGTATTGATAATTTTATGCTATCATTTGTGAGAGTTTCATAACAAATCACATAAAAGAATTTCCGTTGAATTAATCTTCGAAAATTTTAGTGTGACTATTCAGTAACCACGAAATAATTTTTTTATCACTAATTAACAAATGCAAAAATTAAAACCATTGACTCCATTCCAAGATATTTATTTATAAGTACGCATAAAATATAAAAGTATAAGAAGAAGTATAAAATCAAAATTTATTTTGTCTAAAATATTGACATAGGAATTTATTTAAAAAAAATTGTGGATTTATCTATGCGTCTGTGGCGCATTTTACAAAGCGTTGAGCTAGATACCGTTGGGCTCAATTCTCACCTAAAATATTTTTTTCTGAAATATAATATGAATTCTGTTCGTTCCATGTTATTTACATCAATCTAAAACTAAATTTTGTACAACAATTTTTGTATATTAAGAAGTAGTTGTTATAATTTTTGCGATTTGTTAAAAACTAAATCCGAACTATCTGTAGAATATCGTGCAACGAAATTTTAGAAGTAGCCAGCCTATGGCCATTCGTTCCTTTCTTCGTTTTCTTGATCCCAAGACGGTCCTTGATGATCACTATAGAGTGATCCACTTAATCCGAGCAAAACACAAACAAATATTTTCTCCCCATCAGTCCGATCTGATGGGGAGAAAAATAAAAAATTACATCATTAGCTACTTAATGCTTGTTTCGGTATTTAGGTGATATTCTATATTATCAATATATTCTACTATACATATATATATATTATATATATATTCAATTTATATATTCAATATTCAATATATATTCAATATATATTCTATTTTTAAATATATTCTTGGAGAAACACGTGGCAAAATCGTACATACGTAACTACACAGAACAATGCAACTGTCCTATCTGGCTATTCTATATCAATTTTACTGTATATGTACTATACTAGGCTTCTCTGTTGGGACGCTAAAGAATCGCGGCCCGGAATAGCTTAAAACAACGATATATTCTTAACTGTAGAAACAGCGTGACGTCACGTTGCCACATCAACCCGGGCCGTTAGTTTGTTTGCGGCGCATACGATACGCGAACCAAAGAAACAGATGATATACTGCATATGGTCGCTCTCACTCTACCACTTGCAATAGATAGGATGAGTGCATATGCACTTAACTCATACTTGCTCGCCGCCACACCGTGTTGTGTTGAATGCTATCGCAACGCAAGCTTTATCTTTTAGAAAAAATAATGCCAAGTTAAAATATCACAATACAATTGTATATCTACGGTGATATGCTCAAATTCAGGAGGGGCGCGCAGCCTCGAAAGAAACCGCCACGGATAGGCTAAGATTCTCATAACCCGGAATTTTGATAACCAAGTTCCTATCAAAGTTAGTACAAGAAATCGTACCTTTATATATATTTCCATGGTATTTGCGTACATGTGCTACAATTTTTGTGAACACTGTCTTATATGTAACACCCTAACTATACAATGTGTTATGAGGTGACTATATACAAATACGTAGGTGTTCCTATACATGCAGACATAATGTGCACCATTTGTAGTCTTGTGATGGATCAGTTGAAATGCCGCAGTATGTTTGCGGTGAGTAAATATGATTAGTGTTAGAAAGCGCCATATGCATCCAAGTATGTGTGCAATTCGCGAAGCGGCAGTGGAAAACCACCAGCACCAGGTACGTACAATACCGGATGTAATGGAAATAGACTTCAGACTTTCATTATCATATACCCTAAAATTACCCATGAACAACAACTCAAACTTCTTGGTTTAATGTAAACGTATAGATGTATATTCTAGATGGGTAACGTCTGCCCGCGTAAATATCACAATGAAATCTTAGAAATACTATCAATATTATTAAAAAGTAAGTGTTAGCATTCGCGTAATAAAACAATTACCGTATAATATCGCGTATAATGTGGCCACGTATAATGGGAAATAGAAATTTTGTTTGAAAACTAGCCCTAAAATGCCATGTCCACGTATAATGCGATCTGCTAATCTCGTTCCATAACATTATAAATAATACAATACGAATTAACAAAAGAAATATTTATTTTAAAACAAAATGTCAAAATCCTTTAAATTCCGCTTCATCTTTGAGTCATCAAACATTTCATTTGCGAGTGGGTCAAATAGATTTGGTTGCATAGGCATTAGGTAGTTTATATTGTTTGTGTAAGTTTAATAATGTTATATTTTTGAAGATCCGCATATAATGCGAACCCTTAACTTTAAGTGGTATTTTTTACCATAAAATTTTCGCATTATACGCGATAATACATGGTAGTTACCAGTGGCGGTTCCTTATGCAGGCCGCAGGGCCGCGCGCCCCTCCTGAACATTGAGCGCATCACCGTAGATATATAATTGTATTGCGATATTTTATCTCGGCATTATTTTTCATAAAAGATAAGGTTTGCGCCGCGATAACAATCAACACAACACGATGTGGCGTTCGTTGTGGTATGCGTTGCAAGTGGTAGAGTCAGAGCAGCGACCGATGCAGTATATCATCTGTATCTATCGTTCGCGTGGTGTAATACATATATCGCTAATATGGTGCCGACATTCCAGCGCCAGCCACATGACCAAATACGAGTTAAATGCATATGCACTCATCTCACTCTATTGCAAGCAATAGGTAAGAGCGACCGTATGCAGTATATCTTCTGTTTCTTCGGTTCGCTTGTCACATACATCGTCTAATATGTTTTACACATTCCAGTGGCTATCCGAAGCCAGTACAAGTTAAATGCATATGTAATGAGATGAGTGTATCATAGAGTATATATATATATATAAATTGATATAGAATAGGCCAGATAAGACAGTAGCATTTGTTCTGTAGTTACGTGTGTACGATTTTGTCACGTGTTTCCCCAAGAATATATTTAATAGAAATAATTTAATAAAAATGAATATTGTTAATTCTTTATTGAAAATAGAGTTTTGTAGACTTTTTCTTGTGGACAATGTAAAAATTAAAGAATTAGGTAGGCCATTGCCTGATATAAATTTATCGCAAACTTGTGCAAGGAGTGCTCAAAACCGGACATTTACGCGGCGTTTTACAAGAGACATTTACAAAAAAAATTATAACACAGATGAAGGACAGATTCTCATATCGTGGCCATTTACAAGCCGTTGATTTATTTAACACGAAATCGATGCCAACATTTTCTAAACAATTTGCAGTAGACCTTTTGGAAACCGTGTGTCATGCATATCCATTCTTGAATAAAACCAGATTAAAAACAGAATTAGAAGTCATTTACTCGCGTCCGGATTTTTATCAAATAATTGGAGCCACAAATTTTCTTTCATTATTGCTACAAAATAATCTCAGTGAAACTTTCCCGGAAACTATAAAAATACTTAAAATTATTTTAACAACCCCGACGACCACTGCTGAATCTGAGCGTTGTTTTTCAACACTTAGAGTGAAGAATCAAGACTTTTTTGCGAAATGTTATGGCTAATGATCGTTTAAACGCGTTGGCGATGATGTGTATTAATAAAAATGTGGTGACAGATATTTACAATTTTAACGAAAAGTTTTGGAAAAGTTTATATCAATGAAAGATTATATCAAATGGATGAAATGATTGAATTTAATCATTTTGCATCCATTTTAGGTAAGATTTCTCACTATTATGTTATTTTTTAAGAAATGCGCCACCTCAGATTGAAATGGCACTGGTAGTTACAGTATCCAAATAAGAGCAAAATACTTCATATGTACGCCAAATGTGACTTTCGTCCTTGTAAAGTTTCAATTTAAGAAGATACAATTCGAGTTTCACGATTGACAATTTTGAAAAATTTTAATTACAAAACTGGTAAACGATTTAAGAGCATCTGCTCTTAAATCTCGTCTAATATAAAAAATTATGAAAGCTGGATAATTATGCATGTTATTTTCGTGTTGTGTATATCTACGAATTTTAAGTAAAAACAGTCATTGTAGTTAATATATGGTCAAATGAAGCATTTATTAAGGACATCAAGGGGAAGTCATGTGCTGTATCAATCATTATATATATTTTTGGAGAATCGCTGTAGTAACTAAGTTTTAGCTAGCATTTTCTTTCCTCATCAAATTCGCGGTAATTGAGGACCATCACTTGACGCGCGGTGTAGATAAGGTAGAGAAAATAAAAGAAAATGTAGAGAAAACGCATGTTGCTAGGGATGCTTCATCGCAACGAATCAATCACAACAATAAATTGACGCTTGTTGACATTACAGAGATATATAAGTAGGTAAATTTGTTAGAATTTGTTTTATATATTTTAAATATCGTGATGTAGATAATAAATTCGTTTGGTAAACGATTTAAGAGCAAACGCTCTTAAATCGTTATTTAGTTAGATAGCACCACATTACCTTCCTATAGTCCACGCCCCACACCCGTACAATGATACACTCCGCACACATACCTTTAGTTAGCTTTTTCTAATGCGTGTGTCAATATTTGACTTTGCAAATCAGTATAATCTAATATGTTTAGATTAAATATGTTTAAATTTCTATAGGCACATAGCAAAAGGATATTGTGCGACAGCCTAATGTTGTCTCATTTTAATTATTATACGGGTCGTGTATATCGAAATTTGATCAGAGGCGAATTCAGATGGCTCAAAATGCACGCCTTACATTTATAAATGCAAATTCGCGCGAATTTCTCACAAACTTTGTGATGCTAATTGGCTGAATATGTCTAATAGAAGATCATTCTAATGATCTACTCTAATATATAAAGTTGTGAAAAGCAGAACTCCAGCTTACTTCTACGATAGAATGCAGTTTCGAACGGATGTTCATAATCCGAATATTCGTAAAAGAGATTTGATTACACCTCCAAGTCATACAACTGCCCATTTCGAAAAAGGGTATTTGTTTAATGTTGCGAAGTGTTTTAATAATATTCCACCTGAGATTAAGATGCTTTCCCAATCCAGAGTTAAGACCTCTCTTTACGCTGTATTACTTATTTCTCAGTTTGATGTATAAATAGTAAAGAAACTTGATAAGCTTGGAATTCAAGGAACTGCAGCCAACATCTTTAAAACATATCTACAAAACAGAAAGTCACAAGTGTATGTAAATGAAGCCATTAGTGAACAACTATTAATAACAATAGGAGTGCCGCAAGGGTCCGTCCTTGCCCAATATTGTACATACTCTATATACAAGATATGCAGAGAATAGGATTGAGCGGGACCTACCAGATCTTCACGGACGACACTGTGCTATTATATAGTGGAAAAGAATCTATTGAAATAGAAAACGTGATAAATAGTGACCATAAAAAGTATTGTGAGTGGTTACAAACCAACAAAGTTACTATAAACACAGCAAAACAGAATACTTACTTTACAAGCAACAGAACAAAAGTGATTTACAACTCAACCTTGACATAGACAATGAAATATTAAGTCGGAAATTTAGTGCAAAATATTTGGGTGTAGTAATTGACTCTAATCTAAATTATGAACTAAATATTAATAATATCAAAAAGAAAATAATACCGTTAGTGAGTGCAATGAATAGACTGCCAACTTTACATGAAAAACTTATTAAACTTTTATACCACGCGTACATATATCCGAACTTAATATATGGGATATCAGTCACTTCACAATGTGCAAAAACTGTTTTTAAACAATTTTAAATATAGTTCAAAATAAGGCACTTAAAGTAATATTCAGGATCCTTCATATGACACCCTCAGTGATATTATACAAAAACCTAGAACTATCGAATATTAACCAAATAAGTTCCATAGAAAACTGCAAACTAATATACAAAATAATAAATAAGAAACTAAAAACTAAACTACAGTTGCGGTTCAATGCAGACATACATAGTTTAGGAACCAGAAATAGAGGAAGAATGTACTTAGAAAGTGTTAGAAGTAATAAAGGACACAACAACTTTATATTTGGGGCAGCACAACAATTTAATCAATTACCTGAAAATACAAGAAACGCAACAAAACTAGTGCAATTTAAGAAGCTTCTCAATCAATATGTATTGCAACGTGATGTTTAATATTTTATAGTGAAATAAATAAATAGTTAAAAAAACAATTGTTACTTAAGACTGACTGCTTAATACCTTGCTTTGCTTGTTTAGCAGCGGTCAAAATTACAAATGTTACATTTAGATATTTTATATTGTATAACTACTTATTTTTAATCAAATAAAAAAAAATATTTATATATCTGTTACTATACTACTGAAAATCTAAAAATTTCTCGTTATAAAAATTCAAAATTTTCTATCTTTTAGATTACAAAGGTTAATTGGAAGAGTGGCATTGGAGGTCCTATGACTGAAATCCAAACTTCGCCTTTTCGTGGCCATGTTTTGTCCTTTATTTATTATATATGTACAAAAAAATATCATGTTTTATATATGTAATATTTTGCACCTACTTATATTTATTTTATATATATTTTTTTAACTACTTTATTGCATATATTTTAAATAAATTGTACGGTGATATACAAGTAGCAATGTACTACCCATGAGTTTTTACACGTTTTCTCATATTGCACAACGTAGCCCATTTGGGTGGATGTGGACACAATTAGTATCATAGCCTATGTATTTATTATATTTTTATTTGAAAAGATGCAATACTTCTTGTTTATTAAAATGATGAAAATTAGCATGTTTTTTTCACATTTTCTTAAGAAGTCTTAAATTTTTGCAAGGCCCATAAATTTTCATTAAAATTACTTTGCACAAGTAAGTATACCATATTGTTGTTGGGTTAAATTCAATCAAAAAATAATAAAATGTCTGTTTTGATATATTATTCCTACCGTCATTAATATTATTCAAAATAGAATATATAAATTCATATTAGGAACACTTCTTCAGCGCCGTTGTATATCTTAGCATGTCCTCAATGAAGGACGATAAAAATAGAGTAGAGTGCAAAGTTGGCATGATTTATTGTGCTCAGGTGTGAATTTCACTAGTGCCGCTACTAAACCACTCAACTAAGGCGCCCACCAAAAGAGCCTATATAACGTTTCTTATGGATGATGTACTTACAAGCGCAACTATAGGTGGTTATGTAAAGACCAGGTAAAAATGTGTCAGTGAAATATTATAAATTTCAATTTAAATGAAGTATGTGTTCATTGTTCTTATCACTTTCTACAATATGTTGGAAGATACTTTAAAATGATATTTTCAATTTTTAGGTAATTATAATCCAAAAGGATCGGATAGTATAAAGTCATTTTATTAGCCAATTGCTCCAAAACATACATCAATAGATATCAATACTTAAGCTATTCGAAATTTATAATA
Organism: Leptodirus hochenwartii; assembly: GCA_947310635.1. NCBI lineage: Eukaryota > Metazoa > Arthropoda > Insecta > Coleoptera > Leiodidae > Leptodirus > Leptodirus hochenwartii. The sequence goes on along the minus strand of OX371180.1, from coordinate 11,301,416 downwards.
CTACTTTTTAAATTAATTTGTAGTACTAATTATAGCCAAATTTTCAATTGTCGAACTCGAGCGAATGCAAGACATAATGTGACAGAAATAAGTGAGAGATAAGTCAAATACTATAGAAATGTTGCAAGGGACCAAAAAGTTTAGTTAGTGATATTTCGAACAGTCTAATAATTGATCATCTATCAATTTTCTTATAATGCCTGATGTCGTTAATCGTTGTGGCAATGATGTCTGACTGTATGTCGATTTGCCTGTGTCTATTCTACCATCTAAGTTGTTGATTAATTTTAATTTAATTTGGAATTTAAGTTTTTATAGTATCACTTAAAATATATCGTTCGTTTTTAGTTAGTACTCGGTAATCGGATATGGAAGTGATTTTTATTTTTAGTGACTTAAGTAACAACATAAAGTGACAGATATGATAAAAACTATGTATCGGAGAAGTTTTATAATAATTGTTTGCACATCTTGATATAAGTGACACGTTTTCTTAATTATTCGTATAAATTGAATAGTTGGCCAATGATTGCTAATAACAATTTTTAAAAGAAAATCGTGTGGTGAGCGCACTGCCATTTTTTTGTTAACTACAACTCGTAGTGTTTGCTTAAGACTCAAACTTTGTTAGGAAAGCATTTAATTAAAATTATGTTCGGTCTGATGACGCTGCCGAAAGAATTATAATATTTTTTTGGAATTATATCAGAATTTACCAGAAACAAGAGAAAACTTTCCACTATGAAGAAAGTCTTGCTGATCCATACATTAGAAATGATTGGAAATTTAATGCCAAATACTATTATTTATTCACCAACACACAAAAATAAAATAAAATAAAAACTAAATATAATGAATTCAGTTATTAAGATTATAAAAAAAATTTGACACAATGTGCAGATGCTTTTAGTACCTTACAATCGAAAGATGCTTTTAGAAATTACTGATAATTTATTTATGCCTATGATAATGGTAATTTCTATACATTTTTGAAGTGAAACTTCTATAGGCGCTGTAGGCCAAATTGGCCTGAACGTCACGAAAAGTGAAACACGCTACGCGCATGCGCCGCATCTACTGCATGTATACGTAGCATAAGGTAACAAGTAGACGCTTGCGTATTTTATTATATATTACACAAACACAGCTTAATCTTTTAGCTAACAATTTCCATTGTGTGAAAAGTGAAATGGAGAAAAAGACAAGTACAGACAGAGTGCGAGCCTTTAGAGAATGGAAGAAATGGAATAAACCGCCAAGAAAGGTGCCAACAAGTACCTTGGAAAGAAGTAGAGAGTATCGAGCCAGGCAAGAAATACGGTGGACAACATAACCTTCCAACGACCTCAAATACACTGGACGAATCGATACCATCGTTAAATGAGGACACAGTGAGTGGTATAGAGAATTTGAATGCCACTGATTCAGGCGTGCCATCTACACGTGAAGATACAACACTTGGTGTGAGAGATCAACGAAATGAATCTGATATAGCTGAGCGAGCCATCGACAAATAGAAATGCACCCACTAGTGCATCATACACAAAATTTACATTCTTTCAACCTGCTCATCGCGAATTTGATAAACAATTTTTCAATAATCCGCTAGTACAGTGTGTTCCATATAAAAGAACTATAAAAATATGACTACAATATTTAATCCAAACTCCTCTTTATAGACTGTACGACATTACAGTTAATAATGCTTTCTTTGATGATCAGAGTGTCAATCAAAATCAATCAAAATCAAATCGTTAACAAATGGAAAAAAAGCAATGCATAAAATCAACTATTCCTAGGAGCTAAGAAGTTTCACTTCTACCGCGCGAGAGTCTCACGCATGTTTTTTTATACATAAATGAGTTACAAAAGTGTTTAGATTATAATATAACAATATCTTGATCATAATCGTTAGTTTTGATATCCATAGACAAAATTATAACGACATTGTAGGTTTGTTTTTTAATAATTTGCATAAAAGTCGGAAGGAAATCATGGAAAACATATCCGAAGGATTGAGATTTGTGAAGTTTACGATTTTTTTTATCGCTGTCATATGAATGTCACATGAATAAAAGTGTTATAAACGTTTTTACCAAATTTTATCATATAAGACCAAAAAGACGTTCAAAAAGGAATAAGACAATTTTATTTTGAAGAAAAAACTGCCGAAGGGAACATTTTTAGAATAATTTATGAAATTTTGAAATTATAATTTTTAATACAATTAAATAATATATACTCTGTGGAACATTGTCAAGTATTCCTATATTAGATGTCATAAAAGTTAGTTGTTACAGCGACATTGATATAATAATAATTGTTTCCTATTATTCTCTCAACTTCTTGTAAATTTCCAACATGAAGTAATATAATGATTATAAAATTGATTAATAATTACTTTATGTTTAGTGTATATTATGTCATTGTGAATATACTATATGTTTTTGAACGAAATTTATAATCAGTTTTTTAATCGCAATATAGGGTGAAATAGCAAATATAGACAACTTAAAAAATAAAGTAAGCAAAGAATTAAAATAAAATATAAATGCATGCAAAATGCATGCTAAACGAACATTTTGCATATAATCCGATGTTTATGACTAAAATCAAAATTTCAGCAAATATAAAGATCGGGGGGGTATAAAATAGCTAACTATAGCATAGAATATAGAATGTAAAATAGAGCAGGTGTTGCTAACTTAATAATTCTCACACTAGTTTTAGTTAACGCAGAATATGTATGCGCTTCCTGTACACGTGCCCACCCAACATATGAATTTTAGCATTTGACAACTGGAAATAGCTGCACAGAATGCAAACTTGGTTCATCTCTAGAATCTATTTTACAATTCAAGCAACCGAGTCGGAATCGTTGAATACTCTGAATATATGTAGGTATGTATCATCATACGAGACACTGAACATGACATCTACACATAAAATGAATTAAGAGCTCAACCGTCTGTAAGTAGAATCATATCATGAGACATTATTGTTCGAATATTTGTAATAGCTAGAGAATACTTGTAAATTGTCCTGTAGAATGTCAAGGTAATTAAAAATAAATAGGAATATACTGAGTGTCGTACCCTATTCCGTTAATGAAACGTGTAGATCGAAGGACAAAATATTTTTATATAGAATATCAAGGAATATAAATTATAAAAAATTTATAACACGAGTTTTGTCCTTGGCTAAATTCTTTATTATCCTGAGGCTTATTCATTTCTTTATACTTTGTCTATTCTGAATTGGTCTATTTTTTCCTTCTTCAACTATAATAATATAATGTCCTTGCTTAAAAATGTAACCTATTAATCTATTTATCCCACACTCTAGAAGTCTTCATTGGTCTAGCGATGGCAAACTGTAGGTCACATTGAGGACCTAGTTTGTAGTTCATAGTTCATTTCAATGTACCGTTCAGGAACTATAGGTCGTGAACTACTAACATCTTTTTAAAATGAACTAGTTCACGACCTATATGAAATACATGCACATACTGAAAATAATCTCTTTTTTTCTCAATATAAAAATATTAAATGGTAAAAAATAAATAAATTGAAATATTGCAATACTTATTTTGAATTAAGAATGAGGAAGAAAAAACAACAATGTTTATAATTTATACAAAACATATACATAAGGAAATAAATTTCGTTCCGTTCACCAACACACTTTATCACTAAATAAATGTTAGTAATGTATATGTAATGTATACTATACTGCATCGTTTACGAGTCGTTGTGATTCATGAACGGTTTAGTACACGACGGGTTCAGGACCTAGTACAAGTACATCAATACGTACACCGTGCACCATGTAGTTGATAGTTCACGAACTAGGTCATAGTGACCTATAGGTCGTTGCAAAACATCGTCACAGTCATTTGATTGAACCGTTCAGAGTGAACGGTTCGCGAGTGAACTACACATCGCTACATTGGTCGTTCTATCTACCCACCCATTCCTCACCATCGTCCTACATTAAAATGCATTTTTCTAAATGGTTTTTTCATATCCTTTCTTATAGTCCACGCATATAGTCACCACATATAGTGCTATACTCTCTTCTAATATCTTCAATAGGATGTTTTCAAGACGTTGATATTAATCTTATTATATTTCCACGAATACTTTAATTATCCTACAATGTTGTAGAAAAAATTATTAATATTTTCGGAGGTTTATATATATTTTATCGCGGAAAATTGAACCATAATTGTAACTACATAGTTTCTAACAACCGCCCAACTGTTCTATAAATTTGCATTCTAATAATTATTCTATATTTGCATAAGAGAACAGGATGTACTACCCCTTGCTAAAATACTAGATATTAGTTTCTGCATATACGGATTTAACACGAATGTTGTAAATATTAACCAACTTATTTTTATGCTTCAAATTAAATCAAATGAAACACAAAATATATACAAATTATAAAAACTTTATAAATTCAATCTTATGTTACTTAACAAGCATTTTTTATTTCTAAGTGCCCTATAATAAAATTCAAAAATAAATGTAAATTTTGTAAAAACCTTAGAGACTCAGTCTTTTGCTATTTAACAATCGTAAATGTACGAAATTATGAATCTATACCTACAGTAGGGAATTGTAACAGGGTAATTATATTTACACGTACTAGAAACAAAGTACCAGCAAATTTAATACAGTTATGATTATCTAAATATAATGATTGTTAATAATAGCAGTAAATGCATTTAAAATAACATCATCCTTTCACTCATATTCTGCATAAGAACCAAATTAATTAATAAGTACTTTAGTAATTGTAATGAATATTGAAATGCTTCTAACGAGAATAATCGAATTTAAGCGGACTTCAAGTTTCCATGATGCTACGATTAAAAGGTTCCAGCAACAGTTTAATTAGTCAATACTATCGTATCAATAATAGTATATTTTAAAAATTATCACTGCGGTGTTAAAAAATAGTTTCTATTAAACAAATTAAATAGATAAGATGAAGTTGGGCCTGAATCTAAATTAATTAAATTTGATTTAGACTTATGCATGTATATACTTTCATAGGCATTTAACTCGGAATAATTCAAAAACAACTTTTAAGTCATTTAAGTGAACTAATTTGAATAGGATGACCTAATTCAAAAATATGCTCGGCTACAGCACTTTTATCTTTTCTATTTAATCTGAAATGAGCTGAATACTCCTTTTTAAAATTAATGGTATATTAAAGAACGAATTACATAAGGCAGGTTTTATTGCAAGAGTTTAAAAGAACGAGTGTTGTAAATGACTTATGAAATGAGTTTTTTATACAATTTTTTCTAATTTGCGTTTGCTAAAGAACGAGTGTTATAAATGACTTATGAAATGATTTTTTTAAACTATTTTTTCTAATTTGCGTCTTTTATGCCATTTTTAAATAAAAAATCGAAATTTCAAAATTTAGGGATTTTTTTTACTATTGGTAGTAACTATTGACACATTGACATATTTGAAATATTTGAAATAAATTGTCAAATAAATTTAGATTAAACTATTTGTTGCTGTCTTTTGTAGTTTGACGTATAATCGCACATTTCAGGGACAAATTTTAAATTAAACTATTTGTTGCTCTCTTTTGTAGTTTGACGTTTGATAACTGGCAAGCAGAGTTACCAACTTTGAAACAGTAAATTGCACTATGCTATAAGAGAACCCAAATTCGCTATAAACGAACTCATTTAGGTCCGTTAACAACAGCTCTATTAAAAACGCAAATTTGAAAAAAAAGAATTTTAGGATAAAACATTTAGAAATTAAATAGTAACACTAATAAAGACATATGTGTGGAGAGTAACATTATACGGTTGTACGTGAGGCGTGGACAATAGGAGAGGAAGAGATATTTAGAATAGAAATATTTTATAGGAGGATGAGGAGGATTGTTTGGGCAGATAAAGTGACAAATGAAGCCGTAAATACAACATAGAAGCGATTTCATATTTTTGGATGTTTGTGTATTATGAAAGTAGGTACGGATAGTTTTATAAAAATAAAGAAGAAGAGTGCAGTATGTTAGAGTGAATAGTTATAGGGAAATGAAGGAGTTCGATTGATATAGCGCATTATTTCCAACCCACATGATTGATGACAATGCGAATGAATGAGAAAAGTAAATAAAATGACGTTTAATCTTCGGAACGTGTTGAGTATGCAAGAAAACTTTAACTGTAGCTATTCTAAATATTATAGATCTCTTCAATAAGTGCTGGTTGATAAGTGAGATTGATTAATCTGGTGTATACATATTCCTATAATTTCCAGGTAGTCGAGTTAATGATGGTCAAATTCCTACAAAGGTACATGTAAATTCCTATAAGGTTTCCTATAATGTTTTCAATTGAAATCAAACTGAAGAAGAAGACATAGATATAGGTTCCCATGTATTTAACGATCGTGACAATTACCCAATTAACAATGACCCCCAGATGACCCAGTTGGTGAAAGTACAGAAATTCAGAATGCAGAAGCCTGTATTTTATTGCATGATCACCCCGAGGAAACAAAGTTACATGTGCAAGAAATAAGTGCTTCGTGCTAGAGGAAGGCATTTTTGGTTTCTTCTACCTGACCCCATATTTATAGGAATTTACCATCCTCGGATTAATCCTGTATAGCAAACAACTCTTCTAGGTATTATACGTATCAAATAACTCTTTACCTGCATGTGATGTTCTAATTGTAATTTTTTCGCGAATGTACGATTGAAATTGTTTGAGCTTCGTAGCAAAGTACAATATAGAATAGCTAGACAGTGGGAGTGCGGGGAAATTACAAATATATCTGCGTGCATGCTTCGGGTCATTGTGGAAATGCCTTTTTATTATATATATTTCGTTTGCATGAAAATGTTTGTAAAACAACTGGCCCATTTACTGGTAACTTAAATACGGGACGCGAATACAGTTTATACTTCGCTGACATGCTTCTGTGATTTATAGCTGATGTATAATTACTAACGGAGAACATAAACTATTTAATTTCATTTCATGCTATCCGTATATATATATATATATATATATATGGTACTACTATAATTTGACAGTTTGAATAATGAAACCAACAAATTCTGCGTTAAACTGTTTGATAATGCCACAATTATGTAAATGCCTGCGTTTCGTGGTAATTTCTCAAGATATAATTCCATTTTGCAACATATAAAACTATCGTTTTATCGTGTTGATAGATACAGCTAGTTTTTTTTAAATTGGCGGAGAATGACAGAAGTATACGTATCAGAAATCAAAACCGGCATAATGGCTTGACCAATACAGTACATAGCAGTGCTATTCGAAATAGTATGGTGTAGCACATTGAATATTCCAGTGCAGTACATTTTTTTTTGAAAATTCATGAAAAGTATCACTAATATTATTTAAAAATTATATGACGTCAAATATGGCGCCTATTTATCACTTAATAAAATTTGAAAATAAATTCGAAATAAAATCTCTTAAACTTCAGCTGACATTTTATATATTTATTTCCCACTTATTGAAAATATTGTTTAATGTTCGTATTTTTATTAACGATGGAATATTTAGATAATTATATTTTAAAAGGATTAATATTAATTAGAGATAAGAGATATTTTAATAATTTTAATTAATAATTTATAATTACTAATTAACTCTTACCTATTAGCTTTGGGTTGACTTTGAGCTGGGCATAGAATATTATTTCGATATTGAACAGAAATATAACTTTTATTTCAATAAATATAATTCTACCAAAACACGCTACGCTTCTGTCTTCTCCAAAGAATAAGTAGGTGTGTCTAGGGCAGAAGGTGTACGTCCTAAGAAATGCAATGTTGACAAATCACCACGCACAGTTATAACTATTTTATGCAATTAGAATGAATTCTTTGAAATTAATACAAAATGCAGAAAAGTTATACTAGAATATAAGAAATGCTGATAAATACTTATTATATTATCATATTTATGTCATAATTAATTTGTACGATAGCTATAAAATAGTGACAAATTTAAATTCTTAGACATAGAGTATTTTTTGTTGTCTGGCACCACTGGTACTGTATAACCCCGATAACCACAACCCTATGCACTGACGACTACCAAAATTCTCCACCAATTTAAAAAAAAAAGACTCGTACTATTTTGCGAGTTATTATTCTTGAAATATTGTTTTTTAGATGCAGCATTTAATAGTTGCTTTTCTTTGAGTGAATATGCTATTCTATATAATAATAAAGTATAACATATGTTTTTTTTAAATAGTCCGTGCAGGGTTAAATTATTGTATAAAATATCACCTATATACCGCAATAAAAAGCATTAAATAGCCAGATGAGCATTTCGTAAGAGATCAACAAGCTTATAAAATAAGAGATCAGAAAAAATATTCATTTGATGATGTAAAGAGAAATTAGTTCTCATTGATTAGTATTAATACAAACATTTAATATAACTAAAAATAAAAATTAATTTTATACCAGGAAGGGAACCTGGGTTTCTACTATTTATTTAACGAAAAAAAAACACCTCTAGTAATCCTGACAGTTATAATAATGAAAAACCTATTGGGTGTGAATTATATATATCGCTACTTTGGAAGAAAACCGGCCCAACTCAAAAGGTAAAGTTTCGAGAAAATGCCTTTTGAAAAGTTAATGAAATTTTTGATTTTCAAAAAGTCACATCAATAATCCCTCTTATCCTGTTTAAAGTATATACTATAGTTAACTTTTTTTTCTAACCCTAATACCAATCCTTAAGGAGATGGAGCACCTTTATATGCCATAAGAAAAATAGTGTCATGCATTCTACAAATTACTCTTTTATTTTATTTTTCAAACTCATTTTACTCAGCTTTCAAATATTAATTCATTAATTTCATTTAATTCACTTACGTTGAAACCTTAACATATCTTTAAATTAATAAATACAAGACTTATAACCATTGTTCGTGTGTGATATTTTTCCCAATCGTCTTTTCTCCAGCATAAGTATATACGTGATCGAATAATAGAAAATCTCTTCAAGTATATAAAATCCGTAGGTAATATTACAAAGAAATTTGCAGGAGCTCATAGATGTACCATCAACCAAATAGGTAAAATCATCTACTAGGGGTGTATATGTCTAATGTCCTTATCTACCGTACAACTGTATGATGCTTGTTCTCTGTTGCGAAACTCCACTTTTCGGAGACGTTGTACCCCCCGTGGAGATATCAAATATGAGTACGCGTGATGGTACTCTAGGGCCTTAATAAGGAACGTGAGTAAGCTGCACTTGTATGGAAAATCGCCCGCGACTGAAATAAGTTTGATACTCCTGCCATAAATCATGAGAAGGGAGAAGTACCACAGGATTTTCAGCGTAGTAGAATAGTAACAATGCCGAAGAAAATAGGAGCTAATTTGTGTGAGAACTATAGGACCATTAGTCTACTATCACATGCATCGAAGATATTGTTAAAGATTATTTATAGGAGATTAGAAAATAAAGTAGAGGAAAGGCTAGGAGAAGATCAGTTTGGTTTTAGGAAAAACAGAGGGACGAGAGAGGCGATTCTAGCACTAAGAACGGTAGTAGAAAAAAGAAAGAGGGTAGGAAAGGTAACTTGCATAGCTTTTGTAGATTTAGAAAAGGCATTTGATAATGTAGATTGGGACATAATGTTTAGAATTTTAAAAGAAACGGGTATAGATTATAAGGATAGGAGAATAATTTTTAATTTATATAAACACCAAACTGCCTTAGTTAGAATTGAGGGGGAAGAAGAGGTAGCAAAAATAGGGAAGGGAGTTCGGCAGGGATGTACACTCTCACCGTTATTATTTAATCTATATATAGAAGATGCAATAAACAAAGTAAAAGAAGAGTATAGTGTAGGTGTGAATGTACAGGGAGAGAAAATATATATGCTGAGATTCGCCGACGATATAGCTATATTGGAAGAAAGCGAAAAGAATTTAGAAAGGGTATTGAATGGTATGCAGGCAGTATTGACTAGGGATTTTAACATGAAAATAAATATAGGTAAAACTAAAGTGATGAGGTGTGACAAAAAGGAATGCAGTAGAAAAATGAGGATCACAATAGGAGATAATAGAATCGAAGAAGTGTCAGATTTTTGTTATTTAGGCAGTAGAATCACAAAAGATAATCAAAGCAAGGTAGATATAAAGTGTAGGATAGCACAGGGTAGGAAGGCATTCGTAGAAAAAGAACAGATTTTAAGATCAAATATTGACTTGGGTATTAGAAAAAGATTACTGAAGGTATATGTTTGGAGTGTAGCACTGTACGGGTGTGAGGCGTGGACTATAGGAAAGGAAGAGAAGCGTAGATTAGAAGCACTTGAAATGTGGTGTTATAGGAGGATGATGAGGATTGGTTGGGAAGATAAAGTAACAAATGAAGCTGTACTAGAGTTAGTAGGGGAGAAGAGAAGTATCTGGAGAGTGTTACAGCGTAGGAGAGACAGATTAGTAGGGCATATTCTTAGGCATGGGGGGATTATGCAATTGATCATAGAAGGTAGAGTGGAGGGAAAGAGAGGGGTAGGTAGGCCTAGATTGGTGTATGTGAGTCAGATAGTTGAAGACGTTGAGATGAATAGCTATAGGGAGATGAAGGGATTAGCTCAGGATAGATCGGCATGGCGTGCTGTTTCCAACCAATCTTTAGGATTGCGGACTCTTTAACTAACTAAATCAAACGCACTTCACGCACTACAATTACGATGTTATGTGACAATTATTCCGACCAACATACACTAATTACTATCCTTCTGTTCGTTGGTAGACTCTAACTAACAAACTATATCCACCACTAAATGTATACCAAACACACACCGAACAAGGACTATATTGTCTATATATTTTATTGTCCTGTTCCAAAGCTGCTGATTGTACATTAGCATAGGTATTTCGAACTTTTGGCACGCGTGTTACAGGTGGCACGTCCAAACATTTTGTTGGCACGTGTTGTATTTACAGGTGATATCAAATTGTATATGTAAAATTTTGATTTACACGAAAGACTAACGTAAAAATATGACTTTTTCTTTTCTTCACGTCAGTCGAGATGTTGTTGAGATATTTAATGAGTTTTATTAAAGAGTTCGGTTCAGTCCATTTGCAGAAACATAAAAAATTATTTAGTATCCCGAAAACACTTTAGCAAATAGTCGCAATTAGTAGAATTTTGAGTGGGTTACTTTATGAATATAGAAATGCAATTAAAATATTTTATTCAGAAACCTTTGCTTCCATTTATTGAAATAAAAGTTTGTCGATTTATGAACGACTTCAAGTGAAAGGAACGAATTAAAATATAATTTTATTGGATGTAATTAAAAAGAATGTAGAAGTGGAAATTGGAATGCCATTTTCGATAATTATGTTAACTAGAGGCGGATATATTAGAAATTTTCTTCTCGTATTATATGTTTGAATTTTATTTTGGGCAGTTTCGGAAATTGTGCAACTGATGATTCTACTTTGAGATATGTATTATTAAAAATGACGAACAACATGAGCATATTAGTTTTATAATAAAAATAATTCTGCGGATGATGTTATTATTAATGAATACTTAAAACTTACTAAATTATGTATGTCTAAGAATTGTTTTTCTTTAAATAGTAAATTCTTTGAACAAAAAGAAGGTACAGCTATGGGAAATTGTTTAAGTCCATTTATTGCTAATTTATTTATGAGTTATTTTGAAACTAAATTAAAGGAAACTGAAATTTATTTTCCTAAAGTTTGGATTAAATATGTAGATGACATATTTGCGATTTTTGATAATGAAAAATCTAATATAAATGATTTATTAAAATATTAAATTCTAAATTTGCTTGAATTAAATTTACTTATGAAATCGAAAATAATATTCAGTTACCTTTCTTGATATGATATGATATGAGAAAGTTAACAAGCTATGGGTTTTCCCTTATGAAATTGTATGTTAATTTTTAAATGCAAAAATCATAATAAACTTTTGCAATAATTTTGTTCCCTAGTATATTTTTTCCCTATTTTCCTATTAACAAATTTGCCACCCCTGCACTAGGAGAGTAAATGGCACTGACAAAGGCAGACAGACAATCAGCATTACATAATTATTTGAGCAAAGTGCGTAGAGGAATTTGGGCTACCTAATCTCAGAAGGCGAATTGGTTTAGGATATCCCAATGTAGTCCCTGTACAAGAGGGTCTCAAGTTTCATTGCAATGCTAACCGGTTTATTATATTTCAAGCCTTTTTGTTCAACTATAAACGTAGCTGATTAAACAATTTTAGAACTGTATAAAATTATATTGATTTATTAACTAAAATGCATTTCACGGAATTCGTTTTATTTTTATTTCTGAAATCAGTTTAAGTAATTTTATATGCCTGTTTTTGTATTTTCGTTTTAGAGAAACAAAATATTTTTTAAATTCACTTTTACTAGTAATCTAATACAAATTAGCACCTGAATGTAAATTGTAAATAATCATATCTGCCTTATTAGGACACATACTTTACTGGAAAAAATTCATTAAAGTTATTTCATTGATTTTGACTAATCATTTGAATTAATACAAATTTATTGAAAATATGTCCAACGAGTTTTTTCAAATATATATTATAGAGATCGATCTAAAATAGCGCAGGGCAAAGCTGCATATAAAAAAAGAGACAAATTTAAGTCCAATATTGACTTGTTAGGAATTTAAAAAAATAATTAATGCAATATCTCTTGAGTGTAGCTTTATACGGTTACGAGGCGTGGACTACAGGAAAAGAAGAGAAACGAACAATAGAAGTATTCGAAATGTAGTGCTATAGGAGGATCATGAGGATTGGTTGGGCAGATAAAGAGACAAATGAAGCCATGATCGAATTATTAGAGACGAACAGAAGTATTTGGAAGATATTACAGCGTAAGGGAGATAGGCGTTGGTCCTATCCTAAAATCAAACAAACCCATACACATCCCCAGTAACTATAGACCCATCAGCCTCCTCAACACACTATCCAAAATCCTAGATTCTATCATACTAGACTACATGCACACACACATCCACACTCACAACATCCTTGCAAACCACCAATTTGGCTTCAGGAGACAACACTCGACAACACTACAACTCCTCAGAATCATAGACCACATACAAACCACACAAAACAACAAACAACACACCGCAATACTATCCCTAGACTTAGAAAAAGCCTTCGATAAAATCCCACACAAAGCACTAACATTCAAACTTATCAAGCACGAATTCAACACAAGACTATGTAAACTCATACAGAACTACCTACACGACGGAACCTTCAGAGTAAAAATTAACAACTCCATATCAAACACATTTCCCCTAAGTGCAGGAGTACTGCAAGGCTCAGCCCTGAGGTCCAATGCTATTTAACCTTTGTATAGTGCATATCCCATCCCCGAAAGATCACAGGACAATATACTCACAATACGCAGACGACACAGCCATACTAACAACATCAAAGAACATTCAACTACTAACTAAAATTCTATAAAAAGAAACCACACAACTCACAGAATACTACGAACACTGGGGACTAACAGTAAACCCAACAAAAACAGAATTAACGCACTTCACACTTAGAAGTAAACACCAACACAACGAATCCAACAAGATCAAAGTATACCAGAACTGGATCAATTGGACGGACGATATAAAATACTTGGGACTCACACTTGACAGAAGACTCTCATTCAACAAACATACCAATAACATCATCAAAAAAGCCATCCAGAAAATGCACGAACTCATCCCTATAATAATAACCCCCTCCACAACACAGAACACACTATCCTACTATACAAAACATACATCCTCCCCATGCTATCATATACCGCACCAGCCTAGATTAACACATCAAAACATAATATGGACATGCTCCAACTAATACAAAACAAATTCCTTAGACTAGCCACCAGATTACCCATGTATAAAAGCATCAAAACACTTCAAGAACAGACAGCAATGACATACCTACAAAAACAACTAAACAAAGCAAACCTAAAGTTCTACAAAAACATCAAACATATCAACAACCCAACACTCGAAAGACTAACAATAGAAACCGCATCACACAAACGAAAGACAAGCAAACAAACGCTACAATCTCTAACATAACAGCCATGTAATTAGAAATATTTAAAACCCACTAAAACGTCAAGAACGCAGATTCACGCCAAGCCAACACTATTAAAAACAGACAAAACACCGGAGAAAGAAACAGACGTTTGACACTCCACACACAGGCCTAACAAGCCACCACATACAAGACGCATAGGAGTTGGCTCAGGAGAGATCGACAGATGGCATGCTATTACCAATAATTCTGTATGAAGTAACTAACATAATATAGAGTGTGTTCAACAAAAGTCGAATAAATATTTAGACTCGTAAAATTCTTTAAAGTAAAGTTGATTTATATAGTTCTTTTCAATAGGAATTCATTAGCTTCAAAAGAAAAATTCAAAACATAAGTTTGCTTAACTGCTTGTCTTGTGACAATAATAAGTAATAGATGCTTCATTCCAAGTAATAAAGTGAGTGCTAAGTATTCTAAGCAATATAATTAATAATTAGATTTAGTATTTTGAGATTGTTTATGAAGATCTATTGAAGATTTTGCAATATTGGAGGATATTGGCATGTATTTATTTCCTCTTATAGCTGCACCATTGTCGCTCACACATATTGCTATGGCAGGATGATTTCGTCCTTGTGTGTCTGGAATGTGTGTATGTGCGTGTGGGATGGGGGGCTTGTGGGGGTGGTTATAGTCACTTCGACCATTGTTATTTCAGATACGCGGCGAATTATTTGTTCCGCAGTGACGTGTATAAATATATATAAATCCATCTTGATAGCACAGCTACCAATGATTTTCCTTTTAAATTGTTATAAATCATTACATCAAATATCTCTAAATAAGAAATGTTGAAAATGGGATTAAAAAGATCCATACAAGATAATAATCATATTAGATTAATTATAATTATATATGCAGGTGTATCATTTGTTACCCTACTGAAGATAGAAATATAATCTTCGAAATGTGCATCTACCTCATAAACGTTTTATGTTACGGTTTTTCGGTAATTAATTTTGATATAGAAAAAATAATCATCAGTTTTGCAACTCTGCAGTCTGTAAGCGTGCCGCCAATGGTATATTGTATTTGTTACGTATTGCCAGCGAAGCGGGATTTATAGTATTGCAATATAACAAAAGTGCATATATACTATATACTCTACACAGTAACATATCCTGGACTGTTAGCACAAGAGTGCGAAGTGGACGTCGAAATGGGCTCATGTGTGATGTGCACGAAGCAATATATATAGGCCGGAATCGATAATAATATCGCAATGGTTCCATTTATAGTCGCAGTTTTTATTATCCGGCAATGATTGACAGATCGGCTGATGCGATCATACCCGTATAATTAGGTTTGGTCGTTGATTCACTTATTATCACTGGAATTATTGCTACTTTTTCTGGGGTGTTTCAATAATGACAATTCCTTCATTTGCGAATTCACAAAAACAATACAAAAATCGAAAAATCTGATGTACAATATGATTGTATAATGTTTACAAGTGACTTAGGAAGTAGGAAAAGACTATTGAAGATATATACGTGAAGTGGTGGAACTGTGAGGCGTGCACTATTGGAAGGAAAGAGAAACGTAGAGCAGAAGCTTTAGAAATGTAGTGCTATAGGAGGATGATGAGGATTGGGTGGGTAGAAAGAGTGCTCAATGAAATCGTGTTAGATAGAGTTTGTAGAGACACAGTACAGGAGAAGAAAAGTATTTGGAATATGCTGAGATTAGGAAAAATTCTGTTTTATAAATAATCGACGTATTTATTAATTTTAATGTCCCTTTAAACGTTATTATGCTTATAGAAACTTAGTTGATATTCAATTTTTTAAATGGCCTTTAGCTTGGATATCAGTAATTGACATTTAAATTAAAAATGATACTTGCGGATTTATGAAACATTATATAAACCTGAAAAAAACATTTATGTGCATTTTTAATTTCAGAAAAATTTAATTTATTATATAACGAGTATTTAGACGATAAAGAATATAATCAAAAAGCCACCCTGAGTTTGAATTGCAACTATTCGGGCGTGAAAAATAATATGCCGTACAAAGAAAGTATAAAATAATATACTTTATCTACTTTCATTCAGTAAAGTAAATATTACAGTTGAAAAAAAAGCTTTGTAATGATGAGTTGCAGTCATTGCAGCACTAGTGCTGTAATGAGTTTTTGATTAATAGAGTAACATTTAAAAAATATTTATTATACACATTTATAACACATTTTTTGCAATTTGAAATTTGCAGACCAGAGGTGGACATCACTGAGTTATTCAGGTTGGCGTTTTGAACCGTCATGGTTTTTTGGAACCCATAATCTTGTTTGCTATTTCTTTCTTATTTTCTAAAGAACTCTCAACATAACCCTCTGCAATAGCAGAGGATTTCCACCCTTAGTGACGCTTAAACATTTACATATCCGCCCCACCATCTACCATCATGGAAGCAGAGGACCTCAGAAAACAGTGCCCTGTATATTTTTCGGGTCTCTTCAAGCCCAACTGCTTTGCAATTAATTTAGGTATATTTCCAAAGGTATTGATCCCAACAGGCTGCTAGCTACATTTTGCTTGCTTATAAAAGACAAAGAAACGCCCGTGAGTAGCACTAGGAGGACGAAGCTTAGCATATTTTCGAAAAATGGTTAAGCAGTTAATACCTGACAAGTTTCCCTCGGTAACTATAAATTCTCGTACAATTTTCGTTTTTGTAGATGGGATCACGATTTTAACATATGATACTTTGTCTTCAATGTGATCTAACATTAACTTCGTAAGTTCGTCTCGTCGACAAGCCCCAAAAATGCCAACGATCATCACAACTTTCATAAGCAAAAACAATTCATCCTCTGCTGTGCCCAAAAACTTATATACTTCTTCCTTAGAAAAAATGTTAGACTTTTTTGCCGTGTATCCGTCTGAATTTCTCTTGAGAAAAGCAACTAGCTGTATAAATTTGCTTATATCTTGATTTATTCTTACGGAAATCATGGTTTTTAAATACATAGAATAGTGCGTCCAAACCGTTGACGGCTTTTGTGATTGTTGCTTTTCGGCGAAATACGCCAACAATTTTTTTTCCGACACTTCTTTTACTCTGTTTGATTCACACCACTTTTCAAATTTCTGGTATTCAAGTTCATATCGTGCCTTTGATTTTGCGGGAATTAGACTTGAAATTGCTCTATTTGCAGCTTCCTCTACTTCCGAGGGTAAACTTTCTTCAGAATCAGACATTTTCAAAGAGTACTTTTTTTGCAAACCTACTATAAATCTGACGTGTTTAACAGTAACCAAGACAACTCAGAAACAACAAACAGTTCAAGACTACATAGAAACCTTAAATCCTTATAACAGCAGGTATCACTTTTGTTTAGGACATAACATCATTTTAAAATTTATTTTGACAACTTTTGTCAAATATTTTTTTTTGTAATTTTCGGATTATTTACGAAAGTAGATAAAATTTCGTACAATATTCGAGTTGTAAATTCATATCACGACACTCGACGTATTGTCAAACAAGGCGTTGACCACTCAACATCTCGTGTCGTAATATGAATCTTTACAACACTTATATTGTAAATAACTATTTTGATATATTCTTATTTTTTTTGAAGTTTTATTTAAATTTACAATTCTTGGAAAAATTACCAACGAAAACTTCTTATGTAGGTTCATTATAAATGTAAACATACGAGTTTGATGAGGGTAACTTCATGTATTATATATATATATATATATATAGTCAGTATTTGTTAGGATACTCAAATTAATTTTCCCGTGCTTGCTAAAGTTAAAGCAATGTTATTATTATAACAGAAATTAATCACCAAGTTCAAACGCGTGACAATCTCACTGCGTTGGACCACAAAAGAATTTTGCCTGAGATTAATCTCCATTGGAATAGGTCATCATATAATGCACAAATAATATTATGCTCGTGTTAATATTCATGATCGGAGATCCGAAAAACAGCCGCCAGCATGGAAGAAGCTCCATGAAACAATAGAAGACTATTATTCGTAGGAGGATTTTCATTATTTTGATCCTCTTGTTAAAATCATAGTAAGTACACCTTTAATGAGCTTATAATAATGATGTACATAATAGGAAAAGTGGCTGAGGATAACACAAATTTAATATTTGTTTGTGATCAATTTTGTATAAAATTGTATATAAAAATCTTATTGCCATCAGTTTTATTCAATATCTACTCACATTTTTATGACCTTCATTGGCACAATTCGATTTTTGTCAAATTTAAAGTTAAAAAATGTATAGTTGAGCGAAAATCAATGTATTTTCTATTGTTTACGGTCGTATCAGATTTCTTACGTCCCCCCGTGAGGAGAACGGTACAAAAGACATTGTATAGTAGTTTAATGTATAGTCTACTCACGAACTCATCCTTTTGGTGACAACTTCGTATAATTTCGGAGTCGCTGTTGGTGCTGCGTTCTTGCGTTGGGGAAAATATCCTGATGGTAGCAATTGCGCGCCATCTTTGACGCTATAATTGATTATATGTTTCCCCGCCATGTTTCACAAACAACCTTCTCTCATGCATACAGATGAGACTACGGAAATAATCTCTTTCTTGCTCGTAACTAAAACGTCGATTGATTCTGCTTGCCTGCCTGCACCGTTCTTCGTTCCAAAGAATCTATCTATGCGAAATGTTAGTGTGAACAATCCAAATAACCTTTGCCGATGCATTGGAGAAGAAAATACGTACTTATCGCAATTGTGTTTTGGTGGCAAGCTAATGCAGCTACCGGTTACAATAGCATGAAGATATTATATGAAGTGTAAACACTCTCGCTTGATGGAAATTGGTTCAGGATTGATTATCCATAACGCACACAAACACACACAAAATATATATTAAACGTATCGAAAATCTTTGGTTATATTAGTTAAAGAGTCCGCAATCCTAAAGATTGGTTGGAAACAGCACGCCATGCCGATCTATCCTGAGCTAATCCCTTCATCTCCCTATAGCTATTCATCTCAACGCCTTCAACTATCTGACTCACATACTCCAATCTAGGCCTACCTACCCCTCTCTTTCCCTCCACTCTACCTTCTATGATCAATTGCATAATCCCCCCATGCCTAAGAATATGCCCTACTAATCTGTCTCTCCTACGCTGTAACACTCTCCAGATACTTCTCTTCTCCCCTACTAACTCTAGTACAGCTTCATTTGTTACTTTATCTTCCCAACCAATCCTCATCATCCTCCTATAACACCACATTTCAAGTGCTTCTAATCTACGCTTCTCTTCCTTTCCTATAGTCCACGCCTCACACCCGTACAGTGCTACACTCCAAACATATACCTTCAGTAATCTTTTTCTAATACCCAAGTCAATATTTGATCTTAAAATCTGTTCTTTTTCTACGAATGCCTTCCTACCCTGTGCTATCCTACACTTTATATCTACCTTGCTTCGATTATCTTTTGTGATTCTACTGCCTAAATAACAAAAATCTGACACTTCTTCGATTCTATTATCTCCTATTGTGATCCTCATTTTTCTACTGCATTCCTTTTTGTCACACCTCATCACTTTAGTTTTACCTATATTTATTTTCATGTTAAAATCCCTAGTCAATACTGCCTGCATACCATTCAATACCCTTTCTAAATTCTTTTCGCTTTCTTCCAATATAGCTATATCGTCGGCGAATCTCAGCATATATATTTTCTCTCCCTGTACATTCACACCTACACTATACTCTTCTTTTATTTTGTTTATTGCATCTTCTATATATAGATTAAATAATAACGGTGAAAGTGTACATCCCTGCCGAACTCCCTTCCCTATTTTTGCTACCTCTTCTTCCCCCTCAATTCTAACTAAGGCAGTTTGGTGTTTATATAAATTAAAAATTATTCTCCTATCCTTATAATCTATACCCGTTTCTTTTAAAATTCTAAACATTATGTCCCAATCTATATTATCAAATGCCTTTTCTAAATCTACAAAAGCTATGCAAGTTACCTTTCCTACCCTCTTTCTTTTTTCTACTACCGTTCTTAGTGCTAGAATGGCCTCTCTCGTCCCTCTGTTTTTCCTAAAACCAAACTGATCTTCTCCTAGCCTTTCCTCTACTTTATTTTCTAATCTCCTATAAATAATCTTTAATAATATCTTCGATGCATGTGATAGTAGGCTAATGGTCCTATAGTTCTCACACAAATTAGCTCCTATTTTCTTCGGCATTGTTACTATTCTACTACGCTGAAAATCCTGTGGTACTTCTCCCTTCTCATATATTTTACAAACTAACCTGTATAATCGCTCCTGCATTTTTTCCCCTGCGTGTTTTATTAATTCGGCTGGTATCATATCAATCCCCGCTGCTTTGTTATTCCGTAAATCATTTAATGCTCTATGAAACTCTGACCTAAGTATGCTAGGACCTAAGTCATCCTCATCTATCTGTTCCACACTTTCTAGCTCCTCCATGTCCTGCCTACCTTTATATAAATCTTCAAGATACTCCTTCCATCTTCTAGTTTTTTCCTTATTTTCTGTGAGTTCCTTACCCTGCTTATCACATATAATGTTACCCTTTGGTTTTACTTTAGAAAAATG
Source organism: Leptodirus hochenwartii (assembly GCA_947310635.1). NCBI lineage: Eukaryota > Metazoa > Arthropoda > Insecta > Coleoptera > Leiodidae > Leptodirus > Leptodirus hochenwartii. Next base: position 11,280,647 of record OX371180.1, on the reverse strand, counting down.
TGACTTAATTTTCCTGTAGCCCAAATCTACTTTACCTCTTCTCATATCCTCCTCAATATCCTCACAGTTTCCTTTTATCCACTCTTCTTTCGCTAGCTTGCATTTCCTATTAATTAAGTTCCTTAGTTCCTTATATTTTTTCTGTCCTGCTTCTGTGTTTCCTATTTTAATTTTCCTTCTTGCTTCTATCATTTCAACTATTTCTTCCGTGATCCATTCCCTCCTACCTGCCCTTTTCTTTGTGCCTAATACTTCATTTGCTGCTGTAGTTAACCCATTTCTGATTTCCCTCCATTCGCAATCTATGTCGTTCCTAGATGTTCCATTAGCCATGATTTCTACTTTCTGCTTGTACTTTTCACATACATCAGCTAATTTTAACCTATCGACATCTACTCTGACCTGTTTAAACTTCTTTAATTTCTTGAATTTGACCTCTGAGTCCAGGACTACTAAATTATGGTCACTATCAATATCTGCTCCAGGGTAACTCTTACAATTCTTAATCTGGTTCCTAAACCTCTCTTTAACCAGTATGTAATCTATCTGATACTATATGGTTATATTACTAGTATAAAATTAATACGGAAAGTTTATTAAGCTTATAAAATAAGAGATCATCAGAAAAAATATTCATTTGATGATGTAATGAGAAATTAGTTCTCATTAATACAAACATTTAATATAACTAAGAATTAAAATTAATTTTATACCAGGAAGGGAACCTGGGTTTCTATTATTTATTTAACGAAAAAAAAACACCTCTAGCAATCCTGACAGTTATAATGGTGAAAAACCTATTGGGTGTGAATTATTTATATCGCTACTTTGGAAGAAAACCGGCCCAACTCAAAAGGTAAAGTTTTGAGAAAACACCTTTTAAAAAGTTAATGAAATTTTTGATTTTCAAAAAGTCACATCAATAATCTCTTTTAACCCATTTGAAGTATATACTATAGTTAACTTTAGTAAGACTTTTTTTTTTCTAACCCTAATACCAACCCTTAAGTGCTTCGAATCTCAAATTGTTGAGCTGTGCCGGATTTCTTCCGAAGTAGTGATCCATCTGTTGTAGCATAACAATTAGACAAACAATACAACTAATATCATTGAGAATTGCCATTGATAATAATGGCTATGCCTTCGAAATGTGTATTAAGTTTATAAATGCTTTGGGTTATGGTAAATGGGTGAATTAAGATACTATTTAATGCTGCAATCATTAATTTACTGAAGTAACTAAGGTAATTCTAATAGTCTTCTATCTTAAAAATCTGATGAAAATACAATAGATTGTTAGGTACAAGTTAATTTTGTATATTTCTGCTAATGTAACATTTCTGAAGATGGGGGCATAGCTTTCGAAATGTACCTCTAGCTACTTAATAATTTAAGTTACGGTATTTGGGTGAAAATAATGATGTTTACAAGCAACGAAATCAATTCATGTGAAGTCATGACAGAATAGTTGTTAATAATATGTCTAGCTATAAGAGATGAAAAACTCCTGTAGCTAGACATATTTTAGCTACAAGAGTTTTTCACTTTATTTTCACATATGAAAATCTTGATATGTAAAAATCATAACAAATGAGATATTTTGTTTGTAGATTTTTAATAAAATCAATAAAATAATTTTCAGTTCATCGTAAGGCTGACTTAGAATGCTCATCCCTTTTCTATTCGCCGACGCACGTGTTAATTCTATGAAATTGAACCATTTAAAATTATATCTAAATAATTCAATTAAGGTATACAAAAATATTTGTAATAGTGTTTAGAAATTAGATAATTGAACGCTATAGTTCAGAATAGATGTTGATAAATTATTCAATATAAAATTCAATAGAATTCAACACATTAAATACAACATTAAACATATAGGTACTTATATTATGAGTTAAATAATATGATTTCAAATGAACCAAGGAAATACCAAGAAATGAGGACAAAATTAATATGCAGTGGAAATTGTGATATGTAATAAGGAAATTATTTAATACATTTAAATTGCAAACGCGATATTCATCGATAGAGTAGATACACTGGTCAATAAGTATTCGTTTAATTTTTGATATAAATGTAAGTTTCGTTTCATTCCTTAGGCTTAACGGTAATGTATTGAAATTTTAAATTTTAAATTAATTTATTATTTATTATTGTTTCATATTATTAAATCGGTAGATATGCTCTTTCCAAATGTTCGCATTGTTTCATGTACAGGTTCCAAATATCGATTTAATGTTTTTTTTTTTTATATATATGCGCAATAATCTCCAAATATATTATTTTATCCAATTAAATTAAAATAGTTATAAACGCGGTTTATAACTATATAACTATGAGAATATATGAGAATCTCATATATTATTTGACCAATTATTTGAGGAAAGCAGTTTGCATAAAATAATATAAATACAAAAAAACAAAAAAGTGAAATATATTTATCAGTATAGGTGTTAGGAAATATATAATATATTTTTGAGGAAATCGCTTTTTAATACCTGAAATATATAAACAATTGTCTATACAACACCGAACGTGTAATAAATCCGTTCAGTGAAGCTTTTGTATGGATAGGTACAATAATCCCTATATTGAAACGTTATTGAATATCAGTGGCGGCTCTTGTCATTTCAATCGAGGGGGGCGCATTTCTTAAAAAACAACATAGTACTAAGAAATCTTACCTCAAATGGATGCAAAATGATTAAATTCAATCATTTCTTGAAAGTGAATTCCGCTCTTCTATCTTTCATTGATATTAACACTCCTTGCACAGGTTTGTGATAAATTTCAATTTAAATTTAAATCAGGCCTACCTAATTCTTTAATTTTTACTTTGTCCTCAAGAGAAAGTTTACAAACCTTTATTTTCAATAAAGGACTAACACAATTCATTTTTATTAAATTATTTCTATTAAATATAATCTTGGAGAAACACTTGGCAACATCGTACATACGTAACTACACAGAACAATGCAACTGTCTTATCTGGCTATTCTATATCAATTTTCCTGTATACTAGATTAGGCTTCTCTGTTAGGACGCTAAAGAAATGCGGCCCGGAATTGCTTAAAACAACAATATAAAAGCAGCGTGACGTGACGTTGCATTGGCAACTCGGGCCGCTATTGTGTTTGCGGCGCATATAATACGCGAACCTCTCTACCGCTTGCAATAGATAGTATGAGTGCATATGCACTTAACTCAAACTTGCTCGCTGCCATACCGTGTTGTGTGCTATCGCAACGTTGCGTTAGCAACCCAGGCCGCTAGTTTGTGTGCGACTTTATTAGTCGATATATTGCGATACGCGAACCAAAGAAACAGATGATATACTGCATACGGTGGCTCTCACTCTACCGCTTGCAGCGGATAGGATGAGTGCATATGCTTATAACTCATCTTGCTCGCTACCACACCGTGTTGGTGTGCTATCGCAACGCAAGCTTTATCTTTTAGGAAATATAATGCCGAGTGAAAATATCCTAATACAATTACTACTTTTGTCACTCCATGTCTTAGAAATTGTGTGACCGGAATGAATGTATGTCTCATACATATATATGATTGGCCGGTATTGTTTCCGATAATTTGCTAGGCTTTCCAAATAACGAATGCGCAACATTCTAATTTCTTGTTTCTCCACCAGAAGACAGCGGTTATGGCTTTTTTAAATCGGAATCCCAAATCTCTCACGATTAGGCGCAAAGATGAAGTATGCCCTTGCCATTGAAAGTCGGTTCTGAGTTTTTCGGCTAAGTTTTGAATTGTAACACGCATACCTAAGAGATCAAATAATTTATAAGTAATTATAAACGAATCTAATCATACGTTGTTGTGGAATTACTATTATATTCTGCATATGGAATTACATTTATTATAGATTAATTTTTTTAATCTTAACTTCGGTTAAATGAAAGTTATAAATAACATTTCGGATATCGTTTTGGGTCAGGTCATCCAGACCAGTGACAGGCCTTTTACGAATTATATATTTTTTTGGTATAGAAAATATAGGTTTGTTCTGTTCTTCATCATCTGCTTTATTTCCTTCTGCTAGAATGCGCTCTATTAATCGAACAGATACTGTTGTGGCTCTCGTTTAATTTCAAAATTTAAAAACAATCTGTTTAATTTCTTGCTTACTTTTGCTTTCATTAGTATTTTGAAACAATTAAAAAACGTGATAAATTACTTCCTTTGTCTGTCTGCACAACGTTTTATTTTGATGAAGAGACATTTTAACTTAATATTTGATAAATATTGCAACTAATAACTTGCGATGCCAATATAAGAATGACATTAATTTTTATTTGCTATAATTACTTTATAATGCGCCACTGAGCCTACAAAGTACTCTATGATTGGTTATTGAAGATGTGGTTGCGCTGGCCTTGCCTGGCTGTAAGACGAGTACGCATCCCTTGCAGTCGCTGACGTTCGCCAGTTGGAAAAAAATTACGTGTATATATAGGCAATTTTTTTTAAGTGGCGGGCCCGCACCTTCTACCGCGCATTACAAATTAGGACTAGTTTATGCATAAGACCAATGATAACAAAAAAAAATGAAAATATACTGGCCGCTTCAACACTCCGAAACCTTATGCTCGTGTAGAGATGCTCGCCACTGCATTTTTGTCATTTGAGGGTGTGGTCAAAATTATTGCAATGTTGTCATATCGACAGCCAACAAATACAGAGAGTATTATATTAGTATAATTGATCAAAACAAATAATAAATAAGTGGAAACGTTTTACTAAATAGTGGACTTTAATCGAAGCCGTATATATTCATACATTAAATATTCTCAATCTGAATTTTGCTATGCAGTTTAGAATTTAAGCACTTTGTACTGAAGTTTTTTATTCATATATGGCAACAATGGTACTGGAAGCTCAACCCTTATGCGCAGTAGAGGATGAAAAGGTCCGCCAAGATATAAAAAATGACTTATATCTACGATGATGCGCTCAATGTTCAGGGGCGTCGGGGGGGGGGGGGGGGGGCTCGAGGCCGTGCGGCCTCGAAAGAAACCGCCACTGTTGAATATCGAACAAAACGATTGTAACGTTATCAAATATCCGCATTCTCGATTGGGATTACACATTACACTTGCATTTTGGTGCATTGTAGTCGGCAGATTGACAATACGCCGAGAATCTCATTCAATTGGCCGTGGAGTAATCGAGAGTCTCAGTCACAGTCACAGGTAATAATAACCATCGTCTGTATTGTGATTGTCAGTGTGTAAGGCTATTTGTAATCTGCACTGCCATATTGCAGCGTTAAGCTCCAATGTTCTCAGTTATGGCTATGTGTGTACATCCTGATTATAATGCCCATTAACACGGTGTATAATGGCTTTGGTAAATCTAAATCGATGATTTATGTATTAGTGTGCATGTGCTTATAATTGCATAGCGTTTAGAGAGCGCTATGTTTAGTTGTCGCCATCTCTCATTGGACTTCATACTAGGATAGTGCATGTGTTACGCTCAAAATCGAATTTGGACAGTGGCCGAAGAAATTGCTCAAATGTATATACCGTTTTATTGAAAGTGGCGGAAAGTGACAGAAGTTCACGCATCATAAATCAAGACCTGTATAATGGCTTGACCAATACAGTACAGAGCAGTGCTATTCAAAACGGTATGGCGTCAGTCGTACGGCACATTGAATAGTGCTGTGGGTACGCTTGTGTATTGTCTATTGAAAACGTATATGTGGCTGAGTACCTTGTATATATAAGTATATGTATGTGTATAAGTGATGTATATAAAGAAGCCCTTTGCCCTTATGCGCAGTAGTGGATGATACTGGTCCGCCACTTTCAAAAAAACGATGTTTACCTCTAATAGTCTTGCTTTTTGATTTATTGATAAATATTGATTTATTGATAAATAAATATTGATTTTACTAAAAAAGTTGATATTTATGAAATATATTGTTCTAGTTGTCTTAAGATATAATAAAAAAAAATATTATGTATATGTTTGAGCACGGAAAGTGTCCTGAACCTATTCACTTGCAAACTCCAAATATTTTAAACAATGAGCCATTCGAAAATGATCGATTATACGAGAACGTATTTCTTTAGGCAACAAATGATATCTTTGAGAATTTTCTAATCTCGAGTTGTATGCAGATAGATTACGTCATGATTTAAAATATATCAAAGTTAATGAGTGACATTGAAAATTTAATAATTATTTGTATTTTAGCACTTGGAGCACCAATCTTTTCTGTGGATTATGAAGATGATGAAGAGTTCTTAAGTTAGAAATAATATTGCTGCGATTATTCTAGTTTATTTAAAGTTATGTTATTATAAAGAATTTGCTCATGTATCGCTGGTAATTTGAATTATTTCTTGATTACTAGTGCTTACACATCATCATTGGTTAACAGTATTTGATCTATTAAAGAAGTTTTAAACTTTTTGTATCCAACCTTTATCCAAAATTCTTTAGTGAGTAGAACTACTTTGATTCAGATAAATTTTTACCTTATTTCTGACCTACAGATATGTCCTTGGTGCATTATATTAAAAATTTTACCGGCCAGAATAAAATATTATATGTAATTATAAAATCTTTTTTACGTTTTCGAATATTAACAATAATAATAATAATAAACTTTCTTTATTTTGTTTACATACATATATAAATATATATAAGTAATAAAAGGAAGTGTCATATTATACCAAAGGGCGATCTTCAGCGTTATTAGTAATAGATATGTTATAAAAATAACATAGGAATAATAAAAGCGAGGATGCTAAATTCCTATAAATATGGGTCAGGTAGAAGAAACCGAAAATGTGTATGGTCAAATTCCTACAAACGCCTGTTGTCCATCGCCTTCCTCTTGCACGAAACACCTATTTCTTGCACATGTAACTTTGTTACCTCGGGCTGATCATGCAATAAAATGCAGGCTTCTGCATTCTGAATTTCTGTACTTTCACCAACTGGGTCATCTGGGTCATTGTTAATTGGGTAATTGTCACGATCGTTAAATACATGAGAACTTATATCTATGTTTTCTTTTTCAATGTTTGATTTCAATTGGAAATATTTCTTTTGAATATCAGTAACGAGGGATTAAGGAGCTTACTTTCTTGGGGACCGACCTTATAGGAATTTACACCTACCTTTGTAGGAATTTGACCATAATTAACTCGACTACCTGAAAATTATAGGAATTTGTATATACCCGATTGCATAATACCCCCATGTCCAAGAAGTTAACCCATTAGTTTGATTCCAATCGGAAATATTATAGGAAATCTTATAGAAATTTACATGTACATTTGTAGGAATTTGACCATCATGAACTCGACTACCTGAAAATTATAGGAATATGTATACACCCAATAAAAGAGCTGTTCTTCCATACAACCCTGATATGGTGTCAGATGTTAGAGCAAATGATGAATCAACTTCTTAATATGACAAAATACAATGTCAGAAACGTAACCAAACTTTTATTCAGGTTTTGTATAAACTACTAAATGATCTTAGCCAATGTTTGCCAAGTAAGGATGTGCAAAACTTATTCTGATTGTTTTCGAATACATTTTATCGGTTCATTAGTCAAATTTCTGGTCTGGAAAATTCAGTTTTGCACATTTCTTTGGGGCATTATGCAAAATTGGATTGTGGTACCGGTGTGGTTATAATTTCAAAATATAAGCAATCATTTGACTATTTCGCGAACACTATTTATCCTATCGTGCTAATCATTTATCGTTCAAACATCTTACATCATTTAAGAATGTATACCCATCATTAAGACATGCAAAGTGATTTTAAGAAGATGCGTTTAACACAAGTGTGTTTAACTAATTAAATATATGTGTTGCTTTATGACTAGGCGGATAGGATAATTGAAAGTTAGGATAAATGACACTTTCTATTTCCTATTCAAATCCAAATTTTGATTATATAGCAATTTTATGCAGCAAATTTTCTACAAAATATACGCCTCAAAAATATTTTGCCCTATATAAGATATTCCCTTTCTAAAATGCATCGATCGATTTTGTTAAATAGTAAAAGTAAGTATAATTTTTTTTTTCTAATCTTCATCATTCTACATGAAAAACAACTTTACAAGCATATCCCAGTACCTTATAATTGGTACTTGATCCTTTAGAAATAAATTAGTATGTAAATTAAACGATCAATGCCATGCTTTCAAACAGAATTCTAATTATAAAATTATATGTGTTATTGGGTGAATTATATTTTGTAATTTGTATTAGCAGCTATTATGTTTCGATGATATAATTTTATACAGGGTATTAGTTGTGGCGTAGCGATCCTTTAAAAATATACATGTATTTTTTTGTATATTTTTAAATGTAGCAGCCTATATCTTATTATTCTATTTTTGGAGAATTTTATTTTATATTAAAGCCATTATTAATATTTTTTATTAATATTTTCATGTTAAATTTAAGGTATAATATCTCCCTTGTTTATAAAGATAATGATATGCTACAAAAGCGATCTATCTTGTTGTTTCCAAGTTAAGAGAACGCAATACTTTAAAAATAAAAAATAAAAATAAAAAAGATCTTTTTTTGAAAAGTGAGCCGTACAGTCCCTAGATACTTATATTGGCAATATAACTGTCAAATATTATTAGAAAACTCTAAGTGGTTTCCTCAAAATTATCTCTGAAATTGTTTCTGTACCGTTAGCGCAGTCTTAAGTGATCAAAATGCAATGTTTTAGCTTTACATATAATTGTTAACAAGAGAAGACCCTGGTATGATGTATTCCATAGATTCTTGTATAAATCTTAATTTAATTATAATGAAAACTGTATAATTAGTTACTATCCCGTCAAAAGGTCTCGCTTCAATCGTCCTCCCATTTTTGTTATTTCTCTTGAGCATTTCAGTGGCAACTTGAGGGTATCCGAAGCGACGCGTTTGTATTTTTAATTGAATAGGCTTACAAACAGTACAAAAGCATTACGACAACTTTAGCATGGAGGCTGGAGGAGGTTCAGTCGCAATCCTCTTTTCAAAGTAAACAAGGAATCATGTCTCCGTATCTTCAGCATACATTTGTGTTCTTTAAGCTCTACCGTAATTCCTTTACCGAGCAGAAATGAATTTCTTTGATCAAGACTTCGTGGTTTTTAGAGGCTAATTCTTCGAATTAAGTATAATTAAATATCGGTTACATACCTCCTAATACAATTCATATACTATTCTGAGTTATAAATGATTTCGTAGATTTCATTTTGAACATAAATAATATATAATAATTCCAAAGACTAGCGGATTTTTTTTTATCCATACTCAAAAGTCCATAAAATATACAGTTTTATTGCCGTCAAATAATTATATCTAATTAAAATTCGTTTCCAATGATCCTGTGACAATGCGGAAATTTAATATATTTATGGAAGTCGAGAATGAAATATTCGATTTATTTATTTCAAGATAATTTTATTGAAACGGCACGGTGAATAATAAATATGCTGCAAAACTCATAATGAAAATGAAATAAATATAATAAACAAAAATATCTTATACAAATTAATAAGGGAACGTGAAAATCTATCAATATTAATATAAATTTAATTATTAATAATATATTTTTTGATTTTATTGAAGATAAAGGAGCGCTAAATTTATAAATGTATGATTTATAATTTTATAATTAGGAATAGCTTCCCAAGGTGTATCCAATATTTAAAAATCGTAAAATTTGTTTAAAAAGAAGATGGAAGGCAATATACGAAACAAAAGTAAGTATAAAAATTGAGACCTCATCAAGAATTGCACGAATTAACTTAACTTATAAAGCTTTCACAAAAATTCTAGAATTTCAGAATTCTAACAAATTATTCCGTTATTATTAACGTCATAAGTTTAGCGTCCAGTTTAGTTTTTTATTCATCCAAAATAATATAAACAGTATATATCGATTGTATAAATCGCAAATGATCATTATTCCAAAAAAATAAGGTGGTGCTTATGCATGGGAAATTGAATTAGGTATATTTTTCATTATTTCATAAATTAAGTTCATAATAATCAAGTGCCATTATTGGTAGGCGAACTTCCGGTTGATAATATCTGTTTTTACCTGACAAAAAAATTCATCTTGATACACACAAAAAGAGCAGCAAAAAGATAACGTTCGTAAAATATCGTTCTATAAAACTTTAAATTAATGTATAATCTCTTAAAAAATCAGCTACGGTTATTACATTAATAAATAGAATATACAATTCTATTTATTAATATATATGATTATTTCTAGTGAAATTGAAATGTAGATAGATAAGGAGAAAAATAAAGGAACGTTATGTCCTAATATTTTAACATTCATCACGGTTGCTATAAACAGCTAATTTCGAATGTAATAATTTTATTGTTTTATTTCATAATATAATAATTGTCGATAATCTCAGCAAATTAAATATAAAAAAGAAATTGTGAGTAGCTGGTGGGCACGTAGTGTTATAATAAATTCTAAAGTTCTCAAGACATAATCATGTTTGAACTGTAAAAGTAAATGTAGCTTTTATCCATATCAACTTTAAGATGCCACGATATGATTTCAGTGCAAGTAAATGTTCTTTGCAATCACAATAAAGCCACTGCATTTTAAACCCTAATTTTATTCCTACACCATACAACGATTGTTTATATACCTAGAGAAGAGGTATATATAATACAGTACAGCTTCTTCGCTATAAGTTTGCCTCGAGTCGCGCAGATAGCGAAGGGATATTCGGCATTCTCCGTGAAGAGAAGGCGGTTGTTTTCTTCAACTCTGTCGACCAGTGGCGTACCAAATACATTTGTAATTCATACCATGTTTATTGTTTGTGATTGGGATCAGATTGCAAACAGCTCGAAAAGCCAGTGAAGCATATCTGAGTGCATGGGGGGATATTAGGAACATATGGGAAGGGTGGGAAGCCTGTTACTATAGCGGTTCGCTATTCCGCTAAAGTTTAGTTAATTGTATCCAACTAAGAATGGTACCGAGTATAGAGGATAGGTGGCGCTGAGCTACGGTCACCATCCAAGCATTGACACCTAGCGAGATGTTGCTTAACTCTTGTAATCGACGCTCAATGCATTACCCGCATAGGCCACTCGGTATACACTTCGTAATATAATTTGGTAACAATTTATCTGTTATTCATTTTCCGTAATTTTAACCATTCATTTCATGGTGAAAGTCTCCAATTTTTATACCCGACTGAAATATTGTCAAATAATTTGGTACAAAGCCACTTTCACCACCGGCATGAATTATTATTAAACGTTGACCCTTTGAGATATTCGTATGCAGTCCTTCATTGGAATTAGCACTCCACGATTTCAACTGAGTATGTCCGGCGTGAATATATGTCTCGTCGATATAAATCATTGATTTTCCTAATTGTCGATAATATTTAATTAATTGTAAAGAATTAATTCGTAAAACTCTAATATCGTGCCTTTCAATTAGAACTTTACGATTATTTTTTGTGCTTCTAAACTTAAATCCTAAATCATGTACAATATGATTTAAGGAAGTTTCATGTCCTTCGCATTCTAAGTCACTGTATAGTTTTTCACCGAATGTTTTAAGCGTAGCTCTTGTATTTTCGGTTTTGTGAAAATTATATATTATATTTCTAAAGTCACACTTTTCAAAATCTTCTAAATGTCGTATAGTCGCCTTTCGAATACGCTTCTTTCCTGGTGTAGAAACTTTCGGTTCACTTTCGTTACCTGGAGCTTCACCTTCCTTTATAATTGTAGCTACCGTTCTTATGGCCACTTTGGTTGCTGCAGACACTCTTTCCTTTACTTCCTCCGATGACAAATTGCCATCAGATTGAAAGTATTTATACACATTGAAAATCAATTCCCTTGATTGGCTATACATTACTTTACCATTTAAAAGCGAACACATTTTGGTAGTAAGTTGTTACGCCACTGATAGTACACAGACTGAAGGGTAGTGCCAAGGATGAATGATTGTAGGCGCGTCTTAAGCAATAGCAATTGCACCCCCACTATTTTTGGAAAAGTGCGCATCTCATGGCCAGGCAAATTAAACGCGAACAGACAGTATATGTATGTATAGTCTTATATTGCGATTTAGATTCACAAGATACTAATTTTCCAGAAGATTACATACTCTGTTTTCTTTTGAATTTACTTAAAATTACGCTACCAGGCCATTTAATCTTTACATTTCATTGCACACTTATCCAATCTACTAAGCCTTTTCTCTGTAATATCGATACGTATTATCTACATCTTCCACGATATTCCTTCTCCAGGAACGCATTCAGGAAACTCTGTAATGAATAAATATGCCCGCAATCAGAGTTATTAGTTCATTTTTCAAAGTTACATATATTATATGATTATTATACCATATCATAAACACCAAACTGCATTAGTTAGAATTGAGGGGGAAGAAGAGGTAGCAAAAATAGGGAAGGGAGTTCGGCAGGGATGTACACTCTCACCGTTATTATTTAATCTATATATAGAAGATGCAATAAACAAAGTAAAAGAAGAGTATAGTGTAGGTGTGAATGTACAGGGAGAGAAAATATATATGTTGAGATTTGCCGAAGATATAGCTATATTGGAAGAAAGCGAAAAGAATTTAGAAAGGGTATTGAATGGTATGCAGGCAGTATTGACTAGGGATTTTAACATGAAAATAAATATAGGTAAAACTAAAGTGATGAGGTGTGACAAAAAGGAATGCAGTAGAAAAATGAGGATCACAATAGGAGATAATAGAATCGAAGAAGTGTCAGATTTTTGTTATTTAGGCAGTAGAATCACAAAAGATAATCGAAGCAAGGTAGATATAAAGTGTAGGATAGCACAGGGTAGGAAGGCATTCGTAGAAAAGGAACAGATTTTAAGATCAAATATTGACTTGGGTATTAGAAAAAGATTACTGAAGGTATATGTTTGGAGTGTAGCACTGTACGGGTGTGAGGCGTGGACTATAGGAAAGGAAGAGAAGCGTAGATTACAAGCATTCGAAATGTGGTGTTATAGGAGGATGATGAGGATTGGTTGGGAAGATAAAGTAACAAATGAAGCTGTACTAGAGTTAGTAGGGGAGAAGAGAAGTATTTGGAGAGTGTTACAGCGTAGGAGAGACAGATTAGTAGGGCATATCCTTAGGCATGGGGGGGATTATGCAATTGATCATAGAAGGTAGAGTGGAGGGAAAGAGAGGGGTAGGTAGGCCTAATTGGAGTATGTGAGTCAGATAGTTGAGGACGTTGAGATGAATAGCTATAGGGAGATGAAGGGATTGGCTCAGGATAGATCGGCATGGCGTGCTGTTTCCAACCAATCTTTAGGATTGCGGACTATTTAACTAACTATTATACCTATACTAGAATAACTGTGTGATAATAAATCCATTTATATATTAGTTTATAAGTTTCAGAGCCGACGTGGAGGAATATCGTATCTAATTAATTCTGATAATTACTGATGTGCATAAAGTGACATGTACAAAAATTTTGTTGCCTTGTATGCCTATTAAAAACTATTCAATTTTATAAATGCTTAAGATATGTGTAATTAAATGTTTGCAGGTCGTAAAAATTTTTAATTCATAAATCACGCATAAATATTCGCTTTCGCTGATATAATTTTTAATCAATTTTATTTAGGGACACTTAGGGACAATTTGTCCATTTTAAATACGATGTACCGTTTTTCTTAATTTATATTATTATCCAGAAAATGCTACGTTCGGCTTGTGATTCTTCAGGGAATATTAATTTGCAACCAATTGGTAGAAGCGACGATAGAAAATTTAAAAAAATTGAAATGAAGTGAATTAATGTTTAAATGAAGTATTTTCACTATATATTGTGAAAATTTTTAACTTGGAATTAATCTTTCTGGTTATCAATATATTCATGGATATATATATTTTTTATTATTTTTTAATTATCACAACGGTGTTAAATAATAGTATAGAACAAAATACCGTAACTTAAAGAATTAAATAGCTAGATGCGCATTTTTCATATATTTTTATGTTGAAACGAAATAGATACATTTTCAAACTTAAGTTTATAAAGAAATTTCTAAGACTCGTAAATTATTATTTAATATTAATAGAAACTATTATTTCTATGCTTGATGAATCATGTCAAATATTTCCAGCCCAAAAAAGCTTTTAAAAAGCTTTTTTACAATAAACTAAAGCATTATTGAATTTTTAATTAAATATTGTTTTAATTATATTTAATCTCATATTGTAGTCTCATATTCATTAATACCTTAATTACATATCGCAATATTAAAAAATGTTATGATTAATATTTTTATTATAGAAGCTTTAAGACGTACATATCTTTTTCGAAAATATGAAGATATGTCTTTAAGACATAAATATATATATTTAAATATATTTGTGAGAAATCAACGATTTGCAATGGAATAATGAAATTTCTGCTGCTAAAATTAGCGAGGTGGTCGAAGACAAAGAGCTGCAGTTCTTACTTAGACTAGTCATAATAAAAAACAAATGTGTTTAAGTACTGTCCATCTATTCGATATGTGTATATAGAAGTAATATTGTGCTGGTTCTTGCACGCCTGCACACGATGTAATTGTTTCGAATGAAATGCAAAAAGAACGTAAATTGTTAAACGTAAAAGAGTGTTAGGAAACTGTTCGCTAATCGATTCTGCTGTTGTAGACCCGGATGGTATACAGCTTGAAATAATCGCTACCACCACAGTTTCCGTAATAAAATGGATTTTATGTTTGCACATTTTTGCTAAACCTTTTCTTTCCTTTCCTTTCTTAATTAAAGTACAAGCTTTGAAAGAAATGTTTCATCTTATTGTTATTGCTTAACATGCTTAAATTCAAAAGATCTTCATAATATATTTAGTTTTTGACAAAATAGTAGCAATCGTCTTCGTCCAGGAGAATGTAGATTCTATGGGATTTGAAACTATAACTTTCTGATGTTATGCCAGATGCTTTAACTTCTAAGCTAAGTCTATTCTTGTTGTAGAACATATGTTAAAAGCAACTGGACAATCCCCGTCGATAGACATTTATACTTTGACGTTACAAGTTAAAGTATTCCGAATACGCTAGTTCATATTTTATATTATTTATTTGACAAAATCTTGTATGAGAAATCTCAATATAAACGAATTTTTACAATAATGTAACATACACGTAGAAATACTCGTACTTTCAGCTTCAACAAATAGAGTTTTATTTAATCTAGGATCATTTAATTATCAAAGCAAAAAAAAATTATTTACGCTCATATAGTTCAATTTCGCCGTACAAGCGTATAACTTTTTATTATAAAATTTCGAATATTTTTCACAGCATTATTATAAATATGAAATCAAATTAAAAAATGTTCCGAAGTAAAAATAGCCTATGCGAAATTTTGTAGGTGTTTAACGTAATGAACTTTTGTCAGATTTGAATGGAAGAGTATTTGAATGGAGAATCAAGTTTATTATATCTCGTAAAATATGAATTTAGAATTGAAAATTTATATTGAACATCGCCCTTTGGCAAATCTCCAACGTGTTTTTTTTTTTAATGTGTAAGATATAAAATAATTCTTGACAAAAAGGTCTTTTATGATTATTACTAGTAAATGAAGGGTCTAAAATCAAATGCGAATTTTTATATGGATTTTTGTACACTTTTGGGACATAATAATGCGAAATATACAAAAATTTCGTTGCGCAAAGGATTTAATGTCGTTCTAGCGAATGCTGATATTTTTGCAAAAAATAAAACATATTACTCATAAAAAGCTGAGAATTTCAGTTACATCTGAAAGTTTTAATGAATTTAAAAATATTATCTGGGGGTTGAATTCGGCTACCACAAACATTTTTATAAATTAATCATTGAGCAAAAAGGAAAGACACAACCCGCCTACGGTATTCTTTTAATATTTTCCGATTATTCTTTGTAAATCAACGTCATTTCCTTTTTACAAGGATGTATAAATCAAATTACGTGCATGTAGGAATTGAATCTCTACGCAGCACATCAACGGTTGTTCTCCGAGACGTACGGACTTTCCTTGCTGTAGTACTCTTAAGGGTAGCTATATAGCATCTACCCATGACATGAGTCTTTTGCCAGCTGTATAAAATTAGTTTATTTATTTTAAAACACGGGTAATTCTTTTCAAAATTCAGAAACTAACGTTTCATGTGATTAAATATGCTTAGAATCAATTAGTGCCGAAAATTTTCAGATCTTTCTAGATGTATAAAAAAAATCGAAAAAATAAATTCCTTTTTGCAAATCGTACTACATTTGGAATGTTATAATGAAATGAACATATCATTATTATATGTACTTTAAACTTCTGTAAAACTGATATACGTAAACGAAAGTATGAGAAATTTTATTTGAAATGAAAAAATGTCTGGTAAATCGTAAATTTTTATATTCATTAATTCGTCTTTGGTTTATTTTTACATAGATACACAATGTTCTTTCTTTACTTTTGCTTATAGCTGATATATAAAATTAAGATATCAAATTAACCAATTGCGAATTCTTAAGATTAAAAATGGTAATATGTCCAAAGTAAGTAAAAGTAATCTTAACATCTCAACTGACATAAAAACTGTTTTTTAGATTGCATACTAATTGCTGTATCTCGTCGTAATTTTTAAGTTGCTGTGTAAACATTAAATTTCTTGAAATTTAAGCATTATATTGCATAGATTATCACCCAAATACCGTATACTCAAATTAGTTAACACCGTAGTGATAATTTAAAAATTGAGCATTCTGTATTCACGAAACTTGTGTCTAAAATATACTGTAGTCTAGAATTATTCGTCGTCATTTTTATGTTACTGTGTATACATTAAATTTCTTTAAATTTAAGCATTCGATTGTATAGATTATCACCCAAATACCGTATATTCAAATTATTTAACACCGCAGTGATAATTTAAAAATTAAGCATTCTGTATTCACGAAACTTGTGTCTGAAATATACTGTAGTCTAGAATTTTTCGTCGTAATTTTTAAGTTGCTGTTTAAACATTAAATTTATCGAAGGATTTAAAATTTAAGATTTAAAATTTAAGCATTCTATTGTATAGATTATCACCCAAATACCGTATACTCAAATTATTTAACACGGTAGTGATAATTTAAAAATTAAGCATTCTGTATTTACGAAACTTGTGTCTAAAATATACTGTAGTATAGAATTTTTCGTCGTAATTTTTAAGTTGCTGTTTAAACATTAAATTTATCGAAATTTAAGCATTCTATTGTATAGATTATCACCCAAATACCGTATACTCAAATTATTTAACACGGTAGTGATAATTTAAAAATTAAGCATTCTGTATTTACGAAACTTGTGTCTGAAATATACTATAGTATAGAATCTTTCGGCGTAATTTTTAAGTTGCTGTTTAAACATTAAATTTATCGAAATTTAAGCATTCTATTGTATAGATTATCACCCAAATACCGTATACTCAAATTATTTAACACGGTAGTGATAATTTAAAAATTAAGCATTCTGTATTTACGAAACTTGTGTCTAAAATATACTGTAGTATAGAATTTTTCTTCGTAATTTTTAAGTTGCTTTGTAAACATAAAATTTCTTGAAATTTAAGCATTCTATTGTATAGATTATCACCCAAATACTGTATATTCAAATTATTTAACACGGTGGTGATAATTTAAAAATTAAGCATTCTGTATTTACGAAACTTGTGTCTGAAATATACTATAGTATAGAATTTTTCGTCGTAATTTTTAAGTTGCTGTTTAAACATTAAATTTATCGAAATTTAAGCATTCTATTGTATAGATTATCACCCAAATACCGTATACTCAAATTATTTAACACGGTAGTGATAATTTAAAAATTAAGCATTCTGTATTTACGAAACTTGTGTTTGAAATATACTATAGTATAGAATTTTTCGTCGTAATTTTTAAGTTGCTGTTTAAACATTAAATTTATCGAAATTTAAGCATTCTATTGTATAGATTATCACCCAAATACCATATACTCAAATTATTTAACACGGTAGTGATAATTTAAAAAATAAGCATTCTGTATTTACGAAACTTGTGTCTAAAATATACTGTAGTATAGAATTTTTCGTCGTAATTTTTAAGTTGCTTTGTAAACATAAAATTTCTTGAAATTTAAGCATTCTATTGTATAGATTATCACCCAAATACCGTATACTCAAATTATTTAACACGGTAGTGATAATTTAAAAATTAAGCATTCTGTATTTACGAAACTTGTGTCTAAAATATACTGTAGTATAGAATTTTTCGTCGTAATTTTTAAGTTGCTGTTTAAACATTAAATTTATCGAAATTTAAGCATTCTATTGTATAGATTATCACCCAAATACCGTATACTCAAATTATTTAACACGGTAGTGATAATTTAAAAATTAAGCATTCTGTATTTACGAAACTTGTGTCTGAAATATACTATAGTATAGAATCTTTCGGCGTAATTTTTAAGTTGCTGTTTAAACATTAAATTTATCGAAATTTAAGCATTCTATTGTATAGATTATCACCCAAATACCGTATACTCAAATTATTTAACACGGTAGTGATAATTTAAAAATTAAGCATTCTGTATTTACGAAACTTGTGTCTAAAATATACTGTAGTATAGAATTTTTCTTCGTAATTTTTAAGTTGCTTTGTAAACATAAAATTTCTTGAAATTTAAGCATTCTATTGTATAGATTATCACCCAAATACTGTATATTCAAATTATTTAACACGGTGGTGATAATTTAAAAATTAAGCATTCTGTATTTACGAAACTTGTGTCTGAAATATACTATAGTATAGAATTTTTCGTCGTAATTTTTAAGTTGCTGTTTAAACATTAAATTTATCGAAATTTAAGCATTCTATTGTATAGATTATCACCCAAATACCGTATACTCAAATTATTTAACACGGTAGTGATAATTTAAAAATTAAGCATTCTGTATTTACGAAACTTGTGTTTGAAATATACTATAGTATAGAATTTTTCGTCGTAATTTTTAAGTTGCTGTTTAAACATTAAATTTATCGAAATTTAAGCATTCTATTGTATAGATTATCACCCAAATACCATATACTCAAATTATTTAACACGGTAGTGATAATTTAAAAAATAAGCATTCTGTATTTACGAAACTTGTGTCTAAAATATACTGTAGTATAGAATTTTTCGTCGTAATTTTTAAGTTGCTTTGTAAACATAAAATTTCTTGAAATTTAAGCATTCTATTGTATAGATTATCACCCAAATACTGTATATTCAAATTATTTAACACGGTAGTGATAATTTAAAAATTAAGCATTCTGTATTTACGAAACTTGTGTCTGAAATATACTATAGTATAGAATTTTTCGTCGTAATTTTTAAGTTGCTGTTTAAACATTAAATTTATCGAAATTTAAGCATTCTATTGTATAGATTATCACCCAAATACCGTATACTCAAATTATTTAACACGGTAGTGATAATTTAAAAATTAAGCATTCTGTATTTACGAAACTTGTGTCTAAAATATACTGTAGTATAGAATTTTTCGTCGTAATTTTTAAGTTGCTTTGTAAACATAAAATTTCTTGAAATTTAAGCATTCTATTGTATAGATTATCACCCAAATACTGTATATTCAAATTATTTAACACGGTAGTGATAATTTAAAAATTAAGCATTCTGTATTTACGAAACTTGTGTCTGAAATATACTGTAGTATAGAATTTTTCGTCGTAATTTTTAAGTTGCTTTGTAAACATAAAATTTCTTGAAATTTAAGCATTCTATTGTATAGATTATCACCCAAATACCGTATACTCAAATTATTTAACACGGTAGTGATAATTTAAAAATTAAGCATTCTGTATTTACGAAACTTGTGTCTGAAATATACTGTAGTATAGAATTTTTCGTCGTAATTTTTAAGTTGCTTTGTAAGCATAAAATTTCTTGAAATTTAAGCATTCTATTGTATAGATTATCACCCAAATACCGTATACTCAAATTATTTAACACGGTGGTGATAATTTAAAAATTAAGCATTCTGTATTTACGAAACTTGTGTCTAAAATATACTGTAGTCTAGGAATTTTCATCGTAATTTTTAAGTTACTATGTAAAAATATAATTTCTTTAAATTTAAGCATTCTATTGTATAGATTATCACACAAATACCGTAACTCAAATTATTTAACACCATAGTAATAATTTAAAAATTAAACATTCTGTATTTACGTAACTTGTGTATAAAATATACTGTAGTCTAGAAAAGCGAATGTCTTGAAACTAAATACATACAAATGCCTGCCGCTTATTTTCATATATGGGCAAAGAAGAAACGAAGATAAAGATATTACCGAAGCATATTGTGGGTTTACCGTTTACCGTTTAGGTTTAGGCAGTTGCTAATCGAAACCTTCCGTGATTCTGGTACAATGTTCTAACTATCTGAATACTATAATTATCTTGTTGGCGGATAATGTATGACGCCAATAGATTTCGTTCTACAACACGAACATTTTGCTGCAATACATGCCTACGTGCATTTAAATTATACTCGTATAATGCGCATTCCTTGCTTTTTAGTCAGCAGAGGTTAAAAATATAACTAGTAGGAAATGCAGTTGTTTAGTTAGTAAAATTTTCGACCAAAGTTATATTTGCATACCATTACCATTCGATAATCAACTTTATGCCCATCGTTTATTGAACTTGATTACGAAGTGGTTGTCATAAATTCGCCATCATGAAATTTGATAATAAAATCAAGGAAATATAAGTGATTGTTGCGTTTCTTTAATTTATAAAATATGAATTAATTATACGAATCAGCTAAACCGAATTATAAAAACAATTATTTCTCGTAGATTTGATTTTCTCAATATAATAGTAACGTGATAGTATACCAGGTGTATATTATATTCATGGGGCATTAACAATATTATTATTTTACACTATTATGTCAAATTATTCTTGCCAAAGTTAGCACAAGTTATACATTGCTGATGGAAAAATACAAACATGAAAGTTTTAAAATCTCAACACTTTTCGTTTAAGCTCTGAACGTAGGAACGTAAAACTTGTCATTTATCTTGTGCAAGTTTTTGAAAATAAATTCTTGATTTGCATAATTTGCGACACTTCCTCTCTAATTGAACAATAAGGTCAAAAACAATATTGTCGTGTTTTATCTACGTAAAAAGCTGTGAATGTATAAAAGCTTTCTTCTTTATACGTTGAGTATAATGTGATTAAAAGTGTTCTGCAAATATTTATATTGTCATTATAATTATTTCCTATTTTCCAATCATTACATGAATAGAATTGTATTATAATATGAATATATAGAATATTACACAATTTCTTAAATTAAAGGTTTTATTATACACATCATAGTGTTTTAAAAATTTATAGTTTAAAATGTGAAATATAATAATGTTTCATTCTCCTTTAAGGTATTATAGAATTCTAAAACTCTAAGGATAAAGTAATAAAGAATAAAACTCATCTCATCGTCACAGTTTTGTTCGAAAATGGGATAATCAAACCGATACTGCAGAAATTTGCACAAACTAAATAACTTTTATATTTCTTGATAAGTGCAAGTGTTGTATTATTACTTTTTAACGCGTTATTGTTACCTCGAAGAATATCCCTTTAATTTGCTATAATATTCCGTTTTAATTTTGACATTTACGTGAGTACATCAAACATTATTACAGTTCAAATTTCATTATATAGATATGGCGATGGAATATATCTTCGGATCG
Source organism: Leptodirus hochenwartii (assembly GCA_947310635.1). Classification (NCBI taxonomy): domain Eukaryota; kingdom Metazoa; phylum Arthropoda; class Insecta; order Coleoptera; family Leiodidae; genus Leptodirus; species Leptodirus hochenwartii. Next base: position 11,258,799 of record OX371180.1, on the reverse strand, counting down.
TCTACCTCAGTCTACATACTTTACTGATGGACGTTGTGCATATCGGTAAAGGGTGCAGTCGATGAAAGTGCATATTATGAGATAGCATCATTTTCAGAGTGCAGGATAATAACACAGTTTGTAGTAGTGTGAAGTGATGAAAGCAGTTCTTGCATTAGCGATTTTAATTATTGAATGTTAAATGTATATTACATTAAGCACTGGCAACATACATTAGTGAGAGGATAGTTACTGGTATTACAAATATTAATCCAACTTTAAATGAAAGTGACATGGTCAATCGAATAACAATCTAATACGACATATAAATCGATTTTTTTAAATCGCTCACTCTTCTAACCAACACTCCTATAAGTAAACGTGATCATAGTCGGTATTCTCAACGATTACCCGCGTACGTTACGTATATGACGTGCCCCAGACGAACTAAGCCTTATAAGGAGCTGAAGCTGGATGCTGCGAGGCTTTCTAGAAGATTTCTTACGTGACGCGCCTTCTTGATACTTGCAGTAATTCATTATTTATCCGCTCACGTCATGGACCCATAAAGATTTTACCTACCCTCTCGGTATTCAAAATATATCGAAATCAAATATTTATTCCAATTTTCTGGATTTATGAAATTTCCCGCTCAGATTCAATCTGGTAAATGTTCCTGGGCAATATACAGTTATATAACTGTATACAACAATACCATCGAGCATCGTGTTGGGTTGTGTTGTTGTGCAGTGTTATGTCATAGAACAATACAAAATATAACACGCAATAATCGGCGCTGTCCAATTGTCTGCAAAATTCTATTCCCTTGTGCTTTACTGTGTTATAATACAGAGTGAATATTTCCAACTGGGATTACTCCAAATCATAAATTTTAACTTAGCTCTCTGTTGAGTGTATACATCTTATATGTCTGTCGAAAAACATTGCGATAAATATTACCCTAATATATATATCACATATATGTGTTAGTTAAAGAGTCCGCAATCCTAAAGATTGGTTGGAAACAGCACGCCATGCCGATCTATCCTGAGCTAATCCCTTCATCTCCCTATAGCTATTCATCTCAACGTCTTCAACTATCTGACTCACATACTCCAATTTAGGCCTACCTACCCCTCTATTTCCCTCCACTCTACCTTCTATGATCAATTGCATAATCCCCCCATGCCTAAGGATATGCCCTACTAATCTGTCTCTCCTACGCTGTAACACTCTCCAAATACTTCTCTTCTCCCCTACTAACCCTAGTACATCTTCATTTGTTACTTTATCTTCCCAACCAATCCTCATCATCCTCCTATAACACCACATTTCGAATGCTTGTAATCTACGCTTCTCTTCCTTTCCTATAGTCCACGCCTCACACCCGTACAGTGCTACACTCCAAACATATACCTTCAGTAATCTTTTTCTAATACCCAAGTCAATATTTGATCTTAATATCTATTCCTTTTCTACGAATGCCTTCCTACCCTGTGCTATCCTACACTTTATATCTACCTTGCTTCGATTATCTTTTGTGATTCTACTGCCTAAATAACAAAAATCTGACACTTCTTCGATTCTATTATCTCCTATTGTGATCCTCATTTTTCTACTGCATTCCTTTTTGTCACACCTCATCATTTTAGTTTTACCTATATTTATTTTCATGTTAAAATCCCTAGTCAATACTGCCTGCAATATATGTGTATTGGAATATATTTATATTTCACCCGAATACCGTATCTTAAAGCATTAAGTAGCTAGATGCGCATTTCGAAGGCTATGCCCCCATCTTCAGTAGCACAAGATAAAAACTAATTAAAATACCTCTGTCACGAATCGAGATTGATATAGAATTAAATAAATAAGTCAACATGAACATTATTATATTATATGACAGAAGTACTTCAAAAATGGCATATAATTATTACCTATAAATCTTTTAAAAACAATACAAATTAACAATTAACGAAATCAACAAGTAACAGCAAAAAAAAAAAAATATATCTTTTCAAGGTTTTATTAAGTCTTTATGGGTAAACTGCGAAATTATGTTTACGATTTTGAAAGAAACATGAATAGGTTGTGAGAATATGAGATTTATATATAATTTTAATGAAATATATGGTCTTGTTTGAATTGAGGGGTATGAAGAAGCAAGAATAAGAAAGGGAGTCAGGCAACGATGAATACTTTCGCCGATATTATTTAATTCATCAATGTATATAGAAAATGGTCTAAAATTGTACCAAAACCGAATTCAAATATTATTTTTATTAGTATAGAATATCACCCAACTTATATACCGTAACTTAAAGCATTAAGTAGCTAGATGTATATTTCGTAGGCTATGCCCCCATCTTCAGTAGCACAAGATAAAAACTAAATAAAATACCTGTCACGAATCGTGATTGATATACTATTAAATAAATAAGTCAACATGACAGAAGTATTACAAAAATGCCATATAATATGACCTATATTATATTTTAGAATATTTTAATATTCACTTTAAATATTAAAACAAATTAAAACAATATTAAAACTCAAGTATCGAGTAGTTTCTATTTTGATATTGCCACGTTCTAAACTAAAGAAAAATTCGGTGTCGGTTTTTTATTTATATATATTATACAAATATTATTTATATATTTATTTATATTATCAATATTTATTTTAATATTGAGTAGTTTCTATTTTGACATTGCCACGTTCTAAACTAAAGAAAAATTCAGTGTTGGTTTATCCTCGTGTTTTTTTTTAGATGGTGTAGGTAGAATCAGATAAGTACATGTAAGTCACAGGTGCAAGATGTTAGGATGAATAGATATAGGAAAATGGTGTGTATACATATTCCTATAATTTACAGGTAGTCTAGTTAATGATGGTCAAATTCCTACAAATGCACTTGTAAATTCCTATAAGGTTTCCTATAATATTCCCAATTGAAATCAAACATTGAAGAAGAAGACATAGATATAGGTTCACATATATTTAACGATCGTGACAATTAACCAATTAACATTGACCTAGATGACCCAGTTGGTGAAAGTACAGAAATTCAGAATGCAGAAGCCTGAATTTTATTGCATGATCACCCCGAGGAAACAAAGTTACATGTGCAAGAAATAAGTGCTTCGTGCAAGAGGAAGGCGATGGACAACAGGCGTTTGTAGGAATTTGACCATAGACATGTTCGGTTTCTTCTACCTGACCCCATATTTATAGGAATTTACCATCGTCGGGAAAATGATGGAGTTAGCTCAGGATATATCGGCTTGGAGTGCTGATCTAACCAATTCCTGGGATTGTTGATCAAGTAACAAATCAGATTATATTTTAATTGAAGAATGCACTGATAAGCAAAATTTATATTTGTTGAGTGAGTAGTTCGCATTCGTGAAATTTTAACAACACAAGAAAACTGACAGAAACCTATTATCATACTGAAAGCTACGATTGAAGAAGACCTTATATGGGATTATTTGATACGCAAACATGTAGTTTTAATACATACGTTTAAACACTATTTAAGTTAAAAAAAATATATGCAGCTTCACTTTTAATTAATTATTGATAGTTTATATCCAAGGAAATGAAAGGTTGATTTTGTATCGTGGATTTGTTAACGTGGATACCTCCATATTGGCTTCTAAGTAGATTTTCATATTGGTTACTTTTGAACTAAATGACAATTTAAAAAATCTATCTTGTATCACTCGTTCTTTTAACATATTTTGTTGTAGAAAAGAGTTACGTTCAAATGCTCACCAACTTTGTTATAGAATACGTCTCTGTTATTCAATAAATTTAAAATATTTTAAGATATTTGTATCTAACATAGTAATATTCCCCTTTAATCGATTTGTAATTATAGACTTTGAGTTTGGCATAGGAAGTGTTTTATCTTATTATGAAAAAATATTTTTGTGTACACCAATTAAAAGAAGACAAAATTAGCTAAAGGAAAGTTTACGTTTACTCCGATGTGTTGAAGCTTGATCAAGTCAATTTGGGTCAGTTTCTTAACTACTAAGATTGTGAAGAACAGTTCGGATTAGGAAACAGTCTATAAACTGTTGTATAAAACTACAACAAGCACAGCGAATGTAATAGATATTGTTGGTAGGATTAAGGTAGGAAAGTGTAACAAAAGTACAGAAGTTATAAGATACAGGTTCTATACGGTGTCTTAACTCGCAAGGGCATTGCACACATGGAAAAAATCTATGCTCTTGCGTTAGTTATTAGATCGTCATTGATATATGTATTTTTTTATACATAAAAATCTGTTATTCTTATAAAATAAGATTAAATAGAAACATAAAAAGCAAATATTAAAAGTTATTTTTTTAAATGATCACTACGGTGTTAAATAATAGTATAGAATATCACCCAAATACCGTAACTTAAAAGTTATGTTTAATTAGCTTCTATCAGTAGAAGGATGCTGGTGTTGAAACACCTTATGAATTTTTTGTTTTTATTAGAGAGTAACCTGACTAGAGTTCATGTTCTCGTCAACCTTTTTCCAACTATGAAACATTTTGCGCGCATTTTGAAGATCAGAAAGCTGTTTGGTTTTTTTATGTCCTCCGGCGGGTAATTGAAGTTATTAAGAACGTTGTAGCGTATATATCTATATTAGTGGCTACAGTATTCATATTTAAAAATGATTTTTTTCATGGTTTCGTGGCTATGTATGTTTCTGTTTTGAGTTAAAGGAATATTGCTTTTTGTTTGTTTGTTTACCATCTTGTAGGCAAGTTTATATTTTTCGTATAAAATTAATTGATTTAGCTCTAATTTATCTATATCGATGTATAACTGGATGGTAGGATAGCGCCATGGGGTTCTTAACAATATTTTGATACATTTGTTTAATATTTGTTTAATTTTGTTAATGCTCGTATGTGTTCAGGACAGTGGACCAGGTTTGCAGGAGATAAGCAAAATGTGATTGGATATTAGCAGAATATATGTTGTGGAGAAGTTTTTTTAGATAAATTAATTTTTTTTAAAGCCCCAGTGAGGGGGGGGGCGTATGATCTTTTTTCCAATTTTTATTTATTATTTATTTACCATTAGTGTTGACATATGGAATTTTTTTCACATTGTATCGCTATAACACTTAACTATTCAGTTGTGTGGTGTTTTTTATGTTTAGTTATATTTTAAGTTAGTAGTGGTAATGTTTTAAATGATATGTTATTTTTTACTAATGAGTGGATTTTTGTAAATAATATGGAACAAAAAAATTATTTCAAGTTTATCTTATACCAAATAGGTTATTAATTTGTTCATATTTTTGAGCTTAAAATCCAGGATTTTAAGTCTTTCAGGTATGTACTAATATTATGGTTTTCTTTTATGTTTTGGGGAAGTAAGTTATATATTTTAGGACCCAAATAAATAGCATGTCTGTGAGTTAAGGCTGCGCTAAAGGTACACAAAAAATTTCAAAGATAATATTGAGAAAACGACTGCGAATATGCCAATAATATTTTGTGGCTATATTTTCAATTACTCTATCTAGAGAATAGGCGGCTAACGTTTTCAAAAAAAAAATTTTTGGCCTTGGCTCTGCTCCATTAACCCAGCCTTAAGGTTAAGTTAATTTTAGGAACATGTATTCTGTCTCCTTCATGTCTTGTCGAATAGTTATGTACACTTTGAAGCAAGTCATTTGTGATAATATTTACCTAGAGTCATTATATATAATTCTTTTATGCATGGAATTTATGCGTCTCTAAAAAGTTGATTGGAAGGCTATCTAAACGCTTTTTAAGCACAATTTTTATTAATATTTTTTGCGTTACTTCAATTTTCTCTAATATGTTTTGGTACGCGCTTCCCCAATTAAAAATGTAATGTCGTACGATATGATTTGTATTGATTTGTTGAACTTTTTTAATAATTTGTATTAGTTCTAGTCGTTTTTGTCGCTCCTTGATTCTCTATACGTCGTCCCTTTTGTTTTTCCTGATCCGCCTTTATTGGAGATGTTCGTGCTCTTTTAAGTGTTGGTTTCGGTGTTAGTGTTATCTTTCTTTTGTTGATTTCATTCTCTTAAATTCAGTTTCGCGTGGACTTCTTCGGTGAACTTCTACTTCTATGTTTTATTTGTTTACCAGTTCCACTACCTATGCTTGTACGCTCCTTCCTATTTAGATTGTTGATGCTATCTTTGTGTTGATCAGTTATAATGTACGAATATATTCATCTCCGTTTATGATTATACGATATATGATTATTTTTCAGTATAGCCTTTTTCTTTAACTTTCTTTTGATGTACCATTCATTTTATCCTAATAGCTAAATCATCTGGCGATAAGTCATCGGATATTGCAACTGAGTTCCTTTTAGCATATATCCTTTTATTACCATTTGACTTCTGGTTATATATGTTACAAATTCTAGTGATATTGATCGTTTTGAGTTCTCTGTTTTTCGTCCAATTCTATAAACGTTATTTATTTGTTCTTCCCTTATATTATGACCAAAATATTTTTCGAAGAATTGTATTACTACACCTAAAATTTGCTCATTCGGTTCTTCTGGGATTTTATGAATTAGTATAATATTTCTACTACTTCTTCTGTCTACCTGCGCAAGTATTTTACCTTTTTTGTAAAGATCTTGCATTGATGTTTCCATTTACTTGTTTGATTGAGTTGACTTTTTCCGTCAAATTTTTGAAATAACTCCGTTGCGATTACTCCTCCAATGCTTGTTTTATGAAAATTTTCCATTCCTTGGAAACTGTGCTCAGTATTTCTAATAAATTTGACGATTAATTTTGCGTATTTACTATATAACGTACAAGTTAAATTCAGCGTAAAGAAAATATTGTTGTATTTGACGTAATCAATATTATCTACATGTTGTTCCCAACTCAGTTTGTTATCAATTTTATGACTTAGATATTTTGTACAGCCTACTTCTTCTAGTTTTGAGCCATTAATGTATATGTTTAAATCCTCACAATTTTTATTCTTTTGTTTGAAAATCATAAAATGGGTTATGGTGGCATTCATAGTTAACTGGTTGCCATCTCTCAAGTATTGTTAGATGATTGTTAATTTTTGCTTCGAGTTCGTATTCATTTATCCTTCATACATTAAGATGCGGTGTCATCCGCATAAGCAACATAAGTACCACATAATATCCAGCCTACAGAGAGCTCTGAAGGTCATAAAATTAGCCAAAATTCTCAGCGCTGAAAACTTGCGAGACTCCAGTTCATCCTTAAGTTCACTTGACTAAGATTTTCGACATATAAAATATAAGGCAGCATATATTGATATAGATTATAGATGGTTTTATTGCAGCTGTGCGGTCACAGAGGTCTTATCATATATAATGTATTACGTATTCCACCGGAATGACCAGATACTGAATTATGCATGTAAAATGGTAAATTACTAGAACGGTTTTCAATTCAGATAGGAATAATATATGCGCGAGCAGTAAATTGCGTATTTATCAACACGTTGCATATTTAATTAAACGAATCTAATCAGTTACAAGCTTCAATTTTCGATTGTGTAACAAATACATTGCATTTCACATCATTTGTAATTGTTCGGAGCGACAATGCTTACGTTATCTCTAAAATATGGTTTCAAGTGCTGGATTTCTTTGCACTGCAGTCTTTTCGATAGAAGAACTACGATGTCACAAAAGTGCTTCTATGTAATTCGATTCGTAACAATAATTGAGTAGGAAGTGAATTCAATGTGGCATCTCGTGGAGGCAATTTTAATGCTTCCAAAGGAAAATATGTTGAATTGGATAATGGCCGGGGATTTTAAGCAATAGAAAATTGTAATTGCTAAGTATAAAGCAGTTTGCTTCGGTATTGTTTGGAGCACATTATATTATTACTAATTAATTAACAAACCGCCTAATTTATTAATTTAATAATGACAAAATTTATCAATTATTTTTGTATGTGCGATGGGAAATTCATGGCACTAATAATTACGACTCTGATCCTATTGATGTTTGGGCAATTAATAAAATAAAATTGTTTTTCATCATTAACTTCGTAGATTGAAATCTGTACTTTATTTGGTACAATTTTTAAAGATAACTCCAGAATATATCACATGTTACTCGGCTTATCCATTGAAGATACTAGTTCTCATATGCAGTCTTCTTTTAAGATAGTTGTAAAATCTAAAATTTAAAATCTAAGATCTAAAATCGGAGTGTGTCGCATGTGTGAAGCCTTTTTCCTATTATCAACCGATCTAATAAATATATATTCAATAAAGCAATGAAATGCAAAAAGCAAACAATATGAATTCGCTAATATAAAAAATATAATCTCATATTTCATATAATCTCAAAGGGATAATACAGAAAGGGAAATAAATGTGTGAGAAAAGCATTTTAAATTTAGAGTTATATGTTAAGATAGTAAGGATTGGTTGGGCAGATAGAGTACAAATGAAGACATGCTAGAGTTGGTAAGGGCAGAAGAGAAATATTACAAAGGTAGGCATAGGGAAAAAAGCAATATTATTAAAATCGGGATGTGATGTATCTAGTTATAGAAAGTAGCCTAGAAGAAAAGATATAGGAGATATAGGAAAAAAGATATATTCGTTACTAGCTCTATTAGAAACGAAAATTAGAAAATAGTATATTAAAGAACGAGTTTCATAAAGCAGGTTTCATATTGAACGAGTTCAAGAATAGAAAACGAGGTGTTTAGCACCGAGTTCTCTAACGAATAGGCCCTTGGCCGCCCATGGCCTTGGCCGCCCCACGGCCTTGGCCGCCCACTGCCTTGGCCGCCCACTGCCTTGGCCGCCCACTGCCTTCGCCACCCACTGCCTTCGCCGCCCACTGCCCTCGCCACCCACTGCCTTCGCCGCCCATGGCCTTAGCCGCCCATGGCCTTCGCCGCCCATGGCCTTCGCCGCCCATGGCCTTCGCCGCCCATGGCCTTCGCCGCCCATGGCCTTCGCCGCTCATGGCCTTAGCCGCCCATGGCCTTAGCCGCCCGTGGCCTTCGCCGCCCATGGCCCTCGCCGCCCATGGCCTTCGCCGCCCATGGCCTTCGCCGCCCATGGCCTTCGCCGCCCATGGCCTTGGCCGCCCATGGCCTTGGCCGCCCATGGCCTTGGCCGCCCACTGGTGTTGGTCGCCCATGAGCGTTGGTCGCCCACTGGTGTTGGTCTTCCAGGGTCCTTTCCGCCATGTCCGTTGCCGCCCAGGGCCGTTGCAATTGAAAGTAGCCGTGCAATTGAAAGAGTGGGTCCAACAGAATGATGTTGATATATCAGATATTTTAAGTAATAAAAAGATTTATGAAAAAGCTGTGCTTTACAATTCTGCAAAAAAACAAAAACAGACAAAAATAACTTCATTTTTTAAATAAATCTTGTATTTATGATGGATGCATGAATCAAATAAAGAAAAATAAGCTATAATTAACTATTTTTTTATCCCCTATAGCGTGAACACCCTCGCTCGTGTGAACATGCTTGGGATTTTCGTGTTCACACTATCGAGCTCGTACTGTATAGGGTATAGAGGGTTAAGAATGAAATTTATAATCACTTTTCTTAACAGAATAAATTATGTACATTATATGAAATGATATATGATATCATAATTGTATTATATAATACATAAAATAAAAAAATTAAATAATAAATTTGATCTGTATTGCCATCACGTTCACCTGTTTGATTTAACGATAAATGTTCCACCATTGCTTCTTGGTATACATCACGTATACAATTTAGAGTATACAATTGGTGTATTGTATCCAGAAATGTGTCTTAAATTGTTAATATTGAACCAAAATATACACATCCACATTCGTGGAAAAATTAAATTTGTATCGCGTCTTATCATTTTATCTTTAATTTATTTTATCATTAATCTTAAAAAAATTGATTTCACATATATTATATATTTATATATTTTCTGTATTTTCAAGAGACCGGATCAGCTTGGATCGAAAGATCAATATTTTTATTGATTTTGAATATCAATCGAGTCGAAGCACTTATACATTTTCTATGCGTATTTTAACGGTCACGCTTCCATCTTTAGCAAGCTCTCTGGAATTCTTATATATAACCATTGAAGGTGCAAATTTAAAAATTAATTAAAATTCTGGTAATATAAAAAAAAAATTAAGCCAAGCAGTATGCGTAACACTTATGTAATTTTTAAAGTATTTTATTTATTTAAGTCTGTTCTTGACACCTAAATAAAAAAACGATCGTCTTTGTATCGAAGATAGATTTTTACGTGTGATTGAATTTTTATATAAATCACATACATTTTACAAATTGAAACCATTTTTGATTTGATGATAACGGGTTTGGAACCTAGTGACTTTTTATGCAAATAATAGCAAAATACTAACGGTTAATATACCAACTTCAAGACGACAAATTAGATAAAAATATATATAACCACTGGAATATAACACAACCAACTGTATAGTGATGTTAATATATAATTTCCTCTTCAATTGAAAAAAAAGGATATTTTTATGTATGTTCTTAATCAATATTTGCATAAGTGTTGTAGAGTTATTTTACGCAGATTGTAGTTAACTTTCTTCCCCCCCCCCCTCTATATATATATATATTAATAAGTGTACGACAATATGGCATTTGGATCGTGTGTTCTTTGCTCGATGGCGTTACATGGCTTTGAATGCACAAGAATTCATACACGTTGAACGTTGAGTATAAAAATTGGCAGGATTACATTTTCTCCTCCCATTTGCGATTTTATGAAATGCACTAGTGTCTGTTGTTGCAATATTTTTAATACTATATATCATTTTACTATGCGCATACGTTTATTACAACGTATTAAATTAAATATATGTGACATGTCATTTTAATATTTGTACCACTACCGCCCACTTAAAAGCAGCATAAACGACGTGCATTATATGAACAAACAATGAGTTATCACCGACATTATTATAATTAATAGCGATAATAATCATCTCGCACAATGATGTGTGATCGTTGATAGTGCAGGCTACGACAGTGCTAAGCTATAGGAGTTTTTGGACAAAGTTTGGCTATGAGAGTGCATTTCACTCAGTAAATAATGACATCACCTTAAATTAAACGATTTAATTATTCCGTTCCATAATTGTAAGAGCTGTGTTTAGCTTTACGTTAATTGGGATGTATCAGAGCGGAGAATCGCAAAATAAACTTATACATGCAATTTTTAATTACTAAACTTCTATAGTTCTGGACCAATTTAGAGATTAAACTTAAGGACATACTTATTTTTTGATTATACCTTTTCTTTATGTCTTTATATCTTTTATATTTATATGTTTACCAATACTGATTTATAATCGTTGAACAATAAAGTAAATTAAATTAAATTAAATTAAATTAAATTAAATTAAATTAAATTAAACATAAACACCTTCCTGATAATATGAAATAATTTCTAAAATTTTAAAGTCCTATGTAGTTGAAACTTGTTTTTTTTCGCTTCATGAATATTTGCCGCAAGTTGTATGACTCTGTTTATGTTGTTTGTAATTATTGTTATTTACAGAGAAAAAATGCAGGAGCGATTATACAGGTTAGTTTGTAAAATATATGAGAAGGGAGAAGTACCACAGGATTTTCAGCGTAGTAGAATAGTAACAATGCCGAAGAAAATAGGAGCTAATTTGTGTGAGAACTATAGGACCATTAGTCTACTATCACATGCATCGAAGATATTGCTAAAGATTATTTATAGGAGATTAGAAAATAAAGTAGAGGAAAGGCTAGGAGAAGATCAGTTTGGTTTTAGGAAAAACAGAGGGACGAGGGAGGCGATTCTAGCACTAAGAACGGTAGTAGAAAAAAGAAAGATGGTAGGAAAGGTAACTTGCATAGCTTTTGTAGATTTAGAAAAGGCATTTGATAATGTAGATTGGGACATAATGTTTAGAATTTTAAAAGAAACGGGTATAGATTATAAGGATAGGAGAATAATTTTTAATTTATATAAACACCAAACTGCCTTAGTTAGAATTGAGGGGGAAGAAGAGGTAGCAAAAATAGGGAAGGGAGTTCGGCAGGGATGTACACTTTCACCGTTATTATTTAATCTATGTATAGAAGATGCAATAAACAAAGTAAAAGAAGAGTATAGTGTAGGTGTGAATGTACAGGGAGAGAAAATATATATGTTGAGATTCGCCGACGATATAGCTATATTGGAAGAAAGCGAAAAGAATTTAGAAAGGGTATTGAATGGTATGCAGGCAGTATTGACTAGGGATTTTAACATGAAAATAAATATAGGTAAAACTAAAGTGATGAGGTGTGACAAAAAGGAATGCAGTAGAAAAATGAGGATCACAATAGGAGATAATAGAATCGAAGAAGTGTCAGATTTTTGTTATTTAGGCAGTAGAATCACAAAAGATAATCGAAGCAAGGTAGATATAAAGTGTAGGATAGCACAGGGTAGGAAGGCATTCGTAGAAAAGGAACAGATTTTAAGATCAAATATTGACTTGGGTATCAGAAAAAGATTACTGAAGGTATATGTTTGGAGTATAGCACTGTACGGGTGTGAGGCGTGGACTATAGGAAAGGAAGAGAAGCGTAGATTACAAGCATTCGAAATGTGGTGTTATAGGAGGATGATGAGGATTGGTTGGGAAGATAAAGTAACAAATGAAGCTGTACTAGAGTTAGTAGGGCAGAAGAGAAGTATTTGGAGAGTGTTACAGCGTAGGAGAGACAGATTAGTAGGGCATATTCTTAGGCATGGGGGGATTATGCAATTGATCATAGAAGGTAGAGTGGAGGGAAAGAGAGGGGCAGGTAGGCCTAGATTGGAGTATGTGAGTCAGATAGTTGAAGACGTTGAGATGAATAGCTATAGGGAGATGAAGGGATTAGCTCAGGATAGATCGGCATGGCGTGCTGTTTCCAACCAATCTTTAGGATTGCAGACTCTTTAACTAACACCTAAATGCACCTAAATGTGCAATGTACTATAATTTTTATACTAATTTTTAATATTAATTTCATACCTGTATTTTTTAATACCTGACGACTGTATGTACCATATAATTTGTACCTCACGCACAAATAAAAATGTTTGTTCTTATTTACTAATGAATATATTTAAATATATGAAATTCTTCGGGAAATTTCCTTGGACCTTATTTATAGTAAAATTCTGCGTAAAGAAAGTTTATAAATTTACTAATGCTTGTTATATATATATTTATCGAGATATGATGATGCACATGAAAAACTCTTTGTAAATGCTGTAATAGGTCAATAGGTCGAATCCGTAAATAATAACGTGTCTATTCTTCGTTTCGCGTTAATATATTTGATTATGTAATTATTAAAAAAAAATATTATGACAATCCCCATGTATAATTAAATTCATAATTTAAGCAAAATACAGACACATCCAGTGGTTTCACTGCTACTCGTTTGTTTATGCTACCAATGTAGACACTTTGATGATCTGGCATTTTCCTAGCCTCCATTTTCGCAGCTGTTACTGGGACAATGACATAAGCGCTGAATACAGCCAACCAACTCTCGTGATTACCACATGTGGAATGTCCACGAAACGATAATGGATGTAGGATATAGGGAATATTCCCTTTCCTCCATTCACACAATGGTTGCATTTCTATGATTATGAATGGAGGGCTATCATGGAGAGAGCGAAGGTATGGGAGATTTACGTACTAGTTCAATAGCAAGCGGCGCAAGTACTCGAATAAATTTATTGCGAAAATATTTATACCGTTGGGCGAATATTATCGGAAAATAAAATGACGAAGAAAATAGCACGACTTATTTTATTTTTTATTTTTTATAAAATGTTGAATTAGGGTGTACGAGTATAGTTGATATATAGATGATCTTGAATTGATTTTTTAGGGAGCGGTTAGCTATCTTAATTTTCCATAAGAAATATGGTACATTATGAGTCATTTTATAAAATGTTTTTACAAAAACTAGTTTTTATAATAGTATAGAATATCGACCAAATATCGTAACTTAAATCACCGTAACTTAAGTAGCTAGATGTACATTTCGAAGGTTATGCCCCCATCTTCAGTAGCACAAGATAAAAACTAAATAAAATACCTCTGTCACGAATCGTGATTGATATACTATTAAATAAAGAAGTCAACATGACAGAAGTATTTCAAAAATAGCATATAATATGACCTATAAATCTTTTAAAATAATATAAATTAATAATTAACGAAACTGACATGTAACAACAATAAACATTGGTTTGTCAATCCTAAAATAACCAATAAATAAATAAATAAATAAAATAAAAATAGTTCTTATTGAATAAATTAAATGGACAAGATGAAATTGGGCCTGAATCTAAAGTTCATTAAATTTGATTTAGATTTATGCATGTATATACTTTCATTTAAGCATTAACTCGGAATAATTCAAAACATTTTTAAGTAATTTAAGTGAACTAATTTGAAAAGAATGACCTGAGTTAGTCAACAATATGCTCGGCTACAGCACTTTTATCTTTTCTATTTAATCTGAAATGAGCTAAATGCTCCTTAAAGCTAGTTTCAATTGGTCTACGTGTTTGTCTTATATATACTTTATTACAACTAGAACAAGATATTTCATAAATACCAGATTTTTTATTGAAATCAATCAAATATTTGGGATTTCCTAGAAAATTAGCAAGACTATTATATGTTGCTTTAAAATTATATTTATTTAGAATACTATCTAAACCACGTGTAATTATAGGATCAAATGGTAATTTAACAAATTTTGGAGTCGACTTATTACTTTGTTCTAAACTACCAATATTTCTGATATCTCTTGTTTTTTTAAAATTTCTTAATATGTTATTTATAATATTATAAGAACAGCCATTTTGTACTGCTATATTTCGGATATTCCAAGTATTCCAAGTATTGTGCTTTTATTTCATTTGCTCTACAAATACATATTCGTTTTATTAAACGTCAACTTCCATCTCCAGTTTCAAATTTGATTTTATTTGGAATTGTTTTGAAATAGGTTTGTAAATCTTCGGTGTATTTATGATATTCATTCAATTTTTCTTGGCCCATATTCAGTTCATATTGTAGTTATTTATTTCTATTTTCCAGCTCCATAATTTCATTGCGTAATTCATTATGACGTTTTTCCAGCCTTTCAGTCAGGTCTTGTACTTCCTTTCGCCAGGCTTTATTCATCTGTATTTGTGTTTCCAGCTGACTTCTGCGATAATTAAAAACGGTTTGATTCACCTCTTCAATTGTACGCATTTTTGCTGTGAAACGTTCTTCCGATTGTAAATCCTTGACATAATTTTCCTTTTTAATCTCAGATTCCATTGTTTTTATTCTCTGATTTACCTCGTCTACTTTTTCAGCGACTTGCGGCAGTTTGGAGTTACTAATTTGAAGATCATTCTTCAATTGTCGCACCTTGTGTTGAAGAACGCGTTTATCATTATATTTTTTATCCAATACAATTTTGAAACGTTCAATATTTAGACCATGTCTTCTTTGAGTTGAGAATTTTTCGTTTCTAATTGAATGTTTTTGCGCTCGACAATCAGCATTTTTTTAACAGTCTCTTCAAGATTTTTTTCCAATAAATATTATTTAATTTAATGTTATATTTATCATTAGATAAAGGAAAATTTAATAAGCGGTTAAATAAATTAGGAAAATTAAATTCAGTTTCCTTTAATTTAGTTTCAAAATAACTCATAAATAAAATAATAAATATATATATATATATAATAAAACTCTATATAATAAAAAATAAAATAAAATCGGTCTTCATTTTGGGCAAATATATTTTTTAAGTTATGAAACTGTGCCAAAAAAAGACTACTAAAGAAGTATCGGAAAAAATTCTTGGTTTAGAAATTAAAAGTGGAATTTTTACCTTTTGATATACGATTATGTTATATCAAATATTTGACAAACAGTCGTTAGGAATCGTAAAAACCAATGACGGAAAATGTTAAAAATGGGAAAATGGGAAAATCTCGTAAAAACGACTTCAATATATGGAATAATACAAAAATTTATGTTTATCTCGTTCAGCGTGCATATCGTTTTGAATAAATGTTTATTCTCCAATGGTTTTTGACAAATTGTTCCACTCTATTTCATATAAGACGTACAGCAACCAACATTCTTTTAAAATGCTTGATGCGGTAATATAATTCTGTATAAATTCTACTTTCAAACGAATATACTGCATCGCAAAGATGCTACCAACATAAATTTGCCAATACATTTGCTAATGTAGAACAACTCCTGTTCAACGAATTTTTAAATTCTCAATATTTTTTTAAATTCAAATTTAGTGACGCAAAAATTTATTTAAAACATAATGTGGCTAGATAGCACATAAAGAATATTTCTAATAAATTAGCCTTGAACTATTATTAATATTAATAGTATTTTTACGTATCGTCTATCCAATTTGGTTAAAGATACCATACAAAAAATCGTAACATAATGCGCTTTCAATTTGTATATTTGGGTCTTTCAGTATTCCTTATTACAAGGTCCTAATTTAATGCTTTTATCAAATATTAGAGGACTGAACATATTAATATATTAATATCATCCAGTCTGATTTTTATTTAACAAAGGATGGTGCAAATGGCAGTTGGCTTAAACAATTATTTTCCAAGGCATAGTAAGACGTTTTTTTCCCAAAATGAAGCAAAACTGAATAAAAGATAATTTAAGCTGGCAATAAATGTTATTCAATGAAGCAGGACGTTGAAGTCGCATGAGAAATGATAGACACGACAAAACTTTCCACTGCGTTATTCGTCTTTCTATCAAATGTACAGTTATATTTTACATTGACTTATTTCTATTTGGAAATGATTTCACATTTCTCTTCATATGACGTATTGACGTATTTCGTCCTTACGAAATTGACAAAGGTGCAGTAAAATGTTGTATGTCTACGCTCAGAGACCAGATGTCATTTATTACTGTCATACGTTTGACATTCTTATCACGTTCCGCATAGCTTTTCGTGTTTGTTCTGCAGGCACATTTTATATCGTATAAACGAAGCATACAAGTTTTCAATTTGTCCATTGCTTTCTTCCATAGTCTGTATTCTATATACGTAAATCTATTCACACGTTCACGCACCCATATTTTAAAACCAGTCCCAAGCCAAAAAGGACCTTACAAGCAAGAATGATACTCAATTTAATATAACACGATTTGTATATCACTCATAAGACATTTGCATTTGTATAATAATGATCATTATTATGTCAAAATGTTAGGAAAAGGAATTAAAAGCAACGATTTGTTGCAGTCGCTTTCAAAATCTATTAAAGTAGTCTGTATTTCTTTGGCTTGCTGGCTATTTTTTTCTGAGTCGGCATTTTAAAACATCTCATCGGTATTTTAAACAAAAGGATTTCAGAATTTTTTATATATAATCATAAAGTGTATAAATAGTCAGTATTGCGTTGATTTGTACAAAAACTGTCAAAATATTAATTAATTTTTTGTTCACATATTAGTTACTTGTAAAATTTACAAAACAATAAATAGATATTATTTCTAGTTTTTCTTTTCATTATTATATTGCTTTATTTATTTGTTATTATTATTAAGTTTATAATACAGGGTTTATAGAAGAAATAATAAATACATTAATTTTAATTTTATTTTGTTAATATATTATTACATATATACGAGGTGTGTTTAAAAAGTTAGTTAGTTAAAGAGTCCGCAATCCTAAAGATTGGTTGGAAACAGCACGCCATGCCGATCTATCCTGAGCTAATCCCTTCATCTCCCTATAGCTATTCATCTCAACGTCTTCAACTATCTGACTCACATACTCCAATCTAGGCCTACCTACCCCTCTCTTTCCCTCCATTCTACCTTCTATGATCAATTGCATAATCCCCCCATGCCTAAGAATATGCCCTACTAATCTGTCTCTCCTACGCTGTAACACTCTCCAAATACTTCTCTTCTTCCCTACTAACTCTAGTACAGCTTCATTTGTTACTTTATCTTCCCAACCAATCCTCATCATCCTCCTATAACACCACATTTCGAATGCTTGTAATCTACGCTTCTCTTCCTTTCCTATAGTCCACGCCTCACACCCGTACAGTGCTACACTCCAAACATATACCTTCAGTAATCTTTTTCTAATACCCAAGTCAATATTTGATCTTAAAATCTGTTCTTTTTCTACGAATGCCTTCCTACCCTGTGCTATCCTACACTTTATATCTACTTTGCTTCGATTATCTTTTGTGATTCTACTGTCTAAATAACAAAAATCTGACACTTCTTCGATTCTATTATCTCCTATTGTGATCCTCATTTTTCTACTGCATTCCTTTTTGTCACACCTCATCACTTTAGTTTTACCTATATTTATTTTCATGTTAAAATCCCTAGTCAATACTGCCTGCATACCATTCAATACCCTTTCTAAATTCTTTTCGCTTTCTTCCAATATAGCTATATCGTCGGCGAATCTCAACATATATATTTTCTCTCCCTGTACATTCACACCTACACTATACTCTTCTTTTACTTTGTTTATTGCATCTTCTATATATAGATTAAATAATAACGGTGAAAGTGTACATCCCTGCCGAACTCCCTTCCCTATTTTTGCTACCTCTTCTTCCCCCTCAATTCTAACTAAGGCAGTTTGGTGTTTATATAAATTAAACATTATTCTCCTATCCTTATAATCTATACCCGTTTCTTTTAAAATTCTAAACATTATGTCCCAATCTACATTATCAAATGCCTTTTCTAAATCTACAAAAGCTATGCAAGTTACCTTTCCTACCCTCTTTCTTTTTTCTACTACCGTTCTTAGTGCTAGAATCGCCTCCATCGTCCCTCTGTTTTTCCTAAAACCAAACTGATCTTCTCCTGCCTTTCCTCTACTTTATTTTCTAATCTCCTATAAATAATCTTTAACAATATCTTCGATGCATGTGATAGTAGACTAATGGTCCTATAGTTCTCACACAAATTAGCTCCAATTTTCTTCGGCATTGTTACTATTCTACTACGCTGAAAATCCTGTGGTACTTCTCCCTTCTCATATATTTTACAAACATTATTATTACTTATTATTATTTATTAGTATTATTTACATAATAAATTTTTTTTTGCTTTCATTTGGAACCGCATCTTTTTTGAAAGCTGTTTAAATTTATGCATACATGCATCTACACAAGTAGGATCTAATTTATAATTAATTTTGCGTTAGCATATTATATTTGGACAACTAAGTCCTCCCCAAATACTATACTAGGCGCCCGTGCTGTATTTTAATAAGGATCATATTCTGACTATATCTAGATAGCTTTTGTCTTTGAAGCATTTGATGACAGTGCATCGTTGGACCGTGCATGGCTTTCAGAATGCACGTTAACAAAGACCGTTGGTTTTGGTATTGTTAAAAAGTGCCGAGACGTTTACGTATTTTTACCGGCATCAGTATTTACTGGTAATAAAATACCCTTACAAATATCGACAGAAACATTCCGACATTGGATTTATAAGATTAATCTAATATATGTTAGGTTTATAGTCTGTATAATCAAATAATTAATCAAAATTAATATTGTAATTTATTATTAAAACTGTATATTTATTTAATTGCATATTTCTAAGCTAAAATCCATTTTATTTGCGTTTAATTCTAGTAAAATTTAAAAATTAAATAAATATTTAATTTTTAAATTTTAATTAATTTTTAAATTAGTTAGTTAAACAGTCCGCAATCCTAAAGATTGGTTGGAAACAGCACGCCATGCCGATCTATCCTGAGCTAATCCCTTCATCTCTCTATAGCTATTCATCTCAACGTCTTCAGCTATCTGACTCACATACTCCAATCTAGGCCTACCTACCCCTCTCTTTCCCTCCACTCTACCTTCTATGATCAATTGCATAATCCCCCCATGCCTAAGAATATGCCCTACTAATCTGTCTCTCCTACGCTGTAACACTCTCCAGATACTTCTCTTCTCCCCTACTAACTCTAGTACAGCTTCATTTGTTACTTTATCTTCCCAACCAATCCTCATCATCCTCCTATAACACCACATTTCTAATGCTTGTAATCTACGCTTCTCTTCCTTTCCTATAGTCCACGCCTCACACCCGTACAGTGCTACACTCCAAACATATACCTTCAGTAATCTTTTTCTAATACCCAAGTCAATATTTGATCTTAAAATCTGTTCTTTTTCTACGAATGCCTTCCTACCCTGTGCTATCCTACACTTTATATCTCCTTTGCTTCGATTATCTTTTGTGATTCTACTGCCTAAATAACAAAAATCTGACACTTCTTCGATTCTATTATCTCCTATTGAGATCTTCATTTTTCTACTGCATTCCTTTTTGTCACACCTCATCACTTTAGTTTTACCTATATTTATTTTCATGTTAAAATCCCTAGTCAATACTGCCTGCATACCATTCAATACCCTTTCTAAATTCTTTTCGCTTTCTTCTAATATAGCTATATCGTCGGCGAATCTCAACATATATATTTTCTCTCCCTGTACATTCACACCTACACTATACTCTTCTTTTACTTTGTTTATTGCATCTTCTATATATAGATTAAATAATAACGGTGAGAGTGTACATCCCTGCCGAACTCCCTTCCCTATTTTTGCTACCTCTTCTTCCCCCTCAATTCTAACTAAGGCAGTTTGGTGTTTATATAAATTAAAAATTATTCTCCTATCCTTATAATCTATACCCGTTTCTTTTAAAATTCTAAACATTATGTCCCAATCTACATTATCAAATGCCTTTTCTAAATCTACAAAAGCTATGCAAGTTACCTTTCCTACCCTATTTCTTTTTTCTACTACCGTTCTTAGTGCTAGAATCGCCTCTCTCGTCCCTCTGTTTTTCCTAAAACCAAACTGATCTTCTCCTAGCCTTTCCTCTACTTTATTTTCTAATCTCCTATAAATAATCTTTAACAATATCTTCGATGCATGTGATAGTAGGCTAATGGTCCTATAGTTCTCACACAATTTAGCTCCTATTTTCTTCGGCATTGTTACTATTCTACTACGCTGAAAATCCTGTGGTACTTCTCCCTTCTCATATATTTTACAAACTAACCTGTATAATCGCTCCTGCATTTTTTCCCCTGCGTGTTTTATTAATTCGGCTGGTATCATATCAATCCCCTCTGCTTTGTTATTCCGTAAATCATTTAATGCTCTATGAAACTCTGACCTAAGTATGCTAGGACCTAAGTCATCCTCATCTATCTGTTCCACATTTTCTAGCTCCTCCATGTCCTGCCTACCTTTATATAAATCTTCAAGATACTCCTTCCATCTTCTAGCTTTTTCCTTATTTTCTGTGAGTTCCTTACCCTGCTTATCACATATAATGTTACCCTTTGGTTTTACTTTAGAAAAATGTGACTTAATTTTCCTGTAGCCCAAATCTACTTTACCTCTTCTCATATCCTCCTCAATATCCTCACAGTTTCCTTTTATCCACTCTTCTTTCGCTAGCTTGCATTTCCTATTAATTAAGTTCCTTAGTTCCTTATATTTTTTCTGTCCTGCTTCTGTGTTTCCTATTTTAATTTTCCTTCTTGCTTCTATCATTTCAACTATTTCTTCCGTGATCCATTCCCTCTTACCTGCCCTTTTCTTTGTGCCTAATACTTCATTTGCTGCTGTAGTTAGCCCATTTCTGATTTCCCTCCATTCGCAATCTATGTCGTTCCTAGATGTTCCATTAGCCATGATTTCTACTTTCTGCTTGTATTTTTCACATACATCAGCTAATTTTAACCTATCGACATCTACTCTGACCTGTTTGGACTTCTGTAATTTCTTGAATTTGACCTCTGAGTCCAGGACTACTAAATTATGGTCACTATCAATATCTGCTCCAGGGTAACTCTTACAATTCTTAATCTGGTTCCTAAACCTCTCTTTAACCAGTATGTAATCTATCTGATACCTCCCTATATCTCCTGGCATTTTCCACGTATATATCCTGCGCTTGTGATTCTGAAAAAGCGTGTTTGCTACCACTAGCTTATTCCTAATACAAAACTCTACCAATCTATCCCCTCTATCATTACGTGTTCCTATTCCATATTCTCCTACTATTGGAACTTCCTTTCCCTTACCTACTACGGCATTCCAATCTCCGATTACAATTAGATTATCCTGTCCTTTAACGTTTGCTAACCTAGATTCAATCTCCTCATAAATGGATTCTACCTCCTCATCATCGTGACTTGAAGTTGGCATATATACTTGCACTATAACTGTGTCCGTTGGCTTCGTGTCTAATCTAATAGTTATAATTCTATCACTAACTTGGCAATAACTCTTTACTCTACATCCCAACTTTCTATTCATTATAAAACCTACACCGGTATGCCCATTATCTGATGCTGTGGTTATTAATCTATATTCTCCTGACCACGTATCTACTTGATCTTTCCCCCTAACTTCACTAATCCCTACAATATCTAGTTTACTTCTCTCCATTTCTAATTTCAAGTTCTCTAACTTTCCTATCCTATTAAGACTGCGTACATTCCACGCTCCGACTCGTAGAATTTTCGACGAAGACGATTTCTTGCCCGCCCCAGAATCCGAGGGCTTGCCTGCTACCGAAGTAGCAGGATGAGATTCTGAGCCATTGGCTCTACTCATCTGGGGTAATATATTAAAGATAATCGACATTTCATGTTGTACGCTTGAGAAGGGTACAGTGCTGGTTTCTCCTTGCCTTGCACCGTTTAAATTAATAAAATTAATTTAAATTTAATTTAAATTTAATTTAAATTAAATTTAAATTAATAATATTTAAATTTTACTTAATTTTTAAAAAAATTAAGTAAAATTTACCCGAAAGAAACTTGCTTTTATCGAGGAATTTTTAAACAGACATCAATTGCACAGCACTTTTGTAAACATTGTTCTTCTCTAAGTATATAAATTATAGATTGGTAATTTATGAGAAAACACAATAGATGTGATGATATACATATTTTTTTATTAGCATATAGATCGTAATTTAACTATTTAAATTATAATCGGCTATTCAGTACAGTCTCTATTATCAAAGCAAGATGATGAAGAATATCCTCAACAGTAATTTTTGCCCTTCATAGACGACACTTCAAACACTCGCACAGCCAATATTAATCATAGTAAGCACTTTCAACAATTGCACGCCTCGTTGGGACCTTCTGCGCCAACATTTGGTAGTTGCTTATACCTTTGTATGTCTGTTTACTTGCTTGATCTTGTTGACTCGTATGCTTGACCTAAATGCTGCCAAGTTAAATTAAATGATAATCTAAACTAACATTATTATTACAATGGGACCCGTCTCTTTGATGCTCCTCAAATAATGAGAGACTTGAACTGACAGTATGAGCAGTCGCTATTTGAACGTGTCCTCAAAATTAAGCATCCTCAAGATATATTCGTAAACGAGCATATGCCATCACGCGTACAAATGAAACACAGTTTAACATAGAGCGAATAATACTTTGTGAAATCGTTTACCTAAAATGCTTAAATATTTTTTAAGAAATATACAATAAATATACAAATATTATACATATTTGATTATACGTCCATTTATATATTTTATTGTTTACTTTTATAGCAAAATGAATTGGGGTACCACATCAATATAGGGTCCAGAGGGTGGTACAGAAGGTAAGAAAAAACAATGTTATATCGGATTGATAACTCATTCATAAACTTTGTAGGGAAGGAACAATTGGTCGTAATTTTGGCGTCCTTTCCAAAGAATAGTTTGATATAAAATAAACGCACTTTGTACGAACTAAAAGTATATTAACACGGTAAAATATTTGACATACAAAATTTAATATTGTAATGTTAATAACGACATAGAATTGAGTTCTGATTTTCATAAAATCAGCACTCGTCTAACGCTCATATACAAGACTTCAAAAAAGTCCTGCATAAAATTCGTATTACTTTAACGTGTTATTTATGTTTAAAACACTGAAATATGTAAATAGATTTGAATGTATAGTCATTTGTTGTAATATATTTAGTTAGTTGTTTTAAATCCTCTCCCCTGAGATACCCCGACCTCTCATTTTCAAATATCATTAAGGTTTTGAGCGGCGAAAATTTGCGATACAAAATTATAATAAATTGCTAAATAAATGGTTATCTTTTTATTAAACATATTTATACGTTCGCAAAAGAATATGGTAAAAATAATCGAATTTCGATCGCTTAGTACCTGTAAAGAGTACCTGATCGCTTTATACCTGTAAAGAGAAATAAAATTTACTCTTTCAACTTTCTGTTTATTCTTCGTTCTTTTTTGTAACAAACGCGTGCGTAGCAAGGATTATTCACAGGAATGCCTTATTTATCGACGAATATTTATGGTTGTTCTATAAAATTCTATAAAATTTTGACAATGTAGATTGGGACATAATGTTTAGAATTTTAAAAGAAACGGGTATAGATTATAAGGATAGGAGAATAATTTTTAATTGATATAAACACCAAACTGCCTTAGTTAGAATTGAGGGGGAAGAAGAGGTAGCAAAAATAGGGAAGGGAGTTCGGCAGGGATGTACACTCTCACCGTTATTATTTAATCTATATATAGAAGATGCAATAAACAAAGTAAAAGAAGAGTATAGTGTAGGTGTGAATGTACAGGGAGAGAAAATATATATGCTGAGATTCGCCGACGATATAGCTATATTGGAAGAAAGCGAAAAGAAATTAGAAAGGGTATTGAATGGTATGCAGGCAGTATTGACTAGGGATTTTAACATGAAAATAAATATAGGTAAAACTAAAGTGATGAGGTGTGACAAAAAGGAATGCAGTAGAAAAATGAGGATCACAATAGGAGATAATAGAATCGAAGAAGTGTCAGATTTTTGTTATTTAGGCAGTAGAATCACAAAAGATAATCGAAGCAAGGTAGATATAAAGTGTAGGATAGCACAGGGTAGGAAGGCATTCGTAGAAAAAGAACAGATTTTAAGATCAAATATTGACTTGGGTATTAGAAAAAGATTACTGAAGGTATATGTTTGGAGTGTAGCACTGTACGGGTGTGAGGCGTGGACTATAGGAAAGGAAGAGAAGCGTAGATTAGAAGCACTTGAAATGTGGTGTTATAGGAGGATGATGAGGATTGGTTGGGAAGATAAAGTAACAAATGAAACTGTACTAGAGTTAGTAGGGGAGAAGAGAAGTATTTGGAGAGTGTTACAACGTAGGAGAGACAGATTAGTAGGGCATATTCTTAGGCATGGGGGGATTATGCAATTGATCATAGAAGGTAGAGTGGAGGGAAAGAGAGGGGTAGGTAGGCCTAGATTGGAGTATGTGAGTCAGATAGTTGAAGACGTTGAGATGAATAGCTATAGGGAGATGAAGGGATTAGCTCAGGATAGATCGGCATGGCGTGCTGTTTCCAACCAATCTTTAGGATTGCGGACTCTTTAACTAACTAACTATAAAATTCGAAATCGCTCAATGTGTTGTTCAGAAATCAATATAAATTATTGTATTTTAAATACAAAATGAATATATAAAATTTCTTTATTTGTAGTATTATTTTATAATGAACTGAAGTTACCGCAAATTCATGAAGTAGTAAGCTTACAGTTTACTTTATATTAATTATTTTATTAAGTGTTGATGATTGTTTTGTTGGAAGTATACCTTATCTGAATTTCTAATTATTTTCGTTCTTTTTTTCATTTTTTGCGAACAATGAGTTGGAGTGGATATATTCCCTACATTAAGATGTTTTTGAACGAAGTATACTTTAATGTTTTAGCATCCGTTTTAGCAACCAACTTTTACGCAAATATATTTATACAAATATAAATAAAACCATTATATATATTATTGTATTTTTTAAATATATTGCGAATAAATTTTGCTACATTATATACTAAAATTCATTTTAATTTATTTGTGTGATTTACTGTGTTCATTGTAATCTATTAGAACAAGTATTATGTGAGGTGGAGGATTTTCAGTAACAGAAACGTTTTCACTTCACTATATTGTTCCAAGTGCGAAAGACGGGCGTCGGATTGCGAAAACGAGTAATGAAAGTCTAATGGTGTGCGGATGAGAAGAAGAATGGAAAATGGTACATGTAAGGTCAGGTGAATTAGGGAGAATAATGTGGTTAAATAATTTTGAAATTAAATCCGCTCCGGAAACTGGAGGAGCGTAAGTGTTCATTAGAACTACCTAAGAGTCGATTTGAAATTTTACGCTACAGCAAAATAACTAAAAAAAAAAAAAATGTAGAATTTGTAGTGATCCGAGGTTGAAATCCATAGTGTTATATATATATATATTTATAGTTTATTATAAATATTATATTATAAATCCATGTTAAATATATATATTTTAAAAACAACCCCGAAAGATGAAATCGATGTTGATTTGCAATTTTTGGGAAAATACAAAATGAAAACATAAATTGAATCAAATTAAAAATTAATTAATAAGGTTGTAAAGAAACCGGAATATAACATTATTAAAAGACTGATTATTAAAAGGTAGGCAGGACATGGAGGAGCTAGAAAGTGTGGAACAGATAGATGAGGATGACTTAGGTCCTAGCATACTTAGGTCAGAGTTTCATAGAGCATTAAATGATTTACGGAATAACAAAGCAGCGGGGATTGATATGATACCAGCCGAATTAATAAAACACGCAGGGGAAAAAATGCAGGAGCGATTATACAGGTTAGTTTGTAAAATATATGAGAAGGGAGAAGTACCACAGGATTTTCAGCGTAGTAGAATAGTAACAATGCCGAAGAAAATAGGAGCTAATTTGTGTGAGAACTATAGGACCATTAGTCTACTATCACATGCATCGAAGATATTGTTAAAGATTATTTATAGGAGATTAGAAAATAAAGTAGAGGAAAGGCTAGGAGAAGATCAGTTTGGTTTTAGGAAAAACAGAGGGACGAGGGAGGCGATTCTAGCACTAAGAACGGTAGTAGAAAAAAGAAATAGGGTAGGAAAGGTAACTTGCATAGCTTTTGTAGACTTAGAAAAGGCATTTGATAATGTAGATTGGGACATAATGTTTAGAATTTTAAAAGAAACGGGTATAGATTATAAGGATAGGAGAATAATTTTTAATTTATATAAACACCAAACTGCCTTAGTTAGAATTGAGGGGGAAGAAGAGGTAGCAAAAATAGGGAAGGGAGTTCTGCAGGGATGTACACTTTCACCGTTATTATTTAATCTATATATAGAAGATGCAATAAACAAAGTAAAAGAAGAGTATAGTGTAGGTGTGAATGTACAGGGAGAGAAAGTATATATGTTGAGATTCGCCGACGATATAGCTATATTGGAAGAAAGCGAAAAGAATTTAGAAAGGGTATTGAATGGTATGCAGGCAGTATTGACTAGGGATTTTAACATGAAAATAAATATAGCTAAAACTAAAGTGATGAGGTGTGACAAAAAGGAATGCAGTAGAAAAATGAGGATCTCAATAGGAGATAATAGAATCGAAGAAGTGTCAGATTTTTGTTATTTAGGCAGTAGAATCACAAAAAATAATCGAAGCAAGGTAGATATAAAGTGTAGGATAGCACAGGGTAGGAAGGCATTCGTAGAAAAGGAACAGATTTTAAGATCAAATATTGACTTGGGTATTAGAAAAAGATTACTGAAGGTATATGTTTGGAGTGTAGCACTGTACGGGTGTGAGGCGTGGACTATAGGAAAGGAAGAGAAGCGTAGATTACAAGCATTCGAAATGTGGTGTTATAGGAGGATGATGAGGATTGGTTGGGAAGATAAAGTAACAAATGAAGCTGTACTAGAGTTAGTACGGGAGAAGAGAAGTATCTGGAGAGTATTACAGCGTAGGAGAGACAGATTAGTAGGGCATATTCATAGGCATGGGGGGATTATGCAATTGATCATAGAAGGTAGAGTGGAGGGAAAGAGAGGGGTAGGTAGGCCTAGATTGGAGTATGTGAGTCAGATAGTTGAAGACGTTGAGATGAATAGCTATAGGGAGATGAAGGGATTAGCTCAGGATAGATCGGCATGGCGTGCTGTTTCCAACCAATCTTTAGGATTGCGGACTCTTTAACTAACTAAAAGACTGAAACAAAAGAAAGATAGAAGTACAACTATAAATAAAATAATTGTTGACGATATTATTTTTCAGAATAAATCAGAAATAGTTACTATTTTTGATGATTTTTTGGTATTTATTCCTAAAAAAATCGCTTAGTTACACACAAATGCTTACGTACCTCCTCCTGCATTCACAAGTAATAACAAATCATTATTTCTTACTCCTATATCTGAAAATGAAATAGTAGATATTATTTCAAATTTTAAAAAATAGTAACTCAATGAGTACAGACTGTATCTCGACG
Organism: Leptodirus hochenwartii; assembly: GCA_947310635.1. Taxonomy (NCBI): domain Eukaryota; kingdom Metazoa; phylum Arthropoda; class Insecta; order Coleoptera; family Leiodidae; genus Leptodirus; species Leptodirus hochenwartii. The sequence continues at coordinate 11,230,330 of OX371180.1, read as the reverse complement.
AATTCATTAAAATTATCTAAGGATATAATTAAAAATCCTCTATGTTTTCTCTTAAATAAAATATTTGAAACGGGTGAGGTACCTGCATTATTTAAACAATCAATAGTTTGCCCAATACATAAAAGCGGTCCTAAAACTGACATTAATAACTATAGATCAATAAGTATTGTGAGTAACCTAGCTAAAATATATGAAAATGCATACAAAAGCCGACTTTGCAGTAGTCTCGATAAATTTACATCTTATCTCAACACCAATACGGATTGCAAAAAAAAAAAAGTACCAATGAGGCTCTGAAGCACATATGTGATAAAACTTTTGACAAAAATATAAAAACAGTTGCAGTGTTCATGGATCTGGCAAAAGCTTTTGATACTGTTTCCAATAGTATACTAATAAATAAACTAGAACATATAGGCGTTAGAGGAACTCCATTGTTAATACTAAAAAAATACCTAAGCAATAGAAAACAATTAGTAAAAATTAGTGACATTACTAGTCATTTTCAAATATCCGAGTACGGTGTACCTCAAGGCACCGTACTTGGTCCAATTTAGTTTTTTATTTACATAAATGACCTCCTGTTAATGAACTCAATAATTGGGAAGCTAAATATCCAAACGATATAAATGCTGTAGAATTATCAGAAATAATCGGTTTCAAAAACCAGGCAATGACGTTAATTCCAGACCTTAAAGCAGCTACAAGTTAAGATCTTTTAAAAACAATTCATGAATATAGTTTAGTTTAGTCCTATCCAAATTTAGAAGTTGCATTGAGAATAGTCCTAACACTGTAGCTTCTGGTGCAAGAGGCTTGAGTAAACTAACATTTTTCAAAATATATTTAAGATCGTCACTTGCTCAGGAAAAATTGCCAAATATGGAAATTTTATCAATCGAACAGGAATTTACAAAACAAATTAATTTTGATAAAATAATTGATGAATTCGCTTCACTAAAAGCACGAATAGTAAAACTTAAAAAAAAGATTTTATGTTGGGCATTATTAAGTCTGTATTATTAAATTTAAATACTGAAAAAATTGTAATATTCTAATTCATCTCATGTGTAATACTTATTTTGTTTTTCTTTTGGTAAGGTTGGTGTGATTTTATTTTTAATATGTGTATTTTTCATTTTTTATTTTCTCACAGTGGCTTTGAGATGCCTTTATTCGCCAAGAACTAATTTTCTTAAAAAATAAGGGAATAGACAATAGTAAGGGGATTATGTGCGATGTTGTCAAGGGGTCGGTCATGACATTTAGGAATTACAAGAGGTAGACAACGGTTAGGAAGGTAAATAACAATAGGTTAAAGTAGGAATTCACATTCCCTCACTCATTCACACTTTCCTTTCTCCATTTTACATTTTAAATTTTAATTGCGCTTTCAATTAGGAATTTGTATATAATCCTGTAAATACCCATATCATTGGTCCTTAAAATACTTTTCCAATCAAATGGTGCACTTGTCAATTTGTATAATTTATTTAACATTTGTATTCTTTCTTTTCTGTGGTTTCGGCATTCCAATATTATGTGTGGCAGAGTTCCCACTTTCCTGCAATCGCAGTAGGGATCCATTTAAAATTTTCTTCTATATTCATATTCCGAAGACCAACAATGATTAGATCTTAATCTATTGAAGATTCGAAAAAAGTTTCTGCCCAATTCAATCCTTTGAACCACAATTATTTATTTCTAGTAAATATTGATTTATTGAATCTCCCCGTGTCTTTATTCCGGTCATATTCTCTAAACCATGACGTCTTTATTTCTTGATTTGACCATGCTATCATATCCATTTTTGCTAATAAATAATCTTTTGATATTTCTTCTAGAACCCAAGCTCTTTTCGCCAATCCATTTGCTTTCTCGTTTCCTTTGATGTCTGCGTGTCCTTTTACCCACATTATCACAATTTCCTTATTTTTACAATTTTTCTGATAATATATGTTTTGACAGATTCGAGTTCTAATATAGTTAGATTTGTTTTTATTATACGTTATATTCTTCAGGTAGTCGACTGAACTTTTGTTGTCTGAGCATATTACATTTTTGTGTCTGTTTTCCTTTTCAATAATTTTTAGGCTTTCAAAAATGTGTAATTTTATATACCTACTACTATTGTACCATTACTGCGTTCTGTGACTTTTTTATTTATTGATTAATAGATGTATTTTGTTCCCATAATCATTTATTTATTTATTTTTATTTAATATTTATTACAAATAAAAAACTATATACATAGGGGCGAAAATGTATCCTCCTGCCTCAGGTGAAAATACCTCTAGGCCCGGCTCTGGTCTGTAGTACTAGTTTTTTAGACCTTCATTTCGTTTCTGACTTAGAGAGTTATATGTTTAGTAAATTATAATTATATTAAAACATTTATCGGTTAGAATCAATGACACTTGAATCTTCTTCGTGTTCTGAATAAAATTTTCAATAAGCAAGTGACGCAAATATTCCATTCTGGTTTTTTATAAACTATTAAATAAGGACATCAAGTAGTGGTCATTCACCAACGCGTATATTTTGATATTTTACTGCTCAGAAAGAAAAATTTCGAACTTGAGAAATTTCTGCGCCCAAAACTATTTTTGAGTATTTTCTTCGAGCAATTTCTTCAGCTGGATTTTGAACATACATATATATGTATACAAGATGATGTGTTTAGCAGCATCATCTTGATTGATTGCCTGCTTTATTTCAACGGGCGTAAACTCGGTGACATCGAACCGTGTAGAGTGTAGAGGACAGGAATAAATGACAGTAATCGATGTTCAAGATGTGTGCAGGATCAAATAGATGCCCTTCGTACTCGTCCCGCCCTTGTGATACCCAGAGCAGCCTAAAACTGTTCACACATAGAAGATATAGTTACGAATTTTAACATTTGCAGAATATCGATATACATTAATGTGATGTATTGAAACACAATTTAAAAGAAATTCCGAGGCAGTATAAATATTGTGCGTAATTAGAAATGTATTATTAATTTTCGACACTCACAATATTTTAATTTTTACTTTATCAATTGTTTAATATCAATATGGCTAAGGCCCAAATTGCCGGTGCTATTAAAGTTTTCCATGACACGCTGAGAAATAATTGATAAATGATTTGCCACCACGCAGAGAAAAGATTACTTGTACCAAAGTAACTTTAATACGAGTAAATATTTACTGTCATATGCGCAAGTAAATATATTTTTTTGGATTAAATTAATTTCATAATTCTCACTATGAGCAATAAAATTATTTAAACCATGAAACAGCTTCAAAATTAGAATAACTTATACCGCTAATTATTATTTATATTCAAGTTAAGTCAATTATTATTAATTAACTTAAAATAATAAGATATTTGTTTTAAAATATTAAAAGCTTGCGTGAAGTTTTTTTGCTTAGATTGAAATTCTTTCAGATTAAAATAAAAAATTTCATTGAATCAAATTATATAATTTAAGTCAAGAAATAATACACTCAATTCAAATATTTGGTCGTCTTTATACTAGTAAAATATATTATTCAATGAAAGAACATAATTTGTATTGCATCAAGAATATTTAATTTCAATTTGAAACATTTATTTTCAAGAATTCCATTTACTTAGATCAAACTTTTATAGTCTTTTAAGTACTCATGTCAAGTAAAAATTTTTTTGAGTAACCTTTCTCTGTGTGCATTACTAAAAATCGAAACCTAATGGCTAGTAAAGTGAGATTTTAACGTCTTAAGCAGATCTTATACGACCCTAGATAGTTGTATTGATTAAAAAAAATTGCACATTAATTTATTTTTTGATTTGGCACATGACGTTATTGCCATACATATTATACAAAATGAATAAAATCATACTTAGTTAATCATATTTGAATTGAAGCGGTTAATTTTCAAATATTTTACTGTCTTACTGCATGTGGTTATTATAGAACAATTTTCTATTTTGTATCAAATGAAAATTTTAATAGTTTCAAATTTTTATCGCAATATAAACGAGAAATTGCAAAATTATTATTAATTATATATTTTCGCACTTATTATTAAAATTTCTTTTTTGCATTATGTAACTGATAAACACAAACACACACAGATACGTACTTTATTGATTGGCGTTTATAAAAAACCCTGCATAAATTTCTTTTCGTACAATTTTTACGAGTCTGCGCGTATTTCTAACAATGAGGGAACATAGTAAATATTAATTTTATCGATTTGCATATCGTATCAAAATCCTCAAGCCATTTAGAAAGAAGTACTATAAAAATACAACTTCAGAAGAGACGCTGACGATAATTAACAAAACATTTTGATTTATTGCCTTTAAAGAGTATAATAAAATTATTCAGGTTAATAGATTCTTCGGTAGGTAATTTATTCAACATTAAAAGTATAATTCCTCATGTATATTCCACATGTGGAATTGAAATTAGGATTTTACCTTAGTTACTAAAGCATTTGCAGCGAGAATTTCGCATTTTGCTTCCCATTGAATAAGGACACCTTTTGCATTGTCTCTAATAGAAATAATTATTAAGTTAGTAGTTCAGAGTTTTTTTTTCGGCATTACATACCTTAATATAGTAATTTGATCAACTAATTATATAGAAAATAAATCATAATTGATGATTTGCAAAAATAAACGTGTCAACGGGTAATAAATTAAAGATAAACACGAAGTAGTACTAAAATTTCCCGAGGATGTTATGTTGGTTTAATCACACTTGGCCGTAGCATTTCGCCATTAGCCAACAATGAAGATTTAAGAGCGAACTGAAAATTTCGAGGGAATAGTACTTTCGTCAAAGGGTCGATTATTAATGGCATTATAAAATTGGACAAGGCTGGACAATATTCTATATTCTTTTCGACGCTCTCAGCTACTACGGGGGTTCAAAATAGAATTTGTGTCATTATGGGAATTACTGCCGAGCCCCATTTTTTAAATATGTTTATTATATTCTGGACAGTCTTTTATGTATGGGTGGATTTCTCCTGTGACTTAAGTTTCAAGCAGGTAGCTTCTTTTTTCGGTGATGAGTTTGTGGTACCTATGGAAAAACTTACGTCTTGTATGTGGTGGCTTGTTAGGCCTGTGTGTGGAGTGTCAAACGTCTGTTTCTTTCTCCGATGTTTTGTCTGCTTTTTAATAGTGTGGTCTTGACGTGAATTTGTGTTCTTGACGTTTTAGTTAGTGGCTTTTTCATATTTGTAATTACATGTCTGTTATGTTAAAGATTGTAGCGTTTATTTGCTGGTCTTCGTTTGTGTGATTCGTTTTATATTGTTAGTCTTTCGAGTGTTGGGTTGTTGATGTGTTTGATGTTGTTGTAAAACTTTAGGTGGAAAAACTTGAGTTTTTCTTTGGGTCTTTTATATACGCCAGATGTCTACCTTTATAATGCAGACAGGACGGTATTAAGGCTACACATTCTGCGGGTGTATGTTTATCACAACACCTCCCATAGTGAACACAGAGGAAATAAAAGCTTTGATTTATTTTTTTACAGAGATATTTTGATTCCAGCAACCTATTTGCCGAGATAGCCACTCTCAATGATACTTTCACTCTATTCATGCCTATTCGAGAGATAATGTCATTATTAGTTACGTCTTTGAGATTATTATGAATGAACTTTCTTATTGCGATGGGATGTAAGTTCGCTAAAACGTTTTCATTCTCTAAAAATACGACGAACGGACCTGTATCGAACATTTCATATCACGTATTATTGTTTATGGTATAAAATGAATGGTATGAGCTGATTGGATAACGCCAGCCGAACTATTATCGCTATATATGTCCGGGCGAACGATAGTAGAATAATTATATTATCTGTATCGATAATGTCGATTTTTCCATCGCAATTTATTCTAATATTTGATTTAATACTCATAGATCTCACCAAATTGACAGATTTTAGAAAAGAACCCTGTACTGCATCCCCATCATCAATATCCACAGTTGTGGATGAGCGGAATTTGTATCCCATCTTCATTAATCACTCTAAGAGAAACTCCAATACACTCTGATAAAGAACCACCCTCTTCGTCACTACTACGTCCATCACTTGCACTTATTAACTTATATTTAATTCAAGCGATGTATAAATGAAAATTATATTAAAGTTCTGGTATGCAGATAAATTTATACTTGAACTTTAACACCGGTTAGCGAAAAGAATTCAATAGCGCGATGTTTACCGCACGAACGACAAACTCGAACTGCCAGAGGTGAATCATTGTAGCATAGATAAGGTTCTTTCTTAATCGGTTAGTTTTCTTGTCATTGCAGTACACATTTACATACGAATATTAAATTAAATAATTATAATTTTTTTAAATCATATTATTAAATACTGAATATGTGATATTATAATAATTTATTACTAAACAATTAGTTACATCGTTGTCGCATCGAATTAATTTTTTTTTATGTATATATTTTTTCTTCCTGTTTGTCATCAACTGTAAGAGGAGATGTCATTACTTATCCCATTTATCCGACTAGTCTAGGTTTAGTTTTACATTATGTCCCTTCTGCTATATTTAGATAATTATTTATGGAAAATAATTTAATGTTTACAAAGTTTGAGCTACATAGAAGTATTTTTTTCATATAAGAAATATGAATAAAAATGCTGTACATTAGAATGTACTTCTCTCACTTCCACTGTCTTTTTTATCTTTAGATTATACGTCAATTAATTTAATTTCATACTTATTATATTCCATGGAATGGTCCATAGATAGACAATATTGAAAATAAAGATAGTTAACATTGCAGTTGTATATCCCACAAATAACTATTATATAGGAAATCTTAACCTAAATCAAATTTATATTCAAATTCAAATCAAAACAAATCAAAAATCAATTTATTTCATATTAACTACATATCTTTCTTTAGTATTATTGTTTTTTTTTTTAGTATCTTAGTTAGTTAAAGAGTCCGCAATCCTAAAGATTGGTTGGAAACAGCTCGCCATGCCGATCTATCCTGAGCTAATCCCCTCATCTCCCTATAGCTATTCATCTCAACGTCCTCAACTATCTGACTCACATACTCCAATTTAGGCCTACCTACCCCTCTCTTTCCCTCCACTCTACCTTCTATGATCAATTGCATAATCCCCCCATGCCTAAGGATATGCCCTACTAATCTGTCTCTCCTACGCTGTAACACTCTCCAAATACTTCTCTTCTCCCCTACTAACTCTAGTACATCTTCATTTGTTACTTCATCTTCCCAACCAATCCTCATCATCCTCCTATAACACCACATTTCGAATGCTTGTAATCTACGCTTCTCTTCCTTTCCTATAGTCCACGCCTCACACCCGCACAGTGCTACACTCCAAACATATACCTTCAGTAATCTTTTTCTAATACCCAAGTCAATATTTGATCTTAAAATCTGTTCCTTTTCTACGAATGCCTTCCTACCCTGTACTATCCTACACTTTATATCTACCTTGCTTCGATTATCTTTTGTGATTCTACTGCCTAAATAACAAAAATCTGACACTTCTTCGATTCTATTATCTCCTATTGTGATCCTCATTTTTCTACTGCATTCCTTTTTGTCACACCTCATCACTTTAGTTTTACCTATATTTATTTTCATGTTAAAATCCCTAGTCAATACTGCCTGCATACCATTCAATACCATTTCTAAATTCTTTTCGCTTTCTTCCAATATAGCTATATCGTCGGCGAATCTCAACATATAAATTTTCTCTCCCTGTACATTCACACCTACACTATACTCTTCTTTTACTTTGTTTATTGCATCTTCTATATATAGATTAAATAATAACGGTGAAAGTGTACATCCCTGCCGAACTCCCTTCCCTATTTTTGCTACCTCTTCTTCCCCCTCAATTCTAACTAAGGCAGTTTGGTGTTTATATAAATTAAAAATCTCCTATCCTTATAATCTATACCCGTTTCTTTTAAAATTCTAAACATTATGTCCCAATCTACATTATCAAATGCCTTTTCTAAGTCTACAAAAGCTATGCAAGTTACCTTTCCTACCCTCATTCTTTTTTCTACTACTGTTCTTAGTGCTAAAATCGTCTCCCTCGTCCCTCTGTTTTTCCTAAAACCAAACTGATCTTCTCCTAGCCTTTCCTCTACTTTATTTTCTAATCTCCTATAAATAATCTTTAGCAATATCTTCGATGCATGTGATAGTAGACTAATGGTCCTATAGTTCTCACACAAATTAACTCCTATTTTCTTCGGCATTGTTACTATTCTACTACGCTGAAAATCCTGTGGTACTTCTCCCTTCTCATATATTTTACAAACTAACCTGTATAATCGCTCCTGCATTTTTTCCCCTGCGTGTTTTATTAATTCGGCTGGTATCATATCAATCCCCGCTGCTTTGTTATTCCGTAAATCATTTAATGCTCTATGAAACTCTGACCTAAGTATGCTAGGACCTAAGTCATCCTCATCTATCTGTTCCACATTTTCTAGCTCCTCCATGTCCTGCCTACCTTTATATAAATCTTCAAGATACTCCTTCCATCTTCTAGCTTTTTCCTTATTTTCTGTGAGTTCCTTACCCTGCTTATCACATATAATGTTACCCTTTGGTTTTACTTTAGAAAAATGTGACTTAATTTTCCTGTAGCCCAAATCTACTTTACCTCTTCTCATATCCTCTTCAATATCCTCACAATTTCCTTTTATCCACTCTTCTTTCGCTAGCTTGCATTTCCTATTAATTAAGTTCCTTAGTTCCTTATATTTTTTCTGTCCTGCTTCTGTGTTTCCAATTTTAATTTTCCTTCTTAATTTTAACATAATTTAAATATAATTAAAAACTTACTATAATTTGTAAAATAAATATACAATTCTGTTTTTATTTACTAATCCAACTTTAATGCATAATTGTTAAGGTAAATTAATAAATTGAGAATTTTACGTACCTAATCCTTTATAGGATTGTATGCACCGAGTAATAAATATAATGAGTACTGATTATGATAAATAAATACATTTATATCTACTTTCATTCAGTAAAGTAAATATTACAGTTTAAAAAAAAGTTTTGTAATGATGACCATTACAACACTAGTGCTAGGATTTGCACCCTCCGTGACGCTTAAGCATTTGCATATCCGCCCCACCATCTACCAGCATGGAAGCAGAGGACCTCTGAAAACAGTGCCCCGTATATTTTTCGGGTCTCTTCAAGCCCAACTGCTTTGCAATTAATTTTGGTATATTTTCAAAGGTATTGATCCCAACAGGCTGCGAGCTACATTTCCTTGCTTATAGAAGACAAAAAAACGCCTGTGAGTAACACTAGGAGGACGAAGCTCATCATATTTTCGAAAAATGGTTAAGCAGTTAATACCTGGCAGGTTTCCCTCGGTAACTATAAATTCTCGTACAATTTTCGTTTTTGTAGATGGGATCACGATTTTAACATATGATACTTTGTCTTCAATGTGATCTAACATTAACTTCGTAAGTTCGTCTCGTCGACAAGCCCAAAAAATGCCAACGATCATCACAACTTTCATAAGCAAAAACAATTCATCTTCTGCTGTGCCCAAAAACTTACATACTTCTTTAGAAAAAATGCTAGACTTTTTTGCCGTGTATCCGTGTGAACTTCTCTTGCGAAACGCAACGAGCTGTATAAATTTGCTTATATCTTGATTTATTCTTACGGAAATCATGGTTTTTAAATACATAAAATAGTGCGTCCAAACCGTTGACGGCTTTTATGATTGTTTCTTTTCTGCGAAATACGCCAACAAATTTTTTCCGACACTTCTTTTATTCTGTTTGATTCACACCACTTTTCAAATTTCTGGTATTCAAGTTCATATCGTGCCTTTGATTTTGCGGGAATTAGACTTGAAATTGCTCTATTTGCAGGTTCCTCTACTTCCGAGGGTAAACTTTCTTCAGAATCAGACATTTTCGAAGAGTACTTTTTTCGCAAACTTTTGCTATAAATCTGACGTGTTTAACAGTAACCAAGACAACTCAGAAGCAACAAACAATTCAAGACAACTTAGAAAACTTAAATCCTTATAACATTTTTGTATCATTTTTGTTTAGGACATAACATTATTAAAAAAAATATTTTGACAGCTCTTGTCAAATATATATTTTTTAATTTTCGGTTTATTTTACGAAAGTAGATACAATTTCGTACAATACTCGAGTTGTAAATTCATATTACGACACTCGACGTTTGACAACTCAACATCTCGTTTCGTAATATGAATCTTTACAACACTAATATTGTAAATAACTATTATATAACTAATTTATTTTATACATTTGCGTCTGTATGCATTTGTTTTTTTTTTGAAAATATAATATGTAAAATCATAATGTAGCCATTTTATACACTTTCATTAAATATAGATCAATATTTCCAAAGGTATACAACCTTTGCATTGAATTGAGTTAAATGTTAGTTTTAATGGCCCCGTGAAATTTTTCCCCAGATTTTATATCCAACGAATTAAAAAAACACATTTAAAAATGATTTAAAAAATTCAACGCGCTAAAAATGTCTTCGCTAAGCGTATAGTAACAAAATAATTTAGTTCAAGCAATTTCCGCATTAGTTATAATTTATAAATTAATTGAAATTCTAAATTACAATGCAACTGACTTGTTCATCGACGCCCAATCGATCCGTTTCAAAATTTCATCAGCCCCGTTGGGGGAATCCCTGATCTAGATCGAGATGAGACCACCATAAAGAGAGGAGATGACTGCAAGAACGGTATGGGCATCAGATTCGGGAGCGAGAGGCAACAGTAGCAGAAGACGCGGGCAAGTGTGAACGAAGGCGATGAAGGACGGTGGTGTGCTCAGGTGTGAATCTCACCTGTTCCGCTAGTAAACCACTCAAGTGATGCTCAAGGGTGTGCCCTCTAACGTATATGTAAGCGTCGCGTGTGTTCACGTGTGCATGGACCAGCGATTTTATATGAACGGAAGGATAATAAATGATCCCATAAAAACATATTTTCTGTTATTCGATACGTATATTTTGGTAGTATATATCTTTTCGCCAAGAAGTATTATACAGGGAATACTGAAGGCTCGATAATGAGGATAGTCGACCACAAAGGTTGATCGATGTAAGTATTTATGGAATGAATGTTCTGCAATGAAAACAAACTTGTATAATTTCACTTTAGTTAGTGATACAAATTGCTGGTGACTGATTTGTACTATTATTTTTGTTGAGTTTGTTATACAATACATAATATTCCTTCCTCGCGTTTCTGATATTTTAACCAATCATTTTTAACGATCCTGAAGACGATGTATAATATCATAATTTTATTTTTGAAAAACAAATTTTCCATAATGTCTTCAATAAACTTTAGCCAGAAGGAGAAGTAAGAAACTGTTGTGCTAAATGTAATAGAAATTCCAAGGAAGCACGACCGATTCTGCACAATGCGTATGTTTATTTTGTTACTGCTACTATTAAAATATTGTCGGAAAAAAATAAGTTGCTTTTATAATCGTTCTTAAATATATTGAAATTTCCTTTACATTGTTATCGTATCGAATTCTAGCTAATTATATATTAGCAATTAAGATTTAGTAAAAAAAAAATTATTTAGTCCTTTTAATATATACATTTTACGTTAAAATATTGAGTCAAGTGGAAACAAGTTTTACAGTATTTTTTTCTTATATTTCTCTATTGTATTCTATCCTGTTTTTGCTCACGTTTCCTCATTTTACGACTGCATTTTATTTTGCGACATTTTACTTATTTTACTGTTGGTATTTGATATCACAACACGATATTGTGACTTTCCATTATGCACCATTTTTACCATATAATCACCAATACAGAAGAAATTCGTAAAGTGATCTCATGTCCGAAGATATAAAAGTTATCTTTTTATATATTTCACTTTTATGTATCGAAAGATTTGGATGAGTAAAGATTAAAATATATAGTATGCTTTACATACAGGCATACAATATAATACGACATATGTTTTTGTACTTTATGATGCCTGCAAATTTAACAGCATGGAATAAATTTTCATTTCAAATGTCCCACCTATTCAATTAATACACCAAACAATTATTATTAGTATTATTTTAAATATTTCCTTTGTAAAAGCAATTTCATTTAATTTTACTAGCCCAACGTAATTGAATTAATAGTATTAACAAAATGATTTTTGAGATGTCCTTCTCTTTGATAGTTTTAATTTTTTTTTTTAATAATTATAGCTTATTTTTCTTTATTTGATACATGCATCCATCATAAATACAAGATTTATTTAAAAGATGAAGTTCTTTTTGTCTGTTTTTTTTTGCAGAATTGTAAAGCACAGCGTTTTCATAAATCTTTTTAATACTTAAAATATCCGATATCTCAACATCATTCTGTTGGGCCCACTCTAATGCCACTTTCAATGCTTGAATAGCCTCATCATATTTTATTTTTGGAAAGTTGGGTTCAAGATCTTCCTCCAAAACATCATAATCGTTATCATCATGCTCACTTTTGTCATCCAAGGTTTCAATGTTGTCCAAATTCCATTCCAGAACCTCAGTTGCAGTATAATGATCAACATGAATCGTTTTCAGTAGTGTTACAGTCTCTGAAATAACTGTTTCTACGTCATCATCTTTCCAGAATTTCTTAAGTTGACTCAATAGCATGTATCTTCTTCAGTAAATTCACAACTCTTGGATAATAAGTTACGCCAACATTTTGAAATTGTTTTTGGTGTATTTTTTCCCCAGTTACTGTGTAAATGTATGATGGCATCTTTTAAAGTAAGTTTCTTCAGTTCTTCTCTTATGTATTGACTGTTTGGCATAATAGAACTTTTTTATTATATAATTTTGTCAACCTTAAAACATTTTGGTCCATCGGATGGATTAATAGTGTAGCATTCGGAGGCATAAACATAACAAATATCATCCCATCCTCCGTTTGCAATTCCTCATCTGGAGGGTGAGATGGTGCGTTGTCCAGAAAAAGAACTGCTTTTTCCGAAAGGCCTTGTTGGCGCAAAAATCTTTTAACCAACATTTTAGAAATACTTATCCACGAAAACAATACATTTATATTTTTCAATTCTGCTTACCTCTGGAACGAAGTGTTGAAAGAACCACGTTTTAAAAATTTCTCTAGTCATCCATGCATTTATTCTGTTCTTGCAACGAGAAATGAATTGAACAAAAAATGAGGAAGGAAAAAAGGTCCATCGCAAAAACCTTACTTCTTATAAAATGTTGTTAAAAATATAAAATATGACTAATTAAGACTTCCTGTGAGATATTACCAATTTTCTGTTACAATGTGATGTGCAACAATTAATCACTCTTTAAAGTTTTCAAAACTTCTACAGTTTAGTTTCTTATTCTTTTACGGAAGACCCAATATACGAAGAAAAAGTAAGCTAGACAAATAATATTGTGGACGGAGATACGATATTACAACGTCACTTTATTTGCACATTACTCATAGCCGTAAAGAATAGAAATACAGTGAGAAAAATTCACACAAGTGTGAAGTCAGAAGAATTGGTGTGCTCAGGTGTGAATTCAAGGGCTTTTACACTGAACTCCGGCTATCTGTATAGATTACCTTGGTTATACATTGCACTAGCAGTTTTAAACGCGTAACCTACCTTTACTTTCGTCTTATAGGCGAGTGAGATATACTAAAACGAAAGATAATACTATGAGAAATTGCAAAATATATATAGTGAATGATATATTATCTAACTTATTTAAAAATTGAAATTAATAACAAATGTTTTATGCACACTCTTAACGAAAATGGTATATTACATGCAAAGAAGTAATGTCTGAACGTTTAAAAAAAAAAATTCTACTCTTTAGCGACCACACTGAATTAACCCCCAAATTTACGCATTTCTAATTCAACAGGACTATCCTATTTTGCTTGTATAAAATCATATAGTCAGCAAAGTAGCGATGGGGTCATTCCATACCAAGTGGCCTAACGACCATTTTGGTACCATCTTGGATCTTGATGAAATTTGGTGTAGGTGTTGAACATTCCTTCAAATGATGTTGTGCAAAATCTCTCGTTTATTAGTAGTATAGATAGGGCGCTATGGCCTCCTGAAAAAGGGTCACCTCTGCAATGTAAACGCGCGCGCGAATAAATTGCCAAGTTTCAAGTGCTACTGTTTTGAAACTGTAACAGCTAGCATCCTGAAAAATGGCAATTAAGGACAACTTTTTGTGCTTTCCATAGAGGTTTCAGTTCTAGGGTTTAAATAGTTTTAGTTTTTTTGCTGTTACCTCACAAAGTTGCCAAAATAATCCATCATCTCAATTTAGGGGCAAATTTTTGAGGCTTATAACTTTGAAACAAAACCTCCTGCAAAGATGTACTTTGGTGAGCAAACTAAGCCCACTATTGTTTTTAAAATTCCAAAGTATCAGCTATTAAGCTTACTTTGTTGTCAGGATATAAGCAATTAGTCGCAACGTTAAAATTTTATTAAGCAAATTTTGTGTATTTTCAAAGTCAAATAGCATAAAACCTTTTTCTTCAATCAAGTTCTTTCTATTACCAATAGAAAGAGCAGTCTTTTTTCTTTGAGAGTCATCTTGTTTCATTTTGGAGAACCATTGCTTAATGCCAAAAAAATTACTTTGAAAATGACACTTATTTGATTACGCGACCTGACATTACAAACACAACCTACAGGGAGATGATTATCAGTCATTCTAGAATTACCATCATCTGAATTTAGGGTCACTAAAAACCCCATTTATATATTCAATCTTAATTTGATTTAGGTGCTCTATTTTTTCTTTATTTTTTCTTTTATTCTTTATTTACATAATTTTTTTGTAGTTACTTCTTGATTTGACCAAACACCAGAACGTGCCTTGTATCATGGAAATTGAAGCGAACCTACCTAAATGCACCATAGGAAACTGTGATGATTCAATGTGCCACTATTCAGGATTCCATTCTCACAAAGCTGTCTTAAAACTGGTAAATCAGTTTAATAGCGAAGAAAAAGAACTTCTAAGTCGACGATCTGGATTGAAATTTAACGAAGGTTCTACAATTTGCATGCATCATGAAGCAAGGCTTCTAACAAATTTCCAGTTGCTGCAGACATCGTGTTATAATCCTTTTGGAAAGAAAAATCATGCACCAAAGAAAGCTTTGCGACCCATTGACTTACGAACAGCAGACTACCTAATGAAGCTAACAAAAAAAGATGTTAAGCCTGGCCAAAAATTATGCCCAACATGTAGAAAGGAAATGAAAAACCAAGAGGAAGAAGAAGCGTCAGGAGTACCATCTGCATCTTCAGTATCTGATAGTGATGACGAAGTGGTAGTTTGTGGAAAGATGAACTCAAGTCTGACAGCTATCGGCTTATCTCCTGTTAAAATTCCACGATTAACATCAAAAGATTCTTCAAAATACTATGTAAAAAAAAAATTGAACCAGGTGCAGGCAACATTTGCTGAACAAATTGCCTCCCTTAGTCACATTAAATCCAGTGATATAAAGGCGGCAAGTACAAGTAAACAGTGTGAAAACTGTTCAGCATGTGATGAACTCCTAGAAGGACTGAAGCAAAAACTAAAGCTTTCAAGTACAAGCCGTCAAGAAAAGTTGCAGATATTGACACTAGTTCCAGCTAAATGGTCAATAAAAAGAACTATGGAAGAATTTGAAGTTTCCGAAAGAATGGTGAAGAAATCAAGGAAGCTAAAAATGGAAAATGGGCTACTGTCAATGCCGGGAAAGAAGCAAGGGAGAAAACTGCTTGATGAAGTAAAACAACGAATACTTTGCTTTTACGAAGATGATGAGTTTACACGAATATGCCCTGGAAAGAAAGATTGCTTATCAGTAAGAACATCTGAAGGTACAAAAGTTCAAATGCAAAAACGATTGATACTGTGCAACTTGAAAGAATTATATACAGCTTATCGAGTCAAAAACGAATCTGATAAAGTTGGGTTTTCAAAGTTCTGTGAATTGAGACCAAAATGGTGCATTACAGTTGGTGCAGCTTCTGTAAACCCATTTGCTACAACCAGTTTTTCATCTCTATCTGTTGCTAATCTTCATCCAGGACAATACATTGCTTGCATTTACGACAACAATTGGTGGATTGGCAATATCTGTGAAATTTCAATTGAACAGCATGATGCCTTGGTCAATTTTATGCATCCACATGGAATAGCACATTCGTTTTATTGGCCCTCTAGAAAAGATACCTGTTGGATACCAGAAGAGCACATTTTAGCCAATATTCCAGTCCCCAAAGCTGCACAAATGGGAAGGCAGTTTAGTTTATTAGAGGCCTTCATGCTGGATATTGATGATAAATTTCAATCAAATATAAAATAATGAAGCAACTTTTCAACAAATCATCTATAGTTTTACTGATGGAACAATGTATCACTTTTGCTCGGGATCCATAAAGAAACCCACCCTTGGCTTGGGATCCTTGGTAAGAAATCCACAGCGTCGAGCGTGGTTGTGTTTGTAATGTCAGGTCGCGTAATCAAATAAGTGTCATTTTCAAAGTAATTTTTTTCGCATTAAGCAATGGTTCTCCAAAATGAAACAAGATGACTCTCAAAGAAAAAAGACTGCTCTTTCTATTGGTAATAGAAAGAACTTGATTGAAGAAAAAGGTTTTATGCTATTTGACTTTGAAAATGCACAAAATTTGCTTAATAAAATTTTAACCTTGTGTTCAATAGCACATATCTTGACAATAAAGTGAGCTTAATAGCTGATACTTTGGCAGCTTAAAAGCAGTAATGGGATTAAATAACTCAGCAAAGCATACGTTTCTACAAGGTCTTCTCTAAAAGTTATGAGCAACAAAAATCTGCCCCAAAATTGACGTGACGGATTATTTGGGCAACTTTGTGACATAACAGTAACAAAACTATAACTTTTTAAAACTTCGCAATACAACCATCATTTAAAGCATTAAAAGCTCTCATAGAGTGCAAATTTTCAGAGTGATAGCTACTGTGGTTGTACAACAGCTCCCCCTTGAAACTTGCCAGTTTGTTCGAATGTGCATCGGTTTTGCATGGGTGACCTTTATGCTGGAGGCTCCAGAACCACTGTTATAGTACTTATGAAGTTGAAATTTTACAAAGCATCGTTTCAGACATATGTTTATACCTACACCAAATTTCAGCAAGATTGAAGATGGTGACTAAAAAATTTGATTGTAAATTAGGCCACTTGGCATGGAACAACCCGATGGCAAACTGTAGGTCACTTTGAGGACCTAGTTCGTAGTTCATAGTTCATTTCAATGTACCGTTCACGAACTATAGGTCGTGAACTACTAACATCTTTTAAAAATGAACTAGTTCACGACCTATATTAAATATATACTGAAAATAATCTCTTTTTCTCAATATAAAAATATTAAATGGTAAAAAATAAATAAATTCAAATATTACAATACTTATTTTGAATTAAGAATGAGGAAGAAAAGACAAAAATGTTTATAATTTATACAAAACATATATATAAGGAAATATAATCTTCTCTAGGTACTCACGATTATTTATATGAAGTTCTAAAATACTTATTGGTAGTTACTGATGAAAATGTTTACTACTTTACTAACACTTGAAAATTAAATGTACAAACTATAATAAAATGAACTAGATAGAATCGTTTTGTTCGACCTTATAAATTATATTTTCTATTCCGAATTTTCTCTGTTCAAACTTTAAAGGTTTGATTTGATATTAAGTGATTGCATTGCACTCAGTATAAAATAGAAGAACTATAAGATTTAGATGTTTATTTTTGCATTATTGCCAAAATTTGCTATGGCATGACATATTTAAGAACATATTTAATCTTGCGACTATATTAATTATATTATTCCAAATGAAAACTGATACCAACATATAAATATTGCATCAAGTTTCATATTTCGTTCCGTTCACCAACACACTTTATCACTAAATAAATGTTAGTACTGTATATGTAATGTATACTATACTGCAGGTATATATATAGTACAAGTACATCAATACGTACACCGTGCACTATGTAGTTCATAGTTCACGAACTAGGTCATAATGACCTATAGGTCGCTGCAAAACATCGTCACAGTACGCCCGTCATTTGATTGAACCGTTCAGAGTGAACAGTTCGCGAGTGAACTACACATCGCTCTAGCAAAGTATATCAGTTTATTATCTACAATGTATAATATAACAGATATATCACAAATAATAAATTTAGCCTTCCAAAGAATATGGAAGAAATTCTAATTGATAAAAGTGATATTTTGATTTCTTATGAAGGTAGTTAATTATATTAATCTAAACTTTCCAAACAATGAGGGTAAACATTTCCGTATTTTATTTATTTTACTTTCAGGTCACAAATAGCAAAGCAACTCAAAAAACAGGGGCTTAAGAGATTTTTTGAAACAATTGTCATTTTAAAAGATACGTGTTATTAAATTCACAAATAAATTGGAATAAAAGATTTAAAACATATTTTCGAAATAACTTAGAAATGCAATTATTTAAATAAAATCGATATCCGAGTTAAAGATAAAATATTGAAACATGAATCTGATTAGTATTATAAAGATCAAAATAATATTTATGAAAATGCTGTAGTTTCTGAATAATAAATTACGAATTATGTTTTTACTACCTTTTGTTTCTCGTGCATTAATTTGTAACTCCTCTCATGAAACCTACATATGAAAGATTAGTGTAATAAAAGTTTTACCGGCGTAGCTTGTCTTCCAATTTCACCACCAATAAAGTAAATATTTACACAGTCTGAAACAATTGTGTGATTTATATATTTTTCATATTTATTTTGTACCGAGTTTGTTGTATTGCGTTTGTTTAACTAGCTGCTCCATGATTTTCTGTGAATATGAGATAATTAATTAATTTCATTAAATGCACGAACGTGGCGGTTAGTAAAATTGACATAGTAACAGAATTAATTAAATACAATACATATCAACGTATAAACGTGGATATAGTAAATTCTACTGCGGTTTTTGGAAGTAATGTTTAGTAGACGCATATTAATTGGACAGGATGCCAAAGTTTTGTTTACCATTTATTAGTTTTCATTCGATAGTATTTCACATTTGAATTGATATTTGAGTACTTCTTCAAACATTTATGTAAGTAAACTGATAATTTTGTAATTATCACAACTTCAATAATGTAAAAATTACTATTTGTTAGAAGAATTTCAAATGATTGCTTACATTAAAGCTATGGGGTCTTAAATAATAAAAATCGACTACAAATCGAGGAAATCTACTTTGTCTTAAAAAATATGTTGTATATTGGAGTTTTTCACAACTGAATACAGAAAGCTGCTACAAAAATGCTTGGAATTCTTATTATGATATTTATTGTGCTATTGAAGAAACTGTTTTCGAAATGCACATCTAGCATATAACTTCGATAAAATAAGTATATATCTTTCACCTTGAAATATTATTTTCTATTTTCTATTTTTCTATAAACTATTTTCAATATAATGAAAAATAATTACTGAGTTCATACAAGAATACATATAAGAATGTTGCTACTTTTTGGTAATATTAACTGTGAAAAATATTTGACATGATTTGGTTAAATGTTGCAGACATAAATTTTTCGTGTGGATATAATTATATTTTTAATTTTCGGCTGCAATCATTTTGGAAATTGAACAATGTATTGAATTGAAATAATAAGAAATATTAAGAAATTGAACAATTGAACAATGTATCAATAATTCTTATCTTTAGTTTAAATTCTGTATAAAAATTGTGAAATTAATTTTGAGTATTAAGAAGAAAATCATATAATATATTAAAAAAAATATGCGTGAGACTCTCGCGCGGTAGAAGTGAAACTTCTTAGCTCCTAGGAACAGTTGATTTTATGCATTGCTTTTTTTCCATTTGTTAACGATTTGATTTTGATTTTGATTGGTTTTAATTGACACTCTGATCATCAAAGAAAGCATTATGAACTGTAATGTCGTACAGTCTATAAACAGCATTTCGGCATGAATTGCACGTTATCACATCTTCAATGATAATGGCTGGAAACACAGTATATAAAAGTTGCTCGTGATTAGGATTAACAGGTTTCGCATCGTTCTTAAACTATATTCGATCACATATGGAACACACTGTACCTAGCGGATTATTGAAAAATTATTTATCAAATTTGCGATGAGCAGGTTGAAAGAATGTACATTTTGTGTATGATGCACTAGTGGGTGCATTTCTATTTGTTGATGGCTCATCTGTATCAGATTCGTTTCGTTGATATCTCACACCGCGTGTATCTTCACGTGTAGACCTCAATCAGTGGCATTCAAATTCTCTATACCACTCACTGTGTCCTCACTTAACGACGGTATTGATTCATCCAGTGTATTTGAGGTCGTTGCAAGGTTATGTTGTCCACCGTGTTTCTTAACGCCCTTTGCTTGGCTCGATACTCTCTACTTCTTTCCAAGGTACTTGTTGGCACTTTTCTTGGCGGTTTATTCGCTTTCTTTCGTTCTCTAAAGGCTCGCACTCTGTCTGTACTTGTCTTTTTCTCCATTTCACCTTTCACACAATGGCAATTGTTAGCTAAAGATTAAGCTGTGTTTGTTTAATATATAATAAAATGCGCAAGCGTCTACTGGTTGCCTTATTCTACGTATACACGTACACGTGACGTTCAGGTCAATTTGCCCCTATAGCGCCTATTTGCGCCTATAGAAGTTTGACTTCAATAAGAAAATACCGAAATCAAATGACGCAACCTCATTGTATAGATTCATAAGAAGCAAATATTCGATATTTTGTTACATCTCTAAATAACAGAATATAGTTCAGAAGAGAATATATTGAAATAAAATATTGCTGTGGCTGAAATTCTTGAAACGATATGAATCGAAAGCCACCACGTCAAAACAGGTCATCAACAATTTTTGTACTCTTGGAACAAACGAAATTTCATATAATGAAATTATTTACTGTAAGAAAATGTTGATAAACCGGTATAAAACGAAATGGACAAATATAGCTCATATATAATGGAAATAAAAATATACTCAAAGTACTTACCATAGCTTTACTCTGCCGAGACGTGAAGATAGTGAGAAATTTCTATCACCTATATAAATATCGAAGAACGCATTTAGTAAAATATATTTTGACATTTTCTTCGCATTTTGGTATGTTCATTTAAATATAAAAATTATTAGTTGACACAATACAATATTCAATATAACAAAATGCCTCGTTATTGAAATATATTTATTTTATATTAAAACATTCGTGTATATTCTCCAAACACTTGCACTAATTACAAAAGGTATGAGCAAATAAACAATATATTAAACAATCGATGAATCGTTAAATATAAAAATTTTATGTATATTGAAATCACTAAAATTATATCACAAAATATATTTTATAGTTGTATAATAATTATATTATATCAGTGTTTTTTTTTTGGCAAAAATTATTTGATACAACATGCAATTAGTACCGTCACCGCAATAAGATATACAGTAGGATGAGAAGAGTGAGATGTACGACGTAAAGAGGATTAATCATGGAAGCGGTGGAATATACATCACGTGATCTCATTTGGCCACGAGTAGCTTCGGCCATTCCTAAGAATAATCATCATTTATTTAAGGAAGAAGAATATAATTCATTATACGTTTGTGTGAAGAAGCGTGAAGGGGAAAATTTAATATTAATGATAATATGCGCTCGATAAAAGTCACTTTTAAGTCTATAATATTTTTAATAAAAACAAAAATCGATACAACGTAATGTATATCTGTATCATTATATTGCACAATTATATCTTCATATTTCCCAAGAATGAAGATAAAATAAAAATAATTATAAAAAAAATAATAAAACATATTTGATGCTCTCTGAGACTGATCCAATAAACAACGTGCATTGGACAGCTTTAGGTTCTATGACAGTTATAATGAATAAAGTTTATTCTGCATAATGGTTTTAACTAATGCCGCTTAAATTTATTGAAAGTTCTTTGTAAAATCATCACTACGGCGTTAGATAATTGTATAAAACATTACCCAAAACACACCGCTTTGTGTTATGGTTTTTGGGTGATGTTTTATAGTATTGAAAATTCTGTTCATTGGAGTCACTCGGTGAAGAATATATATGGTAAGTGGTTTGATTGCGTCAAAATAAAAATAAAATTGATGGAAAATACATTCAGTAAGACATAAAAGAAATGCCATGAATTTCACATTATATATTTTTTTACTAATTAATAGAGACTAATTAATTTTACTAATTTTACTAATTAACAGATTAAGAATTGTAAGAGTTACCCTGGAGCAGATATTGATAGTGACCATAATTTAGTAGTCCTGGACTCAGAGGTCAAATTCAAGAAATTACAGAAGTCTAAACAGGTCAGAGTAGATGTCGATAGGTTAAAATTAGCTGATGTATATGAAAAGTACAAGCAGAAAGTAGAAATCATGGCTAATGGAACATCTAGGAGCGACATAGATTGCGAATGGAGGGAAATCAGAAATGGGTTAACTACAGCAGCAAATGAAGTATTAGGCACAAAGAAAAGGGCAGGTAGGAGGGAATGGATCACGGAAGAAATAGTTAAAATGATAGAAGCAAGAAGGAAAATTAAAATTGGAAACACAGAAGCAGGACAGAAAAAATATAAGGAACTAAGGAACTTAATTAATAGGAAATGCAAGCTAGCGAAAGAAGAGTGGATAAAAGGAAATTGTGAGGATATTGAGGAGGATATGAGAAGAGGTAAAGTAGATTTGGGCTACAGGAAAATTAAGTCACATTTTTCTAAAGTAAAACCAAAGGGTAACATTATATGTGATAAGCAGGGTAAGGAACTCACAGAAAATAAGGAAAAAGCTAGAAGATGGAAGGAGTATCTTGAAGATTTATATAAAGGTAGGCAGGACATGGAGGAGCTAGAAAATGTGGAACAGATAGATGAGGATGACTTAGGTCCTAGCATACTTAGGTCAGAGTTTCATAGAGCATTAAATGATTTACGGAATAACAAAGCAGCGGGGATTGATATGATACCAGCCGAATTAATAAAACACGCAGGGGAAAAAATGCAGGAGCGATTATACAGGTTAGTTTGTAAAATATATGAGAAGGGAGAAGTACCACAGGATTTTCAGCGTAGTAGAATAGTAACAATGCCGAAGAAAATAGGAGCTAATTTGTGTGAGAACTATAGGACCATTAGCCTACTATCACATGCATCGAAGATATTGTTAAAGATTATTTATAGGAGATTAGAAAATAAAGTAGAGGAAAGGCTAGGAGAAGATCAGTTTGGTTTTAGGAAAAACAGAGGGACGAGGGAGGCGATTCTAGCACTAAGAACGGTAGTAGAAAAAAGAAATAGGGTAGGAAAGGTAACTTGCATAGCTTTTGTAGACTTAGAAAAGGCATTTGACAATGTAGATTGGGACATAATGTTTAGAATTTTAAAAGAAACGGGTATAGATTATAAGGATAGGAGAATAATTTTTAATTTATATAAACACCAAACTGCCTTAGTTAGAATTGAGGGGGAAGAAGAGGTAGCAAAAATAGGGAAGGGAGTTCGGCAGGGATGTACACTCTCACCGTTATTATTTAATCTATATATAGAAGATGCAATAAACAAAGTAAAAGAAGAGTATAGTGTAGGTGTGAATGTACAGGGAGAGAAAATATATATGCTGAGATTCGCCGACGATATAACTATATTGGAAGAAAGCGAAAAGAAATTAGAAAGGGTATTAAATGGTATGCAGGCAGTATTGACTAGGGATTTTAACATGAAAATAAATATAGGTAAAACTAAAGTGATGAGGTGTGACAAAAAGGAATGCAGTAGAAAAATGAGGATCACAATAGGAGATAATAGAATCGAAGAAGTGTCAGATTTTTGTTATTTAGGCAGTAGAATCACAAAAGATAATCGAAGCAAGGTAGATATAAAGTGTAGGATAGCACAGGGTAGGAAGGCATTCGTAGAAAAAGAACAGATTTTAAGATCAAATATTGACTTGGGTATTAGAAAAAGATTACTGAAGGTATATGTTTGGAGTGTAGCACTGTACGGGTGTGAGGCGTGGACTATAGGAAAGGAAGAGAAGCGTAGATTAGAAGCACTTGAAATGTGGTGTTATAGGAGGATGATGAGGATTGGTTGGGAAGATAAAGTAACAAATGAAGCTGTACTAGAGTTAGTAGGGGAGAAGAGAAGTATTTGGAGAGTGTTACAACGTAGGAGAGACAGATTAGTAGGGCATATTCTTAGGCATGGGGGGATTATGCAATTGATCATAGAAGGTAGAGTGGAGGGAAAGAGAGGGGTAGGTAGGCCTAGATTGGAGTATATGAGTCAGATAGTTGAAGACGTTGAGATGAATAGCTATAGGGAGATGAAGGGATTAGCTCAGGATAGATCGGCATGGCGTGCTGTTTCCAACCAATCTTTAGGATTGCGGACTCTCTAACTAACTAATAGAGACCGGATTTGAAGAAAAATGCCTTAAATTGCCTTTTTTTGCCTATTTCGACAATTTTGATCAAATTTTGCCTATTTTTCAGTTTAGCGCCTATTTTGCCTATTTCGACACTTTTCCTGCATTCGCGCGGTTTTTTCATATTTATTTTGCTTTTTGCCATAATTTATTTTGTTCGATGATAAAAACTTTCTAAACTCAAATATTTAATGGTGATATTTAACGGTATAATATTATTTTGTAAGGTTTGCGATACAAAAGTGAAACATGAAAAAAAATATTTTGTAACGCAACATCTAGCTACATTAAGAGTTTTTTTTTCAAAATAAGAAATGCCCTTTTTAAAAGTTTTTTTATTGCCTATTTACCGCCTATTTTGGTATTTTTTTAGTGCCTATAATCCGGTCTCTACTAATTAATATCTAGCGATATAATAATATTATATTCTTGCAGTAATAGTTTCCAGTATATGTTTTTTAATGGTTTTAATTCATATAATAATTTAGTGCGGTAAGCCATTATAATTTTTAAGCAAAATTCATTTTCGTATAAATTAATTTTTGAAAAATATTTAGAATACATTCAGAATGTGCATGATCCACTGCCAAAGTGTTCCTTTAATTTACGGCGTTTTGCTAAAAATATGATCTTTTTTAAATACACTAAAAATTGATAGTTGTTTTTATCTAAAATTACAAAATATTACACGAAACTTTATTGAATATTATCGGTTAAAAGTAATGTATCCAAAAAAATAATTGAGGTACGGAAATTGTCAAAAAATTAAATATAGATTTAGTAGTGTAAATAAAGTTTTTGACATGTAAAAAATTTAATCTTCGGAATATATCGTGAGTCCATTACGGGTGGAGACAATGTTTGTTACAATATTGATAAAAAATCTTTAAGAATTTTGTAAATCTAAGTGTGCTAAAAATACATGATTTTTAAACAAACATTTTTTTCTGAAATGTTGAAGTCCAAAAGTAGGTATAATATTTAAATCTTAAATAATAAATTTGAGTTGCTCTTCTGTGCCCCATATTGGTAACAGGGATCAAAAAAATTATTTTATATAGATTTTGAAAGGATTTTAACAAGTGAGCATATTATATAAAGTTAAATTTTTATATTTCACATTTGACGAGTAGTTTTCAAATTCTTGAATAACATTTTTTTTCCATAATTTAAATATTCACGGCAATTATTATTCGAACAACAATAGGGGCAGATTAAAGAAACTCCTAATTTCCACTTAAAGTACATATATAAATTTTTATAACAAATTAGAAAATTAAAGACTATTTCGTTTTTATTATGACATTTTTTTTGCACGCTAAAGATTCGTTCTTACGCACATTATCAAGACTATTTATTTAATTATTTATTTATTTCACATGGAGAGAGAACAGATAATATATATATTTTTATATATTTTTTAATTCGAAATTACTTGATTTTACGGTATTTTTTTAAGACTATAACTAAATCAGGATTAGTAAATAAAAGGATAAACAGAAAGAAATAGTCTTTAATTTTTTAAATTTATAATAAATTATCACGTAATAACGGCAACCATTTTCATTTACAATAGCTTATTAATATTTTAAATCGAATCAGGTTTTTCTAATCGGAATAAAATAAAATAAATGTGAATTAATACTTTTGTTATGCAATTGTAAGCGCCTACAAAAATTACATTTTCAACGATTTGAAATGGCTTGCGTATTATAAATTCGTGATTTTTTTTCGCATGCCGTTAATTCGAAATTACTTTAATTTTACGGTACTTTTTTAGGACTGGAACTAAATATCAGGATTACTTCGTAAAAATTAAATTGCATGAAAAACAACGACTCACCTGTTTTTACACTATAGTGATTTTCGTCAACTTTAGCTTCTGGACTCACTTTAATTTCTGAAATAAAAAATAGACATTGTTTTCAACCGATACAGTAATTATATTATTATTGTTGGGACACTCTACATTTCTTGTTCAACACGAGAAAAACAAATATGGAAAAACTGTGCCCTGGTGTATTATTTGATATCACATTGTTTTGAAACGACTGCAAATATTTTATATGTCATGATCGCATAGATAGCACCAATGTTGTGGTTAGAGCGATGATGTAAAATATGAATGTCTTGTATTCATAACTTTCACGAGAACAGTTTCCTTTCCTAGGACATATGTCGTGGTAATATTGCAATTCGTTTCTCCAGAAGGACGGATGCAAGTGCATGGGGGTACAGTTGGATAACTTTCGTATGATAAATCTTACCGTAGAGCCGGAGTGTTCCCTCTGCTTTCCCCAGGGAGTTGGTGGAGACGCAGTTGTAGGTGCCGACGTCCTGCATAGAGAAGGACCGAATTATCAGCCACATGAAGACTTTGTAACCATTCCGCTCTTCTTTAATGCGGTACTTGCTCCTGTTCGCAACACACAAAATGCACTTTTAATGAAGCACAAGTATTATAAATTTTAAGTTATACTCTGAATATAGGAGATTTTTTTTTTAGCTATTAACATATGAGAAAAGCAACGCAATTTTTGTCCATTTTTAGATTTGAACTAAATAAATTGGCATATTACCAAAATAATTATTTTCAAAATTGTTATTCTAATAATATAGAATATCACCCAAATACCGTAACAAGCATTAAGTAACTAGATGTACATTTCAAGAGCTATGATCCCATGCTTCCTATGACCTGATTCAAAAATATGTTCGGATACAGCACTTTTATCTTTTCTATTTAATCTGAAATGAGCTAAATGCTCGTTAAATCTAGTGTCAATTGGTCTACGTGTTTGTCCTATATATACTTTAACACAACTAGAACAAGATATTTCGTAAATACTCGATATTTTATTGAAATCAATCAAATCTTTGGGATTTATTAGAAAATTAGCATGACTATTAAAAGTATTATATGTTACTTCAAAATTATATTTGTTTAGAATAATATCTAAAGCACGTGTAATTATAGGATCAAATGGTAATTTAACAAATTTTGGAGTTGAATTATTACTTTGTTGTCAACTACTTATATTTCTGATATCTCTTGTTCTTTTAAATTTTCTTAATATATTATTTATAATTTTAGTAGAATAGCCATTTTGTACTGCTATATTTCGGATATTCCAAGTATTCCAAGTATTGTGCTGTTATTTCAATTTACTTTACCAATACATATTCGTTTTATTAAACGTCAACTTCCAGCTCCAGTTTCATATTTGATTTCATTTCGAATTGTTTTGAAATAGGTTTGTAAATCTTCGGTGTATTTATGATATTCATTCAATTTTTCTTGGCCCATATTCAGTTCATATTGTAATTCTTTATTTCTATTTTTCAGCTCCATAATTTCATTGCCTAATTCATTATGACGTTTTCCCAGCTTTTCAGTCAGGTCTGGTATTTCCTTTCGCCGGGCTTTATTTATCTGTATTTGTGTTTCAAGTTGACTTCTGAGATCATTAAAACGGTTTGATTCACCTCTTCAATTTCACGTATTTTTGCTGTGAAACGTTCTTCCGATTGTAAATCCTTGATATAATTTTCCTTTTTAATCTCAGATTCTATTGTTTTTATTCTCTGATTTACTTCCTCTACTTTTTCAGCGACTTGCGGCAGTTTGGAGTTACTAATTTGAAGTTCATTCTTCAATTGTCGAACCTTGTGTTGAAGAACGCGTTTGTCATTATATTTTCTATTCAATACAATTTTGAATCGTTCCATATTTAGACCATGTTCTTCTTTGAGTTGAGAATTTTTCGTTTCTAATTGAATGTTTTTGCGCTCAACAATCAGCATTTTTTTAACAGTCGCTTCAAGTTAATTAAAAAATTAAAAGCAGCATATTTATGTGGACGACAATGATTTGAATCGTTCCTTATATAGCAATATGTAGCTTTTCTATATATATCTAATTCTAATATATTATTACTTCTAATGACTAAAACATCTAAGATAGGTAACTGATTTCATAAGTAAATTTAATTGAAGGAAATTTAGAATTTAATATTTGAATAAAATCATCAATATTAGATTTTTCAGTATCAAAAATCGCAATGATGTCATCTATATATCTAATCCAAACTCTAGGAAAATAAATTTCAGTTTCTAAAAATAAATCTTGTATTACTGAAGATGGGGGCATAGCGCTTGAAATGTACATCTAGCTACTTAATGCTTGATACGGTATTTGGGTGAAATTCTATATTATAATTTAACACCCTAGTGATAATAAAAAAAAAATATTATTCTAATCTAAGTTATTCTAAGTTATACAATGCGTATAAATTAACTTGCATTAAAATACTTTCTTTAGTTGTTTCCCAATGCATTTCTTAAATGTAAAATGAAATCCACACATTTAGTAGAGCCATTTTTATAATAACAACACCAGAAGAATACGTCGCCAACATAATACGATTTTAATAATAAGAATTGCTAAAAATGGCTTGCTATGAAATTTTTGTCATTAGATGTCATTCTTCTACATTATAATTGTAGAATTTTGTTCATGTTATTATTTTATTATACATAGCAATATTGTTAAAAGACAAAATCCTAACGTTTAATTTAATTACTTTCTTAATTATAAGATGATAGATAGGCCTCTAAATTCAAGAAAATCCCTAGAAAGCTATAAAGTTCCATACTAAAAATTTTGATAGCAGAAATCAAAACATAATCAATGACACGCTGTTGAACATTTAAAAATGCTCTTCTGCATAATTTTGCATGGTGACCTACCTCCTCCAAGCTATTTTCTGTTTGAGAGGGACGAGAGCGCAACATATACATACACATTTCACAAACACTCGTATAGAGACACGAATATAATCAAAAAGGACACATACCCATTGAGGAGCATCTCGTCCCGATCCTTGAGCCAGTAGTTGATGGTGTTGGGGAACGCCTCCACGTAGCACTCGAGTTGCACGTCCGTGTGCAGAGGCGCCCCCAAAAGTTGGTTCGGCACTTTGATGACAGGAGCAACTGCAACAACGAAATCGTCTTATGTAAATGATCGGAATTCCAATGCAGCAGATATGAAATTCTTATGTGCATATTGTCTACTGAAAATGTCTTCTTACATACTTCCATAGAATTGCATATTGGGTAATATCATGACTTTTCATGATATTAGAAGTTATAAAATTTTCCACCATACAGATAATGAAAAATATAATAATTTGAAACTATCTATTTAATTAATTCAAGAAGTAAAGCATGTTACATATTATTTACATATGTCCATATTATTCCTGTAGTAAGATGGCAAAACATGTTTTGGCATGTTTTGGTCATGTTTGGATTTTTACTCCAGTAAACAATATATCCTTATATGTCGGGAAAACTGGCTATGCAAAAGGCTTTTAAAATCGTAGAAATTCACGCGTGACACTTATGATATGTAATCAAATACAATGCCTTCGAAAATTTGATTTTTACTCTTCTGCAAATTTTTATAAAATTGCACATATGATTTCTTCCATGTTTTATGAGGACCTCTGGCCAACGCAGAAGGAAAAGTAATTATTAATAAATAGGGCATTTTCGAATGGAGAATGATCTGAGGATTCTAAATCTACAACTAGTTTTGCTGTAGGACTAACGGTTTAGAAATATCGCCAAAAACTGAAAATTGAAAAAGACGTAGGGAAATGAATATTTCAAAGGATAGAGAATTTCGAAGTGGATAGTAAAAATATTTTTGTATGGACGTCCTATGTTAAAGTTAATAATTTTTATTTTTTATGGGACATTTTCGAATGGAAAATGATCTGAGGATTCTAAATCTGCAACTAGTTTTGCTGTAGAACTAACGGTTGGGAAAATATCGTCAAAAACTGAAAATTGAAAAAGAAGTAGGGAAATTAATATTTCAAAGGATAGAGAATTTCGATGTGGATAGTAAAAATATGTTTGTATGGACTTAAACGGAAGAGTTGGCAATAATATACAGGAAACAAACGGTGTATCGGAAGACATGGCGAACAGAACATAAATGGAACAGAATAATACATTTATGTATAGTAAATAATTTTATAATAGCGAACACAAGATTCAAACACAAAGATAATCATAAATATACATGAGAGGTAATAAGCGGTGAAGAAAGATCAATAATAGATTTTTTTTATAGTAAACAGAGAAATGGGGAAAGATATTGAGGATGTGAGAGTTCGACGTGGAGAAGAAATAAGCAGCGACCACTAACCTTGAAACGAAAGAACGAAGAAGAAAGTTACAAACCAAAAAAACCGAAGAAAACAATAATTAAAGCTACAAACTAGAAGAAATTGAAGTAAGGTTACATGTCCCTAGATAGGAAAATAAGTTATTTAGAAAAGACTTACACGGTCTACCATAGATTTATGCCTCCAAGTAGATTAAGCCATATTATGTGCTAATTACATTTCATTAATATTGATTAATGAAACCATATTTTCACCACAAAATAGTTTATATTTTTCGAAAATTAAGTTTACGCCTCTAGTAGTAAAATATATATTTATTAGGTATATATTAAAAGAATATAAACCATAAAATCAATATAATTGAGTTGGTTGGTTTTGAGGCATTTTTTTCAGTTTTTTCAATACTAAAGGCCTGCATTTACAATTGTTCTTATATTAAAATCAGTATTCTATACATAATAAATTTTATTTTGTATATTAGGAAAATGTTATGCGAATATATATGTA
This sequence comes from Leptodirus hochenwartii, assembly GCA_947310635.1. Taxonomy (NCBI): domain Eukaryota; kingdom Metazoa; phylum Arthropoda; class Insecta; order Coleoptera; family Leiodidae; genus Leptodirus; species Leptodirus hochenwartii. Next base: position 11,199,026 of record OX371180.1, on the reverse strand, counting down.
TTAGGATAACAGCAATCGTCATATCAGGAATTTGTGAAAATGTTCGTATTCAAATCAGCCATAACACGCTCTCTGCGTATACGACGACATGCTCTTTTCCACTCGGATTTGCCACTGAAAGTCAAAAATAACTCTGGATATACTCGTATTAATAACAGAACTCCATGCGAAATCATGCAAATGTAGCGGGGCTCGCAATGGGGAATATGGAAACGCTTTCTTCATACAATGCTACTCAGGGGAAATCACAGAACAAATCCAGAGCAAATAAAGAATTATGGGCGTAAAGCAGGCGTAAAGTTTTTTTTTTTTTGTAATATGGGTCACTTTTATTTAAAACCATTTTTCATCAGGATACATTTTAATATCTTCGTTATATTTTATGCCTCGTATATATTTTTAGCAAAATACGTACGCTATTATTTAAAATCCAGAGAATTTATTTTATAATTACTAAACCTGTGTATTTACATATAAAAATTATTATCAAAACATGCGGAATAATATTAATATTATTCTCCAGTTTTGAGACAGAAAATTCAAATTATTATCACACAATATTTTTTGTTCATTAAAATACTAAACAAAAAATATTATAACTATATCATTAATATATTAAATTTGCATAAATAAGCAATAGATTCAACATATGATAAAAAAGTGTTCTAAGAAATATTTTCATATTCAAATTCATATGAAACAAAGCATTATTTAGAAAATTTACTAAAATTTTGACGTTTTATTATTTGATCAAATATCATCACTGCCGACAATTTTTTGGGATTTAAAGAAAAAACTTATTAAAGAGAAGAGAAAATAATAGATACCTAAAGAAAATGAAAAATGGAAGAAGGGGTAGATGATAAACGCGGATTAAAGTACGTAGGTAAAATGTTAATAAAATGTAAAAGATTATTAGGTAAAAGATTAGGTAAATACGAAGGATTAAAGAGAATGCAGGATGGTAGGGAATGAAGGACTAATAGATTAGGTTGAATAGACATTAATAATCCATAGGATTGGTGAGTAATTAATTAGCTAGGAAACCAAAAAAAAACAAAATTTTAAAGTACCAAAGATTTACCATATTTTATGATTTTATCAAACATTTTTATTTTATATATACAAACTGATAATTCTTAACAGCTAAGAACTCATCGATGTATATAAAAATAATCGCATTACAAGTGTTAAAAATTAAAAAGATTTATTAACACACAATAAAGTTTAAAAACAACAAATAATGTTCTGTTGATTGTCAGAGTTAATTCTGCGTGAATTGTGAAGCGAATTTTTGTTGGTTTAACGTTTAAAGAAAAGTATTACATATTGCTAAATAGTTTCATTTTGTGATGATTGTAGTGGCCAGTAATCAAATAAAAGGTAATTGAGTAATTTTCTAGTACGGTGACTATATTATACGCTATTTATATAAGAAAAATTGAGGGATAGAATTGTATTATACATATTGCTAAAAAGTTAAGAAGTATTGTTGTTGTTTTTATAATTTAAATGTTTATTTTGGTTTATTTCAGATTTTTGCTCGATATATTATGTATCATATTTCATAACTTTTGTTGATATGTTTTATATTTAAAATATTTACAATTGAAATACATTTTATATGGTTTTTGTTCAATGAATTGTTTTATTTGTAATATATATTTGTTATAATATATCCTGAAACGATTATAGTATTTTCATCGTTAATGTTTTATAATCGTTGTATTGTATTATATACAGGGGTGTATTGTTAAAAAAAGAGGTGGGGGCTCCCTCTGCCGATCAAAATGTGCATATTTCTCAAGAATACTTTGAGAGAAAGGGGGTAATACCAGGAATTAGTATTAGTATTTAAATGCCAATCTTTATTCTTTGTAATTTAAAAATATTTATTAAACAAAAATAATTTAAAAAAATTATTGATGCAAATTTTTGATATAAAAATTAGAAAGTATTTACATAAAAATTAGAAAATATTTACAATAAAGTTCATAGTGTCTGTGGGACAGTTTGTTCAAAACCTGCAGTGTATTGATTTTATTTCTTGGGGTGTGCTACTGACGATGGAAGCATAGTTTCCGAAATGTGCATTTAGCAAAATATTAAATATTGTATGGTGCAAAGGGGTCAAATTATCGTTCTACATTCCTGAACAATTTTTGGTTCATGTTTTCAATTCCTATGTTGAATAGAATTTCTCTTTTCTCTTGTTTCTTCGATTTATATTATGTGGGTAAGGGATTGCGAGAGCCTTGCCACAAAACGGTGGGGGGACGGCGAGCCACCGCGAGGCCCCCAATACACCCCTGATTATATATATTTGTAAATTGTGTATTGAAACTAATGCTGAAAAGCATAAAGGTATTATTTTGAATTTGCCGCGGAATATCTATATATGTATATATATAAAACACGAAGTAGTAACCCAAAAGTCGAATGGTTCCGAGGTACGGGAGTTTTCAACGGTACCTTTCGAAATGACGTGCATTTAGCTTTTGAATGCTTCGAGTTACGGTATTTGGCTGATTTTGTACAATTTTTTTTTAATCCTCGCGAATTTTAACATAAAAGGAGAAGTTTGAACATATCTTTAGATTTTCTTTTCCATAGAGAGATTACCAAGTTGCTATAGCCAATTCTTATTTTCTCTATTTAAATAAATTGCATTCCTTTATTTCCATTATAATAGTATATCATACCTACATAGTGGAATATAAACGTACGTGCAATGATTTTGAATAGCGGTATTAAAGAATCAATTCCTTTAAAGTTTGCAGACGTGAGAGGTCGCTGTTGCACACCAGATACATGGAAAGCCTGAAGCAATGAATACTAACTATATAAAGTAGGTTAACCCAAGTGTAATTTTTGTATAATCTGAGTCCTGAGTCAAATAAATGCAGATATTTCAACGTATTTGTTAATATTGTACATATGGCAACGTTGTATTGGTTTGATTATTCACCACCATGAGCCAGCACTGTATGGATGATGAGTAAGACGAGGACACCTAAAAATTGCTTTCTATCCTTTAAGCACGATTTGGCCGTTTGCGTTACCCTTGTCCATATAGTTAGTATTCATTGCCTGAAGGCTATTTCAGTGTGTATAACGTTCATATTACATTCAAGGGTACACTTACAATTGACGTTGAGGATGATCCTCTTGCTGACGGCTGGGGGGACGTCGTTGCTGGCGATGCAGAGGTATGCGCCCATCTGCTTCCGGTCCAGACGCCAAAAATGCAGGCTGTTGCCGTTGTATGAATCAACTGCAAATCAACAACCGATACTCGATTAGTATATAGTCAATGTTGGCTAATGATGCATTCAGGAGATTGGACTATTATCGAAGTAATTTGCGTGTACTATATAGGGATGTGGTTAGTGCAGAATGCATTATCAAATACAGCGGATATGCCGCAAATGTAGCTATTTTAATAAATGACTAGTCCTAAACTTGCGTTGCATGCACAATCTTCATCACATATTTCTTGAGTGGTCACAGGGGGGAGAAAAATGGGGTAAGAATTACCAGAATTATTAAACAAAACAAAATATACTCCACCGATTATGCAAATTTAGCTGCAAAGTGATTATCAAAATTTATATGTAAAACTAATGCATTATCATAGTGATAAATATAATATTATAGACTTATAATACAGTAACAAAATAATAGTAGAAGGGTATATTTTTTATGTCATTTTCCCGATTTCGTAAATATTTTCCACGGAATAATAACACTGATACAATCAATATTTATCCGCTAGGAATAAATGTCATATACATCGGGTTAAAAGCCTTATAGCTAAGACTAGAGGGTGGGAAAGTATAAGGGAGAATACTCTAATTTGTGTAGAAATAAATAATAAAGATATAATTTCAGAAAATAGTTTTAAAAAGATTTTAATTTTGGAGATAAACGGTAGTTTTTTTTCTAATGTATTAAAAGAATAAATCTTATTTTTGATTTACATGATTTACATGTAGGAAGGCATTCGTAGAAAAAGAACAGATTTTAAGATCAAATATTGACTTGGGTATTAGAAAAAGATTACTGAAGGTATATGTTTGGAGTGTAGCACTGTACGGGTGTGAGGCGTGGACTATAGGAAAGGAAGAGAAGCGTAGATTACAAGCATTCGAAATGTGGTGTTATAGGAGGATGATGAGGATTGGTTGGGAAGATAAAGTAACAAATGAAGCTGTACTAGAGTTAGTAGGGGAGAAGAGAAGTATTTGGAGAGTGTTACAGCGTAGGAGAGACAGATTAGTAGGGCATATTCTTAGGCATGGGGGGATTATGCAATTGATCATAGAAGGTAGGGTGGAGGGAAAGAGAGGGGTAGGTAGGCCTAGATTGGAGTATGTGAGTCAGATAGTTGAAGACGTTGAGATGAATAGCTATAGGGAGATGAAGGGATTAGCTCAGGATAGATCGGCATGGCGTGCTGTTTCCAACCAATCTTTAGGATTGCGGACTCATTAACTATGATCAATATTTTTATAAAATTAAATTATTAAAACTAATGATAAATTATTATTTAATTTTTTCTAGTGTATTTATATTTATTTTAAATTAATTTTAAAATGAAGTATTTTTTTATAAACTGTACCAGCAAAATCTAAAGCGATGAAGAGTTAAAATAAGGCAAAAACTAATTAACAAGAATATATCGATTTAAAAATAAAATCAAGCAATTTTTATAAAAAAAAAACTTTGTAAAAATGTTACATTCATTAATTTGATGTATCTATACCTACATTTATAAACCAAATAATATGCAGATACATTTTAAATATAATGCTTTTTCTTTATCGCATTTTTTTTTTTTAAAGTACATTATGATTTCATTTTAATATATCATGTTCTTTCTTTAAGGATTGCACATTATATATATATATATATATAAAAAAATAAAAAAATTGAATATGATAACAAAAGACGACCATAAAGAGTTTAGATTTCAGTACCTTCATCTTTATATAATTCATTCGCAATGCAATTCTTCATTCACTTTATATAAAATTCACCTTAAAATATAATCTTGAAAATTAGATCCACGTAATTTAGAATTTTTGCTAGAATATGAAGGTAATATACAGAAAGAACGCGAGTAAACGGCAAGAAATATTTGAAATTTGACAAATATTTGTAGTAATTCTTTTTGTAATTTTAAATGTAAAATCTGGATTTGAAATTTTTTTTTTAAACCGAATTCTTGTTACTGCCTTGTGGGAAAAGTGTCATATAGCATTTAATGTTAACACATGGAATTTTTGTATATAATTCTACAATTCCTCTTGAGGTATAAACCACATAAAATAATAATAATAATTATTATTATTGGCATTTGTTGACATATTAGTATAAAAATGAACTAAGTTTACAAACATTTAAAATTAAATGCACTTTTATCTTTAAATGTTAAAGGTTAAACAATAGAGTCATAGACGAAGAAACGAATGAATTATTAGATTAAAATTTTCTGACTAAGATTCATGAATACTCCTAAGGTTTATGTGTTGTCTTTCGAGGGGCATCTTGTTGCCATTCACCTTAAATATTGCAGATATGGGTGTATATATATTCCTATAATTTTCAGGTAGTCGAGTTAATGATGGTCAAATTCCTACAAAGGCACCTGTAAATTCCTATAAGAAATATTTCCAATTGAAATGAAACATTGAAGAAGAATACATAGATATAGGTTCCCATATATTTAACGATCGTGACAATTACCCAATTAACAATGACCCAGATGACCCACTTGGTGAAAGTACAGAAATTCAGAATGCAGAAGCCTGCATTTTATTGCATGATCACCCTGAGGAAACAAAGTTACATGTGCAGAAATAAGTGCTTCGTGCAAGAGGAAGGCGATGGACAACAGGCGTTTGTAGGAATTTGACCATACACATTTTCGGTTTCTTCTACCTAACCCCATATTTATAGGAATTTACAATCCTCGGCAGATATAATATTGCGTAAGTCGTAAATTTCAAAATAAGTAGCCCATTTTTACTACATCATTGTATAAAATGACGATAGAAGAAAAAAATTGTCTTATTTTTGATCTGTAAGTATTCGTAAACTATTTCATAATTAATATAATAAAAAGAAATTGTTTTCGATGAAATAAATAGTAATAAATCTTGATTTTTTGCTATTGTAGTATAGAAATCACGTTTGTTGAATGACGACAACGTACCTGTACTAGAATTTCTGGAACTGTGTCTAATTAGTATGGGACTGGTGTCTTCCCGACGCCACGTGATTCTAGGAAGAGGGTGACCAGTGGCTCGGCACCACATTGTTGCATTTTCTCCTTCAGATATGGAGAGGTCGCCGCTGCTGTCATCGTAAATGATGTCCGGCGGTACTGACAAGATTTAAAGATTTTATTAATAAATTAATATCCGAATCTTAGCTTAAACTATTGCTTTTGGGATTGCGTGAATAAATTTTGTGAACGAATTGGTAAAACAAAAAGTTATTGATTATCTAATTTCTTTATTTAAAACATTTAGAGATATTCGCTAAAGAAATAACGAGTTAATAGTATCAAATAATATGCGATTAATAAAATAATAAGACAACACTATTGTTGCAGATTTTACGAAGACCAGCAATCAGGAATTTGTGAAAAGTATCGGGCATGTCAAAAGAGATGTACGATTTAATTTTAATTGACCATAATTAAAAATCGTGTGATGACTGCAATGGCATTTCTATTTTTGAAATTTATAACGGTTTCTCAAACAGAAAAACCAGGCTAAAAATTAAAAATTTCAGAGTTGTTACTTTTGTGGGTATGGTATGGGTCAGTGCTGTTTAGATCCCTCCTTCTCATTTAACAAAATAATTACGAAAGCAAGCGTGCATATAGAATGAAGAATTTCTTTTTTATATTTCTTAAATTAAATTTTAATTTTCATAAAGAATCTATGGCCGATTATTCCGTAAAAAAAATTTAAATGTTACACTGCGGCCTGTCGTATTACTTATTCAAGTATATAATATGTTTTGATAATTCCATTTCATATATTTCTTAACCTATTCTTCTTAAACATAATCAAAGACCCTAATTCTCTAAATTGCTCTGATTGTGAAAACAAAGTCTTGTATCATAATATTTTTGCATTATATATATGGTAATTTAAATAGCGGAGTAGTATAAATTTTATTATGCAAAAAAATTTAAACTCACGGAAAAGTTCAAGAGATGCTCTCTTCCGGTGTCTAGTAATCAATTTAATTGAGTACGCACGAATACGAAGAAAATATTCAGTGCACATCTTTCCGTCGAGCAATCGAATAAAAAAGCTTTAATTATGCGAGGGTTTTTACAGATGGCCAATTCTGCATAATTTATATTCAGTGCGTATTTCTACTACGATTGTTAATCGTTAATTACAATGACAAAGCAATCTTTCAGTTAATTACTGGGCGCATAGAATCACGGTACAGTTCTACAAACATTCAAATACTTAATTGCGCAAATACTCTGAACTGTATTACGTTTCCACGATGGGATTCAAAATAAAGGCTGCCAGTGATAATATTTTATTTGATAATTTGTTAGGCTTTGACGCGTGTTTTCACTTAATTATATTTCATCTAAACACCAGTCATTTGTGATTTAATCCGTGGAAGTTTGATTGGATCGAAAATACGACAACCTGCAATTAGGAACTATAAAGGTCATAGTTATTATTCGGTTTTAATATCGATATAATTTGATATTTATGTTTATAATTCTACAACGTAATATACAATTTTTGTTGTAAAACAACACGTTCAAAAATGTATTGCATGTATAAAAACAATTTGTGTTTTTATACAACCAGCACCTTTCAATTCTCCACTATATTTGAACGAACCTAAAGATGATTTATTGTGGCCAAATCGATGAATAAAATGAACAAATATGCAGATATAAATCAATTTCTTTTCTACGCTAAATATGATGGATAGTCATAATTTTCCTAGATATAAACATTTTTAAGCATTTAATTAGTTTGAAATTTTTCTAGCTTTGCAAATCGCATTATTTTGAAGTTTTGGAAATGACCACAGTTTTTGATCTACATTTATTTGATACACGATTTGAGAATTTAATCAACTGTTTGTTTTATTTAATTTTTCAATTGGAATAAGGTAATACTTACACAGCCCATATATTCTCTACTAGAAAATGCGTGGTACTTTCAAAATTTATTTAGATATCTAGGTACAGTTTGTTCGCTATAAGTTTGCCTCGGCTCGCGCAGATAGCTAAGGGATATTCGGCATTCTCCGTGAAGAGAAGGCGGTTCTTCTCTTCAACTCTGTCGATCAGTGGCGTTCCCAATACATTTGTCGTCCTTACCATGTTCGTAATATAAGAAAATTTTTTGGGCAAAATTTTGGGCACTGTTTTTCACTTGTGCCCATATTAGTTCTATAGGATTCAAATCCGGATGATAAAGGGGTAAACGTAAAACTCTATGTCCATGGTCTGTGAAAAGTGTGTCAAATTTATATGTAATGTGGTTCTTTTTATAAATTTTATAATATCGTACAGCTGGCGCTTTAACATTAGATGCGTGAATGGAATTTTTTTTTCGGACAACCATTTCCTGCTTAGGAGAATTGCTGTTTGGCGCACGATTAATTTGCATATTATGGTAAGGCGCGTTGTCGATGATAATTACGGAATCTTCCGGTAGATTTGGTAACAATTTATCTGTTATCCATTTCCCGTAATTTTTACTATTCATTTCATGGTAATAGTCTTCACTTTTTATACCCGACTGAAATATTGTCAAACAATTTGGTACCAAGCCACTTTCATCACCGGCATGAATTATTATTAAACGTTGACCATTTGAGATATTCGTATGCAGTCCTTCATTGGAATTAGCACTCCACGATTTCAACTGAGTATGTCCGGCGAGAATATATGTCTCGTCGATATAAATCATTGATTTTGCTAATTGTCGATAATATTTAATTAATTCTAAATAATTAATTCGTAAAAATCGAATATCGTGCCTTTCAATTAGAACTTTACGATTATTTTTTGTGCTTCTAAACTTAAATCCTAAATCATGTACAATATGATTTAAGGAAGTTTTATGTCCTTCGCATCCTAAGTCACTGTATAGTTTTTCACCTAATGTTTTAAGCGTAGCTCTTGTATTTTCGGTTTTGTGAAAATTATATATTATATTTCGAAAGTCACACTTATCAAAATTTTCTAAATATCGTATAGTCGCCTTTCGAATACGCTTCTTTCCTGGTGTAGAAACTTTCGGTTCACTTTCGTTACCTGGAGCTTCACTTTCCTTTATAATTATAGCTACCGTTCTTATGGACACTGGTTGCTGCAGACACTCTTTCCTTTACTTCCGCCGATGACAAATTGCCATCAGATTTAAAGTATTTATACACATTGGAAATTAATTCCCTTGATTGGCTATGGATTACTTTACCATTTAAAAGCGAACTCATTTTGGTAGTAAGTTGTTACGCCACTGATAGTACACAGACTGAAGGATAGTGCCAAGGAATGAATGATTGTAGGCGCGTCTTAAACAATAGCAATTGCACCCCCACTATTTTTGGATAAGTGCGCATCTAATGGCCAGGCAAACTAAACGCGGACAGACAGTATCGATGTTTTAAACTATTCCGGGCCTCAATTCTTTAGCGTCCGAACAGAGAAGCCTAGTCTAGTATACAGGAAAATTGTATAGAATAGCCAGATAAGACAGTTGCATTGTTCTGTGTAGTTACGTATATACGATTTTGTCAGGCAAATTGAACGCGAGCAGACACTACAAGATATTAAGATACTGCGTGCCCTGATTTTTATTTAATTTAATTTATTTTTTACATGGGGACACATACAGTACAAATACCAATAAAGGTCCCACAGTTTACAAAGGAAATAAATTTACAAATTGTGCGAAAATTCTTATATAGTAATATATAAACACTAGCGTAGCTTACTTATCTCATAACATCGTAACATAATACAAATACAAATTACCAAAAATAGTTATTTAATCAAAATTTTAAACAAAATTTTAAATTTCTAGCCTTCTAATCGTATTATACCATAATTTTGATTACCGTAGAACTTGCTGATTGATGTATGCTTCAATTTTGATCATATATCATACCAGCAGTAACATATTAAATCAATTTCACGTATGCAACATGTATGTCATTCCATTGGCACTTACCATGTACATCGAGGCATCCTTGATGGACCTTGATTAGGTTAGTGTTGATCTGGCACATGTAGCAACCGCGATCAGTCTCCTTCAGCTGTCTGATGCGCAGTTGCCACGTATGCAGATTGTCATATGTCACACTGATGCGCGAATTATGTGTGACCACCTTCGTGTGCAAACTAAGAATTGTCTGATCTGATGATCTCACCCACGCAACCTGAAATAATGGAATTACGCTATTACGCTAAACAAATATTATAACAGCACAAGAATGATTTTAAATAATAGCAATGTAGAAGAATTTCTTTATGATTTTAAATAATAGCAATGTAGAAGTTTTCGTATAATATAAAAATAGTTTGTGTTACATATTGACACGTATAAATATCATAAACTTATCGTATTATGCATATTTACAAATGGAGATTTTTTTTTACAATAACTCAATAGGGTGCGGTTTAATTGACTATACAACGACACTTTTAAAACTATTTTTTAAATAATCTCAAATAAAATTAATAACCCCTATTAAATTGGGGTGCCAGGAAGAGCAAGGATGAGCCTTACATCTTATAAAGCTTATTATATGAAGGCATTCCTTTTGGCTGTACTTTCCTATTTATCATATGCCAAAAAATGGATTTATTATTATAAATTAATGTGTATCTCAAGTGGAGGGTGGGTTATTGAAGTTTAAAATTAGCACATTTTTTAACTATCCTGTACTATTTCGCACAATTTTTTCACTGCATATTTCACATACGAAGCCATTTCATGCTTTAATAGCATCGCTACTGTACAGGCCTTTAATGTTTTCTTTTGCGCACTGTTAGGGTACTTAAATATAAACAAAGATATTACTTGATAAATAATTCAAATATTCAAGAATATACCTAGTATCATTTTCAATTCGTAAAATAATTTTACGGTACAAGAATATGTATTTTATTGTGTCTGATGAGGAATATAATTACTAATTAATTATTCACGTTAATGGGTATTTAATGACCTGCGGCAATCAAACTGAGGAAATGAAGAGAGAAATTTCATCACAATTTGAAATATCATTAATTATGCAAATGTCAGTAGCAGATAACATTATATTCCTTAACTTAGAAACCGATAGAAGTGGGAAATAAAACTTTTAGACAAAGACTATTTGACACACTGATTCGGAAATAAATAAGTTAATGAATTAGGACTAAAGTTATATTACTGAGTTACTTTTTTACAATTGAAATAGGGTAGCTAAACGAATATAATATAATATTTTTTCTTTAAATTTGGCAGTAGAAATCCTTGAATAATTATTTTATACTTATTATTTGCAAGGACCGAAAAGTAAGATTTTAAATTATTTTATTTTTTCAATTCCTTAAAGACTCGTTTTGAAATAAAAACTCTAATATGTGTTCAAAATATTTGGATAAATCAAACTTATATTTGAATATTTATTTTACATTAGTCTTTAAATTATATTTATTTGCAAACAATAGCTTTTGCTTCATAATTAGGTGAAAGATACAATTATTAGGTATAAATAATAATTTCTATAGTAATTACATTCGTTTAATAGAATGGTTCTTTACAGAAGTATTCTCATTTTCCGTAGAGATTTCTTCAGTTCAAAAATTTATTAATATCAATCCTTCAATTTAAAAGTAGGCAAATATAAGGTTACTTACTTACTCCCTTTGTCTTCTGGTCAAGCTGTATCTCTTTATCGAATATTAATGAGCTCATTGTGTTTAATTCAGAAATGATGAAAATTCCCTACCTCAATCTATAAGAAATTACATATGATATGTCATTTCCCTTAAAACAAATGCTGAGAATTTGTTCAATTTAAAGAGCACAAAATATTATCAATTATTTCACTTCATATATTTTTTATATATATATATATATATACATAACCTTTTAGTAAAAGAAGTTTAAAGTTTTGTAATATTTTACCTATATTTACATTTGTGTTTTGTTTCGAATTTTAGGCAAATTATTATACAATTTATTTATTGTACGGCTTATGCAGAGCGATGTTTTATCCATGAGTTTTTCCATATTTTCTCATAAAAAATTAAAGGTAGAGCATTGGTTTTTTTTAGATATATATGTTTCTTTTTATTACTTAAATATGAAAAAATTAGGTACGAATAAAGTTATTAAATAAAAAAAATATGCGTGAGACTCTCGCGCGGTAGAAGTGAAACTTCTTAGCTCCTAGGAAAAGTTGATTTTATGCATTGCTTTTTTTTCCATTTGTTAACGATTTTTTATTTTTTTCATATATTTATATATATTTTTTCACACAATTTCCATTGTGTGAAAAGTGAAATGGAGAAAAAGACAAGTACAGACAGAGTGCGAGCCTTTAGTGAACGGAAGAAACCGAATAAACCGCCAAGAAAAGTGCCAACAAGTACCTTGGAAAGAAGTAGAGAGTATCGAGCCAGGCAAAGGGCGTTAAAGAAACACGGTGGACAAACATAATCTTCCAACAGTCTCAAATACACAGGATGAATCGATACCGTCGTTAACTGAGGACACAGTGAGTGGTATAGAGAATTTGAATGTCACTGATCAGGCGTGCCATCTACACGTGAAGATACAGGCGGTGTGAGAGATCAACGAAATGAATCTGATACAGCTGAGCCATCGACAAATAGAAATGCACCCACTACTGCATCATACACAAAATTTACATTCCTTCAACGCGAATTTGATAAACAAATTGTTAGCTAAAAGATTGAGCTGTGTTTCTGTAATATATAATAAAGTACGCAAGCGTCTATAGGTTGCCTTATGCTACGTATACACACAGTGCATGCGGCGCATGCGCGTAGCGTGCTTCACTTTTCGTGACGTTCAAGCCAATTTGCCCTACCGTGCCTATAGAGGTTTCACTTCAATAAATAAATATTATAGTAAGGATGATCTAGACCATTTCGCCGCCAAATTCTACAAATAGTTGTAGAGTATTGTAATAATTTACAAGTTGGGCGCAAGTTAGGCCATGCCAATCTGTCCTGAGTAAATGCCTTCACTTCCTTATAAATATCTACTTTCTTAATTTATATCTTCATTTATTTAATTTTTCTTTCACTTGCTTGCGCTTGCATTTTTTGCTATTATCCACGCCTCAAGACAGTACATTTCGCGTCTTGCTAATACTTAAATCAATATTCTGCGTTGTCTCACATTATATCTCTAGTTTATTTCGATAATCCTTAATTATATTTAATTTATAATAATTTGTTATTTTAACGAATTATATTAGAGTATTGTTTATATTTCCCGAAGCATTGCTTATAGCTCGTGTATAATAATAAACAATGGCATTAGACGAGCAATAAATCGAGATGGTTCCACCTATGTACCATCAAGTTAGAAGCAGTAAAATGGGGTTGAATTCCTTTGTGGCAGGCCGCCTGAGCACAGGCCAGGACTTTTGTTGCATTATTGACGCGACACACATCTCACTAATCACGCCGGAGAAAACAAAAGTGTTACTTAGGCGAAGCAAATTAACCATTATGCGCGAGCGTGTGTCAGTGTGAGTGTATAGGCACTTTGCAGGCACTTATACCATTCTCGAGAAATTGGTCATTTGCTGCAAACCATTTGCCTGCACTATATTGGGTCGTATGTATATATATATATATATAGGGTGAAAACTTGCTTTATTTATGAACTGTACACACAATAGTATAGAATATCAACCAAATACCGTAACTTAAAGCATTAAGTAGCTAGATGTACATTTCGAAGGCTATGCCCCCATCTTCAGTAGCACAAGATAAAGAGGAAATAAAATACCTCTGTCACTAATAATGATTGATATACTATTAAATAAATATAACATTGATTTAAATAATATCCGAAATATAGCAGTACAAAATGGCTATTCTTATAAAATTATAAATAACATATTAAGAAAATTGAAAAAAAGAAGATATATCAGAATATTAGTAGTTAAATATGTAATGATAAATATAACATTGAATTAAATAATATTTATTGGAAAAAAATCTTGAAGCGACTGTTAAAAAAAATGTTGATTGTTGAGCGCAAAAACATTCAATTAGAAACGAAAAATTCTCAACTCAAAGAAGAACATGGTCTAAATATTGAACGTTTCAAAATTGAATTGGATAGAAAATATAATGATAAACGCGATCTTCAACACAAGGTGCGACAATTGAAGAATGAACTTTAAATTAGTAACTCCAAACTGCCGCAAGTCGCTGAAAAAGTAGAGGAAGTAAATCAGAGAATAAAAACAATGGAATCTGAGATTAAAAGGAAAATTATGTCAAGGATTTACAATCGGAAGAACGTTTCACAGCAAAAATGGGTGAAATTGAAGAGGTGAATCAAACCGTTTTAATGATCTCAGAAGTCAACTTGAAACACAAATACAGATAAATAAAGCCCGGCGAAAGGAAATACCAGACCTGACTGAAAAGCTGGGAAAACGTCATAGTGGATTACGCAATGAAATTATGGAGCTGAAAAATAGAAATAAAGAACTACAATATGAACTGAATATGGGCCGAGAAAAATTGAATGAATATCATAAATACACCGAAGATTTACAAACCTATTTCAAAACAATTACAAATGAAATGAAATTTGAAACTGGAGATGGAAGTTGACGTTTAATAAAACGAATATGTATTGGTAAAGTAAATTGAAATAAAAGCACAATACTTGGAATACTTGGAATATCCGAAATATAGCAGTACATTTTTTAGAAGAATAGCAGGCAATTCTTCTAAAATTATAAATAACATATTAAGAAAATTTAAAAGAACAAGAGATATCAGAAATATTAGTAGTTTAGAACAAAGTAATAATTCAACTCCAAAATTTGTTAAATTACTATTTGATGCTATAATTACACGTGGTTTAGATAGTATTTTAAACAATATAATTTTAAAGTAACATATAATAGTCCTGCTAATTTTCTAGGAAATCCAAAAGATTTGATTGATTTCAATAAAAAATCGGGTATTTACAAAATATCTTGTTCTAGTTGTCCTAAAGTATATATAGAAGACAAACACGTAGATCTATTGAAACTACATTTAAGGAGCATTTAGCTCATTTCAGATTAAATAGAAAAGATAAAGTGCTGTCGCAGAGCATATTTTTGAATCAGGTCTTCCTATTCAAATTAGTTCACTTAAATTACTTAAACGTTATTCCGAGTTAAATGCTTATGAAAGTAATATACATGCATAAATCTAAATCAAATTTAATGATATTAAATTAAGGCCCAATTTTTAAAAGAACTATTTTTATATTTTTATTTATTTATTTTTGGTTATTTTAGATTTCACAAACCAATATTTTCGTTAATTGTTAATTTGTATTGTTTTAAAAGATGTATAGGTCAAATTATATGCCATTTTTGTAGTACTTCTGTCATGTTGACTTATTTATTTAATAGTATATCAATCACGATCGTGACAGCGGTATTTCATGTAGTTTTATCTTATGCTACTGAAGATGGGGGCATAGCCTTCGAAATGTACAACTAGCTACTTAATGCTTTAAGTTACGGTATTTGGGTGATATTTTATATTAATATTTAACACCGTAGTGATAATTGTTGAAATCGGTATATAATAATATCGGGGTATTTAGCGATCTAAAAAAATCTTATTTATGTGACATTCTCGCCAAAGTAGACATATTGTACAGACCATACGATTTTGATGATGTATCGACTTAACTATGGTAAACATTATATGTCACTGAGTTCCTAGTAAATAATTTATATAGGAACTGATTAAAAATATATTAAAATGCAGTGAAATAATTTAATGAATCAGATTTAAAGTGCACTAGATATTTTGCAACTCAAAATATATCAAAAACGTTAAGTGTTAGATGAAGCGATTATTTATGAATCAGCTGTTTTTTTTAAATAGTTGTGCGCTGAAGGCTCTCCCATCCTTAATGGCCTTAAGTTGCCGTAATTATTATGGCCAGCTTATGCATTTTATTAATTTTAAGCTCGCTCAGGGAACACCTGAGCGGCGACATTAAGCAACAAGGACTTAAACATACACAGGAAGCACATCCATGGTCCCGAAGGAATTTTTCTTTCGGAAAAATATCTTCCCGGGCGAGATTCGAACCCACGACCATTAGTTTCAACAACTATATCATGCCACGCTACCAGTTGTTTTATAAATTATGGTCTACCAATTGTTGTTTACCTTCCTAACCGTGGTCTACCTCTTGTAATTCCAAGATGTCATGACGGACCCCTTGACACCACCGAGAATTGATTGTTGGCAAATGAGGACATCTCAAAGCCAGCGTGATTTCAAATAATAATAACGGGTCTAACGGGTTTAGGTTCAGTTTATATAAGAGGCAATTCAATTAGCTCCTTCAATGGAATTGCTTGGTTCTATAAAGTCGTTGTTTACGTGGATACCGAGTTCTTACAGTAACGTATACCCAGACATACGTTACGTATTTACTACTCCCGTGATATATCACAGGAAATAATTACACGTCATTTCCTAAAGCACATCGCAAATATTATATGTGCCAAATTGCTACGATATACGCCACTCACTAGAGAAATATATCTCCGCGCCGAAATAGATTAATTACAAGCGTGTCACTTCCAGCTTACGAAGAGTGCCGGCTAATTTAAGTTTTGAAAATAATGCACATTCGATGTACGGAGCAGCGAGCTTGTACAATGTACGCAAGAGAGTTACACTGGAAATCCAATAATAGGATTTGCTACAGCCGGTCCTCTGGAGAGAGCTACATACTAGTATACACGAACAGGCATCTATTCTGTCCTAGAGCAGGTACTGAGAGAAGGAGATAATCGCAAGTTCTTGCCAGTGCTATATACTCCTTGTTACTTATCTAGATCCCAAACTCAATATATTATTGCCTGGTCCTTTATATATTGTAGTGAGTTAGATTTTAGTTGGCCAAACTATACAAGAATGTTTTTTTCACTTTAACACTTGATAAAACTTAGATACTAGCACAGATTAATTAGTAGTTTCAAGTAGGCACATGTCTATATTTATGATCGATCAATTGTTTTGTATGATGATGAAAAATTGAGTAGTACAATTTTAACTGGGTTTTCAGTGCCAAAAACTTAAAACCGTTTAACATAATTCCATAAAACCGATGCTTATTGTTTTGTATAAAATAATACCCTATAAGGCCTAGACTAGAGTATGTAGTTAGTCAAGAGTATGTACTTTATATAATAATCTCCCGGTGTGAATCACTATTAAAAATATGTTCAGAAGATTTAACATTTTGACATTTTAAAATTCAAATAGTGTTTTGGAAATTTAGATTTCTACATTTGCACACTTACATTTCTTGAATTCATTAATGTAATGTATCAATATTACTTTTTTGGCTTGCATATACGCTATATAGCAAAAAAAAAAGTGCAAGCGCAAGCAAGTGAAAGAAAAATTAAATAAATGAAGAGATTAATTAAGAAAGTAGATGTTTATATGGCATTGAAGGCATTACTCAGGATAGGCATGGCCCAACTTGCGCCCAACTTGCAAATTATTACAATACTCTACAACAATCTGTAGAATTTTCAGATATATATTTGTAGAAAAATATATATCTAAAAAATCTATAGACTATATGTGTCCATATCCACCCAATGCTCTACCTTTAATTTTTTATGAGAAAATATGGAAAATATCATGGATAAAACATTGCTCTAGCAAATTAATAAAAATAAATAAATTGTATAATAATTTGCCTAAAATTCGAAATAAAACACAAATGTAAATATAGGCAAAATATTACAAAACTTTAAACTTCTTTTACTAAAATACAAGATATAAATATATAAATTGTGCTACTGAAGATGGGCGCATAGCCCTTGAAATGTACATCTAGCTACATAATTCTTGTTACGGTATTTGGCTGATATTCTATGTTAATATGTACGTTTGTTTAATTGTATTTTAAATTCTGTAAAAAATGAATCAAGAATAATACACATTTCTACAAAAAATAATAGATGCTTTAAAACTTCCTTCTTTTGTAAACGATTATTTAACAGTTCAATTTAAACAGTATCGCACTTACACAGATATGGGCGATAGCCCATTATTCTAAATTTAAAAAATATAATTAGAAATATTTGACATTTACTACATTTTAAACATACACATTTTCAAATATCGCATTTCTTAGAATTTATTAAAAAATATAAAATACGTGTTTCAGAACAGCACTATATGTATTTAAAAAACTCTTTTTATTTGTGAGAATTTTAGCATGTGTTAATTATCTTATTTTTTATAAATATTAAGAAATAATTTTGAATTAGTAATAAATAAAATCTATATAACTAGAAATCCAAATTTTCAAAATTCTATTTCTATTATTTTATACAGAATATTCGGATGTGGTACTGGTGGACGACCCCAAATAATCTTCAATTTTTTAAATTCTAGTTTTCTTATAATAAACTCATTTAGTAATATTGGGCATCTGAATATAGAGTTATATATATATGTATAATGCAAATTAATTTAGTTTCATGTTTACTTAATAAATGTTAATATTCGATATAGCATACCATTTGTGGTAAATTTAGGATACAAATTCAATATTACCAATTTTCAAAATTCCAATGGATTATAAGTCTTTGCCAATTAACATATAACATTTCTGGTATATTTCAATAATCAAATTTGGATCAACTATGGTTAGCGCGATATGTTCCCAAATTATTGGTTCTGTGTTATTTTCCAGCGTCCACTTAATCAGTTTTCGTCAATAAAATTTCATTGCCAATAAATTAAATTGGGATCACAGAAACGAAATTAACTCTACAGCGCAACGTACCTACATGGTTGTACTGAAACACAAGAATGGATAGATGAGGACGGCAAACATGGTAGCGTATTGTATCATAGAAATCCAATTTGTACTATTAGACAACGCAGATTGTTTAAAATATGTACCGGAACGGAACAAAACGGTTTTGGGACGTAGCGAAGTTTCCTGGTTTTCTATTGCTACGCTTTGTGATATAGTTTTGCTATTTCCAAACCGTTACAGGTCCTTTAGAATGTTTAGAAATATATTAATCTTTTTTACCAATAAAGGAGTTTTTAGAGAGATACTATACTTTTAGAATTTTTTTTTGGAAACAGCTAAAAAGGCCATTTTGAAAAGAAGCAATTCTATATATCAATTAGATATTATAGAACTCACAAGACCAAAATAACTCGAAAAAATAATTTTATATGGTTTATATGTATCTATAAGTCGATTACGTATTAATTTTATGAAATAATTAACAGAAAAATTCAAAGTTATATGAGAAATGGAATGTTGAGTGTTTTACTTATTTTTTTTGATATCTAGCCTAAAAAGTTTTGAATAAAAATGCTCCTCTTTAATATTACCATCATGTGTGGTCCTATAATGTATGGTATTGTCTTAGAAGTGATCTATCCATGGTGAACAATTGGGTATAAAATAATTAATTATTTTTAAATGAAACGATACTTTTTAAAAACTACATGCTTCCAAATGTTTTGAATATTTCACTTAACAATAAAGTCATATGTTTAAGAAGGGGAGGATTTGAGTAAATTTCTTATATAATTCCTTGCGTAAGTCAATTCTATTGACTGTCAAACTGATACTTCACTTATACATATAACCAGTGCTCTTTTTCTAGAAAAAAAAAGCGTGAGACTCTCGCGCGGTAGAAGTGAAACTTCTTAGCTCTTAGGAAAAGTTGATTTTATGCATTGCTTTTTGGCATTTGTTAACGATTTTATTTTGATTTTGATTGATTTTGGTTGACACTCTGATCATCAAAGAAAGCATTATTAACTGTAATGTCGTACAGTCTATAAAGAGGAGTTTGGATTAAATATTGTAGCCATATTTTTGTAGTTCTTTTTCTCACCAAACCAATTAAATAACTCGATCTGTGTATTTTTCTTCTTTTTATGTGGACATTAATACAATGATCATCATCAATGTCTCTTGGCAAATGATTCACCATCGTATTCACAGATATTGGAACATTAATAATTTGCCCATAAATCCCATGTTGACCATGTACATGTCGTAAACGTCGAATTTGCATAAATGGAATTCTGGGTGAAATTAACATCTCTGACACTAAATCAAATTTTGGTAGATGACCACGTAATTCTGGGTAGACAAAACTATTTGACTTCGATAACATTGGAATGGTATTCCGATTGAGAGCATTTCGGCATGAATTGCACGCTATCACATCTTCAATGATAATGGCCGGAAACGCAGTATGTAAAAGTTGCTCGTGCTTAGAATGAACAGGTTTCATATCGTTCTTAAACCATATTCGATCACATATGGAACACACTGTACATAGCGGATTATTGAAGAATTGTTATCAAATTCGCGATGAGCAGGTTGAAAGAATGTAAATTTTGTGTATGATGCACTAGTGGGTGCATTTCTATTTTTCGATGGCTCGCTCAGCTGTATCAGATTCATTTCGTTGATCTCTCACACCGCGTGTATCTTCACGTGTAGACGGCACGCCTGAATCAGTTGCATTCAAATTCTCTATACCACTCACTGTGTCCTCACTTAACGACGGTATCGATTCATCCAGTGTATTTGTGGTCGTTGGACGGTTATGTTGTCCACCGTGTTTCCTTAACGCCGTTTGCCTGGCTCGATACTTTCTACTTCTTTCCAGGGTACCTGTTGGCACTTTTCTTGGTGGTTTATTCGCTTTCTTCCGTTCTCTAAAGGCTCGCACTCCGTCTGTACTTGTCTTTTTCTCCATTTCACTTTTCACACAATGGAAATTGTTAGCTAAAAGATTAAGCTGTGTTTGTGTAATATATAATAAAATACGCAAGCGTCTACTGGTTGCCTTATGCTATATATACGCACAGTACACGCGGCGCATGCGCGTAGCGTGCTTCACTTTTCGTGACGTTCAGGCCAATTTGCCCTACCGCGCCTATAGAAGTTTCACTTCAAAAAAGGTGCGTCGGTGTTTTCTTTTTAAATTTCCAATATCATAAAACCTCTTATTCATGTTACATAATGGATCACTTACCTCTTGCTAATTCATAAAGGATTTCCATTCACATTAAAAAATAAATGAAGTAATCTATACACTATAAATACACCGCATATTTGTGTAAAACTTCGCGAAATAACATTTTTAAAACTTTAATAAAATAGGCTAAATAAAGTCTTCAACAAAAAAGGTGGGTGTACCCGCGTACCCCAAGAAAAATAGCCCTGCATATAACCTTCTTCTATGTAGCATTTCAACGAAATTATATTATGGAGTGCACTACTGGGAAAATGACATAAAAGAACTTTTTGTGAGACAATTTTTTTAATAATTGACACGGTGCCGTATAGACCATATTGTAAGCCAATTTGTCTTAAGTCAATTATTCTGATATTTGCTAGTCCTTGGATTTTCGAACTACAAATTATTTGTTCGAAATATTGTGGTGTTTATAATATGTTTTTTTAACTACGCAAATAGAAAGTCTACGAATAATATTTCATGATCAGATCATGAATTCCTAAATGATTATTATAATTGAAATATTTTCGCATTGTATATATGTTGTGATATCTATTTTCAATCGATTATTTGTACAAATGCTGTTTTACAAACCATTTTTTTCAATAGTGAACAAATACGAGAATTTTGAATTGAAATATTTACAATTGGATTCAAATCTAATAGAATCACCAATTGAATTGATTGCTGAATTTAAATGGTTTATTTATTCATTTTTTATGTCAATGTTATTACTAAAAATTATATGGATTACAAATCGATTAACATTTTATATATGACAAAATGCTTTGATAGGAATAAATGATTCTATATATTCATCTACCTATATGTCTTTCTATGATACATAACGAACATTCGCATTTTCGGAACCACAGCAATGATGAGCGTCTGTATTAGCGATGGCAAACTGTAGGTCACTTTGAGGACCTAGTTCGTAGTTCATAGTTCATTTCAATGTACCGTTCACGAATTATAGGTCGTGAACTACTATATCGTTTAAAAATGAACTAGTTCACGACCTATATGAAATACATGCACATACTGAAAATAATCCCCTTTTTTCTCAATATAAAAATATGAAATAGTAAAAAATAAATAAATTGAAATATTACAATACTTATTTTGAATTAAGAATGAGGAAGAAAAAACAACAATGTTTATAATTTATACAAAACATATATACATATAAGGAAATATAATTTCGTTCCGTTCACCAACACACTTTATCACTTACTTAAATGTTAGTATTGTATATGTAATGTATACTATACTGCATCGTTTACGAGCCGTTGTGATTCATGAACGGTTTAGTACACGACGGGTTCAGGACCTAGTACAAGTACATCAATACGTACATGTAGTTCATAGTTCACGAACTAGGTCCTAGTGAACTATAGGTCGTTGCAAAACATCGTCACAGTACGCCCATCATTTGATTGAACCGTTCAGAGTGAACGGTTCGCAAGTGAACTACACATCGTTAGTCTGTATACAAAAATTTTGATTAATCAAATAAAAGGTACCGATTTTATGAACCATTGATTTGTAATAAAACGTGACATATTCCCATATACTCTGAAAGTTGTTCACATATTATATGTGACTGATGGACAGACGAATAATACACTTATACAGGGTAGGCCCCGGCGAAATGGCCCGTATAAATTAATAAAAACAGGAATTTGAAATCACATATATAGCTTAGGGTTCTAAATTCTAAAAATATTTTTAGCTTTTTTTTAGGTGTTTCAGTTTTGTAAGGTATGCATTATAATAATATATATTTTATATATTTTCTAGCCCGTATTATATTACATAAGACTAGCTATACAATGATGTACCATTATCTTACTATCGATTTTCGGTTCTCTAGTAATTAATTATTGCCTAAAAAAATGTACAGCTCCAAGGCTTTGCAGAAAGGGTCGTAACTATAAAATTTCAAGCAAACCCGAAAGCTCTACCGAATGCAAACTATATATGGTCAGATGGTAAATGAGTTTCTGCAAAATGTTAATTTAAAAAAAAAATATATATATAGTCGTTAGTACTTTATAAAGTAATTAGTAATTTAAAAAATATAAAGTGAATTAACAAATAAATTAGAAAGTAATATACATTTTTAATGGAAACCATTACTAAATGGCCACCGACCAACTGGGTTCTACAGCCGTAAAAATATATATTTTACAAGAAGTTAATTATTTGGAATTATATTTCGGAAAATATGCGGCAATGTTACTAGCACCCTGTATACCTTGATTTCACCTTTAACACTAAGATCCATATCTTATTGATGAAATAGGAAACTTTAATTTTATCGTAATTTTATATTTCATAGTAAACTTTCCATAAAATTTGCGTCTGTCAATTTTTTCGGAAAATAATTATAATTACTAGAGAACTAGAAATAGAAAGTAAGGTAATGATAATGACATTATAGGAACTTACTTTTATGTAGCATATAATGAGTTAAAAAAAAATTATGCTATATTAAAAATTAAAAAGTTGATGCATGCATAGCAAAATCGGAACACTCTGTATAGTTAAAAATGTTTTTAGAAATTAGAGCTCTGAGCTTTATATATGAATCTAAATTTCTATTTGCACTAATGGAGATTCTTATACAAGGAATTGGGGTTATATTTAACTTATACTTTTTGCATTTTTATTTTGTTAAACTAAGTGTTCTATTAAATGTCCTCGAAATAATGTATAAAATTTTAGTATACATTTAAATCTTATGATTAATCTTATATATATATATTTTTCTAACCACGATTTCATTACCAGGAAATTTTCATGTATATTTATCAAATATTGTCTCTTGAATTTTTTATTTCATTGTTCACTGAAATCACAATTGTCAATATCTCCAACAAGTGTGCAGATAAAATTCGTTATTTTTAATAATTTTCATTACACAGAGAAAATAAATATAAATATGGTAGGATATTAAACAGAAATATGCTATAAATAATTTAAATTATAAAGAGTATCGTAATAATTATTATCACATTGGTTTCACAGCTTATTGAGTTTCGTTTTCTGCCTAGGTAAATTAGTGAACTTTTAGATTTATTAACGTGTAACTTTAATTATAAAAATTTAAACAAAAATATATATTATTTTTGCTAAAAAACCATTTTGAATATATGGAATACTTAATTTTACACGCGGATTTAATTTATGAATTTATTATTCTGGTGAATCAATATGAAATTTTTAAATATTTATGAGCGAAAAATGGTTGCTAAAATAATGAATATATAAATAAGTTGAAAAGGGAATTAAATATTGAAAATATGTACGCGTATATTTATATTTATTTCATTTTAAAACCGCAAGGATTGTTAAGGCACAGTTTTTCACAAATGGTCCTAACGAAATTTATTTTTAATTTTTAATAACGCGCATTAGTTAAAGAGTCCGCAATCCTAAAGATTGGTTTGAAACAGCACGCCATGCCGATCTATCCCGAGCTAATCCCTTCATCTCCCTATAGCTATTCATCTCAACGTCTTCAACTATCTGACTCACATACTCCAATCTAGGCCTACCTACCCCTCTCTTTCCCTCCACTCTACCTTCTATGATCAATTGCATAATCCCCCCATGTCTAAGGATATGCCCTACTAATCTGTCTCTCCTACGCTGTAACACTCTCCAGATACTTCTCTTCTCCCCTACTAACTCTAGTACAGCTTCATTTGTTACTTTATCTTCCCAACCAATCCTCATCATCCTCCTATAACACCACATTTCAAGTGCTTCTAATCTACGCTTCTCTTCCTTTCCTATAGTCCACGCCTCACACCCGTACAGTGCTACACTCCAAACATATACCTTCAGTAATCTTTTTCTAATACCCAAGTCAATATTTGATCTTAAAATCTGTTCTTTTTCTACGAATGCCTTCCTACCCTGTGCTATCCTACACTTTATATCTACCTTGCTTCGATTATCTTTTGTGATTCTACTGCCTAAATAACAAAAATCTGACACTTCTTCGATTCTATTATCTCCTATTGAGATCCTCATTTTTCTACTGCATTCCTTTTTGTCACACCTCATCACTTTAGTTTTACCTATATTTATTTTCATGTTAAAATCCCTAGTCAATACTGCCTGCATACCATTCAATACCCTTTCTAAATTCTTTTCGCTTTCTTCCAATATAGCTATATCGTCGGCGAATCTCAGCATATATATTTTCTCTCCCTGTACATTCACACCTACACTATACTCTTCTTTTACTTTGTTTATTGCATCTTCTATATATAGATTAAATAATAACGGTGAAAGTGTACATCCCTGCCGAACTCCCTTCCTTATTTTTGCTACCTCTTCTTCCCCCTCAATTCTAACTAAGGCAGTTTGGTGTTTATATAAATTAAAAATTATTCTCCTATCCTTATAATCTATACCCGTTTCTTTTAAAATTCTAAACATTATGTCCCAATCTACATTATCAAATGCCTTTTCTAAGTCTACAAAAGCTATGCAAGTTACCTTTCCTACCCTCTTTCTTTTTTCTACTACCGTTCTTAGTGCTAGAATCGCCTCTCTCGTCCCTCTGTTTTTCCTAAAACCAAACTGATCTTCTCCTAGCCTTTCCTCTACTTTATTTTCTAATCTCCTATAAATAATCTTTAACAATATCTTCGATGCATGTGATAGTAGGCTAATGGTCCTATAGTTCTCACACAAATTAGCTCCTATTTTCTTCGGCATTGTTACTATTCTACTACGCTGAAAATCCTGTGGTACTTCTCCCTTCTCATATATTTTACAAACTAACCTGTATAATCGCTCCTGCATTTTTTCCCCTGCGTGTTTTATTAAATTTAATTATTAATTATTAACGCGCATTAATAAATAAATAAATAAACAAACAAATAAATATTCTGGGAAGGGTCTTCAATTGACTCGGTATATTATGCACTAATACATTTGAAAGCCTCGATTGAGTTCTTTCCATACATTGATTGAAAAAGCAGTTAGCATTTCGAGCGTTCAATTCGCAAGAATACATATATGTATTATTTATGTTCCCTTAACTTGCAAATATACGAATTTTATCCAATCCAGGCAACGCTGTACATTTATTATTTACGGACATAATTACAGCGTGCCGGAAGTTTTGACAGTGTTGAAATATTTATTTCAAATTAAGTTGCATATTGCTATACGTAAGTGATAAATGTATTTACCTTCACAAATGTGGGGGGGCCAATGGAAAATGTTTTTTCGTGATTGTGTTTAATTATTTAAAAATATAAACAAAATCCAACATATAATATAATATGGAGTTCCAATAATTGACAGCTTTTATGCCAGTGTGTAGTAAGCTCATGTTAGTAAAAAGTAGGTTTTTAAAAAACCGGTTTTCTGACTAAATATGTAAAATTCAAAAACTGGTTTCTGAACTTTAAAAGCGCGTTCTACACCAGTCTATAAAAAAAAACATATTATGCACGCTCTATGCACAGTTTATATTTGTAAGAATTTTTGAATTGTCTTTTACTTGTACATTTTTGATTTATTTGGAATATAGTTGGTGTTATTTTCATATTTTTATACCATCAAAAATATAAACATATTTTGAAATATGTATAATTATTTTATAACTTTTTAACTATATGTTATGTAAATATTCGAAAACCGGTTTAACCGTTTTTTTTTTTGAAATACTGGTATTCGAAAACCGTTTTTTCAAACGTCGGTTTTTGTATAAATCCTACTAAAAAGAAAATTTTAATTAAATTATTGGTTTTTATACGTTGGAACGATTGATGGGATATCTAAAGAGGACATAGATAGCGGATGGACAAAAATTAGGATTAAATTGACTGTAACAGCAAGGGAAGTATTAGATATGAAGAAAGGGGCAGGTAGAAAGGAACGGACAACAGAGAAAATACTTAATGGGATACAGGAAAAAAGAAAGTTAATCATTTAATCACGAAAACAGCGCAGAAAATATATAAGTAACTAAAGCGCTTAATTTATGTAAATGTAAATTAGAATATGGATGAAAAGAAAATGATATTGAGTAAGATATAAAGACATAAGATAGATATAGAATAATGGAAAAATAAGTCTCATTTCTTTAAAATATGGCCTTGTCTATTTGACATGCAAGGTATAGAGCTCACAGAAAGTGAGAACAAAATGAGAAGATGGAAGGTGTATCTGGAAGATATATATAGATGAAGACAAGGAATGAATAGGAGATACAAAGTATAGATTAGGATGAGTAAGGTCATAGCATTCTTAGGTCAGAAATGGACACATCATTATATGATTTAAGAAATAAAACCAAAGTGTGGAAAGGCATTCGTAGAAAAAGAAGAAATGTAGAGGTGATTTAGGCATTCATTAGGAAAATATTACTAAAAGTATATGCGTCGAATGTTGCTGTGGACGCCTGTGAGATATGAACAATACGAGAAGAGGATAAGCGAAGAATAGAAGTATTTATATGTTATTAATATGGTTCTACAGGAGAATGAAGATAAGGTAGGTACATAAAGTATTCAATGAAGCCGTACTAGAGTTAGTACGGTAGAAGAAAAGTATTTTAAGAGTATTACAGCCTGAGAGAGACTAGTAAGTCACATTCTTGGACACGGGGATATTATGCAAGTAGTTATAGAAGGTAAAGTAGAGGGAAAACTATGTGTAGGAAGAGCCAGATTAGACTATGTTAGTCGGATAGTGCAGGACGTTAAGAGAATAGCTATATACGGAAAGGAAGGAGGAGTTGTAGGATAGATCGATGCAGGGTGCCATTTCCAATTCCGTGGAATTCCTGGAATTGAAGACTAACAAACTAAATACATTGCTTTATTTTGTTGTATAATAAATATTAGAAAAGTATATGAAATGCGTTTTGTAAAATATATTTATCTACTTTCATTTAGTAAAGTATATATTACGGTTTAAAAAAATGATGACCATTACAGCACTAGTGCTATAATGGTCATCAATAGTAGTGGTCGTCATCAGCATTATCGAAAAAGTGCAAACAAGTTATATAATTGTCGCAAATTATCGAATAAGTACAAAGAAGGTACATATATAACTGTCGAAAATTATCGAAAAAGGGCAAAGATGGCTTTGGGTTGATTGTTTCCAGGGTTGAAGCTATTTACTCTGTGAGCAACGTCTATGTCGCCGATCTCAATCGTCTCATTTATGGAGACTTCTATTTACTTGATCACTTTGTAGATATCTTCCTCCTTCGATTCCAGAACTCCGTTTATTTTGATGTTATTAACCCGTGTGTATTGAACATTACCCACCTGCGCCATTTTTATAGACGATAATTCAGTTTTCAAGCCAGCCACCTCGGATTCCAATTTCCGAATTTTTGTAGAGTTGATAGATACTGCATTCAAGTTTTCCTCGAAATCAGTAATTTTCGAAGAGCAAAATTTGACCGAATCTAATAATTCTTCATATTTATTGTTTGTGTTTTCCATATCCGCTTTTAAAGACAACAAAACGGACATAATTTTAGAATTTGAGGATTCAGGATTGTTTGCATCGATATTGTATTCCTCTTCATACATTTCAGGATAATCAGAGGAAATGATTGATGAGTTACCCGGACGGCACTGGTCACATTGCCATAACGTACCAGCGCTCAAGGCAGCGATAACTACCTTCGATGGATTCGCGCACTTTATATGGTACGATTTCTTGCATGCACCACTTGCATAGTGTTTAATAATAATAATCCATAATCTTGTTTGCTATATATTTTTTATTTTCTAAAGAACTCTCAACATACCCCTTTGAAGTAGCAGAGGATTTCCACCCTCCGTGACGCTTAAGTATTTGCATATCCGCCCCACCATCTACCAGCATGGAAACAGAGGACCTCCGAAAACAGTGTCCCGTATCTTTTTCGGGTCTCTTCAAGCCCAACTACTTTGCAATTAATTTTGGTATATTTCCAAAGGTATTGATCCCAACAGGCTGCGAGCTACATTTTCCTTGCTTATAGAAGACAAAAAAACGCCTGTGAGTAGCACTAGGAGGACGAAGCTCATCATATTTTCGAAAAATGGTTAAGCAGTTAATACCTGGCAGGTTTCCCTCGGTAATTATAAATTCTCGTACGATTTTCTTTTTTGTAGATGGGATCACGATTTTAACATATGATGCTTTGTCTTCAATGTGATCTAACATTAACTTTGTAAGTTCGTCTCGTCGACAAGCCCCAAAAATGCCTACGATCATCACAACTTTCATAAGCAAAAACAATTCATCTTCTGTTGTGCCCAAAAACTTACATACTTCTTCTTTAGAAAAAATGCTAGACTTTTTTGCCGTGTATCCGTCTGAACTTCTCTTGAGAAAAGCAACTAGCTGTATAAATTTGCTTATATCTTGATTTATTCTTACGGAAATCATGGTTTGTAACATTGAATAGTGCGTCCAAAGCGTTCACGGCTTTTGTGATTGTTGCTTTTCGGCGAAATACGCCAACAATTTTTTTCCGACACTTCTTTTACTCTCTTTGAATAACACCATTTTTCAAATTTCTGGTATTCAAGTTCATATCGTGTCTTTGATTTTGCGGGAATTAGATTTGAAATTGCTCCATTTGCAGCTTCCTTTACTTCCGAGGGTAAACTTTCTTTAGAATCAAACATTTTCGAAGAATACTTTTTTCGCAAACTTTTGCTATAAATCTGACGTGTTTAACAGTAACCAAGACAACTCAGAAACAACAAACAGTTCAAGACTACTTAGAAAACTTAAATCCTTATAACAGCAGGTATCATTTTTGTATAGGACATAACATCATTTTAAAAAAATATTTTGACAGCTCTTGTCAAATATATATTTTTTAATTTTCGGTTTATTTTACGAAAGTAGATACAATTTCGTACAATATTCGAGTTGTAAATTCATATTACGACACTCAACGTTTGACAACTCAACATCTCGTGTCGTAATATGAATCCTTACAACACTTATATTGTAAATAAGTATTTTAAAATACCTTGTATTTGCCAATATTAGTGATACTGCAAGACATCGTTACTTCTCTGCCGACAGGAACAGTTTGATTAGGAATGGAAGAGAGGAACTCTGGTTCATCAGCTAATATCCTTATTGTAGAGCCATTTTCTGTAATAAACAACAAAAATAAATCCCCGATATCGACGTTTCAGTTAATTATATATATTGTTGGTATAAAATTTTGCTACCATTCATTAAATGCATAGAATTTTAATAAAATTAAATGAAAATTATACCTAAATGTCTAGATATAAAAGTAAATATTTAGACATTATTATTTAGTTAGTTCTAACTATTATATATGATTAGAAGATACACAAATATTTAATTTTCGAAGTAATACACATATTTCAAATTCGATTGATTTGTCGTGATGTAATATATTATTATTTCAGTTCTCGTAATAACAAAGATTTTTTAGATGTTCAATATTAGATAAAAATCTTCGCATTTTTTTTAAGATCACATCACAAAATTACTTAAATATTTTAGGAAAAGAATTTAGTCAAGGTTAATCAAGTCTAGTTTTAAGAAAATATCCAAGTCTAGCAAAATAGAGTCCTTTTTTCATTATTATGCACTAAAATGTGATATCTCTTAATATATCCATATATAGATTTTGCAAGCATATAAGAAACAACTTATATAAGAAATATAATCTAGTATTGTACATAAAATTGTGTGAATGTAAATAACTTTGATACCTTGCATAATATATAAATAGAATTACTTTTATTTACACTTGTTTTTATATATAGGATAACTGGTTTTGTATTGTATTTTTATTTAATTTTTTCAACGAACCGTGGAAAGCTTTTATTATGCATTTTGCACCGTAAATAAAATAATTATTCCGCTTAAATAGTATGAGAATAATAAAATTATATTTTCAACAATACTGTGTAAATTCACGGTTTAGCTTGTAAATTTTAAATCAATATCCAAAAAAATAACGGGATAAATATGAGAATATAAGAGTGTGCGAATACTATAATAATTATGTAATTATTTTATCAAACAACCGTTTTATGGTTGACATTGTAACCCATTATTTCAGTCTCATGAATATATTTACACAAGTGTATTTTGAACTGAAAACGTAGAGTAATTCCTTTCAAATTAATGAATATTATTGATTTTCCCAATCAATTAAATTTTTAATATAAAATTGAGATCTTCCTTTCAAACAAACTTTTATGTTCCTGTAAAATAAATGAAATACAATTCCCTTTGATCAAAAAAACAATTACCTTTGATCAGAAATGAAAAATCATATGAATTATATTTACCTTGTGAAATAATATTTATTTATCACTGTATTTTCGATAAATCAATTTATTCGTCAAAAAAGAAATGTTTTGCTTCTATTGTAATTTTAAATTCAATTTTTCATCAAACTAAATTGTTATAAAAAATATTGGTCGATTGATTGCGTAAACAGCATTTGTGGTATTTTTCGGATCGCTTTTTGTTTGGTCATTTTTTATTTAATTAGATGTGATAATTTTATATCGTTCACAAATAAATAAGATTTGAAAACACGCTTGTATTATAAAAAAATTATAAAAATATAAACCGACTGGTTAGACGTTTTTATTAAATTAAATTAAATAATTTTCAATGAAAAGACAAAATTTAATTTTAAAACAAAGATTTATGGAAACTTCAACAATATTTTCTTCGCACATTTAAATATTGAGAAAATATTTTGACATAATATTTTGATATTTTGCTAAATGTAAAAAAAAAAAACGTACAGAATAGATCCTTACATTTAATACGTTTAAAATATAAATACATGTTTTTTTTTAAAAAAACATTCACAAATAATTCACAATTTCTTTTTCAAACATTACATTACATAATAGTACAGAATATCACCAAAATACCGTAACTCAAGTTAAAAATTAACACCGTAGTGATAATTTTTAAAATTACATTATATATTTTCGAAGCTTAGATTTGAGGAGAATTTTGTGGTTATTTTGATGGTAGTAGATGGTAACATTTGATTTTATATTCAATCAAGTAAAGGGTATTACCAAATAATCAGAATTAGGACTAAATAAATTTTTTGCATTTAATGGACTAAATAAATCTTTATTACTAGCCGGTATGTAGAAATGTACTTCGTGACTTATATTAAAAACGTTATCGGTCATAATAAATTACTGTATGTGATCTGCGTTTTTATTAGCGTTGTTCAATTAATTTTCTAATCAACAATTTATAAACAGCTCATAAATATAACCAGTTTTCTTAACCGGTGTGTAAAAACTATATTATGAACAGAAATATAATTGGTCATTAAAAAAAGAGCAATTTAGTTCCCGTTAGTTTTTAATAACATTGACCTAATTAAAACAAAAAATTAGATATTTTTTATGTTACCGTTCTAGCTTAGGGGGGATATATTCTAAGCTTAATCCACATGAGTAACATTTAAAATGATATGCTACCTTCATGTTCGAAACGATTTTTTGTATAACTAATTAATCAAAGGTACATATTCCTACACAAAATCTACCACCATTTGGTTATATTCGCTTCAATACAGACTTTCTAATTATTCTTATAAACCCTCATATAATTCTTAACTGTACGCAAAAACTCGCTATTTTAACTTCAACGGTTTAAGAGTCGCTGAAGAAAGCTTGTCAAACCCAACGTAGAAATTCGTGGATCGGTATACTGCACGATCGGCGGATTAATTTCTTCGACAGTGATACAGCCATTAGTTGGTGTCACTTGCCGTGTCGAGTGTCATCTTGATCTTGTCTGGAGCCGTAATACAAGCCATCAATCAAGACAGCGCTTCAGACGGACCGCCGACCTGCCAGGTCAAACGTTTCTCGCCAGTGATGTATCCAGAAGAATTTGTATAGGGACTTGTAGCATGAAGCTATCACTCAGCGTAAAGACATTTCGTATAAATTATTAATAGGTGAAGTGCTCATTATTAAATAAAATTACAAAAACGGATGTTTGTTTGATTACCGTCATTTATTCTTACAGACAGGATCCTTAGTAGACTTAGCTATTTTTATCTCACGGATATTTCATCTAGTGAAAATGATACCATGATTTAAAGGGAACGATATAGGATAATAAATACCAAAAATAAATACTTCATTCATACAATCACTCAACGCTATGTTTTAACTTACTTTTATTTTAAAAGAAAATTAATCAAGTTATGTAATAAATTTTTATATAGCCTTCAAATGTTATATTTTTACAAATGGAAAAAAATTACATTTAGAAACAAATATTAATAAACGAAATAAGATTTTTTTTTGTAAAAAGGACAAGTGACAAAAGGACAAGGATCCTTAGTAGACTTAGCTATTTTTATATCGCAGATATTTCATCCAGTGAAAATGATACCATGATTTAAAGGGAACGATATAGGATAATAAGTACCAAAGATAAATATTTCATTCATAAAATCACTCAACGCTATGTTTTAACTTACTTTTATTTTAAAAGAAAATTAATCAAGTTATGTAATAAATT
This sequence comes from Leptodirus hochenwartii, assembly GCA_947310635.1. Taxonomy (NCBI): domain Eukaryota; kingdom Metazoa; phylum Arthropoda; class Insecta; order Coleoptera; family Leiodidae; genus Leptodirus; species Leptodirus hochenwartii. The sequence goes on along the minus strand of OX371180.1, from coordinate 11,165,147 downwards.
TTTATATAGCCTTCAAATGTTATATTTTTACAAATGGAAAAAATTTACATTTAGAAACAAATATTAATAAACGAAATAAGATTTTTTTTTGTAAAAAGGACAAGTGACAAAAGGACAAGGATCCTTAGTAGACTTAGCTATTTTTATATCGCAGATATTTCATCCAGTGAAAATGATACCATGATTTAAAGGGAACGATATAAGATAATAAGTACCAAAGATAAATATTTCATTCATAAAATCACTCAACGCTATGTTTTAACTTACTTTTATTTTAAAAGAAAATTAATCAAGTTATGTAATAAATTTTTATATAGCCTTCAAATGTTATATTTTTACAAATGGAAAAAAATTACATTTAGAAACAAATATTAATAAACGAAATAAGATTTTTTTTTGTAAAAAGGACAAGTGACAAAAGGACAAGGATCCTTAGTAGACTTAGCTATTTTTATATCGCAGATATTTCATCCAGTGAAAATGATACCATGATTTAAAGGGAACGATATAGGATAATAAGTACCAAAGATAAATATTTCATTCATAAAATCACTCAACGCTATGTTTTAACTTACTTTTATTTTAAAAGAAAATTAATCAAGTTATGTAATAAATTTTTATATAGCCTTCAAATGTTATATTTTTACAAATGGAAAAAATTTACATTTAGAAACAAATATTAATAAACGAAATAAGATTTTTTTTTGTAAAAAGGACAAGTGACAAAAGGACAAGGATCCTTAGTAGACTTAGCTATTTTTATATCGCAGATATTTCATCCAGTGAAAATGATACCATGATTTAAAGGGAACGATATAAGATAATAAGTACCAAAGATAAATATTTCATTCATAAAATCACTCAACGCTATGTTTTAACTTACTTTTATTTTAAAAGAAAATTAATCAAGTTATGTAATAAATTTTTATATAGCCTTCAAATGTTATATTTTTACAAATGGAAAAAATTTACATTTAGAAACAAATATTAATAAACGAAATAAGATTTTTTTTTGTAAAAAGGACAAGTGACAAAAGGACAAGGATCCTTAGTAGACTTAGCTATTTTTATATCGCAGATATTTCATCCAGTGAAAATGATACCATGATTTAAAGGGAACGATATAGGATAATAAGTACCAAAGATAAATATTTCATTCATAAAATCACTCAACGCTATGTTTTAACTTACTTTTATTTTAAAAGAAAATTAATCAAGTTATGTAATAAATTTTTATATAGCCTTCAAATGTTATATTTTTACAAATGGAAAAAATTTACATTTAGAAACAAATATTAATAAACGAAATAAGATTTTTTTTTGTAAAAAGGACAAGTGACAAAAGGACAAGGATCCTTAGTAGACTTAGCTATTTTTATATCGCAGATATTTCATCCAGTGAAAATGATACCATGATTTAAAGGGAACGATATAAGATAATAAGTACCAAAGATAAATATTTCATTCATAAAATCACTCAACGCTATGTTTTAACTTACTTTTATTTTAAAAGAAAATTAATCAAGTTATGTAATAAATTTTTATATAGCCTTCAAATGTTATATTTTTACAAATGGAAAAAAATTACATTTAGAAACAAATATTAATAAACGAAATAAGATTTTTTTTTGTAAAAAGGACAAGTGACAAAAGGACAAGGATCCTTAGTAGACTTAGCTATTTTTATATCGCAGATATTTCATCCAGTGAAAATGATACCATGATTTAAAGGGAACGATATAGGATAATAAGTACCAAAGATAAATATTTCATTCATAAAATCACTCAACGCTATGTTTTAACTTACTTTTATTTTAAAAGAAAATTAATCAAGTTATGTAATAAATTTTTATATAGCCTTCAAATGTTATATTTTTACAAATGGAAAAAATTTACATTTAGAAACAAATATTAATAAACGAAATAAGATTTTTTTTTGTAAAAAGGACAAGTGACAAAAGGACAAGGATCCTTAGTAGACTTAGCTATTTTTATATCGCAGATATTTCATCCAGTGAAAATGATACCATGATTTAAAGGGAACGATATAAGATAATAAGTACCAAAGATAAATATTTCATTCATAAAATCACTCAACGCTATGTTTTAACTTACTTTTATTTTAAAAGAAAATTAATCAAGTTATGTAATAAATTTTTATATAGCCTTCAAATGTTATATTTTTACAAATGGAAAAAAATTACATTTAGAAACAAATATTAATAAACGAAATAAGATTTTTTTTTGTAAAAAGGACAAGTGACAAAAGGACAAGGATCCTTAGTAGACTTAGCTATTTTTATATCGCAGATATTTCATCCAGTGAAAATGATACCATGATTTAAAGGGAACGATATAGGATAATAAGTACCAAAGATAAATATTTCATTCATAAAATCACTCAACGCTATGTTTTAACTTACTTTTATTTTAAAAGAAAATTAATCAAGTTATGTAATAAATTTTTATATAGCCTTCAAATGTTATATTTTTACAAATGGAAAAAATTTACATTTAGAAACAAATATTAATAAACGAAATAAGATTTTTTTTTGTAAAAAGGACAAGTGACAAAAGGACAAGGATCCTTAGTAGACTTAGCTATTTTTATATCGCAGATATTTCATCCAGTGAAAATGATACCATGATTTAAAGGGAACGATATAGGATAATAAGTACCAAAGATAAATATTTCATTCATAAAATCACTCAACGCTATGTTTTAACTTACTTTTATTTTAAAAGAAAATTAATCAAGTTATGTAATAAATTTTTATATAGCCTTCAAATGTTATATTTTTACAAATGGAAAAAATTTACATTTAGAAACAAATATTAATAAACGAAATAAGATTTTTTTTTGTAAAAAGGACAAGTGACAAAAGGACAAGGATCCTTAGTAGACTTAGCTATTTTTATATCGCAGATATTTCATCCAGTGAAAATGATACCATGATTTAAAGGGAACGATATAGGATAATAAGTACCAAAGATAAATATTTCATTCATAAAATCACTCAACGCTATGTTTTAACTTACTTTTATTTTAAAAGAAAATTAATAAAGTTAGTAATAAATTTATATATAGTCTTCAAATGTTATATTTTTACAAGTGGAAAAATTTTACATTTAGAAACAAATATCAATAACGAAATAATTTTTTTTTTGCAAAAGGACGAGTGTATTTATACGTCTTTAAGTTGCTTTCACATTACATTTTGAAATGTTGAAGAAATAATGGAGAATAAAGTTATTAAATAAGTTAGTGTTAGTTTTCTTATGGGATTTAAAGTTACTCTTCACAGCGTTATTTGTTAATTGAAAGCAACATCTCTATATTTTAAAATACGATTCGAATGACGGAGATACATTTAGATGGCTTTCATACATGGAAACATAATAAATGTATAAATAAAAGTACATGAAAAAATATATAGATTTCTATTCTACTTCTATTTTTATAAATCATATCTCACCACAAATTATTCCTATAATATTTCTAATTTTTAGTGTACTCATAAGGTATAAGTTTCCTTCTTATTGTGAAATCGATAATTTGGTCTGTAAAATTAAAAGCATAATATAGATAAATATATACACATGCATAATGCAATTTATGTACTTAATTTATAAAAACATTGTACTTCATGTATATGTATAATATAATAATAGCTTGGAAATTTTTTTTAGAAGGCAACGCCACTTGGAAATCGTTTTATTCGAAGTGAAGTAATAACAAAGTCGATGAAACTTACTTGGTTTAGTTCAATAGAGTCGTTTTTTTTAAGGACTTATCTAAATAATTCAGCTGTTTTTATTCAGCCTATTATTCATAGTAATTAGATTTATAACGTGTCCCTATACCCATTAATTTTTTTTTAGTTTTTTTAGCTTATTACTAAAAGTTAAAAATTTATTTTTCTTCGGCATATTTTCCAATTTTTATCATTTAATAATAAATAAAATAAAGTATACCATTTTCAGGCAATAATAATATTTATCAAACCAATACGTTAATTGAAAGTTTTAGCAATTCTATTTTCTTATTGAAATCAGATTCTTGCATTTGCTTTTTACAGCTGCAAATATTTCAATTTTTGCGGCTGTAAAAAAACTCAATTCAGTTCTAGTCCTTTATAATAAATATTTGGAAGTATGTGAAGTCATTTCTTTTTGATAGCTTAGAGTAGGTACGTATGTTGGAGAGGATTATCATTTTCCTGAATACCTCACTGCTTACCACATCTTCTCCAGACGCGACGCCTTTTTCCCTAAATGCCTTCATAATCATACAGGAGGAGTATATAATGATTTGGTCGGTAGACGGTTTGCACATTATTTAGAAAGCTCAAATCAGCTGTGCTGTTCTAGTTTGCTGTAAATTAGTGGCAGTAAAAAGTGATCGGCGTAAAAAATTAGCATGTTTTTATTGAATGTTGTCTTTAATATTTGATAAAGCGATATTTATATTTCCATGTATAATCACGGATAATTTACAATAGGTATTTCAAGTCCCTTGTGATATTCTTTTGCTTCATATTAAGCTAAATAGATGCAACTCTGCAAAAAATTGTAAATTTTTAATTACTTTATTATTATAATTTAACATATAATTATAGGAATTATTTTGATATGGAAGATAAAACGTTCTATTTTACACCTATTGATTTATTATACAAATATTTGAAGATATCTTTGTCACTTTCAATTATTTCTTTCTCTTGTAAACTGTAACGTTTGTAAACTATTGAATTATTAGGTTTATTATACGAAGACATGTTATCGGAAGAATATTCATTTTATTTTTATGAAATATTTTGATATCGACAGAGAATAAAAAAATGTAAACCATAAAGGAGCATTTAATATTTTGTTTTATAGTTATTCTTTTTCATAAATAGTATAAAATGAAAAACGCTACATGACGTTTTGCCATAAATTAGGTACCTTTTTTTTGGTTATATGTGTATACATTCATTCGCATAAAAACCGGCTGTAAAAATATAGAGTTCGTGTCTACTAATACCGTAAATATTATGCTTTCGTCGTATATTATATAGTTAAATCTGGAAGTCTAATATATTTTATAGCAAGCACATTCCATGCAAGGTGAAACTTAACACGCGGTACAAACTAACCTTACCCTAAAATATTTTTAGATGCTAATCAGGTTTTATTAAATACAATTAAACTTTATAACGTGTATAAACTTTATAAAGTAATATAATTACAATGAGGGTACAAATTGAATTCTAAGGTTTTACTATAAATTAACATCTTATCTCCATACCATGTAAAAGTATAATCATTGCATTAGATTATTGACACAATGTTAAAGGCAACTAATCAGTGGTTAGTCTTCTTAAAACAAAAAAAAATGCGTGAGACTCTCGCGCGGTAGAAGTGAAACTTCTTAGCTCCTAAACTTTATTAAATTTTTAATTTATATAAACTCCAAACTGCCTTAGTTAGAATTGAGGTGGAAGAAGAGGTAGCAAAAATAGGGAAGGGAGTTCGGCAGGGATGTACACTCTCACCGTTATTATTTAATCTATATATAGAAGATGCAATAAACAAAGTAAAAGAAGAGTATAGTGTAGGTGTGAATGTACAGGGAGAGAAAATATATATGCTGAGATTCGCCGACGATATAGCTATATTGGAAGAAAGCGAAAAGAATTTAGAAAGGGTATTGAATGGTATGCAGGCAGTATTGACTAGGGATTTTAACATGAAAATAAATATAGGTAAAACTAAAGTGATGAGGTGTGACAAAAAGGAATGCAGTAGAAAAATGAGGATCACAATAGGAGATAATAGAATAGAAGAAGTGTCAGATTTTTGTTATTTAGGCAGTATAATCACAAAAGATAATCGAAGCAAGGTAGATATAAAGTGTAGGATAGCACAGGGTAGGAAAGCATTCGTAGAAAAGGAACAGATTTTAAGATCAAATATTGACTTGGGTATTAGAAAAAGATTACTGAAGGTATATGTTTGGAGTGTAGCACTGTACGGGTGTGAGGCGTGGACTATAGGAAAGGAAGAGAAGCGTAGATTAGAAGCACTTGAAATGTGGTGTTATAGGAGGATGATGAGGATTGGTTGGGAAGATAAAGTAACAAATGAAGCTGTACTAGAGTTAGTAGGGGAGAAGAGAAGTATTTGGAGAGTGTTACAACGTAGGAGAGACAGATTAGTAGGGCATATTCTTAGGCATGGGGGGATTATGCAATTGATCATAGAAGGTAGAGTGGAGGGAAAGAGAGGGGTAGGTAGGCCTAGATTGGAGTATGTGAGTCAGATAGTTGAAGACGTTGAGATGAATAGCTATAGGGAGATGAAGGGATTAGCTCAGGATAGATCGGCATGGCGTGCTGTTTCCAACCAATCTTTAGGATTGCGGACTCTCTAACTAACTACGCTGAAAATCCTGTGGTACTTCTCCCTTCTCATATATTTTACAAACTAACCTGTATAATCGCTCCTGCATTTTTTCCCCTGCGTGTTTTATTAATTCGGCTGGTATCATATCAATCCCCGCTGCTTTGTTATTCCGTAAATCATTTAATGCTCTATGAAATTCTGACCTAAGTATGCTAGGACCTAAGTCATCCTCATCTATCTGTTCCACACTTTCTAGCTCCTCCATGTCCTGCCTACCTTTATATAAATCTTCAAGATACTCCTTCCATCTTCTAGCTTTTTCCTTATTTTCTGTGAGTTCCTTACCCTGCTTATCACATATAATGTTACCCTTTGGTTTTACTTTTTACTTTTTTACTCATACAGTACACATATTTTCAAGCCGAATATCAAATCGTGCGAGTATAACAGGCGTGTAAAAACAATTCTATTCTCCAATTACCACATTAACTTTCGTTTAGTTAAAATCAATCTTAGTCTTCGACAGAAGATATTTCTACACTGCACGTTTACCTTATAGCCGAACAAAACGAATATGGCCAATCATTCCAGGCAATATGGTACTATCGAACTGTCTATACACATTTCGGAATATCGGATCTTCTTAGTCTTATGTTGTCAATCACCACGGAAGATGTGGTGTAGGAGAACTGCTGGCTGTATATTGATTGATGGCCTGTATTACTGTTAGCGACACCGATCAAGATGACACTCCAAACAGCAAGAGACACAAACTAATAGCACCCACGCTCAAACAACCAAGTTCCCACCAAGTGAGGGTTTAACCCCTGAGTTATCGGTTAATTCTACAACTCCAATTGAACTCGCGAAGCATTGTGTTTGATTTTGTAAGGATAAGTTCAACTTGGTTGCTTGTATGCTATGGACGTTTCTTTTGCTCTTCGATTGAATTTAATCCTATCAATTAAACTTGTATAACGTCGGAAATGCGCTGCTTTGTTTCGTATGTTATTGTTTTAGATAAGTATTTTATTCATATCAATGGATATAATAGAAGTTACTAGGTAGACAAAAGAAAAATTGTAACATCAATTTTATGAAAATTTCAAAAACATCAAATAATTATTCACTTATAAGCGGTTTTCACACAAAAAAAATGTTTTATACGTTGAAAAAATTTTGGTCAAATTTTTCATTTGGAAAAAAATGAAAAAACAACGTAAACAGACCTAGAAGAATTATATTATAAGGAATTGCTGTCATCGGTGAAATCTTTAAATGAAAAAATGTTCGCAGATACATATTTTTTGTGTTGATTAAATACATGAATGTATTTAGGTCGATTATTTTTATTAATTTAGAAAAAAAATTGTGAAAGTTACCATTTTTACCATTTTTCACATGTGTAGGATGCGAGTAGTTGTTACATTCGTAAGTTTAAAACTTATATTTAACATCATATTATAATATCTATTCATTACTTTCTATACGTAATAAAGCCTTGTGTCAATTGTTGTTTAATTACGCATTTAAAAAATCAATTTTTACATATACTTGTTGAGCAAAACCTCTGTAACGGCAATTTACGAATTATTTATTATTTTTATATTCGTCGATGATTATAAATATGATCTAATAATGAATTAGCTGCAATTACATCATAATATATGGGGAACAATTATAAAAATATAATGTTTTATATGACGGTTAATTGCAAACGTTTGAAAAGTTTGTTAAAAAAATTTAACCGTGATATAAAATATTGTATTTTTATTTCTCTTTCCTAGTATGGAATATCACAACATAAGGGCAAAATTTGTAACCTATTTATTATATGTAAGGATAGCAAATATACAAACATGCAGCAATGTTTGATGTGGAAAAATCTAATTAAACTTTCACAGTATCTGTCGTAAATAGTACATATGTGTATCGTAGCGTAATACTGCGCACAAAAGTCATAAATTACTCGTTACACGCTTGCGTGATTTTATTTACATACAGGGCAGCCTTCTAGAAAGATAGCCAACCTGTCCGCCTCCACAAAAATCATATTTTTCGTAATTTCAACGGGTTATTTATTGGGGTGCTAGCGTACTGTTGTGATCTTTCAGCAACATTTTACGACTCTGCAGAATTATAATATATAGAGAGATGCAGGACACATATACAATGATAAAATCGCTGACTATTAAAATCTGTTATGTCAAATCTACGGTCGTCTTTCTCAAGGTGTATTTTTTGGAAATAGATTTTAGATAGGCTTGGATTAACATGGCATGGATCAACGGCACTGTTGCATTTTTATATATTTTTTCCTACATATCATAAATTCTACAGATTAAAAAATATATTCATGATCGCAATGTTCTAGATTTTTTTTTTTCTTTTTTCTAACGTGAATAAAAATGTGTTGCAAAGATTATATGGAAGTAATCTCTTGTTAGTAAAAAATATCATCACTAGAGACCGGATTTTAGGCAAAATGCCTTTTTTTGTCTATTTCGACACTTTTGATCAAATTTTGCCTATTTTTCAGTTTATTGCCTATTTTGCCTATTTCGACAGTTTTCATATTTTTTTCATATTAATTTTGCTTTTTACCATAATTTATTTTGTTCGATGATAAAAACTTTCTAAATTGTTTGTGTCATTGCTACATTACCAATGGAAAAATATCTAATCGTTCTTAATGTACTCTTAACTACCAATAATGGTTATTTTGTAACAACTGTTATTTCAAATAAATAATTCACCCTTCATTTCGTCAGTCTGTGTTTAGTTAGCGTACGAATACATTCGAAAGTAAATTCAAAATGCCTAAAATTAGCAGTTCAAATGAATGCAAGATCTAAAAAATAATTCGGGAGTTCGGCTGTAATATTTTGGTGTAATGGTGACGGTATAATATTATTTTGTAAGGTTGGCGATACAAAAGTGAACATGAAAAAAAATATTTTGTGTTTTTTACTGTGTTTTTCATGCCTTTTTGAGTTTTTTTCAAAATAAGAAATGCCTTTTTTAGCGCCTTTAAAGTTTTTTAGTGTCTATTTGCCGCCTATTTTGGCATTTTTTTAATGCCTATAATCCGGTCTCTAGTCATCACATTAATAGTCTAAGAATATAGAATAAACTTTAAAATTTTAGGATGTCATGGTCATATCATAGATATCTATAAATAAAGCGATTATTGCTTAAGTGTTCTGCGATATTTTCGAAAAAGAAATTCTAAAAATGAAAACTGTAGCAAAAAAATGCCCCCCGAGAGATAAATCAATCACAAAGTCCGAAAATAGATCAATCACAACGCACATTTAATAGTTGAGAAATCTGCGCAAAGCGCAACCAATTTACAAATTTTCGATCGAATTACTTTTCCAATTGCTAAACCTTATTTAACTACTGTAATTAATGAACGTGTAATTAAAGTAATTAATGAACGTGGTATATATTATTATAAGCTTATTATAAACACCAAACGTTTATCATTGTAAAATGTTGCTTTTTCACCATGAATTATTTAAAATCAATTCATTTATGTAAATCACCTTAATTATGTAATGTTGTAAAAAAGTAAATTGCCAATTATGCATTGAAAAAGTTAATTTTCAAAACTGCAACTTGAATAAAACGAATCAAAAACGTATTTGTATTAAACAATGTTAAATGTAAAGAATATTACCCAATATTGTATTAAATGGGTACATGCGCATTTCGAATATCTTGCTAACTGAAATAAATATTCGCTAAAATATAACGATTATTAAATTATAATGTATCTATAACAAATGGACAGACACTTCATGTAACTGAAGATAATGTGTTTCTAAATTTTAAATCATTGTTTTTTTTTGTATTGAGAGCTGTTAAAATGGAATGATGAAACCAATGCAATATCACAATCTTAAGTTGTCTAGAAAATAGAATAGCGGCATTCGAATTGAACTACATTTAAAATGTAAAATAGTAAAATGTAATTTAAAAAGTAAAATGTTAATGTCTATCATTGACTTAAGAATTAGGAATATACTATTAAATATATAATATAAATTAAACCTAACAATCATATTTTGCATTTTTACAATTTTTAAATAAATACACACGAACGTAGAATTTTCATATAAATTTATCGAACGATGGATATTATAAGATGTAGTACATGAAATGAATAAAACTATAGTTATTGTAGGAATAAAACCGCGCAATTAATTAACCTTTATTATAAATACCAAGCGCCTAAATTGATTATATTAATGTATTGTATTTGTGTATATATACTTAATTTAAACGCGAATAATATCTGGCTGTAGCATTTACCGTTTCTATAAAATCACAACAGTATTGTATTTGTACATTTACGTATTATAATAAATATAAATGTCATCGTTATATTTAGGGGCAACTAGCTGGTATTTTAATTCAAGTTACTAGCTTTTCTACCGAATAGAAAATGCATTAGAAATAGCAGCAACGCAAAATGCAAATATGAAGCGCATCGAAATATATTCTCAATGGCATTTTTTATTTGCTCTAAGTATAATAATGTAGAAATAATGTACAAAAATTTGCCACCGTTAAATCTTGAGATATCTTCGAAATTTATCTTCCGTGAATTGAAGATGCCAACGTATTAAATGTAGTTAATTCAAGGCAGGGTATGAAAACGTTTTATGTGCCACGTAGCCAGGATATTTAAAAAACAAGCTTAATTAAGAGGGCTTATAATGAGATTTCATATTTTTTACTCATATTCCATATATTTTTATTTAATTCGTAATAAAAATTTGAGTGATATTTTATGCAAAACTCTAATTAAAATGAATTAACGAAGTTAGTTAAAAAATAGTTTTCTACGCATTTTTTGAACGTTCATTTTGTTACATAAAAGTTCATTTAAAATTTATTTATTACAAACAGCTACTTGTTGCACATTAACCAAACAACGTGAAAAAAACATTATGCAAAAACAAAGAACAATATACAATTTACGGCTAAAAACTTAAGAGACGTTTTTATTCATTTTATTTCATTTATAAATTGATTTAATCTATATAGTAGCAAACCGGTTTGTATTTAAATTCTATATTTGAACCCTCTTGTTTTGTAGGATTGGAAAAATAATGTCGTCTATAACTCGATATGAAAATCGTTGTTAAACTCAAATCATTGCAGCCTTCGTTCTCGTCTGCAAATCAGAGGTTCTTTAACATTTTGTCAAATATCCAAAAACAGTTTCTTCGACGTTCTATATTTTGCATTAGACGATTTGCATCAATCCTGCACCATGTAGTTATAGTGGTCGAATTGTTATGGCTATCGAAGGACATTATCAGAAAGATCCATATTCGTCAAATCAGTCTAAGATGGCATCTTATCCGGTCATGAAATAATTTAACCTAATTGCTGGCAATCTCTTCATTTGTATTTTATTTCGTGTTGCGTATATATTTTGAGCAGAATGCAATAAATTAAGTCGTGGTGTAGGAAGTGAGGTTGCCAACATTAATATATTATAGTAAAATATATTTATGTAACGTCAGGTTCATATTCTACAGATTGTTTTTACAAACAATGAAAAATAATGATTCAAAGAATTTTGTTGAAAAATATTTATTATATTTGCGCTGTATATGATTTATCTTAATATATAGTTTAAGTCTTCTTGATAAATTTTGTAAATATAAACAAATATAAAAATGTAGCAGCTTTTAAAATTAAAAAGCATATAATCAGAAAAAAAAATTATTAGACCCTTCACAGAACTTTTATTCTTTTTATTGGAAGTCACATCAGATGCTCGTACTCTAAATTTGTTTTCATTACCAAAACCTACGGCAAAAATAACAGCTTTGCAATGCTGATTTTAATAGTCTTATTAATATCCAAGCTAATAATATATCTTAAAATTTGTTCTTTTTCTAAATAATTGCTTCGTACCTGGCGTTATATAGTTTAAGTTATATAGTTTTCTATATAAGTTATATAGTTCATTTTATAGTTTAAGTATATTGCCTACGTCACCATTTAATATTCCTCTATGTTCATTTCTACTTTTGTTTTGTTTTCCTTTTTTTAAATTATATTTTTATTCTATTCACTTTTCATCATAGCTTTTGATTCACTTGTATTTATATTCGTATTGAAAGCCTCAGTCGTTGTTTACTGTATAACTGTATTTGTATTTATTATAATATAGCAAACATATTGAAGTTAAAGTATAAAAATATTAAATTACAAAAAGAGTTTTAAAAATTATCACTACGATGTAAAAATTGAAGATTTAAGGGGCATTTAGCTCATTTCAGATTAAATTGAAAAGATAAAAGTGCTGTGGCCGAGCATATTTTTGACTAACTCAGGTCATCCTATTCAAATTAGTGCACTTAAATGACTTAAAAGTGTTTTGAATTATTCCGAGTTAAATGCTTATGAAAGTATATACATGCATAAATCTAGTTAGTTAAAGAGTCCGCAATCCTAAAGATTGGTTGGAAACAGCACGCCATGCCGATCTATCCTGAGCTAATCCCTTCATCTCCCTATAGCTATTCATCTCAACGTCTTCAACTATCTGACTCACATACTCCAATCTAGGCCTACCTACCCCTCTCTTTCCCTCCACTCTACCTTCTATGATCAATTGCATAATCCCCCCCATGCCTAAGAATATGCCCTACTAATCTGTCTCTCCTACGCTGTAACACTCTCCAAATACTTCTCTTCTCCCCTACTAACTCTAGTACAGCTTCATTTGTTACTTTATCTTCCCAACCAATCCTCATCATCCTCCTATAACACCACATTTCGAATGCTTGTAATCTACGCTTCTCTTCCTTTCCTATAGTCCACGCCTCACACCCGTACAATGCTACACTCCAAACATATACCTTCAGTAATCTTTTTCTAATACCCAAGTCAATATTTGATCTTAAAATCTGTTCTTTTTCTACGAATGCCTTCCTACCCTGTGCTATCCTACACTTTATCTCTACCTTGCTTCGATTATCTTTAGTGATTCTACTGTCTAAATAACAAAAATCTGACACTTCTTCGATTCTATTATCTCCTATTGTGATCCTCATTTTTCTACTGCATTCCTTTTTGTCACACCTCATCACTTTAGTTTTACCTATATTTATTTTCATGTTAAAATCCCTAGTCAATACTGCCTGCATACCATTCAATATCCTTTCTAAATTCTTTTCGCTTTCTTCCAATATAGCTATATCGTCGGCGAATCTCAACATATATATTTTCTCTCCCTGTACATTCACACCTACACTATACTCTTCTTTTACTTTGTTTATTGCATCTTCTATATATAGATTAAATAATAACGGTGAAAGTGTACATCCCTGCCGAACTCCCTTCCCTATTTTTGCTACCTCTTCTTCCCCCTCAATTCTAACTAAGGCAGTTTGGTGTTTATATAAATTAAAAATTATTCTCCTATCCTTATAATCTATACCCGTTTCTTTTAAAATTCTAAACATTATGTCCCAATCTACATTATCAAATGCCTTTTCTAAATCTACAAAAGCTATGCAAGTTACCTTTCCTACCCTCTTTCTTTTTACTACTACCGTTCTTAGTGCTAGAATCGCCTCCCTCGTCCCTCTGTTTTTCCTAAAACCAAACTGATCTTCTCCTAGCCTTTCCTCTACTTTATTTTCTAATCTCCTATAAATAATCTTTAACAATATCTTCGATGCATGTGATAGTAGACTAATGGTCCTATAGTTCTCACACAAATTAGCTCCTATTTTCTTCGGCATTGTTACTATTCTACTACGCTGAAAATCCTGTGGTACTTCTCCCTTCTCATATATTTCATAAATCTAAATCAAATTTAATGAACTTAGATTCAGGCCCAATTTTATCTTGTCAATTTAATTTATTTAATAAGAACTATTTTTAAATTAATTTTTATTTTGTTCACTTATCTATTTTTGGTTATTTTAGATTTCACAAACCAATATTTTCGTTAATTGTTATTTTGTATTGTTTTGAAAGACTTATAGGTCATATTATATGCCATTTTTGTAATACTTCTGTCATGTTGACATATTTATTTAATAGTATATCAATCACGATTCGTGACAGAGGCATTTTATTTCGTTTTTATCTTGTGCTACTGAAGATGGGAGCATAGCCTTCGAAATGTACATCTAGCTACTTAAGTTACGGTATTTGGGTGATATACTATACTAATAAAAAGAATATTTTAATTCGGTTTTGGTACAATTTTAGGCCATTTTCTATATACATTGATGAATTAAATAATATCGGCGACAGTGTTCATCCTTGCCTGACTCCCCTTCTTATTCTTATTTCTTCATACCCCTCAATTCTAATAAGACCGTATATTTCATTAAAATTATATATAAATCTTATATTCTCGCAACCTATTCATGCTTCTTTCAAAATCGTAAACATAATTTCGCAATTTACTCATAAAGACTTAATAAAACCTTGAAGACATGTTATATATATGTAAAATATGACATATTTTACATTTATATTACATGTTACAGAAAAATGTTTTTATGATCATCAATTTTTCTACCTGTAAGTTTATAGACGCGGTGGAAAAAAATGTATGTTCTTAAAACTATTTTACATTTATCTTCAAGTAATAACTTATGTTACAAATGTTTTTTTTTCAAACTTAAGCAATCTTTTCTACCTCTTGGTTTATAGATATGAATTTCAGGTCAATTCCAATAGGATTTCGTAGGCAATACTATCTACCAGAGAACCGCAGAAGTCAGCACGAGGGATACAGAGGCCAGGATCCCGGAAGGCGCATATATACTCCCTCACAGACGCAGCTAACTCACTGACAGTTGTAGATATGAATCTAATGAGTGCTCTAACAACTGTTCCACTGGAATTGCGCTCGTTTTCCATCCTCCAGATAAGATCGTATACTGGGACGGTTATTTCAAGCATCTGGACTACAGACTTTCAGCGCCTCAGTTATTCTCCAAGCAATATTAAGCTAAGCTCACTGAATCAATAGAACATTTCTGCCTGTCTTGATGAAGAGCAGAAAGATCTATATATTCTCAATTCTACGTACTACTTTTTGTACAGATAATGGATAAAGTTTTGCGCGGTTATTTGCCATATGAATATCTCTTTCTTTTAGCCGATTTTCCATTTCGTTTTTCTGTCAATGATATTGCATTAACATTTTAGTAAAAGCGAAAACAAAAAATGAATAGGGAATTTTATCGAAATGAATGGCAGCTACTTTAAATTCATATTGTGATCAAATAAAACCATAAAAGATTTAAATACAAAAATCATCTACCTTCTCATGCTTTCAGATTTTTTATCGATAATGAACAATATAAAATTAAATAATAATACATAATCAAATTTACTAAATACTTATATTAACATGTAATATGAATATTTAACAGTCGTAAAGAATAAATAATATAATTTATCATAAATTAGTAATTTGAACAAGCCTTTTCAGTCTTTAATTAAATGTGCATTTCCATTTTAGAATTTGGTACTTTCATACGATTTTGCTTACTCGATGCACATTTATTTTCAAAATCAACAAATCGACCATAAAGAATTTTTTTCCGAAATCTTTCTCACATATTTTGAACGTAGAAAATATCTCAAATCCGAAATTATACTTATGAAAAACTAGATTGAAGCATTTTTTTGGATGTCGTTCGAAGTCGAGTTTCGAGACACTCTCTTCTATTTTTCTCTGTATTTTTACTTATTATATTCGACATTGGTGATCCACGCATTGTAATTTTTTTTTGCTTTTTACTGTTCATATTTACATACATATTAAATCCCACAGAAACGTAAAACTTCCACAATGGCTTTTTATTTTATTTCTCGTACTAGAAGGTAGTCTAATTCGTTGTTGTATTACTCGTACATATTAAAAAACTCTTGCATAAAATATTTATCTATTAGCATAAATCGTCGATAATTAAAAAATATAGACCGATCGAAGTTTCAGTTGATCGAAGTGAATATCTTACATTTACCGTAGTAGACAAATATACATAAAAGACACACATCAATGATATTTTCCACATTACTATAGCTAAATAATTATAGTTAGTTATAGTTAAAGAGTCCGCAATCCTAAAGATTGGTTGGAAACAGCACGCCATGCCGATCTATCCTGAGCTAATCCCTTCATCTCCCTATAGCTATTCATCTCAACGTCTTCAACTATCTGACTCACATACTCCAATCTAGGCCTACCTACCCCTCTTTTTCCCTCCACTCTACCTTCTATGATCAATTGCATAATCCCCCCATGCCTAAGAATTTGCCCTACTAATCTGTCTCTCTTACGCTGTAACACTCTCCAAATACTTCTCTTCTCCCCTACTAACTCTAGTACAGCTTCATTTGTTACTTTATCTTCCCAACCAATCCTCATCATCCTCCTATAACACCACATTTCGAATGCTTGTAATCTACGCTTCTCTTCCTTTCCTATAGTCCACGCCTCACACCCGTACAGTGCTACACTCCAAACATATACCTTCAGTAATCTTTTTCTAATACCCAAGTCAATATTTGATCTTAAAATCTGTTCCTTTTCTACGAATGCCTTCCTACCCTGTGCTATCCTACACTTTATATCTACCTTGCTTCGCTTATCTTTTGTGATTCTACTGCCTAAATAACAAAAATCTGACACTTCTTCGATTCTATTATCTCCTATTGTGATCCTCATTTTTCTATTGCATTCCTTTTTGTCACACCTCATCACTTTAGTTTTACCTATATTTATTTTCATGTTAAAATCCCTAGTCAATACTGCCTGCATACCATTCAATACCCTTTCTAAATTCTTTTCGCTTTCTTCCAATATAGCTATATCGTCGGCGAATCTCAACATATATATTTTCTCTCCCTGTACATTCACACCTACACTATACTCTTCTTTTACTTTGTTTATTGCATCTTCTATATATAGATTGAATAATAACGGTGAAAGTGTACATCCCTGCCGAACTCCCTTCCCTATTTTTGCTACCTCTTCTTCCGCTCAATTCTAACTAAGGCAGTTTGGTGTTTATATAAATTATAAATTATTCTCCTATCCTTATAATCTATACCCGTTTCTTTTAAAATTCTAAACATTATGTCCCAATCTACATTATCAAATGCCTTTTCTAAATCTACAAAAGCTATGCAAGTTACCTTTCCTACCCTCATTCTTTTTTCTACTACCGTTCTTAGTGCTAAAATCGCCTCCCTCGTCCCTCTGTTTTTCCTAAAACCAAACTGATCTTCTCCTAGCCTTTCCTCTACTTTATTTTCTAATCTCCTATAAATAATCTTTAGCAATATCTTCGATGCATGTGATAGTAGACTAATGGTCCTATAGTTCTCACACATATTAGCTCCTATTTTCTTCGGCATTGTTACTATTCTACTACGCTGAAAATCCTGTGGTACTTCTCCCTTCTCATATATTTTACAAACTAACCTGTATAATCGCTGCTGCATTTTTTCCCTTGCGTGTTTTATTAATTCGGCTGGTATCATATCAATCCCCGCTGCTTTGTTATTCCGTAAATCATTTAATGCTCTATGAAACTCTGACCTAAGTATGCTAGGACCTAAGTCATCCTCATCTATCTGTTCCACACTTTCTAGCTCCTCCATGTCCTGCCTACCTTTATATAAATCTTCAAGATACTCCTTCCATCTTCTAGCTTTTTCCTTATTTTCTGTCAGTTCCTTACCCTGCTTATCACATATAATGTTACCATTTGGTTTTACTTTAGAAAAATGTGACTTAATTTTCCTGTAGCCCAAATCTACTTTACCTTTTCTCATATCCTCCTATAATTATAATAATAATTATAATACAAACAAACCAAATCAATTGATACGTAATAGTATTTACTATTTACGCTTAATCTGCTTTATTTCCAAATATAACGTACCATTTAAAGTATTCCAATCGTATTTATGGTCTAATGGATATCCAGTAAATTAAATGTACCGGAATAAATGCGTATATGGATATTGAGTGCGATTCATTAAATATTCAATTATATGGTATAAATTCATTTTATATAAATTAGATAATTACAGAATTTTATAAAAAAATAAGTTCGTTTCTTCAAATTGAATGTAGTATCTACAAATTCTCTTTAATGGATCCAAAGTACTTAAATTATACATTACCATTTGTTAACTAATGTTGTAAATGAGATGGGCCGATGTCTTTTTGTAAAAGGTCTATGGAACTCGAGATGCCGATTGTCGGTCGTTGGGTACTTCACATTCTTTTCGTATTGCTTTTAAAATTTCATGTAATTTACAAATAATAGTAAATAATAACAATAATGTGAAAATACATTTACGATTTGTTCAACTATAAAGTAATCGATGCGATGGAAATCTGTAGCGAAACGAGTTTCAAATTATTAATTTTTAATTTTTTTTCCTTTATATATTATGCAAAGTATTGGTAAATAATATAAAAATAAGCGACCCCTAAGATTTGAAAAGAAGAATATTTTTAAATATGGGGACAAGTTCAAATAAAATAAAATATAATTGAAGAAGAAGACTTGTTAGTGATCAGATACATTTATCGAACTCAGCTGCTTATCTACTTAACAAAATTCGTCTATTTTAACAATTCTTTTACAATATAAAGGGGAATAAAATTGGTACCTACAAAAATATTGCTGTTATAAAACATACAAAAACTTTTGTATTTTCAATTGATGATAAAAAATCATCCTTAAAATAACTATTTCAGATATATTGGATATTATAGTACAAGAATTTTTTGACTACTAATCAATTATTGCAGTTGATGAGTTCCTAAAATTTGTAACTCATTTACATCTTTCTCATATGAAAGTAATTATTGAGGTATATTTACATTTTGTTATCATAAGATTGTATATGATAAATCTGGAATAATATTTACTTTGTACGACAATTCCATTTGATTTGTAAGTTATTTAAATGTGGTAAATGTTTAAGTTGAGCGATGTATATTTATTGTATAAATCATGTACTGGAAATAAAGAAGAATTTGAAAAAAAACAAGGGTATTGCAAGAAATCGAAAAACAAGATTTGTAAGAAATAACCGAAATGTAATCGAAATAAAATAGTCGGTCATTTTGCGTTTGTAACTATTTAAATACATTTGTAAAATTTTAATACTTTTGGCAGAGAATATATACAATATATACGAATAAATATATTTTGGAATGTTTTTTTGTAAATTTGAGTACGCACATAGTCTAATAATATTTGGTTTACAAAATATGCCATCTTCAAATTTCTTTTTAATAATAGGAATGTATAATATGTCTATATATAACATTATTAAGTAGCAATTAGAATTGTGAGGTCATAAAACAAAAAAAATATTGTTGTATTATCTCGGATAATTCAGACAGTTCAAAGAAAAATAAACTATTTTATATCAATCGACGTTTAGGCATGAAATTCTTTTTAATATTTTTGCGGAATAATAAGTATTTGCATCAAAATTCACTATATATTTCAAAATTCACCACAATTATTAAAACCACAAGGATACAAAATCAGAAAATGACTTAGAATGCTTTTGAACTAATTTTGAACTAATTTGAACTAACTCATGATTTTAAACTAACAATAAAAATTCCTAGAAGATTTTTTATATGATATTTAAAAAAAAATCATCCATCTCCAATCTCTGAAAAATGAAAATTCAAGGAATAATAAGAAGCTGTGAAAGTTGCAATAAATGTCATTATATTTTACAATTAATAGCCGACGTTTATATATAATAAGTTTCATCTTTCGTCAATAAGCTTTCACATTTTAATGACTCTATAACTATAGACCAACATTTTAATCTCCTATAATAATTTCCACAAAAATATTTTGTGCTCAATAAAATTCGTATGGACAATAAAGTGCCACAAAAACAAAATTTTATTGTGTTAGTTTTTAAGCCAGCCTGTCGTTATTTCGGTAGCTATTCGCACTATTCGGTGCTCTAATTAGATTTCGCACGCTTTGTGAGCTTGTGTTGATCCCATTTCTATTAGTTCCCTGTAGTATACAATATAACTATGTTGTGTATTGTCCTACATTCGAAACCTGTTTGTGGAAAGAAGTAACAAGGTGCAGCGGTTTTGGCGAAAGGTTAAATTTAAAAAAGTTGTCACTTTGATTAGTATTCTTTCTTTAAACTCACTAATTCAAAAATATTTGTTCTTAATTCCATATTCATGGTAGAATAAACAGCCATATTGCAAATGGACTAAAATATATATTTTAGTATATATTTTAGTATATACTAAACCAAAAGTACTTAGGAGAAAATATGCATTTTTCAAATCGTATAAGCTTTTAACACATGCCTGATAATAGTAGATTGTGAAATGTGATTATAGACTTATGTTTTTTCTGCTTTTTCACAATTATATGTGCAGAATAATGACCAGAGGCAAACTCATCCGAATAAAATCGAGCTTATAACCAATTTTAATAAAACTGTGTCATTTTTACGAAATCTTCCCTATTATATTATATTCAATTCTTTATTTCGTGCTATATTTTACAAAGGACAAATTTACACATGCCAATATAATACAAACCACATATACAAACATAAAAACATTTAAGGATAACCATATTACAGTTTTATGTTTTTATTTTTATTAAAAATGTTTTTGTTCACAGGGTAAACGTATTACGATTTTCTATACAATATTGCTTGCATTTTGCAAGTTAGAGACAGCGTTTTTGTTTATAAAATTCAGTAATGGAGTAAACAGCAGTTTTTAAAAGATAACTCTATATATATATATTTTTCTTTTTCTTTTGTCCTATGATCTGTATTCGGACTGGTAACAAATTATATAGTTTAGGACCATTTAGCTATTAAAATAGTTATGTGAAATAACGTAATTATGAAACAGAGTCTAAGTCGGTATATATTTTGTATCCTCCATAGCCTTAGTCGTGCAGAAAGGGCTGTAGGGGTCTTATCAAGTCAACAAGCGTATCATTGCTAATTTCATTACTTGACCCAAATTATCCGTGTTTATTATGCATAATATATAAATACCTAGAGGGATTCTGGTACTACATTTATGCTTCTAAATACTACCTTTGTTACTTTATCTTCCATTCATGAAGGCGCAGGTGATCATGGCTCATTCAAAAACTAACTATCCCGAAATAAAATGATAAAATTTCTGCATATGATGTGGTTATGTTTGATCGGGCGTATAGAAAAAAAAACACGCTTATAATGTGATTATAAATAGAATCTCCCTTTGTCCTTGCGTCGACATTGTTTAAAATATAGCTATACAAAATTCTTATATAACCCTATAAAATATTGCAATAATATAGCTGTTGGTTGTAAAATGTTTTTAAAGATATTTTCAATTTTTAGTTTGATAAAAGGATTACACGCAATAAATATGCTGTAGAATTGAACAATATTTGTAAAATCAATTTTTGTGTGAGAAAAATTGCATAATTCTTTATTCCACGTTCGATAGCCTAATCTTAAAATAGGATACGACAAAATTATGGAAAAGTAGAAATATGGGCTCGTTGATTTTCGCGAAGTAGAATTAAATAAGACATTTAAAATCAATTATATATGAAGTGGTGGAAAGCGTAAGGCCAGCAATTATAATTTGCAGAAAAAGTACAGATTTAATTTCTTAAATTGATACGTTTTCTATAAAACAAAATGTTGGTGACTATAAATAAATTCCTTAGTGCCCTGGAAAAAATTTCGACGATTTCCTCAAAATTTTCCGAATGAATTTTAGACGTGTCCAGCTCTCTGACGTTAATAAATTTATTTTCACATATAAAAAATATTTTTTTCTCGTGAAAAACACATTTTTAATCCGCGATGTATGAAAATGTCTAAAAACGCTTGTATTCGTCGAAAGTGATCGTTTTTAGACGTTTCCAGCTCTCTGACGTTAAGAAATTTATTTTCACATATAAAAAATATTTTTTTCTCGTGAAAAATACATTTTTAATCCGCGAAGTATGAAAATGTCTAAAAACGCTTGTATTCGTCGAAAGTGTTCGTTTTTAGACGTTTCCAGCTCTCTGACGTAAATAAATTTATTTTCACATATACAAATTTTTTTTTTGTTGTGAAAAAATACATTTTTAATCCGCAAAGCCCGAAAATGTCTAAAAACGCTTGTTTCCTTTGAAACTAATCGTTTTTAGACCGTTCCATTTTTCTAACGTTAATAAATTTATAATTTTTACTCAGTAAAAACGTTATTTCGGCACTGAAATAAGATTAAACAATTGGTATATTATTTCCATTATATTTTTCATATGCGTTTTGCATTGATTCAGAATCAAGCAGTTAATATAAAATCATAACAGTCTAGATAATTTTAATGTCACGAAATAATACTGGCATATGAATTATAAATAAAAAATTAAGGATGTATTTACATCTGACTACATTTTCATGGCCTTTTTAACATTTTGATTGCAGAACACAATCGTACAAATAATATCTACTATAAGTTCCCACTACAATTTAATTTTACTGTTATGTTTGCATATAATTAAAATGAATATTATAAGCGGATGATATAATTTTAATATTATAAATTATGTGTGTTATAGGCGTGTTAATATGGCAATATGCAAAACATTGACGGAAGTGGAATAACACTAATAAATAATAATTTGTGTGAATTTATTAGTGGAAATTATTAAGCCTATTTCAATACGCAATAATTCACAGTGCATATTTATCCGTCACAATGGCTATACACACATTTTTCTACAAAATTATTGCGCTCATTAATATTTATGACACTAAATGGGAATATGAATACTGATTCGTTTTGAAATTTTTTTAACGCATTAATTCTGATAAGCAGGGTAAGGAACTCACAGAAAATAAGGAAAAAGCTAGAAGATGGAAGGAGTATCTTGAAGATTTATATAAAGGTAGGCAGGACATGGAGGAGCTAGAAAATGTGGAACAGATAGATGAGGATGACTTAGGTCCTAGCATACTTAGGTCAGAGTTTCATAGAGCATTAAATGATTTACGGAATAACAAAGCAGCGGGGATTGATATGATACCAGCCGAATTAATAAAACACGCAGGGGAAAAAATGCAGGAGCGATTATACAGGTTAGTTTGTAAAATATATGAGAAGGGAGAAGTACCACAGGATTTTCAGCGTAGTAGAATAGTAACAATGCCGAAGAAAATAGGAGCTAATTTGTGTGAGAACTATAGGACCATTAGCCTACTATCACATGCATCGAAGATATTGTTAAAGATTATTTATAGGAGATTGGAAAATAAAGTAGAGGAAAGGCTAGGAGAAGATCAGTTTGGTTTTAGGAAAAACAGAGGGACGAGAGAGGCGATTCTAGCACTAAGAACGGTAGTAGAAAAAAGAAAGAGGGTAGGAAAGGTAACTTGCATAGCTTTTGTAGATTTAGAAAAGGCATTTGATAATGTAGATTGGGACATAATGTTTAGAATTTTAAAAGAAACGGGTATAGATTATAAGGATAGGAGAATAATTTTTAATTTATATAAACACCAAACTGCCTTAGTTAGAATTGAGGGGGAAGAAGAGGTAGCAAAAATAGGGAAGGGAGTTCGGCAGGGATGTACACTTTCACCGTTATTATTTAATCTATATATAGAAGATGCAATAAACAAAGTAAAAGAAGAGTATAGTGTAGGTGTGAATGTACAGGGAGAGAAAATATATATGTTGAGATTCGCCGACGATATAGCTATATTGGAAGAAAACGAAAAGAATTTAGAAAGGGTATTGAATGGTATGCAGGCAGTATTGACTAGGGATTTTAACATGAAAATAAATATAGGTAAAACTAAAGTGATGAGGTGTGACAAAAAGGAATGCAATAGAAAAATGAGGATCACAATAGGAGATAATAGAATCGAAGAAGTGTCAGATTTTTGTTATTTAGGCAGTAGAATCACAAAAGATAATCGAAGCAAGGTAGATATAAAGTGTAGGATAGCACAGGGTAGGAAGGCATTCGTAGAAAAAGAACAGATTTTAAGATCAAATATTGACTTGGGTATTAGAAAAAGATTACTAAAGGTATATGTTTGGAGTGTAGCACTGTACGGGTGTGAGGCGTGGACTATAGGAAAGGAAGAGAAGCGTAGATTAGAAGCACTTGAAATGTGGTGTTATAGGAGGATGATGAGGATTGGTTGGGAAGATAAAGTAACAAATGAAGCTGTACTAGAGTTAGTAGGGGAGAAGAGAAGTATTTGGAGAGTGTTACAGCGTAGGAGAGACAGATTAGTAGGGCATATTCTTAGGCATGGGGGGATTATGCAATTGATCATAGAAGGTAGAGTGGAGGGAAAGAGAGGGGTAGGTAGGCCTAGATTGGAGTATGTGAGTCAGATAGTTGAAGACATTGAGATGAATAGCTATAGGGAGATGAAGGGATTAGCTCAGGATAGATCGGCATGGCGTGCTGTTTCCAACCAATCTTTAGGATTGCGGACTCTTTAACTAACTAATTCTGTTTATGAACAGAATTAATACGAGTTCGCAGATAATACGTCACGAATTATTATTTAAATATTCAAAACTGTAATTGGAAAACATGAACCGCAGTGGCGGCTAGTGCCATTTCAATCTGGGGGGGGGGCGGCGCATTTCTTAAAAAATAACATAATAGTGAGAAATCTTACCTAAAATGGATGCAAAATGATTAAATTCCATCATTTCTTGAAAGTGAATTCCACTTTTCTATCTTTCATTGATGTAAACTTTTCCAAAACTTTTTCATTAAAATTGTAAATATCTTGCACCACATTTTTTTAATACACATCATCGCCAACGCGTATAAACGATCATTATCCATAGCATTTCGCAAAAAGTTTTGATTCTTTTAAATGTTGAAAAACAACGCTTTGATTCAGCAGTGGTCATCGGGGTTGTTAAAATAATTTTAAGTATTTTTATAGTTTCCGGGAAAGTTTCACTCAGATTAGTTTGTAGCAATAACGAAAGAAAATTTGTGGCTCCAATTATTTGATAAAAATCCGAACGCCAGTAAATGACTTCTAATTCTGTTGTTAATCTGGTTATATTCAAAAATGGATATGCATGACACACGGTTTCCAAAAGGTCCACTGCAAATTGTTTAGAAAATGTTGGCATCGATTTCGTGTTAAATAACTTAGCGGCTTGTCGATGGCCACGATATGAGAATCTGTCCTTCATCTGTATTATAATTTTTTTTTGTAAATGTCTCTTATAAAACGCCGCGTAAATGTCCGATTGTGAGCACACCTTGCACAAGTTTGCGATAAATTTAAATCAGGTAATGGCCTACCTAATTCTTTAATGTTTACTTTGTCCACAAGAGAAAGTCTACAAAACTCTATTTTCAAAAGAGAACTAACACTATTCATTTTTATTAAATTATTTCTATTAAATATATTCTTGGAGAAACATGTGGCAAAATCGTACATACGTAACTACAGAACAAATGCTACTGTCTTATCTGGATATTCTATATCTATATATATATATATATATATATATATATATATATATATACATGCTCTCTGTATATATATATACTACTCTCTGTTCTCTCTGAACTTCTCTAGGATGTTAAAGAAGCGCGACATCCAATAGATCGGTCGCCTGCACTCTATGATACACTCATCTCATTGCCTGCACTCATTGCACATGTATTTAACTTGTACTGGCATTGGATAGCCGCTGGAATGTGTGAAACATATTAGACGATATATGGGACAAGCGAACCGAAGAAACAGAAGATATACTCCATACGGTCGCTCTCACTCTACCGCTTGCAGCGGATACGATGAGTGCATATACATTTAACCCATCTTGCTCGACCGCCACACTGTGTTGTGTTGAGTGCTATCGCGACGCAAGCTTTATCTTTTAGGAAAAATAATGCCTAGTTAAAATAACCCAATACAATTATATATCTAGGGTGTTGCGCTCAATGTTCAAGGGGGCCGCGCGGCCTCAAAAGAAACTGCCACTGGGCTTACACTTTCTACAGATGAATATGGCCATGATAACGCTATCATTTTACTATAATTGCCAATATTTCCTGTGAAATTGCAAAGGAAATTGCAAAACGATTTTCATATGTATGAAATAAGAAAAAAAGAAATTTGTATGAAAAAATGACACGAAATCGCAAGTTCGGTAGCTACGAAATATACAAAAAAAATGAAGTAGATAAGGGAAAATAAAGTTCAGCGCATTTTTGAATGTCGTGAGATGCAACAGATATACAATAAATAGATCAAATTAAAACCGAAAATATTGCGAACACTATACTTAATATATAGCATAGCATATAAAATTAATCAAAAATTGGTAATCCGTAAACTAAAGCGTTTATATAAGCTAGATTTTATTTAAGTGTATTTCGAAGACTGACTTACTAGCTCAAGGACAAACAATACGAGTTGTGTTCAGCAAACATATTAATTTTCGTCACTTTTAGTCAGTAAAATCGCTTTTTAGTCCGACATTTTGTACGATATCAGTAAAAAGCAAAGATGGTGATGTGAGTACAAATAGTTTTGAGTGCGAAAAGTCTCCGAAATATAATAAAAAAAAATTTATTAAGCAGGCAAGACAAATACTAGTTAATTGTTAACTAGTTCAATTAATAATTTATACAAAGCCTAAATAAAAACTCTGGCTCGGGTATGTTAAAATTACTTCTAGAAAATTTAATTCAAGCTTGCACGAAATTGCACAGATAACGCGAATGTCATAAAGTGTTTTTTTCTGACCAGAAACAATATAAACGTTTATCTAGTTAATTTAAGTAGTTTGCTCATTTAAAAATGCACAAAACGTAATGTAATTACTTTGAGTATATTTAATTACTATTTTTATTGTATTTGAATACTATAACGTATAATGTATTAAAATTATTATTGTATTTAGACTTATTTAAAGAAAATTGCGTTTTTTTTTTTACAATTTACTTGTTAAAAACTAATATACAAATATTGTGTAAAAACAAATTAAACGATCTAAATCATTTTTATATACAATGACAAAATTAAAAAAAAAAAATTAAAAAAAATTCTTCCACCCATAGATTTCCAAATGAAATTCGAGTACTCGTATACTTGCTTTCATTGTCGCGTCGAGTGAGGGTTCAAGAGTTGCAGAGCAATTCGCTGACAAACTTCAGGTGCAATACGCAACATATTATTAAATTATAAAATATATACTACCGCTCATATATTGCTTATTAACTTTTCCATTTTTATAGGTTTTTGTCGATAAATGAATGAAATATTAAAGTGTAACCTGTTTGTTGTCAAAATATAGTAATTTTCAAAAGAAAGAGTTTAACACAATAAAACTCGATCGTACTGCGATTAGTCTCTGAACTTGAAATACATTTTTTTTTTCGTCGAGGAAGTGCGAGGATTTTCATGTTAAGTTTTCGAGTTCGTCCCTTGTCTCGAATTACTCAAATTATCTATGGTAGAGATCTAATTTTGACCACCAGCACTAATTTTATTAAATTGTACGACATCAATTATACAATACAATTTAACTTTTTGTAATATCATATAAAATGAAGAAATTTTGACTTTACTAGTCACTGAAATAAAAATTGCATGAATAAATTGGTTTCTTTTATACTTATATGTAGTTGTTAAAATAAACGCTGTACATTTTTAATAAGTGGGTAGGTGAGGGGCGCACTTAATTTTATCTTGTATCTCGATGGTAGAGATCCTTGGCGCGGTCCTGTTTGCACTCGATCTTCACTTCGTAACTTTATTTCACGGTACCCATACATTTAGAACCTGTGCAGCCAGAGCGCTCCACGAAATATAAAGTTATATTTCCCCACGCTGCACTTTATGATAAGCTTCATTTAGTAAACATATATACCGTCTGCATATCATAAGAGCGTGGTAAACATTTCCGCAGAAAATGAGATGGTACTATATATAGTGAATATATGTAACGATGTGAATTGTGCGAGTATTTTTTATTGTATATATATTTTTAATTTGTGCGAAATTGCCTTTGTCTTTAATAAAACTATATTTAAATCTAGTATGTAAACATAAACACGCGAACATAATATGATAAAAACAAAATGTTCGCTTGTTATTATATTGATGCTATTGAACGTTTTTTACAATTTTAGTAATTTTACAATTGAATTATAAAGCTTCGAATTGTGTAGAATATTGACAAATGCATTAATAACTAAATGGGCATTTTGAAATCAATGCTCCCATCTTCAATCAATCATTAATTGGACAAATAATCTAATTATGACAACCGTATTTGTACTTATAAACAATTCATCGAAAAATCGATTTATTATTTACGAATTCTTTGCTTTCTCGAAAGATCCTGAATAAAACAAAAATATTTGATGTGATTCTTTATACTTGCCAGTCAAAATCAGCTGCACATGTCGAAAATAAACTAAATTAAAAAATGAATCCTAATATAAATGTTACTTTATATAATAACTTATTTGAAGAAGCAAGTTGATATTTTGTCAATTAATTTGTTATATAGAATTTCCGTATGATAAATACCAATCGGAATTTTCATTTAATTGGCCTTTGTATAATTTTTAAAAATTACCAGCGTATGATATTACCATATATTAACTAACTGTTGAAAAAATTTATAACTTCCAAAGTGCTATAAATTTAGGTTTTTAATTTTTATATGAGCCATAAGATGTTGTCAATCTTTCTGTTAGAAAAATGCTCTATAAAAGAGCATTTAAAATATTTTCAATGACGTTTATAGTGTTGGTTCCCAGATTATTTGAAATTTACTAGGCACTAATTTTATTTGAAGTTATAGGCACTTAGATTTTAGAATTATATTTTTAATTCAGTTTTTGTTACAAAACAACAAATTCAGTTTTTAACGAATATCTGCATTTTCTTCTATCGTTTTAGCACCCCTGAATTTACTCTTTTGAACTTTTTTTAAAAATGTCATGAGAAATGAAAACGGCCACACATCTTTTGTCGATTTTCGACCTTTAATCACTTTTAAATGCAAAAATCATGTAATTTTTATTATATACAGGCTGTTTTATTTTTATTTTTAATTTTTTTTATAAAAGGATGAGCGCTGAAGGCTTTCCCATCCTGTAGTGGCTCCACGCTTTTAGCGTTGGAATTAAGTGTACAGAATTTAAAGCTATCTACTACACTTTTGCTATCAATACATATAAGGCTATCGTTCCAGGAACTCTCTTCAATTATTTTTAGACATTCAATAATTGCTATTACTTCTACATTATATATAGTAACAACTTCCTGTAGGCGGACTGATTTTTTAATGTTTAGTTGGGGGACGTATATCCCTGAGCCTGTGATTCCGTCCATCTTCGCGCCGTCCGAGTAAAGAATTAGATGATTCTGGAATTTATTGTCAAGTATTTTGTTGAAATCTGTGTTAAGACAGCCTTTATGCATGATATTCACAAATCCATTGATATAGTAACATGGAATAGCTTCGAGTAGTGTTGTGTATTCTACCGTACTGGTCAGGGATTCACAAATATTCATTCTTTTACTCATCTCTAGCACATTCTCATAACTGCACACCAGCAGTGGCGATTTCTTAATTATCCAAAACTTCTCTCTAAGTGTTACTAAAAATAAGCTGTGAAGATCAGTTATTAAGGGACTATCTTTATTGATTGATGTGATGATAAATCTATTTGCTAACATCTTCCTTCTGGATGTAAGTGACATATCAGCTGATTCCACTATAATGTTGTCTAGCGGAGTGCTTTTCATATAGCCAAATACGATTCGTAAGCTTTTTAAAAATATACTATCAATGATTTTTAATTTCTCTTTTGACGCGTCACCAAAAAATATACTGCCAAATTCCAGTATCCACCGGATATGGGATTTATGTACTAGATTTAGGATGAAAGGATCGGCTCCCCATTTATTTCTTGTGATATATCGCAATACATTTAATGATTTTTCGGCTTTTCTTTGCATATGTTATATGATCACTCCAGGAAAGTTTTCTATCTAAATATATACCTAGAAATCTTATACATCTAGAGTGTTTAAAGCTCATTCCATTCCAAACAATCCTATCGGGAATTATGATACGCTTTCTGGTAAATGTGACCATTTCACATTTATCTAAACTAAGGGACAATCCCTTGTTATCTGTACAATTACAGAATCTCTCGAAAGTACACTTTATTTTTCGTAAACCTTCATCCACCTCACATGAGAGAATATAGAAGGCAACATCATCAGCGTATTGAATGATTTTAGTAGAACCCCTTAGCTGGCCTTCTAAATCGTTTGTGTAAATCTTATAAAGTAAGAGGCTTAAGATACTTCCTTGTGGGATACCGATGCTGGTTGTCCTCGGAGCCATTAAAGAGTTATTGATTCGAACATATATCTCTCTAGCTACATATAAATCCGTTATCAATTTAGCAAAGTGGTAGGGAATACCCATATTGGTTAGACAGTTCAGGAGAATTTTTAGGTTAACATTATCATATGCTCCTTTGATATCTATAAACATAGCTATTAAGGATTTGTTGAAAGAGAATGATTTATAAATGTCTGTCACTAAAATAGCGACGTTATCGTAGATTGAATATCCTTTCCTAAATCCGAATTGGTATGAACACATTTTCTTATTTTTATTTAACCACCAGTCTAATCGAGATTTAATCATCATTTCAAATATTTTTAAGAGACAAGATGAGAAGGAAATCGGTCTGTAAGATTGGGGATCCTCAGTAGATTTTTTTTTCATCAGAGGTAAAACGACATATTTTTTCCACTTAGTTAGTTAAAGAGTCCGCAATCCTAAAGATTGGTTGGAAACAGCACGCCATGCCGATCTATCCTGAGCTAATCCCTTCATCTCCCTATAGCTATTCATCTCAACGTCTTCAACTATCTGACTCACATACTCCAATCTAGGCCTACCTACCCCTCTCTTTCCCTCCACTCTACCTTCTATGATCAATTGCATAATCTCCCCATGCCTAAGAATATGCCCTACTAATCTGTCTCTCCTACGCTGTAACACTCTCCAGATACTTCTCTTCTCCCCTACTAACTCTAGTACAGCTTCATCAACTCTAGTACTACTTTATCTTCCCAACCAATCCTCATCATCCTCCTATAACACCACATTTCGAATGCTTGTAATCTACGCTTCTCTTCCTTTCCTATAGTCCACGCCTCACACCCGTACAGTGCTACACTCCAAACATATACCTTCAGTAATCTTTTTCTAATACCCAAGTCAATATTTGATCTTAAAATCTGTTCTTTTTCTACGAATGCCTTCCTACCCTGTGCTATCCTACACATTATATCTACCTTGCTTCGATTATCTTTTGTGATTCTACTGCCTAAATAACAAAAATCTGACACTTCTTCGATTCTATTATCTCCTATTGAGATCCTCATTTTTCTACTGCATTCCTTTTTGTCACACCTCATCACTTTAGTTTTACCTATATTTATTTTCATGTTAAAATCCCTAGTCAATACTGCCTGCATACCATTCAATTAGTTAGTTAAAGAGTCCGCAATCCTAAAGATTGGTTGGAAACAGCACGCCATGCCGATCTATCCTGAGCTAATCCCTTCATCTCCCTATAGCTATTCATCTCAACGTCTTCAACTATCTGACTCACATACTCCAATCTAGGCCTACCTACCCCTCTCTTTCCCTCCACTCTACCTTCTATGATCAATTGCATAATCCCCCCATGCCTAAGAATATGCCCTACTAATCTGTCTCTCCTACGCTGTAACACTCTCCAAATACTTCTCTTCTCCCCTACTAACTCTAGTACAGCTTCATTTGTTACTTTATCTTCCCAACCAATCCTCATCATCCTCCTATAACACCACATTTCAAGTGCTTCTAATCTACGCTTCTCTTCCTTTCCTATAGTCCACGCCTCACACCCGTACAGTGCTACACTCCAAACATATACCTTCAGTAATCTTTTTCTAATACCCAAGTCAATATTTGATCTTAAAATCTGTTCTTTTTCTACGAATGCCTTCCTACCCTGTGCTATCCTACACTTTATATCTACCTTGCTTCGATTATCTTTTGTGATTCTACTGCCTAAATAACAAAAATCTGACACTTCTTCGATTCTATTATCTCCTATTGTGATCCTCATTTTTCTACTGCATTCCTTTTTGTCACACCTCATCACTTTAGTTTTACCTATATTTATTTTCATGTTAAAATCCCTAGTCAATACTGCCTGCATACCATTCAATACCCTTTCTAATTTCTTTTCGCTTTCTTCCAATATAGCTATATCGTCGGCGAATCTCAGCATATATATTTTCTCTCCCTGTACATTCACACCTACACTATACTCTTCTTTTACTTTGTTTATTGCATCTTCTATATATAGATTAAATAATAACGGTGAGAGTGTACATCCCTGCCGAACTCCCTTCCCTATTTTTGCTACCTCTTCTTCCCCCTCAATTCTAACTAAGGCAGTTTGGTGTTTATATAAATTAAAAATTATTCTCCTATCCTTATAATCTATACCCGTTTCTTTTAAAATTCTAAACATTATGTCCCAATCTACATTGTCAAATGCCTTTTCTAAGTCTACAAAAGCTATGCAAGTTACCTTTCCTACCCTATTTCTTTTTTCTACTACCGTTCTTAGTGCTAGAATCGCCTCCCTCGTCCCTCTGTTTTTCCTAAAACCAAACTGATCTTCTCCTAGCCTTTCCTCTACTTTATTTTCTAATCTCCTATAAATAATCTTTAACAATATCTTCGATGCATGTGATAGTAGGCTAATGGTCCTATAGTTCTCACACAAATTAGCTCCTATTTTCTTCGGCATTGTTACCATTCAATACCCTTTCTAAATTCTTTTCGCTTTCTTCCAATATAGCTATATCGTCGGCGAATCTCAACATATATATTTTCTCTCCCTGTACATTCACACCTACACTATACTCTTCTTTTACTTTGTTTATTGCATCTTCTATATATAGATTAAATAATAACGGTGAGAGTGTACATCCCTGCCGAACTCCCTTCCCTATTTTTGCTACCTCTTCTTCCCCCTCAATTCTAACTATAAAATTCCACTTATCTGGAACTATTTTTGCTTCCAAAACGTTATTGTATATTCGTATTAACTGATGACGAGAATTACTAGGAAGGTTATTGATCATACTATAATATACTTTGTCCATACCTGGTGCAGTGTTACTATTGATTTTGATAGCTTTTTAAAATTCTGCCATAGAAAACGGGATTTGAAAAAACAAGGTATCAGGCCCCTGAACGTCTGCATTGCCATTATTCCCAATATTCTCATTAACTGAAGCAGGAGCCAATTGACATAAAAAGTTATTACACCAATTTCCCATAATAACTGGATGCGTATTGGAAAATCTAATATTTTTCACTAAGCGGATCTTTTTCCAAATGTCTGATATTGTCGTAGTTCTATTTATTGATTGACAGAATGTCTGTCAGGAATTCCTTTTCGCTTTTAGAACAGTACTACGAACTATCGCGGCTGACTTTTTATACACCAAATAATTTGAGATAGTAGAAGATTTTACATACGCTTTAAATAATCTATTGCGGTTATCGATTGCATTTTTGCATTCATCATTCCACCAAATTATTGGAGTATTTAAGATTATGGGAACCCTTTATATTTGGTATGGCTTCCGTGGATGCTATTTGTATATTCGACTCAAATGTATTATAAATGAGATCTTCGTTTTCTATTACTTCCTGGGATAGTTGCTCCATTTTTCAGTAAAATAGCTGCCAATTTGCCTTCTTCATATTGAAGCGGGCTTCATTTGAATGATATTTGGAGCCTTGATTACATAATTTCAATTTAATATCTATTACTCTATGATCAGAACGTAGGACTTCATCTGCTACAGCCCACACACAGTTCGCAAAAATATCTGGCGATACAATTGTTAAATCGATAGCCGACCTTGAAAGAGAATTTGGTCTAGATATATATGTGGGCATACCATTGTTTAATATGTGAATATTGGTAGATTCAACAACCCCGAGAAGCTCCGTCCCAGCTCGATCTGTAGAGGAACACCCCCATATAACATCGTGCATATTGAAGTCTCCTCCGACTAAAAAAGGTCTCTTTAAGCTAGAGAAGAAAATCTCCTATTCTTGAGAAGACATGGACTGTACTTGGACGAACGTATATTGAATAAATATTTATAACTTCATACACGTTTAAATTGATTTGTAAGGACCTGCACATTATCTTATTATTGTATATATTCTGATGTGAATCTTTGTAAGCAAAAGACTGTTTTAGTAGAATAGAAACACCGCCTTTTCCATCTATTCTATCAGATCGAAAGATATTATATCCTCTAAACCTAATATTAAAATCTTTTTTTAACCACGTTTCGCTAAGAAGAGTTATTCCTATATTATTATTATATAGATACAGCTCCAGATTCCCTTTATTCGCTGTGACTGAACGACAATTCCATTGCGTAATATTTATTATATCCACAGTTGTTTAGCGGTTACAAAATCGTGCAATTTCAACTTAAGAACTGATTCTGGGTTTTCACAATTATTATCTAAGATCGTTTCCAGCAAAATATCCATTATTCTTTTTACTATAGAATCTTTTTTTATATTATAGCTTGTATCATGAGTCGCTGAAGAAGTCGACCCACAATTCATAAAACTATTCTCGAAATGCACTGGTTTGTCTATTTCTTTCCCGCCGAGAATGGATAAACTTTAGTTTGGTTTGATGTCTGAATCTTAGACATTGAATTATTTCCGTAATTGGATATTAAATACGAACCATTTTTATTGTCAGAAGACCATGATTATAGTATTTCCTCATGTTGTTTTACTAGTCTATTACCTGCTACCGGAGGCGACATAGGCCTACTTCGCTTAGACAAGGTACTAGTTGTAAAATAGTTTTGTCTCTTACGAGTTTGAGATTTCGGTAAAGGATAAGTTTGATGAGAAAGGAGGTTGAGCGCCTTTTGCAGCTGCACTTATTGGAGGATAACTGCTACGGTTTGCTAAATTAGATGTGACTGATGAAACTGTTTGATTGACCTGCGCTACATTTGCATACGAATTTTTAACACTGCATCCTTATATGATATGTTTTCACACGCCATTTTCGTTTTAATAACTAATTGATTTTGGAATTCTGGACAGATTTTGTCCTTTGACTCATGTCTACCAGAACAATGAATACATTTTAATTTGTCAAAAGTACAATTTTCATCATTATGACCTTCTACGTTTTCGCTACAGCGACAACATTTACCATTACTTTTCCATAAGGACATAGTATGTCCAAATCTAAAACATTGAATCACTCTTTGAACGTAAGGTTCAACATGTTCTGAAAATACCCACATGAGTAGGAAGTTGTTGACCTTTAAATGATACTAGGATTGACTGAGTAGGTATTTGTTGTATAGTATCGTTCGATTTTGATTTTCTATATAATCTCTTTACCGATACAACATTTATAATATGGCCATTTAGTGGCTGTTTGTTCTCTATTAATTCTTCTTCTGACAAATCCAAAACCACATCTTTAATTACAGCAAGTCGCCTCACCACAAAAAGTGGTATATATACATTCAATATCTTTTCTTTAAAGTAAACAGAATGTATAAAAGCGTTTGCTGAAGAGTATGTTTTTAAAACGATTTTAACTCAATTCTGCCCTGCCTGACTGATACTTACAACATCTCTCTCCATCTCCTTGTGATTATAAAAAATTTGCTTCCCCAAACTCGTCGGATGAAGTCTACCTATATCTTGTTCGCCTTCAATAAAAATTAAGAACGGTCCTGTATCAGACCAGACGAATTTATGTACAACTCTATTGATTACATTATTGTTATCATTTTTTCTATAGGAATTGTTATTATTTACACTCGTACCAGAGTTGTTACTATGCTGAGATTCTATAGCCATATTATTTGATTCGTTATTATTTACTACGATATTAGACTGTACCTCTATTATAATATTATCAGAATTCGAATTAGCGACCTTATTGACATTAACTATTGGATCTATATGATTATTGTCTGTTGTTTGCGCAGATCTCACCAATTTGTTGTCTTCTTTAGAAACGTGGTTTTCCATTTTTTTGTTTTTTACATTCCTTACGATTCAGCGACATATCTACGTCCCTAATGTGTTTTGGACCCTCGGTTAGGTCTTCATTTATCAACGGCCTGAACGAATTTGTTGAATATTCTAAAAATGGGAACTCTTCAATTTGCATTCCCAGATCGTTTTCATTTTCGATTGTGTTCATAGCACTTCTTATAACTTCTCCGATCGACATTATGGGGGATCCACCCCCGGGATTCGGGAGGTGCTCCTGCCCATCCATTTGTTAAACTATCTTAACTTCACTTTGATTAAATATTATTATTTAATAACTTTTTGAACTTAAAATGAATCCAAATTAATAACTACATTTTAAATGAAATGTAAATTCCAATGATAAGAATTATTAAACAATTGATTAATACAACCGAACTATACGACGTACGCACCAGAACTGATAAGAGTTGAGTTGGTAGGCGCAGAATAAGAAAAAAATTCCAGGAAAAGAATATCAAGCTTTATACTATTTATACGAGGGAGGCGATTCTAGCACTAAGAACGGTAGTAGAAAAAAGAAAGAGGGTAGGAAAGGTAACTTGCATAGCTTTTGTAGATTTAGAAAAGGCATTTGATAATGTAGATTGGGACATAATGTTTAGAATTTTAAAAGAAACGGGTATAGATTATAAGGATAGGAGAATAATTTTTAATTTATACAAACACCAAACTGCCTTAGTTAGAATTGAGGGGGAAGAAGAGGTAGCAAAAATAGGGAAGGGAGTTCGGCAGGGATGTACACTTTCACCGTTATTATTTAATCTATATATAGAAGATGCAATAAACAAAGTAAAAGAAGAGTATAGTGTAGGTGTGAATGTACAGGGAGAGAAAATATATATGTTGAGATTCGCCGACGATATAGCTATATTGGAAGAAACCGAAAAGAATTTAGAAAGGGTATTGAATGGTATGCAGGCAGTATTGACTAGGGATTTTAACATGAAAATAAATATAGGTAAAACTAAAGTGATGAGGTGTGAAAAAAAGGAATGCAGTAGAAAAATGAGGATCACAATAGGAGATAATAGAATCGAAGAAGTGTCAGATTTTTGTTATTTAGGCAGTAGAATCACAAAAGATAATCGAAGCAAGGTAGATATAAAGTGTAGGATAGCACAGGGTAGGAAGGCATTCGTAGAAAAAGAACAGATTTTAAGATCAAATATTGACTTGGGTATTAGAAAAAGATTACTGAAGGTATATGTTTGGAGTGTAGCACTGTACGGGTGCGAGGCGTGGACTATAGGAAAGGAAGAGAAGCATAGATTACAAGCATTCGAAATGTGGTGTTATAGGAGGATGATGAGGATTGGTTGGGAAGATAAAGAAACAAATGAAGCTGTACTAGAGTTAGTAGGGGAGAAGAGAAGTATTTGGAGAGTGTTACAGCGTAGGAGAGACAGATTAGTAGGGCATATTCTTAGGCATGGGGGGATTATGCAATTGATCATAGAAGGTAGAGTGGAGGGAAAGAGAGGGGTACGTATGCCTAGATTGGAGTATGTGAGTCAGATAGTTGAAGACGTTGAGATGAATAGCTATAGGGAGATGAAGGGATTAGCTCAGGATAGATCGGCATGGCGTGCTGTTTCCAACCAATCTTTAGGATTGCGGACTCTTTAAAAATACTATTTATAGTTTATATAATATATAGTACATAGTAATATAATTGCTTTATCCATTTTTATAGCAGTATATTTTCTTTAACTTCAAATAAATATTCGAAATTAATATCATAGTGTAAATGCGTTTCTATTCAATTATAAGTTGATATGTGCTAATAATAAAAAAAAAAGAACTATTAGCTAAAAATTGGTGCTATAAAAATTGTAGATATATATGTTATGTATAATAAAAATCGTATATATTGAAACACTGAGAATATATGCATCAAAGACATCAATATTCAAGACATCAATTTTATCTATTTTATTGTATTAGGTACCCTTACAAAATTTGTATTAAAAAACAAAGAATATGTATATTTCTGCTAAATTGACTTAATTTAATTTTCCCTAGTGTGTAGTTCTTCGTTGACTTGTACCGAGGCGGCAACGTTTGTCATACTAATGAAGACATTAGACACACTGGTTCAAGACATCCACAACATTTGTTTCCTGAATTATATTATATATGACGATTGTGAGATATCTTCAGTATGTCACACGTACTTGAAATAGAGATATATTGTTGCTAGTGTGTAAAATTCTAATAAGAAAATATAATTATTCACTTATTCTATAGACATAGACATATTTAATATATGGAATTTTTATTGGACATTGAAATTTTCTT
Organism: Leptodirus hochenwartii; assembly: GCA_947310635.1. Classification (NCBI taxonomy): domain Eukaryota; kingdom Metazoa; phylum Arthropoda; class Insecta; order Coleoptera; family Leiodidae; genus Leptodirus; species Leptodirus hochenwartii. The sequence continues at coordinate 11,126,197 of OX371180.1, read as the reverse complement.
GTACAATAAATATGTAATAATTCGATTCCTCTTCTTATTTCAATATGTTGAAAGTATTGTTTGTCATATATTATTAGTATTTACATCTTTAGGCATAAATACGTTCCAAATACTTCTTGTTCCTCAATTAATTTCTTCAACATCAACTTAATACATCTTCATTATTACTTTACCTACAATCAGCTAATCCTCATCATTCTTCTATAGCACTACATTTGAAAAATCTATCTTACATTTATCCTGCTTTCCTTTTGTCCATGATTCGCAGATTTAAAAAATTTACTCTGTTTTTTACGACTGCCTTTTCCGCGTTAGATTGCATTTAATTTTTAATTTCGAGCGTACTGTTAAATCTACTACGTAAAAATGAAAAATCTGATTCTTTCAATTGTACCCTCACATTTCGATTGATTTGTAACTTTTCCACAACAAAACTTTTTATTTACAACATACTAGCTATTATTAAATATATTTGCATTTTTGGTTGTGTTCAAATGATTTTTTCTCGAGATAAGCGTTGTTGATGTATTTATTTTTGTATTCTTATGTTTACTTTTTAGTTACTTATAATACCGTGGCGCATTTTTTTTTTATTACACTTTTGCCCCTAATTTCAACTCGAGTTTAAAAAAAATTATACAATCCGTAGGGTATACAATGTATTCTTAACAGTTTTATTAAAGACTCCAATTAAAATTTGTACGCAGCAAGCGTATAGCGACGAGCAACATATTCATTTCCGTATTTTGTAATTAATGATGATTTTCTGTAAAATACAGTTGGCGTTTTGTTTCGCTGCTAATGCGAATTTTACGCTAATGTGAATTTATATTTAAAAGAAAAACTTTTAATTGCAATGCTTTGAAACTTCGCTTTGAAAATACACGCATAGCGCGTGTTTACAAAAATGTTCCTATATTACTTTATTAAAAATGTAGGGAAGACTTCGCCCGGAATTTTCCACCATAAAATTTTATCTGGTGAAATATATTGCAATATCTTTTAGGTCAATAGAAAAACAGGAAAAATTCTCATCACGATTTTCAAGACGTTTTCAACACAAATTAAATTCCGCTATTTACGCAAGTAAGTACTCGTATGTATACGACTACGATTTATATACGAGTATACTTTAACTGTAGAATTTTTGTAATTGTTTATATATAATTATTATATATGGAAGTTAATATCAAAATTTTAATTTAACTCTGCCGAAATTTAAGGACACAAATAAAATAATAGACCTAATAAAATGATACAAGAAAAGAGGAATATAATTAAAGTTCATATACAGTAGTGTGCGAATTAATGTGAACAGAAGTAAAATGTTTGAAAAAAAGTATTTATTACTTATAAAATTTTAGAAATAAGTAATTACATACTCATAACTCCTTATTTTAGTAGGAAGTGTGTCCCTCTTTAGCTTTAATTACTTGTTGAATTCGATTTGGCATAGAATCGACCAATTTCTTGCAATTTTCCAGTAACAGCTCGTTCCGAAACCACACTCCAATGACTGCTTCTCTCATCATCAGATTTTTTGTTGTGCAGTCCATCTTTCGAAGCCTAGCCTTGCAAATAGCCCACAAAATTTCTATGGGATTTAAATCTGGTGAATTCCCAGGCCAGTCAAGGCAAGTAATATTACTTTCCCTAAAATATTTCATCATCTTCTTTGATTTGTGGCACGGAGCTGAACTTGCTGAAAAAATGCTTAACCGTTGGGAATCACTTTTTACAAATTGCTGATTAGTTTACGTTCCAGTAACTGTTTATATTTGTCACTATTCATCATTCCTTCAATTGGCACAAGAGCTCCAGGTCCCATGTAAGAAAAACGACACCAGAATATGTTTTTCAGGGAATGTTTTACTGTTTGGTTAATATGGGCCGCTGTTAGTTGTTCGTTGTCTGATTTTCCGATATACCGCTGCCCCTGCACTAAAAAGTGTGCCTCATTTGAGAACAACACCTTCCTCCAATCACCTGCAGTCCAACTTGCTTATTTTATAGCCCAAAGAAGCCTTTTCTTCATCATTGGAGCAGTGAGCAATTGTTTTTTTTTGAGGTCTGAGTGTTTTTCTTCGCAATTCCAAGAGCCTTCTCCGTACTGTCGAATCATGGATTTTGTCTCCAGAAGTGGCCAAGTCTTGTTGTAAGTCGAAACTTGTTTTCCTAGTATTTATTTTGCTATTCCTGATTTAAAATGCTTCATCTCTTGCAGTTGTCTTCCTCTTTCTCTCACATTTTCCTTTCCTCTGAACTACAACTGACCCAGTTTCCCTTTTCTGTTTTAGGATTTTATTTACTGCTCCCAAACTCGAACCACACTCTTCTGCAATTTTTCTCGGTATCATGGAAGTATGCTCACTTAATGTTACAATCTTCTCTCGCTTCCTCGGCGTAATATCCATCATGCAAAAAAATACCAAATTACCTCGCTATATATCACTAAATATACCTTTCGATAATTGCGAATTCATTAACTTAATTTTAGATTAAGATGAATGGCATCATACGCACGTCAAAAGTGAAAGAATAATGTTGTAATATAATAATAATGTACAAAAAATAAAAATAAATTTGTAGTTCACATTAATTCGCACACTACTGTACATACTTTGTGATACTTCTAAAAATATTGAATATCTTTAATTATTTTTAATTCTAAAAATCGGATTTAGAAATTTCATTAATAAGACATATTTGATCTTATGAGTGAAAAAACCTTCCTATACAAAATTACCTAAAAACTACCTTTGAAATAAAAATTACCATTTATTATTCAAATATTTTAGTCAAATGAACTGATCGAGTGATCTGACCAGATTTAACTTAACGAAATAAATATAACCCTTTCCTAATCAAATATTGCTATTATAAAACATGTGTTACGAGCAGAAAATATACGTGATATCACTTTACGTCTTTTATTTCATGGAATTAGCTCTTACTTTGTAATATTTTGCAAATATTCTTATTTCTTCTACTAACTGTAGCACGTCTTCATTTGTTACTCTATCTTGTATCTGCTCGCTCAATTTTTATGTTTTATATGATCACGTTTCACGCTTCTATCTTAACTATATATTATTAAATCCACGTTGTATCACGTTATGCCGTACAATGTTATATGCTTCACATATACTTCTTGATTAGTATTCCTAATTAATATGTCATTGTAAGATCATATTGCCTTATTTTAATCTTCTTCCTTCACTTGATCTCTACTTTCTTATCAAGCTACATTACGAAATGAAATCTCTGCAGCATTACAATATATTTATAATAAAGTGTGAATGACAATTGTGGCGTAAAGTCCAAACTTGCTTAATTTGTTTATAAATTAATCACTACCTTGGCGTTGTAGTAATAATCATGCATATGATGCAAAGCACCTTCAGTTTCACTCGACCCACCTTCCTACCGCACATTCTTGATCACTCACTCTTCAGCCTTCGGATCATATCGCTTGAAGTCCCCTTTTCCTTCCGATGACGCCCTAAGCATTCGCTAGTATATTGTGACACGTGGTTGCATATATCTACATACAATAGGATTATCATGTGATGCATATCTACTTTGGCGAATTTAGTTAAAAAATTGAGGTTGTCGTGCTCATCTTGCATTCATTATTTAATGAAGGGCAATTTATGAAAAGTATTGATACCTTTGCAAGTTTTTATTTTTTTAACATTTATTCTCATGAAGCCTACAACGTATATATTTAACGTATTTTTTAACCATCAATATGATGTGAATTCTAGCAATTTAATTTTTAGATTATTATTTATCATAACGAAAAATTTTGTATTTAACTTTTATTTAGAGGTAATTTGGAGTATAAATTATGTGGAAAATACATTGAGCCTTATGGGCGATAAATTAAGCAATATTCGCTCTTAAGTTTTTAACCGCGATGAGATAAATGATTTTTGCGGTGTGAATTTTTCACGTTTATGTTTCGAAATCGATACAATTGTGCTATCCTAAACAATGTTAATATCTAAATTAGCGACATCTAACTTCAGTTTCGGCAAAAACACTATCGAATCCAAATCTTTAAATCTATATAATACAAACTAACTAAATGACAAATTGTTAGAAAAGGTAGAAAAGGCTGTTTCTGTGTAACCAATCTTAATTTGCATCATTTCGATGATTTTCGCGTAATAGATACACAAATGTATGATAGATAGATAGATAGATAGATAGATAGATAGATAAATAGATAGATTGATAGATAGATAGATAGATTTATTTATTGTGTTTTAACAAAGATTTTACATTCGACAAGATACATATTAAAAATTGTACTGAATATGAATATGAAAAATAAAAATACAAGGTAATTTTTTATATTTCAATCGAAATTAATAAGAATATTTGATCATTTTTAATTCACGTAGTGACTTATTGGATTCTATATACTTATATTGATTTCTATTGTTCTGCTTTTTACCTGGAATGGTATAATTAATCAATAGGCAATGTATTAAAAGAAGTAATCGGAACCATAAATTATCGTATAAAGCTTAGAGTCCCAGGAAGATATTTCACTCAGAATAGAACAAAGGAAGTTGCAAAAAATATATAGACAACAAAGTATGTAATATATATGTTTAAAATACTTAACAAAAAGAATCTGGTAGTCAGAGTGAGTTATATGTAGGATTAAGGCTACTTAATATTAGGTTTCTGCAACTACTTTAGCTAATTGATGTGAAAAATAGTAATAAATTATCAAATAAATTGAGCTTGGCGAGAAGATAAGGGATTGTATCTACCCTTTCCTATATTATATGTTCCCTTTAAAGTTCTTTAAAGCAAAAAGTTCTTTAAAGCAAGTTCTTTAAACCCATATTATTTTTTTATATCATTTATATTTTCTTTTAAACAGTACAAATTCATCATCCTTCGCCAACGGCCTCCTTTTGCTCTTAGTAAATATTTTTTAGGTAGCTTTCATATTATATGCAATGGACAACAAACGAAAGTTGGAAACCCTTACTTCGGTCTGTACGAAATTTGTCACACTGTCACTGAATTGTCAACAACTGACAAAAAAAGCTGTAATTACAAGAAGAGTATTACAGTATAAGAAGAATAGCGCACGAATTCGTCGTTTCGTTCTTTTAAGACCAGAAAAAAGGCATTATTTAAAGAAAATTTAACAAATTTTAGAATCTACCAAAAATCATTTCAAAAAGAAAGTTTGTTCACAAGAAATGAGTAATTTAAAAAGATGTATTTTCTATTCGATGACTGGTCAAAGACTGCAGTAATAGTATAAACTTGCTTGTCACGAAACGAACTTTTATAGAAATTCTTCCATAAACAAATTATATCTTATAAATTTTATGTTCCTTTTAGTGCAAAAGGAAAACTATGTATATTAAATTAAATTCATTTAAGTCACTTAAGTTAATTAAAAATTAGTTATGGAAGTATTACTTCGATATAATTTACTAAAATTTAAGCCGCGATTGTAACGAATCAGCTGTTTTATAAATTATCCGATCAAATACATTGCAAGTATACATAAAACATATGTATTCGTAGGGAATGTACTAAGTATTCATAATGTGCATTTCAAACAATCAATAATAAATGTCAAAATAAAGAAGTGTTAATACAAACGTTTGCTTACTTTTACTTCAAACAAACAAATAAGCATTATTTTCCATTTTAAAAGTGGTGTTTTTAACTAATTTCTGTACTGACATTAGCGTTGATGTTTTTTTAAAAACATATAAACATAATATTGCACGTGGAATAAATTAGGTTGCTCTTCTCCTGTCCTCTCTGAAGCTTCTTTCATTTCCTTCATAACCCATACTGCGCATTGTGTAACGAATTCAACGTCGTGTGTTCGCGTGGAGGAAAAACCTTTCCTCCACCTTGCCACCGACTACTGAAGATATTATCATAGTGGGCATGATAAACCATGAATGGGGTTTCATGAAAACCATGAAAACCCAACAAACATGTACAACTGTATCCAGATTATTCGCTTTGTGTAAATTAAATTTCGGGTGCACATTATGGTTGTGTAACAGACCATGACTAGCATAGATTATTGATTCCTATATGTTTAGAATATATAGGGAGAAACGATACCAGCAAACGTAAATTGGGAGACGTATAATAGCCGAGGTGCTAAATCAATTTTATGAATGTGTAGTGTCAGAAAAGTGTTCGAAAATTAATTGATTTATAGCGAAAGATTTTATGATGAATATATATCGACATACATGAATTATATATATTGCAGGCCAAACCCGATTTCAGGACAAACTAGTTCATCCTAAGCAAAACTAGTTTATCCTAACAGCTATACGGCAAACTAGTTTATCCTCGGCCAAACTAGCTTATCCTAGGCCAAATTGGTTTATCCTAACAGCCATAGGCCAAACTAGTTTATCCTAGGCCAAACTAGTTTACCCTAACAGCCACAATATGCCAAACTAGTTTATCCTAAGTCAAACTAATTTATCCTAGGCCAAACTAGTTTATCCTAACAGCTATAGGCCAAACTAGTTTACCCCAGGCCAAACTAGTTTATCCCAGGCCAAACTAATTTATCCTAGGCCAAATTAACTTATCCTAGGCCAAACTGGTTTATACTAACAGCTATGGGCCAAAGTAGTTTATCCTAGGCCAAATTAGTTTATTCTAGGCCAAACTAGCTGATCATAGGCCAAACTGGTTTATCCTAACAACCATAGGCCAAACTAGATTATCCTAGGCCAAATTAGTTTATCCACACAGCCCCAATATGCCAAACTAGTTTATCCTAAGCCAAACTAAATTATCCCAGGCCAAACTAGTTTATGCCAACAGCTATAGGCCAAACTAGTCTATCCCAGGCCAAACTAGCTGATCCTAACAGCTACAATATGCCAAACTAGTTTATCCTCACAGCCACAATATGCCAAACTAGTTTATCCTAAGCCAAGCTAATTTATTCTAGGACAAACTAGTTTATCCCAACAGCTATAGGCCAAACTAGTCTATTCCAGGCCAAACTAGTTTATGCTAACAGCCACAATATGTCAAACTAGTTTATCCTAGGCCAAACTAGTTTATCCTAACCGCTATAATAGGCCAAACTAGTTTAAGATACGTGACCACCCGAAATAGTAGTATTGGTAGCTCAAAGGCAAACAAATGGTCTGTCAGGTCAGGTCAGGAAAGGTCTCGTCAGGTCAGTCATTAAATATTATTTCGTACTTATTTTCATAAGTTTTAGTTTTTCATAAAGAATATTTTTTATTATTTATAAATCTAAGTAACATTTTAAAATATTTCAATACATATTGCAATAAATGTTTCGATAATAATTCTTTGTCTATTAATCACACTAATTTATCCAAAAAAATATATTTTAATTTCAGGATAAACTAGTTTGTCTTGAAATCGAGTTTAGCCTGCAACATATACATAAATAAATATGTACAAAGAAATTTGCACACTTTAAATGCCAAACATTTAAAAATAATCGTAGTTTTAGCGTTCACTTTAAATCATCTGTTTTTGTAGCATTAGAAACATTTTCAGATCTATATTTATAAATAGGTACCAAAACATTCTTTTTCCTCACCTACTATTTCCACAACTAAAGTAATTATGTATATTTTGGGCTTATGGTAGAAGATCAGCATCCTTTCTCTAATATGGCCACCCATGGCCATTTTTTTTAAATAACCTTTTTCGTATAATTTGGACTGAGGAAAAAATGCAGGAGCGATTATACAGGTTAGTTTGTAAAATATATGAGAAGGGAGAAGTACCACAGGATTTTCAGCGTAGTAGAATAGTAACAATGCCGAAGAAAATAGGAGCTAATTTGTGTGAGAACTATAGGACCATTAGCCTACTATCACATGCATCGAAGATATTGCTAAAGATTATTTATAGGAGATTAGAAAATAAAGTAGAGGAAAGGCTAGGAGAAGATCAGTTTGGTTTTAGGAAAAACAGAGGGACGAGGGAGGCGATTCTAGCACTAAGAACGGTAGTAGAAAAAAGAATGAGGGTAGGCAAGGTAACTTGCATAGCTTTTGTAGATTTAGAAAAGGCATTTGATAATGTAGATTGGGACATAATGTTTAGAATTTTAAAAGAAACGGGTATAGATTATAAGGATAGGAGAATAATTTTTAATTTATATAAACACCAAACTGCCTTAGTTAGAATTGAGGGGGAAGAAGAGGTAGCAAAAATAGGGAAGGGAGTTCGGCAGGGATGTACACTTTCACCGTTATTATTTAATCTATATTTAGAAGATGCAATAAACAAAGTAAAAGAAGAGTATAGTGTAGGTGTGAATGTACAGGGAGAGAAAATATATATGTTGAGATTCGCCGACGATATAGCTATATTGGAAGAAAGCGAAAAGAATTTAGAAAGGGTATTGAATGGTATGCAGGCAGTATTGACTAGGGATTTTAACATGAAAATAAATATAGGTAAAACTAAAGTGATGAGGTGTGACAAAAAGGAATGCAGTAGAAAAATGAGGATCACAATAGGAGATAATAGAATCGAAGAAGTGTCAGATTTTTGTTATTTAGGCAGTAGAATCACAAAAGATAATCGAAGCAAGGTAGATATAAAGTGTAGGATAGCACAGGGTAGGAAGGCATTCGTAGAAAAGGAACAGATTTTAAGATCAAATATTGACTTGGGTATTAGAAAAAGATTACTGAAGGTATATGTTTGGAGTGTAGCATTGTACGGGTGTGAGGCGTGGACTATAGGAAAGGAAGAGAAGCGTAGATTACAAGCATTCAAAATGTGGTGTTATAGGAGGATGATGAGGATTGGTTGGGAAGATAAAGTAACAAATGAAGATGTACTAGAGTTAGTAGGGGAGAAGAGAAGTATTTGGAGAGTGTTACAGCGTAGGAGAGACAGATTAGTAGGGCATATCCTTAGGCATGGGGGGATTATGCAATTGATCATAGAAGGTAGAGTGGAGGGAAAGAGAGGGGTAGGTAGGCCTAGATTGGAGTATGTGAGTCAGATAGTTGAAGACGTTGAGATGAATAGCTATAGGGAGATGAAGGAATTAGCTCAGGATAGATCGGCATGGCGTGCTGTTTCCAACCAATCTTTAGGATTGCGGACTCTTTAACTAACTGGACTGAGAAGACAGAAATAGCCTAAGTGTATTTTAAGCAAATCGGTAAAATGAAAATAAGGGGTATAGAAATTTAAGTTTTTTTAAGAAAATAATAAATAATAATATAATAAAAAAATAAAAAAATAAAATAAATAAAATAAATATATTTATATAAATATATATTCTTTATTTTGAGTTCGAAAATTTGTAAAAGGACAAATAAAAGTGACTATAAGAGGCGCAACATTTAATATAAGTAAATAAAATTTGTACTAAAAAAAATCTGATAAATGCCGATAAATATAATGTAGCTATATTTTAATTATTATAGCCCAAGTGTAAATGAGCACATTTTCATGATTACTCATCATGTTCTTCCGCAATATCTTCATCCGAATCGTCTTCATTTGCAATCAAATATTCGTAAAATTGATGTACGATGCGGGGTATGTACGCAAGAAAACTTTGGAGATCTGTATTTAAGTTGGTATTTGTATTGTATTTACGTTTTTCAATTGGTCGTCCGTTAGGATATAGATCATGAAGTTCAAAATCAAAATTTGTTTGATTTCTGCTCTTTTCTTGGTTACATTAACGTTGTAGAATAAGACATCTTCATTGTTTGAATATTTAAAATAAATGTTAAATGGCTCAGCAGATATATTATGTTCAACTATGTTTTCCTTAAATTTTAAGTTTATAACCTGGAAGTTCCTCTTTCTGACGAGTTATATCAACCAATATATAACACTTTCTCATTTTTAAAATGTATTAACTGGAATCGATGGTAAAATTTATTTGGATCGAAAAATTGATATATAGTACCAAAACACAATAATAAGTAAAAATTATATTTCATTTAAAAATTACAAATTTGATAGTGTACGTTAATTTTGATTTCTGGTGTTAAATCTGTATCCAAACAATTTTCTTTGTGGTATTTATTTACTTAAATATACTTATACGGTATTAAATAATATACTTCACCAAGGATGAAATAACAACAGTAAATCAAATTTAAGTTTCGCCAGAAGTTATAGTGTCAGTTATTAAATCAGGAAGTTCATCTTTTGAACAGCAGTTAGTTTCAGCTTTATAGACTATTCAAACTTTGTTTAAATGCTATATTTTACGATGCAATGTCTTGTGTGATATATCGGCCTCCAAGTCTTTGAACCATAAAGTAGATGTGAATATCAAAGTGTTAGTATTAAGAATGCATATTTGAAAACGACAGGAATTATATAAAAGTGTCACAAAAGAGACTGATTTTAAAATATTCAATTCAATAAAAAATATGTCTTTAAAAAAGCTAAAACATGTAAAACAATTGAAGCATTTGTTTAAAACAATTGCTTTTTAAAAATAGACTATTCTATGTCTATATTACAAGATTTAATCAGGATTTATTAAGATTTTGACACAAATTCCTTCATCAGTTAGCCCGAATCCCAGGGACTAATTTCTCTATAACCTATATTCGTTGTAACGTCCTGACTTACGCACTACGTATAATTTGAGTCTACCTAGACTTTCCTTTCCCTCTACTCTACCTTCTATAACTAATTGTATAATACCCCGTGTCTAAGAATGTGATTTACTAGTCTGTTTCTTTCATCCTGTAATATCATCCAGTTGCTTTCCTTTTGCCAACTAACTTTAGCATGTGTTTACATGTCACTCTATCTGTATCCACCAAATCTTCGTTAATAGCGCCACATTTGAAATGCTTCTATTCTACCTTTTCTGTTAACCACACTTTTGATCCGTAGAATTTAACACTCTACACCAGTGATTCTCAACCTTTTTTTCGTCACGGTACACTTTTAATAATTAAAAAATTTGACGGCACACTAACAATAAGATAAATTTAAAAGAATTTTACTTGGTTAATTGATTGATGTACCTATAATAGCATACGATAATAATTTTCAATGAAATATAAAATGAAATTGCATTACAAAGTAAACAAAATGTTTATTTAATGATAAATTACAAATTACATTTAATGCGAAATTTGAGCTTGGTGTTTTTTGAGAATTTCATTTATATTTGGGCGTAAAAATGATAATGCTACTCTCATTTCGTGATCCAGATTTAAAAGTCTAGATCTTTTTTTTTCGTTTTTTTCGAATTCGCACAAATAAGATGTGGAAAATTGTAATAACACACATAAAGCTTTTTGTGATATTGTCGAATAATCGTATCTAAGATTAATCCAGAACGAATTAATTGATTCTTCTTAATGTTTTGAAATTAAATTAAACGATTATTACACAGCGAAATTACTTCTTCCTCTTCTTTCAAAGTTCATTCATACACCGACGTGTCGTTTATCACAAATGGATTTCCAATCCACCCAAATTTTTTTATTTTTAAATTTGGAAAGTAATGAACAATTCTTTGCTCTAGTATTCTTAAATGATCAATAACTATTTTATGAATTATTTTATAACAGTCTTTTGGAACTGACTCAAACTTTTCTAAACTACCTTCTTGTAGAGTCTACACATATACCATTATTAAGCATTTTCCAAGTTAAAATTAGATTTAAAAATTTGCTCCATTTCAACTACTACCTTCTTACCCTATGCTAGCCTACATTTTTTATCTATATTACTTCGATTATCCTTGTAAATCTACTTCCTAAATATACTTCATCTCTTTTATCATATCTTATTGTTACACCTCGTCACTTTGGATGTACATATATTTATTTTCATATTCCTAGTCATCATTTCCTGCAAAATATTTAATAAATGTCCTGAATTCCATCCCCTTTCTAACATTGCTATGATATCAGAAAGCTTCGATATAAATATTTCTTCTCCTAGGATTTTCAATGAAATTCTACATTCTCATTTAACCCTGACATTGCATCTTCTAGATACTTTTTAAATAATAACGGCGAAAGTGTACATCACTGCCCGACTCCTTTACCTATTCTCCTTTACCTATTCTTCTCCCTCAATCCTTCAATTTCAACTAAAGTGATTTGATGTGCGCATAAAATTCTCACATCCTTCTAATCTATTCTCGTTTTTTTTTGCGTTTCTAAACATAATATACCAGTCTATATTAACGAATGCCTTTTCTAAATCTACAAAAGCTATGGAAGTGGCTTTTTCTACTCTCAATCTCTATTCTATTAATCTTCTTAAATTAAATTCTCTCCTTATATATTATCTTTCTTCCTCCCTCCGTTCTTCCCTCATTTTTTCCTGAAACCGAATTGATCTTCAACTATATTATTTAACCTCCTATACGCACTTGTTAATATCTTCTTAGCAAAAAAATGTTGGAAAGGGAATGTATTTTAGTATTCCTTATGACATATTCCGGAATAAAGAAAAATTGAATGTAATCGGAGCCATTTATAATTTTTAAATAATCATATCAATATTGAGTGTTGGAATCCGTTATGTATAAAGTAGGAAAACTGGATAACTCCTTTGAAATCGTGTCAATATATTTTGTATATATTTTGTGAGAAATACCGTTTATTTTTTATGACCGAAAGTATCATTAAATTAAAATGATTAGGTGATAATATATCGTTATTTCACAATTTCTATAGATCCAGATATCAGATAGATAGATTCTTTATTCACCATTTACAATGAAAATTGGGCTTTCATATATTTAGTAGTTAATGAAGACAATACGTCAATATAAGAATTCCTTGCAGTTAAGGGCGCATTGATGTATCATTATCCTTACTATTTTCCTTAACTGTATATATTAATCATAATCATAATTCGAAGATATTGTTAAAGATTATTTATAGGAGATTAGAAAATAAAGTAGAGGAAAGGCTAGGAGAAGATCAGTTCGGTTTTAAGAAAAACAGAGGGACGAGGGAGGCGATTCTAGCACTAAGAACGGTAGTAGAAAAAAGAAAGAGGGTAGGAAAGGTAACTTGCATAGCTTTTGTAGATTTAGAAAAGGCATTTGATAATGTAGATTGGGACATAATGTTTAGAATTTTAAAAGAAACGGGTATAGATTATAAGGATAGGAGAATAATTTTTAATTTATATAAACACCAAACTGCCTTAGTTAGAATTGAGGGGGAAGAAGAGGTAGCAAAAATAGGGAAGGGAGTTCGGCAGGGATGTACACTTTCACCGTTATTATTTAATCTATATATAGAAGATGCAATAAACAAAGTAAAAGAAGAGTATAGTGTAGGTGTGAATGTACAGGGAGAGAAAATATATATGTTGAGATTCGCCGACGATATAGCTATATTGGAAGAAAGCGAAAAGAATTTAGAAACGGTATTGAATGGTATGCAGGCAGTATTGACTAGGGATTTTAACATGAAAATAAATATAGGTAAAACTAAAGTGATGAGGTGTGACAAAAAGGAATGCAGTAGAAAAATGAGGATCACAATAGGAGATAATAGAATCAAAGAAGTGTCAGATTTTTGTTATTTAGGCAGTAGAATCACAAAAGATAATCGAAGCAAGGTAGATATAAAGTGTAGGATAGCACAGGGTAGGAAGGCATTCGTAGAAAAAGAACAGATTTTAAGATCAAATATTGACTTGGGTATTAGAAAAAGATTACTGAAGGTATATGTTTGGAGTGTAGCACTGTACGGGTGTGAGGCGTGGACTATAGGAAAGGAAGAGAAGCGTAGATTACAAGCATTCGAAATGTGGTGTTATAGGAGGATGATGAGGATTGGTTGGGAAGATAAAGTAACAAATGAAGCTGCACTAGAGTTAGTAGGGGAGAAGAGAAGTATCTGGAGAGTGTTACAGCGTAGGAGAGACAGATTAGTAGGGCATATTCTTAGGCATGGGGGGATTATGCAATTGATCATAGAAGGTAGAGTGGAGGGAAAGAGAGGGGTAGGTAGGCCTAGATTGGAGTATGTGAGTCAGATAGTTGAAGACGTTGAGATGAATAGCTATAGGGAGATGAAGGGATTAGCTCAGGATAGATCGGCATGGCGTGCTGTTTCCAACCAATCTTTAGGATTGCGGACTCTTTAAATAATAAAATAATCATAATTAATACAAAAGATTTAGAATATTATTAGCCAATTAATTTACCTACAATTAATAATTGCCAGATATAATAAGACTGACAACATTTTAATTTAAATTGTTAAATTTTGATTCACGATTAAATGCAGGACAGATGACATATGTTTTTTATTTGGATTTTTTTTAGGTAATATGCGCTCTTATGTAACTGAGCGTTTTTTCTTGTTCATACATAATTCTATAGTTCCTTTCAAATCATTCGATATTGTGGAGAATTTTCAAAAAAACGTATTTCTATAGACACACCAACGGATAATATGAAAATCTTCATTTTCGTTTCTAAACTAACTAATTTTATCTTATATAATTTCATATATATCACAATTTCAGTGATTGACACAAATGTATTATTTATACGATTGTTGCGTTACGAATTATGATATTTTAATGATATTCTATATATGTATTAAATTTTTAATAAAGTTCCAAAAATTTTTTATTATAAGCGATCGTTATTTCTGATCTCTCCAAATTTATATTTCTTTAATTTCTATTTATATTATATCTTAATTATATTTATATAATACTTATATTTATATTTCAAATTTAATCATAGCATTTTAGTCTCCTGTTTATAACCTTCAATGTTTCTAAGCTGATCGCGTGTTAAAAACCTATCTACAATTTTATTTAAATTTTGATAAATGGTGTTAAGCTTTTTGCTTGGGAAATTTTATGGTTGCCGCATACATCGAGAGATATGCGCTTAATCACTCGCTATACAATTTTGAGAATTAAATTTTACTGTTGGTTTTTATCGTGGATAAAGACCGACAAAAGGCGATAATATTAAATTGAAAATGAATATTGTACTATGTAAATTGCTACGTTAAATTATTTAGTGGCTAATTACCATAAGCTTTCGGCAGTTGCGAATTCATTATTTTATGCATAGCATAGCTAGACCATTCCCTCACCATCCCCAAACAGCTGTAAAATACTATTAAAATGCAAATTAAATTAGTATCGTGGATATATTTGTGCACATGGACCGTCGACTTTCTGCGAATTATTGGCACATTTATACGTAATTTTAGAAAACATAAATTTCTAACATTAGGTACCTAATTAATAAAATGATTCTAAATAATACCAGAAGAAATGTTTTTTATAGATAGTTAAGAGGTGTATTTTGCTTTCAGTAATGCGGTAATTTAAATTCAAAGTAATTTAAATTAATGCTGATTTAAATATTGGTTTTGTACTCATACTAGTTAATGGATGTTAGAAAAGGTAAAGAGAAAATAAAATCATTTTTACACATATTTATCGAGGGATCACTTCATAAATTTATTTATTTATTTATGATATTTTTAACAATTCTTTCAATGGGAGTAAAGCTGGACTTTTTTCGACATATCTGTAAGTTTGACTGGTAAGCTTACTTCGTCCATCAAATACGTTTTCTACGATAGTTTTTTTTTAATATTCAATGCCCTTAAGTCAAGAATCACACAAGTTTCATATCATGTAATAATTACTTTGAGAATAAAGTACAGAAAGCTTACATCCATTAATATGACTGACTGCATTATCTTAAGAATTAACCATTTTTGTTCGAGTACAAAAATGCATAGGATATTCATTATATTATCAAATACTTTAAAATGCCAAAGAAAAATAAATTATAAACTTATTATTTTTTTACGTTATAATAAGGTTGTCTTTTGCAATTCTCATATATCAAAAATCTGACATATAAATCTGTTCTTGCATTTAAACCTCTTTCGTTTAATACATGACTTTTATTATACGTATCTTTGTTTTAAACACAAAACGCAAATTTAAAATATCATCGCGAATTTCTTTGAACACAGAGTTATAAAACTATGTTCGAATAATTTCTGCTAATTAACCAATTGGAATCTAGGGAACAGTAACAAGGTAACTATTTCCATAACTATACCAGACTAAATGAGGCAAATATTCCAAAACCTTTCAAGTAGACTCTGTTAGAGTATTACTACAATTGAAGTGTTAATCTACACTATTGCCCATGAACTAAAATTTCAATAAGGTACTAATTACTACTAATTTCCAATAAAATAATCGAATTGGACAAATGCTAAAGTCTATAAATTCTATTTAACAAAGCACCGAAATAGTCATGGTAATTTTAAGGCGTTTTTAATTTTTTAATTTTAAGGACATTGATATGAGGATAATTCAAACTCAAGAAAATTATAATATTAGAATTATATAGAATTTAGAATTAAAATATAGAAACTAGAATTTATATAGATTTATATAAATTATATAAGAAAATTATACAGAATATATTTGATATTCGACGTCTATAAGCAAATATAAAGTTAGTGGTCGTATCTTCAAAATAAAAAGAGATAGAAGAAAAATAATAACACCTATAAAAGCGTTTTGGAAAAGTGTCTTAAGAAAGTCAAAGTGTCATTAATGAAAAATTATTAATAATGGAAATATCGACAATTATAGAAAATGCATAATCTTAGTTTTTTTTCAAATATCTAAAGAACTAAAGAAGTTATTCAATATCTAAAGTCAGATATAAAATCAGCATAAAATTGCGCAAAACATTGCCTATTTAACCGTATTTCTATCTATTATTAATAAAGGAGTGGCAGTTCGAAAATGGGACACACTGTATATCAATCGCAATTCGTGACAGAGGTATTTTATTTATTTTTTATTTTGTGCTAGTGAATATGGGAGCATAGCCTTCGAAATGTACATCTAGATACTTAATGCTTTAAGTTACGGTATTCGGGTGATATTCTATATTATATATCATCTTGACTTTTTAGAATTTTCAGCATTTTTCCTTATATTAAATGATGAATATATCTTTTTATTGGCCCTTGATCTAGATTTGCATTTTCTTCATAAAATTAAACAATTAAATTAAAAGAATACTATTCAAGATGAGAGATATGATATAAATACATACGTGTTTTAGATTTGCGTAAAAAAAGATAAGATTATTGCCATTGTTGACCCATATTCAAACTTTAAGTAAGTCATGTTTCGATATGAAGATTCAAAGTCAATTTTGCGCTATCGATTGCTCGAACATTTTTGATTGTTCTGAATTGTTCTTAATTTTTGATTGTAGGAATTTCATAAAATTACTTAACAAGTATGAAAATATTATATATTTACGTATGTTTATACCCAGAAGATGTAGCGACAAAACATTTCTTTTAACATACATTACGTAGGGTCTTTGTAAGAAGAATTCTCATTAATTGTCAATGAATATATAAGTATAAACTCTACGAATATCGCATTATCGATTATAAAATTAATCAGTATTAAAGTGAAATTGATACTATGATAAGAACAGACTGTAAGATAAGAAAATCCTCAGGAGGTGGTCTTACCTTGATAGGCTTGCGGCCCCACTAACAACATACAAACTATCACTAATGTCACTAATTGCCGCACATTATTCATGTTACTGCTACACATAATTTATTCACTGTTTTACCTTTGAGCTTCTAAATAACAACATACATCACAACAGTGGCAATATTATATAGTCCACTTGTTATAATATTCGATTTTATTATCGGCTTGATTATACAATTTTTTTTGTTAATTCAAATCTGTTCTTTTTGCACTGAGTAACATATTTTTATTTACATAAATATTCTGAACTAACGTTATATAAAAACTGTGCACCGAGTAAGCGAAGAATCATTTACCATTATTATTTTCGGGAAGTTCGGAGAACTCACCAGTTGATTTCGATATGTAATTGGCAGGACGAAGAAGAGGATCAGCGCATAACGCGGGTGTTCCTACGAGAGACTGTCGCAGGACTGAGTTGTTTCCTCTTCCTATACAGACAGAAATAATAAAACAGGGGTAAATGCGCAAGCGCTTCACTCGCCATGGAGGAATGGAAATAGTAGGTAAGGAAGGAAGCCAGGGATACATCAGAAGAACGGCGACTTGTGGAAAGTGCACACAATAGGAGCGGGTAATTGCCTGATGCACTATTATTATGAACTATCCTGGCAAATTATAAATGCTTTACCGAAGGAATCCTGTAACATTGTGGAAGAAGTAAGAAGGAGGCCGAATGAATATTCTAAAATTTCATGTTATATTGTTATATAACAAAATAAATAAATTGAATCTAATTTGTTTTTTTATAGTTCTCTGAACTTTGTTTTAATGAGAAATTTATTCGAAGATTAAACTCCGGGTTGGAAGATTTTAGATTATGAATCAAGAAGAATCTATAATTAAAATATAAAAAGCTTAATTCTATAACATTTCAACTAAAATTGATCTGGACTACATAATATGCTCTATTATACAAATATTTTTTAATTAAAAGGAATTAGGAAGAATAATAAAATTACACAGAAAATCTTGTAGCCCAATCTCAGTAGCCTGTTTTCATTTCCGCATCCGTTAAATTTCATTAAATTAGTTAAAGAGTCCGCAATCCTAAAGATTGGTTGGAAACAGCACGCCATGCCGATCTATCCTGAGCTAATCCCTTCATCTCCCTATAGCTATTCATCTCAACGTCTTCAACTATCTGACTCACATACTCCAATCTAGGCCTACC
Source organism: Leptodirus hochenwartii (assembly GCA_947310635.1). Lineage (NCBI taxonomy): Eukaryota > Metazoa > Arthropoda > Insecta > Coleoptera > Leiodidae > Leptodirus > Leptodirus hochenwartii. Next base: position 11,107,452 of record OX371180.1, on the reverse strand, counting down.
TACCCCTCTCTTTCCCTGCACTCTACCTTCTATGATCAATTGCATAATCCCCCCATGCCTAAGAATATGCCCTACTAATCTGTCTCTCCTACGCTGTAACACTCTCCAAATACTTCTCTTCTCCCCTACTAACTCTAGTACAGCTTCATTTGTTACTTTATCTTCCCAACCAATCCTCATCATCCTCCTATAACACCACATTTCGAATGCTTGTAATCTACGCTTCTCTTCCTTTCCTATAGTCCACGCCTCACACCCGTACAGTGCTACACTCCAAACATATACCTTCAGTAATCTTTTTCTAATACCCAAGTCAATATTTGATCTTAAAATCTGTTCTTTTTCTACGAATGCCTTCCTACCCTGTGCTATCCTACACTTTATATCTACCTTGCTTCGATTATCTTTTGTGATTCTACTGCCTAAATAACAAAAATCTGACACTTCTTCGATTCTATTATCTCCTATTGTGATCCTCATTTTTCTACTGCATTCCTTTTTGTCACACCTCATCACTTTAGTTTTACCTATATTTATTTTCATGTTAAAATCCCTAGTCAATACTGCCTGCATACCATTCAATACCCTTTCTAAATTCTTTTCGCTTTCTTCCAATATAGCTACATCGTCGGCGAATCTCAACATATATATTTTCTCTCCCTGTACATTCTCACCTACACTATACTCTTCTTTTAATTTGTTTATTGCATCTTCTATATATAGATTAAATAATAACGGTGAAAGTGTACATCCCTGCCGAACTCCCTTCCCTATTTTTGCTACCTCTTCTTCCCACTCAATTCTAACTAAGGCAGTTTGGTGTTTATATAAATTAAAAATTATTCTCCTATGCTTATAAATAACAACTTAAAATAAAATTCACTTATTTATCAAGTTATAGAATAGAAAAACAAGTATAAATAGTTGATACATGATAAATATTAAGTATCAACAAAAATTGTAGCCATACTAAGATATTATCAAGAATTTAGTGACAATTTAGCATCTTAGTGACAAAAGTGAATAATGGAAAGTATAGAAGGAATTTGGATTAAAAAAATCAAACAATACAAAGAAAACATTTAATGAAATTAATATCTTTTTCACATTTTGAAGAGAAATCTTGATATCTTGAGTAGCGTTTTTTTTTTTTTAAATATCCTTGTTAATTTAAAATCATCGAATTTGTTACCATGGTATTTATATTCTAGTTTATTTAATTAGATGAACCGCTGCAATATTAAACATTGGGCTTACAAAGTTTTATTGTTATTTTGATTACAAATGTATAGTATTTTTAATTTAAGAAAAAAATCGTTCGGATTTCTACCCGATATGCGAACAAATTAAATTGGAATTTTGTTAACTTTTTAATAAATTCATACGTTATGTAAATGAATTAATAAATTTATATCATTATCATAAGTAAATCGAAAGGACGAAAGTCGTTCAATGAAAAACAATATGATGTCCAATGATATCTAGAATCTAGAATGATATCTAGAACTTAAATATCTATTTAAGTAATACATAATAGCAAGGAAGATCATTATGGGGCCAAGTAATGTCAGGTCACTCGACACACTGAAATATTTTTTTTATCATAAATTCTAGTTTTCTCTGCGATTCAACTACATCTACATCTTTTACCTTGTGCCCATGTGCCATTAAGAATTAAGAAGGGTAGAAACGTAATGTATATAGAAATTCACCCTGTGAATAAGATTAAATTAGTGAACATTTTATATTATACTTAAATAAAACAGTAACATCAAATACAACCAGAAATAATAAGGTTGAGATAATTTATATAAATAAATTGAAAGTGAAATATAAATATCCTTCGTCCTAGGCAAAACTGGTGTAACTATATCACTTCTTCAAAGAGATGGTGGCTCTACACACCTGTTGTATATAATATGTAATTTTCCTCGCGAGGAAAATCATAGCCTGTTTTCTTATTTGTTTTTCTTCCACAAATTTTACTCTCGCGATTAGAAAATACATTTTCCTCTGTTGGTACAATAATCACTCCATTTCCCTTCAAGCTTTAACTATGTTTATATATTTATATAAATATTTTATCGAAAATATTATATAGGGTATAATGTGTCTATAATTTAAAACTATAATTTAAATGCTGAAATATATTTCTTGAGTTTTAATTTATTCTTGATTACGTTATAATTTAAATTAATCCTTTCATACGGATAAAAAAATATTGGTTTATTTAATTCTTAGAGTTCTATTGGGCTGTTATAAGTATTGGAAAATCCTGAAAATTTGAGTAAGATATTTTTTATCACATTTTTAGTACTCAATATTGTTGAAATTGATTTATTTATATAAAATTAATTAGAATACAAAATCTAATATTGTATAGAACAGTATATGTTGTTTTAAGTTTAAGCTAATGAGTTGTCACTTTACAATTAATAACTTTTGTTCTTAAAACAATTAAAGTACAACAAAACTAAAATCGATTATCAAGCGGGCATTTTCTAATGAAGTTGGTTTATCCAGCGGAGGATCAATTTCGCTTTCTTTGATTTTCTTAAATAAATTATAAAGACCATAAAACCAATGTTCACAATGAGCAGTAATAATGAAAAGGTATTAAGGTACATAATTTAAGCGAGAGTCGCTTTAAATTCTCAGACGATTTTTTAATTTCTATACAGTGAAGGTGGAAGGATTACATTTACCGTCACATCTTCATTTTTTACGGCATTTAAGTTGCGCTTAGTGGTTTGGGCGAAGCGGTGCTTTTCTTTTATACTCCAGACGAAAGAAGTAATTAATTCACAGACTTATATTCAAAGCGCGATGCTGCACGAAGTATTATAAAATATTTATAACAAAATTCGATTATTCTTTCTCCGTGGTTCTAATCAACATTTAATGGTGGCTCTAGTCAGTTGACACAGAAATTGAAAAGGATAAAAAAATATTATTGCTAATATAGGGAATATTGTAGAGGGTAAAACTTTATAATTGAGTGAAAGGTGCCCTATTATTTATTAATAGCAGAAATGTGTGCTGCTAAAAAAGGTTTTATAAAAGAGATTTTTTCTATTCAGGGGAAAATTTTAAATGGGCCACATCCAAAATATTTTTTCAAACGACAACGCAAAAGTACATAATAATACTTATTTAAAAATAAAATATCGGCTAATTAATACATCGATTTTCCACTTCTTTGTAGGCATATCAATGCAAAATCTTAAACATTCGATAGTCTTTTAGACTATTTGGATTTATCTAAGTCACTAGTACTCTAAAGAGTCCAAATAAGGACTAAATATCTATTTAAGTATTAAATTTTACTAACATATTTACGTAGCGCCATTGGTTGTTTCAAGTCTTAAAGTCTCTTTGTCTACATAGAAACTGTGGCGAAGTGACAGTTTTTACATATAAATTTGAAGTTTATAATACTCCCCAGGTGAAATAACTACTAAAGTTTTCATTTATGGTTGTAGTGGTAATAACTACCACCTATAATAACATTGGTAATACAATATGGTAAGAAAAGTGGCACATAACAAAAAATAATAAAAGGTGATCAAATATATTCTACGCTCAAGTAACCTATTTATTCCAAAATATTTAATTAAGTAACTTAGAATATTTACAGAGGTTCTGATTTCTTTGTAGTCAGATTTTTTAAATTTTTTAATACTGCACATTTAATTTAAAGAAAAAAATGAGATGTATTGCAGAAAAGACAGACAACGTTTTAATTTATTGCCTGTTTTTTCATTAAAAATGAAAGGTAATCTAAAAGTAATATAAATAATACTCGTCTCTCTTATTCAATGATTTATTAATGCAAAAAAAATCGTTTGTGAAATTATCCTGTAATACGTTGTATAGAATATAAACGAAATACCTTAACATAAAGCATTTAATAGCTATATGTGCATTTCGGAGGCCTCATCCTCACTAGCATAAAATAAAAACAAAATAAAATAATTTTGTCACTATCTGTGATTGCTGTACAATTGAACAAAAAGTCAATATAACTAAGAAGCAGGAATAGATTATAGGAATAGGAGAATTATTTTCTATATAAACATCATACTGCTTTCGTTAGAATTAGAGGGGAAGAAGAGGAAGCAAGAATGGGAAAGGGAGTCAGGCAGGGATGTACACTTTAGCCGATGTTATTTAATCTATACATAAGATGCAATAAAAAACGTAAAATAAGTGTATAGTGTAGGTGTGAAAATTCAGCGAGAGGAAATATATATCTTGAGGTTCGCCGATGATATATCTTGGAAGAAAGGGAACAGAATTTAGAACAGGTATTAAATAGTATGTAGTAAAATAAATATAGGCTAGACCAGAGTGATAAGATATGACAAAATGGAACGCAGGATTAAAAAAATGAGGATTAGAATAGGAGATGATAGAATAGAAGAAGTTTCTTTTGAAGTGAAACTTCTATAGGCGCGGTAGGGCAAATTGGCCTGAACGTCACGAAAAATGAAACGCTTCTGTCACGAAAAGTGAAACGCGCTAGGCGCATGCGCCGCGTGTACTGTGTGTATACGTAGCATAAGGCAACCAGTAGACGCTTGCGTATTTTATTATATATTACAGAAACACAGCTTAATCTTTTAGCTAACAATTTCCATTGTGTGAAAAGTGAAATGGAGAAAAAGACAAGTACAGACAGAGTGCGAGCCTTTAGAGAACGGAAGAAAGGGAATAAACCGCCAAGAAAAGTGCCAACAATTACCTTGGAAAGAAGTAGAGAGTATCGAGACAGGCAAAGGGCGTTAAAGAAGCACGGTGAACAACATAACCTTCCAACGACCTCAAATACACTGGATGAATCGATACCGTCGTTAAGTGAGGACACAGTGAGTGGTATAGAGAATTTGATTGCCACTGATTCAGGCGTGCCGTCTACACGTGAAGATACACGCGGTGTGAGAGATCAACGAAATGAATCTGATACAGCTGAGCGAGCCATCGACAAATAGAAATGCACCCACTAGTGCATCATACACAAAATTTACATTCCTTCAACCTGCAATAAACAATTTTTCAATAATCCGCTAGGTACAGTGTGTTCCATATGTGATCGAATATGGTTTAAGAACGATGTGAAACCTGTTGATCCTAAGCACGAGCAACTTTTACATACTGCCTTTCCAGCCATTATCATTGAAGATGTGATAGCGTGCATTCATGCCGAAATGCTCTCACTCGGAATACCATTCCAATGTTATCGAAGTCAAAAAGAGAAAAAGAACTATAAATATATGGCTACAATATTTAATCCAAACTCCTGTTTATAGACTGTACGACATTACAGTTAATAATGCTTTCTTTGATGATCAGAGTGTCAATCAAAATCAATCAAAATCAAAATCAAATCGTTAACAAATGCAAAAAAGCAATGCATAAAATCAACTTTTCCTAAGAGCTAAGAAGTTTCACTTCTACCGCGCGAGAGTCTCACGCATATTTTTTTATTTTATTTAGGAAGTAGGATTACAAAGGATATCCGATGTAAGGTACATATAAAATGTAGGATAGAGAAGGAGCAGATTTTAAGATAAAATATTGACTTGGGTATTAGAAAAAGATTACTGAAGGCATATGTGCGTGCAGTGTAGCATTGTACGGGTGTGAGGCGTGGACTATAGGTAAAGAAGAGAAACGTAGAATAGAAGCATGGGAAATGTGGTGCTACAGCAGAATGATGTGGATTGGTTGGGAAGATAAATTAAGAAATAAATTAAAATTACAATTTTAATATAATATTTATGGCTATGGCTTAACCCGATGATTACCAGCAGATAAAAATATTTTTAGTACTCACTATAAATTCTTGTTCAGATCTCATACTGTAATTTGTAAATTATTATCTTGTTAAGAAATATCATAAATGGTTTCTTGATAAAACCACAAGCAGTTTTTGTATTCACAAGATCGTTTTTGTTAATTAAACCACCGAATCGATCTATTGGGCTTATTGCTGGAGATTGAAGCTGTTAGAATAAAATGATTTTAAATGATTTAGAGTATACGCTAATTTCGATAATCTTCGGGCTTTTAACCAGCAAGAAAACATAATTATTTATCTACATTTTAGAGTTACCTGCATATATCCAACGGTCCGCTCATTTGGAAGAATTGAGCTGGAATGGAAACGATTAGTGGACGAGGCCGGTGCTGGAGAATAGCAAATAAATTTCCCGCTTTCGCGCTATCGTGCACGTGAATGTATTTTACCATTACACTGAATTTATATGTGATTAAAATTAAACAAGCCAGTAACGTGTAATTTACTGGGAAGTGGAACTCTATACCATATGTGTGTGTCTGTGCCTGCTGCCACGTCACGTCAGCTGGAACATGTTTACAATTCGCGAGATAACAACGGGAACGCCAGACACTCATACAGACGAATGATATATTTCCGCGCAATGCCACTTCACGGTGTGGTATCGACAATGCGGTAAGGCCAAATGAAATCGTCGAATTTTTTTCCCAATAATTTAGAATCGTGGTGCCGTGGTATAGTCGTGAGACTGGCACCGCGTAGTTGTGGGTTCGAATCCCGTTCCGACAGAGATATTTTCTTGAAGAAAAACCCTTCCGGACCATGGACGTTGTGAATGTTGCCATTCAGGAGTACCCTGAATGTGCCATGAATAAGCTCTAGTTATATAATATGTTGGCTAATACGCGCTAAGTTCGTAAGGCCATAAGGATGGGAGAACCTTCAGCGACCCATCTTTTTAAAAATAAAAACAAAAAAATTAAAATCACGTCCGTCCTAAGTATAAATTGTTGTTCGAAGTCATCGAACAATAAAGAAAATAACAAGTTCAGACCAAACGACGTGCATCACCTTCTTCAGGCTACAAATGTTTATGCTTGATCTGAAATAGTTATTTTATTTATTGTCCGATAACTAAGGGCCATTTTATATAAATTTTTTCGATAACGAAACCTTCAATTTGATTTTCTTCTAAACACACCAATTTTGAGTTGTGTAAGTTTTCCATTGATAGTACGAAGTGTTTATTTATAAATAGGTATGCATTACAATTACAACTCGTAAGGGTATAAGAGGACAAACCAAATATTTAAAAGTTATACGGTTTTACCTCGTGATTTATACTACGGAGGTATGTTCAGTGGTCGACCGTTGCAACTCGTCCCTATTAGTGTTTTTGTGTGATCCGCGTTGCCCGCCCGCGATTATTTACATCACCCATGTTCATATATAAATTTCCAAAATTTAATCACCAGTATATTATGTTATCTATTCGCATCTTCATGTAAATTTATTATGTACACACAACATATTTGCATATAGTAGGCCGGCCATAAGTGTGCCTGTATATGCCACGCAAAACTGTCGTTGTAAGTACGATGTGCTTCGATGCTTTCGTGTAATAATTTCATTCCGGTCCTCGGGTTTAACAGGATTAAATGGACCGTTACCGCTCATTTTTATTTCGAATTTATAATATCGTTTTTGCATAGTTTCTGTATTTTAAAGTTAATAAATAATTACATAAAACCAAATTGGTTATAGATTTTGCCGTTATGTTGCGATATTCCATATTAAGGAAAAGAAATAAAAATTATACACTTGTATGTTTAATGTATACAATTTCTCTTCCCTAAAACCAAATTCTTACATTCAAATGATCAGTGCAAGTTATAGGATAGCTTAAAGCAAATAATATTCATTTTAGGCTAAGATTAGTTGAACTTTCATAGTTATTAATTATATACCATGTCAATTGTTTGCACATAAACAAATGCAAATTTTACAATATTCAATTATATTCATTTATGTTTCATCGAACATGCGACTGTAAGAAGAGGGTACCTCTAGGAAACGTATGGATGCTGGTTTTTAATTTAAAAAACAATTTTATGCATTTCTTTCATTGGTATACAGAAGCAGATATGTAATAGAATATGTATAGTTGATATTAATTATAAATGCAATTTTCTTGGAAATAAATATCATCTAAAAATGAGTGTATATGAATCTCTTTTAGTTTGAAATTCAAATAGTTATAAGAACACAACTCTGCATCAACTATTACTAATTTACATTTTTTAAATAGAGATTTGAATGTGCTAATTGTGCCCATTATGAACCAGCTTAAAACACGCTAGTCGTAGATTCAAATCCTCATTGTTGGAGGTTTACTTTACCGAGGCAAAAAGTGCCTTCTGTGCTCTGTTTATGTATGAATCAATGATCTTGTCCTTAGTATCAGCATTCAGATGCTCCTGAATGTACTTAAAATTAAAGAAATATTTACAATACATTGCAATAATTATTACAGCAATGTGAGGCCATCAAAAATAATCAAGTTTGATTGGCAATACTTTTGGCAATACTGCCAAAATCACCTTACGATATACATAGAAGAAGTAAAAATATTTCTAAAGCCTTTTCCCGAGCCCTAGTATACCCATGTCACCTTTCCTATATAATTTGCGCACGTAAAGTTCATCAATAATATATTATACTTTCAAATGCGTTGCAGCATCTTGACATTGATCAACTAAAATTGAATAGCGGGAATGTGACTGCTCGATGTATGTAAGCTCGTATTACTGTATATCTGTCGCACAGAAAAGACGGAAGCGAGAAATAGAAAGAATGAGGAAGGCACCATCACCAACCCTTACAACTAACACATCAGTGGCGGCTCTTGACATTTCAATCGAGGGGGGCGCATTTCTTAAAAAACAACGTAATAGTAAGAAATCTTACCTAAGATGGATGGAAAATGATTAGATTCAATCATTGCTTGAAAGTGGTATTGCCTCTGTTCTATCTTTCATTAATATAAACACTCCTTGCACAAGTTTTTGATAAATTTAAATCAGGCAATGGCCTACCTAATTCTTTAATTTTTACTTTATCCTCAAGAGAAAGTCTACAACACTCTATTTTCAATAAAGAACTTACACTATTATTTTTATATATTTTTTTCTATTAAATATATTCTTGGAGAAACACGTGACAAAATCGTACGTACGTAACTATACAGAACAATGCAACTGTCTTATCTGGCTATTCTATATTAATTTTCCTGTATACTAGATTAGGCTTCTCTGTTGGGACGCTAAAGAATTGCCGCCCAGAATAGCTTAACACAACGATACTGTGGGGATGCAATTGCTATTGCTTAAGACGCGCCTACAATCATTCATTCCTTGGCACTACCCTTCAGTCGGTGTACTATCAGTGGCGTAGCAACTTACTACCAAAATTAGTTCGCTTTTTAATGGTAAAGTAATCCATAGCCAATCAAGGGAATTGATTTTCAATATGTATAAATACTTTAAATCTGTTGGCAATTTGTCATCGAAGGAAGTAAAGGAAAGAGTGCCTGCAGCAACCAAAGTGTCCATAAGAACGGTAGCTACAATTATAAAGGAAGGCGAAGCTCCAGGTAACGAAAGTGAACCGAAATTTTCTACACCAGGAAAGAAGCGTATTCGAAAGGCGACTATACGATATTTAGAAGATTTTGAAAAGTGTGACTTTCGAAATATAATATATAATTTTCACAAAACCGAAAATACAAGAGTTACGCTTAAAATATTACATCAAAAACTATACAGTGACTTAGGATGGGAAGGACATAAAACTTCCTTAAATCATATTGTACATGATTTAGGATTTAAGTTTAGAAGCACAAAAAAATAATCGTAAAGTTTCAATTGAAAGGCACGATATTAGAGTTTTACGAATTAATTCTTTACAATTAATTAAATATTATCGACAATTAGGAAAATCAATAATTTATATCGACGAGATACATATTCACGCCGGACATACACAGTCGAAATCGTGGAGTAATAATTCCAATGAAAGACTGCATACGAATATCTCAAAGGGTCAACGTTTAATAATAATTCATGTCGGTGGTGAAAGTGGCTTTGTACCAAATTGTTTGACAATATTTCAGTCGGGTATAAAAATTGGAGACTATCACCATGAAATGAATAGTAAAAATTACGGGAAATGGATAACAGATAAATTGTTACCAAATCTACGGGAAGATTCCGTAATTATCATCGACAACGCGCCTTACCATAACATGCAAATTAATCGTGCGCCAAACAGCAATTCTCCTAAGCAGGAAATGTTAAAATGGTGGTCCAAAAAAATATTCCATTCACGCATCTAATGTTAAAGCCCCACCTGTACGATATTATAAAATCTCATAAAAAGAACCACATTACATATAAATTTGACACACTTTATATGACACACAGTTCTATTTGTATATTCTTAGCTGTAAACGTCACGTTGCCACATCAACCCGGGCCGCTATTTTGTTTGCGGTGCTTACGATCAAAGAAACAGATGATATACTGCATACAGTCGCTCTCACTCTACCGCATGCAATAGATAGGATGAGTGCATATGCACTTAACTCAAACTTGCTCGGCGCCACACCGTGTTGTGTTGAGTGCTATCGCACCGCAAGCTTTAACTTTTAGGAAAAATAATGCCGACGTAAAATATCACAATATAATTATATATGTACGGTGATGCGCTCAATGTTCAGGGGGGGGGCCTCGAAAGTGCGGCCTCGAAAGAAACCGCCACTGTAACACATATTCCACATGCCTCGAATGAACGGGAAAATACGTCGGAAAATTCATTATATGAAACGTTTCGAACTAAAAGTAGTGCGTAAATATATATGGTACAATTCGGGCTGTAAAGCTATAGTTGCTATATAGGTTTCTTTCAGTTTATCAGTTATGTATATTGAGATACCAAAATAAATTAGAACAATAGAATAATAAACGTATTAATTGCGGTATGTAAATTAAATTAATCCTAAAATATATATACTCGTATATAGCCACGTCATGTTCGACAATTGTTTTATAAATATCAACAAATCAATTTCAAGAAATTTGTATTGTATTAGGATCTATATATAAAGTTTTGTTTATAAATTTAATTACTTTATTAAATTGCTTAAATTACTATTATTGTGCAATTTTCTGCAAATTCCATTTACATTTATTTACATTAATCATTTATACTATTTGACTATTTATATTGTTTTTATAGAAAATAAATGCTATAACAATTTAAATGAGATCACGAAATAAACGTTTCAAAATTATACAATAAAGCAATACCCATCTTCTAGTTACATCTTTAAATTACAGTAAGTAATAAATGATGTCAATATTATGGCAAAAAAAAAAATTTTAACGCCTTATTTGGTTGAACATTTGGGATAATTGTTCGAATTCACCTTTCATTACTTTTTTTATTTAGAACCTTTTCGATTACGTGCAATATCTTTTGGATAAACATTTTGAACTGTATTTATGTAAAGTTTTGGTATATACCGAGATTTTCACAAAATTTTATTTCAACATAAATCTTCCCTAAATTCTGGAGTGCTTAATTAAAATGCAGCATCTAGAGAATATACTATCCATTTAAACTGTGGAATTTTATAGGGTATCATAACATTATTAATTAATTGATTATCTTATTATTAAAATTACTCTTATTATTTATTTATATTAGTATATTTAAGATATAAAACTGCATAGTTCGATTGCAAAATGGCATTAACAGTAATAATATTAGTATATCTTGAGAGAAGATATGACTCATAGAACGTTTTGTATAGTCTTTGCAATGGTACAATGTAAAAAGTGTGTATTTTATACGGACAAGCTTTTCCGTATACGTTTAATTGGACATAAGTTATTGGGCAACATCTTTGCCAATATAGGTATTTTAACTCATTGGCCATTAGTTAGTTAAAGAGTCCGCAATCCTAAAGATTGGTTGGAAACAGCACGCCATGCCGATCTATCCTGAGCTAATCCCTTCATCTCCCTATAGCTATTCATCTCAACGTCTTCAACTATCTGACTCACATACTCCAATCTAGGCCTACCTACCCCTCTCTTTCCCTCCACTCTACCTTCTATGATCAATTGCATAATCCCCCCATGCCTAAGAATATGCCCTACTAATCTGTCTCTCCTACGCTGTAACACTCTCCAAATACTTCTCTTCTCCCCTACTAACTCTAGTACAGCTTCATTTGTTACTTTATCTTCCCAACCAATCCTCATCATCCTCCTATAACACCACATTTCGAATGCTTGTAATCTACGCTTCTCTTCCTTTCCTAAAGTCCACGCCTCACACCCGTACAGTGCTACACTCCAAACATATACCTTCAGTAATCTTTTCTAATACCCAAGTCAATATTTGATCTTAAAATCTGTTCTTTTTCTACGAATGCCTTCCTACCCTGTGCTATCCTACACTTTATATCTACCTTGCTTCGATTATCTTTTGTGATTCTACTGCCTAAATAACAAAAATCTGACACTTCTTCGATTCTATTATCTCCTATTGTGATCCTCATTTTTCTACTGCATTCCTTTTTGTCACACCTCATCACTTTAGTTTTACCTATATTTATTTTCATGTTAAAATCCCTAGTCAATACTGCCTGCATACCATTCAATACCCTTTCTAAATTCTTTTCGCTTTCTTCCAATATAGCTATATCGTCGGCGAATCTCAACATATATATTTTCTCTCCCTGTACATTCACACCTACACTATACTCTTCTTTTACTTTGTTTATTGCATCTTCTATATATAGATTAAATAATAACGGTGAAAGTGTACATCCCTGCCGAACTCCCTTCCCTATTTTTGCTACCTCTTCTTCCCCCTCAATTCTAACTAAGGCAGTTTGGTGTTTATATAAATTAAAAATTATTCTCCTATCCTTATAATCTATACCCGTTTCTTTTAAAATTCTAAACATTATGTCCCAATCTACATTATCAAATGCCTTTTCTAAATCTACAAAAGCTATGCAAGTTACCTTTCCTACCCTCTTTCTTTTTTCTACTACCGTTCTTAGTGCTAGAATCGCCTCCCTCGTCCCTCTGTTTTTCCTAAAACCAAACTGATCTTCTCCTAGCCTTTCCTCTACTTTATTTTCTAATCTCCTATAAATAATCGTTAGCAATATCTTCGATGCATGTGATAGTAGACTAATGGTCCTAAAGTTCTCACACAAATTAGCTCCTATTTTCTTCGGCATTGTTACTATTCTACTACGCTGAAAATCCTGTGGTACTTCTCCCTTCTCATATATTTTACAAACTAACCTGTATAATCGCTCCTGCATTTTTTCCCCTGCGTGTTTTATTAATTCGGCTGGTATCATATCAATCCCCGCTGCTTTGTTATTCCGTAAATCATTTAATGCTCTATGAAACTCTGACCTAAGTATGCTAGGACCTAAGTCATCCTCATCTATCTGTTCCACACTTTCTAGCTCCTCCATGTCCTGCCTACCTTTATATAAATCTTCAAGATACTCCTTCCATCTTCTAGCTTTTTCCTTATTTTCTGTGAGTTCCTTACCCTGCTTATCACATATAATGTTACCCTTTGGTTTTACTTTAGAAAAATGTGACTTAATTTTCCTGTAGCCCAAATCTACTTTACCTCTTTATTTATGAAAAATTATTATTGGCCATTATTTATGAAAAATTAGATTTATATACCATATATATAGAATTATTTAATATTTCGACATTTCTCTTAATTGAACATTTCGCTATATTCTGGTGAGTATTTGTGAGTTAGTTAGTTTCATTTTAAATTATTTGTTGAGGAACGCACTGTAAAAATTACAATTAGCTGTATTTCATTTATTCAGTTGACAATAATATATCTAGAAATCAAATGATGGCATAATTTTATTTTTCATTAGATTAATAATATTAACAATAATAATAATATTACTTTATATATAAATTATATTTTAATGTAAAATCGCTAAGTAAAGTGCAATCATAAAATAATAATATTATTATATAAAAATAAAAATTTCAAAAAACATTCAACGTGTTAACGTTGGAGTAACAATTTTGAATGAATGAGCATAAATGTGGTATTAAATATTTTTGGCTATGGACGACTGTTTCTTTAAATCAAGGGAAATGTAAAAAATATTTCTATGGATGGTTTCGATAAGATCCATTCAATTTACAAGTTACGATTGGTCGCGTAACAATTAAAAATGTATAATATAAACGAAATGCTGATATGAAAATTTGAGGAAATTAAAAAGTTTTCGTTTTTTTGAGTTTGGTACGTTTTGAGATCTAACCGTAAGAAAAATTATATTAACACTATTTAGTTCAACCCATCTAACATATGGCATATTTATTTAATTTTAAATTGCATCAAGTTTTTTTAGGATTATTTGTGACTTATTTCTTTATATATCAACTGGTTATGAGTATGAAATAACTTTAAGATCTTTAGTTTGATCTGTAATCACAGAAATTTGAAAGAATAAAAAATTTCCTTTCATGACATTTGTAAAAAATCTGAAGTGCATAACTATACACCGTTTTATTGAAAGTGGCGGAAAGTGACAGAAGTTCACGCATCATAAATCAAGACCTGTATAATGGCTTGACCAATACAGTACAGAGCAGTGCTATTTAAAACAGTATGGCGTCAGTCGTACGGCACATTGAATAGTGCTGTGGGTACGCTTGTGTATTGTCAATAGAAAAACTAGGTGTGGCTGAGTACCTTGTGTATATAAGTATGTGTATGTGTATAAGTGATGTATATAAGTGCAGCCCTTATGCGCAGTAGTGGACGATACTGGTGTGCCATACAAGTTATCCATACAAAATCATTTGTAAGCCAAAATGGTCTAAATACAAAATATGATTCGATTTACGAAAACTCAAAGTTAAAATGTTATCGAAACATATCGTAATCCTGAAACAATGTAATATTTAAATTATATCCTTACGAAGTCTTTATTAATATAAAAAATTAGCCGGCTCGGTTTTGTTTTAAGGATATCAACATTTGTAATATCCGAATGGCTAAGAATGCTTTTGAAAACTTGTTGATGGGAAACTTTCTATTAGAAATTATTGCTTGAAAATATGCCTATGGTTAATAGAGGTAAGATTGTACATACATTTGTACATTTTTTATATCCATCAGTATGATCTGGGAATGCCTTTAAAGGTGAAAGCTCGTATATGTAGGTGAGGAATTTGATTACGGAAGATTTGGAATACTTTACAACTAAAAGAAAATGTAGGATCAGAGAAAACGTTACATTTTCGCCATATTTTCGCCATCCAGGATATCTATATACTAGAGAAATCAAATTAAATTCTTTAGGTGAATTGAATTTATTTCAAAATAATTATGGTGCTATTATTTTGACATGTTGATCTCTAAATTATGGAATAGATTACCAAAAGCATTCAAAACGCATCCAATTACTAATAATTTGAAATCAAATATAAAAAACTATCTATTGAGTATGCAGAGAACCGAGTATAATGTGCAGATCTAAATTACTAATAATCAAATTTTCAAATTGCTCCTAAAAACTCAGTCATCATTATATTTGATTTTTTTTTCTCTTTTTTTTTAAATGTAAGATTTATGCAGATGTGTGTCAATATATGATATGTTTATTATGTAAATTTAATATGTGGGTGTATTTATTTCTTTATTAATAAAATTTCTTTCATCTAAATGTTAAAAATGGGTTAAAAATCAATATCAATCGATTTCCTTTTTGCTAAACTATTGTGTTTCATTAAATTTAAGTCATTTGTGATTTCGATTCTTAAATCAAAATTGCTATATAAATAAATTCAGTATTCCTATCCTGGGTTAAGTGGAAGAGCAACAACATTTATTTTACTCGACATTTTTCCTTTTTGAACAATATATTTTTTTTTTGTTGAACTTCGCCCATTGTGGCAAAAAAATGTTATTCTTTTCGTATTGCATTTTATATATTGTACTTATTTTTATTTTTTTGTTTTTTGCCCAATAAAGACGATTATTATTATTATTATTATTATTGAAGAACAATATCATGCGTTTAGTTTCATTTATACAAGTTTGTATAAAAGAATATTTATGAATTTAAAAAAGAGTTCTTCAGTATTCGAATCAATCATTATTTGGACCGATTATTTAAGGTCTGTTTAACAAATTTAATGAAGATGATGATTAGATCAATATTATCATTAAATAATATTGATGTTTAATATGTTTTGATATTCTAGAACATCTCTAAATAACAAAAAAAAGCATGCGTGAGACTCTCGTGCGATAGAAGTGAAACTTCTGAGCTCCTAGGAAAAGTTGATTTTATGCATTGCTTTTTTTCCATTTGTTAACGATTTGATTTTGATTATGATTTTGATTGACTATTTTGATTATTAACTGTAATGTCGTACAGTCTATAAAAGAGGAGTTTGGATTAAATATTTTAGCCATATTTTTACAGTTCTTTTTCTCACTAAACCAATTAAATAACTCGATCTGTGTATTTTTCTTCTTTCTATGTGGACATTAATGCAATGATCATCATCAATGTCTCTTGGCAAATGATTCACCATCCTATTCACAGATATAGGAAGATTAATTTTGGTAAATGACCAGGTAATTCTGGGTAGACAAAACCATTTGACTTCGATAACATTGGAATGGTATTCCGAGTGAGAGCATTTCGGCATGAATTGCACGCTATCACATCTTAAATGATAATGGCTGGAAACGCAGTGTGTAAAAGTTGCTCGTGCTTAGGATCAACAGGTTTCACATCGTTCTTAAACCATAATCGATCACATATGGAACACACTGTACCTAGCGCATTATTGAAAAATTGTTTATCGAATTCGCGATGAGCAGGTTGAAAGAATGTAAATTTTGTGTATGATGCACTAGTGGGTGCATTTCTATTTGTCGATGGCTCAGCTGTATCAGATTCATTTCGTTGATCTCTCACACCGTGTATATCTTCACGTGCAGACCTTAATCAGTGGCATTCAAATTCTCTATACCACTCACTGTGTCCTCACTTAACGACGGTATCGATTCATTCAGTGTATTTGAGCTCGTTGGAAGGTTATGTTGTCCACCGTGTTTCTTTAGCGCCCTTTGCCTGGCTCGATACTCTCTACTTCTTTCCAAGGTACTTGTTCGCACTTTTCTTGGCGGTTTATTCGCTTTCTTCCGTTCTCTAAAGGCTCGCACTTTGTCTGTACTTGTCTTTTTTTCCATTTCACTTTTCACACTATGGAAATTGTTAGTTAAAAGATGAAGATGTGTTTGTGTAATATATAATAAAATACTCAAGCGTCTACTGGTTGCCTTATTCTACGTATACAGACAGTACACGCGGCGCATGCGCGGCACTTTTCGTGACGAAAGCGTTTCAATTTTCGTGACGTTCAGGCCAATTTGCCCTACCGCGCCTATAGAAGTTTCACTTAAAAAAAAAAGGAATAGTTTAACATTTGCATGACCTTAACGTCTCAAATATTTACGATTTCGTAACATTTAAAATTTTGCTATTAAATAAGAGTCTAATATCGTTTCTAGATTTATATTCGCCTTACATTGCTGTAATATTACAAGTAAAGAATACAACTGGTTTTCTGTTTTCACTGCTTCATATTTGCAATTCATTCCTCCTCGGTTCGCTAACTTTGGAAAGTTCAAGTATTCATGTATAGATACATCCTTCAATGGAACAGTTAAACTTTCATAGTTTATGATCGTGATGTATGAACTGAAAGTTTATAATAGTGAACTAAACTCGCAGGTAATGTCTCTATACTATCTACTGGGTTTAAACTTTGCGGCATTAAATGAACTGAGATAGTTGCCACGGAGTTCTATTCTTTGGATTTATGATATTGAAATATTAGTTTAAGCAGTGACAGTTGATGGAAACGATTTGAAGAATATATATGCCCAATAACTTGTTGTAATTGTTATCGATGCAAATCTTAGTACGTGTATCTAAAATCATGATTTGACCAATATTTTTATGTATTCAAAAATATATATTCCATAAGTATATACTATAAAATATATATGCGTAGTTTCAATAAAATTTGTTCAAGTTTTGATATCCAGTCTAAAAGCTTGTAAGCGATGAATAAAATCTGACTTTTACCAAAGTTTTCCTTTAATTCTTAATCAAATTCCCTATTCATATTATTCAAATAAAAGCGACGTATTTGCAGCAAGAAGTATTTAATTCGACAATGAACGCTTTATTATTTACGATATGCTCGATTTTTTACACTTGAGAGGATTATGTCTTCAAACAATCCAAGAAAATGTTTACGTTTGTTAAAAAGTAGAATATGAATGTACTCCATAGATATTTTCTATCGTTTCAGAAAAGACTTCAAACACTTATATATGTATCTATATATACCATCATTTTAGAAAGTGACATAACTTAAACATATTCCACAGAGAAACTTGTGTATTATAAATTTTTAAACAGAAATTTGTTCATATTATAATTCTATCCTTAACGAGTCCATTTACAAAATTTCGAAAAATTAAATTAAATTATAACTTAAATATATTCCACAGAGAAACTTGTGTATTATAATTTTTTAAATAGAAATTTGTTCATATTATAATTATATCCTTAACGAGTCCGTTTACAAAATTTCGAAAAATTAAATTAAATTATAACTTAAATATATTCCACAGAGAAACTTGTGTATTATAAATTTTTAAAAAGAAATTTGTTCATATTATAATTTATCCTTAACGAGCCATTTACAAAATTTCGAAAAATTAAATTAAATTATAACTTAAATATATTCCACAGAGAAACTTGTGTATTATAAATTTTTAAAAAGAAATTTGTTCATATTATAATTCTATCCTTAACGAGTCCATTTACAAAATTTCGAAAAATTAAATTAAATTATAACTTAAATATATTCTACAGAGAAATTTGTGTATTATAAATTTTTAAAAAGAAATTTGTTTATATTATAATTTTATCCTTAACGAGTCCATTTACAAAATTTCGAAAAATTAAATTAAATTATAACTTGAATATATTCCACAGAGGAACTTGTGTATTATAAATTTTTAAATAGAAATTTGTTCATATTATAATTATATCCTTAACGAGTCCATTTACAAAATTTCGAAAAATTAAATTAAATTATAACTTAAATATATTCCACAGAGAAACTTGTGTATTATAAATTTTTAAAAAGAAATTTGTTCATATTATAATTTATCCTTAACGAGCCATTTACAAAATTTCGAAAAATTAAATTAAATTATAACTTAAATATATTCCACAGAGAAACTTGTGTATTATAAATTTTTAAAAAGAAATTTGTTCATATTATAATTCTATCCTTAACGAGTCCATTTACAAAATTTCGAAAAATTAAATTAAATTATAACTTAAATATATTCTACAGAGAAATTTGTGTATTATAAATTTTTAAAAAGAAATTTGTTTATATTATAATTTTATCCTTAACGAGTCCATTTACAAAATTTCGAAAAATTAAATTAAATTATAACTTGAATATATTCCACAGAGGAACTTGTGTATTATAAATTTTTAAATAGAAATTTGTTCATATTATAATTATATCCTTAACGAGTCCATTTACAAAATTTCGAAAAATTAAATTAAATTATAACTTAAATATATTCCACAGAGAAACTTGTGTATTATAAATTTTTAAAAAGAAATTTGTTCATATTATAATTTATCCTTAACGAGCCATTTACAAAATTTCGAAAAATTAAATTAAATTATAACTTAAATATATTCCACAGAGAAACTTGTGTATTATAAATTTTTAAAAAGAAATTTGTTCATATTATAATTCTATCCTTAACGAGTCCATTTACAAAATTTCGAAAAATTAAATTAAATTATAACTTAAATATATTCTACAGAGAAATTTGTGTATTATAAATTTTTAAAAAGAAATTTGTTTATATTATAATTTTATCCTTAACGAGTCCATTTACAAAATTTCGAAAAATTAAATTAAATTATAACTTGAATATATTCCACAGAGGAACTTGTGTATTATAAATTTTTAAATAGAAATTTGTTCATATTATAATTATATCCTTAACGAGTCCATTTACAAAATTTCGAAAAATTAAATTAAATTATAACTTAAATATATTCCACAGAGAAACTTGTGTATTATAATTTTTTAAATAGAAATTTGTTCATATTATAATTATATCCTTAACGAGTCCATTTACAAAATTTCGAAAAATAAAATGAAATTATAACTTAAATATATTCCACAGAGAAACTTGTGTATTATAAATTTTTAAAAAGAAATTTGTTCATATTATAATTTTATCCTTAACGAGTCCATTTACAAAATTTCGAAAAATTAAATTAAATTATAACTTAAATATATTCCACAGAGAAACTTGTGTATTATAAATTTTTAAAAAGAAATTTGTTCATATTATAATTTTATCCTTAACGAGTCCATTTACAAAATTTCGAAAAATTAAATTAAATTATAACTTAAATATATTCCACAGAGAAACTTGTGTATTATAAATTTTTAAAAAGAAATTTGTTCATATTATAATTTTATCCTTAACGAGTCCATTTACAAAATTTCGAAAAATTAAATTAAATTATAACTTAAATATATTCCACAGAGAAACTTGTGTATTATAAATTTTTAAAAAGAAATTTGTTCATATTATAATTTTATCCTTAACGAGTCCATTTACAAAATTTCGAAAAATTAAATTAAATTATAACTTAAATATATTCCACAGAGAAACTTGTGTATTATAAATTTTTAAAAAGAAATTTGTTCATATTATAATTTTATCCTTAACGAGTCCATTTACAAAATTTCGAAAAATTAAATTAAATTATAACTTAAATATATTCCACAGAGAAACTTGTGTATTATAAATTTTTAAAAAGAAATTTGTTCATATTATAATTTTATCCTTAACGAGTCCATTTACAAAATTTCGAAAAATTAAATGAAATTATAACTTAAATATATTCCACAGAGAAACTTGTGTATTATAAATTTTTAAAAAGAAATTTGTTCATATTATAATTTTATCCTTAACGAGTCCATTTACAAAATTTCGAAAAATTAAATTAAATTATAACTTAAATATATTCCACAGAGAAACTTGTGTATTATAAATTTTTAAAAAGAAATTTGTTCATATTATAATTTTATCCTTAACGAGTCCATTTACAAAATTTCGAAAAATAAAATGAAATTATAACTTAAATATATTCCACAGAGAAACTTGTGTATTATAAATTTTTAAAAAGAAATTTGTTCATATTATAATTATATCCTTAACGAGTCCATTTACAAAATTTCGAAAAATAAAATGAAATTATAACTTAAATATATTCCACAGAGAAACTTGTGTATTATAAATTTTTAAAAAGAAATTTGTTCATATTATAATTTTATCCTTAACGAGTCCATTTACAAAATTTCGAAAAATTAAATTAAATTATAACTTAAATATATTCCACAGAGAAACTTGTGTATTATAAATTTTTAAAAAGAAATTTGTTCATATTATAATTTTATCCTTAACGAGTCCATTTACAAAATTTCGAAAAATTAAATTAAATTATAACTTAAATATATTCCACAGAGAAACTTGTGTATTATAAATTTTTAAATAGAAATTTGTTCATATTATAATTTTATCCTTAACGAGTCCATTTACAAAATTTCGAAAAATTAAATTAAATTATAACTTAAATATATTCCACAGAGAAACTTGTGTATTATAATT
This sequence comes from Leptodirus hochenwartii, assembly GCA_947310635.1. Taxonomy (NCBI): domain Eukaryota; kingdom Metazoa; phylum Arthropoda; class Insecta; order Coleoptera; family Leiodidae; genus Leptodirus; species Leptodirus hochenwartii. The sequence continues at coordinate 11,085,761 of OX371180.1, read as the reverse complement.
TTTTAAATAGAAATTTGTTCATATTATAATTATATCCTTAACGAGTCCGTTTACAAAATTTCGAAAAATTAAATTAAATTATAACTTAAATATATTCCACAGAGAAACTTGTGTATTATAAATTTTTAAACAGAAATTTGTTCATATTATAATTTTATCCTTAACGAGTCCATTTACAAAATTTCGAAAAATTAAATTAAATTATAACTTAAATATATTCCACAGAGAAACTTGTGTATTATAATTTTTTAAATAGAAATTTGTTCATATTATAATTATATCCTTAACGAGTCCGTTTACAAAATTTCGAAAAATTAAATTAAATTATAACTTAAATATATTCCACAGAGAAACTTGTGTATTATAAATTTTTAAAAAGAAATTTGTTCATATTATAATTTTATCCTTAACGAGCCATTTACAAAATTTCGAAAAATTAAATTAAATTATAACTTAAATATATTCCACAGAGAAACTTGCGTATTATAAATTTTTAAACAGAAATTTGTTCATATTATAATTTTATCCTTAACGAGTCCATTTACAAAATTTCGAAAAATAAAATTAAATTATAACTTAAATATATTCCACAGAGAAACTTGTGTATTATAAATTTTTAAATAGAAATTTGTTCATATTATAATTATATCCTTAACGAGTCCATTTACAAAATTTCGAAAAATTAAATTAAATTATAACTTAAATATATTCCACAGAGAAACTTGTGTATTATAAATTTTTAAACAGAAATTTGTTCATATTATAATTATATCCTTAACGAGTCCATTTACAAAATTTCGAAAAATTAAATTAAATTATAACTTAAATATATTCCACAGAGAAACTTGTGTATTATAAATTTTTAAACAGAAATTTGTTCATATTATAATTTTATCCTTAACGAGTCCATTTACAAAATTTCGAAAAATAAAATAAAATTATAACTTAAATATATTCCACAGAGAAACTTGTGTATTATAAATTTTTAAATAGAAATTTGTTCATATTATAATTATATCCTTAACGAGTCCATTTACAAAATTTCGAAAAATTAAATTAAATTATAACTTAAATATATTCCACAGAGAAACTTGTGTATTATAAATTTTTAAACAGAAATTTGTTCATATTATAATTTTATCCTTAACGAGTCCATTTACAAAATTTCGAAAAATTAAATTAAATTATAACTTAAATATATTCTACAGAGAAACTTGCGTATTATAAATTTTTAAAAAGAAATTTGTTCATATTATAATTCTATCCTTAACGAGTCCATTTACAAAATTTCGAAAAATTAAATTAAATTATAACTTAAATATATTCCACAGAGAAACTTGTGTATTATAATTTTTTAAATAGAAATTTGTTCATATTATAATTATATCCTTAACGAGTCCGTTTACAAAATTTCGAAAAATTAAATTAAATTATAACTTAAATATATTCTACAGAGAAACTTGCGTATTATAAATTTTTAAAAAGAAATTTGTTCATATTATAATTATATCCTTAACGAGTCCATTTACAAAATTTCGAAAAATAAAATTAAATTATAACTTAAATATATTCCACAGAGAAACTTGTGTATTATAAATTTTTAAATAGAAATTTGTTCATATTATAATTATATCCTTAACGAGTCCATTTACAAAATTTCGAAAAATTAAATTAAATTATAACTTAAATATATTCCACAGAGAAACTTGTGTATTATAAATTTTTAAAAAGAAATTTGTTCATATTATAATTATATCCTTAACGAGTCCGTTTACAAAATTTCGAAAAATTAAATTAAATTATAACTTAAATATATTCTACAGAGAAACTTGTGTATTATAAATTTTTTAAATAGAAATTTGTTCATATTATAATTATATCCTTAACGAGTCCATTTACAAAATTTCGAAAAATTAAATTAAATTATAACTTAAATATATTCCACAGAGAAACTTGTGTATTATAAATTTTTAAAAAGAAATTTGTTCATATTATAATTATATCCTTAACGAGTCCGTTTACAAAATTTCGAAAAATTAAATTAAATTATAACTTAAATATATTCCACAGAGAAACTTGTGTATTATAAATTTTTAAAAAGAAATTTGTTCATATTATAATTATATCCTTAACGAGTCCATTTACAAAATTTCGAAAAATTAAATTAAATTATAACTTAAATATATTCCACAGAGAAACTTGTGTATTATAAATTTTTAAAAAGAAATTTGTTCATATTATAATTATATCCTTAACGAGTCCGTTTACAAAATTTCGAAAAATTAAATTAAATTATAACTTAAATATATTCTACAGAGAAACTTGTGTATTATAAATTTTTAAAAAGAAATTTGTTCATATTATAATTCTATCCTTAACGAGTCCATTTACAAAATTTCGAAAAATTAAATTAAATTATAACTTAAATATATTCCACAGAGAAACTTGTGTATTATAATTTTTTAAATAGAAATTTGTTCATATTATAATTATATCCTTAACGAGTCCATTTACAAAATTTCGAAAAATAAAATTAAATTATAACTTAAATATATTCCACAGAGAAACTTGTGTATTATAAATTTTTAAATAGAAATTTGTTCATATTATAATTATATCCTTAACGAGTCCATTTACAAAATTTCGAAAAATTAAATTAAATTATAACTTAAATATATTCCACAGAGAAACTTGTGTATTATAAATTTTTAAACAGAAATTTGTTCATATTATAATTTTATCCTTAACGAGTCCATTTACAAAATTTCGAAAAATTAAATTAAATTATAACTTAAATATATTCTACAGAGAAACTTGCGTATTATAAATTTTTAAAAAGAAATTTGTTCATATTATAATTCTATCCTTAACGAGTCCATTTACAAAATTTCGAAAAATTAAATTAAATTATAACTTAAATATATTCCACAGAGAAACTTGTGTATTATAATTTTTTAAATAGAAATTTGTTCATATTATAATTATATCCTTAACGAGTCCGTTTACAAAATTTCGAAAAATTAAATTAAATTATAACTTAAATATATTCCACAGAGAAACTTGTGTATTATAAATTTTTAAAAAGAAATTTGTTCATATTATAATTATATCCTTAACGAGTCCATTTACAAAATTTCGAAAAATTAAATTAAATTATAACTTAAATATATTCCACAGAGAAACTTGTGTATTATAAATTTTTAAAAAGAAATTTGTTCATATTATAATTTTATCCTTAACGAGTCCATTTACAAAATTTCGAAAAATTAAATTAAATTATGACTTAAATATATTCCACAGAGAAACTTGTGTATTATAAATTTTTAAAAAGAAATTTGTTCATATTATAATTTTATCCTTAACGAGTCCATTTACAAATTTTCGAAAAATTAAATTAAATTATAACTTAAATATATTCTACAGAGAAACTTGTGTATTATAAATTTTTAAAAAGAAATTTGTTCATATTATAATTCTATCCTTAACGAGTCCATTTACAAATTTTCGAAAAATTAAATTAAATTATAACTTAAATATATTCCACAGAGGAACTTGTGTATTATAAATTTTTAAACAGAAATTTGTTCATATTATAATTTTATCCTTAACGAGTCCATTTACAAAATTTCGAAAAATTAAATTAAATTATAACTTAAATATATTCCACAGAGAAACTTGTGTATTATAAATTTTTAAAAAGAAATTTGTTCATATTATAATTCTATCCTTAACGAGTCCATTTACAAAATTTCGAAAAATTAAATTATATCAGAACATTTACGTGTAATTGGTAATAATTATGTTAAATGGCTGTTCTATTATTTAATAATACATATAGAAGTTGCAGGTGAAATAACAAATATTTATTTAATCGAATTAATCCTGTAATAGTATGATGCTGAATGTTTCCTTTTAAGTGTAGTTTTTTTAAAACTAAATCTAAATCGAGGAGCAAATGTAAATTCGGAACAAATTATTATTTGCACTATATATTTTTTCGTATACAATGTTTTCAAATTAAAATAATTAAATACCAAGGTCCTTTTACAAAAATCTAAGCAAACTATCAATGTTATGAGCTATATCACTCTTCCCATAGGTAACGACAGTTTGTGAAAATGTTATTTTATGTGCGTATTTGTATTTTCGTTTGCTACTTCTCGGAAAAACTATATAAGAACTGCAGGCGAACGCTGAAATGCAGAGCTGAGCGGCAGACAACTGAACATCTGCAGCATTCACGATGTTATCTTGTCAGTATCTCGAATATCCATCCTTTCCAGTGTTTTCTGATTCTAGAGCATTAGACTTTCGAGTAGGTACCTATCCACATACAAATCTACCACCTATAGATCTCGAGATATTTTCTGAACTTTCAACTGTACGTATAACTTATGTACAAACGGAGCATAAGAACATTCAAGAGCTTTAGTTCGTACGAGTATAGTATAGATAGATACCACATGACTCTTATCTCTCCGTGTCAATTGCGCTCTTGATTGTAACAGTAACATTGAAACGCATTGAACGAACAAAGTGCTTCGTTCAATATAAAGAAACTGTTCGCCGGTGTACCAAAAATAAAGGTTTACTTCGACATGGTGAATTCACGCACGTACTTCCAATCACTCCATCTTCTTTAACTGAAACTATAAATTCATTATCACCAAAACTGTTCTCATATCTCACTTCTATCACATCGACTAAGATATGTGCTATTAAAAATATTAAAATATCGTATCTGCCTTTTGCATTACCAAAAATAATTAATAGAACAATATCCCTGTGACTAAGAATAATTCCTTGTAAGTTTTAATTTCTTTTGTACAAATGCACAGTAAATTTTATGTAGTTTATATAACGAAAATTTTAATGTTTGCTCGTTTATCAAATAATGTAATCGAAAGTATTCATAAATATCTTCTTGAATATGTAATGGCGATGGTAAACCAGTGGTAAATAGAGGTTTTGGATTTAATTCGTATCAATTCAGATCATAGGGTGTAATTCTTTCGGACATCGACATTTAGTTAATCCTCAATCCATTGGATTTGGTTGGAAATAGTAATCAAAGTCAAACTCTTTTACGCTAAATTATTCCCGTTCGTGATATCCTCCTGCACGACACACATACTCCAATCTAGGTCTACTTACCCCTTCTTTTCTTCTACTCTACCTTCTACAATTAATTGCATAATATGACATCCCAGTTTATGTCTCCATTACGCTGCGAAATTATTAGAATGCTACTCTTTTCCTTAATTAATTCTGGTAAAACATATGTAAGTCTATTTACTCACCCTTTCCTAATGATCCTCGTTTAGTACCACATTTCAAATTCTTTTATTCTACGCTTCTCTTCCTTTTCTATTTTTTTTTCGCCTCATAACTATACAATTCTTCATTCCATACTTATGCCTTTAACAATCTTTTCCTAGAAATTACGCTTATCCGTATAGTCGGCTGGAATCGATTATCCATTGCCACATTCTATTATATCTTCTATTATAACCCCCATCTTTTACCTACTTTTTATCGTTGAAAACATCATCAATATATTTCGCTTATATATTTTTTCGGAAATCGCCCTTTACAATAAAATATCCTGGTTCGGTATTAGATATATATTTACTGAAAAACTGTATTATTCTTAATCACTGGCAATGTCAATACATGAGTCAATTTAATGCAAAAAAAAATAAGTCAGCTGAGCAGATAATATTAAGTTAAGTCGCAAGGTGTTCATTTGTTTTGAGACTTTTAACAATAGAAGTCTAAGCTAATTTCTAGTATTATATAAACAAATAAATTTTTATTTCGAAAAGAATTTAAATTAGTCAATAGTTGTGTACTTAAATCGTACATCGAAATATTATTATTTGATTTTATTAGTCTGTTTTTCGCATTTTTAACAATGAACGAATACTAAGTTTTTACTAAAAATATTGTACCTGTATACAAGTGCTCTTAGTTTTTCTTTTCTATAGAGAGTTCGTGATTCGAAACATATATATATTTTGGAAACGTATTTATTTACATTTATACTTCTGCTACAGATCCAGGTGTTTTTGTGCGCAAGTAGCAAATTTACTGCCAATTGAGCGCATTGGACTAGTCGCTTCATCGCTTCAAGTTGCATAAACTCAACGATTTTATGGCTTCATTGTGAAATACATGGAAGACCACAATGGAAATTGGAAAATAGTTTTCTTTTTTTTGCCTTTGGTAATTTATGTGCTCGTCATAGAACATTTTAAAACCACAGGATCGTTTTAATTTCTTCACGAACACATTTCTTGTGATAATGAACTTAATTTAAAATAAAAATGAAAGAGCAAGTTGTGTAATGAAGATATCAAGGCTTAGTTTTTCTTTACTATAAATAGTTCGTAATTCCAAAGGTTCAAGCTAAGCCTTGATCTTCTTCACAAACACATTTTTTGTTATTATGAAATTCATTTAATATTAACACGAAATATCAAGTAATTGATGTGATGAATATCAAGGCTTAGTTTGGACTTTTCAATAAATTTTTGTATACCTTGGATAAATTAAAAGCAATTATATAATACACTTTTGGATGTGATCTGCCCTTAATAATTATTTTTCTTATTTACAACACAACATAATATTGTATATATTCTTAATTCATCATCAATTTCGATATCTATAAAATAGAAAAATCAATATTATGACAGTAAGGAGTATTATGTCATTAAGGAGTAAAACTTTGAAATATATTCGGTAAAATATTCCTATATGTATTTGTATATTTTTAATTATCTTATATCAACATAATTAAGTTCATAATCGCAGATATTATCGGTTTCTAAACTAAACTAAAATAATTGAAAGATTTTCTACCATTTTTTGTCAATCAACGTAATAAATTTTCTACTATATACCTGTCACTTTGAATCAAACCTTGTCACTCTGAACAAAATAAAATTAAAAAAATTTTAATCGGCAGTTTAGAAATGGTTTGCACTACAGAAATTTTCGCCATAAATTTAGATTTATTAGAAGCACTTCACAATATATTTTTTTTAGAAGGAGCTCTATCCTAAAAACAAAATTGTTCAAATTGGAAGCAAGTCAATTTTTCATTCATGTGAACGCACTGCACATTCACTTTAAATGAAAGGATTTATATTGGGCCTTATTTTGTAATAAACACTAAGTTCAAACGCAGCATAAGATAATAGAATATATATAGGATTGTAATTTTTTATAATTAAATATGACTATAACAAGCTTCTATACTATTTCTTATATATATATATATATATATATATATATGATTACGTTTTAACATAAAACAGAATTTCCTGCAAAATATAAAAACGATATACAGTTGAAAATTAGAATTCATATATTCAGTTTAAAACTCTACCTCATAAAAATATTTGCACCTATATTATTTTTATATTTTATATATACTTCTATAATATTTTCTACTTGAATATTGCTCAACAACGATTTGTCACTTTAGTATACACGTTTTTTGAGTAAAATAAATTTCCGCAATTTATGATAATAATAATAATGGTGCAAAAGTTGTGCTGTAGCAACAAAGTGTATTATTCAAATAGCATGGAACCTTAAAATATTATTTACAAGATATAAACGTTTTGGGACATTTTGAATCATTAAAACGTTTAAATTTTTAAATACCACGTCCCTATATTTTAAATTAGTCTTATGTAGAAATTTGTGGATATTCTTCTGTCTTATGTCTTAGATCTAAGACTCATGTCTTAAATTGTTCTTTCCTTCATCTCTACTCTATTATATGATTGCTAGAAATGTTTCCTGATGCTATTTATGGTGACATATTGTCAATAATGCCAGGTTTCTAGATTGTATTATAAACCGCATGTAACTGTAATAATATAGGAAGTTATGACAGAAACAGGGCGAATTGTTATAGCAGTTTGTTTTGATTATGGGTTATGTGGTGGGATGATTATTTGGTACTCCACCACTTTATGCACTAAACTACATTAAAATAAGGGCATCCGTATATGTGATAAGGGTATATATTAATATACGTAGCGACAATATTCACGATTCTTTCAAAATAATAAAGAGGTCTTGTTTATAAGCAGTTGAATTTTATGAGAATAAAAATCCAAAATGGTTGTTTGTGCTCATTAAACAATCGCAGTCTCAAAAGCGTTATATATACGTATATATATATATCGCTTATATATATATATAGTAATTCCGATATATAAAAAAGAAAATTTCAACCTCATGTCGAATTATAGACCTATTTCTCTCTTGCAAATAATCTCTAAAATATATGAAAAGGCTATCTTCATGAGAATCTCAGATTATTTTGAAAGTAATAGACTGTTTAATGCGATTCAATTCGGTTTTCGGAAAACAATAAATACAGGTCAAGCAGTGGCGGTTCCTTATGCAGGCCGCAGGGCCGCGCGCCCCTCCTGAACATTGAACGCATTACCGTAGATATATAATTGTATTGCGATATTTTATCTCGGCATTATTTTTCCTAAAAGATAAAGCTTGCGCCGCGATAACAATCAACACAACACGGTGTGGCGTTCGTTGTGGTAGCCGTTGCAAGTCACAGCAGCGACCGATGCGATATCTATCTGTATCTATCGTTCGCGTGCTATAGATATATCGCTAATTTGGTGCCGCTGAGTATTCAGAGCCACCCAGTACAGGTTAAATGCATGTACACTCATCTCACTCTATTGCAAGCGATCGGTGAGAGCGACCGTATGCAGTATATCTTCTATTTATTCGGTTCGATCCTTGCTTCATTGTCTAATATATGTCACAAATTACCAGCGGCTATCCAATGCCAGTACAAGTTAAATACATATATACAGTACATATGCAATGAGATGAGTGTATCATAGAGTGCAGGCGACCGATGTAGTATATCATCTATTAGATATCGCGCTTCTTTAACGTCATAGAGAAGTTCAGAGAGAAGAGAGAGTAGTATATATATATATACCGAGAGTATATATATATATATGTATATAAATTGATATAGAATAGCCAGATTAAACAGTAGCATTTGTTCTGTGTATATACGATATGTACATATGTACAATTTTGCCACGTGTTTCTCCAAGAATATATTTAATAGAAATAATTTAATAAAAATGTATAGTGTTAGTTCTTTATTGAAATAGAGTTTTGTAGACTTTCTCTTGTGGACAAATGGAAATTAAAGAATGAGGTAGGCCATTGCCTGATTTAAATTTATCGCAAACTTGTGCAAGGAGTGCTCAAAACCGGACATTTACGCGGCGTTTTACAAGAGACATTTATAAAAAAAATTATAACACAGATGAAGGACTGATTCTCGTATCTTGGCCATCTACAAGTCGCTGAGTTATTTAACACGAAATCGATGCCAAGATTTTGTAAACAATTTCCAGTAGACCTTTTGGAAACCATGTGTCATGCATATCCATTTTTGAATAAAACCAGATTAAAAACAGAATTAGAAGTCATTTACTCGCGTCCGGATTTTTATCAAATAATTGAAGCCACAAATTTTCTTTCGTTATTGCTACAAAATAATCTCAGTGAAACTTTTCCGGAAACTATAAAAATACTTAAGATTATTTTAACAACCCCGATGACCACTGCTGAATCAGAGCGTTGTTTTTCAACACTTAAAAGAATCAAGACTTTTTTGCGAAATGCTATGGGTAATGATCATTTAAACGCGTTGGCGATGATGTGTATTAATAAAAATGTGGTGTCAGATATTTACAATTTTAACGAAAAAGTTTTGGAAAAGTTTATATCAATGAAAGGTGGAAGAGTGGAATTCACTTTAAAGAAATGATTGAATTTAATCATTTTGCATCCATTTTAGGTATGATTTCGCACTATTATGTTATTTTTTAAGAAATGCGCCCCCCCAGATTGAAATGGCACGAGCCGCCACTGGATAATAGGTATAGTATCAGCCCATGTGAGTCCACTCCTGGACGTAGGCCTCCTCTAACCCTTTCTATCTACTTCTGTCCTGTGCTGTTTCAAACCATTTTCTTCCTGCTGTTCGTTTGATATCTTGTTTGTGGCCTTCCTATGCGCCTCTTTGTTCCGCGTGGTCTCCATTGCGTGATCTTAACTGTCCACCTCTCTTTATCTTGTCTAGAAATATGGCGGGCCCATCTACATTTTAGTTCGCTTCATTATATATGTGACTTCCGTTTTTCTTCTGATATCCACGTTTCTTATCCTATCCCGCAGTGTAATTTTGAGCATCGTTCGTTCCATTGTTCTTTGCGTTACTCGAAGTCGCGGTTTGCGCAACGTTGAGATGGTTTCCAATCCATTACGTAGCCATCGGAAGAACACATGTCTCGTACACCTTGCGCTTTAAATTGATGGGTATTTTGACATTTTTTAGTATATGGCCTAATTTTCCAAATGCTGCTCAGGCAAGGCCTAGTCTTCTGGTGATTTTAGCAGTTTGGTTTTCCTTACCTATTTTAATCAAATGGCCAAGGTACACATATTCAAAAATATGCTCGGATACAGCACTTTTATCTTTTCTATTTAATCTGAAATGTTTAATCACATGCAATTATAGGATCAAATAATAATTTAACAAATTTTGGACTTGAATTATTACTTTGTTCTAAACTACTAATATTTTTGATATCTCTTATTCTTTTAAAATTTCTTAATATGTTATTTATAATTTTATAAGCATAGCCATTTTGTACTGCTATATTTCGTTATAATGTTATATTTATCATTAGATAAATAATTAAAATTTCAAAATGTACATCTAGCTACTTATTGTTTTAAGTTACGGTATTTGGGTGATATTCTATACTATTATTTATGAATACTTTGATAAAGTGAGATGTTGGATTGTAAGTGTCAATTCCATTACTGATTTTTTTTTTTGTTATAATAATTTTTATGTATGATTATTCTATATTGTGTTTTACTGATTAATGTATTATTATAATGTCCTGTGTAAATAATGTGTATTTGTAAAAACACCAATAAAATTAATTTGAATTTGAATTTTAATGAATTACAATATCGTCTGCGAATCTTAGAAGATTAAGGTACAAACCATCTATTCGAATGCCTTTGTTTTCCCAAGGTAAATTTTTGATTTTGGGTATAGTATGACTATATAAAATAAAAAATTCGAACATATTCGAATTTAGAAATAATTGAAATATTTGTGGGCACAAGAGTTATAGCAAGCGGAAAAGTAAAAGCCTATATAGGTGGACCTGTAAATGAGATCTCTGAAGTACACCTTTAAGGACAACGTCAAGAACACAGATTCACTCCAAGACCACACTATTAAAAACAGACAAAACACCGGAGAAAGAAACAGACGTTTGTCACTAACAAGCCACCACATACAAGACGCAACTTTAAGTACGTACTGATGTTTAAAATAAAAGTAACTAAAGTTTAAATAGACAACTCAACATGCTTTGATATTGGATTTTAAGAAATTTTGGTTGATCATGCAGTATATATACGCCTATATGGCAATAAAGCGACCCGAGCTACACCACCAGCAATATATCGCAAACTACCTCAAGTGGAAAATTAGTGGGAAAAACTCCAATGTGCGCACCTATTTAAGCGACATGCACAACTAATTAGATGAGCAATTAGTCGTCGCAATATATCAGAATATCAAGAAACGGCTTAATTAACAAAGGCATAAATACGTTTCAAATTAGAGTAAACGTATAAATAAATCGGGTGCTTATATTTGTTAACATCTTAATATCATAAAATAATTTGACATCAAAGAATTCCTTACTAAGACATCCTTAAGTAAGTAACACACATATCAATTCATTGTAACATATATTTATAATAAATTCATTTTTTCTACATGCACTTTAGATCCAAATATTGTTATTTTGTCGACCAAAGCTCAAACATTTTTCTCAAATTTTTGTATCTTTAATCTTTGTCTTTACGAGTTATAAACCTTTTTTTTTATTAAAACTGTTTGTATTTGTCGCGCATCCAAGATGGCTTAATTGTCAATGTTCATGTTAATCGTTCTAAAATTAATAAAAGTTGTCCATTCAAGGCTTTAATTAGAAAATGTTTCAAAAAATCGTGTTTACACAATATAATTTTTTTCGATTCCTTGCAGAAAAATAGAACAACACAGGCGGAAACAGATGCCCTGGTTCATAATATTCAAAACAGCACAATAAAGTTTTATTAAAGTTTAATTCACTATTTACATAATTATATTTAAAATGCGATATAATGCGATTTTAATTAGCTGATTAAATAAATTTAATAACTTCGTATTATTTTAGAATATATACTCAATTTTATAACACAAATTAACAATTTAAAAAAACAAAATATTTTCGTGCCAACAAATTTCTGAATAAAACTATTCGGTTGCGCCTTCGAAAACTTTCTTGAATTAAATGTGAAAATAAAATGAATGAATGGCAAATGCAGAATATTCACTTTAAGTCCACGAGAGGTGTGGAAATATCAAACAAATGTTCCAATATTTTTCTTTTTATATGAAATGCATACATTTGCATATATTTGAAATAGGTCTGCTGCACAGGACCACAAAAAAACACAAATTATTATAATATAGAATATCACCCAAATACTGTAACTTAAAGCATTAAGTAGCTAGATACGCATTTCGAAGGCTATGCCTCCATCTTCAGTAGCGCAAGATAAAAACTAATTAAAATACCTCTGTCACGAATCGTGATTGATATACTATTAAATAAATAAGTCAACAAGACAGAAGTATTTCAAAAATGGCATATAATATGACCTATAAATCTTTTGAAACAATATAAATTAATATCTAACCGTCCTTTCTCCCTACCCTACCTTTCATAACTATGTGTACAATACCCCCATGTCTAAGAATATATCTTATACTATCTCTCTTACAGAGTAATGTCTTCCAAGTTCTGCTCTTTTCCTCTACTTACCCTAGAACGGCTTCATCTGTCACTATATCCACCCACCTAATACTCATCCTGCTATAGCACTACATTTCAAATGCTTCTATGCTACGTTTCTCTTCCTTTCCCGCTACGCTTCTGTTATAGTAATTAAGAAATGCTCTGCGCATTTATTTTAAAAACTTAAATTTTTGGAGAGAATCTTCGATATGTAGAAAGTTTTTTATGATTTCAAAACACCAATAATTTGAAATACTAAAATAAACTGAACAGATTCTACTTCATTAATTTAGATATGGCAACAATAACATTTTCAGCGAAAATCTTGAAAGAAGTGGCCGCAAAATTGACTTTGAATATTATGTAACATTTCTTTTGTATAAAATCAAAATATTTTTGATTTTTTATATAATCTCGTATATATCAAATGAGATTAAATGCTAGGGTTAACATTATTATCCGAATCCTAATATTTCAACCCATCTATAAATTAACGTTCATTGTTTTCTGTACTTTTATATTTGTATAGTGTTAAGGCTATACATTGAATATTGTTTTTTGCCTTGTTTCTGCACAAAGTTCTGGCTCTGAAAATAATTACAGTATTTCCATTGTCCACGAATATGTATGTTGTTACGCATACGCTAAAATCCCGATTTCGAAGAATATCCTTTAAAAAGCTCAAAACTAACACATAAAATATTAAAAACCAAAAATTATTTCAATTTTTTTAAATAAGCATACCTTGTTTAGCGATTTTTTGCGCGAGTTAAATTAATTTAATTAACTAGATGAACCTTTGTCATTTCTCACTGGTAATGAGATGCGCTTGGTGAATTATATTTAAAATACCACGGTTAAAATATATCAAAACATTCGACTCTTCTTTGAATTTTTAAATTAGTTTGTCACAAACAATTGTACGATAGTAGTGCACAAATAAAACCAAACTTCTTATTCTAATTTTATGTAAATTCATTTAAGGACGCGCAAAACTAGTTCTAATTCTTTTAGTCTAACCCTTACTACTCTATTACTATCACTACCATCGCTACCTTGCTTCACTATTACCCATACATAAAGCCACAGCGCAGAATAATTGAAGGGTTCAATGGATGTGACATTTTTTTTAAATTGAGGTTTTGTAATGGATGAAGGTGTTATGGGATCTTTTTTCATACCATCTTCATCAGATTGTTATACTTGTTCAAATATCGAAGTTCTGCAGTTGATGAAGGGGTTATGTTACTCTTTAATGACACAGTATGAATGGATGAAGGTGTTAAGATTGTTATACTTGCTAAAATAACGAAGTTCTGCAGTTGATGAAGGGGTTATGTTACTCTTTAATGGCGCAATATGAATGGATGAAGGTGTTATGTGACATTTTTTAAAATTGAGGTTTTGTAATGGATGAAGGTGTTATGGGATCTTTTTTCATACCATCTTCATCAGATTGTTATACTTGCTCAAATATCGAAGTTCTGCAGTTGATGAAGGGGTTATGTTAATATTTAATGACATAGTATGAATGGATGAAGGTGTTAAGATTGTTATACTTGCTCAAATATCGAAGTTCTGCAGTTGATGAAGGGGTTATGATACTCTTTAATGGCGCAATATGAATGGATGGAGGTGTTATGTGACATTTTTTTAAAATTGAGGTTTTGTAATGGATGAAGGTGTTATGGGAGCTTTTTTCATACCATCCTCATCAGATTGTTATACTTGCTCAAATATCGAAGTTCTGCAGTTGATGAAGGGGTTATGTTACTCTTTAATGACACAGTATGAATGGATGAAGGTGTTAAGATTGTTATACTTGCTAAAATAACGAAGTTCTGCAGTTGATAAAGGGGTTATGTTACTCTTTAATGGCGCAATATGAATGGATGAAGGTGTTATGTGACATTTTTTAAAATTGAGGTTTTGTAATGGATGAAGGTGTTATGGGATCTTTTTTCATACCATCTTCATCAGATTGTTATACTTGCTCAAATATCGAAGTTCTGCAGTTGATGAAGGGGTTATGTTAATATTTAATGACATAGTATGAATGGATGAAGGTGTTAAGATTGTTATACTTGCTCAAATATCGAAGTTCTGCAGTTGATGAAGGGGTTATGATACTCTTTAATGGCGCAATATGAATGGATGGAGGTGTTATGTGACATTTTTTTAAAATTGAGGTTTTGTAATGGATGAAGGTGTTATGGGAGCTTTTTTCATACCATCCTCATCAGATTGTTATACTTGCTCAAATATCGAAGTTCTGCAGTTGATGAAGGGGTTATGTTACTCTTTAATGACACAGTATGAATGGATGAAGGTGTTAAGATTGTTATACTTGCTAAAATAACGAAGTTCTGCAGTTGATAAAGGGGTTATGTTACTCTTTAATGGCGCAATATGAATGGATGAAGGTGTTATGTGACATTTTTTAAAATTGAGGTTTTGTAATGGATGAAGGTGTTATGGGATCTTTTTTCATACCATCTTCATCAGATTGTTATACTTGCTCAAATATCGAAGTTCTGCAGTTGATGAAGGGGTTATGTTAATATTTAATGACATAGTATGAATGGATGAAGGTGTTAAGATTGTTATACTTGCTCAAATATCGAAGTTCTGCAGTTGATGAAGGGGTTATGATACTCTTTAATGGCGCAATATGAATGGATGGAGGTGTTATGTGACATTTTTTTAAAATTGAGGTTTTGTAATGGATGAAGGTGTTATGGGAGCTTTTTTCATACCATCCTCATCAGATTGTTATACTTGCTCAAATATCGAAGTTCTGCAGTTGATGAAGGGGTTATGTTACTCTTTAATGACACAGTATGAATGGATGAAGGTGTTAAGATTGTTATACTTGCTAAAATAACGAAGTTCTGCAGTTGATAAAGGGGTTATGTTACTCTTTAATGGCGCAATATGAATGGATGAAGGTGTTATGTGACATTTTTTAAAATTGAGGTTTTGTAATGGATGAAGGTGTTATGGGATCTTTTTTCATACCATCTTCATCAGATTGTTATACTTGCTCAAATATCGAAGTTCTGCAGTTGATGAAGGGGTTATGTTAATATTTAATGACATAGTATGAATGGATGAAGGTGTTAAGATTGTTATACTTGCTCAAATATCGAAGTTCTGCAGTTGATGAAGGGGTTATGATACTCTTTAATGGCGCAATATGAATGGATGGAGGTGTTATGTGACATTTTTTTAAAATTGAGGTTTTGTAATGGATGAAGGTGTTATGGGAGCTTTTTTCATACCATCCTCATCAGATTGTTATACTTGCTCAAATATCGAAGTTCTGCAGCTGATGAAGGGGTTATGTTACTCTTTAATGACACAGTATGAATGGATGAAGGTGTTAAGATTGTTATACTTGCTAAAATAACGAAGTTCTGCAGTTGATGAAGGGGTTATGTTACTCTTTAATGGCGCAATATGAATGGACGAAGGTGTAATGTGACATTTTTTTTTTAATTGAGGTTTTGTAATGGATGAAGGTGTTATGGGATCTTTTTTCATACCATCTTCATCAGATTGTTATACTTGTTCAAATATCGAAGTTCTGCAGTTGATGAAGGGGTTATGTTACTCTTTAATGACACAGTATGAATGGATGAAGGTGTTAAGATTGTTATACTTGCTAAAATAACGAAGTTCTGCAGTTGATGAAGGGGTTATGTTACTCTTTAATGGCGCAATATGAATGGATGAAGGTGTTATGTGACATTTTTTTTAAATTGAGGTTTTGTAATGGATGAAGGTGTTATGGGATCTTTTTTCATACCATCTTCATCAGATTGTTATACTTGCTCAAATATAGAAGTTCTGCAGTTGATGAAGGGGTTATGTTAATCTTTAATGGCACAGTATGAATGGATGAAGGTGTTACGTGACATTTTTTAACAGGTGACAGCATCAGTATAATAAATATGGCAAATGTGGTCCTATAACTTGGCATTTCACGCCATAACTAATGATCTAACCACAGCTACATTTTGTATCTGGGCAGAGGGTATGGCAAATCGAGGCAGTATTCTTTTGATAGTTGTTGAGCTTGGTCCTAATTCACTCAATAAAGAGCAATTGCTTATCTGGACAGACTCCTGTCCAGGTCAAAATATATATGTTTTTATATATTGAAGTGGCTAGTAGCTAAAGGCTATTTTACAACAATTGACCACAAGTTTCAAGAGTTTGGCCATATCTATCTAGACTCGTATCATGATTTTGGCTGAATAGAAAAACTCCTTCGTAAACATCAGTTTATAATATATTTTTTTGAAGTGAATAAAAATACTAAAGGAAATGTATTTTAATTTGTCACGTACTCTCTTTGCACTAGCAAATGTTCTTCCTTCAATAGAAATATTACTGGATAAAGGTGTTACGTACAATAAATCTAAAAAAGTAATACTTAAACTTTAATATTAACAGTAGATTCGGATACAAAGTAGATTTGCAGTTATTGAAGAATAGGGAACATCCTCGACGTGGAAAAAATGGGACAATGGTGAGGCAAACGAGGCACTTGCCTCAGGTGGATAATAGGAAATGGTGCCAAATTGGTGCCAATTGAAAATTAATAAATTGCAAAATAAAATAAAAATAAAAAGCCAAATGTATCTTGCAATGCTCGTCAAATACTTTAAGTAAACTAACGATTTGCAAGAACTAACACTCGTTTCCTCGTATGATATCTCGCCCTAGTAAGTGCTTTTAAAAAGCATATTGAAACAAATAAATTTTAAATTATTATGTACGTTATCTATATGGAATTTAATATTGCAAGCAGTTGATAAAATAAACAAAGCTTTGCAATCAAAAACGATAACTATAATTAAAGCTTCATGTTTAATAGAAGGATTATCTAATTCCATGCAGCATATTATATATATTCTGTCCATATTCCCATAAATCATTATTAAGAGATCAATATCAATTCAATAAGCGACGTAACACTTGAGCGCGTGTTCGCAGATTTTGTAATCGAATGTTTTATATCCCTTCGAATTTTATAAAATGGCCCACAAAGCACAAGCACATTTATGATATATGTTTGAATATCAATTTCCATTTATTTTCTGATTCCACATCAATTCTTTTACATCCTTTTACGAATAGTCGGACGAAGAGTGACAATTTTTGTCCAAGAGTTGGTTTAGAAATCCGAAAGATGATTATTTCATTCTCAATCCCGACAAAAACTGTATTAATTATTTCATTTTAAAGCTTTAACAATAAATTAAAAGGATTGATAATAATTATATCATTAAGATTTTATAATATTTATATTTATATCAATGAGAATAACTCAGTTACCGAAAAATATATTTGCTGCTTTCACTCGAATTAATTTTAATTTAAAAATTTCAACGTGAAAACATCATTTAGTTCAATTTTGCGGATATTAAATATGTCATTAACGTATTCCAAAAAAAATCTGTCAGAAATAGTTGATAAATGCTTTACAATAGATGATGAATAATAAATATTATTTTATCATATTTTTCTCAACATGTTTGGCATTTATAAAACTGCAATAAATTAAATCTTTCTTTTTATACCAATACAAATTAAATAAATTATTTTAATTATGAATACAAGGGTGAAATAAAATGAGTTCATTCAATTTAATGTTTAGAAATTTGTTATATCTAAATTCAACTAAACTTAAGTTCTTATGAACTCATCTGTAAATTATAATTCGATGATGAACATATAATTTTATCAATTTTACTGTATACATATATATAAAGCAGTGACCCATTAATTTGATTCATAATTGGGTTTGACATATTCCATGTATATTTGCATACGTACATGCCCGTGTTGAAAAATTAAATTGATTTTCTATACGTACTACAACAAATGAATATTTTTCATGGCAAGTTGACATGTGAAAAGTTCAGCAGTGCATTTTTTTATTGAAAATTTGAAAAGGTTGCTTTCATCCCTTCCTTTTGTACGCATTTATTACAAATATAATAGTGGCGAGTTATATTTATTAAAATACTGAATATTTTGACTATATATATATAGGATAATTTGCAATCTATTCATCGCCAAAAGAAAATAGAATTTTTAAATATTTTTTTTACTTTATCACGAAACTGTATACCTAGTTCGAATAAAATAAAATAAAATAAGTAGATATTATATATATATACACAAAGAAAAGGGCAGGTAGGAGGGAATGGATCACGGAAGAAATAGTTGAAATGATAAAAGCAAGAAGGAAAATTAAAATTGGAAACACAGAAGCAGGACAGAAAAAATATAAGGAACTAAGGAACTTAATTAATAGGAAATGCAAGCTAGCGAAAGAAGAGTGGATAAAAGGAAATTGTGAGGATATTGAGCAGGATATGAGAAGAGGTAAAGTAGATTTGGGCTACAGGAAAATTAAGTCACATTTTTCTAAAGTAAAACCAAAGCGTAACATTATATGTGATAAGCAGGGTAAGGAACTCACAGAAAATAAGGAAAAAGCTAGAAGATGGAAGGAGTATCTTGAAGATTTATATAAGGGTAGGCAGGACATGGAGGAGCTAGAAAATGTGGAACAGATAGATGAGGATGACTTAGGTCCTAGCATACTTAGGTCAGAGTTTCATAGAGCATTAAATGATTTACGGAATAACAAAGCAGCGGGGATTGATATGATACCAGCCGAATTAATAAAACACGCAGGGGAAAAAATGCAGGAGCGATTATACAGGTTAGTTTGTAAAATATATGAGAAGGGAGAAGTACCACAGGATTTTCAGCGTAGTAGAATAGTAACAATGCCGAAGAAAATAGGAGCTAATTTGTGTGAGAACTATAGGACCATTAGTCTACTATCACATGCATCGAAGATATTGCTAAAGATTATTTATAGGAGATTAGAAAATAAAGTAGAGGAAAGGCTAGGAGAAGATCAGTTTGGTTTTAGGAAAAACAGAGGGACGAGGGAGGCGATTTTAGCACTAAGAACAGTAGTAGAAAAAAGAATGAGGGTAGGAAAGGTAACTTGCATAGCTTTTGTAGATTTAGAAAAGGCATTTGATAATGTAGATTGGGACATAATGTTTAGAATTTTAATAGAAACGGGTATAGATTATAAGGATAGGAGAATAATTTTTAATTTATATAAACACCAAACTGCCTTAGTTAGAATTGAGGGGGAAGAAGAGGTGGCAAAAATAGGGAAGGGAGTTCGGCAGGGATGTACACTTTCACCGTTATTATTTAATCTATATATAGAAGATGCAATAAACAAAGTAAAAGAAGAGTATAGTGTAGGTGTGAATGTACAGGGAGAGAAAATATATATGTTGAGATTCGCCGACAATATAGCTATATTGGAAGAAAGCGAAAAGAATTTAGAAAGGGTATTGAATGGTATGCAGGCAGTATTGACTAGGGATTTTAACATGAAAATAAATATAGGTAAAACTAAAGTGATGAGGTGTGACAAAAAGGAATGCAGTAGAAAAATGAGGATCACAATAGGAGATAATAGAATCGAAGAAGTGTCAGATTTTTGTTATTTAGGCAGTAGAATCACAAAAGATAATCGAAGCAAGGTAGATATAAAGTGTAGGATAGCACAGGGTAGGAAGGCATTCGTAGAAAAGGAACAGATTTTAAGATCAAATATTGACTTGGGTATTAGAAAAAGATTACTGAAGGTATATGTTTGGAGTGTAGCACTGTACGAGTGTGAGGCGTGGACTATAGGAAAGGAAGAGAAGCGTAGATTACAAGCATTCGAAATGTGGTGTTATAGGAGGATGATGAGGATTGGTTGGGAAGATAAAGTAACAAATGAAGCTGTACTAGAGTTAGTAGGGGAGAAGAGAAGTATTTGGAGAGTGTTACAGCGTAGGAGAGACAGATTAGTAGGGCATATTCTTAGGCATGGGGGGATTATGCAATTGAACATAGAAGGTAGAGTGGAGGGAAAGAGAGGGGTAGGTAGGCCTAGATTGGAGTATGTGAGTCAGATAGTTGAAGACGTTGAGATGAATAGCTATAGGGAGATGAAGGGATTAGCTCAGGATAGATCGGCATGGCGTGCTGTTTCCAACCAATCTTTAGGATTGCGGACTCGTTAACTAACTAAGTAGATATTTCGAAATTTCCAAAATTGTGTTTAAAAAAAGTACGGCTTATATATTATTTTACACAAATATTATCTTTTAGAAATATTTTATTATATTTGTCATTCTTCTATACCGCTATTAAAATTATGATTTATTCTTTTCAAATAAAGCAATTATTATAATTAATTATTAACAGTACTTCTTTTTCTGTACGTATCCCATTTGTCTATGTAGAAAATACAAACGTTCACTGATTACTTAACTCTAATAATTATCTGTAAAAAAACTACTTTTTATCTCAAATCTCCAAAATTAAAAATTTCCTTAAACTATTGTCTGAAATTATATCTTTATTATTCATTTGCTATTTATCGGAAATGTTGTGGTGTATGTTTGAGCAAAGGAATTTACTATTCTATTTTCAATAGAAAATTCACAAAATCTAAATAATATTAGTAGATAGACCAAAATGCTTATTTTTGAGAGAAAAAGAAAATAAGATGTTTTGTGGTATAGAAAATACGAATGATATAAATGATATAATGGAGTAACGATACAAAAATGATTAATTAACTAATTAATTAGTGCCATAACCTTACCAAATAATGTTTCTTTGTTAAACGTCTTTGTATGATCATTTTCGTGTTAATTATTAGATATCAAGAAAAAGAACGAATGATTTCAATTTTTTACAGAAACAAAATAAAATATAAAATTGCCTTTTTAACTTGAGGTACCTAACTTCTATAAATTATATCTTTGATGTTATATCCCTGACCTGACCTGACCTAACTTCTATAAAGGCATAAATGTTCTTTGATTGGTGGTCAATAAATTATGTCTAGATACCTTCAGTTCCAGTTTTTAAATATCCCTATGATTAAACTATTTATCGTAATTTATGATTTTTGGGATTACTTAAAAAATGAAAATGAAACAAAAAATTGTTTTTGTAGTTTCTGAATGTACATTTTATCCTAATTTAAGATGTTTTTGCTGTGTATTAACATTCTCAAATATTTTCTTTTGAACTTGATGTCTGATATTTGTCAATGTTAAAAGTCAATGTCTTAGTAAAATGTAAATCTGAAATGTAGATGTTCTGCTACATTTAAAAACATTTCTTCTACATTTTAAAATATGATATGTAAAATCTGAAATTCTAAAAAAAGTAAAATTTAAAATATTAGTGGTAACGTAATAAAAATATTTTTCTTATTTGCGTTTCTAAAAGAGCTATTAACGAACCCAAATGAGTTCGTTTATAGCGAATTTGGGTTCTCTTATAGCATAGTTTTATAGCAATTTACTATTTCAAAGTTGGTAGCTCTGCTTGCCAGTTATCAAACGTCAAACTACAAAAGAAAGCAACAAATAGTTTAATTTAAATTTATTTGACAATTTATTTCAAATGTTTCAAATCTGTCAATAGTTACTACCAACAGAAAAAAAAATCCCTAAATTTTGAAACTTCGATGTTTTATTTTAAAGGGGCATAAAAGACGCAAATTAGAAAAACTAGTATAAAAAACTCATTTCATAAGTCGTTTTCGTTTTATAAGTTTCATAAGTCATAAATCATTTACACACCTCGTTTTCTAGACTTGAACTCGTGCAATAAAACCTGCCTCATGAAATTCGTTCTTAAATATACTATTATTAATAAGCGCCGCATAAACGAACTTTGTTCCTTGATGATTTTTCAATCGTTGCTTAAAAACACTTTTATTTTATTTTATTTTTTATAGTATTTGAGGCACATAATAGATTTAATGTTCGCAAAATTCTTAGAAATAAATACAATACTCTATCATTGCCAATGGTTGATATTGTTTTCGATACTGGAATATTGCGGAAATCGGTCCTTTTGCAAGCTAGGTCATTTTAATAAACAAATTCTATAAGTTGTTGATTTTTTTGTTTATGGATGTTGACCATCTATGAGCAGTCTATAAATTTATACGTCTACTTATATATTCTCTTGATAAACGTTGTCATATGCGTTTCGAATAGATTTATAATTGTTGATTACGAATTAAAAGACGCGTGCGTTGATTATCTCGCAAGCACATGTCCTAAATTGTTTACATTATATAGTGGAATTTGAATTTAACAATAATTGACAAAAATACTAGAAGAAATAAGTCATTTTTTATTTCTTGGCGGACCTAATTCATCCTCTACTGCGCATAAGGGTTGAGCTTCCAGTACCATTGTTGCCATATATGAATAAAAGACTTCAGTACAAAGTGCTCAAATTGTAAACTGCATAAGAAAATTCAGATTGAGAATATTTAATGTATGAATATATACGGCTTCGATTAAAGTCCGCTATTTAGTAAAAAGTTTCCAGTTATTTATGATTTGTTTTGATCAATTATGCTAATATAATACTCTCTGTATTTCTTGGCTGTCGATATGACAACATTGCAGTAATCTTGACCACACCCTCAAATGACAAAAATGCAGTGGCGAGCATCAGGTTTCGGAGTGTTGAAGCGGCCAGTATATTTTCAATTAAAAAAAAAAATAGCCTATAATTCTCGTAAATTAAAGACATAATTTAAAGCTTTTAAAGTAATCTACGAAATATTGCATAAATCGTAATTTTGAAAAAATCGTTCCAAAAAATCTTGATATTATATTAAAATGAAAAAATTGAGTTATATGTGATTAATTGTGTTTATTTAGAAATATTATTCAATTATAAATTCAATTATTCAGTAAAATATAGTTTTAAGACGATTTATAGCCATTTTGCATTGTTTTGGGCAGCACTTGTTAAACTTTGACCAAAATCGCCAAAAAAATCGGAATATTTCATAGGTATATATACACGACTTTTACACTTTTTTCGACGAAAATTTCAACATTTTCCATTTGAACCGGAAATCAGTAAAATAGAGTTTTAAGACGATTTATAGCCATTTTGCATTGTTTTGTGCAGCACTTGTTAAACTTTGACCAAAATCGCCAAAAAAATCGGAATATTTCATAGGTATATATACACGACTTTTACACTTTTTTCGACGAAAATTTCAACATTTTCCATTTGAACCGGAAATCAGTAAAATAGAGTTTTAAGACGATTTATAGCCATTTTGCATTGTTTTGTGCAGCACTTGTTAAACTTTGACCAAAATCGCCAAAAAAATCGGAATATTTCATAGGTATATATACACGACTTTTACACTTTTTTCGACGAAAATTTCAACATTTTCCATTTGAACCGGAAATAAGTAATATATAGTTTTAAGACGATTTATAGCCATTTCGCATTGTTTTGGGCAGCACTTGTTAAACTTTGACCAAAATCGCCAAAAATATCGGAAAATTTCAACTTTTTCTATTTGTAAACAAAGACACTTCGTATTATAGAAAATATATACTATGTATATATATATTTTTATTAATATAATTATTCGAGCATAAATGTAAAATATAAAATTGTATTGAAAATATTGCGTAACTGTACTTGACCCTTAATTATATATTAAAGCAAATGTCAATGTTATGACGTGTAAAATATTTTACTGCTAATTAAAAAGGTGATTTGTACTGAATTTTATTTATAACAGTAGAAAATGAATGTTAACTTTATGTATATTTTAGAATAATATGAGCTAATTAATTGTTTTTGATGATTAAAATAAATTATTAAATTTGTCGAATAATTTATAAAGAATGTAAACAAGAAATAGATTTTATAAAGCATTTTTGACAATAAATAATAGTTTTAATTATGCAGCATTTAATTTATATAACATAATTTATGAATAAAATATATTGAAGCAAATAATTTATGATTATTTCAACGCATTATCTACATAAAATTATTATTTGTTAAATTTTTATTTTATTAACAGTGTAGTTTGGAAAATTTGGTACGCTGATTTCAATATAAACTTTGCATATTGCGGATGGAAAATTGTTATTAATTAATTACCATAAAATATGAATTCGTACACAATTTTATTATTCTAAGAATCACAGTACAAGAACAAATATGTTTGTGAAATAAATGACGATGCACTAATTAATTTTTACCATTGTAATCAGAAACTAGTATAAACGAACATAATCAACTACTTTTCAGTTCATAACCATATCATTTTGAAGCGTCTTTGTTCCTATGGAATGTTACCTTAATTTAAAAAATGATATGGACTTTTGTCCTTTGAAATGTTGCATTAAAGTATTAAAGTTTGTAATCCACAACGTATCAATAAAATGGTTGAATTTAGTGAAACAATATTTATTTCGTCCTTATAGATGTCATCTAACCAAACGATGCAAAACATTAATAGCAAATAATTTACCTTCCACAACATAAATTTCTGAAATATTTCTATTCTATTTCTCTCTTCTCTTCTAAATTCAAAAATTGATTCATATTCATATTTACACTACCGATAAGTTAAGGTACTTTTGATTTATCAACATAATCTAAACAGTTACATTTACATTACAGAGCTTATAAATTTAATGATTATGAATTTTATTAATGTTGTATAAAATACAAATGGTTGAATCGTTAATTTGGTGCTTTCTATAAAAGAAATTTGTTGTGGTGTATTGAAGCAAGATATGTGTGTAATTTTAAATAAAATTTAATAATTACATTAGTGTAATTTAAATTTAAGGTTTTTGCATCGTCAGGCCCTCTGGTGGTGACAATAACATCTGGAATGACATGTGGATATTCAGCTATACTTTTGCCTCAACTAGCTCAAGCAAATAGTACCATACGACCAACAAAGGAAATGGAATCTTGGATAGGTATATAATAATATGGATCCATGAAAATGTTCAGTTATAAATTATTTTGTGGTTGGCTACAATTTGTCCACACAGTTTAAAAAAATTATACATAAACTTAAGGGCAGTTTTCTATTTGCACACTAATCCCATGTCATAAACTACGACCCAGCGCGGCACCCTTAATCCTACTATTCGTTTGCGCACACGTATAGGCAGGTATACGGACGGCTGGCTACAAATTATTAACAATTAATAACATTTTAATAAAAAATAATAATAATGTGGAACAAAAAGAGAATGCATTTTTCATTGTGTCATTCTTAATAGTGGGTCAAATAAAAATTGATTTGCATTGTAGTTCACCAATTTCACATATATTTCAATACATTTATTAAAACACGGTAGAACCAATATATATGTTAATATACAGTAATATAGGTCAGGTCAGGTCAGGCGTTCCTGGTACTATATACTACTTAGTACCTGTGTGCGCAGTTGATGTATCTATTTTCGGTCGGAGTTTTGTTGTTGGCGCAAATAGAGAATCTTTTTATCCGGTAACAAAATTTATGCGCAGTTAAAGACTAGCCAAACTTAAGTATTTAAAATATTAACAGATTAATTTGGATTAAATTTTTAGACCTATTTGCCTATGCAATCTTACGTTCCATTGTTAATCAATTATTTCAAAATTAGCAGCTAATCCTGCCATAAATATTATTACACTTGATATACTTAACTCGAAAATAGCTAAATCTATTGAGGATTCATGGGAGTTATTTACAAAGAATGATAGACTTTCCATCCGACTAAAACATATGTTAAAAATTCATGAGTTACTCTCATACACATTAAATACAACTAAAAATTAGTCCAGGATCAATTAATTAATTTTATTCTGGTTGATGTAATTAAAATCTTAATATTAAAGATTACATTTTAATTTAAAAAAGAATTTTATTATTCTACATATGTATTTTCTCCTTACTACTTTGTATTCTTAAGATGTAAATAACAAATTAATATACCAAGTTAAACGAATGTTCGTCCGTGGTGTAAGATATAGTCGTCTAATAATCTGATAGTAATTCTTTATAGGTACATTTTTAAATTAATTAAAAAATTCGAATCTATTAACAAAGTAAATTAAAATATTTGTTAAATAACATAAGTATTTGCTAATATAGTTATAATTTTATATTTTTCTTGTCTAGCGATACCTGTTTTATTGAATATATAAAGGCTTGTATTTATTAATTCAACGTTTTTAAGACTTTCAGTGTACTTGTCAAGTATTTTTAGTAACAAATTGCTAACGGCTTTTTTTGCTTGTCTTCTCATAATTATTCTACATTTTTGTATATATGCTGGAACTCAATAAACTCTTTCCAATACTATGACATTTGTAGTTTGTTAGAACAATCTTTTTGAATATTTAAATAATAAATGGAAAGGCGAAGCTCTTAAGCTATATTTAAATAACTTCTATGGTTATGCTGATAAATAACAAGTAACAATAAATGATTACTAAACAAATAATGAAGGCTATCAATCGAAATATCTTCACATTAAGTCATTTATTTTTTCGTAAAAGGAGACCCATTAATTTACGAAAGCAAAAACAAAGCTTATTGGAATGTGTATTAAGTATTGCATGACATAATTATACATATATCATGCAAATGTCGAATAGAAGATGGTATGAAAACAAAGACAATATAAAATACAAATCTGACGTTGCAACGGAATTAACATCTCTTGCATGTTTCATTACGATACCCACAGTTTAAACGGTAATATATTTACAGTGTTCTCAAAAATATAACAAAATTCAACAATGCATTTATTGCATTTTTACGATTCACTATTATAATCTCATATTATAATAGTGAATTTTATTATATAATATTAATACTCATATTATAATTATAATCACTATTATTATAACTAATTAAATCTTTTTTCCAAAAACGACAAGCTTAGGGGCAATTTAACATCTATAAACTGCAATCACAAGAAATTTGAAAAAAATCGATCCAAAAATGAAGGAGTAATTTGTAGAATAAATAACACTATTTTTCTTATTGTATATAAAAGTGCTTTATCCCCTTAAAAAAAGGCCTAGGTTTAGCAGCAATTTTTGTTCTAATTAAATCTTTTTTCCAAAAACGACAAGGTTAGGGGCAATTTAACATCCATAAACTATAATCACAAGAAATTTGAAAAAAATCAATCCAAAAATGAAGGAGTAATTTGTAGAATAAATAACACTATTTTTCTTATTGTATATAAAAGTGCTTTATCCCCTTAAAAAAAGGCCTAGGTTTAGCAGCAATTTTTGTTCTAATTAAATCTTTTTTCCAAAAACGACAAGGTTAGGGGCAATTTAACATCCATAAACTATAATCACAAGAAATTTGAAACAAATCGATCCAAAAATGAAGGACTAATTTGTAGAATAAATAACACTATTTTTCTTATTGTATATAAAAGTGCTTTATCCCCTTAAAAAAAGGCCTAGGTTTAGCAGCAATTTTTGTTCTAATTAAATCTTTTTTCCAAAAACGACAAGGTTAGGGGCAATTTAACATCCATAAACTATAATCACAAGAAATTTGAAACAAATCGATCCAAAAATGAAGGACTAATTTGTAGAATAAATAACACTATTTTTCTTATTGTATATAAAAGTGCTTTATCCCCTTAAAAAAAGGCCTAGGTTTAGCAGCAATTTTTGTTCTAATTAAATATTTTTTCCAAAAACGACAAGGTTAAGGGCAATTTAACATCCATAAACTATAATCACAAGAAATTTGAAACAAATCGATCCAAAAATGAAGGACTAATTTGTAGAATAAATAACACTATTTTTCTTATTGTATATAAAAGTGCTTTATCCCCTTAAAAAAAGGCCTAGGTTTAGCAGCAATTTTTGTTCTAATTAAATCTTTTTTCCAAAAACGACAAGGTTAGGGGCAATTTAACATCCATAAACTATAATCACAAGAAATTTGAAACAAATCGATCCAAAAATGAAGGACTAATTTGTAGAATAAATAACACTATTTTTCTTATGGCATATAAAGCTGCTCCATCCCCTTAAGATTAAAAAATATACACGCTCGTGTATCATAAAATTGCCCGTGAAGCATTTTTAACTGCAAGATTATTAAATGTTTTTATTTCAAAAAATATATCTGGTATATTTTTGAATATGTTTGTGCTTTGAATACATTTGTTTAAAAAATGTTAGTTGCCAATATGTTTGTGCTTTGTGCTTTAACGAAATTCTGTATACTCTGCTGCTGTTTGATAATAAGCATTCTGTAATTTCTGTTATATAAGGACGATTCAAAAGTTTCGCAAGCTCTTTAATTAAATGTACCCATTTACACTATAAATTTACCTCTGCGAGTTACATTTAATGAATAACGAAATAGTCAGCCGTAATAATATATCAACAAGACATACAAAGTACAGGCTATGTTTCCGCTGTTATATATCCTAGTTAATTTGTTCGACCGGAGGACGAAGGCAGAAGCGTCGCAAAGAGATTTCAAGCCTTTTTTCTGATATTTTCTAGATATTGTTTTATATTTTATATTGCAATACTGAATAGTATGCTTCAGCCGTTATAGGTGTTTTTTTTTTAATTGTCATTCAGAATAAATTTCATATATTTTGGCAATCTTTGATTTCACATTTTTAGCATTGTTTACTCTTTAGAGATAAATTATAGACAATTGACTACAGTCATCGAACGTTACAGTACTTAAGATATTTTCACTAAAAAAATATGGACACACACTGTACAAAAACACGTAAATATTACATAACCAATAAAGTTTTATCTCTTTTCATACGGCAATATTTCTTGTATTTTATCATCCTGACTTCATAAGTTGATAAATTATTATGGAAAGAACTTTACTACTTCTTTCTAATCTAAATTCTATCTTCTATCTTCTATCTATTCTTCTATCTAATCTAAATCTAAATTAATAGGATCCCCAATAATCATGAAATATCAAAATTATTCCGACGAATAAAAAGTGGCATCGGAAGATAAGAAATGTCAATAATAATGTAGAAAAAATAATTGGGATATTATTTCAATTTTTCTAAATCAATCTAAGCAATCCACATGTGTAGGGTGAGAAAATTCTAAATCTATTTGTATGTTAAATACGAACAACATGAAGTTCCAAAATGCCATTTCTTATATATTATTTATGTTGCACACTATTGTGGATATTTTTGCATTTCTGAGTATATGACATACCCGTGTTCTTTATTTGTTACGACTCTTACTGAAGACGAACTAGTTATATTCAATAAGTGTTTCGTTTTCATTTTATTTATAATAAATATATACGCTATACGCTATACTTATTTTTTTATCGTACAGTCATTATTCATATTACCTACACTGTAAAAATATTTTTTTAAATTGCAAAAATTTAAATAAACATATGCAATTGTAATTCCAATTTGCATTTTTGAAATACCCTCTGCCATCTAGAAAGAATCCTTCAAACTACCGCTACAGTTATCCGCAAGGACGAAGTGGTATGAAACGAGTTTTCATGTTATCTGCAGTTAGATCGTGAAACTCTTCAATTTGAAAACTTTGAAGGGCTTCGTATATGTGTGTTGCACTTAAGCAATGTCAGATGTCACAAAGATGAATGAAATTTGAAATATGTGCAATATTATTAACGTTTGTTTGTAAAAATAATTAGAACAAAAAATGCTGTTCAATAAATAAAGTTTAAAATGTCTTATTTTTAGTAGCAAAATAAAGTTTCTTGTATTATTTATTACTAAACGATAAAGGGTGAAGGCGATAATAAGTCTTATATATGCAATTATATATTTTTTTCGGTATAAAAGTCATATAAATCGATGAATTTTCTTCAAAATTGATCAAAATATTTTCAGAAGGGTGATAAAGAAGATAGTAAATACTATATTGAAAAAAAAAAATTTTCTAAATTTGTTTAAAAGTGCTTTCACCATACAATTGAATTTTTATACAATTATGTGTATTTTTCGATATAAAAGTCATATAAATCTATGGATTTTCTTCAATATTGATCGAAATATTTAAAAAAGGCTGATAAAGAAGATAGTAAATACTATATTGAAAAATAAAAATTTTCTAAATTTGTTTAAAAGTGCTTTCACCATACAATTGAATTTTTATACAATTATGTGTATTTTTCGATATAAAAGTCATATAAATCTATGGATTTTCTTCAATATTGATCGAAATATTTAAAAAAGGCTGATAAAGAAGATAGTAAATACTATATTGAAAAATAAAAATTTTCTAAATTTTTTTAAAGGTGCTTTCACCATATAATTGAAATTTTATGCAATTATGTATATTTTTCGATATAAAAATCGTATAAATCGATGGATTTTTTTCAAAAATTGGGCCAAATATTTTCAAAGGGTGATAAAGAAGATAGTATATACTATATTAAAAGATAATTTTTTTCTAAATTTTTTTAAAAGTGCTTTCGCCATATAATTGAAATTTTATGTAATCATGTATATTTTTCGATATAAAAGTCATATAAATCGATGAATTTTCTTCAAAATTAGCCAAAATATTTTCAAAATGGTGATAAAGAAGATAGTATATATTATATTCAAAGATAAAATTTTTCTAAATTTTTTTTAAAAGTGCTTTCACCATATAATTGAAATTTTATGCAATTATATATTTTTTCGGTATAAAAGTCATATAAATGAATGAATATTCTTCAAAGTTGATCAAAATATTTTCAAAAAGGTGGTAAAGAAGATAGTAAATACTATATTGAAAAATTAAAATTTTCTAAATTTTTTTAAAGGTGCTTTCACCATATAATTGAAATTTTATACAATTATGTATATTTTTATATATAAAAGTTTCTATATAAAACTTTCACGAATTTTAAATTGAAAAATATTGAAACAGACTATTCAAGGAACTTGTATTCTCTTAATAAAGTGGAGTTACATATGCTGAAACTAATATCATAATTTAATTGAAATATTAGAAATTTGTGGCCACAGTTTCATTCAAAATTAGGGGATGATAGTTCTTGTACTTAACCAATTATTTCCTGTAAATAACTGAAATGTTTTCGGCAATTTTGAACAATGAATTCTGTCTTGAAAAAATCCGATTTACTAATGTAATTTTGTTATGTATTTATTCATTTTATTGATATATTTTACATAAATATATTTGATTAAAGAATGAAAAGATACTGACATCAATCGATTACTTCACTGTTACCTTCGAACTCGTTTGACTTCGATGCAAAAATTAAATAATATACTTGTAGACAACACAAACAATTTTCTAATAATCCCGAAGTTTGAACTCGATTTACTCAAAAAAAAATATCACTTGTATATTATAAGTTTTGTGTCTTCATTATTTTCTTAAAAATAAACGAAGAGAGTTTAATATTCCCATACATTCTCTAATTTCAATTGTTAAATTCACAGCATATAAATAGTGTATTTCTATTTCCCAAAAATTCGAGCAAAGCTGTAGTAGTTTCAGTAAAGATAAAAACAGTATCAAGAGATTTGATTTTTATATTTCACAATCTTTCGCTTGTCTCCCCAATTTCCTCTTAAGTGTTCATTCATCATTAATAACTTTCTTAAGATTCAATATTTAGTATAGTGTAAATTTAATATAATAACGAATATTTAATTTTGAGGGTTGTAGGGTTTAGGAATTCTCTACATTTTTATATAGTATATCAAAAATTATCAATATGTTATTTTAAGCTAAGTAATATAAATTTCTAAAATACAATTGCACCATATTTTTGACTCACACGGGATTTTAACCCCACCAGTCCCATATTAACATTTACTTTATATAAATATATTGTTAAGTATATTATAAAGTAAAAGAAGAGTATAGTGTAGGTGTGAATGTACAGGGAGAGAAAATATATATGTTGAGATTCGCCGACGATATAGCTATATTGGAAGAAAGCGAAAAGAATTTAGAAAGGGTATTGAATGGTATGCAGGCAGTATTGACTAGGGATTTTAACATGAAAATAAATATAGGTAAAACTAAAGTGATGAGGTGTGACAAAAAGGAATGCAGTAGAAAAATGAGGATCACAATAGGAGATAATAGAATCGAAGAAGTGTCAGATTTTTGTTATTTAGGCAGTAGAATCACAAAAGATAATCGAAGCAAGGTAGATATAAAGTGTAGGATAGCACAGGGTAGGAAGGCATTCGTAGAAAAAGAACAGATTTTAAGATCAAATATTGACTTGGGTATTAGAAAAAGATTACTGAAGGTATATGTTTGGAGTGTAGCATTGTACGGGTGTGAGGCGTGGACTATAGGAAAGGAAGAGAAGCGTAGATTAGAAGCACTTGAAATATGGTGTTATAGGAGGATGATGAGGATTGGTTGGGAAGATAAAGTAACAAATGAAGCTGTACTAGAGTTAGTAGGGGAGAAGAGAAGTATTTGGAGAGTGTTACAGCGTAGGAGAGACAGATTAGTAGGGCATATTCTTAGGCATGGGGGGATTATGCAATTGATCATAGAAGGTAGAGTGGAGGGAAAGAGAGGGGTAGGTAGGCCTAGATTGGAGTATGTGAGTCAGATAGTTGAAGACGTTGAGATGAATAGCTATAGGGAGATGAAGGGATTAGCTCAGGATAGATCGGCATGGCGTGCTGTTTCCAACCAATCTTTAGGATTGCGGACTCTTTAACTAACTAAATATATTGTTGTGTTGTTATATTATATAATGTATTTATGCTATACATTATGATATATTTGAAATTGTAATTCTATAACACACAGTAGAATAAAGATGTTAAATTTTGGAAAATTGTAAAATTTGAAACTTGTAGTTTTTTTGTTAAAAACAACCATAATTACACATTTTTGTATAGTGGAAATAACATTGAACTTTCTAATTATTATATAGATTTACAGCCTATAAAATATATTTGCAATGGTAATTAAAAAAAAATTATTTATGTATGAAAATAATTGGTTTCAAAACACATTCTTCATTTAAATTATTGTTGCAATTAAAATCGTACATTTTTTTTGTGCGTTCTAACTATTTTCATGTCAATATTATCCATCAAAACCATTTCAAGAATTTGCAATTCTGAATCTATTACAATTGCAATTAACTCTTGCAAAACTAATTGTATACTTGTTTGTTAGCTCATTATAAAATAGTATCGCATATATTACCGCAATAATCCATGTGGATATATGTTTTTATAACCTGCAAATTACTGGAGGATAATAATTTTAACGATAGATATAATTATGACAGGACAAAATCAGGATTTTAA
Source organism: Leptodirus hochenwartii (assembly GCA_947310635.1). Taxonomy (NCBI): domain Eukaryota; kingdom Metazoa; phylum Arthropoda; class Insecta; order Coleoptera; family Leiodidae; genus Leptodirus; species Leptodirus hochenwartii. The sequence goes on along the minus strand of OX371180.1, from coordinate 11,051,584 downwards.
TTTGTTCCTTGAGATATGCTTTTACTCATTAGAAAAAATATATTTTTTGATAATTAATAATTCATCTTTATATCAGTAATGAAGATCTGATGAAGATGGTGAAATAGACATCAAAACGTTAGCAATGATATTAGTCATTTTATTTACGTAGACCACTATTTGTTGTAATATTATGAAAAAAAATTTGGTGTGTGTAGATCTTTTACTGCATTAATCATTTGTCAACGAATTTAGATCACAAGGATTATCGAGAAATTTGCTTAGGATAGATCGGCGTGGGATGTTTTTTTCCAGCCAATCCTTGGCATTGCAGAGCAAATAAATAATGGTGTTTTTAAGCAACACCTATATATATATATATATATATATATATATATATATATATATATATAAAATACCGTAACTCAAAGCATTAAGTAGCTATATGTGTATTTAGATGGTTATGTCCCCATCTTCAGTACCAATTAAAAACTAAATAAAATACCTCTACTACGGACCGTGATTGCTATACAACTTTTGTGTTTATGTTAACTTTTCATTCAGTTGTATGGCTATACAACTTGTGTGTTTATGTAAACTTTTCATTCAGTTGTATAGCTATACAACTTGTGTGTTTATGTTGACTTTTCAATCAGTTGTATAGCCATACAGCATTTGTGTTTATGTTAACTTTTCATTCAGTTGTATAGCTAAACAACTTTTGTGTTTATGCTAACTTTTCATTCAGTTGTATAGCTATACAACATTTTTGTTTATGTTAACTTTTCGTACAGTTGTATAGCTGTACAACATTTGTGTTTATGTTAACTTTTTATTCAGTTCTATAGCTATACAACTTGTGTGTTTATGTTAACTTTTCATTCAGTTGTATAGCTATACAATTTTTGTGTTTATGTTAACTTTTCATTCAGTTGTATAGCTATACAACTTGTGTGTTTATGTTAACTTTTCATTCAGTTGTATAGCTATACAACTTGTGTGTTTATGTTAACTTTTCATTCAGTTGTATAGCTATACAGCATTTGTATTTATGTTAACTTTTCATTCAGTTGTATAGCTAAACAACTTTTGTGTTTATGCTAACTATTCATTCAGTTGTATAGCTATACAACATTTTTGTTTATGTTAACTTTTCGTACAGTTGTATAGCTGTACAACATTTGTGTTTATGTTAACTTTTTATTCAGTTGTATAGCTATACAACTTGTGTGTTTATGTTAACTTATCATTCAGTTGTATAGCTATACAACTTGTGTGTTTATGTTAACTTTTCATTCAGTTGTATAGCTAAACAACTTTTGTGTTTATGCTAACTATTCATTCAGTTGTATAGCTATACAACATTTTTGTTTATGTTAACTTTTCGTACAGTTGTATAGCTGTACAACATTTGTGTTTATGTTAACTTTGTATTCAGTTGTATAGCTATACAACTTGTGTGTTTATGTTAACTTTTCATTCAGTTGTATAGCTATACAACTTGTGTGTTTATGTTAACTTTTTATTCAGTTGTATAGCTATACAACTTGTGTGTTTATGTTAACTTTTCATTCAGTTGTATAGCTATACAGCATTTGTATTTATGTTAACTTTTCATTCAGTTGTATAGCTAAACAACTTTTGTGTTTATGCTAACTATTCATTCAGTTGTATAGCTATACAACATTTTTGTTTATGTTAACTTTTCGTACAGTTGTATAGCTGTACAACATTTGTGTTTATGTTAACTTTTCATTCAGTTGTATAGCTATACAACTTGTGTGTTTATGTTAACTTTTCATTCAGTTGTATAGCTATACAGCATTTGTATTTATGTTAACTTTTCATTCAGTTGTATAGCTAAACAACTTTTGTGTTTATGCTAACTATTCATTCAGTTGTATAGCTATACAACATTTTTGTTTATGTTAACTTTTCGTACAGTTGTATAGCTGTACAACATTTGTGTTTATGCTAACTATTCATTCAGTTGTATAGCTGTACAACATTTGTGTTTATGTTAACTTTTCATTCAGTTGTATAGCTATACAACTTGCGTGTTTATGTTAACTTTTCATTCAGTTGTATAGCTATACAACTTGCATGTTTATGTTAACTTTTCATTCAGTTGTATAGCTATACAACTTGTGTGTTTATGTTAACTTATCATTCAGTTGTATAGCAATCACAGTTAGTTACAGAGGTATTTTATATAACAGAAATTTTTTCTTTCCGATTCTCCTTATTATTAATGCAACACAATGCAATAACAAATTGCAATAACAATATTAGTATTCATACTATATTATTTTTGTATTTTTCTATTACAATTGATATAAATTATTTATTTTTTATAATTATACTAATAGAATTTATTTATGTATTAATGCGAGAGCTGAACTTCGCCCTTGAGAAGACATGATTTACTGTAATTAATATTGTATTGTACTTTCTTCTTCTACTATTTTTATACGGTATATTCTTTAATATTATTAAAATGTAAGTTTGTCAACTCAATAAAGATGATTATAATAATAATTATTATTATTATTTATTAATTCAGCCACCTGCACCTAGTGTTTTTGCTACTAGTGTTTTTAAAAAGCTGTCTTAGTAAATGTATGATAAAAAATGCGGTACATATTACCAGTAAAAATTGTCGGTACTGCCCGAACGGTAAAAAATGCCGGTTTAGACTAACGGTATTTGTTCAATACTTTTACCGGAAAATAGCGTTACCGGCAAAAATAAATTATGGGTAAATCTGTATAAAATGTTAAAACTGACTGTGCTGATGTGTATCGTTTTCCAAAAAAGGTAATGTGACATGGAATGAATGAATTAGTCGATTTTATAGGACAGTGAGGAATGAAAATTTTCTCAATATATTAGTGACATGTTACTTTTTTTACTTTTGGAAAAGAGAGAGAAGTATTTTATTCGCTAACCTAATTTTCCATAAAGTCGACAATTTCAAAAATTTATGTTGCTTTAATAATGTATGTAATTATTTTAATCTATTAGAAACAAAATCAATATATTTGAACAAATTTTAATTGTTTCGCAAAAACAATTACTGAAAAATTTGAAAATACCAATATCGTAAGGATTCAAGCATTTATATAATTTTGAAAATAATTGCATTGGATATTGATACGAACGACTCTATTATATAAGCAATATATTTCGACAAGTTTCAATATTCTACCAAAAGTTCATTTCTTCATAAAAAAAAAATAATTTTATATTTGCATTTGTACTATTAGTTTTTTGTTTAACTCAAAAATGATTTTCTATTATTTTGCGATATTGCTTCTTGCATATCATGCCAATGCACAACTAAAGAAGAAAAGTATTTTAAATGATCTACGAGACGGTGTGTCATTTTTGCTGGGTGCGGGAGATCTAAATAGTAATGCTGTTATGTATATTGTCTTTGCTGATGGTAAGATATTGCTAACAATTAGTATTACATGATTTTGTAACTTAATAAAAAATCGATCTTTTAACATAAATTGCATTTTCTACAAGCACAAATGTACTATTTGAACAAAACCGTTGAAATTGTTGATGCAAATGACAATGTGAGAATTAAAAGACTGAGGGAAAAAATGGGAAGTATTATAAATGAATTGAAAGAATTTCAACCAAATGAATATGGTAAGAAATCGAATTATATTTATAAATAATTCTAAGCTAAAAACATATTTTTATACACAATCTTCCTTTCATATTTTAAATGACTTCGAAATAAACAAATTCCCAGATGAATAAAACATGTGAATTCATCCGCAATTGTTATATTGACTAGTCTATTATTGTAGCTATGCAGTTAGTTAAATAGTCCTCAATCCTAAGGATTGGTTGGAAACTGCATGCCACCTGTCGATCTATCCTGAGCTAATTCCTTCATCTTTCTATAAGTATTCATCCCACACGTCCTCCACTATCTGACCCACATACTCCAATCTAAGCCTACCTACCCCTTGCTTTACCTCAACCCTACCTTCTATAACTAATTGCATAATATCCCCATTTCTTATTTTCTTATGAAATATTTTCATATTTCACTATCAATGGATTTTTTAAAATATCCTCGAATCACTAATTTGTCACACATTATATTAAAAAATATAAATTTGTTAATATTTTAAAATTTATAACTAATTTGGATTCTCAATTCAGTTAACGATATTTTTTTCGGTGTCAATTTTTCTTGCAGTTGTACAAAATTTTTATTATTGTGAAGATTGGGTATCGGATGGAGTTTACAGATTCAAAGCAATATATTTTCAAAATATATTTATTATATTCGAAATTATCTTTGATTCTTAGTGCTGTTACCGATATGATTTTCTTTTCACCGTCAATTTTTTTTTGCAGCTGTGAAAAATTTATTTGATACTGAAGATTGGTTATCGGATGGAAATTATAAATTCGATAGAAATCGAGTATCTGGGCCAGAATCAACAAAATCAGTAGATGAAATTTACAATAGGAGTGCTATAATTGATGAAGCTTGTAATAGTGAAATGTATGCTAACACGAAATCAGATGAAGAGCGATCTTGTGGAATTAGTGAAGAATGTATGAACAAAATGACGAATATCGAGGATGAAGGACCTGTTCCACCTATTGAAAGGTAAAAATTAAAATCGTAAGGAATCAGGTTAGATAAGTAAAAATCGGAAGACTTAGTTGAAAACTAGGATTAGTTTAACTAACTCCTTCATTTCCCTATAGCTATTCATCCAACACGTCCTCCATCGTTTGAGACTTACGTACTCCAATCTGGGTTTACCCACTCTTTTCTTTCTCTCTGCTGTAACTTGTCTAACCATTTGCAAATATGATTTATCAATGTCCTTACCAGCTATGGTATATAATTTCTTCCTTGTTCTGAAATCCTTCGAATATGATTTAGAAAATGACAGTCTTAAAAATTAAATTTATAAGCAGATGTAAATATAAGAAACTTGTACAGAAGCTTAAATAGGTTAGAGTAGATGTTAAAATTAGCTGATATAAGTGAAAGGTGTAAAGAGAATGAAAAGCGGCAAGAGCGACAAAAGAAGTATTACGCACGCAAAAAGGGCAGATAGAAAGGAATGGATAACTGAAGGTATAACTAACATGATAGCGGAAAGAAGGAAAGCAAAAAATATAAATACAGAAGCAGAATATTGACGATAGTGGGAACTGAGGATATTAAAATCTAGGAAATATGAATGAACAAAGGAAGATTGAATAAAAGGAAAATGTGAATATATCGAAGAGGAAATTAAAATAGGTAAGATAGATATGAAAATAAAGCCAACGATACAAGCTAGAATGTGTATATAGAAAGTGGATATGCTATTTCATAATATTCTTAGGTCAGCGTTTGACAAAGCATTATATTTTTTAAATGATCACTACGGTGTTAAATAATAGTAAAAATACCGTAACTTAAAGCATTAAGTAGCTATATGTACATTTCGAAGGCTATGCCCCCATCTTCAGTAGCACAAGATAAAAACTAAATAAAATACCTCTGGCACGAATCGTGATTGATAATACTATTAAATAAATAAGGTCATATTATATGCCATTTTTGAAGTACTTCTGTCATGCTGACTTATTTATTTAATAGTATATAAATCACGATTCGTGACAGTGGTATTTTATTTTGTTTTTATCTTGTGCTATTGAAGATGGGGAGATAGACTTCGAAATGCACATCTAACTACTTAATGCTTTAAGTTACTGTATTTGGGTGACATTCTATACTATTAATAAGTATTATATAAAAATAAGGATCTATCTTTTTCTAACTAACTACTTATAACTAGATACGAATCTATATAAATGATACTTTTCTGAAGAAAAATGACGGAACAATGTTAATCCACATTTTTATTTTTATTTTTTAAATCGTATTTAATACGTAATAATGAACAATCGTGTGTTTTGCGAATATTTCAGGGTGAAATTCTTATCATTATTAAGATATTTAAAGTGTTCAGAGAACCCGAAAAATGCACCTTATATGATAATGCGCATATGCGATATAATTTATAAAGAAGTACTGAAGCTGACCGAAGCGGTAAACAATGATAAGACTTATATTTTCGGGAGTAAAGGTAAAAATATTATTAAATCTAGTTGTACGAGGATAAAGCATTTGACTTGAAAGAGTTATTGGAAATTTAGGTGTATCAACTTTAAGCATTATAAATGTGCTTTATCAGAACTCGGAAAATTTTCATGTCGCCAGAAATTCACTGATCAAATTCACAAGCTAAAAAACATCTAAAACGCCTATTTACAAAACACAGAAAAGCGGCGTGCAATAAATTCAATGAATACAAAACCGCTCAACCTAATATAATTAATTGCAAATCTATTTAAATTAATACTTGCTTCGGTAGTGTCAGTGTGTGCATCATATGGATTTACCGAGTTTCTCGACGATGACATCTTAAAGTTTTTATGGCGTCAAAGAACGGAACATGGATCAATTGGGAATCAGAATTTGGAAGTACAGATCTTGCAGACAGCACAATATATTTCTATTATGGCATCTGTATATCGTCACTTATTTGAAAATGTTTAACTATTTTTTTAAATATGGTATGTGCATTTTCCAAAATGTAATTCAGAAAATGGCACATCACATTTGGAAGAAATGCATTTAGAAAAAAAAATAAGTATCACTTTTTCTTATTAGTATATGTTTATCAGTTTATCTAATTTAAGTATCAGTATTTTATGTTACAAGTGAAGAAACTTAACTCAACTTTTGGAACTTTTATATAAGGGTACACCACGATTTCTAAGGGACGATAATTCTATTTTATATTATTCTATATTTTTAAGTAATGACATAAGTCTATTGATTGTTAAAATGTATGACAGAAATGTAATAAATTCTAAACAAAACATATTTTTTTTATAAAAATTAAAATAGCCTACCATTATTTATCGGGTACGTCGTTACTTGCACCATGGAAGTTGGAGGTTCGAATTCCACTTCGGGAGCGATATATTTTGGATACGAAACCATGGATGTAAAAAAAAAGTCATAATGCTTATTTTTCGCACATTACTTTATAATATAAGATCATATTTTATATTATATTACAATATGATTAGTTATTTACATCTGAGACTACAATTTTTAGCTTTCTATTTTTGAAGCGCACTCTGCCATCGATAAACGATCCTTAAAACTATCGCTACTCCTTTCTGCAAGGACTAAGTGGTTCGACACGAATTTCTATGGTATCTTCAACTAAATCATATCATTTTCAGTTTGAAGCTTTTGAAAAGTTTCACAAATATGTGTTCTTTTAAGTTTTATGTGGTTTCCCAAAGGTTTATGAAAGTTTATAAAAATTGTTAAAAAGTGCTCTTTATAAACGCTAAAACATTCGCTTACTCATGATTAATTAATTAAATAGTTCTTTAATAGAAGCTATATAGTTTATTAAAAATAACGCGCTGAATTTTCTGTTGACCGATTACGTTCACTCTTTTGAACCGAGCTTCATGTATCAAAATATTTACGATTATTACGATTCAACATATGCGATTTCTAACACTAGTATGTGAAACTTATTGGATATTTATATTTATTTATATTGTTGTATTAACTGTTAAATGAGGAACATTATTTCTGAACTTTTGTCAATTCAAAGAGTTCCTCCATCAAAGGGATTTTTTTCCTATTAAAAGCAAATATTTTGTAAAGAATATAATTAGCTCCAAAACTTTAACTCCAAAAATTTTCAAGCCATTTTCAACCCACCTACGAAAATACAAAATATCAAATGTCAATGTGATTCCAAATACAGACTTTTTCATTGTATATATATAAAGTATATATGCAGTATATACACAGTATATATACAGTCACAATTTATATGATATAAAGCGATTAAATAAATCAGAATAAATCATTGATTTGGAACGCGTACAAAAAAACATTCATGTAATGTTTTGAAAAGTACAAATTTGCACATTGTCTGTATAAGATATTTAACTAAAATTTCGAATTGCCAAAATTGATGTTACTTAATGCGGACATTACCGAAATTGATGTTATCCAATCTATAATTGAATAATTAATAAATTGTGTTACGTCAGTGCGCAAAAATATAATTGTTTCATTGCTAAAAGGCATAAAAAAATCATCACGATTTCAATTCTATTGTATTAATTTATATGCAATTATTGGATTAAATTTCTATAAAATAAATTAATCAGAAATACGTTTACAGAGTGACAATTTTGAATTTTAAACATATCGATCTACAAAAAACATTTTTTATAGTCTGAAGTTTTTATAATGTGGTATAAAAATGAAAATTTCGAAATTTCAAAAAATTAAATCGTTTTTTAATACCCGATAAAAATCCTACACTTCTCTACATCGACCTCATCTAATGGTAAGCAAGATAGGTGGTCCGGCCTGTATAAATTAAAATAAATTCGAAATAGTTGGTGTGAAATTTAGCGTTGGAAACTCGCTAGACAAGAACACATTTGTACATTCTTTGGTTGGCATAATAAATGTCAACGCGATCAGATGGGAACCCGAAACCGGGTTTCGAGTGGTGCATGGGTCCTTTGGGTTTTTCAAGAGGTCAATTTGTCAACTCTTCACCGGCCATTACCTTATCTGGATATTAATTTATGTGCAGACGAATACTTTTGATTTTTTGATCGTTTTTATTTGATAAACCATCCGAAGTATTAGTACAAAATATCACCCAAATACCGTAACTTAAACCATTAAGTAGCTAGATGCGCATTTCGGAGGCTATGCCCCCATCTTCAGTAGCACAAGACAAAAACTAAATAAAATACCTCTATCACGAATCGTGATTGATATACTATTAAATAAACACGTCAATATTACAGATGTATTTCAAAAGGAAAAAGAAAGTTTTCACTCCAAAGGGTCTTTCACATGGAAACTTATCTGCCACACAAGTAGGAACTAATATAGGAATTCTTTAGGTATCTAATATAACAAATCTATCTACTTAAGACACTCAAAACTTTAGTTTACTCTCTAAAATGAAGGCTTACAATATTTTATATACTTCTACAAGCTTTCGAATGAACGCACACATAACATAGCTTGACATTTCAAAAAATTTAAGTGATTGACGTAAAATATTGTGTATATTACAAAAAGATTGCGAAAAAAATAAGTCAATTTACATGACTGCGTGTTTTTTCGCAAATAACGCAATAAAGAGATACGAATTTTATGCGGGACTGTTGGGGAACCCAAAATTTTTCAATGAACATTCTATTCATTTAATTGTTTCTAGATTTCCTATCTTGAATCATAAGCCAATCAAAATTATACAAAAGCAAATAATAAAACTATGTAAACAATTCTTCCGACTAAGGATCTGTCATACCATTTTTTCACAGTGGAAGCAAGATATGAACCACTGATAAGATAAAATGCAGATTGTAGTTTATGAGTTCATCATTCTAGCGATGGCAAACTGTAGGTCACTTTGAGCACCTAGTTCGTAGTTCATTTCAATGTACCGTTCACGAACTATAGGTCGTTCACGACCTATATGAAATACATGCACATACTGTATTTTTTTCTCAATATAAAAATATTAAATGGTAAAAAATAAATAAATTGAAATATTACAATACTTATTTTGAATTAAGAATGAGGAAGAAAAGACAACAATGTTTATAATTTATACAAAACATATATATAAGGAAATATAATCTGCTCTAGGTACTCTACTAGGTACTTAAAATACTGATTGGTAGTTACTGATGAAAATGTTTACTACTTTACTAACACTTGAAAATTAAACGTACAAACTATAATAAAATGAACTAGATAGAATTGTTTTGTTTGGCGTTATAGTTTATATTTTCTATTCCGATCTTCTCTGTTCAAACTTCAAAGCTTTGATTTGATATTAAGTGATTGCATTGCACTCAGAATGAAATAGAAGAATTATAAGATTTATATGTTTATTTTTGCATTATTGCAAAAATTTGCTATCGCATGACATATTTAAGAACATATTTAATCTTGCGAATATATTAATTATATTATTCCGAATGAAATCTGATACCAACATATAAATTGTGTACTCAGCTCGGCAATGCTGCTGTTGCAATATTGCATCGAGTTTCCTATTTCGTTCCGTTCACCAACACACTTTATCACTAAATAAATGTTAGTACTGTATATGTAATGTATACTATACTGCATCGTTTACGAGTCGTTGTAATTCATGAACGGTTTAGTACACGACGGGTTCAGGACCTAGTACAAGTACATCAATACGTACATCGTGCACTATGTAGTTGATAGTTCACGAACTAGGTCATAGTGACCTATAGGTCGTTGCAAAACATCGTCACAATACGCCCATCATTTGATTGAACCGTTCAGAGTGAACGGTTCGCGAGTGAACTACACATCGCTACATCATTCAGAACGAATTTCATCAATTTTTAAGACCTACGCGTAGAATGTAATTTCCAATATTCATCAAATTCATATAATATATGAAAAATTGCAACATTTTCAGCAGATAATAGTTGCAATAGGCCACTATCTTTATGAATATTAACTATGCCTGAATATATACTTTACATTCCAGTATAATATCAATGTTCCTAGAAATAATTAATATGCACATGTGTATCCTATTGGATATATTTTACATTTAGTTACATTTTCATAATTCCTTCATTTTAATTATGGTTGCAATTAAAATATTAATTGTTTGTGTAAATACATTTTAAACATTTGTATACCTATATTTTCCAACAAAATCATTCCTGGAACTTTAGAATTTATTTTTGCAAAACTAAATGGATACTTTTTTGTTCACTAATTATAATATAGTTTCGTATCTATCGTCATAACACAAATAACCTACAAATGGCGAAGAGGGAGAAGGTTAATTATGGATATAAATATGACGACAATTGTATAGAATACCACCCAAAGAATTTAAATAGTTAGACGCGCATTTCGAAGGCTACGCCGTTTAGCTTCATCAAGAATAATAAATAATAAATTCTCTTCATAATAAATTCTCTTATGGTATCATCTTCAAAATTTTCGTCATGCAAAACTGCCTAGGACTGAGATATTGCATTTCCAATCTTATCCATACCAGATTATCTCCTGGTTCAGCAGCGGGAGGGATTCCCGTAGGAATCCCAGGACTATTCACGTCCATCTGACTGCACTATTTCGTGGCACATATAATGCACAATGTCCACTAAAGTATATACCGAATTAACTAAATAAATAAAGTTTCTACACTAAACAAATTATTGTTTATATTACGTTATAGAAATTTACTTATAGAACAGGTAATTGCCTATCTGCTAACTACGAATCGCACACATGTATCACCAACAAAGGTTGAACAGGTAATGGAAACATCATTTAAATAACGCTTTGATGAACAAATATGATTATGGTGAGTAATATCAATCTCTGAATTCACGGACAAAATTGTATCCGCATAATTAAATGCATAAATGATTGTACAGGTAAATTGGAGGAATAAATATATATTTTTAGGTTTACATCTTCCACAACGCCGCTAAATGAAAAATACTGTAGTATTTTTATTTCATGTCTTGAAAGAGCGGAGCATTTATTACAAGAACTACTCAATGTATTTAAAATGCTTTCTTCCAAAAATTACTCGGTGAAACTCAGTTTGTAGAGCTTTGTTCAAATAGCTTTGTAGACTCTTTACAGCTTTGTGCAAATTGAAATCATTATCTTGGTAACGGTGGCAGTATGAAGCTTCTTCCTTATGTTTCAAAATATCGCCTGAATAATTAAATTTGATGGATGTCTTAGAAATTGATATCCTTCACATGCATAAAATTATAAACACGAATATATCGATTATTGTAGGTAATTTTAAATATAGATATGAGAAGTAAGTAAAAGTAAAGTAAAGTAAAGCTCACATATCTTTCTAATTTCCAAGTAATTAACAAAATTTTCGTGATGGATTCTAAATTTTAGATGTTTTTTTAAATTTTAGATTTTATGTTTAGATTACTTGAATAGATTACAAATTATATTACTTTAATAATATCCTTAATAATATTTAAAGGACAAATATCAGCTATGATTATTAACTGTTGTAAATAAATTATTTCAATCTATTTTAAGATTTATAAAAACTCTAGACGGTGCTTGTGCCAATTTACTTTTATTACAATTTTGGTCATCACTATAATAATAATGATTGGTGTTTTATTTCTGATGACATACGAAAGGTAGTACCCAAATGAATAATAACTAATCCATATTACAAATAATCTTACTAAAAAGTATAAAATCCATGCAATATAGCTTTCCTACGAATATGCATGATTTTTCACAGTACGGATCTTTTTACGTGATCTTATAATTGCAATGTTGTGTGTATTCAATTGGAGGTGCGATTTTGATTGTAAAGGTATTCTACTATTCTACTATATAAATAACATATTAAGAAAATTTAAAAGAACAAGAGATAACAGAAATATTAGTAGTTTAGAACAAAGTAATAATTCAATTCCAAAATTTGTTAAATTACCATTTGATCCTATAATTGCACGTGCTTTAGATAGTATTTTAAATAAATATAATTTTAAAGTAACATGTAAACTTCTAATAGTCTTGCTAATTTTCTAGGAAATCCGAAAAATTTGATTGATTTCAATAAAAAATCGGGTATTTACGAAATATCTTGTTCTAGTTGTCCTAAAGTATATTAGTTAAAGAGTCCGCAATCCTAAAGATTGGTTGGAAACAGCACGCCATGCCGATCTATCCTGAGCTAATCCCTTCATCTCCCTATAGCTATTCATCTCAACGTCTTCAACTATCTGACTCACATACTCCAATCTAGGCCTACCTACCCCTCTCTTTCCCTCCACTCTACCTTCTATGATCAATTGCATAATCCCCCCATGCCTAAGAATATGCCCTACTAATCTGTCTCTCCTACGCTGTAACACTCTCCAAATACTTCTCTTCTCCCCTACTAACTCTAGTACAGCTTCATTTGTTACTTTATCTTCCCAACTAATCCTCATCATCCTCCTATAACACCACATTTCGAATGCTTGTAATCTACGCTTCTCTTCCTTTCCTATAGTCCACGCCTCACACCCGTACAGTGCTACACTCCAAACATATACCTTCAGTAATCTTTTTCTAATACCCAAGTCAATATTTGATCTTAAAATCTGTTCCTTTTCTACGAATGCCTTCCTACCCTGTGCTATCCTACACTTTATATATACCTTGCTTCGATTATCTTTTGTGATTCTACTGCCTAAATAACAAAAATCTGACACTTCTTCGATTCTATTATCTCCTATTGTGATCCTCATTTTTCTACTGCATTCCTTTTTGTCACACCTCATCACTTTAGTTTTACCTATATTTATTTTCATGTTAAAATCCCTAGTCAATACTGCCTGCATACCATTCAATACCCTTTCTAAATTCTTTTCGCTTTCTTCCAATATAGCTATATCGTCGGCGAATCTCAACATATATATTTTCTCTCCGTGTACATTCACACCTACACTATACTCTTCTTTTACTTTGTTTATTGCATCTTCTATATATAGATTAAATAATAACGGTGAAGGTGTACATCCCTGCCGAACTCCCTTCCCTATTTTTGCTACCTCTTCTTCCCCCTCAATTCTAACTAAGGCAGTTTGGTGTTTATATAAATTAAAAATTATTCTCCTATCCTTATAATCTATACCCGTTTCTTTTAAAATTCTAAACATTATGTCCCAATCTACATTATCAAATGCCTTTTCTAAATCTACCACAGCTATGCAAGTTACCTTTCCTACCCTCTTTCTTTTTTCTACTACCGTTCTTAGTGCTAGAATCGCCTCCCTCGTCCCTCTGTTTTTTCTAAAACCAAACTGATCTTCTCCTAGCCTTTCCTCTACTTTGTTTTCTAATCTCCTATAAATAATCTTTAACAATATCTTCGATGCATGTGATAGTAGACTAATGGTCCTATAGTTCTCACACAAATTAGCTCCTATTTTCTTCGGCATTGTTACTATTCTACTACGCTGAAAATCCTGTGGTACTTCTCCCTTCTCATATATTTTACAAATTAACCTGTATAATCGCTCCTGCATTTTTTCCCCTGCGTGTTTTATTAATTCGGCTGGTATCATATCAATCCCCGCTGCTTTGTTATTCCGTAAATCATTTAATGCTCTATGAAACTCTGACCTAAGTATGCTAGGACCTAAGTCATCCTCATAAAGTATATATAAGACAAATACGTAGACCAATTGAAACTAGATTTAAGGAGCATTTAGCTCATTTCAGATTAAATAGAAAAGATAAAAGTGCTGTCACCGAGCATATTTTTAATCAGGTCAGCCTGAATAGGCTGACCTGATTTGAAATACCTGAAAATACCTGAAAATTAATTCACTTAAATTACTTAAAAATGTTTTGAATTATTCCAAGTTAAATGTTTATGAAAGTATATTTGTACATGCATAAATCTAAATCAAATTTAGTGAATTTAGATTCAGGCCTAATTTCATCTTGTTTATTTAATTTATTTAATTATTTAAAATTGATTTAAATTGAACTATTTTTAAATTTATTTTAATTTTATTACTTATTTATTTTTGGTGATTTTAGATTTCACAAACCAATATTTTTTGCTGTTACTTGTTAGTTTCGTTAATTGTTAATTTGTATTGTTTTAAAAGATTTATAGGTCAAATTATATGCCTTATATGAAGTACTTCTGTCATGTTGGCTTATTTATTTAATAGATTGTCACAAACTTGTGCAAAGGGTGTTTATATCAATGAAAGATAGAAGAGCCGAATACCACTTTCAAGAAATAATTGAATTTAATCATTTTGCATCCATTTTAGGTAAGATTTCTTACTATTATGTTTTTTTTTTAAATGCGCCCCGCTTGATTGAAACGTCAAGAGCCGCCACTGGGCTTTAGTGATGTTTTTTTAGTACTTATATGAATGTGCCATACATATCTTCAATGAATCATGAAAATTATCAAAAAAAATAATAAAATGATAAGATAAAATGATACAAAAAAACCACTTATATTAAAAATGTAATTCGAATTGGTAAATACCAACAAGTAATAAAAATATTATATTTAAACAAAAAAACGTTTTGGCCATAAGATTTCGATCGATAATTTCAAGACATACCCTCTAGGACAGCGATTCTTAACCGGGGGCACGAAAGGTTCTACGGGGGGCCTCGAAAATTTTATTCAAAATATTATTCGTTTGTTAATTAGTGGAAAATGTTCAACAGTAGAGGTCCCATACGCTTAGGTAAGTTAATTTATTTTTCTATTTGTGTGTAGTTACGATGAATAAATAAAACCACTACTTTCAAAGAAATCTTAATGATTATTATGTCAGAAAAAAAACTAGGGGGCCGCGAAAATATTTCAGGACATTTGGGGGGACGCGTGCAATAAAAGGTTAAGAACGAAATTTAAGTTCAATTTTACATACCGACAATAATAAACAATTAAAAAGAGTGTAATGTGTAATTATTTCTAGTGGTAAGTACTCGTAGAAATAGGTGCGAATATTTTTGTAAAAAAATATGATAAATTTTATTTTGAACGTACTTTTCGAAAAAAAGAATCCATATGTGAATAGTTTTATGCCACCCGGAAAAAAAAACGATTCAATACACAACTGTTCATCTGTTCATAATAAATTATTGATTATATTAATAAATGCACGCTTTAAAGAGAGGTAACAAGTTTATTAATCCTTTACTAATATAAAAATAATAATAAAAAAATTCGTTACAAAATTCTATTACTAGAAAACGTTAGATAACAATAACTACATACTATTCCCGGCAAACATAAGATTTTAAATACATTCCCACAGAATATTTTCATTATACTAAATAACAGCATCCAGTCAGTTTTGAGACAGGTTTATTCCAGCTTATAGGTATCTTCGCAGGCTCCAAATGATCGAATTTCAAGGCTCCTCTCAACTCGTCGTCTACATTCGAATTCACATTCGTTACCAAAAGTCCTTCCATTTGAGGCACAAACTGGTTTGTACATTCTGTTGCAGACACATGGGGGAAGACCCTCTTTAGTTCCCTCTATTTCAGCTTTCGTCGTGGCAGTAAGGACCAATATCGTCGCCAAAATGCAAAATACGCTTGTCTTCATATTGGCGGTGTTTTACTTCGGAGACGTAATATTACTATTTTAGGTTGCAATATGTAGCGGTAAAATCACGTAGAGATAACAATTCATTGTCTCTATATATATGATAACACAGCATAGCCCCATTACAGTATTTTATCTGATTTTTTAATATAAGATAACTATGCACACAGATTAAGTGTAATTGATAATAACTTCGATGCAGTGTGGTTTTTACGGGGACTTATTCCCCTAAAGTTATTTCCTACCCTGTTATCTAAAGAAAGAGGGTAGGAAAGGTAACTTGCATAGCTTTTGTAGATTTAGAAAAGGCATTTGATAATGTAGATTGGGACATAATGTTTAGAATTTTAAAAGAAACGGGTATAGATTATAAGGATAGGAGAATAATTTTTAATTTATATAAACACCAAACTGCCTTAGTTAGAATTGAGGGGGAAGAAGAGGTAGCAAAATAGGGAAGGGAGTTCGGCAGGGATGTACACTTTCACCGTTATTATTTAATCTATATATAGAAGATGCAATAAACAAAGTAAAAGTAGAGTAGAGTGTAGGTGTGAATGTACAGGGAGAGAAAATATATATGTTGAGATTCGCCGACGATATAGCTATATTGGAAGAAAGCGAAAAGAATTTAGAAAGGGTATTGAATGGTATGCAGGCAGTATTGACTAGGGATTTTAACATGAAAATAAATATAGGTAAAACTAAAGTGATGAGGTGTGACAAAAAGGAATGCAGTAGAAAAATGAGGATCACAATAGGAGATAATAGAATCGAAGAAGTGTCAGATTTTTGTTATTTAGGCAGTAGAATCACAAAAGATAATCGAAACAAGGTAGATATAAAGTGTAGGATAGCACAGGGTAGGAAGGCATTCGTAGAAAAAGAACAGATTTTAAGATCAAATATTGACTTGGGTATTAGAAAAAGATTACTGAAGGTATATGTTTGGAGTGTAGCACTGTACGGGTGTGAGGCGTGGACTATAGGAAAGGAAGAGAAGCGTAGATTACAAGCATTCGAAATGTGGTGTTATAGGAGGATGATGAGGATTGGTTGGGAAGATAAAGTAACAAATGAAGCTGTACTAGAGTTAGTAGGGGAGAAGAGAAGTATTTGGAGAGTATTACAGCGTAGGAGAGACAGATTAGTAGGGCATATTCTTAGGCATGGGGGGATTATGCAATTGATCATAGAAGGTGGAGTGGAGGAAAAGAGAGGGGTAGGTAAGCCTAGATTGGAGTATGTGAGTCAGATAGTTGAAGACGTTGAGATGAATAGCTATAGGGAGATGAAGGGATTAGCTCAGGATAGATCGGCATGGCGTGCTGTTTCCAACCAATCTTTAGGATTGCGGACTCTTTAACTAATTAATTCCCCTAATACTTAGGATATGATTCTTAGAACTTAATCTATATAAAAAGATATTATGCATATATATTTCTGTACGTTCAAAATAGTTTATTTTATACATCCAAATGATTCATAAAAATAAACATTAAAATATTTCTATTAGATGTGGCCTGCTTAAATCCCCTTAGAGCAGTGGTAGCGAATAAATTTACGTTGATTTATAGAAGATTTACAAATAATATTTATCGAGTTGTAGTGGGTAGTTTTTAATAGAACAAAAAATGACGACAGTATTTTATGGGGACAAATGTTAAAAATAAAAGGAGAATTTGCAATTTGTCATAAGCTTTGTGGTATAAATATCAATATCAATCATTCACTAATGGTTTTTAGTTTTGGACATACTCGTATATTGAATGCTATATGCCAGGTGTGGCCAATAAGTCGATCGCGAAACGATATTTGGTCGATCGCGAACAGTTGGACACAAAAACTGATTATTTCGAATGTGGCGCTAGTAAAAAACGAGACAAAAAGCACGAAATAAGGCGAAGATAAGTTGGCTCGGTGATTTAGCGTTTCTGGCAGATTGTACATCCAAGTCAAGCGATTTGAATTTGAAGTTACAAGGAAAAAAGAAGGCAATAAGTCACATGATTAGTTGCATTAATACTTATAAAAGTCGGTTCGTAATGTTGATTAAAGATCTATAACAGCAAAATGTTGATCACTTTTTAAATATGAATGACCATTTACAAAAACATCCCAATTTTAATTATAACTTTGAAAAATACGTTGTCGAAATTAAATAGTTATTGGGCATTTATTTTAAAGTCGGCGCCTCACACCCGTGCAACGCTACACTCCACACATATACCTTCAGTAATCTTTTTCTAATATCCAAGTCAATATTTGATCTTATAATTTGCTGCTTTCCTACGAATGCCTTCCTACCCTGTGCTATCCTACATTTTATATCCGGTTATCCTTTGTAATCCTACTTACTAAATAAGAAAAGTGTGACACTTTTTCTATTCTATCATCTCCTTTTCTTTTTTTTCGCTTTTTTTCGGTTTTTCAGGTCTCAGGTCCTGACTCAGATCTCAGGTCAATTAGATCTCAGGTCAAGTTATCTGCCCCATTCCTTACCTAAGAGTTGAAATACTAGCCGTTTATAGAAGAATGGGACATCTTTTCAACTTCATAATCCTATCCTTCCAATTTCTCCCAACCAAGGAGTTTTGCTTCTGCTTAACTTTCTGAACTGAATTGTATTTTCTTTTATCTTGTCTAAATCCTAATCTGCACAAAGGAAGACTTCGACGGCCACTGCAAGCGCTTGCACATCAAGAACCAAGAACCAAAGAGCCAGCAGCTCTCCAGTTTTCTGCTCTTTTCTAGCTAGTGTAACTAATATTAATAATAATAATAATTAAACGGTACAACCACGGTCGCAGCAAGCAATGTCGTCGCTTGTTGAATCCTCACTTTCGTGATTCAACCTCTTCCTACAACCATAACCTAGTGCACAAGCTATTGTGTTTTTGCTCCAGCTTATATATTAAGACCTGAGACTTTTCGCTTTTGATCTTATGTTTCGCTTACATCCTCTTGTCACACCTCATCACTTTTATACGTTTTTCATGAATGACTTAATAATTTGAATTGTGATTATATAAATAATGATTGCAAAAGCAAATCGAAGAATTCAGGGATTTGTTGGTGTGACCAGTAATTAAAGGAAATGATATCTATACTCTCAATTGTAAATGATTTAGTTAAATGATTCAAGTATTAAAGACCTTCGTAACAAATTGCGAACAAAATATCGATTGGCTTTAACATAATAAAAATCTAGAAGCAAATGACAATTTCACACGAAAGTCAAGTAATAATCCACAAGCATTAATAAACTCGAAAAGAATAATCAAATAAAAATATATTAACACTGAAGATGCTATAACGGCTAATAGCTTTAACAATTACTTCTCTGGAATAGCTCAAGAAATAGTTGATTCAATGCCCAAGTCTAACTAAGATCCAATACTAATATGTAATAATAACGCAAATCATATTTTACAAACTGTAATACCAAGGTAAATTATAAAATCGTTGAAGTGTACTCGCTCGAAGTATATCTATGACTTAAATGTATATTTAATGAAGAACAAATTGTTTGTTTGATAATACCGATCACAAAGCTTATTAACTTGTTTATTACTACCGGTATAATCCCGAACTGTCTAAAGAGTGCTGTACTGATTCCAGTGCTGTCTCTTACCATTTCAATGGAGGGGGGCGCATTTCTTGAAAAATAACATAATAGTAAGAAATCTTACCAAAAATGGATGCAATATGATTAAATTCAATCATTTCTTGAAAGTGGTATTGCGCTCTTCTAGTTTCATTGATATAAACACTCCTTCCACAAGTTTGTGATCAATTTGTATCAGGCAACGGCCTACATAATTCTTTAATTTTTACTTTGTCATCAAGAGAAAGTCTACAAAACTCTATTTTCAATCTAGAACTAACACTTTTTTTTTTCTATTAAATATATTCTTGGAGAAACACGTGGCAAAATCGTACATACGTAACTACACAGAACAATGCAACTGTCTTATCTGGCTATTCTATATCCATTTTCCTGTATATCTATACTCTCTGTCCGGTGCTAAAAAATCACGGCCTCCGATAGCTTAAAACAACGATATATTCTTAGCTGTACAAGCAGCGTGACGTCACGTTGCTATGACTCATCCCAGTATGCTTGATTGTGTGTGACTTATTAGTCGATATATGCGACAAGCGAACCAAAGAAACAGAAGATATACTGCATACGGTCGCTCTCACTTTAGCGCTTGCAGTAGATAGGATGAGTGCAGACGCATTTAACTCATCTTGCTCGCCGCCACACCGTGTTGTGTTGAGTGCTATTGCGACGCTAGCTTTATCTTTTAGGAAAAATAATGTTTAGTTAAAATATCACAATATCTACGGTGATGCGCTCAACGTTCGGGGGGGCGCGCGGCCGTGCGGCCTCTAAAGAAACTGCCACTGAGTGATTCCTATTTTTTAAGTTTGGGGAAAATACAAACTTGTCTAATTGTAATCCCATCTCTCTGCTTCCAAGTCTTTGATAAATTATTAGCGTTAGATTAAGTGAATACCCTGAGTAAAAAAATTATTAATTATATCATCTATTAGAGTTATTATATTAGTTGGAAGCATTTATATTAGTTTATCCAGTTAATTGATGCTTACCTGAAGAATGTCTATTTATCATGCTTAATATTATGGACGGCTTCTTAAATTTGCCCACGAGCATGCCGAAGAGGTTTCGTGAATGCAATTTTAACTTCTCTTGTATGTGTTCGTCTGCATTCTTTTTACTACGCCCTTTAATTAATCGTTTCCAATGCATTCTAACATTTTTTAATTCAACAAACTTTAGATTTAATATTTGGACGTAACTTCCATCTACAAGTTGAACCCATAGTAATTTGTTCGTGTGCATGGGAAGAAATTTGATATTTATATAAATTGACCGAAGCGATAAAGAAATATCATGGTTGATATTTAGTATTTTTCGTTTGAAGCAACATTTTATTTGCGCATAACTTAACAATTAAAAAGTTAATAATTTGTAAGCACATAACATTGTCACCTGCCTGTACACGTGTAAACAAAATTTTAGATATCTTCTATAGTTTCGCAATAGCTACGCTAGAAGGCGACTGGTTCATATAATTTTATTTGCAAATAGTTTAATTTAAATACAGTGGGTATTAATAATTGTACTGTACTCTTTTAAAGACCTAATTTAGGGGAAAAAACTTATTGAGAACAACACTGAGTATATAACAATATAGATTTTCGATATCTAAATTATAATTATGGATATTACGACTTGTAAAGAATCCATAGATTTGTCTATTAAACAACAGCTAAATGTAATATAGAATATCACCCAAATACCGTAACAAGCATTAAGTAGCTAGATGTACATTTCGAAGGCTATGCCCCCATCTTCAGTAGCACAAGATAAAACTAAGTTGGGCGCATAGCGCTTGAAATGCTTGTAATGCTTGTTATGGTATTTGGGTGATATTCTATATTATAATTTAACACCGTAGTGATAATTTAAAAAAATAGCTAAATGATTTTTAATATTCTGCACTATTTTAATTTAATATAACATTTGCTTTATGAAAATAAAATAAAATATTTCCAGTACATGCACGTTATAAATATTGTTTTAAATTATATAGATCCAAGTGTGTTTGACTTTCGTTGCTTCTTTGATTTTAGCGATTCGATGTTATTTGCTTCTGACTTAACGGAAGATTTATCCTTTCCCTGCAATAATATATATTATGAAACAACCATTGATTTAAGAAATAATAAATTATTTAATAATTACCACTTTAGTATTCTTTTTCTTCAATTCTGTCCAAAGGGATTTTCCCAATGTCCAGAACAATTTGAGTATGCTGTATACCAGTGCTAGTACTTGAATTGCAAAAATGATTTTAAAAATCGGTAGCATTGTGTTGATTAATTTTATATTATTGCCTAATATATAATTACAAAAACTGAACTTTTTAGCACTTTATGTTACACATACGCAAAGTAGGCGACTAGTACCATTCAAATAATCAAGGCTATACTTATTTATCAGTTAATTAATGCGAATGTATATAAGTTTAAATACGAATGAAATTTAAATAATTTTCAATGAAAATGTGTTTTTTCAAAGCGATTTTTGTTACTTGTTCGTGCATTAGCACAAGCTATGATATTGCAAGTGAGTGATGAAAATACATCCGCCTATATGGAAAAGTTAAGAATTAATTAAATACGCATAATTAAGGTACTCTACGTACTATTATTCGTAGTATGTAAAAAAAAGTTGTTAAAAATAAGCGAAATTAGTACAAAATATTTCTAAAAAAAATTCTGATATACACTATAAAATAGACACTTAGAAATTTCTAGTAATAGTCAATATTTTGAGTATATGTAATTAAAATTTTAAAAAAATATTTTTTTTATTGACATAAAAAAAATTTACAAATTATTAACCTATCATTAGCAGACATTTAGTACACATATTTTTTTGATTTTAGGAATTTGCATACAATTATCAAAGTAAAAAGCGATTAGGTTAAATGATGAGATGACATCTTGATTCGAAATGCTAATAAAAATTAAACAAAAATCTAGCAAATATTGACAGCTAATTTTTTCATTGAGTTTTTAAGATTGGGGCTTTAAAAGATAAGGTATGCATTTAATATATATAAAAAATTAAGTAAAAATTCGAGCTGCCCCGGGTGAGGATCGAACTCACGACCTTAAGATTATGAGACTTACGCGCTGCCTACTGCGCTACCGAGGCTGCCTATTCACTTTTATTTTTTGTATGTATAAAAATTATAAAATACTATCAATAAAATAATATTTACTATCATATTAATTTGTATTTCTTTTTTATTTATAATCTTATCTTTAATTATAAATAATTTTATTTATAAATAAATATAAAAATTTATAAAAAAGGAGCGAATTACGTTTACGGTAAATTTGCATATTTTGAGGAATGAGGGTTTTTAGGCCTTTTTAGGGTGGAAACTTTAACACTGAATTGAAAAAACCAGGCGGAAACAATCACTTGAATAGCATTTTTTTGTTCAAAAAACTGTAAAAAAAGCTGCTAAGCAAAAAATTAAACCAAACAAGTTACCTTTTTTCCACAGGGACCATGAATATTCGTCCCGTCCCCCGTTCATAGCCTCCAACACCCACTGACCTTTGACACGATGACCTCTGTGGTACTTTCGACGGCCAAATTTGCTCTCATCGATTTCGACCATTTTATCTTCGCCGCCTCGATTTTTTTTGGTTTTTATGGTTTTTGGTCCTTCCTGGACACAGAAAAATTAACGCCGGATTTTTAGGAATTTTTACCGTAAACCACATTTTACCCATAAAAAATAATAAATATTATTTCTGTACGTTCCAATTCTTAAAATACAAATATTAATGAATTCGTATAAAATATTGTAAAATTATATTCTTCCAATATAAATCGTAATGGAAATTACAATAAGTGTAATGTTAAAGGTATAATGTTGAATTAACCATTATTCTCAATAAAAATTTAAAAAAATTGAAACCATATGTATAAATAATAAAATTGTATATTTAGAAATCTACCATAATTTAAAACATTCCGTTACTTCAATGCTAATTAAAAATGCGCCAGATTATAAAATTTAATAACTTAATTTCACGGTAAAGTACAGATTTAAACAAAAGTGTTTTAACTCTCGATATAGAGAAGGTGTCCAATAAATTGTACGTTTAAAAAAAATATATATATTGGGACCAACCTGTACTATTTGCAGAGTTGAAAATATAGAAACTTGAGAATGGCAAATAAGTACAATTTAAAAAATAAGATTAAATCTAATATCCTGTAAGCACCAGAACCAAAGTTTCCTTTTACATGATATTCAACGTGTTATTAAGTAGTTTTTATGTTAGTCCTTGTTGCAGTTTTTCAATTGTCTAAATATCATTATAGCAATTGCAAATTCTACATACTCATTATTTTAATTTTGATTTTTTTGTCTACATATTAGCGTCCGATTTGCACATAAATTAAGATGAAGATTTTCTTTTCCGTTGCGTGTTTCTAATCCTTTTAACATCCAGTATAGCATTATTTGTGCACCTTATTTACTCGAAAATCTCTAATGATAAAACATAAAGTCATTTATCACTCTTGTACTTTTTCCTGTAGTTTAAAAACCAAACCTGATGATGAGAAGTTATTCACTGTCGAAATAGATCCCAAAGTAAAACATTTTCACATGTGTAATAGAATGTGAATCTTTTTTTTTCTCCTTTCATAAGTGAGCAAGTGGAAAATAGATTAAATGATTTTTATATTTACGTTGTATATCAAGCATAATACAAATTTACACAATTTTCTTCTTTAATCGTTTATTCTTCCCGTATTTCTTAAATTATCTTACAACTGTTCTAATAAAATTTCGCTTTTTTTATAATATGATATTTTAGTAATCTGTATATTTAATTTATATGTATGTATTTTATTCACATCTTTAAAATCGCATTATTCGTATAAAAGCCAATACCATTTATATCGTTTCTTGCGAGTAATGAAAGCTTTTAAAAATGAAAAACCAGAAATTATGTTCAATATTATTATTTTCTTCACTCAATTTGTAGTACATCGAAAAATTGGTTCTCATTTTAACGTTGTTTTTCTGATGCATTATATTTGTGGTGGTATATCCATAATCTAATATAACAAAATCTCTAAGCTGAGGTCAATAGCAAATTGTAATATTTAGACGTTTCTACGCTTTTACGTTAGGAAGTTTAGCCACTTTAGATTTTTTTATCTTAACATAATAAGTTTCCTTTTCATTTTCTATTCGAACGTTCGCCTAAGCCATCTCAAATTTTAACAATAAATAAATGCATACTATGTAAAGAAGGTTAGCAGCAAACAGAAAAAAAATTGCTTCATAACTACTTTATTAATATTTCAATTTAGATACATCTCATATTTCTTCAAACTTGAAAGTTCTCAAAGTTTATCCTTATTGCACAGGTCTGTTTTGCAGGTCTTGCAAGATTTGATAGATTCATCTTTTGGACATTCTCGACCACAACATCTCCTTTCAATTCCAATAGAACCTATAATTGAATAAAACAATTGTGCAGATTCCGAACCATTTTTTAAAATCAATTTAGGAACATTTGATTCAAATCTATCTTTCAACTACGACCACTAACTTGCATTATATAATTAATGGGTAATAGAATAGTGTAGCTTCTCAACAGTTGAAGCATTGTAATTGACATTTTGAATTCATTTCCTACCAACTATGAAGATTCATTTTAAAAATGTAACTGCCTTCTTTTTAACGTATTTATATTCTAAGAAACATTGCAATAGAAATCATTTTACCGATAAAAACTATAATTCTCAATATTTGGCACGTTTAGAATCTTCATTATAATCTTGAATTATAAATACTTAGTTAAGTTAAAGAGTCCGCAATCCTAAAGATTGGTTGGAAACAGCACGCCATGCCGATCTATCCTGAGCTAATCCCTTCATCTCCCTATAGCTATTCATCTCAACGTCTTCAACTATCTGACTCACATACTCCAATCTAGGCCTACCTACCCCTCTCTTTCCCTCCACTCTACCTTCTATGATCAATTGCATAATCCCCCCATGCCTAAGAATATGCCCTACTAATCTGTCTCTCCTACGCTGTAACACTCTCCAGATACTTCTCTTCTCCCCTACTAACTCTAGTACAGCTTCATTTGTTACTTTATCTTCCCAACCAATCCTCATCATCCTCCTATAACACCACATTTCGAATGCTTGTAATCTACGCTTCTCTTCCTTTCCTATAGTCCACGCCTCACACCCGTACAGTGCTACACTCCAAACATATACCTTCAGTAATCTTTTTCTAATACCCAAGTCAATATTTGATCTTAAAATCTGTTCTTTTTCTACGAATGCCTTCCTACCCTGTGCTATCCTACACTTTATATCTACCTTGCTTCGATTATCTTTTGTGATTCTACTGCCTAAATAACAAAAATCTGACACTTCTTCGATTCTATTATCTCCTATTGAGATCCTCATTTTTCTACTGCATTCCTTTTTGTCACACCTCATCACTTTAGTTTTACCTATATTTATTTTCATGTTAAAATCCCTAGTCAATACTGCCTGCATACCATTCAATACCCTTTCTAAATTCTTTTCGCTTTCTTCCAATATAGCTATATCGTCGGCGAATCTCAACATATATATTTTCTCTACCTGTACATTCACACCTACACTATACTCTTCTTTTACTTTGTTTATTGCATCTTCTATACATAGATTAAATAATAACGGTGAATGTGTACATCCCTGCCGAACTCCCTTCCCTATTTTTGCTACCTCTTCTTCCCGCTCAATTCTAACTAAGGCAGTTTGGTGTTTATATAAATTAAAAATTATTCTCCTATCCTTATAATCTATACCCGTTTCTTTTAAAATTCTAAACATTATGTCCCAATCTACATTATCAAATGCCTTTTCTAAATCTACAAAAGCTATGCAAGTTACCTTTCCTACCCTCTTTCTTTTTTCTACTACCGTTCTTAGTGCTAGGATCGCCTCCCTCGTCCCTCTGTTTTTCCTAAAACCAAACTGATCTTCTCCTAGCCTTTCCTCTACTTTATTTTCTAATCTCCTATAAATAATCTTTAACAATATCTTCGATGCATGTGATAGTAGGCTAATGGTCCTATAGTTCTCACACAAATTAGCTCACATTTTCTTCGGCATTGTTACTATTGTACTACGCTGAAAATCCTGTGGTACTTCTCCCTTCTCATATATTTTACAAACTAACCTGTATAATCGCTCCTGCATTTTTTCCCCTGCGTGTTTTATTAATTCGGCTGGTATCATATCAATCCCCGCTGCTTTGTTATTCCGTAAATCATTTAATGCTCTATGAAACTCTGACCTAAGTATGCTAGGACCTAAGTCATCCTCATCTATCTGTTCCACACTTTCTAGCTCCTCCATGTCCTGCCTACCTTTATATAAATCTTCAAGATACTCCTTCCATCTTCTAGCTTTTTCCTTATTTTCTGTGAGTTCCTTACCCTACTTATCACATATAATGTTACCCTTTGGTTTTACTTTAGAAAAATGTGACTTAATTTTCCTGTAGCCCAAATCTACTTTACCTCTTCTCATATCCTCCTCAATATCCTCACAGTTTCCTTTTATCCACTCTTCTTTCGCTAGCTTGCATTTCCTATTAATTAAGTTCCTTAGTTCCTTATATTTTTTCTGTCCTGCTTCTGTGTTTCCTATTTTAATTTTCCTTCTTGCTTCAATCATTTCCACTATTTCTTCCGTGATCCATTCCCTCCTACCTGCCCTTTTCTTTGTGCCTAATACTTCATTTGCTGCTGTAGTTAATCCATTTCTGATTTCCCTCCATTCGCAATCTATGGCGCTCCTTGATGTTCCATTAGCCATGATTTCTACTTTCTGCTTGTAGTTTTCACATACATCAGCTAATTTTAACCTATCGACATCTACTCTGATCTGTTTGGACTTCTGTAATTTCTTGAATTTGACCTCTGAGTCCAGGACTACTAAATTATGGTCACTATCAATATCTGCTCCAGGGTAACTCTTACAATTCTTAATCTGGTTCCTAAACCTCTCTTTAACCAGTATGTAATCTATCTGATACCTCCCTATATCTCCTGGCATTTTCCACGTATATATCCTGCGCTTGTGATTCTGAAAAAGCGTGTTTGCTACCACTAGCTTATTCCTAATACAAAACTCTACCAATCTATCCCCTCTATCACTTAAATAATAAAATACTTACGAAATACTAAAATAAATACTTACCGTCTTCTTTTTCAAAACTTTTTTGGAGGCAATAGGCCCCAGATTTACACTCTTTCACTTCAGCACCTTCAACTGTACTGCAGTCAGTGCAAGTGTAGCACTTCAATGCTGAAAAAAATAGACACTTAAAATGAAATATATAAAATTATATCGTAGTATCTTTATGAAAAAATAAACAATGTTTTATAAATACTGTCTTACCATCAGCACTTATTGCAACAACTGCCACAAATACTAAAACCAAAATAATCTTCATGTTGATTGCTTGTTAAGTTAAATGACTCTGCTTCAAATATATTAGAAATGGTATATTTATACCCACGTTCGGGTATGTCAATAATTTATATTATCTATTTATATGACTATGGAAATATAAAAAGCAAATTAAAAAACAAGAATAAAAATATGAGTTGTCCTAAATGACTAATATTCAATACAATTCCATGCTTTCTTATCGCTAAAATATGTACTACAATATTTTATATTATATGCTAGTTTTTATTTTCGCGACAAGAAAGTACAATTCATAAGAAGTAAAATATCGTTTGTCAACAACATACGTTTTTGTCTTTTCTAAAAATTCGATTACAGAATTGTTCCATACAGGCTTGGCGTCGA
The DNA here is from genome assembly GCA_947310635.1 of Leptodirus hochenwartii. NCBI lineage: Eukaryota > Metazoa > Arthropoda > Insecta > Coleoptera > Leiodidae > Leptodirus > Leptodirus hochenwartii. The sequence continues at coordinate 11,022,898 of OX371180.1, read as the reverse complement.
AAATAATACGAAAGCTATTCACTATTACAATTTTCGACAATTTGTAGATTGAACCACTGTTTCATTTACAATAAATATATCATATTTTACTTTATTTGATAAATATATAAATAAACTTTAAATACACTCCGAGCTCAAGTTCATCAAATCACAAATGAATATTACTGCAGTGAACCAATTCGATTATATGAACAATATTAAAATTATTTTATTGCCCAACCACCACCAGAAGGGAAATGCCAATTATAATTAATATAAAATATTACTAAGAAAATGATAAATACTCTATAGCTCCATAAAATATACTTAGAACGATTCTGCATAACCTAGACTATGGAAATTTTTTTCCAGGTAACAGTAATGATAAAAAATGTAAATGCGATGTAAATTATAAAAAAAATTTAATCATGAATGTATATATTCAAAATATTTAGGCTGAAAATATGCATTTAAAATAATCCAAGGAAAAATGCATATATGCAATTTGTAATATACGTTATATACTAGCGATGTGTAGTTCACTCGCGAACCGTTCATTCAGAACGGTTCAATCAAATGACGGGCGTACTGTGACGATGTTTTGCAACGACCTATAGGTCACTATGACCTAGTTCGTGAACTATCAACTACATGGTGCACGGTGTACTATATATACTTGCAGTATAGTATACAGTACATATACAGTACTAACATTTATTTAGTGATAAAGTGTGTTGGTGAACGGAACGAAATAGGAAACTCGATGCAATATTGCAACAGCAGCATTGCCGAGCTGAGTCACAATTTATATGTTGGTATCAGATTTAATTTGGAATAATATAATTAATATATTCGCAAGATTAAATATGTTCTTAAATATGTCATGCTATAGCAAATTTTTGCAATAATGCAAAAATAAACATCTAAATCTTATAGTTCTTCTATTTCATACTGAGTGCAATGCAATCACTTAATATCAAATTAAAGCTTTGAAGTTTGAACAGAGAAGATTCGGAATAGAAAATATAAATTATAACGCCAAACAAAACGATTCTATCTAGTTCATTTTATTATAGTTTGTACATTTAATTTGACCTACAGTTTGCCATCGCTATAATATACATTTTGGTATTGGTGTAAAATCTTTTAGAAAATAGGAAAACCTTGAAATTTCTAGAGGACGACATGCAGAATACCAGATCTAAATATATATTCTTGTAGCGGTTATTTTAAGTAATTGAATATTCCAAAATTTCCTAGCTTCATTCTTTTCGAAATGTTCAGTTATATCTCGAAAACAAATTGCTATTTACAACATACGCCAATATCCACGTCTATATAATACCTATAAAAAAATTATTACTGTGCCAAGCAAAGAATTTGTTTTTTTTTTATTAGAATTGTTATTATTATTGGAACTCTGACCATTTTCGAGTTTTCTGGTATTACGATCATCTGCCAACTTGCTTCGTCCATTTTTAATTTAAAATCTTTCGATGCAAGAGCATACGAATAAAATGAAAAATATTATTTACATGATTTATGAAAATTACGGCTGAATATTTTCATACAGCGACATCCCAGGTCATTTTACCGCTCTCAATAAAGATTGAAATTGCGCCACCAAGAAAATTTAAAGGATATTTTCGTATTATTATTTGTAAGTCTAGTCTCAGATAATTAATATGTATACACTATTAGAATAATTTTTATAATAAACAATGGCAACAATTCTTGTAAAATTTTAAATATTGAGGGCTAAGGAAAACGTACATATTTATATAATTGCTTATATGCTATAATTAAAATCGTATTTTTAATTTATAGATATAAGTATATATTTATATGTCAATAATTATAAATAATACTTAATAATTAAAGCACAATTATTTCTTTTACATAATTTCACTTTTCCGAAGACAAAGAATTACAGGCAATTATTATGCATTGGAACATTTTACAAAATACATACATCGGGAAAGAACCTAGCGCTTAAAATATAATTGTTATAATTGAATATGAATATAATTGAATTTTTTATTTAATTTTTCAGATATCGATCAATGCTTTACAATTAATATACCCTAACTTAAAATGCAGGATAACTTAAATGAATAAACAGATAAAGATACTTCAATTATATTTAAACACTAATCATATGATCTCATATCATAAATATATATTTTTCGGATTTACAATACATTTTTTTATAAAAATTAAATGCAATATATAAGTATTAATATCATTCATTTATTTAATTAATTGCGCCATTATAATTTATATTCTTTTTTATTATATTTAACATATTTAAATATAATATTTAGAATTTTAAAAGAAACGGGTATAGATTATAAGGATAGGAGAATAATTTTTAATTTATATAAACACCAAACTGCCTTAGTTAGAATTGAGGGGGAAGAAGAGGTAGCAAAAATAGGGAAGGGAGTTCGGCAGGGATGTACAATTTCACCGTTATTATTTAATCTATATATAGAAGATGCAATAAACAAAGTAAAAGAAGAGTATAGTGTAGGTGTGAATGTACAGGGAGAGAAAATATATATGCTGAGATTCGCCGACGATGTAGCTATATTGGAAGAAAGCGAAAAGAATTTAGAAAGGGTATTGAATGGTATGCAGGCAGTATTGACTAGGGATTTTAACATGAAAATAAATATAGGTAAAACTAAAGTGATGAGGTGTGACAAAAAGGAATGCAGTAGAAAAATGAGGATCACAATAGGAGATAATAGAATCGAAGAAGTATCAGATTTTTGTTATTTAGGCAGTAGAATCACAAAAGATAATCGAAGCAAGGTAGATATAAAGTGTAGGATAGCACAGGGTAGGAAGGCATTCGTAGAAAAAGAACAGATTTTAAGATCAAATATTGACTTGGGTATTAGAAAAAGATTACTGAAGGTATATGTTTGGAGTGTAGCACTGTACGGGTGTGAGGCGTGGACTATAGGAAAGGAAGAGAAGCGTAGATTAGAAGCACTTGAAATGTGGTGTTATAGGAGGATGATGAAGATTGGTTGGGAAGATAAAGTAACAAATGAAGCTGTACTAGAGTTAGTAGGGGAGAAGAGAAGTATCTGGAGAGTGTTACAGCGTAGGAGAGACAGATTAGTAGGGCATATTCTTAGGCATGGGGGGATTATGCAATTGATCATAGAAGGTAGAGTGGAGGGAAAGAGAGGGGTAGGTAGGCCTAGATTGGAGTATGTGAGTCAGATAGTTGAAGACGTTGAGATGAATAGCTATAGGGAGATGAATGGATTAGCTCAGGATAGATCGGCATGGCGTGCTGTTTCCAACCAATCTTTAGGATTGCGGACTCTTTAACTAACATATTAAGTAATAAGTACTAGAGACTTATTTCAATAAATCTCGATCATTTCTTCCCATCAAATATCGCAGAATAAGGGATAATGTGGACGCACCCAAACCAGTCGTATGATCATAACATCCATCTTTCAATAAATTTGCTTCCCTTTTCGCTTTTCCATAATCCTTTGTTAGTACAGTAAAGCATCCGTACCGAGTCTGAATATTTATAATATGTTCAATTATTGGCAATGAGAAAAACTCTGGAAAACCTTCATATCCGCATAGGGTAACTAAAAACAGATGGTAATTATATAAATAATTTTTTATTATTTATTAATCATTCAAACATTGGTCTAATTTTAATGTAAAAAATATTAGATTTGGACCGAGAAATTCTTGCACAAAAGACAAAAATGGTTGAAATTGCAATTTTTGCATAATCCAAGGTTTGGATTTAATTTTCATATAAAAAATGTTCAATTAGAAATTCAGATATTAGCGTCTTCTTTATTTTATAGACACCTCTCTTCATAATAAAATATCTATCCTTCAATAAACGTAAATCTATAAATTTCATATGTTTTTTATTAGACTATTTGTAAAACAATTCTGGAAATCGATTATTTTGGAACATATTATGCTAAATGCTAAATACCTTGTTCCAAGAGTAAATCATCAAGTTCGGGAATAAAGCTTAAACGCTCGTTTATTGTAATCTCCCAATAAATATATGAACAAAACGAGTTTATAAGATTCTTGACGAATGGTTCATCCATGTTGCAATTTTGTGATCTTGCAGCTTGTAAATAAAGTAAACTGCAATAGAATTTATTTATCACGTATTAAAGAATACAATTGTAATTATAATACGTAAATGAATAAAAATAGCTTTATTCTTATGTTTAAATTAATTCTCTATTCTGCAACATTTATAAAAAATTGATACTGAATTTTTTAGGAATGTTAACATTTTTTGGTCACCAGTATTCTTTACAGAAACAAGGTGAAGTGAATTTTTTACTTATTAATAGATACATCTTTAATTAAAAATATAATTTCACCGTGTAAATTGTAACAACAATAAGTTGATATATTTCAAAATAACAGCAGTAATTTAAGTCGACATTATGATATAAATTAAATGATTCAAACCTGTGTGTAACTCCATAACCTGGATGAATAATTTCATCGTCAATCACACGATATCGGCAATAATTGCTTATAGAACAGTTGTGCAACGTGGCTTCTGCGAAATGTGTTTGCATTTTGAATAAATCAAGAAAGCATTCGTCAAAGATATCTTTATCGCATTCACCAGCATTTACATATTCCAAAAATCGGTCTTCGTTCATAGTTGAATTGTTCTTCAAAGTGTACTTGCGATTATATAGAAGCTTATTTTCAAATGGCAATGGCTTATTCCATATCTTCGGATTCATAATAGTATCGCAAACTAAAATGATTCGAAACAAAGTTTAAACTGAAAAGCAAAATATTTTGTGAATATTGATTTTCAATTTGTTCCCGTTCCTCCGATAAAGAGTGCAATTTCCGACTAATTGAAATTAATTTTCCCCCAGAATTAATAGAAAAAATTATTCTTTATTTTAAACCATCTTATTTTATAATTTTAAGTAGCAAAAACAGCAAAATGTAAGATGTATAGCCAATGCTAAAAGCAAGGTTGTATAATTTGTATAATTTTTACTTTAAATCTATTTGAATAATGAGAAGGTACATCAAAACTCGTACATCTATACAAGCTTACTTGTTTTATGTTTTGATGATACACTTTCTAACATTGGAATTGAGTTTTCTAAAATTTCGTCACATTTTCTGGATAATATGTCAATACCCATAATTCCATTCATATTTTTTACTGTATTTCGTATTCCGTTAAGGTGAGCTAGAAATGTTTATATATAATAGATTAATAAGAAATGTATATATGTTTGATAAGAACTATATGGAATCTACAATATAAATACAGTAGGAAAAGTATATTAACGAAATATAAACATTTTCATAAAACAATATATTTCTCCAAAAAAAAAACACTCTCTTTCTGTAGTGGTTTAATAAACTAGATTAAAAATACAAATGGAAAGAATATCCACTTAGTCATTAAAAGCATTACTTTCCCGACTATTTATTCATTACTAATAATTACATTCATGATGGTAATTACCTTTTGCAAAGACCACCCCAAATATACCATCCAAATTCATGATGTCATAATTAGCGGAAATGTAATTAAGGACATTGTTCAATCTATCTGCAACTTTATTAATCAGATTGAAATCTCGTGCTTTTATCGCTTGCAGCGAAATTATGCTCATGAAAATGAGAAATAGTATTCTATTCATTTTTACGGCTTCGCTGTAACTAAAGAGAATTTCCACATACCTGCCACTTTTATAGAAAAATCTTGAGCAGTGGTGTGGAATGATATCTTGTGGTATTGTGAAGATACCCACTTGAAAAAAGAAATCGGAAACTCCATTGCTGATTTGCTGAAACTCAAAAATCTATTTCCCGCAAAAAAAGTCTGGTATAGATTAAAACGAACATAATATCAAAGATGCTTCACATAATATCCAATGGGCTAATTAATTGTTGATTATGAAAACTGAATTATTGAAATACTATCCTTAAGCCTTTTACAATCATAGTACCGTGTCCTTTTTGAGAACAAACGGTGCGGTAATGATTTTCGTTTACAACATAATTTACTTTGGTACGGGTATTTTTTGTTTCAATTGTATTATTGAGTTCAGAGCTTTATTAAGGATTCTTGTGGTATCCTCGTGGTATATAAATCCTTAGATAATCCAGGTTCTAAATTGCCTGTTGTCTCGTGAAGACGCAGCTTGTCCCACGTTCATTTAAATTAATAGGTATTTTTGCGATCACATTTTATCTGTACGTAGATTCTTATTAAATACCATTTTAAGATTTTGCTTTTAATAAAAATAAATACAAAATTAAATTAAAACATCAAGTTTTTATAAGTGAAACTACTACTATGGACATATATACATTTAATCTTTATATTTCTGTTAAAGCTCTATCCTACCTCGTAAGTTCGTGGTAAGTTTTCATGTTTCTCTTGTAGAACATTTCTATTACATTATTTCGCTAACGCAACTATTAAAACTACAAATTTATCTATTTGCAGAAAATGTTTTATTATACGACATATATTAATTAAATTGGCATCGGACATTAAAAATACCACAAAGGTACAATTTTAATTTCACTTCTTGAAAAGTCTAAGAAAATGTACCAAAAAGCAGCATAATCTCTTAAAAATAAAATGTAATGAATATTTGAAGATATTCAGAAACGCAGTCCCGAACCAGGGCCGTCTTAGCCAACTAGGCACTGTGCCTAGGGCCTACGAAAATATCTCAACTGAAGAAAAAGACACAAAACGATAAAGTCAAAATATAAAAATAAAACTTCGAATTAAAATTTTATTTATTAATATATTTCGTTTAATTAATATAATCATCTGATAAAATATTCTTTTCGCGCATACCTGATCTTGTCCCCATAATTTCTACCATCTAAAAGGAAGTCATATTCTATATTTTGTGAAGGGATATTTTTTGCAAAATAATGTATCTCATCTGGAGTATTATTCCATTTTGGTGGATCAGATTTATAACTGTAATTTAATTTTGAAATGTCTTCTGATTTAGATGTCGCTACGTTTGCAATTTCTGGGGAAAGTTGTTCTAGTATTATTTGTTCCTTGCGTAGCACTAATAATAGCTTGCGTGGAATCTTCATTTATATTTTCTTTGAAAATATTTGATTCGGAATTTTTAGAAAGATTCAATGAATTATCATTAGCTCCACTAGTTCCTGGAACTATAAATTTGTGCATTGAATTCTTAATCTGCTTTTTCATTTCTTCTCTTACTTCTCTTTTCTTGCGTTTCTCAGAGCCCCCTTTCGTGCTTTCGTTTATATCCATCATATCCATCATATATCTATCAGACATAACTAAAAATGACATTAACACTTCCGTAATCTACGGAATTAAAAAATATAATACTTAAGTAGGTAATCTTAGTAGGGAGGGCCACCCCCGATGTCCCCAAGATTACCTACTTACTTGTAGCTTATGTATAATATATTTATTCTACATTATATATAATAACAATTGTGTTGACTACGATATGGCCAATATATATTTCTGAGCCACGACTATGCACCAGCTAACTTTCGATATGCTATATAAAATTTGATAAATGTTTTAGTAAAGGCCTCTTGAACTAAAAGTGCCTAGGGCCTACGAAGGTGTTAAGACGTGTTAAGAACAACAATGAAATGAAATCGTTGTATTTATTTTCATATATTTCATTCACAATATTTATTCAGTGCTAAGATTCAGTTCTGTACGTAATATATTAAAGTAATCAATTGCTCCCAGCAAATTGTATTCAAATTTTTTGCAAAATACAATTTTTGAAGATCTAACCATTTTAGTCGATTTTATTATGTCCCCCAATGAGTTAATAATCATTAGTCAATTGGCAATTTTCTTTCTGGTACAATGCCAACAATGCACACCAAGTTTCACATTAAATCATTATCATTTTCAATATGTTAAGAATTCCATTTTTCGCTTTATTGACTATGCAATTTCATTCTAAAAGTGATAGAAGGAAAGGCTAATATAAACCTAAGAACATTATAACATTATTATCTAGCTTATTAAGTCGCTTCAGCTTCAAGAAATTTTTAAAAAGAATTCATTGTTATCACAGTTGACGAAATGCGAAGTTTAACGTAATTCTCTAATCGTAGTACTAAGAACGAATGTTATGTAAGCGGTGTTCTCAATTTGTTGAATATATTTCTTTTTTGTAATATAAAAGTTACCTCCATATCAAAATAGCAATAATGGACATAAAATTCAATGGATTGCGAGCAATGGTCACTGGTGCCGGTCAAGGTAATTTCCGCTTATGTATTACACCATCAGATTAAATTTTTTTTTTTTTAAATTTAGTATTAAGATTCATTCTTTTTAGGCATTGGTAGGGCTATAGTTAAAGCCTTGGTTGAATGTGGTGCCTCCGTGATTGCTGTCAGCAGAACTAAATCATCCCTGGGTAGTATTATTGTATTAATATGCACGATGAAACTTAATTTGGGCACCTATCATTCAAAATTAAAATATTCTTAATACTGTGAAATTACTCATTACGGCGATCAATAGTTGTATAATGATTCAATTCAAAGGATGTTTAAATCTGATTTCGGAAGTTAAGTCCTAAATTCAGGAACACATCATTTTCTGAGATTGCTATAATTTTTTTTGGATTTTTGCAATCCCAGAAGGTGACGCATGTGTAGAATTTGCCACAATTGTCATACGACTGAAAATAGGAGCTAAGCCTTCGAAATTTGAGTTACAAATTGTTGGTAATATTCAACTATTGTTAATATTGGTTAATTCTTAATACTGGTTATATTTAAAATTGTATAAGTATTCCAATATTTAAAATAGATTACAAAAATATTTGTGTTTTCTGCAATATTTTTATATAAATGTGCTTGGATATTGCAGAAAGTCTTCAAAAAGAATGTCCTATTGAAACTGTTTGCGTTGACCTGTCAAAGTGGAATGATGTAAAAATTGCTTTGAGTGAAATTGGTGATATTGATTTATTAGTCAATAATGCCGGATTAGCCATATTGGAGCCCCTTGAGGATGTTACTGAAGAACACATAAATCAGTAAGTGGACAAAAAATAATTGGTCAATGTTATGTTGCCTCATGTATTTGTATATACAGCAACAAATTGACTAATCGCAAGAATCGTTGACGTAATGACATTAAATTGTTTCCACCTATTCTTCAGAATGATCGGCCTTATAATAGCGATACCATTTAACCGACATATTTAAATATGTTTTCATTATTTATCTAGACCACCAGTTCATTTTATAATTTAGGTTGGATAGTTGTCAACGTTACATTTTCCATTACCTTAGGTCGTTTGATATTAACGTGAAAGCTATTATTCAACTCTCCCAATTGGTTGCCAATAATTTGATTGCGCGGAACAAATCCGGATCCATTGTAAATCTCTCTTCCCAAGCATCTAAAGCAGGATTGCAAGATCATACTGTATATTGTGCAACGAAGGGTGCGGTGGATGCATTTACGCGTGCTGCCGCTCTCGAATTGGGCCCACGAAATATTCGTATCAATTGCGTGAATCCGACTGTCATTATGACAACCATGGGAAAGTTGGGATGGTCTGATCCCGCTAAAGCTGATCCCATGCTTCAAAAAATACCTCTGAGAAGGTTAGTCTATATTTTTTAAATGTTATCGATTTATTCGTTCTCATTTGATATCGATTATTAACTGAGAGTAGTTGTTACTATAGTAAATGGGCAAAGTGAGACATTTCCCTCCATTATAATGCTTCTCTTTAGGAATTGTCTAGAAACGAGTTACAATTCAGTACTTATATTCTAAATCAAACTTTATTAATTATTTTCAACATTTATGATTCGTTACTATTTTTTTTTAAATTATCACTACGGTGTTAAATAATATTATAGAATATCACCCAAATACCGTGACTTAAAGCATTAAGTAGCACAAGATAAAAACTAAATAAAATACCTCTGTCACGAATCGTGATTGATATACTATATATATATATATATATATATATATATCGGGGCATAGCCTTCGAAATGGGCATCTAGCTACTTAATGCTTTAAGTTACGGTATTTGGGTGATATTCTATAGTACTTTACTCTTTTATTTAAATCATTTAATAATTTTAGATTAACAACAACATGATAATCTAATATTTAGATTATAGATTTTGCCGTTATGTTGTGATATCCCATATTAGGGAAGAGAATAAAAAATACAATGTTTTAAATCACGGTTAACTGTGATATAAAACATTGTATTTTTATCTCCCTAATCTAAATTTTGTTTTAAATAGATTTGGTGAAGTACATGAAGTAGTAGATGCAGTACTTTTTCTTCTGAGTGATAGAGCCAGTATGATAACAGGCACATGCCTAGATGTCGATGGAGGGTATCTGGCGGTATGAAGTGTAAGAGAAAATTACAAAAAAAAACAGAGTGCACTAAAATTTTGAAAATAGAACAATAAGATATTTTTAGCAAATAAATTTCCTTTATATTATATTTTTTAAATTTATTCTCTATTATAAACATTCAATTATATATTTTAATCAATACAAATTGATCAGGAAAATGTTGCAATTTATATTCTAAATTTAACAATTAACATTGATGGGTCTACTTCCTACATCATATCCAAGCGCATAAAAGTTTTGAAATATTAAATTAACTGAAATTTGGGCTTGTCCTTGCGAAAGCATGCGAATCACTAAAATGGTAAAATGACACATGAGTTAGTAAATGTATGTTGCATAAGTTCATTTTTACAATCTGTGTCGTTATAGATACTTAAGTTAAGTATATTTGCGACATATATTTCTATGCAGAACACATTTGTCCCTAAATATTCTGCTATACACGCAAGCGCATAACGTTGCAGTTACATATCTACGATGAGATAATATTTTTACACAGCGGATCCTATACTTATAGTAAAATGATTTTGCCATTTTGGCATTTTGACGTCCATCCAATGCCTTTAGCGTATTAAGCAGTATTGAGCATTGCGTGACAATGACCGAAGCTGTAAAATTTTGTTTTTATTTTCATGTCTGAACATTGAGCGAGAGAAGATTTTATTGTTTCAAAATTTATGTATCTCTAAGAGAATTAAGTTATTGAGTTTTGTTTCATGGAGCTAAACTTTATTTTATAGTTTTTTCCTTGCATTAAATGAATATCTTAAATTTCATATCTTATGCAATTATTTCTGAACTACGACTATATGCTCATATACTCAACTATTTCACGACCTACCTAAGGACATTATTACGCTGCGCTGCAGTATAGACTGCATAGGATTATAGCCTACAGATTAAAACTGTTATTCCACTGCAATGTGAAATTTATGAAAACTTCAAGCACTAAGAACATACGGAGATGTCATCCCAAATTGGCAAAATAATTTAATCTAAATATATTTCATGGTTTCAAACGTATCGTTTCATTTCTATTTCTCAAAGACGTGTACGGTATATAGCAACAGCTATGAATTCCTTTGGCATATGCTAACTACTATTTTACATATAGACAAGTTCTTCATGAGTACTTTATAAATTTAAAAAGCCGGGCAAAATTTCACAGTGCAGGGGAACATTTTTAAACGTCTACTACACACTTTAATCTTGCAGTCTACACTGTCATTGTACTTGGCTTCTATCACATCAGTACTCCTTGAATTAAATATCATTTGAAACTTATTACATCGTATCCTTATAAACTAATCATAAAATTATGTACAGGAACATTTTTATTGTTAATATTAATGAAAATAAGTTTTGCGATAATGAGCGTACTTAATAAATTCACATTCCTTATAGCAGGTAATAAATATAACGTCTGGATATTGCTTCTATGTATTTTTTAAATTTCATAAAGCTACTTACGATTATTTCCTATTGTGGTGGCTAACATCTTAGGTTGCAGGAGTTCTGGTTGATATCCAAAAAATGTGCCGAAATATCCTAGAAAAGATGTAGGTTCCGGTTTTGCTAATTTAACAATTAACTTGTGCGAGCTAGGTTGAAATGGAATATGAATCCTACCATATCCTTGTAATTGCATATCTTTATATATGCTGAGTACTATCTGCGGCCCTACAAAACATAAGGCTACAATTTAATAAATGTAACAACAATGTGATATTCTATATTCAAGTTTTTGGAGCGTTTTAAATTTTATTTGAAGCTCCTTAGCCAATTACGTAAGGAGCTTCTATTAGTGTTAAGAGTATGTAATTTAGAAAAGGCGCAAAAATATACAAGATAAAACAAATGTTTGATAGTGAATGATTCAATGTATGTAACCATAACGGGGTATATTTGGTATTGTCTGACCTTATTACTATCTACAAATAATACAAATCGACAAAACTTACATCCATATGGATTCGTAGATTTAAAGACAGTCTCTATCGGCATATTAAAAACAATTCTTTCTCCATTGGTGACAATGGTCACGGATTGTGTGAGACCAGCTTCTAGGCCTGCTACTATTTTCCAATCAGTTCCAGTAACAAATTCGTATTTGCAGTGCCAAGTTGTTCCAGCCGCAGGCATAATATCCTCAACATATTCAATTTGCCCGTTGAGAGATAATAGAAATGTACCGGATGACATATTACCTTTCTTGTGGCCACTAGATTTAGTGAACTATAATTAAAACTGATTTGAATAAAAAAAAAATACGAAGATAATTATTTTATGCTTGTTTGTAAATGAATTGCTATGGTGACATCGTAATTGTTCTTCTAAACTTGGCAATACAAACAAATGGCAATTCGCTTTATTAATTGAGAATAAAACATTTGTCTGTCTTTGGCTTGTTAAATGTGATGTTCGAAATTGTAGCTAATCGACGAATTTGTGAGAATATTGAATAATATTCAATGGAAGGCATTTAGCTACCAATTTAAAATTCTAGCTAAAATGTAGTAGAGTCATGCTTACATTATTCTGAGTAACTATTGATATATAAATTCGTATAATAGAACAAAAAACTTTCAGTTTTGGGCAACTTCAGCAATGTATCGTTCCGTTACAAATCATTAAATATAACGTCTTTTTTATAATGTCAACTTAATGTTTGACGAAAAGGTGCAATTTATGTTAGAATAATACATTGAATTTTTTTATTATTTCGGGATAATTTTAATTACCGTTTATAATTGACTTAAGTACAAACTTATAGCACAAAATTGAAAGAAACAATTGCGCATTATGAAATATTAAACAATTCGCTTACGAGGTTCATAAAAATATAGGCACGATGTTTGCATTGTTATTGCTAAATGATGTTTGTTTTATAATAATGGCGTGACAAAAGATAACAAAAACTTGTACATTTCTAGTAAAAGTGTGATGCTTGGTACATTTTTTTATAATATTAATTAATATATAAATTAATATAAGACCCGTTTTATAACAGTTTAGTACACAACAATAAAAAATAGGCAAGAATAGATCCAAGATGAGAAAATAAAAATGGTTGAAAACATGCAGTTGACTGACACTGGATGATTATAAATTGGACAGAATATTATTTAATCACCTTCTACAATTTAAGTGGACTCCACCTCTATCAGAATATTGTGATATCTTTGAAGAACATTTACCCACTTACAATATAGGACATTATATTAAAATATGTATGCTATCAATCAATTTTGAAGGCTGCTTTACCCTCATAAGTACAGCCAGATGTCTTGAGAATTTCTGCGGCTGTCCAAATGCCGCACTTGACACAAATATCCGTAGGTTGTCCCTGTATATTTATATTAAAAAAATATGATAAAACAATGATTAAAATTATATATAAGATCACCCAAATACCGTAACACGATGCTTTTAATATCTAGATGCGCATTTCGAAGTGATTGCTATACAATTAAGTAAAAAGTCAACATGGCAGAAGTTTTTCGATCGCTGACATATATAATGTGGCCTATTGAATTATAATTTTATTTTTGTACAAATTTGTTAGAATTCCATTAGTAATGACATATGCAAGTAATAATAAATGGGGGATAGTCAAACCTAAAATAAAAATACAATTAGCTTTTATTACATAAATTAAATAGACAACATTAATCTGGGATGAACTCAGGAAAGTTGATTTAGATTTATGGATCAATCAACTCAGAATAATTCAAAACACATTTATGTAATTTAAGTGAACAAATTTCAAGAGGGTGGCCTAAATCAAGAATATGCTCAGCTACAGCACTTTTATCTTTTCTATTTAATTTCAAATGAGTTAAATGTTCCTTAAATTTAGTTTCAATAGCTCTACGTATTTGTCCTATATACACCTTAGAACAACTAGAACAAGATATTTCATAAATACCAGGTTCTTAATCAATAATTTTTTGGGGGATTTTCTAGGAAATTAGTAAGTTTATTAAAATTATTAAATTATATTTGTTTAAAATCTAGGATATTATATAAGTCATAGATTTAAAAAGTTCTGTCATGTTGAATTTTTATTCAGTTGTATAGCAATCATGGTTAGTGACAGAGGCATTTTTTTTAGTTTTTATCTTGTGCTACTGTAGATAGGGACATAGCCTTCGAAATGCGCATCTGGCGATTTAATGCTTTGAGTTACGGTATTTAGGTGATAATCTATATAATTATTTAATACCGTAGTGACAGTTTAAAAAATATTAATTAAGAAACTCAATAATTGCATAAAAACTATTATAAGATCTAAGGCATTTCTATGCCTTAGATCTTTATTCAATGCCATTTATCTAAGCCTATTAAAGATATGTAGTTCAAATGCTATTAGTCAAGTATAAGGTAGGTTTAAAAGTAAATTTAGGTATAATAAACAGGAAATAAAATCCATACACACCTGGACATATTGCGCCAAAAAACCGCCAACAAAAGCATCGCCAGCACCATTTGTGTCCACGATTTCCGCAGCTGTTAACCTCGGCACGGGAAATTCGGTGATTTTTCCCTGTTTCGCCACAATGATGGGATTCTTACCCGTGGTGATGATACATATACGAGTTTTACTGTCGTTTTGTTTGGGCAATAGACAGATCTTCAATGCAATTTCTTTGAGATCTTTCGTTCCAAAACTCTGTTCAGTAGCAAACATTTCTGCCTCCGTTTCATTGCCAAAAAGAACATCAACGTAAGGCATCGCCTGCATCAAGGGTCCCTTATAGAACTGACATATAAATTCCGCACTAAGGTTCATAATAAACGGTCGATTGTGCGCGTCTGCGTACTTTGCAACTTCCATTATAGATTCTGGACTGACTGTGAGAAAGAATCCCTGAGGAAAACATAATTTTCATCTGATACCAATAAGCAATAATCAAGCGGCAATCATTTGAAGTTATTGTTTGAACTATCATCCACAGAGAATAGGTTATAAATACAAAAATGACGAAACAAGTATGATAATATTGTCAAATCGTCACTACAGCGTTAAATAATTGTATAAAACATCACCTAAAAACCGCTGCAAGATTGTATAGCAATCCCGTGAGTGACAGAGGTATCTTTATTTGTTCTATTATTATGCTAGTGAAGATGGGGGCATAGCCTCCGAAATGCGCATCTAGCTAATAAATGCTTTGTGTTACGGTTTTTGGGTGATGTTTTATACAAGGATAATAATAATTTAAAAACAGTGCTTTATGCTTTCATGTTAATCCATTGATGTGTAAATATGTTGAACACGATAGTTATAATATCATATTTACCAAACTCTATCTCTAGAAGACCTTATATTAAATCCAGTTGACCAACAAATATAAAAAATAAGGCTTGATCATATGTCGAAATAGAATAATCGTGGAACATTTCAATATTGAAAATTTGAAAATCTGCATTGAATTTTTCAAAAGCATCTTTAATTTTTAATCAACGTTTTCATTTTCATATCAAAAATTTATCTGATTTGACTGCAAGCAAGTAATAAAAATAGCATTCCATGTGACGTATTTCTAATTACCATTAATTATTATTACTGAACAATTATGTTCCCATTCTATTATAAGCATAAATTAGTCATATTATTTAATTAACGATAATAGAGAAAAAAGACTATTATAGAACAACGCGGGGAATAAAAAAAAGTATTATAATACTTACAGATACATAATAGAATTGCGCTTTTTCAATCAATTTCTTGTTTTCAGGCTTCCGAATGTGCTCTATCGTAAAGCAATTTGCAGCAGCTAAGTTTGCACAAAGTGACCTATTGTGCCCTGTAATTAGTACAGCACAGGTGCCCGTTGATTGGTTGTCTATATATTGGTATTGCACATTCACACCAGCCTAAAAATAAACGAAGACAGGTCAGCTCTGCGTTAATGTCCGATGATTTAGTTCTACTCATATCAATCATATATATTAGGCGGTGAAAGCCAAAGTGGTGTAAGTCACATCTTAATCTTTTTTGAGATGAGGGCAAATATATAATCTAATCATTGAAATCTAGTACGTGGAAAGGTGATTTAAGTCAAAACTCTCCCCCAAGTCCAATAGATGGTTGGACAACCCAATGAAATTATTGATTTGTTGGTCACACCAGCCTTTAGGAAACTACTCTGTCTCCCAAAATCATAACAATGTGACATACACCACTTTGGTTTTCACCGCCTCATATATAAATATATATATCTCAATATATCATTTTCAGACAATATTTATTTGCATATTTAAGAATGGATTCATCCAATTTATAACATAGAGTTTATGTTGAATTAAGTAAAAAATTATACTTACATTAAATACAGAAATATCTTCTAGTTAGATCAATTAGATATTGTAGCAAACAACAAATAAATAAATTTGTTTAAAACGATATATCTAAGCTGTAATATTAAGGCAATAAATTTAACGAACATAATAAATTGTAATTAAAATCTATTCCCATCTTACAGGATATCTGCACAAAGTAAAAAAGTATAGAGTAAATGCCTCAAAATTTATATAAACAGGATGTTAAGAGAATGCTAAGACAAATATACACTGATTACAATATTAAATATGGGGTTTTAAAGAGCAAAATTATATATAAAACGCACTATACCTTCCGCGCTCTATCCTCGAGGATCTTTGAGTACTCGTCCACACCAACGCATCCGAAGAACGTGCAAGAATTGGGCTGCTCAAGCACCCACTGGGCGACGCGTAGTGCGTTTTGTACGCTGCCACCGGCGAGGTATTCTACCTTATACTTATCCATAAGTTCCCGATAGATGGGCATGTGACGTTCTTCAGCTAGGCACGCGTCATTTGCCTTTACATCGTAGCGGTTGAGGAATGTATTATCCACCGTCGCCGAGATGTCTAACAGCGGGTTACCCATACCCAATAGAATACCTTCCCTAGGCAAATGGTTTTATATATTGAATATTTGTTTAATTTTGCCAAGTAACAGCATACATAAGTTTGTTCCTTCACACATAGATAAATAAGTTTTTTGTTACTATTGCAAGATGTTTAGGCAATAAACTCGATCGTTTAAATTAAACTAGACAAATTTCACAATAAGTTTGCAACAGTTTAATTTGATAGATAGTAAGAAAACGCGCATTTCATTTTATTACAACGTAATTATGCGTATTTTAAGATAATAGCACTCAGATTATAGTATTTCTCTCTAGAACAGATAGCTATTTGAAAAGTTTGTAACTACGGTGTTAAATAATAATTATAGAATATCAACCAAATACTGTAACAGAATGCATCTAATAGCTAGATGCGCATTTCGAGGGAATCATTTTATTTTTATATCACTAAAATGCTATTGTTTCATAGGCTTCGATCCATAATCCATAATCACGATATTGACCAGACTTAAATTACTTAAATTAACCATAGAAATGGTTGAAAAAAAAGATGTATTCTTTGAAAAATGAGATATTGTCTGATATCAAGATCTCGCAATATGATAAATTAAAAAAATTATCACTACGGTGTTAAATTATAATATAGAATATCACCCAAATACCGTAACAAGCATTAAGTAGCTAGATGTACATTTCAAGCGCTATGCGCCTTTTATTTAGTTTATTTACTTCGAGGTATTTTATTTAGTTTTATCTTGTGCTACTGAAGATGGGCGCATAGCGCTTGAAATGTACATCTAGCTATTTAATGCTTGTTACGGTATTTGGGTGATATTCTATATTATCGCAATATGATATTTTATAATCTACATAAATTATCCAACAACAAAAAATTCTACCTAATAAACTTTCATAGCTTCATCTTACCAACTGCGTTCGTTATAATTATAAATTAAAAATAACCAATAGTTATTGTATAGTTAGTTCATATTTTATACTTCTATGGTTCCGGCATTGAAAAAATATTAGCATAAAAATAGTTTCTGATATTCATGATCAAATTAAATTGGCTAATAATTATCGCGAAATATTCGTAATGATTCGAAGGTTAAAATTATTATATACTTTATTGCTGCCATAAGGAATATTATATCAGTGAAATAATATTAATTTTTAATTTTGAAAAAAATAGCGGCAGGATCATCACAGAATTCCACTTTGTATAATTTATCCAAAGTTTATAGCACAATTAATGTAACTATAACCGCTAAAGAGCAAATCATTTAAAAAACTGGGTGCACATTTCGTAGCCTAAGCCTCAGCCTTCAGTAGCACAACAACCAAACAAAAATATAATATTTCAAGAAAAAATTTCTTTAAAATTATATACAAATCATGTATTATATAAGTATATTTTTTGTAAATAAAAATATCGGTACGATTCTGGTTGAGAATAACTGAATAGGGACAATGAGTTAGTGCGTGGTCCGCGATACAGTTGTATTTACGAAGTAGCCTACTCTCAAGGGGTATTAAGATTGCCATATTTTCGATGCATCAAAATGACCTGTGGACTTCGGTCAGGTCTTTTATATTTACTATTAAGACCCACTTTGACATATGGATATTTTTTTAATTTTACTTAATTTAATATTTTATCAATTGAAACAAATTTGTGGCCAACCCTATGTTTTTATCGGTTAGTTAGTTGCCTATATTTATTTTCTATTGAAATATCTTCAGTAGATTTTTATATTCTTCGATCACGGGTAGAATATGTTAGTTTCTTATAACAATATAAAAACTAAATTGAAAATACAATGAAATTAAGAAAAAAAAAATCAAATTTGGTGGTGTTCTTTGGATTGATCTATTAAAGATTCTTTTTAAAATAAAATTGCGTAGAATTACAAAAGATAATCGAAGCAAGGTAGATATAAAGTGTAGGATAGCACAGGGTAGGAAGGCATTCGTAGAAAAAGAACAGATTTTAAGATCAAATATTGACTTGGGTATTAGAAAAAGATTACTGAAGGTATATGTTTGGAGTGTAGCACTGTACGGGTGTGAGGCGTGGACTATAGGAAAGGAAGAGAAGCGTAGATTACAAGCATTAGAAATGTGGTGTTATAGGAGGATGATGAGGATTGGTTGGGAAGATAAAGTAACAAATGAAGCTGTACTAGAGTTAGTAGGCGAGAAGAGAAGTATCTGGAGAGTGTTACAGCGTAGGAGAGACAGATTAGTAGGGCATATTCTTAGGCATGGGGGGATTATGCAATTGATCATAGAAGGTAGAGTGGAGGGAAAGAGAGGGGTAGGTAGGCCTAGATTGGAGTATGTGAGTCAGATAGCTGAAGACGTTGAGATGAATAGCTATAGAGAGATGAAGGGATTAGCTCAGGATAGATCGGCATGGCGTGCTGTTTCCAACCAATCTTTAGGATTGCGGACTGTTTAACTAATTGAATGGTATGCAGGCAGTATTGACTGGGGATTTTAACATGAAAATAAATGTAGGTAAAACTAAAGTGATGAGGTGTGACAAAAAGGAATGCAGTAGAAAAATGAGGATCTCAATAGGAGATAATAGAATCGAAGAAGTGTCAGATTTTTGTTATTTAGGCAGTAGAATCACAAAAGATAATCGAAGCAAGGTAGATATAAAGTGTAGGATAGCACAGGGTAGGAAGGCATTCGTAGAAAAAGAACAGATTTTAAGATCAAATATTGACTTGGGTATTAGAAAAAGATTACTGAAGGTATATGTTTGGAGTGTAGCACTGTACGGGTGTGAGGCGTGGACTATAGGAAAGGAAGAGAAGCGTAGATTAGAAGCACTTGAAATGTGGTATTATAGGAGGATGATGAGGATTGGTTGGGAAGATAAAGTAACAAATGAAGCTGTACTAGAGTTAGTAGGGGAGAAGAGAAGTATCTGGAGAGTGTTACAGCGTAGGAGAGACAGATTAGTAGGGCATATTCTTAGGCATGGGGGGATTATGCAATTGATCATAGAAGGTAGAGTGGAGGGAAAGAGAGGGGTAGGTAGGCCTAGATTGGAGTATGTGAGTCAGATAGTTGAAGACGTTGAGATGAATAACTATAGGGAGATGAAGGGATTAGCTCAGGATAGATCGGCATGGCGTGCTGTTTCCAACCAATCTTTAGGATTGCGGACTCTTTAACTTTCTAAATGCGATTATAAAATCGTTTTTTATATTTGAACTCTAACAATTAAAAAAAAAAGGAAAATAAGCAGACAAATGCAGACATTCTTGACAATTCATAATTATTTACTAATGCGTGTTCATACAAACCCAATTATTTATACTTACATTTCCACGAAGACAAATCGTACTAACTGAAGTCGCTTTCGACAACCGATGGATGGTGTTGATTGCAGTCGAAACTAGAAAGAGTACTCGAAGCACACTGACTGTCGCTATTATATAATATTCTACGACGGTTCATTTGCATCGTTTCTATTCTATTTTGTTTGGTTTTAATAGTTTCGGGTCAAATATATTGATAAATCATTCTAGGGTCCTGAGACGTTTAGTTTCCGTCGAGCGTTCTGCTCTGCTTATCTGATCACACACTTAACCTAACATCGACATACTTCAATCTTCTGTTGTTGGCTTTTATGCCACTGATTGAAATCCCCATTCCATCATTTATTTCTAAAAAAAGAAGCGTACAATGTGCAATATCGACCGGCGTTTATTACATCGACTTGCTTTTATGAAATTATACATACAAAAGAGCCCGAAATTAAATACCAATACGATATATAATACAAAACACACATCCATAAATTAATTTGAATTAATATATCTGTTTTTAATATTGTGATAATTGAATTTCAATTTGTTGTTATATTCTACAAAATTGTATAAGAAAATTGCGTTTCTTCTTTAGCGAATATATCGTATATTACTAATAAATAATTACCTTTTGAAAAATATATTATGCAAAATGATATAGGCAATTTAAACATCAAACTTCTTGGTCGAGGAATTTCGTTTGAAATCGTGACTTGTATATAGTATAGATGGCGGCACAAACGCTACATTCACATTATTTTAGACTGAATCTAACAGTATATATTATTATAGTTATAACATAATGTACAACTCCCGTATGGTCTAGTGGCTAGGATACCTGGCTTTCACCCAGGAGGCTCGGGTTCGATTCCCGGTACGGGAATTTCTTTTTGGTCAATTATTTTAGAAAAGTTCTGAAAATAAATTAATATGCGATATAGCGATGGCAAACTGTGGGTCATTTTGAGGACCTAGTTCGTAGTTCATTTCAATGTACCGTTCACGAACTATAAGTCGTGCACTACTACATCTTTTAAAAATGAACTAGTTCACCACCTATATGAAATGTATGCACATACTGGAAATAATCCCTTTTTTTCAATATAAAAATATTAAATGGTAAAAAATAAATAATTTGAAATATTACAATACTTATTTTGAATTAAGAATGAGGAAGAAAAGACAACAATGTTTGTAATTTATATTAAACATATATATGAGGAAATATAATCTTCTCTAGGTACTCACGATTATTTATATGAAGTTCTAAAATACTTATTGGTAGTTACTGATGAAAATGTTTACTACTTTACTAACATTTGAAAATTAAATGTACAAACTATAATAATATGAATTAGATAGAATCGTTTTGTTTGGCGTTATAATTTATACTTTCTATTCCGAATCTTCACTGTTCAAACTTCAAAGTTTTGATTTGATATTAAATGATTGCATTGCACTCAGTATGAAATAGAAGAATTATAAGATTTATATGTTTATTTTTGCATTATTGCAAAAATTTGCTATCGCATGACATATTTAATCTTGCGAATATATTAATTATATTATTCCAAATGAAATCTGATACCAATATATAAATTGTAACTCAGTTCGGCAATATTGCATCGAGTTTCCTATTTCGTTCCGTTCACCAACACACTTTATCACTAAATAAATGTTAGTACTGTATATGTAATGTATACTATACTGCAAGTGTATATATAGTACAACTACATCAATACGTACACCGTGCACCATGTAGTTGATAGTTCACGAACTAGGTCATAGTGACCTATAGGTCGTTGCAAAACATCGTCACAGTATGCCCGTCATTTGATTGAACCGTTCAGAGTGAACAGTTCGCGAGTGAACTACACATCGCTAATGCGATGATTACGTTTCATCCCCAAAATTTTGTGGTTATTTTTAAAAGTACTCTCCCGAATATATTATGCAAAGAAATATAGGTTTATAATATAAAACTATACTTCTATATATTGTTTTAAATCAAATACGGATCAAAATCTCGTGCAGGGACATTATAGGAATCTAACAGATTGGTATGAAGGTGTATAATTAAAAAAATAAATATAATATAAAAATTGAAATGCTATACAAAACAAAATTATATAGACAGAAGCGAAACACGATTTTAATTTCTGTTAATTAAAAGCTGCGTCTCTAGCAACATCTAATTTATTTTTCTTGTCAGAGTATGTCAGAATTAGCCCAATCATTAACATTTAGATTCAATAATAATGTAATAAATTACTATTACTAAATTACTTATTAAAATAAATTCCTCACTATTTACCCTAATCATGACACAAGAACGCGTTTAATATATTTATGCTTCATATAGAAATAAAATTAACAATAACATATAAAAACTTGTAATTTATATACAAGCTATATAAGACATACATAATTATAAATAATTTTTTTTAAATATAAATAATTAATTTCAATTTGAAGCAAACATTTTATACCTTTACAATTCAATATAACGTGCTCCATTTTATGATATTGTAGAATAAGTGTTTTTAATATATTTATTAACCACTCGGTATAAATGAAAAATAACTACAACCCATCTAACAATATTTCGCTATCCGACTCACTACTCGATGGGAACATCTATTCTTGTGTCCCAGAAACTATTCCATAATACCACTCATTACTCTTGTCCCATGCGGTCAACGCGAAGCCCTAAATGTAACTTTAAACACGTTGTGTATCGGATACCTATAAATTGTCTTCCGCATCCAATACCAAACCAACACATATAGATCAAATAAGGAACGTGCGATTATACCGTAAATTACGAGACCATTTAAAATATAACGTTACTTGTAAACATATTGAAGTGTTTTAATAAGGGTGTTGAAGGAGTAAAGTGTAAAATTGTATTTATTTTAATTTCCTCAACTGGTTTCAATACTTCTTGTCATCATCAAGGGAAAATGTTCAATAGTATGTTAGAAATCACACAGTGTCTTAAAGAAATATTTTTTTTGTAAGAACGTACGATATTTCGAAATTATGAAAAAATATGAAGTGTTGAAAAAGATTATTTTTGGGTTAAAAAGTGTTTATTTTTAATATGTAAATTGCTCACTCAACTATACATTTTTAATCCGCGTAACTACTTTAAACAAAAAAAAAATCAGTTCATCATATTTTTTATTATTGAACGATTTATAGGTCATATTATATAAGTCAGCAATCACGGTTCTTAACACATATATTTTATTTTGTTTTATCTTGCGCTACTGAAGATGGGGACATAGCCTTCGAAATGCGCGTATAGCGATTAAATACTTTTTTTTTTTGTGATAATCAATACAACGATAATTGTTTTGTTTTATTTTTTATACGCTTTGCGATGAAGAAGAGTGTAATAATTATGGATGTTGTATTATAGATTATATTATATTATATAAAATGCTGTCAAATTTTCAAGGGTCTACTAGAGCGATGTTTTTCATTGATATGATGAAAAATAACAGGAGTACATAATGACATAATATTAAACAAATGTGTCCGTGCGATGTTTCATTCAAAATACAATGAAAAATGATTTTTTCTTCGTAGTAAAAAAAGTGAACACTCGTTGGAAAAAGTAGGACAAGGTATTTATATATATTTTTTTATTTAATTTTAATATTAATTTGCATATTAGGGAAACTGATTCAAATGTACATTTGGATTTATTATATAATACGCATGTAAAAGTAATTGAATTGCCTCTTATATAAACTGAACCTAAACCCGTTAGTTAGTTAAAGAGTCCGCAATCCTAAAGATTGGTTGGAAACAGCACGCCATGCCGATCTATCCTGAGCTAATCCCTTCATCTCCCTATAGCTATTCATCTCAACGTCTTCAACTATCTGACTCACATACTCCAATTTAGGCCTACCTACCCCTCTCTTTCCCTCCACTCTACCTTCTATGATCAATTGCATAATCCCCCCATGCCTAAGGATATGCCCTACTAATCTGTCTCTCCTACGCTGTAACACTCTCCAAATACTTCTCTTCTCCCCTACTAACTCTAGTACATCTTCATTTGTTACTTTATCTTCCCAACCAATCCTCATCATCCTCCTATAACACCACATTTCGAATGCTTGTAATCTACGCTTCTCTTCCTTTCCTATAGTCCACGCCTCACACCCGTACAGTGCTACACTCCAAACATATACCTTCAGTAATCTTTTTCTAATACCCAAGTCAATATTTGATCTTAAAATCTGTTCTTTTTCTACGAATGCCTTCCTACCCTGTGCTATCCTACACTTTATATCTACCTTGCTTCGATTATCTTTTGTGAATCTACTGCCTAAATAACAAAAATCTGACACTTCTTCGATTCTATTATCTCCTATTGTGATCCTCATTTTTCTACTGCATTCCTTTTTGTCACACCTCATCACTTTAGTTTTACCTATATTTATTTTCATGTTAAAATCCCTAGTCAATACTGCCTGCATACCATTCAATACCCTTTCTAAATTCTTTTCGCTTTCTTCCAATATAGCTATATCGTCGGCGAATCTCAACATATATATTTTCTCTCCCTGTACATTCACACCTACACTATACTCTTCTTTTACTTTGTTTATTGCATCTTCTATATATAGATTAAATAATAACGGTGAAAGTGTACATCCCTGCCGAACTCCCTTCCCTATTTTTGCTACCTCTTCTTCCCCCTCAATTCTAACTAAGGCAGTTTGGTGTTTATATAAATTAAAAATTATTCTCCTATCCTTATAATCTCTAGCCGTTTCTTTTAAAATTCTAAACATTATGTCCCAATCTACATTATCAAATGCCTTTTCTAAATCTACAAGAGCTATGCAAGTTACCTTTCCTACCCTCATTCTTTTTTCTACTACTAAACCCGTTAGACCCGTTATTATTATTTGAAATCACGCTGGCTTTGAGATGTCCTCATTCGCCAACAATCAATTCTCGGTGGTGTCAAGGGGTCCGTCATGACATCTTGGAATTACAAGAGGTAGACCACGGTTAGGAAGGTAGAAAAAAATGTAAATATGTCTGCATAAAAAGATATACTTTTTATAATACTGCTATCTATAATACCTGTGAGAAATTTCAATATTCTAATTTCTTAAGCATGAATATATTTACAAAACTATGGAATAAGCCTGTATGTTAGTGTAATATTGGGTATTTTGTCCGCTATTATTGGTACAGTATTTAATCAAATCGGCATAGTGACCAGAACTTTGACACTTTAGAATGGGAGAACATGGCGATCGGCCACCATGCCCGCAGGATATCTTCTATGCTCAAACAATACCAATGCAATATCGTTTGTATAATATATACTACTTACATGTTCACCAACATTGCTGATTACTCTTTCACGAAACAGATTAGAGCAAATTATCAATTCGATTTAATATTTATTGTAGCACTATAATGCTAAGCGAAAAAGTATATCAATCCTAAGAACTTGGTATTCTGCCAACTAAACTTCGAATATTGAAGATTAGAAAATATAATTAATTCGAAATAGAAATTTTAACTAGGAATAAATACATTATATATACAAGAGGCACTGATTATGTTAGGTAATTATGTATTAACATATTTGCACTAAAAATAATGTACAATTATTCTTAGATCAATCAGTACTCATCTAATGAAGAATATACTGGGGCAAATATAGTTATGATTGAGAACATATTGTGATATTTTGACAATAGCGGCAGCGGCGCCCCCCCTGAACATTGAGCGCAACACCCTAGATATATAATTGTATTGTGATATATTAACTAGGCATTATTTTCCATAAAAAATAAAGCTGCGTTGCCAAAAAGATGATACGTACTTATGTTGTTATTTAGTTCTGCTCAGACTATAAGCCGTTCACGTTTGGTAAAGAATAGCATGGGTCGTGAATAAGTGAGCGCAGTAGCGGTACAAATAAATAAGAATTATATAATGTTGGGCGCCACTAATAAATATCAAATTGATAGAACAGAAATAATGAACCCTCTCGATTTTCCTTTGTCAGGAAGGATTTAAAACAAGTTTTCTCTTTCATTGCAACTATCCGCCGTAATAAAACACAACTGGGTAACACAAAATACTTTTCTATTTGTCGACCAAAATTATATAATAACCGGGGAAATAGTTCACCTCCGTTTTGGTAGAAAAATAAACTTTACATAAATACCCTTACATAATACCTTAAAAGAACTCAACTCAACACAACACGGTGCGGCGGTGAGCAAGTATGAGTTAAGTGCATCTACACTCATCCTAGCAAGCGATAGAGTGAGAGCGACTGTATGCAGTATATCATCTGTTTCTTTGGTTCGCGTATCGTATGCGCCGCAAATAAAACAGCGGTCCGCGTTACTATGGCAACGTGACGTCAGGCTGCTTCTACAGCTAAGAATATATCGTTGTTTTAAGCGATTCTTTAGCGTCCCAACAGAGAAGCCTAGTCTAGTATACAGGAAAATTGATATAGAATAGCCAGATAAGACAGTTGCGTTGTTCTGTGTAGTTACGTATGTACGATTTTGCCACGTGTTTCTCCAAGAATATATTTAATAGAAATAATTTAATACAAATGAATAGTGTTAGTTCTTTAGTGAAAATAGAGTTGTCTGTAGAATTTCTCTTGAGGACAAAGTAAAAATTAGGTAGGCCATTGCCTAATGTAAATTTATCACAAACTTGTGCAAGGAGTGTTTATATCAATGAAAGATAGAAGAGCGGAATACTACTTTAGAGAAATGTTTGAATTTAATCATTTTGCATCCATTTTAGTTAAAATTTCTTACTATTATGTTATTTTTTTAAGAAATGCACCCCGCTCGATTGAAATGGCAAGAGCCGCCACTGAATAGCGGTAAATTAGAAGACGAGTTAGTTAGTTCGTACTAAAATTTCATCGATGCTGTTTTCAATCAATCCTAAGGATATCTGACCTACAATCTTAAGGATTGGTTGAAAACAGCACGTCAAATCGATCTCTCCTGAGCTTACTCCTTCATCTCTCTGTCTCACATCCTCTACCTGACTCACATACTCTAATCTAGGCCTACCTATCCTTTGTCCCTCTACTATAGCTGCTATAACTAATAGCACAAAAACCTCTATGTCTAAGTATATGACCTACTAGTGTATCTCTCATGCGCTGTAATACTTTCCAAATAATGTAGGAAGATTGGATAACTCATTTAATCTGTCCCTAGTATTTTATCCAGACGGTAGGAAAGAAAAGTTAACCAACAATTACACTTGTGAAAAACTTTAATAATGCATCGGTGCATTATTATTAAAGGTTCATCATTAGTGTCATAAATGTTGCATTAAATTATAAATGATCGAATTTACGAAAATTAATACAAATTATAACATTTTCATCCAACAATGACAGTTCCTAATTTGTTACCATAAATGGCTTTTATTTAATTATTAACGAAGATGTAATAATATTCACTATAACTACTCATATTATTTGTCAAAAATTCTATTGATTCACCTATATTTTCTGTTATATCATTTTTGTACATTTACCCATTGTCTTATATCATTTTCAATCGCCATATGACTTTGGCAAGCTTACAAAAGATTCAACATTCAAAGATTCAAAAGCAAGCAAGATTCTTACAAAAAGTTTCTAATTTTTAGTCGATTTGTATCCAATTGTTGTCTAATTGCAGAACTTATTCCACCTCCTTTTGACCTATCTCACATCCTTCTAAAAAACTTTTATCCAACATCGACTTAAATTTGTACTAAACATTATTTTCTTTTTACCATGTTTATGCTTAATGTTTATATGTTTTCTTGTAGAATAAAAAATATTATTGGCTATAATATATATAATTGGTACCGATATTTTAATAAAGTTTCTCACAAGTGTAATACTTGGTAAAATTTTCTTTCCTACCATCTGGATAGAATACTGGGGGCAGATAAAAGGAGTTATTTAATCTTCTTACATTATACATTGTACCTCAGAACGGATTCCAACATTTTACTTTCCAAATACTTCTATTCTCCCTTACTAACTCTAACACGGCTTCATTTGCACTTTATTTGACCAAACAATCCTGCTATAGCAGCACATTTCGATTGGTTCTATTCTACGTATCTCTTTCTTCCCTATCGTCCACGCCTCACAGCCGTACATTACACTCTACATATATGATTTTAGTAATCTATTTCTAATACCAATATTTGCTCATAAGATTTGCTATGAATCCTTTTCTGCTTTGTTCCTTTTCTACGAATGCCTTTCTAGTCCTACCCTGTGCTATTCTACACTTTATATCTACTTTAGTTTTACCTTCATAATTCTACTTCCTAAATAACGGTCAAATCTGTCACTTCTTCTATATTATCTCTTATACTAATCCTCAATTTTCGCCTGCATTCCATCTTGTCAGACCTCTTCATTTTGGTTTTGCTTACATTTATTCTCTTAGTCGTGACTTAACGCGAGGACGAGATGTAGCAAATGATACTTACGTCGTACATTATGGTCATTAAAATTATATAGTAAAAAACTTTAGATACAATAGTTAAATTATAATGCGACGATAATAATTTTCGCGCACAATTTGCCCATACCTCAGCATCACTTTCAGGTATATCTTATTTGTATGTATCCTTCGAAACTTGAATTACCGCCATCAATTCATAATCTGAACTGTTTTAGTTTAGGCTATATTGTCCTTATAGATAGTTAAGGGATCGACTGGTCGGACTCTGGACACTTGTGGACAGTCCACTCAGTTATTACATATTGCCGTGATATTGGTCCTTATCCTCGAGTTGCGCGTGTTTAGGATTAATATAGGCATATTTGCGGCATAGTTTTGACACAAGTTAATCTGTTGAAGGATTCAAACGCGTAGAAGCTCCGCGCAATAATGTCCATCTCGAATATATTAAGATTAAGTCAAGTGCCACTGATTTATCACAAAGACACACTCGGGTCAAATTTATAGTTAAATCTTGTTCGGTATTTTAGAAAGGTTTAGAATATTAACTCGAATGCTACCACGAATTGTTCGTGTTTAGATGAAAATAAATGATCCAATATAAAACATAATCTAACAATACTTTTTTAAATTGAAGAATTAATACCATTGCCCATCGTTTTATTTAGCAAACAATTAATTATGACAAAGATACAAATGTAATGCCTTTAGGAAAAGAAGTTAATCACGATTTTGAGAAAAGAGAAAAAAACTACAAAAAGAGATAAATTGCTCTTCGAATCTGATTATCTAACCCTTAATTTTTTAAGTTTCAATGTACCTGGGAATAATTAAAATATGGCACTAATATTTAAAAAATCTTATTTCATTGCTTCTCAATAAAATTTCCGATGAATTTTTCATTAACTATATACCAATATATTATTTTCTAACTATTTATATTTTTGTTTTGTAATAGATTCTTTTAGATTTCTACGTATAATGAGGCAATTAAGTTGCTTTTCTTGTGCATGTGAACAGTTAATATGTTATACTAGCATTTTATTTGCCTTCCAAATTACTTACAGAAGTGATGTATTTTTTCTGAAAGCTATAACGTATATTTCTTTTGATATCGTGCTGGTTGTTGTAGATAAATGTATTTGTTGGCATCATTTACTAAAGTGTGTTAATTGGAGTAAAAATTATGTTTCACAATAAATGATTATAATTTTTAGTTAGAATAGAATTACGAGTAAAGAAATGCAGATATGATAGTGTACAAAAATTAGGTAAATAATACAATCTGAAGTCTAAATTACGCCTTTTGCCTAATTAAATTTATTTTCTAAAAATACATCCAAAAGAAGATATGTGAATAAATGTGACGAAGAGAAAAGTTTGCGGTATAAATGAAATTATCGAAATAAAATGTATATTAAGTTTGGTAAATCTGGCGAAAAACTATTTGATTTTACGTTCAAATTATCTCTATACGTATGTTATAAATTTAAATTATTATTGAGCTGGAAATTTCCAGCAAATATTAATAATAATGTATATGTAGAATATTGTCAGGTTTTGAGAAAAATCATCATCAAAAGGAAATTGTCTATAAGAGCAATTAATAAACGAACAAAGTTTTATATTTTTGATAAAAAGCTGAATATAAATAAGGATTTACAATTCTTAATGTATAGAATTTTTAATCAGACTTATATTTTTAAAATGGTCACTACGGTGTTAAATTATATTATAGAATATCAGCCTAATACCGTAATTTAAATAATAAAGATATATTTTATATATATACTCGCATATAACTTAAAGATATATTTTTTCATTTATCGAAACTAATTTTATTAAATAACCTATCATGAAAGTCTCAGAAAAGAAAAAGAAAGTAAAAGAAGAGTATAGTGTAGGTGTGAATGTACAGGGAGAGAAAATATATATGCTGAGATTCGCCGACGATATAGCTATATTGGAAGAAAGCGAAAAGAATTTAGAAAGGGTATTGAATGGTATGCAGGCAGTATTGACTAGGGATTTTAACATGAAAATAAATATAGGTAAAACTAAAGTGATGAGGTGTGACAAAAAGGAATGCAGTAGAAAAATGAGGATCACAATAGGAGATAATAGAATCGAAGAAGTGTCAGATTTTTGTTATTTAGGCAGTAGAATCACAAAAGATAATCGAAGCAAGGTAGATATAAAGTGTAGGATAGCACAGGGTAGGAAGGCATTCGTAGAAAAAGAACAGATTTTAAGATCAAATATTGACTTGGGTATTAGAAAAAGATTACTGAAGGTATATGTTTGGAGTGTAGCACTGTACGGGTGTGAGGCGTGGACTATAGGAAAGGAAGAGAAGCGTAGATTAGAAGCACTTGAAATGTGGTGTTATAGGAGGATGATGAGGATTGGTTGGGAAGATAAAGTAACAAATGAAGCTGTACTAGAGTTAGTAGGGGAGAAGAGAAGTATCTGGAGAGTGTTACAGCGTAGGAGAGACAGATTAGTAGGGCATATCCTTAGACATGGGGGGATTATGCAATTGATCATAGAAGGTAGAGTGGAGGGAAAGAGAGGGGTAGGTAGGCCTAGATTGGAGTATGTGAGTCAGATAGTTGAAGACGTTGAGATGAATAGCTATAGGGAGATGAAGGGATTAGCTCAGGATAGATCGGCATGGCGTGCTGTTTCCAACCAATCTTTAGGATTGCGGACTCTTTAACTAGAAAGTCTCAAAATCTGCTTGCTATAAAAGAAATGAAAACTCTATGCTGTTGAGTCTTCAAAAATAAAAAATAAAAAATTCGTGAGACTCTCGCGCGGTAGAAGTGAAATTTCTTAGCTCCTAGGAAAAGTTGATTTTATGCATTGCTTTTTTCCATTTGTTAACGATTTGATTTTGATTTTGATTGATTTTGATTGACACTCTGATCATCAAAGAAAGCATTATTAACTGTAATGTCGTACAGTCTATAAAGAGGAGTTTGGATTAAATATTTTAGCCATATTTTTATAGTTCTTTTTCTCACCAAAATCAATTAAATAACTCGATCTGTGTATTTTTCTTCTTTTTATGTGGACATTAATACAATGATCATCATCAATGTCTCTTGGCAAATGATCCACCATCGTATTCACAGATATTGGAACATTAATAATTTGCCCATAAATCCCATGTTGACCATGTACATGTCGTAAACGTCGAATTTGCATAAATGGAATTCTGGGTGAAATTAACCTCTCTAATACTAAATCTAATTTTGGTAGATGACCATGTAATTCTGGGTAAACAAAACCATTTGACTTCGATAACATTGGAATGGTATTCCGAGTGAGAGCATTTCGGCATGAATTGCACGCTATCATATCTTCAATGATAATGGCTGGAAACGCAGTATGTAAAAGTTGCTCGTGCTTAGGATCAACAGGTTTCACATCGTTCTTAAACCATATTCGATCACATATGGAACACACTGTACCTAGCGGATTATTGAAAAATTGTTTATCAAATTCGCGATGAGCAGGTTGAAAGAATGTAAATTTTGTGTATGATGCACTAGTGGGTGCATTTCTATTTGTCGATGGCTCAGCTATATCAGATTTATTTCGTTGATCTCTCACACCGCGTGTATCTTCACGTGTAGACAGCACGCCTGAATCAGTGGCATTCAAATTCTCTATACCACTCACTGTGTCCTCACTTAACGACGGTATCGATTCATCCAGTGTATTTGAGGTCGTTGGAAGGTTATGTTGTCCACCGTGTTTCTTTAACGCCCTTTGCCTGGCTCGATACTCTCTACTTCTTTCCAAGGTACTTGTTGGCACTTTTCTTGGCGGTTTATTCGCTTTCTTCCGTTCTCTAAAGGCTCGCACTCCGTCTGTACTTGTCTTTTTCTCCATATCACTTTTCAAACAATGGAAATTGTTAGCTAAAAGATTAAGCTGTGTTTGTGTAATATATAATAAAATACGCAAGCGTCTATTGGTTGCCTTATGCCACGTATGCACACAGTACACGCGGCGCATGCGCGTAGCGCGTTTCACTTTTCGTGATGTTCAGGCCAATTTGCCCTACCGCGCCTATAGAAGTTTCACTTCAAAAACACAATTATTTGAATATTATAATTTCAGTTGCTATCGTGAAATTGTAGTCGTAATATTTTATATGCACCTGCATAATTCAGCCATAAAAATCGATTTAAGAAACAATATAGTTTACAAAATCAATTCGACTACTCATATTAGTTCCATCACTGGAGGATGTGTTTGTTCTTTGTTCATGTGTATCGAACTGTATAGAACAACTCACATGCTGCTGTCTCTGACATAAGAATATTCAACGAAGCAAAGGAAGGAGCGCAATAAAAAGCTATCCGAGTATGGACCATTACTTATAAAATTCTTCGCCACCTGTACGTGCAAATCAAGGATTGTGTTTTTCTTTGCTTATGTCTGCATTATGTCACGTGTGCAGCGTTCATGTAAATAGTGCGGTGGTACCACAACGTATGCATGTTTCCTATAGTACCACGATCGTTTTGTATCCATCCATGTTCTTATTACACGCTGCCTGCACACTCACCTGTCACAATTTAAATACCTGCAAGAAAAGAATGAACGACAGTAATGTGCATTATATAGAAACAGTAAATATGGAATACTATCTATACCATATAACAACATCGGAACTGAAGTGCCAATAAATTGGAAATATTCAACAAAATTATACAATATCACGAAACTAGTAAAAATAACTATTAAATGTTAATCGATATTCAAATTAGATGCTTCACGTTCTCATTTTGTTCTACGGACATTGGAAAATGTGCAATTTTTTAATAAATATTTTGAATTATGCCACGAGTCCAAGAAATCGAGGCGCAAGACGTTTTAGTTTTATAAAGAACAAGTGCGCTAATAAGCTTTTTTTAGTGACAATTTTATACTTTCTTTTATATTTTCCTCAAGTTTCTCCATAGATAATAGGAACTAGGAAAGGTAAAGGAAAGTAACATGATGAAGATTATATTATATTAGTAGAAATATTTATAAAAATGAGCACGTGTTAAGCTTTGGTTGAGGAAAAGGGAAAATTGTTGAAGGCGCTATATTGTGAGAGACTAATGGGTTAATTTCTTGGACATGGGGGTATTATGCAATCAGTTAGAGGAGGTAGAGCAGAGAAGAAGACAAGCAAAAATATACTACGTTTATGGCAGTATATATAAAATGCCAGTCTAGTTATACTGTTGGGATGAAGAAGTTAGTAAGTATATCATAGATATTTATGTGGCGTGTTAGACAATAGCCAGTTTCTGGTTTAAAAATTTTTTTTTTGCAAATAAAAATACACCAAAAACTGGGAATTTTATAATTATTATAGATTTTTTACAATCGTGTCAAAAGAGCGTTTATATATAACACCACTTTTCATTTTACTATAGCATTATATTATATGTGGTATACAGGATATTATATTTTTATAATTTAAAAATACTCATTTTTCTTTAGAGTGAAAATTTTATTACAATTTAAAGATGTCATATTGGTCTCATTATTTTTGAGTTGCATTTTTTTCATATAAATACTTCAATACGAACTAAATTTTGTGTAAAAGAATATATACTACATATTGCAATAAAAACTGTTAATTTTGCAGCATCATTCGGAATTTCAAAGAGAATTCTCGCACAAGTATACATTTTCTTATATTGCAGTAACTAATCAAGGTCTGAAGCCCTTTCTTTCTGTTTTTAATGACTATGGGAGGCTTTAATTTCACCAGGGTTGTTTAATATTGCAGCCAGCGACTTGCTCGAATTTATTGTGTTGAAACGAACGTTTCGCCTCAAACAGACATGTATGTATTATATTCTGGCCATATATACATATACACATTTATATAGTCCACCAGGGAAACAGACGAGAAAGTGCAGGTTAGGATTGTTCAATTTTTTTATTGAACACGGAAATTGTCTCAGACCAGAAATTTTACTTATAAGTGTTGTATAGAAAATCACCCAAATGCCGTAAAACATTTTTTATAAAATATTCTGTAAAATTATTTAACATTGTAGTGACAATTTTAAAATGTTTCAGTATATTTCAAAACAGAAAATAAAGAGAAAAAAGAGAATAGAACTAGTTTAATGAACGAAACAATCATATATATTGTTTAAGGCCAATAGACAGATGTGCTCGATGAATTATATTAAAATTTTCATGAGTCAAAATAAAAAATAATGAGGCATCTGCGTCTTCCTCATCTGGATCAATTCATTTTTCAATCAGCAATTTCCCGATGACCCAACATAGACTTAGACATAGACAAACTTATTAATTGGGCTTTGTATTAACTGTTAAATGAGCAGAACCAGTATTGTTTATTTAAATCACTTCCAATAATTAGGAACGACCATTACCCGTTTAACAGTAAATTTTCAGATTTTTCGAGCTTTCCGTGCGAACTAGTTTTGAGTTGTTTGTTGCATTATCCGAAATTGAATATTACGTTCATTATGCATGGTATGGTTCAAGTTCAAAATACTTCTCACACACCGTCTTAAATGAAATTTTAAAATGAGTCTAGTGTATGTATTTAAAATTGCACAATTCTTTATCTATCTCTACAAATACTTTTGCTATTTAATAAATTAAATCTGTGGCTTATCATATTCGTGCGAACTTGAACTCTAAACTATAACTAAATAATTTATAATTAAAAAATAAAAGTTTATAATTATATACTAAATCTACCTTTCTACCTACTGAGGTAATTCAAATTTTCTAAAGGAATTTTTCTAAGCTATTTATAGTACTTTTTTTCTTCCAAAGAAACAGTTTTTTTTTATTCTATTCAATGAATTGCATATTTGTGCTTTTGTAAGTTAATTTGACAATTTTTCGTTTATATCATTAAAAAAGGGGTGATATATTTGAGTGCTCTTTTAACGAGAATGTAAAAAAATCTATATATATTTTTTTAATATCACCGGCGCCGTTAAATCGCTAGAATATACGTTTACTTATTTGTGATTGCAGCCAATGCACTCTCGACACGTTTACTCTCAGCGATCGCACCATATCACACAACCACGAATGCACTCTTTGCTCATTTAGAAGGCGGGAGAGCTATCGGTGGTATCATTACTCATGATAATTTCTCCAGAGAAAAATGAAAGCCTTACTAACCAGATGAGCTTGAGCAAGAATTCACTTTGTTCTTTTCAGAAGAACGTTATTGTTTATTCAAATATTCCAAACCACAATCGCATTATAGAACCTTATTGGATATTAACCTATATAATATCATCAACATTATATTATATTAAGGTACAATATCATTCGGAATACTTTGATACATTTATCAAAACGGTTGATTGCTAGGTCAATATAAAAAAATATAAATTGAAATAGTACCGTAACTTAAAGTCAATATAAAATACAGTAAATTAAGTAGCTAGATGTACACTTCGAAGGCTATGCCCCCATCTTCAGTAGCACAAGATAAACACTAAATAAAATAACCTTTAAATATGCGAACTAGATTGGAATCATGAATGGTACACGTAAACAAATTGCAGAAATGCGAAATACGAAAATCGTATGTAGTCTGAAGAATGAATATTTCTAAAACTAGCAAAGCAATTTATGATAATACACAATTAGCTAATTACACATTTTCGATGCCATATATGGGTTACACGCACTAAAGTATACTTCTTGCACTTTTTCAATATTATATAATTTGCATTACACGATCATCAATATTAATCGTTCGATTGCAATGTAATGTCTTTGATTAAACAACAATCGAACAAATCCATTAGCGTTTCTTCGGCAAACGGCACAGACAAACGCATATCGCATATCGGCATATGTACCGACCAGCGTATGTTAATCAGCTAAAGATTTTATCTGCACAGATGCAATCTCCTTTAATCTATATTGACATGTTCTACACAAGTAATGTGGGGTTTACACTAGCCGTAAAAGCCTTCTTCTGCTGACAGTTTATGGTTCAAATATTGCATTAATGAAACGAAAACTAAACGTATACTAAGCTGGAAAATGTAGACACCACACTTATAATTATGCAGCCGTCAAATTCGATTCCAAATGCGAAAAATTAACATCGATAAATAATTAGTTCGGTCAGTACAACGCGCATTCAGAAATTGTTTTTAATTAACAATGTAATATTTTTGTCTTATTTGCTATAAATGATAATCATGGCCAATGAGAATAATCTTGAAAGGAACAGGCAACAACCAGAATGAAAGATAGTTAACAAACATAACCAGCATATGTGTCTGTTAATGTTATTAGTATTCGGTCTTATCTCATCATTCCTGTGCCATTTTTTAATTTCTGAACTTTGCAATTGGGGCTAACGTTGCAATTGATGGTATTCGGTGGTCAATGGTTCAAATCCTTCTGCGGAAGATTTACTTTTCGGGGACGAAAAGTGATTTTAATACCATGTATTTATGTGCTTATGTGTATGTGAATTGCCTATGTCAGTCCGTATGTGATTATTATAAAATGTCCATAAACTAAGTCCTGACTGAGCATTTTTTAAATATTTTTTTGACTGAGCACAATTTTTCTTACCTTTCAACCTTATAACATATGCAATGATTTTAAAGAAAATTTCTTGTTAAATTTATTCTAAAGCACTGCAGGTGATACCTTTTGCTATTTCTTGTAGTTGCACCTCACATTATTATTATTACTTCTAATTATAAAAAAGACACTGTGCAGTTTCTATTTAAATTGGTCTTTATATACCGGCAGTGAAACTTCTGGATTAGGTCATATACAACAGATATGGCCAAATCGCAGATCTCTATTATTAGTTTTCGTTATGATTTTACAAGACGTATAAATAATATTAGAATAAGTAAATCGATAAATATTTTAAAAAATCCTTTGATTATTTGCGTACTTATAACATTTATTTAGTTTCCGAAGTTAGTTCGATCAAGAGACTGTCAAAGTAACCCGTTTCTTCGGCTAGTATTTTATTTTCGTTGAGCATTTTATTATACGGGCGGTTGTGTTCCTATTTTGATGTATAAGAATAACTTGTCGCACAGCATATAATAATAATTCTAAAGAAGTAAGAGAGACACTTAAAAATCTTTAATAATCCATTGTCCAAGCACTAACTCGACCAAGTTATCAATTACAGATGCAACCGGATTCCAATAGTACGTATACGTAAAGAAATTATTGATAAATTCCAATTGGGATTTGAACCCACCACCTATGGATTTTAAAGGGCGGGCTAAACCCTTGAGGCCAATACGTCTAAAGTAGCACAATTTTTCTTACCTTTCAACCGATTCATATATGCAATTATTTTAAAGAAATTTTATTCTAAATCAATGCAGGTGATACCTTTTGCTATTTTCTGCAGTTGTTTTTCAAATTATTATTATTACACTTACGTATAGCTGTCCCGTATAATATTATTATATATTTTTACAAGATATTATTTTGCAAAAAGTACTTCCGTGGTGGGATTCGAACCGACATCTCTCTATATTGCTTGAGTCGCAATCTTGTACTACTGTAGCCATTATTTAATTATATTTCTAACGGACTTGTATATTTTTTTGCATTGGATACTTGCAATCTGTGCTAGAATAATTAATTAATTATGGGTATTAAAAGGAATAGAACAAGGAGCTCTTCACACCTAGGAGGTCTTCAATTCAAGGTGACTAACTTATACAAACTAACAGGACTAAGCTACGGAAAAAGGTAAAATATAAGTGCTAGACAGATGAAATCAAATATGAATCTGCAATTTCTTTAAAACAAAACATGCGTGAGACTCTCGCGCGGTAGAAGTGAAACTTCTTAGCTCCTAGGAAAAGTTGATTTTATGCATTGCTTTTTTTCCATTTGTTAACGATTTAATTTTGATTTTGATCGATTTTTATTGACACTCTAATCATAAAAGAAAGCATTATTAACTGTAATGTCGTACAGTTTATAAAGAGGAGTTTGGATTAAATATTGTAGCCATATTTTTATATTTCTTTTTCTCAACAAACCAATTAAATAACTCGATCTGTGTATTTTTCTTCTTTTTATGTGGACATTAATACAATGATCATCATCAATGTCTCTTGGCAAATGATCCACCATCGTATTCACAGATATTGGAACATTAATAATTTGCCCATAAATCCCATGTTGACCATGTACATGTCGTAAACGTCGAATTTGCATAAATGGAATTCTGGGTGAAATTAACCTCTCTAATACTAAATCTAATTTTGGTAGATGACCAGGTAATTCTGGGTAAACAAAACCATTTGACTTCGATAACATTGGAATGGTATTCCGAGTGAGAGCATTTCGGCATGAATTGCACGCTATCACATCTTCAATGATAATGGCTGGAAACGCTGTATGTAAAAGTTGCTCGTGCTTAGGATCAACAGGTTTCACATCGTTCTTAAACCACATTCGATCACATATGGAACACAATGTACCTAGCGGATTATTGAAAAATTGTTTATCAAATTCGCGATGAGCAGGTTGAAAGAATGTAAATTTTGTGTATGATGCACTAGTGGGTGCATTTCTATTTGTCGATGGCTCAGCTATATCAGATTTATTTCGTTGATCTCTCACACCGCGTGTATCTTCACATGTAGACGGCATGCCTGAATCAGTAGCAATCAAATTCTCTATACCACTCACTGTGTCCTCAATTAACGACGGTATCGATTCATCCAGTGTATTTGAGGTCGTTGGAAGGTTATGTTGGCCACCGTGTTTCTTTAACGCCCTTTGCACTGACTCGATACTATCTACTTCTTTCCAAGGTAATTGTTGGCACTTTTCTTGGCTGTTTATTCGCTTTCTTCCGTTCTCTAAAGGCTCGCACTCTGTTTGTACTTGTCTTTTTGTCCATTTCACTTTTCACACAATAGAAATTGTTAGCTAAAAGATTAAGCTGTGTTTGTTTAATATATAATAAACTACGCAAGCGTCTACTGGTTACCTTATACTACGTATACTTACAGTACACGCGGCGCATGAGCGTAGCGCGTTTCACTTTTCGTGATGTTCAGGCCAATTTACCCTGCCGCGCCTATAGAAGTTTCACTTCGAAAATATAAGTTTGGCAACAGTTTCATCATGTGCACATAACATTTGGTCTTTGTAATCTTCAAAATTCGTTTCAGAAATACGTTTCTATTTGCTTTATTTACGGGTCAGGCGAAAATAACATGGTTAATATCTCCAACAGTATTTACACAATTTTGACAACAATCGTCATCTTTAACACCAATTTTGTGCAGACCAATTTTGTACAGGCCGTGGTTCATTTAGATGTATAGTAACGTGTATAGTTCTAGGAGGATAAATATTGTTGACATCCTGGAAAACTTTTATGAATTGAACAACAGCGTGTGTTAGAGTGTATTACAAAATTTGAGTATTCTTCTGCATGGTTTGCACGTAATTTTCGTTTAATGATAGCATTATAATCCGTAGGTGGTAATCGGCAGGACAATTGAATTGTTTTGGCCAAATGATCGGCTTTTTTATTACCTTTGAAGTCATAGTGAGCTAAAGTTTAAAGCTTAGAGCTAAAGGTTAAAACCCATGTTAGGGTAATGGTGTACATTTTAAGTTTGTCATATAGAAGCATAGCTGTATTGGAAATGATATAATTCTTGCTTTCGCCAACCATTTCTAGGCTTGTAATACTGTGAAAATTAATACATTGGGTCTCATTGTTATCGTTGTAAAATGTGGCCACCCCTGGTATATAAAATATATTACTTCCTTACACTGTCTCGTACTATGCATCTTCCAATGATAGGTTGAGGCCACGGGCTTGTAGATGGCCGCTATTTACTATTTAGCTCAAGCGGCATATGTCATCTTAATCAGAGATAAACTGGAGAACAATGCGAGTATACCCTCTGCGGCAGATTACGATCAAGTGTATTATAATAATATATACGTATGTATGTCTGACTTCATCACTTTGATGTGCACATCTTGATGTGTGGTCTGAATTGACGGAGAACGTCCAGCGAAGAACGTCTTTCCATCGTCGTTATTGTTGTGTTGCATAGGTGAACGTGATAAGAACATCGTAACACCATTTAACTGGTGAAAGGAAATTTTCGCGAAACAAGTAGAATTATACCAATGAATTCTTCCTTTATAAATATAAGCAAATTATATTTTATTAGTTCATTATATATATTTAGACTATATTAGTATTATCAGGATCTGAGAATAAATATCAAAAAAACTAAACTAATGGTTATTTCTGAAATACCAAATATTATAGCGAATTTAACAATACATAAATACTTATAAGAGTCCGCTCATATAAGTATTTGGGAACCATAATAAATGAAAACAAGAACCAAACACAAGAAATAAGATCAAGGATAGACATCTAAATATAGAAATTCGAACCCGACTATTAAGATGGAAGCATGGACGCTCAAAAAAAGAGACTTTGGCAAAATCCAAGCTTTCGAGCTATGGTTATAGCGGCGCATGCTGAGAATATCGTGGACGGAGAGGAAAACAAATGAGGAAGTCTTGCGACGAATGAATAAAGATAGAGAATTAGTCAAAACAATAAAAACAAGGAAATTGCAATATCTCGATCACGTTATGCGAGGAGAAAGATGTGATTATACAAGGGAAGATATCAGGGAAGAGGAATCCAGGAAGACGAAGAATCTCATGGCTCAAAAACTTGAGAGAATGGTACAACTGTTGGTCCAACAAATGGTACAACAGAGCAGCAGTGTCTAAGATTAGGATTGCCATTATGATAACCAACCTCCGTTAGGAGAAGGCACTCAAACAAGAAGAAGTATTTTCAGTTATATAGTTCTCAATCTTAGGGTAGATTGGAAACAGCACACCAACCCGTTCTCTTTTGACCCATCTCTTTCATTTCCCTATAGATATTCGTTCGAACGTCCTTCAATATCCGACTTACATACCCTACTCTGAACCTACCCAATTTTTTTTTAAATACAAAATAATTCAATTTCCATTTTTTGGTTTGATATTTGTTTCGAGATTTATTCACCCTTCGGAATTTTGGTTTCTAAGTTTTATTACGGTATTTGGGTGATATTCTTTACAATTATTTAATACTGTAGTGACAAATTTACCAAGAGTAGACTTATTTCATTCACGCCATGATAGATTAATATTAATATTGTGGTAGAAGTATACAGAAAAATTAACAATTATGATATTTGCTCTTTCCACAACTTACTCAAGAAGTATTCTGAAACGAGTTGCTAAAGAATGCATTATGCAATGTCGGTATAATGTTTTTGTGAGATTTATTATTATGTTTAGCGTTACTACTCGATTTACAAAATTAACATATTTTTTAAGATCTCTATTAGGGAAAAAAGGAACAAAAACGACAAGAAAAATAGTTTATTAAAAAATTCCAAATTTGTCCACGAAAATAATATATTGATGTAAAGAGTTACATTGACACGTATCAATATATATATTGATTTTAAAAATTATCACTACGGTGTTAAATTATAGTAAAGAATATCACCA
Organism: Leptodirus hochenwartii; assembly: GCA_947310635.1. Taxonomy (NCBI): domain Eukaryota; kingdom Metazoa; phylum Arthropoda; class Insecta; order Coleoptera; family Leiodidae; genus Leptodirus; species Leptodirus hochenwartii. The sequence goes on along the minus strand of OX371180.1, from coordinate 10,980,162 downwards.
AAATACCGTAACAAGAAATAAATAAAACAAGTAAATACTTGTTACGGTATTTGGTTGATATTCTATATTATATCTATTGATGTATGACTGGTTTTATATATATCAAAATGTATAAATAAGGATGATTTGGTTTCTGAAAATCAAAAATTGTTAATACTTTATTCACGATACATAAAATGATTTGTGAGATTATTTTAAGTATCGCCATCGCAGAAGTTAGTATTAATGTTCATTGAAAATATGCGGTAATTCTTCACACAAACAAAGAAGCTGCAAAATATTATTCTCCATCTAACAAACCACCCGATCTGATTTCCAATTACACATATTAATGACTCATATAATCTCTATACAATAACTCAAGCAGCGACTCTGCTTAAGACAAAGGATACTAATACAGGGTCAACCAGAATATGCAAATTATAAAAGTTTCCTCAATATACACAAAAACATCTACGTCAAAGCATTGTTTATATTTTATATTTTTATGTAATATTGTTGTCGAAATATTAGCGGATACCTACAATTTTATTAACAAAAGCTTGTATATATATATTAACATTATAACAATTTCTGCGTTCTTCCATTTATTTCAAAAAATAGATAATTTACTACATAGATATTTAGTTATTTAGTTAATAGATATTTAGTTACGTGATTTTATACAAAAACGTATATAATTTTATGAATTTTCGTCGAATAGTGCATATTATATGGAACATCCTGTTACATTTCAAGTGAAAATTTCGGCCATGTAAAATAAGACGACTGGCACATGAAGAATGCTGTACCATTAATATTTTTAATGATAATCGCTTCAAATGAGAAATGACAATAATGTATGAAGGCACTGTGCGCAGTTGAAGAGACATCGCAAGAGAACGTCATCGTAAAAGATGGAAAATATACCTAGTCCTTTCTATATTATTTTCTTAAGCCAGACTCCACCCATCTGTCCTTAAAAAATAAATCGCATTTACGAGTAACAATATTATATTCACTTTCCCATTATGTAAGGACGCACATATTTTATTATTATATGTTGAAATGAGTACGTAAATAATATGTTTATGATAAAGTTGATAAAAATATAGTTTGACATGTTTCATTACAAAATCAAAATTTTATTTAATTTTTGTGTCAGTTTTTCACGATGAAATAGAAATAATTGCAGATATAACCTCAAGCAAACATGAAACAACATTTATGGAGGTGTGAAATATCCTTTTCAATGATTTAGCGAGGGATGATTTACATTGTATTTTCATGGTACCGAAAGGAAATGTACATGTTTTTAAAGAGGCGGCTCAATAGAATTCTGAATATCCCGCTTTAAGAATTCTGTACACGATTTAGTTGAGATTGCGAGTTCTAAGACTTCTACGATTCTTAGTTAGTTAAAGAGTCCGCAATCCTAAAGATTGGTTGGAAACAGCACGCCATGCCGATCTATCCTGAGCTAATCCCTTCATCTCCCTATAGCTATTCATCTCAACGTCTTCAACTATCTGACTCACATACTCCAATCTAGGCCTACCTACCCCTCTCTTTCCCTCCACTCTACCTTCTATGATCAATTGCATAATCCCCCCATGCCTAAGAATATGCCCTACTAATCTGTCTCTCCTACGCTGTAACACTCTCCAAATACTTCTCTTCTCCCCTACTAACTCTAGTACAGCTTCATTTGTTACTTTATCTTCCCAACCAATCCTCATCATCCTCCTATAACACCACATTTCAAGTGCTTCTAATCTACGCTTCTCTTCCTTTCCTATAGTCCACGCCTCACACCCGTACAGTGCTACACTCCAAACATATACCTTCAGTAATCTTTTTCTAATACCCAAGTCAATATTTGATCTTAAAATCTGTTCTTTTTCTACGAATGCCTTCCTACCCTGTGCTATCCTACACTTTATATCTACCTTGCTTCGATTATCTTTTGTGATTCTACTGCCTAAATAACAAAAATCTGACACTTCTTCGATTCTATTATCTCCGATTCTTAGAACTAGACTATTTTAATATTTGCAAATAGTTCATGAAAATATATATGAAGTTCCAAAATCCTTCTTGAGGCATAATTGAATGAAAGGTTTGGAAATTAGAATAACCTTTAGTTTGCCTCCCGTTGGTTATGAAAAAGGTAAAAAAGGTATTCACATTTTATTACACTTGTGGAGAAAGGATATTGTAGAACTAGTTTCGAAAGATGATGATTTCTAATCAACAAATAATGTTTTTAACACGTGAATATTAACAGCATCAAGATAATAAATTAACGCCGTGATTCAGAAACTTACATATAGAATAAAAAACGAATATATAAATAACAATAAATTTTATTAACTAATATAATAACGTGTGATATTTTACCTTTTTCCGAATCAACGGGATACAGATTAATTTTTTTCTAATTTCCAAACCATTTATTTAAGATTATAATTTTAGTTATATAGCAGATTAATGAAAAGAATATTTATTTTTTGGGGATTTAAAATTGACAGAATATTTAAACACTTAATAGCTTTACACTGTCAATTGTGAATATGCAGAATATTTGGATTAATCGTACAAAGTTATCATATTTGACTATAATAATCCCTTGAGTAATAAATTTGTCATAAGACACAAGAATGTTTTTAACACTAAGATAGACTGCAGCAATTTTGACAAGTTTAAATATATCTACCCACGTTACATTTATATTATATTACAATTTCTAATATATACTACGTTATTTTATAATCGAAAGGATTAAAAAATAGATTAAGAAAACATTAATTTGATTATATAATTAAACAACTAATTTTTACTCGCTCATACGATTATCTTTATCACGTTTAACATTTTACTATCGATGTAAACTTGATAAAATATAACCAGGATGTGTGTGTTCGCTAGGATTTTTCGTTAATACTTTTGACAGAGTAGAAGACGTTCGATGGGCTAGGATGAGGGTAAGGGGCTAGAAGACGTACACACGGAAAGCCCCGCCGGGAAAGAAAGGATTGTGTTTGGTCCCTGCGAAAGAACTCCCTGCGTGTGGTGCCCAGGAAATTAGAGACGCAGGAAGACTTTAGCAGAATGGAGCAAGAAAAACAGGTGAAGGGTGTAAGGGTGGGTGACAGGTGGAAGGTGCTATTTTAACAGGTTCTGTATACAGTGCGATGCTACGTAGAGATTTGGTCAGTTGTGATTTGACTAATGAATTTAAAAATTGATTAAAAAATGGGTTATTTTCTTATTAACGTAGAAAAATATGTAGAGTTATTTAGCTTCTAGTACGAGTACTTATCTATAAAATTAAGCAAATGGATTTTGTGTTTTTAGATATCTTCAGGAAGAGGGTATATGTTCTAAAAAATTTTTTTGATTTACGTAAGCCAACAATAAATATATAGATATTAAAAAATTAAAACTTGAATACTATGAAAAGTAGAATTGATTAGATGCAAGCATTAAAATAGTACACAAACATGCAGCTTGGAAATTAAGGAAGGAATTTATTGAAATTAATTATGCACATGCGTTATTTTCCCTAAAAAGAAAGATTTATTGGCATTTATTGTCTATTTAATTTATTAAATAAGAATTATTTTAAAATTGATTTTTATTTTATTTATATTTGGTTATTTTATGTTTGACAAACCAATATTTATGGTTGTTACTTGTTAGTTTCGTTATTTATTCATTTATAGTGTTTTAAAATATTTATAATAGTATAGAATATCACCCAAATACCGTAACTCAAAGTATTAAGTAGCTAGATGCGTATTTCGATGGCTATGCCCCCATCTTCAGTAGCACAAGATAAAAAATAAAATAAAATACCTCTATCACAAATCGTGTTTACTATACAATTAAATAAATAAGATTTATAGGTCATATTATATGCCATTTTTAAAATACTTCTCTCATGTTGACTTATTTATTTAATAGTATATCAATTACGATTCGTGGATAGATGTATTTTATTTTATTTTTTATCTTATGCTACTGAAGATGGGGACATAGCCTTCGAAATGCGCATCTAGCTATTTAATGCTTTGAGTTACGGTGTTTGGGTGATATTCCCTAATATTATTTAACACCGTAGTGATTATTTTTAAAATAATAATATCATAATTCTACAAAACACTTTTTTACTTTAGAAATTATAAATTTCCTCTTTATAAAATACCGGCTTAAACCTGATTGTGCAAAAGTTTCAAGGTTTTCTTCTTCTGTATAGAATAAAAATATTTTAATTTGTTAAGTTATTAACTGATGATAATGAAATCTATTTCATTCAATATTGTTTTAGAAAAATTTATCATTCGTCCATGAAAAACCTTGCAGTTTTTTTTTTCATTTTTGTCATTACACGCTTTTAGATTGCGTTCCATTCGGTTCGAATAAAGTCCCTTTCGATTATTCATTTTTAAAATCTTCTCAATGAGATTGCATAAATATCAAATCATTATTCATAAAGTCGCTTAAGTCTTAAGTCTTAAGAGAATCTTAAGTCAACGTTGTCTAATTTATGATATTGTGACGGTGAAAATAATAAAAAAGGCATTTCTATTTGGCCGATAATAATATCAAATATAATTTAATAAAAAAATGCTCACCAACATCTAAATCCATATATATAAATATAAAAATTAATTATATATAAATGATGTTACATATCTATTGATAATCTATATATATATCCGATATAAAATACTCACACTGTATATAGGAGATCTGATTCGTTTGCGAGGCCCTATTTTATTATTTCTTCTCGTTCCTTTCACGTCTCTTTCGTTTTGTTTCTTATACTTTATGGACTATATATGTTGGTATGCAGTCCCTTACATGTATATGTATGTATGTATGTACGAACAAATCGTGCAAAGCATGAAGCAAAGGGTGAAAGGAGCAGGGACAGGAGGAACGTAGCGGAAGACGGAACGCAAACCCCACGCACTAATTTCTCGAAGGGGTTAAAACCTCTTTAAGAATATCCTACTCGCATTCGGGGCATCAAACATAAATACACAGTGAGTTATTTGTAACCGACATTAATGCTTTCTTATATTGGTAGTTATCATTAACAATAAATTTTATATTCCGACAGTGGTAACATTGTAAAATATAAAATACAATCAGGTGCTTCATAACTTGCAAGAACATGCAAGAGTAGAACACTTTAAAATATTATGCAGATATAGTACATATATATGTAGTGTCATTTTAGAAAACGTCTACCATTACGATGAAAGAATAAAAAAATTATAAAAATAAAAAATTTGCTTACTAAAATTACACCTTTATATGTTTTTTTTAAATAATTATTCCTTTATATCATAATTAATATTCTACTATTTGCAGTGCCATTTCAATCTGGGGGGGGGGGGGGGGGCGCATTTCTTAAAAAAATAACATAATAGTGAGAAATCTTACCCAAAATGGATGTAAAATGATTAAATTCAATCATTTCTTGAAAGTGAATTGCACTCTTCTATCTTTCATTCATATAAACTTTTCGTAAACTTTTTCGTTAAAATTGTAAATATCTCGCACCACATTTTTATTAATACACATCATCGCCAACGCGTTTAAACGATCATTACCCATAGCATTTCGCAAAAAGTCTTGATTCTTTTAAGTGTTGAAAAACAACGCTCTGATTCAGCAGTGGTCATCGGGGTTGTTAAAATAATTTTAAGTATTTTTATAGTTTCCGGGAAAGTTTCACTGAGATTATTTTGTAGCAATAACGAAAGAAAATGTGTGGCTCCAATTATTTGATAAAAATCCGGACGCGAGTAAATAACTTCTAATTCTGTTTTTAATCTGGTTTTATTAAAAAATGGATATGCATGACACACGGTTTTCAAAATGTCCACTGGAAATTGTTTAGAAATTTTACAACCCTCGCTTAAGCGTTTCAATTCATTGTGTACAATTTAAAAATTATCCCAATATCTATATATTTATTAGAAAATATTCTGTTCTTTTCGTTTTCTCCGTTGTTGGTGTGTTTATTTTAAGATAAAAAATATGACGGATTTTATTGTCTTTAGTTAAAAAAAGCACTAAAAAATTGATAAAAAACAAGATTTTTTCAAAATTGTTTTATAGGGAGATTTTGGATGGTTTACCTAATCATTTTTAACCTCCCGTTGTATTTCACATTTCTGCACACTATTCTATTTCATTTACATTCGTGTTTTTCTTTATATAATGGCTACCTTCAATCACGAAGCTGCTTTTTACAATTGTCTACTAGAAATTCTGAAGTACACATATCCTACAACCTTACAGCTTGAACGAAAAGTTGTTTAAACACCCGGTATAAGTTTAGCTATGCGATAGCATTTTACATTTCGGTGTATATATTTATGCTTTTCCTAAGATTTCTTCCAATGTGTATATACGAAATATATCTCGGAAACTCGAAGGCCCAAGCGATGTTGTTGGTTCAGTCCTTCCTTTACCGTCTTTTTTCCCATTCTGTCTCTTTTCTTCATATACCGCTTCGAACATCGCGGAAGGAGAAAGATTGAAAGGCTGTATAGATAGATATATATATCCATGCACACACCACTTTCCATAGTTTTAAATTTTCCTCAGAGTAATTATTTCTTTAACGGGTCCCGACAATAGACCGGGAATTTAATTATAAATGTAATTGAATTATACAAAAATAGGAGTGCGACGGCGTACAAATATACATACCTATATATACCTACACGGGTACACATTCTGTGCATCCGCGGCTCCTGATATTGAAGGATGTATATACAGAATACGTACGCGGAATTAGATATTGAATCGCTTCGTGGATGAAGTGGTCGTCATCGGCTTTTACAATATTTGAAGAGTTATCATGTGTTTTCTTAATCGATATGCGATGGAGAAGTAATCTAATTTTCTTAATATAATGAAGTCTGTTTTAAACTGTGAAGAGTATATTTTTTTAAAGCATCTAAGTGCTGAAAAATAAAAAAATAGAGATAGCCTGTTAGAAACTTGTAAGCATATATTATAAAAACGAAACAAAAACGAATATATATTTCACGAATTTTAAATGGTCTTTAAAAACCATAAAAATTATATAAACACTATAAAAAGGATTTCGAATATTTCGTTTTAAAACGTATTAGAGGTAGTAAATCTTAAAGTAGCTGAATCTATGTATAAGTTTTTAATTAAACTTCGTTAGTTTCACACATACAAATTAGCGATGGCAAACTGATGGCACTTTGAGGACCTTTTTTGTAGTTCGTTTCAATGTACCGTTCACGAACTATAGGTCGTGAACTACTACATCTTTTAAAAATGAACTAGTTCACAACCTATATGAAATACATGCACATACTGAAAATAATCCCTTTTTTTCTCAATATAAAAATATGAAATAGTAAAAAATAAATAAATTGAAATATTACAATACTTATTTTGAATTAAGAATTAGGAAGAAAAAACAACAATGTTTATAATTTATACAAAACATATATATAAGGAAATATGATCTTCTCTAGGTATGCACGATTATTTATATGAAGTTCTAAAGTACTGATTGGTAGTTACTGATGAAAATGTTTACTACTTTACTAACACTTGAAAATTAAACGTACAAACTATAATAAAATGAACTAGACAGAATCGTTTTGTTCGGCGTTATAATTTATATTTTCTATTCCGAATCTTCTCGGTTCAAACTTCAAAGTTTTGATTTGATATTAAATGATTGCATTGCACTCAGTATGAAATAGAAGAACTATAAGATTTAGATGTTTATTTTTGCATTATTGCAAAAATTTGCTATGGCATGACATATTTAAGAACATATTTAAACTTGCGAATATATTAATTATATTATTCCAAATGAAATCTGATACCAACATATAAATTGTGACTCAGCTCGGCAGTGCTGCTGTTGCAATATTGCATCGAGTCTCCTATTTCGTTCCGTTCACCAACATACTTTGCCACTAAATAAATGTTAGTACTGTATATGTAATGTATACGATACTGCATCGTTTACGAGTCGTTGTGATTCATAAACACGACGGGTTCAGGACCTAGTACAAGTACAACAATACGTACACCGTGCACCATGTAGTTCATAGTTCACGAACTAGGTCATAGTGACCTATAGGTCGTTACAAAACATCGACACAGTACGCCCGTTATTTGATTGAACCGTTCAGAGTGAACAAATTCTTGTAGCATATATTATAAAATCGAATAAAAAACGAATATATATTTGACGAATTGTCTTTAACAACCATAAAAATTATATAAACCCTATTTTATCGAAAAATTATCGAAAATGAACAGAGATAACCTGTCGATTTTCATCAAAATTATCTCAAAATTATCGAAAAAGAACAGAGGTATAATTTTAACTTTTTCCGTTTGAACCGGAAATCAGTAAAAGGGAGTTTATAGCGATTATGTCTATATTTCCCATTTTGTTCAAAATTTAAGTATATTTGCTAAATTGGTCAGAAATTGAAAAATAAGAATTACTATTTTCGTCTACATTCATATAGACTTGTCAAAGGCTTAGCGGCCATGTACAATCGAGTCAAAGAAATAGTCAATAATTGTGGATTAAAATGTCTAACTCAAAATTATTCTAGGCGAGACCTGGCTGTGCTATATATATCTATATAATTTATTTTTACATACATTTCTTATATTTTAATTTTCTTAAATATTTTATTTTGATTTTTGTCAAATATTTTATAGCAAATTTTGTTGGATTTATGAATTACAAAATAAATACACAATAGCGTCCTCAAACAATCGGTCAATAATTGTATTTTCTTTTTTCAGTTTTTAAACTATATATTTATGTCTGATTTGCCATATTCTTGGCAGTAGGTGTACTACTGTATAGATAAAATTCTGATAATAAACACGCGCTTGTCGATAACGAATACTCCACTAGAGCGAGAACTTTCTCAGAAAACGGCGAAAGTCTCGCTTCAACCAACGCAATCAACTTTTTCGAGTTTATATTCTTCACTTCAACTTACCGTTCAAGGTGCCATTGAAACTGCCCATATAAAATAGCATATGCAAAGATGGGATTGCATTCACATAACCATGTAGTTAGAGTTGAATTTCTCGCCGCGTTCGTCGAGAATAAATAGTGTGTAATCTGTGTGTGTGTTTATCGTCGTTGTCGCACACACATCTAATATTAAAATATGTAGATGGCGATACCAACACGATCAGCAACTGTAAATTAATACGCGATGTTAATTGCGTATTCAATTTCAAACTCAGCATTTAGAAACATTTATATATGGACTGTCCATGCTAAGATTATAAATTTTTATTAAACGTGAAAAATTGATTGAATGGAACATTTTCTAATGGGAAATGATAATTTTGATGAAAATCGACAGGTGCTCTGCTCTTTTTCGATAATTTTTCGATGGTTTTGATGAAAATCGACCTCTGTTCTTTTTCGATAATTTTTCGATAATTTTGATGAAAATCGACCTCTGCTCTTTTTCGATAATTTTTCGATAATTTTGATGAAAATCGACAGGTATATAACTCTACTCTTTTTCGATAATTTTTCGAAAATTTTGATGAAAATCGACAGGTATGTACCTCTCTTCTTTTTCGATAATTTTTCGATAAATTCGATTAGAATCGACATGTATATACCTGTGTACTTTTTCGATAATTTTGATAAAAATCGACAGGTATATACCTTCTTTGTAAATAATAAAAATAAATAATAAAAGCGTAATAGCATTGTATACAAGTAATTGAATAAGTACATTGGTAGGAAAAATATTAAAAAAATAAATAGAAAGAAAGTATATAACAAACTTTAATAAATTTTACTCAATTCCCAATATAAAAGTGCGAATATAAAGAGATATAAGGCGAAATTCTTTTGTAAAAATATTGATATTGTAAATTGTTTTTAGTCATTTCCTCTATATGCAATCACTGATTATATATATTTATCCTCAACTATAAGGATTAGTTGGAAACTGCATGAACATTACAATGGAATGCATTTAAAGAACTTTTAAAACTAAAGTCACTTGAAATTATATTGATTTACGTTCATTCTAAATATATAAACAATTACGCGTTTCTAAAGATTTTTTTAAATTTTCGATATAAAACCGGTGAAAAATTGCTTGCACCGGTTTCCGGTTTGATTGGCAAATATTCCCAGCACTACAATAAATATGAAAAATCTGCTAAATAAAAATTATATAAATTATAAAACAATAATATTAACTTAATTAACAATAAGCAATATATTTTTAATATAAATAATTTTAGCTATAACAATTTTTACCGACATTTCATTTGCAAGTAAAACCAGCATTTTCTAGCATTTTCTAAATAATTTGAAAAATCTCTTACGTAAATTATATTTTTCATTCGAACGGGTTAATCGATAGTTACTAATTTCTTTTTATTTTGATTGTTATTATAATATTTTAAAATGATCACTACGGTGTTAAATATTAATATAGAATATCACCCAAATACCGTAACTTAAAGCATTAAGTAGCTAGATGTACATTTCAAGGGCTATGCCCCCATCTTCAGTAGCACAAGATAAAATGAAATAAAATACCGGTCACGAATCGTGATTGATATACTATTAAATAAATAAGTCAACATGACAGAAGTACGTCAAAAATAATAATATTCTTTTGCTCAAAGAATTTACCATTTAAGGAAAAAAATTCTGAGACATACATAATTTAGTAACTTTTAAGTATTAATTTTAATAATAACATCATCCACAGAATTATTTTTTAACATATCTTCAATAATAGTTATAAATTCGCTCAAATAGTATGATAAATATACGTAAACATATGATATTCATATGAAAAATATGAATGCGGATATTAGAGATACTTTGGAAGATACGGAATCATGAAATATATACTGATTTCCTTATTCTTAAGTTATTCTTAACATTCTTAAGTTTGGCTTGGTTCCACATGAATGCAAAATGTTTAAAGTTATTCCATTTATAAAACCCAATAAATGCCCTAAAATGTCTTCATCATATCGTTTAATATCTTTTTCAATTATCAATTAGTACCGAAAAGTCGGAAGTAGTCACCTTTACCATGAAAAGAATCATATAAAATTTAATGTGGGTGTTAATGAGCAAACGTTCATTATTGAAATATTTAAAAAAATAACAACTTAATAAATAAAAAATAACAAAATAACAAAATAACAACTAAAGCAATATTTTTTTGCGGAAAAAATTATTGAAGTTTTAAAAGATATAGTGATAATAAGTGTGTTACATTTGCGAAAATAAAATATTTGTAACAGCATATCGGAAGTATTCCACAAAAATTCTGAATAAAAGGTTCTCAATTTTGGCATAACAGTTCCTAATGTTCATATTTCATTGAAGAAATAGGAAAGTTTGAATTATGGTAATATTTAATATTGTAGTTATGACAGTACAATAAAATAAAAAAAATTTTTTTTTCAGTAATATGCCCTTCTTATTTAAATTATGATATTACGTATATGCGAAAATTAAAATATCATAACAATAAATACAAATTTTTACTATAAAGCTGAACTATTTACGAGGTCTCCCAAAAATCATATTATCACAAGAATACCGACACAAATAAATCTAACACTAACTAGGTATTTTAACAAAATAGTCTCATTTATTAAATTCATAATAGATTTCTCCTCATGACCATCCTACACAATAACAACAAAACCTCCTGATGTGTTTTTTCTATGCTTTTTTCCTTATTACATTGCAGTTTCTCTAAGTATATATCTGTATGTAAATATTTATGTGGATTTTTCATGTTGTTGTGGGGATTGAGATGAGGGCAGCAGAAGGGGTAGTCGCTGTTCCCTCCATTCCTTGTTTCTTCATTTAGTGCACTCCCCTCCATCTTCAGCACATCTCTCATACCGCTCTCATTTGCCTACAGCTAAATATATGCCTCTGAAATCAGTGACGGAGATATTTTTATGAAATGATTTTTGAACACATAAAAAGGGTATTTTGTATTTCATCAAATATATGAAATAAACGTATGAAGACGTCAATGACTCCTCATACGTCCTAGATGAAAACTGGACCTTACTTTACACATCGACGATTTTTTCTCTGTAATATTTTAGTTTGTTAATTTTTCGGACGACTTTTTCGATTTGACTTACAATAGCCGAAAACTTTATAAAAACGAAATTATTTTTTTCAACGATTGTTGGGTCTAGATAACTGCCATCTTCTAGATATTTCGTTAATGTTTGTTTTAATTGAATAATACATGTTTATTGTAATACTTATTTGCATTTTTATTGGTTCTAGAAGCATATAAGCAAGCTTGTGTTTAATTTTACTTTTCCCTAAATGAATACTGAGATTTTTTTGAAGATATATAGCTTAAGGCTTCTAAACAACAATGGTGGAAATCAAAATAGTGTATATTATATAAAATATACATAAACAGTGATTGGAATCGTGATAATGAAAATCGGATAGGGTTAAAATAGTCGAGAAATATTTGACCACATGTTGAGTATATGATTTTTTAAGGTTTGCATTCTTTTAATACGACTAAAACAAAATGATATGACGAATTCGGCAAAAAAATTGAAACATTGTACAAATATAAATCCGTGCTGCTCTTGAATTGACATATTCACCGAATACCAAATAAAAATTTTAGTATATAACTTATAAAATTCGAATTTATCGAAAATATTGCTGCATTTAAGAAGAAAACGGAAACTCGCAAAATTTTATACATTCATATATGTTTTTGATCCAAGTGTATTTTTAGAGTCATGATTCGTTTCTTAAGAAAATTCGCCAAATAGTCCCAAGTGTATAAAATAAATATTAAAGATTATTTCAATGCTTTCCAATAGTGCTAAAATTAAGTACTAAAACACATGAATTACACTCATTAGTCAGAATCATTGCAAATTAGACAAAATCATTGCAAACGATTATCACTTATCAGGCGTGACAAAGAAAATGAAATTAATAAATTCCAACGAGTAATGCACGCAAATTTATTTGTCTGTTTGTTGTGTTACTGAAGATGGATGGGCCTTCGAAATGTACATAGAGGTAGAACGCTTCCATCAACTATTTTTGGTGATATTCTGTACAGTGATTAAGAATTTTTCACTGAGTATTTCTCTTTACCTCCGCTCGCGTTTTATAAGGGAGCATACCTCACACCACCCCTATCGCTCTTTCTCGCGTTCATCAACGCTCATACAGACAAACAGACATATATCTCCAAACACATGCACACATACACAGAAGAGTGTATACGGCCGCTTCTTCTTTCTCATTAAGTCTCCCATATTATCGATCTGATGTGAGTCCGCGGGCGCGGGGGTGTTGCGGGCGAGTGCCTCCTGCCCTGGCGAGGGGCGGCTTAAAGTGCGAATGACTCTGTGCAAGGTTGCAATCAGTCCAAGGTGCTTTGATGGGAAATGTGTAAGCTACATGTCTTTTTATTGTATTATGACCGTTCATATCGTTTGAAAAATGGACAGGTTTATATTATATGAGTCGATTTTTTAAATAAAATGGTCGAAAACTGCAGTTCGTCACTAATTTCAAAATATGGGTGTAAAAAAGGTGTTTTTGCACTTCTGTACGTATAATTTTTCTATTAGTGTTAGTTGTAAAGTGGAAAGGTTGGTGAATCTTTTATGAAAAACATGACTATTATCAAAATCTTTAATACTCCTTTTCCTCCCATTATATGCAAATTAATTTTCCCTCAACTTATCTAATTTCTTATTTTTATGATTTATTAGCCTAGTATATTCTTTTTCCATCTATAACTGACCTTTTTTATCATATCCTCAATTTCGAAAAAATGTAATTTTTTATTCAAAGGACTAGAAAGTATTTTAAGTCTAATATTTTTATTTTGGGTCGCATAATGTCTATGTTTTTCATTATTCAAAATTATTTTGGTTACTCGTTTCCGTTGATTTCAGTGTGTTGAACTTCCTGAAATTTCCTGTAAGTCATTCCTGTAGGCATATTTTTATAAAATACATATGCGAAGATGTTATAACGATTCTACAACTCAAAATGTTAAATTCAAAGTAGAAAATATTTTAATGCTTGAGCTTGCACTCGTGGTTTATATTTCGTAAATTTTGTAGGTTTTTGTGTAATTTAATAGACTTGGTCTTCGCCTAGATAGTTACATGTCATCAAGGAACCCACCAGGTCTGTGAATAATGAACGAATCGGCGTCGAAAAAAAATCAGTATCAACATCAACTATTATTATTTTTCTACTAAAGAAATAAATGACAAAGGTAGATGTAGTGTTAAATAAATAAATATGTTTATGATATTTAGCAGTCCTTCAGATGATCTAAATATATATACTAAGGAAGAATACAACAAGATCTTTTCGGCCGACTTTTTATATAAGCGTCAAGTGGAGAAGACCCAGGACATGAACAGCATCTTTTGATATATCTAAAATATATTCTAAAATAATGAATAAAAAATGGGACAGAAAGAAAAACTATCATCCATCAATTGAAGTTACATAGTAATCTCATGAAATTTTACGCATTCTCCAAGAGCAATCTCTTTCCCGTTGGCAACCTTGTCGGAGTGGCATGAGCCAGGACAGCCAGAAGAGGAGCGCCTCGCTTCTTCGCCTCTACTTCGTCGCTTCTTCTACACTTCTTATGTGAGAATTTTAATATGCGACTCGCGCTCATTAAAGAAAGACGATGGTGGGCTTGAGAAGTGACACAGACAAACAGAATGGCAATAGTTAGCGGTAGAGCGAGATAGCTATGCCACATGGGGGCGGCGGAAGAGGTGCAGTTGTGTATATGTATATCAGCCGAGTTAGTCGATCTGTATGTATGTGTGTATATGTCCGCGATGGAAGGAATATGAAGGGATGAACATACATGTCATGCCACCCGCGACGGATTGGGGGCACGTTCATTAGTAATGAATCCTGGAGTAGATCCGCGTAATTTTTCAAAATACTGCAGGTTTTTTCAATGGCTATGTGCATATTCAACACATTGATCGCCAAGCTAGCCAATCCAAGAAGTAATAAATCTCACAGTGACTGAGACGAACAAATATGCAACACAAAATATTAGAAATACAAGACAACTGTTGTCTAAATAACTTCCGATGAGATAACAAAGTTTTTTGGTCTTTTTATGTGGATGGGGCTAGTAAGATTTGGAAGTATAACTTCTTATTGATCAACCAGACATATATATATATATATATAAATGACGTGCCACTGCATGTTATGTCTCGCAATAAATTTGACTTATTACTACACTTTTCAGACAATGAAAGCCTCATTCCGGGTGGCCGATTTGGAAAGTACAATCCCTAATAGATATCTTGCAGACGAAATTTCAAAAGAATTTCTTTGCTGGTGAAGATTATGTTATTGACGAAACTCTTATTCTTTGGAGAGGCATGATTTTTCGTCAATATATTCCAAATAAAGCGCACAAATATGGCATCAAACTATTGTTAGACAATGAAAGCCTCATTCCAAGTAGCCGACTTGGAAAGATACAACCCCTAATAGATATCTTGCAGACGAAATTCAAAAGAATTTCTTTCCTGGTAAAGATTATGTTATTGACGAAACTCTTATTCTTTGGAGAGGCATGATTTTTCGTCAATATATTCCAAATAAAGCGCACAAATATGGCATCAAACTATTGTTAGACAATGAAAGCCTCATTCCAAGTAGCCGACTTGGAAAGATACAACCCCTAATAGATATCTTGCAGACGAAATTCAAAAGAATTTCTTTCCTGGTAAAGATTATGTTATTGACGAAACTCTTGTTCTTTGGAGAGGCATGATTTTTCGTCAATATATTTCAAATAAAGCACACAATTATGGCATCAAGCTGTGGTGCCACTGAAGGAGTTACTTGGTCGAGCAAAATTTACCCAGGCCAGTTAGAGAAGTACGATAAAACTATCGGATTAGATGCAAAGGTGCGCAAGGATTTACCACAAGGACATTTGAATGAAGGTAGAACCATGTACGTTGACAATTTTTATACCAGCAATCCTCTGGCGATGTCTTTTCTTAGTCAAAAAACACATGTTGTCGGCAAACTCGGAGCCTCAAAATTTTTTTTACCAAAAGTACATTAAAAATTGAACAAAGGTGAAATGATAGCAAAAGAAGATAAAAATAGAATTATTGTACTAATCTGGCGAGATATTCGTGACGTAAGAGTATTGTCCACAAAACATGCTCCAGAAATGGCTAGCGTAAATGAAGATTCTACAAAGAACAGAAAACTTGCTATTCTGGCTTATAATAAAGGAAAATGGATTGATCTTTCTGACCTAAAAGAACACGTATTTTTCCCCACATCGCCAAGATTTTTTCAGAATATCTTCAGCAGGAGCCACACGTTTGAAGGGTAACATAAATTTACATAAATTGTCAGACGTGCACAGCTGACGTAGCCTCGGTTTTGATTTGTGCTTATACGACATACTTTTATATTTTATTAGCGCACGAGTTCCAAATCTTTTTATCGCATTGAATTTTAATGAGTAGAATTTTCGTATTATTTCTTATGAAGTAAATTATAAAAAAAAAATATTCTATTTCATTTCGCAAATGTACAATAAAAATAGAAGGAGTGTTTTAAAATTTTCAAGTTTTCGCTACTTCTAAACAACGATAATAACCAAAACTGGGAACGGATTATTTAAGTTCTGTAGTGAACTGGAACAAGTCGTCGAACTATTGTTTAGGGCAAGTTGACGTCACGAGTTCTTTAATAAATGTTATAATTATTAAATAATGTAAACTAATATATGTCAGAATGCAATATGCAGACAATCAAATTCAATTAATGAACTACCTAACAGTAGACTAGTTTTTAACAAATCGATTCTACTTGTACGAGCTTAAAACTAACTAAATGATTTCTTAAATTAACGATCTCATCGGCAATGAGATTTTGTTGTAGATAAGTTTTCGACCTTTTATAGTATAATCTATAGATTGTACAATATTAAAAATATCCTTGATAAAAGTTACAAGTTTTGTAAAATTCAATAATTATTATTGAACATAAATTATTGGTGTTCATATAGTGCTAAAAGTCCATCTGATCATCAATTATTTAGAATTCATTCAGTCTGCATCTAATTGCATTGGCATTTCTTTCAATATATATAAGCGTGAAGAAAAACAACTTTCTTCTCTAAAGTCTTGAAATGCGTGTATAAGAGTTCAGACTGCGAAAAGGGGTGCGAACCCTTTCAACATTTCGTTTTCGTTCAATAAATTCGCAAATAAAAATTCAAAATAGCTGCACAGTACCCTTTAATGGGGGAAGAGACTGTTGTACGTTTAAGACCAAGAATATATAATATACAGGGTTCGTGAAAAGGATTTAAAAAAAAAAAATATATATGTATAATTAGAAAGATTGTGGTTTGTAAATTTGTGCTACGGCGCTAAATAATTGTAACGAATTTCATCCAACAACGTAACAGAAAGAATTTAATAGCCATATATACTTTTCAAAGCGCATAACCTCATCTTTAGTAATATGAGATTAAACAAAATATACAAATGATATGGTAAAATTAAATTGCGTTAGTGACGATAAGTGAAAAGCATTACAAAAAATATGTTATTAATTATGTAATTAACTTATAAATTAATACTATATAAAATGATGACGCCCAAATATTCATTTTTAAATATGTCCTCATTTTTGTGGTTTTAATAGTTTTTTTCACTTAATTTTAATGGTTTCCTTCAGCGTGTTTAAATATTTAGTAATATTTGCATTTAATGATTTTTGCTATTTTTTTAACTACGAGTAGAGCAACACTTTTAAAAATCTACAACGACGAGATTCAATTCGAAATCTATTGCACCCTTCGACCCTTGAGTGACTGGACACCGTGCAACAAGGGTAGCTGTTTGTTAAGGGTAGATTATTATTTCATTGTAATATTGAATCCCAGTAGTTTTGCCGTAAAATCATTACCTAAAGCTTATCATTACTACAAAAATAAAAATAAAAAATTCATTAATACAAAGAACATCTAGAAGAAAATTCATAAAATATTACCTCAACAACAATTGACTTCTTCAATAGATTGGTGCCTTAATTTACCATATTGTCATCCTGTACGTAATCAATACGCAATGGGGTTAAATCTTTTCAACAGATCGCTGTATATATTCACCCTTTTTACAGGCGTTCATCGAATTTTTTGGGATTTCGAAGTAGGGCTACGTTCGTAAGTAACTTTACGCGTGGGGTTGCAATCGCAATTACCAGATTTTATGTTAATTGTTTGTAACTGACTTCAATAAATTCAATTTTCGCTGTTTAGTCGACGCACATCTTGTGCACCTTGTCCCACTTCTTGTTACATACCTCTTTTCACGTATTTTTTACTCTCTTCTTTATCTGTATCTAAATATGCGTAAGACTAAATTATACTCCATTGTCGCGGCTCGGTAAAACCATTACTAAATATACAAGAAAAAAGTATATGTGTAGTGGCTCGTGTGAGTGCTTTATAATAAAAAAGGATCCGGAGAGGGTTAAACAAGATTCGCCCTAGCATAAAATGTTTTCGCTTAATCTTTATTGTATTTGAAGATGGCTGAAATAATAATATAGAATATCACCCAAAAAAGTGTTATCTTTATGACTTATTTATTTAATTGTAAATCAATCGCGATTCGTGACACAGGTATTTTATTTAGTTTTACTTGTGCTACTGAAGATGGGGGCATAGCCTTCGAAATGCGCATATAGCTACTTAATTCTTTAAGTTACGGTATTTGGGTGATATTTTGTACTATAATTTAATACCGTAGTGATAATTTTTAAATTGGCTGAATTAAAATCATTATAATAAATTTATTTATTATTCAGACAATTTATATTTTTTAGTCGGTAGTATAACTGTAGATATGAATTTATTATAGTTTTATATAGATTTAATATAGTTATATAGATTATTTTTAATGATTTTTTTTGGCAAATAATATTATCAATGCAGAATACCAATGAATATGATAATATAGGTAAATATGAGAAAAAAACGCGAAATATTTCCATAGTAAAATTGCAATTTATGGTAATAAATGTGATAAAATTTGTACTTTTCTCTCGTGTAAATATGTATAAGTATTCTTTGTTATTACAATCATAATATCCAATCTGTTGCAATTAATTAAAATTAAAATTAAATAAAAAAATCTGTAATTAGAAGAGCAGTGTCTTAAACTGTTAACTAAAAATTAGACAGTTTGTTCTAGTAATTTAAATATCACATAGTTGAGAAATTTAACTCATATAGTTAGTACATAAATTATTTTACAATTTATTTCAAGCAAATAATATAGTTTTTGCGTATTTTCAAAGCGTCATCGAAAAAATTTGAAACATACCAATTGAAAAAATAACTTCTCGATACGCCTATATTATAAATCATTGTTTTACAAGGATTATTATTTAAAAAATTATCACTACTGTGTTTGAATATCACCCAAATACCTTATTATTTTTGAAATACTTCAGTCATGTTGACTTATTTATTTAATAGTATTTCAATCACGATTCGTGACAGAGGTATTTTATTTTGTTTTTATCTTGTGTTGCTGAAGATGGGGACATAGCCTTCGAAATGCGCATATAGCTACTTAATGCTTTGAGTTACGGTATTTGGGTGATATTCTATACTACTAAGGATTATTATAATAGTACTTCTAGTAATAAATGTAACAAAAATATTTGTATTGCAATTATTATTATTCTCTGGATTAATAATAATGATGAGGGCTTAAATAATACTGCGCCAAATTGTTTATTTACCTAGTTTTCATCTACATGGTTTATAATTTGTAGATTTTTCTTCTATTAATAAAATTCGCATTATTATTTAATAGCACTACATTTCAAAAGGTTTTTTTTTCCATACATTCCATTCATATTATCCACACTTCTACTTTGTAGTAAAATAATACAATGTTATACGTGAATGCTATTGCTAGAAATGTTAGATATTAACACTTGCTTAACTTTTAATGCCCTCTTAGTTTGAGCAAACCTACATTGATATATGTGGTTTAAATTGTATGGGTTTTTGTCCATTTCTATGAGGTATATAATGTAGAAAGGCACTTGTAATTCCTCAAAGGTAGGTGACAATTTTTATTGTTAAAGGAAATATAAAAAGACGTTATATAATTTAAATCCTTAACCAGTTTCGATATTTATGTCATCATCAGATGGAAACTACAAAAAAATATGTTATATTATAACAGATATGGTGTAGAATATTATCCAATAAGAAATATAAATATGTTTACATATATAAATGGATAAGGGATAATATGGCATTTTAAATTAATACTTAAATGTGTGTATGGTAAACTTATTTGTCAAATGTTTTACAACAATTTTAATATAATAAAATATTGCTATCAATTATGTGTTTAATAAATTGTACATAATTATTTGATGTTACTGTTTTAATATTCCATTTTTTTAGGGAGATGCGAAAAGATTTTAGAATGGTATTCTCAATAATATATTACTAATATTCGTAAATTAGGTAAGGATATCACAGAGTAGAAATAAAATATAATAGAAAGATAGAAATGGGCAATATATTATATAATGGTGTTAGGATTATGATTAGTTTTCGTAAAGTGTTTAAAAAAAAATATTTTAAAAGATTTCTATGACCAAGTTAAGTTACTTTTTAAGAAACTATTTCAAACTTATTTTATGGAGGCACAATCTTTACTTATCTTAAGATAGTGAAATCATTAATGGGTAATAAAGGTTATAATATAGGTGGGTAGGAGTGATATGAGTAGAGAAGTTTTTAATTCTGTTAAGAAAAAGATTTAATATTGAAGATATTGAAAAATGGGTTTAAATTTTATATTAATCTGTTCATTCAAAATTTCTTTGCTTTCCCTCTTTCCAAGTTTTCTAGAAGGTTTAATTTTTTACCTTTGACTTCTTTATGTAATATTTTTATATTTTTGTCATGTTCATTATTGATAAAAATCTAGTTTACTTTGTAAATCTAATTCCTGTAACAGAAGTAGCAGAAATTTGATACATCATCTATTTAACATTTCACAATAGACTCTTTCTGCACGTGCATTATTTCATTTGACACTTTATCACTTCTGCTTTACGTATATTTATTATTTTTGGTTTCAAAAATATCCCACAAAAGGATGTCTTCAAAATTACGACATATTTCCACTTAGTACAAGCATAATATAAATATGGCACCCCGTGGTAACTTATTATGTTTATTCTTTCACAATGAGAGCATATCTCATGCTTTATAACGTATAAATTTATTTGAGTCTACACACTCATATTCGTATACCATAAATGTTTGTATACAGGGTCATTGAGATGTCATTTTCGGATTTAAAGCAGAAAAGTATAGCGATTATGAAATGAAATTTCACAGGTAGGATAAATACCTAAGGCAGAATTCTCATCTTGTGTCAATGGTAACTGTAAAATGGTCTGAGGAAAAGTGTTCTATAGTCGCGGTAATTAGAAATAATAGAAATATTAATGAAAAATATAGAAATAAGGGTGAAAATTACTGTTGAGTGTACGAATATTTTCTGTTGAGGTGTTTTCGCAAAAGAAGGGGTGAAACTAAAATGTTTTATTGCGGATGTAGAGAAAGAAATAAATTCAAGAAAAAAATTGAAGATACATTTGTTACATAGATGGCAAATATCATGTAATAATCTATAAAAAAATAATCGTAAATAAAAATATACTAAAAAAAGGCATCATTTGATAGGAACAGTTCATTTTCAGACATAAAAGATAAACATTTACAAAGGACACAACGTAAAAGTTATGATAAAAAAGCAACTTTTGAATCAGCCTGTAGTATATGCTCATTGTGGTATACGTAACTTCGCCGGAGCATGCAGTAGCTCGGAAATCCGTCCAAGCACCCCAGAAATTAAATAAATAGGGAAATATCTTCCGTGAAGTGTATTGTTTTTCCGCCAGGACAAACGGCTGTGAATCTGGGACAGAAATAAACCACAAGTAACGGCGTGCAAACTAACAGAGTGGTTCATTGAAGTCCCGTGCTGCATACGGCCATTTCACAAGAACTTGCAAGATATCAATTTTCGTTGAAGTATAATATAAGTTTCTTTCGTGTGTCTTGTTTTTTTATACATATTTTGATACAATATATTTTAAAGGGATATTTCAAAGAAACTCCTATAATTCATATTTTTCCGCTTTATTATTACAACTTCAAAGATATTTGAAAGTTTTAATATGTTCATGTATTTTTGGTCTTAACATTAATATAAATAATCGTTAATTTTATGGCATAAAGACTGAATGACAATTGATACTTGCCATACTATCATAGGGCCTTAGAAGAATATAGTTTTAATAAAGGATTGATTCAACATTAACTTCTTGATAGTCCATATTAGAATAGGGTTGTAAAAAACAACTTTGCTTTTATTATGAAGTTTTTGTTTCCCTATTCCATAGTTTTAGTCTTCAACTACTTGATATTAAAAAAAAAATATTTTTAAGATAAGTAACTTTGATCTTTTTAAGGAGGAACATATAAATTTGTATTTATTTTTGAAAAAATCACAATGCTTTATGACGATTTTTTGAATTGCCAAAGATTAGTTAGTTAAAGAGTCTGCAATCCTAAAGATTGGTTGGAAACAGCACGCCATGCCGATCTATCCTGAGCTAATCCCTTCATCTCCCTATAGCTATTCATCTCAACGTCTTCAACTATCTGACTCACATACTCCAATCTAGGCCTACCTACCCCTCTCTTTCCCTCCACTCTACCTTCTATGATCAATTGCATAATCCCCCCATGCCTAAGAATATGCCCTACTAATCTGTCTCTCCTACGCTATAATACTCTCCAAATACTTCTCTTCTCCCCTACTAACTCTAGTACAGCTTCATTTGTTACTTTATCTTCCCAACCAATCCTCATCATCCTCCTATAACACCACATTTCGAATGCTTGTAATCTACGCTTCGCTTGCTTTCCTATAGTCCACGCCTCATACCCGTACAGTGCTACACTCCAAACATATACCTTCAGTAATCTTTTTCTAATACCCAAGTCAATATTTGATCTTAAAATCTGTTCCTTTTCTACGAATGCCTTCCTACCCTGTGCTATCCTACACTTTATATCTACCTTGCTTCGATTATCTTTTGTGATTCTACTGCCTAAATAACAAAAATCTGATACTTCTTCGATTCTATTATCTCCTATTGTGATCCTCATTTTTCTACTGCATTCCTTTTTGTCACACCTCATCAGTTTAGTTTTACCTATATTTATTTTCATGTTAAAATCCCTAGTCAATACTGCCTGCATACCATTCAATACCCTTTCTAAATTCTTTTCGCTTTCTCCCAATATAGCTATATCGTCGGCGAATCTCAACATATATATTTTCTCTCCCTGTACATTCACACCTACACTATACTCTTCTTTTACTTTGTTTATTGCATCTTCTATATATAGATTAAATAATAACGGTGAAAGTGTACATCCCTGCCGAACTCACTTCCCTATTTTTGCTACCTCTTCTTCCCCCTCAATTCTAACTAAGGCAGTTTGGTGTTTATATAAATTAAAAATTATTCTCCTATCCTTATAATCTATACCCGTTTCTTTTAAAATTCTAAACATTATGTCCCAATCTACATTATCAAATGCCTTTTCTAAATCTACAAAAGCTATGCAAGTTACCTTTCCTACCCTCTTTCTTTTTTCTACTACCGTTCTTAGTGCTAGAATCGCCTCCCTCGTCCCTCTGTTTTTCCTAAAACCAAACTGATCTTCTCCTAGCCTTTCCTCTACTTTATTTTCTAATCTCGTATAAATAATCTTTAACAATATCTTCGATGCATGTGATAGTAGACTAATGGTCCTATAGTCCTCACACAAATTAGCTCCTATTTTCTTCGGCATTGTTACTATTCTACTACGCTGAAAATCCTGTGGTACTTCTCCCTTCTCATATATTTTACAAACTAACCTGTATAATCGCTCCTGCATTTTTTCCCCTGCGTGTTTTATTAATTCGGCTGGTATCATATCAATCCCCGCTGCTTTGTTATTCCGTAAATCATTTAATGCTCTATGAAACTCTGACCTAAGTATGCTAGGACCTAAGTCATCCTCATCTATCTGTTCCACACTTTCTAGCTCCTCCATGTCCTGCCTACCTTTATATAAATCTTCAAGATACTCCTTCCATCTTCTAGCTTTTTCCTTATTTTCTGTGAGTTCCTTACCCTGCTTATCACATATAATGTTACCCTTTGGTTTTACTTTAGAAAAATGTGACTTAATTTTCCTGTAGCCCAAATCTACTTTACCTATTCTCATATCCTCCTCAATATCCTCACAATTTCCTTTTATCTACTCTTCTTTCGCTAGCTTGCATTTCCTATTAATTAAGTTCCTTAGTTCCTTATATTTTTTCTGTCCTGCTTCTGTGTTTCCAATTTTAATTTTCCTTCTTGCTTCTATCATTTCAACTATTATTAAATATTGTCATGCCAAATATTATTAAACAGTATTTTACGAAATGACTGAAATTTTCGAATTTATATCAGTTTATAAATTACCATTGAAAAATTGTCGAATTGTATAATTTTACTAGAAATAAAACATTTTCGAGCACGAAAACAAATTTTACTCGAAATGAAAAACCTGTTTTGCTTCAAGCATTTGAACTTAAAATCCAAACAAATTTTTAAAAATATAATTGTTATTTTATGAACAAAATACAGAATATATTACATCGGTATGCAATATGGCTAATAATATTGCATTTAAACGCCAATAGTGCGGAATTTAAAAAATATCATTTTTGTACTGAAGCAAAAATCCTTTTAGAAAAGTATGTTTTTTTCACAAGCTTAGCTAGTTCAATTATGAATTTCACGGATAACAAGGCTGAAATCCTAATACATAATTGTTCTTAAATTTTGAATTTTTACCACATTGAAATATATTAAAGGATTCCTTAGAAATAAATCACTTTGAAGAGTACTTTTTTGGGACGAAGCGAAATTCTGTATTCTAAAACAATCACAATTAGTAAAATCTTTAAATAATTTTTCTTTACGTGTATAACTAAAAATAATATTTCGAAGGATACGAACTGCAGGAAGCAATAATTAGGGATTACATTGAAAATAACTATATTTTACAAATAAAAATGTATATGATGGCGTGTGAAAATTATCCATAATTTTCTACATTTCCTATTCTTACCTTTACAGGATACTATTGGATTACATTATTTCTAAAACAAGAAGTGTTTTACTGCTTGTTTGTGTTCACCTTGTGTAAATTGTAATTCCATAGTTCATGTTGTGGCCGTATTATTAAAAGGGTTACATTTGCCACATAATAGCGATGACCGGAAGAAGAGACTTTTCTTCATAACCAAATCATGATATTGTCTCTTGAGATATGCATTGCATATTATATAATAAAACTCGAAAAATATATGAAATGTGCGTCGCTATCCTTGGTGTTCTAATAAAAAAATCATCACGCCAAATTCTCACTATTTTTGTAAATTAATTGCAAAGTATATTGAGTTCATACAAACTAGTTTTTTTATATAAGGTTCGATTGATTTGAAAATTCTATCAAATCGTTATCATTAAAAAACCAGGCAGATTTTGTATGGAGAAGATTCTTGTGGTTTCATGTATCAGAATCTAATGAAGATTTATTTTGAACAGCATAATTTTGTTTTATTAAAGATTGTTTAAGACTAGTGCATGATAATAATTTTTGGTTTTCATTTTATCATAAGAAAGTTTTGCTACAAAACAGGTGCGTAAGCGAACAAGTTTTATA
Organism: Leptodirus hochenwartii; assembly: GCA_947310635.1. Classification (NCBI taxonomy): domain Eukaryota; kingdom Metazoa; phylum Arthropoda; class Insecta; order Coleoptera; family Leiodidae; genus Leptodirus; species Leptodirus hochenwartii. The sequence continues at coordinate 10,954,201 of OX371180.1, read as the reverse complement.
GTTCTGAAACAAAGTTCGTTGACTTACTTTTCTAGAGAAAATGGACTAATGGATAATGGACGTTCGTACTATAAGTGACGTATTTAAGATTTAATAAAAAAATTATATATATGATATTTAATTGAATTATGATCATTAAACAGTAATAATATTTTACAAAGCTTTGTTGATTAGTTATTTAATATTATAGCAATCACGATTCGTGACAGAGGTATTTTATTTATTTTAATCTTGTACTTATGAAGATGGCATAGCCTTCGAAATGCACATCTAGCATTTAGCACATCCATCATTCTATGCAATTATTTAACACTGTTATGACAAATTTACACAATTATAGAAGCAGTTTTAAAAACATTTTAGCAGATTATTTTTTCCAATTTAATGAGCAGTGAGCATTTAATTATTTATATATTATAGTAAACAAATATTATAAAATATCACCCAAATATCGTAACTTAAACCATTAAGTAATTCGATGCGTATTTCGCAAGCTATACCCCCATCTTCAGTAGTTTATTTAGTTTTTATCTTGTGCTACTGAAGATTTATCTTAATGCTTTATGTTATGGTATTTGGGTGATATTCTATACTATTATTTAATACCGTAGTGATAATTTTTAAAATAGTATACAAAGTTTTGCAATAAAATATGCAAGATGTAAAAGCAAACGTATCATTTGTAATGACACAGAGCTTTTTGTGTTTCGAGACCCTTTCACGTGCGCGCAAATGAAATCGATTAAAATACGCTGGGAGACATGATGGAAGTTTTAATGTCGCATCTTGTAAACTAAGAATGCAGCAAAAAGGGAGGAGGGTGCGCTTTTTATATGTGCACGCACGTACATGCTTATAACGGCTTAAAACTAAGAATAAGACGTCAGGGGATTTGCGAAAGGATAGGGGTGAATTTCATCATTCGTAAAAAGGATTCCTTGTTGAAATATACAGAATAATACTATTTGTATTATCATTCGAATTCTCGCCTCCCTTATAAGAAGACATTTAAAAGATTTTCGGTAAAAATATGTTATAATAAATTATAATAAATTATAATAAAGGGAGAAGTACCACAGGATTTTTAGCGTAGTAGAATAGTAACAATGCCGAAGAAAATAGGATCTAATTTGTGTGAGAACTATAGGACCATTAGTCTACTATCACATGCATCGAAGATATTGCTAAAGATTATTTATAGGAGATTAGAAAATAAAGTAGAGGAAAAGCTAGGAGAAGATCAGTTTGGTTTTAGGAAAAACAGAGGGACGAGGGAGGCGATTTTAGCACTAAGAACAGTAGTAGAAAAAAGAATGAGGGTATGAAAGGTAACTTGCATAGCTTTTGTAGATTTAGAAAAGGCATTTGATAATGTAGATTGGGACATAATGTTTAGAATTTTAAAAGAAACGGGTATAGATTATAAGGATAGGAGAATAATTTTTAATTTATATAAACACCAAACTGCCTTAGTTAGAATTGAGGGGGAAGAAGAGGTAGCAAAAATAGGGAAGGGAGTTCGGCAGGGATGTACACTTTCACCGTTATTATTTAATCTATATATAGAAGATGCAATAAACAAAGTAAAAGAAGAGTATAGTGTAGGTGTGAATGTACAGGGAGAGAAAATATATATGTTGAGATTCGCCGACGATATAGCTATATTGGAAGAAAGCGAAAAGAATTTAGAAAGGGTATTGAATGGTATGCAGGCAGTATTGACTAGGGATTTTAACATGAAAATAAATATAGGTAAAACTAAAGTGATGAGGTGTGACAAAAAGGAATGCAGTAGAAAAATGAGGATCACAATAGGAGATAATAGAATCGAAGAAGTGTCAGATTTTTGTTATTTAGGCAGTAGAATCACAAAAGATAATCGAAGCAAGGTAGATATAAAGTGTAGGATAGCACAGGGTAGGAAGGCATTCGTAGAAAAGGAACAGATTTTAAGATCAAATATTGACTTGGGTATTAGAAAAAGATTACTGAAGGTATATGTTTGGAGTGTAGCACTGTACGGGTGTGAGGCGTGGACTATAGGAAAGGAAGAGAAGCGTAGATTACAAGCATTCGAAATGTGGTGTTATAGGAGGATGATGAGGATTGGTTGGGAAGATAAAGTAACAAATGAAGCTGTACTAGAGTTAGTAGGGGAGAAGAGAAGTGGAGAGTGTTACAGCGTAGGAGAGACAGATTAGTAGGGCATATCCTTAGGCATGGGGGGATTATGCAATTGATCATAGAAGGTAGAGTGGAGGGAAAGAGAGGGGTAGGTAGGCCTAGATTGGAGTATGTGAGTCAGATAGTTGAAGACGTTGAGATGAATAGCTATAGGGAGATGAAGGGATTAGCTCAGGATAGATCGGCATGGCGTGCTGTTTCCAACCAATCTTTAGGATTGCGGACTCTTTAGCTAACTGATACTTGTTGAAGAAAAGCCTTATATTTTTTGTTGTCAAATAAATTTATTTGTATTTGGCGATCGACAAAGATTTTTTCGCGACCCCTCTGGCCTCCTTATGGCCTTATGATCGAGCGCTTTAGCCACAATCAGTATTATTATTTATAACAATTATCCAGGCACAGATCAAGGAAAACCTTAGGGAGTGGCGACACTTAGGGAACAGGGACTTTGCATTAGACACACACACGAAGCACATCCATAGTCCGCAGGCATTTTCCTTTCGGAAAAAAATCCTTCCGGGTGGGAGTCGAACCCATAACCAGCGCGGTGTGTTAACGTTAGTAATGCCTTCTGTAATCTAGCATTTGATGAAGTAACATATCTGAGAATAATAATAAAATGACAATTCGATTTTACAATCAATTTTACATAGTTTAAAATTTTGTTCATCCACTCAACTCGGAAGTAGCATTTGTTTAAATAGTCGCATTTCGAAAAAAATAGTAAATATAAGCTCTTTTTATATAATTTTATTGTAAAAGCCATTGTGAAACCCACAGAGAAGTTATAATTTGTTTAGGAAGTGGTTACAATCCAGGAATTTATCTCGTTCCGGATGAAAGTGTCGTGCCGACAAATAATTTAAAATAACAATCGTCATTCAACGGCATATATCAATGCTATGTGGTTTCAAGACTCAAAAACTTGAATTATATAGTCATGCCTCATGCATTAGTGTTCAAATTCTTCACATATCATCATCACAAAAACGTCGTAGGTGCATACAGAGGAAAATATACACAGGAATATTCAAGGAAAATATTCATTTTGGCGCAGATAGATAAATTAGCATGAAAATGCTCAAAATTATTAATTAAAAACCTATTAATATTGTAATACGTTCATGCTATTAGATTTCAATTAGAAAGTACTTTCGAAATGTATTTAATTTGACGAAAACAGTAATTAAGTGATCTTTCGAAGTTAAACTTTAGAAATAATTAACTAAAACATACCTTGATAACTTCACAATTATTAATATGCATGCTTTCTGTCCTTAATGTTTTAAATGATCGAAAACTCGAAATTTGGTCTCATCTAACTATTTTCAACCTACCAGTTTAAGTTTTTTTCTTCCCGTTTTTACTGTGCTTTGGGTACCCCGCTTGCTTCTGAACTTTTTTCAATAAGTCATTTGATTTTAGATTTTAAATGGTTATTAAGCTTTTTTTTTTTAGCCCAGTTTTCGTAATATTAATACGCATTCATCAAAAAATATAACGCGCCAAGAAAAAAAAAAGAGTAATATAAAATTTATATTTTAATAGCAAGTTGATGAAAGATGAACGATTTAAATACACAAAAAATTGTAAATTTCGATTGAAAACAATATTCGTTTATATTTTAAAGATGAACGTGTATCTCGAAACTTAAGCTTTCATCCGCAATCATTAAAAAATAAGAAAGAATTAAAGAAATATACAAAAAAATGTAAATTTTGATTGAAAATAATATTTATTTAAAATTTAAAAGATGAATGTGTATTTCGAAATTTAGGCTTCCATCGGCATTCTTAAAAATCAGAAATAACTACAACGCGCCAACAAAAAAATTATGAGTAATATAAAATTTATTTGATATTTTTTAATAGAAAGTTGATGAAAGATGAACGTTTTAAATACACAAAAAATTGTTAATTTCGATTGAAAACAATATTCGCTAATGGTTTAAAAGATTAATGCGTATCTCGAAACTTAAGCTTTCATCCGCAATCATAAAAAAATATTTAAATAAATAAAACACGTCAAGAAAAAAAAAAGAGTTATATTAAATTTATTTGATATTTTTCAAAAGCAAGTTGATTAAAGATGAAGGTTTTAAATACATAAAAAAAATGTGAATTTCGATTGAAAATACTATTCGTTTGAAGTTTAAAAGACGAATGTGTATCTCGAAACTTAAGCTTTCATCCGCAACCATCAAAAACTATTTAAATAAATAAAACACGTAATAGTAATATAAAATATCTTTGATATTTTTTAATAGCAAGTTGATTAAAGATGAAGGTTTTAAATATACAAAAAAATGTAAATTTCGATTGAAAATACTATTCGTTTGAAGTTTAGAAGACGAATGTGTATCTCGAAACTGAAGCTTTCATCCACAATCATTGAAAAAATTATAAATAACTAAAGCGCGCCAAGAAAACGTCTTCGCATACAAACTAAAAATTTGTCACCGTTAAGGATTTCGATTTATATTTACCGGAAAAATCATTACTATAACTTTTAGATTTTATAATAACAAAATGCTGAAATCTATTGTTAAAGAATGTATAAGCATATGTTTTATAAATTCACTTTAATAGCTAGAAATATATCAATTTTTGATCCAGTTATTAAGTGCGTTCTAAATTCATCAACTTAAGCTGACGCGAAAAATGTAACACGCAGTATTTTTTCATTATTTATGAATGGGAAAACGCACTCCATATCCACTAATACCAGCGGATTCATTGGCAATGTGGTACCGGTACGACCACTGACCAGTAGCAGATTCAAGTAGGTACCTTTATGCACAGTAGCAATATATGAATGAGATGCATTCCTGTTGTTTACATCATGTAGAAAAGGATACGACGTATTATACATCATTACGATTTGAGTGGTTTCTTGTGACTCTGCTGGACGCCTTTCTGTCTACCTCGAAGATATTTTTGTGAAGACATGTGAAGCAAACTGTATTGAATTTATATTTGATCAAAGAGAAATGTTCTCTATGGAGAGAACACATTGCTATTGGATTTTAATTTAGGTATAATATAAATGCGTTAACGTTCCAAGGGAGTTCGGCAGGGATGTACACGCTCACCGTTATTATTTAATCTATATATAGAAGATGCAATAAACAAAGTAAAAGAAGAGTATAGTGTAGGTGTGAATGTACAGGGAGAGAAAATATATATGTTGAGATTCGCCGACGATATAGCTATATTGGAAGAAAGCGAAAAGAATTTAGAAAGGGTATTGAATGGTATGCAGGCAGTATTGACTAGGGATTTTAACATGAAAATAAATATAGGTAAAACTAAAGTGATGAGGTGTGACAAAAAGGAATGCAGTAGAAAAATGAGGATCTCAATAGGAGATAATAGAATCGAAGAAGTGTCAGATTTTTGTTATTTAGGCAGTAGAATCACAAAAGATAATCGAAGCAAGGTAGATATAAAGTGTAGGATAGCACAGGGTAGGAAGGCATTCGTAGAAAAGGAACAGATTTTAAGATCAAATATTGACTTGGGTATTAGAAAAAGATTACTGAAGGTATATGTTTGGAGTGTAGCACTGTACGGGTGTGAGGCGTGGACTATAGGAAAGGAAGAGAAGCGTAGATTACAAGCATTCGAAATGTGGTGTTATAGTAGGATGATGAGGATCGGTTGGGAAGATAAAGTAACAAATGAAGCTGTACTAGAGTTAGTAGGGGAGAAGAGAAGTATCTGGAGAGTGTTACAGCGTAGGAGAGACAGATTAGTAGGGCATATTCTTAGGCATGGGGGGATTATGCAATTGATCATAGAAGGTAGAGTGGAGGGAAAGAGAGGGGTAGGTAGGCCTAGATTGGAGTATGTGAGTCAGATAGTTGAAGACGTTGAGATGAATAGCTATAGGGAGATGAAGGGATTAGCTCAGGATAGATCGGCATGGCGTGCTGTTTCCAACCAATCTTTAGGATTGCGGACTCTTTAACTAACTAACGTTCCAACATTTAACATTTACTTAAATTAGCGAATTTCAAATTGCAGGCATAAAGTGATTTTAATAAGACAAATCACCGCTCAAGTGATGACAGTGAAATCACGAGACGTCAGGAATACAAACAGATTTCATCTTAATTTTGTAAATATATGATAAATAGTATGGTAAATATATAAAAAAATATATTTATTATATGTAAAAACAAAAATGTAATTTAATTGCATTTCAAAACCATATAAGAATTTAAATAACTGACTGTTCATCAAATAAACGATTGAATTATAATAAATTAATTTAGAAAAATGATTTTATGAAATTATTTAATACATAATTCCGTAGGAACATTTCATCAATTCAATTACTTATTTAAATAAAAATATATAGACTGAATTCACAGAAAATGAACTACTAAAATAATTCTAGTTTTTAATGTATCTTCAAATATCTCCTAGCATTTATATTCATATATAAAATATGAATTATTATTTAACAGTATTATTATTGAGTGTAACAAGCAAGGTATTTTTCTTGAATCTGTATCTAAGTCGGAACTATGTAATGTCATCAATAATTTGAAAAACAAAAAATCCTCCGGAGTTGACGATGTATCGCCAGTGCTCTGCAAAAGAATATTGTTCGCTATAGCAGATACCTATTTAATGAATTCATGTCCCAGGGTATATTTCCGAAAGCTCTAAAACAAGCTCTCATTAAGCCTATCCATAAGAAAGGAAATGTGAGTGATATGAACAACTACAGACCTATAAACCTATTAAAAACCTTTAGTAAAGTCTTCGCAAAACTCATCTATGAAAGAACTATTGCTTTTCTGAAATCGTGTAAAGTCTTTGACAAATTTCAATATGGCTTTCTAAGAGGCCATTCAGTAGACAGAGTTTTCGAGAAGTATACTCGAAGATATGGACGGATCCAGACTCTCCTGCGGAGTGTTTCCAAGCTGCCAAAGCTTTTGACAGTATAGACTTTAATCTGTTATTATACAAATTTGAACGTTACGGCATACGAGGTGTTGTACTTGACCTTATGTCGTCATATCTGCGTGAAAGATACCAACGCGTTGAGCTATGCCGGGATGGCAAAAGATTCTTGTCCAATAACTTGCTAGTTTCTGTAGGTGTGCCCCAGGGTAGTATACTTGGCCCGCCACTGTTCATTATTTTCATGAATGATGTAGCCTCCATCACAAAGAATCATGCTGGCGCTTTATTAGTGAACTACGCTGACGACACGAATGTTATAATAAGGGGCTCCTCAATAGAAAACATTTCTGATAATGATACAATATCAAAGTTGGCTGCGTGGTTTAAAAATAATAACTTAATTTTGAATGAAAGCAAAACGAATGCAATAATTTTTCCACATAAAAGATCTAAATTACAAATTCCCTCACACATTAGCTTTGCCAATACAACACTTGAGGTAGAACTGTCTACACATGCGAAATGTCTTGGAATCTTCTTTGACAGTTATCTGTATTGAATTCACTATATTAATTATTTAAGTAAAAAAATAAGCTGTAGAATCTTCTCGCTTCGAATCCTCGCAAGATATATGAGTAGGCAGGTTCTACTGCAAGTGTACTTTGGTACTATATTGTCTCTCCTGCGATATTGTATAATTCTTCGGGGTTCATCATCTAAAGTAATAAAGTTTTTCGTATGCAGAAGTGGGCCATCCGGACTATTTTTGGTTTAAAATATAAGGCTAGCTATCGCGGGGTCTTTAAATCTAACAAATTATTAACTATCTACGCAATATATATTTTTGAATGCCTACTGTTCTATTTTAAGCATAGCCAAAAGTTTGAAGAAAACAAAGGTAGTCATGATCATAATACTCGTTATAAGGACAACATATTCATATACCCTGAACATTCCACGTCCATCTTTGAAAAAGGCTGCTATTACCAAACTCTTAAATTCTTTAATGCTTTACCATTGAATATACCGTTTAAAAAATAATATCAAAATTTCGCGATTTGACTATTTTGAACAGAAACCTAAACAGGTTAGATTAGATATAGGTAGGTCAAAATTATAGGTTGTAGGAGGAAGATATAAAGAGAAAGTAGAAATCGCAGCCTATGAGAGAACTCGGGATAACATAGGAGTAGCGAATTGATGAGATAAATTAGGGATTAGGGACTATATTAGTCAAGAAGTATTAAGCACGAAGGAAAGTGCAAGTTTATTCTAATTGCAACATTATGTATCTTTGGCAAGACATGGTATATCATGTTTTGGACATATTATGATTCTTACTCCAGTAAAGAATACACGTTAAGTTTTATATGTTGGCAGAACTTGTTATATCAACGGCGTCTAAATTTGTAAAAATTCACGCACTACACTTATGATATGTACAATCAAACACAATGCCTTCAGAAACTTTCTTTTTGCTCTTTGTAAATTTTATAAAATTGCACATAGTTATAAGTCATTTTTTATATCTTGGCGGACCTAATTCATCCTCTACTGCGCATAAGGGTTGAGCTTCCTGTACCATTGGTGCCATATATGAATAAAAAAACGTCAGTAGTGCTCAAATTGTAAACTGCGTAGCAAAATTCAGATTGAGAATATTTAATGTATGAATATATACGGCTTCGATTAAAGTCCACTATTTAGTAAATAGATTCCAGTTATTTATTATTTCTTTTGATCAATTATGCTAATATAATACTCTCTGTATTTGTTGGCTGTCGATATGACAACATTGCAGTAATTTTGACCACACCCTCAAATGACAAAAATGCAGTGGCGAGCATCTCTTCACGAGCATAAGGTTTCGGGGTGTTGAAGCGGCCAGTATATTTTCAATTTTTTGTTATCATTGGTCTTATGCATAAACTAGTCTTAATTTGTAATGTGCAGTAGAAGGGGCGGGCGCGCCACTTAAAAAAAAAAGCCTTCATCATGTTTTGTCATCTTACCACCGATATAAGATCATGTATAGATCTTATATATCTTATACATCGATCATCACCGATCTATGTATACTCTTCTTATTGAATGGAATATAGCTTCTTCAGCTACTAATCTCTATATTATGACATGATTTCTGTTATAAAATTTAATTCGGTCATAATGCAGACCCAGCATTTCGAAGGAGAAACAACAAAAATATAACAAAAAAAGTATGTGTGCAAACGATGCATTTTATCAACGATGCAATAAAGATGTTTATTCACGAGGAACTAAAAAATCTTAAAGTCAAACCGAATACTTTTGTTCTAGAACGAGTATGCGTTGTTATCCTTATATTTATGTCAGCGGTGCATTGGTACCATAAAATATTTGGTTCAGAAACTTCCATAAGATGTATAACAGATCTAGTGAGGAATCTGCACTTATAATATACAACTAATTGATGCAATTCCATAATTTTCATATCGCAAGTTACGGCTTGTTTAGATCTAATTTTAAATTGACTTTGGAGCACGACTATAGCACCATCTTATCACTAATATAATTTAACAATAGGAAAAAATCGTTTACTCTTATGTTAAAGGTGATAATAAAAAGGAATAACAAAGTCTTCACGCCAAGTGGTCTTATCCACGACACAGGACCAGACCCCGATTAAAAAGGGTAGAAAATATGACTCATTCGGTATCTTGTATGTAATACAACAAATCTATATCCTTGGAACAATTAAAACATTAGGTAACCCTCTAAAATGAAGACATACGGGATTTTATAAACTTCTATATTATTAAATAATTGATCGAATCAAGTGTTACCTTGGTGGTAGTTCATAGTAAATGTGTTTGAAGGAAAATAACTTAGTTATAATACCACTTGAAATATTTTTATTTTCGTTGACCAGGTTTCGCTGGTAAGGGCATCATCAGAGTGGCGTAACCTTCCCTTAAAAGAAACCTTACCGTGTTCAACAAACAAAAAATATTTTAAGTGGTATTATAGTTATAATACGTAGTTAATACTATAATACTATAATATTCGATAGTAATCAAATTTTTTTAGATAATAATCAATGTGTGAACATTTTTCTTTAAAAAATAAAATGTATTTAATAAAAATATCTTTTAGAAGCTGTTAAACTGATGCGTTATTGTCAATAAATTTACATTCGTGCTTTTAAATATATTTTACGACATTTGGTGAATCTTACACAAAGTATAGGAAACATGATCCAGTACAGTCTATGAACCACTCTTGAGGTGTGAAGAAGAGCAACGGATTGGCTGACTGGTGAGTGTTGACTGAATGTGCGGCATAATAATGTGACTGTGGTGACTGTGACTGGCGGTATACTTATATAGAAGTTGTTCAACTACAAATTATTGTGTTTATGATACATACATATATTGTATTTACGGTGCGGTTATTTATAACTTCTTTTTACCGTCCCCGATGTACATTCGTCTTCGTTGTTGTGTACTCTCTACTCTGCATATTGTGAGAAAATTGTGCTACTGATATTGACTCCGTTTTGAATTTTTAGACGTCTAAACACTCGATCCTGCTTGTGTTTCTTTAACTATCACGAAATTGACCAACCATAAGCTATTCTTTTTTTTTTTATACGTGATAATGGCAATTGGTTTTATCCTTAAGTCAACATATACTTTAAGAATAACAACGAAAATAAATTCTTTCAAAAACCACTATGGCTCTTAAGATACCTTCAATAGTTAAGCCATCTATATCTTTCTATCTATATTCCTTTTAAGTCTATTCTATAAATTTCTATATATCATATATTATACATTATCATATTACAAATCAATTTTTATTTCCTCCAAATTTTCTCAACAATTTCTGAAGGAAATAGACATGGATACTTTTCTAATTTGTCTAGACTTCTACGTAATACACTAGAATTAGACCATGGATTATAAATAGGCAAAAACACTAGGAAAAAGGATAACTGTTCTCAAGCACACTACAAAATATTCCTTCACCTTCCACATACATCCTCTTCAAACTAACATTATCACCACATACTGCAGAGTAATTTTTGAAAAATGTGTGAAAATGTAGATAAGGATAATTCATTTGCAGTAATTAAGATCTCGGAAATTTATTCCTCGAAGAATTTACGGCGGCTAGAATTAACGGCAAACCTGAACATTTAGTATCATTAAGTGCGAATTAGAAAAATATGTAGTGGTGTGGTTAGTGCATTTTGTTATTTTGTTAGTGGTTAGGTTATTTTTACTATTTATTTTTACTGCAATATTTTATATCAAAAAGGAAAAGAGCACTTCATTAATTCAGCTTCACATCAATTTCAGTTCTATTACTAAAATTCTATATATTTGATTTTTATTTTTGGCAATCAAAGGCAGTTTTCACATTTTAAAAATGCGCCGCAATGAAAATCGACCTCTGTTCTTTTTCGATAATTTTTCGATAATTTTGATGAAAATCAACATGTTCTTTTTCGATAATTTTGATGAAAATCGACAGATATATACCTCTGCTCTTTTTCGATAATTTTTCGATAATTTTTATAAACAGCTTACCTAACAGATTTTTGCTTATTTTATTTTATATAAAATTTTATTGGGATAAAATTAATAACACAAATAAGTAAAGTGACCATAGGTCCCGCTTTTAGCGGGACAATCCCGATTTTCGGTAATTTGTCCCGCTTAAAGATAAAAATCATTATTTCCATGCTTACTCCAAAAGTTACGATTTACCCGTATAAAAAAAATTCTGCGGAACGGCTTGACAGATTTCAATGATTTCGGTGTTATATTAAAGCGATTATGTCTATTTTTGCCCATTTTGTTAAAAATTTAAGTGTATTTGCTAAATTGGTCGGAAATTGAAAATTAAGAATGACTAATTTTCCTCTACATTCATATAGACTTGTATATCATAATCAAAGGCATAGCGGCAATCTGTCATGTACAATCGAGTCAAAGAAATAGTCAATAATTGTGGCTTAAAGTGTCTGTCTTAAAATTATTCTAGGCGAGACCTGGCGATGCTATATATATATATAAATAATTATTTTTTACATACATTTCTTATATATATTTTTTTTTAATAATTTATTTTGATTTTTGTCAAATATTTTATAGCAAATTATGTTGGATTTATGAATTACAAAATAAAAACACAATAGCGTCCTCAAACAATCGGTCAATAATTGTATTTTCTTTTTTCAGTTTTTAAACTATACATTTATGTCTGATTTGCCATATTCTTGGCAGTAGGTGTACTACTGTATAGATAAAATTCTGATAATAAACACGCGTTTCTTGATAACGAATACTGCACTAGAGCGAGAACTTTCTCAGAAAACGGCCAAAGTCTCGCTTCAACCAACGCAATCAACTTTTTCGAGTTTATATTCGTCGCTTCAACTTACCGTTCAAGGTGCCATTGAAACTGCCCATATAAAATAGCATATGCAAAGATGGGATTGCATTCACATAACCATGTAGTTAGAGTTGAATTTCTCGCCGCGTTCGTAGAGAATAAATAGTGTGTAATCTGTGTGTGTGTTTATCGATGTCGCACACACATCTAATATTAAAATATGTAGATGGCGATACCAACACGATCAGCAACTGTAAACTAAGACGCGATGGTTAATTGCGTGTTTAATTTCAAAGTCAGCATTTAGAAACATTTTTATATGGACTGTCCATGCTAAGATTATAAATCTTTAATAAACGTGAAAAAATGATTGAATGGGACATTTTCTAATGGGAAATGATAATTTTGATGAAAATCGACAGGTGCTCTGCTCTTTTTCGATAATTTTTCGATAATTTTGATGAAAATCGACAGGTATGTACCTCTCTTCTTTTTCGATAATTTTTCGATAATTTTCATGAAAATCAACAGGTATATATATACCTGCATGTTTCAGATATTTTTGTAGTCCATTAAAATTTCTTAAAATGTGCATTGTTAGGGTTCATTTTCGACTGTTAATATATTGATTAAAACATAATTATTGATAACCGCTTAATAATAAAATTGATTATTATCGATTTCCGATAAATGATAATAATTGAAGCTTTTTCAATTTATATTGTTAGAAAATTTACATAAATATAAATTTGATTCGTAATTTCGTCAAGTTTTTGATTTAGAAGTTTGGTTTTAGGAAAAACAGAGGGACGAGGGAGGCGATTTTAGCACTAAGAACGGTAGTAGAAAAAAGAATGAGGGTAGGAAAGGTAACTTGCATAGCTTTTGTAGATTTAGAAAAGGCATTTGATAATGTAGATTGGGACATAATGTTTAGAATTTTAAAAGAAACGGGTATAGATTATAAGGATAGGAGAATAATTTTTAATTTATATAAACACCAAACTGCCTTAGTTAGAATTGAGGGGGAAGAAGAGGTAGCAAAAATAGGGAAGGGAGTTCGGCAGGGATGTACACTTTCACCGTTATTATTTAATCTATATATAGAAGATGCAATAAACAAAGTAAAAGAAGAGTATAGTGTAGGTGTGAATGTACAGGGAGAGAAAATATATATGTTGAGATTCGCCGACGATATAGCTATATTGGAAGAAAGCGAAAAGAATTTAGAAAGGGTATTGAATGGTATGCAGGCAGTATTGACTAGGGATTTTAACATGAAAATAAATATAGATAAAACTAAAGTGATGAGGTGTGACAAAAAGGAATGCAGTAGAAAAATGAGGATCACAATAGGAGATAATAGAATCGAAGAAGTGTCAGATTTTTGTTATTTAGGCAGTAGAATCACAAAAGATAATCGAAGCAAGGTAGATATAAAGTGTAGGATAGCACAGGGTAGGAAGGCATTCGTAGAAAAGGAACAGATTTTAAGATCAAATATTGACTTGGGTATTAGAAAAAGATTACTGAAGGTATATGTTTGGAGTGTAGCACTGTACGGGTGTGTGGCGTGGACTATCGGAAAGGAAGAGAAGCGTAGATTACAAGCATTCGAAATGTGGTGTTATAGGAGGATGATGAGGATTGGTTGGGAAGATAAAGTAACAAATGAAGCTGTACTAGAGTTAGTAGGGGAGAAGAGAAGTATTTGGAGAGTGTTACAGCGTAGGAGAGACAGATTAGTAGGGCATATTCTTAGACATGGGGGGATTATGCAATTGATCATAGAATGTAGAGTGGAGGGAAAGAGAGGGGTAGGTAGGCCTAGATTGGAGTATGTGAGTCAGATAGTTGAAGACGTTGAGATGAATAGCTATAGGGAGATGAAGGGATTAGCTCAGGATAGATCGGCATGGCGTGCTGTTTCCAACCAATCTTTAGGATTGCCGACTCTTTAACTAACTTTGATTTAGAAGCTATACCAAATACATCGCACAATTTCTAAATTACAAATGCATCTTCAAGCGCATGCAAATTTTCGGTTAATGTATCAACAATCAACAAATCATTGACTAGGCATCTTATATTACCCACCGCACTCCATTATGTATTTTCGATGATATTGCGTGAGCCGAAATTCGAAATCCGGAAAACAATAACAATTGTTTTGATCTATTATATAACTGTAACTTTTAGCTACATATTACATTACGTTTAATGACCGCTGTAAATATAGAGCTGGCATCGATAGAGGTACGGTCGTAAATTTCAGTTCGTTTATCGTAGTCCATAATAAATACCACATAGAGACTAAATAGTAATTAAGGTTGAATCAGATTGTGTTCGGCGATTATGCTAAACGGACTTTTCGCTGGAGATGCATCATTGGGCTGCTCTCGCTTTGCGCTCGATGCGCAATCACACACAAGAACTACAATTGCCTGCAATCCATGAACGTACCACGTCATTTATATACTTAATTTGCAAAAATATCTTTTATAGACGCTAAATAGTTATTTGTTAATTAAATGTCGAATACGGATTTTTATTTTTCTGTCACTAATCAACAATCTGCATATTTTGATAAACTAGAAAGCTACACCTCCACAAATATTCTAATGTTGTGTATGAAAAAAACATTGTGAACAAAATTTAATAACAGTATATAATATCACCCAAATACCGTAACTCAAAGTAGCTAGATGCGCATTTCGAAGGCTATGTAATAAATAATAAATACTTCTGTCATGATGACTTATTTATTTAATTGTATATTAATCACGATTAGTGATAGAGGTATTTTAGTAAGTATTTTAGAAGATCGGGACATGGCCTTCGAAATGCGCATATAGCTACTCAATGCTTTGAGTTACGGTATTTGGGTGATATTCTATATTATTATTTAACACCGTAGTGTTAAATCTTAATAACGTTTAATAGAATTTTGCTGTAATTTTAAAAAGTTCGCAACCAATCCTTAATTTATAACATCTACTACAGTGAAGATTTGATTAATTATGACATAATAATACATCAGCTTAATTATCTCAATTTATCCTCTACAGATATAATAAAATCATTACCGAAATGCATATTAACATTAATATTGTGTTCGCATTTTGTGAGTACATTTCAAGATCAAAAATATATCTTTAATAATACGACAAACAATATTTCAATTCGATTTCTAGAAAACAATAGAAGCTTATCCAATCTTGTACAATAATTTTATAGTTTACTTATTCTTTACCCTCAAAATTTTCTGTAATAACAATTTTTTCATCTTATATAGGGATAAAATATAGAAGATATATCAACCAAGAGTAGAATTTCAAGGATCCGAATTTAAGACTCTTTTACAATTTTGAGACGAATATTTCAGCTATATGAAGATACGCGCATGCTCTATAGTGCGATATATCAAGAGCATCCCATAGGATTATTGTTCGAACAATGTTATTTGATCGCACAACAATGACAGGTCAGGACTAGATGTACCAATCTTGATTAGGCCTACGCACATATGGTGGACTCGCATTCGCTCGCTCTCTAGACATAAATGCAATAATTTCTACTAACACAAAATCGAGATTGAGATGGAGATGACGAGAATCGTTAAAATAAATTGAAAAGTGACGATCTGAAATCAGATTTATAAATCTTCACTGCACTATTGTTCTATTGCTTCGCTCTATTCATTTGTCTTTATAGACAGTCATTCTTATTATTCGAGCTAATATTTGACTATTACAAGAAGTATATAGCATTATTTCAAGAATTTAGCATTTAAACTGTAAATTTTCTATATACGTTGTTGACAAAATTGGACATCTAATTCTTCCTTACTTATTGTTTTTATATATCTATACCGTTTGATAAAATAGCCAGGTAACTTAAATTTTTCTAACTAACGTAACTTATTCAAATTCAAATCATAAAAAAAATATTTTGAACTCGATTTCACATTCCATGACAAAATTACTAATTATTTATTTCCTTACGTGCTTGCTATTTAAAATATTTACAACTATGTGGGCATATTTGCAGTTTTATAATGGCTAAATGGGTTTCCATCGATAAATGTCCTTAACAGCAGGATTCATGTTCCTTTTACTCATTTGCGATACCCTTTCATCTTCGCTACAAATTATATGCATAAAATGTAAATAAATATGTAAATAATAATGCAAATTAATAAAAATAATAAAAATTCACGTATACATGAATTTATGGTCAACCCTTGGAAAGGCAAAGAATTTTTTTAAAAATTACAATATAAACCATGTAGAAGAACACACGATAATATTCATAATTGAAGAATGGTAGGAAAGTCCCATCCCTATATAACAAATATGAGTGGAAGATGAAGATGAAGCTGAGAAGTAGAAAGAAGCGAGAAACAACTCGACGGTCGATGATCATGCTGGTAAATACTCCGATGATCGCGTATCAGCCGCTACATCTCGTCTTCGTCGGTTTATTCGTTCTGTATATTCTTCTCTACATAGAAGCGTGGGCTCTATCCTCCTCATACACCTCAGACACTCACACATGAATTAAATAATAATAATAATTGGTTACAGACGTTTATCACCTTATTACACACATATATAGAGTTGAAAAAGGATTTAAACTACAGTATGATTCAAATAATGTAGAGTGAATTTTTGATTGAGTGAGAATTCTGGAGAAGTTCGTCAAATTTACTCATTATTAAAATAGTAAAATGATATTATAGGATGTTTTAAAATGTTACCGTAGAATCACCGAAATAAAAATTTCATTATATTCCACGAAAAAGAGAATAATACCACAATCAAGTGCAGATTTCTAAATAGTCGCCTGGAATCTATTTGAGGACATTTGGTGCATTCCTACACAAAACATATGATGTATGGTTCAAGTATCGTTAATGCAATTAACAAAGAATTCTAATATATTTGGACGATTATGAAACTTTAATGTTACGTACTGTATATGGGGCGTCAATAGATGTAACAATAATAAAGGTGTATTAAATTGCTGTTTATTGTAATAAATAATCAGTGGATATAATCGTGATGTGCCAGCTCAAGTGTTACATTTTGCCGCCAGGGTATGTGAAGAATTCACGTACTGTGACCATTGGACTGCTGGCTGGCTGGTTGTTAATTCTTGTATTGTGTGTGAGAAAGAACACTGCGAAATAATAATATTAAACCTTAATCACATTTAATCACAATAAGAATAATGCGTTAAATTTAATAGACCAAATTAATGAATTCAAACGTTGAAAATATATTGATACAATCTCTAATAGTATAAAAATTCGTAACTCGCCATGGTATGTTAAAAACAGTTCCGATTTGTGTAATTTTTGTGTGTTAACTTGTGAAATTATTTAAAGCCGTAGCGATAATATTATAAGTTAGGACGTATGACAGGTTTGGTTGATTCACGCTATACAAGAAATTTATTCTGAAAATTCGTAAATATGACTTTCGACTTTAAAACAGCCAAGTAGAATAAACTGTTCATTATTTACAATTAGCGAATGTGGTAATAAAACAACAACCATTCTCACAAAATTGCAGATTTGGTTATATTAGTGTAGTTTGAAGCAAAGTTTAAACGAACAGAGTCATAGATTAAAGTAGATATAGAAAGGGAAAGTTATAAATTAAATTATTTCAATAATTTCTATGAACAGATCGATGTTATGAGCTGATGAAAATTACAGATTACAGCAACGTAAGGGTATTAGGGATGGAAGAGCCTTCAGTGCATATGCTTTAAAAAATAAGATCGATGTATAAGAATTTAATCGGCTCCGCGGAGGGGTGTATATATATTCCTATAATTTTCAGGTAGTCGAGTCAAATTCCTACAAAGGTACATATAAATTCCTATAAGGTTTCCTATAATATTTCCAATTGAAAAGAAACATTGAAGAAGAAGACATAGATATAGGTTCCCATATATTTAACGATCATGACAATTACCCAATTAACAATGACCCAGATGACCCAGTTGGTGAAAGTACAGTAATTCAGAATACAAAAGCCTGCATTTTATTGCATAATCACCTCGAGGAAACAAAGTTACATGTGCAAGAAATAAGTGCTTCGTGCAAGAGGAAGGCGATGGACAACAGGCGTTTGTAGGAATTTGACCATACCCATTTTCGGTTTCTTCTACCTAACCCCATATTGATAGGAATTTACCATCCTCGCCGCGGAGGTTGTGGGTTCGAATCCCACGCGGGAGGGCAGTTTTTCGGAAAAAATTCCTTGCGGAATTTATCATAGATGTTGTGAATTGGCCAAATATTGAAATATAAACGATTCCGTCACGTGGTAGTAGCTTAATCCGCTCATATAAAAATAAGAATTGAATCAACAATTTCTTCGGTAGGAGCCATTATTGAGAGTTTATAAAAAATATTAATAGATTTATGCACACATTTTAAGGAATTTATTTATTTCGATTTGTGGTAAAGTATGTTGGTAGCACTTGATGATAAAATATTTTCATCAGAATATTTGATCATAATTTGACATAATACTTACCTATGCATTTCAAGTAATCGATCATTAATGTCATTCTACAGAAGTATAAAATTATTCTACAAAAGTATAAAATTTTCATATTTCGATATTAAAAGTTCTGCTTTTTTTCGATGGTACGTTAGTTTTTGGCAGTCTGAAAGTAGGAATAAATTTTGACAAAAATGAAGCTTTGAACTTTAAGATATTTTCCGCAAAAAGTAACTATAATAACTAATAACGTCATAATTTGTCATAGTCTATTTGAAATCGTTCTTTTTAAATGTGTATGTAAAATATAACTTTCCCGTAAAAAAATTCTTATCTCAAAATATATCTTGTTTCTTTTGACAAATTGAAATGGCAAGAAATGTATGTGATAACTAAATCGTGGTAAACGATATAAGTAAATATTAACATTATTATCCAAATAAAGACATCTTTTGATTTTCTATGATTAAAATATATTTTGGTCCTAGGAAACCTGACGAATTACAATATCATGATAAATTGATTCGATTTGATCCTAGAAAATTTGACGACTCACAAAAATGAAGTGCTTGGAATGCCAGGAATATTTTAATTATCTCTAAATGATCACGTGTGTATCAAGGATTGTGGATGAGACAATCCTTGCCAGGGTGCCAACATTTGGCATTGTTTTATTGTGATACAAGAACGATACACTCAACATACTTATATAAGAAGCGTATACGCGTCAAGAGGATGGCGTCTTGGCGGTGTGTTGTATCTTGACTTCTTGCTCTAGAGTTGCTGCCTCTCAGAAAGATATTTTCAACAATAGAAGTTCCACGTTCGATGTATGTATAACGTATATACGTATATGTAAATGCGAAGAAGTAACTAACACTGATGTTGATGGTGTGCTACTGTATGTGATGTCTTTCATTTCAAGGCGCACAATAGACGGCTGCTGTACGAAACAATTAACTCAATTTATCTAGACTTGCTTGCCGGAAAAATAATGATAGTGTGTTTATCACTCGGTTTTGAATTAACATTTGAGCGCAGATATTTCTATGTGAATAGTCAAATATTTAAGACATTTTATGTTTAAAACATTACAAACATTTTGACCTGATATCATAATAAATATCAGTAAATTATATACATGCAGAGCTTAAAATAAAAAAAAGTATGAAGTCCTGCTTAGTCCTGTAACCTGCTTATAGTCATAGTTTATCATTAATCATATTGGACAAAAAATTATATATATAACGCTTTTATTAAAATGATTCGATCCTGAAAATCTGTAGTGAAAATGAACTTTCAATACTCGAACTGACAATACAAAGGAATATAAAGACAATCAATATCCAATAAACTTTTATTGTTGTATTGGAAAAAAGTGATACTGAAATTAAAATTAGTGAATCCTGAATTATTATTATATATTTATGCGGTGTACGCATAATATTTTGACATCGGACTATTTTTGTTATTTATTGACATAAGTTTACATTTTTTTTGAGCTTGAAATTTTGAATACGCGGCATTACAAAAAATTTCATTATTTAATATATCTGACATACATAATTTATGCAAACTAGCAGTCGAATAGTTTGTCAAAGGTGAAAGAAATATCAAAAATAGCCTCAGCTCTGAAAGTAACATGTGAAAATTATACGAGAATATTTTTGCAATGTAAAAAAATTGTAGAATTTTTGTTTTGATAATAGTTTTAATAAATTCAAAATATTAAGTTGTTGCTAGTGATGCCCTTAACTAACCGAAACGATAAAAATATAAGTATATCAAAATATTTTCAATTCGAAAAATGTTTTTACTTTGTCGTTTTGTAAAAGAATAATTGACGATATATGTGCAAAAGTTTCAAAAATGTGATATTTTTTAAAGTAACATTGCAGCAAAAATATGTGATTTTATGATAGAACGTCAGTTTTTTTGGCACAAAAATGGTCAAAATATGCACAATAAAAACTTTTTGCTATTTATTAAATAAGAACTTTATTGCCTACGTACTTTATAAAATTTTATCTACTTTCATTCAGTAAAGTAAATATTACAGTTTAAAAAAAGTTTTATAATGATGACCATTACAGCACTAGTGCTGTAATGAGTTTTTATTGCTGTAAATAAATACTGTTAAAGCAACTAGCTGTATAAATTTGCTTATATCTGATTTCTTCTTACGGAAATCATGGTTCGTAACATGGAATAGTGCGTCTAAAGCGTTGACGCCTTTTGTGATTGTTGCTTTTCGGCGAAATACGCCAACAAATTTTTTTCCGACACTTGTTTTATTCTTTTTGAATCACACCATTTTTCAAATTTCTGGTATTCAAGTTCATATCGTAACTTTGATTTTACGGGAATTAGACTTGAAATTGCTCAATTTGCAGCTTCCTCTACTTCCGAGGGTAAACTTTCTTCAGAATTAGACATTTTCAAAGAGTACTTTTTTCACAAACTTTTTCTATAAATTTGACGTGTTTAACAGTAACCAAGACAACTCAGACACAACAAACAGTTCAAGACTACTTAGAAAATTTAAATCCTCATAACAGCAGGTATCATTTTTGTTTAGGACATAATATCATTTTAAATTTAGTTTTGACAACTCTTGTCAAATATTTTTTTTGTAATTTTCGGATTACGTACGAAAGTAGATCAAATTTCGTACAATATTCGAGTTGTAAATTCATATTATGACGTAATATGAATCTTTACAACACTTATATTGTAAATAACTATTACAATGAACATACATATTTATAAAAAAAGACATTTACAATTAATCACTCCGCAGTCTTAGTAGAAATATTTGCATTTACACAAACAATTACATGTTTCTCTAAGTTATCGATGTTGAAAGATTGTCGTCTATCATTTAAAATATGTTTATATAAAAAAAAAACTACGCTCTACGTCTACAGATGTTATGGGCGCATTTGTTAAGGCACACAATATTTCTGGTTTTATTTATAAATCGACTGAAAATTCACCCATCAAAGATTTTGAGGCAAGAATTAATCCAATATTTTCGTTGAGAACATCCTGCATTTTTTGTGAAGTTGACGCAGCAATTATACCTTGTGATGCTTTATTAATAGTTAACTGTAACTTTTCTATTAGTTCTACGAATTCCTACAACGATAAGTCTTGACTCTCTAATTTTCAAAATGGTTTCAATAAGTAGTTTATAGCTATAAATACAAGCCAAGTTTTGTTTTAAAATTATATTTTTCCATAAAATTGTGAAATAAGATAAATATGCACAAAAATGCATTTTGCAAAAGTTATGCAAGAAAAAGCTAAAATATGCAAGATATGCATTTTGCATATAATCCGAGCTTTACTAATAAGTCTGCATATTTCATTTATTGAAATAATGCCTTCAAAAATTCATCTTCCATTGTGAAAGGTTGAATAATCATACAATATCAAGATTTATCATTAATACAAAATAATTATATAATTATATAATAAATAAATATAAAATATATTTTTTTTTATTAAATTCGATACGCGGTAATAGAATTACCAAACAATTAAAAATATATACAAATTTTTAGTAATTAACATAAGTTAAGCTGATTTTTATAAAGACAATAAGATCATGTACTTGCGAAAGGTACACTTTTTTTCTAAAAATTTAATTTAATGGATACAAAACCTACATTAATGTTGACGTGATTTAAAATTAAATTCTTTTATAGTGATTTCTGTTGATGTGATTTATATAATAATAATAACTCTTACCAAATATTAACTATAAAAATTTGTACTCAACTTCTAAAAATATCGACAAAATGTATTACGAGTAACTTGTGACTATGAAGTTCTTAATCAATTTTAGATATGCAATATTCGAACATAAAGTGAAAATTTTATATTAAAGCACCCGAGGAAACTTAAGATCATAGATATTACTATTTTATTAAGTTTTTGTATTTTTGTAAGTATATAAATAGTTATTCTGATTATTTTGTGAATCTTGTCAATTTTTAATAAATTTTGTTTGACCAATACACTAAATATTTCAAAGATACCTACGGCGAATCTAAATATGGTATTCTTAAATATATAAAAAATGGCTATTCTTCTAAAATTATAAATAACATATTAATAAAATTTAAAAGAGCAAGAGATATCAGAAATATTAGTAGTTTAGAACAAAGTAATAATTCAACTCCAAAATTTTTAGTTTAGATAGTATTTTAATAAATATAAATTTAAAGTAACACATAATAGTCTTGCTAATTTTCTAGGAAATCCCAAAGATTTGATTAATTTCAATAAAAAATCTGGTTCTATATTAATATTTAACACTGCAGTGATAATTTTTAAAATTAATATAAAACATCGTATGTTTATTCTCTATAGCGTTATGTGACCATACACATCGGAGTCATTGTTATTAGGAGAACCCGCGGAAGGCAGAAAACAGCGTGCTCTTAAGCGGTACGCGGGTGAGTAGAATACCCCGAGTGAAGATGGTGCGCGATCTCGCGGGGGTGTCAGAGATTAATTAAAGAATACGCGGGATTCGCATCCCATGTACGCAGCCAGCGAATGTATCAATCTGTTTGTGTGTGTGCGTGCATGATAGCGAAAGAAGTCCCAGTTTTCTCTGGTTGTGTGTGAGTGTTGCTCTGTAGCAGCTCACTTACCATACTTACAGAACCGGACCAACTGTTAAAGTTTATTTACACCATTAAAATAGAATATTTTCTAAGTTGCGTTTCGGAATATATGTAAATTAGTGCTGTGCTAATTGTACCGTAAAATACTGTAAAATTTACTGGTATAAACTAGACCTTTCGATCAAATAAATAGTAAAAATGGTAGAAAATATTTGCGGGTAACAACTAAATTTACCGGTGCATATAAAAGTTATTGGCAAACGTAATATATAATAGTAAAATGGATATTACTGACGAATAGTTGAAGGTAGGCGAATCGAAAATGCCAAATGCGCAGACTTTGGTATAATAAATACAATTGTATTATAAATATTTGCAAAACCAAATATTTACATCGCTAACTCGTAAAATGGTTTGTCTCTGATATCGGAACTTCGCGTGAAATTACAATTTCGATTTTGAGTTCTTATTATTCATGCAAAATCTCTCGTACATAGAACGGCTATCTCAAAATCTCTTTTTCTCCAGATAAAATTATAATTCTAAATTCGAATAATCCAATAACACTATCCATCGTCAAAGGTAACAATTAGTCTTTATCATCCATACTAGATGTAAAATGGTATAATACATTATGACATGAAAACGATATCTCAGTTAACATAAAACTATCAAATACTAAAAGCTCAAAGGAAATCTGAACTTATAATTAACATTATTATCGCCCTATGAAATCCAAATCATAAAATTCCACTGCGAAGCATAATCAAAAATTTCATTTTATTTATTTTTATTTTTATTTATACATATACACATCATTGCAATATTATTATGGGTGTATACATATTCCTATAATTTTCAAGTAGTCGAGTTAATGTCCTTTGTACCTTTATAGTCAAATTCCTACAAAGGTACATGTAAATTCCTATAAGGTTCGGTCTCCAAGAAAATATAAGCTCCTTAATCCCTCGTTACTGATATTCAAAAGAAATATTTCCAATTGAAATCAAACATTGAAGAAGAAGACATAGATATAGGTTCCCATATATTTAACGATCGTGACAATTACCCAATTAACAATGATTCACATGACCCAGTTGGTGAAGTACAGAAATTCAGAATGCAGAAGCCTGCATTTTATTGCAAGATCACCCCGAGGAAACAAATTTACATGTACAAGAAATAAGTGCTTCGTGCAAGAGGAAGGAGATGGACAACAGGCGTTTGTAGGAATTTGACCATACACATTTTCGGTTTCTTCTATCTGACCCAATATTTATAGGAATTTACCATCCTCGATTATTATTATATTCATATGTCACTTAACTCTAATGTTGTGTGTGGCATGTAAAGAATAGAAATATGTTGTATAATGTGACGTTAATGACTTGAATTAAAATTAGTGGTTTATTGAGGTAATTCAGATTTTAAATATTTCCAGTCTATATAGTAATTCCAAATAGCAAGTCAAATTTTGTTAATTAATTCTAACTATCTATTTATTTTTTAATATACCAAATATCTCATTTGTTGTGTGATAAGAAAACCGAGTTCTACCATTCTTTTACCTCTCTATTAAATATTGTTGTATTTCAAATTGTTTTAAGAATATCAGGTAACAAGTTATATATTTTTGGACCAAGGTATGTTGTGCACGTTTTATAAAGCGTGCGTAATATAGGAACAAAGAACAACTTTGGATAAAAGTTATTGGATGGGTAGCTAAAGTGACAAATATAGATATGCTATAGTTAGTTGACTTGAGGAAAAGAAAAGTATTTGGAAGGTGTTGGAGCATAGCAGTGTTAAACTATATTCTTAGACACGGAGATACGCATATGTAGTTATAAAAATGTTAGTAGCAAAAAGCAGGGTTATATTAACCTTGGTTAGAATACGTAAGTTTTATATGATAGAGTATTTGGATAAAAAGTTGCGGCGAAGTGATTGAGCTAACGCAAGAGAAATCGAACTGTTCCCAACCAATCCTTGCATGTAGCGATTTGTAGTTCACTCGCGAACCGTTCACTCTGAACGGTTCAATCAAATGACGGGCGTACTGTGACGATGTTTTGCAATGACCTATAGGTCACTATGACCTAGTTCGTGAACTATCAACTACATGGTGCACGATGTACGTATTGATGTACTTGTACTATATATATACTTACAGTATAGTATACATTACATATACAGTACTAATATTTATTTAGTGATAAAGTGTGTTGGTGAACGGAACGAAATAGGAAACTCGATGCAATATTGCAACAGCAGCATTGCCGGCCGAGCTAAGTCACAACTTATATGTTGGTATCAGATTTCATTTGGAATAATAGTTAAAGAGTCCGCAATCCCAAAGATTGGCCGGAAACAGCACGCCATGCCGATCTATCCTGAGCTAATCCCTTCATCTCCCTATAGCTATTCATCTCAACGTCTTCAACTATCTGACTCACATACTCCAATCTAGGCCTACCTACCCCTCTCTTTCCCTCCACTCTACCTTCTATGATCAATTGCATAATCCCCCCATGCCTAAGAATATGCCCTACTAATCTGTCTCTCCTACGTTGTAACACTCTCCAAATACTTCTCTTCTCCCCTACTAACTCTAGTACAGCTTCATTTGTTACTTTATCTTCCCAACCAATCCTCATCATCCTCCTATAACACCACATTTCAAGTGCTTCTAATCTACGCTTCTCTTCCTTTCCTATAGTCCACGCCTCACACCCGTACAGTGCTACACTCCAAACATATACCTTCAGTAATCTTTTTCTAATACCCAAGTCAATATTTGATCTTAAAATCTGTTCTTTTTCTACGAATGCCTTCCTACCCTGTGCTATCCTACACTTTATATCTACCTTGCTTCGATTATCTTTTGTGATTCTACTGCCTAAATAACAAAAATCTGACACTTCTTCGATTCTATTATCTCCTATTGTGATCCTCATTTTTCTACTGCATTCCTTTTTGTCACACCTCATCACTTTAGTTTTACCTATATTTATTTTCATGTTAAAATCCCTAGTCAATACTGCCTGCATACCATTCAATACCCTTTCTAATTTCTTTTCGCTTTCTTCCAATATAGCTATATCGTCGGCGAATCTCAGCATATATATTTTCTCTCCCTGTACATTCACACCTACACTATACTCTTCTTTTACTTTGTTTATTGCATCTTCTATATATAGATTAAATAATAACGGTGAGAGTGCACATCCCTGCCGAACTCCCTTCCCTATTTTTGCTACCTCTTCTTCCCCCTCAATTCTAACTAAGGCAGTTTGGTGTTTATATAAATTAAAAATTATTCTCCTATCCTTATAATCTATACCCGTTTCTTTTAAAATTCTAAACATTATGTCCCAATCTACATTGTCAAATGCCTTTTCTAAGTCTACAAAAGCTATGCAAGTTACCTTTCCTACCCTATTTCTTTTTTCTACTACCGTTCTTAGTGCTAGAATCGCCTCCCTCGTCCCTCTGTTTTTCCTAAAACCAAACTGATCTTCTCCTAGCCTTTCCTCTACTTTATTTTCTAATCTCCTATAAATAATCTTTAACAATATCTTCGATGCATGTGATAGTAGGCTAATGGTCCTATAGTTCTCACACAAATTAGCTCCTATTTTCTTCGGCATTGTTACTATTCTACTACGCTGAAAATCCTGTGGTACTTCTCCCTTCTCATATATTTTACAAACTAACCTGTATAATCGCTCCTGCATTTTTTCCCCTGCGTGTTTTATTAATTCGGCTGGTATCATATCAATCCCCGCTGCTTTGTTATTCCGTAAATCATTTAATGCTCTATGAAACTCTGACCTAAGTATGCTAGGACCTAAGTCATCCTCATCTATCTGTTCCACATTTTCTAGCTCCTCCATGTCCTGCCTACCTTTATATAAATCTTCAAGATACTCCTTCCATCTTCTAGCTTTTTCCTTATTTTCTGTGAGTTCCTTACCCTGCTTATCACATATAATGTTACCCTTTGGTTTTACTTTAGAAAAATGTGACTTAATTTTCCTGTAGCCCAAATCTACTTTACCTCTTCTCATATCCTCCTCAATATCCTCACAATTTCCTTTTATCCACTCTTCTTTCGCTAGCTTGCATTTCCTATTAATTAAGTTCCTTAGTTCCTTATATTTTTTCTGTCCTGCTTCTGTGTTTCCAATTTTAATTTTCCTTCTTGCTTCTATCATTTTAACTATTTCTTCCGTGATCCATTCCCTCCTACCTGCCCTTTTCTTTGTGCCTAATACTTCATTTGCTGCTGTAGTTAACCCATTTCTGATTTCCCTCCATTCGCAATCTATGTCGTTCCTAGATGTTCCATTAGCCATGATTTCTACTTTCTGCTTGTACTTTTCACATACATCAGCTAATTTTAACCTATCGACATCTACTCTGACCTGTTTAGACTTCTGTAATTTCTTGAATTTGACCTCTGAGTCCAGGACTACTAAATTATGGTCACTATCAATATCTGCTCCAGGGTAACTCTTACAATTCTTAATCTGGTTCCTAAACCTCTCTTTAACCAGTATGTAATCTATCTGATACCTCCCTATATCTCCTGGCATTTTCCACGTATATATCCTGCGCTTGTGATTCTGAAAAAGCGTGTTTGCTACCACTAGCTTATTCCTAATACAAAACTCTACCAATCTATCCCCTCTATCATTACGTGTTCCTATTCCAAATTCTCCTACTATTGCAACTTCCTTTCCCTTACCTACTACGGCATTCCAATCTCCGGTTACAATTAGATTATCCTGTCCTTTAACGTTTGCTAACCTAGATTCAATCTCCTCATAAATGGATTCTACCTCCTCATCATCGTGACTTGAAGTTGGCATATATACTTGCACTATAACTGTGTCCGTTGGCTTCGTGTCTAATCTAATAGTTATAATTCTATCACTAACTTGGCAATAACTCTTTACTCTACATCCCAACTTTCTATTCATTATAAAACCTACACCGGTATGCCCATTATCTGATGCTGTGGTTATTAATCTGTATTCTCCTGACCACGTATCTACTTGATCTTTCCTCCTAACTTCACTAATCCCTACAATATCCAGTCTAAGTCTCTCCATTTCTAATTTCAAATTCTCTAACTTTCCTATCCTATTCAAACTGCGTATATTCCACGCTCCGACTCGTAGAATACTCGATGAAATCGATCTCTTGCCCGCCCCAGAATCCGAGGGCTTGCCTGCTACCGAAGTAGCAGGATGAGATTCTGAGCCATTGGCTCTACTCATCTGGGGTATTATATTTGAGATAATCGACATTTTCATACTGTAATCTGGAGAAGGGTACAGTGCTGGTTTCTCCTTGCCTTGCACCGACCAATGAGTGCATATTTTAGCCGTCGCCCCACCGATTCAGCCTAATCCCCCTAATACCGTGGGTTAGCCTGAATCTTTCCTATAGACCGGGATCCCTGTATAGGGACCGCTCTATAGGCCAGAGCGTCGTTGCCCATGTCTTGCCCCTAGGAGGCATATGCAGTGCATTGGAATAATATAATTAATATATTCGCAAGATTAAATATATTCTTAAATATGTCATGCCATAGCAAATTTTTGCAATAATGCAAAAATAAACATCTATATCTTATAGTTCTTCTATTTCATACTGAGTGCAATGCAATCACTTAATATCAAATCAAACCTTTGAAGTTTGTACAGAGAAGATTCGGAATAGAAAATATAAATTATAACGCCAAACAAAACGATTCTATCTAGTTCATTTTATTATAGTTTGTCCATTTAATTTTCAAGTGTTAGTAAAGTAGAAAACATTTTCATCAGTAACTACCAATAAGTATTTTAGAACTTCATATAAATAATCGGGAGTACCTAGAGAAGATTATATTGTTGTCTTTTCTTCCTCATTCCTAATTCAAAGTAAGTATTGTAATATTTCAATTTATTTATTTTTTACCATTTAATATTTTTATATTGTGAACAAAAGAGATTATTTTCAGTATGTGCATGTATTTCATATAGGTCGTGAACTAGTTCATTTTTAAAAGATGTAGTAGTTCACGACCTATAGCTCGTGAACGGTACATTGAAATGAACTACGAACTACGAACTAGCTCCTCAAAGTGACCTACAGTTTGCCATCGCTACTTGCATGGTATTGAAGATTAACACAAAAACTACCACGACCTATGGTCAAATGGCCGTTTTTTAAATTTCGTATAGAATTTGCTAAATACAACGTTATTGCACCGTCATTAGATTTCATGACTTTTCTTAGAATTTACGTACAATGAATTTTTCATACTCAACTTCTTTTCTTATTGTTTGTTTTCTGATAATAAATTGTCTTACCTACAACGACCGGTCATTTGATCGGTTTAACAATTTATATTTTTTTGTAATAGTATTCTCTCGGAGTCGTTACAAAGCAAGTATAAAGTCCTTACAAATGAAAGCTAATGCCTCGAACTTTGACTTATCTACTATGACTGTAAAATAAAATCTTACAAAGAGCATATTTGGCGGCTTATTCTACTATTATTATATATACTACGTGTCATTTAAAAAAAAGTGAACAAAAACAAAAATATCTATAGAAAAACGAACGGTAAAATAAAAACGAATTGAAGAGCTTTACGTTATTGTTTGTCGTGAGAGAAGTGCAAGAATACTTTGTACTAAGTTTTACATTTTCTCCATTTTTTTTTTATTCCTTTTGATTTACATTTATATATATTAGTTTTTATTTCATCATTTGTATATTCATCCCAAAAATGCCAAGACATTTTGGGAATATCAAGTTATTAGAGAAAATAAATAATATAGACGAAGAGTGTTCGGAAGATGACCAGAAAATTTCTGATATCGAAGATGACAAAGCTGAAAATGATTATGATTTATTTGACAACGACGCAGACACCGATAAGGATGAAGAGAATATTTTTAACATACGTAGAGGACAAAAGAGATTGTAGTTAGTTCCGAAAGTGAGAATGAAGAGCTAATCGAAACTGCTACAGATGGAACTGTTTGGCAAGAAATAAAGGAAGGGTCTAATTGTGGAAAATCATCGGTTCATAAATTTTTAATTTTTTAACGTATAATTAAGCCATGATTGGTGAAATGAGATAAATAAGAACGATATTCAGCACCATCCGAGAATAATAAGGAAACGTTGTAATATCACCTACCATTGAGGCTAGGTTTTTTTTTGTTTGCATTATGGCATTATGCGTTACATGATATCAATTAATTTCTTCAATTTTCAACACGAAATTTGTATATGCCATTAACTCTGAAAATTATCCAAATGTAGACAAAGTAGTAAATACGGTTTCTTCTACAAATTCAAATAGCTCATAAACTCGTTATGCGGTAGCTCGTAAATGTACCACTTAAATGTAAAAAGTGCACTTTTAAAATGATTACTGCATCTAATTGCATATAGAATATAAATTTATTACCGCTCTGCCATCAAGTGGTAGAACAAGTGAAAAGGATAAAGAGCCTCGGCAGGACGCAAGGACGACCGAAGCGAAGCAAGAGTAAGAGGTGGGGGAGGCAGTGGTAGCGGCCGTTGCGGAGGAGGCAGGGGCTGGAGGACGTCGGAACAGTGCTCCGTCTATGCGCCACTCGAATACTTGAAATAAGATGTGGATATATTGTACCTATATATGTATATACATGTCTGTAGGAGTGTGCGTGCGTATGCCCGAGGAGAAGAAGGATTTATAATGTGTAGGAATGAGTAGAATTTATTTTTGATGTCTTGGGGAAATTTTAATTGTGTTTTAAGCTCGGCTACGATTTTGCCCGGGATTTAAATATTCAAATCTTCTCCCTTAGTGCATATACGCCTCGAAATAGTGAGAGGAAGTGAAACGCAATTAGAAGGACGGGTAGCTATTGCTCTGTGCACGTATATGTATATGTTTTCAGCCGCATTTGCACGAAACGTAGTCTTCATTTATCTATATGCATAATTTAATTCTTTTTCTTAAAAAACACATTTTCGCGAAATATCGTCATTAAAATGTTTCAAATGTCATTAAATTTATAAATGAATAATGACTTACGCGAAAATATGTTATGTTAACAACATATATTTGTATATATGTTGTTATTATAATAATATAAATATGTATTATGAATTCAGATGCTGTTGAGATATATCTCCTAGTATATTGTTCTTGTTTTACATTATTATTATATTATTGTTGTTTTACATTATTATTGTTAGTATAGAATATCACTCAATGTAGCTTAAAGCATTAAGTAGCTAGATGTACATTTCGTAGGCTATGCCCCCATCTTCAGTAGCACAAGATAAAAACTAATCAAAGTACCTCTGTCACGAATCGTGATTGATATACTATTAAATAAATAAGTCAACATGACAGAAGTACTTCAAAAATGGCATATAATATGACCTATAAATCTTTTAAAGCAATATAAATTTATAATTAACGAAACTAATTATTAACAATAATAAACATTGGTTTGTCAAACCTAAAATAACCAAAAATAAATAAAATGAAAATAAATTTAAAAATAGTTCCTATTAAATAAATTAAATAGACAAAATGAAATTGGGCCTGAATCTAAATTCATTAAATTTGATTTAGATTTATGCATGTATATACTTTCATAAGCATTTAACTCGGAATAATTCAAAACACTTTTGAGTAATTTAAATGAATTAATTTGAATAGGATGATCTGAGTTAGTCAAAAATATGCTCGGCTACACCACTTTTATCTTTTCTATTTAATCTGACATGAGCTAAATGTTCCTTAAATCTTGTTTCAATTGGTCGACGTGTTTGTCCTATATATACTTTAGGACAACTAGAACAAGATATTTTATTGAAATAGAAAAGATTTCCAGATTTTTTATTGAAATCAATCAAATCTTTGGGATTTCCTAGAAAATTTGCAAGACTCTTAGAACTATTATATGTTACTTTAAAATTATATTTATTTAAAATACTATCTAAACCACGTGCAATTATAGGATCAAATGGTAATTTAACAAATTTTGGAGTTGAATTATTTTCTTTGTTCTAAACTACAGATATTTCTGATATCTCTTGTTCTTTTAAATTTTCTTAATATATTATTTATAATTTTAGAAGAATAGCCATTTTGTACTGCTATATTTCGGATATTCCAAGTATTCCAAGTATTGTGCTGTTTTTTCAATTTACTTTACCAATACATATTCGTTTTATTAAACGTCAACTTCCATCTCCAGTTTCAAATTTGATTTCATTTCGAATTGTTTTGAAATAGGTTTGTAAATCTTCAATGTATTTATGATGTTTCATTCAGTTTTTCTTGGCCCATATTCAGTTCATATTGTAGTTCTTTATTTCTATTCTTCAGCTCCATAATTTCATTGCGTAATTCATTATGACGTTTTTCCAGCTTTTCAGTCAGGTCTGGTACTTCCTTTCGCCAGGCTTTATTTATCTGTATTTGTGTTTCAAGCTGACTTCTCAGATCATTAAAAACGGTTTGAGTCACCTCTTCAATTTCACGTATTTTTGCTGTGAAATGTTCTCCCGATTGTAAATCCTTGACATAATTTTCCTTTTTAATCTCAGATTCCATTGTTTTTATTCTCTGATTTACTTCCTCTACTTTTTCAGCGACTTGCAGCAGTTTGGAGCTACTAATTTGAAGTTCTTTCTTCAATTGTCGAACCTTGTATTGAAGAACGCGTTTATCATCATATGTTCTATTCAATTCAATTTTGAAACGCTCAATATTTAGACCATGTTCTTCTTTGAGTTGAGAATTTTTCGTTTCTAATTGAATTTTTTGCGCTCAACAATCAGCATTTTTTTAACAGTCGCTTCAAGATTTTT
This sequence comes from Leptodirus hochenwartii, assembly GCA_947310635.1. NCBI lineage: Eukaryota > Metazoa > Arthropoda > Insecta > Coleoptera > Leiodidae > Leptodirus > Leptodirus hochenwartii. Next base: position 10,920,679 of record OX371180.1, on the reverse strand, counting down.
TCCAATAAATATTATTGAATTCAATGTTATATTTATCATTAGAAAAGGGAAAATTTAATGTGCGGTTAATTAAAAAAACAAAAGCTTATATAGCAGTCCGTATTTGTAACTTTTCAACATATATAAAATTCTAATATATTATTACTTCTAATGACTAAAACATCTAAGATAGGTAACTGATTTCATAAGTAAATTTAATTGAAGGAAATTTAGAATTTAATATTTTAATAAAATCAGCAATATTAGATTTTTCAGTATCAAAAATCGCAAAGATGTCATCTACATATCTAATCCAAACTGTAGGAAAATAAATTTCAGTTTCCTTTAATTTAATTTCAAAATAACTCGTATATAAATTAGCAATAAATGGACTTTATTATTATTATTATATGTTGTTAAATTCATTTGTTAACAAATGAAATATTTATATATATTAAAGCTGTTTTCTTTTAAAAAATGTTGTTTATAATGTGCTTTGTTTTCAGCTTGATATTTTCAAGACATTTATAATTTTAAAATGTTGGAAACTTCAGTAGTGCGTTTTGATTAACAGTTCAATAATAATATTCAACACACATCAGTTTGTTAAAAAAAATATTTATAAAATGATGGCACTAATATTTTATTATTTCAAACCTCCTTCCAATTCTTTCATGTGACTGTGACATATAATTAGCGTGCGATTGCAAAAAAATATTTCTTCATCAAGTGTGTAAAAACACCTATTGTATTATTTGTTTTTTTTGGAATCTTCCTTGCATTCACCTTTTGTAATTATTAAACATTTTTGTTACGCTTGTAATAGATATAGGTTTCCAATCACATTTAACTAGCTTTCTGATAATATATGAAACTTTTAAAACCTTGCCATTTAGATTATTAAACAATTTTTTAAACTTATATTTATATAGAAAAAGGGAAATAGACTTGTAATCCTTCATAGGTAGGCAAGAATTTTTATTTTTAAAGGAAAGCAATAAAAAGACGTTATATAATTTAAATCCTTAACCGGTTTCGACATTTATGTCAACATCAGAAGGAAACCACAAAAATATATATTATATTATAACATTATATTATACGATTCGTTACAATAAGAAATATAAACATGTTTACATATATAAATGAATAAGGGATAATATGGCATTTTAAATTAATACTTAAAAGTGTGTATGGTAAACTTACTTCTCAAATGTCTTAAAAAAATTGTAATATAATAAAATATTACCATCAATTATGTGTTTAATAAATTGTACATAATTATTTGATGTTACTGTTTTAATATTCCATTTTTTGAGGAAGATGCGAAGAGATTACTGAATTTAGGATGGTATTCTCAATGTACAATAATATTCGTAAATTAGGTTGGGATATCGAAGAGTAGAAATAAATGGACAACATGGAGAAAAACACATACAATTTAATTATATTTATATATGCCAATTACTAAAGTACAAATTTTTTTTAGTGATTTTCTTTCAAAACTAGAATTTATTGCACCGGTTAATACAGAATTATCTGTAAACCGTAAATCAAAGCATAATATATAACCTCGGTGCGCATTTCGAAGCTAAGCCGCCATCCTAATTAAGATGGCATCTAGAAAATGCTATACAATTATCTAACAGTAATTTTTTGTATTTTCTATTGTACCATTAATTTTTCATTAATAGATTTTGCTTTACGCAGAAATTTGTTCAACTTTATTAATCAGCTCAGTTAAATGTTTCCGTTCATTATCGTTTCGGATTGCGCAAATATACAACCGGTCATTTATTTTCATATTTAAATTATTGCATTATTTTTTTTAATACAACAGGTCATTAAGTGGACGAACAATGACTATTGCGTTTATAACATATATAGTTGCCAGATCTTTAAACACATGATGGCAAATACATGGATTCTCATTGAGCGATAAGTACGTGTAAAATAAATGCATAATGGAGTTGCCATTTGTATAGTTGCAGGTTGCAACTAATATTGTGTTTGTTGATGTGATGGTTGGACAGCTGATAAAAAGAAGAACAGCACACTTTGTACTTGCAAGAAGTATGAACAAGAACACGTTAATTTACGCACTGTCCATAGCTGCTGAAGGTGTGAGTTATTGCCCATTTGCTCGTGTTCAAAATGACGGCAGCATTATTTCTTGTGTCTTCTATATCTATTCTTATGTCGACCACACACTTACAATAATACTGAGACAACGGCACACGAGAAATGTGTACAAACAAATATTCTGCCGTATTCTAATCTTTATTGTAACAATTTAAAAAAATAAAAATCTAAAAATTTAAATGATCGATTATTTGCGATAAAATACGGATCGCAATAATGATTAGAATACGGTAGGTTGTTGGTTTTATTTCAATATATGCAATACATCGTGGAAAATCAAAAATTTAAACGTATCTTTGATTCTAAATGATATTTTAGTGCATTTACTATGTGTTTAATTTCGCAAAGCTATCAAAAGTTAAATGTACTTAAAAACCTCAAAATTTGCGACCGTAAATCAAGATTTTTGAAGTGAAACTTCTATAGGCGCGGTAGCGCAAATTGGCCTGAACGTCACGAAAGGTGAGACACTCTACGAGCATGCGCCGTGTGTACTGTTTGTATACGTGGCATAAGGCAACCAGTAGACGCTTGCGTATTTTATTATATATTACACAATCACAGCTTAATCTTTTAACTAACAATTTCCATTGTGTGAAAAGTGAAATGGACAAAAAGACAAGTACAGACAGAGTGGGAGCCTTTAGAAAACGGAAGAAAGCGAATAAACTGTCAAGAAAAGTGCCAACAAGTACCTTGGAAAGAAGTAGAGAGTATCGTAAAGAGCCAGGCAAAGGGCGTTAAAGAAACTCGGTGGACAATATAACCTTCCAACGACCTCAAATACACTGGATGAATCGATACCGTCGTTAAGTGAGGACACAGTGAGTGGTATAGAGAATTTGAACGCCACTGATTCAGGCGTGCCGTCTACACGTGAAGATACACGCGGTGTGAGAGATCAACAAAATGAATCTGATACAGCTGAGCCATCGACAAATAGAAATGCACCCACTAGTGCATCATACACAAAATTTACATTCTTTCAACCTGCTCATCGCGAATTTGGTAAACAATTTTTCAATAATCTGCTAGGTACAGTGTGTTCCATATGTGATAGAATATGGTTTAATAACGATGTGAAACTTGTTGATCCTAAGCACGAGCAACTTTTACATACTGCGTTTCCAGCCATTATCATTGAAGATGTGCTAGCGTGCAATTCATGCCGAAATGCTCTCACTCGGAATACCATTCCAATGTTATCGAAGTGAAATGGTTTTGTCTACCCAGAATTACCTGGTCATCTACAAAAATTATATTTAGTGTCAGAGAGGTTAATTTCACCCAGAATTCCATTTATGCAAATTCGACGTTTACGACATGTACATGGTCAACATGGGATTTATGGGCAAATTATTAATGTTGCAATATCTGTGAATACGATGGTCAATCATTTGCCAAGAGACATTGATGATGATCATTGTATTAATGTCCACATAAAACGAATAAAAATACACAGATCGAGTTATTTAATTGGTTTGGTGAGAAAAAAAACTATAAAAATATGGCTATAATATTTAATCCCAACTCCTCTTTATAGACTGTACGACATTACAGTTAATAATGCTTTCATTGATGATCAGAAGGTCAATCAAAATCAATCAACATCTAAGAAGTTTCAATTCTACCGCGCAAGAATCTCACGCATGTTTATTAATATTAGAAAATTTGAAATTTAAGTTTTTTTGGCACTATGAAGAGAAAAAAAAAATAACTTACTTAATTTGACTATACAATTTGAAAATTGCAAGGCCATAATGTATGCTAAAAATATTTACGTGTAGGACCTTATTTAGATATTTGTGAGTGTGTTGTATTCGCATTTGTATTTCCAGCACGGAGTTATGAGGTGTTGATAACTAATCATTTGTATTTTGTTATGCAAATTAATAGCCTATCGCTTGACTAGATCAGTACACATGCATAACTTTACATAACCTCCGAGTTAATATATGCAAGACTAAATCAGGGACACTCTAGTTTTAAAACAAAAAGCGCTTGTACCGATTTTATTGCATGGAAAACAATATGTAATTATTGTTTGCAATCATCCTCCTTTGCTCAAACATGGTGATATGATTCTCAGTTTTATAGCACTTTATAGTTATTTTCAGTATTGGGTCTGCACGTTTGTATATTATCAAAATTGGGTTTTGAAGAAACTAACTAGAAAATTATTTCAGATATAAAATTATCTAGAAGTTGTAAATATATAGTAACAAATAATAATCTATTTAATTGTAAGTTGCGATATTACATTCCGTAATAAAAATTTCTTCATGCCTTGGTTTTGAAGTATCATCACATGATTGAATCCTTAAATATTTTTGTACAACAATTTCAAAATGTTTATAACCCATCGAATTGTTCAAAATGATGATGTATAGCAATTCATTGCAGGATGGCCTACTTAAGTATACATTTTTTGAATAAATACATAAAGATTTAGTGGAATTTAAAATAGTTGCATATAGAAAATTTGTATGATATTTTAGGCTTATGAAAATAACCGAAAAACATGTGAGTATTAAAAAGAAAATTAATAATTTATTCACACTTTGGTGATTTTACTATGGAGCAAATATACAATATGATTTTCAAATTTATAGCCATTGCTCATATTGTTGGCTTGTAAATTATTCTTATGTATATAAATAGCAATTCTTGTAACATTTTGACTTAATTGTAGATAGTGAATGTACAAAGCTTGCTGAAATTATTAAAAATATCGCAAATTAATATATTATATGCTCTCCGGAGACAAGTTATCACAAGTTATCACAAGTTACTAACTCTGTGTATAAGTGCATTATAAAAATAAAATAAATCTTATATCTTGTATTAAAGGAATCAATTTATATACCATAGTGCGTCAGATTTAGCATTAAGCTTTATTTAATTTTACTCACGTAGTTTAATTTCATTCTTTTATTCCAAAAATTAAAAATTTCTCTCAGTTTTCTTCACGTTCAATCCACAACCGTTTCTAATTCATTTTGAGCTATTAAGCGTATGAGCAATTGCATGATTGTATACAAGAATGAAATAATATGCCATGTATACTTTTATGTGGTGGACTAATTTGTTTCATTCTGCTAGACATTAGGAGAAATTAGATGGCATCTCTTCATGTCTTATACTGAAATGACTATACGTCCCTGCTTTTAGCAGGACAATCCAGATTTTCGGTAATTTGTCCGCTTTAAAGAAAAAAAAACTATATTTCCAAGTTTACTATAAAAGTTTACTATTTATCCGTGTAAACAAAATTCGATACTCTGTTGGTACGATCGTCTTGCTTATATGAAAAATCTCAATCTATATATATTTAAATTGCGACAGCGTTTCTTTCGACTGTCGTTTTGCAGAAACAGCTGTACTCATTTAAATGATTTTCGTGTGATATTAAAACGATTATGGGCTATATTTTCCCATTTTGTACAAAGTTTAAATATATTTGTTAAATTGGTAGGAAGTTAAAAAATAAGATTGAATAATTTTCCTCTACATTCATATAGATCTTTATTTTCTATTTCTTTAATAGAGGAATATATATATATATATATATATATACATATATTTTCTTATACATATATAAATTATAAAATAAAATTACATACTATTATAAATATAAAATTATTATTATAAAATCACATACTAAAATAAAATTACATACATAAAATTCTATACTATTACATATATAAATTTCATATATTTCGATTTTTTCAAATATTTTATAGCAAAATATGTAGGATATATAAATTACAAAATAAATATGCAATAGCGTTATCTATATAGCTAGCATATCTCAATCAAAGGCTTAGCGACCATTTATCATAAACAATCGAGTCAAAGAAATGGTCAATAATTGTGTTTTTTTTTTTTAATTTTAAACTATACATTTATGTGCCTGATTTGCTATATTTTTGCAAAATATTTACTAGTTTTTACATAAAATTCTTCTAATAAAAACACATATAGGATCGTTAGAAAAAATTCATTTTTTAAATAATTATTTTGTAAGTAGATGATTTTAAAAAATATCACTACGGTGTTAAATAATAGTATTGAATATCACCCACATACCGTAACTCAAAGCATTAAGTAGCTAGATGTACATTTCGAAGGCTATGCCCCCATCTTCAGTAGTACAAGATAAAAATTAAATAAATGCTTTAAGTTACGGTATTTGGGTGATATTCTGTACTATTAAGTCGATTGTGTTTAAACTGAAATTAATTGTTGAAATTGTGACAAAGTGCTTCAGAAATGTTGGTTGTTAGCGAATACCCTGTATATTATGCGATATATGATGAAATTGGTGAATGGGGAATTAATGAAATTGAAGGAATTTAATTTATTAATTTGTGTTTTTGAAACAACAATTTCATTTAAAAAAAATTCTTGATTCAAAAATGCTTACATAGTACTTTTAATATTTAAAAAAATTCAATTTTATATGATGACTTCAATTAATATATAATACATTTTAAATTAGAGTCTTAATAATAAAGAAATTCTTGCCTCAAATAACTAAATAATAATATTGGGTAGTAATAATCTATTTTTAAAATTAAAAAATCAAAACAAACTAGTTGACAATGTTTATATGAAATTCTGTTAATATAAACACGTATAGGATTTGTTGATAGTGAATACTCGAGAGTTGCTGCAGATGTTCTTGAGTGTTGTCGTAGCGACGGTAGTCTCGCTTCAACTGTTAGACAAGGTACCATTGTAACCAAAATAGCATGTGCAGATAAGAGATTGCGTTTACGTAAGAATGTATGTTAAACATTTAACTGACCGCTCTGTACGTTTGTGGTCGCAGTTTTTCTAAACTCGATCGAAGCGAATATGAAAAAGTGTGTAATGTGTGTGTATGTCCATCGTCATTGTCTAAAATTCGCAGACGCCGATACCTTCTCGGTCGGTGTTAATTATTTACGTCTTCAAACTAACCCGCGCTCTTAAAAGCCTCTTCAATTACAAAAGTTACAGATTTTCAGAGTCAGCAATTAGAAACATTTTTATAGCATGCTAAATTTTACATTTTTTTATTTTACGTGAAAAAATGACTGAATGGGACATTTTATAATGGGAAATGAATCAATCTAATCAAATCCAAGATTAAAGCAATGCTCATTTGCTTTTTCGACAGTCATGGGATTGTTCATAAGGAGTTTGTGCCCCCGGGGCAAACTGTCAAAAAGCAGTTTCACCGCGAAGTTCTCGAGAGACTAAGGAACAGAGTTCTTCGAGTCAGACCAAGCATTTCTGAAAGTTGGATGTTGCATCATGACAACGCACCTCGTCACAAAGCACTCTCTATTAGCCAATTTTTGACACAAAAAGGAATTTCGGTGGTTCCTCAGCCCCCCAACTCACCTGATCTATCACCCTGTGACTTCTCGTATATCATCATTGTTATGACGTTTGTTGTCAGATGCACTTGCACTAGTACTATGTCTGTTGGCTTCGTATTTAATGTAATTCCTTCATAAACTTGGTAATAGCTTTTTGCCCTTTATTCCATTTTTCTATTCATTATATAAAACCTTCACCTTTCTATATAATTTCGCTAATGCCTTATTCAAGCGTCTTCATCTCCATGTTAAAATTACTTAACATTCCTACCATATTAAGACTATTGACCTACCATATTGACATCCCATCTTCCGACATGTATAATGCCCTACCTAATCAGTTTCTTTTTTGTGAATTTTTCCTCTGTTCTATACACGACAGTTTTATTCCTAATGTCCCAATTTGTTGGAATATTTATCTTCTATGCGATGTGTTTTCTCCAAGTTTTCAAAACTCTGTTTAGATATAGGATTCCCACGCATGCTGACGTGTAACTAATGTAAAATGACCATAGTGACAGGTGTGTATGTGCACTGCTACGACGAGTACTCAAGAAGTATGTGCCACCAGAAACTTAAATGCAGCGTCCACAAAGGATTGGTCATATAAAAAATATAATATGTTCATGTGTCGATTCAAAAACCAATTTAATTCCACGTATATACTGGGCCAAAGATATTTTTTCATTATACTATAGTATTGTATCAATTGTAAAAAATGTTAATTTAATCTTTTTCAATAGGACCAATGTCCTAATTACAAATACAATCGTTTTTTTTGGTACCACGTACTGAAATAGTACATACAGTTTTAGCGGAGGGTTAGAAATCAAAATCCGTTGGTGGTGCAAACTATAAATTGCTTCTTAATCTTCTTAGATAATCCAGTTCGAAATATGAAAAAAAAATCAATTATTGTATAACTTTCAGTAGTATCATCTTTGGAAAAAAATTTGCTATTAAAACAACTGTTAAATTGTTTAAAATTACCGTGATTTAAAAATTAAAATGTCACAATCAATTAGCAAATTTGTATTATTGCAAAAATATATCCAAGTAAGATTTTATGATAAACTCGTATTAAACAATATATGATACAAAATAAACAATTTCCATACACAACATGTTCTTATTTTCAGTGTAGGTTTTTTATAGTTGAATATGAAATTAATATTTGGCACAATTATGTTCATTAAAATATATTCTCTGAGGATACTACAAATAAAAGTAAATAATAGTTGTAAGCTTGGATCTTTTGTGAAATCGTCACAATGGCATTAAATAATTGTATAAAACATCACCCAAAAACCGTAATACAAAGCATTTATTAGCTATATGCGCATTTCGGTGGCTATGCCCCCATATTCAATAGCAATAAGAACAAATAAGGATATGTCACTCACCGGGATTTTATACAACACTTTTATCATATTAACACAAAGAATCACAAGGATATACTTCTTTATCTCTTAAGCGAAACTCATATATGACCTGTCCTACACAAAGAGTGTCATGCTCACTGATCAGCAGCGATAGTGCCAACAGTACCAACCATCCAGCCAGCGTGGTACCAACACCTTGTGCTCAAGTAGGCTATTAACCGACAACTTGCATATACATTTCTTCTGTGACTGGTTGAAAAATTCCAAGAGTTGATTAAATTTGTCCCTTTATTTATAGATTTATATGCTCTATTTATAACTTATGCACGTATGGAATTACGTCTCTTTATGAAGCTTTATTTTAAGTACTTCATCTTCTACTCAACATCAATTAATTTATTAATGAGATTTTAGTAGCATACTATTTTTCCTAAACAAGTACATTTTATGGCATTAATTTGGTATAATTTTGTAAATACTACGAATGTATCCAATAAAATTAAAATAGTGAAAATGCGATTTAACCGAACTACTTAAGGCTGCGCTAAAGGTACAGAAAAAATTTCAGAGATAATTTTGAGAAAACGACTGGGAATATGCCAACAATATTTTGTGGCTATATTTCCAATTACTGTATCTAGGGAATAGGCGGCTCACTTTTTCAAAAAAAAAAATAATAATAAACAAAAATCGACACCTCTACGTGTATATTTATATATTTATAAAATAGTCACATATTTTGGACATTTGTAGCATAGGATAATTGAATTATTAATACATTCGTCACTACGATGTTAAATAATTATATAGAATATACCTGTGTCAAAAAACGAAACTAAAATTGTTCCCATAAAAGTTACAGAAAATCAAATTAACGTTGACTTAGTTGCAATATTTTTTGGACGTTATTTAAGATCTAAGATTTAAGACATCTACTTAGAACTGTTTTACACAACCATGAATTCTTGTGAGATTTAAAATGAAATTTATATCGAAGGTCTTCACATACGTTTTGCGAGTAAAGATATGATATGTAGTTAGTTAAAGAGTCCGCAATCTTTAATTAACTACAATCATCTCTCGTCCCTCTGTTTTTCCTAAAACCAAACTGATCTTCTCCTAGCCTTTCCTCTACTTTATTTTCTAATCTCCTATAAATAATCTTTAACAATATCTTCGATGCATGTGATAGTAGGCTAATGGTCCTATAGTTCTCACACAAATTAGCTCCTATTTTCTTCGGCATTGTTACTATTCTACTACGCTGAAAATCCTGTGGTACTTCTATATGTAATATGTAATATATGTAATATGTAATACAAAATTATTTATCTGAGATTTATATCGAAATCTTTCTGCACAAACATACTAAAAATGTTCAATTTGCACATGTGATTTTCTGTGCATCGAAATTTAATTATACATTTTGAATCGATGATGGTAAATTCCTACAAATATGGGGTCAGGTAGAAGATACCGAAAATGTGTATGGTCAAATTCCTACAAACGCCTGTTCTCCATCGCCTTCCTCTTGCACGAAGCACTTATTTCTTGCACATGTAACTTTGTTTCCTCATGGGGTGATCATGCAATAAAATGCAGGCTTCTGCATTCTGAATTTCTGTACTTTCACCAACATGGGTCATCTGGGTCGTTGTTAATTGAGTAATTGTCACGGTCGTTATATATATGGGAACCTATATCTATGTCTTCTTCTTCAATGTTTGATTTCAATTGGAAATATTATAGGAAACCTTATAGCAATTTACATGTACCTTTGTAGGAATTTGACCATCATTAACTCGACTACCTGAAAATTATAGGAGTATATATACACCCTTTTGAATTTCCCTGCATGTTATTTGCCTGATATATAAGTTTCCTCTTACTTACTGAAGACTTTTAACATTTCTTCCTACAATAAACTGAAATACCATGGATTAGGCCGAAAGTTAGTATTTTTAAATACGTATTTATTTCGTAATTGCGTAATAAATTAATAAAGCACTTACTGATAAAATTAAGAAATAAAGATATTTCATCTATATTTTCTAGGAATTGTTGTCCAGTAAAATGTTGTTGTTGCCTTTTGGCTGCGTTGGGTTACCACTTATTATTTATTTATTTATTAAAATGCGTATTGTTGGAGAAAACTTCTATATTTGTATAATTAGGTGTATAAATATTTTCGTAATATGTTCTTATAATTAGATGTAGTACATAGTGGAGACTTGCATCAGAGGAAAACGCAGAACGCGATTCTTGATGAGGTAGTTTTTCCAGAGTACTGTACTGTCTTTTTTGATATCTTGTCATATTTATATAAGAATTTGTACCTTCCAAACGAATACGGTAAATGAAACGAAATAAGACTAGTTTAATAGACATTCGATGCGATTGAAAATTAGCTTATACATAATTACAAAAATCCAATTAACATAAAATACTCAGACGAAGTAGGTAAAATACATAACATAAAATACAAGACATTATAGAAAAATCAAGTAGGAAATTGTAGTATTTAAAAAAATTATTTTAGTTTTTTTTAAATGAACTTAATTTATAATACAACAGAATGGAAATTACATAATATGGGATTAAGACAAAATGTTTTAACCCATTTTGACCAGGCGGAAGTAAACGCGCAAGCGCAACAACGAAATTATAGAATTTTTATGTAACAAGTAAAGTATCAATTAATTGTTTCACGTTTTTCCTCGCAAAGTTTATGCGAAGATTTTCGTTATAAATTTCGTTAAAATTCTCGTGAAAAACGGCTCTTAGTGAACATCGACAATTAATTATCACAACTTAAAATATAATTGATCATTTTATTGGCATCAAAAACAAAACTTTAACTTGCACTTAAGTTTATATTATATAAATGCTGATGTTCCCATTACTACGAACTCTTCTGCGAAGAGAAGATATTTTAATAATACGCAGCCACGATGATATTTTGATTTTTAATTTATTAGTCATCAATGTAGTTTCAAAATTAATCACTAAATATGATAAAGTGCTTGGTTTCAGTTAGTGTAGTTAATAGATCGCACTATTTTAAATATTTTTTTTATGAAACGTTTTATGAAAAGGAAGCAAGTAGTCCATCTGAAGGATATATGAAAAATTATATAGTGTTTGATTTCGACTATCTTTTACCTTTAGTTTATTGGGATGCTGCAGACGAATATTTCTTAAATCTCTTAGTGTATGATGGCGGTCGTTTTTCACTTTGAGCATTGTATGGTGATGTTGATGATCTCTTTGCGGAAAACGACGACGGTTCACATGATATCAATGGTCATATAACACACTACGCTACACATTATGCATAAATGAACGTGTATTCTCGGTATATTTCTTGCAAAAGCATTAATCGACCTTAAATTGCATAAAAGCAGTAAACGTACGTTATACAATATTTGATATTACAAACAAAAAAGTGACACAAACTGGAATATTGGAAATATTTAGAACAATACGTTTTCGTAATTTATATATATTTATATATATAAAAGATATAAATCAAAGAGTTACTAAGTCACCTAAAAACTCCTTGGATTATTATCAAACATCATAGTTTAAATTTTTAAAACGTAGTTAATTTGGCACACTTTATAATATAAGTAGTAATGGTATTAAAGTGTATAATTCTTTTAGTGACACATAAGCTTTAAATTAAGTATAATTACACGAAATAATATATATATATCCTGGTATATTTCGATTGCGCTTTTTGTGTTTTAATTTGTAATAATTCGATTGAAACTATTTCATAAATTTCTAAAATAAATCACAAAAACTGCATTTCCGTGCCGTAGTTGATTATTTATTACTTATCTGTTATAATATTATCTAGAACATACTAACATACTGCATTCTACTTTGCAATAGTGCTAATAGCGAGTATATATTAAATGTCCTCTTGCTGTTGTTGCCCGTCAACAGCATTAGAAAGAAGTTTGCTTACACAGGGTGAAAAATCTTATACTTTGAAACTGCTCATGCTAAACACTATTGCACTAGTTGACTATATATTTCATTTTAGGTTAAATTTGCTATTCTAAAAATGATAATAAAAATAATAACTGCGTCTAAAAAATCGCTGTTGGATATAACATATAACCTTTTACAAATGAAAATAATTATTCTGTTTCGAAAATTGTTTCATACGTTTATATATTTTGTATTATTAAATACGTTGAGTAAATAAAATAAATAACATATCGAATATACAATTAAAGTGTAATTAGAGGGAGCTACTATATCAAAAATGCAAAAAATAATGTCCAAAACTACACTTATTTAAATATTACATAACGCGATATAAAAAATATAAATCGAATAATTTGTATAATAAAGTAATAATAATAAATGAAGAATAAACGGATAAATAACAAATAAACAAAAACTTTTTTAAGCGTAATCATCTGATTGAGATTTCCACCCTATATATGTCAGCACAACTCTGGTGTGCATGGACAAGAAGTCAAGTGCTGGTAGCAACATATTATAATAGATTCGCCATACTCCATTCTCTGTGTATAGATGTGTACTATATATTACGATTCTATAATCTAGTTCCATTGCGTTGTATGGAAAAGAAGTACTGCTGTTCGTCTATTATTGAGAGATTTGCGGTAAAAAATATTTCTCACACTTGAACTGATGGCAAAAGATGGCAAAAGCGTTTGCGATGTAGATGATATATATATAATAGCTTAGTAGTACTTGTGATACAATCACATACTATATTTTACCGGAAACGAAAGCTATGGAATTGACCATAGTGTCATATTCGTAAATCTTGAGCTCAAAAAGCTGCTATAGTAAAACGGGGTAACAAATACTTTTTTTTTTTGTCTCGAATTGTTTTTGTAATTAATAAGGAAAATATTATAATACAAAAAAAAAATGCGTGAGACTCTCGCGCGGTAGAAGTGAAACTTCTTAGCTCCTAGGAAAAGTTGATTTTATGCATTGCTTTTTTTCCATTTGTTAACGATTTGATTTTGATTTTGATTGATTTTAATTGACACTCTGATCATCAAAGAAAGCATTATTAACTGTAATGTCGTACAGTCTATAAAGAGGAGTTGGGATTAAATATTGTAGCCATATTTTTATAGTTCTTTTTCTCACTGAACCAATTAAATAACTCGATCTGTGTATTTTTCTTCTTTTTATGTGGACATTAATACAATGATCATCATCAATGTCTCTTGGCAAATGATTCACCATCGTATTCACATATATTGGAACATTAATAATTTGACCATAAATCACAGGTTGACCATGTACATGTCGTAAACGTCGAATTTGCATAAATAGAATTCTGGGTGAAATTAACCTCTCTGACACTAAATCTAATTTTGGTAGATGACCAGGTAATTCTGGGCAGACAAAACCATTTGACTTCGATAACATTGGAATGGTATTCCGAGTGAGAGCATTTCGGCATGAATTGCACGCTATCACATATTCAATGATAATGGCTTGGTAACGCAGTATGTAAAAGTTGCTCGAGCTTAGGATCAACAGGTTTCACATCGTTCTTAAACCATATTCGATTACATATGGAACACGCTGTACCTAGCGGATTATTGAACAATTGTTTATCAAATTCGCGATGAGCAGGTTGAAAGAATGTAAATTTTGCGTATGATGCACTAGTGGGTGCATTTTTATTAGTCGATGGCTCAGCCGTATCAGATTCATTTCGTTGATCTCTCACACCGCGTGCATCTTCACGTGTAGACGGCATGCCTGAATCAGTGGCATTCAAATTCTCTATACCACTCATTGTGTCCTCACTTAACGATGGTATCGATTCATCCTGTGTATTTGAGGTCGTTGGAAGGTTATATTGTCCACCGAGTTTCTTTAACGCCCTTTGCCTGGCTCGATACTCTCTACTTCTTTCCAAGGTACTTGTTGGCACTTTTCTTGGCGGTTTATTCGCTTTCTACCGTTCTCTAAAGGCTCGCACTCTGTCTGTACTTGTCTTTTTATCCATTTCACTTTTCACACAATGGAAATTGTTAGCTAAAAGATTAAGCTGTGTTTGTGTAATATATAATAAAATACGCAAGCGTCTGCTGGTTGCCTTATGCCACGTATACACACAGTACACGCGGCGCATGCGCGTAGCGTGTTTTACTTTTTGTGACGTTCAGGCCATTTTTCCCTACTGCGCCTATAGATGTTTCGCTTCAAAAATATTGTTTATAATTGTCAATTCCAATCAGGAAATCCTGGTATAAAGAACTGACTACAAATATCGTCTAAGTTAAATATAATAGTATATAAGTAAATATAAGTAAACTTCTAGTCATATAAGAATTTGTATAAATAATATTCGTATTGAAAAACCAATTTCTTCGTTTTCATAACGAGTTTCTATTTAAAAAGTAGAAGGAATTTCTTTCTAAAAGTGCTAGAGCACCCAATTATTCAGGAGCGTATTATGTACCTAGCATAATTTCGCTAAACAAAGCAAAAGTGAAAATTCACAATAAAAAAATGTAGTAACCATTATAGAATTTTGTGGTAAAAAACGCTCGGTAAATTTCTAAAAATTTATTATTTACTCATGACGATGTTCCAAAATGTGAAATTTCTTTAAAATTAAGATTCCACTTTTTTGAAACGCTTCAGCCCATCAGGCAATACAAATTTTCAGTGTTGGTATTTTGCGCGTAAAATATACCTGCGCTATAATCTCCCTGGTAAATTGAGCTGGAGAACCTTTCAGCGGTCGTTAATCTCCCTAGTAAATTGCACCTCAATGCACACCTTATGCACACTCAATATTCTGTATGTTTGAAAACATATTTCGCATTGTTTGTTGATATATAAAATAGAAGTTAACGTGTAAATAAATATTGTACCATTTTAGCCCTGATGAAGGTATAAAATATATCGAAACGTTGGCAAAATTTTCAAACTTTGCAGTTTTATTTGTACTATACTTGTAATATGCATTTACATGTACTTATAATTTAAAATCAATGAAATTTCTCTGGAACTCTGTGCAGCTTTATTTCTTTCAATCATTCGGCCAGTCTAAGCGTAATTTACCTAGGGGATTAACATTTTATAATCCTTAGTACACCGACTACCTGACTACTAGGCGCAAAATACCTATGCCCCAAATTTTAACTTGTATTTTACTGATTTTTATGCATTATTCACCAATTTGACCATTGGTCAAAATTAAGAACAAAAATTGTCAACATATTTCGATTATGCTTCTCAAATGTAACATCTAAGCTGTTTATTTAATTTAAAACTTTCCTATGTATAAAAATAATATACCTGCCATCTAAGATAATCCAAAATAATTGCAAGACATATATTTTACGTACAGGCGATGGCAAACGTTAGATCCTCCAGATCCAAACTCGGGTAGCCATCTCGGCGATATTAATTCAGATGACACTGGCACTTTAGCATTTCTGAAAATCGGAAATCCTTTCTCATTTCACATTTAATGCAAGCTAAATCCTCACTGGAAATCAGCATTAAAACGTAGTTTTCTCGCGGAATTAAGAACATCCGAATTCCGCCCCGAATAATAATTTACACCGTGGAGTATAATTGTCCCGGTATAATTTGTATGTATTACATGAAGACGTAGAACATGAATATCGCAGATATTAATAGGGGGAGTTTATTACAAAATTCTTCCAATTATCCATTGTATAAATAAAACGTATTATGTAATATTTAAAAGGGTAAAATCACAAAGTTTTCTAATCGAATTTAACTTCGCAGACAATATCTTGGTAGGCGTGGATTCAAATCGTACTCAGACAGGAAAAAAATTTTTGGAAAAATTCTTATATATTATTAATTGCTAAAAGTAATTTTAAAAAATTGTCACTACGGTGACATTCGTCGCGATTTTTTTAACGTTTGAATTTTATTTAAATAATCAAAATGGTAAACGTAATTTTTTTAATACAATTTTTATATTTACCTTCATCTTCTTGATGGAATATATTTTAAACGTTCTTACATTGTATTTACAAATATTGGCCACAAAGGAAATATTTAAATTCCCTATATCTTTTCTCATTTACGTATGTGTTTTGAGATGTACGTGTAGAATTTATGTCACAATAAAAATTGCACAAAATGTACCATAAATAGCGCAACTTAAAGCATTTATAAGCCAGATGTTAATTTCGTATGATGAGATATAATATATCTTCGATATATTTTTTATGCACATTACACGAAAGAGTCCCAGGTCGATCTAAACAGAGATAAACAATGGATATGCTCAATGAAGATTTGTTTCCATTCCTTCCAGAATCGACATACGAAAAACAATTTCTTTCATATAAACGCGCATAGATTTCTTCACCGATCAAGATGCGATTTTTGTTTGGCATCGCTTTCAAACAAGATTCATACTAGCAGAAATTCGGAGCATTTTTCCTGAATTAGCTAAAGAAAGAGGACAAACATTCAGTTAAGATAAGAAGCTGCGTGAAGAATACTTGCGTGTTAAAAAAATAAAATAAATCTTAATACTTAGTTAAGTGCTACTATATAAATTGAATATGACTATAAAATATATTTTTTAGTTTATTTGAGTCCATTTGAAGTGGTACTATGATCGTTATAATTTTCAATGATATTTTTTATTATTGGTATCTGAAAAAATCTAAAACCCCAATAAAATCTATGGTTGGTGGGTTTATTGATAATATATATAGTATATTATACAATAAAACTTTATTTAAGTTCCGAAGAGTTTGACTTACTTTTGCAAAATAGATGCAAGTGCTTTTGTTTATATATTAATAATATATGACTATTTTTACAGTAGCAGGATTTCAATAAACAATCCGTAAATAAATTTGTTGAATTAAACAAATATTAATAAGACAGTTCTTAAATTAAGCACATTTTACAACAAAAGTCGACTTTACTTAAATTTCGTATGATGAATTCATTCATTAAAGGATGTGTGGAATATTGGATTGGATTTCAATCGACGATATTATAATTAGTTAGTTAAAGAGTCCGCAATCCTAAAGATTGGTTGCAAACAGCACGCCATGCCGATCTATCCTGAGCTAATCCCTTCATCTCCCTATAGCTATTCATCTCAACGTCTTCAACTATCTGACTCACATACTCCAATTTAGGCCTACCTACCCCTCTCTTTCCCTCCACTCTACCTTCTATGATCAATTGCATAATCCCCCCATGCCTAAGAATATGCGCTACTAATCTGTCTCTCCTACGCTGTAACACTCTCCAAATACTTCTCCTCTCCCCTACTAACTCTAGTACAGCTTCATTTGCTACTTTATCCTCCCAACCAATCCTCATCATCCTCCTATAACACCACATTTCGAATGCTTGTAATCTACGCTTCTCTTCCTTTCCTATAGTCCACACCTCACACCCGTACAGTGCTACACTCCAAACATATACCTTCAGTAATCTTTTTCTAATACCCAAGTCAATATTTGATCTTAAAATCTGTTCCTTTTCTACGAATGCCTTCCTACCTTGTGCTATCCTACACTTTATATCTATCTTGCTTCGATTATCTTTTGTGATTCTACTGCCTAAATAACAAAAATCTGACACTTCTTCGATTCTATTATCTCCTATTTCGATCCTCATTTTTCTACTGCATTCCTTTTTGTCACACCTCATCACTTTAGTTTTACCTATATTTATTTTCATGTTAAAATCCCTAGTCAATACTGCCTGCATACCATTCAATACCCTTTCTAAATTCTTTTCGCTTTCTTCCAATATAGCTATATCGTCGGCGAATCTCAACATATATATTTTCTCTCCCTGTACATTCACACCTACACTATACTCTTCTTTTACTTTGTTTATTGCATCTTCTATATATAGATTAAATAATAACGGTGAAAGTGTACATCCCTGCCGAACTCCCTTCCCTATTTTTGCTACCTCTTCTTCCCCCTCAATTCTAACTAAGGCAGTTTGGTGTTTATATAAATTAAAAATTATTCTCCTATCCTTATAATCTATACCCGTTTCTTTTAAAATTCTAAACATTATGTCCCAATCTACATTATCAAATGCCTTTTCTAAATCTACAAAAGCTATGCAAGTTACCTTTCCTACCCTCTTTCTTTTTTCTACTACCGTTCTTAGTGCTAGAATCGCCTCTCTCGTCCCTCTGTTTTTCCTAAAACCAAACTGATCTTCTCCTAGCCTTTCCTCTACTTTATTTTCTAATCTCCTATAAATAATCTTTAGCAATATCTTCGATGCATGTGATAGTAGACTAATGGTCCTATAGTTCTCACACAAATTAGCTCCTATTTTCTTCGGCATTGTTACTATTCTACTACGCTGAAAATCCTGTGGTACTTCTCCCTTCTCATATATTTTACAAACTAACCTGTATAATCGCTCCTGCATTTTTTCCCCTGCGTGTTTTATTAATTCGGCTGGTATCATATCAATCCCCGCTGCTTTGTTATTCCGTAAATCATTTAATGCTCTATGAAACTCTGACCTAAGTATGCTAGGACCTAAGTCATCCTCATCTATCATCATAATATCAGCTGGATTATATTTTCATTGAGAACTAAAAGTTAAAATGAAATTGAAGATTAAAATATAAAAACGGCTTTGTATATTTGACTAAAATCTTAACTTTCTTTAAAATTATTTTTCTAAGAACCTATATAGGTTGCGGAGAAAATATTTGTATATTACAACTTAATACACTTTTTACCTTTTATGGATGTCTCCATCTCTACAATGGCAAGCGAAGGATGCATTCACCGAGGACGTGGTGGATTCGTGAACAACAAGCGAAAAGAAGAGTCGACCGCGATATTTCGGAAATTAATGTTTATAATTGCATTGTTCCTTAGCTCGCCCAGTAATCAGGAAACTCGTAAAACGCACAAAGTTCGGTATAATGGGTGTTTCAAATAGAATTGTGATCTAAACAAGAATGTAGTACATAAAATTTTATACGAATATTTTATTATAATATCTTTAAATGTATAATGGGAATTATGAGAAACTGTCGCCAAAGGACTGAACATTTGTAGGGAACATATTCTGAATTTTTGTATAGTAATGTAGATGGAGTGTCGAAAGTGTGCCAATGCACTGCATATGCCTCCTAGGGGCAAGACATGGGCAACGACGCTCTGGCCTATAGAGCGGTCCCTATACAGGGATCCCGGTCTATAGGAAAGATTCAGGCTAACCCACGGTATTAGGGGGATTAGGCTGAATCGGTGGGGCGACGGCTAAAATATGCACTCATTGGTCGGTGCAAGGCAAGGAGAAACCAGCACTGTACCCTTCTCCAGATTACAGTATGAAAATGTCGATTATCTCAAATATAATACCCCAGATGAGTAGAGCCAATGGCTCAGAATCTCATCCTGCTACTTCGGTAGCAGGCAAGCCCTCGGATTCTGGGGCGGGCAAGAGATCGATTGCGTCGAGAATTCTACGAGTCGGAGCGTGGAATATACGCAGTATGAATAGGATAGGAAAGTTAGAGAATTTGAAATTAGAAATGGAGAGACTTAGACTGGATATTGTAGGGATTAGTGAAGTTAGGAGGAAAGATCAAGTAGATACGTGGTCAGGAGAATACAGATTAATAACCACAGCATCAGATAATGGGCATACCGGTGTAGGTTTTATAATGAATAGAAAGTTGGGATGTAGAATAAAGAGTTATTGCCAAGTTAGTGATAGAATTATAACTATTAGATTAGACACGAAGCCAACGGACACAGTTATAGTGCAAGTATATATGCCAACTTCAAGTCACGATGATGAGGAGGTAGAATCCATTTATGAGGAGATTGAATCTAGGTTAGCAAACGTTAAAGGACAGGATAATCTAATTGTAATCGGAGATTGGAATGCCGTAGTAGGTAAGGGAAAGGAAGTTCCAATAGTAGGAGAATATGGAATAGGAACACGTAATGATAGAGGGGATAGATTGGTAGAGTTTTGTATTAGGAATAAGCTAGTGGTAGCAAACACGCTTTTTCAGAATCACAAGCGCAGGATATATACGTGGAAAATGCCAGGAGATATAGGGAGGTATCAGATAGATTACATACTGGTTAAAGAGAGGTTTAGGAACCAGATTAAGAATTGTAAGAGTTACCCTGGAGCAGATATTGATAGTGACCATAATTTAGTAGTCCTGGACTCAGAGGTCAAATTCAAGAAATTACAGAAGTCCAAACAGGTCAGAGTAGATGTCGATAGGTTAAAATTAGCTGATGTATATGAAAAGTACAAGCAGAAAGTAGAAATCATGGCTAATGGAACATCAAGGAGCGACATAGATTGCGAATGGAGGGAAATCAGAAATGGGTTAACTACAGCAGCAAATGAAGTATTAGGCACAAAGAAAAGGACAGGTAGGAGGGAATGGATCACGGAAGAAATAGTGGAAATGATAGAAGCAAGAAGGAAAATTAAAATAGGAAACACAGAAGCAGGACAGAAAAAATATAAGGAACTAAGGAACTTAATTAATAGGAAATGCAAGCTAGCGAAAGAAGAGTGGATAAAAGGAAACTGTGAGGATATTGAGGAGGATATGAGAAGAGGTAAAGTAGATTTGGGCTACAGGAAAATTAAGTCACATTTTTCTAAAGTAAAACCAAAGGGTAACATTATATGTGATAAGCAGGGTAAGGAACTCACAGAAAATAAGGAAAAAGCTAGAAGATGGAAGGAGTATCTTGAAGATTTATATAAAGGTAGGCAGGACATGGAGGAGCTAGAAAATGTGGAACAGATAGATGAGGATGACTTAGGTCCTAGCATACTTAGGTCAGAGTTTCATAGAGCATTAAATGATTTACGGAATAACAAAGCAGCGGGGATTGATATGATACCAGCCGAATTAATAAAACACGCAGGGGAAAAAATGCAGGAACGATTATACAGGTTAGTTTGTAAAATATATGAGAAGGGAGAAGTACCACAGGATTTTCAGCGTAGTAGAATAGTAACAATGCCGAAGAAAATAGGAGCTAATTTGTGTGAGAACTATAGGACCATTAGCCTACTATCACATGCATCGAAGATATTGTTAAAGATTATTTATAGGAGATTAGAAAATAAAGTAGAGGAAAGGCTAGGAGAAGATCAGTTTGGTTTTAGGAAAAACAGAGGGACGAGAGAGGCGATTCTAGCACTAAGAACGGTAGTAGAAAAAAGAAAGAGGGTAGGAAAGGTAACTTGCATAGCTTTTGTAGACTTAGAAAAGGCATTTGATAATGTAGATTGGGACATAATGTTTAGAATTTTAAAAGAAACGGGTATAGATTATAAGGATAGGAGAATAATTTTTAATTTATATAAACACCAAACTGCCTTAGTTAGAATTGAGGGGGAAGAAGAGGTAGCAAAAATAAGGAAGGGAGTTCGGCAGGGATGTACACTCTCACCGTTATTATTTAATCTATATATAGAAGATGCAATAAACAAAGTAAAAGAAGAGTATAGTGTAGGTGTGAATGTACAGGGAGAGAAAATATATATGCTGAGATTCGCCGACGATATAGCTATATTGGAAGAAAGCGAAAAGAATTTAGAAAGGGTATTGAATGGTATGCAGGCAGTATTGACTAGGGATTTTAACATGAAAATAAATATAGGTAAAACTAAAGTGATGAGGTGTGACAAAAAGGAATGCAGTAGAAAAATGAGTATCACAATAGGAGATAATAGAATCGAAGAAGTGTCAGATTTTTGTTATTTAGGCAGTAGAATCACAAAAGATAATCGAAGCAAGGTAGATATAAAGTGTAGGATAGCACAGGGTAGGAAGGCATTCGTAGAAAAAGAACAGATTTTAAGATCAAATATTGACTTGGGTATTAGAAAAAGATTACTGAAGGTATATGTTTGGAGTGTAGCACTGTACGGGTGTGAGGCGTGGACTATAGGAAAGGAAGAGAAGCGTAGATTAGAAGCACTTGAAATGTGGTGTTATAGGAGGATGATGAGGATTGGTTGGGAAGATAAAGTAACAAATGAAGCTGTACTAGAGTTAGTAGGGGAGAAGAGAAGTATCTGGAGAGTGTTACAGCGTAGGAGAGACAGATTAGTAGGGCATATTCTTAGGCATGGGGGGATTATGCAATTGATCATAGAAGGTAGAGTGGAGGAAAAGAGAGGGGTAGGTAGGCCTAGATTGGAGTATGTGACTCAGATAGTTGAAGACGTTGAGATGAATAGCTATAGGGAGATGAAGGGATTAGCTCAGGATAGATCGGCATGGCGTGCTGTTTCCAACCAATCTTTAGGATTGCGGACTCTTTAACTTAAACTTAATGTAGATTTGGTGCCCAATTAAAAATGAGTTTTTTATCAAATAAAAGCAATTTGAAGCATAGTATAAAACTACATATGGATACGTAATACAATAAGAATTTTATAACAAAAAATTACTTTAATTTTTGGATTATATGAAATATGAAACAATATTAAAACAAAAAATGAAAATCGGTTCAAGGAACCCAAAAGAATGATTTCTATTATGATATTTATACATTCTTCTGTTTTTCGGCTTTATTGTAGCTATCTTTTTTTGATAATTGCTAAACATCAACAGGACTGAAATCCAAAATATACATAAAATCGACTTTGCATGGTATGCAGAGAAATAAAAAATATTAATAAAAAATTATTAAGATATTGAATTAATGAAAAAACAATCTGAAATTATATATATTTTTATATAGCGTAAAATATTGATTTTTGAATTTAGTCATATTCCCAAAACCGTTATGGAATAGTAAAATATAATACATTGTAAGCAATTTTCTTTATTTTAATTTAATTTAAGTAGACTACCAAAATTAATTCATAGTAGTAGAAACATCAAATGAGACATCGTAAAAAATGGAAAAAAAATAAAAAGAGACGGAATCAACAGAAGTAATAGAAACGTCAAAAGTTACTAAAAAAACAAAACTAGAGTCTACTTAAATTTATATCTACCGTCATTTATGTTTAATAATTTAAATGTTTCTATTGTAAATGATACAATTTTATTGTTATTTTTAATTTCTTATGCACACACAGATAAATGAGTTTATATTATGTTTCAAAAAATATCCTATTGTTAATATAATTTCAAATAATAGTAATCATTATAAACAATTTAAAGAAGATGAATGATTAAGTCAATATACGAATATATTTGTCATTAGAGCGTATTTATTGGTGCATTCAAGTTTATTAATAAATGCTTTTTACAAATCAAGTTTCTCTATACGCCAACTTGTACAGATTTCATAAACCTTTCCGTATATCGAACTCGAACGTAGAGTATTTTATAAAATATACATAAAGTTGTATAACTTAAACTTTTGCACGTAGCGCAGCAGCGCGCAATTCTGTATATCAGTGTTCAGCTGTATACTTTTTACTTTATTATCTTTCCCCGAAGAAGTGGGAGGAAAACTGAGAGTATGAGTTAATTGCTATAAGGGTTGTAACGATGCTCTATACATGGTGTTGATTATTATTGATTATTCATCGGCTTTGAATAGTTTTATTTTAACTAAAAAAGTTATAAATAATTTAATTGGCTAGAGTTCAGACTGAGAATGAATAAATGTGTTCACTCAATAGAAGACCTATAAGGCTGGAAATTAGAGATTTTTTTGTGGGTACTATGCAAATAAAAAAGTAAGTAGTTTGCGACATGTCTAAATTTTTTTTTCTTGTATAAATAAATCACACATTTTCTCTAAAATAAGACCAAGACCAATTCATCGATTTGTGAAAAATTCTGTTGCAAGAAAATTAACCCACAAAATGCGTTAAAGCATAGCATTTGAAACTATTTTAAATTTACTATATATTATATGAATGTGTTTATAAAAAAATATATTATTTGTTGTGCCGCTAAATCTAAAGAATCGTTAATAGATTATAAATAAAACTTTTCTAAAAAAAATTATATCCTTCTTCGATATAGCCAATAAACTTGTATTTTTAAATAGGTATATTTTTTACACTTCTAGAGATTGTTTTTTTTTGTATATCACTTTTGGTAAATTGATGATAGATACATATAAAAATTGACGAATTTGTGCAAGGCGATCTTTGGTTTTAATGATAAGTAATTTATTTATTTATTATGATACAAACTGATGCAGGTATTACCCCAGCAAAGAGTTCACTAAAATTTTAAAGTAACAAAAGAGCTTCTAAATATCAATTAAGAGAATCAAAAGAATAAATTACAAACATAACCTAGGAAACATCTAGAAAATACAGATTAATTCGAAAAACACAGCGAGAAGAACATCCAAAAACTAAGAAAGCAATTGAACGGTAAGATAATGTTTAACAATGCTATTTTTGAAAGATCTTAAGGATGTGTTGAACACATCCAAATCGACTACTCATTGTACAAATTCATAATTCTATAAATTGGTGGCGAATTGGATACTTGCCGCACAGAAATCTAATGTTAGATAAAACAGATGGACAATCGATAGTAGAGTTTACAATTTTAAAGAGCAGGCATAAATCGTTGATGGAGCGTCTATTTTGAAGAGATAACATATTAAATCTAGAACAAACACTACGGTCGTCCACATACTCAATATTAAGTTTGAAGCACAGAAATCTCATGAAAATTTTCTGAACTCTTTCGATACGGTTTATGTACAGTTGGTATTGTGGATTTAAAATAGTTTACGTTACTAAATACATATGCAACATATAGTGTCTTAAAGTACTAAGATTACGGAAATCGTGGCAAGTACGTTTCATAAAACCCAACATCTTGTAGGATTTAGAAACGATATTATGAACGTGCTTATCAAAAATTAACTTTTCATCAAGAATGAAGCCCACATCCTTAATGGATGAGACTGAAATCAATGGGCTGTTAGACAGCAACTACTGATTGACAATCTTATTTTTGTTTCTAGTAAATGTGATGCAAACACATTTATCACAATTCAAAGTTAGCCTATTCTTCACACAATATGTGGACAAGTTGTTAATATCACTTTGTAGGTTCATACAGTTTTCCAAGGTACATATACGTCTATAAAACTTCAGATCATCAGCATACATTGAGAACGAAGAGTATAAAGCATTTCGAAATATCATTTATAAATAAAATAAACATTAACGGCCCCACATGGGATCCTTGAGGCACTCCAGTTGTACAATAATATAATATAATCCTAAAGTAATACAATATATTCGTATTTTAAAATGTTCGAAAAGAAAAATTCGTTCCAGACCATATAAGAATACTTTCACTAGTATGTCGCGAAATAGTTAACTAAAAATATTATCACTGGCCATATTATAACGCAAAGCGTACGGCCATAAGGATGGGAAGGCCTACCTTCAGCGCCGATCCTCTAGATCAGGGATTCCCAACCTTTTTTCTACTTCGACCCCTTTGAAAAAAAATTTTTTTCATCGACCCCTAAATTTTTTATATTGTAATGCACAAATATCGCCACGAATCAAGTTGCTGTTGATAAGGACAATACAGTTACATAACATATTATATATATATATATATATATATATATATTATTAAACAATTTTACTTTGTTTGACTTATATATTATAACTATATAATAATTATTTTAATGTAAAATAAATATTAATCATCGTTAATATAATTAAATATTTTTTTTAATGCGACGTTTTTTAAATAATACTTTTTATATCAGGTGTGGAAAATTAAGTCACATTTTTCTAAAGTAAAACCAAAGGGTAACATTATATGTGATAAGCAGGGTAAGGAACTCACAGAAAATAAGGAAAAAGCTAGAAGATGGAAGGAGTATCTTGAAGATTTATATAAAGGTAGGCAGGACATGGAGGAGCTAGAAAGTGTGGAACAGATAGATGAGGATGACTTAGGTCCTAGCATACTTAGGTCAGAGTTTCATAGAGCATTAAATGATTTACGGAATAACAAAGCAGCGGGGATTGATATGATACCAGCCGAATTAATAAAACACGCAGGGGAAAAAATGCAGGAGCGATTATACAGGTTAGTTTGTAAAATATATGAGAAGGCAGAAGTACCACAGGATTTTCAGCATAGTAGAATAGTAACAATGCCGAAGAAAATAGGAGCTAATTTATGTGAGAACTATAGGACCATTAGTCTACTATCACATGCATCGAAGATATTGTTAAAGATTATTTATAGGAGATTAGAAAATAAAGTAGAGGAAAGGCTAGGAGAAGATCAGTTTGGTTTTAGGAAAAACAGAGGGACGAGGGAGGCGATTTTAGCACTAAGAACAGTAGTAGAAAAAAGAATGAGGGTAGGAAAGGTAACTTGCATAGCTTTTGTAGATTTAGAAAAGGCATTTGATAATGTAGATTGGGACATAATGTTTAGAATTTTAAAAGAAACGGGTATAGATTATAAGGATAGGAGAATAATTTTTAATTTATATAAACACCAAACTGCCTTAGTTAGAATTGAGGGGGAAGAAGAGGTAGCAAAAATAGGGAAGGGAGTTCGGCAGGGATTTACACTTTCACCGTTATTATTTAATCTATATATAGAAGATGCAATAAACAAAGTAAAAGAAGAGTATAGTGTAGGTGTGAATGTACAGGGAGAGAAAATATATATGTTAAGATTCGCCGACGATATAGCTATATTGGAAGAAAGCGAAAAGAATTTAGAAAGGGTATTGAATGGTATGCAGGCATTATTGACTAGGGATTTTAACATGAAAATAAATATAGGTAAAACTAAAGTGATGAGGTGTGACAAAAAGGAATGCAGTAGAAAAATGAGGATCACAATAGGAGATAATAGAATCGAAGAAGTGTCAGATTTTTGTTATTTAGGCAGTAGAATCACAAAAGATAATCGAAGCAAGGTAGATATAAAGTGTAGGATAGCACAGGGTAGGAAGGCATTCGTAGAAAAGGAACAGATTTTAAGATCAAATATTGACTTGGGTATTAGAAAAAGATTACTGAAGGTATATGTTTGGAGTGTAGCACTGTACGGGTGTGAGGCGTGGACTATAGGAAAGGAAGAGAAGTGTAGATTACAAGCATTCGAAATGTGGTGTTATAGGAGGATGATGAGGATTGGTTGGGAAGATAAAGTAACAAATGAAGCTGTACTAGAGTTAGTAGGGGAGAAGAGAAGTATTTGGAGAGTGTTACAGCGTAGGAGAGACAGATTAGTAGGGCATATCCTTAGGCATGGGGGCATTATGCAATTGATTATAGAAGGTAGAGTGGAGGGAAAGAGAGGGGTAGGTAGGCTTAAATTGGAGTATGTGAGTCAGATAGTTGAAGACGTTGAGATGAATAGCTATAGGGAGATGAAGGGATTAGCTCAGGATAGATCGGCATGGCGTGCTGTTTCCAACCAATCTTTAGGATTGCGGACTCTTTAACTAACTAATATCAGGTGTAAAATTAGTTAACAATAATCTTAAAATTCATATATTTAATCGATTTCTTGTTTTTCGTAATAAATTATTAACGTGACTAAATCCTGCCTCAAGAACTAGGAATAGCAAAAAATAATGGTTCGGTTAATTTGTTAATCTGACGTATTTTTTACGAATGTCTTTGCAATTCCAAAATTTGGCAAATCCACTAGTTTGAAAATTGATTTTAGATTCCAAATTTTCCTTTAGTTCAATCAATTCTTCTTGCCACGAGAAATCAATATCAGCTGTGTCGCTTTCAAATGGTTTTATAAGCCACATCTAAATTTTCTAAATCTTCGTAACGAACATTGATATCTTCTTTTAATTATTTCAACTGGTCCCGGTAGAGTTGAATGTCATCAGCGTTAGTATTATCTTTTTCAACGACAGTCAGTTGTATTAAATTTTCAAAATATCGAAAATCATTTCGATTTAAAGCAGATATAAACAAATCAATTTTACCTGCGAAATCCAAATATAACTGATCGAACTTGAACGAGATATACACATATAATTTTGTTTGCATATTATTAAATAAAGAAAATATGTCTGCTAAATAAAATATATGATTTTTTTGAATCAATCAATTTTGTTGCCTTCAATTTCCAAAATGAACTTATTACAAAATTAAAGATTTCAATAAAACGAAAATTTTCATCAATGAAATGAAAAATGTTTTATCGACCCCCAATAGACCGCTCGAATTCTATCGACCCTTTTAAAAATTCCATCGACCCCAAGGGGTCCACATGGACCCCGTCGGGAATCCCTGTTAGATCATTCTAGATTCAAATTCTAAATCAATAAAAAAAAGGTTGGAGTTTATAAACGTGATCAAATTTTGGCCATATGCTAAGCACACTGTATATACGAATGATTTAATATATCTAGCAGTCTCTATATATGTTTGTGTGTTAGCATACGCGTCCGCCCAAAGATTCGAAGATTGTGTAAAAGTTTAAAATCAATTAAAATTTTAATGAGGAAAACTGTGCGACTGAGTCTATGTAGAAACCAAGTCGATAACTATATACATATGGTATGGGTTGTGTGTATATTAGGTCTTAATATGTTGTTAGAGGAAGTGGTGGTGGCGGTGGTGTGCTCAGTGCGCAGAGGACTTCCGCTGCAACTTTTGCAACCGTTGCCGGGATACCAACGCGTAAGAGAGAAAATAAATAAATAAGGTGAGTTCATGGGGAAATCTTCAATTGCCGTGTATCAAGATGGAACATTAATTGGATACTTAATAAGGCTAATATTTACTATACAAGAGAAAATGGACACATGGATCCTGCTTATATAGAGAATTCCACGCAGGTTTCGTAATTTTCAAATTTTATAAAGTTAGGTGGCTTGAACTAATTTTGATTTTCAATCAAAGTTATACCAAGATAGAGATCCATACGGGATTGGAAAATATCACGATTTTTTAAAGACGTTTTTTTAATGAGATTGACCCAAATGTTTTATTTGATCACAATTAATTAGTTTATAATTAGAACAATTTAATGGGGGTGTTAATGATATGTTAAAGGCATATTCTTAATTTGAACAATATGTATTAAAATTGCCTGGATCTAAATTAGAACCTCTTTCAAGCTAAATGCCAAAATTTGTTGTATTAAATTCTCTAGCCCTATAATAAATTCTGCACAATTAAAAACGATTGTACAATATTATTTGTTGTTAACAGGTATACATGACTTATTGATTCTTTCATTATTTTATTATACAATAGTTCATATAACAGATAATTGAGATGCGTTTCCATTTTTTTTTAAATTTTTTTCGTATCTCACAATATTCTGAACAGCTCATTAACGAGGAATTACAAATGCCAGGTTAAAATGTAGGTGATGAAATGGACGAAGTAGCATTACATTTTTGTTATTTACTAAGTAAAACTACAAAGAATACTACGCCATAAATAAAATGTAATATATATCAGAATAGAAATACATTTGTAGAAAAAAAAATTAACATTGACAAGATAAGAAAATAAGAAAGACACATGTATAATATAATATATTATATAATATGTAATATATAACCTCATCCAAAAAAATCATATTGTGATATATTTTGAACAATTATAATAAAAATAACAAATAATATTGTAATTATGCTGCATCACTCATACAAATTAAGAGATTTTATTGTTATTAGACAATTTTGTCATGAATATGCAAAAAAATGTGAAACTAGTTCATAATATAAATTAATTAATTAATTCAACACTACAAGGAAGTATTTTTAAACCTAAATTATTAAAATAAGGAAGCTTTGCTATTAGCGATGTGTAGTCACTCGCGAACCGTTCACGCTGAACGGTTCAATCAAATGACGGGCGTACTGTGACGATGTTTTGCAACGACCTATAGGTCACTAGGACCTAGTTCGTGAACTAGTTAATGAACTAAAAATGAACTAGTTCACGACCTATATGAAATGCATGCACATACTGAAAATAATCTCTTTTTTTCTCAAAATAAAAATATTAAATGGTAAAAAATAAATAAATTGAAATATTACAATACTTATTTTGAATTAACAATGAGGAAGAAAAGACAACTATGTTTATAATTTATACAAAACATATATATATAAAGAAATATAATCTTCTCTAGGTACTCACGATTATTTATATGAAGTTCTAAAATACTTATTGGTAGTTACTGATGAAAATGTTTACTACTTTACTAACACTTGAAAATTAAATGTACAAACTATAATAAAATGAACTAGATAAAATCGTTTTGTTTGGCATTATAATTTATATTTTCTATTTCGAATCTTCTGTGTTCAAACTTCAAAGCTTTGATTTGATATTAAGTGATTGCATTGCACTCAGTTTTAAATAAAAGAATTATAAGATTTAGATGTTTATTCTTGCATTATTGCAAAAATTTGCTATGGCATGACATATATAAGAACATATTTAATCTTGCGAATATATTAATTATATTATTCCAAATGAAATCTGATACCAACATATAAATTGTGACTCAGCTCGGCAATGCTGCTGTTGCAATATTGCATCGAGTTTCCTATTTCGTTCCGTTCACCAACACTTTGTCACTAAATAAATGTTAGTACTGTATATGTAATGTATACTATACTGCAAGTATATATATAGTACAAGTACATCAATACGTTCACCGTGCACCATGTAGTTCATAGTTCACGAACTAGGTCATAGTGACCTATAGGTCGTTGCAAAACATCGTCACAGTACGCCCGTCAATTGATTGAACCGCTCAGAGTGAACGGTTCGCGAGTGAACTACACATCGCTACATTATATAGTATTTTCGAAACAATTACACAGACACTAAATGTTATATTGTAGGTTTTATGAACTTTTTTGTAGAATCTTTAGTATCTCTGAATTTCGGTAATAATGCGCGCTAAAGGAGCGAAGCCATTGGTATGAAATAATACAAGTAAAATTAGTAGTAGTAAAATAATTATTCTAGCGTGAAGACGAAGAGTATTTTGCATGTTTAGTTACTTACATCCGATTCCCACCGGCACGGCGCGGCCTCAGGCCATCGGCATTAAATTGTGTATGACTTTTCATATTATAAATCGGTGTGTAGTTTGTTTGCAAGGCTGCAAAATCGAAATCGGTAATCTCATGAACGACATATATTACAACATACACAAGAAGTGGTATGAAGAACATATTGTTGTACTGATAAAATGCGCAGCTTATACAGGATGATATAGAAAAAACAATGAATTGCAGCTTGCTATTAAAATGGCATTTGAAAGTTTTAAGACTTAATTCGAAGTATTTTATTTGCGACAATAGAAAAGATATCATTCACCGTGACTGCTAAGATAGAGGTATTTTATTTACTTTAATATTTTTCTGGGCTTATGTTTCGAAATGCACATCTAGTTATTAAATGCTTTAAGTTACGGTATTTGGGTGATATTCCTTATAATTGTTTAACACCATATTGGCAAATTTACAAATTCCTATTATAATTTGTTCGAACTATGGTAATCTTCTTGTCCATAAACAAATTGGAAATACATTAAATATTCCATCAACTGCCTGCCTGTATAATAATTTCTACTGACAATATATTTGTAAATAAAGTAAGAAAATTATAAGAGAAATACTTGGAAGATATTATAATAGAAATACTTGGATATTATAACGCTCATTTTTCCTGATAATTGGTATTGGATACCTACCTACCTTTCTTAAAATAATTTCAAACTATTTCCACTGAAAAAGAAATAATTCATGCTACCAATATATAAAGGTATATGTTTGGAGTGTAGCACTGTACGGGTGTGAGGCGTGGACTATAGGAAAGGAAGAGAAGCGTAGATTACAAGCATTCGAAATGTGGTGTTATAGGAGGATAATGAGGATTGGTTGGGAAGATAAAGTAACAAATGAAGCTGTACTAGAGTTAGTAGGGGAGAAGAGAAGTATTTGGACAGTGTTACAGCGTAGGAGAGACAGATTAGTAGGGCATATCCTTAGGCATGGGGGGATTATGCAATTGATCATAGAAGGTAGAGTGGAGGGAAAGAGAGGGGTAGGTAGGCCTAGATTGGAGTATGTGAGTCAGATAGTTGAAGACGTTGAGATGAATAGCTATAGGGAGATGAAGGGATTAGCTCAGGATAGATCGGCATGGTGTGCTGTTTCCAACCAATCTTTAGGATTGCGGACTCTTTAACTAACCAATATATTTGCATACCATTTTATTTTTATGTTTTTACAAATAGGTAAGTACTTTAACGATGCGCATTTCATTTTAAATTTGCATCTTTCATTTCAAATAATTCCAATTAATTAAATTTGAATTCTTGTTGTTTAAGCAATATATTAAACTGTATCAAAATATCTATCTAAGATCTGGTATTGATCTACTATAAAATTTTACTCATCATACTGATGCCATTTCGAAATACTTTGGCCATGTTGACTTATTTATTTAATAGTATATGAATGACGATTCGTGGCAGAGGTATTTTAATTCGTTTTTATCTTGTGCTACTGAAGATGGGGGCATAGCCTTCAAAATGCGCATCTGGCTATTAAATGCTTTAAGTTACGGTATTTGGGTGATATTCTATATTATAATTTAACACCATAATGATATCTTTCAAATTAAGTAAGATTGTTCGGACCCTGTGTATATGGAAAGGATGTAGCCTTTTAGTCACGGTGGGATCTGTACTTTTTGTATAAGAGCAATATGAGCATTTTATACACTACTGGGTGAATAAAGAAGTCCATGACATTTTCCGTTAGGCACTGAGAAACTGCAAATATTTAGTAATTTTTTAATAATCATCATTATTTGTCATAGCACGTTTAAAAATCATCAGATATTTCATAAAAGCAATCTTTTGACGCACGTTACGAATTTTTTATTACTTAATATTTTTCGAAATTAACTAGGAACAATAAAATTAATTAATAATATTTCTATAACGAACATTTGCTTGTGATAGTCTACAGAGACACGTGTTTCTTTCGCATATTTGGATGTTAAAAATTATAGCTATTTGTTGATCGGTAAATATTGATGGAAGTAGCTAGTTGTTTGTGTATATCTTCTTCATATAGTCTTGTTAAGACTCTTAATGATTGAAGGGACAAAACTTATTTGAAATGGCAGTATTTTCTAAATTCCGAAACAGTAAGAACATGTCTTTGACAGCTACGAAACTTTTATCCGAAACAAATACCTCGCGGTGGAAGTCCGTGTGGCAGAATTTCAAATCCGGTAATCTGCAAATGTTGAAATATTTTCGCATTACATCGTTTTCACTGGCAATGATACGAACCCTATCTTTACTGTGCCCTCACACCACATCTTAATCTTTGCCCGGGGCCTCAACGTCCGGGACCGTCGGTCCATTGGCGTAACCACCCTCGCTTTTCCCTCTTTATCAGCCTACAATGTTATCTCTTGAAAAATTAACCTCAGTAAGGAAGCGCCTGTTCTATAGTCTTAAAATTTGTCCCGTAGCGTGGCGTCCCTTTCCTCATACCCAAATAAGATCTTCTGCATTGTAGATTGAAGTTTCTGTACACCGTGAAAAAATTGTAGCGATATTTACTAAAATTGTGAACTTTTTCACTACAAACCTGTAGTGCGTATTGTGACAAGAGCAATTTGTAGATACAAAACCAATCAGTTTGTAAGTAAAGCATTGTAGTAAAATCTACAGCAATCTGCTAATCGCCTATCTACAGCGATGTGTAGTTCACTCGCGAACCGTTCACTCTGAACGGTTCAATCACGGCGTAGTTTGTGAATTATAAACTACATGGTGCACGGTGTACGTATTAATGTACTTGTACTAGGTCCTGAACCCGTCGTGTACTAAACCGTTCATGAATCACAACGGCTCGTAAACGATGCAGTATAGAATACATTACATATACAGTACTAACATTTATTTAGTGATAAAGTGTGTTGGTGAACGGAACGAAATAGGAAACTCGATGCAATATTGCAACAGCAGCATTGCCGAGCTGAGTCACAATTTATATGTTGGTATCAGATATCATTTGGAATAATATAATTAATATATTCGCAAGATTAAATATGTTCTTAAATATGTCATGCCATAGCAAATTTTTGCAATAATGCAAAAAATAAACATCTAAATCTTATAGTTCTTCCATTTCATATTACTTCATTTTCATAAAATTGACAAATACAGCCCATAATCGCTTTAATATAACACCAAAATCATTGAAATCGGTCCAGCCGTTTCCGCAGAATTTTGTTTATACGGGTAAATGGTAAACTGTTGTATCAAACTTTGAAATATTGATTTTTTTTTTCTTTAAAGCGGGACATTTAAAAAATCTCGCGGGACGCGGGACAAATTAACGAAAATCGGGATTGTCTTAGAGGGACGTATGGTCATTTTAAGTAAATGATGGCAAACGAAATCAAAAAGAGGATAATGAGCAGTTTTGACAAAAATCTGTGCTGCAATAATATATCATAAACGCATATATCCCCATATATTTTCTACAGTTTTTTACTCATAGATATGTCTTTTACAAAATTTCGATTACTTCGATTAAAAGCGCCGTATCTGAAACTGCAAGAAGGGAAAAACGGCACTAATAAAAGTTAAAATATAAATATAAATAAAAAGCTAAAATACATATAGTTCATCGGGTAACCGATGCAAATTGACATTCCTAAACGGTGTACGTATTGATGTACTTGTACTATATATATACTTGCAGTATAGTATACATTACATATACAGTACTAACATTTAAATAGTGATAAAGTGTGTTGGTGAACGGAACGAAATAGGAAACTCGATGCAATATTGCAACAGCAGCATTGCCGAGCTGAGTCACAATTTATATGTTGGTATCAGATTTCATTTGGAATAATATAATTAATATATTCGCAAGAATATATATGTTCTTAAATATGTCATGCGATAGTAAATTTTTGCAATAATGCAAAAATAAACATCTAAATATTATAGTTCTTCTATTTCATACTGAGTGCAATGCAATCACTTAATATCAAATCAAAGCTTTGAAGTTTGCACAGAGAAGATTCGAAATAGAAAATATAAATTATAACGCCAAACAAAACGATTCTATCTAGTTCATTTTATTATAGTTTGTACATTTAATTTTCAATTGTTAGTAAAGTAGTAAACATTTTCATCAGTAACTATCAAAAGTATTTTAGAACTTCATATAAATAATCGTGAGTACCTAGAGAAGATTATATTTCCTTATGTATATGTTTTGTATAAATTATAAACATTGTTGTCTTTTCTTCCTCATTCCTAATTCAAAATAAGTATTGTAATATTTCCATTTATTTATTTATTTTTTACCATTTAATATTTTTATATTGAGAAAAAAAGAGATTATTTTCAGTATGTGCATGTATTTCATATAGGTCGTGAACTAGTTCATTTTTAAAAGATGTTGGTAGTTCACGACCTATAGTTGGTGAACGGTACATTGAAATGAACTACGAACTAGGTCCTCAAAGTGACCTACAGTTTGCCATCGCTAGTGCAATGATTTCTACAGATAGCAAGTCATTTTGAGCTAATTAAATTTGAACGTTTGTAAGAATGCAAGCATATGTATGTCGATGTATATATTCCAGTAACTCTTAACATATCGTACATACATATGTATAATATATCTTTGGTTTCGATTTTTGGGCCGCGATTAGTACCTATCAATAATTAAGTATAAAAGAATCCATTATATCATTTAGAGATATCTTTTCCGTAATTTTTATTTGTGTACTTTGTAAATTGAATTGGTAATATATAGACTAGATAAAATTCAAATATTTATCTTTTGTAATGCTAGAATATTTATACGAAAATAAAATACATGATTGTGAGCATATATAAGTACGTTCTTCATTTATTTTAATAAAACTAATAATACGATAGGGTATATATTAATGTATTATAAAATATATTTAATATATTAATACAAAGAATATAATGATAATAAACATTTAATGTTATCTCAAGAAAGATTTGTATATTTTAAAATCACATTTTGAGAGATTGAGTATGTTGATTATTTTACATGTTGCTTGCGAATGAATTTGGCAAATCTATCAATTCTAAATTTTTACCATAAAAAACATCATAGGCAAAATCTCTAGTCTTCAAATTGTAGTTCAAAATGCATGATTTTAATTTGAATATTCAATTTTCTCTATGAATATTTGTAATTGATATTAAGTTTAATAAGAAAAATAACGATGTGATCTAAGCCCATGGAAAAAATTTTCACATGTTTAGATCACATCGTTATTTTGCTTATTATATTTACAATGGCCCATCACATCGACAACTTTCTTAAAATAAAAAAATGATGTTAGTTTTTATACAAACTGTCTACTTTGACCATTGTCGCTTTTAGCCTTCGTTGACCCCAAATTATTGAAGCGAAAAGTCAGATGTAAATCAATTTTAAATGATATATTGAATTTTTTTTCCTTCTCCCTATATCACCAAATGTATATTTATTAATATGATGAGAACTAAAAAATTTCAATAATAACAATATAAATTTATTTCGTTTTTATTGACATTCTTAATATAAAATAAAAATTTGAATCTCACCTTCTTTATATATTGCGATTGATAGTCTAAGCCAATACAAAAAAGACATTAAATACATTAAAAGTTGTTTATATAATATATTTTATACCCAGTGTTTGAATATATATATATACATTTATACCCAGTGTTTGAATATATAATCGAAGAGTATAATTAAATCGGTCTAAGTAAATTTGGTTTAATTACTTTATGGCTACTGTTTTAGATACAATCAGCTATTTTTCGTAAATTAATAATAAATATATTTGCTCGTAGGTGCACCTTGAGAAAAAAATAGATTGTTTAATTTTTTATATATGAAATTGTTCATAACAGTTCGTTCGATTAATTGAAAATATTCGGATGAAGTACTTCGATATTGTGTTGTGTACATATGGAAAAAAATCATAGACCTTTATCGAATCAATTTATCACCATAAATGTATATTTTCATGCAAATATGAAATCTCTTCATTGAAAATTATGACATATAATTCTCTATAATAAAATACATACTCTGGTTTCTTCTTTTATATTACCTACAAGCAATGTCCTTTTGAGATTTTCATATAATTACAAACAATGAACAATCAAATAATGCTTTTAACAAAACACAAATGGTATCTAAACATAAATATTTAAAAAGTTTAGTTTTACATAATCCCAAGTTTATTATTTCATTTTGGTGAAGAAATTTTATATCCTAGCTATAAATAAAATAATATTTTGATTTCTTATATATCTCGCATTTGGTGACCCGATTTTGAACCCCGTCAGCACATAACTGGGTTAACATTTCATAAAATCATCGATGTTACTTTAAACACAAGAACATATGTATTTTAAATTTACCATGGACACACTTGCAATGCTAATCGTTGAAATTCAATATTATTAAAACAATAAAATCAAATTTGAATCAACGAAGAAGTTTTGCGTGCATATATCAATCCATAAAGTTTGGTAAAAATATTAATTCAAAATATTTGCTCATATTTTGTATACATTTTAGCAATTTCAAAAGAATTACATTATAAATATCAATAGTGTAACTCGTATAATAATTTACTTTTCATTCCTATAACGCAATAATGCTATTTTTTAAACAAGCGATTGCATCGTATTATAAATAACTCTTGAATATTATCAAAATTTAATTACGTTTTATTGCCATGTGAATGCTATTTCTTTATTGCGATCAATCATACTTTGCGGTGGCATTTTTATTACCTACATGCGCAATATGGGTAATTTTTCCATCTGGACAATGTATCTGGAAATTGCAGAAAATCAAATTGCATTCACATACGACGACCACACGAGCATAGCGTTGAAAGTATCGCTGAAAAGTATCGGATATTATTTCACTTGTAATATCATTGTTGATGTATCAAGAAAATATGGTACTTGCGAGTATTAAATCGATATTTCCAAAATAATCATTTTGGATTACAAACATTTACCTAACGTGCAATTAATTGAATTTATATGCATTTATAAAGCTCTTAAATATTCTTCCGGTGGATAGATTTAAAATAAATAATAATTGTTTTAGGCAGGAAAAAAATGTTTTATTTATTTGTCATGAAGATCCTTGGGATAGGTAGAAAATAACAATGAATGAGTGCAAACTATTTTATTATAATTAAAATAAAATATACCTCTTTGTAGATTAATAATGTTTTATATCCACTGCTGCTTAGGACAATGGTATTTTTATACATGTACGTTTAGTTTTTTATTTTTAGCCTTAGCTCGGTTTATATAAATTATATTATTATGGAATATAATGTATCGATATTTTTTCAATATCGATAGTATATTTTCATCCCTACATACGGGTGAGTGTTGATGCTGAAGATGTATATGCCATGTAAATGCTGCGTACACGCACGTTTCCGTATCATCATTACTCCTTATTGCTCATCGTCCTTTTTTATCCTTCCTGATGCATTTATTTATTATTATTATTCGCACACAGAGAACGTGATCATATACGCGAATGTATTTACTGCGTTCAGTCACATATTCTTTTGTAATCTTCGCCATTCTCCGCACATACTAGTGGCCGTTATACACCGAACAAATTTCATACCACAAACTTACAAATGATTAAAATATTAAAGAAGACGATTTAAAATAAAGCTACCTACCAAATGATGAGAGCTTGATATAGTGATTTTAAATTTCAAAATAATTGTGTACCATCGCCAATATTTCTGCGATTATAATACATAATCAAGTGAGCATTATTTAAACCTTTTAAAATAACGTTCATTGTACGATTTTTAAACCACTTAAAATTTGTATTAATGAGCATTTAATTGATTTTCAAAATTATTATTTTCTTGTGGATACATCCGTTTCTTTTATAATTGTGTTTCGAAATAGCAAAAGTCAGTTTTCATTGAATAATTCTATTTTAACT
The DNA here is from genome assembly GCA_947310635.1 of Leptodirus hochenwartii. Taxonomy (NCBI): domain Eukaryota; kingdom Metazoa; phylum Arthropoda; class Insecta; order Coleoptera; family Leiodidae; genus Leptodirus; species Leptodirus hochenwartii. The sequence continues at coordinate 10,880,797 of OX371180.1, read as the reverse complement.
TTTTGATACGTTCCTTTTAAGCTATACTCTTTAATTCTTCAACTATTCAACGATTCATATGTAAGTTATTGCAAGTGGAATTATATTAATTTTAATAATTATCACTACGATATTAAATAATAATATAGAATATCACTGTAACTTAAAGCATTAAGTAACTAGAAGCGCATTTCGAAGGCTATGCCCCCATCTTCAGTATTTAAGTTACCGTATTTGGGTGATATTCTATACTATTGAATTATATTATTAAATAGAAAATTACAATCCACAATCAAACACAAAGATGGAGAACAATTATATATTTTTCATTTAATCGGCAATTTTATATACATCTTGAATATTTGCTAACCCGATATAGAGTAAACAAAATTTAAATTTTCAATAAAGACAACTTTAAGAAGAAACGCTCCTAGAAACTTGTTTTCGCATCTTTTACAACAAGAAGATAAAAATATTCTTTTTGAACGATGGAGATTAGATTAATATCACCCAAATACCGTAACTTAAAGCATTAAGTAGCTAGATGCGCATTTCGAAGGCTATGCCCCCATCTTCAGTATTTAAGTTACGATATTTGGGTGATATTCTATACTATTGAATTATTTTAAATAAATAGAAAATTACAATCCACAATCAAACACAAAGATGGAGAACAATTATATATTTTTCATTTAATCGGCAATTTTATATACATCTTGAATATTTGCTAACCCGATATAGAGTAAACAAAATTTAAATTTTCAATAAAGACAACTTTAAGAAGAAACGCTCCTAGAAACTTGTTTTCGCATCTTTTACAACAAAAAGATGAAAATATTTTTCTTGAACGATGGAGATTAGATTAAAATTATACTTGTATAGAATTTTAGGGGTATATACATATTCTTATAATTTTCTGGTAGTCGAGATAATGATACTTAAATTCCTACAAAGGTACATGTAAATTCTTATAAGGTCCCTCGGTCTCCAAGAAAATAAGCTCCTCAATCCCTGGTTACTGATATTCAAAAGAAATATTTCCAATTGAAATCAAACATCGAAGAAGAAGACATAGATATAGGTTTCCATATATTTAACGATCGTGCCAATTAACTATGACCCAGATGACCCAGTTGGTGAAAGCACAGAAATTCAAAATGGAGAAGCCTGCATTTTATTGCATGATCACCCCGAGGAAACAAAGTTACATGTGCAAGAAATAACTGCTTCGTGCAAGAGGAAGGCGATGGACAACAGGCGTTTGTAGGAATTTGACCATACACATTTTCGGTTTCTTTTACCTGACCCCATATTTATAGGAAATTACCACCATCGATGCGAAGAACACTTTTTAAACACATTTATTTTTGTAATACACTTTGTCAAGTTTTTACTCACCCACGTGGTAATATTCTTGTGGGGCAGAAATAATTGTTGCGCTTATATAGGAAATTTTAATTGTTCACCTGATTGTTAAATGAATATTCTACAATTTTAGACATACTATCTTCTAGTTCTGTAATTGCCAAAAATATTATTATATAATTTAACAAATTTCTTCATAAAATCAGTACATGAATGACTGTAAATAATTGTATAGTAACACCCACTAACGTTTTCATACTCAAATATCATAATTCCTCTTCAATAGCAAAATACTGACCAAACTTCTTTATAATTAGAAGCATAAATACATTACTTCTGTCACTAACCGGATTATTATATAAGTATACAATATTGGCAATATTGTCACTCAACCGGATTGCCATATAGTATTGTGTACAATGATGCGAGGTTGATAAGAGATAATTGTGTTAATAAGAGATGTATGACTTGCTGCTTGTGGTTTTTTAAAATGTTGTGTTGTTTTTGTATGTTTTACCGTTAGCGGAAAGTAGATACTTGAGACATCAAAAATGTATTATAAATTTGACTGCGTTGTAATATTTTAAGAAGCATAGTATTCGAAGGTAAGAGATTAGCATTTGTTTAATCAAATAGTATTATTTTAAAGTAGTGGAAATGGTCGGGTGGTGGCCAATTTTGTCAATGTAGTTACACACTATAAGAATAGTTATTTGTATTATATAATATAGGGGCCTTGTACACACTGTAGGTGTGTTTGTCTGATATTTGCGATAATCGTGTCTGTATGCTGGTTTACCATAGATTTCATTGTTTTGTAGCCTGATGATGACTAAGTAATAGTCGAAACGTTGCTAAGAATACGAAGCTGAATTTTATTTCTTCCAATGTCCGAGTTCCCATGAAGCAGTTCCAGCTTATGTACAATATTAAAAGAGGTGTTTTATTTCGCTGAAACTTGTGCTACCGGAGATGGTCTTCGAAATGCGCATCTAGTTATTAAATGTTTTTTTTTGTTACGGTATTTGGGTGATGTTCCATGAAATTATTTAACGCTATCGTGGCGAATTTACAAATAATATGATATCGTTCAAAATGTATAATGATGACAGCGGTGTCTTCTATTTGACCCCATATTTATAGGAATTTACCACCCTCAAATTTTAGCATTATATATACAAAAGTTACGACAGAGAGTGGAGTTGTAATAATTTCATCCCATATTTCTTGTTGCCTTACAATGATTGAAAATATTGGACATCTCCAATTATTTTATAATCTCAAAAATAAATTGAAGCTTTAAATTGTACTTAGCTTAAGCAGATCAGGGTGCATCCAAAAAAAAAGCTGCGATATTTCGATATTTCACATTGTTAACTAGGCGAGATAATTGAAACTAACATTAGTGTGAAGTTAACTTTACATGGTGGGCACATGGTAAGTATGATCACAAAGCGAATACCGACACAGATACAAGTCCTATATGTATTATTGCCAGGTACTCTAAGACACTGCCAGTACTGCTATACGCTTATAAAGTTAGGGTTACTTACTTCTATCTTCATGTATGTCCCGATAGCGAAGCTAGCAAAATAATCAAAGATATGTCTACCACCGATTCTGATGTTGTTAATATACATGATTTTTTTTTGCGAAATGAACATTATACAATTGCTATACAATTGTATATAAATGACGGAATTCTAAACATACTCTGGAACTTTTTCACGTAGAAAATGTTAAAAAATCCTTTTCGTTTTTTGTAAAATAGTTTAAAGAAAATTTAAGAAAGCATTTTCAATTTGCATCAAAATACTGCGGACTGATAGCAAAATGAGTAATAAAAAATTGATTGATTTGCCAACTTGGCCTACCTAATATATCGCATAGTAAATAATTACAAACACGACTGCGATATATCAATCAAAGAGTAAGAAGAGATATCTTATCCGATGGATCATAATCATTGTTCCGAATGCACATATACATATAAATCATTGACAATAAGAAAATCTCCTATGTATCTTTATGTGGAATATTATTCAAATGCAAGACTGGAAAATATATTCCCTTCCAAATATTTTCATCACCTACTTTATTTGATGCATTTACAAACATTTAAATATTTTTTGTGCCACTACTCGATTATTTTAATGTTATCGATGTTGTTACTAAAATTTAGTTAATAAATCCGTTTATTTTCTAGCATTGGTATTAAAAATATTAAATTTTAAATAATAGCGGATAATATTGTTATGGCGAAGTCAATTTCCCTTTCCACGTACTCAATTTTCATTAGTAAAGTATTATTTTGTATGAAATCTATTACGATTTTTAATATTGTTTATTAGCAACATGCAATTTCAAAATATTTGCATAAGCAAGTCATACAGACTCTAATATAAAACATTTTGAATCACATAGGAGGCCTGTTTATAGCGAAAGCTACATTGTACAAAGTCAAATAGGCCGACAATTATTTGTATGTTTGGTCTGTATTGTTATTATTCAATAATAATAAGCCTTTTACTTCTTATTCGTGTATAAAGGTATTCCTATTTAAACGTCAACCCTTTATATATAATAAATCATCATTTAATTATTTCTGCGATTTTAAATGTTTATTTTGTTTGATTTCAAATTAATCGAAATTAATACGATAACAGCAAATTAAAAAAAATAGTTTTCTTCAACATATTCTTCATTATTTTCGTTATTTCCGATTATGTGTGTACAGATGTTTGTTAAAGTTTTGAGTTGACACGTTATTCATCGACATCTCGATGATTCTTTTTAATTGTCACGAAAATAAGAAGAATGCTGCAATTAATATTTCTATAATTAAAATCCTGGACCTATCTAGTTTCATTTAATGAAATATAACTGGTTATTTAAAATGAATAATATTCGGATTCTATTACATTCAGTTTAAGAAATACTGTCGCATAACTTCCTCAAGTGCCAATGAAATAGAAACATTCGAAAAGAAGCTGTTTTTTTTGTTAGTTAAAGAGTCCGCAATCCTAAAGATTGGTTGGAAACAGCACGCCATGCCGATCTATCCTGAGCTAATCCCTTCATCTCCCTATAGCTATTCATCTCAAAGTCTTCAACTATCTGACTCACATACTCCAATCTAGGCCTACCTACCCCTCTCTTTCCCTCCACTCTACCTTCTATGATCAATTGCATAATCCCCCCATGCCTAAGAATATGCCCTACTAATCTGTCTCTCCTACGCTGTAACACTCTCCAGATACTTCTCTTCTCCCCTACTAACTCTAGTACAGCTTCATTTGTTACTTTATCTTCCCAACCAATCCTCATCATCCTCCTATAACACCACATTTCGAATGCTTGTAATCTACGCTTCTCTTCCTTTCCTATAGTCCACGCCTCACACCCGTACAGTGCTACACTCCAAACATATACCTTCAGTAATCTTTTTCTAATACCCAAGTCAATATTTGATCTTAAAATCTGTTCTTTTTCTACGAATGCCTTCCTACCCTGTGCTATCCTACACTTTATATCTACCTTGCTTCGATTATCTTTTGTGATTCTACTGCCTAAATAACAAAAACCTGACACTTCTTCGATTCTATTATCTCCTATTGAGATCCTCATTTTTCTACTGCATTCCTTTTTGTCACACCTCATCACTTTAGTTTTACCTATATTTATTTTCATGTTAAAATCCCTAGTCAATACTGCCTGCATACCATTCAATACCCTTTCTAAATTCTTTTCGCTTTCTTCCAATATAGCTATATCGTCGGCGAATCTCAACATATATATTTTCTCTCCCTGTACATTCACACCTACACTATACTCTTCTTTTACTTTGTTTATTGCATCTTCTATATATAGATTAAATAATAACGGTGAGAGTGTACATCCCTGCCGAACTCCCTTCCCTATTTTTGCTACCTCTTCTTCCCCCTCAATTCTAACTAAGGCAGTTTGGTGTTTATATAAATTAAAAATTATTCTCCTATCCTTATAATCTATACCCGTTTCTTTTAAAATTCTAAACATTATGTCCCAATCTACATTATCAAATGCCTTTTCTAAGTCTACAAAAGCTATGCAAGTTACCTTTCCTACCCTATTTCTTTTTTCTACTACCGTTCTTAGTGCTAGAATCGCCTCTCTCGTCCCTCTGTTTTTCCTAAAACCAAACTGATCTTCTCCTAGCCTTTCCTCTACTTTATTTTCTAATCTCCTATAAATAATCTTTAACAATATCTTCGATGCATGTGATAGTAGGCTAATGGTCCTATAGTTCTCACACAAATTAGCTCCTATTTTCTTCGGCATTGTTACTATTCTACTACGCTGAAAATCCTGTGGTACTTCTCCCTTCTCATATATTTTACAAACTAACCTGTATAATCGCTCCTGCATTTTTTCCCCTGCGTGTTTTATTAATTCGGCTGGTATCATATCAATCCCCGCTGCTTTGTTATTCCGTAAATCATTTAATGCTCTATGAAACTCTGACCTAAGTATGCTAAGACCTAAGTCATCCTCATCTATCTGTTCCACACTTTCTAGCTCCTCCATGTCCTGCCTACCTTTATATAAATCTTCAAGATACTCCTTCCATCTTCTAGCTTTTTCCTTATTTTCTGTGAGTTCCTTACCCTGCTTATCACATATAATGTTACCCTTTGGTTTTACTTTAGAAAAATGTGACTTAATTTTCCTGTAGCCCAAATCTACTTTACCTCTTCTCATATCCTCCTCAATATCCTCACAGTTTCCTTTTATCCACTCTTCTTTCGCTAGCTTGCATTTCCTATTAATTAAGTTCCTTAGTTCCTTATATTTTTTCTGTCCTGCTTCTGTGTTTCCTATTTTAATTTTCCTTCTTGCTTCAATCATTTCCACTATTTCTTCCGTGATCCATTCCCTCCTACCTGCCCTTTTCTTTGTGCCTAATACTTCATTTGCTGCTGTAGTTAACCCATTTCTGATTTCCCTCCATTCGCAATCTATGTCGCTCCTTGATGTTCCATTAGCCATGATTTTTTGTTATTTCAAATAAATATGGCACTTCTTAGTACACTCCTTCAATATTTCCAAAAATTTATAAATGTTGATTTGTTCAATGCAATTACGTAAAATTTAGTTAGTCTCAAATTTTAATAGATATTGCTTATGCTTATGTATTAACAAAAATTATAATGACCACAAACTCTTTCTGTATATATTTTGATATGGTATAAATGATTTAATTTATTTTATATGCTGCGCAATAATAAATTAAAATAATTATTATGAGGTATTTGATATTTGGAAAAATTGATGCGATGTTTTCTAAAGAGTGACAAATATATACTCGTATATATGTCTATAAATCAAATTGAGTAAAAATAATTTACGGTCTTCTTTATACGTATGATTTGTAACAATGATATACGAAACTTTGACATGTAGTATAATAATTACAGGAAGTTTCCACAACAAAATATTTAGTATAATATTAAAACGTTTGGAAAAACCGAAATGGTAGTTTTGATAAATGTCGAATATGAAATATACATTTATTCGAAGATTTCCATCAATTTAGTCTAATTGGCTATAATAATAGTTCTCATCAGAGAGAATATCTGCAAATAGACAAGCGGACACGTTCAGTAAAGAAATAGTGTGTAAACGAACTTAATTTATGACAAAAGTCACTGATAAAATAATTGTACCGCGAAGAACACATGCTCCAATATTGGATACATACCCGTCCAGATACTGATATCCATTTCAACGTACGGTATAGCTTACTTTTTATTGCAGGATCGTATTCAGTTCACACAAACCGCACGTATAAATTGGACCAGTTGGATTTGAACCGATGCTATTATATCCAATGAAGTATTTAACCAATAAAAAAAGAAATTAGGTACCATAACAATATTAGAAGTTTTTGAAAAATTGCGCGAGGTTCTGTTCGAAAATTTAATAAGAGTAAGTTTTAGATTAGGCCATTTTTAATTGTACCATTGTTTGAAATATTGTAGTTTTGTGTTGCCATTGTATATAAATATTAGATACGAACTATTTTAACCAAATTAACCACATCAAAATCTGTGTCTGAATTGTTTATAAAAAACTGTGACATGGCTGAATAATAAGGCACATATCGCAAAAGAAAAATAGAAAATTTCGCTTCACTTTCGCCTGCAAAATCTATAATTAATTATCTTTCGATGACTGATAAAAACGTTTCATTTCATCGAGTGGTTGCGATTTAAAATCAAAATATTTGACTGTTTTCCAAAGTAGCAAAATGTTATTTTGGGGACATGCCGAAGAAATTTCCCAGTGGCACCCTGTAAATTAGTATATGTCAAAGCGCACTCATATTGGTCAGGTGGTTGCGAGTTGCGAGATGGTGTACGGGCCATGTTCTGGGTGAAGTGGAGCCAACAGCTACACGAAGTCTTGTGATTCTCATGGCGCAGCAAGCACACACTGCCAGGTGCAGGTACCATCGCTCTGTGCCAAATCCACGATACAATTAACATTGATTCCTTCAAATCGAACCGTGTCTTAAATTAGTGAACTGTACCATGTGCTCAGAGTGCTCGCGCGAAGAGGAAGAAAGATCAAATCGAACTATATTAATGAGTAATGATGCACGACCGATGATGAGGTCCACACCGCAGAAAGAACAACTCAGCTTTGTACTTACGTCTGGCTCATGGTGAAGACGACGACCAACGTTCAACTCTTACATACACACAAAGTGTATTGCGAGCATCCATATCGTATGTATAAAGATTATATCCAGGGTGGCCGAATTTTTACAATGAAATTTGTAACGTGAACAATGTGTCCGTAAATTGGGGGTGCAGGGATGAGCATTATAAATTATAAAGCTTGCTGTTTGATCACATTCCTTTTGGCTGTAATCTAGCATATGCCAATAAATGGATTTATTATTATTATTAATAGAAATGCCGCTCAGATATAAATATGTTTGTAAAATAAGGGTGAATTGTGCACAGATATGCGACGTTACAAGTATTTTTAGTGCCCAAAAAGCTATTTTGCTATATTTCCGATTTTTGTTGCATTTAGCAGAGTACATTTCAAAAGAATTTTTATTTACAAGCTTGGTGTGTTATAATATAGTTTTACATACATGATTTACATTTCCTTTATCTTATGATAAATATAACATTGAATTAAATAATATCCGAAATATAGCAGTACAACATGGCTATTCTTATAAAATTATAAATAACGTATTAAGAAAATTTAAAAGAACAAGAGATATCAGAAATATTTGTAGTTTAGAACAAATAATTCAACTCCACATTTTGTTAAATTACCATTTGATCCTATAATTGCACGTGGTTTAGATCGTATTTTAAATTAACATATAGTACTTCTAATAGTCTTGCTAATTTTTTTAGGAAATCCCAAAGATTTGATTGATTTCAATAAAAAATCTGGTATTTATGAAATATCTTGTTCTAGTTGTCCTAAAGTATATATAGAAGACAAACACGTAGACCAATTGAAACTAGATTTACTAAGGAGTATTTAGCTCATTCCAGATTAAATAGAAATGATAAAAGTGCTTTAGCCGAGCATATTTTTGACTAACTCAGGTCATCCTATTCAAATTAGTTCACTTAAATTACTTAAAAGTGTTTTGAATAATTCCGCGTTAAATGCTATATATGCATAAATCTAAATCAAATTTAATGAATTTAGATTCAGGCCGAATTTCATCTTGTCTATTTATTTTATTTAATAAGAACTTATTCATATATTGTTTTAAAAGATTTATACGTCATATTATAAGCCATTTTTGAAATCCTTTTGTCATATTGACTTGTTTATTTAATAGTATATCAATCACGATTCGTAGCGGAGGTATTTTATTTAGTTTTTATCTTGTGCTACTGAAGATGGGGGCATAGCCTACGAAATGCGCATATAGCTACTTAATGGTTTAAGTTACGGTATTTGGGTGATACTACATTTATTCTGTTAAAATTACTTATGAAAAATTATTTAATGACGCTGCAAATATTTTCATATTTTTATGGTTTTGAAATTATTGTATACCGCATTATTATTAATTTTTTTATTATGATTATTTCATTAGCAATATGTTCATAATCGTAAACTCGAAATTTTGATAGTCATAAATATGGGAGTCTTCATATAGTAACATTTCTTAAAACAATGCGAAGAACGAAACAGCTTAGGCACAAAATATAAGATCTTGCGAGTAAAAATACTATTTGTAAAATATTTAAACGGAAAATCATTTTGAACAATACTCAATAAATTATGTTTTCCTACTTAGTGTCTAAATAAGTATCAGTATATATCGAATATTTTTGTTAGTTTAAATGATAATGTAGATTGGGACATAATGTTTAGAATTTTAAAAGAAATGGGTATAGATTATAAGGATAGGAGAATAATTTTTAATTTATATAAACACCAAACTGCCTTAGTTAGAATTGAGGGGGAAGAAGAGGTAGCAAAAATAGGGAAGGGAGTTCGGCAGGGATGTACACTTTCACCGTTATTATTTAATCTATATATAGAAGATGCAATAAACAAAGTAAAAGAAGAGTATAGTGTAGGTGTGAATGTACAGGGAAAGAAAATATATATGTTGAGATTCGCCGACGATATAGCTATATTGGAAGAAAGCGAAAAGAATTTAGAAAGGGTATTGAATGGTATGCAGGCAGTATTGACTAGGGATTTTCACATGAAAATAAATATAGGTAAAACTAAAGTGATGAGGTGTGACAAAAAGGAATGCAGTAGAAAAATGAGGATCACAATAGGAGATAATAGAATCGAAGAAGTGTCAGATTTTTGTTATTTAGGCAGTAGAATCACAAAAGATAATCGAAGCAAGGTAGATATAAAGTGTAGGATAGCACAGGGTAGGAAGGAATTCGTAGAAAAGGAACAGATTTTAAGATCAAATATTGACTTGGGTATTAGAAAAAGATTACTGAAGGTATATGTTTGGAGTGTAGCACTGTACGGGTGTGAGGCGTGGACTATAGGAAAGGAAGAGAAGCGTAGATTACAAGCATTCGAAATGTGGTGTTATAGGAGGATGATGAGGATTGGTTGGGAAGATAAAGTAACAAATGAAGCTGTACTAGAGTTAGTAGGGGAGAAGAGAAGTATTTGGAGAGTGTTACAGCGTAGGAGAGACAGATTAGTAGGGCATATTCTTAGGCATGGGGGGATTATGCAATTGATCATAGAAGGTAGAGTGGAGGGAAAGAAAGGGGTAGGTAGGCCTAGATTGGAGTATGTGAGTCAGATAGTTGAAGACGTTGAGATGAATAGCTATAGGGAGATGAAGGGATTAGCTCAGGATAGATCGGCATGGCGTGCTGTTTCCAACCAATCTTTAGGATTGCGGACTCTTTAACTAACTAAATGTTAAAAAAATATTTTCGATCCATTTTTTTCTAAATTTCGCATTAGTTAATATTTACATTTATCAACGACGAACCACACTGTATATATAATATACGTTGGGATCATTAGTAACCAATAGACACTAATAACAAGCGCAACAATAATACTTAGCGCAATGATATATGTTTGCAGTGATAGTAATCAGAGTAATATTGATATCTGAACGGCTACAGACAACTCGACCATATTTATTGATCATTTTATATTAGTTACTATGGGATTTCTCTATATTTCAATATTATTCCTTAAGAGCTATAAGAGTATACCACAAAGACTCGGACGATACTTTACCGAATACATGGATAAATTTAATTTACGGTTATAAAACTTGCAGTTCAAATTTAAAATCCAATATAAAAATTTATATATAACATTGATTGTAATGTAAATGCTCTCAGCTGTAAATTAATGATATAATTTAAATTATTATTTAAAGAAATATTTCAAAAAGCACACGACTATGAGTATCATTAAAGATATTTTTTTGTCTACATTATAGCTAAATTTAATATCGATTTTCTTTCTTTATTTCAAGTACTTTTTATTTTTGTGGATAATACAAGAAAGGATAAATATATATCAATTGACACATCTGTCATTGATTGTTGAGATTTTTTTCATGAAACTGAACGAAAGCATAAATACGAATTCGAATATCGTCTGAATTATCTATGAATTTGACGATTACATTCACAAAATAGATAATATCAGTAAGTATATTTATTAGAGATGATTGCTGGCCAATAATGCATCTATTAATGAGGTACAAATTGATATAATTAATCAGAAGGTTCATATTCTGGTATCATTGCATTTCTGTTGAAGATTATACAGGGACGTATGATATGGACCTACAATTATAAGGGAACCATAGAAATATACAAAATAAAATGAAGATTTAATGTTAAGAAAAAAGTAATTTATTGGAAATTAATTTGTACATTAAACTGTGTTTATATTATAATAATTATTGATTACATTTTATTCTAATTTCCAAATGGCCATCGACTTTCGGTCCTTCAGGCTATTAAGAACATATTTTAGGATTTTTATATAAAATAGTTATGCTAATGAATAATATTTAAAAAATGTATTCACTTGAATATAAAATAATCAGAATTTGTATTTTAAATTTCTTGAGATCTAGAAATTTGTACATATATTTGTTCAAATCAATAAAAATATTTCCATCTATTGTAATAGCTTCAATAGTCATCGTCATCGAACCCTGGCCATTTGTTAGGGCTGATATATAATTTTAATTAGGGAGCAAAATAAACAAATAAACTTGGCATTATATTTATAGAATATGACTCAAAAACAATAACTCGCAACATTTAAGTGAGATGCGCTTTCGAAGCGATATATTTGATAGAATAAAAATATATATTTATATATTATATCATTTTCAAGGATATCAATAAAATATGTTTTTATCAAAATGGTAGTTGGCAACAAAAAGAATTCGCAAAACAATTATTACCTGTATTTCAATCTGAAAATAATATTATTTGGTGTGAAATTTTATTATTTTGCAAAATTTGCGTAATTACAATTTTCTGCATAATTACAATTTAGTAATATGTTTATTTGGAACAAGTTTCGTGGACATATCATCAGCCAATATATTACAAATTGAATTTGTTTTTTTACATCATAAACTTAGTAATGTTGATAAATTAAATTGTATACGTTTAAAAGGTCTAAAATTTATTTATAAAAACATTTTCCTCCTGTCGGAGTTTATAATGTTACTAAGTTTATTATGTAAAAAACAAATTCAATTTGTAATATATTGGCCGATGATGGGGAATTATATGTCTTCGAAACTTGTTCCAAATAAACATATTACTAAATTGCAACTTATTATAATTTGCAACTTCTTTAAACATCCAAAACCACTAAGAGAAGCACAAAAAAACGAACATCCAAATTCAACAAAGTCTCATCATTATTTGATGATTCTGATATTGGCCTAGATTTGGGAGACAAGTTATAATTGTAGTATAGAATATCACTCAAATACACAAAAATTACTTAAAGCATTAAGTAGCTAGGTGTGCATGTCGAAGGCTATGCCCCCATCTTCTGTGGCACAAGATAAAAAAAATTCTAATGACTAAAATATCTAAGCAAGCTAACTGTTTATTATTTTCGATTTCATACGTACATTTAATTGAAGGAAATTTAGAATTTAGTATATTAATAAAATCATCAATATTAGATTTTTCAGTATCAAAAATCGCAAGGATGTCATCTACATATCTAATCCAAACTCTAGGAAAAAAAATTTTAATTTCCTTTAATTTAGATACAAAATAACTAATAAATAAATTAGTCATAGCCTTCGATATATACATCTAGTTACTTAATGCTTTAAATTACGGTATTTGGGTGATATTCATTACTATTATTTAACACCGTAGTGATAATAAAAAAAAGAAGTTATAATTGAATCTATTTCCATTTTACAACCTGCTTGACGTCGTAATGATTTTTTACAAGACAATTATTGAAACATTCTGTATTACAACATCGTTCCAGTATATGTTACAAATATTCTTTTCGAATGAAGGAGATAGAGGAACGAGCTTATTTTAAAGTAATGACGCCCACCCATATTTAGATTGTAAATCGGACGTTTGCACGCAATGCCCGCGACTATAATACCAATGTATTATATGGATTTGAGACACACGGTAACGGCCACGAACGGCTATTGGGGCCTTATTATATTCTTGTGCATCCAATGACATCATTATTATCTTCTTCAATATGCTTATAAGTACTTGCTTGTAAATTCGAATGCACACCGTGGCAAATGTTGAACTAATCGTTCAGCGAACGTGGGTTTTTATCGCAATATATGAGGCACTATTCGGTAACGAATAAGGCCTCCTCTAACATGGATGTTCTTATGCATATGTAAAAAGCTAAGTTCCGAACAAAATTTGTTTGTTTCTTTAAGTAGGAAATGGATTTTATAAAACAATTAGATATATTTCAATAACTAAATAAAAAATAACTTTGCTTTTACTAACAGTTAGTTAAAGAGTCCGCAATCCTAAAGATTGGTTGGAAACAGCACGCCATGCCGATCTATCCTGAGCTAATCCCTTCATCTCCCTATAGCTATTCATCTCAACGTCTTCAACTATCTGACTCACATACTCCAATCTAGGCCTACCTACCCCTCTCTTTCCCTCCACTCTGCCTTCTATGATCAATGCATAATCCCCCCATGCCTAAGAATATGCCCTACTAATCTGTCTCTCCTACGCTGTAACACTCTCCAAATACTTCTCTTCTCCCCTATTAACTCTAGTACAGCTTCATTTGTTACTTTATCTTCCCAACCAATCCTCATCATCCTCCTATAACACCACATTTCGAATGCTTGTAATCTACGCTTCTCTTCCTTTCCTATAGTCCACGCCTCACACCCGTACAGTGCTACACTCCAAACATATACCTTCAGTAATCTTTTTCTAATACCCAAGTCAATATTTGATCTTAAAATCTGTTCCTTTTCTACGAATGCCTTCCTACCCTGTGCTATCCTACACTTTATATCTACCTTACTTCGATTATCTTTTGTGATTCTACTGCCTAAATAACAAAAATCTGACACTTCTTCGATTCTATTATCTCCTATTGTGATCCTCATTTTTCTACTGCATTCCTTTTTGTCACACCTCATCACTTTAGTTTTACCTATATTTATTTTCATGTTAAAATCCCTAGTCAATACTGCCTGCATACCATTCAATACCCTTTCTAAATTCTTTTCGCTTTCTTCCAATATTTACTAACAAGTAGAGGTATATTAAAGGTTGACTATATTTTCGGCTATGAAGCCATCATCAGAATGAATCACAGCATCATGGCACCATAGCCGAAAATTTAATGTACCTCTACTTCATAGCAAAAGAAAAGATATATTTATTTCCCTATTCTAATATGGACCAGCAAAAAGTCACGAATCAATCAATCCTCTAGATATAGGGGGCACCGTGGTGCCATGGTATAATAGTGACACTGGCACCACGGATGTTGTGGGGTCCGAATCCCGCTCCAGTCGGGGTATTTCTGGACTTTTTATGGAAATGAAACCCTTCCGGACCATGGATATGCTACATGTATGTCCAATGCGGCAAAGTCTTCGTCCCTAAATATCGCCACTCAGGTGTACCCTGACTGTATATTGGTCTGGAACTCAAGAACTAACTAATTATGAGCCTTCAGCGTCCATCCATAAAAAAAAACATGGGTGAGACTCTCGCGCGGTAGAAATGAAACATCTTAGCTCTTAGGAAAAGTTGATTTTAAGCATTGGTTTTTTTCCATTTGTTAACGTTTTGATTTTGATTGATTTTGATTGACACTCTTATCAACAAACAAAGTATTATTAACTGTAATGTCGTACAGTCTATAAAGAGGACTTGGATTAAATATTGTAGCCATATTTTTATAGTTGTTTTCTATGGAACACACTGTACCTAACAGATTATTGAAAAATTGTTCATCAAATTCGCGATGAGCAGGTTGAAAGAATGTAAATTTTGTGTATGATGCACTAGTGGGTGCATTTCTATTTGCCGATGGCTCGCTCAGCTGTATCAGATTCATTTCGTTGATCTATCACACCGCGTGTATCTTCACGTGTAGATGGCACGCCTGAATCAGTGGCATTCAAATTCTCTATATCACTCACTGTGTCCTCACTTAACGACGGTAACGATTCATCCAGTGTATTTGAGGTTGTTGGAAGGTTATGTTGTCCACCATGTTTCTTTAACGCCCTTTGCCTGGCTCGATACTCTCTACTTCTTTCCAAGGTACTTGTTGGCACTTTTCTTGCCGGTTTATTTGCTTTCTTCCGTTCTCTAAAGGCTCGCACTCTGTCTGTACTTGTCTTTTTCTCCATTTCACTTTTCACACAATGGAAATTGTTAGCTAAAAGATTAAGCTGTGTTTGTGTAATATATAATAAAATACGCAAGCGTCTATTGGTTGCCTTATGCCACGTATACACACAGTACACGCGGCGCATGCGCGTAACGTGCATTTCACTTTTCGTGACGTTCATGCAAATTTGCCCTACCGCGTCTATAGAAGTTTCACTTCAAAAAAATTCCTCTAGATATATTTCAGTCTATTAATTAACTGAACAGCATTTTCAGAAAGGATATAACTTAAAGCTGCACCATTCTCTTTTCTAAAATAAATACATTAACAAATTCTCGATGCGAGCAATTTAACATCTATAAACTGCAACCACAAGAAATTGAAAAAAATCGATCAAAAATTGAAAGAGTAAATTGCAGAATAAGTTACACTGTTTTTCTTATGGCATATAAAGGTGCTCCATCCCCTTAAAATATATATGGAGCAATATTTGAAAATGTCGAAAAAATTCTGTATAAATTATGGATAAATATCTTTTATTGCATATCATATTTAACTCGAACAATTCCTGTGAAAACATTTAATATAAATTGCTATAGTAATTATCGCTTATATTCTTTATTGCCCAAAACGACCCTTAGCTCATCTGGAAAAATATACGTACCTATGGTAGTGTAAATATTACCTACTGCTGTCAATGCGATCGGGTAAATAGATATGTAATTATAAAAATAATTGTCATTAAATCACGATTCGTGACACAGGTATTTTATTTCGTTTTAATCTTGTGCTACTGAAGATGGGGGCATATTCTTCGAAATGCGCATCTAGCTAGTTAATGCTTTAGGTTACGGTATTTGGGTGATATTCTACACAATAATTTAACACCGTAGTAATAATTTTTAAAATATAATTTCTACATAAGAATTTTGGATATTTTTCATTATATTAAGTAAGGAATGCATTATAAAGAATAGGATGAGAAACCTTATCATTTGGGCACAACCAAAATGATAAGGTGTGCTAAGAATGAAGCAGATGAAGATGAAGGTTAGAATTGGACATGATAATATAGAAAAAGTGCTAGATTTCCGTTATTTAGGAAGTAGAATTAAAAAGAATAATCGACCTGAGGTATAATAGCACAGGGTAGAAAAGGAGCAGATTTTAAGATCAAATATTAACTTGGGTATTAGAAAAAGATTAATCTCTTACGAGAATTACAGCGTAGGTGAGATAGACTAGTTGGTCATATCCTTAGACATGGGGGTATTATACAATTCATTAGGAATGGGTAGGTAGACCCATGTTAAAATTTGTAAATCAGATTGTAGAATACCTTAAGATGAGTAGTTATAGAAAAATGAAGAAGTTAGCTCAGGATAGATTGGCGTGTCGTGAATATTATAACCAATCCTTTGGATTGACAACAAACTATCTAAAACTTATTGCTTAGTTTGTATCACATAACATACCCTCCAGGGACGGTGTGAAATGTGATGTAATAATTTTTGATCTTATTACTTAGTTCATTTTCTATATTTTCAAATTAGTTGCAATTTAGCGCTGGTAGTACTGCCAAAGTATAGTTTTATCTTTCTATTGATTTAAATGCAAATATATTAGTTACCATTTTGACGATTTGCTTTAAAACTTGTATTTACATGACAAGAGCAGCATTGTAGTGATAAATTAAACTTTTGATACTGAAAATTTAATTATAACGCATGTTTATATCGGATGTCTATGCTTGTGACGTGTAGAACACGGGCCTACAATAATCTTCACGATGTGTGTTTATGAGGTGTAATAACATCGATTATATAAGCTAATATCTCCAAAGCACTGCTTTAATTATAACGAATACGAGGCCAAGCCGTTTTTTTTTTTTGCAATGAAACAGTTACTTGTTCGTGACATGAGTTTAACACTAATGAATAAATTACAGTGTCTTGAAGAAAAGTAGAAAAAATATGTGATATATTGGCAAAGGGAAGTCGAGTTGCTTTTATTGAAAATATGAAGCATGCAATCTCATTATACCATATGGAGCTTATAGGCATATATAAGAATCACATTTTGAATTATATAATATTTTCCTATTGCCAGAAAATTCCAGATTTCTGACGAGCTCAAACATTTCAAATATTGTACTCTGATATAAAGGAAATAATTCTACCATTTAGAAAACGATTATTTATTTATATTAGGGTCTTTTTTTCTGTCGCTTTATCAAAAGCAAATATCGAGATTAAAACTAGATGTTATTGAACGCAATATAGTTTATATATATAATGAATTATTTTATAAAATAATTGTCTAAAAATGGTTACTATTTCCTAATGAAATCTTAATTTTGTAAGCTTGGCAATATGTAATAAAAGTCAAAGATATCGTGAACTTTTATTTTATCCAGTTTGTTACATTAACTAAGTGCAATATTTTTCAATATATTATTAAGGAATTAATTAAATAGAATGTTAACTAAATTATTGAAGAGAATTAATTAGAGAAAGTTAAAGAAAGATGAAACAAGGCAAAAACCTGCAATATCTTGGTAACGTTATGCGAGGAGAAAGATATAGACTGCTACAACTGATTATACAAAGGAAGATATCAGGGAAGAGGAATCCAGGAAGACATAAGAGAAGATATGGCTCAAAAACATAAGAGAATGGTACAACTGTTCCTCCATAACGTTATTCAGAGTAACAGTGTCCAGGATCAGGATTGCCATTATAATAACCAACCTCCGTTAGGAGAAGGCAAGAAGAAGAAGAAAGCAGAAGAAGAAAGAAGAAGAAAGAAAGAGGAATTTATTTCTTGATTGGACAAATTAGTTTAATAAAAATATACATTTGATATTTGTTTGTTAAAATATATCTGTTATTCGTATTATGAGTATAATAATAATGTATTAACAAAATGCATTGTATATTTGTCAAATGGCCACCGACAACAGCCTGGATTTTCTGTTCCGTACAAAAAGAAAAAAGAAAGAAAAATATAAGAATTTCTCTGGGTAATTGTAGGGAATTAGTGGATAGTAGAGACAGGGATACATCTTACGTATAGGGGCAAAGCAATACCAATTTAGACAAACACTAATGCGAGGGATTAACACAAATTAGTGAAAAAAAAGGATAGGAAATATTTGGCGGAATCTAGATATGATCTATGACCTCTAGCAGGGGAGGAAGTAAGTTTACTCCACTTCTCGCAGTTGGGGTGTGACTGAGGGGTCTTATTATGTTGATTTTACTATTGTGGAAATTGATGGCTAGCTTTCTTCTTATAGGAATTATTTTAATTTTATTGTATACTTCTTCATTGAGAATAGTTGTAGCCAGGATGTCGCAACCTTGTGCTTTTCTTAGGCAGGAGCGTTCAGCAGCTCCAGTGTTTTTTCCCTTCGGCCCATAAGGACTCTTATTCAAGAACTGGCCACCAGATAATTCTATAAATTGGTGCAGAATTATTTATATTTAGACTTCCACATTCCGAGAGGCTAGAAAAGATTTTTACTGTTTTTAGAGCTTATATTTTCTTAAGTATCAGGTGAAGTTTAAAATTGCACTTTGAATCTAATATCATGCCTAGATATTTAACTAAGTCAGGTATTGTAATAGATCTGTATGGTCGGTGAGGGATGTAAGATTTTTTGATTGAATATAATAAATTGGGATTTTGCGGGATTTACTATCAATAGACATTTGTTGAGCCATATCAGCAATTCATGCTGCAGTTTTTCAAATTTTTTCTTTTTTTATGTTTTCTTTTTCTAAAAATATAACGAATCTAGACAAATAAAATTTATAGCTAAATGCACTTTAAGTTATGCAATTTTTTTTACAAATGTTTGCACATAATACACATCTATTTAAAATGTGAAAATCATTTACATGTTCATATGGATATAAGGCAAGTACGACCCTTAAATAAATTGCTTTGTTAGTTTTTCTTTCTTTTGCAAACCATATTTCTGTTGGCGGTATATAGAATTTTATCATATATAATACTTTTTAAAAATTATAACTACGGTATTAAATAATAGTAGAAAATATCACCCAAATACCGTAACAAGCATTAAGTAGCTAGTTGCGCATTTCGAAGGCTATGCCCCCATCTTCAGTAGCACAAGATAGATATTAAATAAAATACCTCTGTCACGAATCGTGATTGATATACTATTAAATAAATACGGTGTGTGTAAAAAGTAATGAGACTGTTACAATAAAACTCTTTATTTATTTTATATTTAAAATTCAACCTTATCACCTTCAAAATAGTTCCCTTCTGAGGCCACACAGCGTTGCATCCACTGTTCATAGCAGTGTTGGAAGTCGTTGAGTGGGATCGAACGAAGTTGGTCCGTCACGGTTTTCTAAATGACGTTTATAGTGCCAAAATGATGTCCCTTGAGTTGAATTTTCAACTTGGGAAAAAGGAAGATTTCGCAGGGTGATAGATCAGGTGAGTAGGGGGGCTGAGGAACCACTGAAATTCCTTTTTGTGTCAAAAATTGCCTAATAGAGAGTGCTGTGTGACAAGGTGCGTTGTTATGATGCAACATCCAACTTTCAGAAATGCTTCGTCTGACTCGAAGAACTCTTTTCCTTAGTCTCTTGAGAACTTCGCGGTATAACTGCTGATTGACAGTTTGCCCCGGGGGCACAAACTCCTTATGAACAATCCCCTGACTGTCGAAAAAGCAAATGAGCATTGTTTTAATCTTGGATTTGCTCATCCGTGCTTTCTTCGGACGTGGTGAGTCGGGAGTGTGCCACTCCTGACTTTGGCGTTTCGTTTCAGGGTCGTATTCAAGTACCCAGGATTCGTCACCTGTGATCACGTTTTTTAGAAAATCTTTGTTAGTTTCAATGTTCTGCAGAAGATCTGAACACACAGCTCTCCGTTGTTGTTTTTGCTCAGGTGTCAGGATTTTGGGGACCATTTTCGAACATACCTTTCGCATGCCCAAATCCTGCGTTAACATGTCGTAGACAGTGGCAATGTTTAAATTCAATTCACTGCTGATCATTCTGACAGTCATTCGTCGATCAGACATCACAAAAATTCGCACTTTTTCCAAATTTTCGTCGGCTTTTAAACTGCGCGGTCGTCCTTTCCGATTTTCATAATTAACGTTTTCACGTCCCTCTGAAAAGGCCTTGTGCCACCTAAAAACTTGAGCTTTCGATAATACCTGCTCCCCATACACTAGCGTCAATTTTTGAAAAGTTTCCGTTGCGATTTGGGCAAGTTTGACACAAAACTTGATCGCATAACGTTGCTCCAATTTTGTTACATCCATTTCCGTGACACACTTAAAAAACTAGCTTCACAAGAACACGTAGTAAAAAAAGTGCAGTAGCAGTGGGTAGTTGATACTGGAGGTAGATCAAATGTTTATCTAAATGGTTAACTGGCGGGAAAACTTGCAATGTTGCCAAATCACGCACTGTGCATGCGTTCTCACTACTTTTTAAAATTACCTCGTAAGTTAACATGGCAGAAGTATTTCAAAAACGGCATATAATATGACCTATAAATGCATATGTCAAAATGGCTTTAAAATTCTGAGTAAATCTAAGTTTACAGATATAATTCGGTGCCGTTTATTTAAAACATATCCAACGAAAAGTGTCACGTTTCATAGACACAATGTTCCCTAAAACATCCCCACTTACGCTGAGGAGGTTTTGGGTGAAAACAGCACATATGCTGTACAATAAACTAATAAACAGTCGTGGGACGAATAGACTACAGCGCCACCCACGGGCGGCGGCCGTATCTGTGGCTGTTATCACATATGGGTTTCACACACGCGTATGCGCCGTTTCGGCTCCTGTACATATATGTTCCCAGATCTATCTATCCCATGTACACGTATGAGTCCCGTTGGTCTTATGAGAGTATGTTGTTTAGATGTGTGTTGCCGCCTCTTTTCCACTAAAACCCAGCCGCCGCCAATAGAGATGCGAGAAGCTCTTCCTTTTCTTCCTTAACCGCTTCTCAAACAGGAGTAGACTCCAAACCTAAATTTATGTTATAAAATTTCTATGGCTATTTTATAGTGCAAGCCTAAAAAATCAGGAAGAAGATAGGTAGCTGAGATTTGCCGAAGATGTCTTAGAAGATGTGTTTATCAGGAGCATTAAATACCATGCAAGAAGTAATGAAAGGGTATTTAATGAAACGAAAGCAAAAATTAAAGTTACTAATGAAATTAATAAAATATGAAAATAAATATAAGTTAAGAAAAGAAAGGCGAATACACGACAAATGGTGGTTAGAGTAATGATGAGGTGTAAAAAGAAGGATAGCAAGCGAAAGATGAAGGTTAGAATAAGGAATGTTAAAATAGAAGAAGTATCAGATGTCTCTAATTTAGGAAGTGGATTTAAAAAGAATAATTTAAAAAAGCAGAATTGAGTAAAGTGTATTATATAACATGTAAAATAACACAGGTTAGGAAGGTATATATAAAAGTCTTAAGGTCAAATATTGATAAGGAAAATACTAAATGTGTGGAATTAATATTTCCGTCTATGAAGCGTTTAAATAGAAGCGGAAGAGAAAAGTAAAACACAAGATAGAGTTGCTGCATTTATTCTCATTTCCTTGGAACTATGAAAAATCAATATGGCCACAATCTAACAATCTAAGATAAAAAAATGGCTACCAAATGGTTATGGTATAAAAATAATTCGGCTCCTACGAAGTCTTTTATCTTTTGGATAAATATAATCCCATTAGATAAGAAGAATCCTTATAAACTAAATAATTGTATAATGCTATGCTTTCTATAGAAGTTAGCATATGTATATTTAGGATCGTAAAATACACCCTCACCTGACACACCCTCTGCTTATGTAAATGTTTATGATGTCAGTTCAATTTCAGTACGTACAGTATGTTCTATGTACGAGTAATAAGACGTTCGTTAAGTTCGTCCTGTAATTCGTCAACCTTTTTAAACATATTAAAATTATCACTAGGGTGTTAAATAATTGTATAAAACATCACCCAAAAGCCGTAACTTAAAGCATTAAATAGCTAGATGCGCATCTCGAAGGCTATGCCCCTATCTTCAGTAGAACAAAATAAAATACCTCTGTCACTAATTTAAACATTCATTTACATTGAATTTTCTGCATGGGGTATGTTTCTAGGATGTTCTAAGAGGAAAGAGTTTCGTATTTTATGTAGAAATATTAGTTAGTCTCAATTAAACAAATTTTGAAACAAAATCCCGAAAAAATGCTCTAAACTAATTTTGAACGTGAATAATTTTCCAAACAGCATATTTTACTATTCAAGGCGTAATATATATACCAAATAATGAGGAATTGTTTCACGTCTTCTTAAAGGACCAATAGTAGTTCTGCTCATTTAAGGCTTTATACGAAGGCAGAATAAGAAATTTTGTTGGAATTGTGTCCTGTTAATGCTAATTGAAAACTTAAAGAAACTTTAAAAACGCCAGGAACACCCAGACGCTGTAAACTATTTTTTTCTGACCGATTAAGTTTTTAATATAATTCACCAAGTACATTTCATTAAGGCTTAGAAAATTCATAATGGTATGTCTAGTACAATAAAATAGTACTATCCACTTAGAAATGCACAAAATTAAATCGGATCATTTTAGATTACCTAAGATGCTAGATGCGCATTTCTAGGAATTAATTAATGTGAATAAAAAGCCTGGTATTTATGAAATATCATGTTTTAGTTATCTTAAAGAAAAACACGTGTCCGCTTAAAGAAATTCAATTTCAACAGCATATTTTTTAATATTCCAAACATACAATGGCCTTAGAAGGAATCCCATTGGACCAACAACAAAAGAACATGTATCAAAATCAAATTTAATGAATTTAGATTTAGTGCTAATTTCATCATGCCTAGTTATTTTAATTAATAAAGACTAATTATATTTTTTGATTTTTTAGTTTGGCTACCCCTGAATTATTGATATTACTTACACACGGCGTTAACAAATTTCAGGTCATATTATGTTGTAAAAGGTGAGAAAATACTGCCATATTGAATTTTCGTTCAATTATGAAGTTATATAGTTTCTATTTTGTGCTACTGAAGATGGGGGCATAGCCATTGAAATGCGCATCTAGCTTTGTGTTACGGTATTTGGGCGATATTTTATACAACCATTTTGGGCAGGTTTTAGGGCCTTATTCGATCGTGCCTAGTTATTTTAATTAATAAAGACTAATTATATTTTTTGATATTTTATTTTGGCTACCTCTGAATTATTTATATTACTTACACATGGCGTTGATCATATTTCCCATTATTCAACAATTTTTAGGTCATATAATATTGTAAAAGGTGAGAAAATTCTGCCATATTGAATTTTCGTTCAATTATGAAATTATTTAGTTTCTATCTTGTGCTGCTGAAGATCGGCGCATAGCCATCGAAATGCGCATCTAGCATTGTGTTACGGTATTTGGGCGATATTTTCTACAACCATTTTGAACAGGTTTTAGGGCATTTAAAAAAAATATATTTTTATCTTTTTTCGAACAACAGTTTGAACATTTTATTATGTATTTAAGGTTTTAGGGCTTTATCCGATTTTGGGGTTTTGAGCGTAACATATAAAATAAGCAGTCACATGTGACGTGCATCACATCATATATAAATGTATGTTTACCTATAATCAGTCCCGTCCTGCTGTTGTCCTGGTATACTTGCGTTATCCTTGTTTCCGTGTATATGCGTGCGCGATTATATGTGGTCACATGAAGTCGTTTTTTGCTCTTCAGGAACACCCAATAAATTGAACAGTGGCCGGTCACATTCGGGCTTCATATGTGGACTTGTGAGCTTACATTATTGTAATGCTGATAATGATTATGACAACTATTACGAGTTTCTTAAATATATAAATAATTAGAATGAAAAAGAAACAGAACTTCGTATTGCTCTGCTTGCTTTTTGCAATGTTATACGGTAAATAAATATATATCTTCGCGGAATACTTTGTAAAAATGTGCCCTCTATTGAACGTTTTATGAACGTCTTGAGGATACAACTTTTGTTCTGACAAAATATCACCTTAATTAAATTTAAAAAAAAAAAAAAAACAGACAATGTTTAATATAACTACTTTTTTATCACTTCGATAATATTATAATAGTTCAAACGCTACGAGAATTTTCAATCTTAAATCCTTCTTCAATGGCAACTAGTTTCTTTATTCAAGAAAAATCAGTTGCGGCTTAAAAACGTTAAGCTAGCACAATGGCAAGTAATTTCAATTTATATAATTTGTATTTTTCACGGATTGATTATCAAGGATCTTTTCATCTACATTCACCGATAATTTAATATATCGGGTTAAGTCAAATTAACAATATATAAAATTATATTCTATAACTACCACAAATTATGTGGTAGTGAACCTTCTTGCCTATGACTACCTTGAAACAACTTATGTTATATATTAATAATTAATTTAAATATCATCTGTGAATCAGCAATTATGTGTAGGAACAATAATTAAATCTTATTCATAGCTTAAAAATTAAAATCAACAAAAGATATTTTACTCGGGTCGAAATCGAATAAAAAAAATTGATGATTCTTAATTTTTTATTTGTATTGCATATAAATTATAGTTTATTATTTACGATTATTTAACTTTTATAATTCGAATTAAAAATTATTGCTATCATTGTTATTATTATGTAGTTCTGAATTTTATACCAATTTCCAGCATAAATATATATGAAGCTTTAGCGTTTAAAAATTTCTTGGAAACATTTATCCATAAAGCAATCTTCAATACAATTTTGCGTTATATATTTTCATAATATAATAAGTAATTGTATTGTATTTTCTATAAAATATTCTATATAAAAGAAATGAAATTATTAGTTTTAAAGTTTATATATACACACATATTCCTGAAGGAAATTGTTTCAATATAAGTAAGTTATATAGGAAGAAAATAGGAGCTAATTTGTGTGAGAACTATAGGACCATTAGTCTACTATCACATGCATCAAAAATATTGCTAAAGATTATTTATAGGAGATTAGAAAATAAAGTAGAGGAAAGGCTAGGAGAAGATCAGTTTGGTTTTAGGAAAAACAGAGGGACGAGGGAGGCGATTCTAGCACTAAGAACGGTAGTAGAAAAAAGAATGAGGGTAGGAAAGGTAACTTGCATAGCTTTTGTAGATTTAGAAAAGGCATTTGATAATGTAGATTGGGACATAATATTTAGAATTTAAAAAGAAACGGGTATAGATTATAAGGATAGGAGAATAATTTTTAATTTATATAAACACCAAACTGCCTTAGTTAGAATTGAGGGGGAAGAAGAGGTAGCAAAAATAGGGAAGGGAGTTCGGCAGGGATGTACACTTTCACCGTTATTATTTAATCTATATATAGAAGATGCAATAAACAAAGTAAAAGAAGAGTATAGTGTAGGTGTGAATGTACAGGGAGAGAAAATATATATGTTGAGATTCGCCGACGATATAGCTATATTGGAAGAAAGCGAAAAGAATTTAGAAAGGGTATTGAATGGTATGCAGGCAGTATTAACTAGGGATTTTAACATGAAAATAAATATAGCTAAAACTAAAGTGATGAGGTGTAACATAAAGGAATGCAGTAGAAAAATGAGGATCACAATAGGAGATAATAGAATCGAAGAAGTGTCAGATTTTTGTTATTTAGGCAGTAGAATCACAAAAGATAATCGAAGCAAGGTAGATATAAAGTGTAGGATAGCACAGGGTAGGAAGGCATTCGTAGAAAAGGAACAGATTTTAAGATCAAATATTGACTTGGGTATTAGAAAAAGATTACTGAAGGTATATGTTTGGAGTGTAGCACTGTACGGGTGTGAGGCGTGGACTATAGGAAAGGAAGAGAAGCGTAGATTACAAGCATTCAAAATGTGGTGTTATAGGAGGATGATGAGGATTGGTTGGGAAGATAAAGTAACAAATGAAGCTGTACTAGAGTTAGTAGGGGAGAAGAGAAGTATTTGGAGAGTGTTACAGCGTAGGAGAGACAGATTAGTAGGGAATATTCTTAGGCATGGGGGGATTATGCAATTGATCATAGAAGGTAGAGTGGAGGGAAAGAGAGGGGTAGGTAGGCCTAGATTGGAGTATGTGAGTCAGATAGTTGAAGACGTTGAGATGAATAGCTATAGGGAGATGAAGGGATTAGCTCAGGATAGATCGGCATGGCGTGCTGTTTCCAACCAATCTTTAGGATTGCGGACTCTTTAACTAATAAGTAAGTTTAGTAAATTATTAAAAATAATTACAATATCATTTGTCGCTAATACAATAAATAGGATATTATATACATATAATGCGTTCGCTTATATATTTATTTCATTTTATTTGAGGAGCAAAGAGGAGCAAAGAGGAGCAGTGGAGCAATGAAGAGGAGCAAAGAGGAACATAAATCAGCAAAGAGGAGCAAAGAGGAGCAATGAAGATGACCAATGAGGAGCAATGAGCAGCAAAGAGGAGCATCCATAAATTTCTTGATTGGTTTTGCTGAAGATTACAATAAATTAATCTTAAACGCGAAACAATTTTTTTTCGATTAATTATCATATATTTTTGATAATTTAAAAAAAATATATTTCGTATTATTATTTATTTATTATTTTTCTAGATTTATCATTTGTAATTTTTATAATTACTATGATTATTTTATTATGTATTTTAGGTAAGTATAAGATTGCTTATGAGGTCCATCACAGCATTTGGAATTACAGGGCAGAGGACCATAGAAAGGTAACAATATTATCATTATTATCATTCAGAAATGTTTTTGCTTTAATAGACTTTGTGAGATTACTGAGTAAGTTATTTAAACAATGAGGGGCGCAACCCAAACCTGACTTTCTTAGACATCGATAGAATTCTGTGCGTTTATTTTTTAGACATGATAAAGACAGATGGTCCAAATCACCTAATGTTTCAATATCGCAATCGCAACTTTGGGATGGACTACTTAGATTGGACTACTAGAGATAGTCTAGTTAAAGGAGCAGTAAGTGAGCCATAACCAATCCTTGAGTGATAATAGTTTCTCTTTTGTAGGTTCTCTTTTTGTTCTTTTAATTTCGTAAATTTTAGTCCATTGTTTTTGCCATTTTTCGTAGGCTTACTCGTGGAATATGCCTCAAGTGTCGTATTATTCTCCTAAAATTGCAGCCTTTTTTGCTGCTGTGTCAACTTCATCATTATACGCGATATTAAAGAGGCTCTTAATTCAACAGAAGTTAACATTTCTCTTTTGATCTAGGGTTGAGTTGATAACCATATATTAGCTGTGTAGGATAGTTTTTTTTTGCAATACATTTAAAAAATCGGAAACAATTATTACCTCTTCTTCTTGTCGATTTTGAAAGAATATCAGATCTTCCAAAATAGCTACAGTATCTGCTGTGAGGATCGTTTTTTTTATCGTTTCATCATCTTGGAATAAGATATAGTTGAGCGTCTCAAATTATAATAAAATTAAAGTCAGCAACAGACGCAATGGAAAGAATAAAAATTATTCGCAAAGTCCTATGTTTATCCTATGTCCTATGTTTATTTCCAAGGTCCTATGCAATCATATCCTTTGATATTAATAGCAGAAGAAGTGCAATTCGTATAACATATATTATCTAAATACCAGATATTATTTATAGTATATATTTTCAAAAGGATCAATAGTAGATTTGTTTTTGTACATAGTTGATGAAGTTCAACTTTTTCTGATATTTTCGTATATTTCTATTTTAAATGTACATAAGAAAAATATGTCTACAAGAAAATTTTATAACAGCAATATGGAAACTGGCGATTTAGACAGTTACGAAATTTTTTATACACATCTTAAGTTTGATTGTAAGATATATTAGTATAGAATATCACCCAAAATGTAAGATATATATTTAATATTTAATACAAATATTGATATTTTGGAAATATTATTTTACGATTTTAAATATGTTTATTTTGAGTAAATTTAATGCTTTGGAAATTTGGATAAAACGAAAAATATGAACAATAAATGGGCAATAATAATCTATCTAAATATATTAAATTCGACTTCAATCTGCTCTTATTATTGCACGTGAAACTGAATCTGACCTTTTTCGTAATATTATAATACACCGTCAGGCTTAAGTACTTACACGATTCATATCCCAGCCCACATTATTGTTTGGTAAATCGCAACCGATCGTGAATTAAAAATTCAAATGTCAAAACTACCTCTTCATGCGCTGCTCGAGTTTTGAGGCGTACTTGAATCTGTTCTTACAGCGTCTTTAAACTAGTTATACAGTAAAATCCCGACAATTTATTTTGAAAAAGTCGTATTACGTCTTCAATTTTTTTTTTTTATATTCAACAGCATTTTAGAAGTATTATGCGCTAATTTCATTAGCGATCACTTTTAGAATCGCATAAAAACAAGTAGAAACTCGCCAAAAGTGATTAATAGTACAAATCATTGAATTAATGGCGGCTGAAGTATTTTCCAAATTTCTCGAAAACTACTAACACTAAAATTATACCACAAGAACATTTCTGTTTAATTTTAAAGTCTGGATAACTTTTATATTGCGTATTTTGTTGTAAATAATTCATGGAATCCATTATTTGAGATCAAAGAGAGGCATCAACGATATATTTGATTATATAGCCATTTTTATACAATAGGATACACCAGTGAAGGCTTGAGTCTTCCTATATTAACTAATAATTAGAGAAACATGTAATTTTTGAATCTATAATCATATAAAATTTTTAGCGACATATTTCAAAAGTATTTTTAACTGTATAGAGTGTTCTACTTTGGAAATATATGGTCTCATAACAAATTTTTAAATCATTCGACTGCAAAAAAATTTTTTTTCCTGATGTTTATCATACAATAGTAGATTATAAAGAAAGATGTATATAAATATATACAAATAAAGGTAGATTTTTACAACGACGTATCGTTCTTACTTTCCATTTCTGGTTTTCTTTTAATTGATTATTTCTTTACGGAAAGTGCTAGAACTACAAAAGCCAATATTGTAATGAATTCTTTCTATTTTCTAAATAATATATGGGTCTTAGTAACCGTTATTCTAATGATAAAATCATTTTACAAAGGGTGGTAGTAATAGCGCTAGAAATTTTGGATAATGTAAATATAAAATTTTCATTTTTCTTAAATGGAATGCCCTGTAGACTATTAATCCAAATTTTATAAAATTTGATTATCTTTCTAACCCCACGTGTTTTATCGTCAGAATTAGAAAAAATTGATAGTTTAATTAATTAATTCTAATATAAGTTTTAAATTAAGTAAAAACTTTTAAAAATTTTGATTTCAGTAAAAACTGTGAGTAAAGATAATGACTAAATTTTGATTTGTATCTAGCAGTTGTTATTTTTATTTGAATCCGATGTTAAAAATTTGAAAAAAGATGAATATTTAGATAGTCGTCTTAATTATTCAAGTCTAATAATATAATAACGTAAAATAAAAAAAATTATATGAGCGGATTACGCTACTACTATATGACAAATTTATTATATAATTCAATAATTTGGACAATTCACAACAATCAATGGTACCTAAAGGGACCTTTCATTTCCGAAAATATTCCTTCGAGTGTGGGATTCGAACCCACACGCGCCACCACGCTGCTTCTTGTAATAGAATTTAAAAAACATAACCATAACTAAATAAACTAAAAAAAATTGAGAATACGGGTGGTAGTGAAGCTTTTCCACATCTTTAATATAAGTGATATAATCATTAAGAAAGTTGAATACAAATTTTGCGAAAAAATAATACCAAAATTAAAACTATGTTATAAATTTTATTTATTGTTCGATGATGAAAATCATACGGACGAAAATTACTAGTTAGAAAACATCTTTACTGAATCGCAAATGAGCCCGAATAACGTTTAATTACTCTATGTTTGAGCATAAGAAAAAAACCGAGGAAAGTTATTAAGTTAGAACTAGTTATTAAATTCACGAGTGATATTTTTTTCAAGATATTAATGCCGTTGCGATTGTGGAAAATAAGAAATACAATTCATATTTAGACACTGAACGAAAGGATTCACGTTTCTAATCGTTTATAAAATAATCATGCTTTTAGTTTTTAAGAAAATGATCGTAAATATTGTCAGGAATAACAAAAAGATTCATGTATGTCATCTATGACCATAAGGTGATCATGTTTTAATTTTTAAGAACACTCAGGCATAGGAAGACGACCTAATAAAAAGGCAGAGCTAGAATGGGGCCCTCTTTCCGAAATATATACATTCTGTTTATTTCTGGGCAGTTTTTCAATTCGTAATTTGAATTACTGGGATTTCATGTGCATCTATGATTGCCTATCGTTTCTACGTTTTTTTTATAATATAATATGGCATAATTATATACTTAGATGATATTTTTTCAATCTTCCAAAATTACGCTTAAGGAATTACACAGGACTATGCAGAAATGCATTAAAATGCATTTCTCAATCATTTATTAATTTGGTATTGACATTTTCTAGACGTAGTGTGACTTTTTATATATTTCCCTCTATTGATGAGGAAGATAATTTATATTATATAATGATTATCTTTAACTTCCAATTAAAATATCTAATTAAATTTAGTATAAACAATTTTTTTTATTAATTAATATTTCCCCTACATAGATTTATTCTAATAATTATTGCATCTTCAATTTGAAAAAAAAAAACTTTTATGGATCCAGAAAACACTTTTCCTTTCGAATCTGGATTTGATCCTAAAAGAGCCTCCCGGATCTTATAAATATAATATTATATTTTTAATTATTGCGTCGATAATACGCTACTTGATAACAAAACAAAAATTATTATTTCCTACTTCACGAAAATAGCAAAACTTGAAATACTTGAAAAACTGGAATTATAACTGTAAAATTATAAATGTAGAACCATAAATTGTAATTTTAATTTGCTATTTCATAATAATGATACAAAATTTAATAAACCTAGAAAAAATAAAAAAGCGTGGGCACACTTGTAATAGTTGTTTTGATATCTTTGAATCAACATGCAATGAAAACAATCCTCCATGATTGGACAAAATGTACTTTTGATTTGATATTTGAAATACTTTTTAATTTTCCTTTAATCAAGCTAAAAGTGATTCAAATCGCGTTAAAGTTTCTTCAAATATTCGCTAGTTTCTTTCTAATTAATAAAAGTTTCAAATGTTTTTTGAATGTCTTGAATTTGTATGATAATTTCTATTAAAACATTGGATTTTAGAATATAATGGATTATTTAGTATGCTAGTATGTATAGTTATATGATGTGACATGATGCGAGAATAGATTGCGCTTTGTGCCACAGGTGGTCCATATAGTTTAGTTGGAGATGTGTGCACCATTAGGTTGAATGGCGCCACCACTCAATAGTCCTTAATGTCGAAATAATGTCTCAAATAGTCAAATATGTTCTATACGCCAAACGTATGATGTGGATTATAATATTTTCTTAAAAAAGCAATCCAATCAAATTGAAATTTAAAAAAAACTACTATGGAAGTGTTATTTAATATTTTTAATTAATTAAAGGTATAATTTTATAAATCAGGTGAATGGTGATTTTTTGTATAACCAAAATATAGGAGTTTTATAACCAAAACAATGAATCTGAATAAGGGAATAAATATTAACGTTAATCCTTTTAAAGAATTATTATTAGTTAGGGAAGAAAATTCTCTATGTTAGTTAGTTAAAGAGTCCGCAATCCTAAAGATTGGTTGGAAACAGCACGCCATGCCGATCTATCCTGAGCTAATCCCTTCATCTCCCTATAGCTATTCATCTCAACGTCTTCAACTATCTGACTCACATACTCCAATCTAGGCCTACCTACCCCTCTCTTTCCCTCCACTCTACCTTCTATGATCAATTGCATAATCCCCCCATGTCTAAGGATATGCCCTACTAATCTGTCTCTCCTACGCTGTAACACTCTCCAGATACTTCTCTTCTCCCCTACTAACTCTAGTACAGCTTCATTTGTTACTTTATCTTCCCAACCAATCCTCATCATCCTCCTATAACACCACATTTCAAGTGCTTCTAATCTACGCTTCTCTTCCTTTCCTATAGTCCACGCCTCACACCCGTACAGTGCTACACTCCAAACATATACCTTCAGTAATCTTTTTCTAATACCCAAGTCAATATTTGATCTTAAAATCTGTTCTTTTTCTACGAATGCCTTCCTACCCTGTGCTATCCTACACTTTATATCTACCTTGCTTCGATTATCTTTTGTGATTCTACTGCCTAAATAACAAAAATCTGACACTTCTTCGATTCTATTATCTCCTATTGTGATCCTCATTTTTCTACTGCATTCCTTTTTGTCACACCTCATCACTTTAGTTTTACCTATATTTATTTTCATGTTAAAATCCCTAGTCAATACTGCCTGCATACCATTCAATACCCTTTCTAAATTCTTTTCGCTTTCTTCCAATATAGCTATATCGTCGGCGAATCTCAGCATATATATTTTCTCTCCCTGTACATTCACACCTACACTATACTCTTCTTTTACTTTGTTTATTGCATCTTCTATATATAGATTAAATAATAACGGTGAAAGTGTACATCCCTGCCGAACTCCCTTCCCTATTTTTGCTACCTCTTCTTCCCCCTCAATTCTAACTAAGGCAGTTTGGTGTTTATATAAATTAAAAATTATTCTCCTATCCTTATAATCTATACCCGTTTCTTTTAAAATTCTAAACATTATGTCCCAATCTACATTATCAAATGCCTTTTCTAAGTCTACAAAAGCTATGCAAGTTACCTTTCCTACCCTATTTCTTTTTTCTACTACCGTTCTTAGTGCTAGAATTAAATAAATTAATAAATTCTCTATGAAGAGTGAGATTTATAATAGTAAGGATATTATGATTTATAGGTATACGTTATATAAGATTAGTTTGTGAGGGAGTTTTAGGTCTCTCTATTATGGTATCAACAATTCGTTTTCATGGGAATGATTATTTTCCAGTATTTAATATTTTATGATAAAATTTTTATTTTTTTTATTATTTATGATTGCTTTAATTTTTTTTTTAATTAGTTTTGGTTTAATTAGTATATATATTTTATTATTAGGTTTTTATTTTTAGTAAATTTTAGATTTAATTATTATTTTGTCAAGGTAAGTTAAGGTTTTAATGTCTTATGTATTAATTTTGCTTAGGTTTTGAATTTGCGGATTAATGATTTTGGCAAGAGAAAATCTTTTTAAGAAGGAAATATTTTCTAAATTTTATTTAATTGTTGTATTAGTTTTAATAGTTTCTTTATTTTTAACTTTTTCTTGTTTAAATATATTTGTATTTTATTTATTTTTTGAAGTAAGATTAATTCCTACTATTGTATTAATTATTGGCTGAGGTTATCAGCCTGAGCGTTATTTATTATTTTATACAATATTTGCTTCTTTACCAATGTTATTTAGATTATTTGTATTATATAGGATGACTGGTTCAATAATTATTTATTTATTTAATGTTATTGAATTGAATTATATTTATATTTTTATAAATATAGTTTTTTTTTGTAAAAATTCCCATGTTGGAATTCCTATAACCAATGAATCTATAATAAATATAATATTATAATAATGCTTATGAATTCTTTTGAAAAAAAAAATAGTAATTTCAAACTATCATTTAAGAAGGCAAAGACAAAAATGCGTTTTTGTGTTGCACGATATTCTTTCATTTTTCCGTAATTTCAATCTAATTAGAAGAATAACACAATTTATAAATGTAAATAGAATAATTCATTAATTATAAAATATTGGCCAAAAAATTATTAATCCCTAAAAAATAACTCACCTTAATAAAATAAAAATTAAATCTAAAATTTACTAAAAATAAAAATCTAATAATAAAATATACATACTGATTGAACTTGTAAAAAAAAACTTAAATGAATCGTAAATAATAATAAAAATACAATTTTTATCATAAAATATTAAATACCTGAAAATAATCATTTCCATGAGAACGAATTATTCATACCAAAATAGAAAGACCCAAAACTCTTATAACTATAAAAATTAATCTTATATAAAATATACCCCTAAATGTTAAAACCATTACTATCATTAAAAACAAAGAAACAACCACTAACTCCAATCTTAATAATATTATTAATAAATAATTATATTTTTACTAAATATAAGTACACTAAAAAAAATTAAAATTAAAACAATTTATCATTAGTATTAATTATATTATTTGATCAAAATATTGATCTTGTAAATCAAAAATAAGATTTATTCTTTTAAAACTTCAGGAAAAAAACTACCTTTTATCTGTAATCTCCAATATAATTTTTTTTTTAAACAATTTTCTGAAATTATATCTTTATTATTCATTTCTATACTAATTAGATTATTCTCTATTATACTTTCCCACCCTCTAACCTTAGCAATAAGACTAATCTAATCCAATTAATTTCTTTCTCAATAATTACAGGCTTAATCTTAACCAATTTCTGATATGCTTATATATTCTTTGTAATAATAATTAGAGGAATATGATATATATTTATATATATAACTAGAATCTCATCAAATAAAAAATTTAATATATCAAAACATATAATAAGTTTCATTACTCTAAGAACAATCCTAATAATTTTAATTATAATTAAAACTCAAAATATATTAAAACTAAACTTTATGTTCATTCTAATTCCTTCAATCACCTTAATATTTAACCCTCCTTTAACTATAATAATAATAATAATAATATAGAATATCACCCAAATACCGTAACTTAAAGCATTAAGTAGCTAGATGTACATTTCGAAGGCTAAGCCCCCATTTTCAGTAGTACAAGATAAAAACTAAATAAAATACTTCTATATTATAATTTAACACAGTAGTGATAATTAAAAAATATATATAATAATCATTATAATTATTTATCTACTTTTAACTTTAATTACCACAGTTAAAATTATGAATACAAATATGGACCTCTTCGTCAAAAATTTTAATGAAAACTCCACTACGATTAATTTCTCCTTATTATTAATAAAATTATTAATAATACTTTAATTGATCCCCTCTAATATCTCGGCATGATGAAATTTCGGATCGCTTTTAGGATTATGTTTAATTATCCAAATTATCACTGGTCTCTTCCTTTCAATACATTATACACTATAAATACACCCCAAATCTTAAACCCTTACTATTATTAAAAACAAAGAAACAACCACAAACTTTATTTTTATTTTTATTTTTAAGAATTTTATTAGCAAAAGTACAAAAATGTAATTGCCTTCTATTGGTCATAAGATAAAATAAGATAATTTTATTAGCTGTTTAAATACATAAAGTACATACAGAACGTCAAAACAATGTATATTACCAAAAGGTCATTACAAAATACAAACATCAAAAACATCGCACTACAAAAATTTGTAATTAAAAAATTCACCAGTGCAGTAAAAAGCATTTTTCTTTAAAATTTGGATATTCATATCCTTGTATTCTTTTATAGACAAATCCATAATAGGTAACGGTAGAGTATTATAAAATTTAAAAGACATATGTAGTAAACTATTTTGCGTTTTAAGTAATTTACGAAAATCTTGTTTTACACCATGTTTATATCTAGTACAATGATCGTGAAAATCTGCTTGAAGAAACTTGATTTCAACACTATTATGAGCATATAAGATCGAGTGATAAATATAAATACCAACCAAAATATTTAACCAACCTGCCAATTTCAATTTCAGTGTGTGAAATTTGATTATTAATTATTTGTGCTACTGAAGATGGGGGCATAGCCCTTGAAATGTACATCTAGCTACTTAATGCTTTAAGTTACGGTATTTGGGTGATATTCTATATTGTTAATATAACACTTTATTAAAACTGCATTCGATGTGATATTTATCATCACAAATTGTGTATATGTTCTTATTTGCATTTCGCGTCGATTTCCAATTTACAAGATAAATGAAACTAATTTATTATGAGCGCATGTGTGAGTGTTCATTATCCTTATTGGATATGAGAGGATAACTAGTTAGCGGTGACACTTGGCCCGTGGAACTCACTTGGCACGTCAACTGCACCGCGTTGCACTGCACGATTAAAAAATAGCGGCTTAGATGCCGTAGGATGTGCACCGTAATTTATTCGCTAAGACACTATACACACTGTCCGGGTATACATAGTTCGAGTTCTTGTAGTAGTTGCACGCATAATATATGTGTATATATTGGTAGTTAGTTGGTATAGAGCCGTTGTCAAAATGTGAAAATTTATAGGTTATTACCTGGTATAGAACGCGCGTACGTATATGCATCCATAATATATATGTTTGGACCTGTGAGAAGTCAATTCTGCTTTTCTTCGACTATCAGGATGATGTATGGGGCTGCATTAGTGACCCCTCTACCGGGCGCTGCGCGCAACTATGATATCAAGAGATATATACAAATATACTAGTCATATAATGTTGGTCCACCTTAATTCGCAAAAAAATCGCAATAGTGGTCATTTGATCAAAATCTGCTCATATCAATTTTTTTTTTTTAATCATCACTGCGGTGCTAAATAATAATATAGAATATCACCCAAATACCGTAACTCAAACCATTAAACAGCTAGATGCGCATTTCGAAGGCTATGCCACCATCTTCAGTAGCCACGAGATAAAAAATAAATAAAATACCTCTGTCCTGAATCGTGATTGATATACTATTTAATTAATTGTAATTAATATCCTGGAAATAAGTCCTAAAAGTTGCATATCGTGCAGCTCTAATTAAAATTATAGGAAAAGAAAAGGAACTAATATAAGGAAATGAAGTATATTTTCTGTGAGATTAACTAATCCATATATAAAAAATAATAATATATAAGTGTCGTTTAAAAATGCATTCTAAACAGACATAATATTGCAATTGATATGGTAGATGCATGAAAATGAAGGAAGAAGAAGTAGATATGTTGAGGTTTGGCGATGATGTAGTTATCTTGGAAGAACGGGACCAGAATTTATATTAGAAGGTACGCAGTAAGTAATGAATAGGAATGTAATATGAAAATAAGTATGTGAAATTAAGTGGTGAAGTGTGACAAGGAACAAGGTAGGCGAAATTGGAATAATTTAGACGTGAAATTGAGGATAGCGCAGACTAAGAAAGGATTCAGAGACGAATTATGAATTTTAAGGTCTAATATTAACTTGGGTGTTGGGGAAGGAGTGTTAAAGATAAATGTGTGGATTGTACGGCTGTGAGATACGAAAAATAGGCTAGTAGAATGAAGATTTTGAAATAAGTTGCTATAGCAAGATTTGAGAGTTCGTTGAGTAAATGAAAAATGTGTGGATATAATTTTTGCACAGAAAAGATGTCATCTACTAATTCAAACATATATTAAAAATTTGGCTTAAAGGTAGTATTTTTTAAATAGCAAATGTGGAAAATTCCATTGTTTATGAGAAATGATGTGAGAGAATTTTTTGGACTTTTGCACTGCGAAGCTTAAAAAGTATTTTTTCAATATTAGCGATTGCGACCACTTAAAAAATCTTAAATTTTATTTTGGTTATCACAAATATCTTATACGCACTAGGAAATATTATTATTGTTTTATTGGCTGCCTGTCAATACAACGTTGCAAAATGCTGTAATAATTATATCAATTTTTTAATTTCGCATTGGTTTTACAACGTCTATTAATTAATTATTTGGAAATTGACAAACCTCCTACAGTTTATGAAATGACACTATCCTGAAATCAAAATCATAAAAAACTTTCGATTTTACGTCATATAATTCCAAGTCCAAAATACAGAGAACCAATTTTTACGTTCACTTAAATAATGATTTAATTTATAGATTTTTTTGTGACATTTTCGCAGTTTTCGTATAATTTGGCGATCTTAGATTATATTTTTTTGATCTTAAATTTGAACTTAACTAAAACACTTAGTGAATTAACTAAAATTTTATCTCAGGTTTATTAGATCACCTGGTATTTGATACTATATATATTATGCACAAGTGCAGTCAAACGGTGATGATTTTGTAATTTTGCATGTTTGTTCCTCGGTTCCTCCGAGTGCCGATTTTGATTTATGTGTGTGATAAGTAGATGCATGTGCACAACTTTATTTAAATCTGCGTACAGATAATTCGTATAGCTTGCTTTTCATATTAGAATGCTTTTAAATTTAAAAAAAACATAATAATGCGAAGTAACAAAATTAAATACTAAACATATTTGGATACATTTTCAAAGTCAAGCAGTTTCGTGTAAATAAAATATTTAAGTAAATCGCAAAAGAAAAAATGTTTAATTCAAAATCCATTATATATAAGTACAACAAATATTTTAAAATATATTACGTCCTAAAAAAATATGCGAGCCAATATCTCGTTCGTATTTTATTAATATTTCAAATATCAATATATTTTATAGATTAGTTGCGGATCTAATATGCCATATATTTTTTTAGATAATTTAAAAATCTTAGAATACAAAACGCCGGTATTTGATGAAAATTTCAAGTTATTTCATATTTCATAAACCAATCTATATGTTGCTGATTACTGTAAAATCAAATTATTTTTTATGCTATCCAATTGCCTTTTACAATATAAGATACAACGACTATTTTTTTGTTTTAAACTTCCCTTTGTATTTTAATTATTTTGCGACAATTAAGAATTTTTAAATCTATCGAGATAATAACGATTTTTGCTAAAATGTAGAAACTTATAATTAAAAAATATTTCGCAAAAATAGCAGGTATATAATGCATTTCTTCTTCTATTTGAATTATATTTATGCAAGATATATAGATGCCAGGAAGTACCACATAATACCAAGATACAACAAGAATACCCACACCTGATATGAGATCTATTATGAGGTCTTTGAAATATGTTTTGAAATACTAGAACCAGTACTGCAGAAATCCGAAGAAAAATGTTCCATTTATTGTTAAGTAATAAAATGAAACAGGGGTCCATTTTATGCATTCGGTGCAACAAATTAACGAACAAATATATTTTTGTAATATATTATATTTATTGTATTCACAATTCAAATATTTTTATTTTATGAAAATATATAATTTAGCCTTTATCCATCAATTAAAGAAACTTATTTAAATTACACCAACCGTTGTTATATTACATTATTAATTTTACTAGTAATTCTGCCACTTTCTAAATATTCTTTATTCCTTGTTATTAAAATACGGATTGAATCGAACTGTAAAATAGTTTTTATTTTATGATTTATTTTATATAAGAGTTCTTAGTTCTATATTAAAATAGTTCGATAAATATTCTATCATTTTAGCTTTTATAGGATGCTGTAGAGGCTGGTGAAAAATGAGATACTTTTACATCACTTTTAGAGCTTTATTGTCAACTACACTTAGTTTTTCTGATTTGTTTTTAAATTCTCGTACTGAGTGAAGTAGCTGATATATTATATATCAACTTTGAGTACATTTATGAGGAGTAGGTAAAGGCATTTAATTAATGTTGATAGTTTATTTATTTTATGCTATTATATTCTTTTTATGTTTTCAAAAATTTAATTAGTAATTTAGATATCAATCAATCAATACCCACATTTTTATTATTGTCCTTACGCTTTGTAGTAAGGACATTGTTAATACTTTAAAGAAGATTACTGTTTTATTTGGATTTGTTTAGATATTATTTCTTATTTTGAAAACATTTATCGTCTGTTTGCTGCTTTGTTGCCATTCACTATACTTATTTTGAATATTATTTTGCTTAACTCTAATTAAAGTCCATTCCAGTGTATAATAAATCAGTATCAGCTGAAACGATATTTTAACTACTCTTTAGCCTTATTTTTGGATTATCCTGAATATTTCAGGCTTGCCAAAATATTAAAAATTGAATAAATATAGTATCGTACCTATTTTGTGGTACACTCGTGTTATTTATTGATTAATTATTGGTAACAGTTCATTTATGGATTAATTTTGAATAATTACATCACATGGTATGTTGAATTATATCAGAATATACACAATAACAGGCCAATATCTTCCGTAGTCGCACGTGTGGGATTCAATCACGATATTTTTAATCTCGCAGGACTTTCAATATCCTTAGATCGGATGTTAGAACCGATGACATCTGCCAAAACGTAAACTAGACTTACAAACCAATCTAACGACCTTCTATCTGTGCACCATTCCACATGCGATATGCATATCTGGCTCATGAAAAAGCGGTAGATTCCGATAAGAAATCCATGCCGTAGAGCGGAGGATGTTAACTGCCAGCATAAAGCGGCTGTCTTCAGCTTGACTGAAGCGATCTAGATATGCCATGGGCTAGTTTGTAGATGTTGCGTTTATGTATATGCACATTTATATATAGATAGAAGCGAATTGATATTAGGATAAGTTCGTTTTGATGGAATCAGATGATATTGCATTTTAATTCGAAATGATGACAAGTTTGTGTTTTAGTGTTTCATTATCAAGTGCAAATGTAGTAATAAAATGTGCAGTTTTTGTTATATAGTTACAATTAAACTATTATAATTGGTATTTATATTTTAAGGTATATAAATGCTTATATATGCACTGAATTACGGTGTTTGTGTTATATTTTGCAAATTTTTTTATCATCGCAATGATAATTTAATAGTTTTATTGTGATGATTTTTAAATTTAATAAATTACATAAAAAT
The DNA here is from genome assembly GCA_947310635.1 of Leptodirus hochenwartii. NCBI lineage: Eukaryota > Metazoa > Arthropoda > Insecta > Coleoptera > Leiodidae > Leptodirus > Leptodirus hochenwartii. Next base: position 10,839,245 of record OX371180.1, on the reverse strand, counting down.
TAACCTCTTAGTCGTACTCGCTGTTTTAGGGACACATTCTGAGACAACTTTCAATTGCAGCTGGTGAATTGTCAAATCGATCCGAGGGCATTTTATAAAATGCTGCAAATGATAAATCAATTAGGAGTTAATTTGATTCAATCGTCGAAGCTTACAAAACGCTTTACACAAATACTCGTACACTCAGGCTAGTTCAAAGCAAAGGGGATTTTTTTATCTTCAATAGCAAACAACAGCAATATTAAACTAAATAAAATACCTCTGTCACTAACCATGGTTGCTATATACAATTATATAATTAAATAGGTTGTGGTATTATATAATTAAATATGGGTGATATTCTATACAAATACTTGGAAAGTCAAATATGACAATTATGTTATTGGTTAAAATTTCTGAAATAAACGATTTTTAACGCTAAAATCAGCTGGGTGGTTAAATATGGTTAATAGACGGGTCTTGCATTTAAATACCTTCTGTTTGAATATATTACAAAAAATTTATATTATTTACTGAAGTAATAGTTTATTTTCTAATAGCACCTACACTACTAAACACGGTGAACAAGACTATAAGCATTTGCAACAAAAATTATTTTAAGACCGAAGGGAATATATACATGTTATTTATATTAATATACAGCGTGAGCTATAAATAGCGATCTACTATTAAAATATTGGAGAAGTATTTTGCTCTTAAAAAAAAAATTTTTTAAGAGCAAAACGTCTAAAATCAACCGTTTTTCTTTTTTCGGTCGATTTCCGTTCTTTCTATTTTTCTGGCGTTATTAATCTGATTTTCACTATTTTACAAATAATTTTTCTCATGAAAAATTTATTTTTTATCCAGCAAGTACAAAAGCATCTAAAAACAGCAGTTTGCCTTGCAAACGATCGATTTCAACTTTTTCTTGTGAAAAAATTATTTTTAATCATAGGAGCACGAAAACGTATAAAAATGACTGTTTTCTTTAAAATCCATCACCTTTTGGATACTTTCTTCAGTTTTCTGGCGTTAATAAGCTGATTTTTAGAGCTGAAGATATTTTTTCTTGTAAAAAATTCATTTTTAATCCGCGAAGCACGAAAATGTCTAAGAACGCTTGTTTTCTTTGAAAGTAATCGTTTTTATACGTTTCCAGCTTTCTGATGTTAATAAATTTATTTTCACAGATAAAAAATATTTTTTGTCGTGAAAAATACATTATGTTTTCTATATTCATGAATGATTGATTGTTTATTGAAAGAATTTACGAAATACTCATATCTGTTCATCCTGCAAAAGTGTTACAAAATCAAAATTATATAACAATTTCCTTTCTTAAAAACGCTTCGAATTTTATTAATGTGTATTGATTATGTTGCGATGAAAAGACATTCTAAAATCTTCTATCCGCTACTTTTATTTTATTATCTTTTATGTGCACGCCTCATAACTGTACAATGCTACGTTTGGCACATATGCCTTTAAGGATGTTCCTTAATTCCTAAATCAATGTTCGATCTTCATATTTGCTTTTTACGACAGCCTATCTAGTGGCGGCCCTTAGCATTTCAAACGAGGAGGGCGCATTTCTTAAAAAATAACATTAAACAGTATAATGCATATATCGCATAAACACTCATTAAAAATAAATGCGGCGAAAACATCTCTAATGATGTTTGGTAGTAGGAAAAATTTAAATTTGTATAAATATGGTTAATAGACGGTTCTTGCAATTAAATACTTTCTGTTTGAATATATTACAAAAAAAAATGCCCGCTTTATCTTTACAATGTGATTAATTTTAGAACGCATATTCATCATTTGAATATTCGAAATAAAGGCCTATTGACCATACCACATCATAAAACCGAAGGTTTCAAAGAAGCCTTTATATACAGCATAATAAAAACCATCAATTCGATTCCACTGAATAATAGCATATTAACTGTCACAACTTTTAAGAAGAAGTTGTTTATAGTTTTAAAATCTGCTCAAGACCAATAAGCTATAATTTTGCAATAACTTTGCTAAGTACTTGGTATTATGTCAATTTAAATTTAATTATTTTAATGTTACATGAATGAATAATTATTTGTCTCCACTGTTATTATGTACACTACGATGTTATTCTTTATATTATGCAAATGAGATGTTCTGATTTTGTATTTTTTAATTGTTTGTTCTTTTTAATCTAGTATACATAAGTAATATTTTTTTAATGTAAATATGGGTTGTGAGGAAGATCAAAGGTGAAACATGTTCTACATACTTCACCAATTTGATCACAATCCTTTTGGTGATTTATTTCTTAATAAGTCTATTATTGGCACCATATGTTATTGTTACCAATAAAGAGATTTATTATTATTATTATTAATTTTAAAGCAATTTCAAAAGGAGTGCATGATATGTACGTTTTTTAGGATTGTTAAATTGATCAATACATTCGTACATAATAAAATAAAAAGAGATTATGACAATAAAAAGGATAGTTCTTAAGACGAGCTTGTTAAACGAAATACCACACACGTGTATACATATCCGCAAACAATTATATATTGCATATTAATTTCGTTTCAATATCTACAAATCGTTAAAGCCCTAGTAAATCGAAGCCCGCATTGACAGGACACATACACAATATGCATGGTATGAGCAGATATCCCGCATAAGACCCATCGATACGATACACACATCCTGGTATTTGTATTTACACGAGTTTTGATATTCATCGCGGTTATAAACAGAGTGATGCACTGCCAAGCCTTTTATAGGGCAATCTTCTCAAAGAGAAGTTCTAAATGTAAATATCTTTCTATGGAAATATGATGTTACTTTTTTCACTATTTCACTTTTTTCACAATTCAACTTATTCCACTAATCGAGTATATGAACATTTAAAATCAATTGATCATCCAGTAATTTTTGCAATTTGCAAAATCACATTTTGGAATGAAATTAAGATATTATGTATAGAAACAGTTCCTTGCGTCAAACGTTAAGGCAGTAAATTGCCGAACGACGAATTTCGAGTTAGCACCTGCACATCACTAAAGACTCAACTTAAAACAAATTAGCTAAATGTATTGAACATATTGATTGACAATGTGAAAACTGTTAAAATATAGCATATATCTGTCGCTTTGACTAATTTAAATGATTATTGCGTTAATTGGAAACCTTTCCATATCTACATTTATAAATAAGTGCGAAGGGGTGTATACATATTCCTATAATTTATTTAGGAAATCGATGGTCAAATTCCTACAAAGGTACATGTAAATTCCTATAAGGTTCGGTCTCCAAGAAAATAAGCTCCTTAATCCCTCGTTACTGATATTCAAAAGAAATATTTCCAATTGAAATCAAACATTGAAGAAGAAGACATAGATATAGGTTCCCATATATTTAACGATCGTGACAATTACCCAATTAACAATGACCCAGTTGGTGAAAGTACAGAAATTCAGAATGCAGAAGCCTGCATTTTATTGCAAGATCACCCCGAGGACACAAAGTTACATGTGCAAGAAATAAGTGCTTCGTGCAAGAGGAAGGCGATGGACAACAGACGTTTGTAGGAATTTGACCATACACATTTTCGGTTTCTTTTACCTGAGCCCATATTTATAGGAATGCACCACCATCGATGCGAAGAACACTTTTTAAACACATTTATTTTTGTAATACAGTTTGTCAAGTTTTTACTCACCCACGTGGCAATATTCTTGTGGGGCAGAAATAATTGTTGCGCTTATATAGGGAAATTTTAATTGTTCACCTGATTGTTACATGAATATTCTACTATTTTAGACATACTATCTTCTAGTTCTGTAATTGCCAAAAATATTATTATATAATTTAACAAATTTCTTCATAAAATCAGTACATGAATGACTGTAAATAATTGTATAGTAACACCCACTAACGTTTTCATACTCAAATATCATAATTCCTCTTCAATAGCAAAATACTGACCAAACTTCTTTATAATTAGAAGCATAAATACATTACTTCTGTCACTAACCGGATTATTATATAACTATACAATATTGGCAATATTGTCACTCAACGGGATTGCTATATAGTATTGTGTACAATGATGCGTGGTTGATAAGAGATAATTGTGTTGATAAGAGATGCATGACTTGCTGCTTGTGGTTTTTTTAAATGTTGTGTTGTTTTTGTACGTTTTACCGTTAGCGGAAAGTAGATACTTGAGGCATCAAAAATGTATTATAAATTTGACTGCGTTGTAATATTTTAAGAAGCATAGTATTCGAAGGTAAGAGACTAGCATTTGTTTAATCAAATAGTATTATTTTAAAGTAGTGGAAATGGTCGGGTGGTGGCCAATTTTGTCAATGTAGTTACACACTATAAGAATTGTTATTTGTATTATATAATATAGGGGCCTTGTACACACTGTAGGTGTGTTTGTCTGATATTTGCGATAATCGTGTCTGTATGCTGGTTTACCATAGATTTCATTGTTTTGTAACCTGATGATGACTAAATATTAGTCGAAACGTTGCTAAGAATACGAAGCTGAATTTTATTTCTTCCAATGTCCGAGTTCCCATGAAGCAGTTCCAGCTTATGTACAATATTAAAAGAGGTGTTTTATTTCGCTGAAACTTGTGCTACCGGAGATGGTCTTCGAAATGCGCATCTAGCTATTAAATGTTTTTTTTTGTTACGGTATTTGGGTGATGTTCCATTAAATTATTTAACGCTATCGTGGCGAATTTACAAATAATATGATATCGTTCAAAATGTATAATGATGACAGCGAATATGGTAAATTAAAAATCCCTTTGTGGATGTATCTTGAGAATAATAATGCCACTTCTTAATATATCCAAAAATTAATGATATATAAACTAACGAAACTGGTGAAAAGTGCGAATTTATTCTTGGCGAGTATATAATTGTGCCTAATCGTGCCATGGTTTTTTAAGGGTCTACGAATTTTCATAAAGGAAAACGTAAGTCGATTACCGCTCGAGTCGTGACAGTGATTCACACTGTACATATCCGTATTACCTTGCAGGCATTCGATATAGTGATCTTTGGTCCAGGGCGAGAATACTCATCTCGTACTCGATCCTCACATGTGTCGAGATAGATGTAGATATATGTATACGATGGCCGTTAATGTATATACCAGACTAATTCCAGAATTCAATATCGACCGAGTCACGTTTCGTATATGGCGAAAATATCATTGGACATTTCAATATTATGCATGCGCCATACAGTCGTCGCTATAACGCGAGATACCCTTTTTTAAAGACAAAAATATTGGCGTTCAAACCGATTACTTAAGTTCATTTTCTTCAATTTGCGAGGCTCCCATTTTTTTGTCCCTTTCAAAAATTCGTTTAGTAATGTTCTTCTATTACTTGTTTATGGGTTGTAATACAAAAAATCGTATTTAAATGCTTCAGAGAAATGTTTGTCGATAATAGCATTCGAACCTAAAATGTAACGAACAAACTAAACTAATTATAAAAATTATGATTCACTAGTTACCGTTTCACTTTTTTAAGATTATATTTGATTAGAGAAGAAGACTTATGGGGGTGTATTGACCAAGATATATGTCTTGGATATCACATTATAGTAAGATATAATATATTACTATATTACTTCTATTTTATACGTATATAGAGTATCACATATTAAATGAAAACACACCAACAACCACTCTACGGTTATTGGAAAATAAATTGATATTTGATATTGGAATTGTGAGAGAGCGGCTGTATCTTTGTACGCATAATAATATACGGTTGGTGTTGAAGTAGTTATCTGGTCTTCTAGCACATATTTTGTATCGTATTCAACGGCTTTTTGTCTAGAGGTTATGGAGCTTTTCAATCAGGGAATGGCGTCAACAGGTCATATTTGCAGCAGTAATATAGTATCTGAAGAAATCCAAGGCGGAAATAAATTTACCACCTCGTTTAAGGATACAATTTCCAATTGAGTGTCTTGTCAGTTTTGATATGTTGATGAAAATTACCATGCAGTGTCCTGTGTCATGAATAGATTCGATATTAAATTACGTATATAGCTATATTTCATATCGACCTTCTATTATAATATAATATTATAATATAATCCTAGAAAAGTGTGCAAAAATTAATTCTGCAATAATTGTGCCCAGCATCCCACTTTAACTATACCAGATATATTTAGATTTAACTCACAAACACTAGAATTAAATTTTGAAAATTATCACTACGGTGTTAAATAATAGTATAGAATATCACCCAAATACCGTAACTTAAAGCATTCAGTTTTATTTAGTTTTATCTTGTGCTACTGCAGATGAGGGCATAGCCTTCGAAATGCACACCGAGCTACTTATGGCTTTAAGTTCGTTACGGTATTTGGGTGATATTTTATACTACTAGAATTAAAATTCATTGCATTTTATTTGTAATAAATCAGGAGTACTATATTTACTTTTGGATGGATATTCTGCATGAAAACTAATCGATGCGACCAAGCATTACTTAGTTTTGCAGTTTCTAAATTCATATTGTAATTTCATTTCTTGTATATTATTACGACAACTCGGAAACCTAGTTTGTTGCTTTGCTATTACCACATTGTTGAACTCTGGCTTTATAACATATTACATTTTATAGATAAAAAGTAAATCGTATTTACTGCGATGTATGTTTATATACATCTGGCAAGTCTTTTTGAGGTACTTATAAACAATTATTTTTAAGCTGAAGAATGAAAGATTGGGAACATAAGGTATAAAGATGATACTAGTCTTTGGCATGATCAAAAATTATTATTATTATTTTTTAATTCAGTCCAATTAGTTTAATATGATTTAAATGGTATTTATTGGGTCATTTGTATGTTTTTTTTTATTAGTAAATTGAGCTGCTATATTTATTAAAAAATGCGTGAGACTCTCGCGCGGTTAAAGTGAAACTTCTTAGCTACTAGGAAAAGTTGATTTTATACATTGCTTTTTTTCCATTTATTAACGATTTTTTTTATTCGATATTCCATCACATATGGAACACACTGTACGTAGCGGATTATTAAAAAATTGTTTATCAAATTCGCGATGAGCAGGTTGAAAGAATACAAGTTTCGTGTATGATGCACTAGTGGGTGCATTTCTATTTGTCGATGGCTCAGCTGTATCAGATTCATTTTGTTGATCTCTCACACCGCGTGTATCTTCACGTGTAGACCTGAATCAGTGGCATTCAAATTCTCTATACCACTCACTGTGTCCTCAGTTAACGACGGTATCGATTCATCCGGTGTATTTGAGGTCGTTGGAAGGTTATGTTGTCCACCGTGTTTCTTTAACGCCCTTTGCCTGGCTCGATACTCTCTACTTCTTTCCAAGGTACTTGTTGGCACTTTTCTTGGCGGTTTATTCGCTTTCTTCCGTTCTTTAAAGGCTCGCACTCTGTCTGTACTTGTCTTTTTCTCCATTTCACTTTTCACACAATGGAAATTGTTATCTAAAAGATTAAGCCGTGTTTGTGTAATATATAAAAAAATACGCAAGCGTCTACTGGTTGCCTTATGCCACGTATACAAACAGTACACGCGGCGCATGCGCGTAGCAAGTTTCACTTTTCGTGACGTTCAGGCCAATTTGTCCTACTGCGCCTATAGAAGTTTCACTTGAAAAAAAATTATTTTGTTTATGCAGTATGTATATACATAGCTATTTCGGATAAGCAATGTTAAGATAGGTCAGGTCAGGTCATCTGCAAATTATTTGCAGATCGCCATACTTTCGCAGTTTTTTCTGCACCTTTAAAAGCATTTTAGTTATATGTGAACAAAAATGAAGATTTAGTATTATTATGCAAAGGTGAGTTTTGCATTAATCCTTTAATTTTGTTTTGCATTAATTAAATTAACTACATATTGCCTGAAACACCCAAAAATGTGTATATGTATGAATCACTAACGGCTTTCTCGAACTACCCACGTATTAAATGTGCATACTTATGCACATTTAATACACAATATATATTTGTATCTATATGAGCGGAGTCCAGAAAATAATAATACAACACATTCTGTGATGAGCCTTCTTCGTTCTTATACGAGCATAGTTTATTTAATAGGTTGTATAGTGTTTTCTTGTTCTGATCCGTTGTTTGGAGAAAACACACTGCACCCAAATGAGCCTGGGGCTTCCTGAAGACCTTTTAGTCGGTTGTTTCTGTTCTGTTGTCTGCTATGTTGTATTGTCTGCTCTTATCAGAAAAAAAATACGTTCATACACCTCCATACATTCGCAATGGTTACATGCACGCTGTGAGCACAGATGTATATGATTATACCACATATGTTGCTAAAATAATACAATGCTATGTCTTAGCTGTGAGTAAACCAGATTCTGAAGAAATGTAGATCGCTTTCGAATGTGATTTATTGGTAAATCTGGTTTATTGAAAGTTTTATTTAACAATTATAAAATTATGGTATAGAATATCCACCCAAATACCGTAACGTAAGTAGCTAGATGTGTATTTCGAAGGCTATGCCCCCATCTTCAGTAGCACAAGATAAAACTAAATAAAATACCTAAAAGATGGGGGCATAGCCTTCGAAATGTACATCTAGCTACTTAATGGTATAAGTTACGGTATTTGGGTGATATTCTATACTATTATTTAACACCGTAGTGATCATTTTTTAAATTATAAAATTGTTCAATTTAAGGTACATATTTAAAATTCTGCTTATATATTCAGTTATGCTTAATTTATATTCTATTATAACATATTATTATATTTATTTATACTTTTTCTCGTACCAACTATATCCTTTTGAGAATATGTACCAACTATATAAATGAATATTTCATTATATGAGAAATGTCGTTGGATATATTTCTTTTACCCTTATTTTGGATATTATTTTTAATTAGTTTCAAGATCGAATACGTCTAAGCGTAAAACCATGCATCGATTAGACGATTTGTAAAGATTTTCCATACGTACAATTTTTTTTTTACCATTGTCTAACCATTGGATAACCAAAATTTGATTTAGGTTCGCAACTCTTCATAACCCAAGTTGATATGTTATGTGAATGATGGTGCGTACGACGTTGGAGCTTGAGTTTTGGCAACACTGGCTATTTGGCTATGGCTAATGTCAGTATAATACATGGGGATTTAAAAATGGAAACAATAGGATATATACAACCAAATACAATGCAAAAATGTTTCTTTAAAAATTGTATTTTTCGCTAGCGTACAATTTTCATTTAATGTTCTGCTTTTGTTCCTGTCTAGAATACTACTCTCATGTATAAGATTCTGAAATATTTATCATACTTTTGTTAAAAAAAGAAGCTTAATGCATTTTAATGGAGCGTAATGAATGGCAAAGATAAACAAGTTTTTAGTAAAAACAACAAGAATTTATGGGGGATAAATTCGAATGTAAATTGAATTATGAAACAAATATTACTGGTAAATAAAATTTTTACAGGTAGAGAAGAGCGACATTATATTTCTAAATAATTTCCTAAAATTTCATCACGCTGTTGTTTCAGCCGCAATTTATTCATGAACATTAAAAAATTATAGTATATATTTAATAACTTTTACTTATACGATTAATGCTACAATTAGATAATGATCTCACCTAAGATAATTATTTACTATATTTCTGAGAAAACTCTTACAATTTCTCCATATTTTTTCAGGTCCATATCAAAAATAGCTATCCAGCCGATTAAAATTAAATTTCTGCATTTTATTTTCGGAAAAAAAGAGAAAAAAAATAGATTTATAGTTGCGAAATTATTTTATAAAATTTTGCTTGTTGCCCCGAAACTAATCAATATCAAAAATTAATACGAATTAAAAAAAGAAAGGTAAGCAACATTTAACGACTTTTAACGAATTATCCAAATTAACATTAAAAATGACATGTACCTCAAACTAGCAGTTTAAAATGATAAAATAAAAAAATACGGAATCAAAGAAATTTATTCACGAGTTTTAATATAGATATAAATATATTTTATTATTTTACCAATATTCACGACGTGTCTATTTAAAATAATATTTGTATTTTAAGGGGTTTCAGACAAGTTTTGTTGAATTATGCATGATAAAAGATATTTTTAAGAACATAAAGTACACTAGGCTTCATTACCAATAAAAATTAATTCCAATTAGGTTACCTATTTTCAGATCTTCGATTAATATTAATTTTTCTTTAGAACTCTAAAAAACTTATAAATACTGTTATTGTTCTAAAACATAAACACTGCTTGGAAAATAAAACTCAGAGTACTGAGAAATTAATTATTACAGATTTCGTCAATTTTTCTTACATTGTATCGCATTTAAAATGTTTCTTTGATATACACTTTCTGTTTAGGTCAGTTATTTACGTTTTGTACTTAGTAGTCAACTTCATGGAGTATTCGTTTGTTTTATGTTAATTAACCGCATACATACAACGAGGCATAAACTATATCTTCTGAAAGGAGCTCTCAAAATTTCAAACTACCTTCTAATAGCACCATAAAAAATAAATTTCTTAGAACAAGTAAATGTACCTTGTATCGTATTTTGAAAGGACGAGAGTATGTCAATATAAGTCAAATGAAATTAATCTCGTACCATATTTTCATTTCGGGATTATCAAGGAAGATAGATAAAGAAGAATTTAACATGTGTTAAAGAGCATTTTGAACATAGTACCGTAACAGAGATAGACTAGTAGATTATACGTACATAGGAGGGTATTATGCAATTAGTTATATAAGGTAAAGAATAATAATTAGATATACCTATAAATTACCTCAATGAAGAAGTTATCTGATGATAGACGGTTGGATGGTGATGATAGATTGACATGGCATGCAAATTGTAACCAATTAGCAGATAATTTAATCTTTGACCAAAGTACATTATTTACTAACTAAGTCGTTTGACAACTGCTGTTTTATGGAAGACAAATACACATGTACTCACATAAGCATACATTATATCTGCGAGGAGTTATTTGCCACGCAAGTGTTTGCGGAGGATTCCCTGAAGTACTCCATCCACATCGTCAGTTGCTTGTGCTGATTCTGTGGTATATAAGTGGTGGACTAATCGTGGCTAAGTTGGTGTGTGGATATGGTCCAGGTCCAGGGATAATAACTGCGTAATTGCTAGGAATGCATTGTCCGCTGTGCTAATTGCTCACTTTGCAACATCCGAATAATGTGTAATTTGGTGAAGTTCAGTTCTAGATTTGTTTGTATTTTCTGGCTGTAATATGCGTTTATACGTTCAGAATACCTATTGGAAAATATCGTATTAAATGATTGAGAATATTACAATTTTATATAGGTATATACATATGTAAAGTTTAAAAAAATATCACTACGATGTTAAATAATAGTATAGAATATCACCAAACTACCGTAATATATATAGAAAAGCTGCAAATACGGACTGCTATATAAAGAACGATTCAAATCATTGTCGTCAACATAAATATGCTGCTTTTAATTTTTTAATTAACCGCTTATTAAATTTTCCTTTTTCTAATGATTAATATAACATTGAATTAAATAATTTAATCCGAACTATAGAAGTACAAAATGGCTATTCTTATAAAATTATAAATAACATATTAAGAAAATTTAAAAGAACAAGAGATATCAAAAATATTAGTAGTTTAGAACAAAGTAATAATTCAACTCCAAATTTTGTTAAATTACCATTTGTTCCTATCATTACACATGGTTTAGATAGTATTTTAAAGTAACATATAATAGTTCTAATAGTTTTGCTAATTTTCTAGGAAATCCCAAAGATTTGATTGATTTCAATAAAAAATCTGGTATTTATGAAATATCTTGTTCTAGTTGTCCTAAAGTATATATAAGACAAATACGTAGACCAATTGAAACTAGATTTAAGCATCATTTAGCTCATTTCAGATTAAATGGACAAGATAAAAATGCTGTAGCTGAGCATATTTTTGAATAACTCAGGTCATCCTATTCAAATTAGTTCACTTAAATTACTTAAAAGTGTTTTGAATTATTCCGAGTTAAATGCTTACGAATTGGATGATATTTTATACTAATATATAAAGTTGATCAGTTTATTAATTTCTTAGTTAAAGAGTCCGCAATCCTAAAGATTGGTTGGAAACAGCACGCCATGCCGATCTATCCTGAGCTAATCCCTTCATCTCCCTATAGCTATTCATCTCAACGTCTTCAACTATCTGACTCACATACTCCAATCTAGGCCTACCTACCCCCTCTTTCCCTCCACTCTACCTTCTATGATCAATTGCATAATCCCCCCATGTCTAAGGATATGCCCTACTAATCTGTCTCTCCTACGCTGTAACACTCTCCAGATACTTCTCTTCTCCCCTACTAACTCTAGTACAGCTTCATTTGTTACTTTATCTTCCCAACCAATCCTCATCATCCTCCTATAACACCACATTTCAAGTGCTTCTAATCTACGCTTCTCTTCCTTTCCTATAGTCCACGCCTCACACCCGTACAGTGCTACACTCCAAACATATACCTTCAGTAATCTTTTTCTAATACCCAAGTCAATATTTGATCTTAAAATCTGTTCTTTCTCTACGAATGCCTTCCTACCCTGTGCTATCCTACACTTTATATCTACCTTGCTTCGATTATCTTTTGTGATTCTACTGCCTAAATAACAAAAATCTGACACTTCTTCGATTCTATTATCTCCTATTGAGATCCTCATTTTTCTACTGCATTCCTTTTTGTCACACCTCATCACTTTAGTTTTACCTATATTTATTTTCATGTTAAAATCCCTAGTCAATACTGCCTGCATACCATTCAATACCCTTTCTAAATTCTTTTCGTTTTCTTCCAATATAGCTATATCGTCGGCGAATCTCAGCATATATATTTTCTCTCCCTGTACATTCACACCTACACTATACTCTTCTTTTACTTTGTTTATTGCATCTTCTATATATAGATTAAATAATAACGGTGAGAGTGTACATCCCTGCCGAACTCCCTTCCTTATTTTTGCTACCTCTTCTTCCCCCTCAATTCTAACTAAGGCAGTTTGGTGTTTATATAAATTAAAAATTATTCTCCTATCCTTATAATCTATACCCGTTTCTTTTAAAATTCTAAACATTATGTCCCAATCTACATTATCAAATGCCTTTTCTAAGTCTACAAAAGCTATGCAAGTTACCTTTCCTACCCTCTTTCTTTTTTCTACTACCGTTCTTAGTGCTAGAATCGCCTCTCTCGTCCCTCTGTTTTTCCTAAAACCAAACTGATCTTCTCCTAGCCTTTCCTCTACTTTATTTTCTAATCTCCTATAAATAATCTTTAACAATATCTTCGATGCATGTGATAGTAGGCTAATGGTCCTATAGTTCTCACACAAATTAGCTCCTATTTTCTTCGGCATTGTTACTATTCTACTACGCTGAAAATCCTGTGGTACTTCTCCCTTCTCATATATTTTACAAACTAACCTGTATAATCGCTCCTGCATTTTTTCCCCTGCGTGTTTTATTAATTCGGCTGGTATCATATCAATCCCCGCTGCTTTGTTATTCCGTAAATCATTTAATGCTCTATGAAACTCTGACCTAAGTATGCTAGGACCTAAGTCATCCTCATCTATCTGTTCCACATTTTCTAGCTCCTCCATGTCCTGCCTACCTTTATATAAATCTTCAAGATACTCCTTCCATCTTCTAGCTTTTTCCTTATTTTCTGTGAGTTCCTTACCCTGCTTATCACATATAATGTTACCCTTTGGTTTTACTTTAGAAAAATGTGACTTAATTTTCCTGTAGCCCAAATCTACTTTACCTCTTCTCATATCCTCCTCAATATCCTCACAGTTTCCTTTTATCCACTCTTCTTTCGCTAGCTTGCATTTCCTATTAATTAAGTTCCTTAGTTCCTTATATTTTTTCTGTCCTGCTTCTGTGTTTCCTATTTTAATTTTCCTTCTTGCTTCTATCATTTCCACTATTTCTTCCGTGATCCATTCCCTCCTACCTGTCCTTTTCTTTGTGCCTAATACTTCATTTGCTGCTGTAGTTAACCCATTTCTGATTTCCCTCCATTCGCAATCTATGTCGCTCCTTGATGTTCCATTAGCCATGATTTCTACTTTCTGCTTGTACTTTTCATATACATCAGCTAATTTTAACCTATCGACATCTACTCTGACCTGTTTGGACTTCTGTAATTTCTTGAATTTGACCTCTGAGTCCAGGACTACTAAATTATGGTTACTATCAATATCTGCTCCAGGGTAACTCTTACAATTCTTAATCTGGTTCCTAAACCTCTCTTTAACCAGTATGTAATCTATCTGATACCTCCCTATATCTCCTGGCATTTTCCACGTATATATCCTGCGCTTGTGATTCTGAAAAAGCGTGTTTGCTACCACTAGCTTATTCCTAATACAAAACTCTACCAATCTATCCCCTCTATCATTACGTGTTCCTATTCCATATTCTCCTACTATTGAAACTTCCTTTCTCTTACCTACTACGGCATTCCAATCTCCGATTACAATTAGATTATCCTGTCCTTTAACGTTTGCTAACCTAGATTCAATCTCCTCATAAATGGATTCTACCTCCTCATCATCGTGACTTGAAGTTGGCATATATACTTGCACTATAACTGTGTCCGTTGGCTTCGTGTCTAATCTAATAGTTATAATTCTATCACTAACTTGGCAATAACTCTTTATTCTACATCCCAACTTTCTATTCATTATAAAACCTACACCGGTATGCCCATTATCTGATGCTGTGGTTATTAATCTGTATTCTCCTGACCACGTATCTACTTGATCTTTCCTCCTAACTTCACTAATCCCTACAATATCCAGTCTAAGTCTCTCCATTTCTAATTTCAAATTCTCTAACTTTCCTATCCTATTCATACTGCGTATATTCCACGCTCCGACTCGTAGAATTCTCGACGCAATCGATCTCTTGCCCGCCCCAGAATCCGAGGGCCTGCCCGCCACCGAAGTAGCAGGATGAGATTCTGAGCCATTGGCTCTACTCATCTGGGGTATTACATTTGAGATAATCGACATTTTCATACTGTAATCTGGAGAAGGGTACAGTGTTGGTTTCTCCTTGCCTTGCACCGATTTTATTAATTTTATTAATTATTAATTATTAATTTCTATAAAACAAATATCACCCGTTCTCAATATTCATTGCAATTTTTTAATTGTGAGAAACTTCGATTTGTATATTTTATTTTAAACAATTTTCGAGCCTTTAATCAACATTCAATTCAAATATTAAAGTAATCAGAATTTATGCAAATAATATACATATATAGAAAAAATGTAAAATTATTTTGACCCAGTATTTTGTAAATTTGCCACTACTATGTTAAATAATAGGTTGGAATATCCATACATGGAAGCATTTGGTACCCTCAATCTCAATAAATGACAGCGGTATTTTATTTCGTTTAATATTGTGCTAGTGCAGGTCAGGGAATAGTCTTTGAAATGCGCATCTACCTATTAAATGCTTTTTCTAATTTGCGTTTCTAATAGAGCTGTTCACGAACCTAAATGAGTTTGTTTATAGCGAATTTGGGTTGTTTTATAGCATAGGGCAATTTACTGTTTCAAAGTTGGTAGCTCTGCTTGCCAGTTATCAAACGTCAAACTACAATAAAAAGCAACAAATAGTTTAATTTAAATGTTGTCTCTGAAATGTACAATTGTACGTCAAACTACAAAAGAACGCAACAAATAGTTTCATTTTAATTTATTTGACAATTTATTTCAAATATTTCAAATGTGTCAATAGCTACTACCAACAGTCAAAAAATTTCCTACATTTTGAAATTTCGATTTTTTATTTAAAAAGGGCATAAAAGACGCAAATTAGAAAAAATAGTATAAAAAACTCATTTCATAAGTCATTTATAACTAAAGCTATGAAAATAGGCAATTTGCCTATTTTTGCCTAAGTTGCCTATTTTAGATTTTTTTTTGCCTTCTTAGGCATTATGCCTTTTTGTGCCTTTTTTGTCCAATTTTATGCCTCTCTTTGCCATTTTTACAGATTATTTTGTTTTTGTGTTAATTCACGGAATTTTACAAAATTGAAATTTCTTTAAAAATAACTGTACATTAAAAGTACATTTCACGATTTACCCAGAGTATATGTTAGAAGGAAGTAAATTTTTATTACAAATATTTTGACGAAATTAAGGATGTAATGTTTAAATTTGAAGATAGTTCATCGGCAGCCATCAAAGAAGCAAAGAAATTGTTAAGTAACAATAAAGTTAAACAAATCCTGTCTGTTTTAAATAACTATAAAATTATAATTAAAATTATAATTAAAATACAAATAAAAACTACAAGAAAGCAACAAATAGTTTAATTTAAATTTATTTGACAATTTATTTCAAATGTTTCAAATGTGTCAATAGTTACTACCAACAGTAAAAAATTCCCCAAATTTTGAAATTTCGATTTTTTATTTATTCATGAAAGACACAAATTTAAAAAAATATATATAAAAAACGCATTTCATAAGTTATCTATAAAACTCATGCAATAAAACCCGCCTTATGAAATTCGTTCTTTAATATACTATTATTATATGATATGTGAGTGATATTTTAGACAACCCGCCATATATTAATTAATACTTATTTCCAAATATCTGTACAATAGGGCAAACAAAATCGTTTTATAAACTAATATAATTCATACAGGACATATAATAACACAAGTATCAACTTGCGTTCATTTTGATTCATATTACCTCAGAATTAAATTAATGGGACAAAATTAAGAAATTTAAAAAAAATATTTATAGGTCATATATTATATGCCATTTTTTAAGTATTTCTGTTATCTTGACTTATTTATGTAATAGTATATCAATCATGATTCGTGACAGAGGTATTTTATTTAGTTTTACTTGTGCTACTGAAGATGGGCGCATAGCCTTCGAAATGTACATCTAGCTACTTAATGCTTGTTACGGTATTTGGGTGATATTCTATATTAGAACAAAATCTGATGAATAAATTAAAAAATATGCGATGAAAATATGTTAAACTGATATTAAAATTCTAATTTATATTATAAAATGTTTAATCTATACATAAATAACAACTTAAGTATAAATAGGAATATTCTTTTTTTTTATATATATTCTTCAGACCACTAAAATGAAATTTTTATTTTTACAGATGCGTAATCGTAGTACGGAAACCTCGGATGTTTTCGTCTTAGAATATTTCCTTCCGTCGTAAAAGTTCAGTTCGTATTTATAAATAGCTCGTATTTAAAAATCGCCAATAAATGCCGCTGACTGTTATACCATTGACGATTTCACTTTTTGTAAGATAGTAGTGACTATTCATACTATAGAGTGTAATTAGTTCTTTTTGTTGATGGCAGGTGTTGTTATGTTAATTTAACTATATGAGTATAAGAGCGAATCAGTGCGTATTCATCCATCAAACGGTTCACATGTTTTTTTTCGATTAAAAGGTCACGGTCATCTATTAATTTATAATTTCGAATAAATTTTTACTCTTGTAGTGTACGGTGTCATATTTTTAATTTTGTTCTCTTCAACGAAACAATGAGTAACTTGAAGTCACCAACGGAGGACTTTTCGGATGAAAGACAGATTGCCTATCTTAGTTCACTAGTGCAAAGTGCCTTAAATTCAGTAAAATCGTTCCATATTGAACCCGATGATGTATCGATGGATCAAGTAGATAAAGTGGGTCCAGGATTTGATTCCAATATTGAACATGGTCATCGTGGTGCGCCGGTAAGTTCGTTACAAACTGTCGAAGATGTCTTTTAATACCGAACAATTAATATTCATACAAATGGCTTCTAAAGCAAATTACAAAAACGTTCATAAAATATTTGGTTTTTAAGGTAATAGAACGTCGAATGTAAATAACATTATATATCAAACAAACTTGTAATCAGTAGATTACAATATAGTAAACTCCGCTGTAGGCGATATTGGCACTGTAGGTCAAATTTCGTTCAATAGTGATAACTCTCTCAAAGAAACATATAAAATCAAAATTAAGCAGAATATAGATTCCCACAACGCAAGAAAATTTACATTTTTGTTTTCACATAGCTGTGACTGATTTATAAGCCATTAGCAAATTTACTTACATTTTTTCTTTTCTTTTTGTATTTTTAGTTTATCTTCATTCATACCTCCATTTTCCGTAAAAAATCACACTTTTTCTAGCGGTTAAACAATTACACAAAAATCGCGTCCAAGGGCCTATCAATACGTCTTTTTTTTCACGTCTATTTGTTTATTGAAGGAATAGTTAAAAGTTTTTAAATTTAAATTTTTAATTCGGAGACAACTATATAGCTGTGGCTGAAAGGCCATTAGCCAACTGACTTGCGTTTTTGCTTTTCTTTTTATATTCTTAGTTTACCTTCATTCATACTTCCATTTTCGAGTAAAAAAATCATACTTTTTCTAAGGATTAAACAATTATACATAAATCGCCACCAGGGGCCTATTAGGATGTCTTGTTACACAAACAACACACGGCCACGGCTGAGAAAAGGGGGATTATGAAACATACAATTAGTTCTGATATATTCAGATGATTAAAGATAATTTCCCAAAACAAATATTGACCTTTCATTTTTCGAATTAAATGAAAATATGATTTATAGACTTCGAAAGAAGAATAACTTTAATTTTTGATTTGCATTTCATCACACATCATTCAGGATCATTGATTATCATTTTGGACTAGTTTGCGAAATCTGGCTTTTGTATTATAAGCACGATAATTCCATATAAATATTTATTGGTTCAAAGGTGGCGGACGAAAATAGAATTTTTATTATACAATTGCAAATATCTTGTGAATTGGAATAAAATGAAGTCTTCCTTTGAATTTTCCAAATAATTGTAATTAGGGTAATATAAATATTAAATCTGACGTATGAATACAATTTATCGCTTTCCATTTATGTATTTTTGACATACGAAACAAAGATTTTTAAAAATTCGGAAAGTCGATTACAATTCTTGAAAATTCCGTAAATCTAGCATTTAAAGTTTCTATAAAATCCTAAAATATCGATTATGTATATATTGCATATGAAAACAACAATTGATTGACAGTATCATAGAATATATAAATTAAGCAGGTGCCAAACGTTAAATAGTATTTTTAGTTAAACTGATAATTATGTAAATATTTCCTAGCATAAGACTATAAATTTAACTAGTAACTCAAAGTCAAGATCATATTTTTCTAATATTATCAATAAAGTGAACAATCTATATAAAATTGAATTCTGAAGAAATATACATCAATTAGTAAAATTTTAATTGAAGTTTAAAACTAAATTGAGAATTAGATGAATTTTATCCCGCTTTTACCTGGAAATTTGTATAACAAATTAAAAAAACTTTTATACAATTCGATAAGCGGTTGCTTAATTTGATTTGGAGTATATATATTCGAAATGTTAAGCTTTCATAAATAGCGTTCATAAAAACTTACGAAAAAGAATTTTTTATATTAAAATTAGTATATTAAAGAACGAATTTCATAAGGCAGATTTTTTTGCACGAGTTCAAGTTCAAGAACGAGTGTTATAAATGACTGATGAAATGAGTTTTTTATAATATTATTTTCTAATTTGCGTCCTTTATATGCCCTTTTTAAATAAAAAATTTCAAAATTTAGGAAATTTTTTGACTGTTGGTAGTAACTATTGACACATATGAAATATTTGAAATAAATTGTCCAATAAATTAAAAAATTTCGAGTAAAAAAATCATACTTTTTCTAACTGTTAAACAATTACACGTAAATCGCCTCCAGGGGCCTATTAGGAAGTCTTGTTACACAAACAACACAGGGCCACGAATGAGAAAAGGTAATGAGTAAAAACATTAGGAGTCCCTAACACACTTTCGTTCATACGATATTGTTTGGTTCTTAAAGAATAATTTTTCATTCTATTATAAATTCGTAAATAATGGTATAGATATTTATATTATTTGTTGCTATCAACGTACGCAGATTAAATGATTAAATGAGAATGATTATTAATAAGTATATCCTAACTTATTTAGATTTTTTACTTTTTTTATTGGAAATGGTCGAACTCTAAGGAAGAATCCGATTTCAATATCTCTGTTGAATGATTTTTCGTTATAAAGTAGTCTTAAGCGATAATATGTTGAAGATTGACTCGATAGATAAAAATCGAGTTAAATAAGTTAAAATTTATTTTAAGAACTATTATAATCGTTAATACTTTAAATGAGTCTTCTTATCTGAAAGCAAATGATTATAAAACAAATTTCCGCGGTATATACATCGAGATTCTCAAAGATGAAATCATTGAAGTCATGTAGGTTTTTTAAAATTTAAAATTTACATTAAAAAAGAGAATAAAAGAAAATGAACAAATTTCATACATCCCAATACAGTCAGTTTTAATTAGTTTTAGTGATAATAATTGTCCTTACACATTAGCCTCCGCATAGTATCAATTAAAGTTGAATCTTTGAATGTTTTAGATTTGTCACACCAGTTCAATATGAAAAGGTTCTGTGCAATGTTTTCCCACTCAAAATTGGATTGCGATTATGACTCGCTAAAGACAAAATAAATTATGGCTGTAAATGATTCTGTAGGCTTCCTTTAATCAATACTGGTACGCTTATACGGCGACAATTAAAAACCCGACAATCCAACCCGTTCCGGAAACACACACAAGAAGAGGACGCACAATTTTATTATTTTGGGCCAAGCGCCGATTTTATCACATGGATTTCATAAAACTTTTCCGCCCAAGATTAATGCATATTTTACGATTCCGCGTCTCTCGTCTTTCTATATACTTATATATTCAAATGTATACATATAGCTTGTTAGATTCGGTTGGTTTTTGGTAATTAACAATTCCGCGATATCAGCCCGGTCTGCATTTTATAATATGAACGCGGTATGTATATATGTACGTGCTACGCGTGTGCATATATGCAGAGTATGCAAACTTTTCAGCGCCCTCCGCCGCCTAATTCCGCCCGGTATAAAATCTAAGAAATGTTTCTTTGTTGTTCCGAATATATTCAGGGGATGAGCCACGGGTACGATGATAAATGCCCCAGCGAAGATATATATGCACGGTACAACATGGAATATATAATAGACATCTGAACGAATATATGTTCAAATTAATTCCGTTGTTTGCCAATTAAAAAAGAGTCTATATATTATTTCAGTGGTAATTATTTCTGAAAATAGAATATACCTTGGCTTCAATAATAATGTTACCTTGAACAGTGGCGGCTCGTGCCATTTCAATCTGGGGGGGCGCATTTCTTAAAAAATCACATAATAGTGAGAAATCTTACCTAAAATGGATGCAAAATGATTAAATTCATTTCTTGAAGATGAATTACACTCTTCTATCTTTCATTGATGTAAACTTTCCAAAACTTTTTCGTTAAAATTGTAAATATCTCGTACCACATTTTTATTAATACACATCATCGCCAACGCGTTTAAACGATCATTACCCATAGCATTTTGCAAAAAAAGTCTTGATTCTTTTAAGTGTTGAAAAACAACGCTCTGATTCAGCAGTGGTCATCGGGGTTGTTAAAATAATTTTAAGTATTTTTATAGTTTCCGGGAAAGTTTCACTGAGATTATTTTGTAGCAATAATGAAAGAAAATGTGTGGCTCCAATTATTTGATAAAAATCCGGACCCAAGTAAATGACTTCTAATTCTGTTTTTAATCTGGTTTTATTCAAAAATGGTATGTATGAGACACGGCTTCCAAAAGGTCCATTGGAAATTGTTTAGAAATTTTACAACCCTCGCTTAAGCGTTTCAATTCATTGTGTACAATTTAAAAAATATCCCAATATCTATATATTTATTAGAAAATATTCTGTTCTTTTCGTTTTCTCCGCTGTTGGTGTGTTTATTTTAAGATAAAAAAGATGACGGATTTTATTGTCTTTAGTTAAAAAAGCACTAAAAAATTGATAAAAAACAAGATTTTTTCAAAATTGTTTTGTAGGGAGATTTTGGATGGTTTACCTAATCATTTTTAACCTCCTGTCGTATTTCACATTTCTGCACACTATTCTATTTCATTTACATTCGTGTTTTTCTTTATATAATGGCTACCTTCAATCACGAAGCTGCTTTTTACAATTGTCTACTAGAAATTCTGAAGTACACATATCCTACAACCTTACAGCTTGAACGAAAAGTTGTTTAAACACCCGGTATAAGTTTAGCTATGCGATAGCATTTTACATTTCGGTGTATATATTTATGCTTTTCCTAATTCTGTTTTTAATCTGGTTTTATTCAAAAATGGACATGCATGACACACAATGGATATACTTTGTCCACTAGGGAAAGTCTACAAAAGTCTATTTTCAATAAAGAACTAACACTATTCATTTTTATTAAATTATTTCTATTAAATATATTCTTGGAGAAACACGTGGCAAAATCATACATATCGTACATATCGTACATACACAGAACAAATGCTACTGTCTTATCTGACTATTCTATATCAATTTATATACATATATATATACTCTCTGTATATATACTTCTCTAGGACGTTGAAAAAGCGCGACATCCAATAGATGATATACTACATCGGTCGCCTGCACTCTATGATACACTCATCTCATTGCATATGTACTGTATAGACTATATAGACGATGAAGCAAGGAGCGAACCGAAGAAACAGAAGATATACGGCATACGGTCGCTCTCATCGATTGCTTGCAATAGAGTGAGATGAGTGCGTATGCATTTAACCTGTACTGTGTGGCTCGGTGGCGCTGGACACCTAGCGGCACCAAATTATCGATATATCTATACGATGCAAACGATAGATACAGATAGATACAGCATCGGTCGCTGCTGTGACTTGCAACGGATACCACAACGAACGCCACAACGAACGTTGTGTTGATTGTTATTGCGGCGCGAGATTTACGAGATTGGGGCGCGCGGCCCTCCGGCCTGCATAAGGAACCGCCACTGACCTTGAATAAGTTTTCCTTGCCACTGAAGCAGCTTGCACGAGCAGCAAGTCTTATATAATACAATCAATTGTTATCGATTGTATATTTGTCACTATGGCGTTAAAAATGTATAGAACAATACGAAAATATCGTAACTCAAAGGTACCGCTGATGGTCTTTTATTACCTTACATTTACTACCTCAAACTCTCTTAATGATGGCACATTTCTCTACGGTTAATGACATTGTTTAACATACATATAAGCGTATCCATGGTACAGAAGACACTTTTCGTTTCTGAAAATAAACCTGGGGTTAGGATTCGAACCCACAATCTCACTGGCGCTAGTATTCGATATACCCGCTATATTACATTGTACTAATAATAAATGATTAATGATACTTATCATCTTTTTCTCTCATTACTCGACTTACTAATTAAGAAAATTCAGATGAGTTAAAAGTTATAGTTACTCGTGTAGCTTGTAGAACCTTTTCCATCCTTTCAAATTTGCATGATATCCAGAGCTAAAAAAAGAGCCAATCACTGTTAAAAATTTCTCTATAATGAAATTTAAAACTATTCTTAAATCCTAGTTGATACGACATACGTTTTATCATTACAACAAGTATCTCCAGATTTAAATACAAAACAATATATAACCTAATAGCGTGTATTTATAAATATTTATATTTTTTATATATCTAACAGTAATATATATAAGTACCACAGGATTTTCAGCGTAGTAGAATAGTAACAATGCCGAAGAAAATAGGAGCTAATTTGTGTGAGAACTATAGGACCATTAGCCTACTATCACATGCATCGAAGATATTGTTAAAGATTATTTATAGGAGATTAGAAAATAAAGTAGAGGAAAGGCTAGGAGAAGATCAGTTTGGTTTTAGGAAAAACAGAGGGACGAGAGAGGCGATTCTAGCACTAAGAACGGTAGTAGAAAAAAGAAAGAGGGTAGGAAAGGTAACTTGCATAGCTTTTGTAGACTTAGAAAAGGCATTTGATAATGTAGATTGGGACATAATGTTTAGAATTTTAAAAGAAACGGGTATAGATTATAAGGATAGGAGAATAATTTTTAATTTATATAAACACCAAACTGCCTTAGTTAGAATTGAGGGGGAAGAAGAGGTAGCAAAAATAGGGAAGGGAGTTCGGCAGGGATGTACACTTTCACCGTTATTATTTAATCTATATATAGAAGATGCAATAAACAAAGTAAAAGAAGAGTATAGGGTAGGTGTGAATGTACAGGGAGACAAAATATATATGTTGAGATTCGCCGACGATATAGCTATATTGGAAGAAAGCGAAAAGAATTTAGAAAGGGTATTGAATGGTATGCAGGCAGTATTGACTAGGGATTTTAACATGAAAATAAATATAGGTAAAACTAAAGTGATGAGGTGTGACAAAAAGGAATGCAGTAGAAAAATGAGGATCACAATAGGAGATAATAGAATCGAAGAAGTGTCAGATTTTTGTTATTTAAGCAGTAGAATCACAAAAGATAATCGAAGCAAGGTAGATATAAAGTGTAGGATAGCACAGGGTAGGAAGGCATTCGTAGAAAAAGAACAGATTTTAAGATCAAATATTGACTTGGGTATTAGAAAAAGATTACTGAAGGTATATGTTTGGAGTGTAGCACTGTACTGGTGTGAGGCGTGGACTATAGGAAAGGAAGAGAAGCGTAGATTACAAGCATTCGAAATGTGGTGTTATAGGAGGATGATGAGGATTGGTTGGGAAGATAAAGTAACAAATGAAGCTGTACTAGAGTTAGTAGAGGAGAAGAGAAGTATTTGGAGTCTTACAGCGTAGGAGAGACAGATTAGTAGGGCATATTCTTAGGCATGGGGGGATTATGCAATTGATCATAGAAGGTAGAGTGGAGGGAAAGAGAGGGGTAGGTAGGCCTAGATTGGAGTATGTGAGTCAGATAGTTGAAGACGTTGAGATGAATAGCTATAGGGAGATGAAGGGATTAGCTCAGGATAGATCGGCATGGCGTGCTGTTTCCAACCAATCTTTAGGATTGCGGACTCTTTAACTAACTAATATATCTAACAATTGATTTTTATAATGTAGTTACGCAATTTTTATATTGACGAGTATAAAAAACATTGTTTTATTTACTAACTATCTAAATTTTAAAAAAATTACATAAGCCAGGAGACAATTATAAACACTTAGTAGGCAAAAATGACTTAATAGACAAAAAATGTATGAAAATCACAGCAATTACTTTCCTAGTCCCTACAACTTGGAACTTTAGGAACTACATTTACGTTACAACACGTCAGATAATTCAATAATTTTACAAGCACATAATCAATATAAATATATATTATTTGGTTAATGTATCGCATTAAAATATCAGGCGTGTGCCATTAATCAATCATACTGTCATTTGAGCGGGCTGGAATCTCGACGAATTAATCCTAGCGGAGGCAATACTTCTTTATTGCGACATAGATTCGTATGAAATTAATTCGGATAACGCAAAAGACATGAATAACGTATTTACGAAAATTCGCGGAAAGAAATTAAAATGAATAAGGAACGCAATTGCTGATTTATTTCCAACGGTTTATAGTGAAAATAGTGAAGAGAACAAATTATTCGTACACAAAACTTTTTGTACGAAATTAATTTGTGAAATATCAACCAATATTGAATGAATGAATCGCCGAATGCTATTTATGTAATAAAATTTATAACAACTCTTGTTTTTTTAAATGTTTTAGGCTAGCGATTAATATCTGCATCCTTCAAATTAGATTACGGAGATTTTGTATTTACTTTCGATTTAATTAGCGCCGATAGGATGAGCTGAGGTAGAATAGAGTTGTAGGAAAAATAATTTTCCGTCTTGTGTGGGTGGATTTCTCCTGTGCCTGAAGCGGGTAGCTTCTTTCTTCGGCTTTGTGGTACCTGTGGAAAAACTTGAGTCCTGCTCTGGTTTAATGGATTTAATTACCGCCGATTGGGTGAGCTGAGACAAAATAAAGTTGTATGGAAAATAATTTTAGGATTCCATCTACTCTGGGCTAATTTGACACGGCTTTAGTTCGCAACTGCCTGAGCGATGGTATTGTTGTTGGTAGGTGAGTTCGTTGCGAAGGAAGCAGCACATCGCGGACGACGTATACAATACATTCTTCGTCATTTGCATAACTGTGCATACAGGTGGAATATCTTCACTCTTTACCGTTGTTGTTGATCGTGGTGAGCGGCCTCTGTAGCCTATGCCGGGGCCAGGCTCAGACAGGACTTTTTCTCTGCGACGCGCTTCTCTCCTTGTGTTTCTTTCTTTCGGATGCGTGAAATGTTAGAGTGGGTGCACGACACACACAACAATAGAAGAGGGCGTTGTATGAACGTTACGTATACCTTTGTATCGTCTCCTTTTCTACTTACGCTCCTGACGATGGATGAGTTAAAATCCAGTGGCGGGTGGTTAGGAAAATCACTGCAATTACTTTCCTAGTCCCTACAACTTGGGCCACTTCAATATGGTCACTTAAAATTCGAGTCTTAATTAAAACATGCAAAGGCAATTGTTCCTTTATTCAGAATCCTTTATTTAAAATAGCTCCGATCTATTAACAAAAACCCTTCGATATTTATTACTTTGTAGTTTACTACTTTGCAGTTTTTATGAGACATCCAAATACTAATACTTTTGAACAATTGCACCATATTTCAGTGAAAACATATTCAACATGTTCGATACTTCATTGCAAAAGTTATTCTTTCTGTTTAGAGGTTGTTTAGATCACCTATTATTGTTTAAAATAATTACAATTTTCTTTGAAAGAAAGTATTATTTGTTTGAAGACATATTACAATACAATAAGTGAAATTTGTACATGCTATGTAATAGTTTTTTTAATTAAATTGCATTTTTAATGTTAAAAAGATTATATTTGAGCTGTACTCGTCCGTTTTCTTTACACTGATGAAAGAAGGATATAAAATGATTTTTCAACACAAGTCTTCTAACGCGTTTTCGCTTTACAAAACCTTCACTTTTAATATTTGAAATGGTAATAAAGAGAGAATTTTTGTATAGTTTTTTTAATATCATCTCCGATGATCTGTCACTGGCTTTTGGTATGAATGGCTAAAGACAATCATGCCCAATGGACAAAATGAGGAAACTCAGCGTAGCAAATGTATTTCCCTCCTATGAACAGCATCGTAACTTCTTGTGGCATATGTGTGGTACATGTTCGATTATGATTATGAGCGGTAATATATTATCGTTTCCGATTTAGCATAATAAACGCACGCTATATTCAACTCATACATGAATATTCATGCGAGTAGTTGTGCAATAGGTCGTTATACAATATAGACTCTTCGTAGTTCCACTCAATAACATATTACGCTAATAAATAGGTTTATTGTTGCTTACTCGAGATTGGAATTCAATGAACTGTATGCTATGGAAATATAGAAACTGTAAATTCAATAGGCCAATCCTTAGCTCACGTTATTAAATTAATTTTAATAACAATTACTTTAATTCAAATATTAAGTCGTTCTCTGAAAGAATAATTTTAAGAAATTTTGTAAGCGATCCAAGTTATTTTTTGTATTTTATATTTTTTTTGTTTTTCGGATGCACTAATTACATTTTTATCACTTATATGACTTTTCAATCTATTCGAAGTAGCACATTTGTTGATTTTCATTATACTGAAAATCAACATGTTTAAGAACATATTATATTTTTAAATTATGTAATGTGTTCTTGCGTAATATATTTAATGAGACATTATTGTACTTGTACTTTTTTATCTTTAAAAAACGAAATGATAAATCAACTTAAAATTGACAATGGTCAGGTCAGGTCCGGTCAGGTCAGGTCAGTAGTTTTATATCGTTAAAAAACGAAATGATAAATCAACTTAAAATTGACAATGGTCAGGTCAGGTCAGATCAGGTCAGGTCTGTAGTTTTATATCTTTAAAAAACGAAATGATAAATCAACTTAAAATTGACAATTGTCAGGTCAGGTCTGTAGTTTTATATCTTTAAAAAAGGAAATGATGAATCAACTTAAAATTGACAATGGTCAGGTCAGGTCAGGTCAGGTCATGTCACGTTTGTAGTTTTATATCTTTAAAAAACGAAATGATAAATCAACTTAAAATTGACAATTGTCAGGTCAGGTCTGTAGTTTTATATCTTTAAAAAACGAAATGATAAATCAACTTAAAATTGACAATTGTCAGGTCAGGTCTGTAGTTTTATATCTTTAAAAAAGGAAATGATGAATCAACTTAAAATTGACAATGGTCAGGTCAGGTCAGGTCAGGACACGTTTGTAGTTTTATATCTTTAAAAAACGAAATGATAAATCAACTTAAAATTGACAATTGTCAGGTCAGGTCTGTAGTTTTATATCTTTAAAAAAGGAAATGATGAATAAACTTAAAATTGACAATGGTCAGGTCAGGTCAGGTCAGGACACGTTTGTAGTTTTATATCTTTAAAAAACGAAATGATAAATCAACTTAAAATTGACAATGGTCAGGTCAGGTCCGGTCAGGTCAGGTCATTAGTTTTATATCGTTAAAAAACGAAATGATAAATCAACTTAAAATTGACAATGGTCAGGTCAGGTCAGATCAGGTCAGGTCTGTAGTTTTATATCTTTAAAAAACGAAATGATAAATCAACTTAAAATTGACAATTGTCAGGTCAGGTCTGTAGTTTTATATCTTTAAAAAAGGAAATGATGAATCAACTTAAAATTGACAATGGTCAGGTCAGGTCAGGTCATGTCACGTTTGTAGTTTTATATCTTTAAAAAACGAAATGATAAATCAACTTAAAATTGACAATTGTCAGGTCAGGTCTGTAGTTTTATATCTTTAAAAAACGAAATGATAAATCAACTTAAATTTGACAATTGTCAGGTCAGGTCTGTAGTTTTATATCTTTAAAAAAGGAAATGATGAATCAACTTAAAATTGACAATGGTCAGGTCAGGTCAGGTCAGGACACGTTTGTAGTTTTATATCTTTAAAAAACGAAATGATAAATCAACTTAAAATTGACAATTGTCAGGTCAGGTCTGTAGTTTTATATCTTTAAAAAAGGAAATGATGAATCAACTTAAAATTGACAATGGTCAGGTCAGGTCAGGTCAGGTCAGGTCACGTTTGTTGTCTTATATCTTTAAAAAACGAAATGATAAATCAACTTAAAATTGACAATGGTCAGGTCAGGTCAGGTCAGGTCAGGTTTGTAGTTTTATATCTTTAAAAACCGAAATGATAAATCAACGTAAAAATGGCAATGGTCGGGTCAGATCAGGTCAGGTCAGGTCTGTAGTTTTAAATGTTTAAAAAACGAAATGATAAATCAACTTAAAATTGACAATGGTCAGGTCAGGTCAAGTCTGTAGTTTTATATCTTAAAAAAAACGAAATGATAAATCAATTATAAATTGACAATGGTCAGAGCATTTTTGTAGTTATAATAAACGCGCTTCATGGAAAAAGTTCAATCAAAGCACCATCTAAATATTCGAAAAATAGCAATTCCTTATTCAAATTGTCTGTATAAGGGCTGTATAAATACAAACGCAAATTAAAAACGTGCCTTAGTGCTGCTCTGAAACTTAATCGTGACAATGTGTTTGTTGATTTGTAAGTATGTACAATTAAATCATGAATATTCAGTCAAAATATATTAGTGATTTTTTGTTGCAATGCATTACATCATATTATATATAATTGAAAATCTGCACTCAACTTTCATTGAATGCCACGTATAAAAACTGCGCTTTTGCAGCAATAAGATTGTAAAGTTAATACAATCACAAATATCACTTATTGAAATTTGTTTTCAAGAAATGAAATAATAGCTAAATCGGATAGTTTGAACCTTCTACGCAGATAGATTTTACGTACATAAAATCGTTTTAAAAAGGCCGCGAATTTTTTATATATAAAGGAAATCAGAATTTCCATGAAAAAAAATATTTTAGCTTTCACTTACGAACAATATTTATGGTTTACTGCTCCTAAGAATTTGATCTGCCTATTAAAAGTACAACTAAAGACAATGGAATTGGTTAGAAGAGAGATATTGGGACACTTAAGGATATCACGTCCATAATAGTTTGGTTTAGTATGTTGAAGCATTCCATTGTTTAGTAATGGTAGCCCTAACCAAGTAACCAACGGTTTTTGTCAATTACCAAATCAATTACCTGCGGAATTTGTCTCTAGACAGCAGTGGACATAGTTTCTGGACATTATGCAAGGGAATAAACACTTGGATAGTTTTACTATACCTATACGTATGTGTTTTCACGTAACATTTGGATCCAAGTATGCAATCGATGTGGACGCTTAGGGGTTTCCATTACTTGAGCAAATGTTCCAAAACTATATAATTAATTTCCTTTCCGGGGTAATCGCAATACCTCACCGACATCCAGTATATGTTTAACCTATTCACATGTCTTTCCCAAAACATGTACACTGTAAACGTATTCTGGCGATTTTTAATTTTTTTAAATATTTAAAATACTTGAAAATTTTGTCTATATTCGTATGACAATTAAATATGCCCATACTTGCCCAGTACAATGATTACGATTAATCTAATATTCTTAAATAAATAAAGCAAATCAACTAAAAATTATATAATATCATTTATAACACAAGATATGGACAAAAATAGACGAAGATTCGAATTCAGTTAGTAGACTGCTATTCCAGGGTAATTTATGTCGTTCATTTCTTAAATTTCAACGAACTTTTAATATATTTCTGTAATTTTAACAAAACTGTATTGATGTAGCAATCGTATGGTGCCTCATTAAATTGTAATATGCTGTATTTAAGATTCAGGTATTGGAATCGGCACACATTGTGCATGCGACCAAAATAGTTTCGGTCTTGTTTAATTTGCAATTAAAGGCGGGCATTGTTCGACACATGTAATTTATACGCTTACAGAACTGCACACAAGTAATACAATTACAAGCCCACAACATTCGGAAGTTGTTGTTACATTAAAATTTTATGCATAAACCAAGATTAAAGTCTCGTAGCTACTCATGAAATTGTTACGTATTTTCGATTGCTAATACGCATTTTGATATAATTCAATATTGTTTCAAGTCACATATAAGGAGGTATCAGATAGATTACATACTGGTTAAAGAGAGGTTTAGGAACCAGACTAAGAATTGTAAGAGTTACCCTGGAGCAGATATTGATAGTGACCATAATTTAGTAGTCCTGGACTCAGAGGTCAAATTCAAGAAATTACAGAAGTCTAAACAGGTCAGAGTAGATGTCGATAGGTTAAAATTAGCTGATGTATGTGAAAAGTACAAGCAGAAAGTAGAAATCATGGCTAATGGAACATCTAGGAACGACATAGATTGCGAATGGAGGGAAATCAGAAATGGGTTAACTACAGCAGCAAATGAAGTATTGGGCACAAAGAAAAGGGCAGGTAGGAGGAAATGGATCACGGAAGAAATAATTGAAATGATAGAAGCAAGAAGGAAAATTAAAATTGGAAACACAGAAGCAGGACAGAAAAAATATAAGGAACTAAGGAACTTAATTAATAGGAAATGCAAGCTAGCGAATGAAGAGTGGATAAAAGGAAATTGTGAGGATATTGAGGAGGATATGAGAAGAGGTAAAGTAGATTTGGGCTACAGGAAAATCAAGTCACATTTTTCTAAAGTAAAACCAAAGGGTAACATTATATGTGATAAGCAGGGTAAGGAACTCACAGAAAATAAGGAAAAAGCTAGAAGATGGAAGGAGTATCTTGAAGATTTATATAAAGGTAGGCAGGACATGGAGGAGCTAGAAAGTGTGGAACAGATAGATGAGGATGACTTAGGTCCTAGCATACTTAGGTCAGAGTTTCATAGAGCATTAAATGATTTACGGAATAACAAAGCAGCGGGGATTGACATGATACCAGCCGAATTAATAAAACACGCAGGGGAAAAAATGCAGGAGCGATTATACAGGTTCGTTTGTAAAATATATGAGAAGGGAGAAGTACCACAGGATTTTCAGCGTAGTAGAATAGTAACAATGCCGAAGAAAATAGGAGCTAATTTGTTTGAGAACTATAGGACCATTAGTCTACTATCACATGCATCGAAGATATTGTTAAAGATTATCTATAGGAGATTAGAAAATAAAGTAGAGGAAAGGCTAGGAGAAGATCAGTTTGGTTTTAGGAAAAACAGAGGGACGAGGGAGGCGATTTTAGCACTAAGAACAGTAGTAGAAAAAAGAATGAGGGTAGGAAAGGTAACTTGCATAGCTTTTGTAGATTTAGAAAAGGCATTTGATAATGTAGATTGGGACATAATGTTTAGAATTTTAAAAGAAACGGGTATAGATTATAAGGATAGGAGAATAATTTTTAATTTATATAAACACCAAACTGCCTTAGTTAGAATTGAGGGGGAAGAAGAGGTAGCAAAAATAGGGAAGGGAGTTCGGCAGGGATGTACACTTTCACCGTTATTATTTAATCTATATATAGAAGATGCAATAAACAAAGTAAAAGAAGAGTATAGTGTAGGTGTGAATGTACAGGGAGAGAAAATATATATGTTGAGATTCGCCGACGATATAGCTATATTGGAAGAAAGCGAAAAGAATTTAGAAAGGGTATTGAATGGTATGCAGGCAGTATTGACTAGGGATTTTAACATGAAAATAAATATAGGTAAAACTAAAGTGATGAGGTGTGACAAAAAGGAATGCAGTAGAAAAATGAGGATCGCAATAGGAGATAATAGAATCGAAGAAGTGTCAGATTTTTGTTATTTAGGCAGTAGAATCACAAAAGATAATCGAAGCAAGGTAGATATAAAGTGTAGGATAGCACAGGGTAGGAAGGCATTCGTAGAAAAGGAACAGATTTTAAGATCAAATATTGACTTGGGTATTAGAAAAAGATTACTGAAGGTATATGTTTGGAGTGTAGCACTGTACGGGTGTGAGGCGTGGAATATAGGAAAGGAAGAGAAGCGTAGATTACAAGCATTCGAAATGTGGTGTTATAGGAGGATGATGAGGATTGGTTGGGAAGATAAAGTAACAAATGAAGCTGTACTAGAGTTAGTAGGGGAGAAGAGAAGTATTTGGAGAGTGTTACAGCGTAGGAGAGACAGATTAGTAGGGCATATCCTTAGGCATGGGGGGATTATGCAATTGATCATAGAAGGTAGAGTGGAGGGAAAGAGAGGGATAGGTAGGCCTAAATTGGAGTATGTGAGTCAGATAGTTGAAGACGTTGAGATGAATAGCTATAGGGAGATGAAGGGATTAGCTCAGGATAGATCGGCATGGCGTGCTGTTTCCAACCAATCTTTAGGATTGCGGACTCTTTAACTAACTATCACATATGTGGAGTATTTTCTTCTACATATTGCAGTTGGGATATCAAATTTTTAAAATTATCCGCAGATATTTTTTTGTTTAATATTTATAGTACTATCCAACCTTATCTATTAACTATTTTGCATCTTATAAGATGGCACTTTGAGCGTAAACATATTACTAGTATAAATAAATCTTGTAGATGTTACCAAATATATTTCATTTAGATACCAAAATTTGGCTGAATTAAATGATAAAGTAAGCCCATATTCGGGGGATGCAATTTTGTATATATAACACATCGAACTACAGAAACAGCTACAGAAGTATAAAAAATCGAAATTTAATTTTGAGTAGGTAAAACGGTTATATATTTGTTTATGTATGTATGCATTTAAATCGATTATATATTAATTTAGAATTTTTTTTGTAATGAAATTTTTGTAATGTAAAAAGCGTATGTAATTTTTGAGTAAAACTACATCTCGTTAGCATTCCTAGCATATATGATCATAGATAGAACAAGATAGATAGATCAAGATAGATAAATAGATAGTTGTTTATTGTTAAAAAAATTAAAAAAATTACAAACGTCATAAAATATATAATAATAACTTAATAAACTGTATTGCATATATTTTGGTATATACTGTTAGTTCTTTCTGCTATTTGTAAGCAATTTATATGTTAATACTCTGTTAGATATTTCAGCTTTTTTCAAAAGGATCATATATTTATCAAGAAAATTTTCAATGTATTCGGACTTGTCATTCGATACTTTATAGTAAGTAGTTCAAATTTACATAGCGGTTAGTGCTAAACACAAACAAGTTACCAAAAATTCCAAAGAATCCTGAAGATTCTTCATTAAAAATTAAAATCTCATACACCTCATGAATCGATCAGGCATTTTATAACACTTTTAACAAATTTTACACTAAATCGTAAAACAGAACTTAATCGTGTATTATATTGTAATTCCGAATATGCGAAAAAATATTATATATTATCATGATATTGAAAATGGAACTTTCCTATATGCGGTTATATTTAGAGTAATGATTCGAAGTTCAATTTATATAGATATAATATTTACTTTATCCGACTAATTAATTACTATTTCAAATATTTTAGCAGATATTTTCATCGTAGAAAACTTTAATATGTTTAAAACGTGAAACTAAAGATCTCGATGTTTTATGTTATATTTACAGAAGTAATAGTTTATTTTCTAATAGCACCTACACTAAACACGGTGAACAAGACTATAAGCATTTGAAGCATAAATTATTTTAAGACCAAAGGGCATATATTCTCATATATACATTTTATTTACATTAATATACAGCGTGAGCTATAAATAACGATCTACTATTAAAATATTGAAGTTTATTGAAGAAGTATATTTATATATACATACTCCTAATTTTTTTTTGTATATATACATACTATTAAAATTGGAGAAGTATATTTATATATACATACTCCTAAATTTTTTTTTCTAAGAGCAAGACGTCAAAAAAACCACCGTTTTTCTTTTTTCGATCGATTTCCGTTCTTTTCTAGTTTTCTGGCGTTATTAATCTGATTTTCACTATTTTACAAATAGTTTTTCTCATGAAAATTTAATTTTTTATCCAGCAAGCACAAAAGCATCTAAAAACAACAGTTTGCCTTGCAAACGATCGATTTCGGTTTTTTCTTGTGAAAAAATCATTTTTAATCCTAGAAGCACGAAAACGTATAAAAATGACTGTTTTCTTTAAAAACCATCGCCTTTTGGATGTTTTCTTCAGCTTTCTGGCGTTAATACTCTAATTTTTAGAGCTAAAGATATTTTTTCTTGTGAAAAATTCATTTTTAATCCGCGAAGCACGATAATGTCTAAGAACACTTGTTTTCTTTGAAAGTCATCGTTTTTAGACGTTTCCAGCTTTCTGATGTTAATAAATTTATTTACACACATAAAAAATATTTTTTGTCGTGAAAAATATATTATGTTTTCTATATTCACGAATGATTGATTTTTTTATTGAAAGAATTTACGAAATACTCATATCTGTTCATCCTGCAAAAGTGTTACAAAATCAAAATTATATAACTATTTATTTTCCTAAAAACGCTTCGAATTTTATCAACATGCATTGATTATGTTGCGATGAAAAGACATTTTAAAATCTTCTATCCGCTGCTTTTATTTTATTATCTTTTATGTGCACGCCTCATAACTGTACAATGCTACGTTTGGCATATATGCCTTTAAAGATGTTCCTTAATTCCTAAATCAATGTTCGATCTTCATATTTGCTTTTTACGACAGCCTATACAGTGGCGGCCCTTGACATTTCAATCGAGGAGGGCGCATTTCTTAAAAAATAACATTAAACAGTATAATGCATATAATGTATAATGTATAACAGTATAATGCATATATCGCATAAACACTCATTAAAAATAAATGCGGCGAAAACATCTCTAATGATATTTGGTAATAGGAAATTTTTTAATTTATATAAAAATAACATCAAATTGCAACTTGAACATACTGAACTTATTCCAGTAAAATCAGCAAGAAATCTAGGTTTAATTATTGATCAATATTTGAGTTTTCGAGATCATGTTTCTAAACTAAATTCCAAAGCCTATTTATCACTTAAGCAAATTTATAGCAATAGAAGATATTTGACCACTGATATGAAAATACTGCTTTGTGAAACTAACTATGGTGCTGTCACATTATAATTACTGTGACGTCAGTTAGATTATAATTACTAGAACAAATGATTAGCAAAAAGATACAATACATGTAAAAACAATTGTTTAAAAAATCAGCTGGGTGGTTAAATATTTGAATTTAAATACCTACTGTTTGAATATATTACAAAAAAAATGCCCGCCTTATCTTTACGATCTGATTAATTTTAGAACGGTTATTCATCATTTGAATATTCGAAATAAAGGCCTATTGACCATACCACATCATAAAACCGAAAGTTTCAAAAAGCCTTTATATACAGCTTAATAAAAACAATCACAATTCGATTCCATTGAATAATAGAATATTAACTATCACAACTTTTAAGAAGAAATTGCTTATAATATAAAAATCCGTTCAAGACCAATAAGCTATAATTTTGCAATAACTTTACTAAGTACTTGGTTTTATGGTAATTTAAATTTAATTATTTTAATGTTACATGAATGAATAATTACTTGTCTCCACTGTAATTATATACACTACGGTGTTATTCTTTATATTATGCAAATGAGATGTTCTCATTTTGTGTTTTTTTAATGGTTTGTTCTTTTTAATCTAGTATATAAGTAATTATTTTTTTAATGTAAATATGGGTTGTGAGGAAGACCAAAAGTGAAACATGTTCTGCATACTTCACCAATTTGATCACAATCCTTTTGGTGATTTATATCTTAAAAAGTCTATTATTGTGTGTTTTTTTAAATATGTTATTGTCACCAATAAAGAGAATTGTAATAATAACATAATAGTAAGAAATCTTACCTAAAATTGATGCAAAATGATTAAATTCAATCATTTCTTGAAAGTGGTATTCCGCACTTCTATCTTTCATTGATATAAGCACACCTTGCACAATTTTGTGATCGATTTAAATCAGGTAATCTAATTCTTTAATGTTTACTTTGACCTCAAGAGAAAGTCTACAAAACTCTATTTGCAATAAAGAACTAACACTATTCATTTTTATTAAATTATTTCAATTAAATATATTCTTGGAGAAACACGTGGCACAATCGTACACACGTAACTACACAGAACAATGCAACTGTCTTATCTGGCTATTCTATATCAATTTTCTTGCATACTAGACTAGGCTTCTCTGTTGGGACGCTAAAGAATTGCGGCCCGAAATAGCTTAAAACAACGATATATTCTTAGTTGTAGAAGCAGCGTGACGCTCACGTTGCTATAGTAACCCGGGCCGCTAGTTTGTCTGCGACTTATTAGTCGATATATTGCGATACGCGAACTAAAGAAACAAATGATATCGGTCGCTCTATTGCTTGCAATAGATAGGATAAGTGCATATGCATTAAACTCATAATTGCTCGCCACCAGACCGTGTTGTGTTGAGTGCTATCGCGACGCAAGCTTTATCTTTTAGGAAAAATAATGCCGAGATAAAATAATGTTCGGGCGCGCGGCCGTGCGGCCTCAAAAGAAATGGCCACTGAGCCTATCCAAGTTTTGTTATGCGACCTTTTTTTATCTAGTTTACTCGCGTTAGCTCTTAAATTTATTTAAATTATTGTTACATTAACATATATTATTATATTATTTTACTATTTTTTGTTATTACTTATAATATTATACAATTAATAATCATTTGGCAGATTGTTTAGTTGTTTTTTTATTATATTCAACACAAATGCCGCCAAACGAAATGACTTCAGATCTGTGCTCTAGATTTCTGTAAAATTTAGATTATCGCATGAAACGAAGGGAATAAAATATTAAGACAATTATATTGATGGGCAGCGTCTGTTAGAGGTGCTTACGTTAATAAGTACGCATTCATACACTGGCACATATTATATTCATAGCGTATGATTGTTATAAGTACGGTGTTATGCCTGGAGGTCCTACGGGCACTGCCACCTACGATAAACATTGTTGTTGATGGGTTCAGGACAAAATACAGGCGAGGCAAAACAAAACAAATCCGGATATGTTCAATGCTCGCACATACATCCAAAGACTTAAGTAATGGGTCACTACTGAAATTCTTCTGAAAAAAGTAAACGTTGTGAATTCTAAACCAGCTATTTCTATTGATAGTATTATCACTTGAGGTTTATATAAACAGGAAATAAAACCGACTTAAATATTACGGAATGTTCTGTACATTTTTAGTTAACAAGTACTTATACTATGGTACACCTGAAACGTATTTAATATATTCATAATGTAGAATATCACCCAAATACCGTAAAAAGTATTAAGTAGCTAGATGTACATTTCGAAGGCCATGCCCCCATCCTCAGCAGAAGTACATACACAGAACAAATGCTACTGTCTTATCTGACTATTCTATATCAATTTATATACATATATATATATACTCTCTGTATATATATACTACTCTCTGTTCTCTCTGAACTTCTCTAAGACGTTGAAGAAGCGCGATATCCAATAGATCGGTCGCCTGCACTCTATGATACACTCATCTCATTGCATATGTACTGTATATATGTATTTAACGTACTGGCAATGGATAGCCGCTGGGAATCTGTGATATATATTAGACAATGAAGCAAGGTTTGAACCGAAGAAATAGAAGATATACGGCATACGGTCGCTCTCACAGATTGCTTGCAATAGAGTGAGATGAGTGCATATGGATTTAACCTATACTGTGTGGCTGGGTGGCGCCGAATGTTCTGTAAATTTTTAGTTAAGAAGTACTTATACTATGGTACGCCTGAAACTTATTTAATATATTCATAATGTAGAATATCACCCAAATACCATAACAAGCATTAAGTAGCTAGATATACATTTCGATGGCCATGCCCCCATCCTCAGCAGCTCACGCCAAAAAATAAATAAAAAATTATTTCATACAAAATAAATGTAAAATGTAGTAACCGTGTAATCTCTTGTATTTACTCATTATTATTGTCTTTGACTGTAGAATGTAAGGTAAATAAATTTTACATACACACTACCAACGCATATATATATATATACACTAATGAATACAGTAGCAATCAATAATTCAGGCATGAGTTAGGTTTTAAAAAGATTTTTTTCCTTGTAAGTAAAACCACTTTAAACCATGTTGTTTTTAAAGGTCCTAAAAGTTTTTGAAACATCCATATATATTTTAAACTCAAAACTCGATTTCCAGCACCGTTTAAAAGAATATACGAAATTTTTGATCTCCGCAATAAAGTTCTTCAATCCTGAAATTTTTACAAAGTTTTGACAGTTTTGTTTGTTGTTTGATTGAAATTTTAGTAAACATTGACTTCATTTTTAGGGCAGCATAAAACAATTAACAAAGCATTCTGTTTTTTAAATTATCACTACGGTGTTAAATAATTGCATTCCTTGTTTAATTATTCTTACATATGAAACCTTGAAGTTACGGAGATAATATACCTTACATATGCTAATATATGTTCCACAAATTGAGTGATATTTAAGCATATATTGCAGGAATTTTACATTGTTTTACACAGAATTGAATGTATTGGCAACTAAATTCATTCGGACCAAGTAGTAACCTCAGGTTTACAATAGCAAATTAAAATAAAAGCATCTTAAATCGAATTGGAATTGAAGCAATTTCCGACAGGTGAGTTTTTCACCATACATTCCAGCTTACATGTGTGTACTTAGAATGCTAAACTATGCAATTATTTAGCATGTACTCAAGTATAATATGTGACAACTTCAAAAGGAGAATACAGAGAATTTTTACGGTAAATTCATGACAAATATATAGCAATATTTAATCAGTCTTCTCAGGATTTAGATGTTTATGATGATTTAGTTGATTTCACCATTTTACATGTCTATTTTTTTTTCAATGAATTCGTATTGTGTTGATTTTGTCAATTTTGTAAATTCATATTTGTTTAACCGCGTAAATTTCCACATAAAATGTTAATATTTTAAGGTTGTTTAATGAAGTGGTATCCTAATTGCCAAAGGAAATTAGCAAACATTGTGTTGCCACTAAATCAAATAGTCGCGAAATAGGGGTTCAAACTTAATTATAGGACTGATAACTGCAACCACATTCCTTTAAAAGAAATGGTACTCGAAATTGACCAAATTTCAAAACATGATATTCCTCCTCAGAAATATCTTTTTGTAGAAAACACAATTCATTTAAATGCTTGTAGATGCTATTAGTCAACACAACTGTTACATAGTGACGAATTTACAACCATAGTATAAGAAGTTGGCAATTTGTACTATCGCCTTTCTACGAAGATACCGTAATTCCTAAATTGTATGCATGTGTGCGAGTGTGAATAAAACATTTTCACATAGATTATCCAATTGAGAGAAATCCCCATGGATTCTAAATATCACTCGGACTATCTTCGCTATATAATATCAGATGCTAATATAGATTAAATGGTTCGATTACAATTATATACGCATTTAATATATTTATAAGCAATAAAAAGATGTAAAGGTAGAGAAAGAACGAAATGGGAAGAGAAAATTTAAGAGAAATTTATAAACTTCCAGAAACTAATGTTGACCATCTTGAACATCAAAATAAATTCTAATTCTAGAAGAAGGATATCATACTGGACATAAGCAGTTATAAAAAATGAAATTTATGTATTCTTTATTGTAGTTAATATGTAAAAATATTTTACAAACGTCACAATTATAATAGGTAAAATTAGTTAGTTAAAGAGTCCGCAATCCTAAAGATTGGTTGGAAACAGCACGCCATGCCGATCTATCCTGAGCTAATCCCTTCATCTCCCTATAGCTATTCATCTCAACGTCTTCAACTATCTGACTCACATACTCCAATCTAGGTCTACCTACCCCTCTCTTTCCCTCCACTCTACCTTCTATGATCAATTGCATAATCCCCCCATGCCTAAGAATATGCCCTACTAATCTGTCTCTCCTACGCTGTAACACTCTCCAAATACTTCTCTTCTCCCCTACTAACTCTAGTACAGCTTCATTTGTTACTTTATCTTCCCAACCAATCCTCATCATCCTCCTATAACACCACATTTCAAGTGCTTCTAATCTACGCTTCTCTTCCTTTCCTATAGTCCACGCCTCACACCCGTACAGTGCTACACTCCAAACATATACCTTCAGTAATCTTTTTCTAATACCCAAGTCAATATTTGATCTTAAAATCTGTTCTTTTTCTACGAATGCCTTCCTACCCTGTGCTATCCTACACTTTATATCTACCTTGCTTCGATTATCTTTTGTGATTCTACTGCCTAAATAACAA
Organism: Leptodirus hochenwartii; assembly: GCA_947310635.1. Lineage (NCBI taxonomy): Eukaryota > Metazoa > Arthropoda > Insecta > Coleoptera > Leiodidae > Leptodirus > Leptodirus hochenwartii. The sequence goes on along the minus strand of OX371180.1, from coordinate 10,797,752 downwards.
AAATCTGACACTTCTTCGATTCTATTATCTCCTATTGTGATCCTCATTTTTCTACTGCATTCCTTTTTGTCACACCTCATCACTTTAGTTTTACCTATATTTATTTTCATGTTAAAATCCCTAGTCAATACTGCCTGCATACCATTCAATACCCTTTCTAAATTCTTTTCGCTTTCTTCCAATATAGCTATATCGTCGGCGAATCTTAGCATATATATTTTCTCTCCCTGTACATTCACACCTACACTATACTCTTCTTTTACTTTGTTTATTGCATCTTCTATATATAGATTAAATAATAACGGTGAAAGTGTACATCCCTGCCGAACTCCCTTCCCTATTTTTGCTACCTCTTCTTCCCTCTCAATTCTAACTAAGGCAGTTTGGTGTTTATATAAATTAAAAATTATTCTCCTATCCTTATAATCTATACCCGTTTCTTTTAAAATTCTAAACATTATGTCCCAATCTACATTGTCAAATGCCTTTTCTAAGTCTACAAAAGCTATGCAAGTTACCTTTCCTACCCTCTTTCTTTTTTCTACTACCGTTCTTAGTGCTAGAATCGCCTCTCTCGTCCCTCTGTTTTTCCTAAAACCAAACTGATCTTCTCCTAGCCTTTCCTCTACTTTATTTTCTAATCTCCTATAAATAATCTTTAACAATATCTTCGATGCATGTGATAGTAGGCTAATGGTCCTATAGTTCTCACACAAATTAGCTCCTATTTTCTTCGGCATTGTTACTATTCTACTACGCTGAAAATCCTGTGGTACTTCTCCCTTCTCATATATTTTACAAACTAACCTGTATAATCGCTCCTGCATTTTTTCCCCTGCGTGTTTTATTAATTCGGCTGGTATCATATCAATCCCCGCTGCTTTGTTATTCCGTAAATCATTTAATGCTCTATGAAACTCTGACCTAAGTATGCTAGGACCTAAGTCATCCTCATCTATCTGTTCCACACTTTCTAGCTCCTCCATGTCCTGCCTACCTTTATATAAATCTTCAAGATACTTCTTCCATCTTCTAGCTTTTTCCTTATTTTCTGTGAGTTCCTTACCCTGCTTATCACATATAATGTTACCCTTTGGTTTTACTTTAGAAAAATGTGACTTAATTTTCCTGTAGCCCAAATCTACTTTACCTCTTCTCATATCCTCCTCAATATCCTCACAATTTCCTTTTATCCACTCTTCTTTCGCTAGCTTGCATTTCCTATTAATTAAGTTCCTTAGTTCCTTATATTTTTTCTGTCCTGCTTCTGTGTTTCCTATTTTAATTTTCCTTCTTGCTTCTATCATTTCAACTATTTCTTCCGTGATCCATTCCCTCCTACCTGCCCTTTTCTTTGTGCCTAATACTTCATTTTAAGGTAAAATACACATCATTTATACACGTTAAAAAAGATTAAGAACATGGACTATTTGATATTGAATTCATGTATTCATTAATATTATAAAACGATTTGGATAAAAGAAATTTCTTTACAGTTATTTTTATTTCATTTTTACTCAAGTTTCTTATATTTATCGGTAGGGTATTAAACAGCATTTTAGTTTGGTATTCTATACTTTTTTGTGATATAGTTAAACGACAGTTAGGTATATGAATATCATGTCTTTGCCTGGTCAGGTGGTCATGGAAGTCATCATTATACTGATAGTTATCAATATTTTCTTTGGCATAAAGTATACAATTTAAAATATATATAGAAGGTAATGTTAATATATCCAGTTGTTTGAACAGATGCTGACAATCCTCTCTGTAGCCAATATTACCAACAATTCTGATTGCTCTGCGCTGGAGCCCAAATAATCTCCTAGCTGAAGCACAATTTCCCCAAACTATGTTACCATAATATATGTGACTATGTACCAAAGCGAAATATGCGCACTTTAGAACAGATTGGGTAACATTTGATGCAAGACGACGCAAAACAAATATATTCCGACTTATTTTTGCTGCTACTTTTTCTGTGTGTTTATCAAATCTTACAGATGGGTCAATAAATCAACACCTAAGAAATTACATTCCTCCATATTTACATAATTAGAATGTTTGAGGGATAGTAACATATTCACCGTCTTTTGTTCATTTAGACATAATTCGTTAGTAACACAACAATCCGATGCCTTCAACTGCGCTCTCTCTGCTTTCGCAAGTAAGGCGTTAAAGTTTTTATTTGATACAAATAGAACAGTATCATCGGCATAAAGGAGACACTGTGCAAATTCACCAACATATTGCGTTAGGTCATTAATGAACATTAAAAAAAGAAGCGGGCCCTGCATAGAACCTTGGGGTACCCCTCCAGATACTGAAAGAGCACTTGAAGATTTACAATTGCATGTTACACAGTAATTGGAAATTTGATTATAAATTATAGTATGTATATGATTTGTTATTCCATTAAAATTTACTTTTGATGCATTTGATGTCAGGGATGTTATTACGGACAATTCCCAATTAGTTCGTTGATCATTATAAAAACTGTTGTGTAAAAATTAAATGTTTAGCTGATTTTATTCTTCTAATTTCCATTTTAAATTGACAAAACAGTCCAAACAGAATCCTCAGAAATCGACGACAGATACTCATACTGCAACTTATTTATACATATTTATATATATTATGTAAATTACTAAATGTAGGTAGAATCATTTCCGAAGGTACATTTCATGGGACATTTTCCAGGTGGTGAAAGATGATTGAAAAGAGAATTGTGTAACAAGCGCCATTTAAATAATGTATAATTCAAATAATGAAATAATGTTATCGTGATCGTATAAATGGTAATATGTGGATGAACAATGTGGTCGTAATACGACGTTCCGTAAGTAACGTGCCCATATAGATATGGACAAGTAATTTAATAATTACTATTGCGGTCCGAAATTGATTAGTGATTCAAATATGCGCACGGGACAGTCGATTGAAGACTGAACATCTAATCTAATATGCAGTAGGATCAGGCACGTTCTAAATAATACGTGACTTAACTAAGTCCAAGAGAGTGACCAAAGCCGCCCTGGTCATTCCTCTCCTATACATATATGCCTATGTATGGACGCACATCCAGATATACAATATACAGCATGTTCTCAATTTATTTACATAGGGATTCAATCATATTTCTATTATTTTAATAATCTTCTTCATCACCCTACATGCTATTTTTAACAGTGGTGTTAGCATTTGCAAATGCCCTTGCCCTTTCCACTTATCTCTATATTTTTATAGTCATATTCATCAAACTCGTTTTTTTTTTTGAAGATGCCACCCGTTAATATTCATCTTTCGAAGGGTACCCCCTAATCTCTAATTTTCTACTATCAACAACCCCTTTTCACATTAAGTTTTTATCTTGTGCTACTGAAGATGGAGGAATATCATTCGAAATGAGCATCTAGCTACTTAATGCTTTGAACAAAATTATTTAACACCGAATAACAACTTTACAATTGAGATTACTACATCGAGATCGAGACGAAATCAACCTTAATCATTCATATATTTAATTTGAACAATATTTGGATGTTAATGGCAAAGGAACATTCCGCGCAAGAAAACGAAAATCTAGAAGGGTGTTGCTCAATTATTTAGTAATAAGTTTTTTATAGTTTCCTTAAGAAATTCATAAAATATGTGTTGATTTTTTACTCTTATGTGACAATCGCAACGTTTTATTAACATTTATCAAGATAACTAAAGAAACCAATATTTTGTATGGCATTATATTGAAACTACCAATGATTTATTTATTTTACATTCTCGACCAGTTTCGAGAGTATAAAAATATATAGAGAAATAATTCACAATTTTTGAATATCGACGAATACGAAATTGTCCTTTTCTTCAACTTATCTTGTACGATAAAAACACAAACCTCGTTATAATTTTTTTTTTTATCAATTTCCAATTACTTTTTATATATACCATTTAAGTAATCGTTTATTTTCACCATTGCAATGAAAATGTATTAGGTTGACTTGTACATTTAATTTTTAAAGCTTCGTAACGTTTACAATCCAACAAATCGAGGATGGTAAATTCCTATAAATTTGGGGTCAGGTAGAAGAAACCGAAAATGTGTATGGTCAAATTCCTACAAACGCCCGTTGTCCATCGCCTTCCTCTTGCACGAAGCACTTATTTCTTGCACATGTAACTTTGTTTCCTCGGGGTGAACATGCAATAAAATGCAGGCTTCTGCATTCTGAATTTCTGTACTTTCACTAACTGGGTCATCTGGGTCGTTGTTAGTTGGGTAATTCTCACAATCGTTAAATATATGGGAACCTATATCTTTGTCTTCTTCTTCAATGTATGATTTCAATTAGAAATATTATAGGAAACCTTATAGGAATTTACATGTCGCTTTGTAGGAATTTGACCATCATTAACTCGACTACCTGAAAATTATAGGAATATGTATACACCCCAACAAATTACAAAAATATCTTTCTGTTAAGTGGTACTGCATAGCTCAGATTAGTTTCTTTTGAACAAGCGAATAATTCACATCATTCGGTATGAGCACATATCTATTATAGAATTCTACGTAAGCAAAGTGTGAATGGAGATGGAGTTATGTATTCATAGGCCAATGTCCCTCTCCTGAATCCACAATCTGTGCAGACCCTAGAGATAACGCTACCGAAATCTTAACATACATCTTAATTTATTATTGTGCATAATTCTACTTGATCGTAAATGTACACAAAAGAATCCTTTAGCCAATCAATGTTACTTTTCCTCATAGGCATGCTACAAATTTATTAATATATTCCAAGTCAACATTAGATGTAAGATTTTTACCATTTTTGTCAATACGTTACATCACTAAGTCTTCAAAAATAGTTTAATGGCATTATCTCCAAGTCATATTCAGAACCATTGGAAGTAGCTTGCATTTTCTTACGAAACATAAAATTCTCTAAATAAAATTTGAAATATATGTGTATTTTTGGAAAAAAAACTGATGCGAGAAATATTATTGTTATCAATCGATAGAAGTATATTCGAATGAACAATTCATATTCAAAGATTTATGCAAGAATTTTTATTTTACTACATCTTAACTTGAAATGTAATTAAGTTATTTGCATTTGTAAATTATTGTAATTATAATAATCAAAAATTAATTTGAATATATGTTAATTTCACTATAATCACATTTAAATATACATCATTTCTTTCCATATAAACAATATGTTTTTTCTAATTTGCGTTGCTAATAGAGCTGTTAAGGAACCTAAATGAGTTCGTTTAAATGAATTTGAGTTCTCTTATAGCATAGTGCAATTTACTGTTTCAAAGTTGGTAACTCTGCTTGCCAGTTATCAAACGTCATACTACAAAAGAAATCAACAAATAGTTTGACTTAAATTTTGTCCCTGAAATGTACAATTGTACGTCAAACTACAAAAGAAAGCAACAAATAGTTTTAATTTAAATTTATTTGACAATTTATTTCAAATATTTCAAATGTGTCAGTAGCTAATACCAACAGTCAAAAAATTCCCTAAATTTTTATATTTCGATTTTTTACTTAAAAAGTATAAAAATAGTATAGTAAAAAAAACTCATTACATAAGTCATTTATAACTAAAGCTGTGACAATAGGCAATTTGCCTATTTTTGCCTAAGTTACCTATTTTAGGTTTCTTTTACCTTCTTAGGCATTATGCCTTTTTGTGCCTTTTTGTCCAATTTTATGCCTATCTTTGCCATTTTTACAGATTATTTTGTTTTTGTGTTAATTCACGGAATTTTACAAAATTGAAATTTCTTTAAAAATAACTGTACATTAAAAGTACATTTCACGGTTTTACCCAGAGTATTTGTTAGAAGGAAGTAAATTTTTATTACAAATATTTTGACGAAATTAAGGATGTAATGTTTAAATTTGAAGATAGTTCATCGACAGCCATCAAAGAAGCAAAGAAATTGTTAAGTGACAATAAACTTAAGCAAAACCTGTCTGTTATAAATAGCTATAAAATTATAATTGAAACCACCGCGAAATTAGAGATGCAAGGATTATCGTTGTTTGAATCTACAAATTAATAGAGCAATTACAGTTAACTATTAATAATAATAAAATATCGCAGGGTATTATAGGTCAATCGATTTCTTGTAAATTAAATGAAGTTCTCAATAAAAATGACGGATTCAACACTTTGATTCTTGCTTCAAATACCTTAATTGGTAAATTTTCAAATAATTTGGAAATCAATCCACAAATATTGTCAAGTTTAAAAATTGCACCAATTACCTCTGTGGATGTGGAGCGTAGTTTTTCTATATATAAACATATATTAAGCGACAGAAGACAATCTTATGCTGTAGATAATTTAGAGAAGTATTTAATCGTAGCAGTGTATAAGAGTGCGTTTAGTCTTTTGTAAATATGTTTTTTTATGTTTGTAAAAAATTTCTTTTTTACTATTTTCTTTTAATGTTCTTCTTGCATATATTATTGCCTATTTTGAATATTTTCTGCCTATTTTGCACAAAAAAGCTACCTGTATAGACGCCTAGTTAGGTGCCTATATACGAGGTGCCTTATGAAATTCGTTCATTAATATACTATTTTTTAACTTTTAATAGAAATTATGTAAAATTATTTGGTCTAATATTGCTTTTTTCAATTTATAATTGTCAATAACGCAGTGGCGGTTCCTTATGCAGGCCGCAGGGCCGCGCGCCCCTCCTGAACATTGAACGCATCACCGTAGATATATAATTGTATTGCCATATTTTATCTCGGCATTATTTTTCCTAAAAGATAAAGCTTGCGCCGCGAACATACCTAACACTCAACACGATATGGCAGCTAGCAAGTACCAGTCAAATGCATATGCCCTATCTCTTGGAAGCGCTAGAATTAGAGCGACCGTATGCAATATAGCTATATAGCTATACTGCATATACTTGGCTAGCTATAGCTAGCCAAGTATATGCTGGTAATAATATAGCTAGTAGTACAAATGTAGTACAAATGCTATGCAGAGTGTATATATATATGTATATAAATTGATATAGAATAGCCAGATTAGACAGTAGCATTTGTTCTGTGTATGTACGATATGTACGTATGTACGATTTTGCCACGTGTTTCTCCAAGAATATATTTAATAGAAATAATTTAAGAAAAATGAATAGTGTTAGTTCTTTATTGAAAATAGAGTTTTGTAGACTTTCTCTTGTGGACAAAGTAAAAATTAAAGAATTAGGTAGGCCATTGTCTGATTTAAATTTATCGCAAACTTGTACAAGGAGTGCTCGAAACCGAACATTTACGCGACGTTTTAGAAGAGACATTTACAAAAAAAATTATAACACAGATGAAGGACAGATTCTCATATCGTGGCAATCTACAAGCCGCTGAGTTATTTAATACGAAATCGATGCCAACATTTTCTAAACAAATTCAAGTGGACCTTTTGGAAACCGTGTGTCATGCATATCCATTTTTGAATAAAACCATATTAAAAACAGAATTAGAAGTCATTTACTCGCGTCTGGATTTTTATCAAATAATTGGAGCCACAAATTTTCTTTCATTATTGCTACAAAATAATCTCAGTGAAACTTTCCCGGAAACTATAAAAATACTTAAAATAATTTTAACAACCCCGATGACCACTGCTGAATCAGAGCGTTGTTTTTCAACACTTAAAAGAATCAAGACTTTTTTGCGAAATGCTATGGGTAATGATCGTTTAAACGCGTTGGCGATGATGTGTATTAATAAAAATGTGGTGCGAGATATTTACAATTTTAACGAATTTTGAAAAAGTTTATATGAATGAAAGATAGAAGAGTGGTATTCACATTCAAGAAATGATTGAATTTAATCATTTTGCATCCATTTTAGGTCAATTTCCCACTATTATGTTATTTTTTAAAAAACGCGCCCCCCAGATTGAAATGGCACTGCACTAAAGGTACTATTATCATATGCATGCATATAAAATACAACAATCCGGATTACTGTTTATAAATAGGTTTAAAATTTAACTTGGCACATATGTGGGATAAATATATATCAATACAAATTAGTATTAAATTGTCGAATTATGATTTGGGTTTATATATAATTGAGATTCTCCTATTGCATCAATAGTATATGAAAACGATCTAATATTAATTACTATATAATATAATAAATATGGGTATGTTTTGATTTTTATGTTTCATATCTTTATAGACTATAAATTCAGATATAAACATCTTCCACTTTTGGCTCCCTCTGTTATTGGTGCCCTGGCTGATGCTCTGTCAGTTCATTTCGTAGCTTGGGCCGTTTCTGCCTACAATATATGACATTATATTTGTACATGTCTATAACTCCTACACCATTCTTTACTTCCACACAACTAAATTCCTGCACCCTTTAGCACGTATCCTTTGAATGGTTAATCTGGGAATACACTAATATGTATATATACAACGTTCAATTTACTTTACCCCTTTTCCTTGCGCCAGCGTTGCAATTCCAATAATACAAGTTTAATCCGTCTTCGAACGCACACGTAACAACTTATGTTGAACTTCTTTGGATGGTTTTACATTTGAGAACCAGTGGAATTATTTGAAATGTAACGATTTTTATCCATCGCTTCTTGCAATGCATACTAACTATATAGAGTTAGTCTTCTTGTATATCGCTGTATAAGTAAGTGACAACATGAAAAATGCACTTTTTGAGATATCCGTACTAATGGGATTAAAAATAGTAGAGTGCCAGAGTATAATATTGAAAGATATTTTCTTAATTTGGCTACTTAATTATCACAATATAAATTAATAGTTTCACCTCACTTGATTAAAAATCAGTTGATTTATTGCCCTATCTATTATACATTCAAAGCGATATAAAAAAATAACTAAGCAATCTCGTATTACTCGCTTTTTTGAAAATTTGGAAAGAAATTGAAAAGTGGTTCTCAAAATTAAAACGGTGCACTATAATACGCCAATAGAGAACAAAGCTTTTTACGCCTCGACATAAAGCAACCCTTATCGAATGAATCGTATACAGAAATTCCACGCTCAGCTATTTATTTTTTGCTAATTATTTTCATTATCCAGCAATAGAAGTCACGTGTAGGAGGGAGCATAGTTTCACGTATATTATTCGAGGTAAATTAAATAAATTTCATTTGCCTCTGAAGATATTCTATGAACGATTCAGTTTCAGATAAAATATTAATTTCACCGTATATTAATATTCACAAAACAAATAAATTTCACAAAATATTAATTCAGTTCATCATTCGTCCACTTTTTTTTATAGATCTTTTTGTCGAAGTACTAAATAATGACTTTTTGGGTACGATTTAATATCCATTCTTCAAAATTCTGTTCCCATCCTTCTAAAATAGTTCCCTTTATAATTTCAATATCAAAATTTGAATTAATAACAATGTTTCTTATTACATAAGAAAAATCGAATTTTAACTTTATATTAATTTGAGTTTTCATTATTAGTTTTCATATATTAATATAATTTTTAAAATATTTTATATAGTTAATATTATATTCATGGCTATTTTTACGTAAAATGAAACAAATCCAAGGAAACTCTTTGCAGTAACTTGGCTCTAAATTGGGTTATAAGTAAGTACATCTAACTTGCAGTAAATTGGCTACGACTATTGCGATCTTTTGAGGTAATTGCTGGTCGTAGGGCGACTCGGTCTGAGCGATTATCACGAATCTGAAGAGTACACACACACACTGCTTGCTTTGTTGTTCTTCGTCAAAACATGTGCATAATCACGTGGTGTTCTAGGTATTTAAATACCATATAAGTCAATCAAAGCGATTTCGTTGTGTACGTTTATGTTGTTGATATGGCTCAGAAATATTAACATTCCTTGAATATTATTCTAAATTTCTTGTCGTTCGGATTATTTTTTGCATTTTTAATTTAACCAAGGATATTTTAGCAATAAGTGAAGTACTTGTACAATACTAACGATTTTTGTAGAAAAAATTAATATTACTGTCTAGAAAATGATTGATGATTGTTACTATCTAGAAAATTATCTAAAAAAATGATTGAAATTGAAAATGATTTTTGTCAGTTTTTAGGGAATTAATTTAATTTCCTATTTTTATTATTTTCTAATACGTGTACAAAATTAAGCCCGATTTACAACAAATACTTAGCGAAAATTGGATTATTTAAAAATTTGTAGAGTTTCCAAAATATACACGCCAAATAAAATTTGTCTTATTGAGAAAATCTGTTAAAAAGTATTAGTTTTTAAATTACTAGCGATGAAGTTTTACTGTGTACTGAAAAGTTCAAGTTTATGTAGTGTAAAATATTTTTCCTAAAAAAAAAATCGATGGACGAAACATAGGTAAATAGATCTGACAACTTAATTCTTTTAAAACTATAAGATTATGAAGAATAAATTTTAAAATTGGCATTTTTTTTATTGCGAAATTTTTTCTACAGCAAATTCTTATTATAAAACAATACTGTTCATACAAATAGGTAAATGTCTTTGTAATTTACTCTTTTCTACGAAGTTACGTGATAATCTGTCACCAGACAGCACGAAGACGTTGATGAAACTTTTTTTATGAATCTGTTTATGTTAGTCAGAATTACATGGAATAATAGGTTTTTCTTTTAGAAATTATTACTACGGTGTTAAATAATAGTATAGTGTATAACCCAAATACCGTAACTCAAAGCATTAAGTAGCTAGATGCGCATTTCAAGGGCTATGCCCCCATCTTCAGTAGCACAAGATAAAAAACTAAATAAAACACTTTTAAGTAATTTAAGTGAACTAATTTGAATAAGATGACCTGAGTTAGTCAAAAATATGCTCGGCTACAGCACTGTTATCTTTTCTTTTTAATCTGAAATGAGTAAATGCTCCTTAAATCTAGTTTCAATTTTATAAGAATAAATAACATATTAATAATTTTATAATAGATATAAATAAAATTATAAATAACATATTTTAACATCTAGCTATAACACCGTTTTATTGAAAGTGGCGGAAAGTGACGGAAGTTCACGCATCATAAATCAAGACCTGTATAATGGCTTGACCAATACAGTACAGAGCAGTGCTATTCAAAACAGTATGGCGTCAGTCGTACGGCACATTGAATAGTGCTGTGGGTACGCTTGTGTATTATCAATAGAAAAACTACGTGTGACTGAGTACCTTGTGTATATAAGTGCAGCCCTTATGCGCAGTAGCGGTCGATACTGGTCCAACACTTAAAAAAAAACGATGTATACTTAATGCTTTAATTTACGGTATTTGAATGATATTCTATAGTAATAGATTTTTACTTATGATATTTGAACAATAAAATATATTTAAAAAATTAAATTATTACCAAACCTTCACCGAAGTGTATGACGTAACCTTTTATTTTGTTAATTTGTTTCTCATTGGAAGAAAAGCAATATTGGTGTTTCTGTATTTTATTTGAACCATTTAACATTGGAAGAACTTATGCCCCAAGTTGCTACATATCAAGGTTTGCAAATTAAATAAAAAAACTATCGAATATTTGATATTTTAGATATAAATAGATTGCTTGTAACTAGTGAAACACCATTTCATAAAAAATAGATGCCATTATATAAGAATTCCTTCCTCGTATATTCCTTTGCGTCGAAAATTCAATCATATTTTCCGATAATCCTTTTTCCTGTTTTAGGCATTTACCGTTTAATCATCATTCAGAAAAATATTCTTATCAAACATCTAATTGGCTGGCACGTGTAAATCAAATTCAAATTGAACACAAACAAAAAATTCGAATACATATTTAAATTGCTCCCATAATATTCATAAAATTTCTGATACAAACTTCATAACATACTATAATTTGATAACAGATTAATAACACACCCTCGTAGCTATAATGCCGGATGTACCTTGACAAACACATGTGTTTATCAAGTTTCCTATATGTTAATACAAATAAGCCGCAGGGGTATGTAATGGGCTTATAATGTAGCATCTTATCGGGTATGCTCGTGCACGGGTGCCCACAGGTACAACCGTGTTGGGGGTCCATCCACAGTCACCTCTGCCAATCTGCAGCGCTGCTGTCACTACCTATGTGACAGTTGGGCGGTTGGCTGCTGTCATAGTCGCAGATCCCCATGGTTATTATCGTGTCATAACTGGCGCACCACGATTATAATGTACTTCGGCGTGGTGCTGATTCAGATTCATGGGAGCAATAATATATGCATGCCCTGAGTAAATATTGCACAGAGCGATCACAGTCAAAAGCTTCTTACAGTGAGCTTTAAAATACATTCGTTTTCGACGATAGTTATTCGCCATTTGGAAAGATTATGAATTAACCAAGTAGCGAGTTAGATAAAGTATTGCAAATTTAATATGTTTTATAAAATTTACAATAAACATCCTACACACGAAGAGTGTAATTTCTATAAGGTCTCATATAAATTTAGAAAACACGCGTTTTTATGTTCAAAATAAGCTGGTGCCATCGCTAAAGTTTCTGTGAGCATAATATTTCGATGCAACAGTTAGACCCGTTTAAATATCTTTAGATCGAGTAATTATATTATTTAAAATTACTCTTTTTTGGTATTTAGATCGTATATAAAAGTTCAAATTATTCATTTTTGTAGAATATACATTCGTGTTTGTTTCAATATTTATAATGGTAATTCGACAAATAGATAAATTTATGAATCCCCATTGATTTGTTTCCAAGAAACAAGAATCAAAGAAATCATTTTAAAGCGATTAATATTATCTCCCAACAGATATTAGTAAATTTTAATTTAATTAGTAATATTATATTCCTTTATTTATTTGTTATTATTATTGAGTTTACAATACAGGGTTTATAGAGGAAATAATAAATACATTAATGTAATTACATATAAAAAATTAGAAATGTAAATCAATAAGTGATACGTTTATACCACATTATAATTGCTTAAATAAAGTAGGAGAAATTCAGACATACGTTTTTTCAATTAGTTTTTAATTTCCTCTTAAGTTACGAAAGGTAACTTGTGTATGGAGTGCTTTTACGATTTACTTATTGTATAGAGCAACAGTTATTTTTCTTTAAATTAATATTAACGTGAAATTGTATTTAGAGTATTGTGAGAGAATAGATTACAAAATAAATTTAGGATGTTTTCATCAAATTGTCAATATCCATATTTGATAGATATATTATCCATTCCTTAGTTAGAATCCGGTATTTTTCTTTTGAACAGTTGCATGTGAGATTACTATTAATTTTTAAACCACTTGGAAGTGAATTGTGTATTTTTGGCAATATATATAAGAAATTTATTTGAGCTATTGTTTTTCATGTTTTCACTAAATATAATTTACTTTCTGTCTTGACTCTGGTGCTATAATGATGTTGAGGATACATCAAATCGAGAGCACTACTATTCTTGTAGTAATATTTAATCAACGAAAGGAGATATATTTTTTTTAACTGAAGTACCTTTGCAATGTTATAAAGGTCATCAGTGTGAATTTGAGAGTCAGTTTTTAAGTAAATTTTTATTATAAGATTTTGAAGGACCTCTATTTTTTTTCTATGACAGTTGAAAGCACATCCCCAAGCTATAGTGCCATATGAAATTACTGATTCAACTAGTCCTCTATAAACAATTGTCAACGATTTGTTGTCAAGGAATGAAGAAATGTTTTTGAAAATATGCATGATGCTTCTAATTCTTTCACAATTATAATTAATATGGTCATTCTATCGTAAATGACGATCAAAAATTAATCCTAAATATTTAATGCTTTTTGCCTTATTTATAATAATGTTACAGATACATACTGCTAGCATATTACATGTAGAGTTATGAATATGTATAGAATCACTATGTGGAAGATTATTTTATAGGAAGTGAACGGCACACAGAAAGTTTTTTGGGTATTTAGTTGAAGTTTATTATGATCTAACAAGTTATTGACTTTAGCAATAATGTTTGAGGATTTTGTGTACACGTCCTCACATGTTTCACCTTCGCTATAAATAACAGTGTCATCTGCATAACTTAAAATACAGTGTTCTTGGTTATTCATTTTCAACATGTCATTAATAGTTAGTTAAAGAGTCCGCAATCCTAAAGATTGGTTGGAAACAGCACGCCATGCCGATCTATCCTGAGCTAATCCCTTCATCTCCCTATAGCTATTCATCTCAACGTCTTCAACTATCTGACTCACATACTCCAATCTAGGCCTACCTACCCCTCTCTTTCCCTCCACTCTACCTTCTATGATCAATTGCATAATCCCCCCATGCCTAAGAATATGCCCTACTAATCTGTCTCTCCTACGCTGTAACACTCTCCAGATACTTCTCTTCTCCCCTACTAACTCTAGTACAGCTTCATTTGTTACTTTATCTTCCCAACCAATCCTCATCATCCTCCTATAACACCACATTTCAAGTGCTTCTAATCTACGCTTCTCTTCCTTTCCTATAGTCCACGCCTCACACCCGTACAGTGCTACACTCCAAACATATACCTTCAGTAATCTTTTTCTAATACCCAAGTCAATATTTGATCTTAAAATCTGTTCTTTTTCTACGAATGCCTTCCTACCCTGTGCTATCCTACACTTTATATCTACCTTGCTTCGATTATCTTTTGTGATTCTACTGCCTAAATAACAAAAATCTGACACTTCTTCGATTCTATTATCTCCTATTGTGATACTCATTTTTCTACTGCATTCCTTTTTGTCACACCTCGTCACTTTAGTTTTACCTATATTTATTTTCATGTTAAAATCCCTAGTCAATACTGCCTGCATACCATTCAATACCCTTTCTAAATTCTTTTCGCTTTCTTCCAATATAGCTATATCGTCGGCGAATCTCAGCATATATATTTTCTCTCCCTGTACATTCACACCTACACTATACTCTTCTTTTACTTCGTTTATTGCATCTTCTATATATAGATTAAATAATAACGGTGAAAGTGTACATCCCTGCCGAACTCCCTTCCCTATTTTTGCTACCTCTTCTTCCCCCTCAATTCTAACTAAGGCAGTTTGGTGTTTATATAAATTAAAAATTATTCTCCTATCCTTATAATCTATACCCGTTTCTTTTAAAATTCTAAACATTATGTCCCAATCTACATTATCAAATGCCTTTTCTAAATCTACAAATGCTATGCAAGTTACCTTTCCTACCCTCATTCTTTTTTCTACTACTGTTCTTAGTGCTAAAATCGCCTCCCTCGTCCCTCTGTTTTTCCTAAAACCAAACTGATCTTCTCCTAGCCTTTCCTCTACATTATTTTCCAATCTCCTATAAATAATCTTTAACAATATCTTCGATGCATGTGATAGTAGACTAATGGTCCTATAGTTCTCACACAAATTAGCTCCTATTTTCTTCGGCATTGTTACTATTCTACTACGCTGAAAATCCTGTGGTACTTCTCCCTTCTCATATATTTTACAAACTAACCTGTATAATCATTAATATATATAATAAAAAGTAGAGGTGCTAGTACTGTCCCTTGAGGAACACCAGAATTAATTAAAATCAAAAAAGTTTTATTAAAATCAGGAAATAGTGACACAGTTCTTATCATATAATGTATGTTTGATTTGCAATTTATTTTATTAACAAAATCTTCTAAAATTGAAAACATTTCATGAATGTAATTCATTATATGAAAATCTCATGTGTTTCTTCTAGAGATTCGTATTTTTTTCGTGGTCTATGTAAACTAATATCTAAACCAAAATGCAGCCAACACAGGACAATGATTATACTACAGCGTGCTTTAGAGGGATTATAGTTCTTTTAAAGAACGTTGATCCTTCAGTTTCAATTAATTTCCATAATAAAGTAAAATGAATATCAAAGCGAAGACAAAATCATTGGAATGCAGTAAATAGTAATTAATAATCACAGAAAAACAAAGAGAAATTGGTCAACATCATCTCGCATACAATCACTCTCATGACTTCATATCATATCACACTATGCAAATTTAAAAAATCTTAATTCGCAAATTGAAGTGGTATAATTTTGATGTTGCTAGCTGTGCTCTTATTGAATCATATCTATCTAATAGAAAGCAACATGTGATGGCTAACAATATTAGGTCCAGTGATCTAGATATTAAATATGGTGTCCCTCAAGGCTCCATACTTGGCCCTTTGCTATTTCTAGTATATATTAATGACCTTCCACTTAATATTAAATCTAAGACCTGCTTATATGCAGATGATACCTCCGTTATCTCAAGATCTAGTATTTACGCTGATCTTTTAGAAAGTTCCAAAATTGATATAGTGGCCCTTGAAAACTGGTTTGTTGCAAACAAACTCTGTGAGAAAAACAAACTGAGAAAACTCAAAATATTATGCTTACCTTGAGAAAACATTCCTACGATAATCGACCATATATAAAGTGTTCTGCTTGACCCTTCGCTCAGATGGCATGAACATACTGATATGGTCGCAAAGAAATTAGCGAAAAATATGTCACTAAAAAACGGTCACTCTGCATGTTATGAAAACTGCTTACTGTGCTATTTCCATTTAACATACGCAATTCTGGCGTGGGGACACTCACCCGGCTGCAAAACAATATTTGCTTTACAAAAAAGGGCAGTGCGTATTCTGTCAAACTTAGGGTATCGGGAGGATTACCGACAGGCTTTTGTCAATCACGAGTTCCTAACTCTTCCTTGTATTTACATTTATCAATGTCTTCTTTATATAAAAGATTATGAACTTGACTATGTTAACTATACCGATATTCATGAACATATAACTAGAAATAGGGAAAATATGTATGCAAATTTTGTAACATTAATTAAAACTAAGTGTAGTTATAACTGCTATTGCTCAAATTTTTTTAATATATTACCTATTATTAGAATTTCGTATGAAACTTGTTTCCAAGTCATACCTTGTTTCCAAAGCGTTCTACAGTTTTACTGTTCATTGAAAGTGGTTTTTTCAAATAGACATTATATACCGTGTTTGTTAAACCGAATTTTTTACTCTTTTGTGTATTTTAACAATCATGCTCTGTCCTTAAATTTGAATTTATAATTTTTTTCTTACATCTGTTCTAATTGACCTGTTTGACCTGTGCAAAACTGTTTGTATACATTTCTGGCCACACTCTTACTCTTACTCTATGAGTATAACATGAGCATAAAATGAGTAATTTTCTTGTTTTTTAATTACCATTTTCTATAGCACGTATAGAAATTAATTATGATGAATCTGTCGTTGCTGGGATTCAATCGCATAGTTTATAGATTTGCAATGAGGAGATTTAAGCCACCGAAAACACCCACTAAAAATATTTTACAACTTATATTCCGTCTTTCGCAGAAATAGAAAAAATGTGAAAGTGGTCGTAAATACAACTGGCAAGTTTCGTAGAAAATGAATTTTTATAAATGGTGATGGATTTGTACATTTCTATAATTAAAAATTTAAAACATTCTATTGAGCAATTATCAAAAATAACTTCAATGTACGGGGTTTGAAAAAAATCTTTTGGAATGAAGGTACATTGTCATATAATAGATTTAAAATAGTATAATACTAGAAACAAATTGATATAATAGTTATGTATATATATAAAATTCTTGGCGCCACATTTCTTAAAATCGAATGTTCACTTTCCAAATCTACAAGGCTATTATTAATACGATCATTAGACTTGGCAAACTATTTACATATCAATATGACATGACAGGTCGGAGTCATGGGACCTGTTGGTTGAACGGATCATATACCATCGACCATCATACATCTATCAAACAGAGCGGTGATTAATGAGGGACAAATGCTATGGAAAAAGACACAGATTCCTTAACGGGGATTTTAACTCACACGAAGCAACTGCAACGGATTGTACTTTATGCCGTAACATCAGTTTTTAATGTGTAGCGCATAACTCATATCACTGCTTCGCATATCGTTCACATGATACACATATATACAGGATATCATCAATTTAGTCGGAATATCAAAGAACCCTGTTAGATGACATCAATTGCCGTAAACTCCGATAAAATCCAAACATTAATAAAGCCTTTCTAAATGTGGCTGCATTTCGTTTTCGAACCAATCGATATTGAATCATTAGAAATGTTTTTATATCAGGCCAAAGCATATTTTTCCTTAATCATTATGTAATAAATAACTTGTTGGGTTTATGGCGATATTTAGGCCAAGAAAATATAATATTTACTACCGCAATGACGCTCTACAACAAATTCCGAAGAAACACAATCAACAGAACGCAGCTGTTCGTATGTAAATTTTTAATAATTTGATAAATTATTATCTCTGGCATTCTACTCAAAATTTAATTTTAAAATGGGTAATATATTAATGTACTAATCGTACTAGGCCCTTATTTGAAGATGAAGCTGGGAAATGTAGAGTAAATGATATTATGTTTTTATTTAAAAAATATCTGCAACGTTCGAGTAGTTAAGAAAAACGCGAATTCTTTTAGTTTTGTTAAATTTAAATCGCATTCTGTATTATACGTATCAGATGTTCATGTATTCTAATATACGATGTCATACATGTAATCTGAATCTCATCGTCTATTCGCAAGGACCTCTGACCTCGCCCTCCTAGATGGCGATCTGGAATTCTAAGATACGAAGCGCGAGGATCCGTTACGGATTGTCCTTAATATACTGACTGCTAGCGGCCTATTAATACTATTGCATATAAAACGTTTATACAGGATACTATAACTAAATACAATGATATCAAGCCTAAATTGATTACGTTATAATATTCCAACGCGCACAGTCCTATTTATTAAAAAAATCTCGCATGGTTAATTACTTTATAAAATGTTGAATTTTTGTTAAATATATACCCTTATATATAGGCTATTTTTTTTTAAGCGGCGGGCCCGGCCCTTCTAGTACGCATTATAAATTAAAACTAGTTTATGCATAAGACCAATGATATTACTATACAATTCAAAATCGCAACACCCCGAAACCTTATACTCGTGAAGAGATGCTCACCACTGCATTTTCGTCATTTGAGGGTGTGGTCAAAATTATTGCAATGTTGTCATATCGACAGCCAACAAATATATTAGCATAATTGATCAAAACAAATAATAAATAACTGGAAACTTTTTACTAAATAGTGGACTTTAATCGAAGCCGTATATATTCAAACATTAAATATTCTCAATCTGAATTTTGCTATGCAGTTTAGAATCTGAGCACTTTGTACTGAAGTTTTTTATTCATATATGGCAACAATGGTACTGGAAGCTCAACCCTTATGCGCAGTAGAGGATGAATTAGGTCCGCCAAGATATAAAAAATGACTTATAACATAACGATGTATTAAATGAATATATGAATTTTCTTCAACCAATAATAATAATTTTTAAAATAATAATATATATTTATTGAAATGATACTTGTACAGTACATATCAAAAGTCAGAAAATATTATGTACAATTGACAATTTACATTATGGTGTTAACAATAAAGTAAAATAAAATAAAAGGAAATCATAAAGTATCTCTTTCATGTTTTAAGAAACTGCACCGCTTCAATCCATTGAATTTCAATGGATTGGAATCTTTCCATTTCTTTGGAATGACGCTCAAGATTACCTATGATGGATTAATAAAATTGTACATTCTCAAAATGGCGACACTAAATGACCTTTAGATATATAAATGATATTCGTGTTTATCTCGTTACCAATTTCAGTTTTTAATAGTTTTGGGTTTCGGTACCAGTAATTTTGACTAGATAGGTAGCAGTTATAAATCACGATCATGGCGATATTTTCTAAACTTATATTAACAATTAGCGACTGTGAAGATTGTGTGGCTTTGTTACCATGTCTAAAATAACAGATCGCGCTCAATAATCCGGATCATGTATGTATTGGTGTGTGACGTCACAGTAATGAGTGCGTGTGGTTTCCTGTGGTGACCAGGTGAGTGAGTACTTACGTACTTACCTTACCAACCTCTCGTGTGTCATATACTATTTCAGCGTATTTTGCTTGCATCAGACGAAATGTTCAACTGCAATGAACGAGAGTCCAAATTGGAAGTAGCGTTTTAAGTATGTAAAGAGTTTATAATTTGCAAGATATTTTTAAAGCTCTAGTTTTCTTCTAGCCCATATACAGTGTTTGTGTATTGTCATCATCAAATTGCTGATTGAAAAATTAGTTGAAAATTTTCGGAGTTAACTTGCACGTGGTTAATATCTAACGGTTCTTTACATACAAAAGGCAAATCTAGCAAAACGATACATTCGTTTAAATCGAGTATCTGCCATTCTGGATTAATCTTCGTTCAATCTGTAATTACGACCCAGAACCCATGAAATACATGATTTGTGTCTGTACTCATGTATTGAGGAAAGATGCAATATATCTATACGATGTATGATGCGGACCATCAGAGAAGAGATCGCGGCGTGCCGATGGGAACCATTGTTATCTTTTCAGTGGTAACCGGATGTGTGGTCCATCTATAGCAGAATGGACTCTTAATAGTCACCGTCCCAAGAACTGATTCGTTTATCTTATATGTATTATTCGTGTAGATGAATGCAATTCAGATTATCTGTATAGTCCACATTAGGTTGATTGTAAATAGTTTAGAATAATTTATCCAGTGGATTTAAGTGAAATGTTCAATTTTTTAAGCTCCTAAATATTTTTAGAAATAATATCGAATAAGCAACGAAAATTACATTTTTTAAATACTATTTAAGAAGTGAAAATATAAAGGGTAATCGTATTAAAGGGTAGCTGTAAATTGTATGACAGCGCGGAACAGAAAGATTTTTCTAGAAAAGACAAATTTTAACGATCTAGATACTAACAACGACCTAGAAAAAATCATACAGGCAAGTGCATACATAAGTTGGTCACTGACAATTTGCGGGTACTTCTACGACCTTATAATTAACATATAAAATTATACACAATACAATACAATTGCTGTCCAATGCCTTTCGGAACAAAAGGAATCAATATAATGAGAAGGGAAGCAAACCACTAGTGTTTCACATCTTCATAGTATACATTACGTCGTCTCTTTCGGCGTTGCAATATACGTAAGTCGGGTTGGCTTTTTTCTCTATTTTCTGTAAGCAGTACCCAAAACTTTAATCCCCAGTTAGGCACTGGGTTAGGGTATAGGAGCATTCACCATGACCCCACTCGACTCAACCCTGCATATTCGGAATCAAGTTGAAGGGCCATCTTCCTCTTGAAGAGCTCTCCCATCGCCCCTATCATACCTGGAGAACTGGCTTTCTAGCTGCCATATGTATGATGGTCCTCGAGTCGCTTACCTCTATCTTTTTCCTCCGTCGGTAGCATGCCTTAGGTCT
Source organism: Leptodirus hochenwartii (assembly GCA_947310635.1). Classification (NCBI taxonomy): domain Eukaryota; kingdom Metazoa; phylum Arthropoda; class Insecta; order Coleoptera; family Leiodidae; genus Leptodirus; species Leptodirus hochenwartii. The sequence goes on along the minus strand of OX371180.1, from coordinate 10,776,327 downwards.
GCGAGGGGCATACCCGCAATCACTATCACTGCATCATTTGATGTAGTTTTGTGTGCCCGAGTGACTCTAATCGCGTATGTTTCCATCACCCTATTTACCAACTCCAGATTTCGGGCCACCTTCAGTCCAAGTTGTGGGCTTCTTGGATTAGACCACGCTTCAGTGAATCATGTTTCTTGTCTGTTTCCATCCCCTCTCCCGTATTTGTATGAAGTCGACCCATCTTAGCATTTGCTGTCGCTGCATGTTTCATCTGGAGAGTAAGGAACCTATTTACATTGAGCTGTTACTCCAGGTATTTTGATACTCTGCCTGCATTGACCTCCATCCTCTACCGAGAACGTTAGGTCCCCAAGCTTTCTCTTACTTGAAAGGATGAATACTTCGGTTTAATCCGCTGCAATATACAATCCCAGCGTGTTCAACTCACTACAAGGGCGATGGCTTCGTTCAGCTTTTACCATGGTAGTTTCGCGTGCCGATCACACCCCACCAGTGCGAGGTCATCGGCAAAGGCGATTACTTCAACACCTCCTGAGAGCACGTTACCAAGAATATAGTCGTACGTTATGTTGGTGAGAGTATGGATCTCTGAGGTACCCCGGCTGTGATGATCCCCCAATCTGCAGTTACCTTCTTATTATCACAGAAGTGTCCTCCATGTGCTCTCATAACCACCGGTCAAGGGAAGCTGTTAAATTGACCGTTTTCTCGCCCTGAGGGCACCAGAGTTACATTTATTTGTAATATTTGTAATATTCTCGATCGCATCGATTAAGCCTCTAAAAACAATTTTATCATTTATATTGGTATTTATATCACGTAGTGGCGTTACAGTTACAATAGAGTTTTATTTAATTTTATGATATGTTTAAATCTATGATGAAATCTAAATTTGTATTATATTTCCTACTAATCGCTCTTTGTGCGTTGTCAATTTGTATGTCAAAATGAAAGCGCAATGATAGATAATAGAACTTGAGGTGATGAACTACCCATATCTTTAGAATGATTTCCTCTAAAAATGTTCCTGACTAATGGGACTACTCTTAAAGCTACTTAATTGAATACATTTTAGAAGAGGTGGATTAATATATCACATTCATAGACTCTGGGGTATTAGAATATATAAAGTCAAGGTACATAAGATAAAAGTGTTAGTTTTGGATAATGCAATGACATGGAATGTTGATTCTAACGAATGTCTATGAATATCTAACAAAATTTTAGTTCGTGGAACTACTTCTTCTTAATATTTCGAAATGTTATGATCATATACATTATTATTTTTAGCTTTTGGTATATCTGGGTAATATATCAAAGTGAAATATTCCCAATGTCAGATATTACCCTAAAAACATTACGTAAAACGTTCATGGCAAGGAAAATTGCACAAGAATGGAATTATGTACATGTACACGTACAATGTAAGTTATAAGTAGAACTAGTTCCATTTGGATCGGTATGACTATGGCTATAGCTATTACGATGTAATCGTCGTGAACTGGTAATTTGTTTGGGAGCACGGCTGCTTGACGCAGGTCACTAGGTTTTCCCGTATATCAACTTACGAGGATATACGATCATGTGTGTGAATCTAGTACGTATGAGAATCATAATCATAATGCTGCTATGATGTATTATCCGTACATCATGCACTGATTTTTATCAGATTCGTACGTTCCACAAAGAAAATGATTTATAATATTACTTGCACTGACCGCAGAAGATGAGCCATATATGCGCCTGCTATTAAACTCTATAGCATAAGAACTACCTAATTACAAATTTACTATATTAATCATTTATGTTTCTTAGCTCGGCTTCTCCAGTTCCAGCAACGGGGATTATTTCAATCGAGCGCTCTTTGCATTGGTTTTCTTAATACAAGTTATCACGCCAATATATTGTTTAAAATTTATCTACCATTCTCATTAAATGAAAAAGAAAATTATTTCGTAAGCAGTATGTATCAAACGATCAAATATCTCATGATTTTAATCAAATTGAGATCAAATGCCTATGTAAATTTGATAAACTAAATCATAATATTGCGTTTGAAGATTATAGATTCACTTTCACTATCGCAAAATCCACGAAACTTATCTTTGAAGCCTTTTATTTCAAAACACGTTTATATTATTGCTATAAAACTGTAAATTATATTTAAATTCTTTGTCTATGGAATTTTTTATATCTTTAAAGAGCTAATATGAAGATATTTATGAAATATTAATATATAGAATAATATGTGCTATATAATATATACGTATTTAAAAAATTATCACAACGGTGTTAAATAATAGTATAGAATATCACCCAAATACCGTAACTTAAGTAGCTAGATGCGCATTTCAAAGGCTATGCCCCCATCTTCAGTAGCACAAGACAAAAACTAAATAAAATACCTCTAAAATGCTTTTAGATAGTTATTACGTGTTAATTTGATGTTCGTACAATGTAAATAACCAGATCCTGCAACAAGAAATTTAGCATTTCTTGATACGATACGATAATACGGCGTACATATTCAATTATGGATCCATCATCCACATATCCGCAAACTCCTCACATATTAACCATCCATCTATATCGATGTAGATATCATCTCGCTAATAAATTGATTACACATATACTTGCTTGGTAATTCGTAGCCCTCGAGGTTCCCGGCGATCAACCTCACGTGAGTTCACGACCAGCAGATAAATTCCTCACATCGTATACACAGCACACATCTAATATCTGTCTACTTGTTGTCTATCATTATATTGCATTCATGATATTGTTCGATTGCGATTCTCAAACATAAATATAGATAATATAGAATATCACCCAAATACCGTAACAAGCATTAAGTAGCTAGATGTACATTTCGAAGGCTATGCGCCCATCTTCAGTAGCACAAGATAAAACTAAATAAAATACCTCTGTCACGAATCGTGATTGAGAACTTCGCGGTAAAACTGCTGATTGACAGTTTGCCCCGGGGGCACAAACTCCTTATGAACCATCCCCTGACTGTCGAAAAAGCAAATGAGCATTGTTTTAATCTTGGATTTGCTCATCCGTGCTTTCTTGGGACTTGGTGAGTTGGGGGTGTGCTACTCCTGACTTTGGCGTTTCGTTTCAGGGTCGTATTCAAGTACCCAGGATTCGTCACCTGTGATCACGTTTTTTAGAAAATCTTTGTTAGTTTCAATGTTCTGCAGAAGATCTGAACACACAGCTATCCGATGTTGTTTTTGCTCAGGTGTCAGGATTTTGGGGACCATCTTCGAACACACCTTTCGCATGCCAAAATCATGGGTTAACATGTCGTAGACAGTGGCAATGTTCAAATTCAATTCAGTGCTGATCATTCTGACAGTCATTCGTCAATCAGACATCACAAAAATTCGCACTTTTTCCAAATTTTCGTCGGTTTTTGAACTGCGCGGTCGTCCTTTCCGATTTACAGCATTAACGTTTTCACGTCCTTCTAAAAAGGCCTCGTGCCACCTAAAAACTTGAGCTTTCGATAAGACCTGCTCCCCATAGGCTAGCGTCAATTTTTGAAAAGTTTCCGTTGTGGTTTCGGCAAGTTTGACACAAAACTTTATCGCATAACGTTGCTCCAATTTTGTTTGACACACTTCCGTGACACACTTAAAAATCTAACTTCACAATAACACGTAGTAAAAAAAATGCAGTAGCAGTGGGTAGTTGAGACTTATACTGGAGGTAGATCAAATGTTTATCTAAATGGTTAACTGGCGAGAAAACTTGCAATGTTGCCAAATCACGCACTGTGCATGCGTTCTCACTACTTTTTAAACTTATCGTATTGCAGATATTATTTTGATGGTATGAAACATGCAAATATTATCTAATATAAATTCGACATACAGGTCGATAATTTAATTTCAAATCAGCATAAGAATCTATATAAAACTCTTGATTCTATATATCCGAACTCTGGTTAATCGCTGCTAGAGTTTGGTCACTATTCGACTAGACATATTCCTCTTTTCTAATGTAATAAAAATAAAGAATATGTGATATAATCGATATAACGTAGTAAATTTTTACCACAAAGAGCGAAGTTTGACAATTATCTAGGAAAGGTTAAAAAAATGACATAACGAATAATGAAGTTAATCTTCCACTGAACCCGAAATATGCATATGGCATTTATATCCTTCGAATCATTTTTGGAGTCACTGTATAAGTATTTGTGGGGTTACATATCGCCGTAGAGGGACGGATTGTCTCGACGCAGGTCAACGCTGAGGTACCGTATACTTACCAGATACTTAGTACTTACCATGGCATATATGAATGCCCAAACATTATGTAAGCGTACGAATGTAGTAGTTAAGTTGGCTTGATCTGATCCAGCTCTGTAGTATAGCTGTACCACCAAAGACTGTTTGTTTTACGAATCCATGGGATTTGTAGTCATTAGAATCGTTGTGATTCGTGATTTGACGTCATGTACGGGTATATACATTATTTGTACGAACATTATTCTACACATAGACGTAGAAAATTTAACATACGTTATACTCGATCTCGATCACGAGAATGAAATATGATTGACCAAACCTTATGAAAATTCAACATATTCGATATTGTACCGTATATACATTTATTTTACTACAAGACATTTTAACAAGATTTGTTTAAATTCACTCACTATGCTATGAAGCGCATTCACTGTCACGTTCAATTTCTTATTTACTGTTTCATTGATTAAATTATTTACACATTTTTCTTGGTCCTGATTGAAAAAATGGAATTGTAGACATTTAAAGCACAATTAAACATTTTTATTTTAAAAACGATGTTAAATAATAGTATCACCCAAATACCGTAACTTAAAGCATTAAGTAGCTAGATGCGCATTTTGAAGGCTATGCCCCCATCTACAGTAGCACAAAATAAAAACTAAATAAAATACCTCCGTCACGAATCGTGATTGATACATTTATACTATTAAATTGATACTATTGATACTATTAAATAAATAAGTCAACATGACAGAAGTATTTGAACTAATTTAAATAGGATGACCTGAGTTAGTCAAAAATATGCTCGGCTACAGCACTTTTATCTTTACTATTTAATCTGAAATGAGCTAAATGCTCCTTAGTAAATCTAGTTTCAATTGGTCTATGTGTTTGTCTTCTATATATACTTTAGGACAACTAGAACAAGATATTTCATAAATACCAGATTTTTTATTGAAATCAATCAAATCTTTGGGATTTCCTAGACAATTAGCAAGACTATTAGAACTATTATATGTTACTTTTCAATACTATCTAAACCACGTGCAATTATAGGAATAAATGGTAATTTAACAAATTTTGGAGTTGAATTATTTTCTTTGTTCTAAACTGCAAATATTTCTGATATCTCTTGTTCTTTTAAATTTTCTTAATATGTTATTTATAATTTTATAAGAATAGCCATTCTGTACTGCTATATTTCGGATATTATTTAATTTAATGTTATATTTATCAGTAGATAAAGAAAATTTAATAAAAAATAAAATAAATTTAAACATTTTAATCGTCAAAATTATCTAAACTACTTTGCACTTATGCTCATCCATATTTATCCTTAGGTGCAAGAACTTGATATTAATATAATACAAGTTCCCTTTAAAAATACTCACTTTTAAGTATTTTAGACTATTTACCAGAACTTAAGGTTAGCTCAGGTCTTATGTCATATAAAATTGCGCCATCCTTAAGGGACATAACAAATACCTAATTTTTATCATCTTAGTTAAATAATCTAGATAAACATGTATAACCAAACTACAATGTTATAATGTTATAATAAAACACAACAATGTTTATAATTTATACAAAACATATATATAAAGAAATATAATCTTCTCTAGGTACTCACGATTATTAAAATGAAGTTATAAAATACTTATTGGTAGTTACTGAGGAAAATGTTTACTACTTTACTAACACTTGAAAATTAAATGTACAAAGTATAATAAAATGAACTAGATAGAATCGTTTTGTTTGGCGTTATAATTTAGATTTTCTATTCCGAAACTTCTCTGTTCAAACTTCAAAGCTTTGATATGATATTAAGTGATTGCATTGCACTCAGTATGAAATAGAAGAACTATAAGATTTAGATGTTTATTTTTGCATTATTGCAAAAATTTGCTATGGCATGACATATTTAAGAACATATTTAATCTTGCGACTATATTAATTATATTATTCCAAATGAAATTTGCTACCAACATATAAATTGTGACTCAGCTCGGCAATGCTGCTGTTGCAATATCGCATCGAGTTTCCTTTTTCGTTCCGTTCACCAACACTTTGTCACTAAATAAACGTTAGTACTGTATATGTAATGTATACTATACTGCAAGTATATATATAGTACATCAATATGTACACCGTGCACCATGTAGTTCATAGTTCACGGACTAGGTCATAGTGACCTATAGGTCGTTGCAAAACATCGTCACAGTACAGATTGAACGGTTCAGAGTGAACGGTTCGCAAGTGAACTACATATTGCTACAACACAAATCTTTTTTCCGTAATAGGTTTTGCAGTAATATTATTTCATAAATTATTTTTTTATTTCATTGTAACGTACGTAATATCAAATTCTGGAAATCGTGTTCAAAGATGATTTCATGTAAAAAATGCTATCATAAAAGCTAGAATATAAAACGTAGATTTTCCAGTAGCGAAGAATTTTCCCACTATATTATGTACCCTACAAGTATATTTCTGAAAATATATATAACATAGTAATCCTCTAAACGCCAGTTTTCTCGTAGCGTACATCAGAGTCGTTGCAGAACTAAATAACGCTAGAAATAAATTGTAGTATACCATAATAAATATTTTTAAGGAAACTAGTTAATATAACGTAATATTACTTGGTATTTAAAAATTTATTGGTCAATATAAATAAACAAATTAATCCAATTTTAATTTAATATTTCAATTAAAATCATTTTTCCGTTATTTATTATTATTGACAAACCAGTTTTGTTGTTTTATTTTACGCGGATATTTCTACTAACGATTACATTCCCACCAATTCATTGACGATGTGATGAAATTTCTTTCGTCCAATCCTGTGTAGAGAGTAGGGAGCAACAGGTTGGTCCGAGCTCAAGCTTTTTATTATATTGGTTTTTATTGGCAATCTGTTGACGCGCTTCCAACTTTGCTTCCTGTAATGTCCATAATTGTCCGCAATCATCCCCCATATTATTCTATATCTTACTTCAAAATGAACCGAATTTCATGCAGAATATATTTCGATGGAAGAGCTATTCAAATAAAAAAAATCAGCGAAATGTAAAGCACTCGTAATTTAATAATAACATTTTCTTGTAGTAAAAATATACTTTTTACAATTATCACTACGGTGTTAAATAATTGTATCACTGAAATACCGTAAATCAAAGCATTAAATATTAGTTATAAATAAAGTAATTTGTAGCTAATAATAATAATAGCTAGTTATAAGCTATATTCGCATTTCGTAACCTATACTTGAAAATTCAGTAAATAATCACACAAATATTAATTTATGGAAATGCTACGATTTTATAGCAATTCTGGTAAGTTGTTTTATCAGATGTATTATCTCTTGGAATGTTATGCTACTGAATGGACTTCGATATGCATTTCCAACGCTTTTTTCTTTCTTATCATAATTCTGTTACAGACACTTTTATATAGATTTTGTTATACATTTATATTGTAACGTTTAATAGTTTCATGGTTAATGTTAACGAGACATTTCCTCAACATTGCTAGTTATTAAAAAAAAAAAATCAATTTTTTCTAAATGATATAATCATCAAAACCATTGAATATATCGCGTATAGGTGTCGTATTTTTAAATATGATAAAGAAGCGCGCACGGAAAGAAAATCGGTGTTCTGACAATGAAATTTATTTCCCATTCATAAATAATATTGTTTTATTTGAATTAATAAATATCTATATAAGTATAAAGAAATCCTTTGTTTAGATTTTTTAACGAATGTATTTATTTGTTAATTTATTTGTCCCAAAGAATTTTTTCTAAGCGTAAATACGCGTTCCAATACAAATAAATATAATTATTTGAAATATATCGCAATTTTGGTATAAACTTAATTTATTTGCAATTGTTTCTTCTCCTTTTTGGATAAAGGAATATTTTATTATAATAAAAATACGCGTGTTAAATAGAAATGCATATGCATTGTATATGCATTTAAAAAATAGAAAGAAAATTATAAGTTTAAAATAATACTATCAAAAAATATGCCACAACAACACTTAGTACATAAATAATGACTCATATCAGTAAACAATATAATCAAAGTACTTAAATTTGTTTTGTACAAATCCTGTTTTTATAATCATCTACAGTCATATTACATACAATTTTTCTCCATCCTCTGGAAGAAGATGTATATTAATTAGAAAGTTGATCGTTTCTATATTTTTGCTCAATAATATCGAACAAAATTCACTTCAAATAGTCTTAACATACCGAATATAGCGCACTATAAAGTTATAAACTCTTTTTCTTTAAATACTATATCAATTGATTCATATGCTAAGGAAGACATGTGCAGTGCGAGGATGGTAAATTCCTATAAATATTGGGTCAGGTAAAAGAAACCGAAAATGTGTGTGGTCAAATTCCTACAAACGCCTGTTGTCCATCGCCTTCCTCTTGCACGAAGCACTTATTTCTTGTACATGTAGCTTTGTTTCCTCGGGATGATCACGCAATAAAATGCATTCTGAATTTCTATACTTTCACCAACTGAGTCATCTGGGTCATTGTTAATTGGGTAATTGTCACGATCGTTAAATATATGGGAACCTATATCTATGTCCTCTTCTTCAATGTTTGATTTTAATTGGAAATATTATAGGAAACCTTATAGGAATTTACATGTAGCTTTGTAGGAATTTGACCATCATTAACTGGACTACCTGAAAATTATAGGAATATGTTTACACCCGTGCAGTGTACAAGAAGGTGGTCATATAATGGCTGCCTGCACATTTCTGCATCCTCAATATACAAGCACATTATTGAAACATAACCTCATCTATTAACTTAAATAAATATTTGTTATTCCATAATGAAGATTTTATTATCGGCACATGATATAAACTTAATGCTTGCACAGCATCATATTTAAATGTATATATGTTTCATAGAAACAATATTTATCACTCGCGAAGAAATGTAATGAAAGAAACACCTTCTTAATTGCAAGTAACTGAAGGTGTGTTAAAGTAAAGAAAAACGTTTTTAACTCTTGTAAAAATTATACTACGTGTAAACCGAAATAATCGTTGAAAATACCATCGAAGAGTAAGTTGATAAAATTACAAACTATTTGAAAAAATTAAGCTATGAAACTTATATTGAAGGTGGGGGCATAGTATTCGAAATGCGCAATGCGTTTTATTACGGTATTTGGGTGATATTCATAATTAGAATTTAAGACGTGCAGCATCCAGAAATTTGTTGTGCATGTTAAATGTTGCATCAATATATTTACTAACAGTAACTCGCATTGTAGTAGAACAATAAAATCTATAAGATAAGCTCCCGAGGGCTCCATCCAAATCAATAATGCGCTACAATATGTACATATTATTCTAATATAACATTTTACTTTGTATGTTGGAGGATTGCTCAATAGTACCTGCGTATTATTGCTGTTACCATTGTTAGTAATATTATTGTATACTTTGTCCATTGAAACCTCATCAGAACCGATGCATTGTTTTAAAATATAAATAATTATATTACGTAAACTTTTCGTATTGTTAAGAACTTCTAAACGTGTGGCTGTGAATTATTACCGATTACTGGCTGATGTTCAAGCACATAATTATTACAATTCAGAGACTATTAAATACCATTTAATGATGGTAAGTTCATCACGATGCAAAAGATATATACACAACAGAATGAAGAGCAGCAATCGTCGTTGCGATGCAATGAATCTGATTATAAAGAATTTTTTACTGAAAAATCATTTAAAAGTAAATTATTAGTATAGAATATCACCAAAATACCGTAACTTAAAGCATTAAGTACAGCTCATTTTTTTTTAATTGGCGGAGAATTTTCGTAGTCGTCTGCGTATAGGGTTGTGCTTATCGGGGTTATACAGTACCAGTGGTACCAGACAACAAAAAATACACTAGATCTAAGAATTTAAATTTGTCACTATTTTATAGCTATCGTACAAATTAATTATGACATATATATGATACTATAATAAGTATTTATCAACATTTCTTATATTCTAGTATAACTTTTCTGCATTTTGTATTAATTTCAAAGAATTCATTCTAATTGCATAAAATGGTTATAACTGTGAGTGGTGGTTTGTCAACATTGCATTTCTTAGGACGCTCACCTTCTGCATTAGCCACACCTACTTATTCTTTGGAGAAGACAGAAGCGCAGCGTGTTTTGGTAGAATTATATTTATTGAAATAAAAGTTATATTTTTGTTCAAAATCGAAATAATATTCTATGCCCAGCTCAAAGTCAACCCAAAGCTATTACCCAAAGCATTTTGTATTTGTAATAAAATATTTTTTTATATCTCTTATCGCTAGTTAATATTAATCTTTTTAAACCATAATTATCTAAATATTCCATCGTTAATAAAAATACGAACATTGAACAATATTTTCAATAAGTGGGAAATAAATATATAAAATGTCAGTTGAAGTTATTAAAGTGATTTTATTTCGAATTTATTTTCAAATTTTATTAAGTGATAAATAGGCGCCATATTTGACTCAATATAATATAATATTAGTGATACTTTTCATGAATTTGCAAAGAAAATGTACTGCACTGGAATATTCAATGTGCTACACGACTGATACCATACTATTTCGAATAGCACTGCTATGTACTGTATTGGTCAAGCCATTATGCCGGTTTTGATTTATGATGCGTATATTTTGTCATTCTCCGCCAATTAAAAAAAAAAAGAGCTGTAGCTAGATGCGCATTTCGAAGGCTATGCCCCCATCTTCAGTAGTACAAGATAAAACTAAATAAAATACCTCTGTCACGAATCGTGATTGATAATGATAAAGTAAATTGATAAACTTTGTCGAATATAAGTATGTGTCCTTGTTATATCAAATTTAATAATATCTTTTGTTTTAGCGATGATGTAAATTTATTGGTTGATAAAAATGAATAATAAAGATATTGAGGGAAAAGTAGCATTTTGGAGATGGCAAAGTAAAGAACAAATAGATTGAATGAAAGAGCATATTATTAGACATGGAGTATTATGCACTTAGTTATAGAAGGCTGTAAGAGGAAAAGTTTAGTATAAATAAACGCACATTGTAAAACGAATAATACAGTATGAATAGGTATGGGGTAATGAAGGTATTCGTTAAGGATAGGATGTCTGTCTTCAATCAATTCTGATCGTTTTTTGCAGTTTTGTTTAAATCGAAAGTGGAAACGCATTTTTTTTTGCAAAAATTGAAACTAAACCATTTTTATTTTAGAATCAAATTGCTTCCCTAGACGTATAAATAATTACATACTATATTATAGAATATCACCCAAATACCAACAAGCATTAAATATAAGTCATTTTTTATATCTTGGCGGACCTCTACTGCGCATAAGGGTTCAGCTTTATATTGTTGCCATATATGAATAAAAAACTTCAGTACAAAGTGCTTAAATTGTAAACTGCATAGTAAAATTCAGATTGAGAATATTTAATGTATGAATATATATGGCTTCGATTAAATTCCACTATTTAGTAAAAAGTTTCCAGTTATTTTGATCAATTATGCTAATATAATACTCTGTGTATTTGTTGGCTGTCGATATGACAACAATGCAGTCATTTTGACCACACCCTCAAATGACAAAAATGCAGTGGCGACCATCTCTTCACGAGCATAAGGTTTCGGTGTATTGAAGCGGCCAGTATATTTTCATTTTTGTTTGTTTAGTACTTCTTGTGCTTTGTTTCTGCTAAAATAGTCAAACCAAGGAAACAATTACGAAGCTCAGCCCGTGAAATTGTGTATAGCGTGTTCGAATATTTGTTAATTTGTATTGTTTTAAAAGATTTATGGGTCATATCATATGCCATTTTTTAAATACTTCGGCCATGTTGACTTATTTATTTAATAGTATATCAATCACGATTCGTGACAGAGGTATTTTATTTTGTTTTATCTTGTGCTACTGAAGATGGAAGCATAGCCCTTGAAATGTACATTTAGCTACTTAATGCTTGTTACGGTATTTGGGTGATATTCTATAATATAATTTAACACCGAAGTGATAATAAAAAAAAAATTAAAAAAATTACATACTAGTTTAGAAATAATTGTTGTATTTGGAAAATCTCTGAACTTCTTCTGAAATTCTTTTATTTCTAAATAGCGACTCGTGCTAAATAAGCAAATTTTTAATAAAGTCTAAAATTATCTAAAGTCCATCGGTGGTGGTGTACATTCTACAATTTGAAATAAACGGATTTGTGAAATTTATAGCTCAATTCAAGTATAATTCGCGTTGAATACATACATCAGTTCTCTAATTTGTATGTTGATCAAAATGTCTAGACCTAACAACTTAATCTGTAATAAATTTCAATTGTTACATGTTGCGGTGTAAGGCATGTAACTATGCACATTTTTCACCTTTGATGTTTTTTCTGCTTTCAATACTAGATCTTATATAGAAATAGATAATGGGCATATCTATTCCAACATGGTTATTACACCGTTGAAAAATCCACGTATTTACGTTATTATTTATGGCAAAATCTCAATATTACCGCTCGTAATTCAAGTACGTATATTTGTTCATGCACGTATATTTAATATTGAATGAAATATACACACGGTGGTCATACTTGAAAATTTGGTCATGGTACTAAATTTCGTATATTTTAGGTCGATTATTTATGGTTGATTTTTTTTCTTTTTACTAGATATCTTAGAACTATAAAATTACGTGAAAATATTTTAAAACTTAACATGGATTTATTGAAAACGATATAATTTTCTTAATATATTTGCAATGAATTTCTCGAGATGCATTTTATTTAATAAAATAAAATCAATTGATGAAAACTAAATTGTTGGAAAGTAACTAAATTGTAAAAACAGTTGACATTTAAAAACGATTGGAATCTAGAAGTTCTATGTTCATCCTAACATAATAATAATATTATTATGAATTAATATTTTATATAAATTTAAATTTATTAATTTAATCTACTGTTTCAAACAAAATCATTCGAACATTATACTTCTTTGACACCACTTGCTAAATTTGACACCACTAACGAAAATCGATAAATTATAACTCTTTTATTGCTGGTTTCAAGTTTACCTAAAAACGCCATTTTATATATATTTCATTGATCGACGTAAATTTCATTCCAGAAACACATTCCATTTAATCACTGGGTAGATTAACAGAAATGCATTGCACAAAATATACACACAAGTCTAGGGTACTCTATCGTTTGTTATTATACAATATTTGATAAAACTTCTGCAATATGTACGAGTGGACTTGAGAGGCACTGGCTCAGTACCACTACATGCTGTTTAGCTACGTTGGTCAAAGAAAATCTATCAGATAATAGCGCTGCGGAGATGAGTTATCTATCTCTTAAATCAACTGTTAATATCGCAGGTAGCTTATGTTTACATACACACACGATATATACGATAAGATTGCGGTGCCGATGCCAGTTCCAGTGCCTGTACCTCTCACATAACAAATAAAAGCCGATGCAGTGGCGGACGTAACTTATTTTGGATTGAAGAGGTCTGTTGTCTGTCAAGATAATATTCTAAAATAACTAATCATAAAAACGTTTCGATAGCAATAGTACTAAATAAACGCAATTTTCTTTTGAAACTCGCAAGTCGTATTGCTACGATCGGCTGTTGCAGAAGGTATTGGTGAATTGTTTACAACTGGCGAATGTGCGCGGCTGCAAGGGTATGCGTACTCGTCTTATAGCCCTGGAGTAAGCATAGCTTCTAAAGCGTTCACATGTAAACAGCCTCTATAGAATATCTTATTGGTTGTTGCTGTCTGTGCAGCGGTTATCGGTGCGCGGATGTTCGCCAGTTGGAAAAAATTTACCTGTATTATTTTTTGTATACAATTGCAGAAACAAATTCACCGAGCGCCACCAGTTCATTTCATTTACATCAAAATAGCGCCGCTTTTACGAGCGCAAAGAAGATATTGAAACATTTGTTTTTCTAATTTACGTTTCTAATAAAGCTGTTTACGAACCTAAGTGAGTTAGTTTATAGCGAATTTAATTTTCTTATAGCATAGTGCAATTTACTGTTTCATAGTTGGTAGCTCTGCTTGCCAGTTATCAAACGTCAAACTACAACAGAAAGCAAAAAATAGTTTAATTTAAATTTTGTTCCTGCAATGTACAATTGTTATAAATATTGACAATTTATTTCAAATGTTTCAAATGTGTAAATAGTTACTACCAACAATAAAAAAATTTGATATTTAAATTTTTTATTTAAAAATGGCATAAAAGACGCAAATTATAAAAAATAGAAAAGTATAAAAAACTCATTTCATAAGTTATTTATGACACTCTTGAACTTGAACTCGTGCAATAAAACCTGCCTTATGAAATTCGTTCTTTAATATACTAATCTTAATATAAAAAATTCTTTTTCGTAATTTTTTATGAACGCTATTTATGAAAGCTTAACATTTCGAATATATACTACAAATCGAAGTAACCAACCGTTTATTGAATTGCATACATTTTTTTTTATTTGTTATACAAATTTCCATGTAAAAGCGGAATAAAATTGATCTAATTCTCAATTTGGTTTTAAACTTCAATTAAAATCTTACTAATTGATGTATATTTCTTCAGAATTCAATTTTATGTAGATTGTTCACTTTATTGATAATATTAGAAAAATATGATCTTTACTTTGAGTTACTAATTAACTTTATAGTCTTATGCTAGGAATATTTACATAATTATCGGTTTAACTAAAAATATTATTTAATGCTTGGCACCTGCTTAATTTATATATTCTATGATATTGACAATATATACATAATCGATATTTTAGTATTTTCTAGAAACTTTAAATGCTAGATTTACGGAATTTTCGAGAATTGTAACCGACTTTCCGAATTTTTAAAAATCTTTGTTTCGTATGTCAAAAATACATAAATGGAAAGCGATAAATTGTATTCATACGCCAGACTTAATATTTATATTACCCTAATTACAATTATTTGGAAAATTCAAAGAAAGACTTCATTTTATTCCAATTCACAAGATATTTGCAATTGTATAATAAAAATTCTATTTTCGTCCGCCCCCTTTGAACCAATAAATATTTATATGGAATTATCGTGCTTATAATACAAAAGCCGGATATCGCAAACTAGTCGAAAATAATAATCAATGATCCTGAATGATGTGTGATGAAATGCAAATCAAAAATTAAAGTTATTCTTCTTTCGAAGTCTATAAATCATATTTTCATTTAATTCGAAAAATGAAAGGTCAATATTTGTTTTGGGAAATTATCCTTAATCATCTGAACATATTAAAACTAATTGTATGTTTCATAATCCCCTATTACTCGTTACCTTTCTCATCCGTGGCCCTGGGTTTTTTTTGTAACAAGACATCCTAATAGCCCCTTGGAGGCGATTTATGTATAATTGTTTAACCCTTAGAAAAAGTATGATTTTTACTCAAAAATTGAAGTATAAATGAAGGTAAAAGAAAAGCAAAAACGCAAGTAAGTTGGCTAATGGCCTTTCAGCCACAACTATATAAAAAAAAAAAAAATTTAATATAGCTGTGGATCCGAATAAAAAAATATTAATAATCCCCTTTCCAATTTCGTTCTTTTAACTATTCCTTCAATAAACAAATAGAAACATATATATTGCGCACGATAGTAAGATCTATGGCTCGAGGATGGTAAATTCCTATAAATATGGGATCAGGTAGAAGAAACCGAACATGTGCATGGTCAAATTCCTACAAACGCCTGTTGTCCATCGCCTTCCTCTTGCACGAAGCACTTATTTCTTGCACATGTAACATTGTTTCCTCGGGGTGATCATGCAATAAAATGCAGGCTTCTGCATTCTGAATTTCTGTACTTTCACCAATTGGGTCATCTGGGTCATTGTTAATTGGGTAATTGTCACGATCGTTAAATATATGGGAACCTATATCTATGTCTTCTTCTTCAATGTTTGATTTCAATTGGAAATATTATAGGAAAACTTGTAGGAATTTACATGCACCTTTATAGGAATTTGACCATCGTTAACTCGACTACCTGAAAATTATAGGAATATGTTACACCCCTATGGCTAGTTCATTAGATTTTATTAGCAATTACTTTTAATAATATTCCTTTTATGTTTGTCTCAATGCTTCAAATATTGATGATCCAATTTCGGTTACAAAACTTGGGAGCCAACATAAATTGGCAAACATCTATTTGCATTATAATTGATAAACTATCATACCAAAAGGCGAACTAGTTGCGGACAGACCAATGGTGAATTTCTCAACATTTTCTTTGTATTTACCCCTATACAAATATTACAATACAACCCCATAACAATTTACACGCATTTTTTTAAATATTTTGCATAATATATAACAAATTTAAAGTAAAATATTAAATAATTTACAATTTGATTAGCTTACCTGACTATGGAAAAAAACAAATTCCGGTATCATATCACAGATATTTATTATTTGAAAATCATTTGAAATTTTTAAAGTGGTACAACTATCATCTGAACGGTTCATCGGCTCTCAACCCAATTCTTAAATACCATCGGCAGACACTAGAATTTTTAATAACATTAGTTATCTATCTTCGCAGCTTTCCGAGATTTAAGTTAAAAACTGCGGGTACAAAACACCAATTTATCAATACACATCATCTCATGTGTATCTACTGTACGATCATCTTGAGCATACTTTGCCATACCTTCAGATTCATTTCAAATAGATACCGTATATCTGATACAAGATAGAAAGGATAGCGTTTAAATTGGAGCATAATCCTTATACGTATGTTAAGAATCTCCATATAAGTCCATTTTGCTATTTGTCTGCATTGGTTCGATACGAGATTGTATATGCTCTATAATATCAGCATTTCTGGTCTCTAAGCACACAGTGAGAATGTATTCTTCCATATCTGCTAATAATACCTAAATAAATTATGTTGCATATATTTTGCACAGAGTTGATTCGTACGAAGCTGTTGCTAAAGCAGATATTTAGTAATTGCACGATCGCATTTCTGAAATCGGTTGAGATGTTGCACAGAAAATATTCATACCATGAAATTATGCCATTTTTTAATGGTCGTGATAATTAAAGTATCTAAAATTATATGGAATTGGGTTCTTCTTCTTCTTCTTTCGAATAACCCTTTTGGAGGGTACGATAAATCAACTTTGGCTATACTTCTTTGTATTCAATTTTCTTTGCTCCCAGACTTCCTTCATCCTTCGAGAATGTCGTTCCTTTTCTTCTTTGGTCCACTTTCTTCCATTCGTTGATTTCTTTCTTTGTTCAATATATTATTATGAATTGGGTTCAATATACTATTATGACTTCAGAAAATATTTTCAGATTCAGTAAAATATAGCGAGATGTAGAATTAATTTATTTTATACCACCCGTATGTTTTCTCGTAACTAAATTTATAAATATCAACAAGACAAAAGTAGAAATTATATTATTATATGTCTCGTTTTTTTTTTCATGTTTGCTGTAACAAATCGCGTACATAGGCGAAATATTTTTTCATATTTTATGATAATTTATGCTACTGAAATATGCAGACGTTATAGGTGAAATATAGAAAATTTAGCATACCTGCAGCTAAAAAAATTATCTGCTATATTAAAAACTCTAAGCCGTTTAGTATTGTAAGATTTTTGCGGCTATAAAAACGCTTTTCAGTCGTATATATTTGCTTTTACGCCAAAAATTATTAATTTTCTTCATACATCATTTCATATTTGTAATTTGCAATTAAATTCTTTTAATATATATATGTGCATTTGCCGAACATAATATTACGTAAATTTTTTAAGAGTACAGAAAATTATTTTTATAAAACAGCAGAAGAAAACTAGCGTTTGTATAATTTATACAAATATACCATAAAATTAAGTGCTTATATATTATCCATCGATCTAAATCTCATACTTCATCTATGGGGATAACAAAATCTCTATCTAACGGTTATTATTTAAAAAATCTCTGCAGTTTACAATTTGGTACAATATCAGGTTAGGAGATATTCCGCCACATAATAATAATAATAACGCAATAATTATTTCGCTTTATAATTTTTGCGAATGAAGTCACGGGCGATTAATTCTTATCTTAATACGATTCTGATCTATCTATGGGAATGATTACATGTATCCGCGATAGCGTCTTATACCGTCTCTTTGCCAAGGTATACTTAGTGAAATTACCTCGTTTAAATAAGGCGTATTGCGGGACAATCGTATTTATCTCTGCATGTATGTATCAAATGCTGTATCTATCTCTTTATACTATATACTTGTGTGAACATGATGTTTTTACAGGATCATAAATTATAAACTTACAAACTACTGAAAAACGAGCATGTGTTCCGCTTTAGGAATGGAATTAAATGGAAAAGCTAAGATAAGAGGAGAACTACAAATAAAGTACGCTAGCATAAAATTGAAAAAAAAAACTAATAGTAAAACAATTAGTTCATTTAAAATAGAAAATAGAAAAAATTGCATAGAAAAGCTCGATTTGAAAATTTGAAAGCTCTGAAACTGAACTACCTTCAATTTTGAAAGGACACCGTAATATAATAATGTTTAATTTGTTTCTAAATGGACGTTTTACATTACTATCAATTTCTCAAGAATTTTAATTAAAAAATATATATATTTTAGAATATATGTTTCTAAACCTCTACAAAAAAAATATTCCTTTTACTTAAACTCATTAGAATTTTTATTTTCTTTCCGAAGATTTCCATAATATATCAAGCTATTGAGTAGCAATTTTTTAGTGATTCAAAATTGAAGGGGCAAAAGGTCCTTCAATTCAATAACTATATAATTTTATAAAATTTTAATCAATTTAAAAACTCAAAACTCAAAATAATTCTTATTGTTCATACGATTTGAAAGTTTAAAAGCAACGTAATAAGTAATTGATTTTTTGATCGACACGCAATCGAAATTTCTAACTCCATAAAGCATTTTCAAAACTCCACCGACCGCCAAGAAATCGATACCTATTTTATTGGGAATCTCTGGTTCAATGGATGTTAAATATTTGCCTTTATATTAGGTTGATGCAAAAGTTTGGCACTTTTTGAATGTGCTTTATTTGTCATTAATATTTACTATGAATAAAAAAATTTCCGTGTTGTTTCTTTTGATTAGGTGTGTAGTAAAATTTCTGCTCTATTGAGCTGTGTGTCACTTTAAACTCCTAGTTTAAAATTCTTATTTTTTTTGTCAATTACTGTAACATGTCGCGTGAAGAATTTCGGACAATTTTTTTATGAGTTCAAATTAGGCCAAAACGGCTCGCAAAATTAATCAGGTGTGGGGTGCCAATAGTGTCAACAAATGCACCCTACAACGTTTGTTTAATAAATTTCGGTTTGGAGATTTTAGCCTCGAAGATCAGCCCCGTACTGGTGGACCTATAGTAATCTCAGACGATGAATTGAAGACTATGGTCATAGCTGATCCATCGAGAAATCGCCGAAAAGCTTGACATTCTATCACCAGATGTCTAGAAAGAATTGGAAATGTGAAAAAGCTGGACAAGTGGGTCCCTCATGATTTGAGCGACCGGCAAAAATTTTCGCGTTTTGAAACCTGCGCTTCACTGCTGTTGCACAACAAAAATGACCCGTTTTTAGAACGAATTGTAACATGTGATGAAAAATTGATCCTGTACGATAATGGTAAATGGTCTGGACAATGGTTGGATAACACGAGCACCCCAAGCACTTCCCAAGGCGAAAATCCACCAAAAGAAGATCATGGTCACCGTATGATGGGTCTGCAGCCGGTGTCATCCACTATATATTTTTAAAAGCTGGTGAAACAATCACAGCTGAAAAGTACTGTGCAGAAATCAATGAAATGTATGGAAAATTACGCCTGCAGCAACCAGCATTAGTCAACAGAAGAGACCCGATCCTGTTGCATGACAATGCCCGACCACATGTTTCACAGGTTACTGTGCAAAAATTGAACAAATTAGCCATTGAAGTTCTGCCTCACGCAGATCTCTCGCCAACCGATTATCACATTTTCAAGCACTTCGATCACTTCCTTAGAAATAAAACGTTCAATGATCAGGACCAGGCAAAATCAGCATCCATTGATTTCATCGAGTCCCGAGCACCAAATTTTTACACTCATGGTATAAATCGAATAGCCTCGCATTGGCAAAACTATGTAGATTCGAATGGTGCTTATTTTTATTAATAAGAGTGATTATTTCTAGAGATATGACATTTCAAACAAGGCACATTCAAAAAGTGCCAAACTTTTGCATCAACCTAATACTAACTACTAAAACAACAACATAAAAACCTTCGAAAACGCAGTTAGTTAGTTGAACATCTCTCTTGAATCATAACTCTTCAAAATAGTAGGCAAAGTGAATGTTAAGTCGGAAAACAAATAAGTAAATGATTTTTTCATCGACGCGTAATCGAAATTTATAACTCCATAAACCAGTTTCAAAACTCCACCGACCGCCAAGAAATCGATACCCATTTTATTGGGAATCTCTGGTTCAATGGATATTAAATATTTGCCTTTGTACTGAGTACCTAAACCTTCGAAAACGCAATTAGTTGAACGTCTCTCTTAAATCATAACTCTTCAAAATTGTACGCATAGTGGATGTTAAGTCGGAAAACAAATAAGTGAATGATTTTTTCATCGACACGTAATCGAAATTTCTAACTCCATAAACCAGTTTTAAAACTCCACCGACCGCCAAGAAATCGATACCGATTTTATTGTGAATCTCTGGTTCAATGGATATTAAATATTTGCCTTTGTACTGAGTACCTAAACCTTCGAAAACGCAATTAGTTGAAAGTCTCTCTTAAATCATAACTCTTCAAAATTGTACGCAAAGTGAATGTTAAGTCGGAAAACAAATAAGTAAATGATTTTTTCATAGACGCGTAATCGAAATTTCTAACTCCATAAACCAGTTTCAAAACTCCACCGACCGCCAAGAAATCGATAGCCATTTTATTGGGAATCTCTGGTTCAATGGATATTAAATATTTGCCTTTGTACTGAGTACCTAAACCTTCGAAAACGCAATTAGTTGAACGTCTCTCTTAAATCATAACTCTTCAAAATTGTACGCAAAGTGAATGTTAAGTCGGAAAACAAATAAGTGAATGATTTTTTCATCGATGCATAATCGAAATTTATAACTCCATAAACCAGTTTCAAAACTCCACCGACCGCCAAGAAATCGATACCGATTTTATTGGGAATCTCTGGTTCAATGGATATTAAATATTTGCCTTTGTACTGAGTACCTAAACCTTCGATAACGCGATTAGTTGAACGTCTCTCTTAAATCATAACTCTTCAAAATTGTACGCAAAGTGAATGTTAACTCGGAAAACAAATAAGTGAATGATTTTTTCATCGATGCATAATCTAAATTTATAACTCCATAAACCAGTTTCAAAACTCCACCGACCGCCAAGAAATCGATAGCCATTTTATTGGGAATCTCTGGTTCAATGGATATTAAATATTTGCCTTTGTACTGAGTACCTAAACCTTCGAAAACGCAATTAGTTGAACGTCTCTCTTAAATCATAACTCTTCAAAATTGTACGCAAAGTGAATGTTAAGTCGGAAAACAAATAAGTGAATGATTTTTTCATCGATGCATAATCGAAATTTATAACTCCATAAACCAGTTTCAAAACTCCACCGACCGCCAAGAAATCGATACCGATTTTATTGGGAATCTCTGGTTCAATGGATATTAAATATTGCCTTTGTACTGAGTACCTAAACCTTCGATAACGCGATTAGTTGAACGTCTCTCTTAAATCATAACTCTTCAAAATTGTACGCATAGTGGATGTTAACTCGGAAAACAAATAAGTGAATGATTTTTTCATCGATGCATAATCTAAATTTATAACTCCATAAACCAGTTTCAAAACTCCACCGACCGCCAAGAAATCGATACCGATTTTATTGGGAATCTCTGGTTCAATGGATATTAAATATTTGCCTTTGTACTGAGTACCTAAACCTTCGATAACGCGATTAGTTGAACGTCTCTCTTAAATCATAACTCTTCAAAATTGTACGCAAAGTGAATGTTAACTCGGAAAACAAATAAGTGAATGATTTTTTCATCGATGCATAATCTAAATTTATAACTCCATAAACCAGTTTCAAAACTCCACCGACCGCCAAGAAATCGATACCGATTTTATTGGGAATCTCTGGTTCAATGGATATTAAATATTTGCCTTTGTACTGAGTACCTAAACCTTCGATAACGCGATTAGTTGAACGTCTCTCTTAAATCATAACTCTTCAAAATTGTACGCAAAGTGAATGTTAAGTCGGAAAACAAATAAGTGAATGATTTTTTCATCGATGCATAATCTAAATTTATAACTCCATAAACCAGTTTCAAAACTCCACCGACCGCCAAGAAATCGATAGCCATTTTATTGGGAATCTCTGGTTCAATGGATATTAAATATTTGCCTTTGTACTGAGTACCTAAACCTTCGAAAACGCAATTAGTTGAACGTCTCTCTTAAATCATAACTCTTCAAAATTGTACGCAAAGTGAATGTTAAGTCGGAAAACAAATAAGTGAATGATTTTTTCATCGATGCATAATCGAAATTTATAACTCCATAAACCAGTTTCAAAACTCCACCGACCGCCAAGAAATCGATACCGATTTTATTGGGAATCTCTGGTTCAATGGATATTAAATATTTGCCTTTGTACTGAGTACCTAAACCTTCGAAAACGCAATTAGTTGAACGTCTCTCTTAAATCATAACTCTTCAAAATTGTACGCATAGTGGATGTTAACTCGGAAAACAAATAAGTGAATGATTTTTTCATCGATGCATAATCTAAATTTATAACTCCATAAACCAGTTTCAAAACTCCACCGACCGCCAAGAAATCGATACCGATTTTATTGGGAATCTCTGGTTCAATGGATATTAAATATTTGCCTTTGTACTGAGTACCTAAACCTTCGATAACGCGATTAATTGAACGTCTCTCTTAAATCATAACTCTTCAAAATTGTACGCATAGTGGATGTTAACTCGGAAAACAAATAAGTGAATGATTTTTTCATCGATGCATAATCTAAATTTATAACTCCATAAACCAGTTTCAAAACTCCACCGACCGCCAAGAAATCGATACCGATTTTATTGGGAATCTCTGGTTCAATGGATATTAAATATTTGCCTTTGTACTGAGTACCTAAACCTTCGATAACGCGATTAGTTGAACGTCTCTCTTAAATCATAACTCTTCAAAATTGTACGCATAGTGGATGTTAAGTCGGAAAACAAATAAGTAAATGATTTTTTAATCGACGCATAATCGAAATTTATAACTCCAGAAACAACATTCAAAACTCAACCGACCGCCAAGAAATCGATACCTATTTTATTGGGCATCTCTGGTTCAATGGATATTAAATATTTGCCTTTGTACTGAGTACCTAAACCTTCGAAAACGCAGTTAGTTGAACGTCTCGCATAACTCTTCATAACTCTTCAAAATAGTGCGGTAATAAACGCATAGTGAATCTTAACTCGGAAAAACAAATTTAAGAAACATTTAAGAAACATAATCATTTTCTAGTTGCTTTCATCTTCGATACAATTTTCCAAAATTCCTGTATACATTTTTTTCTTACAATTTGTATAGTGAGAAAATATTTTCTGTTTACCAATGTTCTTTTCGGAATTTAATAGTCGTTTTTAATATCCTGTATAGATGAAGATGTGTAACAGTATGCGAAGATCTATAACATTGAAGTCATATGATTTCGCATTAATAAAAGATGCGAGTGCTATTTGTCTACGGTAGAGCGCTGTGTGTGTCTGTTTATATGTTACCTTAAATAGACGGTGTTGATAGGCCATGAATACACACATATACACACACATAATATATCCCCAACGTTGATATGTCATTATTATTTATTACCCTCAACTATTATAACTGCCATATGAATATATGCATCCAGGTTTATAAGAAACTGCACGCTCTGGGACCTTCTTCTGTAGCAATATGATCGCTTGCTTTAAACAGTAGTGCAATAATTGACCATATACTTGTGGTAAGATAATTTTTCAAAATGAAATTTATGAAAACTATCTTTAGAATTTCACAAAAAAGAACTTAGAATTTGTCACAAATGTTATCGTATAAAAACCAACATAAATTATTTATAAACGAAATTTTAGTTCGTTGTAGTACATTTTATGCGAAGAATTTTATGTCGGATTCATTTTACATGATTTTTAGAAATAGATCCATCGAACTAAATGCTATTTGTGAAATAGCACCGTTCAAATTCAGATTATTTCTTTATTTGTAAATTTTTTAATGCGCCCAATATATGGTAATTTCTCAAATCGACAAACGTTTAGTTTGATTTAAGGAAATGAAAGTTTTTATATATAGAATTGGGCAAAAAATTGCCTTTTTAAGAGCCGAGAATCCATACGAACATCACTACTTAAGTTTACGTGGTGAATTGTTCTCTGGATGTAAAAAAAAATTTTTTAAGTTGCCTGAAATGCAAAAATTATAATTATTGGTTAATCATTTTTGTGTAAATCAAAATTTTATTTCTACATATTTTAATAGTTCGTTCGAATCGATTTAAATATCTTGGATAAAGAGAAAGACTATTCATTATTTATCGTTCATAGAAAATGCATTTGATTTGTCGTTTTATTTTTCGTTATTTTTTTTTTTCATGTGTAGATTCAAACATGTATTTTTGTGGAAAACAAATGATATTCGCTGTACAACACTATTCCAAATTTTATAGATTTACATCCGTATTTTCAATAGAAAAATTCCTTTTACCGACGAACTCAAGTTAATAAGTAGTTATATTATACATATACACATATTATATTATACACGCGAAACTTACCAAAATTAATTCGCTAAACTAGATAGCTAAAAGAATGATTGAATAATATGGTAAATCAAAGTTTATTCTATTTTGTCCAGGAAAACGGAAATATGTAAAAGATATTATATGGTGGGATTAGTTAAAGAGTCCGCAATCCTAAAGATTGGTTGGAAACAGCACGCCATGCCGATCTATCCTGAGCTAATCCCTTCATCTCCCTATAGCTATTCATCTCAACGTCTTCAACTATCTGACTCACATACTCCAATCTAGGCCTACCTACCGCTCTCTTTCCCTCCACTCTACCTTCTATGATCAATTGCATAATCCCCCCATGCCTAAGGATATGCCCTACCAATCTGTCTCTCCTACGCTGTAACACTCTCCAGATACTTCTCTTCTCCCCTACTAACTCTAGTACAGCTTCATTTGTTACTTTATCTTCCCAACCAATCCTCATCATCCTCCTATAACACCACATTTCGAATGCTTGTAATCTACGCTTCTCTTCCTTTCCTATAGTCCACGCCTCACACCCGTACAGTGCTACACTCCAAACATATACCTTCAGTAATCTTTTTCTAATACCCAAGTCAATATTTGATCTTAAAATCTGTTCCTTTTCTACGAATGCCTTCCTACCCTGTGCTATCCTACACTTTATATCTACCTTGCTTCGATTATCTTTTGTGATTCTACTGCCTAAATAACAAAAATCTGACACTTCTTCGATTCTATTATCTCCTATTGTGATCCTCATTTTTCTACTGCATTCCTTTTTGTCACACCTCATCACTTTAGTTTTACCTATATTTATTTTCATGTTAAAATCCCTAGTCAATACTGCCTGCATACCATTCAATACCCTTTCTAAATTCTTTTCGCTTTCTTCCAATATAGCTATATCGTCGGCGAATCTCAACATATATATTTTCTCTCCCTGTACATTCACACCTACACTATACTCTTCTTTTACTTTATTTATTGCATCTTCTATATATAGATTAAATAATAACGGTGAAAGTGTACATCCCTGCCGAACTCCCTTCCCTATTTTTGCTACCTCTTCTTCCCCCTCAATTCTAACTAAGGCAGTTTGGTGTTTATATAAATTAAAAATTATTCTCCTATCCTTATAATCTATACCCGTTTCTTTTAAAATTCTAAACATTATGTCCCAATCTACATTATCAAATGCCTTTTCTAAATCTACAAAAGCTATGCAAGTTACCTTTCCTACCCTCATTCTTTTTTCTACTACTGTTCTTAGTGCTAAAATCGCCTCCCTCGTCCCTCTGTTTTTCCTAAAACCAAACTGATCTTCTCCTAGCCTTTCCTCTACTTTATTTTCTAATCTCCTATAAATAATCTTTAGCAATATCTTCGATGCATGTGATAGTAGACTAATGGTCCTATAGTTCTCACACAAATTAGCTCCTATTTTCTTCGGCATTGTTACTATTCTACTACGCTGAAAATCCTGTGGTACTTCTCCCTTCTCATATATTTTACAAACTAACCTGTATAATCGCTCCTGCATTTTTTCCCCTGCGTGTTTTATTAATTCGGCTGGTATCATATCAATCCCCGCTGCTTTGTTATTCCGTAAATCATTTAATGCTCTATGAAACTCTGACCTAAGTATGCTAGGACCTAAGTCATCCTCATCTATCTGTTCCACATTTTCTAGCTCCTCCATGTCCTGCCTACCTTTATATAAATCTTCAAGATACTCATTCCATCTTCTAGCTTTTTCCTTATTTTCTGTGAGATCCTTACCCTGCTTATCACATATAATGTTACCCTTTGGTTTTACTTTAGAAAAATGTGACTTAATTTTCCTGTAGCCCAAATCTACTTTACCTCTTCTTATATCCTCCTCAATATCCTCACAATTTCCTTTTATCCACTCTTCTTTCGCTAGCTTGCATTTCCTATTAATTAAGTTCCTTAGTTCCTTATATTTTTTCTGTCCTGCTTCTGTGTTTCCAATTTTAATTTTCCTTCTTGCTTCTATCATTTCAACTATTTCTTCCGTGATCCATTCCCTCCTACCTGCCCTTTTCTTTGTGCCTAATACTTCATTTGCTGCTGTAGTTAACCCATTTCTGATTTCCCTCCATTCGCAATCTATGTCGTTCCTAGATGTTCCATTAGCCATGATTTCTACTTTCTGCTTGTACTTTTCACATACATCAGCTAATTTGAACCTATCGACATCTACTCTGACCTGTTTAGACTTCTGTAATTTCTTGAATTTGACCTCTGAGTCCAGGACTACTAAATTATGGTCACTATCAATATCTGCTCCAGGGTAACTCTTACAATTCTTAATCTGGTTCCTAAACTATGGTGGGAAGAGAAGATGATTGTACTCTGATATTATATAAATTATTATAAGGGCACAAGATAAGACTACTGCATAGGCAGATCTAGATTTACGAATCCTGATAACTGAGGATTTTCCACAGCTGAAACGAAAGTATTGAGAACAGTTTTAGAATAGTTCCCCCGATTTATGTTGTGTGTATACTCTTGACTAAACTGATAGAGTACTGTATTTTACTATAACTACTTTGATCAATTGGCATACGATTATGGTTGTAGGTATTGTAAATTTGTTACAGTTTGCTATCGGTGTGAATCTCTGCAAAGCAATATTTAAAGGAAGCAACTTTGTCCCAATTCCTTCTACAAACTAATATGTAGTTTAAACTTTACTGAAATCTGATATCATTTGTTAATACTATAGCTAACTTATTATAAATATTTCGTTCTGTTTATGTTTATAAATTGTTATTAACCTCTGAAGTAAGCACATACCATATTGGCATAATATGTAGATGGTAAATTATAGCATGCATCTATATTTTCATCGAATTTTATACTTTCTCTTTAGTAGATCACAGTAAATAGAAAAGATAATATTTAGATAGTATTTATAATTTATTATTGTTGGTAATAATAATAAGTCTGCATAGTTTACTGAAGTATCACTATTTGATTTTTGAAGAAATAACTAAAGTAGTTTCTCTTCTATTTCACCAGTCCATCCATTCGAAAATATGTGATTAAATTTGGTTATTTGTAAATCTTTAATTATTTCCTTAAATGAAAAATTTAATTAGTTAGTTAGATAATCCTCAATTCTACGGATTGGTCGTAAACAGCATGCCCACTCAATCATCATCATCTTTCTATAGCACCACATTTCGAATGCTTCTATTCTACGTTTTTCTTCCTTCCCTATAGCCCACGCCTCACACCCGTACAATGCTATACTCCACACATATTCTTTCACTAATCTATTTGTAATATTTATAAGTATACGAATGTAAGTGTGCGAATTAATGTGAACCGAAGTAAAATGTTAAAAAAAATATATTTATTACTTTTTATAAATTTTACAAATCAGTAATTACATACATATAACTCCTTATTTAAGTAGGAAGTGTGTCCCCCTTTAGCGTTAATTACTTGTTGAATTCGATTTGGCATAGAATCGACCAATTTCTTGCAATTTTACAGTAACAGCTCGTTCCGAAACCACACTCCAATGATTGCTTCTCTCATCATGAGATTTTTTGTTGTGCAGTCCATCTTTCGAAGCCTAGCCTTGCAAATAGCCCACAGATTTTCTATGCGATTTTAATGTGGTGAATTCCCAGGCTAGTCAAGGCAAATAATATTACTTTCCCTAAAATATTTCATCATCTTCTTTGATTTGTGGCACGGAGCTGAATCTTGCTGAAAAATTGCTTCACCGTTGGGAATCACTTTTTCCAAATTGCTGCCTAGTTTACGTTCCAGTAACTGTTTATGTTTGTAACTATTCATCATTCTTTCAATTGGCACAAGAGCTCCAGGTCCTATGTAAGAAAAATAACCCCAGAACATCTTCTTCAGGGGATGTTTTGTTGTTTGGTCAATATGGGCCGCTGTTAGTTGTTCGTTGTCTGATTTTCTGATATTCCACTGCCCCTGCATTAAAAAGTGTGCCTCATTTGAGAACAACACCTTCCTCCAATCATCTGCAGTCCAACTTGCATTTTTTATAGCACAAAGAAGCCTTTTTTTCATCATTGGAGCAGTAAGCAATTGTTTTTTCTCAAGTCTGATTACTTTTCTTCCCAATTCCAAGAGCCGTACTGTCGAATCGTGAATTTTGACTCCAGAAGTGGGCAAGTCTTGTTCTAAGTCGAAACTTGTTTTCCTAGGATTTATTTTGCTATTCCTGATTAAAACTGCTTCATCTCTTGCAGTTGTCTTCCCCTTTCCCCCACATTTTCCTTTCCTCTGAACTTCAACTGACCCAGTTTCCCTTTTCTGTTTTAGGATTTTATTTACTGCCCCCAAACTCACACCACACTCTTCTGCAATTTTTCTCTGTATCATGGAAGTATGCTCACTTAATGTTACAATCTTCTCTCGCTTCCTCGGCGTAATATCCATCATGCAAAACAATACCAAATTACCTCGCTATACATATACCACTAAATATACCTTTCGACAATTGCGAATACATTAACTTAATTTGAGATTAAGATGAATGGCATCATACGCACGTCAAATGTAAAATAATAATGTTGTCAAATAATAATAATGTACAAACAAATAAAAATAAATTTGTTGTTCACATTAATTCGCACACTACTGTATATTCGATGTTAACATCTGCTCCTTTTCTACAAATGCCTTCCTACCCTACAAATGCTATCCTACATTTTACATCTACCTTACTTCAGTTATCCTTTATCCTACTACCTAAATAACAAAATTATAACACTTTATCTATTCATCATCTACTATTCAAATCCTCATCCTTCGTCTGCATTCCTTCTTGTCTCCACCTCATCACTTTACATTAAATTATAAACCAATTTATTGACTAAATATATTCTGTCAAATAATGTACTCTTGAAATCCTAACTAATCGTAGGTATAGATAAGGTTTGTCGCTCTTTCACCTATTTCGCTATATTATACGGGAATTTCAATATTTCAGAGTTGTGATCATTTTTATATTAAGAATATTTATATTATATAATTATATATTATATTTATATAATATTTATATTTATATATAATATTTTATATTAAGAAGCAACCGTTCAAATCTGTATTTTATATTAAGTTGCTCTGGAAAAAGAAAAAGGAATTTCAGTGCAATGATCTATTTTCTTATTTAAGCTAATTGTATAAGTTTAAATTTTATGCCATCATAATTCTCTTCGGATCTAATTTCGATAGATCATATCCATCTACATTCAACACATCAGAGTAATTTAACAAAATTAAGCTGTTACTTAATATTCTTTTATTTCTTATACCATGGAATATCACAAAGTATTGGTTCAATTAGTAAAAGTCAATCAATTTTTAAAATATTCTTTCAGTGCAATTTAGTGTATGTAAAATCCGATTTTATTGGTATATTCGTACAATCATCATTACTCCGAACGCGTTTGCAGACATCTCTTACATATATTCAAATTTACACGTGAACACCCGATATTATACGATATTATACGATATATAAATTTCCTTTCTAAATTATTTCCTTAATTTTAATATATTGTTGTTTCGGTATAAGGACTAATATCATCGTGAGAATGTGAAAGCAATTTACAATTTTTGAAACTTGTTTATTCTCTCACCATATACAAGTATAATATATAATATAAAACTCATACTTATTATTATATAATCGTATATACTCGTATATACAGCTGATATTTAAGTACATCCACACATTTGATAATACAAAATTATCTTCAGCAATATCCTGGCATACGTGAACGTTATATACATGGTCAATATGTGTAATCACTAATCTGCTGATATCATCGTCATCGACTAAACTCAAACACTAACTATATGGTTACAAGTTAGAAGAGAAAACTATGTGCTGTTTAGGACAGGACTGTAATACATCGTCCTTACAAGTTCTGTCGGTTGTGACAATTTGTTAAATGACAATTAGTCGATGGAATACTTTAAAAATATTTTGTTCATTTTTATACATTATTTGTTACAAGGAATTATATGTCTCAACATTTTTTCGCAAAAATAATTACTAAAACTAATCAATCTTTTTTTTTATTAAAGTCTAAACTTTATAAATATTTTATAGTCCCATTAATTTTATGTACAATACATTTTAGATGCATTGATGTTTCTTCCTTTTATTTTCTTATAGTCGTCTAATATTCCAATAGTCTTCCTAGATTCTATTTAAAAGTTAGAATTTACCATTTTCCCAAGAATTCATTTGAATTCACGTCTACTCTGCGCTGTGTTATATTTTTACATTTATATTCATTTAACTAAAAATATTTAAAAAATTGTATATTTTAAGGTGTTCAAGTTCCAGTATCCAAAGACTGGAAGGTGTTTTGTTAGTTTTGCGATTGTACCGTATTTAAACTATGGCTACGTAATAATTCCTATTTGTCTATTGGAATGCTTTTGTTAAGTTTTGGCGTGTTCAATTATTAATCAGATAAAATTAACCCTTGAAGAAGGTTTTGAAAATATAAACCGAAACGTTCGTACATTATCAATGGTATTATAATTTTCTCACATATGGTCATTGATCCCGACATTATTATTGAAGTTGTATAAAAAAAACATCACCAAAAAGTTAGCATTTTGTGTTACGGTTTTTTTATAGTTACATAATCGTTAAATATAGCTAAATAATAGTTTTTTTTATAATTTCCAAATTTATCTCTACTCATTTATTCGCTACACATCTTTAAACTAGATTTAAGGAGCATTTAGCTCATTTCAGTTTAACTAGAAAAGATAAAAGTGCTGTAGCTGAGCATATTTTTGACTAACTCATGTCATCCTATTCAAATTAGTTCACGTAAATTACTTAAGAGTGTTTTGAATTATTCCGACTTAAATGCTTATGGAAGTATATACATGCAGGTATATTTATGACCTTACAGGTCATATTATATGCCATTTTTGAAGTACTTGTGTCATGTTGACTTATTTATTTAATAGTATGTCAATCACGATTCGTGACAGAGGTAACAGGTAATTTTATCTTGTGCTACTGAAGATGGGGGCATAGCCCTTGAAATGTACATCTAGCTACTTAATGCATGCTTGTTACGGTACTTTGATGATATTTTATCTTAAACAATTCTTTAGGTCGACCCTGTTATAAATGTATATGCGCATGTATGTGAAGAATGCGTCAGTTGAGTGCCTCGTCGGCATACTTCCTCACTGCACTTGATGCACTTGACCGCTCGCCTGGCGCATGTACCCCAATCATAATGATAATAATCCTGTGAATGCTAACTACAGAATAAGCACCACGCACTATTGGCACTATTGGCTATTGGGATGCAAGCGCACAAGTTGTATATACTTTCGAGTATGCGGTTCTTCTAATGTGGGACACTTATAAAAATGCACCACAAAAATTCATAATACGTTGATAGACGAATACAGTGTGTTCCTAGAACATTATGAGCAAAATATTGAAAATTGATAAAAATTGATGAAAATTCGGCAATGTATTTAAGAGCTATTGCTTTCTTTTTCGCCCTGTTTGTTTGGGATTTTTATTATTCTCTGGGCAGGTAATAATGATATTTCTATTATCATTTAAGTCGTCCTTGATGATAATAAAGATATTGGTAATTTATTAGTTATTTTTAAAGCTTATTTCTTATTTTTTAAATTATCACTACGGTGTTAAATAAGAGTATAGAATATCACCCAAATAGCGTAACTTAAAGCACTAAATAGCTAGATGTACATTTCGAAGGCTATGCCCCCATCCTTTTGGTATTTTATTTAGTTTTTATCTTGTGCTACTGAAGATGGGGGTATAGCTTTCGAAATGTACATCTAGCTACTTTAAGATACGGTATTTAAGTTACTTTATTTAATATTCAGGGCACATACATTCGTTTCAGTTTATAAATCTCTACAAAGAGTTTTAATAGGGTAATAGGATACAAGGTGAAAATAAATAGATTACATAAGCAAAAAAAATCATAGTTGAGGTATCTTCAGAGAACAGAAGACAAAGAAGTTAGCTGCTTACTTGGTCATCAATTCTGGAGCTAGGTTGGAAGCAGCACGCGTTGTTGATCTCTCCAGAGCTAATCTCTTCATTCTCTTATAGCTATTCATCCCTCATGTACTCCACTATCTAACCCACATACTCAAATCTAGGCCTACCTTTCCCTCTACTTTACTTTCTATAACTGATTTGTATAATACCCCTATATAATACCTTCTACAAGCTTTTCTATTCCTCAACTAACTCTCGAATGCTTCATTCATCAACTTGTCTACCCACATTCTCATCATCTACCAGCACTTTCCCTATTACCCCACTAATCACCATTTTTAAAAAGAGGGCTATCACATTTTTAATATGATTGGTTATTATTTACTTTTGTCACATTTTTGATGAATTTTGCATTGAGCTTGAGACGTGTATAAGTATGCTTGATGAATTGGAACATACAGTATCGCGTAAGATCAGTTATAATTTTTGCTATCTATCGTTGGATCACCAGTGAGAACATCTAACAGTGTCGTCATTATACAATGTGAAGTAATAGTTATGATATGGTATGGTGCACCATCCATATCCTTAAAGTCTCGTATACTTAACCCGTCCACACAAAACTATCTGCCCGTTTTATTATACTTATGGAACACATACATAACGCCGCAAAGAGGAGAGAATGGAGATGTTCTCCATGTCCATTGGACTATGCAGTTGAGTTGATTATACTCTCATGTGCAACAATATTATATATTACAAATTTTCGATAAACTCTATCGGTAACTGCATAATAATCTTACAGTTGCTACGATAGTGGATATCCGCGGTTCATATATAGACTATATTCCCATCATGCTATCTACTTCAACCGAAGATAGATGCTGTAGATTATTATAAAGGTATATCAGAAAATTATCACATCTTAACCGTAAGTGTATTTGGTTCAGGTCTAATTCCCATTTTCATTAAGACATCCAAACCATGTTCAATTTCAAGATCCAATATTGTAAAATTATATGATAATAAGTTCGACATTATTTTCTAAGCGATCGACTATAATATAAATATACAACAATTATCGAGAAAACAATCTGTTCATTCTTTTGTATAATGGATTTCTCAAGCATGAATAGAAAATTATTTAAAACATCCAAATAAGCTATCTTGCACATTGGTGATAGTAACTACTATTCTCTCAATCGATCTATTATACTATGTGAAGTGTGACTAAACAAACTAATTTTAGATTAACAGCAAATATTCTGTCAAGGAGTTATTGCTAATTTGATAAATTTGCCATTTCCATTGCCTTACAGATTTGGTGGAGTACCTGTAAGTAGAAAAGGCAATTCACTATCACATAAACTTACTACAGAAATAAACTCCGATTTTCAAAGCTACGTTATTAATAAAATTTCGCTGCCAAATAAGTAATTGAATTTTGAAAATTAAATGATTAGATAGTAAAATATTGGGTAAGGAAGCTTTAAATAACTTATATGGTATGTTTAAAAAGTAATGAGACTGTTTCAATAAAACTCTTTATTTATTTTATAGTTACAATTCAACCTTAGCACCTTTAAAATAGTTCCCTTCTGAGGCCACACAGCGTCGGAGACGTTGCACCCACTGCTCATAGCAGTGTTGGAAGTCGTTGAGTGGGATCGAACGAAGTTGGTCTGTCACGGTTTTCTGAATGACGTTTATAGTGCCAAAATGATGTCCCTTGAGTTGAATTTTCAACTTTGGAAAAAGGAAGAAGTCACAAGGTGATAGATCAGGTGAGTAGGGGGCTGAGGAACCACTGAAATTCCTTTTTGCGTCAAAAATTGCCTAATAGATAGTGCTGTGTGACAAGGTGCGTTGTCATGATGCAACATCCAACTTTCAGAAATGCTTGGCCTGACTCGAAGAACTCTTTTCCTTAGTCTCTCGAGAACTTCGCGGTAAAACTGCTGATTGACAATTTGTCCCGGGTGCACAATGAACAATCCCCTGACTGTCGAAAAAGCCAATGAGCATTGTTTTAATCTTGTATTTGCTCATCTGTGCTTTCTTCGGACGTGGTGAGTCGGAGGTGTGCCACTCCTGACTTTGGCGTTTCGTTTCAGGGTCGTATTCAAGTACCCAGGATTCGTTACCTGTGATCACGTTTTTTAGAAAATTTTTGTTAGTTTCAATGTTCTGCAGAAGATCTGAACACACAGCTATCCGATGTTGTTTTTGCTCAGATGTCAGGATTTTGGGAACCATCTTCGAATACACCTTTCGCATGCCCAAATCCTGGGTTAACATATCGTAGACAGTGGCAATGTTCAAATTCAATTCACTGCTGATCATTCTGACAGTCATTCGTCGATCAGACATCACAAAAACTCGCACTTTTTCCAAATTTTCGTCGGTTTTTGAACAGCGCGGTCGTTCTTTCCGATTTTCATCATTAACGTTTTCACATCCCTCTAAACAGCCCTTGTGCCACCTAAAAACTTGAGCTTTCGATAAGACCTGCTCCCCATACGCTAGCGTCAATTTTTTGAAGTTTCCGTTGTGGTTTCGGCAAGTTTGGCACAAAACTTTATCGTATAACGTTGCTCCAATTTTGTTACGTCCATTTCCGTGACACACTTAAAAAACTAGCTTCACAAGAACACGTAGTAAAAAAAGTGCAGTAGCAGTGGGTAGTTGAGACTTGTACTGGAGGTAGATCAAATGTTTATCTAAATGGTTAACTGGCGGGAAAACTTACAATGTTGCCAAATCACGCACTATGTATGCGTCTCATTACTTTTTAAACACACCATATATAACATATTAGAATATGATTTCAATCAAGAATTTTTTTAGTAAAATATCGTAGAGGTTTCGAATTTTTGTGTATAAAAACAATTGCTAATACGGTAGAATAAAAATTAAAATGTTAAATAACGCTTTTATCACTTTATGTCTTCAATTTTATAATCGCTGTAATATAAACCATATAATGAATTAATAATGCAACATTATATAGAACACTAGCTTATGTTATGTTAATATATATTAGAATAGAAAAAAGAAAAAGAAAAAATGTGAACTGCATCTGTAGTGTATGTCAATCTACGGGTGTATGTTGAACTCTTTAATTTCGTAGATTGGGTTGAGAATATTGCGTTGACTTCAACATTCTTTTGAACGTTGTTAATTTTTAGTTTTTTCATTCTTCGGGGCATTTATTGTATTCATCTATTCCCCTGTTGAGGTACCGAGTGGTACTTAATCAACAGAAAGGAACTGTTAGGTTTTCTGCAGATCGAGTGTTGTATTTATGATCATCCCTTTGTAGTCTGTAATTGGTTTTTGTCTCGTGTATTTTATTCAATACTTTGTATAGATATAGCGCTGGAACTGTTAAGATAAAGTTGATTCAGGGAACGAAGATCAATCGGAGGATATTACAGCGTATGAGAGATAGACTAGTGGATCACAATCTTAGACACGGGGGTATTATATAGAAAGAGTAGGTAATTCTTAATTAGGTTATATTAATCGGATAAAGAAGGACGTTAAGATGAATTGCTATAGGGGAATGAAGGAGTTAGCCTAGGGAAGGCTGGTGTGGCGTTTCATCAAACCAACCTTTAGATTGATGACCAACTGATGATGATAAAGCATACTTCAACGAAAAATTCCCGAAATTATTGTTTAAAACAATTACCATTGACGCAAAAATCAAAAATTAATACTTAACATTTTATGCTAAATCATCCATGCATTACATAACATACAAAATATACTCACCACAGTCATAAACTACACTGCTGTCGGTTATTCTATATCCCCCATTCTTTTCTTCGCTGTTGGCCTTACTAGCAACCCTCATAGGGTTAGCAGTGTTCCTGATCCGTGAACCAACATCGACGATATCCTTAATATGCATGTGGGTCCAGCAAGCAGCAGCAGCAACAAGAGAAGCTGCCATCACGTGCGTGTTAACCACAATCTAACATCCCACTATACGAGGGTTCTTCAAATAGGGACCCGTTATGGAACCTGAGGGTGTGGGTGCGGGAAATAGTCCACTATGTGTACTGCTAAGGAAACGACAGGGTCGGAACTAAATTATTAATGATGATAAAAGAATTAAATTAAAAACGCAAGGAATACCTTAAAATATTTTCTTGTAACGGACAAAGCTTTTAATATAAATCAGTTCTTATCCAATGTTCAGAAATATCATCAAGATTATTAGCCTTCATGTTATTTGGGAATGGTAGATGCTAATCGAGTAAATTAGTTTGGCTCCTCAAGAATGCAAGAAACAAGTTTCGGCTATTTTAGTATATTCTCAGTCGACTAAAATTAAAATTTCGTATATTGGACACTTTGAGTGCTGAAAACGACTTTTCAATTTTTTGGTGGACGTTGTCCAAATTCAGCGTTTGAGCGTAAGATATATATCACATTTCCACATTCTTTTTGTTTCTTTCTGCCTCTTCGATCTTAACAGTGCCATTCATGGCCCTGTTATATTTGTCTTATAGCCTACTCCTTTTTCGAAATGTATATCATATAACTGTACTAAATACCATCCAATTCGCCATATGAGCTCAACTCAAAACTCTTCAAAACCAAACCAATAATGGACTTTTATTTATTGTGATTGTAGTATGTAAGTACAGCCGAATTCGTAAGCAAAAGCAATAGTATAGGGATACATACACTTAAGACACAATTCTAAGCATGATGTATAAGGTCCTCAAGAACCATGTTGTACAAAGTCTTCAAAGTACAAGAACTCTTTTGAAATTTGAAGAAAGAACTAACTTTTTTTGCTACATTGTTCATATCGTATACACCGTTTTATTGA
Organism: Leptodirus hochenwartii; assembly: GCA_947310635.1. Lineage (NCBI taxonomy): Eukaryota > Metazoa > Arthropoda > Insecta > Coleoptera > Leiodidae > Leptodirus > Leptodirus hochenwartii. The sequence goes on along the minus strand of OX371180.1, from coordinate 10,738,143 downwards.
AAGTGGCGAAAAGTGACAGAAGTTCAGGCATCATAAATGAAGACCTGTATAATGGCTGGACCAATATAGTACAGAGCAGTGCTATTCAAAATAATATGGCGTCAGTTGTACGGCACATTGAATAGTTTTGGCTGATTTATATTGACTTTAGGATGTATTGTCGTAACATTTTTGTCGACGATTGTACATTCTTTGGCAGATTATTTGCGAATGTACAGATATTGTACGAAAACGATTATTAGAACATTAAAATTAAGTTCCTTAAATTTAGATGATGGACGTCCGTTCGATAGGAAATTTTGTCATAGAGGTAGTTTGTAGTTTATTGAACATAGTTACAGATATCAAAATATAATGTATAGTAACAGAAAATGCTCCTTCGTATACCCAATTATTCAACTTCAATTGGCCATCGACCTGCGGTCCTTCAGCCTCAATAATAAATATAATAATAATTGTTTTATTATTTGAAGTACATAGTAGGTGCAGTATAAGCTCGTAAGTCATATTCATATACACGGGGGTATTTTGTAATTTGCTGGTCTAAGAGATACACAAGAATATTCACACACACATTAGAATATATCAAGTCAGGGCAGGTCACCAATACAAAAGACTTAAAACATTGTCCTAGAAGCTTATTTTGAAATAATATAATAATTGAATTGAAGTAGTATAAATAAGCCACATAAAATAACGTAACAAAAATAAATTTGTATTTTCTTTTGTACCGCCATTGACAATGCGATCTGTTTTAGTTAATATATAGTGTCTTATACACTGACTTTACAATTTTATTAAAAAATGTTACTAATCTAGTTTATAACTTCTTTAGTGTATGTCATATACTACATTATGTCTTGCAAAATTTCTTTATTATCAACCTGTGATTATAAGGCCTGAAGAAGTTTACGAAAATAAACGATACGTTGCCAAATTAATCGTTTTACTTGGAAACTTGTCCACGACCCAATATTCCACTGCTAAAGTAAAATAAACATTTCGTATGAAAGAATAATTTCACGAAATATACTTCAGAATATTCGTGTTAAGTCTTCTAAATGTCCTAATGGCATATGTGTATATATGATACACATATGTATGTATAATACTTGTAAAGGGTTAACGGCTACGTGAATGGCGGTGGAGATACATCTTAGTCTTGGGGGGGTTCTTGGGATCCTTGATCGCATATGTGGGGTATGAATTGTGATAAAGGGAATAGTATGGACTACGGGTTAGATGTGTGGGTGCCCGTTGGGTCCTTAGTCTACTATCGCCTGTCATATATCTATACAGGGCTTAACTATTATAGTTACACGAACCATACATATATTCATACACATATTCTCGAACAAGAAGATATATTATATGTGTCCTTAAATGTGAATGCCTATTGATCTATACACAGAGAAAAGCATCTGCATCCACCCTCCATATTAAAGCCCTTGATGAATAAGCAACGGCTACTATATGATTTTTTTGGAATAATACCATACTTCTTTCGACTTTTCACAATCGGTCGTATTTATGATCAAATATGATTGAAATATGAAAGAAGTTTATTGTTTTGGCCAATTTTGGCATACAATGTAGTACACAATATAGAAATCACAGTAAAATTAATAACAGTTTAAGAAGACAGTTTACACGATAAATAAAGAACACATAAATCAAACACATCATAGTTACAAACAGTTTAAAATCAAAGCGCACAAAATAACAGAGTAAGAAAGTGTTGTTATGGATTAAATGAAATATAATGAAAGTATCTCAGAGGGAATATGAGGATTGTAAATATTAGAATAAACCAATGACTTACAACAAGCTTTGTGCTTGAATGTATTCATCTAAAGAGTAATAAGCTCCTGCTATTAAATTATTGTAAATTATAGTTGAGAATTTCTTGTATGAGTTAACATCCTTGATATTATGTGATAGTAAATTAAATAATGAGAAGGAAATGTAAAATGTACTTGATTTGTATTTCTCATTGTTCGTTCTCTCTGGTCTTAACATGTCCCGGTGAATTCTTAACGCATGATACTAGAAAGGCATGTTATGATATTTCAAATTGTTATAATGTCAACCATTGATAAATATCGCTTGAAATTGAAAATGTAATACTTCGTCCATCGGTGATATGCGATTTATATTTTGATGGGTACATATGGTTATTTTAGATGACTGAAGAACAGTAATAAAAAATAGTATAGTATAGAATATCACCCAAATACCGTAACTTAAAGCATTAAGTAGCTAGATGTACATTTCGAAATCTGTGCCCCCATCTTCATGGGGGCATAGATGAAGCTAAATAAAATACCTCTGTCACGAATTGTGATTGATGTAGTATTAAATAAATAAGTCAACATGATAGAAGTACTTCATAAATGGCATATAATATGACCTTTTAAAACAATATAAATGAATAATTAAGGAAACTAACAAGTAATATCAATAAACATTGGATTGTCAAACCTAAAATAATCTAATTGTACTAATTGTCCTAAAGTATATATAGGGCAAACATGTAGACCAATTGAAATTAGATTTAAGGAGTATATTTAGCTCATTTCAGATTAAATAGAAAAGATAAAAGTGCTGTAGCCGAGCATATTTTTAAATCAGGTCATTCTATTAAAATTAGTTCACTTAAATTACTTACAAGTATTTTGAATTATTCCGAGTTAAATGCTTATGAAAGTATATACATGCATAAATCTAAATCAAATTTAATAAATTTAGATTCCGGCCCAATTTCAACTTGTCTATTTAATTTATTTAATAAGCTCTATTTTTTAATTTAATTTTATTAGTGTCCAACTTAAATTCAAGAAAAACAGGTTTTTGTTGTTTCAAACAACAATATAGTGATTAATAAATTTATTTAATTATTCGATATGTAGTATATAAATCGAAACCTAACAAAGGCTCATTTCCACAAAAAATTAATGAACATTAAAAGATATATTATTGATCTAAACGCTAACACTCACTTTAAAATGTTTATTGTCATAAAAATATTGCTAAAGGCACATTTAATATCTAAAATCACAAATTTGCCATCTTTTGAACTACTAAGACCCCTTGGAAGATATACTCGTCAATTTTTCAGAGAACATTTAATTAATTTATATATATTTCTTCTTCCTACTAGAGCAAAATTATTTTTTCAACCTTAACGACCTCTCTATATCCATGATTATGTCAAATATATTTAGATCTAATTTATATTCAGATTATTACAGATAACAATATATATCCTCAAAATAAATATCCTTATCTTATTAAAATCTAATTTTATGAAGAAGTATTATCATCGGGGCACCGTGGTAGTGGGTCGGGTGTCGGTCGGGATATTTCTGGACTTTTTCTGGAAATAAAATCCCTTCCTAACAGTGGATGTCGAATGCAAAGTCTTCGTCCCTAAACGTCGCCACTCAGTTGTACCCAGATTGGTAACAGCTCAAGAACGATTTAATTGATGGCCGAAAATACGAAAAAGTAGTAGCCTTGAGGATGGGAGAGCCTACAGAGTCCAACCTTTAAAAAAAAAAATGCGTGACACTCTCGCGCGGTAGAAGTTACACTTCTTTGCTCCTAGGAAAAGTTAATTTTATGCATTGCTTTTTTTCCATTTGTTAACGATTTGATTTTGATTGACACTCTGATAATCAAAGAAAGCATTATTAACTGTAATGTCGTACAGTCTATAAAGAGGAGTTTGGATTAAATATTGTAGCCATATTTTTATAGTTCTTTTTCTCACCAAACCAATTAAATAACTCAATCTGTGTATTTTTATTCTTTTTATGTGGACATTAATATATTATGGGTAGGAAGGCATTCGTAGAAAAAGAACAGATTTTAAGATCAAATATTGACTTGGGTATTAGAAAAAGATTACTGAAGGTATATGTTTGGAGTGTAGCACTGTACGGGTGTGAGGCGTGGACTATAGGAAAGGAAGAGAAGCGTAGATTAGAAGCACTTGAAATGTGGTGTTATAGGAGGATGATGAGGATTGGTTGGGAAGATAAAGAAACAAATGAAACTGTACTAGAGTTAGTAGGGGAGAAGAGAAGTATCTGGAGAGTGTTACAGCGTAGGAGAGACAGATTAGTAGGGCATATTCTTAGGCATGGGGGGATTATGCAATTGATCATAGAAGGTAGAGTGGAGGGAAAAAGAGGGGTAGGTAGGCCTAGATTGGAGTATGTGAGTCAGATAGTTGAAGACGTTGAGATGAATAGCTATAGGGAGATGAAGGGATTAGCTCAGGATAGATCGGCATGGCGTGCTGTTTTCAACCAATCTTTAGGATTGCGGACTCTTTAACTAATACAATGATCATCCTCAATATCTCTTGGCAAATGATTCACCATCGTATTCACAGATATTGCAACATTAATAATTTGCCCATAAATCCCTTGTTGACCATGCATATGTCGTAAACGTCGAATTTGCATAAATAGAATTCTGGGTGAAATAAACCTCTCTGACACTAAATCTAATTTTGGTAGATGACCAGGTAAATCTGCGTAGACAAAACCATTTGACTTCGATAACATTGGAATGGTATTCCGAGTGAGAGCATTTCTGCATGAATTGCACGCTATCACATCTTCAATGATAATGGCTGGAAACGCAGTGTGTAAAAGTTGCTCGTGCTTAGGATCAACAGGTTTCACATCGTTTTTAAACCATATTCGATCACATACGGAACACACTGTACCTAGCGGATTATTGAAAAATTGTTTATCAAATTCGCGATGAGCAGGTTGAAAGAATGTAAATTTTGCGTATGATGCACTAGTGGGTGCATTTCTATTTGTCGATGGCTCGCTCAGCTGTATCAGATTCATTTCGTTGATCTCTTACACCGCGTGTATCTTCACGTGTAGACCTGAATCAGTGGCATTCAAATTCTCTATACCACTCATTGTGTCCTCACTTAACGACGGTATCGATTCATCCAGTGTATTTGAGGTCGTTGGAAGGTTATGTTGTCCACCGTGTTTCTTTAACGCCCTTTGCCTGGCTCGATACTCTCTACTTCTTTCCAAGGTACTTGTTGGCACTTTTCTTGGCGATTTATTCGCTTTCTTCCGTTCTCTAAAGGCTCGCACTCTGACTGTATTTGTTTTTTTCTCCATTTCACTTTTCACACAATGGAAATTCTTAGCTAAAAGATTAAGCTGTGTTTGTGTAATATATAATAAAATACGCAAGCGTCTACTGGTTGCCTTATGCTACGTATATGCACAGTACATGCGGCGCATGCGCGTAGGGTGTTTCACTTTTCGTGACGTTCAGCCCAATCTGCCCTACTGCGCCTATAGAATTTTCACTCCAAAAAAAGTACTACTATATAATTATAAGCCTGTATATTGCTTATCTCATTGATGGGAGAGGTCGTCGTATATATAATAAGAATTTTGTATTACCGTACAAATTTTTTCGTATATTTTCACAGTGAATACGATAAAAGTAAGCAAATAACAAGATCTATACATATGAAGCACATACAAATTCAATTTATTGAGAGGTTTTTGCAGTTGCGATTCGGAAATCACAGTGGCTTACATATCATCCCCTTATTACCACAATTGGGTAACTCAAATTTTTCGTATTTTGAGTTATCGACTCATACATTAACTGCCTTAACACATACGCGACAAATTGTAAAAGAACAAATGTACTTTGTTTAATTTTCTAATGTTAAAACCAAAAATCCAATAACGATTTTTCATGTTAAATCCTTTTCATTGCCTTTGAAAACTTTTGTTAAGAAACACTAATTTCTAGTTCTAGTATTATGGGGAAGATATTATTTACAGTGTATGGATATATTGGTCCGAGATGTGGAACGCATGAATCGAATCAATAATCTACATTTACACAACCTTAAAGTGTATATGTATGTGTCCATATAGGATGCGATTCTGTGTGTCTGGTTAGAACAATGTTCATCTGCACACGCATTACAAATTCATATGCGAGAACAACCCTTGCTTTCTGTCTGTTACACCCTGCACTGCTACCCCCTAGTCCTCCTCACTCGGTATAATTCTCTGCATACACACATTCGCATGCTGAATTTTGATATAGATAATAGAAACTTGGTAAATGTTATTCACATTATCGCATTTGTACTTATTTATTAAAAACTTGATGTTGTGAACGACGCAGCAAAATTTTATAATATACCAATTAATGAAAAAGATATACGATTAAATATGTGCTGCAAATCTTTTTATATATATATATATGTATGGATAAGCTAATGAGGATTCATCGAAGGTTCACTTATACACATTATTTTATATTTTTGTTCGTTTCCTTTTTTTAGGCACGAAACTCTTCTAATGTCAATCTATTTGCAAAGAAATAATTACAGAGGTATATTTAGTACCCGATGTAATTTCCATACCTTTTCTTTCAAATATTTGATATACTTTATCGATGGGTGATAAAATGTTCAGTTAGAAATTCATGCCTAAGCTAAAATTTCTTAGAATTAAAGCTACGATTACATGCTTTAATACCAACAACAGCATCCTTATTATAAAATCGAGGCAAACTCGTGATACTCAATTCAAATCTGATAAAGATTTCTCATATGCGTATTTATATGTATGGAGTATTTCAATATGGCTACATTTATACATTATAATGCTATCATAGTGCACTTATTTGAAAGTGATTGAAATAATGAACCATAGCTTTGAATTCCTTGGCATAAATGGAAAAATAATATTGAAATGCTGTGTGGCAGGCAAATATTTCAGAAGACGAAAGATCATTTATTGAATTAATCATACAGCAATCTCGGCGAGTGTTTCGCAGAAGTGTTTTACTTAGTTAATCTTGTGCTATTGAAGATCGGGGCATAGTATTCGAAATGTGCATTTGGCTATTAAATATTTTATGTTACAGTATTTGAGTGTTGTTCTGTACAATTAACTCATTATTTCATTGTATTTGTATTTTTCGCAGAAATAATACGTAAAAGCTTGTGAAACGTTGTAGAGAACTGCCTTTATGCCTCCTTTTTATGTTTTTTTAAAAACATAAAAAAGGAGGCATAAATTCAGTTCTCTACAACGTTTCACATTTCAAAAATGCTTCCAGACGGATTCAAACATTACGTAAAAGCTTAGTCTAGTTAGCTTACACGATAACACAAATTGTATCTCTGAAGTGACTAACAGTTAGTATCTCATAAATTGTTCTAGCTGCAAGATTCAATTCAAGATTCAAGATTCAAGATAATTATTCTGTAATTAGTGGAGGCCGAATTCCATGCCTTCAAAATATGAAAAATATTCAGCCATATAGATAATTTTATGTAGCAGACATACAAATTATGGAGTATGAAATATATTTATAGAAAAAAATGAATATTTCAATTTTTCAAACGAGTAGAATAAATACTGAGTGAGTAGAAAATGGAAGAGTAGCTTTGTACCGCAGAATTGTGTTTTGGTAAGGGTTCCAAAAAGATAGTAACAACAGAATTACACTTGTTGAATTACTTTATTTCATACCAGTTTCGGAAGTATATATAAACCTTCCATCATCAGTGAGCAGCATTAACAAGCGAATTATTTAGCAAAGAAGACAATTCAAAATCAGAATGTCCATATTATAAAAAGTTATGACAGCAAAGATGTGTAGGTAGCATCGTGGCTGGTTACAAGTGTAGAAAACAACAAATAGCCCATTGGAGAAGCTAAGAGACTATTAGTGGACAAGACTAATAAAATTGTATAAAAACTAAGGAGCGCTCTATAAATCTGGAACCCTTTCCAAAACACAATTTTAAGGTATAAAGCTACCCTTACATTTTCTACTCATCTACAATGCCACAAAACGGATTCTACAACTAAATACTGAGTGTACATTGACTTCAAAAAATGTCTCGATTTCTATCGGACCCATTTCTAATTTACACTTTAATCAGCTCCTAGAGCATCTGTATGAATCGCGATGGGTAATTCTTGATATAAATTATTCTCTCTGGTATGGACCAGTGAAACAAATTTCTTCAGTATTTCAACGTATTGTTCTTTGCTGTTTTTAAATGTACGCTTACATCAAATGCATGTGTAATACATGTTGTAAATACACGATGGCTAATCACATAGCGACATAACATAATAATAATAATTACCGTGGCAGTGTGAAAGAATGTTCTCGACTCACATACACACAATAATACTCATCTTTACAAACTTATAGAGAGGACTATATGGACATAGTTAGTTGGCCGCCGTTTATCGAGATGGCGTGTCGATCACGCCTTATTATTATACCCAGCAACACACCGAAGTTTATCTGCACTTCTTCAGGTGGTACGTCGTACCACAATGCATATCAATTACTCAGACACCTGTCAAACATTCGATTCAAACCCGCACTCAATTCTCTCCAATTCCACATTAAAAATCATTCAATTGATTTTTCTCTTTTCTATTATTTGAATAAACAGTATACCACTGCTGTAGTAATACCGGAAATCACTTTTTCTAAAGCATATCTGTCTGGATATTTGACGCATATTAAATATAACTCGAAGTACCTTCAGTTGCCTTGGTGCGTTATTCCATTTAGATAAATCAATTTTTGTGTTAGTTTATAGACATTATTTGCCGATCCCAAATTCAGATATGTCGTTTCAGATTTGTAGGTATAGAAGTGGTATATGTATGTATATATCGATTTTAACTATTTGCAGAAGAAGTTGCAAAAACATATTATCGCTATGCAATTTTGTATGTAACCCATCATTTTATATCCATATTATTGTATTAATAGCAAATTGCTTCACGATCGAATTATTTTTTATAAGGTTATTTGAAAATGCATATACGAAGCTTTTTTATTTTAATTAGAACCGTTATTATCGCACTTACATTTTGTTCTAACACGATATTTATATTTTTTTGGAGAAAATCTTGTGCAATCAACCAAGTGCGTACCTTAGATGTGAAGGGCGTCATCTAAGTACATATATGATGTTAACTCTTAGGGCCATAGAGTATCGTTACTGAAATTTGAAATTAGAGGTACAACAATTCAGAAGAGCGGTCTTTCGCTATAGGGAACACGCGTCATATAGTTGCATAATAGATAAGGACATTAAAATTATACACCACAACTGTACATGATGACCACGAACTCGTGCAATTTTTTTTTACAATATTATAAAGGTATAAATTGTATATACTTAGGCAGACCTTCCAGTAGTGTATTATGTTTATTTGTGCTGGGGCATAGACGATTGCGAAACAGATTACAAATGCACGACTATAAAAATCGCGTATTAGTTAATTTAAGAATTTTTTAGAATTTCAGAGTGACTGGGATATATTGAAGAAATTGACAATTAATTTCCGATGGTTCGACAATCTTTCTATATTACTGCCAAACAATATTTTGTTTAACATTGTAAACTATAGTTAATTCGAAGATTAGTTATTCAATTATTTTTATGGATTGGCGCTGAAAACTTTTTTTTTATCTATATGGCCTTAAATTACAATAATTATGTCTAACGCATACTTTCTATATTAATCAATTAATGCACACTTAGGAAAAAACTGCGTGGTAACAAAGACATACAAATATTCATATTCATGGTACCGAGGATTGTAAATTCCTATAAATATGGGGTCAGGTAGAAGAAACCGAAAATGTGTATTGTCAAGTTCCTACAAACGCCTGTTGTCCATCGCCTTCCTCTTGCACGAAGCACTTATTTCTTGCACATGTAACTTTGTTTGCTCGGGGTGATCATGCAATAAAATGCAGGCTTCTGCATTCTGAATTTCTGTACTGTCACCAACTGGGTCATCTGGGCCATTGTTAATTGGGTAATTGTCACGATCGTAAAATATATGGGAACCTATATCTATGTCTTCTTCTTCAATGTTTGATTTCAAGTGAAAATATTTCTTTTGAATATCAGTAACGAGGTATTAAGGAGCTTAGTTTCTTGGAGACTGAACCTTATAGGAATTTGACCATAATTAACTCGACTACCTGAAAATTATAGGAATATGTATACACCCCATGGTACAGAAGGCACTTTTCGTCTCTGAGAAGTAAATCTCGTATGATTCTCCTGAAGATTCGAAAAAATTAAGTATAATCCAATTTTTTCTATTTCTACCCAACTATTAAGTGACTAAACAATTTTGGGTATTTTACAACTATATATAGATTTATTCACACCAAATGTTTCCCTACGTGATACCATCTGTATATAAATCTAGTAATGTAATATTTTAAATACATATTTCCATAACATGTAAAAATTTTATTTTGGACAAATAAACTACCAACTGAGCAATAAAGTGAAATAAAAAAATTTAAAAGGCATATCTTCGTAGATCCAGTATTCGGCATATCAACAACACCGCACAAAATTACCAGTTTGTCAGTACAAATCACATATCTAATAATTTCCAATATTCTGCAATGTCCTTTAACATAATTTGATGCGTGGACAATTACGAGGATGGTAAATTCCTATAAATATGGGATCAGGTAGAAGAAACCGAAAATGTGTATGGTCAAATTCCTACAAACGCCTGTTGTCCATCGCCTTCCTCTTGCACGAAGCATTTATTTCTTGCACATGTAACTTTGTTTCCTCGGGGTGATCATGCAATAAAATGCAGGCTTCTGCATTCTGAATTTCTGTACTTTCACCAACTGGGTCATCTGGGTCATTGTTAATTGGGTAATTGTTACGGTCGTTAAATATATGGGAACCTATATCTATGTCTTCTTCTTCAATGTTTGATTTCAATTGGAAACATGATAGGAAACCTTATAGGAATTTACATGTACCTTTGTAGGATTTTAACTATCATTAACTCGACTACCTGAAAATTATAGGAATATGTATACACCCGAAAATTAGATGGTCATAGATCTAATCTTATATCGTTAAAGATCGAGCTGAAAAAATGGGTGAAATGGTTTTTGATACGGAGAGTATTTACTAGGTAATTTTTTTTACACACTTACTATTATAAATAAATTATCCCAATCTGTTGTATTTATGCAGAAATAGGTTTCTAGATTATAGACTGTGGTGATTGTGAACTAATTAAAGTATTTTTAAGTATAAGCTAAAGTATAAGCTGTTATCAAACTAAATTTGAATAAATTTGAGCAGAAAAATAGTTAGTATTATTGTTAAATAAATTCTGCTATTATTCTTGTAGAATATAGAGGCCCTTAAATAAGATTTATTATCTCATATCAACAATAATAATCATAATGAATAAATACTATTATTTCTATCCAATAAAATATTGCAATCTATAATATATTTATTTGAACTTTTGAAAACTAATTATTTAGAATGTTACCTTCATTTAACCATTATTTATTTATAGCAGAGAAATGTTTTATTGATACAATTTGTAAAAATTATATTTTCGACAATAGCGGAACCATAATATATTTTTTCAAAAATTTTTGTATTGAAAATTAAAGCATTACCACTCCAAATGCTTAATAATTACCAATCTAATATTCTTCTGTAATTCACAAAACCATCTTTATATGTACTATTGTATAATCAATTTTCTGTCCAATAATTTCTTGACAATAATATGTTCTTATTAAAAATGTGGAATGATTAACTTTCCTTAATTATCTAAAAAAAATCACCAGCCTCTTTATTTTGCTGTTAAGTGAAAAAACTAATTCACTTAGAATTTATATAAATTTTATATTAACAAACTCAATTTACAAATTAATCCAAATTTGTATGAATTTTCATTATTTGTTTTTGTCAAATATGCAATCATAAATATATGGTCTTCGAATCGCGAATTGCAAAATTTGATGCTCAACAAGATTTACAAAATAAAGATGAAAAATCTGTATCAGTTTAATTTTTTTCGTGAAGGGTCTGTATGTATAATTGAACCATATAAAAATCATCCAATCTACAAAGTAATAGAATACTGACAGTTTTAAACTTTACACTTCCTTAAATGTTATCTGAAGCTGAATTGTGTGCAATATTTTTTTTTATAGGGAAACTTCAATCCTGTTATCTTAATGGGCTTATAAAACAAATACAAGCTAGGCTTAGTGATTCCTTATAAAGAGGACGGCAACGTAAATCGCATTTGCGGTTTGCTTATTGCTTATATATGTATCTAGACATTCCACTGCAGGCATGGCCAAACTAATAACCATAATATGCAGGGCACTGTTTACAAGCATCAGTATTGACAAAAAATTATAACCGTACATTGATTTTCTTGAATTGACCAATAAACTGATACTCAAAATGGAAGTCTTGTCAGTGAAAAGCGCATCTACCTAATAAATGCTTTAAATTTTAGGTGGTATTTATAATTGGTATTATATAAAATTGTTAATTTTCTACATATCAACAAAATTCATTGTATAAAGAAGCTTTGAACACTTCTGTTTTCTAAATTATATGATTTTTTTTGCAGACATGGCACTAAAATTTTAAAATAATTCATTTGCGGAAGAATAAACTATACCTTGTGTAGGTACTTAAATTCGTCTTCACATAGAGTTTTTATAATGAATATTGTATTTTTTTCAATATTTTTATTTTTCAATATAATTCTTATTATTACACAATTATTTTATGTAAAGAACAAAGACAAATCTATTTCATGCGAGTATACAAACTTGTCTATACTAAAATTTATTATTGCACGTTTCAAATATATTGAATGATTTCTATAAACATTAAATTAAAAAAAAATTTAATTATATTTAAAAAATCCAAAAAAACTATTTTATAATACTAAAGTACCTCTATATTATATGAAATAAATAAGGCAAAGTGTTTTATTTGTGATAAAAATGTGAACCGAATGTAACAATGTTTGGCCATGCCGCTTGTGTTGCTTTAGTGAAGCCAAGATATATATATATTTATATATATATACGCGCATATGATGGACGTGATGGTTACAAGTGGTTACAAGAGCAAATGAGTGTTGGAATATTGATAAAAGTAATTGTTTGATGATAGCAGGTGATGCAGCAGGTCGTGAGTAAACAACAGTTTAAAGATGCACATGAAAAAGTATATAGTTACCCATTATACCCATGCTGAGTATAGTTTACCACACTATAGAAAAGGCTGAAACAAATGTTATACTAATAATAATACTGAGAAGTAGAGGAATTTTGCGATTACATTTTCATAAAGAAATAACGAATCGAAAACGTATAAATCAGAATGCGAAGGTGTAATAAATAGATAAAACAATCAGTAATCTCTACAACGTTAAAACAGTTCATTTTAATCTTTTAACAATAATTTTGAATAGAAAATTCTATATTAATGTTCTGTTTCCTTCATTATTAGAGCCAATGCATTTATCTATGAAGAATCATGAATTGATTATTATGTTAACATAGTTTGTATTAGGTAAAAAAAAATGTGTAGCATTTTTAATTTTTACACCTGCGATAGTCTCTTGATCTACGTTCATTTAGACTTGCAAAAATATTAAATTTTAATTTCCACTTCTTTGTCACTTTGCCATAACTATTGATATAAGTCATTTTTTATATCTTAGCAGATCTAATTCATCTTCTACTGCGCATAAGGGTTGAGCTTCCAGTACCATTGTTGCCATATATGAATAAAAAAACGTCAGTACAAAGTGCTCAAATTGTCAACTGCATAGCAAAATTCAGATTGAGAATATTTAATGTATGAATATATACGATTTAAAGTCCACTATTTAGTAAAAAGTTTCCAGTTATTTATTATTTGATTTGATCAATTATGCTAATATAATACCCTCTGTATTTGTTGGCTGTCGATATGACAACATTGCAGTAATTTTGACCACACCCTCAAATGACAAAAATGCAGTGGCGACCATCTCTTCACGAGCATAAGATTTCGGGGTGTTGTAGCGGCCAGTATATTTTCATTTTTTTTTGTTATCATTGGTCTTATGCATAAACTAATCTTAATTTGTAATGCGCAATAGAAGGGGCCCGAAACTTAAAAAAAAATAGCCTATATCTTCACTTAAAATCTTTGATATTCAACTTGTTGTTAATTCGAATGGAATTTGTTATTTCCTTATATTTTCTTTATACGAATGCTTCGAATGCTTTATACCTTTCTCTTCCTTCGAGGCCTCTGAATACATCACTATTCATATTTGTGTTATTTTCTAGTAGTAGTTCGAAATTGTAACGAACGAACTTTTTTTTATATTTCCTTTTCTGTTTTGAGTTAGAGATTAAATAAATTTAATAGAAATCACAGACTTGTGAAAATTTCACACAATATAAAAGAAGTCGAAACTTTCTGTGCCTTAACTTCTGTGCCTTATTCATTTTAAAACAAAGAATTTTTTTATGAATGAACGAAATTAACAATCGTAACAATTAAGTTAAATTTTAAAGTTCCTCAACAAAAATCGACAAGGTCCTTAGCGCATAAAGTTCGATTTGGACCAGGCTTTTGTTAGTACGCGACGGCGTTTTCATAACGACCAACTTACCTTCAAAGTAAAAACAATATACCCTCAAATACTCTTCACATATTACTTGAATATTGCAATTTTCCAACATAGCGTACTTTCTTCTCAGTTTGCATTGGCCGTGCGTCTGAGCAAGTTAGGTTAGTTATCCACTTTGTGAGACACGGATCTAGTCAATATTAAATGTAGGAGTGGACGGCCCTACGCTCAAGCAAGCAAAGACCGCGAATACGAAGAGCTGAAGAGTATTAGCTAAGCGATTCTGACACGAACTCCACGACGAAAATAATAGTGTAAATAATACGCTGTTTGAACAGATTTGACTTTTTTTCACGTTTACGTATTATAAATTCGTGAAATATAATAATTAAGATGATTATTATGACTATAAGATACATTTCGCAACTGGAATGAACCATGAATTATATGGAAGCGTAACATTTAGTAAATTACGAAATCAATCTGCCATAAATAAATCATGCTGAATATTATCGGTAGAACTAGAACAATACTTGACTTTTTATTTTATATTTTGTCCAGTTTACGTTCTCAGTAAAGAAATTTTTGTAAAAATTCTTATTAATTTTCACTTCAAGTAAATCGAGAATTCATTTAGGATTACTAAAATCAAAACGCCTATTTCGAACGCTTCCGTTCTATTCGTATAGTCCACGCCTCATACCCATACAATGCTACACTCCACACATATGCTTCTAATAATATATTCCCTGTACCTAAAGCAATAGTTGACGTTAAGACATGCCCCTTTATACGAATGCCTGTCCTATCCAACATTTTATACCTTACTTCAATTATCCTTTGTAAGTCTATTTCCTAAATATCAAAATATAATGTGGTCTATTCAATGGAAATCCAGACAAAATTCAAGCCTACATATTTTCAACTATGTCGATAAATACGAGTATTATTAGTCCCTAAAACAATTCTGGATATTATTTTCTACTGTCGGAATTTTTACCTGTAACTTGTTTTTTTAATACTTTATGTATTAAAAAAACTTTTTTTCAATTATTTAAAATCAAATTTTATATGACAAGTAGTACAGCCTATCATTTATATATGATAAGTTTTCGAAATCGTTGTTGCTTTCTAATAATTGACTTAAATATTTACAAAAAGCATTTATAATTTAATGAAGGTTTGAATTTTTACACCATATGAAATATCCGTTCTTTCCTTTTGCTATATTTTCTTTAAATTAAAAACGATACCTATCTAAGAATGTCCTATTAGCCTATATAACTCTAAATTCTCGTCATTTTCCTGAAAGTTTAATTCGCTTAAAAAAGGTATTTCTTTTGATATAAACACCTTGTAAATAGCAGACCATATCGTCATCTACTATTACGTGAATTATATCTTCGTCTACACATGATACATACAACCCTTTCGTATATGATATTGATATTCTGTCCAAGGATGGTTATACCACCATGGGGGTGGATTCGATAGCACCCACATGTATATCTAGTGATATTATGGTATGGGAGAGGTAGCTACGAAGAGTAGTAAGACAAGCAAGTAAAGGGTTGCAGGTTAGAACACACTATGTATAAGGGTAGAGGAACATTATTTACGTTATTATACAAAGATAGTCGCCTGATATTATTGATTAAAACAAGAAGAAAAAAATAGTTAAAAAATTGTATGACTTTTTCTCATATGAACACTGTTTTGCATATGGAATAATATATAAAAAACAGCCCATAAGAAGAAATCGTTACTCAGCAATTTTAAAACGAAATACTTTCAATCGGTTTGTGATTATATAAGTAATAAAAAGAAACATTTATTTTGTTAACCATGATTCTGGTGGGAAATATTTTCGCAGGTTTTGATAGGAAACATTTTAACATTAGGAACTTTTTAACAGGTATAGTTATATAGTTTTTTTTTTAAATTATTTGTATTCACAAATTAGTTTTGTTCAAGTTAGCAATTTCGTTCCAAATCATTTTGTACAAAACGTACATATTTTATCTTTGATTTAAAATTATTCCCAATAACTAGAAGTCTCTAAATTGAAAATGTTAAAAGTAAATAGCTAATATATAAATATTATTTATGCACAAAATTGGGTTGCACGGGACTCAAGTCAATTTTGTATCGGGGTGAACAGAAGCCGTAGAGGCAACAGCAGTGCCAGTAATTTTGGCGCAAGAAGTGAGAACTGGATGTGGTAAACGAAAGGGCACAAGGGTGGTAGAGTTGGAGGCGGCTCGTGGCCAAGATCGACCATTAATAACATATATGTATATTATCACAGAGTATACTATGAATTTCCTGGTGGGTAGTATACAAGAATACTCTGGAATAATATTAAATACCAGTACAGGAAAGGTGTTTTTAAAATTGTGTGAAAATCCTTACCTTTCCTAAGATATAAATAATTAAAATGTCTTTAAGATATGCGTTCGATTAAAATCTTTGTAATAATACTATCTTTTTATTGCTTTTTGTGCTTTCACCTCATACATAAACATTAGATATCAAAAGAATTCGTCAGGCAGAGCACAGGCTCAACTTTCAAACCTGTGTTATAATGAAAAGGGAATATAAAAAATTAAGTCTTTTCCTACAGGGTGCTTGGTAGCACCTACTATAAGGTATTTTGTGCGTATTTTACATTATGAAATCTAAGTGCATCAAAAAGTCACTCATGAAGAAAGAATTTCTAAAAAGTAGACATTTTTCATTTTTTAATTCAACAGCTTTTTGCAATATCCGAGTTAAAATATTTTTTGGTAATCGTAATGCAGCATTCACAATATTCGAACTTAGATATCAAGAGTTCGAGAAAACTGCATCTTAGTTAGGCGGAGATTTATTGTATAAAAATTTATTTGACAAAAAATAGTTCTAACTATCATAGCTAATAATGTCACAATTTGTGTTTTTAAAGTATTACGTTTTTATTATTTTTCCGTAAAAATATCTTGATTGAAAATATGCCAGATGTTTCATGGAAATCCTTGTTAATAGTTTCTAAATAGATACATATATGAATTTTTTTAAATGATACTTTAGGTTTCTTATTATATTTGTATTGCAAAACCTTCACACCATTTAATTATTTAATTATCTGTGAACACCCTACACACACACACACACACACACACATATATATATATATAAGGATGCGCTGCACGTGTGTTTTGAGAAAGCAAATGTGCAAGGCGAGTGTATATTACTACAGAAAGGATAACTGAAAGAATAATAACTAATGTATGGTAAATATATAATTTATATGTGATGATAGTTTATTAATTATTTCAACCCAAGTTCAAATGGCATTTCTTTTATTTATATTAATACAAAACATCATCTCTACCTATAATATTACCAATTTGGGTCCAATAACTAATCAAAATTTTTAGATGATAATATTTTGCAACTCTTTCTTTTACGGGAATCAATACTACATTTTAATTTTATCTAGATAATTTTTTAAGGTTCTCATGAAAAGAGACATCTATGCAAAAAATATATAAATACAAATTTAATAAAACATATATCGCATCACTCTATCTTCAAAAACAAACCATTTTGTGACGTTATTTATAGGTTTATCGTTTTTTAATGATAGTTATTTGCTTCACATCGATTTATTCCTTGAATCATAGCTTGTATCCTTACCATATCACCTATATGTAGATATCTTCGTATATGTCTTAGGTTTGGTTTATATATAGTCGAAATAAGGGTGTGATGTGGACTTTAAGCGGCGAATGACAGTGAGGGTGTGAGGGTAAACGGGTAAAGAAGGGCTGGGATGGGTCGTCGACTAACTGCTGTCAAGTCGATATATGGAAATCGGTTCATGTAGTAGTTTGCAATTGATTGATATTTGTTTGAATATAACTCAATCTCATGTGTATATCTTCTGCAACGACAACAATGCTCTAAGATTTACCCTGTATTAAAAAAAAACCGTGAAACAGTTTGTAAGAAGTAATTCTAATAAAGAAGAGGTACCGGAATTTTCATAAAAATATAGTACGTAGTGTAGCAAAAACGTGAATTTGGAAGATAGAGGATTCTTGTTTGAAGAATCGATGTTTTGTAACATCAGACCACCACATAAGGTATTTTTTAAGCACGCCATAAAGGGTGTCTTGTACACATGGAAGATATAATTTAAAATTTAAGCAATTATATCTTGTATCATTAGTTAAAGAGTCCGCAATCCTAAAGAATGGTTGGAAACAGCACGCCATGCCGATCTATCCTGAGCTAATCCCTTCATCTCCTTATAGCTATTCATCTCAACGTCTTCAACTATCTGACTCACATACTCCAATTTAGGCCTACCTACCCCTCTCTTTCCCTCCACTCTACCTTCTATGATCAATTGCATAATCCCCCCATGCCTAAGAATATGCCCTACTAATCTGTCTCTCCTACGCTGTAACACTCTCCAAATACTTCTCTTCTCCCCTACTAACTCTAGTACAGCTTCATTTGTTACTTTATCTTCCCAACCAATCCTCATCATCCTCCTATAACACCACATTTCGAATGCTTGTAATCTACGCTTCTCTTCCTTTCCTATAGTCCACGCCTCACACCGGTACAGTGCTACACTCCAAACATATACCTTCAGTAATCTTTTTCTAATACCCAAGTCAATATTTGATCTTAAAATCTGTTCCTTTTCTACGAATAACTTCCTACCCTGTGCTATCCTACACTTTATATCTACCTTGCTTCGATTATCTTTTGTGATTCTACTGCCTAAATAACAAAAATCTGACACTTCTTCGATTCTATTATCTCCTATTGTGATCCTCATTTTTCTGCTGCATTCCTTTTTGTCACACCTCATCACTTTAGTTTTACCTATATTTATTTTCATGTTAAAATCCCTAGTCAATACTGCCTGCATACCATTCAATACCCTTGCTAAATTCTTTTCGCTTTCTTCCAATATAGCTATATCGTCGGCGAATCTCAACATATATATTTTCTCTCCCTGTACATTCACACCTACACTATACTCTTCTTTTACTTTGTTTATTGCATCTTCTATATATAGATTAAATAATAACGCTGAAAGTGTACATCCCTGCCGAACTCCCTTCCCTATTTTTGCTACCTCTTCTTCCCCCTCAATTCTAAGTAAGGCAGTTTGGTGTTTATATAAATTAAAAATTATTCTCCTATCCTTATATGAGGTGTGACAAAAAGGAATGCAGTAGAAAAATGAGGATCTCAATAGGAGATAATAGAATCGAAGAAGTGTCAGATTTTTGTTATTTAGGCAGTAGAATCACAAAAGATAATCGAAGCAAGGTAGATATAAAGTGTAGGATAGCACAGGGTAGGAAGGCATTCGTAGAAAAAGAACAGATTTTAAGATCAAATATTGACTTGGGTATTAGAAAAAGATTACTGAAGGTATATGTTTGGAGTGTAGTACTGTACGGGTGTGAGGCGTGGACTATAGGAAAGGAAGAGAAGCGTAGATTACAAGCATTCGAAATGTGGTGTTATAGGAGGATGATGAGGATTGGTTGGGAAGATAAAGTAACAAATGAAGCTGTACTAGAGTTAGTAGGGGAGAAGAGAAGTATTTGGAGAGTGTTACAGCGTAGGAGAGACAGATTAGTAGGGCATATTCTTAGGCATGGGGGGATTATGCAATTGATCATAGAAGGTAGAGTGGAGGGAAAGAGAGGGGTAGGTAGGCCTAGATTGGAGTATGTGAGTCAGATAGTTGAAGACGTTGAGATGAATAGCTATAGGGAGATGAAGGGATTAGCTCAGGATAGATCGGCATGGCGTGCTGTTTCCAACCAATCTTTAGGATTGCGAACTCTTTAACTAGGTATTATCATGAATATAATCTCTTATTATAATTTAGTTATTATTAAAGGCGTATTTTACAGTGTAATATTGTACGGTTGTGAGACGAGGAGAATAGGAAAGGCAGTTAACATAGAACAGAGGCATTTGGAATATGGTGTTTTGACCTGCGAGAGAATTTGGATTTTATGTGCCTTCTTTCTTCTACTATGTATTATTTTTATTGGCTTATTAATGCAATTTCGAATTAAAAATAACATTTTAAGAAACTACTTTGTTGTGTGGATATTTCTTTTATCTATGTTGGATTGAGTTGCCACAATATAAGTACATATAAACAGTATAAGAGTATTAAATATCATTAGGATCATTCTCACATTCACAACTGTTTAAATTATCTTTTTTTTTGTTACCCAATTCTCCAATTCAATTCTCATTCAAGAAAATAAAGTAAAATACAGATTTAGAAAATAGAATAGAATCTCGCGTTATGTGAAGGATTTCAATTAATGAATTTGCCGTTTTAAAACATGTTTACATTACCTGAAAACATCATATCAAATGTATAATATATATTGGTCCTATGTACTAAATATTAGGAATTGTGTTTTTAAATTAAGATAATTTATAGATCATCACCAATATTTCTTTGAGCACTATACATTGTAAAGTGAGTAGGTAGGCTCTATTAAAGTTGGCAGCTAAACTATATAAAATTTGTATTGATAACCAATTAAATTACCATTATATACAAATTTTTGAAAATGATATATTTTTTAGAAATATGCTTTTGCTTTCTGATATGCAAAAAAGTGAGTTTTTTTTTCGCATATCTATTATTTTTCGGGATCTAAGACTCTTTAAAAGTTACACTCTTCAATGAAGCGAATAAGGTAAACGTAATTTTTTATGCATTGATGTAAAATACGTTTATCGACTTTCATTCAGTAAAGTAAATATAAGAGTTTGAAAAAAGGTTTTGTAATGTTGATCATTACAGCACTAGTGATGTAATGAGTTTTTGATTAATAGAGTAACATTTTAATAGTTATTTACAATATAAGTGTTGTAAAGATTCATATTACGACACGAGATGTTGAGATGTTGCTAACAATACGTCGAGTGTCATAATATGAATTTACAACTCGAATATTTGTACGAAATTTTATCTAGTTTCGTACGTAATCCGAAAATTACAAAAAAATATTTGACAAAAGTTGTCGAAATAAATTTTAAAATGATATTATGTCGTAAACAAAAATGATACCTGCTGTTATGAGGATTTAAGTTTTCTAAGTGGTCTTGAGCTGTTTCTTGTTTCTGAATTGTCTTGGTTACTGTTAAACACGTCAGATTTATAGCAAAAGTTTGCGAAAAAAGTATTCTTCGAAAATGTTTGATTCTAAAGAAAGTTTACCCTCGGAAGTAAAGGAAGCTGCAAATGGAGCAATTTCAAGTCTAATTCCCGCAAAATCAAAGGCACGATATGAACTTGAATACCAGAAATTTGAAAAATGGTGTTATTCAAAGAGAGTAAAAGAAGTGTCGGAAAAAAATTGTTGGCGTATTTCGCCGAAAAGCAACAATCACAAAAGCTGTGAACGCTTTGGACGCACTATTCAATGTTAAAAACCATGATTTCCGTAAGAATAAATCAAGATATAAGCAAATTTATACAGCTAGTTGCTTTTCTCAAGAGAAGTTCAGATAGATACACGGCAAAAAAGTCTAGCATTTTTTCGAAAGAAGAAGTATGTAAGTTTTTGGGCACAACAGAGGATGAATTGTTTTTGCTTATGAAAGTTGTGATGATCGTAGGCATTTTTGGGGCTTGTCGACGAGACGAACTTACAAAGTTAATGTTAGATCACATTGAAGACAAAGCATCATATGTTAAAATCGTGATCCCATACAAAAACGAAAATCGTACGATAATTTATAGTTACCGAGGGAAACCTGCCAGGTATTAACTGCTTAACCATTTTTCGGAAATATGCTGAGCTTCGTCCTCCTAATGCTACTCATGGGCGTTTTTTTGTCTTCTATAAGCAAGGAAAATGTAGCTCGCAGCCTGTTGGTATTAATACCTTTAGAAATATACCAAAATGAATTGCAAAGCAGTTGGGCTTGAAGAGACCCGAAAAATAAACGGGGCACTGTTTTCGGAGGTCCTCTGCTTCCATGATGGTAGATGGTGGGGATATGCAAATGCTTAAGCGTCACGGATGGTGGAATCCTCTGCTACTGCAGAGGGGTATGTTGAGAGTTCTTTAGAAAATAAGAAAGAAATAGCAAACAATATTATGGGTTCCAAAAAAACCACGACGGTTCAAAACGCCAACCTGAATAACTCAGTGATGTCCACCTCTGGTCTGCAAATTTCAAATTACAAAAAATGTGTTATAAATGTATATAATAAATAATTTTTAAATGTTACTCTAATAATCAAAACTCATTACAGCACTAGTGCTGCAATGACGACCATTACAGCACTAGTGCTCTAATGGTCATCACTACAAAACTTTTTTTTAAACTATAATATTTACTTTACTGAATGGTAGTAGATAAATAACTATTTGTGTGTCTAAACCGACAATAAAGTTTCATAATTATTGAGAGCATGGAAGCTGTGGCTCATATATAAGTAAAGGAACTTGTGATTGTGACTTGATCATATACAAATTGTGAGGTGGACTAACAAGGGACAACTGAACCTTTGACACACACATACACGCACATTTTCGTACATACACGTACAGCCACATACGTTATATTCTGTCAGCTAACAAATAAAGGGCATAAAGCATACATACCCAGCATATTATTGTCATCTTTCTCAATCTTGGACCCCCGCACCATTAAGGCGACATCCATTTCACTCTACTGTTGACATATCACCATACGAAGTAGTTGCCCAATGCACACGTATATATACATACAAGACGTAAAGCTGCCTTAGGCTGCCTTAGGCTGCCTATAGACGTACATATATCGGTTGGGCTGATATAGGTATATGTATATGCGAACTAATTACAATGTATGATTAATTATCGGCCTTTGCTTGGAAGGCTGTGCTCGGGTGACGGTGGTATGTGTAGCCGCTGTTGTTACTGTGTGGTGGATGTCGCTGGGCGGGGGTGGGGCGGGGAGCAATATGGGACAAAGCAGTCAACTCAGGAAGAGAATGGATAAGGTGGTCCGTAGTATTAAGTTTGATTTCCTTTCAGGCCAACATGTCGCTGGTATTTGATATCTGTTCATGTGTTCTTGCAATAATTAAGTATAGTTATAATTGACGAAATTCAAGTTAGAGATGCTTGAGGAAGACTTTGGAGTAGTTTGTATTAGAATCCAATATATACTAATTAGTTCACTTCACTGTTCATTACATAAATTCTTCATTACATACAATATTCTATGCTTTTACATTGCTCAAAATTCTTTAAACATCACCACCATAAGTCGAAGGATTTATTAATAAAAATAATTGCACCAATAGACTATTTACGTTCCTGTAAAATCTATTTGATGAAAATTTCGAAAAAAAATCTTTTACGACTTTAGAATTTGAATACGAATTATATAAATTCGGACAATTTGCGTAATTGAAATAAATTCAGATGATTTTTAATTCTAAAATAAAAGCATTAATTAATCATACGTACTTAAACCACTTTATTTTAGAATTTACAAATCAATTTCTTTTCATCAAATATGGTTATTTTAAGATTTGTTCTAGTGTGTGTGTGAATTAAAAGTTAATTTTAAATAACAATATCTATGTTAAATGAAAGACAACTGTTTGGACTGCCATTAAAAAAAATGTTAAGTACGTTTGTTCGTTTTTAATCTAATGTTAGTTAGAGAGTCCGCAATCCTAAAGATTGGTTGGAAACAGCACGCCATGCCGATCTATCCTGAGCTAATCCCTTCATCTCCCTATAGCTATTCATCTCAACGTCTTCAACTATCTGACTCACATACTCCAATCTAGGCCTACCTACCCCTCTCTTTCCCTCCACTCTACCTTCTATGATCAATTGCATAATCCCCCCATGCCTAAGAATATGCCC
Organism: Leptodirus hochenwartii; assembly: GCA_947310635.1. Lineage (NCBI taxonomy): Eukaryota > Metazoa > Arthropoda > Insecta > Coleoptera > Leiodidae > Leptodirus > Leptodirus hochenwartii. Next base: position 10,713,716 of record OX371180.1, on the reverse strand, counting down.
TACTAATCTGTCTCTCCTACGTTGTAACACTCTCCAAATACTTCTCTTCTCCCCTACTAACTCTAGTACAGCTTCATTTGTTACTTTATCTTCCCAACCAATCCTCATCATCCTCCTATAACACCACATTTCAAGTGCTTCTAATCTACGCTTCTCTTCCTTTCCTATAGTCCACGCCTCACACCCGTACAGTGCTACACTCCAAACATATACCTTCAGTAATCTTTTTCTAATACCCAAGTCAATATTTGATCTTAAAATCTGTTCTTTTTCTACGAATGCCTTCCTACCCTGTGCTATCCTACACTTTATATCTACCTTTAATCTAATGATAGTATGTAAATAAAATCGCCTATCTTACTAAGCTGGTTTATAAATAATAGAAAAAAAAATACTTAAAATATCTATATTAAAAATTATTATGATCAAATTTATGCATTCATCTCTAACATAACAAAATTGGAAAATTTACGTTAATAATATTATTAGAACTGGAAAAATCGTAGATTATTTTATTATTAGTCAAATGCCTTATTGGATTTTCTTGTAGATTAACTTGAGTGCCTTATTTTATAGCTCCTTTCAAATTGTTTATTTATTATATTGTTCCGTTTATATTCTATAGAATCATGTCTTATAGAGGAACAAATCATTAGAGCGCAGATTTTTTTTTGAATTTATAATTATATTTTAATACTAAAGTACGAGTATAAGAAAAATATTACTAAAAACATATGTAGAGTGTAGTACTGTAGGATTGTCAGGCGTGGACAACCATACAGAAGGATGATAAGGATTGGGTGGGTAGATAGAGTGACAAATGCTAGAGTTAGAAGAATAAAAGAGAAGTATTTGGAAGCTATCACAGCGTAGGAGATATAGATTAATACGTCATATTCTTAGACATTATGCAATTAGTTATCAAAGCTTTTTGAAAAGGAAGGAATAGGTAGGCCCAGATTGGAGTATGTAAGTCAGATGTCAATGTAAGTTCGTAGGATGAGTGCTATAAGCAAATTAAGGAGATTTTTAAGGATTTAATGATATTTAGTGATAATTATTATATTTTAATCTATATATAGAAGATGCAATAAACAAAGTAAAAGAAGAGTATAGTGTAGGTGTGAATGTACAGGGAGAGAAAATATACATGCTGAGATTCGCCGACGATATAGCTATATTGGAAGAAAGCGAAAAGAATTTAGAAAGGGTATTGAATGGTATTATAAAAGGGATTTTAACATGAAAATAAATATAGGTAAAACTAAAGTGATGAGGTGTGACAAAAAGGAATGCAGTAGAAAAATGAGGATCTCAATAGGAGATAATAGAATCGAAGAAGTGTCAGATTTTTGTTATTTAGGCAGTAGAATCACAAAAGATAATCGAAGCAAGGTAGATATAAAGTGTAGGATAGCACAGGGTAGGAAGGCATTCGTAGAAAAAGAACAGATTTTAAGATCAAATATTGACTTGGGTATTAGAAAAAGATTACTGAAGGTATATGTTTGGAGTGTAGCACTGTACGGGTGTGAGGCGTGGACTATAGGAAAGGAAGAGAAGCGTAGATTAGAAGCACTTGAAATGTGGTGTTATAGGAGGATGATGAGGATTGGTTGGGAAGATAAAGTAACAAATGAAGCTGTACTAGAGTTAGTAGGGGAGAAGAGAAGTATCTGGAGAGTGTTACAGCGTAGGAGAGACAGATTAGTAGGGCATATCCTTAGACATGGGGGGATTATGCAATTGATCATAGAAGGTAGAGTGGAGGGAAAGAGAGGGGTAGGTAGGCCTAGATTGGAGTATGTGAGTCAGATAGTTGAAGACGTTGAGATGAATAGCTATAGGGAGATGAAGGGATTAGCTCAGGATAGATCGGCATGGCGTGCTGTTTCCAACCAATCTTTAGGATTGCGGACTCTCTAACTATTGAATGGTATGCAGGCAGTATTGACTAGGGATTTTAACATGAAAATAAATATAGGTAAAACTAAAGTGATGAGGTGTGACAAAAAGGAATGCAGTAGAAAAATGAGGATCACAATAGGAGATAATAGAATCGAAGAAGTGTCAGATTTTTGTTATTTAGGCAGTAGAATCACAAAAGATAATCGAAGCAAGGTAGATATAAAGTGTAGGATAGCACAGGGTAGGAAGGCATTCGTAGAAAAAGAACAGATTTTAAGATCAAATATTGACTTGGGTATTAGAAAAAGATTACTGAAGGTATATGTTTGGAGTGTAGCACTGTACGGGTGTGAGGCGTGGACTATAGGAAAGCAAAAAAGAAGCGTAGATTAGAAGCACTTGAAATGTGGTGTTATAGGAGGATGATGAGGATTGGTTGGGAAGATAAAGTAACAAATGAAGCTGTACTAGAGTTAGTAGGGGAGAAGAGCAGTATTTGGAGAGTGTTACAGCGTAGGAGAGACAGATTAGTACGGCATATTCTTAGGCATAGGGGGATTATGCAATTGATCATAGAAGGTAGAGTGGAGGGAAAGAGAGGGGTAGGTAGGCCTAGATTGGAGTATGTGAGTCAGATAGTTGAAGACATTGAGATGAATAGCTATAGGGAGATGAAGGGATTAGCTCAGGATAGATCGGCATGGCGTGCTGTTTCCAACCAATCTTTAGGATTGCGGACTCTTTAACTAGTGATAATTATGTTACAATATCAAATTTTTATTAATAATATATTGCAAATTTATAGTATTTATTCTTAGTTGAAGTAAATTATTGTTCTTCTTTTATAAAAAAAAGTTTTAGTTTTTAGGAGAATTATACTTCACAAAAAACCCAATAAAAAATCACTGGATTTTTTGGGTTAACTAATGGGGAGCACAATTTAATTTTAATTATTGGCATATTAATGGTCAAATGTCTATATTACTGAATTATTGTACAGGCGAACTCCGTTATAACGTCATTGCAGGGACCGAGCAATTTTGACTTGCTAACCGAGGTGACTAATTATCCGAGGTAGGGAAGGGATACAAATTTAATGAATTAGATTTTTATTTGAAATTTATTTCAATAATACCTTACATTTAAATGTTTAAAATTTAAAACATTTAAACATTAAACATTAAAGAAAATCGGTTAATTTTGTTTCTAAATCCTCTTCTATTTTATATAAATTGTCTAAATGTAGTTTTTTTTCTTCGGCTTCATAATATGTAATTAATTTACGAACCAGTAACAATGCTTCAGAGGTGGTAGGTTATGGGTCTGGCATTATTTCTTCTTTTTCTTCTTCTTGTTGTTCGTCGTCTGATTTTTCATTTCTTATCTGTAGGTCTCATACTAAATCGAGATGAGACATTTCTTCAATCGTTAGAAGGTCTTCATCCATTTCGATAAAATCTTCTAAATTATTTGAAGTGGAAATATCGAAAAATTGTAGCCAATGTTTCAGAGGTAAATCATCTTCCCCATCAAAATGATGGTCGCATAAACCCGCATGCCGGAAGCAGTTCCTAATTGTAGCACCAGTGACGTCCTTCCATGTTTGTTTCAGAATTTTCAGAGCATCAAGTAGAGTTACTTTGCTCAAGTTAAAGTTTGCGCCGTCGGTTTCCATCATTTTCAAAACCAGTCTTTTTCTATACGCACATTTCATGCTTCTTATTACTCCTTGATCCATCGGCTGTAGAATACTGGTTGTGTTTGAAGGCAAACACTTCAAAGTTATAAATTTTAAGCCTAGTATGCGAGGATGAGCTGGACAATTATTCAAAAGTAGAACGATTTTTCTCTTTGCTTTTTTGAGGTCCTCTACCCAACGGCGGATTTCTTTTGCAAATAACTCGCTTGTCATCCAAGACTTCTTATTGGCTTAATAGGTCACAGTCAAGCTTTTTACATTTTTGAAGCATCGTGGGTTTTTTGATTTGCCGATTACTAACAAATCTTTTTTTCAGTGCCGCTTACATTAGCACAAACAAAAACAGTGATCCTTTCTTTTGGCAGTTTTCCGCCAATGCATTTTTCATTTTTTAAATTTAAAGTGTGGTCTGGTGTCAGCTTGAAGAAGATGCCTATCTCGTCCTCGTTGGAGATGTATTCGTCTTTAAAATTTTTCCGGATTTCTTCCCACTCATTTTGAATCCACGCACTGGTGGTATTCAAATTGACGTCTTTGGCTTCGCCAATCATTTTTCCAAAATTGATTTCATGCCGTTTTTTAAAACGGTCTATCCATGCCGGGGAACATTCAAATTTTTCTATTCCCAACAATTCAGCCAATTTTCCAGCTTTTACTTGGAGAATAGGTCCGCTTACCAGTAAATTGATTGTTCTTTGTTGTTTAAACCAGTTCAATAAAGCAGCATCTACATCCTCGTGAGTAGGTTTCCTCATACGCTTCATACTTTTGCTTCCTTCATTTTCTTTGATTTTATTTCGAGCCGTCCATATGGAACCCACCGATGACTTTACTAAGTTGAAATGCTTACACACTTCACTTTTCTTTACACCGCTTTCTAACATTCAACAAGCTTATTGCTTTACGCTTAAGGATTGCCATTTCGTTCTCTAAGAGATCAAACTCAAAACATATTTGATGTTTCTGCTTGCATTTTGCTCGCAAGCTATTAAACAACCTCATTAATCGGTAATTACCAGAAAACCCGTCTAATCTCCTAAACGGATGAAATCATAAAGCGTCAACATAATGACTTATTAAGCGAGGTATGATGACTTATTATCCGAAGTCATAATACATTGAGTATATGAGCCTTGGGTTGGGACCAAGCCATTTTGACTTTCTAACCAGGTTGACTTATTAACCGATGACTTACTATACGAGTTCGACTGTATATTGACAGGTACATAAATCCTTGCAGTTATTTAATCATAAATCTAGGCTTACTTACTCGAATGTTTAGACTCTCTGTAGTAGTAGTGCAGGATTATTTAATTCGACAAAATATCTTTGGCATAGTCCCAAAAATTTCATACACAAATAAATGTCTCTTCACAAAAATATCTGCATATATTAAGAATATTCATGTTCCAATCGAACACGTTACATTCATTATTCATCATATTATACATATATCGCACCTAATACCACATTGTTGGTACTTCGAAGACATGCCCTGCTCAATTCCTGAGAGTATTCCCAACTTCGGACGTCTTCCCTCCAACACATATAATATACGACGTACAGTACAAAGTCATTCCCGTATACGTTCATCTATCTGACAGGCAGTTTTGCTTACTCTATACTCCATAGATACTTGACTATTACCTACATTACATATGTAGATGGCTGGAACACTCGGACTGGGACCAAAACTGGGAATGGGAACAGGAACGTTACTCCCAAACACATCATATGCATACACACTCATCCTACAGTTACATCTTAGATTCCTAGACATAAGATATACTAATGCAGATGCTTAGAATGTAGTAAATCCAATAGTAACTGGGAAAACTAGTTGAAACATATAAATCGATATTTCATTATGTCAATTGATAATACAACGAAAATTACCGGGCGTATAAAATAATTAAGAAAGTTCATACATGGAGGTTTCGGTTATCAGTTTCGTAAATGCAAAAAGTAGTCGTAAAAGTAACTTTATTGAGTCTTGCGCCAATTGACTTATATAATATGTTCATAAAATTATGATGAAATAAATGTTCAAACACGTTAAAAATTGCTTAAAGGGTAACTACAGAAATTGAATGCTCGGTAAAAAGAATTAGAAAATAAATGCCTTCCATATTTACCATTACATTTAGTATCGGAATATATATTAAAATTATTACGGTATTGCGTTATTATGTTAATTTTATTAGCCACGTAATAATTCAGCTTAACATATTAGGAGAAATTTTGTTCGTAAAAAATTCATTAGTTTATTTTTTAGGAAAAAACTGCAAATTTTAATGTCGTGCTATATTAAGGCAGCTAATCTTAAGGTTAATTAAAATACGTTTTATTTTATTAGTAGTAAACACAGTAAACACATCCAAAAGCAATACATTTTTTAAATTATCTTATGTATTCCATAATATTTCTATATAGCAATATTCAATGAACATTTGCTAAAAAAATAGCTAGAAGACTTTTAACCGTAGTTTAAGATTTATATATTTAACAATAAATAAGTACTGGCATAAATGAGATAAAAAGGTAACAATTTTACTTAAAGTCTCCATTTATATTTTGGAGGTAATCTCTTTGATTTTCAGTTCATTAATGTGTAAATAAATAAATACATATTATAGACCTTTGCAATTCATAGGTTGTGGTTTCGCATTCCAGTCGGTAAAGAAAAATCTAGCAATAATTTCTGGACTTCAGTCTTGTTGGGTATTTGGACAATAAGTAAATAATAATATTAAGGCCTAATTGAATCTGCTTTACTTTCTTTGAACATGCTCATGTTGCGAAACGTATTGGTTAGTATTATAATATTCTCTAGTTATTTGTCGAGCTGAATGTCCATCTTTTGCTGTATTTGTGGAGTGCCTATCATCTTAACTATGACGTCAGTACAGTCCACGTCCGATTCGAAACTGCTACTCACCATCCATCTATCCTCTCTAGTTTATGGATATTTATGTAAATGTATGCATGTCGTCGCAGAACTCTGTACACGACAGTATAGTACCTAGCGCAAGAAGCATCTCTGCCATTCCTGGGCACAAACAGTCCACAAACTACAACCACCCAAAGATCTTGCAGATTCCATTTGGATCCCCAATAGTCTGTTCTTGAATTGTTAGTAGTAGCACAGCATCTTCTTGGTTAGTTTGCAATTGACATGCGAACTCCAGTGTGTGGCATTCTGCTTCCATTATAAATGTTATGATTTACTTATAACAATGGGTAGGGATCGATCGAGGATGGACAACGGTGTCGTGAGAACGAACGGGGCGACTATAGGGGTGAATTGTTGGTGGGTTGGTAGAATGCCATACTGGCGGGTTGGACGGATCTACATACGCTCCTAGCTCTGAGGGAACTTCTAAAAGACATGGATCTATGTGTGCATGTAAAGCTTTCGAAGTCTTGGTGTATTGGGTATGTTTTGCTTGACCCAAACTACACTAGTGCTGTAGTGAAATTTTATTAATTAGAAAAGCAAAGCTACTACTGTAATATATTTTAATATCGCAAATAGTGAGGAGGATTTAAAAGGAAAATCATGAAAAGCATGATTTAAATCAATAAATAACATAATACAAAATACAAATACCTCTATCATTTGCTAAAGTGAAAATGAGATAATAAAACTGAGGGAATCAGTTATAGAAATGTAACATTTCTATAAATAATGCCATTTTATTTCGTGTACTATTTCTAGTATCATATCTTCCAATAATCATATATATCTTCTTCTTCGGCCATAAGACGCTTGTTCTAATTAAATAATACTTATTTCTCGTTTTGCATACAGATAATTGGAAAAATAATTCTTCTAGTATCCTTTTAAATTGTCTCTATGTATTTCCAAAATATTTACTACGCTTCATTGAAGATGGTTGTAAATATAATTAAGCCTAGGATTTTTGTAGATATAATGGTCCATAATTTACACCTTAACTAACTATCTTATCCATTCAATTGTATCAAATTTCATTCGCCTCCTTTGTGACATCCGCAAATATTTCTCACTTATTTGAAACAAAATTTGTGACTGACGACCAGTATCTTAAACATATAATTTATCATTCTCGTTGTATGGGTATACTACACCACTGAAGTACGAGGGTCAGCCCCCAGGGAATCTACTGTCGTAGCTGGCGCGACGGCACGGGAGGGTGTAAAGGAGTAGGCCAAGACAAGAAGACGTTAGGTGTCGGACCGGATGGGTTGAATGGAAGATGGTCGGCAGGTCCAGTGCACATACATACACATATACAGATGTATATACACACAACCCTCAAGACACCCGCATGCAAATTAGGCTTCTGGCTCCCATATATACACACATTCGAGCACTTGCAAAATAGGTCCGCGTGAATTTAGTCCACGCTCAATATTGAGAAATTACGTGTGATTAGCAGAATAAAAGTCGAAAACCACGTAAAAAGAGGACGACATGAAGTTACTGCAAAATGGAGTTATATTCATAGTCAATTATCTTTTAATTAAATGAAGATAATACGATTTTTTAAACGTATTTGTGAGTGGAAAGGACCAGTGTGATTTCGGTTAAAATTTTATTTATTTCGCGCAAATAGTTTGACTTTGGCATGTGATAATATTAACATGGCCAGCATACACGCTTAAAATGAATATTGGTTGCCCTTAATATTAAAGGATGCGCTTGGATAATTGTGCATTCCTTTATTCTGCATATGTAATATCCGGGTTCATGATCATAGTCATTTTAAGTATTCGATAGTACCTTTATTTCCTGGTCTGCACATTATATAAAGGTAGCCTTTGAATATGAGAATGGCGAATATCCTTGTCATGATATTCGATAGGTTCCACACTATTTTTATTATTATCAATTTTTAATTGGGAGACAATACTGAAGAAAAATATCATAAAATTCTTTGAAAACACTGTTAAAATCCAATATTTTCTTCTGGTGTGAGAAAAATGTCACTCTTCACTGTGTAGGTGCTATATCTAAGATAGTTCAAAACCCTAATATTTAATCTTGTTTCGTGTTTTGAATGAATTGTGGACGATAAAAAATGAAGAGCATGTGGAATAGAAGTGTTTGGAATGTGGTTCTGTGGAAGATGATAAATATTGGGTCGGTAGCATGACTAATTACGAAGACATACTAAAGTTAGTAAGGAGAAGAGAGGTATTACAGCTAGGTGAGATAGACTAGTAGGCTATATTCTTAGTTATGGAGGTATTATGGAATTAGTTATGGCAGAAAATTGTAATTTTCATATGATGTTTAACTGAGTCAGTTTCGAATTGTTCTTCTAAAAATTCTCGATTAGTGAAAATTTCCTATTGAACATTTAATTATTGCGATTAATAAAAGGTCTTCCAAATATATAAAAGAAGCGCTTTAATTGGGTGCTGGAAAATTATAAAAAAATGAAAAGGTGTCTTACAATAACTGTATAATATAAATTAACGTAAGATGGTCCAGCTCCATTCCCAATCGGCCATCGACCAATTTCAGCCACTCTTCCAAATATTTTATGAAACAGAACGATCGTTTGTTTGAACGAGCTTGCATTTCGTTCTTATGGTTATTGATTAGACCATATTATCAATAACCTGGACCTAGTTTGCGACTATCTTGGTCATACACACATTGAGTGAACGTATATGTTGCATACGGCGATGGTACTTTGAATCAGGCTACTATAGACCTGCTACTGAGTATGAAGGGTTGCGGTGAATATGGAGGGGGTGGGCGTTGGTATTGCGATGTCAGGACAAGACAAGAAAGACAACGCGAGGCTATCCTCTGCCCGGTTTGCAAGGGCCGGGGGTTGGGAGCGGACGGTTGAGGTCTTATCAAGACATTGCCAAGACATATACACATTAGAGTATGCAGATGTGTAGGACGATGATGATAATATGGTCAGTTATAGAAAGTGACGAGCACTTTGTTATAAAATAAAATCGTAGTATAGTTTTTTGTACATCGTAAAAAATAGAATATACAAATTAGTTGGAACAATACAGTTGTAATGATCCTGTATATATTTTCCTACACCTACATTCTAAAAGTAACAGTAACATTTAGCAGCCCCTTATTTAGAATTATACAGTTCCTTTTTAATATATATTTCAATATCATCCTTTACAATCTCCAGTACATTTTAAATTCTTTGCCATCCATCTCCTTGTCACTTCTATCGTAAATTCTATAACAATTCGCATTAGGTATCCTTGTACCTGTTACATTTTTATTCAACTCTAAAAACACTCTGCTTTTTTAAACTGCACCATCTTCGAAGTCATATTTATTCATCTATATCTTCGATGCTTTAAGTTTCACCTATCTCATAAACCAATTACTTTATACCTTTATTATCTTACGCCCGCAAATTCCCCGTAAGAAATATTCATTTGCCGCGTCCTTTCTTATTCTTTTGCCAAATCCTCGAACCCTCATAAACCAATATTTCTATATATCTGCATATCTTCAAACTGTCTCTTTTCATCAAAATACACCAACTAATACTTTCTGCTTAACCTACCAATAACCTAGTAAAGATCCCTTCCCTTAACTAAACATTTTCTTATTGGTCTCCATTCAAAAACCTCCCTCTCAATCTGTAATTTAGCTCATTTTATAAAAGTTAGGGACTTAGGATAATCAACACAATTCAATAACGAGCATTCGGGCAGTCGATTCCAATAAAACTACAGACCTTTACACAGTAACAATGACACAACTAAAATATTTATTTGTTTAATAGTGAACGTGACCCGCCTTAGCTTTAATTACTTCCAGCACCCTCTCAACCATTGATGCCACTAGCTTTCCATACATCTCCTTCACTTCAGGGTTGTGGTACCACACTTTCATGACACTTTCCATCATTTTGGTTTTCGTCGTACAATCCATCTTAGATATGCGCGCTTTTACAATGGCCCACAAATTTTTAATGGGATTTAGATAGGGTGAATTGCTTCAAATGTTCAAATGCTACTGGGTAAAGAAGCTCTTAGCAAGCTTTGAATTGTGGCATAGAGCCAGATCTTGTTGAAATACGCCATCGCCATTAGGAAACAGTGTTGGGGCAATTTTCGCCTCCATGTACTTTCAATGGCGTAAAGCGTCTGTGGCCTGGAAGCTGTGAAACATCCCCAAAACATGAGCTTGGGTGGGTGTTTCGCGGGTTTCACATGTCCATTGCAAGGCTTGGACTTAGCGTTTCTTCGCTTGTCCCAACTAATTCGCAGAGTACTATTAAACACACTTCGCTTTGTCCATATTGTCCACAATGAAAGCATATATTGTAATCTCTTTTATGATCCTTTACAACGCCTAACATATAATTTGTATCGTTAGAACGATGTTTATATTTCGCGATACTTCAGGTTCTAAAATATTTTTCGCGTCATGTTTCTAACCCCTTTTTACATTTAAAAATACGTATTAATACAAATATTAAACGCTATTTTATGCACAATTTTTTATTTAAAAAATATGTTACCGTAATAATTATTAAAATTGATTATATAGAATGTCCGTTATTTAAAAAGCTTATGGTTTTAGGTAAGTTAGTTATAAGCTGATTATATTTGGCAAATGTGTGGGTCAGGCTGTACACATATATGAAGGAATCTTAAGCATACACGTACAGATAGACAACTGGATCGACACGCACATACGGACACTGAAGAGAGAGAGACGGAATCACCAGTAGAACATGGACGGTAGAATCCTGTCAGGACCCAACTCTCCGGACACTTCGCCACAAAAGAGTCTAGCTGTGTCTTAGGAAGAACCGTATACAGTACACACTGTTCAGATTTCAATTATACATTAGGCGAAGATATTGTATCGTGAGATGCCAGCAGCTACATATACCCGTTCATGTTGTCTTGGACTTGAATTTGAATACTGCATAATGGTCAAACTTTCCCTAATGTCCTTAAGTAAACATTGAAACTACGTTAGATATGTTAGGTGATCGTTCTTATATAATGACTATAGGAACTATTGATGGCTGTGTTTTCTTCTTATCTCAATTTCTGCTGATATATTCTGAAATTATATATTCAAAATGCTGGATCAGAAACCGATCTGGCACCAACGAGGAACTTTTTAAAATCCAACCATAGAGTAACGATTTCGGTTAATTCTCGGTGATTTTAAATTTCGAGGTGATACTTCAAATGCAAAACAATTTTATTTTGAAATGTATATATTTACGAAATTTTTTTTATATGCAATAGGCAGGTCAATTTTTTATTATAATGGAATTATTTTATGACAATATGAATCAGAATAATATTTGTTTTTGTAAATGGATCTTTTTATTTATTTATTAAATTTCCGCTTCAAAAATAAAATACTATTTCAACTGATTATATATTATCAAGAAATTTGATGTTTTGATTTGAAAACACTTTTAAATGCAGTTTAATTGAATAGAATTATGGCTTTATGAATTTTGATATTACTACCGATATAGCTATCTTAGAAGAAAGGGAGCACAGTTTGGAGCAGGTGTTAAATGGTATCCGGGGAGTAATAACTATGGATTATAACATGAAAATAAATATAAGCAAATCATAGCAAAGTGTGACAAATAGAGAAGTAGCGGAAAGATGAAAGTTGTAAAAGGATATGTAGAAGTAGTGTCAAATTTATGATACTTAAGAAGTAGAATTACGAAGGATAGCCGAAGCAGATCTGAAATGTAGGAGAACATTCATAGAAAAAGAGCAAATGTAAAAATCAAATGTTAACTTAAGACATATATGTGGTGTGTACCATTATACACCTATGAGGCGAGGACCGTAAGAGAGGAAGAGAATAGAAGGATTGAGTAGATAAAGTGACAAACGAAACTGTGCTGGATTTAATAGAGAAGAGAGGTGTTTGGAAAATATTACAGTGTAGGACAGATAGGCTACTAGGTCACATACTTAGGCATGGAGGTATTATGTAATTAGTTATACAAGAAACTTTAGGTTTAATAACTATAGGAACGGAAGGAGAAGGAAATGAAGGAGTTAGGTTCGGAGAGATCATCTAATAAATAATGTCAGTCGATTAAAGTTACGATATCTTATACTTGAACGTCTTTAGTTTAAAATTGTATAAGTGTTAAATGGCAGATATATTTTCTTTTTATGGTACTTTATACTGAAAATGTTTAAATTGAACAATGCTATTCGCGCACGCGTGATATTTTTTACTACCTAGTTAGTAGATATAATACATTTATACTCGTACAGTGTAAAGCTTTGAATGACCCAGAATTCCTTCGACATTGTATTCATGCCGGACTGTAATTAAATCTTAGCCTTCTTGCCGAAAGCCCCCGAAGACTAAATCTGCATATTATAAGCGTCTCACACACATGCATGCATGTCCTTGATCCTTCCATTATTCCTTCGTTGTCATTGTTGTGCAGATGACGTTCTTGTATAATACATCATCCTGACTGGCATGAGGGTTAGTTCCTTGCTCCTTTTAACGTGTATGCGGAGTTAGTATTTGGTGGTAGTTGGGGAGAAGAAGAAGAAGGAAGAGGAGGTTACAAAGATGACACAGTGCTAGTGTAAATGTATCTTACGTTTCCTCCTCCAATACATGTCCTGTGTCATATCTTATATATTCTGTAGACAGGGCCTTGTTTGACCACATCTAGACGTAACTTCTTCTTCAGCTGTTACGTTACTGTTACTATACTTGTCATATTACAAGCGTTTAAGTTAATGTTGTAGTAAATATCTCACATTCGAAATAGAATATAAAAGTAGGAAAGCAAAAATTATGGAAATTCACCACAAAAGCTAAAATATTATCAATAACAAATTCCACTCTTCACGCACGGTCGCACTCATCGTCCATACATTCTCTCTCTGTTACTACTTCTTAACGTATGACACTTCTCTAACTTGACATTTATCGTCCTTACTGGTTCTCATATAAGGTTCTCGTGTGTGTGTATATATATAAAGTAAATTCCTTGTGTCGCACGTCCATGCAGTCCTCTCCTATCCTCTACGTCCTCTCGGATGTGTGAGAACACAACGCCTTGGCGACCTCGTATGTATGCGTGGTTATGTGTGTATCGGGCAAAAGGATAACTATACTCTAGCATGAGGTTATGTGTATCTAGTAGCAGGAGTAGGGACGAACAGGAAGACCAGAAATTCGGAGACAAGATTAATGAAGTCGCCACTATCGTATGCATTGTTATATAGGGTGAGTGGTATAAGAAATATGAAGGACTAGCTGAGTATCTATTAATTTCATAAATTTTTAAGTTACCAAAGGTAATTGCAGAAAAGTTTTGGGGCAATAATTTAAAATCAATAAAATGAAACACTACAATTTCCATATTCCTATAATATATATAGACTAATGCTATTTTATGGTATAACAAAAATATTTACCTTAAAATTTTATTACGTGATAAATTTAAATGCTAAAGGCCTTAACTTAACTTAACCTTAATCATCGTTCAGATGTATAATTTTTGCATTTGTTTTCTTTTTGTTGGATAATGTCAATATTCTTTGTACATTTTAATTTAAAGAACAGCCTCATATCTCACACAATATATATCTTAGAAAATGCTTGGACATGCCAAATTGGTAACTTGCATTTATATTTTGATAATCACGAATGATTATCATATTATTTAGTTAAGACCCTGTTCATTTTAAATTTTATATATATAAAATAAGAAATACTATTTCGGTTTTATTATAAGATTATGAATGCATAGATCTTTGATACCAAAAAAAAAGGATTCTTAAGCTACGATTAAATTGGCGCTATCCAATATTTTCTGAAGTTATAAAATTCTGTTTCTATGTTAATCCTGTTTTTTTTAACTATTCGCGTATTGATTGTTTAGATATTATAAATATAATAAATTAATAGAAGATATTCACAATTATTAATTAGTTATGGAGTTTTTTTTGGATATACGCTGTGCATTTACGCTATATATTCCAAAGAGCAACCCTTTCGTATATATGATAGTGTCATTGTATCTAGGCTCTAAACGCCTTGCAGTTTCACTACCAAGACGATGGTTTTTTGCTGCAATATGTAGATTAGTTTCACTGGTCATATTCTCTACATATTCCTAATTGAAATATATTTAGTCTGGAAGGGTCATAGATACAGCTACACAGAAGACATGCCTAATATTTCAATGCTTAGAAAAAATAATAAATAGCATATCTCTTGTCCAGTATAGTTTTCTTGCTGACATTTGTAATTTTCAATAGACATTTAAGAACATGTACAAATGATTGATGTAGTGGTTTGCAATCTAGAAAAATTCGCTAGGACAGAAAATTTATAAATCATCTCTGATGGTGCCATGGGTAAACGATTACACCTGTAATTGGGACTTGGGTCCTGTTGGTCTTTAGACAATAAATAATAATACTATTTTTAATAGGGAGATATTGTTAAATTTAAAGCAAATGACAAAATTATAAATTTATTTTGCGATTTTAAATTATAGTGTTTGAGTTGAGACAATAATGAAGAACAAAAATATGTCTATTTGCCTGCTTTACTGGAAATTGTTCAATTTTTGATAAGGAATTTGTAGGTTTGGGATTGGTAATGCCACAACTTATATATCTGCAAAAATCTTGCTTGAAAAAATTGTTTTGTTAACTTACAATACAGCATTTATTTCTATTAACACTACGTCATATATAATGAAGAGTTATTGACGAAATTTTACAGTGCTAGGAATGAGATTTAATTAAGGAAATAAAAACATTTAATTAAGGAAAATTGTTCAATTTTTTAAAAGGAATTTGTTGGTTTAGGATTGGTAATGCCATAACTTATATATCTGCAAAAATCTTGCCGCAAAAAATTGTTTTGTTAACTTAATATATTGCATTTATTTCATTTAAAATATAAAAACATTTAATTAAGGAAAATTGTTCAATTTTTGAAAAGGAATTTGTTGGTTTAGGATTGATAATGCCATAACTTATATATCTGCAAAAATCTTGCTCGAAAATTTTGTTTTGTTAACTTGCTATACTGCATTTATTTCTATTAACACTACGTCATATATAATCAAGAGTTATTGACAAAATTTTACAGTGCTAGAAATGAGATTTAATTAGGGAAATAGAAACATTTAATTAAGAAAAATTGTTCAATTTTTGAAAAGGAATTTGTAGGTTTGGGATTGGTAATGCCACAACTTATATATCTGCAAAAATCTTGCTCGAAAAAATTGTTTTGTTAACTTACAATACTGCATTTATTTCTATTAACACTACATCATATATAATGAAGAGTTATTGATGAAATTTTACAGTGCTAGAAATGAGATTTAATTAAGGAAATAGAAACATTTAATTAAGAAAAATTGTTCAATTTTTGAAAAGGAATTTGTTGGTTTAGGATTGGTAATGCCACAACGTATATATCTGCAAAATTCTTGCCGGAAAAAATAGTTTTGTTAACTTACAATACTGCATTTATTTCTATTAACACAACGTCATATATAATGAAGAGTTATTGACGAAATTTTACAGTGCTAGAAATGAGATTTAATTAAGGAAATAGAAACATTTAATTAAGAAAAATTGTTCAATTTTTGAAAAGGAATTTGCTGGTTTAGGATTGGTAATGCTACAACTTATATATCTGCAAACATCTTGCTTGAAAAAATTGTTTCGTTAACTTACTATACTGAATTTGTTTCTATTAACACTACGTCATATATAATGAAGAGTTATTGACGAATTTTTACAGTGCTAGGAATGAGATTTAATTAAGGAAATAAAAACATTTGATTAAGAAAAATTGTTCAATTTTTGAAAAGGAATTTGTTAGTTTAGGATTGGTAATGCCATAACTTATATATCTGCAAAAATCTTGCTCGAAAAAATTGTTTTGTTAACTTACAATACTGCATTTATTTCTATTAACACTACGTCATATATAATGAAGAGTTATTGATGAAATTTTACAGTGCTAGAAATGAGATTTAATTAAGGAAATAGAAACATTTAATTAAGAAAAATTGTTCAATTTTTGAAAAGGAATTTGTTGGTTTAGGATTGGTAATGCCACAACGTATATATCTGCAAAATTCTTGCCGGAAAAAATAGTTTTGTTAACTTACAATACTGCATTTATTTCTATTAACACAACGTCATATATAATGAAGAGTTATTGACGAAATTTTACAGTGCTAGAAATGAGATTTAATTAAGGAAATAGAAACATTTAATTAAGAAAAATTGTTCAATTTTTGAAAAGGAATTTGCTGGTTTAGGATTGGTAATGCTACAACTTATATATCTGCAAACATCTTGCTTGAAAAAATTGTTTCGTTAACTTACTATACTGAATTTGTTTCTATTAACACTACGTCATATATAATGAAGAGTTATTGACGAATTTTTACAGTGCTAGGAATGAGATTTAATTAAGGAAATAAAAACATTTGATTAAGAAAAATTGTTCAATTTTTGAAAAGGAATTTGTTAGTTTAGGATTGGTAATGTCATAACTTATATATCTGCAAAAATCTTGCTCGAAAAAATTGTTTTGTTAACTTACAATACTGCATTTATTTCTATTAACACTACGTCATATATAATGAAGAGTTATTGATGAAATTTTACAGTGCTAGAAATGAGATTTAATTAAGGAAATAGAAACATTTAATTAAGAAAAATTGTTCAATTTTTGAAAAGGAATTTGTTGGTTTAGGATTGGTAATGCCACAACGTATATATCTGCAAAATTCTTGCCGGAAAAAATAGTTTTGTTAACTTACAATACTGCATTTATTTCTATTAACACTACGTCATATATAATGAAGAGTTATTGACGAAATTTTACAGTGCTAGAAATGAGATTTAATTAAGGAAATAGAAACATTTAATTAAGAAAAATTGTTCAATTTTTGAAAAGGAATTTGTTGGTTTAGGATTGGTAATGCCACAACGTATATATCTGCAAAATTCTTGCCGGAAAAATTGTTTTGTTAACTTAGTATATTGCATTTATTTCTATTGACACTACGTCATATATAATGAAGAGTTATTGACGAAATTTTACAGTGCTAGGAATGAGATTTAATTAAGGAAATAAAAACATTTGATTAAGGAAAATTGTTCAATTTTTGAAGAGGAATTTGTTGGTTTAGGATTGGTAATGCCATAACTTATATATCTGCAAAATTCTTGCCGGAAAAAAATAGTTTTGTTAACTTAGTATATTGCATTTATTTCTATTAACACTACTTCATATATAATGAAGAGTTATTAACGAAATATTACAGTGCTAGGAATGAGATTTAATTAAGGAAATAAAAACATTTGATTAAGGAAAATTGTTCAATTTTTTAAGAGGAATTTCTTGGTTTAGGATTGGTAATGCCATAACTTATATATCTGCAAAATTCTTGCCGGAAAAAATAGTTTTGTTAACTTAGTATATTGCATTTATTTCTATTAACACTACGTCATATATAATGAAAAGTTATTGACGATATTTTAAAGTACTAGGAATGAGATTTAATTAAGGAAATCAAAACAACAATAGATTTATAATAAACGATTTAGATTTTAGAACTAATACATTCATACGGAATATTTCTTCCAAGAAAATAAATTAAAAATTGACTGAGTATTCCAAAATACGCGTGCGCTATTAAACATTGTGTAACCAGAAAATTATAAGCAATACTTATATTTATTTGTATTGTATTAAGGTATAAATTAATAATAGAAAAGCTATATATACATTTTTTTTTGGAAAAGTAATTTATGCTCAATTCTGAGGTACAATAATTTTATCTCTTATTACAAGCCTTTCAGTTTACTTGATGTAGAAAGCACTAAGAAGCACATCATATTAGGAAGATTCTTTAAAATTTCAGTAGGGCAATGATTCATTATGAAAGTTCCGCAGTAACTTGGCTATTCTGGGACAATTCCGTGATTACAAGTAACCCATACAAAGACATATACACAGTATAAAGCTTATACCCAACCCACACACATATATAACACATGCATGCGGCAAAGACGATGCTAATGTACACACAGAGGCTGCAGAATAGAATACAGCTTAGCAGAGAGCGCACACACCTCCTTCATCTTGGCTAGTCCTGGCCGGGTTGTGTTGTAAGAGGACCTCATCCCTTACCATCCCTGCTCTGTTGATCTCATTTATTCAGGGGGTGTGTGTGTGGGTACTGGCCGACCCTTGATGTGACCGGCCATGGTTGCCGTTACTCCCTACGCCTGCTAAGATTACGCTAATTATCGCCAAGTATTGCCGGCGTGAAGACGGACGTTGGACGTATACCCACGGAGTATTTAGCTATAATGTCCGGATATTACCAGTTTTTCATCGGCTGTCCGCTACCAATGCCTTCATAGCGGCTTTAAATGTTAAGGTCCTTGATTCTGAATCCGGATGGCGTAAGTGTCCTATTAGAAGAATAGAAAATTCTGTATTTTTCTGAACACAGATACACAATAGAATACCGAAAATGAAGAAAAATAATGGAGCTTATGTCATATGTAAAGAAAAATAATGTCGATTTATTCAAGATATTCAATTTGACCGTCTATATGTAATCTGACAGTATTTTCTGCTCGGATTTTATGAAATAAATAGTCATAAAATATTATTTAGTTAGTTAAAGAGTCCGCAATCCTAAAGATTGGTTGGAAACAGCACGCCATGCCGATCTATCCTGAGCTAATCCCTTCATCTCCCTATAGCTATTCATCTCAACGTCTTCAACTATCTGACTCACATACTCCAATTTAGGCCTACCTACCCCTCTCTTTCCCTCCACTCTACCTTCTATGATCAATTGCATAATCCCCCCATGCCTAAGGATATGCCCTACTAATCTGTCTCTCCTACGCTGTAACACTCTCCAAATACTTCTCTTCTCCCCTACTAACTCTAGTACATCTTCATTTGTTACTTTATCTTCCCAACCAATCCTCATCATCCTCCTATAACACCACATTTCGAATGCTTGTAATCTACGCTTCTCTTCCTTTCCTATAGTCCACGCCTCACACCCGTACAGTGCTACACTCCAAACATATACCTTCAGTAATCTTTTTCTAATACCCAAGTCAATATTTGATCTTAAAATCTGTTCCTTTTCTACGAATGCCTTCCTACCCTGTGCTATCCTACACTTTATATCTACCTTTCTTCGATTATCTTTTGTGATTCTACTGCCTAAATAACAAAAATCTGACACTTCTTCGATTCTATTATCTCCTATTGTGATCCTCATTTTTCTACTGCATTCCTTTTTGTCACACCTCATCACTTTAGTTTTACCTATATTTATTTTCATGTTAAAATCCCTAGTCAATACTGCCTGCATACCATTCAATACCCTTTCTAAATTCTTTTCGCTTTCTTCCAATATAGCTATATCGTCGGCGAATCTCAACATATATATTTTCTCTCCCTGTACATTCACACCTACACTATACTCTTCTTTTACTTTGTTTATTGCATCTTCTATATATAGATTAAATAATAACGGTGAAAGTGTACATCCCTGCCGAACTCCCTTCCCTATTTTTGCTACCTCTTCTTCCCCCTCAATTCTAACTAAGGCAGTTTGGTGTTTATATAAATTAAAAATTATTCTCCTATCCTTATAATCTATACCCGTTTCTTTTAAAATTCTAAACATTATGTCCCAATATACATTATCAAATGCCTTTTCTAAATCTACAAAAGCTATGCAAGTTACCTTTCCTACCCTCATTCTTTTTTCTACTACTGTTCTTAATGCTAAAATCGCCTCCCTCGTCCCTCTGTTTTTCCTAAAACCAAACTGATCTTCTCCTAGCCTTTCCTCTACTTTATTTTCTAATCTCCTATAAATAATCTTTAGCAATATCTTCGATGCATGTGATAGTAGACTAATGGTCCTATAGTTCTCACACAAATTAGCTCCTATTTTCTTCGGCATTGTTACTATTCTACTACGCTGAAAATCCTGTGGTACTTCTCCCTTCTCATATATTTTACAAACTAACCTGTATAATCGCTCCTGCATTTTTTCCCCTGCGTGTTTTATTAATTCGGCTGGTATCATATCAATCCCCGCTGCTTTGTTATTCCGTAAATCATTTAATGCTCTATGAAACTCTGACCTAAGTATGCTAGGACCTAAGTCATCCTCATCTATCTGTTCCACATTTTCTAGCTCCTCCATGTCCTGCCTACCTTTATATAAATCTTCAAGATACTCCTTCCATCTTCTAGCTTTTTCCTTATTTATAATTATATATATTATTTATAATATTATAATAATAAAAATATTATTTATAATTTATATTTACCTAATGATATTTTTTTTTTGTCATCATTAAAATTAATACACAGTAGAATACAAAATCATCGACATTAAAGTACAAAATACAAAATCAGTACAAAGTACAAATTATCGACATTAAAAACTATCTTCAGTACAAAATCATCGACATTAAAAAACTATCTTCGTTCTTATAACATTAATATATCTTTATTTTTTATATTTATTCTAAGTACACATTCGAATAAACAAGTTTTTCATCCTTCACAGACAAAATGTATTAGTACAGATAATTCGTAATTACTAAAACTTGTTTCAATGACTTTTGTTTATAATCGGTGTTGATTTAACATAAAAATCTATATAATAATTATTGATATATTATATATATTTATATTTATAGAGAGAGAGATAGTTTCAAATCATAATAAGTATTTATTATAACTAAACTACTTACAATGAATAATCGAGCGAAATTATTTTCTCTATTTTATGTTATATTCGATATTTTTAACTTGTTTCAATCAATTAAACTTGTTCCAATTAAATACCTAAAAAGTTTTTGCAGTTACCACAATATATAATTATTGTTAAATTACAATAATAATGTTTTCCATTTTTATTTTGTATTAGTAATGCTAAAAAATCGAATGAAAGATTTTTTAATAGTACTAGCCCAAACCTAGATTCGTACGATTGTTTCTAAATGAATTTATTTTTTAATAATAATTTCATTTTGTGTTAAGTAAATTTGTTAATACGTTTATTGAAAAATAAAATAAAAACGATTTCTAACCATTTTTTTGAAGCATATATAATACAAGATTTAAATTATTGGTAATAAAATCCGTGACAAATGGTATGCAAAATATTGTTTATAATCGGTGTTGATTTAACATAAAAATCTATATAAAAATTATTGATATATTATATATATACATACATAGCGAGAGAGTTTCAGATCATAATAAATATTTATTATAACTAAACTACTTAAAATAAATAATCGAGCGAAATTTTTTTCTGTATTTTATTTTAAATTAGATACTTTTAAAGTTTATACTTATTTAATATTTTCAACGTCTAATACAATAATAAAATATAATCAATATTACAGCTGTCGAAATCGCAACCGAACAAAGTTTTGTGGTATTTATGTTTCAAATGGAAATCAAAAGAATTGCAATGAATGCAGTAGAGAATATAAGTTATATGATTAAAACTCAAAACAGGAAACCGACCGTATTAATTTTGGAATGTTAAATTCTGAACTAAACCAACTCTTCATTAGAAACAAAATATCGGATTCTTTCAAACTCTTGAGCTTTGCAGAAGCGAGCTTTTGTAGTGGTTTATATTTTAAGCCAGTAACAACGTGATAACGTATATACGTAGAACAAAAGATACGTAATATGTAAAAGGGTGGCCACTCTGCGAAATTTTTTTAGCATGGCAAAATTTCCAAATTCAAAGGAATGAAAAATTCACGGTTGGTTGCGCGATAGACTTTTTCTAAAACCACTTGTATAAAATATCATCCAATTGTTATTTTTGTTATTGTTATTCATTCTAGTTAAAAAATTGACTTCCCATATTTTGGGCAAAGTTTGGTATTGATGCAATTATTTTTATATAATTATAATACTAAGGCAATAATAAGAAGACACTCTACGATAGTGTTTATTTAATAATAATTCTAATGATTTTTTATTCCATTCTTTCAAGAATGTTTCAAATTCCATACAATTTGAGTGGTTCTTGTCATTTTTGGAATACATTCTCTAATATTGCTGCAATTTCAATTATCTTAATTAAATTAATTCTATTGCATTTAACACATTATACAGAACTTTAAAGAAATTAATTTGAGGTAATAGTAAAATCTCGCCAATATGTATGGTCATAAGTAGTACTTCTGCGTAGTTGAAAAGATGTATTTTCGTTTTTCGTAATTTCGGTAGCTTTTTAAGACTTATTAAAATATCAGATAGCATTTTAGTTAGATTAAAAAAACTTTATTGAAGGAAACGAAACTATCAAGCAGTGGAAAATGTCGCAGCTAGTTATTATCTTATGTGCAGATTTTTTAGGTAGTTACCTTGTATAGGACGCGCGCTAAATACTCTCGCAGATATTTTCGCAGTAGATTTATTTTCAATTCCTGCGCGTTTCCAATTTGCACTAAATTACATCGGGAAATTCCAGAGAGCCCGGCAATACTAAACCATACCTACGCTAATATACGTAATGTGTATTATGTGTGCGAATGTGTGCGGCTAGGAGTCCATATGAAACAAACGCTCCTGTTTAAGGACTCCTCCACTGTCTGACACCATCAGAAATTATTGTAGGCTGTTGCTTCTTGCTCTCCTAAAGAGTGAAAAGTCTGCACTGCCAACAACACACATGAATGCGGTATGAAAGGATAGAATGATGTACAGATATTCTTATGCAGAACACCAAATATGTTACCTCAGCCATTGTTCATTTAGACTTGAAATAATTACTTCCCGCTTCTTTTTTCTCTGGGAATTCTAGTTCTTTCCACATTATATAGAAACATATATATATAGACTATACATATGGGCACTATCCATTCATACTATTTTCTTACTATTGCTAACTTTGAATTGCTTCAGAAATATCTAAATTATTAATATTGCTGTGTAAAATTCTTTATTATTTTCAGTTATGAAAAATTGTAGGACCTATAAAAATTTTTGATATTCCACTAATTAAAAATTGAATAAATGTTGTCTACATTCACAGTTGCTAAAATTTATTTTTCATTCCTCGGATTGCCTAGAATGGAAAACTTTGAAAACTCTCTTTCACTTCAAGTTTCTTGATCAAGAAACTATTAACCTTAGCTATAAACTTAACGATTGAGTTTAAAAACCAAAATTGTAAATTAGATATCAAAGTAAACGCAAACCAAAGCACAGACATCGAAATAGATTAATTAACATATATCAATGCATAGGCAATATTACTTTTTGACTTTATGTCCACTCCTTAGTCATCGAGACTTGGTCTTTATATATTATTCGCAGTCTACATGATGAAGGATTCAATGAAGGACTATTCATATGTATTTACAACTGAACATGTACAATATATCAACGTACGAGCATAAAACACACAACTATTGCTTTCAGCGGTAGAAGTAGTTATTTTCAGCAGGCGAGCGAGTGTCGCGGCGGCGGCGGCGGCGGCGGCGGTGGCGGCGGTTGTGTGGAGTCAACCCTCTTCAAGCGGATCCGACTTAGTGTTAGATGCCGCTCGCTTGTCAGTAACCACATACGATTAATATCTTTAAAATGCCAAATCACCAAATGAAAAATTATTTAGCCTCTAGTCAATAGAACGATACACGAACATTGGTAGTATATTTTAAAAAATTATCACTACGGTGTTAAATATTAGTATAGAATATCACCCAAATAACGTAACTTAAAGCATTAAGTAGCTAGATGCGCATTTCGAAGGCTATGCCCCCATCTTCAGTAGCAACAAAATAAAATAAATAAAATAGTATAGCAATCACGATTCGTGACAGAGGTATTTTATTTAGTTTTATCTTGTGCTACTGAAGATGGTGGCATAGCCTTTGAAATGCGCATCTAGCTGCTTAATGCTTGTTACGGTATGTGGGTGATATTCTATATTAATAGGTAGTATATATTAGTGGTAGTTTTAAAAAACATTAAAACAATAAATTTCTACTTCAATCGTCTGATTCTAATGTGAATATTGTAAAATATTTTTTAATAGTTTTATCTGTTTGTACAACAAATATAAAAATAGGTAATGTGGGCAAACTGTATAACTCCTTTGATCTGCCCCCAGTATTCTACCACCCATATGGCAGGAAAGAAAATTTAAAACATTTTTTTAAAAACGTTCTTCGTTAGTCTTTACACGTTTTAGTTGTGATTTTTAATCTCCTACGCAATGGCGGCTTCGTCTATTTTTTGTAGATTCGGCACATATAATTTAAACCAAAAATTATAACATTTTTCATCTAACTATGATAGTTCTTAATTTGTTACCATAATTGGCTTTTATTTAATTATCAACGAATATGTAATAATATTGACTCATGTTATGTGTCATAAATTTTAATTGACTCTCCTATATGATAAAAAATACGATTTTACATTTTTATTGTTAAAATTTTTTGTACATTTAAGTTATACCTATTGTCTTATATCATTTTCAAGCGCCCTACGTCGTTGTTAAGCAGAGATACAAATTTTTTTTCACTAAATTTTAATCTATTTTATCCAATTTTATCTCACATTCACCTAAAAAACAAAAAACAAAAAAAAACTGTTGATCTAATATTGACATAAATTTGTACCAAATATTATTTTCTTTTACTATGTTTTCTTGTAGTGTAAAAACCGAGGATGGTAAATTCCTATAAATATGGTGTCAGGTAGAAGAAACCGAAAATGTGTATGGTCAAATTCCTACAAACGCCTGTTGCCTTTCTCTTGCGCGAAGCACTTATTTCTTGCACATGTAACTTTGTTTCCTCGGGGTGATCATGCAATAAAATGTAGGCTTCTGCATTCTGAATTTCTGTACTTTCACCAACTGGCTCATCTGGGTCATTGTTAATTGGGTAATTGTCACGATCGTTAAATATATGGGAACCTATATCTATGTCTTCTTCTTCAATGTTTGATTTCAATTGGCAATATTTCTTTTGAATATCAGTAACGGGGGATTAAGGAGCTTATTTTCTTAGAGACCGAACCTTATAGGAATTTACATGTACATTTGTAGGAATTTGACCATCATTAACTCGACTACCTGAAAATTATAGGAATATGTATACACCCCTTTAAAATTATGTTATCTAAATTATTTTACTTCATACCCTGTTCAATATATATTTGAACCATGATTAATTTTGCTCTAATGTAAATGCACTACCCGATCAAGTGTAGATATCAGACTGGCCGCTAAAGGGTGAAAGGAGTGACTGACTATTACCCCTAACGACAACCCACATATTGAGGATACAGAGATGATAATACGCGTAAACGGGGGCTCGCATAGCTTTTGTACAGGGAACATGCATGTAGCATCTGATCCCAGTTTCCCTATTAATCCGGAAGGGAATATTGGATATTTGCGATTAGAATATTGGGGCCTAAGCATCTCAACGCAACACCTATAATGTCTATACCTTATATAAACTCTTCTTATTGATCATTTATTAATTATTAATCTATATTGTTTTAAAAGATTTATAGGTCAAATTATATGCCATTATTGAAATACTTCTGTCATGTTGATTTGTTTATTTAAAAAGTCAGTTACAGCACTAGTGCTGTAATGGTCATCATTACAAAACTTTTTTTAACTGTAATATTTACTTTACTGAATAAAAGTAGATAAACAATAAAACCCGAGTTGAAATCAACGTCATTTCTACACCCGCGGACGATTTCCAATTTTAAAAAGCGATCTGTTTTATTGTAGCACAGATATTATACGTCTTAATTCGTACATATAACGCTCTTCGAGTTTATAACGTACCCATCCGATTTCCTAATTCGAAAGTGAATATAAAACAACTAAACAAGATTTTATTTCGAATTCGTGATCGATTGTACAAGCCCAATCGACTCATTATGACCGAACGCGCTGCAATTTATATCTTCATCTCTTCAACTGGTACACATTATATGAAACATAAAATTACGTGTAACAATATTTATAATATCACAATGTTTATGCAGTCTATATCACACACAGTGTCGCCTTTTTATTATATTTTTTCACATCGAAAATATATACTTGTTATTTATATAATAAATATATATTCATATATAAAACAATATATATGACTTTTCGCCAGACTTTTATCGGTAAATTTAAAAAAAAATATTATTTAAACAGCCACAAATAAAATACATAATATAATGATTTTAAATTGTAATATTTGTCACAACTAAAACTAGTATAAATTGTTTTACCAAATAATATGCAAATACAAAAATACATGTTTCTTTCACATTTATTTTCTTATATTATACCATAATTTTTTTTAATCTTTTTTAGATTAACCAAGAATTTGAAGGAACCATTAGATGTACACTAAGTATTGAAGAAATCGGCAACAAATTGGGTAAATATTCAATCATAACCATATTAAATTATATTATTAAAAACGGGAAATCAAATTTTATTTTATTTAGATTTCAATGATGCGAAATTCTATGACCAATTTTAACATCAGAAAAAAATCAATAAAACCGATTTCGATGTTAGTTAGTTAGTTAAAGAGTCCGCAATCCTAAAGATTGGTTGGAAACAGCACGCCATGCCGATCTATCCTGAGCTAATCCCTTCATCTCCCTATAGCTATTCATCTCAACGTCTTCAACTATCTGACTCACATACTCCAATTTAGGCCTACCTACCCCTCTCTTTCCCTCCATTCTACCTTGTATGATCAATTGCATAATCCCCCCATGCCTAAGGATATGCCCTACTAATCTGTCTCTCCTACACTGTAACACTCTCCAAATACTTCTCTTCTCCCCTACTAACTCTAGTACAGCTTCATTTGTTACTTTATCTTCCCAACCAATCCTCATCATCCTCCTATAACACCACATTTCGAATGCTTGTAATCTACGCTTCTCTTCCTTTCCTATAGTCCACGCCTCACACCCGTACAGTGCTACACTCCAAACATATACCTTCAGTAATCTTTTTCTAATACCCAAGTCAATATTTGATCTTAAAATCTGTTCCTTTTCTACGAATGCCTTCCTACCCTGTGCTATCCTACACTTTATATCTACCTTGCTTCGATTATCTTTTGTGATTCTACTGCCTAAATAACAAAAATCTGACACTTCTTCGATTCTATTATCTCCTATTGTGATCCTCATTTTTCTACTGCATTCCTTTTTGTCACACCTCATCACTTTAGTTTTACCTATATTTATTTTCATGTTAAAATCCCTAGTCAATACTGCCTGCATACCATTCAATACCCTTTCTAAATTCTTTTCGCTTTCTTCCAATATAGCTATATCGTCGGCGAATCTCAACATATATATTTTCTCTCCCTGTACATTCACACCTACACTATACTCTTCTTTTACTTTGTTTATTGCATCTTCTATATATAGATTAAATAATAACGGTGAAAGTGTACATCCCTGCCGAACTCCCTTCCCTGTTTTTGCTACCTCTTCTTCCCCCTCAATTCTAACTAAGGCAGTTTGGTGTTTATATAAATTAAAAATTATTCTCCTATCCTTATAATCTACCCGTTTCTTTTAAAATTCTAAACATTATGTCCCAATCTACATTATCAAATGCCTTTTCTAAATCTACAAAAGCTATGCAAGTTACCTTTCCTACCCTCATTCTTTTTTCTACTACTGTTCTTAGTGCTAAAATCGCCTCCCTCGTCCCTCTGTTTTTCCTAAAACCAAACTGATCTTCTCCTAGCTTTTCCTCTACTTTATTTTCTAATCTCCTATAAATAATCTTTAACAATATCTTCGATGCATGTGATAGTAGACTAATGGTCCTATAGTTCTCACACAAATTAGCTCCTATTTTCTTCGGCATTGTTACTATTCTACTACGCTGAAAATCCTGTGGTACTTCTCCCTTCTCATATATTTTACAAACTAGCCTGTATAATCGCTCCTGCATTTTTTCCCCTGCGTGTTTTATTAAATCGGCTGGTATCATATCAATGTTATGTTATACATATCCTAAAATATACAAAAATTGTTAAACTTTTCAAGTTTCTACGTAAACTTATTTAATAACATATGTTGCAATTATAAGATATTAGTTCTCGAATGTTTTCTGTCATAATATTGAATATAAGAAAAGTCATTTGTTAATTGTTATACAAAAAACGAAACTGACAACAGACTTCAATTTACTAGTGGTGTTACAAATTAGAAAAGAACAGACTAAGACGAAATAAATTTCGGGAAATAATAAAAAATTGGCGTAGCAGATATTAAACTTCACTAATAGTTATGTTAGGATAAATAAATATGCAGAAAGGAGTGGGTAAATATATCAATTACTTTTTTCGTCGCGTGAAGAAGTACGATACAATGGTTGCAAGGATTCTTCCAAAATGAAACACGATTTTCTAATTAAAACATAGAAAAAACATGTTCAACACAATTTGTTAAATATGGTTACACCATATGTCGTATTAAGCGTTTCTAGGATCTTAATCAAAAAAATATTTTTTGTTGTTTCGCTGAAGCGTACGTTACGTTCCCGAAAGTATTACCATTTCTATTTTAGGCTGCCGCAGAAAAAAGTATGTGGTATTTTATATATTATTATAGCTCAGCGTGCATTTTCGCATGCTTGGGGTAATTTTACGAGCTGCTTGTAGTTTTGCTTGTAACTTGAATAGTGCACAGTGCACTAGTTATCGTTAGTGTTACCCGTTACCGTTACCGTTTACCTTGTGTACGTATACATGTATTTGGTGCTATATTAGAGACCGTTTTGTATACGGAGGTGGTTGTTGTTTCAGTTTTGCACTGTTTCTACTATTGATAAATCACACTGGCGGTAACAAAACGAAACACATACATAATATAGATTATACATATAAATATTCAGAGATGTTCAAACATCTAGTTCTTCTTTTATAATATAAGATATTGCAATGGCGACAGGTTAGAGGATTGTGTATTTTTTATAATTATATAAATCAACCATTGATTTTAAAACGTAATTACTTTTTGGCAAACATTTATATATATTACGATAAATACGTGCGAAACTGCTAAAAATATTGTTGATGGAAGATCAACAATAGTATGAAGATTGAGTATGAAGATTTGTATAAAAATAATAGATATTTCAATAACAAAAAAGAAGCACAAATCGAAATATGCTTTTCGAATTGTACTATCGAGATGTTTGTTAATAAACCTCAAAATAAATATTACATACTCAAGTATTTTTGTCGTATATTTAATCGTAAGTGTCGTAAAAATCACTTATTTAATGGTAACTAAAATAAATTTTTGATTTATCGTGCAGTAAAAATTACATCATGCAAATAGTGCTACGTAAATTTTCATTTACTATTTAAATATTAAATAAAGTAGTTCATTGAATGGATGGATGAGGATACAACTTGTGTTATATCCTAAGCACATTTGTTAATTAATGTTTGATGAAAAGGTGGCCATTAATAAAACACCAACAAAATATTGATAAAAATATTCCTCTATAACGCAATAATAATTATATTGACAACATAAATTACAAAAAACTATAATCTTCTCAATTTCTTATTTCCAAATATTAATGAGTTTTGTAATTCCTTTTGTAAAGCTTTGAGATTTAAACAATATTTTGCTAAAGCTGACAATTTGTTACCAAATTTTTCCCTAAATCTATTATATATGCCCTATATGTGTAGGGAAAATATAGTACAGAATCATCTTAAACCTATACAATTTTCTAAATCATAAGTAATTGCCATAAGTAAGGGTTGTTTTCTTTATATATGAAATAGCAAAGTTTGACGGTAACTGAAACTACCGACGTATTTTAAAGCTAAAAGTAAAACCACAAAAACAAATCCAGTTGTAGAGAAAACGAACACCGAAATGCTTGGTACATTCGTGCAATTTACCAGTTAAAACAAATTTAGCCCCGAATTCAAGATATGTTGCAATGTATATTTCAGCACGTCCATATAAGTCCAAATATGTTGTCATAATCAAAAAGCAAGACGAAATTGAACATCTTTTTACTGAATGCCAAGAATATACAAATATTTAAACACCTTAGTTATTTTTATTGCACACTTTCGTTACGCATTTTTGAAGAAGCTAATAAACCTGACATAAATTCAACGAACTTCAGCTTACGCTTGTCTTTGAAATTGGATTATGTACTAGCACTAGAGGTGCACCATTCCGTCAGTCGAACTGGGTGGATTTTTATCTTGAATCTAACCTTTTATGTAGAACAAAACACCCTGATTTTATGATAGACAAAATTTACACTCGTGTTTCTCACCGTCCGCTTGTATTATTATAACGCATAGTTTCATCATGATGCAGTTAAAGTTGTGTATAAATGTTTCTTTATTTATTCTGCAGGAACAACTGACTACGTATTTGCAAATAAAAATAGCAAAATATGCATAATTATCTATGGACACTTAATGATAGTTTAAAGTTGATCCTTATTAGATGGGGGCAATTTTTCGATGTTCCTCTTGGGAAATAACAACTGCCAATTTCTTGAGATTGTTGTAATAGATGTATTAGAATTACGTTATATAAAATTATTATTTTTAATTAATTTGTGGGCATTTTAAGGCTAAGGATTACACAGAAAAAATCCACGTGGTTAAGGATTTTTGTAGTAAAATCAAAAAGTACTATGCCTATACAAGAATCAAATTATTAATCCTGATTTTTATTTAGCTGTAGTATAAGACCAATTACAAAAGTAATTTTTATAGACCCCCAAAAACTGATATTGAATTATATTTGTTCAAATTAATACATATTAATATTATTTGATTGGTAAATTAATTCTTAACCCAGTAGGAACTGCACCATGACAGTAAAGAGGAATATATGAAGTTGTTATGATCTGGATTTTACTTGCGCACTCATGACGACGATTTCTAATTTCACATTTCTTTTGGGCTCGTTGTTATCCAACACACTTTCAATTCGACAATTCCGCACGGCCATGAATAATATTCTGCACCATAATGTAACTCTTGGCTATACAAAGAAGAATAATATGCAGCTAACATATTCACCAATTACTTTCATAATAATTAAATATATAAAGCAATATAGTAAATGGCCTGTACAAATTACACCTACTTTTTTTTATAAGAAGAACTAAAATATTTGCTGGCATTAGCATTTATACAAATATGTAAAAAAACGTAGCAAATATGTTAAATAAAATATACTGAATGTTGAATACTGAATAGGAAGTATAACTGTAAATATATTCAATTTGTGATAATGATATTTCGTCATTATATTTGTGAATTGGGGAATATTTCCTGGCAAAATATCAAAAACATTGCTCAATTAACAAGTAAATGATAATTTTTTACATTTTCGAATATTGCTGCTGCTTAATAATCGAATAAATTTAACTTGCTACGTTCTGGCATTGAACGCATTGAAGCCCGTCTTATTTATTAGTTTAAAATAAATGTTACAGTTCTTTGGCATAAAATGAATTAAAAAAGTATATATAAACCAACGAACACTGATAATTATAACAAGAACGATAGTTACCATCACAGGCAGCACAAGTACGCTTCTTTTAATTTCCTTATTAACAGAGCGTTAAAATTTCCGTTGACTGATGTATGATTCAAAGCAGAGATGAAAAGGATGGGTGAGATTGCAATAAACCATGGCTTTACCTCATCAAGCATTCACGGAATGCGTAACTCTTTAAAACAAAAACATCTGCTACGGACGAATACCACCTTAAGGGGATGGAGCGCCTTTATATGCCATGAGAAAAATTGTATCATTTATTCTACAAATTACTGCTTCATGTTTGGATCGATTTTTTTTTTAATTTCTTTTAGTTGTAGTTTATAGATGTTAAATTATCCCTAAGCTTGTCGTTTTTGGAAAAAAAGATTTAATTTGTTAGAAAATTGCTGCTAAACATAGGCCTTTTTTTAAGGAATAGAGCACTTTTATATGCCATAAGAAAAATAGTATCATTTATTCTACAAATTACTCCTTCATTTTTGGATCGATTTTTTTCAAATTTCATGTGATTGCAGTTTATATATGTTAAATTGCCCCTAAGTTTATCGTCTTTGGAAAAAATATTTAGTTAGTTCAAAAATTGCTGCTAAACATAGGCCTTTTTTTAAGGGGATAGAGCACTTTTATATGCCATAAGAAAAATATTGTCATTTATTCTACAAAATATTCCTTCATTTTAAGATCGATTTTTTTAAAATTTCTTTTGATTGCAGTTTATAGATGTTGAATTACCCCTAAGTTTGTCGCTTTTGGAAAAAATATTCAGTTAGTTCAAAAATTGCTGCTAAACATAGGCCTTTTTTTAAGGGGATTGAGCACTTTTATATGCCATAAGAAAAATATTGTAATTTATTCTACAAATTACTCCTTCCTTTTTGGATCGATTTTTTTCAAATTTCTTGTGATTGCAGTTAATAGATGTCAAATTTCCCGTGAGCTTGTCGTTTTTGGAAAAAAGACTTAATTAGATCAAAAATTGCTGCTAAACATAGGCCTTTTTTTAAGGAGATAGAGCACTTTTATATGCCTTAAGAAAAATATTGTAATTTATTCTATAAATTACTGCTTCATTTTTGGATGGATTTTTTTTCAAATTTCTTGTGATTACAGTTTATAAATGTTAAATTACCCCTGTATATATATAGCTAATATATATATATAATAGTATATCAATCATGATTCGTGACAGAGGTATTTTATTTAGTTTTACTTGTGCTACAGAAGATGGGAGCATAGCCTTCGAAATGCGCATCTAACTACTTAATGCTTGTTACGGTATTTGGGTGATATTCTATATTATAATTTAACACCGTAGTGATAATTTTTAAAACGCATAATAACATTTTTTTAAATTCGTATGAAAGCATATACATCTATAAAAATAAAAATTACCTATTAAATTCAGATTCAGGTCCAGTATTAAATTTAGATTTATACAAATTATACAAATTAGCACTAATGACTAGTTTTTCGACTCGATAAAAACAACATCATTTAATATAAATACCTAAATCCACCACTATTCTCTTCACTTGGAACTAGACACTCCAAGCGAAATACACTGAAGAAGGTAGCTTGGCTACCGAAATACATTTTGTATTTTTAAATACAATTGTGGTGAAAGGGGCGGTATCCACTTTTTTGGTTTAATTATTAGTATTATTAGTTTTATA
Source organism: Leptodirus hochenwartii (assembly GCA_947310635.1). Taxonomy (NCBI): domain Eukaryota; kingdom Metazoa; phylum Arthropoda; class Insecta; order Coleoptera; family Leiodidae; genus Leptodirus; species Leptodirus hochenwartii. The sequence continues at coordinate 10,679,791 of OX371180.1, read as the reverse complement.
CTTTACTTTGTCTTAATCATTTTATCCTTAAACAAGTTTAAATTCAGTTCTTGCGCACCTACGGACTACCTGAGGTACTGCAAAAGTCGATTCCCTATATAAAGAAAGCACCTTTCGTGTCTAAAAATAAACCTTCTGTACTGAGGATTCGAACCCACAATCTCACAAAGTGTTAGACAATACCGGTGAACCTTTTGAACCTTTTACGGTGGACTATTTAAAAATTTGATTTTATTCTGTTTTTACGTCAACTAGCAGTTGTATGGCAATTCCATAGTAATATAAATATATTGGTTCTAATTTCTAAACTAACAAACCTAATTTAAAATTTGAATGATCTAAACAATTATGTTAATTCTTATTTTTCTAAACACAGATCCATGCGATAATAAATTATCCTATGAAAATTATTTTAAGTTTCTTATTTGCAAATATTAAAAAAGTCTTCGTTGGGAAGATTAAATTCAAAACATCAGTTAAATGGCTTGAACTTGTTCGTTTAAATTGTACATAACCAAAGTTTTGTAAATAAATTTTCCATTTCGTTGCCATTTATTATTATTAGCCGTTAATTACATAATAAATCGACAATATTTAAAATCACACAAGTTCGTTGGCTCTGTGAGATATTAGCTCAACAGACATAATATACCTTTATTTATTTCTTCCAGATAAATGTGCTATATGATTTAATTTTTGCATCTGAATTATTTTTAGCGTTAAACCACAAACTGCCTGCGTACTTTGCATTTGCACTATCATATAATCGTAATCGTTTACCTGCTATACGTTTTCTAATCTTGCAAAAGGAAATAAACAATTTTAATGCACTTCCGTATTTAGATATTATTCTTTCGTCAAATAGTCGTAATGTGCAAAAGAAATGAACGCAATACAACGCGAAATATGTGTTCCACTTTGGTTTAATTTAAAAAACTGAAATAAATTCATTGAGAGTGCAAAACGGGAATTATTTAAAAAATTACCAATGCTATTTTACATCCTCAAATGCTCATCTCTATATGGTGGAAAATAAAATTAAACTTAGTTGCTAGGTACATTGATAACAACACATTGATAAACTTTATAATATCCTTTTCTACTTTTTTGAAGTGCGTATATATTTTATGTAGTGAAAAATTAAATAAAAATTTAAATACGGTACTGTTTTTAATAATCCACAATTGTATATAGCACTTTCTAATGTAAAGTAATCGTAATGGGGTTTTCCACCTGTAATTGTTTTTTTAAGTAACATTTATTTACATTTACTATGCTCATGCTTTCATGCCTGATATATAATAATTGATTATCCACATTGTAATAGTTAATCGTATTATTTCTAATTGAGAAAATGCTAATCGAAATCATAACTTGTAAATATTTTTATATTTATTTGATGGTTACATTTGAACTATATACTGACTAATCAACGTTATGGAAACTTTAAAGATATACTTTCACGTTTTCAAGTAAATAGTTGCGTTAATATTTTAAATATCTACATACGTCAGAAATTTGAAATCTACAGGTTTTTGGAAAATCAATGGATCAAATTAATCTTTTGATTATAGTATATTCAAATTTTCAAAAGGAAAGACACGCATCAACTTATATTTCAAAATAATCACTAAGATGTCTTCAATAAATTCAATAAATGATAATAAATATTATGCAAAAACGAAAGGCAATTCTAAGTTAGATGCGCATTTCGAAAGTTAGGCCCACAACTTCAGTAGCACAACATTTAGGCAAGTCCATTATTGACAAACCCGATTATAAATAAAGGAAAATAAAAATTAACTATATGCAACATGATTATCTAAAGCCTTCGAAATGCACGTATAGTTTTTGTGTTTTTTTTTTCTTAAACTAAGATATATCCAAGCCTCTCTAAATTTAATGAAATTTGTTCAATTTTGATACAACATTGCTTTCATAATTCAATTATTTTAGAATATATCTAACAATAATTCGACTATTGAAAATGCAAGCGACATATTTTAATATAATTGCCGTTCTCACACTACCTCACCATATGAAGGAATAACAGAGATTGATCACAATTCACGATATTCGCGAAATATCAATCCCAATCAGTAGAGCACAACGTACTGACATATATCTTCCCATTGTTGGATGTAATGAGAACTTCTGCTCGCTTCTTTCTTGCCGTTTACAAATTAGGGTCAGCCAGTTCACATGTGTGAAGGTTGCACAGTACACGGCAGTTCATAAGCCACAAGAATCAGTGAAAACTAAACTTGACTGCTAAAACAAAAATCATCAAAATCGTATTTGACTTGGCACAACTGTTGGTGTTCAAATTAAACACATGTGGTCATTATGTCTACCATAACTATGCAGAATAGACCAATATGGAAAAAATCTGTTACTCTAGCCCCATATTAGATTATAATTGAATCGTAAAATTCTACGTTTTTCTTATTGCATAAGACCAATGGCTCTTTCTCGATTGAAACTTCAGAAGTCATCCTGGTAGGTTCCTGAACGAGAAAATTCGTGATTTTCCACTTTTGGTACATACTAAAAATGACCAAGTGTTAAATGTAATTTCGTTAGTTCAAATAAAAATTTGAAAAATTTAAATACATACTACATTCTAACAAAAATAATATAAAGATGTAATACAATTAATAAAATAGACAATTCAAATAAGATATTAATGAATACACTAAATGACTTATTTAACCTATCTATCATTCATATTTTTTGTGGAAAAGTAAAAAATGCTGCAATAAAATTCATTATAAATTACATTCTTACGCAATTCCATGTGATTAAAATTAAAAAATGGCATTATGATCATCAAATGACTTTTAATTAAGTACAGTTTCAAGGAATTATAGAAAATTCGTACGTTTCTGTTTTTATGATTTTTTTTTATGTAACTTTGGACAGATTCTTGAATATAATTTAATAATGTACATGAAAAAGTAAATATTGTATAAAATCTGCTAAATATCAAACAAATATGTTTTAACAATGACCTGAAATTTTGTTGAAACTATTGGAAATTCCAAAAATGATTTTCAAACCGATGCCAACATTTCTGTTACATATATAATATGCAGTAAGTGGAAGATAGTAGCTAAATCTTCGAAAATTATGTGTATTTATATAAACAATATTCTGGAATGTTTCATTACTACTGATTTAATACATATACATAATTTTACGAGGTACAAGCTCTAGCTACTATCTTATATTCTCTACTTACTGCATATTGTAAAGTAGATCCTTGTTGTGTCCAGGTCCGGGACATCGCAGAGAACGTATTATATGCACCCGTAAAGATAAATGAGCGTATCTCTAAGCAGGTTTCAGATATATCACGATATATTTATGAGATATGCCGTGAATTTGCACAGCTACAAATATTTCGCACGGTCACTTCCTCAAACATATACAAATAAACTTAAGATTGAATCAAAGTCTTCGAAGGCAAATATAGAGGTTTGAATGTATTTTTTTATTTTTTATTTCAATAATTTTGCTACTATATAACTTATACGATTTATTATGAATTTGATCTTTTACTATAAAACAATTTTTTATATAAATTCGAAATTCATTTATTAATGATTTACATATTGAAATTTCAATTTCCTACTACTAACGTATTAAAAAATATTCTTACATATCTTCTAACCTAAAACTGCTAAAAACAGTTTCGGTAACCTTTTCCAAATTGCAGAAATCCACGATCATCCGTTTCTACAAAATTACTCATTACCTTTGGAGAAATTGGATGAGTTTTCTATTAGAGTAGTAATTTAAAAATTTGGCATGTCGAGATTTTACTTTATTTATTTACATAAGAAAATATAATTTTGAAGGAACATAATCTTTTCTATTACAGTATTTTTATAGAGAAAGATCAGTTATATTTAACTAAAGTTTAGGCATGATTTTTGCAGTTTAATCATAAATCATTCCTGTGAAATAGTTGTGAAGCTCTCACCTCGAAGTTTACACACAATAACTGGTGTAATGAAAACCGTTAAATAACGATATTTTTCCGATCTAGATTGAGATTGCTCGCGTTCAAGAGCAATTTACAAGTAAGCATGTATATCTAACCTATATGTGAGCGTGCATGCATACAAAACAGATTTACCAGCTTAACGTTGCATAGCCGAAGAGCTCAAGAACTGCGGATGATGAATGTCATATTCATGATTTGTGTTGTAATTGGTTCATATGAGATTCGTGATGGACGCCCACATTTGCTCATATATCACAGTCAGGCTGTAGGTAAAGTTTAAACGGCGCACGATATATACAGAGTGTTATCGGCAGACAATGGTATCTGTTATATAAATATAAACGTAACAGAAGATGTACTAAAACAGAGCAATTACTTTTGCATTATTGTTTCGTTGCAATAAGCGAAAGGTCAGTCTAAAATATAACATCCTATTCATCCTTCGGTCAAATTTGTTGATCGACGTTAAGCGATAATAAGAGAGAAATAAAGCCACATTTTTTGCTGTATAAATTTCTCTTATAGTAAAGCGCATAGTTATTCATTTCTATACAGAACATATCATCACTCTAAAATTTTCGTTGAATTTTTTACTGGTATACGTGAATTGTTTCCTTCTTCTCAAATTTTTTAATACCAACTGGTTGCAGTTACTTTAAACAGTGTTAAAATAATGTGGAATAGTCATCAATATTTAAGGTTTCAAAAGATATTTTCCTAAAATTTGGTATAATACATTTAGACAGTGTTAAAATAATGTAAAAACAAAACAATATTTAAGGTTTCAAACGATATTTTCCTAAAATTTGATATAATACATTTAGACAGTGTTAAAATAATGTAAAAACAAAATAATATTTAAGGTTTCAAACGATATTTTCCTAAATTTGGTACGATACTTTTAGACAGTGTTAAAATAATGTGATATAGTCATCAATATTTAAGGTTTAAAATCACATTTTCTTAAATTTGGTATAATACATTTAGACAGTGTTAAAATAATGTGATATAGTCATCAATATTTAAGGTTTCAAAACATATTTTCCTAAATTTGGTATAATACTTTTAGACAGTGTTAAAATAATGTGAAAACTTAAAAATATTTAAGGTTTCAAACGATATTTTGCTAAATTTGGTATAATGCTTTTAGACAGTGTTAAAATAATGTGGAATACTCAACAATATTTAAGGTTTCCAAAGATATTTTCCTAAATTTGGTATAATACTTTTAGACAGTGTTAAAATAATGTGATATAGTCATCAATATTTAAGGTTTAAAATCACATTTTCTTAAATTTGGTATAATACATTTAGACAGTGTTAAAATAATGTGATATAGTCATCAATATTTAAGGTTTCAAACGATATTTTCCAAATTTGGTATAATACTTTTAGACAGTGTTAAAATAATGTGATATAGTCATCAATATTTAAGGTTTAAAATCACATTTTCTTAAATTTGGTATAATACATTTAGACAGTGTTAAAATAATGTGATATAGTCATCAATATTTAAGGTTTCAAACGATATTTTCCAAATTTGGTATAATACTTTTAGACAGTGTTAAAATAATGTGATATAGTCATCAATATTTAAGGTTTCAAACGATATTTTCCAAATTTGGTATAATACTTTTAGACAGTGTTAAAATAATGTGATATAGTCATCAATATTTAAGGTTTAAAATCACATTTTCTTAAATTTGGTATAATACATTTAGACAGTGTTAAAATAATGTGATATAGTCATCAATATTTAAGGTTTCAAACGATATTTTCCAAATTTGGTATAATACTTTTAGACAGTGTTAAAATAATGTGATATAGTCATCAATATTTAAGGTTTCAAACGATATTTTCCAAATTTGGTATAATACTTTTAGACAGTGTTAAAATAATGTGATATAGTCATCAATATTTAAGGTTTCAAACGATATTTTCCAAATTTGGTATAATACATTTAGACAGTGTTAAAATAATGTGATATAGTCATCAATATTTAAGGTTTCAAACGATATTTTCCAAATTTGGTATAATACTTTTAGACAGTGTTAAAATAATGTGATATAGTCATCAATATTTAAGGTTTCAAACGATATTTTCCAAATTTGGTATAATACTTTTAGACAGTGTTAAAATAATGTGATATAGTCATCAATATTTAAGGTTTCAAACGATATTTTCCAAATTTGGTATAATACTTTTAGACAGTGTTAAAATAATGTGATATAGTCATCAATATTTAAGGTTTAAAATCACATTTTCTTAAATTTGGTATAATACATTTAGACAGTGTTAAAATAATGTGATATAGTCATCAATATTTAAGGTTTCAAGCGATATTTTCCAAATTTGGTATAATACTTTTAGACAGTGTTAAAATAATGTGATATAGTCATCAATATTTAAGGTTTAAAATCACATTTTCTTAAATTTGGTATAATACATTTAGACAGTGTTAAAATAATGTGATATAGTCATCAATATTTAAGGTTTCAAACGATATTTTCCAAATTTGGTATAATACATTTAGACAGTGTTAAAATAATGTGATATAGTCATCAATATTTAAGGTTTCAAACGATATTTTCCAAATTTGGTATAATACTTTTAGACAGTGTTAAAACAATGTGATATAGTCATCAATATTTAAGGTTTAAAATCACATTTTCTTAAATTTGGTATAATACATTTAGACAGTGTTAAAATAATGTGATATAGTCATCAATATTTAAGGTTTCAAACGATATTTTCCAAATTTGGTATAATAGTTTTAGACAGTGTTAAAATAATGTGATATAGTCATCAATATTTAAGGTTTCAAACGATATTTTCCAAATTTGGTATAATACTTTTAGACAGTGTTAAAACAATGTGATATAGTCATCAATATTTAAGGTTTAAAATCACATTTTCTTAAATTTGGTATAATACATTTAGACAGTGTTAAAATAATGTGATATAGTCATCAATATTTAAGGTTTCAAACGATATTTTCCAAATTTGGTATAATACATTTAGACAGTGTTAAAATAATGTGATATAGTCATCAATATTTAAGGTTTCAAACGATATTTTCCAAATTTGGTATAATACTTTTAGACAGTGTTAAAATAATGTGATATAGTCATCAATATTTAAGGTTTAAAATCACATTTTCTTAAATTTGGTATAATACATTTAGACAGTGTTAAAATAATGTGATATAGTCATCAATATTTAAGGTTTCAAACGATATTTTCCAAATTTGGTATAATACATTTAGACAGTGTTAAAATAATGTGATATAGTCATCAATATTTAAGGTTTCAAACGATATTTTCCAAATTTGGTATAATACTTTTAGACAGTGTTAAAACAATGTGATATAGTCATCAATATTTAAGGTTTAAAATCACATTTTCTTAAATTTGGTATAATACATTTAGACAGTGTTAAAATAATGTGATATAGTCATCAATATTTAAGGTTTCAAACGATATTTTCCAAATTTGGTATAATAGTTTTAGACAGTGTTAAAATAATGTGATATAGTCATCAATATTTAAGGTTTCAAACGATATTTTCCAAATTTGGTATAATACTTTTAGACAGTGTTAAAATAATGTGATATAGTCATCAATATTTAAGGTTTCAAACGATATTTTCCAAATTTGGTATAATACTTTTAGACAGTGTTAAAATAATGTGATATAGTCATCAATATTTAAGGTTTAAAATCACATTTTCTTAAATTTGGTATAATACATTTAGACAGTGTTAAAATAATGTGATATAGTCATCAATATTTAAGGTTTCAAACGATATTTTCCAAATTTGGTATAATACTTTTAGACAGTGTTAAAATAATGTGATATAGTCATCAATATTTAAGGTTTCAAACGATATTTTCCAAATTTGGTATAATACTTTTAGACAGTGTTAAAATAATGTGATATAGTCATCAATATTTAAGGTTTAAAATCACATTTTCTTAAATTTGGTATAATACATTTAGACAGTGTTAAAATAATGTGATATAGTCATCAATATTTAAGGTTTCAAACGATATTTTCCAAATTTGGTATAATACTTTTAGACAGTGTTAAAATAATGTGATATAGTCATCAATATTTAAGGTTTCAAACGATATTTTCCAAATTTGGTATAATACTTTTAGACAGTGTTAAAATAATGTGATATAGTCATCAATATTTAAGGTTTAAAATCATATTTTCTTAAATTTGGTATAATACATTTAGACAGTGTTAAAATAATGTGATATAGTCATCAAGATTTAAGGTTTCAAACGATATTTTCCAAATTTGGTATAATACATTTAGACAGTGTTAAAATAATGTGATATAGTCATCAATATTTAAGGTTTCAAACGATATTTTCCAAATTTGGTATAATACTTTTAGACAGTGTTAAAATAATGTGATATAGTCATCAATATTTAAGGTTTAAAATCACATTTTCTTAAATTTGGTATAATACATTTAGACAGTGTTAAAATAATGTGATATAGTCATCAATATTTAAGGTTTCAAACGATATTTTCCAAATTTGGTATAATACTTTTAGACAGTGTTAAAATAATGTGATATAGTCATCAATATTTAAGGTTTCAAACGATATTTTCCAAATTTGGTATAATACTTTTAGACAGTGTTAAAATAATGTGATATAGTCATCAATATTTAAGGTTTAAAATCACATTTTCTTAAATTTGGTATAATACATTTAGACAGTGTTAAAATAATGTGATATAGTCATCAATATTTAAGGTTTCAAACGATATTTTCCAAATTTGGTATAATACTTTTAGACAGTGTTAAAATAATGTGATATAGTCATCAATATTTAAGGTTTCAAACGATATTTTCCAAATTTGGTATAATACTTTTAGACAGTGTTAAAATAATGTGATATAGTCATCAATATTTAAGGTTTCAAACGATATTTTCCAAATTTGGTATAATACTTTTAGACAGTGTTAAAATAATGTGATATAGTCATCAATATTTAAGGTTTAAAATCACATTTTCTTAAATTTGGTATAATACATTTAGACAGTGTTAAAATAATGTGATATAGTCATCAATATTTAAGGTTTCAAACGATATTTTCCAAATTTGGTATAATACATTTAGACAGTGTTAAAATAATGTGATATAGTCATCAATATTTAAGGTTTCAAACGATATTTTCCAAATTTGGTATAATACTTTTAGACAGTGTTAAAACAATGTGATATAGTCATCAATATTTAAGGTTTAAAATCACATTTTCTTAAATTTGGTATAATACATTTAGACAGTGTTAAAATAATGTGATATAGTCATCAATATTTAAGGTTTCAAACGATATTTTCCAAATTTGGTATAATAGTTTTAGACAGTGTTAAAATAATGTGATATAGTCATCAATATTTAAGGTTTCAAACGATATTTTCCAAATTTGGTATAATACTTTTAGACAGTGTTAAAACAATGTGATATAGTCATCAATATTTAAGGTTTAAAATCACATTTTCTTAAATTTGGTATAATACATTTAGACAGTGTTAAAATAATGTGATATAGTCATCAATATTTAAGGTTTCAAACGATATTTTCCAAATTTGGTATAATACATTTAGACAGTGTTAAAATAATGTGATATAGTCATCAATATTTAAGGTTTCAAACGATATTTTCCAAATTTGGTATAATACTTTTAGACAGTGTTAAAATAATGTGATATAGTCATCAATATTTAAGGTTTAAAATCACATTTTCTTAAATTTGGTATAATACATTTAGACAGTGTTAAAATAATGTGATATAGTCATCAATATTTAAGGTTTCAAACGATATTTTCCAAATTTGGTATAATACATTTAGACAGTGTTAAAATAATGTGATATAGTCATCAATATTTAAGGTTTCAAACGATATTTTCCAAATTTGGTATAATACTTTTAGACAGTGTTAAAACAATGTGATATAGTCATCAATATTTAAGGTTTAAAATCACATTTTCTCAAATTTGGTATAATACATTTAGACAGTGTTAAAATAATGTGATATAGTCATCAATATTTAAGGTTTCAAACGATATTTTCCAAATTTGGTATAATAGTTTTAGACAGTGTTAAAATAATGTGATATAGTCATCAATATTTAAGGTTTCAAACGATATTTTCCAAATTTGGTATAATACTTTTAGACAGTGTTAAAATAATGTGATATAGTCATCAATATTTAAGGTTTCAAACGATATTTTCCAAATTTGGTATAATACTTTTAGACAGTGTTAAAATAATGTGATATAGTCATCAATATTTAAGGTTTCAAACGATATTTTCCAAATTTGGTATAATACATTTAGACAGTGTTAAAATAATGTGATATAGTCATCAATATTTAAGGTTTCAAACGATATTTTCCAAATTTGGTATAATACATTTAGACAGTGTTAAAATAATGTGATATAGTCATCAATATTTAAGGTTTCAAACGATATTTTCCAAATTTGGTATAATACTTTTAGACAGTGTTAAAATAATGTGATATAGTCATCAATATTTAAGGTTTCAAACGATATTTTCCTAACTTTGTTGTAATACTTAAAATAATGGTATTTTTACACCTTTGAAGAATATGGCATTATGATAATTTAATAAATTTGTAGCGTGGAAATATCATGCAACCAATAATAAAATCTATCACAGAATGAAATATATTCCAATATAGGGCAAAGATTAAAGTACTTAAATCATATCAAATAAGATTGACTTATGAATACTTGATCATAGGGTAATATTAAAGGAATATCTCTAAATTTGAAACTATAGAAATAGATGGAGATTCGCGTCACAAATTACTATAATAATTTACAAACTAATAAAACGGTGATTAGACAATTAATATGAAAGTAAAAGTAATCGAGTGCCTAAGGAATTTGGTAACTTTACTAGAATATTAATATAGTTTTAAAAAATCTGTTAGAAAGGGACGTTTATTCAATTATGAAATTATTAAAAAGTGTGAAGCTGCATAATATACATACAGGCTTGATGCTTATATCTTAATCGCATTAATAAATGTTAAAAATATATTTTTCGGAAATGCAATTCTTTTACACATATCAAATTAAGAAAACTTAAATAATGGCTTATCAAAATCATCAAGCAAAATATCAAGGACGGTAAAAAAACGCAATCGGGACAAGCCTATTAAATCACTTTTCTCACTCGCGACACAAGCATGATACAATATGGCTGTTCCAACATGTAATAAATTTGTTAATTTATTAATGATCAAACAATCATTGTCATAAAACAGTGATTCTTCGTGATAAACTTTTTAAATGTTGTAACGTGTACATTTTTTTAAATACTTTAATGCTAATTGATTTTATCAAACACCTGACCAGTAAGTAATATATAAAAAAAAAAAATCTTATCTTCTATAACTTTGTTATCCAATCTAATATAATTTTATGTTTCTTCTTCTTTTCAAATCGTTTTTTTCCCAGATGATGATAACTTGTTATCGGAACTAGTCGGAAAAAATTAAATTTGTGAAAATTTACTACTTCGTCCTTTACCCTCAAGCCTATTAAAGTGACTTGGCAGATTCACGTATGGACCAAGTTATTTAAAATTTATCTCTAAAATTATGAAAATATACTCAATGTAAAATGTAAAAAACTCTTGCCGAAATTTTATTATATACTAGTATTTATACATTGATAAAGCAGTTTTACAAAAAAAAAAGTCCTCTTTCGAGATTATAGAAAAAATAAAAGTCAGTATGCTCTTAGTATAGTATCGCACTGTATATCGAATAATATCTCATATATTCACTAAACTAAACTCTACATGCTTGCTGTTGCAGTTATCATAAATAATTCCAGGTCCTCTGTTTCACACACAGCGCCCGATCCAACAACATTTGCAGTATATACGCTAATATAATGTTCCCGGTATAAAAATGCTATTTAATTTCATATTTATAATTCAGTGGATATAAGGCCATACTTGACACCGAGGCACAAATCCAAAGAATAAATTGTAGCATCCTGAATTATGATGATTGGGAGAAGTGCTATGCGGTATTTATGATATGAAACGCACATATACATATAAAATCCTTCTATAAATAGAGAAAAAGAAACGTACAACATTACTAGTAAACATAAAACATCGTTTAGATAAACGGCGGGGCGACTCTGAATTAATTTGTAATTATTTCAAATATAATAATAAACGGGATTGTTTAAAAAAAATATTCTTAGCATCTCGGCAATAAGCACGTTGCTCCAAATGGTTGTTCGATTGTTTAATAATAATATAAAAATTAATTTACACTCAAAAAAAAAACATAATTACAAATGTTTTTCTGCGTAATTTTCGATTATTTTAAATAATCTTAAGCAGACCATGTTTTTCGAAATAATTGACCCAGAAGATGATATATTATAAATATCGAAACTAGTCGGAATATTAAACTAAACAAAAAAACCTGTCAGACTTTAGAAATTAATCCCATTCTTACATTTATAATAATAAAAATGACAATAAAAATCTCAAATTCGAATAGAACGTCGAATTGTATCCAAATAAAGTAAACGTAGCCGATTTATAGATTTTATAATTTATTTACATGTTTCTTTAAGCATGTGTATGTATATTTTTTAAGTGATTTGAGATGAGTAAACAATTTATTTTTATATTACAGCAAGGATCTGGGAATAATTAATGAAATCTATGAGCCCGAAATGTTGTTCTGTCTAATCACGTGTCATATATCAAAAATATTTTTTTCTTAACGCACCCTTAAATGTTGCTTTGTCTACCAGAATACTTTATAAAATATGTTCTTATTGCGCGTGTACAAAAATGATAGTTTAAGTAACTATCATTTTTGTACACATTTTTTGAGTTAAGTACTCATCACTGGAGGCAGCACACGTCGATAGACAAATAAAACATATATGAGCCATTTCGGAAACGGATTTAAATAATTTGTATTTTATTTGCAATATATTAACATTTCAGTGATACGTAACTTTAGATTTTAGAACGCACTAGAATATATGGAATCAGTGGCGGATTTCCGCACAGGCGCACGAGGTGCGCGCCTCAGGCCTCATAAATTCAGGGGGCCTCAAAGTTTAGCTCTCAAAATGTAAAAAAAAAATACAATTCAGTAATAAATTATTTTTTATATCCATGGATTACTAGTTTTTTTTGGTTTTTAACACTTTTACCTATTGAAACTTAATAATTCTTGTACGAATAGGTTTCAATTTTCATAATTAATACAATCTGAACATCAGCAACCTTTTAAATACAACCAGGCAGTTGTAATTTTATATTGGTTAATTTTCAATGTTATTTCCCTATGTCTCACTTTTTTTGGACCACCGGCCATAGTACCTACCAGAGTAAAAAACGTGGCCTCAAAATTGAATTGCGCCTGGGGCCTCTAAAGTGCTAAATCCGCCACTGTATGGAATACATTTCACTTTGAGTAAATCGTTTCTGCGACTCCTAAACCTACATGTTATTGTTTCAATATCTAATGTTGCAGAGAAGACGGAAGAAAGATACAAAATTTTGTAAAATAAATCTTAATATCAATCGGATATTAGTATAGAATATCAACCAAATACCGTAAATTAAAGCATTAAGTAGCTAGATGCGCATTTTGAAGGCTATGCGCCCATGTTCAGTAGCACAAGATAAAAACTAAATCAAATACCTCTGTCACGAATCGTAATTGATATAATTTTCTGGATTTTTCAGTATCAAAAATTTTACATATCTAATCCAAATTCTAGGAAAATAAATTTCAGTTTCCTTTAATTTCGTTTCAAAATAACTCATAAATAAATTAGCAATAAATGGACTTAAACAATTTCCCATAGCTGTACCTTCTTTTTGCTCAAAGAATTTACCATATAAAGAAAAACAATTCTGAGACATACATAATTTAGTAAGTTTTAAGTATTCATTAATAACAACATCATCCACAGGATTATTTTTTAGCATATCTTGAAGAAAAAGAATAGTTTCAGGAATAGGAACACTTGGAAATAATGAGCAAACATCAAATGAAATAAGTATTTCATTATTTGATAGTGTGAAATCTTTAACATTATTAATGAATTCTAAAGATTTTTTTACAGCGAAACTATCGAAATATTAAGTACATTTGCTAACCATTTCGAAAGGAAATATGTTGGGCAGTTAATAGCAGACACTATTGGTCTTACAGATTTACCAGGTTTATGTATTTTTGGTAATACATACATCCTTTTTTTTCAACAATCGGATACTTCAACTTTCATGTTTCTTATTAAAACGTTGTAATTCATATGCTCTAAAATTGGGAACGGTATATTATATTGTAGTTAGTTAAAGAGTCCGCAATCCTAAAGATTGGTTGGAAACAGCACGCAATGCCGATCTATCCTGAGCTAATCCCTTCATCTCCCTATAGCTATTCATCTCAACGTCTTCAACTATCTGACTCACATACTCCAATCTAGGCCTACCTACCCCTCTCTTTTCCTCCACTCTACCTTCTATGATCAGTTGCATAATCCCCCCATGCCTAAGAATATGCCCTACTAATCTGTCTCTCCTACGCTGTAATACTCTCCAAATACTTCTCTTCTCCCCTACTAACTCTAGTACAGCTTCATTTGTTACTTTATCTTCCCAACCAATCCTCATCATCCTCCTATAACACCACATTTCGATGCTTGTAATCTACGCTTCTCTTCCTTTCCTATAGTCCACGCCTCACACCCGTACAGTGCTACACTCCAAACATATACCTTCAGTAATCTTTTTCTAATACCCAAGTCAATATTTGATCTTAAAATCTGTTCCTTTTGTACGAATGCCTTCCTACCCTGTGCTATCCTACACTTTATATCTACCTTGCTTCGATTATCTTTTGTGATTCTACTGCCTAAATAACAAAAATCTGACACTTCTTCGATTCTATTATCTCCCATTGTGATCCTCATTTTTCTACTGCATTCCTTTTTGTCACACCTCATCACTTTAGTTTTACCTATATTTATTTTCATGTTAAAATCCCTAGTCAATACTGCCTGTATACCATTCAATACCCTTTCTAAATTCTTTTCGCTTTCTTCCAATATAGCTATATCGTCGGCGAATCTCAACATATATATTTTCTCTCCCTGTACATTCACACCTACACTATACTCTTCTTTTACTTTGTTTATTGCATCTTCTATATATAGATTAAATAATAACGGTGAAAGTGTACATCCCCGCCGAACTCCCTTCCCTATTTTTGCTACCTCTTCTTCCCCCTCAATTCTAACTAAGGCAGTTTGGTGTTTATATAAATTAAAAATTATTCTCCTATCCTTATAATCTATACCCGTTTCTTTTAAAATTCTAAACATTATGTCCCAATCTACATTATCAAATGTCTTTTCTAAATCTACAAAAGCTATGCAAGTTACCTTTCCTACCCTCTTTCTTTTTTCTACTACCGTTCTTAGTGCTAAAATCGCCTCCCTCGTCCCTCTGTTTTTCCTAAAACCAAACTGATCTTCTCCTAGCCTTTCCTCTACTTTATTTTCTAATCTCCTATAAATAATCTTTAGCAATATCTTCGATGCATGTGATAGTAGGCTAATGGTCCTATAGTTCTCACACAAATTAGCTCCTATTTTCTTCGGCATTGTTACTATTCTACTACGCTGAAAATCCTGTGGTACTTCTCCCTTCTCATATATTTTACAAACTAACCTGTATTATCGCTCCTGCATTTTTTCCCCTGCGTGTTTTATTAATTCGGCTGGTATCATATCAATCCCCGCTGCTTTGTTATTCCGTAAATCATTTAATGCTGTATGAAACTCTGACCTAAGTATGCTAGGACCTAAGTCATCCTCATCTATCTGTTCCACAGATTATTGTAGATAAAAATTATTTTATTTCATTATTTTATTTCCTATTGGTATGAATCAGTGAGCAACTTTTTTCACTTTTTAACCATTCCACACGCTTTTGAATTCTTCGAACTGACCATTCGACAGTAAGCAACCCTTGGGATAGGTCGCGATTTCGTTCCAATTCTGCGTATAATACAGGTTAAGTATATTTTATAGGTGAGTAGCGACGGCATATAACTTCACGTGGTATAACGAGGACATCCTGATCCTGCTCTTGCTACATTGGGTTTCTCTGACGACCTTCGGGGGTCGAATACACATACATATAGTCTATCCAAACCGTGTTGCTTTTCACTTTATAACTCCGATTCGAATATCACAATATAGAAATAATCTAACGTCAAAAGGTTAAGGATGTACAAGAAAAATTGTAAAAATGAAATAATTTCTTACATTTTATTTGATAGAACAAGAGCCTACTTATTTATGAAACCATTTGTTAAAAAAAAATCAATGTAACATAAGGAATTTTTTTTTTCAAAAGGTTACAAACGACAACAATGAAATCTAAGAATAAAAGAAGCTTAATAATACATGTGACTATTCCTTCTTGACAACGCCTGGGCATACTTAAAATTAAATTGTCAATTTCATATTGTGGAAGATTATTCCAAAGAAGTTGCAATACATCTCGTAGTACTCTTTCGGCTGCAGGAGCAGGAACAGTGTTCTCCAATGCTCTTTGAAGCATGCTCCAACCATGTTCAATCGGATTTAGGTCTGGGGAATGCGGAGGTAGCTGTAAATGTTCAATTTCTTGATTTTCAAAAATCTGTACACGATGTGGTCTAGCATTATCGTCAAGAAAATGAAACCCAGGCCCTAAGTTGTCTCTATGTTTGTGAGTATCTCATCTCTGTACATTTGAGCATTCATGTTGTCATTAGAAACATGAAGTTCGGTACGACCACCTAAAAAAAATCCACCCCACACTATAACAGAACCACCACGAAAAATGTACACCTCTTGAATCAAATTTGGGTTCTTGCGGGTTCTTGGAGTTGTCCATACACGAACTCTTCACTGTGAAGTCCGAAACGAGATTCATCAGTGGACATAACATGACTGCACTCTTCTCGTCAGTTAACATGATTGATGCACCAGGCATATCTTTGCCTTCGATATACCTGCTTACGTCTTAAGGGACGTCTACTTCTCAAGTTTACATCATAGAGGCGATTTCGAATAGTTCGCACACTTATGTTTGTTCTTGTGGCGTTTCGAAGCTGATCATGTAGCCTAGGAGCTGTAGAAAGTGGGTCTCTTCTTGCTGATAGCGTTAAAAATCGATGTTCCTTTTCGTTGGTAACGCTTGGGCGACCTGTTCTATGACGTTCCGCAATAGATCTAGTTTTTTTGCGTAACCCCCAAACCTTTTGGCAACTTTAACTTGAGTACACCCAGCTTCCAACAAACCTTCTGCTTCATTTGCTTGAACAACAATTAAATGACGTCTGGCATTTTGTTCCTTCGATAAAATTTAAAAAAGTAATGATTAACTTAATTTTTTTGCAATAATAAAAGCGAACGATTCAATCAAAATTAACACTTTTACCAAAACCAGTTGAATAATTCTAAACAAAGAAAATTTGTTTCAGATTTTTTTACAGATGCTTTCATAGCTAACTAAGTTTTTAACTATCAAATAAAATGCAACAGATTATTTCATTTTTACAATTTTTTTTGAACTTTTTGCCGCCACTTTTTATATTCATCATAAATTAGATAATGTTATATATAATTCAGTAATTTCTTTAGCGTCCGATAATTTAAATAACTTCAATGATGATGACGGGATCAAGGACCATATGTGATAAAATTAAAATACCATTGATAACGTTTCGATTTATATTTTCAAAACCTCCTTCAGGGCTAAAGAAAGACATTAATCAGATAATTAGATAAGACTTAGATATATATTTTATTGCGAAACTAAGAAATTAATGTGGTATTTTTAGTATACGGATACTTAAATATTGTTTGTTATGCTTACAGTAATTATATATAATATTAATTTAAAGTGAAATCAGATTGTTGTACTATAAAAAAGATGATAATAGCTTTGGTTGGTCTATGGAATTGTTTGCTAATATTATCTAATTTACTCTGTTTATCTAGCTCTGAAGGTTTTGAAAATATAAACCGAAACGTTGGTACATTATCAATGGTATTTTAATTTTATCACATATGGTCCTTGATCCTGACATCATTATTGAAAAAATATCTATATATCTATATATATATATATATAGATAAAATTCATTTTATGCAATTGCATTTTGAACATGTTGAGTAAATTAAATTTTTGATTATCTTCAAATATATTATGTTTTTACCTAGTAAACTAAGAATATCAATATCAATGGTTTTTTTCGGGATATAATTTTATATAAATTTAAATCATGTTTTCAAAAATCATTTACAATACTCAAATTACTTATCAGACTTAATAACTTAAAAACATAGTAACTTAAAAAATACATGTAGACTATTTTAAATCTTCCTAATAATTGACGTAATCACTTTATAGACATTCTAGACATCAATTTGCTGAGTCTGCAAAAAGTTAATAAACAGCAAATAATATAACTTATCTGAAGACTAATATTTTTACCATCAATTTACATAGTGATGGAAGAAAAGATGATATAATTTTGATAGGAATCGATGAAACAAGATGATCATTGGGCGTCTCTGGACAAGTCATATACTGATTATGTTTTTCAAAGTTTCATATAATTTTCGTAAAATATTTATAGCATTAATAAATTTCTTCAATCTTTTTTTTATATACAGTTAATGAGTGAACGTTGAATGTTAAAAACAACTAGAACCAAACTCCTAATCTTATTGAAGATTGATTATTCCAAATTAATGATTATTGATTATGACTAATGATTATTCCAAATTCAAAGAAGCGATATCTATCTTAGGATTTCACTGAAATGTAACGGTTTATATTTGTAAAATCAACAGTTCTTTTCATTTTTTTTGATATCTTAACTATTTTTAACAGCAGATAGTAAATAAAATATAATCTAAGAAAATGTCCTCATCGAAATTGAAATGGACGAAATATTATAATATATATATGCTCCTAATTGAAGCAAAAATTGCAAATCTTAAGGAATCGGACTGAGTATGCCATGGATTGGTGCTGAGAGAAGAACGAAGAGGAAGGGTCGTTGAACGACCGGCGAAGTAGTTGGGACAATGGTCAATTGCACTCGACCATGCATAGTTGGAAACAAATATATATTCTAGTTGTTTGATTCAGTTTAGGATCTAGAATATCAAGTACTCTTCATATACTATTTATTAGATTTTTTAACAAAAGAAGGGGTTGGGGTTTTTTGTTTATAATTCATAGTTAAAATAAATTGTCAAACTCGATAAATCAGTCATCGACATAATAGCTGCCTACTTCTATTATGGTTTAAATATTTAATGTAGCTAAAATTATCATTTACGTATTTATTTGTAGATTGTATTATTCAAAATCCATTTGTATTTTTAGTGGCTGTGAAATATAAATAAGAAACACATTATTTATAAAGTTTTGTCATTGAATTTGTCGTATAGACAGTTTATAAAAATATCGTCGGTATATGCTTCATGTAGATAAAAACTATATTTAATCGGTGCAATTCGACAAATCCAAGAAGCACAACAACGCAAGCAGCAACCAGCAAAATCAAACGAAAGTGAAAAATAAAGTTCTTCGTCCTCTATCCACGGTTCAGGCAAATGTACCACTCTATAACAGATAGGTCGACCGCTGATCGGAATATAAGAAAAAATAAATAAAACTGCCGCTCTCAAAGTTGATCGGTCCGGCAGATTTAAGTGGCTTATTGTAAGAAAAATGGAAAATAAACCACGATGAGGATGGCGCTATGAGGACGAAGTCAATAGCAGTGTGACTTAGTTTAACGGTTAATTTGATTGGGTTTAAAAATCGTGTTTGCAAAACAAATAAACTAAAAAGACGTATTTATGTAACAATTGAATATTAAAGGATGGAATTTGATAACCGAGTACTTCAATAATTTCATCGTCAAAAAATGTTTCATGTTTTTGAATGTGTAAGTGATAGTAAAATCCAGATGCAGATTAATATCCACTCTGATAATGTATCAATAGTTATACTTCATATTGGAAAACTTGCGAAGTCAGATATAAATATGAATTATGGTAAAATTATATTATCAAAATTTGTCTATCGTGATCGAAACTTGTCTTTATGTAAAAATGTTGATATGAGATAATAATCTAAAAGTTTCAATACGGCTGTAAATTCTGCTGATTTTACAAAAAAAAATACCCTCTAAGGATCAGAAGATGAGAGGTCAATATATATCAGTAGATAGTAAAGCTAAAAGATCAGAAGATAGTAAATCAATATATTGATGATTTTTGAAAAATGCAATTTGTATTATTTATTTTTTGCATTCTTCGGAATAATATTAAATTGTCAACCTTATTAAAATAAAAGTCTACTAGATGTGAAGACATTGTTAAAAGTACAATGCTCGTAAATCAAATAATATATGATATCATGTAAATTTAAATTTAAATCTCAGTAATAATAACTTTTATTTAAGTTACAAAATCGGTGTTAAAACTTTTATATATATCAATGGTTATCTTAATTTGTTGGTGATATTCTTTACAATTATTATAATATAGAATATCACCCAAATACCGTAATTTAAAGCATTAAGTAACTAGATGTACATTTCAAGGGCTATGCCCCCATCTTCAGTAGCACAAGATAAAATGAAATGCGCATCTAGCTACTTAATGCTTTCAGTTACGGTATTTGGGTGATATTCTAAATTATAATAGTACAGAATATCACCCAAATACCGTATTTTAAAGCATTAAGTAACTAGATGTACATTTCAAGGGCTATGCCCCCATCTTCAGTAGCACAAGATAAAATGAAATGCGCATCTAGCTACTTAATGCTTTCAGTTACGGTATTTGGGTGATATTCTAAATTATAATAGTACAGAATATCACCCAAATACCGTATTTTAAAGCATTAAGTAACTAGATGTACATTTCAAGGGCTATGCCCCCATCTTCAGTAGCACAAGATAAAATGAAATGCGCATCTAGCTACTTAATGCTTTCAGTTACGGTATTTGGGTGATATTCTCTATTATAATTTAACACCGCAGTGATAATTTTTAAAATATACAATTATTTGTTGAGTTTTTATTTATTGAAAAATTAGAATCTGGTAAATTAAGATTATTGATGCAATAAAAATAAAATACAACGCTTAATATCTTGTGTCATCAATATAATTAATTGTCTTTTATTTTTTGACCAAATTCACTTCAAGGAAGTCCAACAATAAAACCAGGATACCAATATTATTCATAAAGTAATATTATATGGGTTTTCATGTCATGGCAGCTATAGAACTTTCATTGCCGTTTCATTCCAGGAAAATCAAATATTGTTATTGACTAATTGTTCTTTTAGTCATATTCATTTCAAACCGCAATTTAGTTTAATATCTTTTTGGTTTTAGGAAAAACAGAGGGACGAGAGAGGCGATTCTAGCACTAAGAACGGTAGTAGAAAAAAGAAATAGGGTAGGAAAGGTAACTTGCATAGCTTTTGTAGACTTAGAAAAGGCATTTGATAATGTAGATTGGGACATAATGTTTAGAATTTTAAAAGAAACGGGTATAGATTATAAGGATAGGAGAATAATTTTTAATTTATATAAACACCAAACTGCCTTAGTTAGAATTGAGGGGGAAGAAGAGGTAGCAAAAATAGGGAAGGGAGTTCGGCAGGGATGTACACTCTCACCGTTATTATTTAATCTATATATAGAAGATGCAATAAACAAAGTAAAAGAAGAGTATAGTGTAGGTGTGAATGTACAGGGAGAGAAAATATATATGTTGAGATTCGCCGACGATATAGCTATATTGGAAGAAAGCGAAAAGAATTTAGATAGGGTATTGAATGGTATGCAGGCAGTACTGACTAGGGATTTTAACATGAAAATAAATATAGGTAAAACTAAAGTGATGAGGTGTGACAAAAAGGAATGCAGTAGAAAAATGAGGATCTCAATAGGAGATAATAGAATCGAAGAAGTGTCAGATTTTTGTTATTTAGGCAGTAGAATCACAAAAGATAATCGAAGCAAGGTAGATATAAAGTGTAGGATAGCACAGGGTAGGAAGGCATTCGTAGAAAAAGAACAGATTTTAAGATCAATATATTGACTTGGGTATTAGAAAAAGATTACTGAAGGTATATGTTTGGAGTGTAGCACTGTACGGGTGTGAGGCGTGGACTATAGGAAAGGAAGAGAAGCGTAGATTACAAGCATTCGAAATGTGGTGTTATAGGAGGATGATGAGGATTGGTTGGGAAGATAAAGTAACAAATGAAGCTGTACTAGAGTTAGTAGGGGAGAAGAGAAGTGTCTGGAGAGTGTTACAGCGTAGGAGAGACAGATTAGTAGGGCATATTCTTAGGCATGGGGGGATTATGCAATTGATCATAGAAGGTAGAGTGGAGGGAAAGAGAGGGGTAGGTAGGCGTAGATTGGAGTATGTGAGTCAGATAGTTGAAGACGTTGAGATGAATAGCTATAGGGAGATGAAGGGATTAGCTCAGGATAGATCGGCATGGCGTGCTGTTTCCAACCAATCTTTAGGATTGCGGACTCTTTAACTAATCTTTTAGCAAACAATTGTAATTCAAACCGTGAATATACATATTTTTACAGAAAGCAATCTTTGCAGCTAGTTTATAATTATTTTAATTTCAATTCTTTTATACCCGAATACGGTAATGCAAATAAATACCATACGTACTAACAAGAAATACCACAGTACCAAGTAAATACCAACAATATTTCCAGATTTTCTCATAAATCTAGATCGTATACATCGGTACAATGATTGATCTCCTTATTACATTCTGTAAGATGCATGTATAGCGGTACTAGCATAGGTATTTGTACAACAGCGTAATTATTGTGCCTCTGAGTGGTACTTCCGCCAATCGAATCGAGAACTAATTAACAATCGATCCGCAGGTGGTGGTCATCTGCCATAACACGCAGTTAATTGTACCGCGGACACGTATAGTACCTATGTAGTCGTGGTAGTACCTCGCTCTGTCTTCATCAAACTTTTACTAATAAGTATAGCGGCATTGCAGACTCGAATGCTCGTATTAGATCGCCACTGCGCTCTAGACACCAAGACGCTCTTCAAGAGCAATATCACTGTTGAACGACAGAAAGGTAGCTACAATCTATTTTATAAACGAACAGGTTTCGCGCAGGGTCTCTACAATCTGCAAGAAACCATTTTTGGCACCTGCAGAGATATTTTAACTGGGTCTACCTAATATCAACACTTGAACTTTTATTACGAACTTTATTACCTAAAGAGAGTACTCAAGCGAATGTTTGTTTTTATTCACCCCATCATAATCTATCTATAGTACTACATTTCAAAAGCTTCTGTACTTATTTCCCTTATTTTTTGTATACCATAGCTGTATAATACTACCCTCTACTCTTTGAATAATTTAAATAATTTAAATTATTTAAAATCTTTTTAAAAATAATTGGTCTCTCTTACTTATTACTAAAGAATGTATGTATAAAAGAAATTGACGAATTTAAAAAGTTTTATTATAGAAAATATCAATGACAGAACAGTTAAAAATGAGATGACCGTTAAAAGGTTGCCTTTCAAATTTTACCATCAATTATTTTTTGGCAATTATTTTCATATGCATCGATAGTTTGACTCGCAAAATAAAATAATTAATATTGATGTAGAGATGTACTATTATTTTGGAATTAACCATGTATGCAAATATTTGATGACCTGATAAGTTTATAGCAAAATTTTAAATTTTTATAATTGATTTTGGAACGTAATGATCTTGTATATTTCACTCCAACTTTATTTGTTTTCAAGATATGCGGAGGAAACTTTTCGCATTTTAATGTTACTCTTTTGGACTATTTACAATTGTTAATGTTTTGGCTATCAAATAAAATGTTAGCTAAGAAATTATTTATATACTAAAAAAAAATATTTTAACCGTATTACAACAAAACCGTATTATTACAACAAATCAAGAAGTTCTTAGAACCATTTTCAATCGGGAAAATATTCTGCAAAATACGCAAAGGATTATTATTTGGATACTAACCAATTTGATGATGGTTTAAAAGATTTACTGACACACTCTTTATATAGATCAATTGCATCGCATTATTTCACAGAAGGAATTTTGATTAAGACCACTCTTCAATTTATATTTTTTAAACATATTTTTCCATTCCTTAGATAAGGAAAATGTCGAAAATAGGATCATGCTAAATTATCAATTTCATTATTGAAATTTAATTTTCCATCTTAGAAATACGTAGAAAATAGTTTCCATAAATATAATTTTGCTTAAAAAACATAAAACCAATATTGGTGATTGTATAAAATATCACCCAAAAACCGTAACACAAAGCATTAAGTAGCTAGATGCGCATTTCGGAGGCTATGCCCCCATTTTCAGTAGCAAATAATAAAACAAATAAAGATACCTCTGTCAATCACCGGGATTGTTATACCATGCTAATAAATACTTTGTGGTACGGTTTTTGGGTGATGTTTTATACAATTATTTAATGCCGTAGTGGGCATTTTACAATCAATATTGCTGCATAAATTATTTCCAAAATTAAAGTGGAAACACAGTCTATATTGTGTGTTAAAGCCTATATTAACGAATCTTAATTTATACTCAATAAATGAATTCCTTAAAGAAGAATTGTGATAAATGTTTACAATGTGCACGTTTATTGTTATTTTTTATTTTTATTTTTCACGTACTTTTTTTATGTTTTATGTACTTATGTACAGTTTTTTATATTATTAATTTTTAATTGTAACACAACTTAAACTTAATTCTCTACCTTTAATATGCGACTGACTAGTTTCTTTTTAATTGTATTATATTTTTATACAAATTATGTACAATTAAAGAAATTAATAATAAAAAAAATAAAAATATTAACTGTAGAAAAATCAATACATATATTGTACGATATGCAAGATATTTTCATAAAGTCAGCTGACTGTTTTAAATTTTATTATATTGAAAACAATCGAACATCATCATTCAAGATTCGTTAAATAATCTATGATTCCATTATTCTATGATAGCAATTGAATGACAGAGCTATTTTATTTAGTTCAATTTGTTGCTACTGAAGATGGGGGCATAGCTTTCGAAATGGGCATCTATATCAAATACTTTATGGTTTGGAATTAGCGTGATATTCTATACAATTATTTAACACCGTAGGGACAAATTTGCAAAGAAAACTTCATTGCAAAGTACACTACGAAATGCCTAGGAATTCTTGGCATTTTGTAAAATGTCTATAAATACTTGGCATTTTCTAAAATGCCTAGGATTATCGGCAGTTCGCTTTCAGAATTAATTGAAAGAATTTGGATATAAACTAAAAAATATCTCGACAAAAATCAGTGGTTTGGAGAGTAGTTGATAATATGCGAATATAATTCATTAAATTTTTATTAAAAAAAAAAAACACAACATATGTAATTTAAGGATATATTGAAGGAATGCTAGATGATAATAAAATCGACCATATTAGTAAAGAATTTAAGAATTATTTTAATGTAGGCGATAATAATGGTGATGTTCCTTCCTAAATACCTCCACAGCTGTAATATTTTCTTTCGATAGTGTTATTTGTATGTTCTTACGATATAACTCCCACTTATATATTGCACTACTCATACATTCGTACATTTCTTCTATACAAGTACCACATACGAGACCACACTTAAGATTAACACCACCAGTGGGTACCCCGTTATAGTGGCGCATATACATGCCCGTGTTTGTAGGTACCGCACCCGCATCCGATTGGTTAAGTGTGGTACCTGGGGGGGTGTGGCGCCTCCTCGTGCGTCTTAAGCACACCTGGAGGAAAGTAATACCACGAAGAAAGAGCCGGCAGACGTACAATCGATCGCGAGTATGAATGTGTACTTGCATGTGCTTGTGCAGAGGTACCACGAAAGCGAGTACGCAAATCGCGAAATTCCCGTTCGTGCTAAAGCCGCCGGGAAATTTGCAAGAAGGACATATATATATATATACTAAACTCTGCTGAAATAATTAAGGGTGGATTCTGATATCTGAAAATGGACGAGGCGCTTCAATATGTGTGAATAACTATTGAAATAGTGTCTCTTGAAAGTTTCAACGATAATAAAACATCATAGTACAAATGTTTCGTTTTCAGTGGACTTTCTGTGACAATGACGAACGATACGGTATTGTTTTCTTTAATAATTAAGTGGCGATTCCTCATAATTATTTAAAGACATGGAACAGTTTCGATGTAGACTTATTAATTTCTGATTATGTGATAAAAGTATATCATTATAAACTACGTTATTTATTTATAAACGCTAGTTTTTATTGGCTGTGCTGGCAAAAGGGAAACATAACTCTACGACAAAATGGTTCATGTAAGTTTCTAGACATATTTAATTGATGCTTCAATTATAACTATGTTATATTCTGGAAATGTATGTGTAAAAAATGGGGTTGTTGGTATTATATACAAAAATATCCTACGTAATTATATGCTTTAGATAGGGCAGAGAAAATGGTCTATTATTAAATATACCAAATATACTAAACGAAACTATGGTAATATTTTATGGAATTTATATGTTTTCCGTTTGTGAAAATCGTTTCTAATTTAAATAAATAAATTTTTAAGTGAGCACAATATTGTTCATAATAAAAGGAAGAGGTACATGTATATATATACACTTTAATCCCATCAGTGTGTATACCCAAAATATTGAATTCCTTTAATTTTTTACATTGGAAATAAATTTAAAAATGCATATATTTTTATTAAATATATTTGTTTTTAGAGATAAAACCCGTAAATTTTATGATATATACATTAAAGAATAAGAGAATGTATTCCATTCTATATGCGATTTATTTTTTAAATTTTGAGTTACTTTCGTTTGTATAATTGTCTATTTTTATTATAATCACAGTGAATCACAAAAATTTTTTTACCCCTAATAGATGATCTAGCTGATAAACAAATAACAAACGGTTTCTTATCTGCACTTTCCTGTTAAAAAATTATATGTGGTTTGTGCGACATTTATGAAATTTTATATGCATTTATCATGAAGTGGATTAATTACCAATTATTGATTATAAACCGAATTTGAACATATATACGAATTTATTTGTATAATTATATACGACAACGTCGTAATTATTCTTTTAATTCCGTTTTTTTTTATAAAACTTAATTATTTCGATACATTATAAGAAACAAAATCATATTTTCAAATATGATAATTTATCTATTTTGTATTTTCATATCATTTAGGTCCATATTTGTTTTTTTTTTTCTTCAAAACCGCTGCTTTATAAAATATCATCTAATTGCTCAATTTATTGATTTTATATTTAATATAATTATTTATATTAAAAAAAATATTTGTTGAATTGAATAAGCTGTTCAAGTTATCGTAAGTTGGAAACAACCAATTAAATAAAAATAAATACAAGAATTTCTAATGTATTCGGGTTTTTCTTCTAAAGAGGCCATAATAAAATTAATCAGTGATACAATTACTCGATGAATTGATTTTTTTTTTGGTAAATTATATATTAGTTATTTCAATTACTTATTTCAACATTTTACCCTTGAGTGATGATTCGGTTTGTGCTTTAAAATAACAGATGTACATATATGAAAATACTTTTCTTAAAAATCTCTTAAAAATATCTTTCTGAAAAATATATTATCCACTAATCCTCTTTGCGAATGGATAGTACGTTTGTTCTATTGGTGTCATTTATATTGTATTTTCATTCCGGGTTAGAAATTTGATAGTTTGCAAACCTTTTCTTACAAAAAATTTTAACCATCATAAAAATATACATCATCAATAATAGTAATGCAGAGTTCTTCGTATAATATACACCAATTCTCAGAAAATTCCCACCTTTAACAACTAGAAATATACATGAAATTTGAATGCACATGTAACATCTGGATGATTCAAGCACAATAATAAATACGGCCTAATGTCAAAATCAATTACCACCATCGACATATTAATATTGTTGACTCCACATCTGCATTATCATCGTAAATACAATCGCAGCCCGTCGCTTCTCCTGCTGACTACTTGGAGGGCATATATACATACAAAAAGCTCGGACTTGAAGAGTATTACCAATGGTATTACCTTCTTCAGTGTGAGGAAACACTGAAAGCTCCTTCAGCCCATAGCTCCCATGCTACGCATACACAATGTTCACAAAATATCTAGCAAAATTCGTTCTAGTTCACGCTTAAAAGATTGTGCGAAATATCGACGCTTGTATAAATCTTTTATCTAGCTACGTTTTAATTAATGAAAATTTTATGAATTAAAATCGCAATTACTTTAACTAAATAATATATTGAGATCGTAAAGAACTTGTTTCTTTTAATTATTTAAAAGAAACAAATTTAACTATCAATTATTATTATACTCAACAATTGATAACCTGTCGCATATGTTTTACTTTTATTTACTAGTTTTTATAAATATTGAAGCATCGATGAAATAATGATTTTATGCATTTCCTCAACATTAATATCAAATAAAATATTGTTATAGTCTATTAATTATTTACCAATTAGTTTATTGTTCTATTAAAAAGGACAAATTGTTTATCTTTCTAATGAATTCCTAGAAAATATATGTCCATTAATTTGTTTATTTTCTATTAAAAAGGACAAATTATTTATCTATTTAATGAATTCCTAGAAAATATATGTACGAAATATATTTAACACAATTTTGAATTAATTCCGTATGTATAAAAAATATTGCCATTCGCCAAAGGAAATAAAATAATTTTTTGTTACCTTTTCAATGAGATTGCACAACATATGCAGATAATAGATTATTTTCATGAATAGGTTCAATATTAAAAAGGACCTGGTCCAAATCAAAACAAAATTGTATTATACTATGCAGTTCCCATTTGTGCAAATTTCAATTGTCTAATTCTACTTCCTAAATAACAAAAATTTGATACTTCATGTATTTTATCATTTCACACGTTTGCATAATCGTTTTAGTTATATTTATTTCATATTATATTCGCTAATCTTTACATTCTGTTTAAATTACGTTAAAATGACTTAAGAAAATAACCGCCAGAATATAAAAATAACGCATACACGTCAAATGAGATTTAAAAAATTAAAAATATTTTTAGTTCTTTTTCAAACGATCATACAAACTGTATTTTTGTTAATAATATAAACTACTTTATTAACACATAATCTAGTAATTACATACACAGATATTACGGCTGTTGACCATTGAAATGTCGAGAGCAAAAGAATATATTTAGGTGTTAGAGGAAGTTATCTCTTCACATATCTCGCCCTTTTTTTCTTTGCGCTCTGCCGGACCATATGTCCACCAAAACCAAGCACGTACTCACTTGTCCGAAGCGCACTGATGAATATTTAAATGTATTTTAAGAAGTCCGTGATTCAATGCACTCCTATTCGTGTATGTTGGATTGTTGTGGAAGATGTTTGGGTCCATTGTGTGAGTATGTGATTCTATCTGCCACATCATTAAAAATGATCCGAAATATTGTTACATAATCTTTGAGCTTCGAAGAGTTGACCGTCAGTACTTATTTATCTGATTTATATGCCGTAATCTTGATTTTCGTATATTACGTACTAAGTATTGCGTTTAAAAATTGTATTTCACTGTCATGTTTCACAAATTTTAAAACAAATCGGTAAAAATATTCAAAAACCGTAAATAATGTAAAAAAAATGTATATATGTTAATGCCATTAAATAAAAATCTTAAAATAAGAATTGATGATATCCTGATTGTAGTAAACACTTTAATTAAAATAAATATATAAAATTGACTAAATAAAAGGTAAAAATCGGAAGATATAACCTTAGTTAACTGTTTCTTTTTATTATTTCGGTATTTGAGCTTTGGTAATTAAGGTCAGGAATACGAAGCAAGCAAACAATTTATAAATTCATCTTTTCATAAATTTGATGCATTCTTCTAGCTAGGTATAGTGATGTATAAAATATTTCAAATTGTTTTATTTCAAATACATATTTCAAAATTAAGATTGTGTGATTTTCAAATTGTACGTGTAAACTTCATATTATCAAATATTATTTATTTATAATCAGATGCTTGTATAATATTTCATACTTGCGAAAATACATGTGAATAAGCAAATATCCATGCTTGAAAATGTTTTGAAATTCCAACGTTAATTAACTAACGTCCTCTTAAAGTTGATTCTTGCGATAATATTTTTATCGTTGAAGCACCTTTTCTGTATATAACGTATTTATTATTTATAAATTTTTTACATATATAATGTCCCACCTTACTCAAAAAACGATTGTTGGAGTCCTGAGGAAAGCCTTTATAATTGAAAATCGAAAAAAGACCAAATTAGATTCTTTCTTCTGTCATACTCGTCTCATATCGAAATGACAAGTGTCATTTTGATGGATACATCCATCTCCATATCCATCGAAATGATAGTATTAAAATACATTGCTAACTTCAAAAATTATTCCACAATGCTCAGTAGTCTTTTTTTTCGATTCAATAAGTTTTCGTCAAGATTAAAAACTATTTTGGATTTAGACAAAAGGATACTTAAAGGATACTTCGTATAAGCTATTTTATATATATAAAGATGGTCTTTTTGCATCAACAAAACATGCAAGATGGTTTATTAGAACGCCTGAAGGAGATGTACTTAAAAATCGCGAATAATAATTGTAATATTTTATTTATTTTATTAAGTTTTAGGGAATATGTAGATAATCCATAATAATTGGGGCTATTGCGTAGCATATTCACTCTAAACATACACCATCTTTTATAAATTATTTATACAAAAGCATATGCAGCTTGTAGTTTTAGTTGAAGACAAAAAAATATTATGAATTAAAAATTTAATTTTGTATGAAATCAGAGTCATAACGTGTAATTTTTTATGAGTACAGACTATTTATCCTTGATTTATCTATGTTTGTCTTCAATGGAATCACAATAAATGCTTTCAATATATCAATTTGTCGGAATTCAATTAAAAATATTTTTTTTTATATATATCGCCTATGATAAGTACCCCTATATTCCCCCCTTTGGATAATCAGCTTTCTCTTAGGAAAAATAACCAAAATGACTATAATAATAATAATAATAATATATGCCTTTTATTTGCGTACAAACATAAATCAACATTTATGAATATATAATATAAGAAAATATGAAAAATAATGAAAATATAATAATGTAATAAAAGAAAATGTATAATTCATTGTAAGAATTATATAAACATTGTATAACAAAACATAATGTATAAATAATTTGTGTTTCTATGCAAATTCACAGGGTGACATGTCTTTTCTTTCAGTAAAGAAAAGGACAACCTGTTTTTAAATTTGACCCAGAAGATTTTCAGGATATGTATATAACCAAGTAAACAAACGAAAATGGGATTTTTGGAAAATAAAATAACAACGAAATATCGAAATACTCCCATAAACTATAATATAATCCAATTTTCAATTGCGTAGTGTCCATTGGCGAACACCTTACAATAAATGATATGAAATGTATATTCATATATTAATGTAGTTAATCTAATAAGTTCTCTTCTGTGCATCAAGTAATAACTTTTTTAAACAATATTTAAACGTTTTTACTACGGTGTTAAATATTAGTATAGAATATCACCCAAATACCGTAACTTAAAGCATTAAGTAGCTAGATGCGCATTTCGAAGGCTATGCCCCCATCTTCAGTATCACAAGATATATATTATATGCCATTTTTGAAATGCATCTGTCATGTTGACTTATTTATTTGATAGTATATCAATCACGATTCGTGACAGAGGTATTTTATTTCGTTTTTATCTCGTGGCTATTGAAGATGGGGGCATAGCCTGCGAAATGCGCATTTAGCTACTTTAAGTTACGCTATTATGTGATATTCTATACTAATAATTAAACAATTTAAGATTCAAGGATTTTAGAATTGCCGGTTGTTTACTATATTGACTGCTAATTTTATATTGAAATGATCGTTCAAAATTTGTTGTTTTATGAATTGGTGGCGTGTGTGTACCCTTGAATCGTATATTCAACTCGATACCAGATCTTTTCATGCAAGTATTCTGGTTTATGTGAAACTACTATCTTGCGATATAATATTGCTGTATGTAATTTTCTACGATTTTGCTTGTTAAGCCAGCCCACGTCCTTTAATTTATATGTGATTTTTTGGTATTTACGAATGTCAAAAATAAGGCGCAAGTATGCGTTTTGGCTATATTCTGTATTTATCCTGCGAATCAATGCTTGGTGACAATAATATATCTTCAAAATTAAATAAACCTTTCGCATAAGGTAATATAATATAATAATACAATACTACAAAAAACATGCGTGAGACTCTCGCGCGGTAGAAGTGAAATTTCTTAGATTTTGATTGATTTTGATTGACACTCTGATCATCAAAGAAAGCATTATTAACTGTAATGTCGTGCAGTCTATAAAGAAGAGTTTGGATTAAATATTGTAGCCATATTTTTATAGTTCTTTTTCTCACCAAACCAATTAAATAACTCGATCTGTGTATTTTTCTTCTTTTTATGTGGACATTAATACAATGATCATCATCAATGTCTCTTGGCAAATG
Organism: Leptodirus hochenwartii; assembly: GCA_947310635.1. NCBI lineage: Eukaryota > Metazoa > Arthropoda > Insecta > Coleoptera > Leiodidae > Leptodirus > Leptodirus hochenwartii. Next base: position 10,646,950 of record OX371180.1, on the reverse strand, counting down.
ATTCACCATCGTATTCACAGATATTGGAACATTAATAATTTGCCCATAAATCCCATGTTGACAATGTACATGTCGAATTTGCATAAATGGAATTCTGGGTGAAATTAACCTCTGTGACACTAAATCTAATTTTGGTAGATGACCAGGTAATTCTGGGTAGACAAAACCATTTGACTTCGATAACATTGGAATGGTATTCCGAGTGAGAGCATTTCGGCATGAATTGCACGCTATCACATCTTCAATGATAATGGCTGGAAACGCAGTATGTAAAAGTTGCTCGTTCTTAGGTTCAACAAATTTCACATCGTTCTTTTTCAATCACATATGGAACACACTGTACTTAGCGGATTATTGAAAAATTGTTTATCAAATTCGCGATGAGCAGGTTGAAAGAATGTAAATTTTGTGTATGATGCACTAGTGGGTGCATTTCTATTTGTCGATGGCTCGCTCAGCTGTATCAGATTCATTTCGTTGATCTCTTACACCGCGTGTTGTATCTTCACTTGTAGATTCTCTATATCACTCACTGTGTCCTCACTTAACGACGGTATCGATTCATCCAGTGTATTTGAGGTCGTTGGAAGGTTATGTTGTCCACCGTGTTTCTTTAACGCCCTTTGCCTGGCTCGCTACTCTCTACTTCTTTCCAAGGTACTTGTTGGCACTTTTCTTGGCGGTTTATTCGCTTTCGTCCGTTCTCTAAAGGCTCGCACTCTGTCTGTACTTGTCTTTTTCGCCATTTCACTTTTCACACAATGGAAATTGTTAGCTAAAAGATTAAGCTGTATTTGTGTAATATATAATAAAATACGCAAGCGTCTACGTCTACACATGCGCGTAGCGTGTTTCACTTTTCGTGACGTTCAGGCCAATTTGCCCTACCGCGCCTATAGAAGTTTCACTTCAATAATAATACATAATATAATAATACAATTTCTTGTTGTTGCCGAATTGAAGTTGCTTCTTCTTTATCGATAGCACTTACCATTTACTTTGGCGTATATATCGTCAATACCAGTTAAAGTATACATATAATTGTTTAAATGTTTGTTGGCCTTTTTAGGCTGGTCAACCGGCCAATTAGCATGAACATTAGTGTTTAGTAATCAATTACTTCAACACGTACCGTGTTATTATATGTGTGCTCATACGATTGCACATTCGCTATCCGGTATATGGCCAGCAAAGGTGGGCAATCCTGCGATCCGGTGCCGAGTGTGAAGCAGAAGAAGGTGGAGCCGCAGAATAATAATAATCTACTCTTTAACATGTGCCCCATTAAAATCTATATGAAATAAACAATTATGTAATATATAGGATATATGAGAAAAGCGTATATATTTCTAACAATTACTTTAAAGAATTTTGTATTTGAACAGATTATTCAGTTCAACAATTAATTTAGGTAAATTCCAATTTTATTTGTATTTTATTTAAAATGCACTTGTGCAATATCTATAAAAATCCCATTACCTTATTTAGATCTGTACATTATTTTTTTTTATACATATATATCGTATATATTGTAATTCGACTTTGTATGTACTTAACCATATTTCAAGTAGTCAATAAACAAGCAACAGCTGCTTAGAAAATAAGAGTGGACAAAACGAAACTTCGAAAGAAAAATTGCGAAATAATAGTATATGCACATAATAACTTGATACAAGAATTTGCATGTATATTAATGAATAAATTTTGAATAAATTTCAATTTATATTAATGCATAAAAAATAATAGTATAGAATATCACCAAAATATCGTAAATTAAAGCATGAAGTAGCTAGATGCGCATTTCGAAGGCTACGCCCCCATCTTCAGTAGCACAAGATAAAAACTAAATAAAATACCTCTGCCACGAATCGTGATTTAATAAATAAGTCAATATGACAAAAGTATTTCAAAAAATTGGCATATAATATGACCCATAAATCTTTTAAAGCAATGTAAATTAATAATTAACGAAACTAACTTCGAAATGCGCATCTAACTACTTAATGCTTTAAGTTACGGTATTTGGGTGATATTCCATACTATTATTTAACACAGTAGTGATAATTTTTAAAATAAAATATTCCATCCCTTATCTTAAATCATAACGATTGTTTAGAAATGTCATGATACGTCACTTTATTGCTTTTGCTGTACATCCTTACGACCTGCACAATGCAAGTCTTACTTAAAATATTTTTCCTAAAATACGTCGCAGATATATGGTCTTTATTATGTGCGGAAGATTTTTAAACATAAAATTTTAAGCTATAAGAATTTTGTAATCTTGGTTCAATAATAAAGGCTTCGGAGTAGGAATACGCAAAATAGATAATTTGATTTTATTCAATTTTTGATAATATTTTTATAATAATTCAGAATGCGACGATACCCGATAACTTTGAACAACATATTTTTATAAGCTTCTACAAATTTTACTATCGTATAAAATTTTTACGTGACAATTAAAATTTTCATTCGAATTAGCCGAGTATTATTATTTAATCAGTGTTAAATAGTACTTCCTTATAACGTTTCAACATTATAACATTAAAATTATAAGGAAGTGCTATTTAACCACACATTCCCTATAAATTACCTTATATTGGCGTATAATATGACGTATAAATCTTTCAACTTTTTTATTTTAAACAATTAATATTATTATATTTCCAAAAAAATGTAAAAATGAATTTGTAGTTAAGTTACAATGCTAAAATGCATTTGCAATTTTGATTTTTTGAACATGCTAGATGACAGAGAGTGATTTTATTTATCTGATACATTATTCTACCATATCGACAGGACTATAAATATATCAAACTTGCATTTGGTATGCGACTAATATTTTTACAAATATATTTGTAACTTGAACCGAATATCCTGTATATTCATTGAACCTGGGGCATCATAAAGGTAAAGTGTTTTCGAGGGTGGAACAAGGCACTTAAATAAACATTTGCAGCATTGTTGAAAAGTTTATCCAGGAATCTGGTTACGTTACAGAGATGAGAGGTTAAGCGAATATCATCAACGTGCTACACACAAATATCAGTGATTATGCCAAGCTAATGAAAATTATGCTATATAGTTAGTTAGTGCATCTTTACCGATGTTTCGCGTACGTAGACTTCATATCCTATCTGCATTTGCCCTTAATGCAAAATACGCAAATAAACAAACGTTAGATACATAATAAAACGTAGCGAAATGGAGCATAATTAAAAATTATAAAAAGAGAAGGTAATATACAAAATGTACATGCGAAGAAGTTCACTTCCATAAAGATTGCTCAAAATTACGGTAGGAGCTTTAACATTTAAATTAATTAATTTTACAGTAGTTAGTATTTAAATATAATTACATAAACAATGTTAATCCTTTTATAAAAACATGTCATATAAAATAAAGAATATTTTGCATATAAACTCATTAAATTAAATGATGAAATAGACAAGGATTTATACAACAATAAAGGAAAATATTAGCTTCGTATATTTTTTTAATAAACGGTAAATATTTGATGAAAATACAATTGCATATATATGAGAATTTTAATAGTATATTAAAGAACGAATTTCATAAGGCAGTTTTTATTGCACGATTTCAAGTTCAAGAACGAGTGTTATAAATGACTTATTAAATGAAATTTATGAAAAATAGGCAATAATATAGGCAAGAAGAACATTAAAAGAAATAGTAAAAAAGAAATTTTTTACAAACATAAAAAAACATATTTACAAAAGACTAAACGCACTTTTATACACTGCTACGATTAAATACTTCTCTAAATTATCTACAGCATAAGATTGTCTTCTGTCGCTTAATATATGTTTATATATAGAAAAACTACGCTCCACATCCACAGAGGTAATTGGTGCAAATTTTAAACTTGACAATATTTGTGGATTGATTTCCAAATTATTTGAAAATTTACCAATTAAGGCATTTGAAGCAAGAATCAAAGTGTTGAATCCGTCATTTTTATTGAGAACTTCATTTAATTTACAAGAAATCGATTGACCTATAATACCCTGCGATATTTTATTATTATTAATAGTTAACTGTAATTGCTCTATTAATTTGTAGATTCAAACAACGATAATCCTTGCATCTCTAATTTCGCGGTGGTTTCAATTATAATTTTATAGCTATTTATAACAGACAGGTTTTGCTTAAGTTTATTGTCACTTAACAATTTCTTTGCTTCTTTGATGGCTGTCGATGAACTATCTTCAAATTTAAATATTACATCCTTAATTTCGTCAAAATATTTGTAACAAAAATTTACTTCCGTCTAACAAATACTCTGGGTAAAACCGTGAAATGTACTTTTAATGTAGTTATTTTTAAAGAAATTTCAATTTTGTAAAATTCCGTTAATTAACACAAAAACAAAATAATCTGTAAAAATATAAAAGAAAGGCATAAAATTGAACAAAAAGGCACAAAAAGGCATAATGCCTAAGAAGGCAACAAAAACCTAAAATAGGCAACTTAGGCCAAAATAGGCAAATTGCCTATTTTCACAGGTTTTGTTATAAATGATTTATGAAATGAGTTTTTTATACTATTTTTTCTAATTTGCATCTTTTATGCCCTTATTAAATAAAAAATCGAAATTTCAAAATTTAGGGAATTTTTTCACTGTTGATAGTAGCTATTGACACATTTGAAATATTTGAAATAAATTGCCAAATAAGTTTAAATAAACTATTTGTTGCTTTCTTTTCTAGTTAGACGTACAATTGTACATTTCAGGGACAAAATTTAAATCAAACGATTTGTTACTTTCTTTTGTAGTTTGACGTTTGATAACTAACAAGCAGAGCTACCAACTTTGAAACAGTAAATTGCCCTATGCTATAAGAGAACACAAATTCGCTATAAACGAACTCATTTAGGTTCGTTAACAGCTCGATTAGAAACGCAAATTAGAAAAAATAGATTTATGCAACGGCTGTAAGATATTAATTATGTCAATTGAAAAAAATCGGATATCATAAAAATTAGGGAAGCCCATACCATCCTGCACATCCTTCTCTATCTAAGTTGCATACTCTAATCTGTGTCTACCCATTTGCGTAAGAAATCAGCAAATATCAAAGTTTCTCAAAATTCATCTTTTACAAATAGATCTTTTACAATTTTTCCATTTGTCATATGTTCTTATATTTTATTGTATAGTTTCGATTAATGTATTTAAGTGTCTCTTTACATAAGACACGTATCGATGTAAGACGGCATTTTACATGTTTCCAAAATTGTAAAAAATGAGACATCAATTCAATGATTAAATGTGACTCTGATTTAAAAAACAAATGGTAATATACTAACAGTTAATAATAACAAAAATGTACAAGTGCATTTATATACTTGAAGTAGTGGAGTTGAGGATGGTAAATTCCTATAAATATGGGGTCAGGTAGAAGAAACCGACAATGTGTATGGTCAAATTCCTACAAACGCCTGTTGTCCATCGCCTTCCTCTTACACTAAGCACTTATTTCTTGCACATGTAACTTTGTTTCCTCGGGGTGATCATACAATAAAATGCAGGCTTCTGCATTCTGAATTTCTATACTTTCACCAACTGGGTCATTGTTAATTGGGTAATTGTCACGATCGTTAAATATATGTCTTCTTCTTCAATGTTTGATTTCAGTTGGAGATATTATAGGAAACCTTATAGGAATTTACATGTACCTTTGTAGGAATTTGGCCATCATTAACTTGACTACCTAAAAATTATAGGAATATATATACACCCAGTGCAGTATATATATTTTTTAAATTATGGAAATGCCGTGACGATTGAACCTGGTGGTATATAAGTTTATATCACAGTTCTTTTATAAAGCTACATTCCCGTAAGTTTACGTACCTTCTTACTAAGTACATATGTGTGAGTACTCGTATGTGTTTAAGTATAACAAAGACCATATTACCCATTAAGTGTAAATCGTGATTTACACAACACAACACAACACAACACAAGTTTTGTATAGTGGCCGTAATTGAAGTCGTCAAAACCCTAACGCATCATTTCGACGCATTCAAGAATAAAGATACTTCTTTGCAGCGCCAGTCCTCCAACGAAAAACTAACAAGGAAGCATCAGATTATATTATATTATATGTACATGTGTGCGCGTATAATCAGATCGTAAGCCAGTCGTGCCAACTGCATGCATGAAGATTAATATGTCGACATAAACGTGAGGTTTTGATAGCTGTTATTATAATAGAAAATCTTTTTCGATTTTTATCATGTATCTACCTTTATATGAAGATGTAAGTAAGAAGTTCGACATAATTGGAATACAATAAATGTGCTTTGTCATATACCTATGTAATTTTTTGTCGGGGACGCTAATTAAAATGATGCACGATCATAATATGAAAGAATGTTACTGTAATATTTCTAAGAATAAAATATAAAAAATATATTCAATACAATTGTGCATACAAAAACTTAAAATGCAATTTTCCTCGTTAAGTTACTTTATTTTAAGGATCATAACGTATACCTCGATAAAAAAATTATTAGCTAAAACGTAATAAAATGATATTTTATTATATTATTTAAATATTTTATATTTGGGCGATATTCTATACTATAATAAAAAAAATTATATCAGTATGCAATAAAATGACATGCTGTTTCTATACAATTATTAAAATTGAAAAAAGTCACATTATCGGACTTGCGAAAAATCGATATTTTAAACAATTGTAAAATTTATTCTAATGAAACACAACGATCAATTTTTGATACAACAATCAAGTTTAATATCATCTTTAAATTTACTATTATTCTTGTGAACGATGTGAACATTTTCTTCTTCTTAATTTCCACGTACATTATCCACCATCATAACAAACATCTGCAATACACCGAAGTACTTATCCTTGTTACTTCTGATGATATGATTCGTTGGTTAACACCTAATAACAATACGCATTCCTCAACGAAGTGATTTGCCAAAGCAGAGTGACACCTCGTTTCGCGTTCGTTATCACATCTTCACTGCACAATCTGACAACACGTCCCCTATTTGAAAAGGACTTAATACTCGCCTGTGTGCATTTTTTGTTTATTTATTTTCAAATCGTACATTGCAGTAATACCAACAATATGAATATATACTACGCAAGTGAATTTGCACATGAGTAATTTGTACCATGTGAAAATTCTACAGTCACGAAAGTAGATTTGATACGCACTGTCAAAGAATTTATTTCCATTGTGATTCTTAATGTAGATGACTGGGCAGAGCGCAGTTTGAAACTCGTTTTACATTCAATGATCAGAAATATAATCTAAGATTTTTGTAAAAAATAAAACACGAAACTATAGTTCACTATAAAATCCGAATATTCGTTAGTACTGTAGTTATTTTTCAAAAACACTCCATTTTTAATCTATATTTTCATAGTCAGTATAATTGTATAACAAAATGTGATTTTTGTATACCAAAACTACTTATGTTTAACTTCTTGCGTCTCTCTAATCCATGTTTTCAACGTAACTTCTACTTACCACTAAATACATAATACCCTGGTATTTAAGATAAGTTTCATTATTCTATCTATTTTATGTGCTAATATTTAGCAAATGCTTCTTTTTTTCTTCACGAACTCTTCATTTTCTTTCATTAATTTATATAAAATTATACAACACAAAATTCTCGCCCTTGTATTATTAAAAATATGGTCTGTGTACTATATGTGTGTATTTGAAGGAATTCGGAGAAAAAATGGATTTGGTTGCAACCAAAAATAGAAAATATATTACCACAAATCTTACACATATTTTATACAATTTTCTTAGAATGTTCGTCATTCTGTGACATGTTCTTTAATGAATATAGAAAATATATTCTCAGCATGCTAAATATAATTATATTTTAAGAGAATATATCTGATAAAATTTTGAAAGCAGTTTTGAAATGTAAAAAAAATATAATTGATTATATTTTAGTAAACTTTATAAAATTTTGGAGTTCTGCCATTTTTCTGTTTGATTTAAATGTTCATTTACTACATAATTGTTTGCATAATCGAATATTTACTTTTACCTAAAAATATTTCAAAATCTTACTTTAACATCATTATAATTCATTAAATCTTCTTCATTTTTAATTACTATAAGTTACCAATCATTACAATGTTGTTCATTTCCAAATATATGAAGGATATCACATTTACACGACACAGTGCTACATTTTATCGCGATAAAATAGGATCACCATGCCAATTATTAAGAATCTTCATAGACTATTTAACTATATTACCAAAAAGCCGAAAAGATTATTAAAAGAGATATCACCATACTTATACCATGCTTTAGATGCACGTACATATTTATTATATAGATTAGCTATTACCTTTAATAAACTAGTGCAACTTTTAATGTTAATCCTCATCCAATATGTGTGAGTAAATGTAAGAGTAAGTAAAATTATTCTTATATGCGTGTATGATACAGTCTATCCCAAATAATGTTAATAAATCTATTATTTAATTTTTGCAGTTAAGAAACGTTACCTAAATATTATTTATCGCACTGTATTACGTTATTTTACTACATCATTTTTTTTTTAAATCGTACGAATTCGAACCAAATTGTTACGTATCGAATTTTACTTTCATATGACGTATGCATATATAAAAAATTGTAACAAATATGGGTATGTACTAAATAGTATTCGTCCAAAAATAATTATATATTTGCAACAATTCTAATCGAATGAAATATTATAATATGTGAGTCGTTAATGAAACTTCATCCATTCTGCAAAAATAGTTCATATTGTGTTAATGTTGTCAAAAAACTATAATTCTGGTCCAGTTTCTGGCAGGGAGACAAAATGAAAGGTTTTCCCTCGAAAAATTTTCCCTTAAAAAATTATATCGAATACTCAGCATTTTTTATTACTAGCAAACTATTATTTATTAGCTTCAAAAACCAAATGAAAATCTCTTGATAAAAAACATGCGTAAGACTCTCGCGCGGTAGAAGACATGGTCAGATAAAACCATTTGACTTCGATAACATTGGAATGGTATTCCGAGTGAGAGCATTTCGGCATGAATTGCACGCTATCACATCTTCAATGATAATGGCTGGGAACGCAGTGTGTAAAAGTTGCTCGTGCTTAGGATCAACAGGTTTCACATCGTTCTTAAACCATATTCTATCACATATGGAACACACTGTACCTAGCGGATTATTGAAAAATTGTTTGAGGTTGAAATAAAGTTGAAAGAATGTAAATTTTTTGTATGATGCACTAGTGGGTGCATTTCTATTTGTCGATGGCTCGCTCAGCTGTATCAGATTTATTTCGTTGATCTCTCACAGCGCGTGTATCTTCACGTGTAGATGGCACGCCTGAATCGGTGGCATTCAAACCACTCACTGTGTCCTCACTTAACGACGGTATCCATTCCTCCAGTGTATTTGAGGTCGTTGGAAGGTTATGTTGTCCACCGTGTTTCTGTAACGCCCTTTGCCTGGCTCGATACTCTCTACTTCCCTCCAAGGTACTTGTTGGCACTTTTCTTGGCGATTTATTCGCTTTCTTCCGTTATCTAAAGGCTCGCTCTCTGTCTGTACTTGTCTTTTTCTCCATTTCACTTTTCACACAATGGAAATTGTTAGTTAAAAGATTAAGCTGTGTTTGTGTAATATATAATAAAATACGCAAGCGTCTACTGGTTGCCTTATGCCACGTATACAAACAGTACACACGGCGCATGTGCGTAGAGTGTTTCACTTTTCGTGACCTTCGGGCCAATTTGCCCTACCGCGCCTAAAGAAGTTTCACTTCAAAAATAATGCGTGAAAAAATCTTTGAGCGAATGTAAAATAACTTAATTATATTATATAATAATTACACTGTCCAATTTCTTGACTGTGTAATAAATATTAATTAATATCAAAATCCAAAGTTTGTCTTGACTATATTTTTTTCAATTGCACTTGAGATATAAAGATGACTATATAAGTTAATAAAAAAATTGTATAAATAATATTTGTGATGTATTTTGTAATGTAGATTGGGACATAATGTTTAGAATTTTAAAAGAAACGGGTATAGAATATAAGGATAGGAGAATAATTTTTAATTTATATAAACACCAAACTGCCTTAGTTAGAATTGAGGGGGAAGAAGAGGTAGCAAAAATAGGGAAGGGAGTTCGGCAGGGATGTACACTTTCACCGTTATTATTTAATCTATATATAGAAGATGCAATAAACAAAGTAAAAGAAGAGTATAGTGTAGGTGTGAATGTACAGGGAGAGAAAATATATATGTTGAGATTCGCCGACGATATAGCTATATTGGAAGAAAGCGAAAAGAATTTAGAAAGGGTATTGAATGGTATGCAGGCAGTATTGACTAGGGATTTTAACATGAAAATAAATATAGGTAAAACTAAAGTGATGAGGTGTGACAAAAAGGAATGCAGTAGAAAAATGAGGATCACAATAGGAGATAATAGAATCGAAGAAGTGTCAGATTTTTGTTATTTAGGCAGTAGAATCACAAAAGATAATCGACGCAAGGTAGATATAAAGTGTAGGATAGCACAGGGTAGGAAGGCATTCGTAGAAAAGGAACAGATTTTAAGATCAAATATTGACTTGGGTATTAGAAAAAGATTACTGAAGGTATATGTTTGGAGTGTAGCACTGTACGGGTGTGAGGCGTGGACTATAGGAAAGGAAGAGAAGCGTAGATTACAAGCATTCGAAATGTGGTGTTATAGGAGGATGATGAGGATTGGTTGGGAAGATAAAGTAACAAATGAAGCTGTACTAGAGTTAGTAGGGGAGAAGAGAAGTATCTGGAGAGTGTTACAGCGTAGGAGAGACAGATTAGTAGGGCATATTCTTAGGCATGGGGGGATTATGCAATTGATCATAGAAGGTAGAGTGGAGGGAAAGAGAGGGGTAGGTAGGCCTAGATTGGAGTATGTGAGTCAGATAGTTGAAGACGTTGAGATGAATAGCTATAGGGAGATGAAGGGATTAGCTCAGGATAGATCGGCATGGCGTGCTGTTTCCAACCAATCTTTAGGATTGCGGACTCTTTAACTAACTAATATTTGTGATTATATAAAAGTTACAGTATAATATTCCAAGAACGCGCTGTTCAAAATATTTTTGATTAATTTAATTCATACTATTTTAATTATAATAGACCAGTTTTCATATTATGATTGAGAGAATGTTAGCTTAAAAATCACTTCATTTGCACAATATTAATTTATTACAGTTATTTTTGCTATATAATTCATAATAAACTGATTTTTTTTTAATATCGAAAATCGTACGCTAAAATACAACATTCATGGATAAATTATTTTGTACATTTTGCTAAAATTATATTAGTATGATGAAGTATGAAATTATAAATGCACGTGAAATGTGGATTTGTTATTTATATTTTATTTACATTTATCTGTAGCGTAGGCTGTATATTTGAATCACACATAAAAGAAACTGGTAGTTAGCGTAGCGTCAAAAATTGCTCTACACCTCTTAGTAATGTGTTAATGAAGAACATGTAACACCTGCGAAGACTAATATATTATACACTACTTCATCTTCTTTCTCCATATGTATTTAGCATTATTTATCTCTTTCTTAGTCACACATGTACCTGTATATATCTATACTATTCTATAATGAAAGTACACAATTATGTTTGATACAAATTAAGATCTGAACATATACAGAGCTGCTAAACTAATTGAATAACATAACACAGTTTCTTAAAAAAAATTATATCAAAGTTTCGAATATTATTGCTTTCAGAATTCCCTAAATAATATTTGTAACCGATTCTCATTTGATGTAATTAGAAATAAGTAATATGAAATCCTGAAATAAATATATTAAATTAAATCGCAATTTTCATGTTAAATTCACTTTACTATTTTTCTAAAAAGATTTTATAAAATGCGTTTTGCTGACCACCCTATATATTTCCATATATATAATAGTGCAATCAAACTTTTAAATGGGTATGGGATTGAGGAAGCGCGTATTAAAATAAAATATTCAGCTCTTTTGTTACGTAATGAATTACTAATTTACCGTCTGCAGAAGTGTGAACACGCGTAATCTCACGATTCGGTGGTTCCTAAAGTGCTCCTGGATGTGTGTGGATATGTCTGCCACTCGTATTATAACGTGTATGTACAAATACGAAGACGTGAGTTGCTATTACCTGACGCCTATTTGTTAGACAGTGGTGGATCAACCATGTGAACTTGTCCTGTAAGTTTGGCAAAAACTAGCTTCCCAAAAAAAAGATTAGTTGATTACGGGCTGTACCGTCTTTCTGAGCTAATTAAAAGTTTGAGGAACTTAAAAAATACTAAAAGAAACGCATTCTAAAAAGCATTTTTATTGGCACTGTTTTACCATTTGGCATTAAACCGAAAGCCACATAAAAATACAATTTGCTACGACAATCTTATTATTATTTTTAAATAAAAGATTTGTTATCGGAAATTAACATATGTATATATATATATAATGATTCTTCGTATAAACATATTAAAATATATTTGTATAAAATTTATCTTTAGTTTATGCCCTTTATATATAATTTTACTAAAAATGAAATACAACCAACATTTATTATAATTTCTAAAATTTGCTGTTTTGGACAAATTATATTTTCTTCTCTATGATTTTCTTTAAAAAAAATTGATGTGTTTAAGGCTTAAACATGTGGACAAAACTACAATATACTTTTACAAAATTATAATATACTAATATATTATAATATGGGCGGAGTACAAATCATATTTCCTATGCTTGGAATAAAAATAATTTTAGAATTAAAAAATCTAATTAATATTTAGTAGTGTTGATAAATTCCATTTATATATTATTCGCATGATAGACGAATTGTGGGTTATTATGTAAATGAGTCACTATCTGACCCACATACTCTAATCCGGATCTATTTACTGTTTCATTTCCCTCTACTTTACCTTCTATAACTAATTGTCTAATGTTCTCATGTTTAAGAGCACGACATACTAATATTCTTCTCAATGATTTTCTTTTTAAAAAAATGATGTGTTTAAGGCTTACTTGCTGATATTGCATTGTAAATTAAATACGGGAGGAATTAAAACTATGTTTCTATATCACAATAGGAAATATAAATTTATTTATAAAATTTATATATTACAACGACATGTTTCGGACTATCGTCCATTATCAAGTGAACATTATAAGAAGATACTACAAGAATATATACAAAAAATATTATAGTAAGTCAAAATGAATTATCTCGAATCTTTAGAAATACATAAAGCTATCAAAAATCCTAATCGCAATTTACAATACATTGTAAATTATTTGACTTACTGTAATATTGACTTATTGTAATATTTTCTGTATATATTCTTTATAATGTTCACTTGATAATAGACGGTAGTCCGAAACATGTCGTTGTATTATATAAATTTTATAAATAAATTTATATTTCCTATTGTGATATAAAAACGTAGTTTTAATTCCTCCCGTATTTGATTTTCTTTTTAATTTTAATAAAAACAAATTTAATTAAAGAATTTTTTATTTCTTTTTTTGTCAGAATGAATTCTAAAATGCCTTGATTTTGGACATTATCAACGTAAGGACACAGTTGTACAGAACTATTTAATAAAAAAAATTAAGTGTAATAATAATAATAATTCACAACTACTCACAAATATTCTTAGACAATTATTGTGTAAGATTTTTTATTTCTTTTTTTGTCAGAATGAACTATAAAATGTCTTGATTTTGGACATGATCGACGTAAGGTCACAGTTGTACAGAACTATTTCATAAAAAAAATTAAGTGTAATAATAATAATTCACAATTACTCACAAATATTCTTAGACAATTTTAGTTAAAGAGTCCGCAATCCTAAAGATTGGTTGGAAACAGCACGCCATGCCGATCTATCCTGAGCTAATCCCTTCATCTCCCTATAGCTATTCATCTCAACGTCTTCAACTATCTGACTCACATACTCCAATCTAGGCCTACCTACCCCTCTCTTTCCCTCCACTCTACCTTCTATGATCAATTGCATAATCCCCCCATGCCTAAGAATATGCCTTACTAATCTATCTCTCCTACGCTGTAACACTCTCCAAATACTTCTCTTCTCCCCTACTAACTCTAGTACAGCTTCATTTGTTACTTTATCTTCCCAACCAATCCTCATCATCCTCCTATAACACCACATTTCGAATGCTTGTAATCTACGCTTCTCTTCCTTTCCTATAGTCCACGCCTCACACCCGTACATTGCTACACTCCAAACATATACCTTCAGTAATCTTTTTCTAATACCCAAGACAATATTTGATCTTAAAATCTGTTCCTTTTCTACGAATGCCTTCCTACCCTGTGCTATCCTACACTTTATATCTACCTTGCTTCGATTATCTTTTGTGATTCTACTGCCTAAATAACAAAAATCTGACACTTCTTCGATTCTATTATCTCCTATTGTGATCCTCATTTTTCTACTGCATTCCTTTTTGTCACACCTCATCACTTTAGTTTTACCTATATTTATTTTCATGTTAAAATCCCTAGTCAATACTGCCTGCATACCATTCAATACCCTTTCTAAATTCTTTTCGCTTTCTTCCAATATAGCCATATCGTCGGCGAATCTCAACATATATATTTTCTCTCCCTGTACATTCACACCTACACTATACTCTTCTTTTACTTTGTTTATTGCATCTTCTATATATAGATTAAATAATAACGGTGAAAGTGTACATCCCTGCCGAACTCCCTTCCCTATTTTTGCTACCTCTTCTTCCCCCTCAATTCTAACTAAGGCAGTTTGGTAATTATTGTGTAAGATTTTTTATTTCTTTTTTGTCAGAATGAACTCTAAAATGTCTTGATTTTGGACATTATCAACGTAAGGACACAGTTGTACAGAACTATTTCCTAAAAAAATTTAAGTGTGATAATTATTATTCACAATTACTCACAAATATTCTTAGACAATTATTGTGTAAAAAAATCATTATTGTGTAAGATGTTTTATTTATTTTTTTGTCAGAATGAACTCTAAAATGTCTTGATTTTGGAGATTATCAACGTAAGGACACAGTTGTACAGAAGTATTTCATAAAAAAAATTAAGTGTAATAATTATTATTCACAATTACTCACGATAGTTATTCACAAATATTCTTAGGCAATTATTGTTTAAGAAATTCAATATTGTGTAAGATTTGTATTTCATTTTTTGTCAGAATGAACTCTAAAATGTCTTGATTTTGGACATTATCAACGTAAGGACACAGTTGTACAGAACTATTTCCTAAAAAAATTTAAGTGTAATAATAATTCACGATAATTATTCACAAATATTCTTAGACAATAATTGTGTAAGAAATTGACGAATGATAAAGTTAGCTTTAAAATATCCTACGGCACTGTATGAGTATATATTCTCTATCCCATTTTATACTTAGCGCTAACTAGCTCTGTTGTTTCTAACTATACGCAGACATATTCACGTACAGTAGCAACCTGTGGAACACCTCTTAATTCTTAGTTGAAGATTAGAAGTGCTTAATTTGTACTTTCGAGGATTTACCACATATCCTTTAATATCAAAACCATACCGACATGATGCAGCGAGAACACGCTTACATTAATTTCAGTAAACTTATACGATTTTTTTTCTTTACAAAGAATTATTCAAACATATTAGACATTTTGAAAAACATTAGTAATTATACAAAAACAGTAATAATAAATTTCAAGGAAATTTATTAATATATTAATTGTAGTCGTAAAGAAGTTTTTTTTTAATGTTGCCATATTTTACTTCTGGTCGTTTGTCAAATCATTAAAAGGGGAGAACTAAGTTTAAATATATTCCGACTAGCTGTGCTTTTTTTATGAAGTAATGGGATTTTAACAATTTCATACAAAATATTTAAAAAATGACAATACCAAAACAAAATTACAGACCATTTAATTGTATACAATTTCTTTAACTAAATAAGCTATCGATATATTAACATGTTGAATTTTGTTGGTGTACCCATTGGTAATTAAGGGACTTTTTATCGACTAATTGCTAATAGCAATATATTGTTAAGTGTTACTTCCAAAATTAATTTTGCAATCTCAATGCAAATCCCTTATAGCAAAAGATCCCTTACATTTTTTTACTAAATTCTATGAAACGAAGTAAGGGTTTTTTGCACAATTTTTTCAGGAGAACAATAAATATGGATATTCTAAATTGTCTCAAATATATTTATACAAATCACCTCTTTAGTAGCATATACCTTTGTAATTTGATTCTATATAAACGCTCAAAACCAAATAATTCATTCAAATGTTCCTCCATGACCAGACTTCTTGTATTATCTTAAAATTTAAATTCTCTCGTTGTTTATAATACATTACAATTCATTTATATCCAGGACAAATATAGTGAAATTATTTCTAATATCTATAAAAATTAAATTAGCTATTTTATACTTGCATAGCTTTTGTAGATTTAGAAAAGGCATTTGATAATGTAGATTGGGACATAATGTTTAGAATTTTAAAAGAAACGGGTATAGATTATAAGGGTAGGAGAATAATTTTTAATTTATATAAACACCAAACTGCCTTAGTTAGAATTGAGGGGGAAGAAGAGGTAGCAAAAATAGGGAAGGGAGTTCGGCAGGGATGTACACTCTCACCGTTATTATTTAATCTATATATAGAAGATGCAATAAACAAAGTAAAAGAAGAGTATAGTGTAGGTGTGAATGTACAGGGAGAGAAAATATATATGTTGAGATTCGCCGACGATATAGCTATATTGGAAGAAAGCGAAAAGAATTTAGAAAGGGTATTGAATGGTATGCAGGCAGTATTGACTAGGGATTTTAACATGAAAATAAATATAGGTAAAACTAAAGTGATGAGGTGTGACAAAAAGGAATGCAGTAGAAAAATGAGGATCACAATAGGAGATAATAGAATCGAAGAAGTGTCAGATTTTTGTTATTTAGGCAGTAGAATCACAAAAGATAATCGAAGCAAGGTAGATATAAAGTGTAGGATAGCACAGGGTAGGAAGGCATTCGTAGAAAAAGAACAGATTTTAAGATCAAATATTGACTTGGGTATTAGAAAAAGATTACTGAAGTTATATGTTTGGAGTGTAGCACTGTACGGGTGTGAGGCGTGGACTATAGGAAAGGAAGAGAAGCGTAGATTAGAAGCACTTGAAATGTGGTATTATAGGAGGATGATGAGGATTGGTTGGGAAGATAAAGTAACAAATGAAGCTGTACTAGAGTTAGTAGGGGAGAAGAGAAGTATCTGGAGAGTGTTACAGCGTAGGAGAGACAGATTAGTAGGGCATATTCTTAGGCATGGGGGGATTATGCAATTGATCATAGAAGGTAGAGTGGAGGGAAAGAGAGGGGTAGGTAGGCCTAGATTGGAGTATGTGAGTCAGATAGTTGAAGACGTTGAGATGAATAGCTATAGGGAGATGAAGGGATTAGCTCAGGATAGATCGGCATGGCGTGCTGTTTCCAACCAATCTTTAGGATTGCGGACTCTTTAACTAACTATACTTTCACAAAAAAATACGAACTTATTTATTTGTATAGAATGAAACTACAGATATTAATATTAGAAATTCGACTAAATCGAATTCATTACATGAATCAAATCACTCTCTTTCTATATATACATAAGGTGAGAAAATAAAAATTCAACCTGTTATAACCTATGATAATTAACGTTAATGCTTGGCAACTTCTAATTTTTTTTTAACAATATTCTTATTATTTATCTAATTGAGCACTCTTTGCATGCCTGAATGTTAAAAATATCGTTAATTGGCATTTGTATAAAAACTACTTATTCTACAGACTATTTCCAATGAAAGATATTGAGTTTGCGGAAGATTAATATTAAGACTACTTATGTGAGAAAAATAGATAAATGACGGTAGATGAAGAATAAGATCGATATATAGTAGGATAAGCGATAAGATCTCATCAAACTACACTTCGTTATTTTATTCCAGATATTATAATAATAATAATAATAAATCGTTTATTTCTATAACGATACAAAAAAAAGGCGAAAGAAGTTGATATAATTGCATAAAATAAATAATTAATTACATTCGTATAGTCTTATTTTAGCTTAATCAAAGAACAAGGTAAACAAAGCCATAATCATTATAGAAAAAGGAACTGAATCAACCTTATGCTGCTCTTCCTTCAGTCCAGTTTTATGCGAAAATTATACATTGTAAAATATATAAAATAAATCATATCAAAACATCAGACCATCAATTGAGTGCATTTTTCGTCACTCGCATTTTTGCCATGATACATTTAATATATTTTATCTTAAATCTCATATTAGATTTATACATTTTTCCAACCTTTTTTTTTTATATATGATTTTGTATGTAATTTTATACACAAGAAAATAATTCGCAATTCAAAACTAAGATTAGGCTTCAGGTCAGGAGTTAAAAAATATATAAATCAAATAGAAGATAAAATTAATTTTTAATTTATGTTTCTATAAAAAATAAACAGCTAGAGCAGATTAAAAATTTACCAAATGACATGTAAAAATTAATCTTATTTTCTAAAGTTCTTATGATTTTATATGAAGTATAAGCGTTAAATCAAAATTCCAACAACGTTTAATTCCAACAATTTCTTCCGCATCAATATTTCAGAAGCCTATTTCCAAAATATGTCTGGCAATGTTAGAATTGAAAAATACACAAATATAGTAAGATCTTCATATGAAATCGAAATCTTATAACGTAGATACTATATAGTATTAAATAAAATTATCATTATATGATTAGTGATTATATGATTGGTAATGATATGATTGATACTCTCATTGAAATAAAAATATGTATCATTTTCTTCTGTGTGAGCTAGACAGTGAGTGTGTATTTATCGACAAGAAAATAATAATACTTTTACAGGTGTAGATCCGGTCAGCCGGCAGCATGTAAAAAGCGCGAAGAAGTCCATGAGTTGTTGCGCTCCTCGATCGAATAGTTTATAGTGTGAAGTGAAGAAGACGAAGGCTTTTTATGTCAGTTTCGGCTTTGCTGCACATTGTCAATTATTTTCGGTGGACCGTTAGATATAGATTTCTTGTCGTTTGACGATGGGAAAATTGTACACAGGAAATATACAGGATACTTCGTAATATACCTTATTAATTTAAATTAGTGTGATCGTTATATTATCAATGTTGAAACTCATATAAAAGGATTATTTTAAAGTAATAATAATATGATAAGATTGAGTGGGGACTACTAAATAAATGAATATTTATAATGGCCCAAATCAACAGGTATATTCTTTCGCAGAATAATTTCATTAAAAAACTGCATATAAAATTCCTTATTCCACTTTAAGATAACAATGAGTTTTGATAAGATTTGTGATAGGAATAATTTTTATATTATATAAAAGCATGAATTAGTAAAATAGGTTAATTGATATGATAAAATAGACTACATCTTAAAAAATGAACATTTTACCAATGGAAGTGATAATTATTTATTACCACTAAATTTCATATTTAATTAACACTATTCTTGCGTTTGTGCATATTTTACTTCTTAGTTTTGCACGATCTTTTGTAGAAAACTACATATATTTTATACCAACTCCAAACTATTTATCTATCATATGAATCTCTTGCAATAGTTTATTAATTCGATGGCTAAAATAAATAATAGAATAAACATAATAGATGGACAAAATAATATTTTGATATTTTGTAAGTGAAAGTTACTAGATAAGATCTACATATTTTATTATTACTATTACATTACTTACTGACAGATAACATCTAAAAATGTTCTTATATTATTTCGCAATGCGCAAATGTAAACGATTCAATTGTACCAATAAATATAGTTTCAGTTGGAATGTTACTAAACTAGATATTAGATCACCCTTCATTACTTATGAAGATTTATTATATAAATCATTGATGCATTTTCTATAATTTATTCATTTGTTGCTAAAAGCAGGTGTCTCGTCTATCACCTGACATTTCCTATACAAATTTGACAGTTATCTTTAATGAGATCATCATAAACCTGGACATGTGCTGTAGCTACATAAAACAAGTTCTTCCTGTACTGATATTTAACTATTTTATATAAATAATTGCAAATTGTAAATTTTGATTAATTTTGCATTGGTTAAAAATATTAAACGCATATAATATATAGAGATTTTGAAATCTACAAACAGCCGGAACTATGATCTGAAAGACTTTGGTTTGAGGTTGAAACGAAAATGAAAATTGAAATTATTTTTCATTAAATTGAAATTGTCTCTTACCTTTTTAAAATTATCACTACGGTGTTAAATAATAGTATAGAATATCACCAAAATACCGTAACTTAAAGCATTAAGTAGCCAGATGCGCATTTCGAAGGCTATTCCCCCATCTTCAGTAGCACAAGATAAAAATGAAATAAAATACCTCCGTCACGAATCGTGATTGATGTACTATTAAATATATAAGTCAACATGACAGAAGTTTTTCAAAAATGTCATATAATATGACCTATAAATCTTTTATATTTAAAATACTATTTAAACCACGTGCAATTATAGGATCAAATGGTAATTTAACAAATTTTAGAGTTGAATTATTACTTTGTTCTAAACTACTAATAGTTAGCTGATATCTCTTGTTCTTTTAAATTTTCTTAATATGTTATTTATAATTTTGTACTGTTGATGTTCGTTCAGTTTTTTCGTCTAAATTTTAACATCAATAATAATATACAAATGGCACAATTTCACTTAGAATACAAAAAGCTAAAGTGCTATTAAAAATAATTTATAATTCAATGGACTAAGGTTCCAGTATGATCTTCTAGTTGGTCATTTCGAATGGTCAACTTTACAAACAGAATGAGATAGAAGTAGACCATTTTACCCTTAAAGCGAGATAGATAGAAGAGGTTCCAGTGAGTGTATTGTATAGAAATCCTAGTAAAGAAATCCTAGCTGCCAAATGCCAGGACACTAACTCGATTATGTACAGCAACGCATTAATATCACATGCATTAGCGAAGCATATACAGGATTTTTTGGATTTGAAAATTGCTCAATGTTTGACATAATAAAAACAATTTACATAATTACGTGTGGTTTACTATTTGCTTGGAATTTTTCAAAAATAAACGTGTATCTTAAAATGGGAATATCCTTTATGTTTGAGGGATTGAATTTGTTCAATTTCAATTTACTATTTCATGTAGTTATTTTTTTAAAATATTTTTCATGTAGTTATTCTCAAAAAAACGACGATTTTTTTATGATCCCAGAAAAAACGCGCAAATCTTTGCGAAATTTTTGTGTACCCAGCGGATTATTAAAGAATTGTTTATCAAATTCGCGATGAGCAGGTTGAAAGAATGTAAATTTAGTGTATGATGCACTAGTGGGTGCATTTCTATTCGTCGATGGCTCAGCTGCATCAGATTCATTTCGTTGATCTCTCACACCACGTGTTGTATCTTCACGTGTAGCCTGAATCAGTGGCAATCAAATTCTCTATACCACTCACTGTGTCCTCACTTAACGACGGTATCGATTCATCCAGTGTATTTGAGGTTGTTGGAAGGTTATGTTGTCCACCGTGTTTCTTTAACGCCCTTTGCCTGCCTCGATACTCTTTACTTCTTTAAAAGGTACTTGTTGGCACTTTTCTAGGCGGTTTATTCGCTTTCTTCCGTTCTCTAAAGGCTCGCACTCTGTTTGTACTTGTCTTTTTCTCCATTTCACTTTTCACACAATGGAAATTGTTAGCTAAAAGATTAAGCTGTGTTTGTGTAATATATAATAAAATACGCAAGCGTCTACTAGTTGCCTTTTGCTACGTTACACGCGGCGCATGCGCGTAGCGTGTTTCACTTTTCCTGACGGAAGCGTTTCACTTTTCGTGACGTTCTTTGCTATCCAATTCTTCCCTATGTTTTTGAAATATCTTTTCACTTGGCAATTTCTCGATACACTATACAAATATGAAAAAAATTATTAAACAAACTGTGTATAGGCACTTAATATAGCGCAAAGTGCTTCTAATTTTGAAACACTTATTTAGTAGTAAAATTGCGGATTTTTCATGGTCCAAATTACACTTGAAATTTTTTTCAGGCATTACTCGACATTGATTTTTGAATCCAACAGATATATTAAATAATTATTTCATTTCCCTATCCTGTATAATATAAATCATAGGCAAGTCACACCTAAAAGCGCCTACCATTATACTCTAGCACCAACTACACGGTGTACGGTAAAGATCAAATGCTTCGGTCGAATTTTTAATGACATTTCGGACAATAGTTGGGCGTCGGATCTACGTACTGCAGACAATAGCCCCCGCTAATATATGTACGTGTGTATGTATGTGTGAGCCCTCTCTGTGTGATTAATAAATTTTCAGGAGTCTCTGGGGAAACCCACGAAAGAATAAGGACTAATTTACTGACGTAGAACAATGCGACCTCATATTTGCTGTAAAGTGTCCTTACAACGAAAAGGACAATTCCAAATTCAGTTAGTAGTTTCGTTTTTTTGAAGATTTGTTTCATTGAACAACTATATTTGATCATTGAAGATCAATTGACTTGTTCAAATAAACGTATTGGTTCTATTCTTATTTTCTAAAAATTCAATTTTCTATATAAGCTTTAATTTCGAAAGGAAGTATTTATTATATAGTAACTAATCTTGTGTACGGCTAATTATATATAATATTACATATATATATATACTAATTTTTTTTGTCCATATATACAAACACATTGCTAAGATATATATAAATGAAATTTTTATATAAGTTATTTATTAAGAATTATATATATAATTTATAATTCGCTTTATTGCCATGGAATAATATATCTTGAAATGAAATCTTGAAAAAAATAAAGAAAACGTATCCTTAAAAAATAGATTGTTTTGATACATTTTGATTATCGATACATAATCGATACACAATGATACATTTTTGATAGTGCTGCGGATGATTAAAAAAAATATTTTTGCAAAGTTAATTAACCATACACGATATTAGTTACTATACAATAATTAAATTAATAGGACATAATATATTAGAGTTTTCAGCTTTTTTCTTTTACTGGAGTAGTAGAAAAATAACGCGTATAAGACATGTTGAAAGTTCCTTGCGGAACTCAAACAATTGCAATCTAAACCGACTGTTTCGCCAAAAATATACCAACCCTTATTTTGCATGTGAATCTGGACTTGGATTGAATACTTTGAAATCCAAAATGGTATAATCTAAATATCTTCGATAAAGTGTACTTTTTTATGAGTCCTCTGGCTTTGGCTTACCTTACTTCTACATCTAATTGTTAAAAAGTGTCAATTCAATTCTGTGATTTGGGAACTTATGGCCTTATAGTGATATATGTTTTGTCAAACCCTGTTAGTTAAAGAGTCCGCAATCCTAAAGATTGGTTGGAAACAGCACGCCATGCCGATCTATCCTGAGCTAATCCCTTCATCTCCCTATAGCTATTCATCTCAACGTCTTCAACTATCTGACTCACATACTCCAATCTAGGCCTACCTACCCCTCTCTTTCCCTCCACTCTACCTTCTATGATCAATTGCATAATCCCCCCATGCCTAAGGATATGCCCTACTAATCTGTCTCTCCTACGCTGTAACACTCTCCAAATACTTCTCTTCTCCCCTACTAACTCTAGTACAGCTTCATTTGTTACTTTATCTTCCCAACCAATCCTCATCATTCTCCTATAACACCACATTTCGAATGCTTGTAATCTACGCTTCTCTTCCTTTCCTATAGTCCACGCCTCACACCCGTACAGTGCTACACTCCAAACATATACCTTCAGTAATCTTTTTCTAATACCCAAGTCAATATTTGATCTTAAAATCTGTTCCTTTTCTACGAATGCCTTCCTACCCTGTGCTATCCTACACTTTATATCTACCTTGCTTCGATTATCTTTTGTGATTCTACTGCCTAAACCCTGACTAAATCAATTTTCAAAATAATTCTTGTACACTTGTACTTTCTTGTACTTGTACTTCTGTAATTCTTGTACTTCTTGTACACATTTATCAACTAAGAAAACGTAGTTATATTCCCTTCATATTTTTATTAGAAAACGTTTACAATTTACATTTTATCCATATATTTACCGATCACAACAATTATTGTGATTTTACAACTCGACAAATTTTACGCGCTCTAAAATATCAAAAAACCACTACTTTTCTTAATAATACTTTAATTATTTAGTATTATTTCGTAAGATTATACGTTAATTGTTTTTATAACAGCTCGTAATTTCTTGGTGTTTAATTTTTCAGTTTAATTTGGTGGGGTTTTACAGTTTTATTTAAATAAAATAGAATTATATAATATGTATCTTGTGCTACTGAAGATTGGGGTATAGCCTTCAAAATGCGCATCTAGCTACTTTGAGTTACGGTATTTGGGTGATATTCAATACTATTATGTATCATTAGAATTAATATTTAATGCATATGTATAATAAATAATACAATGTATGTAATATTTTATAGCCTGAGGAAGAAATTGCAACATATTTCGAAACGTCGCTTTAAAAGAAGGTGGTTTCATTTTGAATTGTCCAAAAATACCCGATAACTACAACATATTAATTCATTACGGACGAGAACTAGGATTAATTAAATAATAAATAAATTTTTGCAGAATTTAATATAAAGTTTATCTGATTATAATATATTTTTTTTTATGTTTTCACAATATTCTCAGTGCTATATCAAAAATGATAAATGATCAAAAACGTACATCTTGCTTATATAATCGAACATTAGCGCAAACAATAGATTTTCTAAGACCGTAGGCAGAAATCTAAACCACACCACACTACAAAAACTTACAATTTAAAAGCTTCTTGCAGTATTAAAATTCTTTCTTATATATTCTTCGCTCAGAAATATAAATGTAACAATTATTAGTTATTAATGATTGAAAAATGCCTTGTAATTGTAACCATCTCATCAATTGAATCGTTGATAAAATTGTTCTATTCGAAAATATATATAATATTTATTGATCGATTCCGAATAAGTTTAAATCAGTTCAAAATAGGGAAAATCCAGGGAAAATTATTATATATGCTGAGGCTATAGAAGCTAAGAATATAAGCAATCTTAGAAGTAAACCTTATGAATTTAAAACCCTTTCCTTTTATAGCTAACTTTTATAGCTCCTTTCAAAATATCTTACTTTTTTAGAATATAATTTGATAAATTCAGCATAAATAGAAAAGTGTTGGTATTTTTAAATATTAATTTTTGCTATAATATTGAATGACTAATATTATGAATGAATTCTTAGCTAATATTTGCTTCTGAAATAAATTGTGAGACAAAAATAGTAAATTTAAAAAATGGATGCAAAACGTATAAGATTGCAATAATAGTTAAAGTAGTAATGCTCAATTATAAGGAGTTTCAGAAGTATGAAAAGGATTAGAAAAAGAACAAGAGGAGGATATTATAAATCAAGTTTTGTAGGAAAAGCAAACCAAACAATTTATGTAAGAAAATTTAGAGGTATGAATCTGTTGCAAAATTAATTTTATTATAAATCTGCGAAGACCATGTAGAGCTTGTTCTACATCGCATTCGAATGGTACGGTTGTTCTTCCTTCCATCACATTATGCACACTGTCAACTTACATAGAACCACAGAATAAAGAAGACAATTGAGGAGTGGCCATCGATAACATACTCGCAATCGTATCGATGTAACATGCAGATGTGTTCAACTCACATGCAGTCAGTCAATCGAATCAAATATGACCAACATAATAATGATAGACTACAATATTACAGACGTGCACAGAACAAACATATAATGATAGCAATGCACAGGCTCATTTTCCATAATGCTCTAGAATTTATATGGCAGACTGTATCTGTGGGTGTTATTACCGATTTGCGAACATCTATTGTTCCTATATGTGGGACATTCAATCTTTGATTTAACATTATCTTAGATGAGAATGATTTCAAACGAAATGCGTAGATTTATTCTATTTGTTTCAACATGAATGTTGCGTTTACTTATTTTCCATTTCTGCTTTGATATTCGCTTTCTGCAGAATCACATGTTTTAACTTTTGAAATAAACCCAACTTATAAAAACTTATTTCGACGTGTAACGTGATTTGTTCTTATCTTACAAGAGACACAGTACAGATGGTTCACAAAATACAGTAAAAGCTGTTTTAAATGGGCTAGTTTAGTTAAAGAGTCCGCAATCCTAAAGATTGGTTGGAAACAGCACGCCATGCCGATCTATCCTGAGCTAATCGCTTCAACTCCCTATAGCTATTCATCTCAACGTCTTCAACTATCTGACTCACATACTCCAATCTAGGCCTACCTACCCCTCTCTTTCCCTCCACTCTACCTTCTATGATCAATTGCATAATCCCCCCATGCCTAAGAATATGCCCTACTAATCTGTCTCTCCTACGCTGTAACACTCTCCAGATACTTCTCTTCTCCCCTACTAACTCTAGTACAGCTTCATTTGTTACTTTATCTGCCCAACCAATCCTCATCATCCTCCTATAACACCACATTTCGAATGCTTGTAATCTACGCTTCTCTTCCTTTCCTATAGTCCACGCCTCACACCCGTACAGTGCTACACTCCAAACATATACCTTCAGTAATCTTTTTCTAATACCCAAGTCAATATTTGATCTTAAAATCTGTTCCTTTTCTACGAATGCCTTCCTACCCTGTGCTATCCTACACTTTATATCTACCTTGCTTCGATTATCTTTTGTGATTCTACTGCCTAAATAACAAAAATCTGACACTTCTTCGATTCTATTATCTCCTATTGTGATCCTCATTTTTCTGCTGCATTCCTTTTTGTCACACCTCATCACTTTAGTTTTACCTATATTTATTTTCATGTTAAAATCCCTAGTCAATACTGCCTGCATACCATTCAATACTCTTTCTAAATTCTTATCTTTTCCTTATAATCTATATATAAAAGGGCTATGCAATTACAAAAAAAATGCTTCGAAGAAAGTAAAATTCAATAAGTAACTCTAAATACAAGAAATTCGAGGAAAAAAGCACAATGAATTATTATTATCAGCGCCCAACTTTAGCTAATACATATGAAAATTATATACATATAATGAATATATGAAAATTATATGTTTTCATAAAGTGGTAAAGTAAAAATTTGATTCTTTTTTATTAGAAATATTCGAAATTGTTGTTATTCTAGATATACATTTTATAAAATTAAATAATTTTAATTTTATAAAATTATTTAATTTATAAAATATAATATTTTATAAATTAAATACTTAGGTCCTAGCATACTTAGGTCAGAGTTTCATAGAGCATTAAATGATTTACGGAATAACAAAGCAGAGGGGATTGATATGATACCAGCCGAATTAATAAAACACGCAGGGGAAAAAATGCAGGAGCGATTATACAGGTTAGTTTGTAAAATATATAAGAAGGGAGAAGTACCACAGGATTTTCAGCGTAGTAGAATAGTAACAATGCCGAAGAAAATAGGAGCTAATTTGTGTGAGAACTATAGGACCATTAGCCTACTATCACATGCATCGAAGATATTGTTAAAGATTATTTATAGGAGATTAGAAAATAAAGTAGAGGAAAGGCTAGGAGAAGATCAGTTTGGTTTTAGGAAAAACAGAGGGACGAGAGAGGCGATCTAGCACTAAGAACGGTAGTAGAAAAAAGAAATAGGGTAGGAAAGGTAACTTGCATAGCTTTTGTAGATTTAGAAAAGGCATTTGATAATGTAGATTGGGATATAATGTTTAGAATTTTAAAAGAAACGGGTATAGATTATAAGGATAGGAGAATAATTTTTAATTTATATAAACACCAAACTGCCTTAGTTAGAATTGAGGTGGAAGAAGAGGTAGCAAAAATAGGGAAGGGAGTTCGGCAGGGATGTACACTCTCACCGTTATTATTTAATCTATATATAGAAGATGCAATAAACAAAGTAAAAGAAGAGTATAGTGTAGGTGTGAATGTACAGGGAGAGAAAATATATATGTTGAGATTCGCCGACGATATAGCTATATTAGAAGAAAGCGAAAAGAATTTAGAAAGGGTATTGAATGGTATGCAGGCAGTATTGACTAGGGATTTTAACATGAAAATAAATATAGGTAAAACTAAAGTGATGAGGTGTGACAAAAAGGAATGCAGTAGAAAAATGAAGATCTCAATAGGAGATAATAGAATCGAAGAAGTGTCAGATTTTTGTTATTTAGGCAGTAGAATCACAAAAGATAATCGAAGCAAAGTAGATATAAAGTGTAGGATAGCACAGGGTAGGAAGGCATTCGTAGAAAAAGAACAGATTTTAAGATCAAATATTGACTTGGGTATTAGAAAAAGATTACTGAAGGTATATGTTTGGAGTGTAGCACTGTACGGGTGTGAGGCGTGGACTATAGGAAAGGAAGAGAAGCGTAGATTACAAGCATTAGAAATGTGGTGTTATAGGAGGATGATGAGGATTGGTTGGGAAGATAAAGTAACAAATGAAGCTGTACTAGAGTTAGTAGGGGAGAAGAGAAGTATCTGGAGGGTGTTACAGCGTAGGAGAGACAGATTAGTAGGGCATATTCTTAGGCATGGGGGGATTATGCAATTGTTCATAGAAGGTAGAGTGGAGGGAAAGAGAGGGGTAGGTAGGCCTAGATTGGAGTATGTGAGTCAGATAGCTGAAGACGTTGAGATGAATAGCTATAGAGAGATGAAGGGATTAGCTCAGGATAGATCGGCATGGCGTGCTGTTTCCAACCAATCTTTAGGATTGCGGACTGTTTAACTAACTAAATAATTTGATCTTGATGTTCAACTGTGCGTTATTAAGCCTATTTCATTAAAAGGATTTGTTAAATTAAATAATTTAACTATAATTAACGATAATTAGTTCAAAAAATATAGAAATCTTTCCCATGCAGGTATATTATTACCCTATTCTAAACGTATATACATTTAGAATTAACACAATCTTTGGTAAACTAAGGAACGCTTAATTAAAATGTAATAATAATTTTTTTAAATAAACCATTCGTATTTATTTTTAACAGGCTTTCGATAATATGAAAGTATATTTAAAATTATTATTATTATAGTACCTTTGACATGTACCATGTACCTTTGACATAATTTTCATAGTAGATATGTCGACTTAGCGAATAGCATTGGTAAATCAAATATTTTTTGGTAATGACTTTTAAAATTCATTTTTGATTATAAATTGGAAAAGTAAAATATATACGTCATTAAAGAATATTATTGTACTTTTAAAATACCCAGCATCAAATTAGATAATCCTTAACATAAAAAGTGCATGGCAAAATATAAAAGATTTAATTTTAAAAAATAATTTAGAAATACATTTGCTTGTGTCTAATTTG
Organism: Leptodirus hochenwartii; assembly: GCA_947310635.1. Taxonomy (NCBI): domain Eukaryota; kingdom Metazoa; phylum Arthropoda; class Insecta; order Coleoptera; family Leiodidae; genus Leptodirus; species Leptodirus hochenwartii. The sequence continues at coordinate 10,617,351 of OX371180.1, read as the reverse complement.
CCCATACGCTTCAATGTGGTGGACGATATATTCTGCAGAATTTTATGCTTTATGAGAATCGGTGGTTTAGTGTTTTTGATTTTTTTTTTACTGCGATAGCAATTTGTTCGCATTAATGGAGTCTTATCCAGATGTATTCCACATAAATCTACCGATCCACATATCTACTATATACGAAAGAGTACACGCAGTACCGTAGATAATGTAAAATGATTCGTAATTTGTATCGACGGCGGCGGCTTTTCATACAATAAGATCCTGCTAAATGTAATTAGCAATGCTACAATATGGATGATTCGACAATGTATGCGCATATACAGCAAGTCCCCGAAGAAAACCGCTTAAATATATTCAATTCTATTCCTTACTTTTATTTTGATCAAATAATTGTATACAAAATATATATGTGCAAAAATACAGAACCTTTACTTAACTTGAAATTCAAAAATGCCCAGCCCCATTCAACTTTTTTAGGCTACGAATCTACTTTTTCAGTTCTTAGTACTAAAAACTATTTTATTTATCTCTGGCTAACTTACAATTTCTAAGCTGTTTTCTTATTTAAAAAAATTATTAATTGACTAAAAATTGCATCTTATAAAGTAACATATCGATTTTTAGATCAATCTCGAACTTTTGATCATTTATAAACAATAAATCAATTATTAATTTATATTTGGTTTACAATTATTCTTAGTTCCCAGATTTTTTTTGATTTTTATCGTCAATATATATATGTATATATGAATAGTTTGTGGACCAAATTAAATGTGTTATGAAGTTATATATTATTATTATGTAGATACTTTGTACAATATTGTGTCAGATGAAATCAATAATTTGAAGAGTAAAATATAAAAAAAAACTTATTTAGAAACAATAATATTCATGGTTAGATAATATCAAATTATCCAATTTTACGAATTTTCAAATTAAGGATATGTATTTACAAAGTCTCGAGGTATTTGTTTAATAATGAATGAATTTTACCAGAAAAATCTCAATTCTGCTTATTTAGGAAATCAAATTTAAACATTATTTTCATACCATCTAACTAGATAAATATTCACTAGGTGAACAAAAGTGTTATAAAATTAGTTGTACATGCCAAAAATATATTATTATAGCATTACGATCAAGAAACTTTATTATTGTTATTGTTTGGATAGTAGCTTTATATTAAATAAAAAAAATTACAAATCTTAAGTTCAACAATTTAAAATCAACCACATCATAAATAATATGTACAATATATCACATATATCCTTTATAATAATCAACTAGACGCCAAAAAATCCCAATTTCAGAATTAATTGACTTTTCAAGGTACGAATTTTCAGTCATGTTTCAGATTTGAACATAATTTAATACAAATTAACATGAAATTATTTTCACAGTGTGACCATAAAGAAATCATCTTACTACCATTTCGAAACAAATCCATTATATACAATAAATTTCGCACATATGTTTATTGTTATTTTAAAAAATTCCAAAATATCATCTACCCACCATCTTAAATTATAAAGGCCCTTGTAGCATAAAGGGTCGCTTGCACATCAATTTCTTGTGTGTATACACACCCTAAAAAAAATATAAAATGTAAAAAGAGTCGAAATTCGAAAGCTCTAAAATAACCGCCGCGCGTTGAATTCAGATTGTATATTGCACCGACATGAAAGAGGAATGAATTGGCTGAAGACTATCTCCGGCAGTCAATCTGCACTCTGGGAGCAATAGTAACAAACAGCAGCTACACGATGTGTGAACGAAACGATTTACATAAAATAACACTGAATAATTTATCGGACTACATGCTGTATTAACTATCCTATGTAGTGGTGAATGTGTGTGGTACAATCGCATTTTACCTGCACCGTCCATACGTACCACTATATGTCTTGTACATGATAGTGTCGATTACCCTCCGCAATGGCTTCATCCGCGGCGTTCTTATTATTTTCTGATTGTTGCGCCGCGCTTTTTGCAATTCAAATGTATCCCATTTAAAATGCGCCTGATGCGATCCAACGCAACTGTAACTATGTGCTGCGATATTTAATATAATATGGTGATGAGGGAATTCAATTCTTTCTGCTAATTTCTTATTTAAATAGAATATGAAATTTATATCATTCGCGCTATAATAATCACAACACTGCCAATCTCTTATGGTCATTACGACCAAGCACAATTATTTTACGATGCGCTTTACGATTATATTCTAGATCCAAGCTATCGAGATCTCAAATGTACATATAAACATTAAAAAAATTACTTGTGCTTTTATGAATAATACGTTCATAACGTATTATACAGTCGAAATTGCATTGTAAATAATTGTTGATTGGAATCACTACATGAGTATTATAATTGATGATAAACACTGAATTATTAAATACTATTTTAAAAATTATCGCTACGGTGTTAAATAATTCTATGATATATCACCTGTAATTCAAAGCTAGATGCGCATTTCGAAAGCTATGCACCCATCTTCAATAGCGCAATATATATGTCAATTAAATGTAAGTTGTCGATTGAGTTATTAATATTTACGTAATATCACAAGACCATGGCTAAGGGCTATTTCTAGGAGAATAATTAAATAATTTGGTTGCCCTATACCATAATATTTTTCATCGTGTAATAATATTAAATTATTTGTAATTAAACGCTGCCAAAATAATTACTACCATAGTTAAAAGGATTGGACACTGTATCGTTTTGTTTCTAGCAAATTTACCGTGAATTTTATACATGAGATTTTATATAATTTTATATAAAATTTTATCGAAAAATGCAGGTTTTAAAATAGGCATAACAGAGCGTATATTTTATAATATTGATACCGTATAAGACGCACCCCAATTTTATGAGACGATTTTTAGAAAAAAAAAAATTATTATATATAGAGATATTTACAAATTCTTATTTCATTTTTGTTTATTGTTACATTAATTTCGTATTTTCGTTTTAGATTCGTATTTTAATGTTGCCTTCGGACCCCATTTTGAGTCGATTTTTCTTTGTACATTTTTCTATGTCTTATGGTCCGAAAAATACGGTATGTTTCTTTTTCACAAAAAATTCAAATCTCATTAATATTAAGACTTGCCAAGAAAAACACATATATGTCATTTAATTCTATGTCATCTCGATTTCTGGCAATATAGTAAAATAAAATAAATAAATAAATAAATAAAATAGTATTCGAGAATATAAATTAAAATTATAAACGCTGTCTGTTTAAAATTTCTGAACAGGATTTTGCTAAAGAGCATGTAAACTAAAATACACAATAAAAGTCTTTCGGATATATAATTATTTTTAAATTTTCATAATTTCGTTAATACGAACATCGTTCTATTGCAAAAAAAAACTAATATATCACAAATAAATCAAAATTTCGTTTTGCTTCAATTTGACCGTGCTTATCGTTTGCGAAAATATCAATTGTGAAAATATGTGATGATTAATTAAAAATTCTGCAATTTTTACACATGTCCTTTATGCGATAATTACGCTCTTGAGACCATCATATTCACGCGCTATAAAGCATTTTTATTACCTCTAATTTCTTTTTAATAAAGTTAAAGTGAAGTAACAGCTAACGCTATAAAATTGCATAATATGCTCAGAAAATAATCTACAGGATATATTATATGCGAAATAATTTTAAATACTTCATATTTAAAATTGGAGCCGTTATCTACTGAAATAAAGAAATAGTTACGAATTAAATGCAATGTCAAATATTTTTTAATTTTAATTTGGATACATACGATTTAATCGAAATGAGCCGTAGAAGTAATATTTCACAATTGGCAGTTTATAATTAAATGTAGTTATATTAAATTCTGCAACGAAACGAATGTATGATATAAATTTCTGTAATCGTAATGACAATTGCAAACCCTGTAAAATGCGCTGTTTTATTTTTATATGTACAATCGTAATGTATTATTGTATCAAAAGATGCATCGTGGGATTTCATACATATATAAAGGACGTATTAGTCCAAGTCGACATTATAATGCCACTCTAAAACAAATGGTACTTAAGCTACATGAGTATTAATGTATGTATATATGCGAGTATATTAGGAGAAGAATAATAAATTTCTCAAATCTCAATTAGGCATTGTTGGAATGGAACTGCAAGGTTTTGATTATCTGCACTTTTTAATGTTGGGCTTTAATAAATGTACTCAGATATCTTACGTAAATAATGTAAATACAATGCGAATATAGTGCAAAATCATTTTCTCTTTTATAATTCCTATACGTGAAGGCCTACATAAACTCAGACAATGAGTATTGCCATAGATTAATTCAAGTCAACTTAAATTACTTGCAACTCCTTAAAATAGAAAAATACGGTTATCATGTCTGTGGTAAGATGTCAAAACATGGTATGTCATGTTTTTGGTCGTATTCTAATTTTTACTCCACTAAACAATATATATTGAGGTCTATATGCTTGCAAACTTGCAATATGAATGGCTTTTAAATCCGCAGAAATTCACACATGACACTTATGATGTGTAGAATCAAATACAATGCCTTAGTTAAACAGTCCGCAATCCTAAAGATTGGTTGGAAACAGCACGCCATGCCGATCTATCCTGAGCTAATCCCTTCATCTCCCTATAGCTATTCATCTCAACGTCTTCAACTATCTGACTCACATACTCCAATCTAGGCCTACCTACCCCTCTCTTTCCCTCCACTCTACCTTCTATGATCAATTGCATAATCCCCCCATGCCTAAGAATATGCCCTACTAATCTGTCTCTCCTACGCTGTAACACTCTCCAGATACTTCTCTTCTCCCCTACTAACTCTAGTACAGCTTCATTTGTTACTTTATCTTCCCAACCAATCCTCATCATCCTCCTATAACACCACATTTCTAATGCTTGTAATCTACGCTTCTCTTCCTTTCCTATAGTCCACGCCTCACACCCGTACAGTGCTACACTCCAAACATATACCTTCAGTAATCTTTTTCTAATACCCAAGTCAATATTTGATCTTAAAATCTGTTCTTTTTCTACGAATGCCTTCCTACCCTGTGCTATCCTACACTTTATATCTACTTTGCTTCGATTATCTTTTGTGATTCTACTGCCTAAATAACAAAAATCTGACACTTCTTCGATTCTATTATCTCCTATTGAGATCTTCATTTTTCTACTGCATTCCTTTTTGTCACACCTCATCACTTTAGTTTTACCTATATTTATTTTCATGTTAAAATCCCTAGTCAATACTGCCTGCATACCCTTTCTAAATTCTTTTCGCTTTCTTCTAATATAGCTATATCGTCGGCGAATCTCAACATATATATTTTCTCTCCCTGTACATTCACACCTACACTATACTCTTCTTTTACTTTGTTTATTGCATCTTCTATATATAGATTAAATAATAACGGTGAGAGTGTACATCCCTGCCGAACTCCCTTCCCTATTTTTGCTACCTCTTCTTCCCCCTCAATTCTAACTAAGGCAGTTTGGTGTTTATATAAATTAAAAATTATTCTCCTATCCTTATAATCTATACCCGTTTCTTTTAAAATTCTAAACATTATGTCCCAATCTACATTATCAAATGCCTTTTCTAAATCTACAAAAGCTATGCAAGTTACCTTTCCTACCCTATTTCTTTTTTCTACTACCGTTCTTAGTGCTAGAATCGCCTCTTTCGTCCCTCTGTTTTTCCTAAAACCAAACTGATCTTCTCCTAGCCTTTCCTCTACTTTATTTTCTAATCTCCTATAAATAATCTTTAACAATATCTTCGATGCATGTGATAGTAGGCTAATGGTCCTATAGTTCTCACACAATTTAGCTCCTATTTTCTTCGGCATTGTTACTATTCTACTACGCTGAAAATCCTGTGGTACTTCTCCCTTCTCATATATTTTACAAACTAACCTGTATAATCGCTCCTGCATTTTTTCCCCTGCGTGTTTTATTAATTCGGCTGGTATCATATCAATCCCCTCTGCTTTGTTATTCCGTAAATCATTTAATGCTCTATGAAACTCTGACCTAAGTATGCTAGGACCTAAGTCATCCTCATCTATCTGTTCCACATTTTCTAGCTCCTCCATGTCCTGCCTACCTTTATATAAATCTTCAAGATACTCCTTCCATCTTCTAGCTTTTTCCTTATTTTCTGTGAGTTCCTTACCCTGCTTATCACATATAATGTTACCCTTTGGTTTTACTTTAGAAAAATGTGACTTAATTTTCCTGTAGCCCAAATCTACTTTACCTCTTCTCATATCCTCCTCAATATCCTCACAGTTTCCTTTTATCCACTCTTCTTTCGCTAGCTTGCATTTCCTATTAATTAAGTTCCTTAGTTCCTTATATTTTTTCTGTCCTGCTTCTGTGTTTCCTATTTTAATTTTCCTTCTTGCTTCTATCATTTCAACTATTTCTTCCGTGATCCATTCCCTCCTACCTGCCCTTTTCTTTGTGCCTAATACTTCATTTGCTGCTGTAGTTAGCCCATTTCTGATTTCCCTCCATTCGCAATCTATGTCGTTCCTAGATGTTCCATTAGCCATGATTTCTACTTTCTGCTTGTACTTTTCACATACATCAGCTAATTTTAACCTATCGACATCTACTCTGACCTGTTTGGACTTCTGTAATTTCTTGAATTTGACCTCTGAGTCCAGGACTACTAAATTATGGTCACTATCAATATCTGCTCCAGGGTAACTCTTACAATTCTTAATCTGGTTCCTAAACCTCTCTTTAACCAGTATGTAATCTATCTCAGGGGAGGCCAACAAGTCGATCGCGATCGACCGGTCGATCGCGAGACCAATTTTGGTCGATCACTCGCAAGTTCGGGGTTTGCGAAAAGTATCTCATAAAAACTTTTAACTTAAAAAGTACAAATACTTTTTATTCAAATGTTTTCTGTGATTAGCTCATAGAAAGGATATAATTTTTATATTATCATTATTTTTATTAGTTTGTTTTGACATTTGAAATGGTTTTATTAAGTTCTTTTTCTTTGCACTTTTGCAATTTTTTTTTCTATTTAAAGCTTTTGTCGGTAGATAACTTTTTTGCTGCTGCTACTTTTTGCTATCTATATAAAATTTATTTGAATTGGGATATTACAAAATCAGCATAATACTTCGGCTTATGATAAATAAATTCAAATAAGTAGCCCTGCATTCTACCCCTAACTCTATTTTGAGGTTATATAGTTTGCGTAAGAGCAGAATATATCTTTCTATGTGTTTTTTTTCTGCATTTATACCTTAAAGAAGAGATTTGTTTCATTGAAGAACCATCAACAGGGCAACAAGGAATGTAGCATAAAATATTTTTGTCGTAAAAATATTTAATTGCAAGTTGCTCGTCATTGAAAAACTTTTCTAAGTCTTTACGCAAAGGAATCATAGGGTATATATTACTTTTAGTTTATATATTAAAAAAAATAAAAAAAAGTTATTATATCGGGTTCGAACCCGGGGGGTAATCCTCCAAATTTGATCCACTACTTTTATTACATGCCCTATTATTAAGTCGTATATTTTTTGCATTTTAGTATACCTATTTGTGAACATGGATAGCAAACCAAAAAAATCGAAAACATATCATTTCAATGAAGAATGGGAAATTAACTATTTTTTTACGATGGTGAATGATAAATGTTGCTGCTTAATATGTCTTAGCTCGATAGCCATTGCTAAAAAGGGTAATTTGGAGAGACATTTCTTATCTTTACATAACAAGTATCAAACAGATTATCCACCAAATTCCGAATTACGAAAACGTAAAGTTCGGGATCTTAAAACTCAATTAACAAATCAACAAAATATTTTCAAAAAGCCAATATTGAAGTCACAAGCAGTAACAACTGCATCCTTCAAAGTAAGCTATCTATTAGCTAAAAAATGTAAACCATTTTCTGATGGTGAATTTGTAAAGGAAATGTTCTTGGAAATCTCGGATTCCCTTTTTAATGATTTTAAGAACAAGAGCGAAATTACTGCTGCAATTCAAGATCTACAACTGTCCCGAAACACAGTGATGCGACGAATCGAAAAGATGGGTGTAAATTTAAAGGAACAGTTACAAAATGATATTAACAGATGCTCTTGTTTTTCTCTTCAATGTGATGAATCGACAGATATAAGTGATACTGCACAGTTACTTGTTTTCATTCGTTTAGTTTTTGAAGATTTTACATCTAAAGAAGAATTGTTGGGTATGATTTCTTTGAAAGAAAGGACTAGAGGTGTAAATATATTCAACGGGTTTAAAAGTCTGCTTAATGATAAGAAAGTACCTCTTTTTAAATTAGTTTCAATAACAACGGATGGCGCAGCTGCAATGATAGGCCGCAAAAATGGATTTATAGCCCTATGTCGAAATGACGATGAATTCCCAGATTTTTTGAGTTACCACTGTATAATTCACCAGCAAGTATTATCCAGCAAGAGACTAAATACAAAAGAAGTAATGGACATCGCGTTTGAAATTGTTAATTCAATTCGTGGAAGTTCTCTCAAACGTCGTCTTTTTCAACTAAAACTCGATGAAGGTCAGCCTGATTTATTATTGCATACTGATGTAAGATGGCTAAGTAGAGGTAAATTTCTGCAACGATTTCGTGATTTATTGCCTGAAATAATAGAATTTCTTAATGAACAAGAGAAAAAATATGCATATTTAAATGACAAAACCTGGCTTAGTGACTTAGCATTCCTTACAGATTTTACTTCCATATTAAGCCATTTAAATTTAGAATTACAAGGTAAAAATAAAACAATAATTGATATGATTAGCAGCATAGATGCATATAAAACCAAATTTATTTTGTTGATAGAAGATTTACAACAAAATAATATGAACCATTTTCCAAATATGGCAGACAACTTACAAAAAAATAAAAATATTATTTATGAGATTGACAAGTACGTGGCCGAAATACAAAATGTAATGGAAGATTTTGAGAAGCGATTCCAAGATTTTAAAAAAATTAAAGAAATTGTGGAATTTACATCTTTTCCTTTCAAAAAAGATTTAATTGTGAAGGAAATTAGCAAAAAAATTGCAGACTTATTTGATATGGAGCAAAACGCCTTGGAAAATGAAATTATAATTTTACAATCTGATTTAATCTTACAAGCCAGAAAATTTGAAGAAAATTTTTGGAAATATGTTAACCGAGAAAAGTATCCCAATATTATCAAATGTAGCGAATATATTTATTCTTGCTTTGGATCTACGTATCTGTGCGAATCGGCATTTTCATATTTACAATTGACTAAAACTAAACTTCGTTCCGTCCTGACCGATTCTCATACTGAGGACTCATTGTTATTGTCTTTGTCAGGATATACTCCAAATTATGATGCACTAGTAAAGGAAATGCAGACTCAGGTTTCTCATTAATTTAAAAAGTTTGAATGAATAAATGTTATTAATAAGTGCTCATGTTGTTTTAATTCCTCTGGACATAAGTTTTTTAACCCATTAAATAAATACTCATGTATGTAGATTATTTACACCTTAATCATGGAGCTCGCCAAAGTGCACGTCGGTATAAAAGCACATTGCAAAAACATCCCCTTCTTACCTAAAAAATAGGTCGATCGCGACACAATTTTAAAATAAAAAGGAGATCTTATGTGCACCAAAGTTGGCCACACCTGATCTATCTGATACCTCCCTATATCTCCTGGCATTTTCCACGTATATATCCTGCGCTTGTGATTCTGAAAAAGCGTGTTTGCTACCTACAATGCCTACACAAACTTAATTTTTACTCCCCCTGTAAAATTTATGAAATTGCACATATCATGTTTTTCAACCTTACCACGGATTTGTCATATTGATTTTTAGATTATTGATACCTTTTCAATAATCGCGAATTAACACAAAAACAAAATAATCTGTAAAAATGGCAAAAAAGGCATAAAATTGGACAAAAAGACACAAAAAGGCCTAATGCCTAAGAAAGCAAAAAATACCTAAAATAGGCAACTTAGGCAAAAATAGCCCTATTTTCACAGCTTTATTGATAAGTTACTTCTTCACAGTGGCATATAGCAAATTCACATACCTTATATTATATATCATCAAATATTAACCAAAGTACTCCGTTTCTATTTAAAATTGCTTTCAATATGCCAGCCAACATATTTTTCAAAATACGAACTCTTTAGAAAATATTACGCTTGCTAATAATTGGTTCCTACTGTGACAAGAGATTTTGAAATGTTTTGTTACGCTTCTACAGTAAAATGTAAATAGTAAGATGTATAAAAATAATTCTGTATACATTTATAATGTTGGTTAAGCATAATTATATATGCATAATTCTATAACAACGAAACATGCAAAATATTTTGCACCTACAATTTGTGACTTATAATCGTGCTATAAAATATAAATAAATAAACAAATATGAGTGAAGACTACGTAATTATGTTCTTATCAAATCACCAAATTATTTCCTAATAAAGCTCATGTAAACATGTATTTTCTGTTAATACGATAAAGACACGAAAACTTATATCGGATGAATTAGCTAGTTTAGTTAATTGATTATCGATCGCAGAAATTAATTAGAAACAGCACGCCATCTGTCGATGTCTCTTGAACTAACTTCTTCATCTTCCTATAGATAGATATTCATCCCACACGTCCTCCACTATCTGACCCACATATTCTATTCTGGGTCTACCTACCCTCTCGCAATTTCTATAACTAATTGTATGAAACCCCTATGCCTAAGGATATGACCTACTAATCTAACTGTCCTTCCAAATACTTCTCTACTCCCATATTAACTCTAGCACCGTTTCATTTGTCACTCAATATGCCCAACCAATCCTCATCATCCACGACATTTTCAGGGCTTTTATCCATACTTCTCTTCCTTTCGCATTATCCACGCCTCACACCCGTACACTAAACAGATATGTTTTTAGTAATCTCTTCCTATTACCTAAGTTAATATTTTACCTTAAATTTGCTCCTTTTATATTAATGCCTTCCTATCCTGCGTTAACCTTTATTTATATCTACCTTACTTTTGTCATCTTTCCTATTTTAATTCCGAAATAAGCGAAATTTGGCACTTCTTCTATTTTATCACCTCCTGTTTCAACCTTCATCTTATGCCTACTTTGCTTTTGGTTTTTGCTTATATTTATTGCTAATACCTGTTCTAAATTTTAATCGAATTTGAATTAATATAATATCGTGTTTATGCATCTCAATATTTCTATCGTCTAGAATTTCGATTTTTATACACATATTCTATTATCGTTTAAAATTGAATGTTTTTGAATATACAACGCAAGAAAAACGCATTGAGCCTTAAAGACGATAAATTTGAAAAATTATATTTGTAGTTCACTTTCATCAATAAGTCCAATTATTTTCAATTCTATTGCTTATTGTTTTTACGTTATAATCAACATAACGCACTCCAATCTTTGTTTTGACTCAATTGTATATATATTTTTTCAATTGATGTGTTTAAGGCTTACTTGGTGGGGTGTATACATATTCCTATAATTTTCAGGTAGTCGAGTTAATGATGGTCAAATTCCTACAAAGGTACATGTAAATTCCCATAAGGTCCCTCGGTCTCCAAGAAAATAAGCTCCTCAATCCCTCGTTACTGATATTCAAAAGAAATATTTCTAATTGAAATCAAACATCGAAGAAGAAGACATAGATATAGGTTTCCATATATTTAACGTTCGTGCCAATTAACAATGACCCAGATGACCCAATTGGTGAAAGTACAGAAATTCAGAATGCAGAAGCCTGCATTTTATTGCATGATCACCCCGAGGAAACAAAGTTACATATGCAAGAAATAAGTGCTTCGTGCAAGAGGAAGGCAACAGGCGTTTGTAGGAATTTGACCATACACATTTTCGGTTTCTTCTACCTGACACCATATTTATAGGAATTTACCATCCTCGTACTTGGTGATATTCCATTGTAAATTAAATACGGGAGGAATTAAAACTATGTTTTTATATCACAATAGGAAATATGAATTTATTTATAAAATTTATATATTACAACGACATGTTTCGGACCTATTGTCCATTATCAAGTGCATTAGTAATTTAGTAAACTATGCGCATTCACTACTTACAAAAACATATATAAAGATAGTCCTTGTTGAAGATAATGAATTTAGTATTTATTAATATCTCATTCGTGGTTTTAAAAACATATATTCTTTAACTATATGTAATTATTCTGGACTTGCCTTAAGTTGTTAACTTATAATTAGACAAGATTTGGTTAAAATGCGGCTGTCCAAATTATGCCAATAGGATTTATTTTTCATCCTGTTTTGAGAACAAGATTTCTGCATCATTGTTGTTTTAACTGGACACTAACAAGATAATTATCCAGGACATTCATAAAAATGTTATGAAATGTGATTTATTTTGGATTAGAAAAAATATAAAACCGGCTTTATTTATACCATTAAATAAATTGATAAAATAACCGCTGATATTTTGTACATGAATTTGTGGTGGACTACATTTATATTGGCAATCTAGCTGCAAGTGTGATCCAGATAATTAATTAACACACAGCTACGACTTTAGTAAACAATCCTTTTGAGTAATAGTGCAATATCTGTGTCATCTTCATATATAAGAGTGCCGTTGTTTTTTTTGCCATATCGCATAATTTTGTAGAAATCTCATGCTAAATACAAAACCTATTTGGCAAGAAGCTGCATTTGTTTTCAGTAATTATTCGCTATTAATCATCACTGATGAATCTCTTGCTAGCTCTCATAAAAAAATGTCATTCAAATGACGACACATGTTCACAAATGTGCGCTTCTTGCAATTAGTGCCATGTCGTGGTACCTACATTATCGCAAGTACCTAGTACTACACGTATAGTATATATTTTTCTAAGGGAACGATAAAATCTGGGCATTCAATTGCACATGGGATAATCCGATAAAGATAATTTTAACGTCGTAATTTTGCTATTGTTTTGCGTGGTTAGTTGGAGTGAAATATTAATATAATCATAATTTTGCAATTGGTAAGATTCAGCCGACCGCAGTTTATAAGAAAACAATATTTCTAAACTTAACTATTATATTTTAATTCAATTTTTTTTTTTAATAATCACCCTATATTCTCCTGGGGTAAGATATCAAGTAATAATAAATATGCGAAATGTTAGCAACATAGGAAAAGAAAATTCTATTTCACTATTTAATTTTATAAAATGAGTAATAAAAATAAAAACAAATCGCCTTTTTCTGAGTTGTTTGAAGAAAGCTTTGAAGATTTTACATTCAGCGATCAGCTGTTTCGTTCTCTATATGCCAATAATTGAATTTGTCGACCCTATTCACCCTAACAGATAAAAACTATAATATCATAGGATTAAACTTTTGGAGCTACAATTAAATAAATCTAGTATTTAATTCAAATAGGTTTTATAAAATATCCCCAAATACCGTAACACAAAGCATTTATTAGCTAATTGAACATTTCGAACTCAACTATCCTATCTGCACTAGCACAAACATGTACCAAATAAAATACCTCCGCTTTTCAACGGAATAAAATAATATCTACTTGAGCTTAAATTAAGAAATAGACTCAAATGGTATTAACCTTCAAATCGATTGGTACCTAACCATTCCTCACTAAGATTTCGTACTATACATGCCACCGGAATGACTATACATGTCTTTTGTATGTGTATAAGTATGTTTAAGAGCAGTAGATGTTTTGTTTCCAACATTTCCCACATATTATCCACCAGCTACTTTCGGCCTGCAATTAAATTCGAATAAAGAACTTACCACGACGGCGTCGCATATGTCTCTGCTCATACATATGATTACTTAAAATGTACATTTTTTTCGAATTAGTCCCAGGCTTCGTCCATAATTATTTAAAATAATCATGCAGCTATAAGGTGTAAATAAATCCATCGTATATTTTATTATACGTTCTATTTCTCTTTTATATTTTGTAAAAGTGTACGATTTTTTGCAAATTAGAAAGTTAACAAAAGTTCAAAGTTGAAATCTAAAGAAAAATAGAATTAAGCTAGAGCTGAACAGCAGGATAGCGCAGAGCATGAAGGCAAACGCAAAGAGATCAAATTTTATGTCTTCATATTAATTGTATGGAATATCACCCAAGTACCCTAACTCAAAGCTAGATGCGCATTTTGGAAGCGAGTCCTACATTGTCAATGGCACAATAAAATATTCTGCCACTCACCGCGATTGTTATATATGAGTAGTTCATTTAAAGCCGTTGTAGCTAGCTTACAATAATTCTATTATATTCTTAGAATTTAGAAAAGAATATTTTTGGAGTATAGTAGAGCGTGGACAAGAAGAAGGTACGAAAAATGTAGAATATGTATATACAGTCTAACTCGGTTATAACGTCGTTGCAGGGACCGAGCAATTTTGACTTACTAATCGAGGTGACTTATTATCCGAGGTAGGGAAGGGATACAAATTTAATGAAATAGATTTTTATTTGAAATTTATTTCAATAATACCTAACATTTAAATGTTTAAACATTTACAAAAAAGAGTTATCATTGTCGGCTTTTTTCTAGAATTCCAAGTTTTTGTTTCTAAATCCTCTTCTATTTTATATAAATTGTCTAAATGTGGACTTTTTCCTTCGGCTTCATAATATGTAACTAATTTACGAACCAGTAACAATGCTTCAGAGGTGGTAGGTTATGGGTCCTGCATTATCTCTTCTTCTTCTTCTTGTTCGTCGTCTGATTTTTCATTTCGTGTCTGTACGTCTCTTACTAAATCGAGATGAGACATTTCTCCAGTCGTTGGAAGGTCTTCATCCATTTCGATAAAATCTTCTAAATTATTTGAAGTGGAAATATCGAAAGATTGTAGCCAATATTTCAGAGGTAAATCATCTTCCCCATCAAAATGATGGTCGCATAAACCCGCATGCCGGAAGCAGTTCCTAATTGTAGCACCAGTGACGTCCTTCCATGTTTTTTTCAGAATTTTCAGAGCATCAAGTAGAGTTACTTTGCTCAAGTTAAAGTTTGCGCCGTCGGTTTCCATCATTTTCAAAACCAGTCTTTTTCTGTACGCACATTTCAGGCTTCTTATTACACTTTGATCCATCGACTGTAGAATACTGGTTGTGTTTGGAGGCAAAAACTTCAAAGTTATAAATTTTAAGCCTAGTATGCGAGGATGAGCTGGACAATTATCTAACAGTAGAACGATTTTTCTCTTTGCTTTTTTGAGGTCCTCTTCCAAACGACGGATTTCTTTTGCAAATAACTCGCTTGTCATCCAAGACTTCTTATTGGCTTCATAGGTCACAGGCAAGCTTTTTACATTTTTGAATCATCGTGGGATTTTTGATTTGCCGATCACTAACAAATCTCTTTTTCAGTGCCGCTTACATTAGCACAAACAAAAACAGTGATCCTTTCTTTTGGCAGTTTTCCGCCAATGCATTTTTCATTTTTGAACTTTAATGTGTGGTCTGGTGTCAGTTTGAAGAAGAGGCGTGTCTCGTCCCCATTGAAGATATCTTCGTCTTTAAAATTTTTCCGCATTTCTTCCCAATCATTTTGAATCCACGCACTGGTGATATTCAATTTGACGTCTTTGGCTTCGTCAATCATTTTTCCAAAATTGATTTCATGCCGTTTTTTAAAACGGTCTACCATGCCGGGGAACATTCAAATCTTTCTATTTCCAACAATGCAGCCAATTTTCCAGCTTTTACTTGGAGAATAGGTCCACTTACCAGTAAATTGAGGGTTCTTTGTTGTTTAAACCAGGTCAATAAAGTAGCATCTACATCCTCGTGAATAGCTTTCCTCATACGCTTCACACTTTTGCTTCCTTCATTTTCTTTGATTTTATTTCGAGTCGTCCATATTGAACCCACCGATAAATTTACTAAGTTGAAATGCTTACACACTTCGCTTTTCTTTACACCGCTTTCTAACATATTCACCACTGCCAGTTTTGTTTCTAAGGTTATTGCTTTACGCTTAAGGCTTGCCATTTCGTTTTCTGAGAGATCAAACTCAAAACTGATTTGATGTTTCTGCTTGCATTTTGCTTGCAAGCTATTAAACAACCTCATTAATCGGTAATTACCAGAAAACCCGTCTAATCTCCTAAACGGATGAAATCATAATGTCGTCAACATAATGAATTATTAAGCGAGGTAGGATGACTTATTATCCGAAGTCATAATACATAGAGTATATGAGCCTTGGCTTGGGACCAAGCCCTTTTGACTTACTAACCGAGTTGACTTATTATCCGAAGACTTACTAACCGAGTTCGACTATATATTTATTTATTTATATAACCCCAACAACAGAAATAAAAAAATTTCAATTACTTTATACATATAAAATATGTGAATAAATTAACAGAAAAACACGTTAAAAATAAGAATTTATTTAATTCCAAATAGAAAGAAAAGTAATAACTGAAGCAATATTAATTTGTGCAATATACAAAAATACACAAGATTTATAAACAATTAAATAATACCAATCATATTTGAAAAGGGGATAAGTCAAAAAAATTAAAGTTTTGAGGAACTTGAAAAAAATTGTATAGGACTAACGCATTAAGGAGAATATACTTAAACAACTAGTGTAAATGCATTAATAAAATGACAAGTTGTGGGAAGACTTGTGTCGTTATAATACAAAAAGGTGTATTTAGGGATGTACAACAAATAATATATATAACTAAAATTTGACTGTTTTCTTGAATGATTCATTTGAGTTCTAAATAGAACTACGCGCATTCATGGATGAAATGGAAGACTACGATATGGCTAGAAGTATTCATTACAAAATTTTAATATATTAACATTTCACATATGAAAAGTACTAATTTTTAAAAAAGTTACTTTTAAAATCAATAGGATATAACTCTGTACACAAAGTGCAGGTAATATACACAGGCGATATAAAAAGAGGTAAAGTTATTAACAAATTCCTCACCGAAATGCATATAGTTTCGATTTGCGTACTTTCGTTGATATAAAAAAATTATATCAATATAAAAAAAATTATATTTATTTACACAATACACTATTTTCTTCTATACATGTTTTAAGGGCACCGAACAATTTTAATAAATAATATCAAAGTTTCGTAATTTAATGTTTTTATAATTGCCATATAAGCATCTTCAAATTTCATAAATGAAAATATAAAAATCTATCATATATATATATATATATATCCATAAAAAAATATTTCTTTATTTATTCATTATTACAAATAAAGCGGCAATAAAGCCGGTTTTATATTTTTATTAATTCTAAAATAATTACTGCTGTAATAATAATAATTGTTGTATTAAAAATCTTGCATTTATATTTTTGCTTTGATCTGACAATTAAAACGTTTAACCTTTCAAGCTAAAGCCAGCTCTATAAATATTTATTATTCAAATATATAAAAAAATTGTTAAAAGGTTTATCAGTTCGCACATGTTAGGTCGGTCATAAAGAAATATTCAAGATATTTATTTTAGGCATTTAAGAATTTATATCAGATGATTATTTATTGCAATTCAGCCAATATTCATATGTATTTGTATTATACACGGTGCAGTTCCAGGATCGGGCTTGCTCTACTCCGTATTAAATTTACTAATGATATTAAGTATTAAATTTTTAATCTTGCATATTTTTTATTGTCTATTTTCAAGATGCAATATCATCGAGAAAAAAGGTGATATTATTTTGTAGATCAGCCATTCTAATTGTTAATGTTCCAAAAACTTAGCATCATTATATAAATATTCATTACCATATAATGATACTTGCTGCTAATATTTAATATACCTTAATATACTAATAAAACTTTTCATTTTATGTTCATAAGAAACGAATGCATTTTTTTGTTATTCCAAAGAAAGCGATTAAATAAATTTAATCATTTTAGAAGTCGTTTGCAATCGTTTTGTAGTTATCAATCATTTCTTCGGTATAAAATACACTACATTTACAAAAAAATGACTGCGTAGTAATTTCGTTTAATTTCAAACAGTCTTCCTTAAATTATATATTTGCAAATTAAGTTTAGTTAAGTTAAATTAACTCAAAACAATTTCTATAAGCAATATGCGCTTGAGCTAATTGTTTGATTAAAAATTAGATTTAAATTGTTTGGGAAGATGAGAAATTTAAGACGACTCTATGTTTTTAATCTATCTCGAAGATATCCAGAAATTTTACCATAATCCTAACCAAGTCTGAATTTTACAAACTTTTAGTAGGCATTCGAAGCAAATTCCTCTATGGGTTAGAAATAATACAAAATTAATTAAACTGATTCCGCTCCCTGATTAGTTTGAAATCTCATATTGTAAATTTTTTATTTCTGGTCGGATACGTTTTCCGTCTTTCAGTTTTGAGAGACCGAATTTGATTTTTCCACGTAAAAAATATGCCAAAAACATTTATCTCTGCACTGACATACTCCAAGAGGTTTGGGTGATGCGAAAAAAACCTTGTATTTATTATACAAAATATATACAAGTCCGTCTCTGAATGTAGAATAAACCACACACCGGGCTTATTTACTACCAGAGCCAGTTTATTAGCAGCATATAACAACATTCACATGAATATCTACAAATCTTTCGCATACGTGCATATACACAGTCGTATAGCCGTATGGAAGCACATAACTCATATTCCATGTGATTTAGAAGCTCATTAATTAAGATGTTGTTCTTTATTATCGCCGGTGTATTCAGATTCGGCCTCACAATAAGATATACAAGCTTTATATACCATCCACGTCAAGCTCGGGCCTCAAGTGCAGCAACCACCGTGTCGTATTCACGTATAACACTCACTACTTCTTTCTTGTAAATCGGAGGCTTTGTTACATATATGAGAGCGGTCAACATTGATATGATTTATATTTAGATTTAATATCAAATGTACTAAAATTGCAATAAATGACATAAAATTGATATTCACACACATACAACATCGGTGACGTCCTTCCAGTTTTTTTTCAGAATTTTCAGAGCATCGAGTAGAGTTACTTTGCTCAAGTTAAAGTTTGCGCCGTCGGTTTCCATCATTTTCAAAACCAGTATTTTTCTGTACGCACATTTCAGGCTTCTTATTACTCCTTGATCCATCGGCTGTAGAATACTGGTTGTGTTTGGAGACAAAAACTTCAAAGTTATAAATTTCAATCCTAGTATGCGAGGATGAGCTGGACAATTATCCAAAACTTGAACGATTTTTCTATTTGCTTTTTTGAGGTCTTCTTCCCAACGACGGATTTCTTTTGCAAATAACTCGCTTGTCATCCAAGACTTCTTATTGGCTTCATAGGTCACAGGCAAGCTTTTTACATTTTTGAATCATCGTGGGATTTTTGATTTGCCGATCACTAACAAATCTCTTTTTCAGTGCCGCTTACATTAGCACAAACAAAAACAGTGATCCTTTCTTTTGGCAGTTTTCCGCCTATGCATTTTTCATTTTTTAACTTTAATGTGTGGTCTGGTGTCAGTTTGAAGAAGAGGTCTGTCTCGTCCCCGTTGAAGATATCTTCGTCTTTAAAATTTTTCCGGATTTCTTCCTACTCATTTTGAACCCACGCACTGGTGATATTCAAATTGACGTCTTTGGCTTCGCCAATCATTTTTCCAAAATTGATTTCATGCCGTTTTTTAAAACGGTCTATCCATCCCGGGGAACATTAAATTTTTTCTATTCGCAACAATTCAGCCAATTTTCCAGCTTTTACTTGGAGAATAGGTCCGGTTACCAGTAAATTGAGGGTTCTTTGTTGTTTAAACCAGGTCAATAAAGTAGCATCTATATCCTCGTGAATAGCTTTCCTCATACGCTTCACACTTTTGCTTCCTTCATTTTCTTTGATTTTATTTCAAGCCATCCATATCGAACCCACCGATGAGTTTACTAAGTTGAAATGCTTACACACTTCGTTTTTCTTTACACCGCTTTCTAACATATTCACCACTGCCAGTTTTATTTCTAAGGTTATTGCTTTACGCTTAAGGCTTGCCATTTTGTTCTCTAAGAGATCAAACTCAAAACTGATTTGACGTTTCTGCTTGCATCTTGCTTGCAAGCTATTAAACAACCTCATTAGTCGGTAATTACCAGAAAACCCGTCTAATCTCCTAAACTGATGAAATCATAAAGTCGTCAACATAATGACTTATTAAGCGAGGTATGATGACTTATTATCCAGTCATAATATGAGCCTTGGGTTGGGACCAACCCATTTTGACTTACTAACCGAGTTGACTTATTAACCGATAACTTACTAACCGAGTTCGACTGTACTTCCAACAGCTTTTAATCAAAATCTTTATCCTATAATGTAAGAATTTAAAAATATAATTGTAAGTAAAAATTTATAATATATACATATACTCGTGTTCTATATGTTGCTATAACACTAAATACATACATACATAATCCTTCCTCTTCTACCTTTCGGTGTAGAGGTATGGAGGGACGAGAATCACTTCCCTCCTATTTTCCTCCACGCTGCCCTGTCTTGTGCTTTTTCCCTTATCCCATTCCATTGTACGCCTTTGTCTAGAAGGGCTTTCTTTATGACATCTACCCAGGTTTTTCTTGGTCGTCCTCTTCCTCTTTTACCAGCACCTCTATACTCGAATGCTCTTCTTGCTGTTCGA
Organism: Leptodirus hochenwartii; assembly: GCA_947310635.1. Classification (NCBI taxonomy): domain Eukaryota; kingdom Metazoa; phylum Arthropoda; class Insecta; order Coleoptera; family Leiodidae; genus Leptodirus; species Leptodirus hochenwartii. Next base: position 10,596,604 of record OX371180.1, on the reverse strand, counting down.
GTATCTCTCATCATTAGGATGTGTCATAACCACCGAACTTGTCCCTCTTCTATATGCTTTGTTAGTGTGTTTTAGGCCCAGATTTTCCCTTATTTCTATGTTTCGGCATCTGTCTAATCTAGTTTTGCTTAAAAACCTCATTTTCATGATTTGCATATTACTGGCGCTCGTAGTCGTAAGTGTCCATGATTTACTTGATTAGGTTAGAGTAGGTCTTGTATATTGTTATATTTGCTGCTTTTGGTATTCGTTTCGTATCTAAGAAAGCCCGTCTCATGAAATGGAACAATCTCCCAGCTGCCCCAACTCCTTTATCGTTGCTCGTAGATATTGTTACTTGTTGTATTTCCTTCTCATCCAATCGAATTCTGTATCTGGTGCCTCGTCCATTGAAAATTATGGTTTTTGTTTTCTCAACATTGATTTTCATGTTTCTGTATAACATTAAATACTTTAGATATATCGTGACATCCTTGTTGAATAATCATTTTTATTTTCCTATAGCTATTCATCCTAATCTCCACTATCTGACCCACTTCTATCTTTTCGTCTGCTCTGCATCCTATAATTAATTGCGCAAAGCCCTCGTGCAATGATATCTTATTAGTATATCATTTACTCTGTAACACTGTAACACTTTCCAAATATTTCAATTTTATCAACTAACTGCAACACATCTGCACTTTCTTCCTTATACTTCCACCCAATCATCTTCCTATTATATAATTTCTAACGCAATATCTTTTTGTTGCAGGTTTCTGAGAAAGAGGAGTAAAATAGTTTGAGGTGAGTATTTTGGCTAAATAATTAAAATTTCTAACTTTAAATATGGAAGTACAAAATATATTGAATGATGATTAAAAAAGTATAACTATAGCATTTGATAATGTAATATTTTTCTAACAAAACGTTTATATTGTATATTGATAATACTCTTTGAACACTGAGATAATATCTTTCATGTAGTATATTTCCTTCAATCCTGTAGCAACGTTGTGTTTGAATTTATTGATAGATTCAGCAAAATGAGCAAAAAAAATTGATGTTTATTTTGTTTAACAAAACTCTTCATTATTCCAGTTAGTCTGTAAAATTGTATAAACACGTAGTAAAAGTTGAGAAACAAGAAAGTCTAATTCACCACACAGCAATAATTATTTAATAATACACGGGCATACATAAATGAGCGTTAAGGAAACGGACTGGGTTATCATCTGTCGTAAAATTCAAGCTCTTTACATTCTTCGCTAGGTGCGGAACGCAAGTTATTGTGTGGAGGAGTCGTAGAGATGGCTATCTCGCTCCCACACATGCCGCCGCATATGTGCTGAAGAAAAACTACACATAAAAAGACGCTTTCAATTCAATTCATTCTACAGGATGATGTACTACTCATAGATAACATTTGCTTTTGGCTATTAATTCGACGCTCGTTTGAAAGAGTAATTATGTTTTCGTACTAATTTTACGACTCTCCCATAAAACTACAGTAAACGTTCGTAATTGTCTTAAAATTACTTATTTTAAGATTTAATCATCTTTGTTTAAATGGCGTTGATTAAATGTAACATATTCTTCGCTCAATTAATGGATAACATTCATATTGCTTTATAAAGCATAAATTTCATAAAAAAAATCTGCTACAAATAACGGGAGATCTAAAATCACCACTGAGGTTGCTTGAATAAAGAAACTCATGATACATAATCAAAGATATAAAATTTAATACTACTAAAAATCATTATATACCTTAAGAAAACATTTTTTCAGACTTGGACTTTTGTTTTAATTGATATAGTTTTTTAAGCACTCATACGCTTACTTAAAAAAATAAACAATTTGAAAAACATTGAGGATTTATTTCAATATTGAGCAATGTTAAGAAAAGATCTCAACTTTCTTCTTGGCGAGAAAGCTTTTTTGCCAAAATGGGATATATAACTTGAATAGCGTAAAACATATAATCGTAATTGATTTACGTAATAAAAATACTAACAAATTATAACTTTGTACAAACAGATAATTTATATATATATATTTTTTTAAGCAAGCTCAGTCGGTACGGATTTTCACGTATGTTTTTTGGTAATGTTTTATATAATTTAAACAAAATCTTTTTGAATACGCGATACCTGGTGTTCTTATCAATCGATTTTAACGTTTCTGTCAACAAATAGAGTCCTTTTCATAACAAAATAACTGTCAATGTAACATTACTTTATTTTTGCAAAACAAATTTGCAACGATTTTATTAAAATTGAAATATCTACATTAATAGGTACTACTGACATTAAATAGAGCAAATGTTCATTTAGTTTCTGCTATTTTAAAACGCGCTTCAGTGTTAAAAACCATTCTTTTTAAATCTGTTGTTAAATATCCTGCGAAATCTTTAGGCAGTGTATCTCTAGTTGCGTTTTGTAGTTCTTCATCAATCTTTCGATTTTGATCGTCTCTGTAAGGTGCAGTTATCTAGGATACTTCTAATCTCCAATAAAAGTCTAGAATATTAATATCTGTCTATACGGTATACGTACACCATTATTACGTTGGCAGAAGAATATATAGGAGATTTGTGTTCGGAAATCGAGTTAGCGACGACCATCGTAGTTGATTACGTTGTTGCAAATGGAATAATTATCCGGCTAATTATGAGTTAAACGTGAAATACACATCTGCTATATCTATAATATAGAATATACAGAATCCTTGATATATACACATTAAGTTATATCTGTCTGCGCAGAATCGGGGCGACTTTTAAAGCGAGGAATTTAACATGATTATATTAAACTAGAATGTCCACCAGGCAGGCCCATAAAATGTAAATCAAATACGTGAAGAATTATCACAGAAATTTTTAATGAAAACTCTATCGTCAAATTTTAAACTACAAGAAATGTTCGTTTTTGTTTCTTATCACCATGCACGCTATTTCCTAAGATGATTTCATGTATATTTCCATATTTCTTAAATAATGCTACTTAAACACTAATTAGTATAAAATATCGCCGAAAAATCATCGAATCGAAACTTTTTTAAGCAAGCAAAATACGTCTCCATCTTCAAGGAAAGAACCATCAGATAAATGATAACACAATACTTTACTATTGTAGTTAAACAATTAAACAATGTTCAAAAATTTTACAAATATTCTAGCCATTTAGTACTTTGCATAATGAAATTATTTACACCACACGAATTTCGTTCTGATGTCGATTTAAGAAAAAACGCCAATGAGGATGATATTCGCTTATTAAATGCATTTAAACTGTTTGAGTTTACTTATAATCCTACTCAAATGAGGATAAATTCTTAAAAATATTTTAAAGTCCATCAGATTCTATTAACTCTTCTTGGTTTGTGATATACTTAGCGAAGATAAGGAAGAAGTATTTATTAGATGACGATGATGCATCGGCATACAAGTTATAAAGCAATAATACGGCAATACTGATCAAAGAAAATCAGTGATTTTAATGGCCGTTTGCGATAATTATTTTGAAATATTCAATTAATCTCGAAGCAGCGTCTTCGTCGCTGTATAAGTCGGCTAACTGAATTATGGCGGCCTTTGTTCACCATCAAGAGCGAATTTAAGCACTTAATGGTACCTTTTACATTAATTTAAAACTCCTTGAGACCCTCTTCGTATCATTCGCTGTAAACATGAATTCATGTTGTTTAAAACGTTCGAAATTCTTGCTTCTCAAATATTCGTTTTTTTAAATCGATATTAAGTTGATATTATTTTCTGATTGTATGCATATATTATTCCCTAAATCACCGATTCTATATTTCTTTATTTTATGTTTTTGAAAAATAATTTTGCTATTAGTGAGAACGTTCAAAGAATTGTACTTGTTTTCTTTCAATGTGTAGTCTAAAGATGTAATTAAAACTAATTTATAAATAAACTCATCAAAACACAAAATATTTTTCAATTATATGGTAAAGTGCTCATTAACGGATAATTACGTCCAATATAAACATCTTTGAAAGCACAGAAAAGAAACATTTAAAATTTTTTTTACAAAATACTTTAAGACTCGAAATTTTCACCAGATATAACACTGACAGAATTAAAGTTGCTATTGAGTAGAAAAAATATTTAATCGTAATTTATTTTAATATACAAATATATTTCCACGATATTTGTTTACGGTAGAATAAATTTATTATACGCTTCTCATTTATTTCTTATTACTAGATAAGAAACAATAAATAATATGTTCAAACTATAATTATCGAAAAATTACTAAAAAGGAAAGATAGCTAGTGGAAAATCTCAAAAGAAATGAATTTATAACCGAAACATATTAAATAATGCATTGCACTATAAATTATTCAACATAAAAATTGTCGAAAACAATATTTTCTTAATCCCATTCTCTCCAAGCTCATTCCAAATACGAAAACTTTGCGATCTATTTTGGAAATATTTCTTTCTTCAGAAAATAAATGAAAAGATATAATAAACGATGTTATATTTGAGGTTAGAACAATATTTTAAACTTTCCATGAGCTACGTTCAATCGAATATGATAACTATAACAGCATTTATCTGAATGCCAATTTTCGATGCTTTGTTCGGATTGCTGACTTTATATAATACTGTTTCATACTTTACTGAAAATAGATTAATTTCTAGATATAGAAATATTTTTGCTGAATTTTTAGCAGCAAATGTTATATCCATTGGACACATATCCGCTGGCAGTGATCGAAACAATGAAGAAGAAAACACTGCTAAATTTATTGGAAGATGATTAGTGAGAGATTTGAATATAAAATATACTTTTTCAAAAATAAAATGAATTTGAAGATGCAAAATATTTTAAGGTCACCATTATCCATCTAGTAAAAGTATATTTCGTATTTTCCAAACAACATAATGGAATTTTGATAATTCTTGCTAATGTCGTCCTTTTTATTCAAAACAGTCTTAACAAATTATTTTATATAATTGATAGAAATATAATATTTCTGCCTATGTTGAGAATTTCAAATTTCCGTAATGTGAGCAAAAATAATTGAACAAACTAATTTTCAATGCATCAAAATATTACACGCTTACGATATATTGAATTAGATTATATCGGGAAAATAATAGTATATAAAGTTCTGAAGATGTTTGTGCATCCAAAAATATGTTGACTTTTTAAATGTATAATAAAATAATTGGCAATAAAAGTCGTAATTTTACTAGCATTCGATTTATTAATTAACAGACATAAAAAATATTTGAATGACTCAATCGAAAGTTTATTTTGATTGAAGTCAAATTTCATCTATTTTATAAATAAAACAGTTAACTCATGCAAAGAATAATAAACACATGTCTTAAAATTCATTAAAATAATTTTCTAGCGTAATAAAATACTTACTGCAAAATTCACATGAAAATATCTTACATTTACAATACTTATCAACACGATATGATAGATTCAATCTAAACGGAATTTCGTCAGCAGGTCTCCAGTTATAAAAAATGCGAATATTTAATTTGGAAGCCTTTGGCATTTTGATATTCTGCCTTCAATTTCTTACGAGGATCATATAGAATGAAACGAGTTCTTCGTGAAATGTATGTCAAAATATTATAATTAAAATGCTACCACTTTAATGACAGCGACAAGCAGCCTTGAATATTAAATTTACATTTTTATAACGCTCTTTTACAATATTTATTTTTGGTGTACCAACTGACCAAACGAAAAATTCGTACGGCAATGGAAATCTTTATATAAGACCTTAATAGAAATAAGTGTGAAAATAAACTGTTCCTTTGTTTTGTGGTCAATTGTGGCCCCATTCTGATAGACAAACAAAAATTTACTTTATTACTGAGTGCATATAATATAAATCCAATAAAAGCATCAAAAGGGAGTTCGGCAGGGATGTACACTTTCACCGTTATTATTTAATCTATATATAGAAGATGCAATAAACAAAGTAAAAGAAGAGTATAGTGTAGGTGTGAATGTACAGGGAGAGAAAATATATATGTTGAGATTCGCCGACGATATAGCTATATTGGAAGAAAGCGAAAAGAATTTAGAAAGGGTATTGAATGGTATGCAGGCAGTATTGACTAGGGATTTTAACATGAAAATAAATATAGGTAAAACTAAAGTGATGAGGTGTGACAAAAATGAATGCAGTAGAAAAATGAGGATCACAATAGGAGATAATAGAATCGAAGAGGTGTCAGATTTTTGTTATTTAGGCAGTAGAATCACAAAAGATAATCGAAGCAAGGTAGATATAAAGTGTAGGATAGCACAGGGCAGGAAGGCATTCGTAGAAAAAGAACAGATTTTAAGATCAAATATTGACTTGGGTATTAGAAAAAGATTACTGAAGGTATATGTTTGGAGTGTAGCACTGTACGGGTGTGAGGCGTGGACTATAGGAGAGGAAGAGAAGCGTAGATTACAAGCATTCGAAATGTGGTGTTATAGGAGGATGATGAGGATTGGTTGGGAAGATAAAGTAACAAATGAAGCTGTACTAGAGTTAGTAGGGGAGAAGAGAAGTATCTGGAGAGTGTTACAGCGTAGGAGAGACAGATTAGTAGGGCATATTCTTAGGCATGGGGGGATTATGCAATTGATCATAGAAGGTAGAGTGGAGGGAAAGAGAGGGGTAGGTAGGCCTAGATTGGAGTATGTGAGTCAGATAGTTGAAGACGTTGAGATGAATAGCTATAGGGAGATGAAGGGATTAGCTCAGGATAGATCGGCATGGCGTGCTGTTTCCAACCAATCTTTAGGAATGCGGACTCTTTAACTAACTAAAAGCATCACAAGCGCTAATGATCTTACATTTATTAACTGCTATATAAATATAGTATAATATAATGTAATTATTTTTTCACTTTATTTTCCGGTTAGAGAGGATTTCCACTTGTTTCCACAGGTCGACCAGCTATAATTGCTTCCTTATCTTTATCGACACCATCCCATAATGTAAACCACGGTACTCTTCCTTCAAAGTACTTTTGATCTTCTAAGGAGTAATCCCATCTGCGTCTTTTTCCGCTTGCCATAAATACATACATGATTGTGGTGAGCGTACTTACGCCACATAACATCCAAAAAACGACTTTCCACTCGCTTAACGTATTCTGTTTGGAGAAAAAGTACTTTTTTTAATTTCATACGGGCGAATTGCATCCTTATGTATATATTGATTCCACTTAATCTTCAAATCAATCATATGACAATATAATAGCTTTATGGACTTATCAAAAATGGCTTTAAAAATGCTGTATTTTCGCAAAACATCGAACATAATTATATTTGTTTTGTTAAATACACACTTTGTTTTATTAAATTGTGTGTAGAAAAGCGGATAAATACCGTATAAATTAATATCGACTAATAATAAGAAACGAGTAATGATGAATTAAAATTATTTACTACTTCAGTGTTATTCATCTCATAATATTCTACACAATAAGGATATGTATAAAATGCAAAGATGAAACGTTTATGTAAGTGCTGATAGATATGATATAGTGCTATAATCGAATATTGCTATAAACCTTTTACATCGCTTGTACTGCAAATTTTTTAGTGAATATCTAATTATGCTGTTTAAAATGTGTCATTACATTTGGAGCCATAAAGGCAATCAGGGGTGGACAAACAGCACCGACAATAGAGCCCAGTCCATTAGAGAGAGCAGTTGAAAATCCTGCATATTGGGTAGTTATGTCCAGCGTATTCGTTTTCATGCTAGCATGCCACGGGCCCATTGTTGCCATAGCGAAAACGAACATCACGATCACCAACTTATTGTTGCATCCAGAATAACCGACACCGAGTATAAAGAAACCAGGAAAAGCATTTGCTACGTAAAATGAAACCGAAGAATAATATATTAAATTTCACAAGTAATTGTTTTCACAAACCGAAACATGTAGGTCCCGAATATTGCCCATTTTACTAGATTCGCAATAAGTTCAATTCTGCATTGAATAAAAATATTCGATATTGAATTCACCAATTTTGAAGTCTCCCAATTCACACTGAATTTATTGCGAATCCAATATTTGATGATTCGGTATACGAACTTTAATCGGTACAATAGGAAGACGAAAAAGCATAATTGTGTGTGTGTGTGTAAATATTTATGAATTGTCATTATCATTGTAATATGTATGCCCATGTAAAAGGGACTTTTTATATCACTCAATATTGATATGCAAATGGTTGTGTATCATTGAAATATATTCTATTTCTTTAGAAATATATCAGCGCAGGAAATAAAAGATAAAATTGAAAATATTGGGTATACAAGGCGTTGGGACCGAGAGTTATTTGTAATAGTATACGTTAGAAGAAAACTAATTTGTAATGTTATTATGTTTGCATTCAAAACTCATAAATTTGAACTAGCGATCTTGGATTTGTTAGGCACACAATTGGAGTTCCTGTATTCCGGTGAACGGCAAAAGTAATTTATTAACTGAAGATGGAGAGACGGCATTCGAAATGGGTAGCTAGCTATTATATGCTTTCTGTTTCGGGTTTTGGGTTATGTTCTAACAAGAATTTTAATGTTTATGTAACTTAGTTTGTTTACCTATAAATGCAATGATTTTTCTAGTACATCCAAGGTCCCATTTCTTCTTTTTTATACCCCAGTCAGAAAACTTAGCGGCACAAAGTGACACGCTAATTGTTGTCAGGTATGGTAAGGAAGAAACCAAGGCGTTATTAGTAACGGGATATCGAAGTACATTGTCCATATACTTGGGCATATTATTTGCGAAAAAATACAGAACTACCACATGTCCGATTTGACCCACAATAGTGGCTATTACAGCGCCATCTGTTAATATTTTCAAATATGGAATCTTCTTGTAAACTTTCGCAGCTAAAACGGATACATGTTTTATAAAAATGCTCGTTTTCTTTTATTTAATCAAATTTAATAACTAGATTAAAAATGCATACGTATGCGTTCCGCTAAGTACTCAACTTCTCTTGTTGTAATGTTAGGATGCGTAAGTGGATCTGAATACATATATAATAGAAGAATCATATATAGTGCTAAACTAAACAATCCCCAAAAATAAAAGGGCGCACGCCAATTATCGAACAATACCATCAATGCTCCAGTAAACAAGATACCCACTATAGATCCAATTGGTGTTCCCGAAAATGCTATCGCCGTTGCTAAAGACCGTTCATCTTTCGGTGTCCAGTTGCTCATATACGCAGTTATTGCAGGAAAAAGGACACCCTGTAAACGATGTATCTATTTTTTACCTATATGATGCGTGTTTGCCTGACGAGGGTTTTTTTATTTGCACATCGAGTACAAATTTAACAATTGCGAACTTATTCTACTGGAACTATTGAAGCAAATTTCTATGCAAACGAATCCTCTCGTGAGATTATCTTTCATTCTATTGTAATAAATACTCGAAATATTACTTGTAGTCTCTTAAACTATTCATCTGATCCCCAATCATATTTTTCTCTTTTCATTTTGTAATAATGCTCAATTGTTTAGTTTATTGTGTTTTATTTTTATTTTGTTTTGTTTACGAACAGTTTATTAATAACGTCTCTTCATAACATCTGACTCTAATCTTTTCCAAATTTGTATAATTCAATATTAAACCTGAAAATATGCTCTTTTTCACATTACAATATTCTGCATTACGATATTCTATTATGTGAGAACTATAGGACCATTAGTCTACTATCACATGCATCGAAGATATTGTTAAAGATTATTTATAGGAGATTAGAAAATAAAGTAGAGGAAAGGCTAGGAGAAGATCAGTTTGGTTTTAGGAAAAACAGAGGGACGAGAGAGGCGATTCTAGCACTAAGAACGGTAGTAGAAAAAAGAAAGAGGGTAGGAAAGGTAACTTGCATAGCTTTTGTAGACTTAGAAAAGGCATTTGACAATGTAGATTGGCACATAATGTTTAGAATTTTAAAAGAAACGGGTATAGATTATAAGGATAGGAGAATAATTTTTAATTTATATAAACACCAAACTGCCTTAGTTAGAATTGAGGGGGAAGAAGAGGTAGCAAAAATAGGGAAGGGAGTTCGGCAGGGATGTACACTTTCACCGTTATTATTTAATCTATATATAGAAGATGCAATAAACAAAGTAAAAGAAGAGTATAGTGTAGGTGTGAATGTACAGGGAGAGAAAATATATATGCTGAGATTCGCCGACGATATAGCTATATTGGAAGAAAGCGAAAAGAATTTAGAAAGGGTATTGAATGGTATGCAGGCAGTATTGACTAGGGATTTTAACATGAAAATAAATATAGGTAAAACTAAAGTGATGAGGTGTGACAAAAAGGAATGCAGTAGAAAAATGAGGATCACAATAGGAGATAATAGAATCGAAAAAGTGTCAGATTTTTGTTATTTAGGCAGTAGAATCACAAAAGATAATCGAAGCAAGGTAGATATAAAGTGTAGGATAGCACAGGGTAGGAAGGCATTCGTAGAAAAAGAACAGATTTTAAGATCAAATATTGACTTGGGTATTAGAAAAAGATTACTGAAGGTATATGTTTGGAGTGTAGCACTGTACGGGTGTGAGGCGTGGACTATAGGAAAGGAAGAGAAGCGTAGATTAGAAGCACTTGAAATGTGGTGTTATAGGAGGATGATGAGGATTGGTTGGGAAGATAAAGTAACAAATGAAGCTGTACTAGAGTTAGTAGGGGAGAAAAGAAGTATTTGGAGAGTGTTACAGCGTAGGAGAGACAGATTAGTAGGGCATATTCTTGGGCTTGGGGGGATTATGCAATTGATCATAGAAGGTAGAGTGGAGGGAAAGAGAGGGGTAGGTAGGCCTAAATTGGAGTATGTGAGTCAGATAGTTGAAGACGTTGAGATGAATAGCTATAGGGAGATGAAGGGATTAGCTCAGGATAGATCGGCATGGCGTGCTGTTTCCAACCAATCTTTAGGATTGCGGACTCTTTAACTAACTAACGATATTCTAAATTTAACATCTAGCGTAATTCCATTATTTTTCGTATAATTCTACTTTATAAATAGCAAAAATATTATACTTCAGTTAAAAAATTATCACCACGGTGTTAAATTATAGTATAGAATATCACCCAAATACCGTAACTTAAAGCATTAAGTAGCTAGATGTACATTTCGAAGGCTATGCCCCCATCTTCAGTAGAAAATGTACATGTAGCTACTTAATGCCTGTTACGGTATTTGGGTGATATTCTACATTATGTTCCAACTTGAACGTGAAGAAAATAATACTGTAAAATTTTAGAAAGTCGAAAAATTGCCGATTACGTTTAAAATTTAATTTACTTACTTGTGAAGCGCCTTGAATAACTCGCAGGACGATTATTGCAACATATCCAATAAAATCGGCAGAGATAGGGATTAGTAAAGTGCAGATAACACATATTAATATCCCAGTTGTTAACACCCATCTAGATCCAAACCTGTCAGCTAACGCTCCAGCTGGGAAATGAAATGGTAAATATCCAATATAAAATCCAGATATAATCCATCCTTGAATATTTTGACTCCAGTCATGTTCACCGTACTTGGAAAAAATATTTTATATTGATTATATGTGCTACAAAAGCTGAGAACATTGAACATTTTTATTGTGCATTTAGTTGTGAGTGACACAAATGCTTTATTTGTCTAATTAATGATGGGGATTCAGTCTTTGAAATCGCTTCTAAATACTTCGCATTAATATTCTACATAACTGACATGTGTAAAATTCGAAATCTATTATGTTTAGAATTTGAAAACAAACGGGAATAGATTATAAGGATAAGAGAATTATTTTCAATCTAATAAACATCAAAGTGCTTTAGTTAGAATTGAAGGAACAGGGGTAAGGGAGTCAGGCAGGGATGTACACTTTCTCCGTTACTATATATATATATATATGTGTGTGCAATAAACAAGGTAAAAGAAGAGTATATTGAATATGTGCAATTCAAGGTGAGGAAATATATAGAACATTAGAAATATTTAGAACAGGTATGCAGGAAGTAATGACTAAGGATTAAAACATGAAAATAAATATTGGCAAGACCAAAGTGATGAGGTGTGACAAGAAGGAATGCAAGCGAAAAATGAGGATAAGAAGAAAGAGGAGACGATAGAATAGAAGAAGTATAAGATTTTTATTATTTATGAAGTAGGATTACAGAGGACAACCGAAGTAAGGTAGATATAAAATATAGGATAACACAAGGCGGGAAGGCATTCGTAAAAAAGGAGTAGATTTTAAGATCAAATATTGACTTGAGTATTGGGAACAGATTACTGAAGGCATATGTGTGGTGTGTAGCATTGTACGGGTGTAAGGTGTGGACTATAAGAAAGGAAGAGGAACGTAGAATAGAAGTGTTTAAAATGTGGTGCTATAAGAGGAGGATGAGGATTTGGTTGGGAAGATAAAGTTACAAACAAATGAATCCGTTCTAGAGTTAGTAGGGGAGAAGAAAAGTATTTGGAGAGTATTACAGAGTAGAAGAGTGTAGAAGACATATTCTAAGATATGGGGGCATTATGCAATTAGTTATAGAAGGTAAAGTAGAGGGAAACGCAAGGGGTAAGTAGGCCTAGATAGTGGAGGATGTGTGGGATGAATAGCTATAGAGAGATGAAGGAACTAGCTCAGGATAGATCGACAGATGGCGTGTTGTTTCCAATCAATCCCTAGGATTGCAGACTATTTAACTAACTAACAACTGAAAAATGCTATCACACTGTGACGAATGCAGATACGTACAGATGTCTTTGCATTAATTATAGATTTAGGAGGAGTGCAACTGGACTTCGATACACTCTTTGTGGTATTTTTGACCATCCGCACAATGGCTAAATGTATAGAAACGCGCATGCCATATGAAGCAATTATAGCGAACGATGCTAAAACAGTCCCCAACCATCTCTGTGGTATATAGTACTCTGCAAATTGTGTTATCATTTAAAAATCATTTGAGTATCAATATAGCATGTTCTACTTACCACCACATTGGCATTTCAATAAATAGCTGAATATTTTCATTGTTATATGTTCATTTATATATCTTAGCGCTCAAATATCCAACATAAAGCTGTATTAATTAAAACGATTTCAATTAGAATGATGTTGACTTTTGCTTTAAACTGATTGTTGTATGATTTGAACAATATTTTTATTTCGTTTATATTATTTGAATGAAATCATTTTGGCACTAATTTCAAATGGTTCTATGATGTTCTGATATTTTCAGACACTGTTGCAACAATAAGAAATATATCAATAATATGAAGTTATTTTTATAATAAACACTGTTTGTAATTTAAAATACTTTCATATTAAATAATAATAAAAACTAAATAACTTATAAAAGGAATAAAAAATAATAATTCTTTAAAAATCAAATTTTAGATTCGATACGTCAACGGTCGCTGGATCTTTTTTTTTTTTTGGACATTTATAGGAACTTTTTCAGTGCAATCGTATTGAATATGAAACAGGTGGGAAAAGTAGTAGGTCATTTTATTTTATCAAGGCATAGACTAATTTTTAACAAATATCTGATACAGGATCATATTTTCTTGGAGATTTTCCATTGATCTGATAGGAAAACGTGTACAAATATCATTCAATGTGCTCAACTAAATTTGACACCAAGTAAAATTTATATAGAAGATTTACGAATAGAAGAAGTTAATATTATGATACAATCAATATTGTCACCAACACAAATGATAAACCACATAAAAGAAATAAAAACAAAAAATATTAAATAAAAAATGTATAGAGACTAGAGGTCTTAGTTTATCGTTTCCACATTCTTGAATAAACTCTTCAACATCCTAAATACACCATCAACCGAGGCAAGAATTTATAGCACTAATAAGATACAAGCTTAATTGCTAAGTATATAATATAATATGGTAATTAGTATTAAAATTTTACACAAGTCTAAAACAAGATGTACAGTTTGAAATTTCACATTTTTTAAATGTATGTCTACACGAACCCACGTGTACCAATAATTTTTGTGCCGTATTAATGGAAGAAGAGTGAAAATAATAAATTAAATGGTATCTAGAGCTAATTCCTTCATCTTTCTATAAGTATTCATCCTAACATCTTCCACTATCTGACCCACATACTCCAATCTAGGCCTACCTACCCCAGAGTGAAAAAACCTCCATATTTGGTTATGGGAAATATTTTATTTATCTTTACAACTTTGATTCATTTGTTTTTGAATCAAAAGCGATAATAAATTTTAAAAAGCGATATATAATTTATCCAATTTATTCTAACGTATCATTATATTCTATGAGAAGACCACAAAAATTTGATTCGTACTTTCTTACCGCAATTATAATATAAGCAAAGACGTAAATAAAACACTAAATATATGAATTGCAAATGTAAACTAAAGTTTTTGGTGAAAATTGAATTATTATATATTGACGATATAGCTATATTGGAAGAAAGCGAAAAGAATTTAGAAAGGTTATTGAATGGTATGCAGGCAGTATTGACTAGGGATTTTAACATGAAAATAAATATAGGTAAAACTAAAGTGATGAGGTGTGACAAAAAGGAATGCAGTAGAAAAATGAGGATCACAATAGGAGATAATAGAATCGAAGAAGTGTCAGATTTTTGTTATTTAGGCAGTAGAATCACAAAAGATAATCGAAGCAAGGTAGATATAAAGTGTAGGATAGCACAGGGTAGGAAGGCATTCGTAGAAAAAGAACAGATTTTAAGATCAAATATTGACTTGGGTATTAGAAAAAGATTACTGAAGGTATATGTTTGGAGTGTAGCACTGTACGGGTGTGAGGCGTGGACTATAGGAAAGGAAGAGAAGCGTAGATTAGAAGCACTTGAAATGTGGTGTTATAGGAGGATGATGAGGATTGGTTGGGAAGATAAAGTAACAAATGAAGCTGTACTAGAGTTAGTAGGGGAGAAGAGAAGTATTTGGAGAGTGTTACAGCGTAGGAGAGACAGATTAGTAGGGCATATTCTTGGGCATGGGGGGATTATGCAATTGATCATAGAAGGTAGAGTGGAGGGAAAGAGAGGGGTAGGTAGGCCTAGATTGGAGTATGTGAGTCAGATAGTTGAAGACGTTGAGATGAATAGCTATAGGGAGATGAAGGGATTAGCTCAGGATAGATCGGCATGGCGTGCTGTTTCCAACCAATCTTTAGGATTGCGGACTCTTTAACTAACTAATGGAAACAACAATATTTATTAATTTCGAATCTCAAAATTATGGTAGTACAAAAAATATCTTGGATCTTTTGCGATACTGTTCTTGTTATCTAGTAAAAAATACATGCTATATTAAAATTTTATCATCAATTTTAACACGTTCTTTCTTCGTACTTCCAATTAGAATGAATCTAATTTTAACTACCTAAAATTATTGAAAATAGTTAAATTAGTGCAATTTATAACATACGTGAAATACAATAAATACTGATATGAAATATCTTCGTAGCATGTTTAATTATATAAAAATGGCTGAAAATGAAAATTGTGATTCTCCAGTCTCCAGGTGTTATCTTGAAATGCTGTTAGGATAACTTTTGGAAGATTACATTTTATGTTTTATAAGAAATGCGTCTATATGTTATATGGATGTAACCTAAAAAAAGTTTCGCTTCACGAGAAAGTCCACCGATTGACCACATCGACTTATTTTAAAATGTGCTATAGAGTTCGCTGTTATAATAATCCGCCTCTGATCATGTGTAAAAGGAATAGTTTAAATATACCATGTCAGCTGTAACAAACAACCAAATCAAATTGCTCGTAAATAAATGAAGCGATGATGCATTTCAACACTTTCGAAACCCATGACTATGATATTCATCAGAAATATCCAGTAGCCATACGCTTATTCTTCACTTATTTCTCGCAATGTTATAACCAGTTAAAGTTTCACTATATCCACTTACTTGTACTTTCAATAAATTACAAAATATCCGAATCCTTTCAAATACATTTAATGATAATCGCTTATTGTTCAAATTTTAATATAATAATGGGTCAAATACATACGAGATCATATTGTTCTAATTAATTTTCACGGTCAATTTCATTTTTTCTGCTCCTTGTTCTTCATAGGTACTCTTTCACATTTCCGTTGTTCTTTTTGGTTGTTGCTTACTTTCTAGTCACCTTTTCCTCCATTAATTAACTTTGTTACTCATTATTTTCTCCCATTTGCTTTTGCTTCATCATAAATTTAATTAAAATATTACCGTGTCTGAAAGATTTAAATAAATATTGACGAAATAATATGTGCAAACTTTAATATTATCTGAACTTGTGCCAAAATATCCGAAGAATAAATGTTATAGTTTAATATACCTCAACATTCCTAAAGTTAGTAAAGGATCTCAATATAACAAGGACTGCTATTTACGAAATTTATTTCTAAAACTTTTAATGCAAGTAACTAATAGCTTAAGTTCTTGAATGTATGAAATTGATTTAAAAAATTATGCAAGAGCGTAATACTTCATTTGATGAAGACACTAACAAAAAAAAGCAATTATACATAATATGTAAACATACGTAAGTGACATAAGCACACATTTTCATGTATCTTGTGTAGATTAGATGTTTATCAAGAATACCAAAAATATCTAAAAGGCTTGGAAAATGCTTCTGTCTCGTATTGTTATACGTGTTAATGCGTAAAGCGCAAGAATAATGTACCGCCCTAATATATGTATGCAAGAATAACATATTTTATATACAGGGTATGCTAGCTTATTAATTATGATAATATATATTTTGGTTGATAGTATTTGCGGATATTTCGTGGGTCAGTAAGTTTCAAATTAATATTTATTTACGAAATGCATTACGAAATTTATGGATATATATTTTTTGTCTGTCCGAAATTATTAATACTTTCTTAATCGTCTGTAGTAAAAATCGCTGCAAATAAGTAGAGGTTAAGAAAACAGATTAAGCATTCAGGTAATAGTATAAAATATCAACCAAATACCGTAACTCAAAGCATTAAGTAGATAGATGCGCATTTCGAAGGCTATGCCTCCATATTCAGTAGCACAAGATAAACACTAAATAAAATACCTCTGTCACGAATCGTAATTGATTTAGATTTATGCATGTATATACTTTCATAAGCATTTAACTCGGAATAAATCAAAATTCTTTTAAGTAATTTAAGTGAACTAATTTGAATAGGATGACCTGCGTTCGTTAAAAATATGCTCGGGTACAGTACTGTTATCTTTTCTATTTAATCTGAAATGAGCTAAATGCTCCTTAAATCTAATTTCAATTGATCTACGTCTTCGTTTGTCCTATATATACTTTAAGACAACTAGAACAAGATAATTCATAAATACCAGATTTTTTTATGAAATCAATCAAATTTTTGGGATTTCCTAGAAAATTAGCAAGACTATTATATGTTACTTTAAAATTATATTTATTTAAAATACTATCTAAAGCACGTGCAATTATAGGATCAAATGGTAATTTAACAAATTTTAGAGTTGAATTATTAATTTCATCTAAACTACTAATATTTCTGATATATCTTATTCTTTTAAATTTTCTTAATATGTTATTCATAATTTCATAGGAACAGCCATTTGTACTGCTATATTTCGGATATTATTCAATTCAATATTATATTTATCATTAGATAAAGGGAAATATAAAAGCGGTTAATTAAAAAATTAAAAGCAGCATATTTATGTTGACGACAATGATTTGAATCGTTCCGTATATAGCAGTCCGTATTTGTAGTTTTTCTGTATATATCAAATTCTAATATATTATTATTTCTAATGACTAAAACATCTAAGAAAGGTAACTGATTATTATTTTCGATTTCATAAGTAAATTTAATTGAAGGAAATTTAGAATTTAATATTTTAATAAAATCATCAATTTTAGATTTTTCAGTATCAAAAATTGCAAAGATGTCATCTACATATCTAATGCAAATTCTAGGAAAATAAACTTCAGTTTGCTTTAATTTTGTTTCAAAATAACTCATAAATAAATTAGCAATAAATGGACTTAAACAATTTCCCATAGCTGTACCTTCCTTTTACTCAAAGAATTTACCATTTAAGGAAAAAGAATTTTGAGACATACATAATTTAGTAAGTTTTAATTATTCATTAATAATAACATCATCCACAATATTACTTTTTAGCATATCTTCAAGAAAAAGAATAGTTTCAGGAATAGGAACACTTGGAAATAATGAGCAAACATCGAATGAAATAAGTATTTCATTATTTGATAGTGTTAAATCTGCATCATTATTAATGAATTCTAAAGATTTTTTTACAGCGAAACTATCGAAATAAAAATTATTAAATATATTTGCTAACCATTTCGAAAGTAAATATGTTGGGGAGTTAATAGCAGACACTATTGGTCTTATAGATTTACCAGGTTTATGTATTTTTGGTAATACATACATCCTTTTTTTTTAAACAATCGGATACTTCAACTTTCATGTTTCTTATTAAAACGTTGTAATTTATGCTCTAAAATCGGGTACGGTATATTATAGATAAAATTTTGTTTTTTTTTAATACATCCCTGGTATTATAGGATTTGGAATTGAACGGTTTCGATTAAGAATAGGCTTAATAAGGTTATAATATGAATTAATTATATCTATGTAATTTGATACTAATTTATTGAGCGGATCTTTTTTAATTTCTTGATAAAGTCCATTAGAAATTACAATAAATTATTTAACACCGTAGTGATAATTTTCAGAAAAGATAAAACTGGTTTCAAATCAATTTTACTCAAAAATAAAATATACGATTTATTAGTAATTTTTAGAACCAGTTACACTTGATTTCATATTATCATCAGATAAACAACCCTATATATTGAATTTCGCAAGATATTTATGTTATATACGTACATGCACAAGTAGGTAAGCAGCTGGTGTAATATCCTACGTAGGTATTTGTATGAACAAAAGGCAAAACTGGAAAATTTACGAGTTCACGTGTTGTTTGTTTCTCATACATATATAACATATACGCACTCACCTATATTCCTTTATAACGCACACGTGACAACAATTCAGGCATAAGTCAGTCATATATATTTCCTCGATTGCGTGAAAATTTGGTACAGTGAGCGGGAGATTATGTTCCTTCCAGTGGCGGTTCCTTATGCAGGCCGCGGGGCCGCGCGCCCCTCCTGAACATTGAGCGCATCACCGTAGATATATAATTGTATTGCGATGTTTTATCTCTGCATTATTTTCCCTAAAACACGGTGTGGCGTTCGTTTTGGTAGCCGTTGCAAGTCACAGCAACTACCGATGCTGTATCTATCTGTATCTATCGTTCGCGTGGTATAGATATAGCGCTAATTTGGTGCCGTTGCGTGTTCAGCGCCACCCAGCCACACAGTATAGGTTAAATGCATATGCACTCATCTCACTCTATTGCAAGCAATCGGTGAGAGCGACCGTATGCCGTATATCTTCTATTTCTTCGGTTCTCTCCTTGCTTCATTGTCTAATATGTGTCACAGATTCCCAGCGGCTATCCAATGCCAGTACAAGTTAAATACATATATACAGTACATATGCAATGAGATGAGTGTATCATAGAGTGCAGGCGACCGATGTAGTATATCATCTATTGGATGTCGCGCTTCTTTAACGTCCTAGAGAAGTTCAGAGAGAACAGAGAGTAGTATATATATGCATAGAGTATATATATATGTATATAAATTGATATAGAATAGCCAGATTAGACAGTAGCATTTGTTCTGTGTATGTACGATATGTACGATTTTGCCATTAGGCCATTGCCTGGTTTAAATTTATCGCAAACTTGTGCAAGGAGTGCTCAAAACGCGGCGTTTTACAAGAGACATTTACAAAAAAAATTATAACACAGATGAAGGTTAGATTCTCATATCGTGGCCATTTACAAGCCGCTGAATTATTTAATGGCCTACGCCGCGTTGGCGTAGATGTGTATTAATAAAAATGTGGTGCAAGATATTTACAATTTTAACGAAAAATTTTGGAAAAGTTTATATCAATGGAAGATAGAAGAGTGGAATTCACTTTCAAGAAATGATTGAATTGAATCATTTTGCATCCATTTTAGGTAAGATTTCTCACTATTATGTTATTTTTTTTAAAATGCACCCCCCCCCCCGCGATTGAAATGTTACGAGGCGCCACTGGTTCCTTCGAAACATTCCGTTCAAATTTGGGATTATTAATATTCTATCGGCAGCATATTGTTCTAAATTGCCGCAATAGTTCAGCATAAGCATATGGCATGTGCTATATAGATATCGTAAGGATAATTGACATAACTACTCCCATGAAGTGTTAGGGAACGCACAGCACAGTTAATTTACTAATGCAGACCTATTCATATATATAGGCTTTCATGTCTTAATACCCAATTGAACAGTACAATTTATTATAAATATATTGCTATCGCGCTACTAACAGTGGGGTGTTATCATTCGAAATGGGCATTCAACTCGTAAATTCTTTGAAATACAATTTTTTGCTGATACCATCAATTGATATCTTTAACTAACTAACTTTAACATACATTTAGTAATTTGAGAGTGGTACTTTTCATTATTTCAGCTCAAGTCACGCAATTTTATACAGACTTTCAATGGATCTTCAAAAATGTAGAAGATTAATGTTCAATTTATTTATTAATAGCAACAATATACTGCAATATTAAACTACATATCTGCCTTCCACTAGTTTATATAACTGAATTCACACTTAATCATTAACACATCCACATGAACATCATTTAAAATTCATTTGCTGATTTGTAACTTTAAATGAAAGGTACGATTACAATCTAATTCACTTCCTTTATAATGGCCAAGTCAATCAGTAATTATACCATCAACATTACGCATTTTCTTATATACCGGAAGGCATATAATATACCGGAAAAGCCAACAACTAGTTAAAAGTAGTGAATACTGCCTATTCTGAGCCACATCCTTCGTATCCCTAAACATATATTGTCTTAACTGTCTACACGGTCTTAGTTTACATTTATCTGTCTAATTTATTTATTATAACAAATTGTATGGTACCCCAAATATCTAATAATATAACTCGTTATCCTTTTGGTATCCAATTAACCTCCTCTAACTAAAATCTTCCAAAAGAATTTTCTTATCCTTTCCTACATTCATCCTGATTTCCTATTGTTTAAACTATATAAATATATAAATACACGGAAGAAATAGTTGAAATGATAGAAGCAAGAAGGAAAATTAAAATAGGAAACACAGAAGCAGGACAGAAAAAATATAAGGAACTAAGGAACTTAATTAATAGGAAATGCAAGCTAGTGAAAGAAGAGTGGATAAAAGGAAACTGTGAGGATATTGAGGAGGATATGAGAAGAGGTAAAGTAGATTTGGGCTACAGGAAAATTAAGTCACATTTTTCTAAAGTAAAACCAAAGGGTAACATTATATGTGATAAGCAGGGTAAGGAACTCACAGAAAATAAGGAAAAAGCTGGAAGATGGAAGGAGTATCTTGAAGATTTATATAAAGGTAGGCAGGACATGGAGGAGCTAGAAAGTGTGGAACAGATAGATGAGGATGACTTAGGTCCTAGCATACTTAGGTCAGAGTTTCATAGAGCATTAAATGATTTACGGAATAACAAAGCAGCGGGGATTGATATGATACCAGCCGAATTAATAAAACACGCAGGGGAAAAAATGCAGGAGCGATTATACAGGTTAGTTTGTAAAATATATGAGAAGGGAGAAGTACCACAGGATTTTCAGCGTAGTAGAATAGTAACAATGCCGAAGAAAATAGGAGCTAATCTGTGTGAGAACTATAGGACCATTAGCCTACTATCACATGCATCGAAGATATTGTTAAAGATTATTTATAAGAGATTAGAAAATAAAGTAGAGGAAAGGCTAGGAGAAGATCAGTTTGGTTTTAGGAAAAACAGAGGGACGAGAGAGGCGATTCTAGCACTAAGAACGGTAGTAGAAAAAAGAAAGAGGGTAGGAAAGGTAACTTGCATAGCTTTTGTAGATTTAGAAAAGGCATTTGATAATGTAGATTGGGACATAATGTTTAGAATTTTAAAAGAAACGGGTATAGATTATAAGGATAGGAGAATAATTTTTAATTTATATAAACACCAAACTGCCTTAGTTAGAATTGAGGGGGAAGAAGAGGTAGCAAAAATAGGGAAGGGAGTTCGGCAGGGATGTACACTCTCACCGTTATTATTTAATCTATATATAGAAGATGCAATAAACAAAGTAAAAGAAGAGTATAGTGTAGGTGTGAATGTACAGGGAGAGAAAATATATATGCTGAGATTCGCCGACGATATAGCTATATTGGAAGAAAGCGAAAAGAATTTAGAAAGGGTATTGAATGGTATGCAGGCAGTATTGACTAGGGATTTTAACATGAAAATAAATATAGGTAAAACTAAAGTGATGAGGTGTGACAAAAAGGAATGCAGTAGAAAAATGAGGATCTCAATAGGAGATAATAGAATCGAAGAAGTGTCAGATTTTTGTTATTTAGGCAGTAGAATCACAAAAGATAATCGAAGCAAGGTAGATATAAAGTGTAGGATAGCACAGGGTAGGAAGGCATTCGTAGAAAAGGAACAGATTTTAAGATCAAATATTGACTTGGGTATTAGAAAAAGATTACTGAAGGTATATGTTTGGAGTGTAGCACTGTACGGGTGTGAGGCGTGGACTATAGGAAAGGAAGAGAAGCGTAGATTAGAAGCACTTGAAATGTGGTGTTATAGGAGGATGATGAGGATTGGTTGGGAAGATAAAGTAACAAATGAAGCTGTACTAGAGTTAGTAGGGGAGAAGAGAAGTATCTGGAGAGTGTTACAGCGTAGGAGAGACAGATTAGTAGGGCATATACTTAGGCATGGGGGAATTATGCAATTGATCATAGAAGGTAGAGTGGACGGAAAGAGAGGGGTAGGTAGGCCTAGATTGGAGTATGTGAGTCAGATAGTTGAAGACGTTGAGATGAATAGCTATAGGGAGATGAAGGGATTAGCTCAGGATAGATCGGCATGGCGTGCTGTTTCCAACCAATCTTTAGGATTGCGGACTCTTTAACTAACTAAACTATATATCTATATAACACAATGCTGCATGCAAATGCTTTTCTAGGAATAGTCTTTTCCTAATTCCTCGCCTCATAAATGGACAAGAAATTCGAATGTGCATTATGTATTAATAAATATAACATTGCATCTATAAGAGATCATTTACTCGCTGTATGTTACTTAAGAACAGAGTTCAGCACGAGTGAATAAATCTGCATTCATATTAGTAGCTGCTTTTATATTGTTCTCAACATAGTAAAAATAAAATGACTTTGGCCGCTACCGATAATCTGCAATGCCTATTTTAAAGGACATTATAATCTACTTTGTACAATTTCGCATTTCAATAAAAATATTGCATCACATGTTTATATGTTCAAATATAGTCGATCCATTGAAATAATTGGTATTGAAAAATGCGCAAAATCATGTATATTTTCATTGCTGCGCCCCCAGATCCATTGTCCCATTTGAACAATATTAAGCAAGCCTATATCTGGACTTACCACCGACGCGGTTCTTCTTGTAGCTAGTATAGAACGAATTGACTTAGCGGCGAAATGTAATGGTTCGGTGCAAGAGCCACCTGTTTAGCGTAACGCAATGTGTGTGTTCATCATCAGCAGCAGCCATGGAGAGCAGTGAACAGTTCTGCAGCGGGAGGACACACATGACTGCCTGGATGTGGATGTGATCCAAGACTCTTGAAGAGGTTAGAGGTTGGATATCAATGTGCTCGTCGCTCTATAACGCGTGCTAATACTGTAAATTTTGAAGCTGAATCTTAATTAAATTTAAGATTTATCCTGCACAAGAACTTATGCTCGCTTAAAGGTGAAGGATTGGTAGAAATAATTCTATTATTATTTGAATGATGTTTGTGATAATTTCCTTGATATATGCATTCATTGACAAAAGTGATGACATATTAGAATGTATCTGGCTTAAATTGATCTTTAATACAATATCTGCAAACTATGAAAAATTTGCAAGTTTGCCTAATTAGATATTTCGTTATAATTAATTTCAGCGCTTTTAATCCTTATAAGAATTGGTACGTTCACCAATCAAATAGAAATCATAAATTATTCGCAGCTCATCGAAAAATTCACTTTAGCTAATAATATTTGTAGCAACCAAACTGAGCTTTTTTGATTTATATTTCAAAAAGTTATAACAAAAGTTATGATATGACTTTGAGTTAATTAAGCAATATTAATAAATATTATTAAAGAATATGGGACTATATTTAAGTTAAATTAAATATATTAATAATGACACTCAATAAATTAGTTTCCTGCGTAAGTGAAAATATTTTTTTTTTATTAATAAAATTTCTAACTCTTGTGACGAAGACGAATTGCTAGTAAATTTGAATATTTTTTATTTTTTTTTTTTGTTTATTAATATCGACTAATTATAATTCGTCAACCAGATGTTGTCATAACTAAAAAATATTCTTATTCTATTCTCAACTTGAAGCAGTTAATTTAAATTACCCAACAACCTTTAGTTCAACTAATTTCTTAAATTTTTTTATCATTAAAAAAATGAAATGTTAGATAAAATTAATAAAACCGAAAACAAACGCGATCAAAAGTTGATTTTACTTACTTAGAATATTAGATAATTAAATCCACGAAAAGTATTTCCTAATTTAATGAACGCAACGATATTTTAGTTATGATGGAATCCAATTGCATTTCTTTGTATTTACGTTATTTGATTATTTAAGACATACATAAAACGCCAAATTTTTATAGCCTTTTATAACTCGAATTTTTGCATTCTTTTAGTGCTTTTTATAAGTAACAAACTCATAAATATTATAAAACACCAGAACGTCATCCACAACCGTTTTTAGAAGAAGGTGTAAGTCAGCCCTTAGCATAACTCGTGGAAGTTAAAGTGGTTACGCATATCGCGAAGATATAAGTATATGGGCGACCAGGACCACCGCCACGCAACCTTACACACCACCCCAAATATCGCTAGGATGTGAACGCAGCACTTCTTCAGATCCAACGTGTTAGTATCATTTTTAATGCACGCCTTACGCGCGCATAGATACATTATTTTTTATGCTGAGCAGATCTACTTTAA
Organism: Leptodirus hochenwartii; assembly: GCA_947310635.1. Taxonomy (NCBI): domain Eukaryota; kingdom Metazoa; phylum Arthropoda; class Insecta; order Coleoptera; family Leiodidae; genus Leptodirus; species Leptodirus hochenwartii. Next base: position 10,571,328 of record OX371180.1, on the reverse strand, counting down.
TTTAATTCACGACGGGACGCCAACAAAATTGAGCATGTATACATGCGAATATGTGCTCAAATCGTGTATACAAGAAGATTGTAACTCTTTAGTTATATAATAACGGTTTATATAATTATATGCACAAAACAAGGTAACAATTTAGGCTTTTATACTTTTTTCCATGATAGCCGTGTCCCACGTATCTATCGACAGTTTACTTTTTATTGCCATATCTGCAATTTTTATCCAAATTAAACGAAACTTATCACAACATAGTTTAACCAACATACTAAATCTCAACGTTATCACCATTATTCTCTTCAATTTTGAACAAACGTTCATGATATTCTAATAAAACTTTCATTTTCATTTCAACTTGCTGAAAAGCATCGATAATGCATTCCTTCAACACCTGAATGTTCGCCGATCGTGTTGTATAGACTTTGGACTTAATAAAACCCCACAGAAAAAAATCACATGGTGTCAAACCCGGTGATCGAGGAGGCAAAGGCATGTTTGGGGTTCCACGTCCTATCCAACGATCCGGGATTTTTTCGTTTAGCCAATTTCGAACCACTCATCCCCAGTGTGGAGGAGCCCCATCCTGCATAAAGATTACATCGTTTTGGATTTCTCGTGCTTCCAATTCTGGATAAAATTTGGAAATATCGAATATTGGTGACAGATTTATCGAAAAAAAAATGGTTCGAAGACACCACATTCACCAATTGCAGCCCACACAGTTGTTCTGGGGGAATGCAACGATTCTTCGACAAACCAGTGAGGATTTTCGCTAGCCTAATAACGATGATTATGGCGGTTGATACCAACATCAAGTTGAAAATGAGCTTCATCGGAAAACATCAAATTAGATAAATGATCAGGATTTTCAGAAAGTCTGTTCCTTTCATCCTGTGCGAATTCCAGTCGGTTTGCTTTGTCTTCCTCAGTTGATTTTTGCACAACTTGAATTTTATATGGATGCCATTTGAGGTCCTTAAGAATCCTCCCGATTGTGGTACGGCTCATTTGAAGAGCATTGGAGGCGCGGCGTAAGGATGAATGCGGATTATCATTAAAATGTTCTTAAATTTTCATCAGAACGAATTGATCTGCTGCGCTTTCTTTTGACGTCGAGGACACTGCCTGTTTCCATTGGGGCATTGTGCCATTTGTAAATGGTATCCGTTGATGGCGGGTCACGATCGAATTCTTCTCGAAATTTCTGTTGAACAAAAATAGGTTTTCTGGTCCATTCAAACCAACTCGCCACTTTAGCACGTTCGCGAACAAAATACGCCATATTAATTTGAATATATTAAATAAATAATGACTTAGGTGCCTAAAAATGAAGAGTAATAAAATTAAACTGTTTGCTTTATATCGCGTTAAAATTTCAATAAAATCTGACAAAAACTCGAAAAGTTATTTCGAATAACGAAACTGTCGATAGATACATGGGACACCCGATATATGTGCAATATAAATTTTACTTTTTTTTTTTGACATGGCTTGGGTGCTAATGAATAGTCCAATCTACCAGCACAAGAATAAATTCTATTTAAATAGATTGATGGGGGGCTCTATCAAAATATCTGTCGCTCTATTAAAATGTCTATCTTTAGCGATGTGAGCATATAAGCTGTATATAGGCCAATTTGTATCAAAATTGAATCTTAAAGCCTCTAGTTCCAATCAATACACTTAATTCGTTTTTGTTGAACGAACATCCTTGACAGAAATGATTTTTAATTATAGCAATTTACGAAAGAACAAAAATCGACACTTTATCAAATTATTACTACGGTGTTAAATAATAGTATAGAATATCACCCAAATACCGTAACTCAAATAGCTATAAGCGCATTTCGTAGTCTATGCCCCAATCTTCAGTAGCGAAATTAAAAACTAAATAAAATACCTCTGGCACTAACTATTATAGTTGTATATCTTGTTTGCTATATGGTGTTATTCTGTACAAAAATCGATACATTTTCTACTATGTATTTTCTACTCAATTATTTTCTATATGTATAATTTTCTATACAATAAATTTGAATCTTTTCGCGCTACTAAAAATAGATGCTTAATTTATGAAAGATTTAAATAATGATAATATCTGCAAAAATAATTTACACATGCTATAGATTTTGGTTGATGGTAGATGATAAAATAGTTACCACTGAGATTTTGGTATATATGTAAGCGACAAAGATTATAATTATACAGAATATTATATAAATTATACTTTATTAACCAAAAATATGGAGCAGATATTGATAGTGACCATAATTTAGTAGTCCTGGACTCAGAGGTCAAATTCAAGAAATTAAAGAAGTCTAAACAGGTCAGAGTAGATGTCGATAGGTTAAAATTAGCTGATGTATGTGAAAAGTACAAGCAGAAAGTAGAAATCATGGCTAATGGAACATCTAGGAGCGACATAGATTGCGAATGGAGGGAAATCAGAAATGGGTTAACTACAGCAGCAAATGAAGTATTAGGCACAAAGAAAAGGGCAGGTAGGAGGGAATGGATCACGGAAGAAATAGTTGAAATGATAGAAGCAAGAAGGAAAATTAAAATTGGAAACACAGAAGCAGGACAGAAAAAATATAAGGAACTAAGAAACTTAATTAATAGGAAATGCAAGCTAGCGAAAGAAGAGTGGATAAAAGGAAACTGTGAGGATATTGAGGAGGATATGAGAAGAGGTAAAGTAGATTTGGGCTACAGGAAAATTAAGTCACATTTTTCTAAAGTAAAACCAAAGGGTAACATTATATGTGATAAGCAGGGTAAGGAACTCACAGAAAATAAGGAAAAAGCTAGAAGATGGAAGGAGTATCTTGAAGATTTATATAAAGGTAGGCAGGACATGGAGGAGCTAGAAAGTGTGGAACAGATAGATGAGGATGACTTAGGTCCTAGCATACTTAGGTCAGAGTTTCATAGAGCATTAGATGATTTACGGAATAACAAAGCAGTGGGGATTGATATGATACCAGCCGAATTAATAAAACACGCAGGGGAAAAAATGCAGGAGCGATTAAACAGGTTAGTTTGTAAAATATATGAGAAGGGAGAAGTACCACAGGATTTTCAGCGTAGTAGAATAGTAACAATGCCGAAGAAAATAGGAGCTAATCTGTGTGAGAACTATAGGACCATTAGCCTACTATCACATGCATCGAAGATATTATTAAAGATTATTTATAAGAGATTAGAAAATAAAGTAGAGGAAAGGCTAGGAGAAGATCAGTTTGGTTTTAGGAAAAACAGAGGGACGAGAGAGGCGATTCTAGCACTAAGAACGGTAGTAGAAAAAAGAAAGAGGGTAGGAAAGGTAACTTGCATAGCTTTTGTAGATTTAGAAAAGGCATTTGATAATGTAGATTGGGACATAATGTTTAGAATTTTAAAAGAAACGGGTATAGATTATAAGGATAGGAGAATAATTTTTAATTTATATAAACACCAAACTGCCTTAGTTAGAATTGAGGGGGAAGAAGAGGTAGCAAAAATAGGGAAGGGAGTTCGGCAGGGATGTACACTCTCACAGTTATTATTTAATCTATATATAGAAGATGCAATAAACAAAGTAAAAGAAGAGTATAGTGTAGGTGTGAATGTACAGGGAGAGAAAATATATATGCTGAGATTCGCCGACGATATAGCTATATTGGAAGAAAGCGAAAAGAATTTAGAAAGGGTATTGAATGGTATGCAGGCAGTATTGACTAGGGATTTTAACATGAAAATAAATATAGGTAAAACTAAAGTGATGAGGTGTGACAAAAAGGAATGCAGTAGAAAAATGAGGATCTCAATAGGAGATAATAGAATCGAAGAAGTGTCAGATTTTTGTTATTTAGGCAGTAGAATCACAAAAGATAATCGAAGCAAGGTAGATATAAAGTGTAGGATAGCACAGGGTAGGAAGGCATTCGTAGAAAAAGAACAGATTTTAAGATCAAATATTGACTTGGGTATTAGAAAAAGATTACTGAAGGTATATGTTTGGAGTGTAGCACTGTACGGGTGTGAGGCGTGGACTATAGGAAAGGAAGAGAAGCGTAGATTAGAAGCACTTGAAATGTGGTGTTATAGGAGGATGATGAGGATTGGTTGGGAAGATAAAGTAACAAATGAAGCTGTACTAGAGTTAGTAGGGGAGAAGAGAAGTATCTGGAGAGTGTTACAGCGTAGGAGAGACAGATTAGTAGGGCATATTCTTAGGCATGGGGGGATTATGCAATTGATCATAGAAGGTAGAGTGGAGGGAAAGAGAGGGGTAGGTAGGCCTAGATTGGAGTATGTGAGTCAGATAATTGAAGACGTTGAAATGAATAGCTATAGGGAGATGAAGGGATTAGCTCAGGATAGATCGGCATGGCGTGCTGTTTCCAACCAATCTTTAGGATTGCGGACTCTTTAACTAACTAACCAAAAATACCATTCGATGTTGAACAAGTATTACACAACCACGTAGAACATGTATATATATCAAAATAAAAAAAATTAAAAAATCAACATACAGTATAAAATAAACTTAAGTCTATAATAGTGTATTAAATTATGGTGTCAACAAAATATACTTCATAATAAAATATCCACATAAAACATATAAATATTAAAAAACCAGGTACACTGAATAAAATTAATGTAAGTGCAAATTATTATATTAACTTATGGTCTCAACAAAGTAGACTTTATAAGAAAATATCCACAAGACTTCATAATAAAATTGATGAGTATATACATATATATATATATCACAGTTCGTTAATAGACAAGTTACTTTAATTAGGAGAATCTAAGTATTCATTTGTTGAATAAAAATTTCTCTCTCAATTGTCAATCTTCTGGACGAGGATGGTAAATTCCTATAAACATGGGGTAGGGTAGAATAAACCGAAAATGTGTATGGTCAAATTCCTACAAACGCCTGTTGTCCATCGCCTTCCTCTTGCACGAAGCAGTTATTTCTTGCACATGTAACTTTGTTTCCTCGGGGTGATCATGCAATAAAATGCAGGCTTCTGCATTCTGAATTTCTGTACTTTCACCAACTGGGTCATTGCTGATTGGGTAGTTGTCACGATCGTTAAATATATGAGAACCTATATCTATGTCTTCATCTTCAATGTTTGATTTCAATTGGAAATATTTCTTTTGAATATCAGTAACGAGGGATTAAGGAGCCTATTTTCTTGGGGACCGAACCTTATAGGAATTTACACGTACCTTTGTAGGAATTTGACCATCATTAACTCGATTATCTGAAAATCATAGGAATATGTATACACCCAAACTGGAATACGAAGATATTTCATGGAATACAGAGTTATACACTTTAGCACTAACCTATGTTAGTATGAAAAGTAAAAATGTAATATAATATATATTTTGTATAGAATATAATATATGTAATATATATGTAATGTAATATAATATATAAATTATATTTTGCGGTATATTGGTTTTTGTGATGCGGCTTTGCAGATGATGTCAAATTATTTAAAAGATCGTAAACAAGTAGTAAGATATAATAATGTCTCTTCTAATAGTATGAATATAGTTGGAGGTGTTGCGCAGGGTTCTATCACGGGCCCACTTCTGTATACATTGTACACTGCGAAGTTTTGTGACTTCATAAAATACTGTCAGTGTCATATGTATACAGATGATACACAGGTGTATTATTTTTTTAGTCCCGATACATTACAGTTATCTTTAAATAGAATCAATGAATAGTTGAATAATATAATGCATATATCGCATAAACACTAACTAAAAATAAATGCGGCGAAAACATCTCTAATGATATTTGGTAATAGGAAGAATTTAAATTTGTATAAAAATGACGTGAAATTGCAACTTGAACATACTGAACTTATTCCAGTAAAATCAGCAAGAAATCTAGGTTTAATTATTGATCAAGATTTGAGTTTTCGAGAACATGTTTCTAGATTAAATTACAGTGCACTTAAGCAAATTTATAACAATAGAAGATATTTGACCACTGATATGAAAATACCAATTTGATCACAATCCATTTGTTGATTTATTTCTTAAAAAGTCTATTATTATGCAGTTTTTTGTATGTTATTGTCACCAATAAAGAGAATTATTATTATTATTATTATTAATATAAAAGAATTTATCGAATTGTGATATGTGGAGTTTTTAGTCGCCATAAAAATCACCTTTATGTTTTCATACCTAAGCTAACTATTCAACGAAGATATGCTATTTTTATAAGATATAGTAAAAACTTCACGTATCAAGTATAAATTCCTGATAGCTTTTATGAACAACTCGAATAATAAGTGAAAATGTAATGATTAGTCGCATAAAGTATTTCTTTACCTTGAAGATTGAGATACTTTAGAATTGCCCGTGCTTTAAAGAGATGTAGATATTTTGATAAGTGTGTAAGTTTCGATTAGGACGAACAAACTAAATAGAAACAATCCCTGGTACAAATGTGTTATATAGCTTTTATTCCTGAAGTATGTTTAAGGAATTTTATAAAGGAAAAGGGATAACTGTTCGGAATGTACACCGCATTACTTCAGACACATTTTTGGTTTGAAACAGATCCTTTGCGTATCCACCAACGAATACATACAATATATGCATGCACTGACCAAATGCAACAATGTAAAATATTCTTACACTTCCAAAACTTTCTTCATATCACCCACCTTAAACGAGGTACAATTGGCAGTAAGCACTGGGTGTTATATTATACGAATATAAAGAATTACTGTAACTACAAAGGTTGGTGAATAATGCCACTTTTAAGAAATGGCAAGAGTAGTCTAATTTGATGTTCCTTCTTAACAAAGAAAGAAACTTTAGACCAACGTTTCGCAATGATTAGTAGGAATTATATGCAACGCTATCGAATATATTGTGATTGTGAAATGTGATTTTGAGAAAATATTATTATATAATCAACTCTATTGTATTCAATTTTTCTTTTTGAAAAATACAATTTTGATGTGTTAGTGCAACAACTAAACATGATATGCAATGCATAAATTAAATAAATATAATTAGTTAAAGAGTCCGCAATCCTAAAGATTGGTTGGAAACAGCACGCCATGCCGATCTATCCTGAGCTAATCCCTTCATCTCCCTATAGCTATTCATCTCAACGTCTTCAACTATCTGACTCACATACTCCAATTTAGGCCTACCTACCCCTCTCTTTCCCTCCACTCTACCTTCTATGATCAATTGCATAATCCCCCCATGCCTAAGGATATGCCCTACTAATCTGTCTCTCCTACGCTGTAACACTCACCAAATACTTCTCTTCTCCCCTATTAACTCTAGTACAGCTTCATTTGTTACTTTATCTTCCCAACCAATCCTCATCATCCTCCTATAACACCACATTTCGAATGCTTGTAATCTACGTTTCTCTTCCTTTCCTATAGTCCACATCTCACACCCATACAGTGCTACACTCCAAACATATACCTTCAGTAATCTTTTTCTAATACCCAAGTCAATATTTGATCTTAAAATCTGTTCCTTTTCTACGAATGCCTTCCTACCCTGTGCTATCCTACATTTTATATCTACCTTGCTTCGATTATCTTTTGTGATTCTACTGCCTAAATAACAAAAATCTGACACTTCTTCGATTCTATTATCTCCTATTGTGATCCTCATTTTTCTACTGCATTCCTTTTTGTCACATCTCATCACTTTAGTTTTACCTATATTTATTTTCATGTTAAAATCCCTAGTTAATACTGCCTGCATACCATTCAATACCCTTTCTAAATTCTTTTCGCTTTCTTCCAATATAGCTATATCGTCGGCGAATCTCAACATATATATTTTCTCTCCCTGTACATTCACACCTACACTATACTCTTCTTTTACTTTGTTTATTGCATCTTCTATATATAGATTAAATAATAACGGTGAGAGTGTACATCCCTGCCGAACTCCCTTCCCTATTTTTGCTACCTCTTCTTCCCCCTCAATTCTAACTAAGGCAGTTTGGTGTTTATATAAATTAAAAATTATTCTCCTATCCTTATAATCTATACCCGTTTCTTTTAAAATTCTAAACATTATGTCCCAATCTACATTGGGACATAATTATATAATAATATAAATAATATTAAATAATAAATATAATTATCTGCGAAATATTATAATATTATTTCTCAACTTTTAGCTTTCTCCTTTACCTCTTAAAAATTTCCTTACTAAATCTTTAACATCACTTAACGGATAAATTGTTTTAGTTCAACAAATTAACTAGGTATTTAATTTTTTGAAGATATTGATGATATGTATGTTGTATTAGTATGTTTTTCAAATCGTTCTTTAAATATAACTAAAATCCATCGAAACATCAATGAAACACAATACTATGCAAAATTCAGGACACGTTTATGCAGACTTTCGCAGATAACGATTAAATCAAGATTTCTCTATATTTTATATCGATAACCGACGCCTTCATCATCGACAATATAATATATTTCTACCTTTTTATCATTAGAAGTTGTTGTTAACTTCACCAAGCTAACTTTTTCAATTGCCTGCAACAAGTGGTGTAGCACTATACTGATGTAAAGGCTCAATAGCTCAATAGCAGAATTTTTAATCTTTTTAACTTTTCCCAATAAGCTCCAGTCCAGACATAATTTTTAATATATTTTTTGGGTGACATTGTGTAAATACTTTACCGTCTCAGTAGAATATTAATCGCGCTTTAAATTGAGAGAAAATGGCTGTGCTAGCAACTTTGTAGAATTCTGATTCATTTGTAGATATGAGAAATAAACGTCATTTCTTCAATTATTATACACGGTTTTAGTTTAATAAAATTGCTGGCAGTAAACATGCAAAAAAGTTATTTATAGATTCTTAGATTAATATAATCAAATTTATAATCAATCCATAACCAGTAAAAATATTACTGAATAGCTTTCGCTGCTGTTTTTATTCATTATTCATTTTCAAATCGATCGTTTTTAACTTTTCATACAATAGCATATATACTTGAGAGCACACCCCGATCTGATGATAATATATGCACGTCTGTATGTCCTCATACAAAGTGTATATACGCGATATACGTTCATATTGATTTAAAATTTTTAATTTATGCATGTATTTTAAGAGTTTTATTCGATGGTTTTCGTCTGCAATTCACTATACTTCATACACACACCCCCGTTGAGTTTTATTGATGCTTCTGGTTCTTCAGGACGCTACACTATTGCCATCTCTTCTCAACACTCAACAACCACCGCTTGAGCTTATTTAACATTGCATGGCTTGCAGGACCGCCGTGACAAAAAAATCAATTCATATTTTTTTAGCTGGCACATTCTTTTTTGTTTTTAATTTCGATTATTCTCATTACTTATTAGACACCGTTTTATTGAAAGTGGCAGGAAAGTCACAGAAGTTCACGCATCATAAATCAAGACCTGTATAATGGCTTGACCAATACAGTACGGAGCAGTGCTATTCAAAACGGTATGGCGTCAGTCGTATGGCACATTGAATCTGTGCTGTGGGTACGCTTGTGTATTGTCAATAGAAAAACTAGCTGTGCCTGAGTACCTTGTGTATATAAGTATATAGTGATGTATATAAGTGCAGCCCTTATGCGCAGTAGTGGACGATACTGGTCCACCACTTTCAAAAAAACGATGTATATTTTGGGCTGTATTTGGTCACACATCCCACGCCTACTCTGTGAATTTTATATACTTGTTTGAAAATATATTTTGTAATAAACCTCAGAATATTGTAGTTCATTATTGGCTATGTTTTAGTATTCATTTAAAAATCATAATAAATGTACTAACGTCGCGTGAAAAAATACACATTTTTAAATCGTAATTAGTTTCGCATGAAAATTGCATTTCCCTGTATTTTCACTTGTATCAATTTGGTAATACTTTTATTGTGTGCTATACGGAATAAAGTCAGTCAGACTTCTGCTGTCCATTCTCTCCCCCCGAGTCCTCTACTCGCCTCTGATTCCTGCAACCGGTACGGCGGTATATTCATTTCCTTTCAAACCAATTAATTCGCCCTTTTTAGAAACTGAAGACTGAAACTCCGACTACGACTGAAATACCATCTTAACGTATACATATGCGTACGCTATATATTCCTACGTACTGAATGTTGATGGCTGGCGGTCTACACATCCAGGATACTGATTTTATAATTTTATTCTTTTAAAAAATAATCATCAGCACTTGACACAAACATAAAAATGAAATTTTAAATTATTTTACCGTATTTTTAATGAGTTTTGGAGAAAAATTCAATTTCATTTGGTTTAGATTTTTTTTTTGATACTTTACAATTACGCCTATTTATAATAATAATAATTTATTGATGTAATTGCAGATACAAAAAAAAATAAATGGTACATCAAAAGGCGAAGTTCATGGTCTTCATATGCAATATGAAGCCTTTTCAACTTAACCTATGAAAAATAAATAAAAAATGAAAAATATGAAAAATAAATATATATATAGATATAAATCTAAATCGATAAGAACACTCATTTGAGAAATAACATACGTAACTGAACATAAAGATTTTTTGCTTAGAATTTTGTCACCACAACTATTATATATATAAAAATCAAATGAAGATAAAACCACAACTAATATACAGGATAGAGGAAAAAGCACTGGGGATACTACATAAAATAGTAAATTACAAAAGAGGCCAATTTTCAAGTTGCAAACATAAATTAAATATATGGTTACAATGCATACAAGGAACTTAGCAGATCATTTCTAGTTTATGATTTAAATTTAGGTACACTATAATTGAAAAAAATGATTTCAGTTAACACCGGTTTTATAGATTATAAGGATAGGAGAATAATTTTTAATTTATATAAACACCAAACTGCCTTAGTTAGAATTGAGGGGGAAGAAGAGGTAGCAAAAATAGGGAAGGGAGTTCGGCAGGGATGTACACTTTCACCGTTATTATTTAATCTATATATAGAAGATGCAATAAACAAAGTAAAAGAAGAGTATAGTGTAGGTGTGAATGTACAGGGAGAGAAAATATATATGTTGAGATTCGCCGACGATATAGCTATATTGGAAGAAAGCGAAAAGAATTTAGAAAGGGTATTGAATGGTATGCAGGCAGTATTGACTAGGGATTTTAACATGAAAATAAATATAGGTAAAACTAAAGTGATGAGGTGTGACAAAAAGGAATGCAGTAGAAAAATGAGGATCACAATAGGAGATAATAGAATCGAAGAAGTGTCAGATTTTTGTTATTTAGGCAGTAGAATCACAAAAGATAATCGAAGCAAGGTAGATATAAAGTGTAGGATAGCACAGGGTAGGAAGGCATTCGTAGAAAAGGAACAGATTTTAAGATCAAATATTGACTTGGGTATTAGAAAAAGATTACTGAAGGTATATGTTTGGAGTGTAGCACTGTACGGGTGTGAGGCGTGGACTATAGGAAAGGAAGAGAAGCGTAGATTACAAGCATTCGAAATGTGGTGTTATAGGAGGATGATGAGGATTGGTTGGGAAGATAAAGTAACAAATGAAGCTGTACTAGAGTTAGTAGGGGAGAAGAGAAGTATTTGGAGAGTGTTACAGCGTAGGAGAGACAGATTAGTAGGGCATATTCTTAGGCATGGGGGGATTATGCAATTGATCATAGAAGGTAGAGTGGAGGGAAAGAGAGGGGTAGGTAGGCCTAGATTGGAGTATGTGAGTCAGATAGTTGAAGACGTTGAGATGAATAGCTATAGGGAGATGAAGGGATTAGCTCAGGATAGATCGGCATGGCGTGCTGTTTCCAACCAATCTTTAGGATTGCGGACTCTTTAACTAACCGGTTTTAAAATGCGAGGGAAGGTTATTAAATAATTTAGAGATATTATAAGAAAAGCTTTTCTCATATTCTTTAGTAGCTTGTTGTGTAATTGTCCCCCTGTTCCTAATATTTATATTATGGACTGAAACTAGTTTTATTATATAAATAGATTGATACACGTTCTTTTATAATAGTGTAATACATGGTCAAGCTATGCAGAAGTCGCCTTTGTTTCAATTTAAGAGTAGCGAGTGAAGAATATATTTGAGAAAGATGGTCTCGACTTCTTAATGCGAAAAATATATCTAATGCAAAAGTTCTGAACCTTGTGAATCTTATATTGTATAGCTTTATTTATTTATTTGTGTAAAACCAAATATTATCTTTCTATATTGTACCATGGTACATTTAGGAACATGCCAGAACGTTCATGAGTTTGTGAAATTCCATATTTATTCCACCAAGTACCTCTTTTTCGTGGAATGTGAAAAGGGTTCACGCAACCTAATTTTTCAGCGTAATTACTCACATATATTTTGTCATTACCTATATTTAGATTTACCTAAAAAGCGATGGTTTTTTGTGCAGACTTTTCAAATTAATTTGCGTAGTCGAAATTTTTTAAACTATCATACAAGTAGTGGTCCTACAACCTTGGAAAATAAATGAATATTTTAAGAGGATCTCAACTTACTTTCCACTCCTCAACTTTGTCCATAATCACCTATTAAATGCTCTTTGCATATCAGAGATTAATTTCTATTAGTTTCTATTTATTTCTGCATGTCAATTTACCTAATGCAATTTTTTCTTATACAAAAACCTAAAATGTTATTCATTAGTAGAAATGCGAAAGTATTTCGTATTCTAAAAAGTGAAGCCTTAACAGTCATCGTGCAATATAATAATAAATATTGAAGTATAAGTAGTTTTGCGAACAATCAGTATATTATTAACAAATTGTTGAATGTTGCGATACTTTACCATCAAATGCGCATTGGCTTCTAAATCTTATAAAAAAATTTTGAGATACATTTTTTGGATAATACGAAATTCGCCGATTTGCAGCTATAGTGATTAATATTGCAATTGTTTGACACTATTCAGACATTAAATTGATATTAAAATTTTTCATTATATCATGCAAGATTAAATGTAGCAAGAAAATAGGTTTGCATATTCTATAAGAGTTTTATTAAAATTAGATCAAAACTTTCATTTTAAAAGAAAAAAACGTTACTCGAACCAGTACGCGACTTTATCAAAGAAAATTTAAACAATGGTTATATGAATATATTCCCATATTTATAAGTATCTATGTAGATGTGAAGGTATTTAATAAACGGTTATGGCAAATACGAAATGAAACGACGGATGCAGATTAAGACAATATTTTCAGAGACAATAATGGCTTAAATATGTGTAATTTTTAAACACTAATGTCTATGTAATTACACAATTAAGAAAAGAAACTGTGCCTGTATATGTCAAATGTGGTTCAACTATAATTCACGGTAAAATCACAGAAGATTGTTCTACTTTCTAATTTATTTCTTCTTTCATAATAGAGACTACCTTTTTACTTATTCTTCCTAAACAAATCCAAAATTATTATATTCTGAAAATATCTTCAATTTTTTAGCGTCTCTTGAATTTAAAACTGAAAATACGAAGAAAATAAACAACATTGTTCATTTTCAATTAATCTTCTAGCCGACCTGAAAGGATCAAGGGACGAAAGTGCTAGAGAATTAATTACATATTACATTAATTAATTACATATAGCTTTTCTTGATTTGGATTGTTGTAATCTATTTAAGAATCTATAGATAGTTTACAGCATTGTGAAGAGACTTATTTCTTGCGTGAAAATCGGCTGATTTTATTAACAATTGCAGCAAAACAAAACTTTTTATATTCTTATTCGAAATTGTTAAAATTAACGCTTCCATTTGCTTTTGATACCTATAATTAACTAATTTTCCGGCAGAGATTGACAAGCATCTAATGCCCAAAAAAAGGCTTCGTTTTGATTTATTTCTATACACTAATTTGTGGATAATTGTGTTGCGTTTGTGATAATGTTTTTTTATTACCTGAACAAAGAAATGCTATAACATTCATATTTTAAACTAGTAAAATGTGTTCTATTCTCCTAATAATAAAGCTGTTATATATTAATTATACCGAAAAGGAAAGATATATAATATCTAGTACAACTATAAAATAAAACATTCTCTTTGAAAGGCAGCTACCTATTATTACCTTCAATTTTAAATATATATATCTCCTGTTATCTGGACATGGTCGTAGCAAATATACAAGATTTTTTTACCATTTATCGGATTTAGCTTTTTAACTACTTGCCAATTTCTCATTGTAATTGAACTATTTTTCATCTATATTATTATCTATAGACAAGTACACAACATCCGTGGTCCGAAAGGGATTTTTCCTCAAGAAAATATCCCTGTCCAGAGCGGGATTCGAACCCACAACCGCCGTAGTGCCGCATAAAAAAGACGCATAAAAATATTTGGCCGCTTATCGAATTTACTAACAAGTGATTTAAAGATAATATTTTCAGAATAGAAGGAATTAAAAGAAACATGTATATTTTAACGATGATCATTTTTTGATATCTTAGATCTAAAAATAAACTTTTACGTAAGAGAAACTTACAAGATGAGACTTTTTATTATACCAAATATCTGGAAGTTAAAATTCATAAAACGTTTTTTCTTGTTATTAAATAATCTTCAAACTTGAAACCACATTTTTATATATTAATATTACCACCAAATTAATATATCCCAAAATGAGGAGTGGCAAAATAGGATATAATATTAATTTTCCATTATGTAAGGTTATAATTTAAATGTAGGAATGCGAATAATATGTAAATTCGTACAGTTTATTTATTTATTTAAATTTTCCGACAAATTTTGATATTTATCATGTTCTGGGAAAAAATAGTCAATCATTTTGAAAAACATGGTGTGTTTAAGATTATTTAAAATAAGATAACAAGTTAAAAAATACGAAGAAAAACAATCTTCTTTTCTTTAATGACCAATTTAGAAAATTGACCATTTTTTCCCTGAAGATGATATATTCTAAATATCGAAACTAATCGGAAAATTTAAAAAAACAAAAAAGTTACATATTCCTATAATACACATAATAATTATATTACACATAAACTCCCATTCCTACATAAATTTTATTGTACGCTACTGTCTCATATATCGTAAATATCGTACATGACATATTCGAAAATTAATGACTGTTTAATCTTCATGTATGGACTTGGGAAATGTCTGTAGTAATTAGTGAAAACATGAAAATATTCTATGAATATGCATGCTTAGTTTATAGTCCGCCCATTAGTATACATTCAGTTGTTTATTATAGGATTGAATTAAACTAGTGGCGTTTCCCGTAGCTCTAACAACCATCATGTCTCAATTCACAAAATGTATTCCCGAACATTTAGGGTAAAAACACGTAAAAACG
Source organism: Leptodirus hochenwartii (assembly GCA_947310635.1). NCBI lineage: Eukaryota > Metazoa > Arthropoda > Insecta > Coleoptera > Leiodidae > Leptodirus > Leptodirus hochenwartii. The sequence continues at coordinate 10,555,965 of OX371180.1, read as the reverse complement.
CTCCGTGAGGAATAATTAGGATAAGCAGTGGTTTCATTACCACATTACATTGTCTATTTCTACTAGAGTAGCAGTCTTAGGTGCTTTTAAATATAATTGAAGGTAAAATATCGATACAAAATAATTAAAAACATCCTCCTTCTTAGTTTATATATCATCTCATTTTTTTTATATACTGCTATTCCTTCGGAAAAAAATACAACAAATTTAATTGTGTTAAATTGGTTATACAAAACAATGATAGAACATGCCTTCAGTTTACAATCTGAACGTTTTAAAATAAGATTGTATAGCGATTGTATAATTTTATTTTCATAAAATGAGATTCAACATTGTATTTAATTTTTTTTCAAGAAACAGAAATTATTTTCATGTATTTATTGAATTTTATTTTTTATAGACTTCAAATTAAGAACAGCAGTCTAATTTGAGTAGAAATTTGATTTTATGATCCTGTAAAGAATTGATTTGTAACATTATAACATTTCAAGGAAATTTTAAATTATTAGAAGACTAAAATTTCCAGGGAACATTTGTCGTCCTTTGCTAAAACATGATAACCAATAATTCATTTATTATATACTACAATAACTCAATATTAATCAATATTTTTTTATATATAATTTGACTTGAATATAGACCATTTAATTTTACCCATGACTTATTAGTTAGAGCTATTTTTCTTATTTTACGATATATGGAATACAATTAGTGGTTTGTTCCGCACGATTCAAGAAAAGTCTTATTTAATCCTAACATTAACTTTCTACAAAATTACAATCGGATAAGATTTCTACAAAAGACAAATTCGATATTCATAAATAGTCATAATTTGTGCATTTCAAAACATATTATAATATGTTATTTCAAGGAATATTTTAAATTTATAATCATTCAAAATTATTAATATTACGTCGATGGTGTTGGAACATTTATGAAATACATTTGTGTAACTTAGATATTTTTGAAATTAAGTTTTTTATGAAATTAAGAAATTAAATTTTTGATAAATTAGAAATGCAAGCTAGCGAAAGAAGAGTGGATAAAAGGAAATTGTGAGGATATTGAGGAGGATATGAGAAGAGGTAAAGTAGATTTGGGCTACAGGAAAATTAAGTCACATTTTTCTAAAGTAAAACCAAAGGGTAACATTATATGTGATAAGCAGGGTAAGGAACCAGGTAAAATATCGCAATACAATTATATATCTACGGTGATGCGCTCAATGTTTTGGAGGGGCGCGCGGCTGTGCGGCCTCGAAAAAACTGCCACTGGTTGAAATAGGCTGAGTTCGTGACAAAAAAAGAGAATACAATTTATTAAACATTTTATTATAGAGGAAATATATATTAATATATTTTATAATCCATAAACTTATTATTTTCATATTGCCAAATAAAAAGGGTAACATTATATGTGATAAGCAGGGTAAGGAACTCACAGAAAATAAGGAAAAAGCTAGAAGATGGAAGGAGTATCTTGAAGATTTATATAAAGGTAGGCAGGACATGGAGGAGCTAGAAAATGTGGAACAGATAGATGAGGATGACTTAGGTCCTAGCATACTTAGGTCAGAGTTTCATAGAGCATTAAATGATTTACGGAATAACAAAGCAGCGGGGATTGATATGATACCAGCCGAATTAATAAAACACGCAGGGGAAAAAATGCAGGAGCGATTATACAGGTTAGTTTGTAAAATATATGAGAAGGGAGAAGTACCACAGGATTTTCAGCGTAGTAGAATAGTAACAATGCCGAAGAAAATAGGATAGGGGGCGTATTTCTTAAAAAATAACATAATAGTGAGAAATCTTACCTAAAATTGATGCAAAATAATTAAATTCAATCATTTCTTGAAAGTGGTATTCCACTCTTCTAACTTTCATTGATATAAACTTTTCCAAAACGATCATTACCCATAGCATTTCGCAAAAAAGTCTTGATTCTTTTAAGTGTTGAAGAACAACGCTTTGATTCAGCGGTGGTCATCGGGGTTGTTAAAATAATTTTAACTATTTTTATAGTGTCCGAGAAAGTTTCACTGAGATTATTTTGTAGCAATAACGAAAGAAAATTTGTGGCTCCAATTATTTAATAAAAATCCGGACGCGAGTAAATGACTTCTAATTCTGTTTTTAATCTGGTTTTATTCAAAAATGGATTTGCATGACACACGGTTTCCAAAAGGTCCACTGGAAATTGTTTAGAAAATATTGACATAGATTTCCTGTTAAATAACTCAGCGGCTTGTAGATGGCCACGATATGAGAATCTGTCCTTCATCTGTGTTATAATATTTTTTGTAAATGTCTTTTGTAAAACGCCGCTTAAATGTCCGGTTTTGAGCACTCCTTGCACAAGTTTGTGATAAATTTAAATCAGGCAATGGCCTACTTAATTCTTTAATTTTTACTTTGTCCACAAGAGAAAGTCTACAAAACTCTATTTTCAATAAAGAACTAACACTATTAATTTTTATTAAATTATTTCTATTAAATATATTCTTGCAGAAACACGTGGCAAAATTGTACATACGTACATATCGTACATACACAGAACAAATGCTACTGTCCAATCTGGCTATTCTATATCCATTTATATACATATATATATATATACTGTCTGTATATATATACTACTCTCTGTTCTCTCTCAACTTCTCTAGGACGTTAAAGAAGCGCGACATCCAATAGATGATATACTCCATCGGTCGCCTGCACTCTATGATACACTCATCTCATTGCATATGTACTGTATATATGTATTTAACTTGTACTGGCATTGGATAGCCGCTGGGAATCAGTGACACATATTAGATGATGAAGCAAGGAGAGAACCGAAGAAACAGAAGATATACTGCATACGGTCGCTCTCACCGATTGCTTGCAATAGAGTGAGATGAATGCATATGCATTTAACCTGTACTGTGTGACTGGGTGGCGCTGAACACGCAGCGGCATTAGCGACATATCTATACCATGCGAACAATAGATACAGATAGATACAACATCGGTCGTTGCTATGACTTGCAACGGATACCACAACGAACGCCACACCGTGTTGTGTTAATTGTTATCGCGGCACCAGCTTTATCTTTTAGGAAAAATAATGCCGATTTAAAATATCGCAATACAATTATATATCTACGGTGATGCGCTCAATGTTCAGGAGGGGCGCGCGGCCCCGCGGCCTGCATAAGGAACCGCCACTGATCAATCCATTTAAAATGAGAGTCGCATATAATACTGTTCAAGACCAAATCTAGAAAAACGCACACAACCAAGCGGGCAGAGGAGGAGAAGATGGGAAGCGAAATGTCTTGGATTCGTGCATAATGTGTACATGTCGGTGTATGCATATCGACTAGTAGTTGTAAGGAATATACATCTCATCAAGGAAGAGAGAAAGATGCACACACACGCCTGGGATCGATTAAAAATTCCTGTCGATTAATAATTGAGAGTCTTCTTTCTCGCGAATAAACGAAGAGCGCGCCGACGAAACTGGAGGGGAAGTCGATGTAGGCTTCCCTGGAATACACCAGGAATCATTTGCTCTTCCTACAGGATCACTCGATCATTTAACATGTATATAAAATATCTGCATTATTACTCTTTATAAGCGACATGTGCAATTCGAAATATAAGCCCCCATCTTCAATAGCACTACAATCAAACAAACAATGTATCTATCACTCACTAACTTAAATCAGATTTAATTCCTTAAAATATCAATGTATATAAAAATGAAACCACTACAATTTTACGTAACATTTTATATAATACATAAAGTTATGGAAATTTTTTCTCGGCGTGGCTGGCGTAGGTAAAAAAAATAAAAAATCTCGAAACATGTAAGAAGAATCAGTTTTTCTTTTGTACCTATGCCGAGGAAAAATTTCCATAAGTTTATATATTTACAACTAATAGGGATATGAAATAAAAATATAAGTGAATAATTTTATATAATTATTGTATAAAATTAGGCACTTAAAAACAAGTGTTTTTAGACATTTTCGTGCTTCGCGGATTAAAAATGTATTATTCAAGATAAAAAAAAATTTTTTACCTGTGAAAATAAATTTATTAACGTCGGAAAGCTGGAAAGGTCTAAAAACGATCACTTTCAAAGAAAACAAGCATATTTAAACATTTTCGTGCTTCGCGGATTTAAAATGTATTATTTGATCAAATCCTTAATATACGAGTGGAATACAAAATATTCTTCCAAAGTTCCCATATCAACGCCATATTATGCAGAACATCTTCGATGTCCTGTACTTTTTATTCTTGGGAAGGGGTTGTTCTCTGGCGTGGTACATTCGCTCCTGCTGATTATGATGACGATGATGGAAATGAACGGGAGCGAAGGGCACGGTGTGGAGCGGGTGTTGGGGACGCTTGATAGGGACGGTGCCGGAATCGTAGCAGAAGAAGTATAGAAGAAGGAATGAGGTGCGGGCGCTGTACTTCTAAGGAGATGTGATGTGCCCGCTCTCATATACGCACAATGTTATTTCTTAATTAAAAATACGAGATTAGAACGAATATTTTACGTGTCACATAAGAAATGGAAACACTCTGACAGTGGTAATCCTTTCTAATCAACATAAGCCTCCAGCGAACAAGAAATAATAAATTGTGTTCATACATTAAGAAAATTTATAGCAGATATACACTTAATACGTTATTGTTAATTTATCCAAAAATAATTAATTTTCTCGTTTCTATTAAATGAAGACACAATCTGGTATATATATATATATATATATATATGTATATGTGTGTATATATATGTGTGTGTGTGTGTGTGTGTGTGTGTGTGTGTGTATATGATGAAGCTATTGAAAAGTAGCTATATACAATTTAAATTCATCAGTACTATAAAAACAATTATTTGATAATTCCTGTTTTAATTTATGTTTGAAGTTTTTATTATCTAACAATTTAAAATTTTGCGGCAGAGATAGATAGATAGAAGAGATTTTTGTATAGTGAAATGCCTAAATGGTGTACCGATCTCTTATAATGTTGATGATAAAAATTATTTATAACTAACGTGTCCTTTTGTCTAGTATTATATAGGTGTATTGAACCATTGAGTTCAAAACTTAAGCGATTGCTGTGGATAAAATTCATTAATCTATAATTGTAAATGTATGTATGTCTCAGAATTGTTTTTCCTTAAATGGTAACTTCTTTGAGCAAAAAGACGGTACAGCAATGGTAAATTGTTTAAGTCCATTTATTGCGAATTTATTTACGAGTTATTTTGAAATTAAATTAAAGGAAATTGAAATTTATTTTCCTAGAGTTTCGATTAGATATGTAGATGACATCGTTGCGATTTTTGATACTGAAAAATCTAATATTGATTGTTTTATTAATATATTAAATTTTAAATTTACTTATGATATCAAAAATAATAATCGGTTACCTTTTTTAGATGTTTTAGTCATTAGAAATAATAACATATTAGAATTTGATATGTATGTATAATGCAGTAATTAATAATTTTTCATTGTAATATTTTAAAACGAACAAAAGGCGAACCCCGAGGAACGGATAGGAGGCAACAGTACACATTTTCGCGAGAGTGCAGAAATCGTTTTCGCTCTAATAAGAATCCATGTATCTGCGTCTTTGTTTCGTCGGCCTATAGCCGTTCCTGTCTAACTGATAATTTAAATGAGTCCTGGGTAGGTCTGGAGTTATACGGCTACAGCCGCCTAGCATCCCCTCATACATGAAGAAGACTGATTGTTAGTCAGTCAGTCCGTACGTTAGTCAGTTAGTCTCTTCGCGTAAAAACACTACGTAAAGAATAAGTAATGCACACACACACGGACATATACACTCGTCGGCCGCCTTTAAAGCGAAATGAGATAAGAAATGAGTTTACCCCCACCGTGAACGCCATAAGTGTTCTCTTACCCCATCTATTCAAACATACAGGGTGCAATATCTGAGAACTCTTTTTTGCACTTTGAAATTATCACATGACTGAAATTATCTGGACGTACGATTTCTGTCATGGCATTTTGATACGTGTCGATTCAAATCTAAAGATCAATACAAATTAAAATTTAATTATTGTATTTATTGACCCATCAAAAAAATTGTTTTACAAATCAATGATATTCAAATATAAAATGCGATAATATTTACATTCTACACCCATATAATAATAATAAATATTTACATGTAGAAACATAACCGTACATTAACAGTTCTTATCAATGGAATTAAGAATACAAGAAATAAGATAATTGACAAACAAGTACATATAAAAATTTGTAAAATATAAAAAAAAACATGTATCTAGATATGGTGAAATTATCAACGCTTTGAATTACAACTTTTCACGACGATTTTGCGACTTCCGAAAAATTGAGACAAGTTTAGCAATCCATTTTCGATAGATAATTGATAATGCACCGAGTGAGCTATAACTTGAGATTATAGATCTGCAGTGTGATAAGGGACTTGCACCATCGTGCAGAAATCTGTAAATTTTACAACACTCTTAATTCGGACAAATTCGTACTAACTTAAAGATTTTGCTCGAAAAATGTTGGTTATTTTTGGATCAACCTACATATTATGTGAACAAACATTTTCTATCCTAAATCTCAAGAAAAACTCTTTACGATCAAGCATCACCGATGAACATTTACAAGAATTTCAACTACAAAATTAACACCTGAAATTTAAAAAAAAAGTTGAAAGATGTAATACAGTTCCATTCGTCTCGTTAATTTGTTGGTTGTTAGAGATTTATTTATTTTTTATGTTGAAATTCATTTTTCATGATAATAAATAATGCAAATATAAAAATAGTATTTTACTTGCGGCCCGCCGTTCTTTTTGAATTCCTAATGTGGCCCTTCAGCGCAAAAGTTTGCCCAATGAAATTCTTCCATGGTATAATTACACCCATTTGTTAACAACTTTAGTGAACTGACGAAGTGGTAATTGTCTAATAGTTATTAAACATAATGAGCGAATAATAACAATCATATACGAATTTCTTTGGCTGATTAAAAATACTTTTTAATTATACAATTAACGAAGCGATTGAAATTTAAAAACTTATTATTCTTATAACTCGTTATATTATGCAAAATTTTGAGACAGCAAAAAATTTTCTATACGGGTTCTATCGACTAAATAAAAATCTGTATAAAGTGTTAATGCAAGAAGAGGGAAATGAATCATTGATTTGCATTTTTTAAATTATGGTGATACATTATATTATATTTTAGAATTGGTTAATGGACATATTAATTGTTGAATTTTGAGCCGCTTTTATAAATTATATAACACTACAACACAAATAGGTTTCATTAAAAACTCCTTTATTAAAAATTATATACTTTTCTGATTTGAGGTACTGCCCTATGCTCTTAAGAAAAATCTTTTTTTTAAATTCTTATTATTATTATATAAATATATCCATATTGGGACATACATAGTGATATTTGCCGGTATACTTCAACCAATTTTTTTAATTTAATTAAAATGCACCTATCGTTCCCAATTCCATTAATATCACTCATTTCGAAATCCCAAAGATTTGATTGATTTCAATAGCTAGATGTACATTTCGAAGGCTATGCCCCCATCTTCAGTAGCACAAGATATATATTATATGCAATTTTTGAAATACTTCTATCATGTTGACTTATTTATTTAATAATATATCAATCACGATTCGTGACAGGTCTCTTATTTCCTTTTTATCTTGTGCTACTGAAGATGGGGGCATAGCCTTCGAAATGCGCATCTAGCTACTTAATGCTTTAACCTACGGTATTTGGGTGATATTCTATACTATTATAATTGTTATATATTTTTAATTCAAACCCTGTGTATTATGATATATATAACTTAGTAGTTATCTTCCCCTTAGCTTTTTCTACTCATTTGCGCATTCGTTAGAAGCGACGTCCTGACGCTCTTTTTCTCTTTCTCTATCTCATGTCTTAGCCGGTCGCACTCATTTGCATGTCTGGCAAGCAATTATTCTTTCTACTAACTGTATTCTTTAACACGTATAGGACACCATCGCATTGCCCGGGCTATATGCGTCGAAGGATAAGGATAACATAGAAAACTGTATTGGTAACAATAAAATACTAGAAGCGCTTCTTAATCCAACGTATTCGCAAAATTCGCTCTGCGCTATAAATAGTATAATTTGCAAACTGGTTATATACATAATCACCCAAATACCGCGACACGAAGCACATTTCGATCGCCATGCCTCATCTTCAATAGAACATTTTCTACGCTATTTTATTCTCTCTGAATCTAGGTTTACAATAATGTTTTAGCTTAGTACGTACGTATCTTCGTTTTTTTTTTTTATTAATTACTTTGTGACCGTAACAAAAGTTCCAATTTTGAGTTATAGCATCAAAAAGTCCTCTTATTCAAAAAAAAGTCAATTTCTTTTTATTATTCCAGTTTATATATTAAAATTCTCTTAATTTTTACATTATAAATTTCGTTGAAATTTTCGTGAAGTATTAAAATGCGTTGCTATAATGATCTGTGATTAAATTAAAAATTGAGGTAACAATATTACACTTTAAAATTTGCCATAATTGGAAAAAAAATGATTTTTTTTTAATAAATTTTTATTAGATAGATATTAGATATTAGATTTATAAATAAAGGAAGGTATACTTTCTAAATCTTAAGAGATCAACAATGAAATACAAATTAAATACTGTTAATACCGTATCATGGAAATTTCCAAAAATATTACGAAGTTTATATTTTTATATTTATATTTAGTTTATATTTAGTTTAAAGATTTCCAAGATAGCCAAGATGTAAATATAAAACTAATTATTCATAATTTTTGATAAAATAAAATAATTGTTGAGACCAACAATACTTGTCACTATTGATATTCTTGAACTTTATAAGCAAAGCAACAGTCTAGAACCTTTCCACTTCATCATAGTGGAAAAGGGTTGTATTATGTCTGTGTTTTTAATTTCCTCTTAATACATTTATCTGCGTCAATATATCTGTACTTTGGAATAAAAAGGGCCAATGTCCAGCATTGAAATTTAAGTTAAATACATTAATGAATTCAGCGCAAGTTCTACTATGATTGTAAAAATGGCACATGTTGTTTGTTGTTTTGAAGGAGCCAATAGCTTTAATGCAAAGACAGCCAATGTGCAAATTGGCTCAACCACAACTCGTATTATTCGGATGTCCTTTATTTAAAAAAGGCCAATGTCTATTTCTAGTTGCACGTTGGCCCTTCTAAAAAAATAATTTTAATTTTTTTAATTTCCACTTTCCGACACATTATAATATTCGACATTGGCCATTTTTGTACTAAGGTACAGATATATCGACAGCAATGTTTTAAAGCGACGCCATGCACCAGAATAAAAAGTGAGAAATTTTTTAAATAAAAGCCCAGAAACCGGACAAATGACATTAAATTACTATTTAACTATTGCTTATTTTTATCACTTTCTAAGTAAAACTCAATCGCTTTGTACGAGTATTAACGTTCTTCAGCCATATATTCAACGTCATCTTAAAGAAAGAATACCATTTATCAGTGGTAACGAACCTTTCTTGCTATATCGAGTTGCTATTTGCCTAGCGCTTTGAAGAGATGGAAATATTATTGCAGAAATAAAAAAATTTTAAATTTCGAAGTTAAATATATATTGTGACGAATTTTCTAAAGTTAAGACAAATTTGGTTGTTTCTGCAAATTCACAGGATTGAGAAAATATCTCAGAAAATTTGTCGATATATTGCAATATTGTCTTGTGGATTATCGACGATATATCAACTGAAGCGATGATAAAAAATTACATGTGCGGGTCAGCTTCACCTAAAACAAAATTTTACTTAAATATAAAAGTTAAGTTGAAGAGCCACTCTGGACGTCATATGACTGAAATCCAAACTTCGCCTTTTCGTGGCCATGTTTTCTCCTTTATTTATTATATATATACAAAACAATATCATCTTTTATATATGTAATATATCACACCTACTTATATTTATTTTGTACACAAGGGGATGGGAATTAAACACATATACACTATGGAAAATAAGAATGGTAGGATGTGTGGCAATCGTTACAGTGAGGATGTTATAAAGGGCAGCAGCAACAGTCGGTGGTTTGCTGAAGACGATTACGGTGAAGCTTCACTTACAGAATGAAAGAGGCACAGGGCATATATAGGATGAGGGGCATGCAAGGATAATTACACATTTGATTGATATAGAGATAGAAAAAACTGCAAAAAAAATACTATAAATGCCAATTGGAAACGTGATACAGTGCTCAATGAGATTTCTTAACCAGGCATTTAAATATCAAATTATTTTTACGATAAAAAAATACCTACATTAAAATCGCACAAATAAATTTGTACATGCTAAATACAATATCACACAACCTTATTTGCAATTTCATACTTTTGAAGGCGAAACCCATCTTCAATTAAATAATTATCACACTATATCACTTGTTAGATTATTCAGCATTAGATTATATAGGACCCGACCTAATAAGTAATTTTTTTTTTTAATTTGAACAAATATGTACATTTTTAAGTCAAATAATCCAATAAATACCCTTGATTTTTTTAAGTAAAGAGAATCATTCTTATGGCACGTGTTATTTCATTTTGAGGCCATTAAATACTGGATTTTATCAAAATACAATTTCATCAATGTTGTCATACCTTCTAATAGGTATGACAACAGTGAAAAAACTAAAATAAAATCAATAAAATCTGATTTCTGCAGTTTTGAAACAAATTTGTAGTGAATATAAACAAAAAAGTTAGAGTAATAAATTTTTGAAAATTCTTATAGTGAATACGAATTACAAAGGGTCTTGCCATCATTCTGAAGATTATTTAAGAGGGCTCAATTAAAATTCTATGCTAAATGATATATTGATGATGATAACTAGCCCAATTTAGTGCTAAAAACTTTAAAAAAAATTTCTTTTGCTTGCGTATTCTACGATTCAATTATTATTATAATATAATTATAATTCTTTCATACGTTTTGCATTAAAATCTATGTAGGTAAGACTTGTAGAGGTAGACATGTACAACGCCGCTAGCTTGCAATAATGATTTTTTTATTAATTATCTTATCGCGACAACAATTTTATATCGACTTAGATTCAGATATACATAGAATTAAGATAACTTGTAGGTAAAAGATTAAAATTCATAAAATAAAAGTGATGGTTCAACCCACACACGCAAAAAATGTCCTGTAACGGCAGTAATAAAAATAAAAGTACCAATTGCATTTTTATACAATCTAAAGTGGAGAATAAAAGTTACGCAGGTACTAAAAATAATATTAGTTAGAACATTTTTAGAAAAAAATAACAAAAAACAATAAGAATAATAAAAATAAACAAAATTGGAAAATCAAAATAAACAAATGTACATAAATAAACAAGAGAAATAGTACTAGTTAACAAATAAGTTGGTTTAACACAAAAATTGACATCTTCGCACATAATCAAGTTTATGGTAGCCTGATAGCTCATTGCTACATGCAAGAGCCGACAGCATAATCAAAAAATCAACTTAAAAACAACATTTTTAGAAATGTTTTCATTATTTTACATTTATTTATTAGATATATTACATATTAATGCAAATTCCAGTTTAAGCATAGACATGAATGTGTGGGAAATACGTCTGTCTCACATCAACTCACTCCACATTCCTCGCCCTCAAACACAAGAGGCGAAACGATGCAAGAGAATGAGAGACTAACCTCATAAATTCTTCCCTAGAAAGTTTTCTTGAACACTCCAGCTTTGTTTTTCTCACTTGCGCTGGTCTACTTGTGGATAGTGCGATGGATGTGACTAATAAATGAACGATGATATTTATTTTAACTTAATTCACAATTATTTATTTCAAATTTCGTAATACGGAAATAATATACGCGAAAACACAACACCAAGGATGGATACCACCAATATTTACTATTCTAGTTAGTTAAAAGTCCGCAATCCTAAAGATTGGTTGGAAACAGCACGCCATGCCGATCTATCCTGAGCTAATCCCTTCATCTCCCTATAGCTATTCATCTCAACGTCTTCAACTATCTGACTCACATACTCCAATCTAGGCCTACCTACCCCTCTCTTTCCCTCCACTCTACCTTCTATGATCAATTGCATAATCCCCCCATGCCTAAGAATATGCCCTACTAATCTGTCTCTCCTACGCTGTAACACTCTCCAGATACTTCTCTTCTCCCCTACTAACTCTAGTACAGCTTCATTTGTTACTTTATCTTCCCAACCAATCCTCATCATCCTCCTATAACACCACATTTCAAGTGCTTCTAATCTACGCTTCTCTTCCTTTCCTATAGTCCACGCCTCACACCCGTACAGTGCTACACTCCAAACATATACCTTCAGTAATCTTTTTCTAATACCCAAGTCAATATTTGATCTTAAAATCTGTTCTTTTTCTACGAATGCCTTCCTACCCTGTGCTATCCTACACTTTATATCTACCTTGCTTCGATTATCTTTTGTGATTCTACTGCCTAAATAACAAAAATCTGACACTTCTTCGATTCTATTATCTCCTATTGTGATCCTCATTTTTCTACTGCATTCCTTTTTGTCACACCTCATCACTTTAGTTTTACCTATATTTATTTTCATGTTAAAATCCCTAGTCAATACTGCCTGCATACCATTCAATACCCTTTCTAAATTCTTTTCGCTTTCTTCCAATATAGCTATATCGTCGGCGAATCTCAGCATATATATTTTCTCTCCCTGTACATTCACACCTACACTATACTCTTCTTTTACTTTGTTTATTGCATCTTCTATATATAGATTAAATAATAACGGTGAAAGTGTACATCCCTGCCGAACTCCCTTCCCTATTTTTGCTACCTCTTCTTCCCCCTCAATTCTAACTAAGGCAGTTTGGTGTTTATATAAATTAAAAATTATTCTCCTATCCTTATAATCTATACCCGTTTCTTTTAAAATTCTAAACATTATGTCCCAATCTACATTGTCAAATGCCTTTTCTAAGTCTACAAAAGCTATGCAAGTTACCTTTCCTAGCCTCTTTCTTTTTTCTACTACCGTTCTTAGTGCTAGAATCGCCTCTCTCGTCCCTCTGTTTTTCCTAAAACCAAACTGATCTTCTCCTAGCCTTTCCTCTACTTTATTTTCTAATCTCCTATAAATAATATTTAACAATATCTTCGATGCATGTGATAGTAGGCTAATGGTCCTATAGTTCTCACACAAATTAGCTCCTATTTTCTTCGGCATTGTTACTATTCTACTACGCTGAAAATCCTGTGGTACTTCTCCCTTCTCATATATTTTACAAACTAACCTGTATAATCGCTCCTGCATTTTTTCCCCTGCGTGTTTTATTAATTCGGCTGGTATCATATCAATCCCCGCTGCTTTGTTATTCCGTAAATCATTTAATGCTCTATGAAACTCTGACCTAAGTATGCTAGGACCTAAGTCATCCTCATCTATCTGTTCCACATTTTCTAGCTCCTCCATGTCCTGCCTACCTTTATATAAATCTTCAAGATACTCCTTCCATCTTCTAGCTTTTTCCTTATTTTCTGTGAGTTCCTTACCCTGCTTATTACATATAATGTTACCCTTTGGTTTTACTTTAGAAAAATGTGACTTAATTTTCCTGTAGCCCAAATCTACTTTACCTCTTCTCATATCCTCCTCAATATCCTCACAATTTCCTTTTTCATTATTTTACATTTATTTATTAGATATATTACATATTAATGCAAATTCCAGTTTAAGCATAGACATGAATGTGTAGGAAATACGTCTGTCTCACATCAACTCACTCCACATTCCTCGCCCTCAAACACAAGAGGCGAAACGATGCAAGAGAATGAGAGACTAACCTCATAAATTCTTCCCTAGAAAGTTTTCTTGAACACTCGCGACACTCCAGCTTTGTTTTTCTCACTTGCGCTGGTCTACTTGTGGATAGTGCGATGGATGTGACTAATAAATGAACGATGATATTTATTTTAACTTAATTCACAATTATTTATTTCAAATTTCGTAATACGGAAATAATATACGCGAAAACACAACACCAAGAATGGCTACCACCAATATTTACTATTCTATATTAGTAAAATAATATTATATATTATTATTAGCGTATACACGTATATGAATTAATCCATACCATAAAAATCCTAATTGATGAAATTATAATTTTCTAATATCAATCTTATTATTATACGATATTAAATTTTATCTCAAGTTCTTATAGCTTTTTTTAAATATTTTAATGTATTTCATATATATATTGCTTAAATCAAAATTGAAATGTTCCGAATAACATTATTTTTTAATTCACCAAAAACCTGATATATACATAAAAATTATTAATGATGCTATCTTGAATTCTTCATAAATAACTGATTTTTTTTTTGGATCTCAGACTATTGGCAAATTTTTTTTTATTACCATGTAACAATCGTATATCATTTTTCCCTATTTTTGGATTAAATCATTAAAAATTATAGCTTTAAAATAATTTCACGTATTCAGTATTAATACTTATTGTATTTTATTGAATAACTGAAAGAACAAATTAATGCCATCTCCATTTGGAGAACAATTTGGTTTTTTTAGATGCAAATATATATAAATACAATGGTTAGTATTTATATTTTACTAGTAATAAGAGAAATCTACTTCCATTACATATAAAGTGAACCAAATCAATTTCAATTCAAATAAAATAATCTTATAATTTTTAAACAAAATGAAGCATTTATACAGAAAACGCAGTATTAAAAAAAATTGCACAGTTGCTTTAAAATACATGTAAGAACCTTGCTAATAGATATTGTTTCTAATTGAAGAAATATCCATCCCTACGTCAATGAAATATTAAGAGACTGCGACACATGCATCGCTTGTCGCCCCCCTTCATATTTTGTGTTCAATATATTTTGTCCCACAAAAATGTATCGATTCTTGTAAAAGGTTCATCTGTAGAAGATTCTTATGAAACACTGTAAATGTATTGTAAAAGTATCACTGCGGTTTAAATAATTATACAAAATTGTGCCTAGAAACATAACTCAAAGTGCATATAAGCTAAATACGCGTTTCTAAATCTAAGCTCGCATCATCAACAGCACAACAATCAAGGAAACAACCACTTTAGGGATTGCTGCAGAATTGATTTCGTATTGTAACATAATAAGTAATATAAAGCACAGCTTCAACGTTTTTCTTGCCTTGAAACCTTATAAAAACTTTTTTTATTATCTCACAAGAATTATTATTTTTATGTGTCTTTTTTATATTAAATGTGTTATTAGAAAAATAAATTATGTAAAATTCGATGAGATAAAGATTTTCTAACTTCGCTAACTATAGAGTTAGGAATATTATCAAATTCTTATTTGAAAATTATCTAGAACTTAAAAAAAAAAAAAGGAAAATTAGTATGTAACTTGTCGACCTACCTAAAATCGATCTTTAGAATTCCACCGACTGTTTTTAAAATTTGGTAACTCTAAAGGGATATATACCGAACTTATTGGACATCATGATATTGAAAAACAATTTATATATTGCAGAAAATGGTGATAGACTTGTAATAGGTAGGTAAAAAAATTTGAAAAATACATTGAGAATACTAACTTCTAACATAACTTCTCTTTAATCTCTTCGCATCTCCCTCAAAAAATCGAATATTAATCAGTAACATCAAATTATGTACAATCTTTTAAACACATAATCGATAGCAATATTTTATTATATTACAATTCTTGTAAAATATTTGACAATTTCTTTCCGATGATTACATAAATAATTTAAATCCGGTTAAGGATTTAAAGTCTTTTAATTTGTTCCTTTAAAAATAAAAATTCTTACCTACCTATGAGGAATTATAAGTCTATCTCCATTTTCTACATTATATAAAAAAACACATACAATTTAATTTTTATATTCCTTTGCTCCTATCTTCTAAGTTTGATTATTACCTAATATCTTGCAATCACACTACTCGAGACTAATTTAAATTTTCATGTACTATTTTTAATGGTATTCAAGATTAGTGCAAATAAATAATTTCACATCTTCATATTATAAACCACCATTTCTACAACTGACTCGATGTCTTTTTATAACGCATTTTGGGCTAGGCTGTACAAATTATATACATACAACTCGCACGAGAATATATCAAGGCGCTGGCGCTTGATTGTCATTATAAGGGTGGTTTTAATAAGAAAAGTATTGATGTTCGTCTTTTTAATGTATACGTATACTTCTATACAGGGCGCAATATGTATGCATATATAGATCGTATTCTTTTACCGCCGCCGCCGCCGCGGCCGCCGTCTTCACCATATACTCAACATCCCATTGAAATGAGTCCCACCTTCCCAGCAATGCGGTGTCTTTCTTTCCTTTCGTCTCCTTCTTCTTTCGCTCTCATTAAGATCACCATACGAGACATTGTAATATGTATTTATATGTCCATCTCGCTACTAAACTTTTTGTACATATTTGTGCCATGCGTTGTGACGGACATACATACACACGCATTGATTACCAAAAAATTCTATTCATATTGGTATGAATAGAATAGATATGGGCTCGGTTAGTCAGTTCGTGGGAAAAGAGGGAGGGTGTTCATTAAACATTTTCATACATAGATATACAAGGGTATCGTTTTCAGACTATTGTATGCCAGTTTTTCTTTTAATACAACATGCTAAGATGTGTCATATGTGAGTGACGTGAATGGTATGTACGTACGAAGCACGAAACTTATGTAATTAATTGCGTTTTTATTTTTGAAGTGAAACTTCTATAGGCGCGGTAGGGCCAATTGGCCTGAACGTCACGAAAAGTGAAACGCTTCCGTCACGAAAAGTGAAACACGCTACGCGCATGCGCCACGTGTACTGTGTATACGTGGCATAAGGCAACCAGTAGACGCTTGCGTATTTTATTTTATATTTACACAAACACAGCTTAATCTTTTAGCTAACAATTTCCATTGTGTGAAAAGTGAAATGGAGAAAAAGACAAGTACAGACAGAGTGTGAGTGTTTAGAGAACGGAAGAAAGCGAATAAACCGCCAAGAAAAGTGCCAACAAGTACCTTGGAAAGAAGTAGAGAGTATCGAGCCAGGCAAAGGGTGTTAAAGAAACACGGTGGACAACATAACCTTCCAACGACCTCAAATACACTGGATGAATCGATACCGACGTTAAGTGAGGACACAGTGAGTGGTATAGAGAATTTGAATGCCACTGATTCAGGCGTGCCGTCTACACGTGAAGATACACGCGGTGTGAGAAATCAACGAAATGAATCTGATACAGCTGAGCCATCGACAAATAGAAATGCACCCACTAGTGCATCATACACAAAATTTACATTCTTTCAACCTGCTCAATTCGACGTTTATGCAAATTCGACGTTTACGCCATGTACGTGGTCAACGTGGGATTTATGGGCAAATTATTAATGTTCCAATATCTGTGAATACGATGGTGAATCATTTGCCAAGAGACATTGATGATGATCATTGTATTAATGTCCACATAAAAAAAGAAAAATACACAGATCGAGTTATTTAATTGGTTTGGTGAGAAAAAGAACTATAAAAATATGGCTACGATATTTAATCCAAGCTCCTCTTTATAGACTGTACGACATTACATGCTTTCTTTGATGATCAGACTGTCAATCAAAATCAATCAAAATCAAAATCAAATCGTTAACAAATGGAAAAAAGCAATGCATAAAATCAACTGTTCCTAGGAGCTAAGAAGTTTCACTTCTACCGCGCGAGAGTCTCACGCATATTTTTTATTTTAATTTTCACACTGGCTTTGAGATGCTCTCATTCGCCAATAACCAATTTTCTTAAAAAATAAGGGAATAGACAATAGTAAAGGGTATGATGGTGTCAAGGGGTCGGTCATGACATTTAGGAATTACAAGAGGTAGACCGCGGTTAGGAAGGTAAATAACGTTAAAGTAGGAATTCACATTCTCTAACTCATTCACACTTTCCTTTCTCCATTTTACATTTTATATTTTAATTTCGCTTTCAATTATGAATTTGTATATAATCCTGTAAATACCGATATCATTGGTCCTTAAAATACTTTTCCAATCGAATGGTGCACTTGTCAATTTGTATAATTTATTTAACATTTGTATTCTTTCTTTTCTGTGGTTTCGGCATTCCAATATTATGTGTTCTCCCTCTTCCCCGCATTCGCAGTAGGGATCCATTTTTAATTTTCTTCTATATTCATATTCCGGAGACCAACAATGATTAGATCTTAATATCTATTGAAGATTCGAATAAAGTTTCTGTCCAAATTCAATCCTTTGAACCATAATTATTTATTTATAGTAAATATTGATTTATTGAATCTCCCCGTGTCTTTATTCCAGTCATATTTTCTAAACCATGACGTCTTTATTTCTTGATTTGACCATGCTATCATATCCATTTTTGTTAATAAGTAATCTGTTGATATCTCTTCTAAATCCCAAGCTCTTTTCGCCAATCCATCTGCTTGCTCGTTTCCCTTGATATTAGATTAGAGTTGTAATATAGTTAGATTTGTTTTTATTATACGTTATATTCTTCAGGTAGTCGACTGAACTTTTCTGTCTGATCATATTACATTTTTGTATCTGTTTTCCTTTTCAATAATTTTTAGTCTTTCAAAAATTCCGATTACTTCGGCAGTGTATATTGGCATTTACAGTTTATGCGAATTGAAATCTGCAGACCTGTTAACGGACAATATACTCCAACCCCCGTTGAATTTGCATTTTTTGCTCCATCAGAATAAATAATCAAGAATTCTTCGCATTTTTCTCTTAATAATATATCAAATCTATAGTTAAGACTTGGGCTTGATAGATCTTTTATATAACCATTTATGTACATGCATTTTATTTTTTTATTTATAGCAGAGTATTCAATTGATTATGATAATTGTTTTCCATGATTCTCTAGTTCTGAACATTTATCCAAGAGTTCTCCATAACTTGGGACAATTAGAGGGTTTGTACGTACAATCCAGAATTTCTTCGTATGAGTTTGGATGAATTATTAGTGCAGTATATCTATTAGTGGGCTAGATTTGTTTATTGCTGAAACTATGGATATCATTTGTTTTCTTGCTTTTAATGCCTTTTCATTCGTTTCAACGATAATATTATCTAATGGTGTACTAGGTAAATATCCTAGTACTATTCTTAAACTTTTGTGGACAATTTGCGTTTTTATGTTTCGTTATTTCTTAATTTTAATATTTACAGCTTTTGCGCTGACGAGAGGATTCACTGTTTTTTATTTATATCAGCCTATTGTAGGATTGCGTGTATATACCATTACCATTTGACTTCTTCTTTTCGCCTCCGAAGACGACAAATTAAAGAGATATGTATGCATGTATCAGTCTTAGAGCAAGGTAATGAAAGTAGAAAAGGAAAATAGTTTACCTATTTCTTATAATATATCTTTATTTAACTTTTAAAGGATTCACTGTTAAAAATATTTGTCATGTTCTATCGCACTCCTAATCTTCACTTTAATTGCGCATCTCCATGTCTACATATTTTTGGTAAACAAATACAATTATAGGGAATATGGTAAGAAATTTTACAAAGATTCTTTTTAGAAGTGCGTATTTGATTGGATTGTTATTTTTAGTGATGTTATTTTTATTCCATTCCCCTTATACACTACTAACGAAAATCTTATTGCCAATTAATTTCTGAAATGATGCAATATATTCTGCAAATATTTCGATAAGCATATTTATATATGTCCCCATATTAAAAAGCAAAGATGCATTTATATAAGACTCACCGATGAAGGAGCATTTTTTCTCCTTCGAGAGTCGCCCTTGTTTATTAATCGTTATTCTTTCCATTCGACGTCGCAATCCGCGCCGCGTCTTCGCTGCTATATGCAAATCCACACACATACAGCTAAGCACAAGCCACTAGATTCCCCACATGCTCGACTTCATTAAGGTTATACTGGAGCACCCGTACAGTTAACAGGATGAACGAGGGATAGGAGCGGAACAGGGTACGCGGGGTGGCAAACTCGCGACCGTCGCAGGGTGAACAATATCGGCGCTTTCTTGCAGAATGATGAATTGTCATGATTATTTTATTTAATTAGAAAAATATCTAAAACATGATCTAAACTAACCAATTTAATAAAGCTCTTCAGCATTAGTCAATACACTTCGTTACCTCCTGTTTTTTAATTATTTTTATTGCAAATAGTTTTGTTACAATCAAATTTTAATTATAAATAATTTGTATATTTATGTCACCTAACTTTAAACAGTTGTGTGTGGTATAATTATGTTATATAATAATAGTTACTTTGTATAATGTTTATATATTTTATTTTTTAATTAATATAAAATGTTTACTTAGTTAATCCAAACATAGAGTGTATCGTTTCATAATTATGGCTTTGTAACCACCGTTTTAATTCTTTGAGGAATTTTTTTGTGCTTTTATATTTTGAGGCAGTAAGTTGTACAACTTAGTAGCGATGTGTAGTTCGCTCGCGAACGGTTCAATCAAAGGACGGGCGTACTGTGACGATGTTTTGCAACGACCTATAGGTCACTATGACCTAGTTCGTGAACTATCAACTACATAGTGCACGGTGTACGTATTGATGTACTTGTACTAGGTCCTGAACCCGTCGTGTACTAAACCGTTCATGAATCACAACGGCTTGTAAACGATGCAGTATAGTATACATTACATATACAGTACCAATAGCAGTACTAACATTTATGTGATAATGTGTGTTGGTGAACGGAACGAAATTATATTTCCTTATATGTATATATGTTTTGTATAAATTATAAACATTGTTGCTTTCTCTTCCTCATTCTTCATTCAAAATAAGTATTGTTATATTTCAATTTATTTATTTTTTACTATTTAATATTTTTATATTGAGAATAAAAGAGATTATTTTCAATATGTGCATGTATTTCATATAGGTCGTGAACTAGTACATTTTAAAAAGATGTTAGTAGTTCACGACCTATAGTTCGTGAACGGTACATTGAAATGAACTATGAACTACGAACTAGGTCCTCGAAGTGACCTACATTTTGCCATCGCTACAACTTAGGTCCTAAATAAGAAACATGATGTTGTGTGAGGGTTAAGTTGAACTTTGGGATACGTATTGGGAAGCTAATGTGATTCAAGATATGTTGAGGCGGTATGTATAGTTTATTTCATTAAAAAAAATTGTTCGCTAACTATTTTTGGTTTCCAGTTGTTTGTGAGGTTTCTGGACCGTTTTTGAAGACTTTTCTCTCGTTTCTTTTCTATTGATCCATTTTCCCTAGTGGAGATGTTGGTCCTCTTTTCAATCTAACTTATGATTTATTTCGTTTCTATTCGATACTTCTATCTATTTTACATAAATCTTGTGTTTCTTCATCTAGTACAGATTTTTCACTTGTACGATCTCTATTTTGAATATCTACAATATTATCCGTTCCGTTGTCAGCTTCTAATTGTGCTAATGTTCCGATTTATATATAACTTATCTCGTCTTATTTTTGTTATATAGCCTTTTTGTTGTGCTTCCCTTTTATGTAAAGCTAACTTTCTTCTATAATTAAATCATCAGGCGATAGATCGTCAGCCATTGCAAAGTGTGCTTCCACGCAGCATAAAGGATTTTGCAACAATTTTACTTCGTGTTAAATATGACACAAACTCCAAACGTATTGATCTTGTTTTATTAATATTTTCGTATCGTATACCAATTCGGTATATATGTTATTTATTTGACTTTCGACAATTGTTTGATGCAAGTGATGAACGTTAAATGAACGTTATAACAACTTCCACTATTTTCTCATTAGCTTCTTCCGACACGTTATAAATTATAATATTATTCCTCCTAACTTGTCTGTGCAATTATGCGAGGATTTTTTGTTTTTTTCCGAATTTTGTATTAATCGTTCCAATACTCTGTTGTATTACGTTGACCTCTGCTGTCACTTCTTTAAATTTATTTGGAATTACTAATGTTTGTTCTTGTAAATAAAATGTTTCCATTCCACATTTAGAGTTCGTAGTCACCATCCTTCGTGTATACTCAATTAAATTATCAGAAATTCAGTCGAGAGATTGTAATTTTATATTTTCTTATTATTTTTGACGTTGAATTTTTTTTAACGTGAATTTTGACCTCCTATAAACGTGTTGTACTCTCTAGTTTGTATACTTCGCACCAATTCCGTTTCTTCTATTCTACTTTGGGTTACTAAATGCACAATATGTAAAAATATGACCTACTAGTCCATTTCTACTATGCTGTAGTACCTTGCAAATGCTTCTTCTTTCAAAGATAAGTTCATCTCGACTTAATTTATTATTTCGTATGGCCACCACATCATTTCTTTGAAGCACCACATTTTCAAACTTCTATTTCACGCTTATTTATTTCTGTAAAGCTTAAAATGATATTAGATCTTAAAAAGGCTGTTTGTCTAGTAATAAAATTATAAATGTTCTATAGCACATAAAATTTGCGATAATATATACTCAAAATTATCCAAAATAATTTTCCATACTAATTTTCTACTATACAACAATTTAAACAATTAAGTTCGTGGTTCTTGAATTGACAAAATAACAAAGTGACATTGATCTGAAGCTTAAATTCCTTTTTCTAAACTTTCCTATTTTACAAACGTTACAAAATACGAACGGCAGGTGAAAAAATACAACAATATGAAAAATTCGTTCCTTTAAAATTGTAGATAAGGAACAGTGTCAATGATTTACTATAGCAAAAACTCGACATTTTCAATATACATTAACGTCCTTTAAGGATATTGAAACGAGATCGTAATATAATATTTCGTAATGAATTATTCCTAATTAACTACACACCATGTAGAACATTTCGTCCTTTTTTTTCCACAGCTTGCCTTGATGCTCTATACGCTTGTCTGTTTATTCGAAAATATGTGGGTGTGTGTATATGTGGCGGTTCCTCATCCCCCGCTCATCAACTATTGATTTTTTTCACAGGTTACGGCACCCTATACGAATATATATGTATATACAAAGTATATTCCGGACACACATATACATTTTTATTTTTAATTTATGCCCGTCTTTTATTAGGCTGGAGTTGGCACGCTCTGAGAAAACTTCCTTCTCTTCTCTTTCTGTCTCCATATTAGTATGCATGTACAGTGTGAGTCACTAAAATTTTTCGTCTAGTCAATAATTTTCAATTATATTAAAGAACGCAATAAATCATTTAAAACATATGATTCATATTTTTCTGTTTATTAATTTTTAAATCGCGAAATATTTTCAAAAAAACGAAATATCAATGTGTATATTTTATTAAATCATGATTTTTTCTGACGTTCCATTATAGTTCTTCATGTTTTTCAAGAGGTTGTTAAATTTGAAAATATTATTCTTTTAATATTAGGCTTTTTACAAAATTAAGTGAAGTTATATTGGTATGACATAACACACATATTTAATTAATTAATAAGAATAAATATTTACAGAGAATTAATGATCAGACAAAAGAATATACACGAATGGCTAAATGGCCAAAAGAATGGCTAAATTTGTGGCAGATATGACATTATTTTATTGTTCTTTCAATCTTTAGTTAAGAAGCCTTGTTAAATATAGTAGATTTTAGTAAGATTCTGGAAGAAGAAAGAATTAATTATAACATTGTGGATTCATCTTTTTATATTCTATTATATTCATTCCTATGGACACACGATATATACATTGTACATATTGTAATGAGCAATGAACCCTCCTGATGGCGACGTAGAATCCTTGATGAATCATATGTACATTACGACACAGTCGGATCGGAGGAGGGTAGTTAAACATAAGATATATAGCACTGCTGCATCTAGTAATGTATATAACATTATTTTTAATACGGCATCTTGATATTTAGATTGAAATCTTATGTCTCCTTCCTTGCCTTCCTTCAGAGGCTTCCTTCAGAGGCCCTGAAGAAGTTGTATTACAGGCGGAAATTCATTTTGATTAAATGCAATAGAATCAGAATATATATTTGCATTTCATCTCTCATATGATACAATGTTGTGTAATGGGTAATAATTATTGGGGCCATTTACGTACGTACATGTGTTTAGTATAAATTAATTTAAGTTTGGTAAAAAAAAATTTTTTTATGTATAGGTACATTCGATTTCGAGTAATGCCGCAAAAATCCTCAAAACTACTTGTATATTACATATTAATGAATACTTAAAACTTACTTAAATGGTAAATTTTTTGAGAAAAAAGAAGGTACAGCTGCGGGAAATTGTTTAAGTCCATTTATTGCTAATTCATTTATGAGTTATTTTTAAACTAAATTAAAGGAAACTAAAATTTATTTTCCTAGAGTTTGGATTAGATATGTAGATGACATCGTTGCGATTTTTTATACTGAAAAATGTACTATTGATGATTTTATTAATATATTAAATTTTAAATTTCCTTCAATTAAATTTACTTCTGAAATCGAAAATAATAATCAGTTACCTTTCTTAGATGTTTTAGTCATTAGAAATAATAATATATTAGAGTTTTATATATAAAGAAAAGCTACAAATACGGACTGCTATATACAGAACGATTCAAATCATTGTCGTCAACATAAATATGCTGCTTTTAATTTTTTAATTAACCGCATATTAAATTTTCCTTTATCTAATGATAAATATAACATTGAATTAAATAATATCCGAAATATAGCAGTACTAAATGGCTATTCTTATAAAATTATAAAAAACATAATAAGAAAATTTAAAAGAACAAGAGATATTAGAAATATTAGTAGTTTAGAACAAAGTAATAATTCAACTCCAAAATTTGTTAAATTACCATTTGATGCTATAATTGCACGTGGTTTAGATAGTATTTTAAATAAATATAAATTTAAGGTAACATATAATACTTCTAATAGTCTTGCTAATTTTTTAGGAAATCCCAAAAATTTGATTGATTTCAATAAAAAATCTGGTATTTATGAAATATCGTGTTCTAGTTGTCCTAAAGTATATATAGAAGACAAACACGTTGACCCATTAAAACTAGATTTAAGGGACATGTAGCTCATTTCAGTTTAAATAGAAAAGATAAAAGTGCTGTATCCGAGCATATTTTTGACTAACTCAGGTCATCCTATTAAAATTAGTTCACTTAAATGACTTAAAAGTATTTCGAATTATTCCGAATTAAATGCTTATAATAAAAATAATAATAATAATAATCTTTATTGAGAAAAGAGAATAAAATACATTTTCAAAGACAAAAAACAAAAATTTCTCAAAAGGCGAAGTTCAGCGCATTAACAATATATTTTTTTTAAAAATCTACCAAAAACATACTGGGCTGGTCTGCCACTTTTTTATCCTTTTATCAAATGAATTATGAAAAATGATTAATTTCCAAGTTCAATAATACAATAGTTTACAATACACACATACACAACACCACAATACACAAAAACAATCAAAACAATCAAACAATTTTTTTTAAATCATCAACATGATCAAATCTTTATAGGTGCACACAAATCATTTTGGTTTCAATTTATTTAATTAATATTAGGAACAAAGTTTTAAATGTTAATTTAATTTCAAGAAATACCCCCGAAGAACACCCGATGAAGATTCTCGAATTTTTTTTGGAATTTTATTCAATGATCTGCAGGCGTAATACGAAAATTATCTCTTAAAAAATTCAGTTTTATGATTGGGAATTGAGAGTAAACCCCTATTCTTTAAATTTAAATTATGTATATCCGTTCGGTAAATTTTGTTGTACAAATATGGCGGACATTTATTAGCAATAATTTTTTATGCAAAAATACAGAAGTGCTGAAATACAGAAAGTATATACATGCATAAATCTAAATCAAATTTAATGAATTTAGATTCAGGCCCAATTTCATGTTGTCTATTTAATTTATTTAATACCATTAGCCTACTATCACATGCATCGAAGATATTGCTAAAGATTATTTATAGGAGATTAGAAAATAAAGTAGAGGAAAGGCTAGGAGAAGATCAGTTTGGTTTAGGAAAAACAGAGGGACGAGAGAGGCGATTCTAGCACTAAGAACGGTAGTAGAAAAAAGAAAGAGGGTAGGAAAGGTAACTTGCATAGCTTTTGTAGATTTAGAAAAGGCATTTGATAATGTAGATTGGGACATAATGTTTAGAATTTTAAAAGAAACGGGTATAGATTATAAGGATAGGAGAATAATTTTTAATTTATATAAACACCAAACTGCCTTAGTTAGAATTGAAGGGGAAGAAGAGGTAGCAAAAATAGGGAAGGGAGTTCGGCAGGGATGTACACTCTCACCGTTATTATTTAATCTATATATAGAAGATGCAATAAACAAAGTAAAAGAAGAGTATAGTGTAGGTGTGAATGTACAGGGAGAGAAAATATATATGTTGAGATTCGCCGACGATATAGCTATATTGGAAGAAAGCGAAAAGAATTTAGAAAGGGTATTGAATGGTATGCAGGCAGTATTGACTGGGGATTTTAACATGAAAATAAATATAGGTAAAACTAAAGTGATGAGGTGTGACAAAAAGGAATGCAGTAGAAAAATGAGGATCACAATAGGAGATAATAGAATCGAAGAAGTGTCAGATTTTTGTTATTTAGGCAGTAGAATCACAAAATATAATCGAAGCAAGGTAGATATAAAGTGTAGGATAGCACAGGGTAGGAAGGCATTCGTAGAAAAAGAACAGATTTTAAGATCAAATATTGACTTGGGTATTAGAAAAAGATTACTGAAGGTATATGTTTGGAGTGTAGCACTGTACGGGTGTGAGGCGTGGACTATAGGAAAGGAAGAGAAGCGTAGATTAGAAGCACTTGAAATGTGGTGTTATAGGAGGATGATGAGGATTGGTTGCGAAGATAAAGTAACAAATGAAGCTGTACTAGAGTTAGTAGGGGAGAAGAGAAGTATCTGGAGAGTGTTACAGCGTAGGAGAGACAGATTAGTAGGGCATATTCTTAGGCATGGGGGGATTATGCAATTGATCATAGAAGGTAGAGTGGAGGGAAAGAGAGGGGTAGGTAGGCCTAGATTGGAGTATGTGCGTCAGATAGTTGAAGACGTTGAGATGAATAGCTATAGGGAGATGAAGGGATTAGCTCAGGATAGATCGGCATGGCGTGCTGTTTCCAACCAATCTTTAGGATTGCGGACTCTTTAACTAATACGAACTATTTTTTAATTTATTTTTATAAAATAAACGAGCTGTTGCTGCGTTCCGTTGCGCTTCTTTTTTTGAGACCGACCAAGATTCTCTTGAACTTTTTTTATTAATTCGCTAAGCGCTCCTATATATCTAAATGTAAGCGATCTTTTGCAATGGTGAACCATGATTGTTATTAAATATATTGACATCATTGCACAAAGTTTTGATAAAAACAGCTTTTTTTTAAACGCACAACTAAACCTAATATAAATTTAGTCCTCTATAATATAGGGTTACCAAATATGAAAAAAAGGATAATCTACACTGAAATAAAATAATAGAAGAGCATTTCAAAATGCTACGATTTATACTATATAAGGAAGGAAAACTCAGATACCAATGCATAGAAGAGAGAAAATATTACTTGTGGCAGATTTTTTGACTAACGTTGTTTTATTTTAAAAAGTTACTATAAAATTTCAAGCATATCATATACTTACAATTATGTTAAGGGACAACAAATATGCATTCGATTTTGGATTTAAAAAATCCTTATTAAATATTTAAAAAATTCTTTGATTGTAAGAAATATCACCAACAATTTTCCCGCTACTGAAAACAATTTTAACCGTCTTATTTTGCCGCGATTAAATAGAGGTACCCTACTCTAGTGCCACATGGAATAAGTGTTAATCTTGAGCAGGACTGTAGGACCTGTGTATTGGAAAACTGACCTATATCCTGGCAGGATGGATATATGCTAGATACGAACTAGATAAGAAAGTTTAAGGGTTTAAAGGCGAGGGTAACATGAAGGTTGAGATGGTCAATCAATATTGTGATGAATAAAAATCCTACCAAGATGAATCATGACAAGTTAACAGCTAAGCAAAAAAGGATGGTAAAAATCTTCATCATTCCTTTTCATAAAACGAAATTTTAAAGTTTAAAATAAATATTATTAAACAAGCATTAAAAACGTATTTCAACAAGAGTATTAATAAAGTTACAAAGTAACAATACATCTTGTATTTGTACGCGTATTCCTATCTAAACGTTTTATTTAACTGAACGTCATTGGCAGCAGTTCCAATAGATTGAACAATTTACCTTCCATCGATTTAGACAGAATAATATATTCACTGTGCAATTTAGCATTGTCAACGTATCGAGATTAAAATGTACTGTTAATTATTTGGAAATACGATGGAATGTACAACATTTACCTAGGTAGAATTGAAATACTTCTTGGAATCGAAAGACTTTACCCAAGTGCAATTATAAACCCTCTACTAGA
Source organism: Leptodirus hochenwartii (assembly GCA_947310635.1). Taxonomy (NCBI): domain Eukaryota; kingdom Metazoa; phylum Arthropoda; class Insecta; order Coleoptera; family Leiodidae; genus Leptodirus; species Leptodirus hochenwartii. The sequence goes on along the minus strand of OX371180.1, from coordinate 10,527,299 downwards.
AAACTTTATTTCCAATCCCTTCGACAATTCGACATGCACTCGATTTTCGGGCGAATTGCAATTTAAACTATTAAAAACAAACGACCGTCGCATACAACTACACTTATCTATTAATTAGTAATCATTTCCGAATTGAATTTCAGCTATTACAAATTTATCGTGCTGAAGTTTCGTAATACAGAGTGTTGAACTGAATTTTTGCTTTATTTTGGCACCGGAAATATTACTGGAAATTTTCAGTCAAATCGCGAATTCTCTAAAGTTGTGATAAATATTTGTTTTTTTATGTTAACTAGTTCAAAATTGACTAGCATTGTATTTCCAATATTAATATAAAAAGTATCAAGTATTTTTAGATAAATCTTGCATAAGTTTTGTTTTGCAAATATAATTTCTTAACAAATCTTCAAAAGGTCCAGAACATAAATGCCAGATATCATTTTGATTGATGGAGAATTTTCGGAATTTTAAATTTATACTTTTTATTTCAAGTGTGTCTATAAACAAATTTCAAACTAATATAAATTTATGTATTGAAAAATGAGATAATTATGCGATTTTTTTATCTAATACTAAAATAATTGACAAAATATGATGTTCAATGTCAATGTAAAAAATTAAATAAATATGTTAATATGAATGATATCCCTGGTCACAATTTTCTCTAAATATATTTCATCGTACGAATTTGGACAGGTACTAATAAATTCTTAACGAGCGCCATGGAAAACATTAGATATTCCGAAAATAGGAAGGGGCGTTAAAATTTTACCGCTGTCATAATTTACCGAAGGGGCCACGAAACATGTAGCTCCGTATGTATGTGGAGACTTTAAAAATACATCGGTTCTTCCAATTAGAGGAGTTTTCCTGATATATATTCTGATATAAATGTCTTGCTCCATTAATATTTTACATGGGCGATAATGCCTCCATGTGTTTATTAGAATTCCTACCGAGTTTAGAAGAAGGTGTACGCTCACTTACGATATGAATTATTCAAAAGTCATTAAATATATACTCCAATAAAAATTAATTCATATATATCCCTAAATCAAATCCCAAATATCTCTTGTTAAAACATATTCGACAATTTAGTTATTTAAACGTCTCTTTTATGCTTATATCTTATCCAAATGGTTTCCTTTGCTTCGCAAGATATAACATAATTTAATTTTTGATTTAGCTGCGTACTCAGTTTTCATCATTTTGATCATCAATTTGGAGGTTTCTATGTTTTTTCCAATGCCTGCTGTTGTGATGATGAACCTGGAAGGACCTTTAATAATTCAAAACACTTTTTCGTAATTTAAGTGAACTAATTTGAATAGGATGACCTGCGTTAGTCAAAAATATGCTCGGCTACAGCACTTTTATTTTTTCTATTTAATCTGAAATGACCTAAATGCTTCTTAAATCTAGTTTCAATTGGTTTATGTATTTATACTTTAGTCTATGTATTTATTTTACTACAACTAGAACAAGATATTTCATAAATACCAAATTTTTTATTGAAATCGATCAAATCTTTGGGATTTCCTAGAAAATTAGCAAGACTATGTTACTTTAAATTATATTATTTAATACCGTAGTGATAATTTTTAAAATAATTATTGGTAGATAAATTAATGCGCGTAACGGGAAAAGAATAAGAATGTCATTATTGCATCGAAATCTTCTGCTTCCTGATATTCTGTTACAAAATAATGTCTGCGCTGGATGTCAATAAAATATTTTAAAAGAAAAAGAACAAACTGTTGGTATCCATGCACTTTGGTTTCGTATCCAACTGTTTGGGTACAATTATTGCGAAAGGGGCTTTACGAACCTTATCATTTTACGACATGGAATTAAAGATACAAGTAATTTTTTTTTTAAGTTCTCAATTTATTTTCATTTAAAATATTTATACAATTTGAGTATCAATCATTTTTAGAGCACCAACCATATCGATATAAAATATAATTGAATCGTTTATTTTGAAAAGGGGATAAGTCAAGAAATCAGTCAAATTTTAGTTATTATATTATTTTAAATAAACGATTGGTTGAGTAAATCCTTACAGGTTTTTTTATATTATGTAAATTGAAAATTTACGTAATATTAAAAAAACCTGTAAGGATTTACTCAACCAATCGTTTATTATATTCAACCTTACAAAGATGGACTTCCACAACATTATATTATTTGTTGTGCATCCCTAAATACACCTTTTTGCATTATAAGGACACAATAAGTCTTCACCCAACCTATCATTTTATTAATGCATTTGCACAAGTTGTTTAAGTATATTCTCCTTTATAATTAGTCTTAGACGGTTTTTCCAAGTTCCCGAAAACTTTTGACTTATCCCCTTTTCAAAATAAACGATTCAATTATATATACGCATCGGATCGCACGACTCCTATTCCTATCCATACGCCAAACTCATGGCAGCGTCAATAGCAAATCACCCTTTACGCAACCCTTGCCGAAGATTTTCTTCTCTTCCAGCGTAGAATTTATTTTCATGTCAGGCTTCTTAAATATCCTCATTGTCGAGAGTACGCCCTACCGTCAGGATGGTGCAGACTTTGTTTCTTTCATAAGAAATATATATTTATACAGGATGTCTTGCGAAAAATTGTGAAGGTATTATATAGTTAAATCCTAGTAAAGTCCAATTTTTAACAGCTTGATATTTTATTACGGAAATTTTTTTTTTTTTTAATAATCACTACGGTGTTAAATAATAGTATAGAATTTTATGAACTTTACTTTTTTTAACACCCTATTTTTGCAATAATAAGTATTTTAAAAGCATCCTGTAAAAATATCTTCGTATTAACAACTATTTCACTTACGGGAAGATTATATATACATCTGATACGAAAAAATGTTTTAAATGATTTGGAATAATATTCAATCATATAACTGATCAATTCAGGGTTGGCAAAAATTGGGGTTTAAAAAAAACAGGTTTTCAGATTTTTTGAATTGCCATAATTTTCGAAGAAATTTTTTTTGGCAAATCCTTTATTAATTATATTCTTGTTTCGTATATAAAGTCTAGACAGGTCAGCTTAGTCAGATTAATTGACAATGGAACAAAACGGTCATTTTGATTTTGAAAAATTTGTAAAACTGAATAAAAATGTAAAAAAATTGACAACACCTTAAACATAATATCACAGATTTTAATATAAGTTGTTACATGAAAAAATACTGAATTTATTTCGAAAATATATCAATTTTTGTTGGGCATTATTGAATTTAAAAAAACCCGAGGAACATCTGCGTTTTTTGGATTACCCACTGAAAGACCAACGTTCGTTTAATGTACCAAGCGAATCATAAATTTCTAATTCTTAGTAAACATCGACGATTAACTCTTAAAATTTTAGCGGCGAGGTACAAATTTTCTTTTGAATTTAAACAAGTAAATCTTCCCCGATACATATTTTTCTAATTACCCTGTATTCGTATCTCACATGCATGAGAGAAAGGCGCGTATATGTATTGAAAGAACGGTGTACACGGGTGTAGAAAATTTCGTTTTCGCGTTGCCCTGATGAGGGATCAAGCAAAGGGATGAAACGTGGTTGAGAGGCGGCGAGGGGAATGCTCGTGTGGCGGTAGATTGTGGACGGAGGCGGCAAGGGGACGGGACTACACCGCCGCCCAGAAAATGCTAAGGAGTGAGAACTTTAATTTCATCTTGCTTGGCCTGAGAGACGAAAGGACGAGCGAGGCACACATATACACACATAGGACGTCACATATTTCCATATACGTACGCAGCCTTAAGTGTAAATTGCAGTACCGTACTAATGATTAACAGCAATCGAAATAAATGCTGCGAACTGTTTTATACTTTCATGCTGCAGCTGTTCCTTTTACAATCATCGCAGATGATTCTTTAAATGAAACACACGTTATCAATGCTTATTTAATTTTTTCGACTATCCTATTTATAGAAACATTTAATAGTTTTTTCAATCAATTCTTTCGCTGTTCTTTCGCAGTAATCATATAGGAAAATATAAAGAGTTAGGATGGACCAAATTCATGGATCTTTAATAAACAACGACGGGCCTTTAAATCGTCCTTCGTGAATCCTGTGGAGGACAGCACTACATACGTGTATGTGTGTACTCGTTCGTATAAGAGTGTATATGAGCTAAGAGAAGAAGTTAGTAGAAGAAGGAGTAGAAGAAGAGGAGAAGAAAGTGGCGCGAAAGAGCAGGACAACGCGTGCAGCGTGTGCGGTGGACGACGAGAGCAGAGGCTGGAAGACTGCGGCAGTTGAGGGAATGGTAGATCTGGCGCTGCTGCCGAGTACTAATTAAGAATACGAAAGAAAGGGGCCGATGTTTAAAATGCGTGAGTCGACAAAGTATATGTATATATGGTGTGTATGTGTGCATGTATATATGAGACAAAGCTTGTGCCCCGGCAGTGCGAGATGGTGGTAGAAAGTGGCGGTTCGGCGAAATAAGAAGGATGGGTTTAAAAACGTCAAGGAAAATTATATACAGGGTGCGATTTAACTTGTTTTCTTATGCGAATAGCAAAAATACTCATTGTATAGAAATACCGTAACACAAAGCTAGATGCGCATTTCGAAGTCTATGCCCCCATCTTCAGTAGCACGAGATATAAATTAAATAAAACACCTCTGTCACGAATTGCGATTGCTATACAATAAAATAAATAAGTCAACATGACAGAAGTATTTCAAAATATGACGTATAATATGACGTATAAATCTTAAAAAAAATACAAATTAACAATTAACTAAACTAAATCAAATAGAATAAGTTTATTCATGTTTCGATTTACATTCTTTATTAATACAATACATATTATATAATTACTAGAACTAAAATTATCACAAGTCATAGTTGGTTGAGACATAGTCAAAATTTACATAATTTGACAACACATTAGATCTTAAGTCTAATTAATTAATTACTATCACTGATTAAAAATCGTTAACATTATAGATTGCTTTTCTTATAAAATAATTTCGCAATTCATTTTTCAACTTATTAATATGTAGATTTCTCATATGCCTGGGTAATTTATTGAAAAATTGTATACTTATGTACGTAAACATTTTCTGTGTTTTAGGAAGTCTATATTATGGTGTAATATTTATTTTTTTTGTATTGTAATTATCTATTATTATGTCGCCTCCAGATGAATAGTTTCCTAAAATAATACTAAATACTAAATAGACATTGGTTTGTCAAACCTAAAATAACCAAAAATAAATTCAAAAATAGTTCTTATTAAATAAATTAAATAGCCCTGGGCCTGAATCTAAATTCATTAAATTTGATTTTGATTTATGCATGTATATACTTTCATAAGCATTTAATTCGGAATAATTCAAAACATTTTTCAGTAATTTATGTGAACTAATTTGAATAGGATGACCTGAGTTAGTCAAAAATATGCTCAGCTACGGCACTTTTATCTTTTCTAATTAATCTAAAAAGCTCCTTAAATCTAGTTTCAAAAGGTCTACGTGTAAAAATAAAATAAAAATAAATCTCATCATTAATACATATCATCATAAATATCTTATTAATGCTGTCATAAATCAACTATTTTAGGATTGATTGAGTCAAGTTGAAAAAAAAATTTTTAATTCAGTGCAGTGACTTATATATTCAATAATAACATGCATATTCAAAATCGAGCCTATATATAGCCCTACCACGCATTTTCAACATCTGCTTTGACAAAGTAAAAAGTATCTTCAAAAAAACACCTCTTGGCCATAACAACTTACGTATTCTTATTATGCATTACTATTGATATAATTTATTATTTATTTTATTACTTCTCCAAACACTACTGGACCGAAATCGCAACTAAAACCATAATTGGTTTTCTATAGCACTTATAAATAATTAATATTTTTTTCTATCGTGGCCGCGATTCAAACCGAAGCCGATCAATTGTAAAATGTTGTGTGAGTTACATTGAGGCTTTCTTAATGATTTAAGCATTCTTGAGTCTTAAATTCTTGTAATAAACTAAAGAACTTTGCCATGTATTAAAAAAATAGATAAATTTTATCCTGCGTACTCATCCTTTAATAATGAATTCAATTATTTAAGAACGCTTTGTAAAGGTTGCGTCAAAGTTTTCAAATCGTTTAATTTGTACATACCTGCACAATAGAAACTCATTATTTATAACAATTAGGCCAGATTTTTACGCATTGTTGTGAAAAGGACGAACAGAAAAGCTCTTATTACACCATTTCTTTGAAACCCAACGCAAGTTGCAATACCACATGTCATAATCAACAGTTCTCTTGAGATTGCTTGCTGACAGTTTCTGTTTTCTGTTTCTGTTCTAAGCGCAACTAAATTAGGGACACTTTTTATAAAATTAAATTTATAAATAAAGAAAGAGGACACTTCGATATATCTTAACCTAGCTACAATTTTAATTCGAATTTTTATTATCATTATTCTTAATCTCAAATTAAACAAAAAATATCATTTCTTCAAAGATTAATTGGTTTATTCGTTGGAATAAGGATTTTGGACTCTTCACATTTACATTTTAAAGACATTATAATCAATTAATATTTCGTCCTGAATAACGTTCACGGACTTTTCGCATTCATAATTTTCTGAACAATCAATGTGAAATATATATTTTGATCGGATTATTCTTTTGCACGATACTCTTGCGTGATAAGTCCGGGAATTCCACATTATATAAACCACGAGTAAACCACACTTTCATTGCAAATTTAACCAAAAAATTATCTAGCGTGTCAAATTTCTAAACCACAATCGGAACTTTTCTTATAAATTATCAAGTTCTTAAAATGATCAAGAGCAGATTTTTAAATAAGATGAACATCAATTATATGAGCAATAAAATTTAGTAAAACTTCTGCTGACTTTGTTGTTTGTTAAAACAGCTGTAAATAAAGAGATACATAATAAATTCCCACCTTCAAACATTCTATACTATTTTGCCGATATTTTTGCTATTAATAAAATTATTATCTATCCATTATAGGAGGCCGAATTTTTAATACTCTAATCTCAGTCTTCTTCTATTACCTTTAAAGAAGATCGATATTAAATATGTTTAGTTTAAAGAGTCCGCAATCCTAAAGATTGGTTGGAAACAGCACGCCATGCCGATCTATCCTGAGCTAATCCCTTCATCTCCCTATAGCTATTCATCTCAACGTCTTCAACTATCTGACTCACATACTCCAATCTAGGCCTACCTACCCCTCTCTTTCCCTCCACTCTACCTTCTATGATCAATTGCATAATCCCCCCATGCCTAAGAATATGCCCTACTAATCTGTCTCTCCTACGCTGTAACACTCTCCAAATACTTCTCTTCTCCCCTACTAACTCTAGTACAGCTTCATTTGTTACTTTATCTTCCCAACCAATCCTCATCATCCTCCTATAACACCACATTTCGAATGCTTGTAATCTACGCTTCTCTTCCTTTCCTATAGTCCACGCCTCACACCCGTACAGTGCTACACTCCAAACATATACCTTCAGTAATCTTTTTCTAATACCCAAGTCAATATTTGATCTTAAAATCTGTTCTTTTTCTACGAATGCCTTCCTACCCTGTGCTATCCTACACTTTATATCTACCTTGCTTCGATTATCTTTTGTGATTCTACTGCCTAAATAACAAAAATCTGACACTTCTTCGATTCTATTATCTCCTATTGTGATCCTCATTTTTCTACTGCATTCCTTTTTGTCACACCTCATCACTTTAGTTTTACCTATATTTATTTTCATGTTAAAATCCCTAGTCAATACTGCCTGCATACCATTCAATACCCTTTCTAAATTCTTTTCGCTTTCTTCCAATATAGCTATATCGTCGGCGAATCTCAACATATATATTTTCTCTCCCTGTACATTCACACCTACACTATACTCTTCTTTTACTTTGTTTATTGCATCTTCTATATATAGATTAAATAATAACGGTGAAAGTGTACATCCCTGCCGAACTCCCTTCCCTATTTTTGCTACCTCTTCTTCCCTCTCAATTCTAACTAAGGCAGTTTGGTGTTTATATAAATTAAAAATTAAATATGTGTGGCATACAAATCAGATTTTCTCCAAGGGTATTGTCGTCTATCATCTACGCCACTGCAATTTGAGATTAAACTATTTGCGAGAATAAATCGATTCCTTCAATCGGATATTTCAATTACGACACTTTCGCTTTTCCTCGCACCTTTCAATCAGTTTTATACATGCGAGTATATGCTGCATATCATAAAGCAAACCAAACATTACATATGCAAAACTGGAGGAATCATCGTTTGCTCATGAGATAAGATCTTCAGCCCCTGTACGACTTGCAAGATCGTATACCTCGTGTTTATTTGATTCAATTCAATATTTAAGTTAGTCCACAAGTAAAAGATGTATTATTAATCATAAAAAGTATCAATGTTTGAATTTTTTTTAATTTAATAATAACTCGTATGATTGCCACGTATGAAAAAGACTTATGATTATAAACATCTGCTTTCAGTTGTTATCTTAGGGCTGCTGCTAAAAAAATCTGATAAATATAATCCATAGATTTTACACGCTAAGGTTTATCCCATATGTAATATGAAAGATTTAATACGTTTATAGTTTCTACCATTTCCAAGTGTATATAATATTTTTTGGAATTTTGTTACTTTCAACCTAAATTCTTGAAGTAAAACATTCCAATTTACAATTTGCAAAACAAGTTGACCAGTGTAATTGCCACATGATTAAATGTCAATGTAATTAAACGCTGAAGCTCGAAAAATCTTTCAAATCTCCATAATCCTTATTTCTCAACATAGTCATATTAGTACAGTCTGTCGCGTTTAATTTACCTGGCCATGAGATGCGCACTTGTCCAAAAATAGTGGCGGTGCAATCGCTATTGCTTAAGACGCGCCTACAATCATTCATTCCTTGGTACTACCCTTCAGTCTGTGTACTATCAGTGACGTAACAACTTACTACCAAAATGAGTTCACTTTTAAATGGTAAAGCCAATCAAGGAAATTGATTTTCAATGTGTATAAATACTTTAAATCTAATGACAATTTGTGATCGAAGGAAGTAAAGGAAAGAGTGCCTGCAGCAACCAAAGTGTCCACAAGAACGGTATTACCAACAATTCTGATTGCTCTGCGCTGGAGCCCAAATAATCTCTTAGCTGAAGCACAATTTCCCAAAACTATGTTATCATAATTTTTGTGACTGTGTACCAAAGCGAATATGTGCACTTTAGAACAGATTGGGTAACATTTGATGCAAGACGACGCAAAACAAATATATTCCGACTTATTTTTACTGCTTCTTTTTCTGTGTGTTTATCAAATCTTATAGACGGGTCAATAGTTACACCTAAGAAATTACATTCCTCCTTATTTACATAATTTAATTGTTTGAGGGATAGTAACATATTCGTAGTCTTTTGTTCATTTAGACATAATTCGTTAGTAACACACCAGTCCGATGTCTTCAACTGCGCTCTTTCTGCTTTCGCAAGTAAGTCGTTAAAGTTTTTATTTGATACAAATAGAACAGTATCATCTGCATAAAGGAGACACTGCACAAATTCACCAACATATTGCGGGAGGTCATTAATGAACATTAAAAAGAAGCGGGCCGAGAATAGACCCTTGGGGTACCCCTCTAGATACTGAAAGAGCACTTGAAGATTTACCATTATTTATTTACCATAAAGGAAGGTGAAGCTCCAGGTAACGAAAGTGAACCGAAATTTTCTACAACAGGAAAGAAGCGTATTCGAAAGGCGACTATACGACATTTAGAAGATTTTGAAAAGTGTGACTTTCGAAATATAATATATAATTTTCACAAAACCGAAAATACAAGAGTTACGCTTAAAACATTACGTGAAAAACTGTACAGTGACTTGCGGTGGGAAGGACATAAAACTTCCTTAAATCATATTGTACATGATTTAGGATTTAAGTTTAGAAGCACAAAAAATAATCGTAAAGTTTTAATTTATTGAAAGGCACGATATTCGAGTTTTACGAATTAATTATTTACAATTAATTAAATATTATCGACAATTAGGAAAATCAATAATTTATATCGACGAGACATATATTCACGCCGGATATACTCAGTCGAAATCGTGGAGTGATAATTCCAATGAAGGACTGCACACGAATATCTCAAAGGGTCAACGTTTAATAATAATTCATGCCGGTGGTGAAAGTGGCTTTGTACCAAATTGTTTGACAATATTTCAATCGGGTATAAAAAGTGGAGACTATCACCATCAAATGATTGGTGAAAATTACGCAAAATGGATAACAGATAAATTGTTAGCAAATTTACTGGAGTATTCCGTAATTATCATGGACAACGCACCTTACCATAACATGCAAATTAATCGTGCTCCAAAGAGCAATTCTCCTAAGCAGGAAATGGTAAAATGGTTGTCCGAAAAAAATATTCCATTCACGCATCTAATGTTAAAGTCACAGCTGTACGATATTATAAAATATCATAAAAAGAACCACATTACATATAAATTTGACAAACTTCTCAGAGACCATGCACACAAAGTTATACGTTTACCCCCTTACCATCCGGATTTGAATCCTATAGAACTAATATGGGCACAAGTGAAAAACTGTGCCCAAAACTATTGCCCAAAAAATGTTCTTATATTACGAACATGGTAAGAACGACAAATGTATTGGGAACGCCACTGGTCGACAGAGAAGAACCGCCTTCTCTTCACGGAGAATGCCGAATATCCCTTCGCTATCTGCGCGACCCGAGGCAAACTTATATCGAACAAGCTGTATATATAATTCAAACCCCATAGGGAGAATTACGCCGAAAATTTTGTAAAATTATTGTCCAACAAATAATAAGAATATATATTTTTTTCGACATTGCAAAGGCAACGTTTCTTTTCATTTTCAAAATGAAAAAATAATTGACTTTTTTTGGTCAGATATTTTTTCGATTTTGACACGGTATGGACGTAATCGTTCATACGTTTGGCGTGCTGGATTTGCTGGTTTAAGCGCCGCCACTCGCATGGAGTACTTGGGGTAGATTCGTCTTCACCCTGTGCTCTCAATGTATGTAGAGCGAGGGGTATATGGGGGTGGGGCAGGGGCATGTGATGTGGGGGCGGCGGGGATCGAGTTAAGAAAGATGGCGGAAAGTACATTCCTGCCCAGAATTTGCATGTAATTAATGTATAAGGAAAAATCAGAGCAGAGCAGATGTACAGTATTGCGTTCAGGTTCAGTGATTTTGTTAATTTAAATTTCTAGCCGTTGTGCGCTGTTGCCATATAAAAAGATACCGCCATCTCTCTCTATTTCTTACGAAATACATCACTATTTAAATAGACTCATAGTGTACTGTACCGAATGTATCATGCTATCTATTTATGATATTTTTTAATTTTCGTTCAACTATACATGAACTATAATCAAGAAATGCACCAAAAATATATAATACATCTATCATTGATATATTCATTTTGAGCTAACAAAAATCTAAATCCACATATACATGTGTGCATATTTTTTTGTTAAATATTTCAATAAAAACTTTTACCATCTTTTATTAAAATAATTCACAATGGAAACGTTTGGTTTGTATATGCAGCATTATATAAACAGCTAATATTTTGGGCACTATTTTTATTGAGATATAAGTTTCCAATGTGCGCAGATATCCAATTTAAGTACTGTAAATCTAACCATAGCCCAAATACTAAGAGTAACACAATTAATAATTATAGCATCGATTTTGTGTCAGCTGATAAGCTCGCTTTTCGAAAAAACATTATTGAGTGAAGACACATTTTAAATTCTTGTTGTGTTGTTACCTTTACTTTGTAACGTTTAAATATGTGTATATTGTAAAAATGCGTTAATAAATAATTATTATTTAAAAAAACAACATTTATGGATTAAATAAACTATACTATAATGCGACATCTTACATAACTTATTTATTATTTATTTATAAATAAATTTTGCAATCAATTTGAATATTGGAAAAAGCATGAATATTCAATACAATTATACGAGCAATTCGTTAAATGCAAACGTACAGTATATAGTAAAAGTAGACATTTACTCAATTGTAAATAAAGAAGCTCTTTTAATTGTAATATGTACAATTCTTTCGAGTTTGATATATTTCGGTTTCATAACTTCGTAGCACAGTTTTATGTTTACAAATTGAGAAAATTAGCTTTGCACAAATGAAGAAGGACGTAAATAATGTAAGGTTAAAAACCAGTGCCGTAACTAGAATTCGCAATAGAAACGTAGTAATAGCAATCAATACTAGTCCCTTTTTTTAAAATAATATTTACACCCGCGTTATACCATTACGTTTCTATTATCTCTCGTAATTCTACAAGAAAAATCAAACACATGCTTTTATTTCAATACTTACTTCAAAGTTTAAACAGTTATATTATTAGTATTACAATATCACCAAAATACCGTAAATCAAAGCATTAGGTAGGTAGATGCGCATTTCGAAGGCTATGCCCCCATCTGCAGTAGTACAAAATAAAAACTAAATAAAATAATATTATAATATTGATCCTATAATTGCACGTGGTTTAGATAGTATTTTGAATAAATATAATTTTAAAGTAACATATAATACTTCTAACAATCTTGCTAATTTTCTAGGAAATCCCAAAGATTTGATTGAGTTCAATAAAAAATCTGGTATTTATGAAATATCTTGTTCTAGTTGTCCTAGAACGAACACGTAGAACAATTTAAACTAGATTTAAGGAGCATTTAAATCATTTCAAATTAAATAAAAAGATAAAAGTGCTGTCACCGAGCATATTACAAATACCGAAGAAATAAAAAAATATATATAAAACGCATTTCTTTAGCTACGAAGATGATGCCCACTCCATTCTATGTAATTCATTATTATCTCTTTTCAGGGCTTTCAGGATGACGGGTGCAAGATGACTCTCGCGTACAGTGGATGCACATTTCGTGAGTATTTTTCATGGACAACATTTTCTTCACCCTCCTTATACTTTCTACTTAGCATACCGCCATCGTTCCCGTGTGCTCTTTTCCCGTATTTTTAATTATTAACCTATCGACGTAATACTTCAATATTCTGCTGGCAATGTGCTGCGATCCCCTAATCGCAATAATTGCTTCTGGGAGACGCGACGTTTAGCTAATATTGTATTAGGGGAGAATTAAGGGGTTCCTGAATGATTTGAAAATCTACTCATTGCTATATTGGGTGGCTACACTGACTGACTTCAATCTAATGTATACACTTAATTGTTGTATAGAATATAATTTTTAATTAATTAGTTAATTGTTACTTGGTAAAAAAAACTTATATAGATAGATAGATAGATAGATCTTTATTGATGCTTTAAATTTTTACAAATTTTTGCACACGTCAACACATAAACAATAAATAAGAGTGACAAGTCAGGGCAGATTTTCGAAATACCCCACAAGCCTAATCGCTTCGCATTTCAAATTTTATCGCTATCAAAATATTTATGCAGTTAACGCAATTAACATAAAATATTTTTATAGCTGCGTAATATTAATCAAAAGTTAACTAAATATCCCATAGTATCGTTCATTTATATTATCAGAGCTATATATTTTTTAAGAATTTTATACACAGGATTACAAATCGTAGTAAGCTAAATGAATTAGAAAGGATAATCATATTGCATACAATTCTACTACCTAATTAACAAAAACTTGATCAATTTTTTCATCGTTTATCTATATTACTTCTTAATTCTTACAAAAAATGTCTTTACACTATCTTATTATTAATACACCATGGGTTTTTATTTTACGTGCAATTAGTTAAAGAGTCCGCAATCCTAAAGATTGGTTGGAAACAGCACGCCATGCCGATCTATCCTGAGCTAATCCCTTCATCTCCCTATAGCTATTCATCTCAACGTCTTCAACTATCTGACTCACATACTCCAATCTAGGCCTACCTACCCCTCTCTTTCCCTCCACTCTACCTTCTATGATCAATTGCATAATCCCCCCATGCCTAAGAATATGCCCTACTAATCTGTCTCTCCTACGCTGTAACACTCTCCAAATACTTCTCTTCTCCCCTACTAACTCTAGTACAGCTTCATTTGTTACTTTATCTTCCCAACCAATCCTCATCATCCTCCTATAACACCACATTTCAAGTGCTTCTAATCTACGCTTCTCTTCCTTTCCTATAGTCCACGCCTCACACCCGTACAGTGCTACACTCCAAACATATACCTTCAGTAATCTTTTTCTAATACCCAAGTCAATATTTGATCTTAAAATCTGTTCCTTTTCTACGAATGCCTTCCTACCCTGTGCTATCCTACACTTTATATCTAGCTTGCTTCGATTATCTTTTGTGATTCTACTGCCTAAATAACAAAAATCTGACACTTCTTCGATTCTATTATCTCCTATTGTGATCCTCATTTTTCTACTGCATTCCTTTTTGTCACACCTCATCACTTTAGTTTTACCTATATTTATTTTCATGTTAAAATCCCTAGTCAATACTGCCTGCATACCATTCAATACCCTTTCTAAATTCTTTTCGCTTTCTTCCAATATAGCTATATCGTCGGCGAATCTCAACATATATATTTTCTCTCCCTGTACATTCACACCTACACTATACTCTTCTTTTACTTTGTTTATTGCATCTTCTATATATAGATTAAATAATAACGGTGAAAGTGTACATCCCTGCCGAACTCCCTTCCCTATTTTTGCTACCTCTTCTTCCCCCTCAATTCTAACTAAGGCAGTTTGGTGTTTATATAAATTAAAAATTATTCTCCTATCCTTATAATCTATACCCGTTTCTTTTAAAATTCTAAACATTATGTCCCAATCTACATTATCAAATGCCTTTTCTAAATCTACAAAAGCTATGCAAGTTACCTTTCCTACCCTCTTTCTTTTTTCTACTACCGTTCTTAGTGCTAGAATCGCCTCTCTCGTCCCTCTGTTTTTCCTAAAACCAAACTGATCTTCTCCTAGCCTTTCCTCTACTTTATTTTCTAATCTCCTATAAATAATCTTTAACAATATCTTCGATGCATGTGATAGTAGACTAATGGTCCTATAGTTCTCAATATATACGTGCAATATATTCCGTATATGTTCGTTGTGCAGGTAAATAAAATTATGGAAGAAATTGCCATAAGTTCATGAGTAGTTAAGAAATCTCCCATAAATTTTTATACAACATATAATCCGCGTGTTTTAAATATCGAATCAAGTAATCAACAGCTGGGCTTAAAAAAAAATTGAAATCGGTGGAGGCGTTTTAATACATGCTCTAATACAAAGGAACCCGAAATTAAATTGAAATTGGAATTTTTATTTCTATAAAATTTACAGTTTATTAATTAAATTAGCAATTAAATAATAATAATATTTAATTACAATAAATCGTAGAGATCATATTATTACTTAGTTTTATATATATATTATATATACATTAAATTGATATTTAATTAAATTTAAATTTAAGACTCTTGAGTTATAAAAATTTGATGTGCTACGATATGAAATACCATTTGCGCCTCAACGGACTGTAATGGGAAAAAAAAATTATATTACAGCCTGAAATTTTTAAAGAAAAAGAGAAATATGTTTTTATTTAGTAGACAAGTGCTTTACTTAAGATTCTAGGTATGATATGAAAATTTACTTATCCCACTTCAAATTTTGATCATAGAAAATTCCCAAGTATTTTATGTGATCTGCTTTTTTTATAATACTATTTATTCTAATATATAGCTCCTGAATTTCACGAGGTAGGTTAGAGGACGTAGCAGAGAATGTAATTAAATCCATAAAAAAATACAAATTATAGCGAAGATAGCAATAAGCGATTTGGGTAATATTTTATACAATTATATAACTAACGTAGTGACAAATTTACAATAATATATATTTTTAAATTTGAAATTCCAACGCACTACTACATAACATATTGTAGATTATTTCTTATGAATATGTGTTATGATTTCATTCAACAATTAACACTTTCAACATAAAACAATTTCACACTTTTGAACATTTTTAAACATTTCATACTCGTAACAAAACTGATTTAAGATCAAATTTCTACAGTTTAAAAAAAGTCGCAAAATGGACCTAATTACTTAGCTTTAAAATTTTACAATGCCTTACCTAAAAATATCAAACAACTGCCATATAATAGATTTAAAGATACTCTCGAATGTTTTCTAAAAGATGGTACGTTTTATGATTTCTACGAATTTTTTGAAAAATGTAAACATTAATATTAAAATTAATTCTAAATTGGTAATAATTTTCTAATTTGGATAATATTTCGAAATATATGACTTTATATGTGATAAATGTTCAATTATTGTATTTTTTATTTTATTATTTATTGTCGTCAACATAAATCTAATATTGATGATTTTATTAATATATTAAATTTTAAATTTCCTTCAATTAAATTTACTTATGAAATCGAAAATAATAATAAGTTTCCTTTCTTAGATGTTTTAGTCATTAGAAATAATAATATATTAGAGTTTTATATATATATAAAAGCTACAAATACGGACTGCTATATACAGAACGATTAAAATCATTGTCGTCAACATAAATATGCTGCTTTTTTTTTTAATTAACGGCATATTAAATTTTCCTTTATCTAATGATAAATGTAACATTGAATTAAATAATATCCGAAATATAGCAATATAGTAATAAATATAATAATATAGTAATCAACAGCTGGGCCTAAAAAAATTGAAATTGGTGGAGGCGCTCTAATACAAAAGAACCTGAAATTAAATTGAAATTGGAATTTTTATTTCTATAAAATTTACAGTTTATTAATTAAATTAGCAATTAAATAATAATAATATTTAATTACAATAAATAGTAGAAAATAAATACTCTTAATCTTATTAATTATAAACTAGAAAAACTATGTATTGCATAACAAAAAAAATATTTAAATCAAATCTAATCTAGATGTACTAGATTATACATAATTTTAATCATAACTTTACTGGATGCTAATTCTCAGATATATTTGCAATCTATAGAATGACCACTTTCGAAGTCGTTCAGAAAGACATAGTCGAAATTAGAGTGTTTGAAAAATAAATACAATAAGAAAATTTTTGGTTAAAAAAAAGAGGTAGATGTATGTAATACTACTTACTTTTTATTTAAAATTTTATTTATCATTAATATATCAGGGAAAGCATAATCTTCAAAAGTCATTTTTATACTAATTACACCAGTGGACAATTATATCCCTACAGTTTTCTAAATTAAAAAATATAAAAGTAGTTCAAATCATTACTCACATCAATTTATGATTTATGCTGTTTTAAATTTCCAGATAGACCACAAAAGTCTTCAAAACACGATGAAAAACGGCACCGTCACATTTTTAACAATCAGTACGATGTGAATAAATTAATATAATTAAAAGTAACTACCTTTTACATCTTTTGCAAGTGTTTCCAAATTTTGAATTGCTTGTACCCGCGGTTAAGATACCCCTAAGTTTTAACCTCAAAAATTCCAAAAAAAAGTGGTACCTTATACATGGGTTCTTACGATACATTAAATTAATAAACCTATAATATCAAAATTTATGATTGCATCACAAATACCAGGCATATTATCAATTATGACTTTTAAATTGCCGCAAAAGCTGTTAAATCGAGTGTTTATAGAACAAGAATTGCAATCGATTCAAATAGCTTAGTGAGCTGGAATTTTAAAAGGGGTCTGTGAAGTAGAGGGAGCAATTAATTGGGGCTCGATTGTTAAGTTAGATATTTATTGAAATATTTTCGAGAATCTCAGATATCTTTTAAATAATAAGAAAATGATTTAATAATTTTTATTTCATGTAAAATGCGAAATGGAAAATATTATAAAATTATACATGGGTCGATTAAAAATTCGAATATGCAGTAAATGTAGGTAAACCTAACCTGGACCATAGATATTTTGGAAACTTTAATGGTTTATTCTTTTAACAGTTTCAGATAAGTCATTTTAAAATCCATACAAACGAAAAGAAAAGCAACTTTATCGATTTTAATTTTGTCACACTTAATATAAATATTTCGAGCTTATGGTATACGCATCGAATATTATACCTATGCATGTAGCACCTGTTGTTGCAATAACAATATTCAGTAATTGTTGCCAGCTTTCCCCAAGTATGAGTGTGCATAAATTAATCTAATTAATGTATCTTATTACCTCGCATATACATTTAGCACATGTACTCGTATATATAGGTATACTACATAGGGATGTCGATGTGGAGCGTATGTATACTAATTATCACAGTTTATGTCTTCGCGCGATGTTCTTCTGCGTTAAAGGATTGGAACGGGTGAGGTGTTGAAGGCAAGCGAAGGATAGAATATCTCCACTCGATCTTGTTCGTCTATTATTCACACATACGCGCTTAATCGTGTAACAGTTAACGCATTTTGAATGCTTACTTAAACCGAAATGATGTATTATGTGAACTGGTTTACTTAAACCGTGTTGATAAATTAAATCATATTATATCATATGCGGAGCTTTATGAATTTACGGCACTTTGTAAGAAAAGGTATTTTAAAGAAAGTTTTGTTATTCGTCGCTAATAGTAGAAGCGTATAAGTTTAGTTTAGTTTAGTTTAGTTCATTGATGTTTTTTACAATAAAGTAATTACACAGGTCAACGACATACATTGTTGGTCTAGTATAATAAGAATGCACGTTCACTTAATAAATGACAAACATAAATCGTTAAAATTGTTACACATATATTCCTCAATGTTGTAAAAGCACTTTTGCAAAAGGTAATTTTTTCATAATGCGATTAAAGGTGTATGGATCCAATGAACTCAATTCAGTCGGTAGCTTATTAAATAGTTTTGGACCAAAATAATTCATAGTGCTTCTTGCTTTATAGATTCTATAAAAATTTAACCTTACGTCTTGATTATGACGTGTGTTGTGATGATGTACTTCACCTTTCAGAATATATTTGGAATCATTTTGATTCCTTACACATTGCAGCGCAAGTAAAATATACATGCGGGGTACTGTCGGAATATTTAGAGTAGCTTACAGTCATCTCTGTATTTTAGTTTAGCAGTAATTCTTAGTGCTCTTCGCTGCAATTTAAAAACCCTTTTAACATGTGCGTAATGGCCCCAGACTAATAGCTTATTTTGGCTTGTATTAAGCCATGGAAGGCTTGTAACGCAACTTCTGTTGATACAACGCGTACCAGATTTCTTAAGGCATACGCATTTTTGCTAAGAGACTTACATAAATAATCAGCAAGATCACAGAAAGTTAGTTTGGAATCCAACACTATACCCAGAAATGATGTTTTATTTAAGGTCGGATGCTTATTACTAAATATAATTGTTTTCGTTTTGGCCTCATTTCAAGCAAGACTATTAGTTTTAAACCAAAGCGATGCTTCCGTTAGTGCTTCTTCCATATGTTCATTTAGTAAATGTATGTTATGTGAATGTGTTATTAGGGATGTATCATCAGCATATAGTAAAGCTTCCACATCTACTGAAGTACAAAAGTCATTGATATATACTAAAAATAGAAGAGGTACAAGGACGGCGCCTTGTGGCACTCCCATCATTGTAGTAAGCGCACTGGATAGTATATTATTTATAGCTACTTTTTGAATTCGGCATGATAGATACGTTTCTATTAGTTTTATACTCGTAGGGTCGAAATTATAAAATTTCAGCTTATTAACCAGGACTTCATGTTCAACACAGTCGAACGCTTTCGTTAAATCGCAGAAAGTTACGCCTGTGTAAATGTTTGCATTAAATGCCTTATAAATTTCGTCATATAATTTTATTATGGCATCAACTGTTGATAGACCCTTTCTGAAACCAAACTATTTAACAGAAAAAAGGTTATGCATTTCAAAAAAGGGACTATTTGCTTTGCAAGAATCTTTTCGAATATTTTACTTAGTATAGGTATTATCGCAATTGGACGATAATTTGACATATCTGACGTAGACCCCTTTTTGAGAATCGGTATAATCTTGTACAATTTCATGCATTCAGGAAACACGCCTTCGTTTAAACATAAGTTAAATAAAATTCTTAGTTGGTAACATATCACATTTTTTACAGTTTTCACTATTTTTGTATTTAAATCATATATATCCTTGCAATTACTAGTACGCAAATTATGAATAACATCTCTTACCTTTATTGCAGTAATTTCCTTAAATGTAAATAATGGGACATTTAGTGGTAAATCTCTCATATAATCGTTGCTATTTTTAGCGTTATTTGCGTTATTAGCGTTATTAGTACCCTGTACAACGTCAATCAGTTCGTCAGTAATATTGATAAAATAACTATTCATAGACCTGAACTAAGTATCAAATCCATCAACTTAGAGAAGCAATAATAATGATATTTTTTAAATATTCTTTAAATATGAAACAAGGAAGCTACAAAAAGTCAAAATTTACGAAGAATCCAAAATCTCAAATTATTTCTCTAATAGCTAGATTGTGCATCTTCAGTAGCACAAGATAAAAACTAAATAAAATAACTCTGTCACTAATCGTGATTGCTATACAATTGAGGTAGTAATTAACATAAATCAATTAAAATTCTATATAAACAACTGAAAATATGTTTTAATATAATGCTATAATTAGAAGTGAGGACACTTTTACATAGTTTTCCACGAGTTCATAAAATTATTTATAATATATGTTAATGATATATTTGGGGTGCCTAAGAGAAGCTTCTGCTCAATACTAAATTTTGCCGATGATACCAATTTAATAATAATAGCTCAAATCCAGGTAAATTTAAATTACGACCTGAAAATCTTTTCCTGGATGGTTTAAGAATAACTAATATCTGCTGAATAATTTTAAAAACCAATTGCCTATAAGATAAGATAATTTTATTAGCTGTTTAAATACATAAAGTACATTCATATAAATAATATTACCAAAAGGTCATTACAAAATACAAACAGCACAAAAATCAAAAACATCGCACTACAAAAATTTGTAATTAAAAAATTCCTCAGTGCTGTAAAAAACATTTTTCTTTAAAATTTGGAGAATCATATCCTTGTATACTTTTACAGGCAAACCCTAATAGGTAAGGGTAGAGTATTATAAAATTTAAATGTCATATATTGTAAACTATTTTGCGTTTTAACTAATCTACAAAAATCTTGTCTTACACCATGTTTATATCTAGTACAATGATCGTGGAAATCTGCTTGAAGAAACTTGAATTTAACATTAGTATGAGCATATAAGAGCGAGTGATAAATATAAATACCTGGTACCGTCATAATGTTAAGGTCAATAAATATCTGTCTACAATCGTCCCTATATCCTAATCCTCCCAAAATTCTGACTGCGTGTTTCTGCGGGCCGAAAATTCTGTGTCTGCAGGCGCTGTTACCCATCCAAGGATACCATAATTTATAAAGGAATGACACAATGAAGATATTAGAAAAAAATTTCGATAATGTATCAGTCGAATTTCGTAGTAAATAAACACTTTTCCTTAATCTTATTGCCAATTAAGTCATCAGCGTAAATCAATCAATGTTAGGTAAATAATCACCTATATCGTTAATAAAGATTAAGAATAACAGAGGACCTAGTATAGATCCCTGCGGTACTCCTATTATAATATCTCTTGACTGCGATAGCACATTGTTAAAAAATACTATTTTCTGTTCGACATATAAGATTGTATCAGCTTTAAACTAACAGAATTGAAATAATATCTAGATAATTTGTTTAAAAAAATGCAACTGTCTACACAATCAAAAGTCTGATGATTTTTTAAGTAAATAATGTATATTTACATTAAATTTCAACGCGTTATTAATAAAAATTTTGATTAAGCTCATTGTTATTAGCGCCGCCGCCGAAATTGCATCAATAAAGATGTTGTATTTTCTTTAATATTTAAAATATACGTTCTTAAAATATGACCATGTTAAATTATGTACACACATTGTTGAGTCTTCTGCAATCTGATTGCATGCATCGCATAGTTGTATGAATCTGAATTATGACGATGATAATAACCGTATTTCCGATATTAATTGCCGGACGAATAACATCATCACTTTACCAGATCTACCATCGACCTAATTGGCACTCTTGTCGTATTTTACATTTTATCTGTCGATCCCAACAAGCTCTATTATTCTTTAAACATGTAAAACATATCGACATTTTTGTAATTACACTTTATAGTTACAATCATAATATGATCGCTTCAGTGGCGGCTCGTGCCATTTCTATCTGGGGGGGCGCATTTCTTAAAAAATAACCTAATAGTGAGAAATCTTACCTAAAATGGATGCAAAATGATTATATTCAATCATTTCTTGAAAGTGAATTCCACTCTTCTATCATTCATTGATATAAACTTTTCCAAAACTTTTTCGTTGAAATTGTAAATATCTCGCACCACATTTTTATTAATACACATCATCGCCAACGCGTTTAAACAATCATTACCCATAGTATTTCGCAAAAAAGTCTTGATTCTTTTAAGTGTTGAAAAACAACGCTCTGATTCAGCAGTGGTCATCGGGGTTGTTAAAATAATTTTAAGTATTTTTGTAGTTTCCGGGAAAGTTTCACTGGAATTATTTTGTAGCAATAACGAAAGAAAATTTGTGGCTCCAATTATTTGATAAAAATCCGGACGCGAGTAAATGACTTCTAATTCTGTTTTTAATCTGGTTTTATTTTAATCAAAAATTGATATGCATGACACGGTTTCCAAAATGTCCACTGGAAATTGTTTAGAAAATGTTGGCATCGATTTCGTGTTAAATAACTCAGCGACTTGTAGATGGCCACGATATGAGAATCTGTCCTTCATCTGTGTTATAATTTTTTTTGTAAATGTCTCTTGTAAAACGCCGCGTAAATGTCCGGTTTTGAGCACCCCTTGCACAAGTTTGCGATAAATTTAAATCAGGCAATACCTAATTCTTTAATTTTTACTTTGTCCACAAGAGAAAGTCTACAAAACTCTATTTTCAATAAGGAACTAACACTATTCATTTTTATTAAATTTTTTCTATTAAATATATTCTTGGAGAAACACGTGGCAAAATCGTACATACACAGAACAAATGCTACTGTCTTATCTGACTATTCTATATCATTTTATCTACATATATATATATATACTCTCTGTATATATATACTACTCTCTGTTCTCTCTGATCTTCTCTAAGCCGTTAAAGAAGCGCGACATCCAATAGATCGGTCGCCTGCACTCTATGATACACTCATCTTATTGCATATGTATTGTATATATGTATTTAACTTGTACTGGCATGGGATAGCCGCTGGGAATCTGTGGCATATATAAGACAATGAAGCAAGGAGAGAACCGAAGAAACAGAAGATATACTACATACGGTCGCTCTCACCGATTGCTTGCAATAGAGTGAGATGAGTGCATATGCATTTAACCTGTACTGTGTGGCTGGGTGGCGCTGGACACGCAACGGCAACAAATTAGCGATATATGTATACCACGCGAACGATAGATACAACATCGGTTGTTGCTGTGACTTGCAACGGATACCACAACGAACGCCACACCGTGTTGTGTTGAGTGTTATGTTCGCGGCCCAAGTTTTATCTTTTAGGGAAAATAATGCCGAGATAAAATATCGCAATACAATTATATATCTACGGTGATGCGCTCAATGTTCAGGAGGGGCGCGCGGCCCTGCGGCCTGCATAAGGAACCGCCACTGAATCGCTTATTTCTATACGTGTTATATTTTTAATAAATTTACAATTTATATATATTTTTAAATTATCGTGATTCTTTTCCTACCCGCAGAGTACGAAATTAAATTAAGCCTTCATAGATTCTTAATTTAAAATATAGATACTAAATAATTTCTTGAAAATATCATGTAATATTAATTAATAACAAAAGATCTGCTTCGTAGCACTTTTTCATAACTTAAATAATATGTTCAGTTAACCATAAAAAAACCAAAAAAAATAAAAAATATATATACAACTAATAAATCATAAAAACAAAGATTTAAACTATTATAACATAACATCAATGCCGTTTCGATTCTCCATAGCCACACGCAAGTGGTTTAAATGATAAATAATTTTATATATCCATGCATTAGTCCTCAATACAGATCTTAGTTTCACTATAAATTTTCATTCCTCCTAATGCCCTGTACTAACTAACCATACACACTTTAATCAATGTCTTCTTACCTTCCTTACCTGCTAATTTACTTATATATTATATAATATACTTTTTAAACAACTTACTTTATACCGCCGTACATATCAATATGACTCGCAAGACTTTATCTCCTATAATACCTTCAAAATTCTTCTTTGATGGAAATTAAATATGAAATAATTCTATAATATAATTTAAAAACATCTAACTTGTTAATGAAATCATTCGATTTTCTACCATATTTTCTGTTCTTGTCGTGTTGTGTAAAAAAAAAACTTAATTGCACGAAATATGAGTATTAATCATTTTTACAATTTAGAATTTAGTATAGTTTTGTGAACGCTGACAATTGCAACTGTATAGTTATTAAATTATTCGCTTCTAAACAGGGTTATGATTATTAGATTGCTTCGTGCAATAATTAATAATTGTATTTTATGGGTAATATAATATTATCAAGTGCAACTTTATGAAAATGTAGAACTATAATACATAAAATATCTAGTGTACATTATAGAGCGTATATACAAAATAGAATGTCTATATACAACAATAAATACTGGTAGAATGCTTCGATGAGTACAAAGAAACGACTAATTGACATTTCATTATTTATAATTAGATATGAATATGAACATGTATATATACATATAACAAACACCTGCCCGATGGCGTACGCTGAACGCTCTCTTCTTCATTCGTTCGGTTCTACTCTTTGCGCCAAAGCATAACGCCAATTTGACGTCGACATCTAACCAATGCCATTTAGCAGATAGACATGTATACATTTTCCCTGACTGCATTCGGCAGAATACAATACGCGATATTGTGCACCTATTTCATATTTATCTATACAACTACAATAACAACACATACAACTAAAAGAGCAAGCACTTACGAAATTATGTCTAGTTAACCCATCGATTGACAGAAAAGTACAAAGTACATTGTGGTACAAAGATAATAAAATATTTAAGTATAATCTTAGAACTTAGAATTCAACTATTATTTGTTAAGTTAAGTTAGAGTCCGCAATCCTAAAGATTGGTTGGAAACAGCACGCCATGCCGATCTATCCTGAGCTAATCCCTTCATCTCCCTATAGCTATTCATCTCAACGTCTTCAACTATCTGACTCACATACTCCAATCTAGGCCTACCTACCCCTCTCTTTCCCTCCACTCTACCTTCTATGATCAATTGCATAATCCCCCCATGCCTAAGAATATGCCCTACTAATCTGTCTCTCCTACGCTGTAACACTCTCCAAATACTTCTCTTCTCCCCTACTAACTCTAGTACAGCTTCATTTGTTACTTTATCTTCCCAACCAATCCTCATCATCCTCCTATAACACCACATTTCAAGTGCTTCTAATCTACGCTTCTCTTCCTTTCCTATAGTCCACGCCTCACACCCGTACAGTGCTACACTCCAAACATATACCTTCAGTAATCTTTTTCTAATACCCAAGTCAATATTTGATCTTAAAATCTGTTCTTTTTCTACGAATGCCTTCCTACCCTGTGCTATCCTACACTTTATATCTACCTTGCTTCGATTATCTTTTGTGATTCTACTGCCTAAATAACAAAAATCTGACACTTCTTCGATTCTATTATCTCCTATTGTGATCCTCATTTTTCTACTGCATTCCTTTTTGTCACACCTCATCACTTTAGTTTTACCTATATTTATTTTCATGTTAAAATCCCTAGTCAATACTGCCTGCATACCATTCAATACCCTTTCTAAATTCTTTTCGCTTTCTTCCAATATAGCTATATCGTCGGCGAATCTCAGCATATATATTTTCTCTCCCTGTACATTCACACCTACACTATACTCTTCTTTTACTTTGTTTATTGCATCTTCTATATATAGATTAAATAATAACGGTGAAAGTGTACATCCCTGCCGAACTCCCTTCCCTATTTTTGCTACCTCTTCTTCCCCCTCAATTCTAACTAAGGCAGTTTGGTGTTTATATAAATTAAAAATTATTCTCCTATCCTTATAATCTATACCCGTTTCTTTTAAAATTCTAAACATTATGTCCCAATCTACATTGTCAAATGCCTTTTCTAAGTCTACAAAAGCTATGCAAGTTACCTTTCCTACCCTCTTTCTTTTTTCTACTACCGTTCTTAGTGCTAGAATCGCCTCTCTCGTCCCTCTGTTTTTCCTAAAACCAAACTGATCTTCTCCTAGCCTTTCCTCTACTTTATTTTCTAATCTCCTATAAATAATCTTTAACAATATCTTCGATGCATGTGATAGTAGGCTAATGGTCCTATAGTTCTCACACAAAGTAGCTCCTATTTTCTTCGGCATTGTTACTATTCTACTACGCTGAAAATCCTGTGGTACTTCTCCCTTCTCATATATTTTACAAACTAACCTGTATAATCGCTCCTGCATTTTTTCCCCTGCGTGTTTTATTAATTCGGCTGGTATCATATCAATCCCCGCTGCTTTGTTATTCCGTAAATCATTTAATGCTCTATGAAACTCTGACCTAAGTATGCTAGGACCTAAGTCATCATTATTTGTTAACACTATAATATATAAAAATAGGACGAAGACAGACAGATTAAGAAGTTGTGATAAAATTTTTGTCACATAAGAACTCTTCAATGCTATAATAAAATTTTCTCAGTAGGTGTAATCTTAGTTTTATTTTAAATGATTTATAATTATGCTTTCGAAGAGATCTTGGCATCTTGTTATATATCAAATTAGACATGTACATAAAAGAATTCTTGTAGAAAGTCGAATTTGGCTTGTTGATATATACAATATCAGCGTGTCTTGTGGAATAATTGTGAAGATCGCTAGCTAAAACAGAATATCTGTTTTAAACACGCATATCTGTTTTAGATAAAACTAGCTAAAACAGATATGCGTGTGTACGTACAGGACCGTATAGAGGAACCGCAATCGAAAAGAATATTTATCCTGTTACTGCATCCTGAAGCGGCAAGCAATCTGTCAAAAAAAAATTCATATTTCACATTTGATATAAGCTCTACTTAAGAACCTGGCCATTTCTCTATTAAAAATTGTATATTTTCACGTAGGATTGGTATAGTACACGGTGTAGTATAATTAAAATGTTTAAAAACGTATATTTCTTATACTTTTCTTTTTTATTTATCTAGAACGCGATACCATTACAAATAATTAAGTAGCACGTTCATAAAAATACCAAAAAACGAAACGTTTAAACGACATGTTGCTTTCCCATTTATAACGGGGAACGTTTATATTTACAGTAGTGTATGTACAATAACATTTGAAGAATTCAGTTAAAATGAAATGAAAAACCTTAATCCTTATATAAATGCAGCTCCTATATATTTATATATTATAAGTTGCCATATTTTATTTATGCATTTAATAGCTATATGCGCATTTTGACAACTATGCCCCCCCCCCCCCATTTCATTAGCACTAGATTAAACAAAATTAAATACTTTTATCGATTATTTTGCTTGATTATTGAATCAATTATTGAATTATTGAATAGATTATTCTTAATTTTATAACAATCAAGGTGAGTGACTAGTATTTCATATTTAGTTTACATCTTGTGCTACTGAAGATGTCGACATAGCCTTCGAAATGCGCATCTAGCTACTTAATGCTATGATTTACGGTATTTGGGTGATATTCTATACTATTACCAATGGCTGGTCTTTAAGTGAGCAAAAATTTTAATACCGTATTAAAAGATTCTCTATTTGCACCAACAACAAAACTCCGACTGAAAATAGATACATCAACTGCGCACACACACACACCTGACCTGACCTGACCTGACCTGACCTAACCTGACCTATATTACTGTATACTGACTTCTTTTTTTCTACCGTGATTTAATAAATGTATTGAAATATATGTGAAATTGGTGAACTACAATGCAAATCTATTTTTATTTTACCCATTATTAAGAATGACACAATGAAAAATACATACTCTTTTTGTTCCGCATTATTAATTTTTTTTATTCGAATATTATTAATTGTTAATAATTTGTAGCCAGCCGTCCGTATACCTGCTTATACGTGTGCGCAAACGAATAGTAGGATTAAGGGTGCCGCGTTGGGTCGTAGTTTATGACATGGGATTAGTGCGCAAATAGAAAACTGCCATGCCTTACCAATAATTACAATATATTATGTTCAATGAAATTATTAAAAAATACAGAAAGGACTGTAGAAAGAATAGACGAATGGTAATTCCAAAAACAGTTATATTTAATAAAGTTTTGCAAATCCGAAGTTCCACGAACAGTCATTGTGAGGATCTGTTTAACACGTTAGATGTTAGAGGTGTAAATCAATGCTTGTAAATAGAGCAGAGACAAGAGAGAATTTTAAAAGGACAAGAGATATCAAAAATATTTGTAGTTTAGAACAATGTAATAATTCCACGCCAAATTTGTTAAATTACCATTTGATCTTATAATTGCACGTGGTTCAGATAGTATTTTAAATAAATATAATTTTAAAGTAACATGCAATAGTCTTGCTAATTTTCTAGGAAATCCCAAAGATTTGATTGATTTCAATAGAAAATCTGTTATTTATGAAATTTCTTGTTCTAGTTGTCCTAAAGTATATATAGAAGAGAAACACGTAGACCAATTGAAACTAGATTTAAGGAGCATTTCAGATTTAATAGAAAAGTTAAAAGTGCTGTAGCCGAGCATATTTTTGACTAACTCAGGTCATCCTATTCAAATTAGTTCATTTAAATGATTTAAGTGTTTTAAATTATTCCTAGTTAAATGCTTATGAAAGTATATACATGCATAAATCTAAATCAAATTTAATGAATTTAGATTCAGGCCCAATTTCATATTGTCTATTTAATTTATTTAATAAGAAGTATTTTTAAATTTATTTTTATTTTATTTATTTTTGGTAATTTTGTCGTATTATTTAATAGTATATCAATCACGATTCGTGACAGAGGTATTTTATTTAGTTTACATCTTGTGCTACTGAAGATGGGGACATAGCCTTCGAAATGCGCATCTAGCTACTTAATGCTTTAAGTTACGATATTTGGGTGATACTCTCTACAATTATGATGTACTACTTAATTGTATACAACGTACAATAGTTTACAAGACACATTTACAATCATCTTCCGTCCATCAGCTTTGAAAAACTAATTTTATAGACATTCTAGTCACTCCAAAGCCCATATACATATGTACACATTATGATTTGTATTGTTCGATATTATTTCTTCAAGTTTGATGCAAATATTAAATGTCATCATAGGGTACCGATGCCACTCGCAAAACTTTATTTGCAATTTAACCTTAAAACTTATGCTTAGTGTGAATGATTTATATCTTTTACCTATGCATCACAATTCCCTATAATCTGAATGAAGACATCTAATATCATACGAATTATAATTGGTAAGCTCAATAATAGATTTGATAATACACATCATCATTTTCCTTCAACCGATTATTCTTAATATATCTACAATTCATATCGTTGCTTATCCCGCAAGATAATTACATGATGGATTATTTTTAAAAATATGATTGCACATATCCCCTGAAGAACTCGTACACTTGAACAAATTATAAATGTATTTATAGACTATTTCATCAACTATCTAACATCAGAAAAATGGAAAATAAGTCACGTAATCTAAATAATCAATAATTATCTATTGAAAAACTTTTTTACCGTACTACGTGCGATATTTGCGTTAATAACTTTCCCAAAAATTGTGTAAGAAAAAATAATAACGGTATTATTATTTTTTCTATTTTTATTATAAAAGCAAAAATATGTTACAGCAGAGGAAAGATGGATAGAACCATATCCTTAAATAAAAAACAATTACTATTCAGAACATGGCAGAACGTTTTCAAATAATTAAATATCCATCTTCAGTGATCTGTTGGTGGTAACCTGTAATACATGTTTAGATATCTGATAATTTACCAAAAAAAATTTAATCAAGTTCAAAAATCAAAAAAGTGGATTATTCATCCAAAACTGAGAATCTCATAGGTGTAAAAATTGTTTAAGAAGATTACAATGTGAGGGTACAACGTATTAACAATTAACTCAAAAAAAGTTGATGGTAGTAATAACTTACCAACGAAAACTTATTTAGAAAATAATAATGGAGGCACCTTATATTTATAGTTACCTGGTCAACATCAGGTAACTCAAACATCAACAGTTTCTTAAGGAAGAATTAAATAATAATTATTACTGCATTAAAAATTTTCAAAATCAAAATATCTTCTATCTAGTGCATGGTTATGAACAATGGTTTTGCAAAATTTCATCGAAATGGATCAATTAATAATGGAATGTAATGATAATTAATTCGCAATTAAGTTTTCCTTTCGCAAAAACGTTTCTAAAATTATTATAAGCACGTTAACAAAATAGATTTGCAAAAACTGTGATTTAAAGGGTATTTTTCTATTTTTGAAAATATTCATAAATTGGCGGAATATAAAAACACATTCTTAAACTGTGGGATGTAATTATTTAGCAATGGTAAAGCAGAAGAACTGGCATGTATTAACAGACGTTATAATAAAACCAGATCAAGGATCTTAGAATAAATAATTTTATGTATATAAAAGAGATTTATAACGCAGAAACGATTTATTTCAATCTATTATAAGCTGCCCAGTCGTTTTCTTCTTTCTCAACTAGGATTTTTTAATTTTTTTTTATATAATATAATAAATTCACAATATAATAAATTCACAAATTGTAAATAAGGTTTATGAGGTACAAAGGAGAAATATTCTCCTGTCCGTGCCTGTATATGAAAGTATATGAAAATTAAGTATTAAATAGTCTTACGAGGTAAATATATGATTAAATTTTAATTTGGAAATTACATTGTTAATGAAAATTATAAAAACAAACTTACATCTAGAAACTAGAAAAAATAAAAAAGATAATATATATTTTTCAATACATGGCTGAAGAGAGAAAACATATTTATAATACTGTCAAGATATGTTCTAAATTATAACAGTCATTCAGTTAAGGATTTTACAAAAAGCGAGCCAATTATCTATTATATATTTCTTTATTTCAATTAAGTAACTTTTCTTATTTAGTACCCGTATAGAAAGAAGAATTGCGTTGTGTACTTTAGCTGAATAATAATATAATGCGTGTTGATTCGCACTCTTACTGAGTCTGGGAATGACGTAACATTTATTGTATTTTATTCTTGTGGAATGTTCATGACAAACCAACTTGTTATCCACGTGTTTGTTATAATTGTATTTTGTCAATTCTAGAATGTAGATTGCACGCACATTGAGCATTTTACTGTGGGAATAAAGCTGTTCTGTAGGGTATAAACGATCTTTTTTAGTAATAATTTTTAATATATAGTTTTATTTTTTTATTTGAGTTCGGCAGGGATGTACGCTTTCACCGTTATTATTTAATCTATATATAGAAGATGCAATAAACAAAGTAAAAGAAGAGTATAGTGTAGGTGTGAATGTACAGGGAGAGAAAATATATATGTTGAGATTCGCCGACGATATAGCTATATTGGAAGAAAGCGAAAAGAATTTAGAAAGGGTATAGAATGGTATGCAGGCAGTATTGACTAGGGATTTTAACATGAAAATAAATATAGGTAAAACTAAAGTGATGAGGTGTGACAAAAAGGAATGCAGTAGAAAAATGAGGATCACAATAGGAGATAATAGAATCGAAGAAGTGTCAGATTTTTGTTATTTAGGCAGTAGAATCACAAAAGATAATCGAAGCAAGGTAGATATAAAGTGTAGGATAGCACAGGGTAGGAAGGCATTCGTAGAAAAGGAACAGATTTTAAGATCAAATATTGACTTGGGTATTAGAAAAAGATCACTGAAGGTATATGTTTGGAGTGTAGCACTGTACGGGTGTGAGGCGTGGACTATAGGAAAGGAAGAGAAGCGTAGATTACAAGCATTCGAAATGTGGTGTTATAGGAGGATGATGAGGATTGGTTGGGAAGATAAAGTAACAAATGAAGCTGTACTAGAGTTAGTAGGGGAGAAGAGAAGTATTTGGAGAGTGTTACAGCGTAGGAAAGACAGATTAGTAAGGCATGTTCTTAGGCATGGGGGGATTATGCAATTGATCATAGAAGGTAGAGTGGAGGGAAAGAGAGGGGTAGGTAGGCCTAGATTGGAGTATGTGAGTCAGATAGTTGAAGACGTTGAGATGAATAGCTATAGGGAGATGAAGGGATTAGCTCAGGATAGATCGGCATGGCGTGCTGTTTCCAACCAATCTTTAGGATTGCGGACTCTTTAACTAACTAAGTTTTATGTGATTTGAAGTGGTCTTAAATTATTATTATACGCTGATCCCCAACATAATACCCCATACCGGAGTATTGAAATAACTAAACTTTGATAGATTAGGAATAGGACATCTTTATTTAAAATATTTCGGAGGGCATAAAATTTTGGAATAGTCGATGGAATTTTTGTTGATATATATTCAGAGTGGACGTTCCATTTTAAATGCTGGTCAAAGAGCACTCCTAAATATTTTATTGATTCCACTCTAGAAATGCTATCATTATCATCGCAGTAAAGTTTATTCATGTGAGTAGGGATATTTTTACTAGTGGGAGAAAAGGTAATGAATTTAGTTTTGCTGACATTTAATTTTAAAAATTATCACTACGGTGTTAAATTATAATATAGAATATCACCCAAATACCGTAACAAGCATTAAGTAGCTAGATGTACATTTCAAGCGATTTGCGCTCAGCTTCAGTAGCACAAGATAAAACTAAATAAAATACCTCTGTCACGAATCGTGATTGATATACTATCAAATAAATAATTCAACATGACAGAAATACTTCAAGATTGGCATATAATATGACCTATAAATCTTTTAAAAACAATACAAATTAAACATTACAAATTACAAATTATAAATGAAAGAAAATAACAAGTAACAGCAAAAAATATTGGTTTGTGAAATCTAAAATAACTAAAAATAAATAAATAAATAAATAAAATAATAATAATAAATTTAAAAATAGTTTTTATTAAATAAATTAAACAGATAACATGAAATTGGGCCCGAATCTAATTCATTAAATTTGATTTAGATTTATGCATGTATATACTTTCATGAGCATTTAATTCGGAATAATTTAAAACATTTTTAAGTAATTTAAGTGAACTAATTCGAATAGGATGACTTGATTCAAAAATTGCTCGGCGACAGCACTTTTATCTTTTCTATTTAATCTGAAATGAGCTAAATGCTCCTTAAATCTAGTTTCGATGGATCTACGTGTTTGTCTTCTATATATACTTTAGGACAACTAGAACAAGATATTTCGTAAATACCCGATT
Organism: Leptodirus hochenwartii; assembly: GCA_947310635.1. Taxonomy (NCBI): domain Eukaryota; kingdom Metazoa; phylum Arthropoda; class Insecta; order Coleoptera; family Leiodidae; genus Leptodirus; species Leptodirus hochenwartii. Next base: position 10,493,563 of record OX371180.1, on the reverse strand, counting down.
TTTTATTGAAATCAATCGAATCTTTTGGATTTCCTAGAAAATTAGCAAGACTATTAGAAGTATTGTATGTTACTTTAAAATTATATTTATTTAAAATACTATCTAAACCACGTGCAATTATAGGATCAAATGGTAATTTAACAAATTTTGGAGTTGCATTATTACTTTGTTCTAAGCTACTAATATTTTTGATATCTCTTGTTCTTTTAAATTTTCTTAATATATTATTTATAATTTTAGAAGAATAGCCATTTTGTACTGCAATACTTCGGATATTATTTAATTCAATGTTATATTTATCATTAGATAAAGGAAAATTTAATATGCGGTTAATTAAAAAATTAAAAGCAGCATATTTATGTTGACGACAATGATTTGAATCGTTACGTATATAGCAGTCCGTATTTGTAGTTTTTCTGTATATATCAAATTCTAATATATTATTATTTCTAATGACTAAAACATCTAAGAAAGGTAACTGATTATTATTTTCGATTTCATAAGTAAATTTAATTGAAGGAAATTTAGAATTTAATATTTTAATAAAATCATCAATTTTAGATTTTTCAGTATCAAAAATTGCAAAGATGTCATCTACATATCTAATGCAAATTCTAGGAAAATAAACTTCAGTTTGCTTTAATTTTGTTTCAAAATAACTCATAAATAAATTAGCAATAAATGGACTTAAACAATTTCCCATAGCTGTACCTTCCTTTTGCTCAAAGAATTTACCATTTAAGGAAAAAGAATTTTGAGACATACATAATTTAGTAAGTTTTAAGTATTCATAAATAATAACATCATCCACAATATTATTTTTTAGCATATCTTCAAGAAAAAGAATAGTTTCAGGAATAGGAACACTTGGAAATAATGAGCAAACATCAAATGAAATAAGTATTTCATTATTTGATAGTGTTAGATCTTGAACATTATTAATGAATTCTAAAGAATTTTTTATTGCAAAACTATCGAAATAGAAACTATTAAGTACATTTTCTAACCATTTTGAAAGTAAATATGTTGGGCAGTTAATAGCAGACACTATTGGTCTTATAGATTTACCAGGTTTATGTATTTTTGGTAATACATACATCCTTGGTATTATAAGATTTTGAATTGAAAGTTTTCGCTTAAGAATAGAATTAATAAGGCTATAACATGAATTAATTATGTTTTTATAATTTGATACTAATTTATTAAGCGGATCTTTTTTAATTTCTTGATAAGGTCCATTAGAAATGAGAATATCACATCTATTTAAATAATCAAGTTTGTCTAAAATAACTAATTTATTTCCCTTATCAGCCTTTAAGTAAAAACATTCTTTTTATTTGAGTCCTTTAATAAAATGCTACATCTAGCTACTTAATGCTTGTTACGGTATTTGGGTGATATTCTGACATTTAATGATAGTTTATTATTAAAAAGCCAAGTCTGAACACACTTAAAGGCCTCTGCAGTTTTATTTTTGGCCATTTCCCATGTGTCACCCTGACATAAAATGGTAGTGTCGTCAGCATAGGATACCGCATCCCAATTAGTTGAGTTCATTAACAGAAGGTCATTTATGTAAATAAGAAACAAAATTGGACCAAGTACGGTGCCTTGGGGTACACCGTACGCGGTTGTTTGAATAGTACTAGTAATGTCACTAATTTTTACTAATTTTTACTATTGGCTAGGTAATTTTTTAGTATTAACAATGGAGTTCCTCTAACGCCTATATGTTCTAGTTTATTTATTACTATACTATGGGAAACAGTATCAAAAGCTTTTGCCAGATCCATGAACACTGCAGTCGGCATTTTATTAAATCCACTTTCTGAGCAAGTTGTAGCATTTCCCTTATTCTAAAATCAACTAATAAGTGTAATGTTTGTTAACGCTTCTCAATTTCATGTTACAATGACTAATCCAAATTATTTCCGCTACATTACCGAATAACAACAATCTCAGCTGCACTAGTCCATTCGAATATTACACTTGCTTATACGATCAAGAGTAATTTTATAGCTCCATAATCATTTTATGTGGATTCGGTGTGAGACCGGAAACTCAACTTATTTAAAATTGTATAACAGTAACTGCGGCGACACATTTTATGTGCAAGTACCTGCAACTGTTACCATTCGTATTGTGTCACGATAATTGACAAATACGGTTAATTATAGCGATTCTAATAATATAGACGTATATCCACCGAGTCGGCGAGATATCTACCTTGAGTACATCGTATGGATCTACCAGAAATAAGTGTTCCATCGATTATAATGTATTCTATCGACACAGTAATTGAATTTACATTCTAAATTATTCTTCTGATGATTCGGATCAGTAAATACAACCGTGCAAGCTTATAGATGACTGACTATGATAATTTTTTCGTGGAAATAATTTACTAAAGTCTTTATACATATATAGACCGAACTCTTTGTTTGTAAGTAAGTATGCATGTTACTATAAAATCTTTTCCACAAATTTCTATCAATGGAACCAATATAATTATTTTGCTGTTAATTAAAAAATAAACTAATAAAAAAATGAATAGAAACGAAATCCACGTCGCAACTGAAAATCCACTTCGCACTGCAGATTTTAGAAGTATAAATCAAATATTTCTTGTGTAAAAATTCACAGTATATGACGCGATTTTTTTTTCTTTATTTTTTATTTTTATTTCTTTAATTATCGACGAAACATTTAATCAGTAGATTATTGGACAGACTATTTTAACTGTTCTATAAATTCAGTTCTCTGCATCTTCATTGGCAAATTCAACCAAATTCTTCTGTACATATGAGTTAGTTAAAGAGTCCGCAATCCTAAAGATTGGTTGGAAACAGCACGCCATGCCGATCTATCCTGAGCTAATCCCTTCATCTCCCTATAGCTATTCATCTCAACGTCTTCAACTATCTGACTCACATACTCCAATCTAGGCCTACCTACCCCTCTCTTTCACTCCACTCTACCTTCTATGATCAATTGCATAATCCCCCCATGCCTAAGAATATGCCCTACTAATCTGTCTCTCCTACGCTGTAACACTCTCCAGATACTTCTCTTCTCCCCTACTAACTCTAGTACAGCTTCATTTGTTACTTTATCTTCCCAACCAATCCTCATCATCCTCCTATAACACCACATTTCAAGTGCTTCTAATCTACGCTTCTCTTCCTTTCCTATAGTCCACGCCATATTTATTTATTTATTGGACATACATTGGATGTAGAGCGTAATCGCACTACATCCAATAACAGTACATCATAAAAGAATGACATAATAATTAAAAAACAGATTGACCAAAATATCAAGAATTAATCATTAAAAAAATAACCGATCAATAATTATATGTAGCAAATATTATTAAACTTAAACCGAAATTGTGAGCGCAATTATAGTACAAAGACGCGAAAATAACGAATTTATCATACACAGGCACAAAACTAAATATTACAACAAATGTTATATCAGTTATTACAAAGTATATTACTTCTCAAAACAGCTAAACTTATGGAAAAAATATCAATGGCAGGCTGGATACTGATAAGAGAATTGTATAAATTACACATACGGACAATTGGTGAGTTTAATCCACTATTGGTATTGTGACGATGAAAGTAAAAAAGATTATTGTTGCGTGTATTGACTGATGGAACTCTTAATGACATTAATTATAATAGTTCAAAACATTGGGTATAATTATTACAAATATTGTATGATGCTACTAAGTCATGTAGTTCATGCCGCCTAACAATTGAGATCAACTTCATATTATTTCCTGTTTTAAATTTAACATATTTTGGAAATTTGCTTTGAATACTTTGCAATACCTTATCGACTATGATCGATCTTAAGTAGATTTCTTCAATATGTTTTTTTTTGCAATTTGGGAACTCAATGTATCACTATTATATAAAACAAATTTTGTTTTAGAAGTTACTTAATAAACGCCTACAATCTTAGTAAATTAATAAAGTAATTAAAGTACACAAAGAAAGGAGGATAATGAGATTTATTTGTAGAAACAAATTTAGTTAAAGAGTCCGCAATCCTAAAGATTGGTTGGAAACAGCACGCCATGCCGATCTATCCTGAGCTAATCCCTTCATCTCCCTATAGCTATTCATCTCAACGTCTTCAACTATCTGACTCACATACTCCAATTTAGGCCTACATACCCCTCTCTTTCCCTCCACTCAACCTTCTATGATCAATTGCATAATCCCCCCATGCCTAAGGATATGCCCTACTAATCTGTCTCTCCTACGCTGTAACACTCTCCAAATACTTCTCTTCTCCCCTACTAACTCTAGTACATCTTCATTTGTTACTTTATCTTCCCAACCAATCCTCATCATCCTCCTATAACACCACATTTCGAATGCTTGTAATCTACGCTTCTCTTCCTTTCCTATAGTCCACGCCTCACACCCGTACAGTGCTACACTCCAAACATATACCTTCAGAAACAAATACTTAGGAAATAAAACAGTTGCTTAGTGTTTATTCGAAAAATTAAATAAAAATAACTATTTCATTTTATTTTTCATTTTCATCTCATTTTCAAATATCTACTCGTATTATTCGTAACTAATTTTTATTTGTTGAGAAATGCATTAAATTATATTTAGCGGTAAATATAAACTTCCTTGTATTTTAAAATCTATTAGTATATAAATATTTAATATTTGTTCACATTTTAAAAATTAATATTAATATCCGCATTATAGCAATACAAAATGGCTATTCTTATAAAATTATAAATAACATTTTAAAAAATAATAAAAAAACAAGAGATATCAGAAATATTAGTAGTTTAGAACAAAGTAATAATTCAACTTCAAAATTTGTTAAATTACCATTTGATTCTATAATTGCACGTGGTTTAGATAGTATTTTAAATAAATATCATTTTAAAGTAACATATAATAGTCTTGCTAATTTTTTAGGAAATCCGAAATATTTGATTGATTTCAATAAAAAATCTGGTATTTATGAAATTCCATGTACTAGTTGTCCTAAAGTATATATACAGGACAAATACGTAAACCAATTGAAACTAGATTTAAAGAGTATTTAGATGTTTTGAATTATTCCGAGTTAAATGCTTATCATAATAATAATAATAACCTTTATTCAGAAAAGAAAAAAAAAAAACATTTTCAAAGAAATAATAGACAAAAAACAAAATTTTCTCAAAAGGCGAAGTTCAGCGTATTAATAATATATTTAAAAAAAATATCTACCAAAAACATACTGGGCTGGTCTGCCACTTTTTTATCCTTTTATCAAATGAATTATGAAAAAAGATTAATTTCCAAGTTCAATAATACAATAGTTTAAAAAATACAGAAGTGCATTTGTCTTCTGGTAGACATATGAAAGTATATACATGCATAAATCTAAATCAAATATAATCAATTTAGATTCGGGCCCAATTTCATCTTGTCTATTTAATTTATTTAATAAGAACAATTTTTAAATTTATTTTATTTTTATTTTATTTTAGATTTGACAAACCAATGTTTACTGTTGTTACTTGTCAGTTTCTTTAATTATTAATTTATATTGTTTTAAAAGATTTATAGGTCATATTACATGCTATTCTTTAAATGCTTCTGTAATGTTGACTTATTTATTTAATAATATATCAATCACGATTCGTGACACAGGTATTTTATTTCGTTTTTATCTTGTGATACTGAAGATGGGGGCATAGCCTTCGAAATGTACATCTAGCTTTGAGTTACGGTATTTGTTACGATATTCTATATTATTATTTAACACCGTGCTGATAATTCTACAAATGAATTATACATTTTCTCTTTATTATATTATTATAGTTTCACAAATGTTGAAATATGTTTGTACGCAAATAAAAGGCATATATTATTATTATTTCAATTTCTATTCAATATTTAAATAATGACTATTACATCTATATCGATAATATCCATATCCATTTAACAATTACAGTTTGTTTCACATAAATAATGCACCAATTAATTACCTAAACCACATTTAAATATCCGGCCCCCGACTATAGCTTTTCTGGCAAAAAAAAATCCGTGCATATTAAATATTCATTTACCATTTATTATCCGACATGACATTTATACATGGAATATAGAAGTCTGAAACATTGAAATCCACTTGAAAAGTAAACACGGTATGTATACGCGTCCTTCTTCTGTAGAACATGTGTCCAATGTATAAAACAAGGATAAACGAATGCAAATTAACAATATTACAATATATGAGCTTATGCATGTGTATAAGAATATGAAATAATAAAAGACTATTATGATGACAAAAATGTATATGTTATATATGAATTTCTAGAGATATTTTAGAAAATGTTCCCATTATTAATCACATAAAATAAATATATGTTATATGTGTAAAAAAATGATTATGTTTACACTTTTTTGGATAATAATTTTTTGTTTGGCGCACTAGTATTTAGCAATTTTTTTTTTCAAATGTACCAAACAGCAAACGTATTATAAACCCAATATATCAATTTCCGAACAAGTCCCCAACATGAAGAATTCGCAAATATTTTTTACAGTAAAGTCCGATAAATTTGATAAATACAATTGTATATCCTACCTAAATAATTTGTACGAAGTATAAATAAGAAAGAGTTCTAATGACAAAGTTGTTGGATTTTGGTGAAGGGTACATATACGTGTGTACGTTTATGTGTATATCGCCCGCCGTTTACGAATTAAGGTTATGTTGAGGAGCAAATTTGTTTAAAACATGCAATTATCATAGACGGCCGTGCATGGTCCGTCCTGGCACTTAATACAGACCTAGCATAGCATGCAAGGATTAGTCGGGCATAAATTCGAATATGTATATAACCGATCTGGGGGTGTTCTATGTCTATATACAATTATGGATGTATAATGTATAATACATCGAAAATACAGCCATGTTGGCTGTACGTAGAAGCTCAGTACAATTACTTACAATCAATAAAAATAATTAGAAGGAATGAAATATGGGAAGGAATAATTCAAATGCACAGAAGTCGGAATTGCGCGTATTTATATCCAATGTCGGTTCGTTACATTGAATTGGATTCATGCATTTTAAAAAGACTAAGAGGAATCGTAATAAATTGATATTTAGGTATCAGCGATTTGTGACCATAGGATAGAATTTAATTATTATGGAAAGATACGAAATGCAGAAACAATTTGATTGTGTTACGGTTTTTTTGGTGATTTAACAACCAGTTTCGATCTGACAAGATCATTTTTAAGTGATACACTAAATACAAGAGATTTAACAAATATGGGCTAATTATAATGTAAATATTAATCTGTTTTTTATATTGAAAGTTTATAATGTACTTTAAAATTTAAATTATTTACTGACAGGGGCGGTTCCTTATGCAGGCCGCTGGGCTGCGCGCCCCTCCTGAACATTGAGCGCATCACCGTAGATATATAATTGTATTGTGAAATTTTATCTCGGCATTATTTTTCCTAAAAGATAAAGCTTGCGCCGCGAACATACATAACACTCAACACAATATGGCAGCTAGCAAGTACCAGTCAAATCTCATCCTGTCTGTTGGAAGCGCTAGAGTGAGAGCGACCGTATGCAGTATAGCATCTGTTTCTATCGTTCGCGTGTCGCTATACATATATCGACTAATGTAACACACATTCAAGCGGCAGTCAGGTCACCCATACGGGTTAAATGTATATGCACTCATCTCACTATATTGCAAGCGCTAGAGTGAGAGCGACCATATGCAGTATGTATTCTGTTTCTTCGGTTCACGTATCGCAAGCTATCGACTAAAGTAACACACATTCCAGCGGCTTGGGATGAGTCATAGCAACGTGATATCGCGAACAGCCATAGAGCCACAGCCACTGTTCAGAGAACAGAATAGTCTAGTATATAAATTGATATAGAATAGTCAGATAAGACAGTAGCATTTGTTCTGTGTATGTACGATATGTACGATTTTAGCCACGTGTTTCTCCAAGAATATATTTAATAGAAATAATTTAATAAAAATGAATAGTGTTAGTTCTTTATTGAAAATAGAGTTTTGTAGACTTTCTCTTGTGGACAAATTAAAATTAAAGAATTAGGTAGGCCATTGCCTGATTTAAATTTATCGCAAACTTATGCAAGGAGTGCTGAAAACCGAACATTTACTCGGCGTTTTACAAGAGACATTTACAAAAACAAATTATAACACAGATGAAGGACAGATTTTCATATCGTGGCCATCTACAAGCTGCTGAGTTATTTAACACAAAATCGATGCCAACATTTTCTCAACAATTTCCAGTGGACCTTTTGGAAACCGTGTGTCATGCATATCCATTTTTGAATAAAACCAGATTAAAAACGGAATTAGAAGTCATTTACTCGCGTACGGATTTTTATCAAATAATTGGAGCCACAAATTTTCTTTCGTTATTGCTACAAAATAATCTCAGTGCAACTTTCTCGGAAACTATAAAAATACTTAAAATTATTTTAACAACCCCGATGACCACTGCTGAATCAGAGCGTTCTTTTTCAACACTTAAAAGAATCGAGACTTTTTTGCGAAATTAAAGAAAAAGTTTGGAAAAGTTTATATCAATGAAAGATAGAAGAGTATTCACTTTCAAGAAATGATTGAATTTAATCATTTTGCATCCATTTTAGGTAAGATTTCTCACTATTATGTTATTTTTTAAGAAATGCGTCCCCCAGATTGAAATGGCACGAGCCGCCACTGTTTACTGATCAGTTTGATTCCTCAAACAACAATTTAAAAAAGAAAAAACTGAAAAATTATAAGATTCATATGTTAACATTCGAATTTGATTTTCGATAATCTTTCTTAAGCATTGGGAAACTGCTATCATTTTTTTAATAGTTTAATTTTGAATGATTGGTGATTTATTAAATAATCGATTAAACAACGCTGGCTTTTCTAAATTTAATAACTGTAATTTGTCTCTGATTTAGTTAATTTAATAAACTAGATTCTCTAAAATTGATGAATTATAATTTTTTTATAAAATAACGAATTGGACCTAGTTGCCAAATATATATGTATATATATTTTAACTAATCAATCATGAATTTACAAATTTCAATGATTCTTGGTTAAATATTGTATGTAAAATTATAAAAATTTCAACTTAAAGTCAAAATTGTTCTACAATTTCTGAGTCAGCTATTCCAAAAATTCCAACTCATATATTAAATGTTATAAAAATATTAAAAAAAGAATAACGAAACAAGAAGCTCAATTTTCAGATTTTTTTAAAGCATCTAAAATATCTAATACGTTCGGAATATATCAATACTTAATCTGAACCTTTCGTTACGACAATTAAATCTCTACATCCTTTTCATTAAAGTTTGTCTTGTCTCAAAATATAACATGTTTCATAGGAAAATGAACATGACAAACCGTTTCGTTAATTATACGGTTATCAGCGAAGCTAGCTTTAGTTAAAAAATGATAATGGAACCATCAAATTATGAAATAAAACTTTTATATAAATATCTATCGAAAGATCTAAATAGTTGCATACTAACGATGCAAAATGATAAAAGATATTTACATCCAGGAATCGAACAGAACAACGATTTGACGATTTTACAACAACAGAAACAATGAATAAAATTAATATAAATATGAAAGGAAATTTTAAAACTTTATATGCAGGCTATGTTAACGAAGAACACTTCTACTCCAAAACTATGTACATTTGTATACTTGTTTTTTTTATTATTACATAAAATTTGTTGTTATTTGTTAATTAAGTTGTCATTTTTTTAAATCCGCGTACATCCGTAATTACACAGAGATTTTTTTTCCTAAACTAATAAAGAATCGACATATACATCCATCCAATTTACCTCCATTTTTAGTAACTTCAAAATTAAATTGTGATTATTAATCTCTGTATTTTAAAAATTATCACCACGGTGTTAAATATTAATATAGAATATCACAATTTAATTCGTGACAGAGGTATTTTATTTCGTTTTTATCTTGTGCTACTGAAGATGGGGGCATAGCCTTCGAAATGTACTTAATGCTTGTTACGGTATTTGGGTGATATTCTATATTAATTAATATCTGTAGTTCAATGTGCTGTATAAATAAAAGCATATTCCCAATAAAGAATTATTTCATTGCTTAAGGAAGCCATATTTTATCTTATTTGGGTGCAGCAACATAGCGACATTTTTACTTGTAAGATGATTACTCTCAAAGTATCAGTATTCTTGTACACAAATAACAATAGATAATAGAGTTGAGCGGTGCAATAAATTTCGGACTGAATTGTGTCCCTCAAAATTTGTGAAAAAAAAAATTCCTTTTGTCGAATAGAAGGTACTTTAAAGATGATCGTGTTGAGGCGAGGGTGTAAACAATAATAACAACGATGATTGTATACTTAAAACGATCTATTACTTAATTTTTTAAATGAAACGATCTATTACAATAAAAATGTCTGACTGTTCCAAAATCATATTATTCTTCAATTATTATTCACTAAAAATACACACTAGGCAATTCAAATAATATCTCAATGTAATAAAACAATTGTAGGTGCGCTTTGATTTTTCTATTCATTTAGAACAACACTTATGTTTTTTATCAATCTTTTATTAATCTGTCGAGCCGTTCCGCAGAATTTTTTTTATACGGGTAAATGGTAAACTTTTGTAGTAGCATGGAAATAATGATTTTTATCTTTAAGCGGGACAAATAACGGAAAATCGGGATTGTCCCGCTAAAAGCGGGACGTATGGTCACTTTACTTATTTGTGTTATTAATTTTATCCCAATAAAATTTTATATAAAATAAAATAAGCAACAATCTGTTAGGTAAGCGCAATATATTTCTTAATTTTTAATCTAAACACAGATGCCTAAGCTTTCTCAAACGGTTTTAATGGGGGGAGGGGGGAATTTTTTATGGTAGGAAGAGGGTGAATTAATTATAAAAACAAATATATTAGAAACTGAAAAAAAAAACTTTATTAATCTTTGCCATATAAATAATTTACTTTGTTTTTAATACGCATATTTCTCACTTGGTGGATTTTCCTCGCACGATTCGGATTATTAATAATGAAACTTTTACCACGAATTTGTACAATATTATTTTATATTTTATTGTTTTTATATTGAACAAGTTGCACATTTAGAATCCTCGTGTCATTTCCCATTCGAAAATGTCCCATTCAATCATTTTTTCATTTTTAATAAAAATTTATAATCTTAGCATGGACAGTCCATATAAAAATGTTTCTAAATGCTTACTTTGAAATTAAACACGCAATTAACATCGCGTATTAGTTTACAGTTGCTGATCGTGTTGGTATCGCCATCTACATATTTTAATATTAGATGTGTGTGCGACAACGACGATAAACACACACACAGATTACACACTATTTATTCTCGACGAACGCGGCGAGAAATTCAACTCTAACTACATGGTTATGTGAATGCAATCCCATCTTTGCATATGCTATTTTATATGGGCAGTTTCAATGGCACCCTGAACGGTAAGTTGAAGCGACGAATATAAATTCGAAAAAGTTGATTGCGTTGGTTGAAGCGAGACTTTCGCCGTTTTCTGAGAATGTTCTCGCTCTAGTGGACTATTCGTTATCAAGAAACGCGTGTTTATTATCAGAATTTTATCTATACACTAGTACACCTACTGCCAAGAATATAGCAAATCAGACATAAATGTATAGTTTAAAAACTGAAAAAAGAAAATACAATTATTGACCGATTGTTTGAGGACGCTATTGTGTATTTATTTTGTAATTCATAAATCCAACATAATTTGCTATAAAATATTTGAGAAAAATCAAAATAAAAGTTAAAAAAAATTTAAATATAAGAAATGTATGTAAAAATTAATTTTCTAGATATATATAGCATCGCCAGGTCTCGCCTAGAATAATTTTAAGTCAGACACTTTAAGCCACAATTATTGACTATTTCTTTGACTCGATTGTACATGACAAATATCCGTTATGCCTTTGATTATGATATACAAGTCTATATGAATATAGAAGAAAATTAGTCATTCTAAATTTTCAATTTCCGACCAATTTAGCAAATACACTTAAATTTTGAACAAAATGGGCAAAAATAGACATAATCGCTTTAATATAACACCAAAATCATTGAAATCTGTCGAGCCGTTCCGCAGAATTTTTTTTATACGGGTAAATGGTAAACTTTGGTAGTAAGCATGGAAATAATGATTTTTATCTTTAAGCGGGACAAATTACGGAAAATCGGGATTGTCCCACTAAAAGCGGGACGTATGGTCACTTTACTTATTTGTGTTATTAATTTTATCCCAATAAAATTTTATATAAAATAAAAAAAGCAAAAATCTGTTAGGTAAGCTGTTCATAAAAATTATCGAAAAATTATCGAAAAAGTACAAAGGTATATACCTGTCGATTTTAATCAAAATTATCGAAAAATTATCGAAAAAGAACACAGGTATATACCTGTCGAAAATTTTAATTCTTTCGTCCCTTTTCATCAAAATTATCGAAAAAGTACAGAGGTATATTTCTGTCGATTTTCATCAAAATTATCGAACAAGAACAGAGGAAACAGAGAAGAAGAACATCAAAATTATTTTATTTTATAATAAAATTATATCATCAAAAAATCGACAGGTATATAGCTGTTCTTTTTCGATAATGTTTCGATAATTTTGATGAAAATCGACAGGTATATATACTTTCTTTGTAAATAATTTAAAAAATTTCGACAGGTATATATATACCTTCTTTATAAATAATAAAAATAAATAATAAAAGTGTAATAGCATTGTATACAAGTAATTGGATAAGTAATAAAACCGGTTTTCACCGAAAATCGGTTTTCACCATAAAGCGGTTTTTACCGAAACGCGGTTTTCACCGGAAACCGGTTTTCATCGAAAATTGGTGAAAACGGTTAGTCGGTGAACCGGTGAAAAATCGCTTGCACCGGTTTCCGGTTTGATTGGCAAATATTCCCAGCACTAATTATAATCTATCAGTCCATTTAAATGATGTTGGCTGATGGAATTTCTTGTTTAAAAATGATTGAATTGCATTCAAGCTATAGAGCTGCTTAAACAGTTTGCATGATAAATCAATTTATTTGATAAATAAGTTTACGTCCATATAGTAGATGTTATTATATCTTAGACAATTTTTTTCACAATATATTTATATATATACTTATAAACAAAACTATTTCTATGAACAGTAAGTAATAACCTATGTGGCTTTTGTATATTGTTCATTGCACACGTTGTGGTTTCCATCCACTTAACATGACTACAACAAAAACTGCAGCAATGCCGGTGGTTGAATACGATCGGATGCAGAAAAACACAGGATGTAAAATGGGATCATATACGTGATATCGCACCATGTTTTAATATTTTATGGGAACGTTGTATAGTGGAATATACGCTTCATTTCAGCGCACCATAATATCAATTCCTTATATAATTTACATATGAATTGGAACGATTCCTCTTGCATAAATCTGTGATTCTCAAATCTGCTATCCAAGGTGATATTTTGATATTGTTCTTCTCTTGCGAAGAGTTATCCTATATCGAAGTACGCCAAATTATAATGTCACTAAAAACTTCAAAAACGAAAGATATTTACGGACTTAGCTCTACTCTGCTTAAAAACAATGTAAATAGTTTGGTTGAACCTCTTACTAAACTAATCAATCTGTCGATTACAAATGGGCTTTTCCCTGACTGTCTAAAAGAGGCACTAGTAATTCCGATGTATAAAAAAGGAAATTTCAACCTCATATCGAATTATAGACCCATTTCTCTGTTGCTAATATTCTCTAAAATATATGAAAAGGTTATCTTCATGAGAATCTCAGATTATTTTGAAAGTAATAGACTGTTTAATGCGATTCAATTCGGTTTTCGGAAAACAAGAAATACAGGTCAAGCCATCTTACAATTCACACGCAACTTTCGATTGTTTTGAAGAGGCTCAACACACTCTATCTAGGTTGTATGATCTTAGCAAAGCATTCGATTGCGTGGACCACCAAATATTGCTAAAGAAACTAGAAAATTTTAACTCTGACTTAAATAGTCTCAACTTATTAAGGTCCTATCGTATGAATCGTTTCCAAACTGTAACCGACAATGAAGACCATTCTAATAAAGCTGAAATAAGGACAGGCGTACCCCAAGGTTCGATCCTAGGACCGCTCCTTTTTCTAATCTACGTTAATGATATTCCCTATCATATAAATCAAGCTGAATGCATCTTATTTGCAGATGATATAACTATCAGCGTTCGTAGCACTGACCTGATCACTCTTAGGAGTTTAAATGACTCTGCGCAAGCGAAGGCTAAAGAATGGTTCGTGGCAAATAACCTATGTCTATATGAGATAATAAATGATTTATACAATCGTTTCTTAAATTATCTATATTGACCTTTCCCAGTATTTTCATACTTCAATGTTTTTTATATGTGCATAAAAATCTAAATACCTTTAGTCTCAATCTAGACTTTCATGCTTTCAACACGCGTATTAAAGATACATTAGACCTGACTTTCTAAGACTAAAAAAGTCACAAGATGGACCAAGTTTTCTGTCTATCAAGTTCTTCATCGCATTACCTAAAAAAGTCAAAGAACTACCACATAATAAGTATAAAAATACGGTTAAAAGATTTTTAATAAATGTCGCATTCTATGAATACGAAAAAAAATTTGAAAAATGTAAAACCATCGAAATTATATAAAATATCTCTATTTTTATAATATTTTAGCTATCTATCTATCTATCTATCTATCTATCTATCTATCTATTATCAAGTATCGTAATGCTCTTTGGATACATAGTTCTAATTTCATTGGGATTCGTGAATAAAACATATAGTGATGATTTTACAATATTTTAAAGTATAAATGTCTTTATTCCACTTCAGACGTCGTCAATGCCACTTTACAATACATCGACATGCAGATATCGAATACAACGCACCATATTCCAAAATAAATGAATGCCACAATATATTTAACAAACATATTTGACCAATCGCTTTGAAAATGCCCCCAAGACACGAAACTTATAGATGAGGATTGAAAAAAATGTATACGTGCGAGTAAATTTGTTTTTATCTGAGAATAGTATAAATGTTAATTTAGTTTCTTTAACATTAGAAACACATATATTATAAAACGTATTGCAACGTAGGTGAAATATACTATTGGGTCATATTCTCAGACATGGGGGTATTATACACGGGGGAAAGGGGCAGATAGTTCTAGATTAGAGTATATGAATCAGATAATGGGGGCATTAGGATAAATAACTATGGGGAGATGAAGGAATTTGCTCAAAAGAGATCGTCTTGGAGTGCTGTTTCCAAGCAATCCCAGGAATTGACAACGAATTAACTAATATCTTGCAAACGACACGTAATCATATTGATGTGACGGGAAATATTTGTGAATATTTTCAGGTTTAGCAAACCTACCATAATCCAAAAAACCTGGTGGTTTGAGAAAACCTTAATGCTGCTTAGATTTGAATAGTTGAAATTTATTTTTTCATTTTTAAGAATAAGTGAAGTAGCGAACTCAAATCGTTCACAAAAAAAGTTATGTTACTTATTTTTCGAAAAAAAAATTGGGCGAAATTTTTTTAAACAAGTTTTCTTATGTTCAAATTATCAATACGGTGTTAAATAATAGTATAGAATATCGCCCAAATACCGTAACTTAAAGCATTAAATAGCTAAATGCGCATTTCGAAAGCTATGTCACCATCTTCAGTAGCACAAAATGGAAGAAATCAAGCATAAGCACAAGAAATCTAAATAAAATTCCTCTGTCACGAATCGTGATTGATATATTATTAAATAAATAAGTCAACATGACAAAAGTATTTCAAAATATAACATATTATATTATATGACCTTTCTTATATTATAATCTTTTTAAAAGTACAAATTAACAATTAACGAAACTAAATACTAAATAGACGTTGGTTTGTCAAAACTAAAATAACAGATTAAAAAATAGTCCTAATTAATTAAATTAATTAAACAAGATCAAATTTGGCCTGAATTTAAATTCATTAAATTCGATTTTGATTTATGAATGTATAATATTTTCATAAACATTTAACTCGGAATAATTCAAAACACTTTTAAGTCATTTAAGTGAACTAATTGGAATAGGATGACCTGAGTTAGTCAAAAATATGCTCGGCTACAGCACTTTTATGTTTTCTATTTAATCTGCAATGCTCTTTAAATCTAGTTTCAATTAAATTAAAAATTAAATCTAGTTTACGTGTTTGTCTTATTAATACTTTAGGACAACTAGAACAAGATATTTCATAAATGCCATATTTTTTATTGAAATCAATCAAATCTTTGGGATACCGTAGAAAATTAGCAAGACTATTAGATTATTTTTAAAAAAAATAAAAAAATACTATTAGAGGTATTATATCTTACTTTAAAATTATATTTATTTAAAATACTATCTTAACCACGTGCAATTATAGGATCAAAAGGTAATTTAACAAATTTAGGAGTAGACTTAATTAATTTGCACTAAACTACTAATATTTCTGATATCTCTTGTTCTTTTAAATTATCGTTTTGTTTTGGAATAGATTTTTTTACACTGAAAAATTTTAATTTCACATTAACACTGAAAATATTTAATAAAATTGAAATATGAACTGCTAGCATTTACATCGAGGCTCATACGGAATAATATATTACTTTTATTTGTAATATGCTAATCATACATTTAGTTTACAGGATACTCATTCCTTACATAAAATACACTATGCACTATAAAGCATCTTGTCTGCGTTAGTGTGGCGGTTACGAATGATTGAATACAAATAAAGGATTTTCATACTGCATTATCTTGTCTTAAATGTTCATATATGCATTCAACGAGAAATGTTTCATGTACATGTTTCTATATAAATATAATATACTGAGTGATTTACGAAAGAACAACTCTTCCATGTCACATTTCCCCCATACCTTATTTTCGTTGAACTGGGAATATTATAACATTACGAATACGATTTTATAAATTCGTGTCATATTATCAGAAGTCATATTATTTTTTTTAAATGTGCTCTTGCCAATCAATCTCTACGGGATTTGACTAATTACCAAATAACTGTTGCGGTGGAAAATAATAGTTGCTATAGTATTATCATTATTCGACTGTTTTAGGAGCCACTCAATATTATTTGAATATAAGCCGTTCAACTTTCTCGACTGCACATATACATACAAAACGCGAGACGTAACACGTAAATGTGCATTGTTCTTCTTCGCACATATTCATGCTGCTTGAAGCATTAGAATTTTCTGATAAGTGAGTATTAAATGCACCATTTCCATGGAACGAGTCGTCGTATGCGCTGAACAGACGTTGCACTAATAAGTAGATATGTCTCCATTATATCCTCTCCTGTTGTGCAATATCGATATAATGCAAGAACAGGCACATCCATCCTTCTGCCTGTCGACGGCAATTGATTAACGTACCTGTCAGAACATGTAGACGTGTAACAATTATATGTTAAATCCACTCAATGAAATTAAACTCAGCTTTATTTCTGGAGAAAGAAAAATTTATTTGTCTTGAATTCACTAATACTTTTTTCTTTGTTTTCGCTGATTATAATATATAATATATTGATTATAGATATAAGCATGGATATAAGGCAACTGCAGATAAGAAACTTAAAAATAAAAGCATCAAGATTTTTCGAGTACCCTTAATATCCTTGAAAAACAACACTTATTTAATTTATTAAAGTTGTATTTTATTGGCTTACTAACTATCCAAAATGTATCCAAAACACTTTTTTGTTTCTAAATAATGATTGCTCTATGTCCATTGTACAACCGCAGATAATAGTAATTAATAGTACTACAATTTAAATGGCAATTTAAAAAAAAATGGGCCCCCGTTGCAATATTATTTATTACTTGTCTAATGCAAAATTAATCTCTATGATAGAAAATTTTGTGTAAAGTATCACTCGTAAGTTTAAGCATAATGTACATTTTTAAAACGAATACCCCATCTGCAATAATATAACAATCAAACAAATAACACACCTGTTTCTTCGTATACAATAGCGATGGCAAACTGTAGGTCACTTTGAGGACCTAGTTCGTAGTTCATAGTTCATTTCCATGTACCGTTCATGAACTATAGCTCGTGAACTACCAACATCTTTTTTAAATGAACTAGTTCACGATCTATATGAAACACATACACATACTGAAAATAATCTCTTTTTTTCTCAATATAAAAATATTAAATGGTAAAAAATAAATAAATTGAAATATTATTTTAAAACTTATTTTGAATTAGGAATGAGGAAGAAAACACAACAATGTTTATAATTTATACAAAACATATATATAAAGAAATATAATCTTCTCTAGGTACTCACGATTACTTATATGAAGTTCTAAAATACTTATTGGTAGTTACTGATGCAAATGTTTACTACTTTACTAACACTTGAAAATTAAATGTACAAACTATAATAAAATGAACTAAATAGAATCGTTTTGTTGGCGGTATAATTTATATTTTCTATTCCGAATCTTCTCTATTCAAACTTCAAAGCTTTGATTTGATATTAAGTGATTGCATTGCACTCAGTATGAAATAGAAGAACTATATGATTTAGATGTTTATTGTTGCATTATTGCAAAAATTTGCTATGGCATGACATATTTACGAACATATTTAATCTTGCGAATATATTAATTATATTATTCTAAATGAAATCTGATACCAACATATAAATTGTGACTCAGCTCGGCAATGCTGCTGTTGCAATATCGCATCGAGTTTCCTATTTCTGTTCACCAACACACTTTATCACTAAATAAATGTTAGTACTGTATATGTAATGTATACTATACTGCAAGTATATATATAGTACAAGTACATCAATACGTACACCATTCATCATAGTTCACGAACTAGGTCATAGTGACTTATAGGTCGTTGCAAAACATCGTCACAGTACGCCCGTCATTTGATTGAACCGTTCGCGAGCGAACGGTTCGCGAGTGAACATCGATAGTATACAAGTACAGTAAATTACCATTTTTTGACGATATTTTGCGAAAGTGATATTTCAATCAATAATATTTACAAGCAATTAGACAATACAATGTAAGAAACTAGAAAGGACAATAATATGTAATAATTCATAAATTATATCCTGAGGAAATCGTATATGTTTACGGATTGCTATTATATAAATAAATATTCATTTCGGAAACGATAGTAATAATAATTACTGACTAATTATAATTAAAGAGATGTCGCAAAATTTGCATAAATTCATTTCCCATAACTAAATAAATAAACAATTATAATCAACAGAAGAAAAAATATTTATTTTGGTTTGCATCGAAATTTGCACTTCTTGTAATTTATATTTTAAAAGGTTCTATAAGTGAAGTTTCAAAATAGTAGTGGCAAAAATACAATTGTTATAATTGATTTTCTAAATAAGTAATTGGTATTAATTTTGGCAATTATATGAACTTGCTGCACGTTTACTTCATAGTTGAGGATTTATATAAGGACCTGCGTTATATAAAGACACTTATTTCAAGCGTAGCATACGTTAAAAATATATACAGATAATTGCAATTTTAATCATTAAAAGATAAATTATAATCTTTTTACATTACCGTTTAAAAAAATATTTTACATATTTTTACAGTAGGATTGCGCCACGATGATTGTGGGTTCAAATCCTCACTACAAGGTTAACTTTCAGAGACGAAAATTGCCTCGTATATTTTGAAGTGTCAAAAAATGTATTCAATATCAATTTTTTATATACATTTAAAAGCAATAGGAAGTTTAATAAATAGTTTAAAAAAATATAATAAATTAAATACAATAAAGAATTGGACATGGCCCGAAATTAATTCTATTTGGGGAATTTTTAAATTTGTTTTAAATAGATTTTTTTATAATTTATAGCTAATATATTTTATACTTTTGTCATATATTATATAGTAGATTTTTTTTATAATATTAGTGTGATTAGACTTTTATAAATTTAATATTATGAGAGTATTGCATTTAAGTTAAAGAGTCCGCAATCCTAAAGATTGGTTGGAAACAGCACGCCATGCCGATCTATCCTGAGCTAATCCCTTCATCTCCCTATAGCTATTCATCTCAACGTCTTCAACTATCTGACTCACATACTCCAATCTAGGCCTACCTACCCCTCTCTTTCCCTCCACTCTACCTTCTATGATCAATTGCATAATCCCCCCCATGCCTAAGAATATGCCCTACTAATCTGTCTCTCCTACGCTGTAACACTCTCCAGATACTTCTCTTCTCCCCTACTAACTCTAGTACAGCTTCATTTGTTACTTTATCTTCCCAACCAATCCTCATCATCCTCCTATAACACCACATTTCGAATGCTTGTAATCTACGCTTCTCTTCCTTTCCTATAGTCCACGCCTCACACCCGTACAGTGCTACACTCCAAACATATACCTTCAGTAATCTTTTTCTAATACCCAAGTCAATATTTGATCTTAAAATCTGTTCCTTTTCTACGAATGCCTTCCTACCCTGTGCTATCCTACACTTTATATCTACCTTGCTTCGATTATCTTTTGTGATTCTACTGCCTAAATAACAAAAATCTGACACTTCTTCGATTCTATTATCTCCTATTGTGATCCTCATTTTTCTACTGCATTCCTTTTTGTCACACCTCATCACTTTAGTTTTACCTATATTTATTTTCATGTTAAAATCCCTAGTCAATACTGCCTGCATACCATTCAATACCCTTTCTAAATTCTTTTCGCTTTCTTCCAATATAGCTATATCGTCGGCGAATCTCAACATATATATTTTCTCTCCCTGTACATTCACACCTACACTATACTCTTCTTTTACTTTGTTTATTGCATCTTCTATATATAGATTAAATAATAACGGTGAAAGTGTACATCCCTGCCGAACTCCCTTCCCTATTTTTGCTACCTCTTCTTCCCCCTCAATTCTAACTAAGGCAGTTTGGTGTTTATATAAATTAAAAATTATTCTCCTATCCTTATAATCTATACCCGTTTCTTTTAAAATTCTAAACATTATGTCCCAATCTACATTATCAAATGCCTTTTCTAAATCTACAAAAGCTATGCAAGTTACCTTTCCTACCCTCATTCTTTTTTCTACTACCGTTCTTAGTGCTAAAATCGCCTCCCTCGTCCCTCTGTTTTTCCTAAAACCAAACTGATCTTCTCCTAGCCTTTCCTCTACTTTATTTTCTAATCTCCTATAAATAATCTTTAACAATATCTTCGATGCATGTGATAGTAGACTAATGGTCCTATAGTTCTCACACAAATTAGCTCCTATTTTCTTCGGCATTGTTACTATTCTACTACGCTGAAAATCCTGTGGTACTTCTCCCTTCTCATATATTTTACAAACTAACCTGTATAATCGCTCCTGCATTTTTTCCCCTGCGTGTTTTATTAATTCGGCTGGTATCATATCAATCCCCGCTGCTTTGTTATTCCGTAAATCATTTAATGCTCTATGAAACTCTGACCTAAGTATGCTAGGACCTAAGTCATCCTCATCTATCTGTTCCACACTTTCTAGCTCCTCCATGTCCTGCCTGCCTTTATATAAATCTTCAAGATACTCCTTCCATCTTCTAGCTTTTTCCTTATTTTCTGTGAGTTCCTTACCCTGCTTATCACATATAATGTTACCCTTTGGTTTTACTTTAGAAAAATGTGACTTAATTTTCCTGTAGCCCAAATCTACTTTACCTCTTCTCATATCCTCCTCAATATCCTCACAATTTCCTTTTATCCACTCTTCTTTCGCTAGCTTGCATTTCCTATTAATTAAGTTCCTTAGTTCCTTATATTTTTTTATATTCCTTATATTGCATTTACCGAAGCTTATTTAAAAAACGGAAAAACAGAATGAAAACAACAAAAGTTTTAATTTGTTTTAAAATGATATAAATATAATTAAAATAGCAACGGGTTTTTATCAAGATGTTTTGAATATAACATGTTAATAATTTTAATCGTACTATACGGAATTGTTACTATATAATATAATAATATTAAATAATAAATTATATAGATTTTAACTGTAAAAAAAAAATTTAAACCATATATTCAGATACCTTGTTCATATCGATGCTTTATACCACGTGCTTTAAGTTACTAGACTGGCATAATCAGCTCTGGCACTGAATATTAAATACTTATCATAAAAAGTTTTAAAAAACACATATTACTTTGCTGACACCTATATTCAATCGCGTATTGATTACGAAACTCACTTTTACACAATAATTGCAAATAAAACAAATTGAACAATACATCATGCGGTAATAACTGCGTTTGTTATTGCGAAGAACTAACGCAAGTATTATCAAGACGTGATCTGCGCTCATATCGACACCCAAACGTAAGTGAACATATTGCACATTTGCACACACAAAGAAAAGACAATAAAGACACGAACATACAATTTAGAAATAGTCTGAACTTGTATTCTTGCTAGATACAAAACCATGTATTAAAGAATGAAAATGATTACATCCTAGCAATAAGCCGGATTTCGTTTGATTCGTTGGACGCAAACTGCAATAGATTTTGAAGAATATTAAGTGACTTTACGATCGTAACTTTGATATGCGTCAAAAATAACCTAAACCTTAACTAGGCACATTTAAAATAATTAATGCATTACTCTCCGTTTTAGAGTTCATTTTTAAATATTGAAATGGTGGTTTTCCATAATATCTGCATGAAATTATACTATACAGGGTCGAGCAGTTCTAACGAATCGGAATCCCCTGCCCAAACTAATTCAAATAGAAATGCGAAAAATTGCAATCTTATATAGAATTACGAGTTGCACACTCTAAAATTAATTTCAAGTATATAGGATGAACCATGAAAGCACAATTAAAACTGGTCTTATTTTTATAAATAGAACACTATGTATATTTCAATCCCATTTCATAGCAGACATGCAAGTACTTATGAATACGTAAATTGTAATATGTTAAAATGCGGCGTTGCCAAGATATTAGCAATTTTGTAAAAAATTGGTTCATTGCAAGCCCAATTTCAAAAAATCATAACTTACTTAGGTAGCGAATTTAAGTAGCACAGTTTTAAATCTTGGTAACCACTAACATGGCATTATTTTTTGTAAATCGGTTTTTTTCCTGAAACATACAGGCAGATATAAGAGTCATGTTCAATTGGGGCATTTTCCTTGAAAGGTAAGTCCGATTTTTTAAATGGAACATCCCATATATTATTTTTCTGAAAGATAATTCGATTATAATAGAACCATTTTCATTAAATATGTCCTATATCTAAAACTAGTAGTTTCTGAGTTATTGACATATTGTTGAAAAATTCAATTTTTCGCATTTATATTTGAATTAGTTTGGGCAGGGGATTCCGATTCGTTAGAACTGCCCAACCCTGTATATATAAAAATATTTAACTCTCAACCTATTCATTAATTTCGTACCGTAAAAAATATCTGTCTACTCTATTTATATATTACGCTCGTAAGTTTTTTTTTTCTTTTTTTTCTAACAGCATTATATTTTTTACTTAAATTATTTATTTATTTATTTATTACAATGTAATTATTACAGTTTATGAACGATGCAGTTCAAACTTGTTATTTTTATATAAAGTATATTAAATTACCGTCCGACATTGCTTCAAATTTCTTATCTGTCCCTTTATCCGAATAATATACGTCAAAATTCAATTGCAATACTAGGGCGGTTTTGTCGACTGTTTTTCTGATTAAAACAATTCTGACTTGGCAATCTTTATCTAAGAATCCTGATCGCTTATATTACTTAATTTGCATTGATCTTAATATAAGTAGGGCTTTGGTATGTATATATATATACTGACTTGAGCTTATAACATTCGCATAAAAGTCTGGATAAATTCATAAATCAATTTTCAATAAAATGACAAATCTAAAATATTATAAAAACAGGTGATGAACAAATAGTATAGAATATCACCCAAATACCGTAACTTAAAGCATTAAGTAGCTAGATGCGCATTTCGAAGGCTATGCCCCCATCTTCAGTATCAAATCAAATCTTTTGGATTTCCTAGCAAATTAGCAAGACTATTAGAAGTATTATATGTTACTTTAAAATTATATTTATTTAAAATATTATCTAAACCACGTGCAATTATA
Organism: Leptodirus hochenwartii; assembly: GCA_947310635.1. Taxonomy (NCBI): domain Eukaryota; kingdom Metazoa; phylum Arthropoda; class Insecta; order Coleoptera; family Leiodidae; genus Leptodirus; species Leptodirus hochenwartii. The sequence continues at coordinate 10,469,203 of OX371180.1, read as the reverse complement.
GGATCAAATGGTAATTTAACAAATTTTGGAGTTGAATTATTACTTTGTTCTAAACTATTAATATTTTTGATATTTCTTGTTCTTTTAAAATTTCTTAAAATGTTCTTTATAATTTTAAAAGAATAGCCATTTGTACTGCTATATTTAGGCTATTAATATTAATATTCATTTTTTAATGTGAACAATTGTTAAATATTTATATACTATTAGATTTTCAAATACAATAAAGTTAGATTTACCATTAAATATAATTTAATGCATTTCTCAACAATGAGAATTATAAAAATTAGTTACGAATAATACGAGTATATATTTATTTTTATTTATAAAAAAACTTAATCTTTTTTCTAAACTTATAAACCAGTAATTACTATTTTTCACACAAATAGACGTCATGCATTGTTGGATTTCAAACCAATGTCAAATATAATTTTCAATAAATATATTCCACATCTTTTTTGCTATTATAAATATTTATTACGATAGAAAATACATAAAATAAATATTCCTACAAGTGCACAAATGTACTAACAAATATACAAAATTTAATAGCAATGAACACGGTGCCATATTTCTTGTTCACAGTTCCGTACTGTCTATATTTAGCAAGAAGTAAAGTTGGAAAGTCAGTTTGCATACATGTACTATAAAGCAAGAAGAGCGATATGAAGAAACACTTCACTGACATATGACAAAACAATCTTAAACAGTATATTTTAGGTCTGTATTTTGTTCCGAATATGATGACATGGAATTGTAATAAATTAATAATTCAAATAAACTCATTAGTAAGGACGCTTATATCAATGATATATGCAGACATGGAGGATATACATATACGTAGAACCTTCATATACTCATTAATAATTCGAAACTTTAAATGAATCCAAACTTAGATATAAGTTTTGCTATTCATATACATACACATATCCACTGTAAACATGCACTCATATACAGGTCCGGTTCTACCCACTTTTATATATTTTTATTGATTTTTTAATTTGACGTTAACTTTTAGTTTTAAACGCAACTTTACAGTTTTCTGCCTTTCTACAATTCAACGCAATATATTCCGCATTTCAAAACCACATTTGACATCCTTAATAATTAAGATTGTTGCAATAGTAAAATCACATCTACCGAAGATATAAGTCATTTTTTATATATTGGCGGATCTAATTCATCCTCTACTGCACATAAGGGTTGAGCTTCCAGTACCATTGTTGCCATATATGAATAAAAAACTTCAGTGCTCAAATTCTAAACTGCATAGCAAAATTCAGATTGAGAATATTTAATGTATGAATATATACGGCTTCGATTAAAGTCCACTATTTAGTAAAAAGTTTCCAGTTATTTATTATTTGATTTGATCAATTATGCTAATATAATACTCTCTGTATTTGTTGGCTGTCGATATGACAACATTGCAGTAATTTTAACCACACCCTCAAATTACAAAAATGCAGTGGCGAGCATCTCTTCACGAGCATAAGGTTTCGGGGTGTTGAAGCGGCCAGTATATTTTCAATTTTTTTTGTTATCATTGGTCTTATGCATAAAGTAGTCTTAATTTGTAATGCGCAGTAGAACAAAATAGTCTATATATTCAAATCGTAGAAAACTTAGGTAATACAATTAGATAATATCTATACTAGGACCTCCGAACAATAGCGCGAAGTTCTTTGTGAATTACAGAATAACAACAAATAATAAGAACTAACAACGGGAGGAGCAAGGATGAGCCTTATATCTTATAAAGCTTATTATTTGATAGCATTCCTTTTGGCTGTACTTTGTTAATCTAGCATATGCCAATAAATGGATTTATTAACAACATTCTATACAGCAGGGGTGGCCAAGGCCGCACATGCGCCCGCGATTGGTCTTCAAAGTGCCCGTGACACGATCAACTAAAAAGTACATTTTAAGCGTCATTTCTCAACTTTTTTTAAATGTGTAAAAATAATTAAAAAATCGTTTTCTTGTCATATAAGGTAAAACTATTTAATTTTTTTGAGAATACAATGTATATCTAAAATACAAGACTTTAAAATGATGTCATGTTTTGATAACAAGACAATGGTTTTTCTTCCTTGCGCCCGCAACGCCTATTAAAAATTTTCATTGCGCACATGTTTTTAAAAAGGTTGGCCACCCCTCGTATAGAGGATGCACTGTCTATTTGAATTCCTCTACTGCTTTGAACTGAAACGCACATACAATACTCAAAGTAATTAAAGTTTTAGAAATTAACTTATCAAGAATATAAAAAAGTAAGTTATAATTATTATAATATATTTCAATATTTGTAATTTAACACCAAATTATTAAATGGGTATAGCGCTAGAGACCGCCCTGTACGAACATATACGAACATTTAGCAGAAATACAGAGGGATGAAGACACTCGCGCGCACGCATCCTTACATGTGAATGTAATAATTTAAACGCATATATCATAGAAGGATGTCAGGCCTTTATACCGACTTTCTTATATCTGTCGTCTTGTTGTTTAGGCACACAAAGACCAAATACTCGTAAATGGAGCAAGTACAAATTCCATATACGCATTCTACAACCGAGTGTTTACAATTTTCAATACAAAATAGACGAACTCGCGATTTCATCATTTAAGATTGCAAATTTATACCTTCCAACCACGAATATGTTAATTTATAATAAGCCAGGTTTAAAAGAAAGGAAGTTTTTTACTACAAGCTACCATATTAAGAATTGTCCTATCCTTACGATTTAGTTTACAGTTTATAATCATTTCGTCGCATGTTTTGTTTGAGCAAGTTAAATTTGTTAAGTAAAATACCTAGCTTTTAATTTTTTTTTCTCTAATCGTTTCCAGTGTCGAAGTACAATTGAAGGGCTTGGTGCAAAAACCGGTCAGCTCCATTTTTATCAATTTTACAGTATTAACGAAAAACTGTTTTGCCAAATATAACCACTGAAAATAATTTAGTCTGTTTTTTGCCCCCAAATAAAAATATGTATAATTATGTAGCAAATTTCAGTTTTATTAACTATCAAACATACAAAATGACTTTTACAATGTTAATAAATTTCTACTTCAACATCCTCGTCCTCGCTATCCAGATCTTCTTTAGGTATTTCTGGTCCCACAGCATTATACACAAGATCGTAATACCATTGGTCATTTTTGGGCACATACTTTTCAGCCAAAGAACGGACGTTTTCAAGTTTTTTTCTGCTTGATGGGTATGGGTAGTTTTTATAAAGTTTTTCCGTTGGCATTGAATATGTGGCTGGTGATTTCTTGAATGAAAATTCGGAAAACATTATAATCCATATGGTAGTACTGCATTTTAATTCATTCGTTTTTTCGTTCTTGAAAACACGATATTTAGATATGGAAAACTTTTCCTTTGCATTGTTTGTAACGGTCTTTTTTAAAATCCTTTTGAAATGTTCGGCGAAATTTAGTATAATGTCTTGATTCACCACAACTACTGTAAATTTTCGAGATGTCTTCTTTACCAAATTTATCCAACTATTAGGCGTATACACTATTTCTTTGTTTCTTTTCTCTTTTTCTATTAAACCGAAAGATCGGTCACTCCATTCTTAGCAATATTTCCGATTATATGCCACAGAGCTGTCCGTTTTTTGTACCAAAAGATGCCCAATGCTAAGTACATTAAATTCCACACGAAAAATCAAATTTGCCCAAAAATGGAGCTGACCGGTTTTTGCACCAAAAAATTGTATTAATTTATTATTTACAAAGGACTAAATCCTTGCCCTAACTCCTACACAACATTAACCTAAAAAATAATATCAATAAATGGAATGTCTAAAGCGTAATAAATGATTATAATGAATATTTAATAAAAAACAAATAACTAAAAATCATTCTCACAAAAGGTAATACAAATTGTAACGACTAAAAAGGATTTTTCTAAGACGACGGTCAGTACTTATATATTTAAAACAAATATAAAAATAATATCGGTATATATTGGCTATATTTCCATAAAACCAATAATTTTCAAAAATAGTTCCAAATAATATTTTCCAACGTTTTCTTTTTTTAACTTACTATACTACAATATAAGCGAAAAATTCATATTAATTGTTATTAATGAGTCGTCAGTTCTCAGAATTATTTTTGAGAGAACCCGATAAAAATAAGACAAACAATTTTTTTTCTTTTCTTATTATTATAAAACTCTTATGTCAAAGCCGAACAAGGAGGACATTAGGCTATTTAGAATTAAATTTTTGAATTTTGCGTTTAATTTTCGGTTTAATCATTGTAAAAATTAGCAATAAAATTAGATATCTGTTTTGTCTGATCCACTAGCCAATTATTCGTACGAATCAAACTAATGTGGAAGCAAAATAATGTGCAAATCACATTTCTATAGAGAAATGTGAGGAATAGAAAAATATTTATAAATTCAACACTAGGCTGGTTTTGATGAGTTTTGATGAGATATGAGTTGTAATTAATAAATTTCGTACCTCTACTCATTCGTTGTCTACATAGACTGCCAAAACTCAAAATGCGTAATACATTCGCATGGGGAAATACGTTGTTCTTGCACTTACCATCCCATATTCCATACGCAACGAATACGCAGCGTATTAATACATAAAGCCAGCAAGACAAGCAATATTATATTAATTTATGGATTTGTCGGTGCAGGGAATAGACTAATAGTCACATTTGACAATTACACTTATAACTGTATACATATTTGCATGTTTATACGTATGGTATATGCAGAAACCATCATCATATCCCTGCCGAGACTAAATCCAGATGCTTCTTAAGAATTTACCACCACCCCCCTCACAGCGCTGCCGCTTCTATCACCGCCACCCCCGCTCTCTCAAACCGCCAACATCTCTTCTTCGGTACTCTTCTCATTCTTCCTTTAGAATAATAATCAAGAAGGATGTACAGATATAGCTGTAATTGACGTGACCAAAATGCATTAAATATTAATGATTTTGGTAAAAAAATCTTTTATCTAAATAAACGTGCGCAAATAATTCAGAATATATATTCAAAATATATATCATATTGCGGAATGGGCAAATCATTCAGATTTTATACCCCCGTGCTCTTATTCCAACAATTTAGAACAGCACGCAACAAGTGGTTGTAGATTAACTACGATTATATTATGGTTTTCTAAGTTTCTGACGAGATTGTCACGAGTTCAAAGTATTTGCTTCATTTCACGCTTAGGGCGATAATAAACATGTATAAAGTTTGCTATATAAACTTGGTGATATTGGTGACATTTGGTGATATTGTATACAATGGCACCAAATATATTACTCTGAGGTTAGATTAGCGATATCAAATGTTGATAGTATTTCTTTTGAATCTAGTAAAATATTTATAAATCACAAATTAATAGTTAATATGTAGTTTCTGCTGTAAATAGATGTACAGAATGGCTTAGTCATGACAAATATCGAGTTGTCAATTGTTATTATTATTATTATTATTATTTATTAATCTGAACAGACGGCAAGTGCCGATGTTATTTCATATTTACACTTTGTAAGATTACATTGTGTAAATATATGAATATATAGTATAGAATATCACCCAAATACCGTAACTTAAAGCATTAAGTAGCTTGATGTACATTTCAAGCGCTATCTTAAGTATTTATATTATCTTCATTTATCTTGTGCTACTGAAGATGGGCACATAGGGCTTGAAATGTACATCTAGCTACTTAATGCTTGTTACGGTATTTGGGTGATATTCTATATTATAATTTAACACCGTAGTGATAATTTTTAAAAATATATAAATATATGATTAGGGTAAAAGTATACATCTTTAAGTGACTTTAAAAATATGAAAGAATATAGAGAAAGGAAGAGTACAGAATAGAGTGTTATGTATTCAAAATTAATTTGAATATGTATAATTGGTTTTTTTTTTTTAATTATCACTACGGTGTTAAATTATAATATAGGATATCACCCAAATACCGTAACTTAAAGCATTAAGTAGCTAGATGTACATTTCAAGCGCTATGCGCGCATTATTATTATATTGTGCTACTGAAGATGGGCGCATAGGGCTTGAAATGTACATCTAGCTACTTAATGCTTGTTACGGTATTTGGGTGATATTCTATATTATATGTATAATTGGGATTTAAAAATGACTAAACTAATGACTAATGATTTAAAAACACAACCGTGTTAAATTATAATATAGAATATCGCCCAAATAGCGCTTGAAATATACATCTAGCTACTTAATGCTTGTTACGGTATTTTGGTGACATTCTATATTATATGTATAATTGGGATTTAAAAATGACTAAACTAATGACTAATGATTTAAAAACACTACCGTGTTAAATTATAATATAGAATATCACCCAAATAGCGCTTGAAATGTACATCTAGCTACTTAATGCTTGTTACGGTATTTGGGTGATATTCTATATTATAATTTAACACCGTAGTGATAATTTTTAAAAGTATATAAATATATGATTAGGGTAAGAGTATACATCTTTAAGTGACTTTAAAAATATGAAAGAATATAAAGAAAGGAAGAGTACAGAATAGAGTGTTATGTATTCAAAATTAATTTGAATATGTATAATTGGTTCTTTTTTTTTTATTATCACTACAGTGTTAAATTATAATATAAGATATCACCCAAATACCGTAACTTAAAGTAAGTAGCTAGATGTACATTTCAAGCACTATGCGCGCATTATTATTATATTGTGCTGCTGAAGATGGGCGCATAGCGCTTGAAATGTACATCTATCTACTTAATGCTTGTTACGGTACTTGGGTGATATTCTATATTATATGTATAATTGGGATTTAAAAATGACTAAACTAATGACTAATGATTTAAAAACACTACCGTGTTAAATTATAATATAGAATATCACCCAAATAGCGCTTGAAATGTACATCTAGCTACTTAATGGTTGTTACGGTATTTGGGTGATATTCTATATTATGTATAAAATGGGATTTTAAAAATTATCACTACGGTGTTAAATTATAGTATGGAATTATATATTATTATAATTATTAATTATCACGATTCGTGACAGAGGTATTTGATTTAGTTTTTATATTGTGTTACTGAAGATGGGGGGCATAGCCCTTGAAATGTACATCTAGCTTTGAGTGACGGTATTTGGTTGATATTTTATACTATATAGTTAGGATGTTAAAATTGAATTTGGTCATCCTTTGCGATATATAGCGTTACATTCCCGACCAATAAATATACGACTGTAGGATTTTAAACTCATCCGCAGTGCAATTATTCAAGTTATAACATATTCTGGTTTTAATCCAGCGGAGGGGAGGCAACAGCACACCAACACACACAACCACCGATGCCGCCGCCGCCGCCGTCGCCACCGCCGCCGCCGCCACCGCCTTATACCACCCTTTATCTCCCTCTAATTCATCCACCTACCAGCTACCTCCATCTCCGTCACGCGGCCGCGAATATACGTTATCTTACATACGTATAGATATGGTGGCTGTATGTGTATATGCATATGCCTGTCTTTCTTTCGCACTGAAACTTTTAATGACCGGCGTGCACACGCTTTCTTGTCTTTTCCTCATTGCCGGGTGCATGTGGAAGAATTTTCTCCAATCAATAATTGTCACGGGCCCGCCGTTGCCTCCGCCGCTATACCACCCCACACACAGCCACCCCCTGGTGCACCCTCACGGTCCCCGCGTGCCGCTGGCTCGTCATACAGTGGCATATCTCACTCGAGCGCATGCAAATTGCAATCAGGCCGTCGCACATAATGGGTGTCCCGGAAAATATCTGTGTATATGTACCTTCTTTCTTCTTACTTACAAAGTTCGTATGTAGAAGTGTGTATGATTTACAGGGCCGCACTAAAAAGAATCATCGTATTTTGTTGCTTGAGTTGAACGAAAAACGATATTTGCTTTTTAAAAATTATCACTACGGTGTTAAATTATAGTATAGAATATCACCCAAATACCGTAATTCGAAGCATTAAATAGCTATATGTACATTTCGAAGGCTATGCCCCTATCTTCAGTAGCACAAGATAACGAAATAAAATACCTCATTACGGTATTTTGGTGATATTCTATACTATGATATATGCATTATTTACTCACATTAGAACAAGAGGGTTAATTAATTTTTTATATTAAAATATAAGTGCACTTACAGATAGATATTTTTTATTCCCATCAAATGACAGACAGTTATATACACCGTTTTATTGAAAGTGGCGGAAAGTGACAGAAGTTCACGCATCATAAATCAAAACCTGTATAATGGCTTGACCAATACAGTACAGAGCAGTGCTATTAAAATAGTATGGCGTCAGTCGTACGGCACATTGAATATTCTAGTGCAGTACATTTTTTTTTGCAAATTTATGAAAAGTACCAATATTATTTAAAAATTATTTTATTTAATAATGAATAACGGGAAGCGGACACAAATGAAGCAAATACTATATAAGTTTTTGCCAACGTTTCGATTTTTATTTTTATACATGTTGATGTTCGTATTTAATTACGTATGCCCATTTCTATAATAATTTTTTTATGACAAACAATAATAAAGTATATAAATAACAAAATATGATATATAAATAAACTATGATGGTAGCTAACAAGACAACCGATATGTTTGATATAAATGGCAAATTTCATATTACATAAACCAATGTTATACAGTATTGTAATTAAAATATAAATATAATGAAATTTAAAATATTATAATTATAAAAGTACGTGGGAGATACATATATTCTTATATTTTTTAATAATATTTCAATTAATAACACTAAAATAAATACCATGAAAAAATATTAGGACAACAACACACACAATTAATTTATATTTATATTAATATATATTTTTATACTCGATTAATGTTTTTGTTTTAATCTATGCTATCACTGACTTATATTGATATATTTTGATGATACAAACTAAAATATTAGTTTTAATTTGGAAAAGCACTATCACTTAGAAATTCGTCAATACAATAGTACAGCGATTCTTAACTGGGGGGGCGCGAAAGGTTCTATGGGGGGCCTCGAAAAAAATACTCAAAATCTTATTTGCTTATTACCAAAGTCAATTATTTTTAATTTTACGTTTTGGAAAAAGAATTCGATGATCGCGATTCTATGATCGATTATTATGTTAAAAAAAAAATAGGGGGGCCGCGTGCTTAAAATAAAAAATAAAATAAAATAAAAGGTTAAGAACCGCTGCAATAGTATGCCTTAATTGTAAGTATTAAACGCAATCTACTTTTGAAACAAGAGTAGGCAACATTTAATTTCATTGAATTTGATATACTAAAAATTACGTTTTCCAATTGTCGAAACACCAACAACACCATTTCAATTATATATACAGTGTCGTTTATATGTCACTTACATAAATTATCGATAAATTTTTTTTATTTTGAACATGGAAACTGCAAATGAACTAAACCTGAAAATTTACAAGTGCGAGTACTTAAATTAGAATCGTCTATCAATAAATTTCGAATTGATATTATTTTTACCGATCAATTATTAGTAATTACCGTATTACATCGATTATAAGACGCATGTTTTCCTTATTTTTGTGTCTCTGTATTTATAGTGCGTCTTATACTCGATGGCTTCTTACCAAGGTACTGGCGCCTGACGAGAATGATGATACATGCGAAAGTGAGTAAATATGCAATATGATGTCTTTGATTTTTATAATAAAGTTTTTATTCACTTTTTTTATTTTTTATTTCTGGCTTACGTAAATAAGTCTTATAATCGGTCGCGTCTTATAATCGATGTAATACGGTAATTAGAATATATTTTTTCACATTTAGTTTTAATTTATTAAGTTTTAGTTTATTCGAATAGTTTTCCAAAACGCTAATCACTGTATTCACCGACAAGAGTGTTAAATAACGTTTCTTTGTTCCTTCAACATTTATATTTCTGTTGTTATTATAGTGACTTATATAATAAAATATAAGTGTACTTATTACTAAAAATTACTCTTTGCAATTGTCCAAATACCAACAACACCGTTTCAATTTTATATATACAGTATCGTTTATTTGTCACTTAATTAAATTATCAATAATTTTTTTTATTCCGAACACGGTTACTTCAAATAAACTAAACCTGAAAATTTACAAGTGCGAGTACACAAACTAGAATCATCTATCAATATAAATTTCGAATTGATATTATTTCTACTATAGATTACCGATAAATTATTAGCAATTAATTAGAATATATTTTTTAAGATCTAGTTTTAATTTATTAAGTTTTATACACTATATACACCGTGCCTACCTTAATTTACGTTAATTTACCTTAAGCGGCCCTGAATATATATGTGTACATTTTAAAATGAATGTGTGCACGGCCGTACGTGTGTGTCTCATCAAGACTAAGGGGGGCGAAAGGTGGCGATGGCGATGGGGGACGACGGCCCTTCCTCCCGCTCATGCGAAGACAACGTCGGTCGGTACAGGGGGTGCCTGAGACGCGCGGACGCTCTCCCTCAGGATCTGAGACCACGCTGTGCTTATGTTAGCTTCTCCTTTGCTTCCTTTTAATGTATGCAGATGAAATAGTATATGTGTGGATTCGTACGAAGTAATAAGTGTTGTCCTTGTCGTGTGGGTACCTTCATATGGTGCAGGCGTCTTTTTCTGGTGGCGCTTTCATTAAACATACGTGTGCAATGTACGTATCTACTTCTGCACATTATACTCCTATAAGCTCCTTCAGGATGTGTATGTGCCAACTGCCGTGGCGATGAGCCTCATTGTAATATATTCCTTTATGGGCATGGTACTCAACAAAAGCTACATAAAATTCCACTGTTATTATAATATCTAGTTATATCAAAATAACTATAAGAAAGATATTACCTTCATGTTATTAATAGCAACAAAATTATGCTTTGAAATAAATGGTGTCCCACGTATCTATCGACAGTTTACTTCTTATTGCCATATATGTAATTTTTATCCAAATTAAACAAAACTTTACCACAACATAGTTTAACTAACATACTAAATCTCAACGTGATCACCATTATTCTCTTCAATTTTGAACAAACGTTCGCGATATTCTAATAAAACTTTCATTTTCATTTCAACAGTAACTTGCTGAAAAGCATCGATAATGCGTTCCTTCAACACCTGAATGTTCGCCGGTCGTGTTGTATAGACTTTGAACTTAATGAAGTCCCACAGAAAAAAATCACATGGTGTCAAATCCGGTGATCGAGGTGGCCAAGGCATGTTTGGGGATCCACGTCCCATCCAACGATCCGGGAATTTTTCGTTTAGCCAATTTCGAACCACTCAGCCCCAGTGTGGAGGAGTCCCATCCTGCATAAAGATTACATCGCTTTGGATTTATCGTGCTTCAAATTCTGGATAAAATTTGGATATATCGAACACTGTTGACAGATTTATCGAAAAAAAATGGTCCGAAGACAACACTTTCACCAATTGCAGCCCACACTGTTGTTCTGGGGGAATGCAACGATTCTTCGACAAACCAGTGAGGATTTTCGCTAGCCCAATAACGATGATTATAGTGGTTGATACCACCATCAAGTTGAAAATGAGCTTCATCGGAAAACATCAAATTAGATAAATGATCAGGATTTTCAGAAAGTCTGTTCCTTTCATCCTGTGCGAATTCCAGTCGGTTTGCTTTGTCTTCCTCAGTTAATTTTTGCACAACTTGAATTTTATATGGATGCTATTTGAGGTCCTTAAGAATCCACCCGATTGTGGTACGGCTGATTTGAAGAGCATTGGCGACGCGGCGTGAGGATGAATGCGGATTATCAGTAAAATGTTCTTGAACACGATTCAAATTTTCATCACAACGAATTGATCTGCTGCGCTTTCTTTTGACGTCGAGGACACTGCCTGTTTCCATTGGGGCATTGTGCCATTTGTAAATGGTATCCCTTGATGGCGGGTCACGATCGAATTCTTCTCGAAATTTCTGTTGAACCAAAATAGGTTTTCTGGTCCATTCAAACCAACTCGCCACTTTAGCACGTTCGCGAACAGAATACGTCATATTAATTTGAATATATTAAAGAAATAATGACTTAGGTGCCTACAAATTAAGAGTAATAAAATTAAACTGTTTGCTTTATATCGCGTGAAAATTTCAATAAAATCTGACAAAAACTCGAAAAGTTATTTCGAATAACAAAACTGGCGATAGATACGTGGGACACCCGGTACATAAAATTTGTAAGGGGTCTTGAGATATAATTATATTACTTAATAGAATGTAATTTGATGCGATTTTTGTAAATTAAAAAATATTCTTTCTGCTGTATGATGGAGGTACCATAAATAATTTCATCAAGCTATAATAAATAAAGTCTAGTTATTCCTTGCCTAATATTACATTGATGTTAAGTGTGGGTAGTAAGAAGAAAAGATTAATTTATGATAGAATGATTTTCAAGATAAAAATGAAATATTAGTTAAGCAAAAGTTAGTTGAAGAGCTAGAATATAATATTTAAGAGAAATTACAGCGTATGAGAGATAAATTAATATGTCATATTCTTATACATGGAGATATTGTTTAATTAGTTATAGAAGGCAGAGAAGGGGTAGGTAGATCCAAATAAAGAGCAATTATATCAATTGGGATGAAGGAGATCATATCTTCATCTAAAATTTGAATCAGATATCGGTAATGTTACTAATTTATTACAATTACTATAATTTAGTAGCTATTCACATCTCTAGATTTCTAACTGTCGAAGAACACAAGAAGTTTACACAAATGTATGCGTGCCGATTGAAGAAATAAATCTGCATTAGGCAATCAAAACGATGAAATCTTTTGAAAATAACTGTATACGCTGTAAACAATGAAATACATCAATTATTACGAATTTTTCAGCTAAAAGTAAATCACACTTTATTTTTTTTAATATGCTAAATATTACGCATTTCTAAAAATATTTCCTATTTTTATATACTGTTTGATTTATTTATATACGCAGATCTAAAGTTTAAACCATTTGATAGATAAACAATATAAAAATTAGCACCACATAAGAGGTGATTTTTTAAATTTTGATTAGGTGAGGGGTATTTTAAAATAATCAGAAATACTTTCGCTCATTACGTAAAATCTAGCTTTTTTTATTAACATCATGCATAAAAAATATATCAAGAGCTATGTATCCACTAAAATGTTATGTCTACAAATCTGCAAAAACAAAACAGCCTTAATTCAAAAATCGTATATTATTACCAATTTGCAATTAACGTAGCTTTATTGATTCCGAATTATTTTTGTTTCTGCAATAGTGAGGATATTTATATACGCATGCGTATAGTCACATTCGCTGCAGGTAATTCAGCAGGTTAATGACTTAAATATATCGATATACTGACATATGCGTGAGTTGAATATGTACCATCGCTTTCACTGCTTACCCCAATTAGGGTTGTTATTCTCATGCTAATTTACGTTCATATGCCTGGTTCAAATTTCATATCTATACACTTAGATGTGATGTATCTATATGGATATATTAACTTGTTTACCACGTTTATAAAATAATAAATTCCTATACATACGAACCAATTTTTTATTTTTTTTATACGAAATTTCTTTATTATTTTTTTTTACACTTGTTTTTCCTTAAGTACAATAACAAGATCATTATTTATTATATCAACCGTTCAATCGAATACATCACAATGGCATTAGATAATGTTAAAATAATTAGCGAACTGGTTTCGTTGTAGAATTTGAAAAAGATTAAACACACTGAAATGTGAGAAATACTGAAGTGTTTAAAATGTGTTTTTATAAGGGTTGAATGGTGGAGTAATAAAAAAAGAACGTGCTCAAGTTAGTTGAAAAATAAAACAACCTTCGAAAAGGGTAAATAGATTAATAGATCGTATTCTTGTATATTATGCAGTAATTCGATATCGGTGGTAGAATAGAAGAAAAGACATGAAAAAGTAGACCGATTAGAAAACGCAAAATGGAGTGCGGAACATTCACATGAGTAATTTTATAAAATGAAGAAACTAACTCAGAACAGGACGACATTTACAAATCATTCTGTGAGTATTACTGAAGATAGTTATGACAATTTGAGAGTATTTTGAAAATTTCTTAATACCTTAAGAGAAATCTTATATCTCACATTACATTCTACCTCTTTATTACAGTTTACATATTGACAATTTACAGAACCTCCTTTGATCTGCCCCCAATATTCCACCCAAATGGTAGGAAACAAAATTTAACCTCGTTATTAACTTTATTAAAGCCTCGGTACCGGTTTCGAGAAAACCAAGGATGGTAAAACCAAGGAAGAAATCGAAAATGTGTATGGTCAAATTCCTACAAACGCCTGTTGTCCATCGCATTCCTCTTACACAAAGCACTTATTTCTTGCACATGTAACTTTGTTTCCTCGGGGTGATCATGCAATAAAATGCAGGCTTCTGTATTCTGAATTTCTGTACTTTCACCAACTGGGTCATCTGGGTCATTGTTAATTGGGCAATTGTCACGATCGTTAAATATATGGGAACCTATATCTATGTCTTCTTCTTCAATGTTTGATTTCAATTGGAAATATTATAGGAAACCTTATAGGAATTGACATGTACCTTTCTAGGAATTTGACCATTATTACTTCGACTACCTGGAAATTATAGGAATATGTATACACCCGAGAAAACGTGGTTTCTCATCTTCAGCCGATAATAGTTTTTACAAGTCAATATTATTCATCTTCGTTGATAATTGAATAAAAGCCATTTATGGTAACAAATTAGGAACTATCATAGAGGCATAAAAAATTTTTGGTTTAAATTATTTGTGATCGAATCTACGAAAAATAGCCACAGCCGCCATTGAAAACCGCAAGTGTAAAGAATTATTTAAAAAGTGAAAAGTTAACAAAATACATTGTGGTAATAATAAAATTTAAAGAAAATTCGTTGGAAAATATGTGCTAATTTTACATTTGCATATACATTTTTGTAGTTTATTTTTCATCCACACAATAGATTGCAAATAAAATATAAAATAAAAACAAATAAACTATTTTTGAGTGGCTTACTTTTGAAGATATAGAAATGCAATAATCGATTTTCAATCCAATTCTAAATATAGAAAATTTTGCTTAAAATTTTGTCGTCTGAGAAATGACAATTTGCAAAAAATTAAAATATCTTTTATTGAGCGTAATTTTATAGAATGCATTGGGTATGTAATAATGAAAACTTGGAATGCTATCTCCGAAACTTGTTTAAAAATCTTGCGACGGCTATATTTATAAATATTAATCTCTTCCACGTGCTTGAGTTTTATAGAAGATTGTAAAAATTATGACGTAATGAATCTAGTTCAACATGTGTATTTCTAAAAGTCAGGGGCGGTTCCTTATGCAGGCCGCAGGCCGCGCGCCTCTCCTGAACATTGAGCGCATCACCGTAGATATATAATTGTTTTGCGATATTTTATCTCGGCATTATTTTTCCTAAAAGATAAAGCTTGCGCCGCAAACATACATAACACTCAACACGATATGCCAGCTAGCAAGCACGAGTCAAATCTCATCCTATCTGTTGGAAGCGCTAGAGTGAGAGCGACCGTATGCAGTATGTCTTCTGTTTCTTCGGTTCGCGTATCGCAATATATCGACTAATGTAACGCACATTCCAGCGGCTTGGGATGAGTCATAGCAACGTGATGTCACGCTGCTTCAAAGCTAAGAATATATAGTTGTTTTAAAATATTAATGCCATGATACTTTAGCGCCGAACAGCCATAGAACCACAGTTCAGAGAACAGAGTAGTCTAGTATATATGTATATAAATTGATAGAATATATAGAATAGCCAGATTAGACAGTAGCATTTGTTCTGTGTATGTACGATATGTACGTATGTACGATTTTGCCACGTGTTTCTGCAAGAATATATTTAATTAAAATGAATAGTGTTAGTTCTTTATTGAAAATAGAGTTTTGTAGACTCTCTCTTGTGGACAAAATAAAAATTAAAGAATTAAGTAGGCTATTGCGTGATTTAAATTGATCGCAAACTTGTGCAAGGCGTGCTCAAAACCGAACATTTACGCGGCGTTTTACAAGAGACATTTACAAAAAAAATTATAACACAGATGAAGGACAGATTCTCATATCGTGGCCTTCTACAAGCCGTTCAGTTATTTAACACGAAATCGATGCCAACATTTTCTAAACAATTTCCAGTGGACCTTTTGGAAACCGTGTGTCATGCATATCCATTTTTGAATAAAACCAGATTAAAAACAGAATTAGAAGTCATTTACTCGCGTCCGGATTTTTATCAAATAATCGGAGCCACAAATTTTCTTTCATTATTGCTACAAAATAATCTCAGTGAAACTTTCCCGGAAACTATAAAAATACTTAAAATTATTTTAACAACCCCGATGACCACTGCTGAATCAGAGCGATGTTTTTCAACACTTAAAAGAATCGAGACTTTTTTGCGAAATACTATGGGTAATGATCGTTCAAACGCGTTGGCGATGATGTGTATTAATAAAAATGTAGTGCGAGATATTTACAATTTTAACGAAAAAGTTTTGCAAAAGTTTATATCAATGAAAGATAGAAGAGTGGAATTCACTTTCAAGAAATGATTGAATTTAATCATTTCGCATCCATTTTAGGTAAGATTTCTCACTATTATGTTACTTTTTAAGAAATGCGCCCCCCCAAATTGAAATGGCACGAGCCGCCACTGCTAAAAGTACTATGAACTTCATATAAAGCATTTCGCATCTAATCTAACAATAAAAATATAATCTCATTAATAAATTTTTTTAAGATTTTTTAAGATTTTTATACTATAAAATGTATGTTAAGTTAGAGTTCTCTTTATGAAAATCACTGCTAATTTTTGAACTGCTCTCAATCGAATTCCGCAAATAATTAGGATCAATCAGCGACTCAATACTTGTAAATTTTGCCGCGCACTCGCAGTAAAAGACTCGCCTTCACTGACTGTTATGGGTTATGGGTTAGCATTTCTGCAATTCCTTCTCACACGCATTTCCACACATCCATATCACATCACATGTGTATTCTGTATCGGCAGTGCAGCGGCTACACGCACACATGAACCATCGCTCGCTCGTAGCTTTAGTGATGCCGACCCAGTTCTGCCAAATATATCCTTGTTGTGGTATCCTTCATTCATACGCACAACCTGCACCTCGGTGACTTCAGCCGTGTATCGCGATGTTGAATAAACTATCGAAAAACATCAACAAGACACATACGTACAAACATATTGGAATGTTGCACTCTCGGTCGCTCTATCCGATTAAAAATGTCTTCAAGTCCAGGGGGGTTTTAATTTAAATACCGCATCCATTTTTTTTTGTATAATCTTATTAAGAAATTAATTAACATATGCTGCCCTGGTCATATCGTGGTCGTTCAAGCAGAAATCACTAAGTCCATTTTTAGATTTTTTTTGTGGTGGTGGGGATGTTTTTTGATATTGTGCAAAGTACCTAAGGGTACGCGTGAAATAGGTTTCTGTTTCAACTGTGCCTTGAAAAATAAAATTTACAAGACAAATTTAATTTTAAATGCTAATTTACACAAATTGAACGATTCGGACTTAGTGATTGCTACTTAAACGACGACGATATATAAGAAAAAAGGTGAATCTTTAAGCGAATTTGAAGCAAAATTTCAATTAAATTCCGATTCAATTTATTTTATACTCGAAATCTGTATTTGAAGAATAGATTTTGTTGTAGTATAAAACATCTTGAATGAAATCCATAGTGTAATTTTCCTTAACTTGTCCGATAAGATTGCTTCTTATTATATTTAGCTCTAAAAATAAATCGGTAAAAGAAGAGATGTTAACAAATCAATTCTCTTAGAATGTGAAAAGAATAACGGATAACAATTTATTGTCGAATTTCCAAATTGTTATCGTTCCTCCAAATTCAAATCACTTATATCTACGACATTGTTATTAACTTCCATCATGTCTAAAATAAATACATCCCATCTTAACACACAACACATAGAAGATATCCTTTCATCCCTTAATGTTGCATTGCCGACCGCCTAAAGAAGACGTGGTAATGAGCCGTTGTTCGCGACGCAGTTCTTATCTCCGTCTTGGACGTGGGTGCTGTTGCAGCAGCAACAGCAGCAGCTACTACCTCCACCACCATGCTGGCCGTCGCGACGTCGCCGTCGTTCGTGGTGGAAATTAAAACGAAAAATTGGCGCGCGCGGCGCGTAAGAAACAACAACAACCTAAACGTACATCATTTCTTATTGCATTTATGCAAAGTATGTAAGTGTGTACAATGGATCCCCGATTTCTCCTTTCGCGATAGAGGGGGAGAATTATGGGGGGTGCGGGTTATATACCTATATGACCAGCAAAGGGTCGGCCGAAGAGACTTCGCTAAGGGGAGGCAAGATATTCGCAGCGAATACGGTGACCATTTCAGTTTTTTTTTTTTATATATATTTTTATCGTTGTTCATGATGAATATTTAATTTGAATATGCGTATAGAATATCACCCAAATACCGTAACTTAAAACATTAAGTAGCTAGATGCGCATTTCAGAGGCTATGCCTTCATCTTCAGTAGCACAAGATAAAAACTAAATAAAATACCTGTGTCAGGAATCGTGATTGATATACTATTAAATAAAGAAGTCAACATGACAGAAGTATTTCCAAAATGGCATATAATATGACCCATAAATCTTTCAAAAACAATATAATATAAAACATTCCGCGTTAAATGCTTATGAAAGTATATACATGCATAAATCTAAATCACATTTAATGAACTTAGATTCAATTTTATTTTGTCTATTTAATTTATTTAATAAAAACTATTTTTAAATTCAGTTTTATTTTGTTTATTTATTTATTTTTGGTTATTTTAGATTTCACAAACCAATATTTTCGTTAATTGTTAATTTGTATATATATTTATATGTTAATTGTTCATATGCATTTAACTCGTAATAATTCAAAACACTTTTAAGTAATTTAAATGAACTAATTTGAATAGGATGACCTGAATTAGTCAAAAATATGCTCGGCTACAGCACTTTTATCTTTTCTATTTAATCTGAAATGAGCTAAATGCTCCTTAAATCTAGTTTCAATTAGTCTATGTGTTTGTCCTATATATACTTTAGGACAACTAGAACAAGATATTTCATAAATACCAGATTTTTTATTGAAATCAATCAAATTTTTGGGATTTCCTAGAAAATTAGCAAGAGTATTAGAAGTATTATATGTTACTTTAAAATTTTATTTATTTAAAATACTATTTAAACCACGTGCGATTATAGGATCAAATGGTAATTTAGCAAATTTTGGTGTTGAATTATTACTTTGTTCAAAACTACTAATATTTCTGATATCTCTTGTTCTTTTAAATTTTCTTAATATGTTATTTATAATTTTATAAGAATAGCCATTTTGTACTGCTATATTTCGGATATTATTTAATTCAATGTTATATTTACCATTAGATAAATGAAAATTTAATAAGCGGTTAATTAAAAAAATAATTTATGTTGACGACAATGATTTGAATCGTCCTTTATATATTGGTCCGTATTTGTAGCTTTTCTATATATATCAAATTCTAATATATTATTATTTCTAATGACTAAAACATCTAAGAAAGGTAACTGATTATTATTTTCGATTTCATAAGTCAATTTAATTAAAGGAAATTTAGAATTTAATATATTAATAAAATCATCAATATTCGATTTTTCAGTATTTGGATGATATTCTATACTATTATTTAACACCGTAGTGATAATTTTTAAAATGCGTAATAGCTTCGATTACTTTCAGCTTTTTAGTCATTTATTGTTTTTATATATTATTTATCAATTTTTTTTTTTTAACTATTAAATTATCATTAATAAATTATGATATTTCCTGGTAAAAAATGTTTTGTAGAGCTAGAAGCTACCTCTCAATCAGATAAAAATTATACATCCTTAGCCTCTTCTTTTACCACTCTTGTTTTATTTTGATTCTTACCTTACATGGATAAATGGATTACAAGAAATTGTTCTTGAGGATGAAGATGCATAATATAAGTGTAGCCGAAATAAAGCCCATATCTTTATTTTCTAATTCCATTTTTAAAAAAATTAAAAATATCGAGTGTAGAAACTAACAAAATATTCAGCCACAAATATGAGTTTTATTCTAACGATCTCATCGTCACATACCCTTAAACATTCTTCGTAACATAAACTTAAATTTCATAAATAATCGAAATGATTTATAATCCTTGCTCAAACTTACAAAATTAAATAAATTTTGCGCAAATTTTCTACACACCCCTACCATATCAACCACTACATTTACCACACATTTGAAGGATAATAGCCAGAACAGATCATTTATTGATGAAATTCTTAACTTGTATACATGTGCGTAATATATGTCCTTGTGTAAGAATTGTGGTGGGGGGGTAAAGAGGTAAGGAGGTCGACTGTATACTGTTGTCCTTGTCGCGGCCGGTAATTAGTGGTCGTGGCGTTAGGCGACAAAGAGGGGAGAGACTATAGTGTATGTAAATGTGTATGTGTGCTTGATTGCCGTCCAGCAGCATCTTAACTGTCAGGACGAACGTCCTTATTGCACATCTTATTATATGCACACCAGCGAAGTACAATTTACATAAGTCTGTTATGCTGAAGTAAATTAAAGGAAAAGTTGCTAAACTTCTACTGAATTAATGAAAATAAGTTTTAATTTTAATATAATGTAGCAATATTGACATTCTTGTAAGTTGTAATTAATGAATCTGTAAAAGTATTTGCGGTGATTGTTTAGAATTGGTAAAATATTGCTGCAAATCTGATGGCCACATTTATAAAGTTTGTGTTCCGAGAACTAAGTGTTTCGTTAAAGCATATTCCTGGCAATTGTGAGGCGAAACTACCCCACGTATGTGAAAACATATACAAGACACACATACGCGAACGGAGGGGAGTACTCATCACACGCACCCACACACAGATACACTCATCTGCATATACTGTTAATGTACATACAACATATACACGCTAAGCGAGGAGAAGATATGCCTACTGTGAGGCGAAGACTGCGATTACGACGCCGGCGGCGGTGGCGGTGGCGGCGGCGGCGGCAGCGACGACCAGCGTCGCCTTCGTACGTCTTATAAAGCACGCGGTGCGGCGGAACCAACGGCGATAGGCCGGACGCTTGCGCCGTAATACACATTTTCTTGCCGACGACGCGCAAGCAACCAAGAGCTTTGTCTAATCGGATTCATTAACGGGGGATCTGGGAATTATGCGTCCATCGCAGCGAGCGCGAAGAACTACTACTAACACGACGACGTAGCCGCCGATGTAAGCGTCGCTGCCGCCGCTGTAGTCGTCCTTGCCGGCGTCTCATGAGCGACGCGAACACGTACACATGTCCACACACACACACGCAATTCCCGTCATATTTTGCATACTACTAAACAGTCCAGCAGCTACACAAGACCTGTTAAGAAGACAGACCCTCCCTCCCTCACCGTTGATAACGCGTGAGTTGCACATTCGAATTGCAGCGGGTTGTTTTTTGTTTCGTTTGGACGACTACGATTTTTCGGCAACTAAGCAAAAGTTACAAAGTCGTCCTTAAAAGTTTTCGCGCGCGCTTTTCCAGCTGTCACATGTTTTTCCCGCGCCAATAGGAACGCTTTCAGTGTTTGACTTTTTCTGTGATCTAATATGTTTAAATAATACGATCGTATAAAATATCCAAATATCCCATGTGCAATTATTTTGTTTGTCAAATAAAAACACGAAATTAATCCGTGACTTTTATACAAAAAATTATAATTATAAATCAATTGTTAAAGTTTCGCTCTTTCCTGGATAAATTGTTTTCTTCGCGAAGCGGTTATTTTGGGGGTTATGTGGCGGCGCTGTTATCCGAATGTTGTAACACTGATAACTTTGCCTCCAGTGTGTTATATTATCTCAATTGTTTTGATGTGAAAAACTGCTCTAAATTGTGTTAATTATGTTTATGTAAGTTTTCATATCGACTCTTATTACGTTATATTATTTTATTGTATAAAGATTTATATAGTTGAAGATGATGGTATGTAAATTTGAAAATCAGAAGAAATATTAAACGTTTTTAAATAGGCACTTCATATACGATCAATTAAAGACAAACTATATTCTAATTTGAACATACCTACAAAAGAAATTGTTCACATTCGTCAGAATTCTAGTTGCATTTAAAAATGCATCATAAATAAAACTATTAGCTACTGTATTCTTTTTTAATGGTGTATAAGCACGCATATTTTAATTAACACATTAATTCAATTTTTTATTTAATCACTGTATTTTAGTCACAAAATTAAATTTAAAAAATTATCACTACGATGTTAAATTATAATATAGAATATCACCCAAATACCGTAACTTAAAGCATTAACTAGCTAGATGTATAATATGTATGTATAATATATAAATATTATAATATATTATATATATTATAATATAATATATATAATATAATAAAAATATGTATGCATAGCGCTTGAAATGTACATCTAGCTACTTAATGCTTTTAGTTACGGTATTTGGGTGATATTCTATATTACAAAATTAAATACTCAATATTGAAACAAGTAACATCACAGTACCATATATATGTATAAATTATTGTTTTGATTCGAACCAAATATACCTGACAATGAAAAAGTAGTTAAAAAGTAGTTAAAAAGTAGTTAAAGTACCCATCAATATATTTTCTGACTATTAGAAAGGGATGAATTTTTAATTCATAATTTATGAATATAGTATATCTTTGTTATATAGTATATATTTAATACAGTATATTGTTCATAAGAGATGCACGCACATTCACGGAAAACTTCTATCAATTATAATTTCTTATTTTAATACATGGGCGGAGTGCATAAAATATTTCTTAACATATCGTTAGTCTTCGTCCAACACATATCGGCTTTTTATTTATTATGACCTATTGAATATCCACATTCATTTTGCTACGCCACTGGTAACTAGACCAAAAAATACCGATGTAACGTAAAATATAGTAAGTCTTTTTGGCAACGTAAATATAGTATTACCCTGACCTGGCATAACCCACGTCACCACAGATCTTCAAGGATGCTAAAACTAGTACATTTCCAAGTCTCTTCAAAATTCAATATTTTTTTGTAAAAAATTAATGAGGAATATTTTTAACAATCCATTTGAATATTATATCCTACCATATCAAAAACTTTTTATACAGAATAGTGCGTTACGTGGTGACCAATAACTGTTTTTTTCTGGAATCACATACGACTACCTACCTGCATGATGTTTGTAATATTCAATGCGGTGGTAATATATATTTTCCAAGAATATAATATACAAGGTGGCTCATGACCGCAATTAAAAGTTTTCATTTGATTATTCATTAGATAGAGTTACGTTCATTTATTATTATGCTAGCATATTATATCAAATATTTACACGATAAAATATTCATCAATGCCTTAAATATATAATTCATTGCAACAACTGCTTTCCTATTTTTCAAATGATTCTTCAGCTTGTTTTGGTGTAAAAAAAATGTAAAAAGCGAAACAGATGAACATTTGACGAAATATACTCGTATAGATTTGTTGTTTTGAAGACAATAAAATCACTTTTTAATGTATTAATACAGTTATATTTATCGAAAGGTCGCTTTACACTCCTACTCTATTTAGAGTTTGGTATGTGTATTGAATGTACGTGTCCACTTCGGTTCACATTAATAATTATGAATAAAATTATTAATTAAAGCATATTTTGTAATAATTACCTCTGATTAAATATAAATTATAATACATCTTCTTATTATCATGTGACAGGTCCTTCCAATGACACATAAGTTATTACAATAAAAAATATTGCTACTGCAATATACCAAATTTTCTTTTTGTTACTTAAAATATTTAATTGTTTCCTTTTTACAGCTTATTAGATATCCAATTTACTTTATCTACTTTACTTTTTAATCTATATTTGTATAATACTCCCGTGTCTAGGAATATGACCTAATAGTCTCTCCTGCGCTGTAATACTTAAAAAATGCTTTTCTGTTCATCAACTAACACTTAGCATGTCTTCACATGTCACTCGAACATAAATATAAATTTGGTATCCCAAACTTTTCATAGATTCAGTTGTTACAAATATGTAATATTTTCGTAAATTAATATTCCGATAAATAATAAAGTTTCAACCGCTTCCTATAATCGAATTGTAATCCTTTATCATACCTGGCAATTAGTATAAAAGTTTTTATTTATACTCGTATTTACATAACTAATTTACTTTCGCCTAAAACCAGTTTAGAAGTAACTTAATGCCATTTCGGTATTCCAAATGTGTAGCCAATATGTTAATTAATGTTTGCTTCTAAGACTGCAAAAATACACTTTTTCCATATATAAAGGCAACGTTAAACCTGGGACCGATAAAAATCCCCATTTTTCAATTAATGGAAAACTAACAATCATGTGGGATTTACCAAAATAGTATTTTTAAACTTTATTCAAATCTTTAGTTCGTTAAATTTGAAAACACTTTAATATCTGTTTTTGTAAAGAAAAAGTTGGCCACCCGTCATTTATAAAACTATTTTATATTTAATTATAATTCACCTGGAAAAAAATCAAACAATACTAAAACAAAATTTAAGTATGAGGATCTACCTCTTACATTTTATACAATTAAACATCATATTTCAATTTAAAAAAATTATCACTACGGTGTTAAATTATAATATAGAATATCACCCAAATACTGTAACAAGCATTAAGTAGCTAGATGTACATTTCAAGCGCTATACGCCCATCTTCTATGGGTAATAGATGGTAATATAATAATAATAATAATATAATATAATAATAATAATAATAGAAGATGGGCGCATAGCGCTTGAAATGTACATCTAGCTACTTAATCTTCAATGGGTAATAGATGGTAATATAATAATAATAATAATATAATATAATAATAATAGAAGATGGGCGCATAGCGCTTGAAATGTACATCTAGCTACTTAATCTTCAATGGGTAATAGATGGTAATATAATAATAATATAATATAATAATAATAATAATAGAAGATGGACGCATAGCGCTTGAAATGTACATCTAGCTACTTAATCTTCAATGGGTAATAGATGGTTATATAATAATAATAATAATATAATATAATAATAATAGAAGATGGGCGCATAGCGCTTGAAATGTACATCTAGCTACTTAATCTTCAATGGGTAATAGATGGTTATATAATAATAATAATAATATAATATAATAATAATAGAAGATGGGCGCATAGCGCTTGAAATGTACATCTAGCTACTTAATCTTCAATGGGTAATAGATGGTAATATAATAATAATATAATATAATAATAATAATAATAGAAGATGGGCGCATAGCGCTTGAAATGTATATCTAGCTACTTAATCTTCAATGGGTAATAGATGGTTATATAATAATAATAATAATATAATATAATAATAATAATAATAATAGAAGATGGGCGCATAGCGCTTGAAATATACATCTAGCTACTTAATGCTTGTTACGGTATTTGGGTGATATTCTATATTATCATATTTCAAGTTTAGTTTTCATCTAGTATCTCTTAAAAAAAAATTGTTCTTAAAATTCTAGTATAATCTATAGTTCCGTGTATTCTCTATCGTTACATTTCATTAGGCCACCGTGTATGATCTAGTCATAAGGAATCACGTGGGTAATACCACGTCGACGTGCAGAGAGCAGTACGTCATCCACCTGTCTTCATACGATTTTATCACCATGTTCGTCCTGTCTGCAACACCTCTGGCACCATGTTACAATACGGTTACGTTACACACATGCCTAGACACAAAATGCAGACAGAACGAGAGGGTGGGTTATGGACTGCCAGATAGTATACGTCACTGACGTTTTACCTAACAACACAACATACTACGACAATTGCCAAAACAACTGCATACATGCAAACTCACCCCTACATGTGCATGACCGTTGAACTGTATACGAAGATTTAACGAGATTACCGACTGTTCAGAATCGGTTGTATAAATACTGATTTTCGAAAATTGATTGTAAAAATGAGTATATCTTCCATTTGAATATTTATTGCCTGCGGGTGTGAATCACAAATAAAAATGTACTTGCAGAAAGCTTATGGTGCAGGTATACATATTGCAATATAACGACTCTGCGCAGACGCTCTTGCTCTGTTGATATTTACCACTAACAAATATAAGTATTAAATGGCAGTTTTCTATTTGCGCACTAATTCCATGTCATAAACTACGACCCAGTGCGGCACCCTTAATACTACTATTCGTTTGCGCACACGTATAAGCAGGTATACGGACGGCTGGCTACCTCTGGTTATCAGAGTTATATCTATACCTCTATCAGTACAGTACCTATGACAGTACCTACCGTTTTGTTTTTAATAATGTGGAACTAATAATAAAGAGAATCGTAAAATAAATCCTTTTGAAATGTGAATAAGAAAATGAAATAGAGAAAAGAGGAAGAATAATTTAAGGATAAGTAAAGCATCTGGTAGGTATTATACAGAATAGAAGAGACCATGATATTTTTAAACATGGTGATAATATAATATAGGATAATACAAGTAGTTATAGAAGGTAAGAAGGAAAGAGTTATATGTAGATCCCGATACGAATACGCACGTACATGTATGTACATAGTGAAGGACTCCGTAAATACCTTAAGACAAAGCATCTAATTGCTCGATGCGCATTTCGAAGGGTATTTACGATAATTGGGTTAGATTCTATACAACTATTTTGCACCGTAGTGACAAATTTATAATAGTGCAAGACGTTAGCTCAGGATAGATCGACGACAGATGGCGTGCTGTTTCCAACCAATCCTTAGGATTGAGGACTAACTCACGATAGATTTGAAAAAGTTCTGTATGACAAACTATTTCCTGACGTGGTGTCAACCAATTCCTAGAGTAGGAAATTCAAAAAGTTGCCATTATTGTATTTGCAGCCTTTCCGTATATTTTAATTCGACTATTTAAATAATACATAGATAAATACTTCAATCACTTCTTAATTTATACATTTGCATACATTTCGAACACAATACAGGTAGAAATATTGTGAAATATCCTGCAAGATAATACACAGATTTAATATATAAGTGCTATTTAATAATAATAAGATATTTTTCATACCTTGTATAATCGAAACTAGGCTTGGGCAAATGTCGTTCCTTTAGGTGAATTAGTTAGTAGTCACATAAGTGAATAGTTCACGAACTATTATTCACTATTCGTTGTGTGATTTTTTGTTTTTATTGTATTTATATTTGTATTTTGTAATAACCATTCATGTAATGGAAATATTTGGAAATAAATTTTGCAACGATCCAGCATTAAATGACAGTCATTTCGAACAATATTTGCACTGGCTTTGGATAACCCAGTATCTTTGAAATACGTTCAAATTTTGCTAGATCATTTTGTAGTAATAATTTCACTACAAAGCAAATATTTAATTTTTTAACTCAGATGTAAAATTGAATTTCTAAAGTCATACAAATCATAATTAATATTAACATACTTACGTTCATTTATATTTAAAATATATATTGAGTAGGAATCTTTTTATATGTATGCTAGACTAGACAGTTAGACTAAATGATACTGCTACATTATATAAGATTTTAAATATATATATTCGCAGAAAAGTGTTAATGAACGCCGATTGTTTTATTATTATCTTATGCTTCAGTATCCGCGATGCAAATCGTAATATACAATTTTCAGAACTGAATGCGAATAACGTAGTGAATAAATCATTTGAAAATATATAAGTGTATACCGAATATATAATTCAGTATATGGAATAGATAGATAGATATATTTATTATTTTTTTGTCCGCTTTCTGGACATACAATACACACAAAATACACATAAAGATGCATAGAAAATAAAAAATACAAATAATATAATATCAAATATTAAGTTGACTGTAATATTTTTTTTTACTATACAATATGTACAACCACAAATATAAAAATGAGAGACACAAACAAAATATATAGAAATGTACCCAGATGATCTTCATTTCATATTTAGTAAGTACAATTCGAACTCGGAAACACTGTAAAAAGAATTAGCAAGTAAAATTGAATATTGAATACGAATCGTTCACTTTGAAGAATAGTTGAACGATTCACACCCAATCGTAGATATAGTTCTGACTTCTGACCGAGCGGGTACCCAAGATGTGAGGTACTGGTACTAATACAAGCCTAGTGTAAACATATATAACATACAGAAAAATATATATTTTTATTTTTTGTACATTCTTATTATTTCACATTTGACGTGCTAGTTAAAGAGTCCGCAATCCTAAAGATTGGTTGGAAACAGCACGCCATGCCGATCTATCCTGAGCTAATCCCTTCATCTCCCTATAGCTATTCATCTCAACGTCTTCAACTATCTGACTCACATACTCCAATCTAGGCCTACCTACCCCTCTCTTTCCCTCCACTCTACCTTCTATGATCAATTGCATAATCCCCCCATGCCTAAGAATATGCCCTACTAATCTGTCTCTCCTACGCTGTAACACTCTCCAGATACTTCTCTTCTCCCCTACTAACTCTAGTACAGCTTCATTTGTTACTTTATCTTCCCAACCAATCCTCATCATCCTCCTATAACACCACATTTCGAATGCTTGTAATCTACGCTTCTCTTCCTTTCCTATAGTCCACGCCTCACACCCGTACAGTGCTACACTCCAAACATATACCTTCATTTGACGTGCGTATGATGCTATTCATCTTAATCTCAAATTAAGTTAATGTATTCGCAATTGTCAAAAGGTATATTTAGTGGTATGTGTATAGCGAGGTAATATGGTATTGTTTTGTATGATGGATATTACGCCGAGGAAGCGAGAGAAGATTGTGACATTAAGTGAGCATACTTCCATGACACAGAGAAAAATTGCAGAAGAGTGTGGTGTGAGTTTGGGGGCAGTAAATAAAATTCTAAAACAGAAAATGGAAACTGGGTCAGTTGAGGTTCAGAGGAAAGGAAAATGTGGGGGAAAGGGGAGGACAACTGCAAGAGGTGATGCATTTTAAATTAGGAATAGCAAAATAAATCCTAGGAAAACAAGTTTCGACTTACAACAAGACTTGGCCACTCTTGGAGTCAAAATTCATGATTCGACAGTACGGAGCAGGCTCTTGGAATCGGGAAGAAAAGCACTCAGACCTCAGAAAAAACAATTGCTCACTGCTCCAATGATGAAGAAAAGGCTTCTTTGGACTTTAAACTATGCAAGTTGAACTGCAAGTGATTGGAGGAAGGTGTTGTTCTCGGATGAGGCACACTTTTTAGTGCAGGGGCAGCAGTCACGATATGTAAGATAATTAGATAACGAACAACTAACAGCGGCCCATATTGACCAAACAATAAAACAACCCCATGAAGAAGATGTTCTGGGGTTGTTTTTATTACATGGGACCGGGAGCTCTTGTGCCAATTGAAGGAATGATGAATAGTGACAAATATAAACAGTTACTGGAACGTAAACTAGTCAGCAATTTGGAAAAAGTTGTTCCCAATGGTGAATCCATTTTTCTGGCCTGCGAATTCACCAGATTTAAATGTCATAGAAAATCTGTGTGCTATTTGCAAGGCTAGGCTTGGAAAGATGGACTGCACAACAACAAATTTGATGATAGAAGCAGTCATTGGTTTCGGGACGAACTATTACTGGAAAATTGCA
Organism: Leptodirus hochenwartii; assembly: GCA_947310635.1. Taxonomy (NCBI): domain Eukaryota; kingdom Metazoa; phylum Arthropoda; class Insecta; order Coleoptera; family Leiodidae; genus Leptodirus; species Leptodirus hochenwartii. Next base: position 10,439,231 of record OX371180.1, on the reverse strand, counting down.
AGAAATTGGTCGATTCTATCGACCAATTTCTTGCCAAAAAATGCCAAATCGAATTCAACAAGTAATTAAAGCTAAATGGGGGCACACTTCCTACTTAAATAAGTACTTATTTCTAAAATTTTATAAGTAATAAATACTTTTTTTCAAACATTTTACTTCTGTTCAAATTAATTCGCACACTACTGATCTTGTTGTAGGTTATATAGAATATATGTTATACAGGATTAGTCAAAATTTATAAGAAAATTTTAAATTAAGAGAAATATTTGCTTCATGGTTTCAATACATCTTTTTACATTGCCACGCCAAACAACAAAACAGCCAAGATTCCTGAAGAGACGCGCGTCGTCCACATGATTCATGCACCTTACCAGTCAAATTCCCCGTACACCATTACACACACGTTATCTCTTAGGCCAACTATCAGCCCCCACCCTAACCACCCTTAATGCAGTTGCATGTTGCATCCACTCATACTACCTACAAATACCCTGAACATACGAGATAGGTAATCTACGAATATATTATACATTGACAGAGTGACGACTAGTTATGACATCTAATTGAATGGTCCAGCGTCAATTCTTATGTGAGCAGTGATCATTTCGTATCTAGTCATTATCGGTATAACTAGTTCTTACATACTCCGAAATGCTTCAGTTACCAGTTACCTGTGACAAGTTGCAAGCAGTAAACTGATTTTGTTAAACATTCTTTTGTGCTTTGTTGATATCGGTAATTATTGATTATAAACTGTTTTAAATTGTGTAAGAAGTGGAGCATTCACGCATGTTATTTGAATCTTGTAAGTGCTATAATTATTTTTATCAAATTTAAACCATTGGCCAAATTAATTGCATTCATATTCGCCGTATAATTTTATTTTTAAATCATATATATTATACTCAATTAAATTATTGCTTTTATTATTTATGTATTGCCTTCGATCGATTTTTGGAAGGAATATAAAAGACTTGAGATTAAGAGTCTATGTGTGAAAATGTGCAAAATTCAATACCATATACTTGGGGCAAGTAATAAAAAAATTCTTTATAATTTCATATAATACTTTTTTTATGTACTATCAATTGTATTTCGAAATGTAATAATTTTAATAAGTAATCATGTGCCCTCTGAAGCTTCTAAACACACCGATATTAATTTTGCTGCATACTACAAATTAATAAATAATTAATTATACACTTTGTATTGATGCTTATGAAGGTACCATCAAATTTTTGGGATATTAGATTTTAAGTAGGTATATATTAATTTAAAGTAATTTCAAACCATTACACTTAGTAAATATGCTTGCTAATCACCCAGACATAAAATTTACATATGGTCCTCAGAAAATTTTAATTAGGTAGTTCGGAATTTAACAATATGAACAATTACATCCAACGAAGTGCCATCTTAGGTATTATACCGGAAATAGAATTCCGTGCCTATAATTACCATGTATATTCTTATAGTGTCTTATATATTATGCATATGAAAAATTAGTTTTCCTCCCTCAAATGAAATTGTATCCTATTTTTAAATACGGTCTAAATTTCCATATAATTTCATAAAAAGTAAAGAAAATGTTTCAAACAACCTTTGTGGCATATGTAGATTTATTTTTGTATTTTATTTTATGAATTAAATTTTTCTCAAAAAAACTACTATAACAAAAAAAGACCGGATTTTAGGCAAAATGCCTTAAATTGCCTTTTTCGACAATTTTGTTCAAATTTTGCCTATTATTCAGTTTAGCGCCTATTTTGCCTATTTCGACACTTAATCGTTCATAATATACTTCTTAATGTACTTAATCGTTCTTAAGTACCTACCCGTAAGTACAAATGGTGGTTATTTTGTAACAACTGTTATTTCAAATAAATAATTCACCCTTCATTTTTTCAGTTAACGCACGAATATATTCGAAAATAAATTCAAAATGCCTAAAATTCGCAGTTCAGATGAAATAAATTGAAATTAATTAAAAAATTAATTCGGGAGTTCGGCTCTAATATTTTTAATGGTAACGGTATAATATTATTTTGTGAAGGTTTGCGAAAAAAAATATTTTGTGTTTTTTTACTGTGTTTTCATGCCTTTTTTGAGTTTTTTTCAAAATAAGAAATGCCTTTTTTAAAGATTTTTTCAAAATAAGAAGTGCCTGTTTTAAAGATTTTTAGTGCCTATTTGCCGCCTATTTTGGCATTATTTTAGTGCCTATAATCCGGTCTCTAATAATAAACTACGTTTATAACCTCTGGTAGTTGTTCGTATTTTATTTATTATAATTATTCCTGTTGACGAAGATAAATTTTTAGCAGTATAATAACTATTATAAATAGTTGCAATTCTTCTGTCTTTTATAAGTTAAATATCTTTTAAATATCGCGATTTCATGTTGTCAAAGTAACATATAGAGTTAAAGATGATTTGTTTTCAATGTTTTATTAATTTATTTTCAGAATTGATTTTGTTAGTTTTTGGTAATAGTTTTTTTCATTTAGTAGCATCGAATTGTATGACATGACTTCCAATTTGTTTGACAACTAACGTTTGAAAATCGTAATGTATAGATTATATATAAATCAGCATAGTTAGTTAAAGAGTCCGCAATCCTAAGGATTGGTTGGAAACAGCACGCCATGCCGATCTATCCTGAGCTAATCCCTTCATCTCCCTATAGCTATTCATCTCAACGTCTTCAACTATCTGACTCACATACTCCAATCTAGGCCTACCTACCCCTCTCTTTCCCTCCACTCTACCTTCTATGATCAATTGCATACTCCCCCCATGCCTAAGAATATGCCCTACTAATCTGTCTCTCCTACGCTGTAACACTCTCCAAATACTTCTCTTCTCCCCTACTAACTCTAGTACAGCTTCATTTGTTACTTTATCTTCCCAACCAATCCTCATCATCCTCCTATAACACCACATTTCGAATGCTTGTAATCTACGCTTCTCTTCCTTTCCTATAGTCCACGCCTCACACCCGTACAGTGCTACACTCCAAACATATACCTTCAGTAATCTTTTTCTAATACCCAAGTCAATATTTGATCTTAAAATCTGAATCATAATAAAATATAAATTAACATATTTTACATGCGATTTCGTTTTTAAGAATTATCTAATATTTTTTTAATTTGTTGAGAAATTTTTTTACACAAAGACAATTACTTTTTATCAAAATCAACTACTATGTATATATAAATCGGCTTTTTACTTTTCAATAATTTTACAACACGTTTTACGATCTCTTTACTTTCCTCCGACGGTTCATCCACATATTATGCCTTATAGGTATAAAAACACCATTACAAGAGCAATTCTTTCCACATGCTCCTCAAATACCTACATGTGCAGATGTGAACACACCGTAACAATACACATTACCCGATTTATTACTACCCTGAAAGCAATACGTGTTTATTGGTATCTATTAGAAATTAGTGAACGTAGATTGTAAACAACCCAAAACTACATATGTCCGAATTGAGGCATACTATGAAACAAGTTTGATGCATTCCGTGTTTGAATTCATATCTCACTGATGTGTGATTGTTTGAAAGTTTGTAACATATTATAGAATAGCATGTGCGTTAGACCTTTTAACAATGGTATATATCTCTTTGCGATTATAAGAAAATTCGTAGAAAGCAAGTGGGTATATAGATATCGGACATCGTAAAATTCTATTCATATTTTGTATTTTACCTCCAAGAAAAATACCTACACATGTTGTTTTTAAGAAGAACTAACTCCGATTATATGCATTTCTGGAAATATGTCATTTCCGGTCTCAAATCTCAAATTTATGCATTTTTCTAGTATTGTCATATTTTTAAACAATCCAAAATTATTATTCTAACACATAGTATAGAATATCACCGAAATACCGTAACTTAAAGCATTAAGTAGCTAGATGTACATTTCGAAGGCTATGCCCCCATCTTCAGTAGCACAAGATACAAACTAAATAAATAGAGTTTGGATTAGATATGTAGATGACATCTTTGCGATTTTTGTCAAATCTAAAATAACCAAAAATAAATAAAATAAAAATAAATTTAAAAATAGTTCTTATTAAATAATTAAATAGACAAGATGAAATTGGGCCTGAATCTAAATTTCCTATAATTTGATTTAGATTTATGCATGTATATACTTTCATAAGCATTTAACTCGGAATAATTCAAAACACTTTTAAGTCATTTAAGTGAACTAATTGGAATAGGATGACCTGAGTTAGTCAAAAATATGCTCGGGTACAGCACTTTTATCTGTTCTATTTAATCTGAAATGCTCCTTAAATCTAGTTTCAATTGGTCTACGTGTTTGTTTTCTATATATACTTTAGGACAACTAGAACAAGAAATTTCATAAATACCCGATTTTTTATTGAAATCAATCAAATCTTTGGGATTTCCTAGAAAATTAGCAAGACTATTATATGTTATTTTAAAATTAGATTTATTTAAAATACTATCTAAACCACATACTAATTAATATAGACTTTCCTTTATAAAATTCCTGTATTTTCTAATTGCTATATATAAAAAGTAAAAATTAAAATGCAAGCGCTATTTCTCGGATTAATAATTTGTTTGCATTTGTATAAGCAAATTAAACAAGACAAATTGTTATTTGAAATAGAAATTATGTGAATTATTAAAATATGATATATCCTATTATTACCCTTAATCTTTACAAACTTATACCACCAAAAACTATAGATTATACCACCCCACATTTTAAGTCTGAATAGGTGTTTAAGATTAGATTTTCCAATTTTCTTTCATGATTTATATTCTTATGCAATACAAGTACACTTATTTTTTCATTCGCTATTAACTTGTGCCTTTGAATGCAGTACCCAAAAAAATATTATAAAATCTAAGAAAACAAATAACGTTTTTTTTTAACTTCAAGGATATAATGTATGTCCAGAAAGTGCCATTTGCTCATCCAAAACGTGCCAAAGTAATCTTTAGCGTATATTAATGTCGCCGTCGTTATCATTACCTACGATATAATATCCACATGTGCAGACATAAATCTAAAAGCTATCATCTGGTCATTATTGTCAATAAACCAGTCCTTTATACCTGAGTTGAGTTATACCGTAAATGTTAAAATCACATTCGTATATTTACATGAGCGTCGTTACACAACATATTAAGAGGGGGGGGGCAAAACAATTTATTTTTATTTTTATTCAAATGTCAAATATGGCTCTATTAGCAAAATACCAAAACATAAATCATAGAAAAATATGAAAGGGTTGAGTTAGAGAGGTAATAATTTATAAAAGAAAGAACATGGGGGGGAGGGTAACAAGTGCCTCCATTAACCCATTGCTCCTCCAAAAACGATCGATTCTCTTAATAGATTTAATTGTAATTATTCAGTAAACGATTTTTTTTAGAAAATATGTTCTAGATATAAGAGTGCAAACTAGAAGGAAAACTATGTCAGCATAAAGAAGAATATATGAAATGGAATTTATTAAACATGGTAGCTAGCAAAGTCTAAATGCATATTTTAAGCTATTTGGTTATGATGGGTTCAAGTTATTGACCTTATTAATGATGTAATAATTATGTTTAAAAAAATGTAACCCGTAACCTACACAAAGATAGATAACACAACGGATGGAGTGAGTTTATTGGGCCCGTAAAAATACTACGTTTACTTCGAGTGAAACATGCTACTCTTTCTTGAATTTAACTGTCATATAAATTATAAAGAAGAGTGGATAAAAGGAAATTGTGAGGATATTGAGGAGGATATGAGAAGAGGTAAAGTAGATTTGGGCTACAGGAAAATTAAGTCACATTTTTCTAAAGTAAAACCAAAGGGTAACATTATATGTGATAAGCAGGGTAAGGAACTCACAGAAAATAAGGAAAAAGCTAGAAGATGGAAGGAGTATCTTGAAGATTTATATAAAGGTAGGCAGGACATGGAGGAGCTAGAAAGTGTGGAACAGATAGATGAGGATGACTTAGGTCCTAGCATACTTAGGTCAGAGTTTCATAGAGCATTAAATGATTTACGGAATAACAAAGCAGCGGGGATTGATATGATACCAGCCGAATTAATAAAACACGCAGGGGAAAAAATGCAGGAGCGATTATACAGGTTAGTTTGTAAAATATATGAGAAGGGAGAAGTACCACAGGATTTTCAGCGTAGAAGAATAGTAACAATGCCGAAGAAAATAGGAGCTAATTTGTGTGAGAACTATAGGACCATTAGTCTACTATCACATGCATCGAAGGTATTGCTAAAGATTATTTATAGGAGATTAGAAAATAAAGTAGAGGAAAGGCTAGGAGAAGATCAGTTTGGTTTTAGGAAAAACAGAGGGACGAGGGAGGCGATTCTAGCACTAAGAACGATAGTAGAAAAAAGAAAGAGGGTAGGAAAGGTAACTTGCATAGCTTTTGTAGATTTAGAAAAGGCATTTGATAATGTAGATTGGGACATAATGTTTAGAATTTTAAAAGAAACGGGTATAGATTATAAGGATAGGAGAATAATTTTTAATTTATATAAACACCAAACTGCCTTAGTTAGAATTGAGGGGGAAGAAGAGGTAGCAAAAATAGGGAAGGGAGTTCGGCAGGGATGTACACTTTCACCGTTATTATTTAATCTATATATAGAAGATGCAATAAACAAAGTAAAAGAAGAGTATAGTGTAGGTGTGAATGTACAGGGAGAGAAAATATATATGTTGAGATTCGCCGACGATATAGCTATATTGGAAGAAAGCGAAAAGAATTTAGAAAGGGTATTGAATGGTATGCAGGCAGTATTGACTAGGGATTTTAACATGAAAATAAATATAGGTAAAACTAAAGTGATGAGGTGTGACAAAAAGGAATGCAGTAGAAAAATGAGGATCACAATAGGAGATAATAGAATCGAAGAAGTGTCAGATTTTTGTTATTTAGGCAGTAGAATCACAAAAGATAATCGAAGCAAGGTAGATATAAAGTGTAGGATAGCACAGGGTAGGAAGGCATTCGTAGAAAAAGAACAGATTTTAAGATCAAATATTGACTTGGGTATTAGAAAAAGATTACTGAAGGTATATGTTTGGAGTGTAGCACTGTACGGGTGTGAGGCGTGGACTATAGGAAAGGAAGAGAAGCGTAGATTACAAGCATTCGAAATGTGGTGTTATAGGAGGATGATGAGGATTGGTTGGGAAGATAAAGTAACAAATGAAGCTGTACTAGAGTTAGTAGGGGAGAAAAGAAGTATTTGGAGAGTGTTACAGCGTAGGAGAGACAGATTAGTAGGGCATATTCTTAGGCATGGGGGGATTATGCAATTGATCATAGAAGGTAGAGTGGAGGGAAAGAGAGGGGTAGGTAGGCCTAGATTGGAGTATGTGAGTCAGATAGTTGAAGACGTTGAGATGAATAGCTATAGGGAGATGAAGGGATTAGCTCAGGATAGATCGGCATGGCGTGCTGTTTCCAACCAATCTTTAGGATTGCGGACTCTTTAACTAATAAATTATATATTTTTTCTTTTATAACAGTCATATTAAGCTAACTTTGTTTACTGTATAAGGAAAGTAAAATAAATCTATGCTTTCGTCGTTACTATTTACTATATATGACAAATATATTTAAATATCTCAGTTGTTAGTGCACTTCACCATTTCAGTCCAAAGAAACTCTTTTAATTATTTTTTTGTTTATTTTTCATTATGTGATGTCCATCAAAGTATCCTTCTATCTTTAGGATACAGATAAAAAATAGAAACTTTTCGAAAACGGCATAGAATTCGCAAATTTATTTGCACAAAATCTGTCCCATTTTCTACTTTTTTTGAAATATAAACCGACAATTATACCCCATTAAAAATACAAATTAATTTATGTTATCTACATCTAATTGCACATGTTACGTTTTGTAATACCAATTATCTAATATTGAATTATGATAAAGTGACACATCACAGGACAAAGACTTTCGGATAGTTTAAACTTTTAAAATAGATCGCCTGGCAGAAAATTTTTTAATCACCGATATCAGCTTCTACACTATATTCCTGATATATATCTTTTAATTACGATTTAACTAAATATACTTACATATCCGGACATACTTCTTTCAGTTCCTCTGCATTGCTGCGAAATTTTCCAATTTAAAGCCTTCTTTGATTGCCCTGCGGTGTATTAAACACCGCATAATTTAAGACTGTTATTTGGCTGCAATGCGATTTTTTTTCCAAAAATTAATGAAGTACTAAAGAAGTATACTGTATATAGCAACAATTCCGAATTCTATCGGCATATGCTAACTACTAGTTTACATATAGGCAGTATATCATCAAATTTAAAACGCTGGGTAAAATTTCGCAGCGCGGTTTTTTAAATCTGCAGTGCTTCATTCTTCAATCTACACTGCAGGGCTGTCAAATAAGTTGCTTGCTTTACAATAATGATTTGGCGATATTGAGTGTTTTTCTATACAAGTGATATTAATATATATCGCCATAAAACGATATTGCATGAGAATTCACCAACGTCTACACACGAGCATATACTTTCTAGTTTCTTAAGCGATTGTAAACGTGAATTGTAGATGACATACAAGCACGCTATCTACCATTAATAATTAATGGGGATTGCCACGGACGCGCCTCTTCCCCCCACATATGCATAGACCCACCGAAAACACCTGTGTTTGCCTATGGGTGGACTTAATTCCACAACGAAATTGATTTTGGGGTGTATGATTCCGCCAATAAATATGCATATCGGAATATACAAGTTAGGCTTTATGTTGCGATTGCAGGTCGATATAATTCGAATGAATTATCAAAATTTGATATGGGCCAAGTTAATAGCTAACTTAGTATGCTATAATTGATCGTAATTGCAATTTGGAATTAAGTTCAATTAAATAGAATACTTTTTAAGTAATTTACGAAACAGTTGCTAGACAATAATATAGAATATCCACCAGATACCGTAACTCAAAGCATTTAATAGCTAGATGCGCATTTCGAAGGCTATGCGCCCATCTTCAGTAGCACAAGATAAAAACGAAATAAAATACCTCTGTCACGAATCGTGATTGAGGTATTTTATTTTAACGACACATTAACCCTGATTTTGATTTGTTTTTCAGTGATTTTTATAATTACGAATATTACGAAAATAATATTGACGAAAAAATCATTAATTAAGCTTAACAAACAATATTGTATGTTAAATTGATTTATTGAACAAAATATGCGATTAATTCAAGGATTATCAAAACAGTCATGAGAAGTGCATATGCACCATATTCAGGCTGATTGTTTTCTTTTCGTATAAGAAAACTAGGCCTTTAAAAATTTGTCTAATACTAGATAAAAATCTAAGAAATTTTAATGAACGCAATTTCTTTGAGGTAAATATTTTGAGCACAGCGAAAAATGATTTATAAAGTAATGTAATATAATTATTCTCATCTTTGCTAACAATATGGAAAAGTGTGAAGAAAATATTAAGAATTTGCGTAAGAACTTACAAGTTTGAATAAGAATAGTTGGTGTACAATGAGATATTTTTAAATATTCGATAAAAGTAAGTTGGGTCGATGATTTATTTGTATTAAAATTACTGCAAATTGTATGATAATATTTATGGTTTGAAACTGAAAAGTCTTTAAGAGGAAAAATAAAATAAACAGAATTTCTTTACGAATGACTATTAAAAACATATTGATGCAAATTAAATAAAAAATACACTCATAAAAATGATGACATTGTCTATTATACCATATCACATTTTCTTAAATTTAGGTAATCATTTAAACTTTTAATAAAAAAACAATGATTAATTATTATTTATTTTATATTCATTGTTTCTTCTTTGCCTTTATAGACATGTACTTATTAATTGCATTTATATAAACTAATATCGATTTGAACGATGCGAATTTTGAGCCTAAATTCTTGTCTCCAGTCACAACAATAAACAATTTATAGATTTGCCCTATTTTCTGGATTTTACAACATTTACTTGACGTTTGGAAAATTATACATTTCATCCCCCAATACAACAACATTCTGTATGTTTTAAATTACTTGTGTGTGAATATAGTGTTCAATTTGGACGTGATATCTGCGCAGTAACAAAAATATGAAATATAAAAGTTATGAAATGAATAAATGAGTAAAAGAATCACCATAGTTTGTTGAATGATGTGCAATTACTTATTGGAAGTAAAAGATAATAATATAACAAAAATAAACTAAACGTGAAGGGGATTTTGTAAAATACCTCTGTCATGAATCGTGACAGAGGTATTTCATTTAGTTTTATCTTGTGCTACTGATGATGGGGGCATAGCCTTCGAAATGTACATCCAACTACTTAATGGTATTTGGGTGATATTCTATATTATAATTTAACACCGTAGTGATAATTTTTAAAATGGAGTTGCTAGACAAGATCTATATTATATTCTTATATATAGTCTTCGGAAAAAGTAATTCTTGTTTCGTTTGAAAACATACAAATTACGTGTATAAAAAACACGTATTGGAACATTAGAATTTTCCAATACTAAATACTAAAAATGGTTGAAACTGTATCTTCATTCTATGCCATATATTTAATACCAAAAAATATTAAATAATAAATACATCCGTCGTAGTAATATTTTACGTTCATTCAAAGGAATGATATTATAAAAGTATTTAACAATGATTAAATTAAGTTATTTTGTTTTTCTATCCTAGTCATGAAGTCATGCTTGAAGTATTCTTTCAATCTTCTACAAAACCGCCAAAGCTAAAGAGGTAATACATTTTTTAAATTTAGATTTCAAATCGAACCGAAACCTCATCGTCCTTTATAGCACCACATTTCGAATGCTTCTAATCTACGTTTCTCTTCATTTCGTATTTGTTTATTAATTTATTTATTTATTTAAAGATGTACAATGGATAGTTATATTACTATACTACCTAATAATAGCACACTACTAGATAAATAACTAATTATAACATAAACAAGACGGCCACAGAAAACGGTAAATGTGAAAACATTATTACACTAATTATACTATAATGTTAAGACAAATCTTTTCAAAAGAATTTATAGATAAAAAATGTATGTCGATATTGTTATTGCTCAGTAAAGAATTGAATAGACTGCACATTCTTACTACGGATGAATTTAAACCTAAAGTATCACGATTTTATGTATACATAATAATGTTATACTAGTCCTTATAGGCCAATAGATGATCTTAAATTTGTTCTTTTCTACCCTGTACATTCTACAAATTTTATCTACCTTAATTTGATTATCCTACTGATTCTACTTCTTGAATAGCAACGATCTGATACTTCTTCTATATGAATTCTTCTTCACATGAATTGGCTCCTAATTTCTTCAGCATTTACCATGTCATATATTTAACAAACAAACTTGTGCAGTCGATCGTGCATCTTTTACCCTGTGAATTTAAATCATTCTCTTGCTATCATATCTACTCCCGCTGCTTTGATTTTCCTTAAAACTCACAATAGTCTAAAACTCAGACCTAAGAATGCCAGGACCTAACTCATCCTGATATATCTGTTTTATAATTTCTAATTCCTCCATTTTCTATCTACCTCTATATGAATCTTGGCGATATTGCTCCCATCTTCAAACTTTATAAAAAAACAAATTTATGATCAGAATTAATCATGATCCTCCTAAAATTCCTTCGTCCACACGAAATGAAGTAAAGTGTACATGGCATGTATGTAGGCTTTATTATGCCCAGCATACACTTGGCGTAATGGCGTGTGTGCACCAAGAACAAGAATATTTGTAAGTGTTAGTAGGTGGGATATAAGGGGTGGCGAAATGGCATGTTTGGGAGATTGTGAATTTGAGGGTAAGGGCGAGGGAAAAGGTGATTGTTCCATGGTCCCTCCGCTTCCATTCAAAGGAGTAGTTCAAGTGGGTTGCAGTTGCTTGACCTGTACCCTTAATAAAGAGCACTGTTGACTATATTTCTACATATCTTGTGTGTGCATATATGTAGATTTAGATGTTATTACAGTACAGGAGGTTATAAAAATGATTCTTCTATTATAAGATATTTACAGAATTTTGTATAAATTAGATGGTACCAGTTAAACAATATAAAACTAAACATATGATCCACATAGTAAACATATTATTATTACTTTTTTTTAAAGTAGAATACTTATTTAAGTAGAATTCAGAAATAATTACTACAAAGGATCAAAAAACGTGTTCATTGTACATTAGTATATCAAGCTCGGAGAGTTTCACTAGTACGAGTGCTAATGAAAATAAGGGCTTAACCTTCAAAATGCGCATGTAACAGTGGCAGCTCGTGCTATTTCAATCTGGGGGGGCGCATTTCTTAAAAAATAACATAATAGTGAGAAATCTGACCTAAAATGGATGCAAAATGATTAAATTCAATCATTTCTTGAAAGTGAATTCCACTCTTCTATCTTTCATTGATATAAACTTTTCCAAAACGTTTTCGTTAAAATTGTAATTATCTCGCATCACATTTTTATTAATACACATCATCGCCAACGCGTTTAAACGATCATTACCCATAGCATTTCGCAAAAAAGTCTTGATTCTTTTAAGTGTTGAAAAACAACGCTCTGATACAGCAGTGGTCATCGGGGTTGTTAAAATTATTTTAAGTATTTTTATAGTTTCCGGGAAAGTTCCACTGAGATTATTTTGTAGCAATAACGAAAGAAAATTTGTGGCACCAATTATTTGATAAAAATCCGGACGCGAGTAATGACTTCCAATTCTGTTTTTAATCTGGTTTTATTCAAAAATGGATATGCATGACACACGGTTTCCAAAAGGTCCACTGGAAATTGTTTAGAAAATGTTGGCATCGATTTCGTGTTAAATAACTCAGCGGCTTGTAGATGACCACGATATGAGAATCTGTCTTTCATCTGTGTTATAATTTTTTTTATAAATGTCTCTTGTAAAACGCAGCGTAAATGTCCGGTTTTGAGCACTCCTTGCACAAGTTTGCGATCAATTTAAATCAGGCAATGGCCTACCTAATTCTTTAATTTTTACTTTGTCCCAAGAGAAAGTCTAGAAAACTCTATTTTCAATAAAGAACTAACACTATTCATTTTTTTTTAATTTTTTTTATTAAATATATTCTTGGAGAAACATGTGGCAAAATCGTACATACGTAACTCACAGAAGAATGCAACTATATCTATATCAATTTTACTGTATACTAGGCTTCTCTGTTAGAACGCTAAAGAATCGTAGCCCAGAATAGCATAAACAACGATATATGTTCTCGCTGTACAAGCAGCGTGACGTCACGTTGCTATGACTCATCCGAAGCCGCTGGAATTTATGTACATGAGTCGTTATATGGTACAAGCGAACCGAATAAATAGAGAATACATACTGCATACGGTCGCTCTCACCTATTGCTTGCATTAGAGTGAGATGAGTGCATATTCATTTAATTTAATGTACTGTGTGGCTGGGTGGCGCTGGAATGTGTACTACATATTAACGATATAGCTATATTTCGAAGTATATGCAGTATAGCTATACTGCATACCGTCGTTCTAACTCTGGCGCCTCCAACAGAGAGGGCATATGCATTTGACTGGTACTTGCTAGCTGCCATATCGTGTTCAATCATGAGTGTTAGGTATGTTCGCGGCGTAAGCTTTATCTATTAGGAAAAATAATGCCGAGATATAGAATTATATATTTACGGTGATGCGCTCAATGTTCAGGAGGGGCGCGCGGCCCTGCGGCCTGCATAAGGAACCGCCACTGTTAATTGTACAATTGTATATCAAGGTCGTTGAGTTTCACCAGTACGAGTGCTACTGAAAATAAGGTTCTAACCTTCAAAATGCGCATGTAGCTCATTGCGGTTTTTCATTATGAAACGTTGTGAACATGTTATGAAGCAAAATCCCCTTGAATTGCAGTAGTTTCACTAGATTTAGAAAACTTTTGAACGTATCTATGAAATTCATCATTTGTTGCACATAAAAGTAAAGACATTGGCTACAGAAAGGATTGTGTGATATCTTTCACTTTAAATTCATTCTCGTGAAAATAATTAGGCTAATTGCTAGTTTTTTGTAATATTTACCAACATTATGTTTATAACTTAAATGTTTTTCAAGGGGGCACCGTGGTGTCGTGTTATAATCGTGAGACTGATGCCACGGGGTTGTGGGATCGAATCCGCGTCGGGTGCGGGATATTTTCTTGAGGAAAAATTCCCACTGGACCATGGACGTTGTGAATGTTGCCACTCGGTGTTGCATGAAGTGTGCTTACAAGAGAATAAAGTGTATGAGCTGGCTATAATAATTAGGTTATTAGGGATGGGAGATCCTTCAACGCCCTTCTTTAAAAAAATATATATATATATTCAAGTGTTTTTTTTTTACTAAATACGTCCATTACTTGGTCCAACGTGTTAATTATTCGATGAATCATTTTCTATTGTTATATTTCTATACTGTTGACGATGACGTTACATCTGGGGCAGTGCTCTTTTTACACTGTTCGGGCCTCGTCTTAAGACATTCTGTATATTATGAAAGGGTATAGTTCCCGTTCATTATATGTGTATCTATTGATTACACTAAACATTGCATGTGCTAACTTATGTATATAGGGATATATAGTCTAGGGTTCTAAAGTCTCAAGTCCTACCGCGTTACATTTCCTTGTGTTCTGCGGAGACAATAAAATTCATCGCTTTACATATGAATAAAATATCACACTGATTAAACTGATTAATATTTTAGCACAACTACTATACAAATATATGCTGACATAAAATATTAAAAGAACAAAAGGTCGGTAATAAATTATAATTTTAAACATTCTCACATGGAGATCTAAACGAAAATAGGTATGATTCAAATTTTGAATAGGAATTTGTGCTCGATTTCTTGCGCACGCATATTTTTGGATTCTATTGAGTATTCAAGATGTGTTTTTATTATGCAGAATATTCCTGACTAATAGAAATATCCGCAGTTAACATTGTTAAATGGGAACTACAAATAGATATAAATAAATAGTTACAACAGCATACATATTACAAATAGTTACAAAACTTTTTACATACATATGATACGGGATTTCAAAACTCGAAAGAAGAAACTTGGAAGTTTTATACTGCATGAAAGATTTTGATGGCAACACTTCTTAATCGCCAGTGGCTGTTTACACGAGTGAAATGAGAATTTTTATTATGGGGTGCTTCGTCAATAATAACAATAGCTGTGTCTAAGAAACGATATATTGAAAATACCTCGGAAAATACTTAATTTATTCTAAACAACACTCCCAACTTCTAATAAAATCGGAAATATATATTGAAAAATCCCAGAATGCATTTTTGGTATTCTCATTGGATGCTTTTCAAATACGAAACTTTAAATTAAAAAATCTTCTCTGCAAAAGAATTAATACCCAAATTAAACGGTTCTTAAGGTGCTAGTATTTTTACGGTTACCATTCCTTGCTTTAAAAGTAACGTTTATAATTTTCTAAATGCAAGCAACTCCTCGAAAAATATCGTGTAATATTTATAATCGCTTTTGGTAGTAATATCAACAATTCCATTAATAGATGCAATCTAATATGGAGAAAATCGATAGAACTGACATTGTTGCTAGGATAACATCTCTTTGGAACATATCTAAAAATTATGATTATGACTATTCCAAAGAAACAGCACGCCATGCCGATCTCCCCTTCATTTCCCTATAACTATCACCCCTAATGTCCTTCACTGTCTCACTTTCGATTTCTAATTTTGGTGTATATACCCCCGTATATGGCTTCTTATATGCATTTTATACATGTAACTTTGTAATTCTACGTAGAATTCTAAGTGAAAGTTCACAACCGTAAACATCCGATACTTCACTTAATCTTATACATATTAAAAAACACCTTTTTGACGAGTAAATGCATTTTACAATTTTTCATCATAATTAATTTTAATTTTTAAACATTTTTCTCAGATTGCGGGAATCAAGAACAAATTTAGAGCCACTACAACCGGATGATATCGCTGCGCATCTGAGGTCATCTAGGTCTGTGTGAATATTTGCCGCACATGCGTAGTACAGGCATAGCACCTGCTATGGCACATCACCAACAACATCACCACCATCACAGCAGTCTCCATCATCACCACCATCAGCCACCTCCGCCTCCGCACCAACAAAGCTTCCACCATCCGTTACAGTTCCATCCACCGCCTCCACCGCACTTGCTCCACCAGTTAGCACCGCCGGAATTACTACGACCACCACCCCATCATTCACAACAACAACCGCCACCCCCGCCGCAGTCACTGCAGCAGGTACTACCGACACTACCACCACCTGCCGCAGTGGAGGTGCCCTCCACCTCGCCTTCACATTACTCTCTACGCTGGAACAATCATCAAAGCCACATTCTGGCCGCTTTCGACGCCCTCTTGCAAGCTGAAACTCTAGTAAGTGATACATGTTCGAAGTATTGTGGATCAGATTTTATTATATGGTAGATAAAAAAAATTTTTTTTTGGTACTTTGAAATTCCAGTTTTATTTTACATTTATTTTATAGTGATTTCTTTTTACTGGGGATGATAAATTGTCTAACTTAATGCTGATGGAATAAAAAAATTAAATGAAATGATAAGCTTTTAATGTAAAGATTCATTAGCATGAGGATACAAATATAATCAACAGACTAGACTTACAACTTAAAAAATTATAAACTTGGCTCCATAATAATATGTAATTATTTCGAGAATCAAGAAAATCGAGATATTTAATTGAAATATATTTTCCGTTGCTTTTACTTCAATGGTGACCAGAAGGGAAGTATATACATCATGTATATACTCCTGCAGAAAAGATAACTATTTTCGTAAAATATTCAAATTTCAATTTTTGTTCATTTGTTTACGAACGCATGTACGTATTCTGAATTTAAAATCTTTGAAGAAATCCTTACTCCTACAGAAGGCAATAATACATTCACCACGAATTAATAAAAATAAACCGAATTATCATATTTTCACTAAATTAACACAGTTTCTATTAACGAGGATATCCAAAGAGTGTAACGATTTAATTATTATAAATATATATGAAATAAAAGTTTTACATAACTAAAATCAGTACTTGGGAAGTACTTTTTAGTACTTGGGAAATAAACTTGATAAGAAATTTTAATTAAAACAGCCTTTGTCAATTTTCTCTGTATCAAAGTATCTTCTACTAAGGGCCATATTTGGCTGCCCCGCAGTGTAGACTGCAGGATTAAACACTGCAGACTACCCTACAAAACTGCACTGTGAAATATTACTCAGCGTTTTAATAAACACCTTTTGTACGACACATCTCATTTCAATGTTGATAATGCTGTGAACAAATTGTCTTTTACGGTTAGAATAGGTTTTTTACCTAAACCATAAACTACCTAGGAATACAAGAAGACTACTCAGATTTGTAAACTTTGGAAGTTGATCAATTATTTGAAGAAGATACTTAATAGTGAAGGGAAACTTCATTATTCATTGAAATCCTTTTTAGCACATATATTTTTTTAGGTGGACGTAACGTTAGTATGTGCTGAAACTTCAGTACGTGCACACAAGGTGGTTTTGTCCGCTTGCTCACCATTCTTTCAACGAATCTTCAGTGAGAACCCCTGCAAGCACCCAGTCATCGTGCTCAAAGACTTTAACGGATGGGAGGTTCAAGCGATAGTTGATTTTATGTACAAGGGTGAAATTAGTGTTGGTCAAGAGCAATTGCAAGACCTTATTCACGCTGCAGAATCCCTACAGGTAAATAATATTATGAATTCGTAATTTTCGACTTACATTATCCGAAAATATAATTACAATTTTTTACTATTCTATAACTTTTTTAGAATTTTCAAAAATAATTCTTCAACACATTCATAATGATTACAATTTTACTGCAAATTTAATTCCTTAGCGAATACGTAAGAAATCACATGGAAATCAAATAAAAACTGTGGAAATTATTCTGGATATCCTTAATAATAAATCAATCAACCATAAATAATTTGTCACTTAAGTCAGCAAACAATCCTTTTGAGAGACATCAAAAATGTAAATGATAATTTTTAGACTTGTGGCCTTAAATTCTACATCACCATCTTTATAACTAAAAAAATACCAGAATATATGAATTCTTCAAATGGTTCCTATCAGATTCGAGGATTAGTAAGTCAAGACCACATCGACTTGCTGGACAGTAAGGCCCGTACAAATAGCCTCAGTCCAATTCCTAATCGAACAACATCTCCCACTCCCTCCCGATCAGCTTCTCCTTCCTTGCTCCACCGCCACCATCAAGACTTTGAACGCAGTTTTTACGGCCGTTCCAATAGTGAACGATTCGGGACAACTCAGAGCCTTATGACTGTGCGCCCAGAAAGATGCAGTTCGCCGTTCTCCCCGATACCGCCACCTCCACTTCAACAACCATCGCCTAGCAGTATCAATACTGGAGCGGGAACGAAATTGCCACATATGCCACAACTATCATTTCCAAGTAAACTAAAGCGAAAGTCATTCGCCGCAAAATAATCGGAAATAAACTTTTCTATATTTTTTTTAAGATATGAGTGATACTACTTTGCCACCACCATCTGCCCGGATTGATTGTCATTCGCCAATACCAAGAAGGAAGCAAGCGCGACCAAGAAGGAGATCTGGCGAGATGTCGTTGGTTTGTCATAATATGACCCTCCATAACAATAACAATAGCATCAGTAGTAATAACAATAATACAACGACGGTGCTTGCCCAAGACCTAGCAGCTGTAAAGCAAAGTGTAACGCCAATTGCGCAACCAGAAGAAGAGGTTCGTCTTTGAGAGTCTAAATTGCGGCATTCATTTACCTCTCTCTCTCTCTCTTTCTCTATGCTAATATAGGAAGAAGTGGCTGAGAATCTCAGTATGAAAAAATCCCGGGACGAAGATCCTCAAGTTGCAACTCCAGAATTGTTAGCTGACCAATTACCACCGATTCGCGAACGAACATCGTCGACATCTTCCACCCAACAGAAACCCGGTGGTGGTGGTAGTAGAAAACATTCTCCTTCGCCTCCTATTGCTACAATATCTATGGATCAAGATGAGAATGACGAGGAGAACAGCAGTCCATTGCCGCCTCCGCCACCGACAACACCCCAATCGCAATCTCGTTTAACACCCTCCTCCCACGCCACCACGGACGGTGGTCCGCGCCCGTTAACTCCCGAACCCTCAGCGAGTCCCGAGTTGGATCTGAGCTTACGTCATAAAGACTTTATGCGTCGCTCAACTTCATTGTCACCAGGACCGCGTGGACCGACACATGGACATCATCCAGGTCTGCCTCCTCCACCACATCTGGGTTTGCCACCAAATGTGCTGAGCGCTTTGCGCCACGAAATGGAAAGCCATTCACCCCTCCACTTTCCGCCCATGCCGTCCGTATCCGCATTGACTATGACCTCACCACATAGTAAGTGTAAGTGACTCACTCAGTACACTGAAAAATACGATAATTGCATCGCACAATTAAAGTTAATTCAGATGCAGGGAATTATTATTCACAGTTCATGACAATATCTATCTGATGTGCCATTTAAATTCTTCAAAACTCCATTATATTTATATTTGATTAATATCATTATGGCATCCAATATGAACAGATCAAAGTTATCATGAAATTTGGTCAATTTCATCCACAAATTCAGCACTCGGTATAGGTTCTGAACGAAACTATAATTTATTTCCCCAAATAAGTTCTCGTATCATCACGTATGCTCTACCGACATTTACGATTATATCGCTATATATATTTCTATATATGTGCCATATATGTTTCGTGACTGCTATATTGTCTTCGTGTCCATCAATTATAACTTGTATCATATACGCGTTCGTTCGTTTCCTCTATTTCTACTCCATTTCTTATGTTGCGAGTATAATAAACACAGCCGATGACACGAGCGTTTATAATATTTTTCGACATTGCGTGATAAAATCAATCCTCTAAATTGAACGCTATCATTTTCGTAAATTCACTCATGAAGGTATGATATACAGGATCTATTGTCATTGTAATATTTTTTGATATAATGCTTTTGTTTATATACATTTCTCAAATAGATCAACTATATATATATAAAGAAATACCCAACTAAAAGCAATGAATACTAACTGTAGTATTCATCGCTAAAAGTATATTATTTGTTAATTTTTACCCATCACCGATGGGTAAAAATTCTTAAGTCGAAACGTCCAAATTCTTAAACCTCTACAAAAAACAGTCGTAATTGCAAAGAAGCTTACGCATGCAAGAACTGTGATATAATGCTCTTCATACTTCATACAGCTTACACAACGATTTAAGAATTTTATATCTGCAAACTATAATTTCCCCCGCAGTCATTTATTTCCAGATTTTAGGAAAGCAAGATTTTAGGGGACTAGTTGACCCATAGCATACTTGTATACCTACAATTCATTCTGCACAATTGTTATCTCGATACTTCATATAGTTTTCGGTTTGGATTCACCTTTGGGACTGTTTCCGCCCGGTTTGGACGGCTGCAGAAACCCCCTGTTGGATATGGCAGACCATCGACCTCCTAATGATCCACCCATGTTCATCAAAAAGAAAAGTATGTACCCATTTAAAACATGTTTAATCTTATCAAAGTTTCTTATCAAATATATAATGGAAAACCTCACATTTCATCAATCTAATAATTTAGTTGCTACTTTTAAAAATAGCAATTACTATTTGAGCGATTAACTGAAAATATCCAGTTTCATAATACAAGGAAAATATGGATCATTTTCAGCCAAGAAAATGAGCACAAATTCAATTGAATTCATAATTAAATTTCATTCAATTTTCTGCTTAGTGGGCAGGCCAAAGGGCCAACATTCCGCTCCGCGTGGCGGACCACCACGGTCATGGACGAACGCTGAACTAACGGAAGCCCTACAGCATGTATGGAACAAAAAGATGACCACCAGCCAAGCCAGCAGAATCTTTGGCATTCCATACAATTCGCTACTGATGTACGTGCGAGGTAAATATGGCAAGAGTCTCAAGTTGGAACAATTGCGCAGGGACTGCATCGGCGGCCCAATCCCTCTGGATCATCTGATGGGTATTGAAGGTGGCGGTGGTGGGAGCAAGAGGGGTCATAACAACAACAATATGTCTGGTGGAAAGAGACCGAGAAGTGTGAGCGGTGGGGGAGAAGAACGCGGAGTATCCGGGGGTGATCACTCGGATAGAATAGGTTAGTGACCAGAGTCCAATTTTAATTCTTAATAATTTCAAATCTTTACATATAATTTACCTCATAAAAACTACCTCTATATTAATTACGAAACAGTACATGCACTGTAATTTATCGAATAAAAATTGAAAATTAAAAAATATATTTAAGCAATGAAATTGCTTGGAATTGTTAATTAAGGTTAAAATATTTTTTCACCAATATGTATTATTGTCCGGAGCACTGGACAAATATCAACAAAAAGTTCTTAGAAAACTTAATGGGCATCTTAGTATCTAAATCAATTTATTTCTATAGGAAATTCACCAATTCAGCATAATACCCGACCATCCAGTGTGGACGTGGACCCTTCCAACCATCCAATGTTCAACCCATTCGGCCCGGGTGGTGGTTTCTACCAAGACTTTGGTCCCCCTGGTGGTCCGCCCGGTGGACCTCCTGGCGGTCCTCCAGGTGGATTTCAGTTACCTGTAAGTATGTTGCATCTCTTGCCACAAGGGGCGGTTGGTAGCGGGGGAGGAGGCGGTAACGGAGATAGCAAGAATCGACCGGACCACCCACACCACCACTCCGGCGGACCGCTGGGATCAGGGAATCCATTTGGAGGACTTCCGCCACCTCACCAAATGTCTCTGGAAGAGGAACTTTCCCAGCACCAACAGCAACTCTTGCAACAAGCGCAGCAATTAGCGGCCGTCGCCGCCGCCGCCGCTGCGCAACAACACCACCAACATAATAAAGGAATTAAAGAGGTACAATTATTGCGCAGATATTTTTTTATTTAAATAATGAAAAATAAAATATCTAAGCATTTCCCATTTTAGCATTTACCGTTCTAAGCATTTTCCGTTCGTTTGTATAGGGTGGTTCTGTACCGTTGCGATGGAAACTCCTATTTAAAATAATTGAATCTGCAAATTTGAAATCTTGTATAAAGTTTTGAGATACGTATTCTTAAAATATTTGCAAGCATTTCGAGCATATTCGTAAAGAATTGTCTAGTTAGTTAAAGAGTCCGCAATCCTAAAGATTGGTTGGAAACAGCACGCCATGCCGATCTATCCTGAGCTAATCCCTTCATCTCCCTATAGCTATTCATCTCAATGTCTTCAACTATCTGACTCACATACTCCAATCTAGGCCTACCTACCCCTCTCTTTCCCTCCACTCTACCTTCTATGATCAATTGCATAATCCCCCCATGCCTAAGAATATGCCCTACTAATCTGTCTCTCCTACGCTGTAACACTCTCCAAATACTTCTCTTCTCCCCTACTAACTCTAGTACAGCTTCATTTGTTACTTTATCTTCCCAACCAATCCTCATTATCCTCCTATAACACCACATTTCAAGTGCTTCTAATCTACGCTTCTCTTCCTTTCCTATAGTCCACGCCTCACACCCGTACAGTGCTACACTCCAAACATATACCTTCAGTAATCTTTTTCTAATACCCAAGTCAATATTTGATCTTAAAATCTGTTCTTTTTCTACGAATGCCTTCCTACCCTGTGCTATCCTACACTTTATATCTACCTTGCTTCGATTATCTTTTGTGATTCTACTGCCTAAATAACAAAAATCTGACACTTCTTCGATTCTATTATCTCCTATTGTGATCCTCATTTTTCTACTGCATTCCTTTTTGTCACACCTCATCACTTTAGTTTTACCTATATTTATTTTCATGTTAAAATCCCTAGTCAATACTGCCTATGAAATGAATTATCTATGATTTACTACAATAATGTTTATAATCTTACTCTGGATTAATATTATTTTAGAAAGACATTTTGCGAAAATTTGGACATTTAGTTGGACACAGTTCCATTTATTTAACATTGTAATAGTATAGAATATCACCCAAATACCGTAACTTAAAGCATTAGATACGCATTTCGAAGGCTATATTCCCATCTTTAGTAATATAAATATTTTATGTGATATTCTATACTGTTATTTAACATTTTAAAATTTGGACATTTACAAGGATCTATAATTGAAGCCACAGTTCCAATATTTAACATTGTAATAAGATAGAATATCATCCAAATACCGTAACTCAAAGCATTAAATAGCTAGATGCGCATTTCGAAGGCTATGCCCCCATCTTCAGTAACACAAATATTTTGGGTGATATTCTATACTATTATTTAACACCGTAGTGATAATTTTAAAATGAACATTGCAATGTTATTAGTGATTCTAAACTTTGTTTGCAAGATACGAGTTTACTTTAATTGAAGAAATATATCGGTATTTCATACGAGGTGTTGCAACTGTCGACAGAAACTAAACAGCACCCATTTCTTTTAAAATTGTAAACATGAAACTTAACCGTTGTTGATATTCTAGTTGTTGTGGGCTGATATATTGTTTTTCTATAGGAGGAGGTGCACCAGGACCTATTCAGCTCAATGACAGCGAGAGAGCGAGAGGAGCGCCGAGAGTTGATGGTGCATCAAAACGGACAGGACTGAGGGCGGGGGACCGGGCGGGGTAGGGGCCGGGGTCGAGGTCGAGGCCGCAGGATGAGGAGATGCAACATATAACCTGTTATATAATGTAATTCGAACTCTGTTGCAATTTCGACCCCCTGTACAATACGTTACTGCTCGGATCAACTAAATTGGATTAACTGAAATTAAAATCGCAACATTTGGTCTCTAAGTATGGATAATGTATTTTACAGATTTGTGATGTAAATTGTTGGAGTCACCCGTCCAAATTACGTATGTATAATTTCTTTACTAAAGCATGTAGCTTTTATATGGAATCTATTTGTTATAATCTATTAAAACAAGTGTAGCAACGATCCCATGAAGAAAAGGACTATGCTTTATACATTAAAATAATGTGTATATGACGAAATCTATTTGCAATATTAGGCTCAAATAAGGAACTATTATTAGAGTAAGTAGAATACTGTGTATAAAGATTATTTGTTTATTTTGTTATGTTGTTGGTTTTATTAAAAAACGATTATCGTCGTCAGCTAAAATATGACGGCGATATGTTGAGAGCTGTATGTGCTTCCTAATAATTTAAAGAGATATTATTTCCGGTTTTACTACGGATATAGAATAGAATTAGGAAATTCTATGATGTCGGGATGATCCGGAAAATATCCAATTACAATTGAAATAACAGAGAACATATAGTTTATCTGACGATAATGAAATGCAATGCTGTTTTACTGTACATAAGCAAAAGTATATTCAGACATGTCACCAATATTTTGTATATAAATGAATGGATTTGTATTAAGAATTAAATTTGATAATTATAAGACTGAATCAATCGCATCTGCCAACGTTCCATACTATTGTAATACAACTTGACATTTTTACACTGCAATAAAGACTCATACTATATATTTATTACAATTTCAACTGAAATGACCATTTCAAAATGTTGGCTGGAGACTATTTTTATGAAGAAAGATACCAATCTACCAACACTTCAAGTAACACAAATTCTATGGCCGACATTTTTACTAATACATTGGTCGTTATTAATAACGAATTTAATTTATATTTACAATAATAGTTCCTCGGAATATTTTCCTGACAGATATACAGACTTTTTACTAAATATATTATACCGTAATTATTATAAACTGAAATGGTTTTTCTTTGCATAACACTACACTCTAATTTTCCATCTTAGTATCATAGCTTTAACTACTTAAATATATATACCTATTTACAATAATCCATACAATCGATTATTTACAAGTTTATATACAGCTTTAGAAACATAAAGGACAGATATTTTTACAATACACTACAATAGTTCTTTTCTATAACTCATTATACAAAACTGCGATATTAGATCTAACAATTTACTTTTAGATGTCCATGTTTTGTACAGTAACAGATTATAAAGATTTTTTATAAAAAATACTGTTTTGAAAACAATTTATTTGTTGATATAAATAATGATTTTACATGTGCAATATTCTCATTAAGCCCCATTCAATATATTTTTATACAATAGTGACAATATAACAATAGTACGACTACATATTACAATATATTGCTACATGCCTAAACCAATACCCCATTACTGTATCATTTTCTTTATTACCACACTAGTTGGAACAAATTATGTAAAATCAACGTTCGGCTAATTACAAATTGTGAATGATGGAACTTAACAGGCCAGAGAATTAAAAATACGAAACGGATGTAGACATTGTGTTTTAGTGATACGAAGATATCCATTAGATATAATATTTGTATAAAACGTAGTATAACAATGTCCCAAGTTACGAGGGGAGAGACTTGGTTTTAATTGCATTAATCCGTAATTTTAGGCAATGTTTGGGTATACGGCAAACGCTAACGCCAAATGTACAAACCGCTGATAATATTGTTGAAAGTTATTTTTTATCCATATTTATTAGAACAATTGATTACAGTAGTCGACGATTGACTCTAATCTAAATTGAGCTTACGGTATTATATTGAATCGACAAGCCTTCGTATAAAAATATATACACGTATACATGAATAGATATGGATAGCGCAAATATGTTCCGTTTTCGGCATTCTAAGGTTTATTGCTTCTTTACACTCAGAGCACCATATTAAAGGGAAATATATTTTTATCACAGTTACCTAAGCACGTTAATCTAATGTAATAATCTTATAGTGCAGTAAATTGAATTATTAGACGCAAACAAATAAAAAGCAGGGTACTTTTACATTTTGCTGGCCGATGTATTCTATATTAATAAAATGGTATTTCGAATAATTGACACATCGCTAGTGCAAATGTAATCAAAATCTTTTTTTATTATCATTGAGGATTCGTTATTTTAAATATACCGTATTTGATGAAATTGATTGAAGCGTCCGTGGTACTTAATTCAAGATGAATTCGATTCAATATAGATTCTCATCATTTACTCTTCATAAAACTTAAATTAATTGCATTATTGTGATAATAATAAAGAGTTGTCCTACATTACACATTTGTCTTAAGCAACTGTTTCTGTAGCCTCTAATTCATAGTTAGTTAAATATATATTAGTAAGTGAGATCATGTTACCACTAAATCTTTCTTTTTTAAATTTGACGATTTATCTTTTTAACTTTTAAAACTATGATTAGGTATTTTATTATGTTTATCACATTTTAAAACAAAACATAGCACAAAGAGATGACGAAAGTGATTTATGTAATATTATATAAATTAATAATTTAAGAATTATTTTAATCGGAAAGCTAAGAAATGTATTAAATAAAAATGAAAATTTGTAACTCTCTACGTGGTCTCTTTGTATATATACATATTTACGTTTTAGTTTTTTACTATCGATAAGTAAATGTATTTCTACAATTTACAGATTGGCTAAACAAACCAAAATTATCGCCCAATTATGTAATATAGTTGTGCATTGTAAGTTCGATTAATTATTGATAAGAAATATATTTATGTAAATTTGGCTTTTAATTGTTTATTATTATGAAAGCTTTTATTTAATATCTGCGCTTACAGTTCCTTTATTTAGTTTATATCGTAATAGATCAGAGAGCACTTTTACTTTAATATAGTTTTATTAATTCTACCAATAGAATAAAATAATTATACAAAGAAAACATTCTGATATATTTTCTTTGCATTAACATAAAAATGGTGCTGGATATATTTTTATTTGTTGTATATATTCCGAATAAAAGCAACAGACATTCCTACAATAGTATTATTAGAATATAATTTAATAGTTTTGTATTGATTAATTATAATTTATGTAATATAACAAGACCTGTTTGCTTGAAGTTCCTTTACTACTTTATTTCCTTTAATCGATTTAATTGAAATATTCCTTTATATCTAAAATATGATTATCTTTTTAATTGTTTAATATCGTAAGGTGCAAAAACTCATTCTGACAA
The DNA here is from genome assembly GCA_947310635.1 of Leptodirus hochenwartii. Lineage (NCBI taxonomy): Eukaryota > Metazoa > Arthropoda > Insecta > Coleoptera > Leiodidae > Leptodirus > Leptodirus hochenwartii. Next base: position 10,411,947 of record OX371180.1, on the reverse strand, counting down.
TACCACAGTTTACTTTTATTTATTCAGTGAAAATATGGTTGATTGTTCCCTGTCCTTAATATTAAACACTGGAATACATTTCATATGTTCAACAGCTGTTCAATTTTTCCGATTTTTTGATTTGTTATATAAGTTATGGCAAGAAATCAACCATATTTTCTGAAATATAAATCATAAATCAGACGGATGCAGGGTAAAATTATACTGTACCAATCACAATGACATATACTATAAGTAATTGTATCTGGTATAATTTTTCTGTAGTTTTTGTTTTCAAACAAATTAAAGAATTCTTAATTGTATATCATAAATTATTTGTAACATTGTGTTACTCCATATGAATTGTAATCTAAATTTAAATATATTGAGTAAAAATACAAAAGATTGGGCATTAATAAAAATTGTGTAAAAATATTTATAAAATATTATGATAGGTATTATATATACCCTTTAGAGGTATGTATAAATGTACAAAATACAAAAAGGAACGGAACCCTGGCATTAACTTTAAATGAAATAAAAGTAATAATTTCTTCGATTTGTAAATGATACAATTATTGCAAAACAATTTTCTCTCGAAATATGTTAGATATTGTGGTATTAAAATTAATATGAAACCTAAAAATTATACCGAATATCAATAATCATCTAGAAAATTATTGTATAAAATATAAAAATATATTATATTTAGAAAAATAAAATAAAATCACCTCGTACAAACTCAAAACAATTTTTCCTTCTATTATAAAATGATTTTTGTAAATTTTATGCAAATCTTTGAAGCACAGGGTATATTTTTATTTAAATTATGCATATTCATAGGTTTACCTAATGTATGTATATATGAAAACCATAGAGAATGCTATAGAAATACATTATAAAATATTATAAATCCAAAATCGAAAATGAATTTAAATCATCTAAAATATTTCATAGTAATAAACCCATCTGATACAGTACGAGGTGTTAATTGTTTGGAGCATACACGAATTATGTAAGAAAGAGCAAGAATAATAATAATGTATTATAAATCTGTAGGTATACATACAAAATAGATATTTGATATTTAGTTAGGCATAGTTTTTGATGATGTTAAAATAAAATCTAATAAAGCTTTGTGAAAAAGTTGTACGTGCTTCTTTTTAAAAATAAGAATTATTTAAAACGCGCACTTGCTTTAATTCAAATTTAAATCGCTATACAAGTCCAAAAAATCTAATAGAGGTCGCGTTTGCGAAACAAGCATAGTAAGTTGCCTATCATGTTTCATTGTCACGGTAAATAACCTAAATTGATATACATACGCAAAGTTGTGATTTCATTTACAAAGTACCACGTAAATTGTTACGAGACTTTGTTCCCATTTACCACCACCGAAATTATGCCGAACCCCATCGAAACGCCGGGCTCCCAACGGCTTACAAACGATGATTTCCGCAAACTTCTAATGACACCGCGCTCCGCACCCTCCAATGCACCAGCTACGGGCTCAATTCGGGAGGCTATGGCAAATTCTGGCTTTTCGGCGAACGTAGCAACTTCTATGCCCCCGCCTGGTACCAAAGATGACAAGGGTGAGGAACGTCGTAAGAAAAAATCGTACTATGCCAAGCTAAAGAAACAAGAAGATACGAAAATGGCAGAGCTCGCGGAGAAATATCGGGATCGTGCAAGTGAACGTAGGCAGGGTGCGAACCCCGACTACATCGCAGCCGACGATCCACTAAATAATAGCACAGCTGCATACCGAGCCGTTGCCCCAGACCTGAAATCTGGCTTCGATGCGGCCGAGAGGCGTCGTCAGATGATTCAAGAATCGAAATTTTTGGGTGGTGATATGGAACATACCCATTTAGTGAAGGGCTTGGATTACGCATTGTTGCAGAAAGTACGATCGGAAATCACCCAAAGAGAATATGACCAAGAGCAAGAATTAGAACGACTAGCTACCAAGTGTATGGAGGAAAAAGAAAAGAAGGATAATAGTGTCCTGAAAAAGGATGACGATGAGCTACAATTCAAAACAAAAATTGGCAAAGCTATTTATCAACAAGTGAGCAGTATGCGCAGCAAGCATGTTGAACGCAGTGAGATCTTTGCCCCCGGTCGTATGGCGTACGTTATAGAATTGGAAGAGGAAACGGAAACAGACATTCCTACAACGTTAATCCGATCGAAAGCGGATATACCGACCGTTGAAAGTGCGGCAACTTTGTCTACAAATGACATCGTTATTAATAAGTTAACGCAGATCTTAAGTTACTTGAGACAAGGTGCACGCAAAACGAATCGAAAGAAGCAAAGGAAAGATTTTGATTTATTGGATGATATTAATTTGCCACCAGAAGGTATTGTACTTTATTCATTCATTCAATCTTAAAAATATTTAATGCAGTCTGTGTCTAGATAGTTAAATTGTTTTGAGCTAACTGCTATTTGATTTGCATACCCTAATCTGAGCTTACTTCTACTTTACATTATTTATCTAATTGCAAAATACCCCAGTATCTAGATATATGTCTCATTAGTTTATCTCTTAGTCCTTCCAGATGATTTTTTATTCCTCAACTAATTTTAACGCCTTTGTACTACATTTTTTGTCTTTCCCTTTGTCCACACCTCACAACCCATAAAATGCAGCACCATTAGTGTTCATAATACAAAATGAATCCTAGACCTTCAAATTAATATATCTTATTTGTACGTATCTATAATTCTTTATTTTTTATGTTAGGTGATGGTAAACATATGTCATCTTCGTCAGGTGCAGCATCTTCAGCATTATTGGAACGTAGTAAGACCAATCCCAAGGACTCCATATATGGTGATATTGGTGACTATGTTCCAGAGAGACGAGGGAAAGATTACCGCGGACAAAAGAGAGTTCCTCAACAACCGTACTTTGAAAAACGTGATGGAGAAGATGAACATGTTGATAATGTAGCTCCAACACTTAAGGTAAATTTCATAAACAAAAGGCCAGTGGCGTATATTGAATTCTAAAATGCGGTTTGTCAGTCAGACTTACACAAATATTCTGGTTTCAAAGAATTAGAATCCGAGAAATGTGTGTATACTATTTTATGTCCTACATTTGAATTGCTTATGTTTATTACTAGCTTTCGGAGCTTTATGACTAATTTTATAATATTAAATATTAAGCAATAAATATTACAAATGCTGTATGTTTGAAATATGCAAGCGATTCAATGCATCCATTATATGTATGATACAACACCTCTGCTAAGAGCTATTCAATAATTTTTTGGTATTGAAATTAAATTCTAGTACTAAATGTCCGGTATCTTTTAAGATGTTAATTAATATATTGGCTCACATTTAGGAAAGGAGATATCATGTTTATTTGCCCTCAGGTGAATAAATCCGCTCAAATATTGAATCGTCTTGCACAAGAGCCAGAGGGTTACGCCGAATGTTATCCTGGTCTTGAGGAAATGAACGACGCTATCGATGATTCAGACGATGAAGTGGATTACTCAAAGATGGATCTGGGCAACAAAAAGGGCCCGATTGGCCGCTGGGACTTTGACACAGCCGAGGAGTACTCCGATTACATGCAGCAGAAAGAGGCGTTACCGAAAGCTGCATTCCAGTACGGGGTCAAGATGGCTGACGGACGACGCAGCAGAAAACACAAGGATAAGAACGAGAAAGCGCATTTAGACCGCGAATGGCAGAAGATACAGAGTATTATACATAAGACTGGACCCGACAACAAAAAAGCAAAATATTAGATGTACATCTAATGTAATGTAAGTATGTTTATTATTATAGCTGTCAATTGATTTTACTTGTCTGCTATGAAGTGAACAATTTCTGTTATTTTTGTTTAATGGTGCAACGCCTTCTTATATCTTCTAAAGTCTATAAAGTATCAGATGATGAGTTTTATATCATGAAATTAAAATAAGCATTCTACATTTAGCGATTACTAGCTTCTTTTTTGACGACAAACTAACATTACCGAACAGAAATTTTATTATAAATGCGAAACATTTCATGAAAATTTATTTTGAATTTGAAGCCTTGAACAGTAACCAGGATTTTGTCATACTTAACATTCATGTACAAATTTCCTGAATTTTAAACTTACTTAAACGTATTCAAAGGGACATAATTAACAACAAAGAATGTAAGAATTTTTTTATTCCTTGCTCAATGAATTAAGTAATTCAAATACTTTTTTAATACTCCTCCTATTAACCTAAATATAACAATATAATATTAAAAAACCGAATTGTTTTTATAAATCTTGTGCGAGTGTATTATTACAAAACAATTACAATAAATTTGCATTTAGAAATAGCTAAATACATCACCCAAAGGATTAAATTGCATAAACATGTCCAGTATATCATTCAATATGTTTTCTGTAGATCTCCGTCCGGGTCTTTTCTGGTGATTCCTTCTCCTCCTACCATTTCGGTCGTTTTCTTCACCGTTATTATCATTATTACATTTAACGTGTGGAGTATGACTATCGAGAATATTGTCATGCTCATTTTGGATACCGAGGGACCTTTTCTTCACGTGGCTACTGTTTCTACGATTATTACCATTACCATTATCGTATCCATCACCAGTGCCATTACGTCTATTACCTTTGCTTTTTCCTCTACTCGCTGTTTTATCTATTGTGTTATTACGCCCATTTCGTATTTGTTCCTTCTTAAGATGTGTATTCTCCCTATTCTGTTGCTTGCTCCGTGTGGTATGTCCATGACTCCGTGTACTGTTTTTGCCATTGCCGGACGATTTGGAAGTTCGATTATTGTAATTTTTACCTTTAACACCGGTAGTTGTTTTACTTTTCTTATTTTTGTTTTTATTGCTAGTATTTTTAGTACCATAACCCTTACCCTTTTTCGATTGTTTACTTTCAAGATTGTTTGTTTTGGATTTACTAACTGTTTTATTTTTTTGTTGCTTTGCAGAATTGTTACTTTTACCTGTACCATTATTTTTGCTATTTGTGTCTAACACATTTCCTGTTCTAGAATTTCGTTGATTCCTTTTCTTTGCTTTAGTTCGATTGCCATTTTTATTTTTTCGCTTATTACTAGTGCTATTGCTTTTACCTTTATTATTACCATTGGATTTGGCATTAGTGGTTCCTGTCTTCGTGGCGTTTCTATTTGAACCACCGTCTTTCGCTCGGCTCTCTAATCTATTATTTTGCGTACGGGCAATAGTACGTCTTCGTCTGTTCTCTTCTGGATTATCAGTAGTATTACCATCACCGGGAGCATCGGTTGCACCATCTCCTCCATCTGGTGCTGGGGTGTTTCCATCACCACCATCTGAAGATGCTTCTGTCCCACCATCATCGCCATCTAATGGTGTGTCTGTACTTCCTCCATCAGTTGGCGCATCTGTTGCACTGTTTCCGTCGCCACTGGGAGCTTCCGTATCTGTACCAACATCAAATTAGTATTATGTCTATGTATTTCATTTCAAATTCGATAATGTAGATTGGGACCTAATGTTTGAAATCTTACAAGAAATTAAAATAGATTACAAGGATAGGAGAATTAGTTTCAATTTGTATAAACAACAATATAGAACAATAAAAAGGTTAAAGAAGAATATAGTGTAGAACATGAAAATTCACGAAGAAATATATATTGAAATTCGCCGACGATATAGCTATCTTGGAAAAAAATGTTTCAGAATTCAGAGCATGTATTAAATGGAATGCAGAAAGTAGTGCCACTAGAGATTATAATTTGAAAATAAATATCAGTAAAACCAAAGTGATGAGGTGTGACAAGAAGAAAAGCAGGCGAAAGTTGAAAATTCGAATAGAAGATGATAAATAGAAAAAGTATTACATTTCTGATATTTTGGAAGTCGATTTGCTAATAATTATCAAAGTAAAACATATATATAATATAGGATGACTGTCATAGAAAATGAGAAAATTGTAAGATCAAATAATGATCTTGGTATTAGTAAAAAATATTAAAGGCATATGTGTGGACAATAAGAAAGGAACAGAAGTGTAGAATTGAAGCATCTGAAAAGTGTTGATCTGAATAAGAAGCATCGGAAATAAGAGGATGATGAGGATTGAGAGGGTAAATAGAGTGCCAAATGAAAGTATTCTAGAGTCAGTTGAGGTGAAGAGAAATATACGGATTGTACTGCAGCATAGATTAAATAGGCTAGTGGGTCATATTCTTAGATATGTGGTATTATGTAGAAAGCAGAGTAGAAGGAAGGGAAGTGGTAGGTAGGTGTTTAAGTCAGATAGTGTAGCTCGTATGATAAATACATGAATAAGCGTATTCTAGCGCTCCATACCTTACGAAAATCAGATCTACTAATTAGGCAACGAAATCGACAAGAAGCTATTTTAGAAATCAAGATTTTCGTTGTAAATTATATAATATATTAACTGCTTTACCTGGCGCTGCAGTACCATCTTCACCACCATTTCCGTCTGCAGGTGCTTCGGTACCATCACCACCTCCATCATTGGGTGCTTCTGTATCACCCCCGTCTATAGCCGGCGGTTCAGTGCTGCCCTCTCCACCGTCACTACCAGATGGAGTGTCGGTAGAGGGTGCTGGAGCATCGGTAGAGGGTGCTGGAGCTTCCGTTGCAGGCGGTTCCTCACTCGCTGGCGGAGGCGCCTCAGTAGCAGGAGCCTGAGTCACGGCAGGGCTAGCTGTAGTGGTTGTGCGTCTAGTTGTGCGCCTGCGCCTAGTAGTGGTTGTCCGCGGTCTGGCAGTAGCTGGAAGAGTACAACTTACTTGCTAATGAAATACAATTTTCACAATTTTGATCATTTTATTTGTACGGAGTCTTACTGTATATCTGCAATTCATGAATGACGTAAAAATATATAGTCAGTTGAAATATATTGCAAATAAAATATTTATTCTAAATATTCGTAAAGTGAATATTTTATGGTAGTCTTCACACTATCCCTTGCAGAGCAGGCAGCATTAAGTTTAAACATATTTTTTACTATTAGTTTTCACCTTTTCTTATCCTGATATACTTTTCCCACTTTCAAAATTCATACACAACTCTATTCCTCAAAGCCCTTTTGTTAACAATTCCATGTTTTATTTTTCGTGGTTAGTTAGTTAAACAGTCCGCAATCCTAAAGATTGGTTGGAAACAGCACGCCATGCCGATCTATCCTGAGCTAATCCCTTCATCTCTCTATAGCTATTCATCTCAACGTCTTCAGCTATCTGACTCACATACTCCAATCTAGGCCTACCTACCCCTCTCTTTCCCTCCACTCTACCTTCTATGATCAATTGCATAATCCCCCCATGCCTAAGAATATGCCCTACTAATCTGTCTCTCCTACGCTGTAACACTCTCCAGATACTTCTCTTCTCCCCTACTAACTCTAGTACAGCTTCATTTGTTACTTTATCTTCCCAACCAATCCTCATCATCCTCCTATAACACCACATTTCTAATGCTTGTAATCTACGTTTCTCTTCCTTTCCTATAGTCCACGCCTCACACCCGTACAGTGCTACACTCCAAACATATACCTTCAGTAATCTTTTTCTAATACCCAAGTCAATATTTGATCTTAAAATCTGTTCTTTTTCTACGAATGCCTTCCTACCCTGTGCTATCCTACACTTTATATCTACTTTGCTTCGATTATCTTTTGTGATTCTACTGCCTAAATAACAAAAATCTGACACTTCTTCGATTCTATTATCTCCTATTGAGATCTTCATTTTTCTACTGCATTCCTTTTTGTCACACCTCATCACTTTAGTTTTACCTATATTTATTTTCATGTTAAAATCCCTAGTCAATACTGCCTGCATACCATTCAATACCTTTTCTAAATTCTTTTCGCTTTCTTCTAATATAGCTATATCGTCGGCGAATCTCAACATATATATTTTCTCTCCCTGTACATTCACACCTACACTATACTCTTCTTTTACTTTGTTTATTGCATCTTCTATATATAGATTAAATAATAACGGTGAGAGTGTATTTTTTCGTGGTATGCTTCTTTTTTATTATCTACTACCGCACCTCCATAAATTCTTCTATTCCTCCCATACATCCAAATATTATACTCGCACTCCTACACCTTTCAATCTATATTACCATTTTCTATACTTTAATACCCATATATAATCGGAATTATTTTGTTTCTTTAAAAAGTATTGAAAATCTGTACAGAACAGACTCCCGCTACTGATCTTACAAACAAAATTACGTGTCGACATTGATCGTTGCGCTATTTAAATACGAAGAATATTTACTACAAGACATGGAAGATTTTTCTGAAGATGAAGAAATTCAGTTTATGATTTTTCTCATTAATTACAGCTGAAATAATGTAAAGTGTTAGTTTTATAAATAACGATTTGACGCTTTACTTGGAGGTGGTGGTGGAGGTGGCCGAAAAATCCAAAAACACCATGCTACAGGATTAACGTCACTTTGTAAGAAAGCTGATGTCTCCTACAAATTTTAAGTCCAAGATCAAGCCAATTTACAATATATTTCACTTACCGAAATTGCTGTGAAAGATGCTAAAGTTGCCAATAGCAAGACGTAATACTTCATATTTTTAATTCGAACAAAAAGCTAGGAGGATTAGTCCACTTACCATTACAATGATCATGACACTAAAATAGCATAATATGTTTATAACAATTTCCGCACAGCTTTATTCGAAACTCCCTAGCGTAATGACTTGTACTGCATCATTGGTGCAGGAACTTTTTTCTGCCTTTTTTCACCTTCTTAATAACATTAAATTCCCTTTATATCACGGTAGTAAAATATGTGTTTATAAAAACATTCAATAATACACAATAACTATTATTAATTGATAACCAGAGCTGTGGCCAGACCAGACATATAAATTATAATCAATTTTAAACATTAATATTACATGCTTCACCAGTCTCATATTTTTCGTTTTAATAGCTCAATATTCGTTGCCCTCTTCATTTATCTTTGAAACGCCATTGCCCATATGTTACAATTTGTTGTCATACTATTTTATGTATAGGCTAATGATTTCATGGTTTCAAAGCGTAAATTGGAATCATTAATTTTCTGATAATGATCTGTATGCAATTAGAATATGGTTTGATTTTAATTTCGATTCAATCCTTTCATAACGGTATAGGCATTGGTAAAGGCAAAATAGATGAAAATATCTAAATCAAAGGAAATGATCTATGTGAAACATGTTGTGATAGTTATCTATCACTATTGCAGTTACGCGAAATGGAAACTAAAAATAATTAATTATTGAAATATATTTACAATTATCGTAAAATGTAACTATTTCAAAATCTAGGAAGCCTCTGCGCTAGAGTTTTGACCAATTTGAATATAAAATTTTGTAAAAATTATATTTAGCTATCTAATAGAAGGTTAACCCCGCTGATAAATGAAAATTAATTTAAACTTCTTGCTGAGAATTTTTTAAATCGAAACAATTGTGATAACTTCATCTTCATTCTACATCGTATTTTTCTATTCATCCGAATATCCTATTAGAATCTAGTTTGTATACTTCCGTTGTAATCGAATAAAATTTTATGGCATTATAATAGTAAAACAATTTGCGTAAATATTGATGTTGTGTTATCCCGACATTTTTTTAAATATTATAAATTGATTTACCATAATCGTTATCACTCTAGAATGACGAAATATTGGTACATGCTGGACTATAGAGCTATCTATAAGTATGGAATAATTTTCAATGCATAAGTAAATCTAATTTTTTACCTTTTACTCATTTTTACATGTCGTTAAGATGTATGCTGTTAAAGTATTAATATTCGGGTAATTAAAAATAAGTATTGTTACTTTCAATTTTGTTTTTAAAATGTTAATACTGAAGTTTTATTATTTTATCTATATGTGTAACTATTTGATTATATCATACAAAATATTAGATTTTATTTAGATCCATCCTGTTCATGTTAAGATAGGTCCAATCAGGCCATGCGCAGATATATGATAAGTAAAAAATTGTAGTTATTCTTGAGAGCCCCAAAAAAAACGTATCGCTTCTTAGTAATGATTCACATAATTCTGTTCTTGACGGAATATTGATATATTATCAATTCATATGGTATATGAATTCAATGGTCGTCTAATAAATTTTCATTAAATGTTTATTTAAAAAGAAGTCGGTGCCGGTGCTGTTTTATCTCGGTATTCAAATTTACCAGATAGTTATCTGTTTTTATAATTAATATATTATCAACTTATCATGTATCCCTTGTCTCGTCTCTTTTGCCTACTAAAATATTGATTGTCACGGCTATTGATGATATTTAAAATGATAATTTTTATATTTTCCGAAAGTATTACAGTAATTAGTATCAAATTAGTTTATTTATCGCTTGTTTTCGATTAACAATGTTTAGAAAAGTGAGTATGTATTCTAAAGATGTAAGTAATTGCTTTTTTAATTCTCAATACCTTTTCTTAATATTAAAAGCAAATGATTATATTTTAAAGTAAATATAAATACCGTATTTAACAATTAATATGAATAATTTTTTAAACAATTTTCTTTAAAATATTAAAGTATTCTCCACAAACGTATTTTAGGATAGACCTGATATTACAACGGCTACTAGTCCAGGCGTAAAGGAAAAATCTCTGCAATATTTATCAATCGAAGCACGATGTATTTATTTCGTTATATTTACAATAATTCTTCTAGTTGCCGTTGTTGGGAATATTCTGGCTATAAAAGCTACCATTGAGAGGTTCGACTAATTATTCTACTGTAAGAAAAATGAAACATTTAATAGAATATGCTCTTGTTATAGAAAGCATAGAATCATTCAAAAATCTATGATTATCTCTTTGGCTTTAAGCGACATGTTTACTGCTTCCGTTTATGCAATTAATCATTTGGAAACATTTTCTCATCCTTTGGTGAATTGGGTAAGATATTGTGAAATAAATGCTAATATTTCTGAATAGTCTATTCTTCTAATTGAGAAACGAATTTTAAATAGACTATGGGATCCTTTATGTGCGGCTTTATACCCGTATCTCAGATTTGTGGTGTAATTGTGAGCTCAGCTTTGCTGGTTGGAATTGCCATAGATCGTTATAATAATGTCGTAAATGTTATTAGTAAACGTTGGGATCCATCTCTATCAATCTGCATTTCCGCAATAGTTGCATTATGGTTTATAAGCATTTGTAAGCTTTTTATCTCTTAAGCCTAGTATCTAGTATTGCTTTTTCTAGTATCTCATTTCATATTATTATGTTAATATTGTTTATTTTATCATTTTCTAGTATTGTCATCACCAATGTTACTCTTCTTTGAAATAAAGAGAACGAACGTTCTATTTTTGGACGAGACGGGTAAAATACCCCTCTACGTGGAAAAGCTAGAATTTTGCCTTTCTGACAATGAATCACAAGACAAGCTCATGATATACTACACTTGTATAGTGATTATAATCTTCTTGCCAATGTTCCTCGTTTTTATTTGGTTGTACTGGAACATTGCCCATTTGGTTTGGATCCACCGTAAACCAATCTTTGGGCGATTCAAGCAAAATAGTGAATCATCAACCACCGCAGAAACCGCCAGCACCCAACTAAAATCGATGCAATTTACTCAAACCACGAATACCATCCTAAATTCAAAGCCAAAAGACGAAATAAAAAGAAGCATTCACGTCGAGCGGAGAATCCGCACCTTCAAGATCATTGTCTTTATTATGTTCCTTTTCATGATATGTCGCATACCATATTGGGTTATAAATATGGTAAAAGTGTACACAGAAATGACCCAAGAGTATCACTGGCTAATAGTTTACACCGCAAACGCCTTCAATATTCTAAATGCTGCATTAAATCCTTTCATTTATACGTTCTTGAACCCGACCTTAAAAACTCTGAAGTGTATAGGAAAATCTGTAGGAGATTTTGTCTCTCAGATTTGTTGTTGCTGTTGCGTTAATGAATTTGAACAATTTGAGATTGAGAACGAACGCACAAAGAATCCATTTATGCTGGATCTTAATAAAAAGCGTGAAGCAAAAACGAAAATGAAGAGAAATTCTAAGGACAAAGTTGAGAACGATGCTAAGGAAAGATACTAAAAATATAAAATATTTTATTGCAACTAAGATTAATATTAGTACCACGATAAATATCGTCATTATGGGTAGTTATATTATATGGGTGTATATATTTCACTAATAATTGAATACAATACGAAATCTTAACATAATCTTATTCATTAATAAGTAAGGTCCACTTAAGAGTTCTCCAATTTTTTTGCGTAAATTAATATAAATAGATAGCTGAAATTGTTAAATCGTCACTACGGCGTTAAATAATTGCATAGAACATCACCCAAAAACCGTAACACAAAGCATTTGGTAGCTATTTATTGTGTTTCTACGGCTAGGCCCCCATCTTCAGTAGCTCAATAATAGAACAATATTGTTCTATTATTGAAGTTGGGGGCATAGCCTCCGAAATGCGCATTTCGCTAATAAATGTTTTGAGATAGTTGAAACTTTTGAACCATATATATATATAGCTTGGAGTTGTAGAAATTAATAATAAGATGTTTCATTTTGATGTGTGCAGTTCAACTTTTTTAAAAATAGAATTTTCCTGAACAGAATACTGTTGCAAAAGTAAATTCAAATTAAATAATTTAGAGGAAAAACAGAGCATTCTATTTAAAATAAATAGTGCACTACGTAAATAGAAAATGGAACGCTGTGTACATGTGAAATTATTTTTATTGTGTAGTATTCATTTAAAAAATTGCCACTACGGTGTTAAATAATTGTTTACAATATCATCCAAATGCCGTAACACAAAGCATTTAATAGCTCATTTTTAGCTATTGGGGTTTTAGCTCAAATGCTTTGGGCTGCGGTATTTGGGTGATATTTGACACGAAATGGTATTCAAATTTTGTCTCAGTAAATTTCGAAACCTCATAGGCAGACCATTCTGTATAAATATTTTATTAATATAAACTTACATACTTTCTAATATAATATATTTATTATTCTGTACATATAAATGTACAATATTTAAAATTCTCTATTAAAATCAACTTTGCTTCTTTCTATCCACTTTTTCATATCCTTCTTCGAATTGTCTACTAGTTGGTTCAACTTCTCTCCGGCCGGTGTTGTTGTTTCGTATTTCAATACGTCGGCAGCATTTTCCACAGCATCTTTAGCTTCTCGTACCAACTCCGTCAGTTGCTTCTTATTGCCAATATCCCATTTCCGCTTTACTAAACACATATTCGCCAAATATAACTCGTGTAATATTACTGCCGTGTACAAGACTAGTCGCGAGTTTCCCGGATCAATCTTTTTCGTGATACACAACAAGTCCCGGCACATCTTCATCTTGCGCATCAGCAATTCATCGCTGATTTGGCTACACGTGTACCCTTGCTGGTAGCCATATAGTTGAATAAGTGAATGGCTCACAGCGAATACATGATAGTGATTAGGATGTAGGAAAGTTAACATTTTCGTCAGTAGTGTGTCTAGATCATGTACAGTTGGATTTTTGAGCTGAACGTGATCAACCTCCTCGCCGATTTGATTAATCAATAATGATACATCGTTGTTGGCCATGCGAACTGGGCATTTACTGCAAGCCCATTCAGTTTTATCATCAAGCGGATCAATAGGAAGTTGAATGCCACCGCAAGGTTCGTCTTCCGTACCAATGCAACGTAAAGCATTTATGTAAGAACTTAATTCAGTTGGATCTGAACACCTGAGAATATAATTATCATTTTCAAAGAGTGAAATTAGTAATTTCCAATTTTATGACATAATCCATACCTTTGGCATTTGCAACTAAAGTACTTCGTCTCCCGCAAATGCTCTCTTCTAGCTTGTGTTCCCCAAAGAGCGTGCGTATACATAGTTGTAATATGGTCACCTTTTTTGATGGGTCTCGATGCTCGTACAATAATTTTAAAGCCATCAGAGATCAGCGCAAAACTGTGAGTTGTGTTACAGATACAGCTATGCTCCATCAAATATGCCGTGGGATATAGAGCAGATAGTTCTGAATCCTGGTTTATTTCCAACGCGTTAATATCTATAATGCCACAGATTCGGTGGATAGTGTCTTTAGTAACATCTGGTAAGATGATATGCTTTGTCTTTTCTTCTAACTTTTTCATAGGAACGAAAAATGATTCATGCAAATAATTGGCAATGCGTTCCTCGACCTCCCTTAAAACAAAAAACTAAACATCAATCTGCAAATATGATCATTTTGAAGCTTACAATACTAATTATTATTGATGTATCTTGCTGCATGACATTGAACATGAATTTAAATATTCTATTTTTGTTGTACTTATATATTTCTGTATCCTTTCCACGTTTATCCATGTGTGATTCCATACCCAACAACTGATTCCATTTTTTAAGTCCTTTTCTTTGACTCATGATACATCGTAACGCTAAAAGTGCATCCTGCCTACAAATTTAATCATCGTAATAAAATTTAATGCTCATTAATATAAGCTTCATTACACTGTCATAAATTACCTGTAATACTCGTGCATTCCATCAAGAACTCGATGTTGTCTTAATCCTAAGAGTAAACATTCATGACCATGAATTTCAGGATCTCGCAGACCTTCGCAACCTGGATGACATACAGGCCAATAGCATCCTTCACAACGTGGTGACGACTCTGCAATAATCAATCTGAAACCGTAAACATTTTATACCTTTATTCATACTCAAAATTTAAAAAATATATATTAAGGTTTAGAATATATTAGAATCAACAATTCCTATCAAATGGTACGAACCTACAACATCCAAGGCAAGGAACCGGTCCTCTTTCTACAATATGCGGCCTTGGTCCGATCACCAAAGGAAACTCTGATAATATCAAGTCACCAGGTTGTAAATCCTTTATGGCCACTAAACATCTCCCAGCATCTTCAATAATTTGTATCTTAAAGCCGAAAATAAAAATTTATAAACGTCCAAATTTTAGTATGTATACAATTATTTCAATTTATACCTCATATGGTCTGCAATCTATTTTGTGTTTTTTCCAATGGGCCTTTTGATGATCTTTTGAACAATAGGATACAGCTCGACATGCTGAACATTTTAAATCTGCCGGCTTCTTGCATTGAGCACAAAGATGTAGATCTGTGCTTGTTGAATCAGTTTCAGCCATGTTTCTCAGTTAACTTAAGTGATTTATAAGCAAATGTTCTAATTTACATTGGCAACTAACGCCAAAGAAACGTAATGAACGAACCGCGTTGTAAACTGGATCAAAATCTAAATATATCTTAAAATGTTTGGGTGTTGGACTTTTGCCAATGTTCCATTCAAACGACCAAATCTGACATAAAGATGTATGTTTTAAGATTATATTTCACATATGTTCAATTTTATCTAACAGAAGTTGCTTTTAGCACAAATTAATTCTGTTTTTATATATGATTTTGTGCTATGCTTTGATAATTTAGAAATTTAAAAATGTAAATCTGATATATCAAATAATTGAATGTATAAAACGTCCTATAAAATCTATAACTTTAGGCATTTATAAACTTCGAAGCTCAGGCCAATATATTTAGTAAG
Source organism: Leptodirus hochenwartii (assembly GCA_947310635.1). Lineage (NCBI taxonomy): Eukaryota > Metazoa > Arthropoda > Insecta > Coleoptera > Leiodidae > Leptodirus > Leptodirus hochenwartii. The sequence continues at coordinate 10,396,315 of OX371180.1, read as the reverse complement.
TAGTACAACAATTATACAAATAATTGAGATTGCTATAAATTTAAGTTATTGAATATAGTTTGTTGTGCTACTGAAAGGAAAAGCGTTCAGCCTTTCAAGTAAACATCAGGTTACGGTTTTTGAATTTTTCATTTTCAAATATATATGTCATTCCTTTTCACGAAGAATGAACTGCTGAAAATGAAACTTAAATATAATAAATTTTCACGCTATATAAAATTTGGAACTGAATTTTCTTATTATTTGAAATAAAATATTCAATGCAAAATACAAATGCATTAATTTTTTTAATATGCATATTAACTGCATAAATGTATGTAACATATATATTTGAATATTTGCTAAAAATAAACATCTCCAAATTGCTTTCGGAGAGTACAGCTTGTCAATATAATTTTCTGCCTCTTAGTTTATGAACATCCGTCACTACAGTTAGACGACAAAAGTTGTAGCAAAAGCTATAAAATTTATATTTTTTAAGATAATATTTTAACATCTAGAATGACCGAAATTTTTTTTTGCGCTTTATGCAAAGTACCATCAAGCCAAAGTTGCTCTACGTGCAATTTAGTATACTATTGCAGTCGAGAACATCAAAAATCGGATTGGAAGCGACACAAGAACACAGATTGTGCTCCATATAAAATTGACGTAAACGATGTTCTTGGGCGACATTTAGTAGCAAACCGAGAAATAAAACCAGGAGAATTAATCATGAGAAAAAAACCTTCACTCATTGGACCAAAGATGATTAGTCATCCACTTTGCTTGGGGTGCCATAAGAAACTAAACGTGCAAAAGAAATTTTACTTATGCTCCAGTTGCAAATGGCCCATGTGTGGCTCTCAATGTGAAAAATTGGAACCACATCACGATGAATGTAAAGTTTTTAAAGTGAGTGGGTACGCGCCTAGTATTGAACAAGAAATGAGAAAGCAAGGTAATTATGCGATAATCTTGCCATTGAGAGCGTTGCGTTTAAAACTTACTAGCCCTACGAAATTTGATGCCTTAAACGCAATGCAATCGCATTTGGAGAAAAATATTAATAGCCCCGTATATAATATAATTCTAAAAACGGTGGCTCCTATTTTGATAAATATATTAAAGATGGACACTTGCAGTGAAGAAGTTTTAAAGGTATGTAATCCGAAATGTAAAATTTAGTTACCATTTCATTACATAACGATAAAGGAAGATTGAAGACATAATAAAATGAGTTAAGGAATCGAAGTATTTAGAAGGAGTAAGTTAGATAGAATGGTACGGCACATTCTTAGACGCTGGGATATTATTCATGCGTTTTAGAGGGTAAAATAGAAGGAATGGAAGAGGTAGGTAGATCCAGACTAGAGTATATAAGCCAGATTGGGCAGAATGTTAGGTTGAATTTATAGTTATAGGAAAGTGAAGGAGCAAGATCAAGATAACATCGACATGGCGGAATTACATTTTTTTTAAATATTATACATGGCGGAAGATGATTGCGATCTCTAATCACCCAAATTTTCTTATGAGATCTCTAAGTTTATTCTGTAGAAACCACTCTTCTGCTCATCTACACATCATTGACAATTTCCGTACTTATTTATATAAATCACAAATTGCATTCATACTACGTGATATTCGGAAATAATTGATAGCTAAGCATTAAAATACTCTTTCTAAAATTAACATTGTGATTAAAGTCAATATTTATTTAGTCCTTCACAGTTCTCGTTGTAATATACTTAAGCGCTGTTTAAGCGACATTAATTTTAAATTCTTTCATAATAGTTTAATGCAAATTATATTTTTGACAATATTTTTATTGTTGCTTTAGAAGTAAAAAGGTTTAATAACGTAAGCAAAATCCAAAAGTAAAAGTAGTTTTGGATATTATCGTAAATTTAGAATAAAATAGCTGCGGGACATAAAACTGAAAAGAATAGATTTCATTAATATATATTGGGTTATTTCTATTAATACATTATAATTAATTTGTTGTTTTATTTATAGATTTGTTCAATCTTCGACACCAACTGTTTCGATCTGCGTGACAGTTCTGGTCAAGTTAATATTCGCGGCTTATTCCCCACAGCGGCTCTGCTCGCCCACGACTGTACCCAGAACACCAAGCACTCTTTCCTCGATGATAGCACTTTCGAAATGCACATGCGAGCAACGATGCCCATTTCCTGTGGTAACATAATCACCAACACATACACGCAGACACTGTGGAATACCATGGCTCGACGAGCCCATCTTCGGCAAGGCAAACATTTTGATTGCTCTTGTAATCGGTGTTCTGATCCTACGGAGCTGGGTAAAATTGCACATTAAACAACGAACTACTATACTATGGGCTGATATATTTTATATACCTCTATTCGTTTTTCCTTCAAGACACAAACTAACATAAGAAATCATTTTTGCAAAAATTATTTTTTTTCCCTATACTCAAGATCTTAATAAAGAATTGTAGTAAATAATAATATACTATAAAATATATTAAAACATTTATAACAAGCTTTCAATTTTTTTTTGTATACAGTTGTATTTTTACCCGCCTTAACATAATTCTTAATCTTTTATAGATGCAGTGCTTAGAACAGTATAATTCATGTGCCTATAATGAAGCTCATAGTTCCTTTGCAAAATGCTTTGGAAAACGCTGTAAGGCTAAATTTAATATATTTTGAAGTAAAATGCTATCCTGTAGAACGCTTTCAAATAAAATGCTTTATTCAATTTTAAAAGATTTTAATATCAAATATTGACTTGGGTATTAGAAAGAGATTACTGAAGGCATGTGTATGGCGTGTAGCATTGTACGAGTGTGAGGCGTGGACTACAGGAAAAGAACAGAAAAGTAGAATAGAAGCATTCGAAACGTGGTGCTACGGATGATGATGAGGATTGGTTGGGAAGATCAAGTAACAAATGAAGTCATACATGTAGGCCTATTGGAGTATGTGGGTCAGATAGTGGAGGACTAGTGAGATGAATAGCTCTACAGAGAGATGAAACAGTTAGCTCAGGACAGATCGATAGATGGCGTGCTATTTCCAACCAATCTTTAAGATTGAGGACTATTTAACTATTCAATTTAAATTGACCGATGACCTAGAAATGTTTGAAAGTAGATTTAGTCTGAGCATACATCATCCATTGCTATGGGGCCACTTCAATAGGCTTCCGACACTAATACCATTTTACAATATATAGAATACAAATAGTAATAATCTTTGCAGGTAGTTAAGGTCCTTCGTATTCCATTCCATTTTCAAAATAATCTAATATTTTCTCAGCACTAAGCTTTAACATTCTTAAGATAAGGTGATATGTATGTTAGCTAGCTGCATATCAATACCTAAATAAGGAGAACTATGAGAAAATAATATATAGTATATCAATCACGATTCGTGACAGAGGTATTATATTTAGTTTTATCTTATGCTACTGAAGATGGGCGCATAGCGCTTAAAATGTACATCTAGCTACTTAATGCTTGTTACGGTATTTGGGTGATATTCTATATTATATAGGTATATAGTTAAGTATAAAGCTAGTATTCATTGACCATACAAACCATCATCATATGAACATTTAAAAAAAATAGAAATGATGAAATAAACAAAAGGGGAAGAAATTTACATTTTTAATACGATTAAATTATGGTAAAGGAAATTTTGCCTATGCAATACTTTAAGATATTTAAAAATTGGCTTTGCTGCACGCCATCAGCCAAATTTGATTGAATAAAGCACTTAATTGTTCTTTGTGGATTCCTGTTCTATAATATTAATATCAAAGTTATATATGTATATATCATAGGAACATATCTGGGCGCAGTACGTTGCCCTATTTGCTTGCAACGAAAAATAGATTCTATGGTCATTAGCACAAACCCACTGGATCCGGAAGCCCCATGGCACTGCGAACGGTGCAAACAATCTCTTCCCGGCCGTCAAATAGCGCTGGGAAATGAATCATTGAAGCGCGAAATTGCTAGCATAGAAAGAGGTGATCCTCTGAACTTCGAAAGATTCCTACAAAAGTATGAAGCTATATTGCATTCAGGAAATTCTTATGTTGTTGAAGTAAAGTACGCTTTGAGTCAGATGTATGGAAACATGGAAGGATATAAATTAAGCGGTAAAACAATAACAGTTTCGAAAACAACATTATAAATTTTAAAAATTGTTACTACGGTGTTAAATTATAATATAGAATATCACCCAAATACCGTAACAAGCATTAAGTAGCTAGATGTACATTTCAAGCGATATGCGCCCATCTACAGTAGCACAAGTAAAACTAAATAAAATACCTCTGTCACGAATATATGATAGTATATCAATCACGATTCGTGACAGAGGTATTTTATTTTGTTTTAACATGTGCTACTGAAGATGGGCACATAGCGCTTGAAATGTACGTCTAGCTACTTAATGCTTATTACGGTATTTGGGTGATATTCTATATTTTAACATTATAAATTTTTATTTTTTATTGAATTTAGTGTTATCAGATGATTTAATCGTTAGAAAAGTGAATCTTTGTAAGGAACTATTAAAGATAGCAGAGGTATTAGAAAAGGGGCAATCCAAATTTCGAGGAACTCTTTTGTATGATTTACAAGCAGCTACAGTTGAATTGGCAAAACGAAATTATAATAAAGGGTATTTAACAATGGAACAAGTAACAGTAAATGAATTCGATGTTACAGAGAGTGCATAAGCTGAAAATATTTCTTTCTAGATAATATTAAATGAATCTATTCAGATTCTTGAAGACGCTACAAAAATTTTAGAGACGGAGCCTGGAATGAGGGCTATTTTAAAAGAAAGGTTAGTTCATATTTGCAATGAACTTAAACAATAAATGTATACTAAAAACTATATCAATATTATAATAGCATTTTCATTAAAAATATTTGATTTACAATTTGAATAGAAATCTCTTAGTAAATTTGCGTATTTTTTTCACCCCCACTTCATAAATACAAATTTCAAAATTTGCCTCGCTTATTTAATGCTATTATCTGCCACTATGTTCGTAGTCTATGCATGCAATCAGCACCATCTGTTGAAATGGTAGTTTACTAAGAACAAATGAAAGCATGGGATATATTGACATGCATCTGACAGATGTAACCTTTCCAAACGTCAACCTAGTAAAACAATTTGACAACTCTTGCATCTTCATCATTCTCATTTACTTGAAAAAGTGATGTGAATCTTAGTGTAAATCTTTTATTTTCTAAAGCAGATCAGTAAAAACATTATCTGAGGTATGTCAGCTTCTTTTATAATCAAGATGTTCAGTGGGAATAGCGTATTGACACATCTAATCATTACTTTCAACACCCAGCCGCCGATATATGTTTTTCGCTTACACTTAAAATTATTAATTGTACATATCAGCATGAGGGACAAGCAGTATAAAATATAAGTGAAAGAATTAGTGAATTTGGTGTGCCTATTTCTCGGCAATATATATTTTATTGTCCGCTATATACATTTCTACTAATTGAAGCAACCACCCTCGTGTATGTTTATAGCTCACGGTTCATCGGCTGCCGTTGTGTGTCATGTTACTTTTTAATTACGATTTTTAAGCATTTATGGATTATATTGCCAAACATTATTCTTTCTATTGTATTTATAAAATTGTCACTAAAGGCTTCCGATACGTTTCGCCCGATTAGCCTTCTAGGATTAATCGATATATTCCAGGTCCCCTTTTATTATTGTATTTTCCGTTTTCTTGTTTATTGCTCAGTGTAGAATCGAACAAGTGTTAAAAAATCTTTTTAAAACACTTCAACTCATTGTTCACATTGTTTTATTTTATTGTTATTATTATCGTCATTTTTTTGCCGCACAATTTTTAACAAAATTGGCACAGTCCCAAACTTCATACTAGTACGTGCTTCTGCATCCATGCTGCTCTTGAAACATTATATTCACCTTCGCCAGTTTAAAATTAGCACTTATTCAGTAACTGAACGCGTCGTGCTAATCAAAATATAATTTCCTAAGAAATTGTAAAAAGCTGGCAAAAATTATTTGATCAGAATTTATCGCAAAATTCAATCGTTATTTGCGGAGGTAGTTGTATTAAATTTTATCAGCACTGTGCTGTCGTTGCAATCATTAATAGTTTTGCTTTTCTACTAACTAATGCCTAAGCTTCACTCCGATTTGTTCGGTTTATAATTTGTTATTACCTTTGATTAAAATCTAATGCCATTTGTAAAGTTTATTTTATCATCAATTAGTAAAGCGCTGTAATATATTGCATACGTTGATCCGGACCTTTTGACCCATAGATTACATTTGTGTATATATGTGTAACAATTCACAAATTTGAAATGTATAAATATATTATTATAGCTTCAAAGCTTTAATTCACATGATGTCTAATTGTTTTATATTAAGAACCGAGTGGGAATTTATTATATATCTGTGTAATTATATAGTGTTGCGGCAACATGCACAACATTCAGCACAATGCGGAGAGTCCGCAAAGTCAAACACAGGTTTCTCCTGCGGTAGCGCAGCCTTTTTCTGCTACCATGAACGCCGTGGTTAATCCTGCACCTGATACGGCTAATGGGGGCGCTGACGCCCTTCTCGCGTCTTCGAATCGAGACCGTGTTGTGATATTGGATGCTGGTTCCCAGTATGGCAAGGTTATCGACAGGTGAGATAAACAAAACCGTCGTGTACGAAGCTCGATTTAATCATTCATATTATAATGTTCGCTTTAGGAGAATCCGAGAGTTAGCCGTGGAGTCGGAATTTCTTCCTTTAGATACACCGGCCTATGCTATCAAAGAGGCAGGATATAAAGCGATCATTATTTCAGGAGGTCCTAGCTCTATATATGCAGAAGATGCACCTCGCTATGATCAAGATATATTTCGAATAGGTTTGCCCGTACTAGGTAAGTACGTTTTTGGTTAATAAACCGATTATTCGAGAGCGATCGATTATACCGATTTTGTTTGAACTATCTTTGCTATATATCGAATTACTACGCTTAATAAACATACCTTCACCTTACTAAAAGAACATAAAGCATATTGAAACATTAAGTGAGCACGATTTTAGTTTATTTATACCCTACTTAATAATTTATCCAAGAATATAGTATTTAAATGTAATGTGGACATAATATTTTCTAACAAACTCTCTGATTAGAGAAATGTAATTAGTAATATTTGGTAGATTTTACATTATTATAAGCTATTAAAGCAAGCCAATATTTAACTAGAGTATAGGGACGCTCATTACATAAAAGATAAAAACTATGGATATATAGATAGATTAATTGCACCATTGTTTTTAATTAACCGAAAGTCGATAGATATACTGTTGGTGACGCTGTATTTAAAAACTTCAATACACTTCCATTGATAATAACACCCTTTAATATCAGATGTTTAACATCAGTCGTATATGAGGAATTAAACCGCTGTTCTGTGAATAATAATCTTTTTCTAATTCGATATACGTTGAGCATGTAATATATTTTTAATAATTTTTAATTCTTTAATTTTTTACTATAAAAAAAGTTTCATGCTCTTTTAACTGTATTATAATACCGAGCCACTTATGGATCTACAAAAATTGTACTAGAGGTTATATAGCATTAACATTGTTGCCTTTACTAATAGAATTTGATTTGTAATTGTTTAAGCATTATAAGCCACATAAGTTAATAATTATAACAAGGGGTGGCTTCAGAGTTATAGGATCATATAGGAAAATGTAACTTTTCTACAAAGCATTACTCGTTCGGCTTAAAATCTTAAATATATCTGCTTTAGTATATAACTCTGGTATAATTTTAAAATATATTTTAATTTGTGTTTTATTTTGCAGGTATTTGTTATGGCATGCAAATGTTAAATAAGGAATATGGAGGAACTGTCGTAAGGAAAACGAATAGAGAAGATGGTCAATACACTATAGAAATTAATACAAAATGTTTATTATTTAAGTAAGTACAATCTGAGATATATTTGAGATTTTCTGTAATTTTATATACTAAAATTAGAGTTTATTATACGGTACAATTATATTTTTATCTGTATAGGGGTTTAGATAAAATACAACAGGTACTGCTCACGCACGGTGATTCGATCGACAAGACTGGTTTCTGTGAATCAATTGCACATTCCAGCTCCTTCTGCGCTGGTATTCAAGTGGAGAAGTCCCGTCTGTATGGGCTGCAATTCCACCCGGAAGTAGACTTGACCCTTAATGGGCGTCAAATCTTACGCAACTTTCTCTTCGATATTGCTGATATAACGCCTTCGTATACTCCGCAGTGTCGACAACTGGCGTGTATTAAATACATACAAGTAATATAATATATACATAATACGTTATATATACTAGTTTTAGATAGTCGTCTCAAACATGCATATAGATATTAACAAACGCTGATCTCCCTTGAGTCGAATACATCATTTCCTTATCGTTTTTCAGTCCTTCACTTACATACTACATCAGGGTCAATACATATTCTATCTATTTCTATTTATACCTAATTGCTTAATACCCCATGTCTAAAAATGTGACCTACTATTGCAGTGGCGGCTTCTTTCAAGGCCGCACGCCCCCCCTGAACATTGAGCGTATCACCGTAGATATTGTGATATTTTAACTAGGCATTCTTTTTCCTAAAAGATAAAGCTTGCGTTGCAATAGCACTCAATACAACACATATGCACTCATCCTATCTATTGCAAGTGGTAGAGTGAGAGCGACCGTATGCAGTATATCATCTGTTTCTTTGGTTCGTGTATCGTATGAGCCGCAAACAAACTAGCGGCTCGGGTTGCTATAGCAACGTGACGTCACGCTGCTTCTACAGCTAAGAATATATCATTTTAAGCTATTCCGGACCTCAATTCTTTAGCGTCCCAACAGAGAAGCCTAGTTTAGTATACAGGAAAATGGATGTAGAATAGCCAGATAAGACAGTTGCATTGTTCTGTGAAGTTACGTATGTACGATTTTGCCACGTGTTTCTCCAAGAATATATTTAATAGAAATAATTTAAGAAAAATGAATAGTGTTAGTTATTTATTGAAAATAAGGTAAGCCATTGTCCGATTTAAAATTTTCACAAATTTATGCAAGAAGTGTTTATATCAATGAAAGATAGAAGAGCGGAATACCACTTTAAGAAATGATTGATTTTAATAATTTTGCATCCATTTTAGGTAAGATTTCTTACTATTATATTATTTTTTAAGAAATGCGCCCCCCTCGATTGTAATGGCAAGAGCCGCCACTGTACTATTGTATCTTTCCTATGCTGTAATACTTTCCAAATACTCTTTACCTTTACTAATTCTAGCACATTTGCCACAATTTCTACTCAACCAATTATCATGTTCTATAAATTTAATATTATGGTCCTATAAAATTTAATAGTATAAAATATCACCCGAATACCGTAACTCAAATATTTAAATAGCCCCCATCTTCAGTAGCGCAAGATAAAAACAAAATAAAATACCTCTGTCAGATGGGGGCATAGCCTTCGAAATGCGCATCTAGCTATTTAAATATTTGAGTTACGGTATTTGGCTGATATTCTATACTATTATTTAACACCGTAGTGATCATTTTATAAAATTTAAATTAGCTTTTTCTGCAATTACCTTTCTATCTTGATGTCCCAGTCTACAATATGAAATGCAATATAAATAAAAATTTATAAATCTAGAAATGCTGCATACCTTGATTTTTCTAAGCTTTTTTTTTCTTTACTGTTCTTAATGCTAAGAAGCTTCTAGCATCCCTCTATTTTTTCCAAAACCGAATTGCTCTTTTGCGAATATATCTTCCATTTTATCCTGTTCAAATTATCGATGTTTCCAGAATGTGGTGGGAAAGAACAAAGTATTAGTGCTGGTCAGTGGCGGTGTAGACAGTGCGGTGTGCGCCGCTCTTTTGCACAAAGCAATCAAACACGATCAGATCATAGCCGTTCATATTGATAACGGATTTATGCGAAAAAATGAGAGCAGCAAAGTCGAACAATCTTTAAGTAAATTAGGATTAAATCTTAAGGTATGTATTTAAAAGCATATTTTTATTATGAATGCAACTTTATCATTGAAGAAAACTTATGCAATTGATACTTATACAAGAATGTACTCCAATATTTGAATCCTTTTTTTTATATTAAAAAAAAACATTCGTTTTTCATGCTAAAAGCCTGGAAAATATCATCTAGACTTCTTCTAAATAAGTGACAATTAATATAATTACTATTACAGGTTATAAATGCTGCGTGTTTCTTTGCTGGTGGAACTACGAAAATTCCCATTGAACCAAAAGAGCCGAATTCACGCACGCGCATCACAAAGATGCTCTCGCAAACAACTGATCCAGAGGAAAAGCGCAAGATCATCGGCGATGTGTTTATGCGTACCTGCGACGATTTCCTCTCTGAAATGAACCTCAAAGCCGACGAGGTGCTACTCGCTCAAGGCACGCTTCGACCTGATTTAATCGAATCAGCGTCAGAAATTGCATCAAAGTAAGTCTATCGTTTCAATTTCATTGATCTTTAAGATTCCAAGCTATTTACACTAACTTTAATTTGTTAACCATATATTAGAGATTGTTTTTACTATCACTATAATATGCTATATATCTCATATAGCTTAATAGTTGAGAAAGTGTGCGATTCCCCATAATTAATTCAAAAAATAAATATATATTCATTTCAATGTAGGTTTTATAAGTTCGAATTGGCTTGGGAAATTAACCTTAACAATACTAGTATTTGAAACATGCGCTTTTATAGTTCAAGTCTTATATAAAATTTTATTCGAAAGTTTTTGGGCGCAGAAAAATTACAGTACAGTCTTCGAGTGCACAATATTATAAAAAATAATCCCAAGTTTTTTATAACAACATATAATAGTATAGAATATCACCCAAATACCGTAACTAAAAGCATTAAGTAGATAGATGCGCATTTTGAAGGCTATGCCCCCATCTACAGTAGCACAAGATAAAAACTAAATAAAATACCTCTTGTCACGAATCGTGATTGTATACAATTGTATGGCAATCACGAAATGCGCATCTAGCTCCTTAATGCTTTGAGTTACGGTATTTGGTTGATACTCTATAGTATTATTTAACACCGTAGTGATAATTTTTTAAATAAATATATAACATTATACACCTCTAGGAATGCGGATGTGATTAAAACCCATCACAACGACTCTGAGCTGGTGCGCCAGTTGCGTGACGCAGGTCGGGTTGTCGAACCATTGCGTGATTTTCACAAAGACGAGGTGAGGGCATTGGGGCGGGATCTGGGCCTCCCCCGCGATATTGTCATGCGGCATCCTTTTCCCGGGCCTGGACTCGCCATACGAGTTCTATGCGCTGGTGAGGAACCATACGCGGAACGTGACTTCAGTGAAACACAAGTGCTGGTCAAAATCATCGCAGAGTTCCGACAGATGGCTCAGAAGCGGCATGCGCTTCTTAATCGCGTAGAAAGTGTCACGACAGAGGAGGAACGGTCAGAAGCACCTTTAATATTTCATTTCACTTGTATTTTTAGTTAGTCATCACATTGGTTTCTTGCAGAAATTACTAAATTGTCATAACGTGAGATTTTTCCATTGACACAAAATCATTTCCGCTAATGTAACTGTGGTATTTCTACCATCTAGAGCATTTACGTGATTGCAAAACAAAAAATTAAGTTTATAGTGTCACCTTGAAAAATGGATTAGATTTTAGTCAATAGCCGGTAAATCGGAAGGGAACTAATAGATATATCTAGGTGATTTCCCATATTTGTAACTTTTTGATGAAAGTTACGGTGGTTCTTGGTTATTAGCTAAAAAAAATGATTGAAACCCGAGTGGCTTAGTGGTTTAAATCCGTGATGTGCAATTTATAAACTGCGTGTCCTAATTCCAACCACGGCAGAAAATTTCACTTTCTATTTGTGCCTTGAAATATTGATTACACTTGTAATTGAGACTGGTCCTGTTGGTATTTATACATTTAACAAAAGAAAGTGATATAAATATTAAAGGGCTCTAAATTATCAAAGATACAACAAAAATTTTAGCCCATGTTTATACATAGTGATTGTAATAAACGTACGCGATATACATATAAATATGTGTGTGTGTGTGTGTGTGTGTGTAATTTAACATTAGATTAGTGATTGAAATTCTATAGCACAACTTGGCGTTAATCTTCAATTGTTTTGATGTTTGTACGCTGTGAACTATCACCTAAATTCTACTTCTATAGCAACTGCATCGAAGCAATACCCTTGGTGATCTTTTATCTTTCTTTTGCGCTATAGACAAGAGTTGAAACGAATCTCTGGGAAGCAGAAGATAGCTGCTACGCTATTGCCGATACGCTCGGTGGGTGTGCAGGGAGACTGTCGGTCCTACAGCTATGTGACCGGACTGAGCAGCGAATCGGATCCTAACTGGCAGGACATGATGTTCCTCGCCAAGCTCATACCACGCATCTGTCGGAACGTGAACCGCGTCTGTTACGTGTTTGGAGGATTGGTGAAAGAATGTATTCCCGACCTCACCCCGACCTATCTCACCACTAATGTGGTGGGATCGTTGAGGCACGCAGATGATATAGCTAGTACGGTTAGTATCTTAGTGAAAGTTCGCTGTGTAATTGGTATTTTGTAGCTATAATTGTACTAAAGACCTAGAGTTGTTTTTCGCAAAATAAAATTTAGCAGTTTTACACCAACCCGATTTTATCAACCGAAAATACGTTGATGGTTATATAGATTGAAAATAATTCGTCCATCCTTATAATCTATTCCCGTTTCTTTTAAGATTCTAAACATTATGTCCCAATCCATATTATCGAAGGCTTTCTTCTAAATCTACAAATGCTATATAAATTGATTTTTGTACTCTCATTCTGTTTTCTATTATTCTTATTACATTTCTTGTATACTTACGTCTTGTAATAGTCCATGAGTATAATCAAATATAAGCTTGTGTGTGTGTGTATAAATAAAAGATGTATATCACATTTGACATTTATAGCTATGTAAATCTTATTATATTCAAGCAAGTATATAAATATAAATATATTTTGTATAAGATTCTGCAAAATTGTGGCCATTGGGAAAGTGTAAGTCAAATGCCTGTCGTATTGCTGCCAGTGCACTTCGACCGTGACCAGGCGCTACGAATACCATCTTGTCAACGATCCATAGTGTTGCGGCCATTCATTACCACAGACTTCATGACTGGATTGCCCGCTGTTCCAGGTCAACATATTCCAGTTGAGGTAAATAATATCAATATATGATAAAAGAGATGCAATATCAGATAATCGATGTGAGGTAGATATAAATTGTAGGACAGCGCAATATAGAAAGACGTAGAGAAAAAGCTGAGAAACCTTTATAGCGGTGGTTATAGAATATTTTGTTTTATAGGTCGTACAGAAAATAGTTTCCGAAGTGCTATTAACTGTGCCGGGTATATCAAGGATTTTGTATGATTTGACGTCAAAGCCGCCCGGCACCACCGAGTGGGAATGATCTCAATTGTCTTCATTTGCCTTGAGTTCCTCAGATCCATCTGCATATAAACTGCATGAAACACGTCCATCACTCGCGTTTGTGCATACATATTCACAGAGTACCATTCTACGATACTACACCATTGCCTATTACATTACTGTACTGCAACAAACTAAAATCTAGTTAATCCTAATTACCACTTTTACATTCAAAATGAATTATATAAACGTTGACCGTTTTGAATCGTTGGATTCTAATATACCGTTACAAATAAATTACAACATTAAATTAAATGAAGTAGATTGCAATAAAATGTAAATATTATGATTCTTAGGAAGGAATTGGCAACACCATTTTATTTTATTATCAATTGTGTAATATAATAAATAATCTGGATATATAATTAATAATATATATAATTTATTAATTATTGCACTTCAAATGCGAAAGTAAAAATTTAGTCATTATTATTGAATATGTAAATGTTGATTTATTACTGAAACATTGGTAATCATGTGCAACTTGTTAACGTTATTTACATCGATTTTCTTCATTACAATAATATGTAAAAGACAAGTTCTTTATCAACGTTCACTTAAAATCGTATGAATTCATTTTTTTTAATAAAAACTTATTTATATCTTTATTTAGTTTTTAATTACTGTGGTGTGGTATCGAACTGTAAATACATAAATCTATAAATTTAGATTAAAGGCTAAGAAATAAAGTACAACTAGACTGGTCGAAATGAGGCATTAAGGTACCAAATCTTGCACACACAATAGTAGACATTAGATCTAGCATGGGCCAAGAATTGAAGTAATTATAATTATATAAAAAAATATATTGATTTACCATTGTATAAAACAAGCCAAAAACCGTATCACAAAGAATTTATTAGCTAGATGCGCATTTCGGAGCCTATGCCCCCCGCTTCAGTAGCACAATAGAATAAATAAAAATACCTGTCACTCACCGAGATTGTTATACAATTAGAATTGTTTAGCACAATAATACCAAAACATATTCTGACAAATAAACTGTCTGTGAATACTAACTATATAGTTAGTATTAGTATACTATATAGTTAGTATTCATTGACTATATGTTACGACGCATAGACCTCGCTCATTCGGCATCATGCGCCATGACTATCGAAGAAATTGTGAAAATATACTAAATGATTTTTTATAAAATAGCAAGCGTACGAAGAATGCACAATTTGGTGGAATGTTTTGTTATTTACACAAACTGCTGGTATGCGCAATAGCTAGTAAAGAAATGGCAGAACATGATGGAATCGAGAAATTCATATAATATACAGGGTTCATGCTTAATTAAGGAAAATCATATTTTACTCAATTGTACTTAACTTACGGAACCGACTAATACTTAAGGTTTATTCGTTTATACTGAATCAAAACAGTTAATTTATTTTGTAACATTGATAATGGGATCGTAAATATCGGACTGAAAAACGGCGTCATAACCGACTAAACTATGTCCGATGACATCTCGCATATGTTGTGAGGTTATGTGATATCGATGCTGTTGATGCGCTTTCAAGATATCGTAAATTAATCATCACCGCGAGCTTATACAATGGAAAGATCACGATCGTCGGATAGAAAACGTAGACGATCACATAGCAGAGAACGTGACCGTACATCGAGATCTAACAAAACTTCCAGAATAAGTCGTTCGAGGGACCGATCCGAGCGCGATCGAGAGCGCCGCGATAGAAGTAGAGACCGCGATCATAGACGGTAGGTAGGCCTAGCTCCGAATATAAACCATGAAATTAACGTTGCATTTTGTATCATTTACACATAATCGAATTGAAATACTTTACTTTACATCTGTTTTCGGAATTATACATAGTGGCGACAGTAAAGAAAAGCGCCTTTCAGGAAAATCATCGCGGCGTAGAGACAAATCCAGATCACCGAAAAGTAAAACTGATAATGCAGAGCTTACATTTGATCCAACGAACCCTGATAAAGTAAGTATAAAAATATGCAATAAATCATATATGCATATTTATTCTTGGATATAAATGACCAAATTTCAATAAAATCATATACATGTTGAAAATTGCAAGTAAATTCGCGCCATTTCACGAAATATGTCTTTAAATTTTATAGTATTTCAAGCCTCGTTATTGGATGGAACTATACTTTGCCACAACTATTTTTGGTGAGATTAAAAAAAAAGTCGCATACTCCACTTAACGCGTTTATGTAGCTTGTTTCGATACCATTTAGTTTTCTGTGTATTAAATGGTGGCTTATAATTTAGTTAATGAAGGATCGATTTTTATACTTTTGTCAGGAGGAAGAGCAGAAAAAGTTAGAGTTGGAAATGCAGCGACGCCGCGAGCGAATTGAGCGATGGCGTGCGGAACGTAAGCAGAAGGAGATGGAGCAAACGAAGAAAGACAAAGATAACTTGTTGGCTAATTTAACAATTCCACAGGGAACTGCGAAGAAATGGTCGCTAGAGGATGATTCTGAAGATGAAGATAAGAATGATAAATCAGAAAATACTAAAAAGGATTTAGACACTCTTAAGAAAGAGATCGAAGCTGAAGAAGCAGTTGAAAAGAAAAAGTTAAAACAAAAGCAAACGGCAAAAGTGGAGAAAACGGAGGAGGATGACGTCGATCCATTAGAGGAATTTATGAAAGGTTGGGTTTTTAAGTTTTTTTTTTATCAATTGTGATGTGGAATAAATTTCTACTTTATTTGTCCATATTCGGTGCGTTTCGTGTACTACATTAAATTTTTAACTGATATAACGTATAAACGCAGTTTCTATTGATAGGCACTTTTTTCCATTATGTTGATGTGTGACAGACAAAATGCAAAACACGTTAGACATTTGCAAAATTCCACAAAAATCAATTAAATGTTGTATTAACATAATTGATGGGGTTGGAATAGAAAGGGTATAAGTAACATTTTTTTAGTTTTGAGATAATTAACATTAGTTGACTGAACTTTATTAATTATTGAATTAGGCAATAAAAAATATTTTTACACATATAGCGTTTGAAAAGGCTAATATTTCTATGTAATAAGTATAAAACTTATCCAAACATCATAAATGATCATAAAAATTAAAAAAAAAAATTGCACTTATACCTTTACTATTCCACATCAATGCAACATACATTGAAAATAAATAGAGCCAAAATATCAAAAACAGTTTTATTTAGAGAGAAAAAAAATGTAATTTTACAAGCTAAATTTCATAATCCGAATCTATTAATATATATTTTTCAACAACCGAGTCCTGATCAGAGTCTTGAGTTTCAGTGTTAGATGTAGAAGCCATAGAAATGATGTTTTCGTCTTTTGTAATTTTCTTCTTTTTGCAAGCCTTGGATCCGTGCTCCATGTCTTTATAAAATTTGTGAAATTTCGGTGGCACGTAGTCCAATAATGTTTGCAGAGTACTCCATTTTTCTTGAGAAATTTTTAAGGCGCTGTTATTTGACAACTTAGAAAAAACCATATTCAATTTTGTTGGCGGTCGACCAGCAGTAGGAGCAATAATATATTTGGAAAATCATTATCTAATGTACTTTTAAATTGAAAAGAATAAACTTCTGATTTTTTCGTATATTTAAAGTGGATAATGCTGTTAAATTTTAAGCTCTTTTTATCAGAGTATTTTTTTGGATCGTGAATCAAACTGTTCAGATGTAGAAAAGAAAAAAAACATTCTTTTGTCATGTCTTGAATAATAATAATAAAATAAAAACTTACCTTCGTCACTTTCCATATTAATAGATAAGAGTTCTTTATTTAACACGAATAACACGAACTTTTGGTTTTACCGGTTTTATACGAAAATTACATGCAACAAGCTCTCAATAAAAACAATATATTTTTTGGAATAGAAAGGGTATAAGCTCACTTATACTTGTACTTGTAAAATGCACCAACTCATCCCAATCATAATAACCCCTTCCACAACATAAGAATGCACTATCCTACTATACAAAACATACATCCTCCCCATCCTATCATATACCGCACTAGAGATGGACTAACACATCAAAACATGAACATGCTTCAACTAATACAAAACAAATTACTCAGATTAGCCACCAGACTACCCATATACACAAGCATCAAAACACTTCACGAACAAACATATCTACGAAAACAACAACAAAACAAACGTAAAGTTCTACAACAACATCAAACACATCAGCAACAAAACACCCAAAAGACTAACACAGAAACTGCATCACAAAAACGAAAGACCAACAAACAAACGCTAGAATCCCTTACATAACAGACATGTAATAACAAATATTAAAAACCCACTCATTGACTAATACGCCAAAAACACAGATTCACGCCAAGACCACACTCTAAAAAAACAGACAAAACACTAGAGAAAGAAACAGACGTTTGACACTCCACAAACAGGCCTAACAATCTACAACATACAAGATCTGCTCAGGGGAGACCGGCTTGGCATGTTGTTTCCATCTTATCTTTATGTATGATGACCATCCAATCGTAAAATTAATACATTCTGGTTGAATCCTCTATTTAGGCGTCCAGGCGGAAGTGCGTCAGATCAACAAGTTGCCCAATGCAAAGAAATCTGTTTCTGTGGCTGGTAAGAATGATTTAGCAACGGCGGCTGATTCGAATGCGACAAGTTTCGTAGACGGGATGGTACGGAAGAGCGCTATGGTTATCGTGACAGGCGTTGCCAAAGCGTCGGCTAGCATTAACGCAGACAAAGGTGAACTGATGGAGCAAAATCAGGATGGACTGGAATACTCGTCGGAAGAGGAACAGGAAGATTTAAAGGACACTGCTGCTAGTATAGCTAATAAACAGAAGAAAGAATTGGCGAAAGTGGATCATGCTGAAATTAGGTACGCGAAACGCAATTTAATCTATATTTTAACCGATGTAATTAGGAAAGGAGGCTTGTAAGTAATGTTAATTATAATTTTCGAATTAAATTTTATTTTTATTATTTTTCAGTATAGTAAGTAAGAAATAATATGGTTAATTATAAGTAATGCTATAGATAGTATAATAAGTCAGCTGGGCTCGCTGGTGTGATAGACATCTGCGGATGATGTCATCTAAGGGTGTCGCCATTTTTGGATTTCCCATAGTATTGTTGATTTCGTGTTATAGATGAGTTGAAGAAAATAATTTTAATCTTAAATCGTTTTCTTGAGATAATTAATAAGTTTATTTGTGCAAACTGTATCAAGAATTTTTGTTCATAAATTTGTCGTAATTGTTAATTTGAGGAATGGGGATTTACTATTGGATAGAATAATACAAAATAGGACGAAGAACAAGTGTTCCTTATTCAAAATATAATGATTCCTTGAAATAAGATCAGTTAAATATTAATTAATTAGATATACGAAAAGCGATCAAATAAACACGATGAAGTACGCTTAAAAACATTTTGATTTAAATCTAGCTTGGGATTTTATTGCGGTTTTCAGTTTTATTGCCATTTTACAGAATACCGATAATAGTTAAACTTGAAGTACTATGTATGCAAAATTAGCGTTTATTTTGCAAATTCTATATTGAATGCACGTATGTCACCAATCAACAGTGTCATTTTAGGTCGAGATCTGTAGGAAAAGCACTAATAAATTAAATATTAAAATGAATTACTACAATTACAGTGCTTACAAGTATATTAAGATTGGTTCAGTCCTATCGAGCAATATGCAAATGTTATTGCCTTATCGTTTTTATGGAACTTACAATAAAATCCTACAATTATTATTTTTAATGGTTGCGAAATTTGATTATTAGGTATGCGTCATTCCGAAAAAGCTTCTATGTAGAAGTTCCTGAAATCGCGAAAATGACTTCCGAGGAAGTTGACATATATAGAGAAGAATTGGAAGGAATTAGAGTTAAAGGTAGTAGAAAAATTAATTAAGTTATAAATGGAATAATAATAATATATTAATACAGGAAAAGGGTGTCCAAAACCTATAAAGACATGGGCGCAATGTGGGGTATCAACAAAAGAATTAAACTCGTTGAAAAAACTAGGCTATGAAAAGCCGACCCCTATTCAAGTTCAAGCGATTCCTGCCATCATGTTTGGCAGAGATTTAATTGGAATTGGTAAATTTTATTACTTATGCATTTACTATGTTTTGCCACTCTTATGTACGTTTCACGAATTTGCATAGCGAAAACTGGGAGTGGAAAAACATTAGCCTTTCTGTTACCAATGTTTCGGCATATTTTGGACCAACCATCTTTAGAAGAGACTGATGGACCTGTTGCTATCATCATGACTCCTACTAGAGAATTATGTATGCAAATAGGAAAAGACATAAAGAAGTTTACAAAAAGCCTGAATTTACACGCTGTTTGTGTTTACGGAGGAACAGGTATAATAAACGAAAGCATAAAACCTGACTTGATTTATTCTAGTGAAGTTTTGACTTAGATATAACACTGTTTTAGGTATTAGTGAACAAATTGCAGAACTGAAACGTGGAGCGGAAGTTATTGTTTGTACACCTGGTCGTATGATTGACATGTTGGCGGCAAATGGGGGAAAAGTGACAAATTTAAGACGAGTAACTTATATTGTGTTAGACGAAGCTGATCGTATGTTTGACATGGGTTTTGAACCTCAGGTAATCTCACCTTATTTCGATACATCGATGAGATTTTGCAATATTTCACTAATTATAAACTCACAAATTCACAATGGCAATAAATAATTGTTTAGAATATCACTTAAATATCGTAGTGCAATGCATTTAATAGCTAGATGCGCAATACCTATACAATTTAGAAATGAAATATTGGGTCGTGGACAAGGTATCACGAAAGAAAACCATTAATTTGGCAACGTTTCGTTTAAATTCGTCTACCTATCAGCTATGTACCGCCATTGACCATGTTGGCTTGTTACACATTTTACACATTGTTTACATCTATTTTACATAAATTTAACATGTTACTTGTATATTTCGTACCCGCATTTAGTGCCTGTTACCTACATTATTATGTTCTACACTCATATTGTCAACCAGTGTTTATTAGGTTGAGGAAGTTACGAAATTAGACGAAACGTTTCCAAATTAATCGTTTTCTTTTGTGATACCTTGTCCACGATCCAATATTCCATTTCTAAATTTATCTACTGGACGAATATTTTCCACGTTATCTTTACAATATTCCATTATGTTCAGTTAAAATATTATATATAGTATATATAATTAATACATATTTTTACACAGGTCATGCGCATCATAGATAATGTACGACCAGATCGTCAAACTGTAATGTTTAGTGCTACTTTTCCTCGTCAAATGGAAGCCCTAGCTCGTCGCATTCTATCCAAACCAATTGAAATTCAAGTCGGTGGCCGATCTGTCGTTTGCAAAGTATGTAACACTGCTATTTTCTTTTCGGACATTTGTTTATTTTATTTTTATTTTGCTACTTCACTTTTGAATTAACTAATCGATAAAAAAATCTAATAATTTTATGTCTTAACCTTTCGTCTTACTTTTCATTTGAATTTTTAGTGAAATATCAATATGGTATTCAATTCCTTCATTTCGCGCAAAGTACAGAATTTAATGAAACTTCTTCGACCTGTTCTATAAATCGTTAGCAATGTGATTTGTAATATGAATGTATGCAAAAATGATGGAAAAATTTATTCATTTTATTTTCAAATTTATAGGCAATAATACATTCGCCTTTTTAAGCAACTGGATCGCATAAAATATAAACCATAGAATTATATCCAGTAACTTCCTCAAAACAACTGTTTAAAGCAAGGAAGTCGGAATTTTAATATAAATTATTGTATAATTAATATTATATGATTTAATATAAAAATAGGTAAACCCAGATCATATTTAATTCCGTATTCTTCTATACTTAGGATGTGGATCAAAATGTTGTTATAATAGATGAAGATCAGAAGTTTTTAAAACTGTTAGAATTGCTGGGAATTTATCAAGAACATGGCTCGATAATTGTCTTTGTGGATAAACAAGAGAATGCAGATATTCTATTAAAAGACTTAATGAAGATGTCGTATAGTTGTATGAGTCTTCATGGTGGTATAGATCAGTTTGACAGGGATTCAACAATGATTGACTTTAAAAGTGGCAAGGTAATACATTTCATTTCTATTAATACATTTCTCTATATTCATTTTATCATTTAAATTGCAGGTTAAGTTACTGGTCGCTACATCTGTTGCTGCGCGCGGATTGGATGTAAAACAACTTAATTTAGTTGTAAATTACGACTGTCCGAATCATTATGAGGATTATGTTCACAGATGTGGTCGGACGGGAAGAGCTGGAAATAAAGGTATAATATTAACAGGGTTTGAGAAGTTTATATATCCATTTGAACCGAGGTAAATAAATACATATAAATAAGTTTCGGCTTGATGTTAATTCAATATGAATCAATATTCTGCATATTGTGATTATCTTTTTATCTCAAATCGATATGCAAGATGCAGTGTATAAGACTAAAGAAGAATATAGTACAGATGTTTATAATTGGGGAGAAGAAATAGATATGTTGAGGTTCGCTAACAAAGCAATATTAAAAGAAATTTAGTAGAATTTTAAACCGGTATTAAGTTTGTATGCAGGGAGTTATTACTACCCTAATTATTACCAGGGATTATAACAGGAAAATAAATATAGTCTAAACCAAAGTGATGAGGTGTTACAAGAAGGAAAGCGGGCGAAGGATGGAGGTTATAATAGGAAGGGAAAAAATAATAAAATATCGGATTTCTGACAATTTGAAAGTAGAATTACAAGGTACAATCCAGGTAATTTCGATATAAATTGAAAGATAAAAAATGCAAGAGGAAATGGCCTTAAAAAAGTGGTCGACCCAGATTACCTAAGTGAGGTAAATTATTTTATATGTTAATGTTTTGTATGTTAATGTGAAGGAGTTAGTTCAGGGCAGATATTAATGATTTAATACTATCCCACGATCTCAGCATACTTTATGTACATAGCTGTATCACATATATCAATACTTACTTAAATTTCAGTATATTATGCGAGATATTTCTTTCTCTTTTAGGTTTTGCTTATACATTCGTAACTCCTGAGCAGGAACGTTATTCTGGTGATGTTATTCGTGCTCTTGAATTAGCGAGCGTATCCGTCCCGGAGGCGCTTCGCAATCTATGGGATCAATACAAGAGTAAACAAGAATCACAGGGCAAAAAGGTATAGAATAGTAATTCAATACAATCGTTAGCGACGAATTATTAATATAAAGTAAATCATTTAAAAATCTCTATAGAATATCACCCAAATACCGTAACAAGCATTAAGTAGCTAGATGTACATTTCAAGGGCTATGCCCCCATCTTCAGTAGCACAAGATAAAACTAAATAAAATACCTCTGTCACGAATCGTGATTGATATTATTAAATAAATAAGTCAACATGACAGAAGTACTTCAAAAATTGCGTATAATATGACCTATAAATCTTTTAAAACAATACAAATTAACAATTAACGAAAGTATTGGTTTGTGAAATCTAAAATAACCAAAAATAAATAAATAAACAAAATAAAAATAGTTTTTATTTAATAAATTAAATAGACAACATAAAGTTGGGCCTGAATCTAAGTTCAATAAATTTTATTTAGATTTATGCATGTATATACTTTTATAAGCAGTTAACTCGGAATAATTCAAAACACTTTTAAGTAATTTAAGTGAACTAATTTGAATAGGATGGCCTGTTTCAAAAATAGGTTTGGCTTATTACCAAAAATACAATGTATTTACTCCAAGCTTCTATTACAGGTACATACAGGAGGAGGATTTTCCGGTAAAGGTTTCAAATTTGACGAACACGAAGCTGCGGCAGTTAATGAACGTAAGAAATTCCAAAAGGCTGCGCTAGGTCTCCAAGATTCCGACGATGAAGACTTGGAAAACGACATTGATCAGCAAATTGAGAGCATGTTCGCTACTAAGAGAACTGTAAAGGAAATTAAAGCACCTTTAGGTATATATATATTTGTCCCTTTCGAAACAAAAATGTTAACTACAAACTGTTAGGTATTTTTTATTAAATCATTAATACGCTTAAATTAGGGAAACGGAAGTTAGTAAGTAAATAATTAATACAAATTAGTTTTCATAAATAATTTCATCATATTGCTAGTGATTATTTTATGTTTATTATTATTATAATAACCCCTAATTTTCACATTTCAAAACTCTGAGATTAGCAAATGGTATGATGAACCTTTTAAGTGTTAAATTAGGAAGTATAAAGAAAATAGTCTACGCTACTGCTGCAAATTTGCATTTCCTACGCTTCCTTACAGGTATGGTGAATCCCGCTACCGTAGCTAGTGCTCAGAATAATACAGCAGCAACATCATCCGCTGTGGACAAACTGGAGTTGGCTAAACGTCTGGCATCGAAAATTAATTTAAGAGGTAGTTTGGCGTCTGGTGGCGATGCCAAGTTTGCCACTCAACAAGCGGCCGAGTCGATTTTGAAGGGTAGCGGTACACAGCCCTTGATTACCGCAAGGACTGTGGCTGAACAGTTAGCTGCGAAACTGAACACTCGTTTAAACTATCAGCCCAAAGATGAAGAGGAACAGATGGAGGGTGATAATGAGCAGACATTCAGGAAATACGAGGAGGAGCTCGAGATTAACGATTTCCCACAGCAAGCCAGGTGGCGTGTTACTTCCAAGGTATGCTAATAATTATCTTTTTTTCTGAATGTATAGTAATAGCTCAAATATAACAAAGCTATATTATAAAGTATAAAAGAAAATTTCTTTGTCGAATAAATACAGGTTTTCTAATAATATACTCGACCTAGTGTAATTTATAATTGTATTCGGTTAAAGAGATGCGGGAAGTTTGTAGATCAAGATAAATCTTCACACATTATACTAACATTATTATACCAACAGGTATAAGACAGGTAATGATTCTTTGCATTATTTTCGTACTATATCTCTTAATATACTAAAATATTAAATCTGTGGTAAGATGGCAAAACATGATATGTGCAATTTTATAAAATTTACAGGAGAGTAAAAATAAAATTTCTGAAGGCATTGTATTTGATTACATATCATAAGTGTCATGTGTGAATTTCTACGGATTTAAAAGCTGTTAACAAGTTTTACTAGCGTATAGACCTCAATGTGTATCGTTTACTGGACTAAAAATTAGAAAATGACCAAAACATGACAATATCATGCTTTGCCTATCTTACCAGATATATAGTCTATAATCTAATACAATACAATTAGACTATTTTATTAATGCGCTTTAATTGTGTAGAATAGCACAAAAAAGCGGATATTGAATGCAAATATCGTTTCCTCACCTCTCAGCAATCATACAAATAATACTCCTGTCATTTACCGGAATCACCATACCATTATCATTGTTTTTTTTTTTGTCTGAATTCAATGCAACTAGCAACTTTTTGAAGTATCTACAATGTAAAAAGTGCATATTTTTTCTTATTGGGTATGAGATAAAATACATTGAGCCCAATGTAGCATACATTGGGCTCAATGTATTGCTACAATATTTGTAAAACAAGTTATTTTGCTTATATTGAAAGGGAATATGTTTTTTTAATCAAAACATCTTCGCAAAAAATAAAAATAAAAATAAAATATAAATTTAATAGATACGGATAAGTTGGACAATATGGATAATTATTTAAATATTCCCAGAAATTGGCGTTAAAGTTTTTATGTAAACTTTAGTTTATAATGCGTCTGAAAACAATTGCTTAATTAAGTTTCTAAAGTAACTAAGTGTTACGTCAACAGTGAAGTCCAAGTTTATAAAAAATGCCGAGTTTTCTAGTAATGGAAATAGTATGACTAACTATTTCACTCTTTAGAAATCTCGACTTTTAACTTCTTTTCTAAACATAGACTCGCAATGCTCATATGATGTTAGAGAATCCTATGACGTTTATTTTTACTAAACTATGTTGAGATTCCTTTTCATAGCAGTATAGTTAGCATTTTTCAATTACAGTTCTTCATTTCATTTATTATAACAATGTTACCAAATGATGAATTTTAAGTTTTACACGAATTTTAATTTAAGAATTTAATTAAATGGACTCGTATTTATCTATAGCCGCATTAACGTCTATAGAATCAAAGTTTGTGATTTTTTAACAATGTAATTATGTTATGTTATATAACTCGTCGTTAATTACATATTAGATTAATTTTAGTTTATTTTAACCTTATACAGGGTTTATCAAAATAAAATTTTATAATGACTCTTTTTATAATAACCTTTCTTAAAATATTTATCGCTTATAAATATTTGAAGAAATTCGTGATTGTTGTAGTAGTTTATTTCTTACATTTATTATTATCGCTATCCATTACTATCACTACATTTGTAAAAAATACTTTTTCGTTAAATATTCCAGACAAAATACTCATACTCAAACATATCAATATCATTAACTTAAGGCGACCTTTATATTCATTTTATTTTTATTGTTATTGTCATTTAGATACAATATAATGTGCAACTTATCAACTAAGTAAGGATCACTGTTTGCGTTAGAATTAATCGTATTGGTTCGTGGTTTTCTAGAATATTCTCTTTTTACGCGATGAAAGTATTTAGTACAGCTAAAATATATTTTTGAGGAACTGATTGAATTGAATTTTCAATTTGCATATTTTTCATAACAAACATCTAGAAAATACCGTAACCTATTTTAATAATGATGATTTTTTTACACTTAAGAATTATTTTTTAAATTGATTCGAAAATTGATTGATATTAAATTAATCAAGTTGTATATAATATCAACCAAATATCATAACTCAAATACAATTGTATAGCAATCACGGTTTGTGACAGGGGTATTTTATTTAGTTCTTATCTTGTGCTTCTGAAGGCACAGCCTCCGAAGTGCGTATCTAGCTTTTAAATGCTTTCAGTTACGGTCTTTAGAGTGATATTCTATATAACACCGTAGTGACAATTTAAAAATATATAATCAAGTTTTAATTTTTGGAACCAATAGGACTGCAGCTTTCTTCTATTTTTCTTACATTCGAATATTTGAAACTTATACTTGAAAATACTATAATATATTATAGATATTTTTCATAGTATTTTAATCAATCGTAGCTGGTAGGTAGTATTTTTTTTCAGTCATTAATGCATCTTATGAAGACTTCTCACATTTCATCATTTTCCGATAACATTTAATGCGATAATTTTTCATTCATTGTCGTTTACACATAGTGCTGGCGTAATAATTATAGTAATTTTTTTTATCACATTTCTTTTCAATTCATATGACCTTATTTATAGGAGATTAGAAAATAAAGTAGAGGAAAGGCTAGGAGAAGATCAGTTTGGTTTTAGGAAAAACAGAGGGACGAGAGAGGCGATTCTAGCACTAAGAACGGTAGTAGAAAAAAGAAAGAGGGTAGGAAAGGTAACTTGAATAGCTTTTGTAGATTTAGAAAAGGCATTTGATAATGTAGATTGGGACATAATGTTTAGAATTTTAAAAGAAACGGGTATAGATTATAAGGATAGGAGAATAATTTTTAATTTATATAAACACCAAACTGCCTTAGTTAGAATTAAGGGGGAAGAAGAGGTAGCAAAAATAGGGAAGGGAGTTCGGCAGGGATGTACACGCTCACCGTTATTATTTAATCTATATATAGAAGATGCAATAAACAAAGTAAAAGAAGAGTATAGTGTAGGTGTGAATGTACAGGGAGAGAAAATATATATGCTGAGATTCGCCGACGATATAGCTATATTGGAAGAAAGCGAAAAGAATTTAGAAAGGGTATTGAATGGTATGCAGGCAGTATTGACTAGGGATTTTAACATGAAAATAAATATAGGTAAAACTAAAGTGATGAGGTGTGACAAAAAGGAATGCAGTAGAAAAATGAGGATCACAATAGGAGATAATAGAATCGAAGAAGTGTCAGATTTTTGTTATTTAGGCAGTAGAATCACAAAAGATAATCGAAGCAAGGTAGATATAAAGTGTAGGATAGCACAGGGTAGGAAGGCATTCGTAGAAAAAGAACAGATTTTAAGATCAAATATTGACTTGGGTATTAGAAAAAGATTACTGAAGGTATATGTTTGGAGTGTAGCACTGTACGGGTGTGAGGCGTGGACTATAGGAAAGGAAGAGAAGCGTAGATTAGAAGCACTTGAAATGTGGTGTTATAGGAGGATGATGAGGATTGGTTGGGAAGATAAAGTAACAAATGAAGCTGTACTAGAGTTAGTAGGGGAGAAGAGAAGTATCTGGAGAGTGTTACAGCGTAGGAGAGACAGATTAGTAGGGCATATTCTTAGGCATGGGGGGATTATGCAATTGATCATAGAAGGTAGAGTGGAGGGAAAGAGAGGGGTAGGTAGGCCTAGATTGGAGTATGTGAGTCAGATAGTTGAAGACGTTGAGATGAATAGCTATAGGGAGATGAAGGGATTAGCTC
Organism: Leptodirus hochenwartii; assembly: GCA_947310635.1. Taxonomy (NCBI): domain Eukaryota; kingdom Metazoa; phylum Arthropoda; class Insecta; order Coleoptera; family Leiodidae; genus Leptodirus; species Leptodirus hochenwartii. The sequence goes on along the minus strand of OX371180.1, from coordinate 10,368,207 downwards.
AGGATAGATCGGCATGGCGTGCTGTTTCCAACCAATCTTTAGGATTGCGGACTCTTTAACTAATGACCTTATATTATTATAACCGTGTTGCATCATTCGAGGTACAGTTTTTAGCTTTTATTTTAAAATAGTTGTATTGATATAGAGGTAAATATTATTATCTTTTTCAATGACCAAATTGCAATTTGTTATAATATTTATCTATAATTATATATGTACTTCATGTTTTTAATTTTGTTCTTACGGGTATGTAGTATTGCAAATTGAATCACCAGGACAGAAAATAATTTCATTCATTATTAAAGCTTTTTGAGTTTTTGCTTTCAGGTGTTGCTGTATGCAATTACCACTTAATATGTTTTTTTTTTCAGGAGGCGCTTGCTCAAATTTCGGAGTATTCTGAAGCAGGAATTACTGTTCGTGGTACGTACGTACCGACTGGTAAGGCACCACCAGAGGGTGAGCGGAAACTGTATTTAGCTATTGAAAGCACCAGTGATATTGCCGTGTCTAAAGCGAAATCGGAAATAACCCGGTTGATTAAGGAGGAATTGCTGAAACTGCAAACCTCCGGCCATCATTCGTTCAACAAGGCGAGATATAAGGTTGTGTAGTATCATTTTTTTAATGCAATAAATACTACATTTTATCTTAGATTTAAATATTTTCAGTCCATGAATTAATTTTGAAGTATATATTTAAACTGTAATTACTATTACATATATGTTTGTAATTCATTATAATCATACAAAAATGTAATTATCGTTTGTAATGTCGAAAATTTATAATTAATGCAATTGCAACATGGTTAGTAATTAATATTTAATATGAAAATAGTATAATATTAATAAACTGATTTTACCTTTACCTATATATTGTAACAAGATTTGGAAATCTGACACTAGAAAATTGAGTACCAAATTGGTAATATGACGAATATTCATACTCAAAAATTAAGAATAAATTCTTTTTTAAAATTGAAATCCCGTTATTATTTGTTCCCTCAAGTATTCATTGTAGATTTTAAATATTTTCAATTATGAAATTGATTAATATACTGAATACATTTTCATATTTATTTATGCTATACATTTTTTTTTATAGAATAACAATTTTTTTCATTTAATTAGTTTATGTTTCTTTCAACCAGATATAGCCAATGGTGTGTATCAAATCAAAAATTTAGGTATTAACTGAACCAATCTTACGACTTTTTCCTTGCATTGTGTTTTTTGTCGATATGTTGCCACATTATAAGAATGAAAACGTTACCGCAAATTTGGTTTTTCACTGTACCTTCATCAATTTTATTCAACAGCAGTATTTTACACATCATTCGAATATGTAAATTTGTGCTTGCGATATTGGAACAAAATGCACCTTTACATGCTCATTGATTATTTGAATACGTTCGCGATTATCAATTCTGAATTTAAATTCTAATCGAAATTAAATAAATTTAGCGATTTTACGAAGCATTTTATTTTATTTTTTAAGTAATATTTTCATATTTCTTTATTATAAACAAAAATTGCATATTCAGATGTTACTCGTTGATTGTTTTAAATTTTTGAGAAAGCTAAATGTCTCAATTTAAATAATTAAAGGGAAATATTTAAATAATTATTGTGAAAGTGCATACTAAATCTTATTTTTTGATTTCTTTAAAACTATTGCAATATAGCAGAAGAAATAAATGATCTATAAATTTGCTAGTTTAGCTAATTGATAATTATTTATGAAGGTTACGGTAATGAAGGCATATAGCGAGTATATATTCCACATAAAATTATTTCATTTTATTTATTTTATTTTATATTATCTACTTATTGGTCTTTTTAAGTATTACAATAGGATTGAAACTCTCAAGTTTTTTAAAGTTTAAAATTAAGATCTTACCTACGCTTATTAAGGGTCGAAATTATTATGGCTAATGAAAAATAGATCGGAAAATATATTAGGAGCTCTACAGTCTAGAATTCTTATTTGAATAATAAATATTCACAATTAAATTCAATTAAAATATATGTAAAAGCGGAATAAATAAATTTTTATAGCATAGAATATATATAGATGTTGCAATTAAGTAGACTAGTACACTATAGATAGGATAGTTGTAATGATTTTTTAAATTATATTTATAAATAAATCATACGGCACAAGGAGGAAGTTAATACTGTACTTATATTGAGAGTAATTATAAAAACGATCAATTTTTGTCCGGGTCATAAGATAAGAAGTGACTATAAAAAGTGTGGGAAATTTCTGCAGAGGCACACTTACTCCAGTGTCTTGATACTGATTACAAGAGAGAGATGAGAATCGCATTCGTAGTACTCCTCGGCATTTGTGCCTTGGCTGTAGCCAACCCGGCCCAACGCAAATACACTGTTGGTAAGATACTCTTGCTTGATACCTTGTTAAATTTTACTTTTATATAAATTGTAGTCATACATTTAGTTTCATAAATTTCAATAATATTTAATGTCACATATTACTACCCGAATTCTTTTCAATATATATTTTTTGTTTGCAGAAGATAAAGACTTCCTTCTTAAATAGAAGCAGGTTCATAAGCTCTTCAACTATGTTAACCAGCCAAGTTACTATGCGGACTAACTATAATACGCCAACCAGTTTGTATTCGAAGGCAAATACGAGGAACAGTTTACCCAGTCTCAGTACGTCACGGAATTCTACCACTATTACCAAAAAGGCGCCATCCTCAATCAAGGTGAAGTGTTCTCCGTTTTCTACCAGGAACAGCTCGAACAAGCCATCTGTCTATTCAAGTCTCTGTACTATGCCAAGGATTTCGATACTTTCTACAAGTTCGCTTCCTGGATGCGGCAAAATGTGAACGAGGGCATGTACATCTATGCGCTCTCCGTAGCCATCGTCCACCGCCCCGACACCCAAGGTCTGATATTGCCCCCAATCTAGGAAATCTACCCATACTACTTCTTCAACAATGAAGTCATCTCTCAGGCTCAACAATACAAACAAGCCTACAAGCCCGTAGAAAGTGAGATCAAGCATAGCACATACAAGGGATACACCATCCAAGCTAACTACTCCGGTTGGTACTTAAACGTGCACCCAGAACAATCCATGTCTTATTTCACTGAAGATGTTGGTCTGAACGCTTACTATTATTACTTCAATATTTACTATCCATTCTGGATAGATGGTGAAGAATTCAAGCTGACCCAAGATCGTGGTGGTGAACAGTATTACTATATACCAACAACTTCTTGCCCGCTACTACCTGGAACGTCTCTCGAAAAATTTCGGTGAAATCCCACACGTCAGTTACGATAAACCTCTTGAGACTGGATACTCGCCTTCCTTAAGCTACCCTAATGGTTTGAGCTTCCCGTCTAGACCATCTCACGCTAGCCCATACTACCAAGCTGTTGAAGGTAAACAATACATCAACTTGGACAAGTTCACCAGCAGTTACACCTTGATCAAAGATTATCAAAGACGTATTTGTGATGCTATTGATAGGGGATACGTTCACGCTGAAGATGGAAAACACATCAATTTGTATGTCAAGCAAAGTTTTGAAACACTTGGCAATCTCATTGAATCTAACCCAGATTCTCCAAACGACCGTTACTATGACGATCTTCAGGTATACGGTCGCCATTACCTTGGTTTCTCTTTCTACCCTCTTGATGATCTAAAAGTACAGCCATCTGCCATGGAACATTTCCAAACCTCTATGTGTGACCCCATCTTCTCACAACTGTATAAGCAGATTGTATACATGTTCCAAAAATACAAGAGCAACCTGCCTTCCTACACTCAAGCTGAACTTACCTTTGATGGTGTCAAAATTGATAGCGTCACAGTTGATCGTCTCATCACTTACTTCGACTACTTCTATTCTGATATTTCCAATTCTGTCTACGTCGATGAGAAGGAATTCAATGATGAATCTTTCGAAGTACATGCGCGCCAATATCGTTTGAACCACAAACTATTCAACTATAAGATAGATGTTACCAGTGACAACATTGTTGAGGCATTCGTCAAGGTATTTATTGGCCCGTAATACGACAGGTATGGACGTGAATTGGATTGGGACCAAAACCGTCTGAACTTTGTTGAATTCGACCGTTTCACATATAGCTTGGCATCTGGCAAGAACATTATTGAACGTAACTCTTGCCAGAGCTTTTATGGTGCCGATCGCAGTAGCTTCGTCGATATGTACAAGCGTGTCATGACTGGTCAAAGCTTTAACATAGATCGAAGTGAATCGTTCTGGGCATTCCCCAATCATCTGCTCTTGCCTAAGGGATATAATACATTTTAAATTTCGATTTTTTCTGTGTCACCTTTGTCCAAACTTCATTTTTCACTTGGAAGTACTTCAAATGTAAGTTTTGATAAAGAAAAAAAAGGAGACACATGTATCTAGTATCGAATATAATTTTGGGTTTGGACATTATAGATTCAAATAAGAAGTACACCATTTTTTAGAGAGCTGTACAATTTGTACCAAAGAAAACAAAATATGTATTCTATGCAGCTAAGAAGTATGGAGTTATGTAAGAAGATTCTATATTTTTAAAATTTTTTATAAATAAATAAAAAATAAAAATATAGAAAGATACGACAATATCCTAATAAGTATAAATGGTCCTAGCTAACGTTTTTACTGAGTTCCGGTTCAATCGGAAAGAGTCGCGGAAATCGTCGAAAAAATGTTGAAGGCTATACTATGCAAAAATCGTCGATTTTCGCAATGAATTAAAAAATTCCGAAAACAGGCTAGAACGACTATAAATGATCATAGCTAACGTTTTTACGGAGTTCTGGCTCAATCGGAAAAAGTCGCGGAAATCGTCGAAAAAATATTGAAGGTAAAAATATGCAAATATGCAAAAATCGTCAATTTTCGCGATGAATTATAAAATTCCGAAAATAGGCTAGAACGACTATAAATTAGTGCTGGGAATATTTGCCAATCAAACTGGAAACCGGTGCGAGCGATTTTTCACCGGTTCACCGACTAACCGTTTTACCAATTTTCGGTGAAAACCGCGTTTCGGTAAAATTTAGGTAGATAAAATAACAGATAGGGTTGTGCGGTGTAATAAATTTTTGGCAGAATTTTATCACTGCAAACTTCTAAAATACGGTTTTTTAATGTTTAACTTCTTTAATATTTTGTGTCGGATATTTCGGTGATATTCTATATTGCGATTGTTGCGATAGTTTTTCAAGAGAATTATCAAAAATTTCTGCATAAATATATCTAAACAACTATTCAGTTATTATACAAATCTATTAATTTCCAATGCGTCTGTATTGTATCTGAAATTCAGAATTTTTTACATATAATTTAAATAAATTAATAAAATTAAAAATTAATTAATTAATTAAAATAAATACAATGGATTTATACAAATATATATATATATATATTCAAAAACCAGATATATACATATTAAAATGAATGATTAATCATATTTACACTTTTATGTAATTTAACTTATTCATCAAGAACAAAATGCAATAAATAATTTTATAGAATATTAACGACTTATTTTTCAACGCATTTTTGAAATTATTTTTAAAAGTCTTTTGAAATTACTCAGGCCATGTGGAATTCAAATCTAATAATCAATTTATATTGGACGTATATTATTAAAAAAATATATAAAGAAATATTTTAATTTACTTCGCACCATTTTCGAAGTAAAAGTAGAGGTGGTCGAATTCTTTTGTTCGAAAATGCGTCTTCGTAAATATTCCAAGATAGAGCGAATTCACAGAATCTTGTAGTTTGTAATTTGGTCATTGAGAAAATAATCTTGGAAAAAACAGTCTCATAGACCAAGCGTTCGTTAAAAATACAAGCAAATTCAGTCATGATCAAGTAAAATTATTAATATTACCTGATATAATTTACATTAACAGTAGTTTAGCTGCTAGCGCCTTCGAATTAACAATTCAGAATTATATGTAGAATAATGGGACAAATAAGTTATTATATTAACAATAACATAATATTTACAAACTATTATGGATGAAGCAATGAAAATGATAATTGAAAACACCCAATTTGAAAATGAAGCAATTTATAAGGTTCGATCATTAATGTTTGCAACATACTTTCAAATAAATTACTATACTTATTAGCGCGTATTATTCCATATCTTATAAAGGCAAAATTTGCAATATAGTTTACTAATATGTTATCTCGTAATGAGATGACAAATCATAAAATAACTATTTTAAAAATTATCACTACGGTGTTAAATATTAATATAGAATATCACCCAAATACCGTAACTTAAAGCATTAAATAGCTAGATGCGCATTTCGAAAGGTATGCCCCCATCTTCAGTAGCACAAGATGGAAGAAATCAAGCACAAGCACAAGAAATCTAAATAAAATTCCTCTGTCACGAATCGTGATTGATACACTATTAATGATATACATTTTGATGTTTGCTCATTATTTCCAAGTGTTCCTATTCCTGAAACTATTCTTTTTCTTGAAGATATGCTAAAAAATAATTTTGCGGATGATGTTATTATTAATGAATACTTAAAACTTACTAAATTATGTATGTCTCAGAATTGTTTTTCTTTAAAATGGTAAATTCTTTGAGCAAAAAGAAGGTACAGCTATGGGAAATTGCTTAAGACCATTTATTGCTAATTTATTTATGAGTTATTTTGAAGCTAAATTAAGGGAAACTGAAAGTTATTTTCCTAGAATTTGGATTAGATATGTAGACGACATCTTTGCGATTTTTCATACTAAAAAATTATGTAAAATAATGATACAATTAAAAATGAAAACTTTAATCATAATCGGTCATTGCTCTATGGCAGTGGTTGATACTAAATATATTATTTTCCATTTTTTTATATATTTTTCATAAATCCCTTAATATTAAATCCGTGTACCGGTAATTCTGCAAAAATAAAATAAAATATATATTAATGTTGGTCATAATCATAAGATGGCTCTTAGGCGTCTTATGAATTAGGCTTCGCTTGTCATTCAAAATTATTTCACTTTAATTCTGTACTCTCTTTGAAAATGATACTGTCGTATATTATAAAGATTATCCACAAGTATCGTAAAAAGAACCTTTAATACGTTTCTTTGGTAATAAAACGCTTGTGCTTGTAAACTGATTTGAGTGTTTATCCTTTTTTTTAAAATAATATATTTAGGTATTTGCTTTCAACCCCTAACCCTCAGCTACTCTCACCCTTTATTTTCAAATAACAACCTATGCCATGTGGTGGCTGGGAGTTAGAAGGTTGAAGGCAAATACAAACAAACACCCATATCAATTCTTATATGTAAGCACATTGTTCACAAACAATGTATAAAATAGATATTAATTTTATGCGGGTACTTTACCAATTTTAGAACAGGCTGTATGCAGTGTATTGGAGACTTAAATCGGTAGATTATATAATTATTGCAACAGTTTTATATAATTATTATATAATTGGTGCATTTCATTGTAATATATTTTATGTGACAATAAACTGTTACAACTCTTTGTTACGTACGCGTTGATTAATATGATCATTTTACATTTTTGTAGAGGTCTGATGAACGCTAAGAATAAAAAAAAAGGAAAATATTTTTGCCAAAATATAGTTACCAAAAAAAAATTATTACCCATTTATAATAAGTTAACATTGTGGAAAGAGAAGCACATAAAAATTGAATGGAAAAATCCTAATCTTTATTTGATACATATTAAAAATTTTAAATCATTTGTTTATTATCTTTCAGAATATCATATGATGTTCACTTATCAATTAGCCAAGAATTGTTAAGTGAAGAATTGAAGTTAAAAAATATTTTCGTACCAAATAAAAAAAACTTTTTTATACGACAATTATATAACATATCATTCATAAAATTAAATTATAAAGAATTTTTTATTTATTTATTGCCGTTCTTTTTACTATTAGGTAAAATTGGAAAATCCTGTTTCTGTGGCCACAGTCGTTATGCCATTATCTCGTGGAAAATTAAATGTAAAATATAAGAATAATTCGAGTTCTTTCTATAGGTGGTATGTAACTAAGATCATATGAAAAAGCGATATTGTTCATTATCGATAATAAATTAAGAAATATATATTACAATTTGTTACAATGTCGAATGTTTATCAAACGATGAAAAGTAACGAGTAGATTACTGTGTTCGTGATTAGCGAAGAAAATTTGACAACGTAATCTAGAGGTCATTTTATTATTTCATGATAACTGAAAAATTTAGTATAAAAGGCTCTGCAAGAAATGGCAAGAGCACACACATCTGTCGTGTCCCTTATTGACTGACTACAAGATGAAGACTGCATTCGTACTTCTCCTTGCTGGAGTTTGTGCTCTGGCCGTAGAATTCCCTACACACAAGTTCGGTAAGAAACAATTTATATTTACTGAAAAATTAGAAAAAAAAAATCGATAAATAAAACTCAACCGAATCTATTCTGCAATTTAATTCATTATAATAAAATAATTCTTCTTTAACTAACAGCCGACAAAGACTTCCTTCCCAAGCAGAAGGATGTTCTTAAATTCTTCGACTATGTGAACCAGCCAAGCTACTTCAAGGACCATCTAGAGTATAGCGAATTCAAATTCGAGGACCACTATGACCACTGGGAAAATCCCAAATATGTTAAGGAGTTCTTCTACTACTTCAACAAGGGTGCTTTCCTTCCTAAGGGTGAAGTGTTCTCCGTATTCTACCAGGAGCACCTCGACCAGGCCATCTATTTATTCAAGATGTTCTACTATGCCAAAGACTACGAGACCTTCTACAAGGCTGCCGCCTGGGCCCGTAGCCATATCAACGAAGGCATGTACGTGTACGCTTTGTCTGTAGCCATTGTCCACCGTAACGATACCCATGGACTCATCTTACCGCCAATCTACGAGATCTACCCACACTTCTTCTTCAACAATGAAGTCATCACCAAGGCTCAAGGATACAAACAACACTATTGGCACCACGATGAAGAAATCAAGGATAACCAAAAGGGATACACAATTCATGCTAATTACTCCGGCTGGTACTTGAACGTGCACCCAGAACAATCCATGTCTTATTTCACTGAAGATATTGGCTTGAACTCTCACTACTACTATCTGCATGTTCATATGCCATGGTGGATGGATGCTGAAGAATGCTACTACAAACAAGATGGTCGTGGTGAACACTTCTACTATTACCATCAACAATTGTTAGCCCGTTACTATTTGGAGCGTCTTTCCAACAACTTCGGTGAGATTCCATCCTTCAGCTATGACCATCCCATTGAAACTGGATACTATCCATCTATGAGCTACCCTAACGGTTTAAGCTTCCCATCCAGACCATCTCACGCTAGCCCGTACTACAAGGCTGTCCATGGACAACAATACTTCAACTATGACAACTTCACAAGCAGCTACACGTTCGTTAAGGACTATGAAAGACGTATTCGTGACGCTATTGATATGGGATACGTATACTCCGAAGATGGCAAGAAGGTTAGTTTGTTCGACAAAAATGGATTTGACACACTGGGAAACCTGATTGACGCCAATACTGAATCACCAAACAGCAAGTTCTACGGAGATGTCCAGATGTACGCCCGTCACTTACTTGGTTACTCTTTCTATCCTTTGGATGACAACAAAGTACAACCATCTGCCATGGAGCACTACGAAACCTCTCTGCGCGATCCCATGTTCTGGCAATTGTACAAGAAAATCACTTTCTTCTTCCAGAAGTACAAGAGTTATTTGCCATACTATACTGAGAAGGAACTTACTTTCGATGGTGTCAAGATTGATGGTATGACTGTTGATCGTCTCATCACCTACTTCGATCACTTCTACTCTGACATTTCCAACGCTGTTTACGTCGATGAGAAGGAATTCAATGAAAACACTTTCGAAGTATATGCCCGCCAATATCGCCTTAACCACAAGCGATTCACCTATAAGGTTGATGTAACCAGTGACAAGGAAGTTGAAGCTTTCGTCAAAGTATTTATTGGCCCGAAGTACGATGAGTACGGACGTGAATTTGACTACAACCAAAACCGCCTGAACTTCGTCGAATTCGACCGTTTCACATACACCCTCAAGTCTGGCAAGAACGTTATTGAGCGTAACTCTCACCAAAGCTTCTTCTCCAAGGACTTTACCACCTACAAGCAACTATACCAACACATCATGTCCTCTACCACTGGTGACTTCAAGTTGCATCCATATATGTACTACAACAGCATGCCTGAGAGATTCTTGTTGCCTAAGGGTACTTACGGTGGCAAAACCTACCAGTTCTATGTAATTGTCAGCCCATATCACAAGGGAGAACAAAAGACCTGGTTCCAACAATACTACGTCGATGACTTCTACCCTCTGGGCTATCCCTTCGACCGTGAAATCAACGAATACTCCTTCGATGTGCCGAACTCTTACTTCAAGGATGTCGTCATCCACCACAAGGATGTAGAAGAAATCAATACCACTCACAGCCATCATTAAATTAGTTAAAACAATATATGTTTTGATTATATTTATTATGTTTGCAATAAAAATTCTAAATTAGCATGAATTTCTTGTAATATTATTAAAATTGACCCGTACTCCATTGATTTCGGTAAAGCAAATATTAATAATTACTTAAGTTAATATATGAAAATATATTAATAACACAACGGTAATTATACATCTTTCTTAATAACCGAAATGTTATAAAATAATTTAAAAATCCGTTTTAGCTTAAGAGACTATTGGGGAATAAATAAAACTCTAAGCAAATTTTCAACAATTTGTAAAATATGCGAATGTAAACCGTTACAATTCTGATTTACAAATGTAAAGCTTCTTAAAATTTTACGCTCAAGTATTGTTTTATTTGTATTTGTATTAAATCTATTTTAGGGAAGATAGGGCTTTGCATATTATTATTCTCTTTAAACAATGAAAACTAAGTAAAAATGATAATCTACAAAGCGAATTAGCAATTAAGAATGGTATGGAGACCCATGAAACTTTTTATAATAGTATAACAAACGACATATTTTTTACAATATTTTTTTTGATGAAGGGTATTCATTCGAGATATACAGAAAGTCATCGATTTTTGCATTTTGGTTAATTTCATATACTATTATAAAAATAATTCGATTTAAAAATTGCAAAAAAAACTCATTTTGGGCAAAATTAAAATTGAAGTTTTAAATTGAGTAAAATGATTATAAGCGTCATATAATTCGTATGTAGCGGAAAACCGTTGAGAAAATCATTGAAAGAAACGCAAACCGAAAATTAATTTTAATTTTTAATTCAAACAGCATTAATTAGCGTATTACGAGTAGAAAATTTCCTTCGTTTTTAGTGAGATCCGATTCAATTGGGGAAAGCTGAGGAAATCCAAGAGATAATATACAAAGAACCTTTGAAAATTTTCATAACTTGAAAAAAGTGTATACAGGATTTTTTGAGGGAAAATTGGAAAACGTTGGTACATTTTGTGTATTTCGATTCAACTGGAAAAAATATTAAAAAATACAAAAAATACTTAGAAATTTCTCATTTTTTAGTCGATTTGGATGAAAATTTAAGATATGCTCAAAACGGCGTTAAACAAAAAAAAAAGGTTCTCAAAATTAACGAAAAAAATGAGAAGAACATTGGAAATCCCATTTTTCATAATTTAATCGTTTTGCATAAAATTTAAATGGCGTACAGTACAGTACGTTAATAAATGGTCCCATGGATCGATTTTTGTGAGTTCCGGTTCTTTCTCAAAAATTTTCAATTTTTGGTTCATTTTACGTACATTTTAAAAAGTGCTTTAAATTGTCTAAAAGAATACAAATCAACCGATACATCGTTGTTATCAATTTCCAATTCAACCTAATATAACGAGATGTTCACCTTGCAAAGAAATGTCTTTTAAATTGTTAGTTTTTGGCCAAAATTTAAGCTATGATTAAGTAGCATTTAATGAATATTTAAGGGTATACCATTCATTTTCATATTTAGGATTTTTTTAAAGGTTGTTTAATATAAATCAACAATAATTCCACATCGATTGAAAGCTTATATAAATAGTTGACAAAATTGAGAAAATAAAGACCATGGAATAAAATAAGGGTTACGTGGATTTTCATGACATGCAAGATGTACCCCATTACTCGTTTGTTTCGCCATATTTGTCATTCTTATATATTAATAGAATTTTAAAAAGAATGTATACAAAGTCCTATTTCTTTTTTTATGAAGGTGTTTAAATTTAAATTACTATTTAAGAAAATTATTTACGCCTATAGCTTCCGAAATGATGATTTGAGGTATATAGAAGTCTTGATTAGATAAAATAAAAAAAATAAAATCTTGCTATTAGATAATATCATTTTTGATCATTACACTAAGAATATTTGCAAAAGAAAAATTTAAATTACCAAATCATAAATAATGCCTAGCAATAGCAATCTTTTCGTAGCAGATAAAATGTTATATAAACATCTATAATTGGGTAAAATGTATAAAATGTCGATATTAAATCTATATATTATTATTGTTTATCAAAAGTATTGTATTTATATTGCGATAATAGGCTTCAATAGTATTTCCAGAGAATTATCTCTTCATTGAGTCTTTCATATGTACTTGTAAATTTTATGTAATAGATCATATGATTACCTTATAATTTGATATATAATTGCATTTATAAAATAACAAGTTTGATGATATGAAATATCCTAAGCAACAATTACATTAAAAAAAAAATTAAGAATTGATAATGCAAATGTGCTGAGCAACAGATATGTTACGAATCTACAGTGGAGATGAGATGCACTCAGGTGGTTATCAAAGAGAGGTCAAGAGATATCTTGAAAGTTTTTAGTATAAATTGGTTCGCGAGCAGGGAATAGAGTACACACAGCTGTCGTGTCCGTTAGATTGATTGCAAGATGAAGACTGTGTTCGTTGTGCTTTTAGCTGTCGTATGCGCTTTGGCGGTACCAGCAGATCACCAATACCCAAAGTACAAAGTTGGTAAGTTGCATTTAGCATTAGATATTTAAAGGTACTAGTGAAAATACCAAAAAAAAGAGTTATAGAACATTAGTCACCAAGAAAATAAAATTATAAAATATTATCGATATATAATATAATTATTGTGTATTTCTTTTTTCTAGTTGACAAAGACTTCTATCCCAAGCAGAAAGATGTTCTGAAGTTTTTCGACTATGTAAACCAACCCAGCTACTACGATGATCACATCAAACACAGCCATGAATTCAAATTCGAGGGACATTGGGAACAATGGGTGAAGCCACAATATGCTAAGGATTTCTGGCATTACTATCACCATGACGCTTTCCTTCCCCAAGGAGAGGCCTTCTCTATCTTTTACAAAGAACATATGGAACAAGCTATTCTGCTCTTCAAGACATTTTACTACGCTAAGGACTACGAAACCTTCTACAAGTTTGCTTGCTGGGCTCGCCAACATATCAACGAGGGCATGTATGTATATGCTCTCTCTGTAGCCATTGTCCACCGTCACGATACCCATGGACTCATCTTACCGCCAATCTACGAGATCTACCCACACTTCTTCTTCAACAATGAAGTCATCACCAAGGCTCAAGGATACAAACAACACTATTGGCATCATGAGGATAATGATGAAATCAAGGATAATCATAAGGGATACACCATCCAAGCTAACTACTCCGGTTGGTACTTGAACGTGCACCCAGAACAATCCATGTCCTACTTCACTGAAGATGTTGGCATGAACTCTCACTATTACTACCTGCATGTCCATATGCCATGGTGGATGGATGCTGAAGAATGCTACTACAAACAAGATGGTCGTGGTGAACACTTTTACTATTACCATCAACAATTGTTAGCCCGTTACTATTTGGAACGTCTTTCCAACAACTTCGGTGAGATTCCATCATTCAGCTATGACCATCCCATTGAAACTGGATACTATCCATCTATGAGCTACCCTAACGGTTTAAGCTTCCCATCCAGACCATCGCACGCGAGCCCATATTATAAGGCTGTTCATGGACAACAATACTTTGACTACGACAACTTTACTAGCAGCCACACATTCGTTGATGACTATGAAAGACGTATCCGCGATGCTATTGATCATGGTTACATTTATTCTGAGGATGGCAAGAAGATAAATCTCTTTGACAAAGATGGTTTCAATACTCTCGGTAACTTAATTGATGCTAACACTGAATCACCAAATAGCCGCTTCTATGGAGACCTCCAAATGTACGCACGCCATTTCCTTGGTTTCTCTTTCTATCCTTTGGATGACTTCAAACTACATCCATCTGCCCTTGAGCACTACGAAACCTCTCTGCGCGATCCTATGTTCTGGCAAATGTACAAGAAGATCACTTTCTTCTTCCAGAAGTACAAGAGCTACCTGCCACACTATACCGAAGAAGAACTTACTTTTAATGGTGTCAAGGTTGACGATATGACCTTCGATCGTCTCATTACATACTTCGATTACTTCTACTCCGACCTATCCAATGCTGTCTACGTCGACGAGAAGGAATTTAAGGACGATACTTTCGAAATCGCTGCTCGTCAATACCGTCTTAACCACAAAGCTTTCAATTACAAAATCGATGTTACCAGCGAGAAGGCCGTTGAAGCTTTTGTAAAAGTATTCATTGGCCCGAAATACGATGAGTATGGACGTGAATTCAACTGGGATCAGAACCGTCTGAACTTCGTAGAATTTGATCGATTCACCTGGACTTTGAAACAGGGAAAGAACGTCATCGAACGTAACTCTCAGGAAAGTTTCTTCTCCAAGGATTATACTACCTACAAGCAATTGTACCAACACGTCATGACTGCCAGCAGTGACTACAAAATGTATCCCTTCATGTACTACACTAGCATACCCGAGAGATTCTTGTTGCCAAAGGGTACCTATGGAGGACAAACCTACCAGTTCTACACCATCATTGTACCATACCATTCTGGAGAACAAACAACTTGGTATCAGAAGTATTACGTCGATAATTTCTACCCTCTGGGCTATCCCTTCGACCGTGAAATTAACGAATACACTTTCGAAGTACCCAACTCCTTCTCCAAGGACGTTCTCATCCACCACAAAGATTTAGATGAAATTAACACCACACACAGCAACTACTAAATGATGGTATCACCCATCTGATAATAATATATGTTATAAGCTACTATCTGCAATAAAGTCTTTTATAACATGAAATAAGTCAATTCTACTTAGAATACCTAATCCTTCGCAACATTCACATTATGTTTCTTCAAATGATAAATATGTTACCTATAATGCTTATATTAACTTGTAAAAGCGTAATTAGCTGTAGTATAGATAAATGCAATTATATCTGTACTACTAATATGGATGTGATACGCGTTTATCCAACTAGGCTATTAATAAGTATGATTATGTATTAGATGTACTAATATATAATCAGTGTTCATTTCGATAGTGTTCAAATAACTTGCAATAGCTACGGAAATACTTGAAGAAAAAATGGTTGTGAATACAAAATTGCTACAGCAAGGAATATCGATTTTTAAGCGGAAGTTTAATGTAGAACCGGAAGTAGCTGCATTTGCTCCTGGTAGGGTAAATTTGATTGGTGAACATACAGATTACAACGATGGTTATGTTTTGCCTATGGTATTGTTTTACAGCACACTGAACTATTTATAGGATATTAAATTCGAATCTGAATATTTTAGGCATTGCCTTTGATTACCATTATATTGGGAAAGCGCATACCAGGAAAGTTAATAACAATTATGACTGCTAATGAAGGCATTGACGAAGTTAGGCAGGTCCAAATCGATTTACCGTCTAATAAATTAGAAATAAAGCCAGGAATGCCGAAATGGGCAAATTATGTTAAAGGTACTTCTTGCGTTACATATATTTCGTCCTGAATTTATTTGAATATTCCTAGGCGTTATAGCAAATTACGATGGTAAAGTTGGCGGTTTTCAAGCCGTAATCATATCAGATGTTCCGATAGGAGGAGGCTTGTCCAGTAGCGCTTCGCTGGAAGTAGCTACATATAAATTTCTAGATGCCTTGAATGGAGATGGTAGCAATTCTAGTGTAAAGTGAGGATACTAAAAATGATATAGATAATATCAAGTCGGTTTAACAATAAGAATCGAATATTTTAGACCCGTGGTAATCGCATTAGCATGCCAAAAGGCTGAACACGATTATGCAGGTATGCCTTGTGGTATAATGGATCAATTCATTTCGGTAATGGGAAAGGAAAATAATGCTCTACTAATTGATTGCAGGTTTTACTATGTTTACTATATTACTGTTTTTCAACTATATTATACTGTCGGTAAATTATAATAAGACAATAAGAGCAACTCTAAGAAGGCTTCTCATTATAATACATAAATTCCACAGTAAATATTTAGTTTTACATATTTGAGTCATGAATTACGAAATTGAGTTATTGTTCAATATAGTTAAAAATGTGAAATGTCTGATACTTTTACAAAAATATTCAAATTGGAATATTACGATAAAGATTGAAATGTGTAGCTTTCTTTTTTCCTGCAGGATTAAATTATTATATTATATACTAGTTTTTATTTAGGTCGCTATCATCAGAATTAATACCATTTACCAATGACGATGTAGCGATATTAATAACGAATTCGAATGTGAAGCACGAATTAACAGGGAGCGAATATTCTTCACGTAGACAGCAGTGCTATGAAGCTGCAAAATTAATGTACAAAAAAAGCCTAAGGGATGCTACCATGGAGGATGTTTCAAGTAATTCTCATTTATTACTACGTTTTTTCAGATTACATAGTTTACTTCGTATAAATTCAGAAAGAGTAAGAAGAAGCAGAAAAACAATTCAATAGAAAGACATTGTTGTACAATTAAAACTAAATTTATCATACAAGAATTATTTTTCTTTCGAATATTTCACGTGCGCCGCAATGGATAAAACTTTTGTATGCTTGGTACAGCTTCGTTTACAAATTAATTCTTAGTTATTTTGAAATTCATAACTATTACATCATATTATTGCTCATAAATATGTCCTTTGTTTTCCCTAAATAAATTCTTTCTGTACTACAGAATTACAATTACAAGATACAGATTCAGATATCATAAAGCGAGCGCGTCATGTTGTGTCTGAAATTCAGCGTACTAAAAGCGCCTCCGAAGCTTTGAAGAAAAACGATATGCTGGCTTTTGGTAAGTTCATGTTGGAGAGTCACATTTCGCTAAGAGATGACTTTGAGGTATCTTGTAAAGAGCTGGATGAATTGGTTGACCTTGCTATGGAGGCAGAGGGCGTTCTTGGCAGTAGAATGACGGGTGGTGGTTTCGGAGGATGCATTGTATCACTAGTAAGAGATGAACGTTTGTTTTTGAGTACTTGTTATTGTAAAAATAAAACCTTGATTTAAAAATTATCTTATCATATGTGTATCAATTAGCATCATAATATAAATTTAAGCAACGATTTTGCCCTATTAATTTAATAAAGTTGGATATTTTTATAGCACATATTTAATTTATACATAATAGGTGCATATATAATATTCTAAGATTTAATGGAGTGGAATTGCGAAAATTCAGGGAGAAGATATGTTGAGGTTCGGAAAGAATTAGACAATTTATAAACGAATAGAATTCAGAGTGGGTACTAAATTGTAGGCAGGAAATATCCACTGGGAATTACAATATAAAAATAAATATATAGAATAATAATAAATATATTATATTAGTAATTTTATACAGAAAAATAAAATTAATATAATAAAAGTAATGAAGTGCGAAAATGAAAACAGGCGAACGATACGATGTTTTAGATAAGATAAAGTTGATTAACAAAGATATGATATTTTGATTGATATTTAATAAATATAAATGCTAAGGCATTCGTCGATTTGGGATTTATAAAGTAGGAATAATTAGGAACAATACTATTAAATGCACATGTGTGGATTGTAGCACTATACGATTGTGAGGCGTGGATTATAGGAAAGTAAACGGAATATACAATAGAAGCTTTTGAAATGTAATGCTATAGGAAGATGTAGGGAGTTTGGTGGGTACATAGTGACAAATAAAGATACGATAGTTAGTTGAGAACTGAAATATTTGACTTAATATATAACTGAAAATAAGTTGTGGAAACGTTGATTAATGGACCATGTTGATGAGTGGACTATCTTGGGGGTATAATGTAATTAGAATATAGGTTGGAAGGAAAGAAAGGTTTTTAGTAAACTCAGATTAAAGCAGGACGAAAAGTTGGGAGGTATAGAAATAGCCCAAATACTATAATAGCTAGATGTGCATTTCGAAGGCCATGCCTTCATCATCAGTAGCACAAGATTAAACGAAATAAAATACCTCCGTCATTTCCCGTGATTGCTACTCCATTTAACAAAGTGGCAACATGATAACAGTCGCCTTCTACGATCTCCCACATATATAATAACAATAATTCAGGGAAGCCAAACTAAATCAACTAAAAGTAAAATACAGTCTTAATTAAATAATAGAAATAGATATGAGGAAATCGGATGTGAATTTATTAATTTGATTCTAGTTACAAATTTTCAAACGTAGAGACAAACAATAGAACACAATAGGATGAAAAGATTTAAAGGAGTTAGCTCAGGATAAATGGACATGGTACGACATTGACGTATTGAATTGATATTCAACAATAACTTTTGATGCATATAATATACTTAAAAACACACACACACACACGTTTACATAATTTAAGTAGAAAAGAATAATGAACAGGAAAATAACTATGAAAAGAAATGACAAATTTAAACAGTCTTTTCATTTTTGGCATCTGATCACAGATTTTTTTTCTAGGTGAATAAAGGGTCGATAAATAATGTAATAGAATATATCACGAAGAATTACAAGGGAACACCAACATTTTACATTTGTAAACCAAGTAATGGTGCCCGAGTTATAAACATTTAAGTAAAAGTGGGCTTAAGGGTGCTACTTTTAATATTATAGATATTTTATGTAATTAATTATTATGACATTTTAATATTTAAGTTTATACTACAATTTTTATGATTACATTTGTAGAATTTCAGGGCTTTAAATATTCATATACTTTAATATTTCGTTATTTTTTAAAGATACTTTTCTGGGGTATTTAACTAAATGTGGTTTTGTCGAAGACAGAAAGTATTTTCAAGACTGTTTCCTCATTCGCAATTCGTGTAAAATAAAAGCACGCATATTAGGATCTTGTACATTTTCACTTATTGTGCTTATAGCACCTTCACCGTTATCGCTCATATATTTGGTCAATGCTTCTGCATACAACAACCACACACAGTTCGGGCAAGCACTCATACAACATGTTGTTGGTGGTTCTGGAAACGTATTTTTACCATCCGTACTGGAATCTGTTGTTGATTGAGGTATTTTGTCATTTGACCCCGTCAATTGATCATCTTTGGGTGACTTTGTATTACAGAACTGTCGCATATGTTTCAGTGTGCAGTTGGAGGAATTGCGCCACATTCCTTCAGCTGTTGTTACGTTAAGCAGTAATAATGATGCATTACTTCCATTTGCATTTGTGGCTAAAAAACGGATACATCAGACAGTAAATTAGGACATAAAACATTGAATATAAAGTTTGTTTCTTACATGATAAAATATTATTGGAACATGATTGATATTCGCTACGATTTTGACATGGGAGAATGGATTTGGTTACCACGGTGGAAATAGACTTTTAAGGTAAGAGGAAATACTATAGGCAACTAAAACAGCTCGGCGAAGCCTAAGGTTGCCCTAAATTATTGAATTAATGCGCACACAACCACTACCGATGTCGATATTGACTTCAGCATAGACTAATATAATTTGTCAATGGCTTCAAGCACAAATACAATTTGGAAGAAAATTCTTATCCTGTGTTCTAAAATGGCTTTTAATGTTTTTTTTTTTTCAATATTTCTTACTAGGATGTAATTGGTACGTTTCTGAATTCTGAAAAACAGCATAGGGAAAGGAAAATGGATATACGCAAGTTATTTCAGTTGCCTATATTAATTATCCTGGAAATGGTTACCCGAAAATGGGTCCTTACAGGAAAATTATTATTTTTTCTATAGCTAGAATACAATAAGAATATTTGGCATGTATTTCACAATAGATATATGTTCTGTTTATAAAAAATATAGATAATGAAATTAAATATTCTTAAGATACGAAATTTGCATCAGAGGTGCAAGACCTATTTGATAGTTTGGAATTGGTAATTGTAAAGCATTTTCGCATAAATATCTATAAAAATCCATTTCTCAACTTTTGCGGAATTTGTCAGATCTATTAGAATACAATATTTACTTCATAAAAAGGAAAGAATTTGAATGGAAATAAATGAAAACAATATTTTCTTCATAAAAAGGAAAGAATTTTAATGGGAATAAATGATGCATGAAGGAATGCTTCGATTTTATTTTTATAGGTAAAAAAATTGCAACTCGATAAATTTATAAATTCGGCCAAACAATATCTTCAATCCAGTCTAGAAAGCTGGCCACACGTGTATACACCCCAGGTGTACTACCACCACATCCATTTCCTGTGGATGTTATACCTACAATACTGAAAACTTTACTATCGCGAATATTTTCCACTTGTAATGGTCCACCAGAATCTCCCTATAAAAATACAGTATTGGAAATTATCATTGGCAAATAAAACAAGACAACGCTCCAAATTCAAAAATTAATCTTCTTTTTGTAGAACTTGTAAAAAATTAAGCTGATTATGAGAAGTTTTTAACTCCCGAAACCAATCGCACACTAAAAGTTTTTCACAAATGTAATAAGACGAGAATACTTTTTATTTCAACTTTTCACAATCAACGAAGGCAGATCAAAGAATTTCTATAATTTCATTAAATGCTTTTTATGTAATGTGCTTATATGCTCTGTGTCACGAATGTGAAATTTTGCTACGTTCTGAGGAATTAAACTGATCTTCAACACCGCGAGTCAAAAATCTATTTTCCAAAATGCAACTCGAAGAAGACGAATAACACATTTTTTACTTTTTCAGTTCTAAATAGGATATACCTTTTTAATGCTCCATTATTTCTTCGGAAACGGAAAATAATTAAAAACAAAAACCTTTGGGCTCAAATCAAGAAGTGCCGAATAAGTATTATAGCAAGTCATCAATATATGTATTTAAAAATACATGATCAATATCAATATGAATTGTCACTATAGGAAATTATTGCTTAAAGCATGCATTCTTCCAATTAAAATTCGTTTGTAACTAAGATTCTGTAGATATAAATACTTACAAGGCAAGTATCAGAATTTCTGCCTTCTGGTGTTCTTGTACACATGTGTTGATTTGATAAATTATCTAATATTTTCAATCTGCTATAGGTCGCATTACATTCTGGTATTGGAACGGCAACTAAATTCGCTTTTTGTAATATTTGACTTCCTTCAGTTGCTTCAAAATATAAAGATATAGAATAATTTAAACCAATTTGCCGAGTTTATAACGTTTGTCATTACCTTGTAAACTAGTAGCACCCCATCCAGAAGCTACGAGTCCAATAGGATCATCATTGTTTGTGTAGAGACAAGCTGGATGTACATTCACAGATCGTCTAATAGGATTTTCTAATTCCACAATAGCAATATCATTTATTTTCTGTCGGCGATTAAATTGTGGATGAACGGAGATATTTCTTATAGTGAATTCTTGAGCATCACCCCCATTAGGATCGTTTATATTGACTCGCCCAATTCGAACCATTGTTGGCATTATTCTAAACAAATTCTAAGACTATGATATACAATACGAAAATAAATATAAATAACGCCAATGTTATGTGTATCAAAAAGGAAAGGAGGTGAAAGATGATAGTTAAAATATAAGATTATAAAATTGATGAAATATTAGATTTTAGATACTTAGCAAGTAGGATTATAAAGGATAAACGAAGTGAAGTAGATGTATAATTTAGGATAAGCACAGGGTAGGAAGGCATTCGTAGAAAATTTACTTTGGTATTAGAATAATATCATTGAAAGAATATGTGTTGATTGTAACATTGTACGGCTGTGAGCTGTCCTTTCCATAGGAAAGGAAGAGAAACGTAGAATAAAAACTTAAAAAATGCGGTGCTATGCGGTGACGATTGGAAACGTAGATAGCGTAACACATGAAGACGCATAAGAATTAGTTGAGGAACAAAGAAACATTTGGGAAATGTTACAGTGTAAGAGAGGTAGTCTAGTAGGTTATATTTTTAGGCACGGAGGGATTATGTAATAGGATATATAAAGTAATGAAAGAAAAAAGGAAGGAGTAGATAGATCCAGATTAGAATGTATATGTTAGGTAGTGGAGGATGTATGGGATGAAAAGCTATAGGGACAAGGAGTTACAGGTAATTTTTTTCCAACTGGCGAACGTCCGCGCACCGATAACCGCTGCACAGACAGCAACAACCAATAAGATATTCCATAGAGGATGTTTACATGTGAACGCTTTAGAGGCTGTGCTTATTCCAAGGCTGTAAGATGAGTGCGCATACCCTTGCAGCCGCGGACGTTCGCCAGTTGGAAAAAAATTACCAATAGCTTAGGAACAATTGGGTTGGCGTGCTCTTTCCAAACAATCCCTAGGATTGAAGACTGATGATGATGGTTAGCTTTATGACTTACTGCGAAATATCAATAATACAGTGACCGGCCGTAATAACGTATCTATCACTAATTAGGGACGCACCACATCTCCAATTTAGAGGTGCATTTGTACCATTATCTGGAGTTCCCAGGGCAGCCTAAAAATAATTCTTGTAACTTTATAATAGTTACTTTTATAATGATAGTGCAACTGCATTTAAATTGGTTTACGGTTTGTGAACAATGTTATAAGAAAACAAATTGTATAGAATATCACTCAAACACCGTAATATAAAGAATTTATTAGCTAGATGCGCATTTTGAAGGCTCCGTATCAGTTTGATCGTAATATCAGTTTTTTTTATTCATTTTTAAGTTTTTTTTTATGTTGTGCTACTGAAGATGTGGCATAGCCTTCGAAATGTGCATCTAGCTATTAAATGCTTTGAGCATTTTGGTGATATTTTATATAATTATTTAATGATATTATACAATGATAATTTATTACAACCAATAAATCATATCCAAAACAAATTTCTTGTGTATTAATTTTTATAGTTAAATTGGAAATTTACCATATGGGGGAATTCACCTAAAAAGGAATCTTCTCCATCCAAAATGTTTGGGTTAACTTGTTGAGTTGTGTATGCTGTAATTTCTTCACATGCTAAAAATATGTTATTTTTTGTTTTGAAGTAGATCATTAGTCTCGATTAGGAACATTTTTTTTTATATATACACTTAGGATTAGATTTCGTAATATTGGTATCTGTATTTCGTATCTGTATCATCTGTATCATACTTCATCATCGATTTTCCTTATATTTTATAAATAAAATTCCTTGATTAAAATTAATTAACATAAATAACCATTAACGCTATTTTGTTACTATTTTGCGACATTTCAATCAAGACGAAATCGTAAATATCATATAACATTAGCATGGGGTGAATGCCACCCTTTATTTACAGCGTGTCTAAAAATTATACATATATAATAATGCATTTTTTCTGCAAAGCCACGAAAAACACTAGTCAATTTAAGAGGAGCGTAAATATGATCTTTTTCAGGACAGGATTTATTGACCCTAGTTGAGAAATATGTAAACTCAAAAAGGATAGTTTCTACACAATATATACAAGATCTGCGAAGAAAAGCGAAGGTACCTCTTACGCATTTTCTCTTTTCCGTTGCTGTTGTAGTCACATTGACAGCTGATGGGACAACCACCGCAGGTTCAGGTCCTTTGTCCACTAGTCTTGTTCGTGTGTTCGGTGGACAGCAAACCAATTCTGCGTCCCCCACAAATCCACAACGGCGAAACGAGTGTGTCCTGCCAGTTTTGTTATACTCCTTACTAGCGGGTTCGCATTGAGTCATTCTCTTGCAGATGTAGCCATCGTCGTTGCACTCAGACCCTTCTACTAGATAGTTTATTTTTAAATTATCTTATCTATTTATCAACAAACGTTAGATAGAATGCGAACGTTTATGAAGCAGCATGAAGAAAGATTATAACTTTCGCTCAATATTAAAGCGACAAGGTGTGTGAATTTTGAAATTTTGAAATTCTTTATTTAGGGTGAATATCACTGATAATTGTGTTTATGGGTATTTGGGTATAGCTTTAGTATAGCACGATATAACTGTGGTGTAGACATATTTTTTGAGAAGACTTACCTACGGATTATAAAAAAGAGTACTTTAGTGTTTTGACAATTTAAGTCGTGTGCAAATTCTTCTATAAAAATAATGCATTTTATTCTTTATTCTCGGGTACGAAAGATAGCCTTTAGCCCCA
Organism: Leptodirus hochenwartii; assembly: GCA_947310635.1. Taxonomy (NCBI): domain Eukaryota; kingdom Metazoa; phylum Arthropoda; class Insecta; order Coleoptera; family Leiodidae; genus Leptodirus; species Leptodirus hochenwartii. The sequence continues at coordinate 10,343,653 of OX371180.1, read as the reverse complement.
GAACTATTGTATAGGCATCAGATGATTTTTTTTCTAAAGAAAGCAATATTAAAGACAAGTTATATTAAATTCTGAGAAAATTAAATCGTTAAAGCCGTAAATACGTTGGATATTGCTAAACAATGTAAATAAAGTGAGGTAGTGATTGTATATAATATATATTTTCAAATACGAATTATATCTAGATATTATTTAGAATAATATAGGAAATTAAAAAAAATAGTACTACGGTGTTAAATAATAATATAGAATATCACCCAAATACCGTAACTTAAAGCATTAAGTAGCTATATGCGCATTTCGAAGGCTATGCCTCCATCTTCAGTAGCACAAGATAAAAACTAAATAAGGAACGATTAAAATTATTGTCGTCAACATAAATATGCTGCTTTTAATATTTTAATTAACCGATTATTAAATTTTCCATAATCTAATGATAAATATAACAATGAATTAAATAATATCCGAAATATAGCAGTATAAAATTATAAATAACATATTAAGAAAATTTAAAAGAAAAAGAGATATCAGAAATATTTGTAGTTTAGAACAAAGTAATTCAACTACAAAATTTGTTAAATTACCTATAATTGCATGCGGTTTAGTATTTTAAATAAATATAATTTTAAAGTAACATATAGTACTTCTAATAGTCTTGCTAATTTTCTAGGAAATCCCAAAGATTTGATTGATTTCAATAAAAAATCGGGTATTTATGAAATTTCTTGTTCTAGTTGTCCTAAAGTATATATAGAAGACAAACACGTAGACCAATTGAAACTAGATTTAAGGAGTATTTCAGATTAAATAGACAAGATAAAAGTGCTGTAGCCGATCATATTTTTGAATCAGGTCATCCTATTCAACTTAGTTCACTTAAATTACTTAAACGTGTTTTGAATTATTCCGAGTTAAATGCTTATGAAAGTATATATACATGCATAAATCTAAATCTAATTTAATGAATTTAATTTATTTAATAAGAACTATTATTATATTATATTAATATTTATATTTAATAAAAATTATTTTTGGTTATTTTAGGTTTTTTAAGGTTATTTAATAATTTTAGTTAGTTAAAGAGTCCGCAATCCTAAAGATTGGTTGGAAACAGCACGCCATGCCGATCTATCCTGAGCTAATCCCTTCACCTCCCTATAGCTATTCATCTCAACGTCTTCAACTATCTGACTCACATACTCCAATCTAGGCCTACCTACCCCTCTCTTTCCCTCCACTCTACCTTCTATGATCAATTGCATAATCCCCCCATGCCTAAGAATATGCCCTACTAATCTGTCTCTCCTACGCTGTAACACTCTCCAAATACTTCTCTTCTCCCCTAATAACTCTAGTACAGCTTCATTTGTTACTTTATCTTCCCAACCAATCCTCATCATCCTCCTATAACACCACATTTCAAGTGCTTCTAATCTACGCTTCTCTTCCTTTCCTATAGTCCACGCCTCACACCCGTACAGTGCTACACTCCAAACATATACCTTCAGTAATCTTTTTCTAATACCCAAGTCAATATTTGATCTTAAAATCTGTTCTTTTTCTACGAATGCCTTCCTACCCTGTGCTATCCTACACTTTATATCTACCTTGCTTCGATTATCTTTTGTGATTCTACTGCCTAAATAACAAAAATCTGACACTTCTTCGATTCTATTATCTCCTATTGTGATCCTCATTTTTCTGCTGCATTCCTTTTTGTCACACCTCATCACTTTAGTTTTACCTATATTTATTTTCATGTTAAAATCCCTAGTCAATACTGCCTGCATACCATTCAATACCCTTTCTAAATTCTTTTCGCTTTCTTCCAATATAGCTATATCGTCGGCGAATCTCAGCATATATATTTTCTCTCCCTGTACATTCACACCTACACTATACTCTTCTTTTACTTTGTTTATTGCATCTTCTATATATAGATTAAATAATAACGGTGAGAGTGTACATCCCTGCCGAACTCCCTTCCCTATTTTTGCTACCTCTTCTTCCCCCTCAATTCTAACTAAGGCAGTTTGGTGTTTATATAAATTAAAAATTATTCTCCTATCCTTATAATCTATACCCGTTTCTTTTAAAATTCTAAACATTATGTCCCAATCTACATTGTCAAATGCCTTTTCTAAGTCTACAAAAGCTATGCAAGTTACCTTTCCTACCTTCTTTCTTTTTTCTACTACCGTTCTTAGTGCTAGAATCGCCTCTCTCGTCCCTCTGTTTTTCCTAAAACCAAACTGATCTTCTCCTAGCCTTTCCTCTACTTTATTTTCTAATCTCCTATAAATAATCTTTAACAATATCTTCGATGCATGTGATAGTAGGCTAATGGTCCTATAGTTCTCACACAAATTAGCTCCTATTTTCTTCGGCATTGTTACTATTCTACTACGCTGAAAATCCTGTGGTACTTCTCCCTTCTTATATATTTTACAAACTAACCTGTATAATCGCTCCTGCATTTTTTCCCCTGCGTGTTTTATTAATTCGGCTGGTATCATATCAATCCCCGCTGCTTTGTTATTCCGTAAATCATTTAATGCTCTATGAAACTCTGACCTAAGTATGCTAGGACCTAAGTCATCCTCATCTATCTGTTCCACATTTTCTAGCTCCTCCATGTCCTGCCTACCTTTATATAAATCTTCAAGATACTCCTTCCATCTTCTAGCTTTTTCCTTATTTTCTGTGAGTTCATTACCCTGCTTATCACATATAATGTTACCCTTTGGTTTTACTTTAGAAAAATGTGACTTAATTTTCCTGTAGCCCAAATCTACTTTACCTCTTCTCATATCCTCCTCAATATCCTCACAATTTCCTTTTATCCACTCTTCTTTCGCTAGCTTGCATTTCCTATTAATTAAGTTCCTTAGTTCCTTATATTTTTTCTGTCCTGCTTCTGTGTTTCCAATTTTAATTTTCCTTCTTGCTTCTATCATTTTAACTATTTCTTCCGTGATCCATTCCCTCCTACCTGCCCTTTTCTTTGTGCCTAATACTTCATTTGCTGCTGTAGTTAACCCATTTCTGATTTCCCTCCATTCGCAATCTATGTCGTTCCTAGTATATTTTATAAATAAATTATAACTAATAATTTTATTTAGTTTATTTAATAGTATATTAATCACGATTCGTGACAGAGGTATTTTGTTTAGTTTTTATCTTGTGCTACTGAGGATGGGGGCATAGCCTTCGAAATGCGCATCTAGCTACTTAATGCTTTAAGTTACGGTATTTGGGTGATATTCTATACTAATATAGGAAATGTTTAATGATATTCGTCTAATTTTGTTCCTTGGTAACTATGAAAAATCTCCTAATTATTGTTAATTATAAATGTTAAACGACTAAATTTAGTTTTAATATTAAATTTTCTTAAAAATTGAACCATTTTAACATTTGAAAAATTAACATGGGGAATTTTGTTCTAGTTTTTTTGATTTTTTTTTGCTTAAAATATTATGTATACAATCTTTCTAAAATTAAGGAATAACAATACTACATGTATCAGTTTACAAAACAAACGAATTTATGAAGAGTAAATAAATTAGCAGTACAAAGAATGCCATTGAAGGCTAATTAATAAATTCATAGTTGTTTATATCGTATTTAACAATGTACAGAAGTTGTTTTTAATTAAATGTTTCCCATATAATGATTGTTACAGTATAAAATTAGCAAAATATGATTGTTACTGTATAGGATTAGCAAAATCTGCAATGATTAAAATGATTAAAATACAAAAAAATAAATAATTGTTTAAGGGAAAGGGCTATTGTATGATACGATGATTTTTGGCAAAGATTCTTTTTAATTCATTAAATATAAAACGTAAATAATAGTGGTCGGTCGGTATAAATATTGATATGAGAAAGTTATCTATTTTAAGGTCAATATCAAATTCATATCAACTTTATATACGAAAATAAATAGTCCAGATACAACTCAATTGAGAACACAATTAAGAAACGACGATTTTACATAATATTATGTCGTTAGATATAAAGGAAGTGATATCTTGAAGGGCAGTTAATTTAAACAAAATTATTTCGGTTCATTTCAAAGTTATCTAATATAAATACCGTACTGGTTATTATTAAAAAAATTTGCTTGTTTATAAACAAAATCATATACTTTACCATAAAAATCATTAAAATGCGGATATCCATCGCATGTTGTCGAAAAATTAAATAGAAACATCACAAAGGATGCTACCTTGACACTATGCATTTTCATTGTCACTGGCACAGCACTGGGACAGCAAAGAGATTTCGCCTTTTACACGTGAAAAAACAACACCGTCCCACAATTGAGTTTATTTTATTGGTACAAAATTGATTTAGTGCAGTCATTTAGTTCAGCTACATATGCCTTGAATCTTGTTGATTTGAATGTGATCATGTTGCGATGCTGAATGACGCCGTTTGATAACACCCGGAGTGGACCAAGAGCAACTAAGAAAACAACTATCTACACATATACATATTGTACATAGAAGCTCATCTTTGCATATGCTAATTTTTCCGCTGTTGATTACTAATCCATTGCCTTCACAATTTGAATAAGTCTACTGGTAGTTCGTATACTATCAGTCAAAAATATGTATATTTATTCATTTTTAGTTCGATAGGGACGTGTGAAAATAAAGGGCCGTTATTTTATATAAAAGCTTCAACTTCGGGATCAAATAATGCGCGAAACTAAAAATTATATGAACGAGTGTTTCTTGAATCGAATATTTAATTGCTTAAAATGTATTAGCAGTAGAGGTCTTGGCGATATAGTTAGATACCTCTTATATATGGATACTTTTGTAAATATAACACATAACTTAACAATTAGCTATAGCGTTAAGCTTTGTCGCGCATATTAATAATGTCCTTTATTAGTTTTGTGTGTTTGCAGAGAGTAAATGTTGATATGAAGATCCTACGAATTGTGCCGCTTTTGTATTGTGCACGTTATAATTTTGCTTGTTAAAATATGCAGAACTTTAGAGAACTGTACGACGAAAACAGATTTTTTTTTCAAATGTTCGATAAATCAGGCAATTAATGCTATATGGCTGAGGTAGTTTTACCTGCCGAATCTGGTAATGGACTTTCGAATTTCAATTCGACACTTTCTGGTAGTTTATTAACAACCATCAAAGCTGATCTAATTGTTACTAATTTTTGAGCAATCCCTTCTAAGGCGATATCGAAAACTACCCTAGCTTGTACTTGTATATTTGATCTGTGATAATACATTTTTATAAAGGATAGTGTAAAGATTATTTCGTTTAATATCATTTTTTAAGCCTATTGTAAAGTGTCTAGGTATTTCCACATGACCTTTGCTATATTGTATTTTATTTATTTTACATTTTACTTGTTATCTGTCATAACTTTTATATTTACCATCCCTTCTTAATATAAATTGTATATTATCTTGTATAAATAGTATGTTAAATTCTGTATTTGTTGCTCGACATTAGTCGTAAATAAACAAATATATTTAAGTGATATTAAACGAAGTAATCTTTACCCTATCCTTCATTTCTTATTATTTGTATATTTGATGATAATTAAAAGCAGAGGCATATACGAATAAAAGAAACTAGTATTTTTTTACAACTAAGAATAGAAAAATAAGAAGATGGTGTCAGGTAGGGGCACTAATGATACGTGATAAGGTTGTAACCGGTACTTCTTAGGGTAAAATGTTAATGAAACTCTTAAGCAGAAACTAATTCTCCAAAAATTGATGGGTATCTACAAAAAATAATTCATTAATTTACAATTTCACTATATATCTGAAACATAATATTATATCGATTTCAGAACCTTCAGTTCCAGTGTAAAGAGTTCAAATGCAAAATTATAAAAATCAGTTGACTGCATTATTTACAAAAAAACCTGTTCAAAATTTGTCTTCACCTATTGGCCTGAGGAATATATAGGTGAAGAGAAGTTTCGAAAAACAATTTGACTTATGCGATGGAAAATGGCGGTAAGATTGTTCGCATTTTTCTTTTTAAAACTATAATAATCTTTATTATATTAAGCGTATTTGATAGTGGGGTCGAAGTTGCGATCAAGATAAAAATTTAACATTCGTACATATATATGAGTCACAAACCGATGTGACAATATTATAAGTTAATTGGCGTCTGGCCATACAATTGGCTCTATCCAGTCGAGGTAGCTGAAGATGCGCGTATAGACACCGGGTGTGCTGCCACCGCATCCATTGCCCGTGGATGTAATGCCCACAATACTGTGTATGTTACTTTCTCCAATGCTTTCTACTTGCAGTGGGCTGCCTGAGTCACCCTGTAATTCATTTTATTTGTGAAGATATAAGACAATTTATTTTTAACTAGTACTTTAGAAGATTCAGAATATTTTCTCTGAAGCACAATTAGATGGCACTGTAAGATTTCATTTACTAGGCAAAAGTAAATATTGGTAAATTTTTTCCAAATGGCGAACGTCCGCGGCTGCAAGGGTATGCGCACTCGTTTTACAGCCCCGGAGTAAGCTCAGCCTCTAAAGCGTTCACGTGTAAACATCCTCTTTGGAATATCTTATTGGTTGTTGCTGTCGGTGCAGCGGTTATCGGTGCGCGGACCTTCGCCAGTTGGAAAAAATTTACCTGTAGTTACTTTCATCAAATATATATATATTTTTTTAATTTGGACTTTTTTTTTTGCAATAATTGAATTTTTCGACTTTTATGTATCTTGGTTTTTTAGAATATTACATTTTTCAAGTCAAACAATATAGTCTTCATCAATATATCTGTACCTTGGAACAAAAATGTCCAAAATATGGATCCAATGTACATGAAATTTCAAAAAAAAACAAAAAAAAACAAAAAAAATATTTTACATCAAATTAATTCACCAAATGACATGAATAATTAAAACAAAACACTTTGAAAAACAATTTTGTGAAAATTGTTATATAATTTTATGAAAATTGGAAAACATAACGAAAATGTTTAAAATTTAACAAAATCCATTTTCCGGCACATTATAATATTGGACATTTTTGTACCAAGGTACACATATTATGATCTGGTCAAATTTGTGTAAAATAAAATAAAATAAAATACTTATTTATATACTATTCTTATTTAATTTCTCTAATAGTTTCGCTTTCTTAAAAAAAAACATCTTCAGGAAAAAGCAAAAATAAAAAAATGTATATTATTATATATTTTTTCAATGATATTAAAAATGTACATTTTTTTTTATTGTAGTTTTCTCCCGAAGATGCTTTTTTATGAAAGCGAATAGTTTTCTAGTGTATAGATTATAAATAAAAATATTATATAAAGAAGTATTTTATTTTATTTTATTTTATACAAATTTGATTATATTACAAGGAACCTTATAAAAATTGACGCCAATCAAGATATATAAGTTTTGTGTGGATATTTTTTACAATAATTATGTTTATATACCGTCTTCTAGTCCTTCTTATATATGGCTGGAATAACTTAATTTAGTACCACACTTACTTGACATGTGTCTGATTTTCTTCCAGGTGGTGATTTTGCACACATATGCCTTTCCGTTAATGTAAGTAATCTTAATTTAACATATGTAGCATTACATTCTTGCAGTGGGGTTGATATTAACGTAGCCTTTTGCAATATTAGGCTCCCCTTGTCGTCTAAATGAAAAAAAAAGTTTGATTCTATGCAGAGACCCCAAATATTTTGGCATATCTTTTTTACATCATTCAGATTATGTAAGTATCTTCACATTATCTAGTTCTCTTACCATTTACATTTATTTTTCCCCAACCTGTAGCAACAAGACCTTTTGGATCGTCATTTTTGTAGTACAAACAAGCTGGATGAACATTTACAGATCTTTTAATCGGTTTATCTAATTCTATAAGTGCTATATCGTGGATACTTGTTTTTCTGTTAAATCGCTCGTGAACAATTATATTTTTTATAACAAATTCTTGCGCGTCTCCCCCATTTGGATCATCAATATGGACACGGCCAATACGAACCATAGCTGGTTGAATCCTAAATCCAATATAAAGGATAATATAAAAAAATTACACATGTAAATCACTGCCTATGACACGTATTGCCTTTGTACTTGATTTTGTAAATAATTCTACGATAATAAACATCAATAATTTAAAAATGATATTGTTCGTAAAAAAATGTATGAGTTGCGAATTAGCTTAAGACTTAAGAATCCTTTCAGGAATATCATTTGTTGGTTTAAAAATGATTTGAACTCTCCGACGGATTACAAAAGATTTTCGGTAACGAAAGAAATCTCGATGAAATTCATTAAAATTTCATTTGAAATTGAATGTTCAATTAAGAGTCCAAATGCTGCGTTAAATTGAGGAGAGATTCCGCTGGTTTACCTGTTGCTATTTATAATACAATGTGCGGCAGATACAACATAATTGTCCGTAATTAATGATGCTCCACATTGCCAAGTGAGGGGCCCATTATCTCCTTCAGAAGGATATCCTAAAGCTGCCTAAAACATATAAATCCTGCAATTGAAAACGTAAACTTCGACTACGTGAAGTGATTGTTATAATTTTTACCATATGAGGAAATTCCCCTGGGACAGCATCTTCGCCATCCAAGATTAAAGTATTTACATGTCGATGGACACTCGTGATTAATTCATCACATGCTGAAAAAACAAGATTTTAATAGATAAATAGATAACAATAGAATGATCATCAATAGATTTAATTTTTGGATGATTAAATATAGATTTTTGAACAATGATGTAGGTGAAAAGAAAACAATTGTCAATACTATTAGATATAGGAACAGATTTCGTTATGGTAAAGTCACTTATAGGCTGGTAGGGTTGATGAAATGACATGATTTTTCACATTTATTTCCACGATGTAACCTTTTTAATATTAAAAAATATGAAGGCTGCCTACGAGATATTCTTAATCAATAATAATATTATAATCTGCTTAATTTACATGATTTTTTATATCTTCAATTCAATTCTTGAGACAATCATTTGTAATATTGATACTGCCAATTATTAAAATTTAGCTGGAATGGCGATTTTTCTGGTTATGTTGTTTCAATTTAAGTTAAAAAGCTAGAGTATGCAGTCAAATCAAAAATGCAATAATATAATAAGATCTCAGATCTAGAGGGCCGCTATAACAGTAATTAAACACTGAAGACTAAATTCTACTCCATTGATAGCATTAAATATCAGCTTGTATAGTAACAATTGATGATCTTCGATACAACAGAAAAATATGGCAATCTGTTTGCCTAAATGATATTTTCGCCAAAAATAAGCAAAGGAAACTTGAGGAAAATCTGGTTTGTTTTTATATTTGATAAGGTATTCTACTGGTAAATCAATCTAAATAGATTTGGAACTGTATAAGAGCGAAGAGTTCATACTGTTGCTTCATTTTAAAGGAAATTATATATGAAAGGAATGGATCGTGATAGTATTTCTTGAAAAAACTACAATTTTTGATAGTTTCTGATGTCGTTTGATAATTACGTAAATTGATGACATTTAAAGACTCTTTTTGGAAAACAAATCACTTTTGCATTACACACACAAAGTTTTTTTGTATAGATGATTTTACATGAGTGTACTGAATATTTGATACCTTTAGTGCTTTTGCTTTTTACAATCTCTGGGAATTTCTCGACAATTTTTGTAGTGGTTGTAGTTGTGGTAGGTGTTGTAGCTTCTGCAGAAGGGGGACAACAAACCACTTCATCTCTTCCTAAAAAACCGCATCTATCCAGAGAGTGATATCGTTTTGTTTTCATTAACTGTTGTTTAGCGATTGGGCAGTCGTTGAGCACTTTGCAAACATCGCCATTGTCATTGCAAATGGAGCCCTCTAAAAGATAAAGGAATTTTCGTTCTAAAGGAAATAAAAGGGAGTTATTTAGTTTGGAGTTCAAGGTGGTGAAAGGTTACAGTTATAAATAAATTATTAAATTAGTTGCCATGGCATAATTAAGAATTCGCTTTAAGTAGACATTTTAAAGACTAACTATTTACTTGAGATGAGGTTGAACTAGCATTGTTTATTACGTCTTTATATAGTAAATATTATATCAATTAATAATTAGGAATAAATACCTTATTCCTAATTAAGAAATATTGAATTTTAAGTTTGCAACAATTTTTCGGTATCTTGGAAATATTATATGCTTGTAATATTAGGCGAAGTTATAATTTTTTAATAAACCCACTAGGGTTATTTAAATTTTCTTGGTCAGAATCAACACGTGCAATAATGATATTATATTATACAATATGAATGGAAAATCGCAAGATGGATTATCTGATTGCAGAATGTTTAGCAATTAATAACAGTAATTTACTCATTACTCAGCAACTTATAGTTTGGAGTTTGAAGGATTTATTTATATTTGTCCAATTTAAATAGTTAGATACAATTAAAGGTTTTATATTTTAGAAAATATTATTATATTTTTATAATGACTCCGAAAAGTTCATAAAATCTAAGGTTTTGAAACTTTTTCAATATATGTTCTAATAGTCTATAATTGGTGTAAAATAAAATAACGTTTCTATTTTTATTTTTCTGCGATAAACTTAAATTTTGTAGGAAAGTATGTTCACAATTATTATTGTTTTGGATAATAATTCGGAACAGGTATTTATTAGATAGATGGTGTTATAGTCAAAAGTACAAACTATTTTTTAATTACAATATCCTCTATCGCATAATTGCTGTGGCTATTGGAGTTTTGGTAATTGAAACTACATTTTCAATACCTTAGGTGGTATTGATGGATAAGTAATTGGATTCACTTGAAACACAATTAATTTTATTATCCATTTAGAACAGGATTGTTACGAAATGATGATAGATAATCAAGTGATGGGACATTACAAATAATACCGAAAATAACACTGAACTAGCCGAAAGTATATAAAGAATCGTTGTTTATGTAAATATATCTGAGAAGTTATCACCAGAGGTCATATGTTATGCTTTAGGATTCCAATTGTAAGACAGCGATTTTATTATATATTTTTTACTTGAAACGAAATACTCACAGAACTCATCGAATACGAATTTATATTTAGATGATACAATCGTGCATGCATTTATATGACGAAGACACATTTTTGACTTGATTGCGAAGAAGCGGAACAGTAACGGAACAAGATATGATAACAACGACTAGTGTCTTACCGTCCAAGTCTAAGTTCTGCGGATATCCTTCATTTGCTACCGACAAACTATACAATATTAGCACAGTGTAAACAGCCTTGACACTAACGTACCTTCGCATTGTGTCTTAACAAATTGAATATCACCTGTACACAGCGAATGGGCAGACTTGTGCACCATACAAATATCGCACTGTACGTATCTGCTGTTGAATAGATATGTATATAATATGGAAGAAAGGTCAAGTAAAGTTGCTTTTAAATCACAGCAATAACAAATATAACATGTCAATCCGTCCAAAACCCGCTGCCGTTCCGATCCTCAACCTGTTCGGTGATCGAAGTCATTTGTAACAAGAAGCGATGAACGCTGCTGATGACTCGATACAATAGTAACTTTACATCTACGACGACGAAAACTTAGAGAAAAACTCAGTTTTATTTTAACATTTAGTCAATAGCAACCATTGAATTAGCGATGTGTAGTTCACTCGCGAACCGTTCACTCTGAACGGTTCAATCAAATGACGATGTTTTGCAACGACCTATAGGTCACTATGACCTAGTTCATGTACTATAAACTACATGGTGCACGTATTGATGTACTTGTACTAGGTCCTGAACCCGTCGTCTACTAATTCATGAATCACAACGGTTCGTAAACGATGCAGTATAGTATACATTACATATACAGTACTAACATTTATTTAGTGTTGGTGAACGGAACGAAATAGGAAACTCGATGCAATATTACAACAGCAGCAATGCCGAGCTGAGTCACAATTTATATGTTGGTATCAGATTTCATTTGGAATAATATAATTAATATATTAGCAAGATTAATTATGTTCTTCAATATGTCATGCCATAGCAAATTTTTGCAATAAAGCAAAAATAAACATCTAAATCTTATAATTCTTCTATTTCATACTGAGTGCAATGCAATCACTTAATATCAAATCAAAGCTTTGAAGTTTGAACAGAGAAGATTCGGAATAGAAAATATAAATTATAACGCCAAACAAAACGATTCTATCTAGTTCATTTTATTATAGTTTGTACATTTAATTTTCAAGTGTTAGTAAAGTAGTAAGCAATAAGTATTTTAGAACTTCATATAAATAATCGTTAGTACTGAGAGAAGATTATATTTCCTTATATATATGTTTTGTATAAATTATAAACATTGTTGTCTTTTCTTCCTCATTCCTAATTCAGAATGAGTATTGTAATATTTCAATTTATTTGTTTTTTACCATTTAATATTTTTATATTGAGAAAAAAAGAGATTATTTTCAGTATGTGCATGTATTTCATATAGGTCGTGAACTAGTTCATTTTTGAAAGATGTAGTAGTTCACGACCTATAGTTCGTGAACGGTACAATGAAATGAATTACGAACTACGAACTAGGTCCTCAAAGTGACCTAGTGCCATCGCTATATTGAATGGATGCATTTTGAGAGCGTGTCGTGTCTTCTTTTCAATATATATTTACTTAGATGACTCCAGTTACCATAAATATGTGGTCAGTTGACGTCATTCAGTGGATTCCTTGTTTTCCAATATATAATATAATAGCGGATTATCGAGTTCGTTAAACGAGTTTCGCGCCTTTTATAATTTCAAATCCTTCAACGAATATAGGCAATTACTATGGGTAGAAAGATGTGTCGGTTGCCTATGACGAGGTCGGCGAGTTTTTGGTTTTTCAAGGATTTTGCAAATATTTATTAATCGTTTATTAATGCTCCAAATACCGTAACGTAGTCTTTATAAATTAATTTATAAACTATTTTATTACCTACATTTATAAACTAAATGAACAATTCGAAAGCCAAGCCGTTGCTTTGTTTTTTTGTTTGCCATTGTTTTGCCATCTTCAGTGCCAAAACAATCAGACAATAAACAAATAAAACATTGTCAGTCATCTGGATTGTTGCAGAATAGTTAATTTAATAGCTTGCTTAAATATTGCGATATTATAATTTTTATATATCGTATAAATTTAATAATAGGAATATAATAACTAAACCACACAAAATCAAGAGTGTTAACAATTTTTATGCGCTTGCTTTAACAAAAAGGATTATAGGTTGAGAATGATAATTTTAATATAAAATTTTATAAAAATATAATCGTTTGCCCTATATTTATCTAATTTAACAGTCCGTCGATTTTATTAAACTTTTAAGCAATTCAAATATAAAAAAAACGAATGTCTATGCATATTCAAAAACACATCGCGAATTTATTTTTATACTTTAAGGAAGAAATAATTTTATAAACAGTATGGAGTCATCTGCAAATTGAAAATGATATTTACACGTTCACATTTGCACATACTCGTATAGCTAAATTTCCCACAGGACGTAAAATATTTATATAAGACTATATGATACTTGGCAGAACTCGAAAGCAGGATCAATATACGTTGCATATTTATTAAATAAAATCATAAATTCAAGCTTGCAGATGTTACCGCTTTACAATTCTTTTATCTTACAATAGATTTAAGAAGCATAAGACAAAATAAAAACGTTCGAGCTTTTTATGATTATTCAAACTTATCAAAATTATCATCAAGAACGATAAAATGAAATTTGTTTTATAAGCTAGTATAATTATCATACTCAATTGTATTATAATAATTCAACATATTGCATCAGGTTAAGACAATAATATAGTATGGGCCAAGTAAAATGGTTGCTTGCTGTGGCTTTTTCGTGAATTATAAGTCAATCGATAATTGGATAATTTATGAAATTGAATATATCACGATATATGAAATTTACGAAAAAATGTTTTTTTTTAAGCATTACTTAGTACTCCTTGGTATTTAACATTTGCGTCGTGTTCAAGTAAGAAATAATAAAAATCTAGTTTTAAAGTTTGGGCCATTATTGCTGTCATTATAAAATGCACAGTATAAAAGCTATTTTATGGGTATTTTAGAGACATTTAAACCCATTTTATGGGTATTATATACAAGTCTAAACGACAAAACGTTTGAAAGAAAATCACTTTATGTGACATTATCATTTGCCCTTCAGAAATTTCTTTGTTACAAGTATTATTGCGATGATTTAAATCAGTTTGTCTTCTAACTTGAGCTGGAGATTATATTTCAAACTAGGATTACTATTACATCATCTTTTTTAAAAAATAAAATTGTAGAAGTCCTTTTGTAAGGTTCAAATTTAATATAAAGGTTAACGAGAGGTAAATCCTTACACGTGTATTTAAGTACAATTTAAATCCTCTCTTTTTTGATAGTTTGAACCATTTCTTACTAATGAAAGTGGATGATATGTGATATTTAAAAAGATTTTTGACATTTGGACTAGATCTAAAATGTTTCTTATGCCTTCAATTAGACCATATCAACATTGTGATCCGTTCGACTTTAAATTAAATCTTCATAATGCTTCAGTAGGTCCTTATATGTGGTTTGTACAATTAGCTTAATAAATTCGTTGTAAATTGCAATTTTTCTTATTATAATATAATATGATAAAGTGTAAGCTAAACCCACGAGACATTAATAATGATTTCCAGGTGACATTTTCCAACTAGGTACCAGCAGCATGGAAAACTTAAGAATTTAAATTCTAAATTATTGCTATGTATACATTATCTCCACTTTCAGCCGTTATTATTCATGGTGCAGCAATTTAGCAGTCAGTGTTTATTCTGTTTTGGTATATCCTATTTTCTACACACTACACGCAATATAGGAATATAAAATTGGTGGAATCAGAACTGTACCTAGTATTAAAAATGTCCCCGGCAATGAAATATTTTTAATAGTTTAAAGAGTTTAAAATGAATTCAATAATCAGATATAACAACTGAATATATTTTTTGAATATAATTTTCGTCTTTTTCAGTTTTAATTGTTGCAGAGTCAACAAAATATCATTAAAATATATCGAATTAAAATTTTTGTACTCTACAGTAGCGATGGCAAACTGTAGGTCACTTTGAGGAATTAGTTCGTAGTTCGTTTCAATGTACCGTTCACGAACTATACGTCGTGAACTACTACATCTTTTTAAAATGAACTAGTTCACGACCTATATGAAGTACATGCACTTACTGAAAATAATCTCTTTTTTTCTCAATATAAAAATATTAAATGGTAAAAAATAAATAAATTGAAATATTACAATACTCATTCTGAATTAGGAATGAGGAAGAAAAGACAACAATGTTTATAATTTATACAAAACATATATATAAGGAAATATAATCTTCTTTAGGTACTCACGATTACTCATATGAAGTTCTAAAATACTTATTGGTAGTTACTGATGAAAATGTTTACTACTTTACTAACACTTGAAAATTAAATGTACAAACTATAATAATATGAACTAGATAGAATCATTTTGTTTGGCGTTACAATTTATATTTTCTATTCCGAAT
This sequence comes from Leptodirus hochenwartii, assembly GCA_947310635.1. Taxonomy (NCBI): domain Eukaryota; kingdom Metazoa; phylum Arthropoda; class Insecta; order Coleoptera; family Leiodidae; genus Leptodirus; species Leptodirus hochenwartii. The sequence continues at coordinate 10,328,025 of OX371180.1, read as the reverse complement.
CTTTTCTGTTCAAACTTCAAAGCTTTGATTTGATATTAAGTGTTGCATTGCACTCAGTATGAAATAGAACAACTATAAGATTTAGATGTTTATTTTTGCATTATTGTAAAAATTTGCTAGGCATGACATATTTAAGAACATATTTAATCTTGCGAATATATTAATTATACTATTCCAAATAAAATCTGATACCAACATAGAAATATTGCATCGAGTTTCCTATTTCGTTCCGTTGACCAACACACTTTATCACTAAATAATTGTTAGTACTGTATATGTAATGTATACTATACTGCAAGTATATATATAGTACAAGTACATGAATACGTACACTAGGTAGTTGATAGTTCACGAACTAGGTCACAGTGACTTATAGGTCGTTGCAAAACATCGTCACAGTACGCCCGTCATTTGATTGAACCGTTCAGAGTGAACGGTTCAATCTATTGAACAAGTCTATTTTACAACAAGATGAAATTATATTAGTAAATTTTTTCAATGATTAATTTGACTGCAAAACCGTTCTTATAAAAACGTACAGTTAAATTAAAATGATTTGAGGGTTTCACGATAAAGAAGAGATCATCATCACTAGTATTATACTTGCCAATAGTCAAAATACGATCCTCTTAGTTTCATTTTAGTATATATGAACTTCTGCTAAAGTTGCAATTAAATTTCATGAATTTTTAATGCTTAGTCATTTAGTGCCTTTTAAAATCTGGCTCGTGGCCAGATTTTCCTGCCCTAACTACGGTACTGTATGAAATAGGTAATACCTTGTAGTTTATGATATCAATTTATACGCAGGTTGAATGTTTGCCTTCAGAAGAAGACGTTGAAAATGGAATTAGAAGAATAAGATAAATTGATGATATATTCTATAAAATAGAAGAACATTGAAATACGAAGCTATCCGAGCATTTTATACGACAGTAATAAAAAAAAAACTAAAAGGCAAAAGTATTTTGAATAAATACCAAAATTGTTCAAACAATTGCATATAGAGTTATAGAGAGTAATTTTACATAAGTTTACATTCACTTATTCTCTAAGCATGTAGAATTTGATTAAAAATGCAATTTATTTATCCCTTGCAGACGAAATCGCAGTAACAAAATAAACACGTAGATAAGATATGATTCCACAATTATACAGTATTGATACGTCGAGCAATGAGTATATTGCATTGTGCTTTGTGCATTAAGCTGCATCTTGATATATCAATTCATTATCTATGGGATTTTTAGTGGCCTATCAACTATTTAAGAGTGGATAGCAAAAATTGTATTGTCCACCTAAAATGCGCCGCAATGAAAATCGACTTCTGTTCTTTTTCGATAATTTTTCGATAATTTTGATGAAAATCGACCTCTGCTCTTTTTCGATATTTTTTCGATAATTTTGATGAACAGCTTACCTAACAGATTTTTGCTTATTTATTTTATATAAAATTTTATTGGGATAAAATTAATAACACAAATAAGTAAAGTGACCATACGTCCCGTTTTTAGCGGGACAATCCCGATTTTCGGTAATTTGTCCCGCTTAAAGATAAAAATCATTATTTCCATGCTACTACAAAAGTTTACTATTACCCGTATAAAAAAAATTCTGCGGAACGGCTCGACAGATTTCAATGATTTTGGTGTTATATTAAAGCGATTATGTCTATTTTTGCCCATTTTGTTCAAAATTTAAGTGTATTTGCTAAATTGGTCGGAAATTGAAAATTTAGAATGACTAATTTTCCTCTATATTCATATAGACTTGTATATCATAATCATAGGCATAGCGGCAATCTGTCATGTACAATCGAGTCAAAGAAATAGTCAATAATTGTGGTTTAAAGTGTCTGTCTTAAAATTATTCTAGGCGAGACCTGGCGATGCTATATATATATAAATAATTATTTTTTACATACATTTCTTATATTTAAATTTTTTAAATATTTTATTTTGATTTTTGTCAAATATTTTATAGCAAATTATGTTGGATTTATGAATTACAAAATAAATACACAATAGCGTCCTCAAACAATCAATTGTATTTTGATTTTTCAGTTTTTAAACTATACATTTATGTCTGATTTGCCATTTTCTTGGCAGTAGGTGTACTACTGTATAGATAAAATTCCGATAATAAAAACGCGTTTCTTGATAACGAATACTCCACTAGAGCGAGAACATTCTCAGAAAACGGCGAAAGTCTCGCTTCAACCAACGCAATCAACTTTTTCGAATTTATATTCGTCGCTTCAACTTACCGTTCAGGGTGACATTGAAACTGCCCATATAAAATAGCATATGCAAAGATGGGATTGCATTCACATAACCATGTAGTTAGAGTTGAATTTCTCGCCGCGTTCGTCGAGAATAAATAGTGTGTAATCTGAGTGTGTGTTTATCGTCGTTGTCGCACACACATCTAATATTAAAAGATGTAGATGGCGATACCAACACGATCAGCAACTGTAAATTAATACGCGCTGTTAATTGCGTGTTCAATTTCAGAGTCAGCATTTAGAAACATTTTTATATGGACGCTAAGATTATAAATTTTTATTAAACGTGAAAAAATGATTGAATGCGACATTTTCTAATGGGAAATGATAATTTTGATGAAAATCGACCTCTGCTCTTTTTCGATAAGTTTTCGATAATTTTGATGAAAATCGACAGGTATATACCTTCTTTGTAAATAATAAAAATAAATAATAAAAGCGTAATAGCATTGTATACAAGTAATTGAATAGTAATAAAACCGGTTTTCACCGAAAATCGGTTTTCACCATAAAGCGGTTTTTTTTACCGAAACGCAGTTTTCACCGGAAACCGGTTTTCAGCGAAAATTGGTGAAAACGGTTAAAAATCGCTTGCACCGGTTTCCGGTTTGATTGGCAAATATTCCCAGCACTACTTATAATAAAACTTATATTAAAGCTTTATTTGGAAGTATTCATCCTGCGAATATAGTGCGTTTTGCAGAAGTACCTCTTTCACTCGAGTTACGAAGATTCTCTTAGTAATTTATTGTAAATTTTTGTAAATTTTTTATAATATTTAAACTAATTATTCATACTATGAATTTTTGCTGAGAGGTGAAATATAGAGTACTGCATTATCAATGGATATGATTTGATTTTTGATGATACCGCAATCACGCTCAAAATGTAACTTTACCTTATCATTTTTTATTTATATTTAATTTTTTCTGGTATGGGGTCATATAGAAATTTATTATTAATACACCCGCTTAGAATTTACTTGTTACTTTTCAAGAATTTGTATCATATATCAAGTAGCTTATTAAGGAGTAAGTTTTTAAAATCAAGAAAATTCAGTAAACCAAAGATTATCTTCATTATGTTTTTAGAAAAAAATTGCGGAAGAGTTATTGAAACTGTAACATGAATGATATCATTCTGATTAATAATTGCATATTAAATATTGATATTGATTGATATCATATTATTTAGTTTTGATCTTGTGCTACTGAAGATGGGGGCGTAGCGCTTGAAATGCGCATCTAGCTACTTAATGCTTTAAGTTACGGTATTTGGGTGATATTCTATATGAGTAAAATGTATAATTATTGCCTAATTTATATTCCACAAAATAAAAATAAAACATTACACATAGTATGCATAAATATATACTACTTTCTTCTCTACTTCGATTAAGTTTAATATTGCTTCTTTAACTCGATGAGAAGTTTCTTGACGTGCATTTAATGCAAATATCGCCACAATAGGAAACAATTTGCTTTGACATTAGATGGCGGCGTTACAGGAAACGGATTTGCCACGAACACAGTAAACGCAGGATATGGAGCGCGTGATTAGATTGTGAACAATAATTAGACGATTACGATTTTGAATATGTCCTCCTAATTGAATTCAATTTGCATGCCAAACTGTTAATGACCTGTGATCTGGAATTAGTGTGATATGCATGCTTGCTATTGGTATAAGTAAATCATATAAGAAATTCTTATTTATAATTGAACAGAAGCAGGACAGAAAAAATATAAGGAACTAAGGAACTTAATTAATACGAAATGCAAGCTAGCGAAAGAAGAGTGGATAAAAGGAAACTGTGAGGATATTGAGGAGGATATGAGAAGAGGTAAAGTAGATTTGGGCTACAGGAAAATTAAGTCACATTTTTCTAAAGTAAAACCAAAGGGTAACATTATATGTGATAAGCAGGGTAAGGAACTCACAGAAAATAAGGAAAAAGCTAGAAGATGGAAGGAGTATCTTGAAGATTTATATAAAGGTAGGCAGGACATGGAGGAGCTAGAAAGTGTGGAACAGATAGATGAGGATGACTTAGGTCCTAGCATACTTAGGTCAGAGTTTCATAGAGCATTAAATGATTTACGGAATAACAAAGCAGCGGGGATTGATATGATACCAGCCGAATTAATAAAACACGCAGGGGAAAAAATGCAGGAGCGATTATACAGGTTAGTTTGTAAAATATATGAGAAGGGAGAAGTACCACAGGATTTTCAGCGTAGTAGAATAGTAACAATGCCGAAGAAAATAGGAGCTAATTTGTGTGAGAACTATAGGACCATTAGTCTACTATCACATGCATCGAAGATATTGTTAAAGATTATTTATAGGAGATTAGAAAATAAAGTAGAGGAAAGGCTAGGAGAAGATCAGTTTGGCTTTAGGAAAAACAGAGGGACGAGGGAGGCGATTCTAGCACTAAGAACGGTAGTAGAAAAAAGAAAGAGGGTAGGAAAGGTAACTTGCATAGCTTTTGTAGATTTAGAAAAGGCATTTGATAATCTAGATTGGGACATAATGTTTAGAATTTTAAAAGAAACGGGTATAGATTATAAGGATAGGAGAATAATTTTTAATTTATATAAACACCAAACTGCCTTAGTTAGAATTGAGGGGGAAGAAGAGGTAGCAAAAATAGAGAAGGGAGTTCGGCAGGGATGTACACTTTCACCGTTATTATTTAATCTATATATAGAAGATGCAATAAACAAAGTAAAAGAAGAGTATAGTGTAGGTGTGAATGTACAGGGAGAGAAAATATATATGCTGAGATTCGCCGACGATATAGCTATATTGGAAGAAAGCGAAAAGAATTTAGAAAGGGTATTGAATGGTATGCAGGCAGTATTGACTAGGGATTTTAACATGAAAATAAATATAGGTAAAACTAAAGTGATGAGGTGTGACAAAAAGGAATGCAGTAGAAAAATGAGGATCACAATAGGAGATAATAGAATCGAAGAAGTGTCAGATTTTTGTTATTTAGGCAGTAGAATCACAAAAGATAATCGAAGCAAGGTAGATATAAAGTGTAGGATAGCACAGGGTAGGAAGGCATTCGTAGAAAAAGAACAGATTTTAAAATCAAATATTGACTTGGGTATTAGAAAAAGATTACTGAAGGTATATGTTTGGAGTGTAGCACTGTACGGGTGTGAGGCGTGAACTATAGGAAAGGAAGAGAAGCGTAGATTACAAGCATTCGAAATGTGGTGTTATAGGAGGATGATGAGGATTGGTTGGGAAGATAAAGTAACAAATGAAGCTATACTAGAGTTAGTAGGGGAGAAGAGAAGTATTTGGAGAGTGTTACAGCGTAGGAGAGACAGATTAGTAGGGCATATTCTTAGGCATGGGGGGATTATGCAATTGATCATAGAAGGTAGAGTGGAGGGAAAGAGAGGGGTAGGTAGGCCTAGATTGGAGTATGTGAGTCAGATAGTTGAAGACGTTGAGATGAATAGCTATAGGGAGATGAAGGGATTAGCTCAGGATAGATCGGCATGGCGTGCTGTTTCCAACCAATCTTTAGGATTGCGGACTCTTTAACTAACTAATTGAACAAAATTGGTTACGGTTTCATCTGCCCCGGGACACTCAAAAATCTACAACTAAAACATGCAAATAATTAAACGATGAAACGAGCCCATATTTGGTTTTAGCAATTCCTTTATATATTGCAAATCGTACAGTAGGAAATTAAAATTTAATTTTCAAGTTACCGAAAAATGGATGCAAACTTAAAATTGAATATTGCTTAATTAGGAATAAAGTATGAAAAACTATCTTTATATTCACGAAGGGGAATAGATTGACTTAGAGATGTACCAATTTTCACGGGCTGACGCCTCGTTTGACAACTCAACATCTCGTGTCATAATATGAATCCTTACAACACTTATATTGTAAATAACTATTACAGATTTTTTGAATTTTTTAATGCTACCATTGTCTTTTACAGACTTTGGTAATTTATTATATAAAGTTTGAGATTAATATTTAAGCGAATTTTGAGCCTTTGTCAATCTGCAAAATTTAACCACTAGGTCCTTGTTATTTCTGGTGGAGTAATTATGTACGTCAGATCTTCGTCGAATATTAGAAATAATCGTTCTTATATGCATGACACATTTTAGGATGTAAATACATGGTAGCGTTAAAGTTTTTTGTTGTTTAAGGACATTTTTACAATCGTCCCTATGGCCTATATTACCTAGAATTCTAATTGCTCTACGTTGTAAAGCAAATATTTTATGCGCAGTGACTCCAGGATAATATTACATATGATAACAGGCTATGACATATTGCGAAATAAACCGTTCTCAGGATTCCTCGAGATACAACGCGCGAAAGACGTCTTAGTGCGTGAATGTTTATACATAACTTATTGGACATTTTTTTAGTGTGTGAGTTGAATACGAGTCTGTTGTCTAAATGAACCACTAGAAATTTAACATACGTCGGATTTTGAAAATCTTTTGTGTCTTTCAAAGATAACAGCATATAAAAATGTGTAACTATAGTAGTCTTTTTTTTAATAAATTAAAAACATTGTAATCCTGCGACGCAATCCTTTTTTAAAATTTCCTTTTTGAATTTATATTTGTGCTGAATATTATTGAAATAAATACAATTAGTGCTGATATTAATACTAATAATAATAAAAAAAAAAAAAAAAAATATAAAAAAATAAAAAAAAAATAAAAATTAATATTAATTAATGTCATGAATGTAGACGTTGCGACAAGATGTAGAATTAGAGTTTCTAATGGACGGGTACTAATATATAATAGACTCGTTAATTTCATGCTATTTACCTCAAGTCTAATATATACAGTCCTTTTGCAGGCCGCAGGGCCGCGCGCCCCTCCTGAACATTAAGCGCATCACTGTAGATATATAATTGTATTGCGATATTTTATCTCGGCATTATTTTTCCTAAAAGATAAAGCTTGCGCCGCGATAACAACAACACAACACGGTGTCGCGTTCGTTGTGGTATCCGTTGCAAGTCAAAGAAGCGAACGATGCTATCTATCGTTCGCGTGGTATAATACATATATCGCTAATATGGTGCCGACATTCTAGAGCCAAGCCAGACTACCCAATACGCGTTCAATGCATATGCACTCATCTCACTCTATTGCAAGCAATAGGTGAGAGCGACCGTATGCAGTATGTCTTCTGTTTCTTCGGTTCGCTTGTCGCATACATCGTCTAATACGTTTCATACATTCCAGCGGCTATCTGAGGCCAGTACAAGTTAAATGCATATGCAATGAGATGAGTGTATCATAGAGTATATATATTGATATAGAATAGGCCAGATAAGATAATAGCATTTGTTCTGTAGTTACGTATGTACGATTGTGCCACGTATTTCTCCAAGAATATATTTAATAGAAATAATTTAATAAAAATGAATAGCGTTAGTTCTTTATTGAAAATAGAGTTTTGTAGACTTTCTCTTGTGGACAAATTAAAGAATTAGGTAGGTCATTGCCTGATTTAAATTTATCACAAACTTGTGCAAGGTGTACTCAAAACCGGACATTTACGCGGCGTTTTACAAGAGACATTTACCAAAAAAATTATAACTCAGCTGAAGGACAGATTCTCATATCGTGGCCATCTACAAGCCGCTGAGTTATTCAACACGAAATTGATGCCAACATTTTCTAAACAATTTCCAGTGGACCTTTTGGAAACCGTGTGTCATGCATATCCATTTTTGAATAAAACCAGATTAAAAACAGAATCGGAAGTCATTACTCGCGTCCGGATTTTTATCAAATAATTGGAGCCACAACTTTTCTTTCGTTATTGCTACAAAATAATCTCAGTGGAACTTTCCCGGAAACTATAAAAATACTTACAATTATTTTAACAACCCCGATGACCACTGCTGAATCAGAGCGTTGTTTTTCAACACTTAAAAGAATCAAGACTTTTTGCGAAATGCTATGGGTAATGATCGTTTAAACGCGTTGGCGATGATGTGTATTTATAAAAATGTGGTGCGAGATATTTACAATTTTAACGAAAAAGTTTTGGAAAAGTTTAGATCAATGAAAGATAGAAGTGTGGAATTCACTTTCAAGAAATGATTGAATTAAATCATTTTGCATCCATTTTAGGTAAGATTTCTCACTATTATGTTATTTTTTAAGAAATGCGCCGCCCCCAGATTGAAATGGCACGAGCCGCCACTAAATATATATATATGGAATCTGTAAGATTCACTAATGGTAATAAGCTCAAGCGTCATCTGCATAGAATAATAGCAAACTTCACGCCATATATTCACCAAAATCGCAAATCCAAACCAAGAACATATCCAACTTGGACCAACCAACAACTACAGGCCAGCTCCGACTCCACTCATTCGCATCTTCTTATCCACCCTGACACCAAGAGGAGAGCAGCAGCAGGAGTGCATCCTGTTTGTAAACGTATATACATATCTCTATCGGGAGCGTGTTCGCATCCTGGAGCGTTCGCATCTCAGTATCCTGCTGACGCTGCACGCGGGAACATTCGCGCCCAAGACAAAGCAATCGACATCGCGCGTGTTTCCTTCGTGCGATCCAGCTGGCCACCAGCAGCTAGCTGTCCGGATACGCCCACAATAACACTCTTGGCGTGCGTGACGTAGCCTGTCTGTCAGGGTGTGCTGAGATGTTGCTGCCGTTTTGTGATGCTGTCTTATGTCGTGTTGTGTACGTGGAGTGTGGCACGTTATCCTTGACAGGATCTGAATAAGAAACTCGAAACGAACTGTAAAATCGTGAAATATTTGTGAGCTTTAAAGAAAACACGTAGTAAAATGGGTGTATTACTAATTCAGTACCATTTTATTTAGGAAGGATTTTTGACGGTTATTAAGACCTTCCTTTTTTACTTCAAGTTACCTTCCTTGAAGAATGTTTTCTGTATAAGTTGCATCTCGAAATTTTTAAGAAAAATGTAGTGTACAAACTACTATGTTATCTTGTCTTTGAAAAAATACCTCGGTATATTCAACGAGGGAGAAGATGCAGGTACAAACACTGAACAAATATGAATAAACTTTTACAAGTCTGGGATAGATTTTTGGATTTTATGCTGCATTTTTTTCGTAACTACACGGCAAGAAAGCCAATATCCTTTTATTGGCGATGGTTTTATATACAGAGGATATTTTTCCGAATATAAATTGACGAAATAGTATTTTTAGTCAACCACAGTAAATTTTTTATAATAATGTCATTTATTATTAATTATTTAAACACTAACATGATGCATGTCCAAATTTGCAGATATAATTTGAGTGATTGATTATCATTGATTTATTAGTAAATTGTTTTGAATATTGAATGCAACTAAAGTAATGCTTGTTTATCTTTATTTTTGTAGAAGTCGAAACAAATACATTATTATTATTATTAATTTTTGCACTTACATCCAAAATGACGTTGACGAAACGTAGCTTATTTTATATTCAGTTTCTGTCACTAATTCAACATTTTTTTTGATTGTTTTCAGAATTTTAACATGTCTAGTTTCAATTTGCCGCGAGATTTGATTGTAATTACTTATTAAAATTTTAATTAATGCTTAATTATAATTTTAATTCTTTATTTGCATATTCTTATATCACGTCCAATTTTTAGTCATTCAACCAGTCCAATATGTTTTAAAAATTCATATGAATTATGGACATAAACAAACATAAAAAAGAGAATTCCTATTTTACGAACAGGCAGTACCTTCAATTTTAAAACGCCGGGGAAAATTACACAGAGCAGTGTAATAGGGCCCTAATATTCTTTGCGTGTTGTACATACACACACACACACACAATATGACGATGTGTATTTTAAAACTTTTATGTCGACGTACATGTGAAGATAAATATAAACCTAAATTATAAATAAATCAAGTAAAAATAAAATATGCAATGGTTGCTGTAATTATGCCAAAAACTAAGGAAATAATAACATTTATAATCTACTAAAAAATTGTTACATATTTTGTATAACTATGTATGAAACTACTTTAATAATATTTCCGAACTTCTTTTTATTTTTCGCAATAGTATCTAAATATGTGCTTTCAATTTTACAAAATGTTTTATAATTTTTCAAAATATCGTACAACACTCTGTAGATGTGAAATTATGTTTGTGACGTGATGGCTTCAGCAGTGTATAAGAATCTAAATTTTCGACTTTATTTGTTGATTTTTGCAAAAAAAAACCAGGTACCACCCTGTATATCAGCTGTAAATGTTAGAATTTATTGATTTGTATGCAACGTTATAAAACTCGTTTACCCCATTTACAAATTTCACAAAATATTAGCAACCATTTTGAGTGGATCATTTGTTCGATTATATAAAATTTGAATTCTGCAAAAAATCTTGTAAATAGATTTTTTATTGTTTTATTCCACATTACACCAATTATTAAAGATTCGAAACAATTCGGATGGATTTTATTTGAATAAGAGTCGTGCTATATTAGGAGACTTTTAATAATTTTGTATTTTCAATTTAATGATTGTGCTTAAAAGTAATCAAAAGTATTAAATCAAAATTGTTTTTTAAATCAAATATTATACATATTAAAAAATCACTAATAAGTATTGCACAAATGGCCATAGAATATATAGAATACTAAATATTGAAAATATTTGCAATTTTTCGAAAAAGGAAAAGAAAAAGCTATATAATTGAGGCATATTTCAAATTTCCTTTTTACACGGGCTTTTTTTCTGGCTAACCTAGTTCATAAGACTTAGAAGCTAATTGCTTGAAATATAGAATATAAATATAAGTTTTCCTTCTTAGTTGTTTAAAATAATTTCTGCGATTAATTAGATTATAATAATAAAATGGATTATTAATCTAATTAATGCATGATATTTCGAAAAATATTTCAATTTTCACTTAGATTTATTTGTTTGATTCAATGTTCAAATATTTTCTTTTGTTCACAAAAATAAAAGAAATATATAGAAAATATATATAAATATAAAAAATGTGAGCGGATTGTTTTTAAATTTTCTAAAAAATATTAAAATTTAAAAAATTGATATCAAAAAGGATAATAGCAATAATAACACAAATAATAGTAAGACGAAAGCAAAAAATACGTATTTAATGTAAATAGAAGTAGCTATAATTTATTTTACTGTCGTAAGGAATATGTTTGATAAGGGTTATTATTTATCTGCTTTTCTTTTACTTTTAACATTTTCAGCAATAAATGATTTTATAGAGAATTGGTTGGTTCCTGAATGGATTTGTTTGCGAAAATCTCTTGAAACGATTTCCATTATATTCCTCGAATTGTATACAACAATAAAAGTGCTTTTGTGTACAATATATATAAAAGTCAGTTGCACAGCTTTCCATCCTCTGGTAAAAAATATTTGAAGAAAATTCAGTTTTATAATACAGCGTTCTGTTATTCATGCTAGCTATGTTATTTGTTGTTAGATTGTTTGAATACGCAATAGATTTTGTTTTGCTATCTTGGAAAAACAAGTCTTTGAAAAATATATGCATAAAAATGAATTCGGTTCGTATGCACAATAAATATTATCGTAATAGCCAAGGAATAAAAGACAATGCAAAAATATAGCAAACGACTAAAGTTTGCATAATGAAAATGTCGTTGCAATTTGCATTTCATGAATAGCTTAGAGCAATATAGCGGAACTTTATTATTGTAGCGTTGACAGAAAAATTTAAATGGATTACAGAATTAATTACAATTTTCCTAAAATGACATATTTCATTTATAAATATGAACATATATACAATTATAGTGATTTATTAATGTGGGGATGTTTTTTTTTTTGTTTAAGGATTTTAATCGAGCGGCCACTACCATAATAATTTTTATCATTATTATTATTATAATTTTTTTGTAGGGATGTTCGTGCTTTGATTTTAAAAGCTAAATTTTCTTTAGTGTACCATTTGCATTGCGTTTTCATTTTTGGTGCATTTTTGATTGTATCTTAGTTGCTTTTTGTTGAGGATGGTAAATTCCTACAAATATAGGGTCTGGTAGAAGAAATCGAAAATGTGTCTGGTTAAATTCCTACAAACGCCTGTTGTCCATCGCCTTCCTCTTGCACGAAGCACTTATTTCTTGCACATGTAACTTTGTTTCCTCGGGGTGCAATAAAATGCAGGCTTCTGCATTCTGAATTTCTGTACTTTCACCAACTGGTCATCTGGGTCATTGTTAATTGGGTAATTATCACGATCGTTAAATACATGGGAACCTATATCTATGTCTTCTTCTTCAATGTTTGATTTCAATTGGAAATATTTATTTTGAATATCAGTAACGAGGCATTAAGGAGCTTATTTTCTTGGGGACCGAACCTTATAGGAATTTACATGTACCTTTGCAGGAATTTGACTATCATTAACTCGACTACCTGAAAGTTATAGGAATATGTATACACCCATTTTTGTAGATTGCTTAAGATTAATATTAGATAAGATTGAATTTAAATGTTGAAAATCAACAGACCATTATGTTTTTGTAATTCAGATTTTAATGATTTGCTAGTTTGAATGTAGAGATAGTTTAGAACATTACAATAAAAGCTTAACAAACTCAATATTAAAAATCTCTAAAATGTATAATAAACAAAATAAAATAATGAGTTTTATTATAATTAAAATCGGTTCGAGTAATTGTCATACATAATTTTAATAATTATTTTATTTTAAAGTCGCTTTGTAAAATCCAAAGCGTTAATGTTGAAATCATTTTAAAGTCTAAGGATGTGGTCAGTTTTTCATTAAATTAGTTCCCTAGTGAAATATGTACCCTTATAGATAAGGGGCGAATGTGCATTTCAAATTAATCTTTAACAGTTTCTATTTCTTCAATAAAAACTACTTGCATTTCGTTGTCAATCTGATGTTAAATAATTTATTACAATAGCACAAATGAAGAGAATCTACACTCCCCTTTACCGAGAATTTAAGTTAGTTTTTTCAAATTAATTGCTTTTAGTAATCGGGGAATAATTTTATGCTTAGGAAAGTTATATAGTTATATGGCACAGTATATTAAATAATATAATATTAGTTTTGTATGAAACCGTAAGCTTAAGAAATACCTTACTATTAACAATGAATGCATCGTTTTTCAAAATTCGCGAAATCGTTGATAAGAAATATTAAAAGTATATTCAATAAGTTTATTTTGAAGAAATTCTAAAACGTTTTATATTAATGCATTTTTTGCATTTTTTTGACACTTTTCACCATTCTGTATAAACAGGGTACTAATAAAATAGAACAAAAAAAAAATTACCATCTAAATTGTCATATTGTATCGTTCTATAAGATAAAACAGTGTGGTGCAGGATTCTTCCATATATATATATTTTTTTTGAAACAATTTCAGACCTACATTATCTCACATTCGGTTTGCATACAATGTGTAATGTATAACCGCTATACGTAACGTTCTGAAAAAAAAAATACAATATGCACGTACGAGGAAAATGTATTTTCATTTTTTGATAAACTCTTGAATTCTACAAAAGCTTGCCTGTGTTTGATATGATATTTTTACGCGTATCATGGATAATAAAAAAGCTGGAAACTGAATTGATTGTTACGGAATTAGTGCATAAATTATATTACGTTTTATTACAGATTTGGGCATTTTTATTTTCTAAGTGGACAAATATTTTGCACGTTTATATCTCTAGCCATTATTTGTTGTATTTAATTAGATCTGTTTATTAGAAAAACGTCGTTGTTGAAATTTGCCTATCGCACCTATGTTTAGAGGAACTTTAAATCAAAAATAACCTTTATATCAATAAATAATAGAGTTCATAAGATACCTATACAGTCTATTAAGACATAACGCGATGTTTAAATTTTTTTGATTGTTGATTTAAAATCTATAATCCATTAATATATGATAATGCAGATTTCAAATTTTAACGACCCTAAAATTTATTACCCATTACTGTGAAATACAAAAACATTTGAAAAATTAAAAAACTTATAAGGTTTTATTAGCGGAATCGTATTTTAGACAGTTCCGCATGAAAGGGTGTTCATTTAAAAAAACGGATTTGCTGAATAGAAGGTTTTATAAAACAATTTTTATAATATACCATTATATAACTTTGGCAACCAAAATGCAACCCAAAGAATATTGATTTAAAATCTATAATCCATTAATATATGATAATGCAGATTGTTAGTGTTTCAAATTTTAACGTCCCGAACATTTATTACGCATTAAAATTTTTCCAAGCCGATTTTTTGACTTTTACAAATTTACATTACTGTGAAATACAAAAACATTTGAAAAATTAAATAAAATATAAGGTTTTATTAGCGGAATCGTATTTTAGACAGTTCAGCATGAAAGAGTCTTCATTTAATAAAACGGATTTGCTGAATAGGAGGTTTTATAAAACAATTTTTATAATATACCATTATATAACTTTGGCAACCAAAATGCAACCCAAAGAATATTGATTTAAAATCTATAATCCATTAATATATGATAATGCAGATTGTTAGTGTTTCAAATTTTAACGTCCCGAACATTTATTACGCATTAAAATTTTTCCAAGCCGATTTTTTGACTTTTACAAATTTACATTACTGTGAAATACAAAAACATTTGAAAAATTAAATAACATATAAGGTTTTATTAGCGGAATCGTATTTTAGACAGTTCAGCATGAAAGAGTCTTCATTTAATAAAACGGATTTGCTGAATAGAAGGTTTTATAAAACAATTTTTATAATATACCATTATATAACTTTGGCAACCAAAATGCAACCCAAAGAATATTGATTTAAAATCTATAATCCATTAATATATGATAATGCACATGTTAGTGTTTCAAATTTTAACGTCCCTAACATTTATAATCCATTAAAATTGTTCTAAGCCAATTTTTTGACTTTTACAAATTTACATTACTGTGAAATACAAAAATATTTGAAAAATTAAAAAACTTGTAAGGTTTTATTAGCGGAATCGTATTTTTAGACAGTTCAGCATGAAAGAGTCTTCATTTAATAAAACGGATTTGCTGAATAGAAGGTTTTATAAAACAATTTTTATAATATACCATTATATAACTTTGGTAACCAAAATGCAACCCAAAGAATATTGATTTAAAATCTATAATCCATTAATATATGATAATGCACATGTTAGTGTTTCAAATTTTAACGTCCCTAACATTTATAATCCATTAAAATTGTTCTAAGCCAATTTTTTGACTTTTACAAATTTACATTACTGTGAAATACAAAAACATTTGAAAAATTAAAAAACATATAAGGTTTTATTAGCGGAATCGTATTTTAGACAGTTCAGCATGAAAGAGTCTTCATTTAATAAAACGGATTTGCTGAATAGGAGGTTTTATAAAACATTTTTTATAATATACCATTATATAACTTTGGCAACCAAAATGCAACCCAAAGAATATTGATTTAAAATCTATAATCCATTAATATATGATAATGCAGATTGTTAGTGTTTCAAATTTTAACGTCCCGAACATTTATTACGCATTAAAATTTTTCCAAGCCGATTTTTTGACTTTTACAAATTTACATTACTGTGAAATACAAAAACATTTGAAAAATTAAATAACATATAAGGTTTTATTAGCGGAATCGTATTTTAGACAGTTCAGCATGAAAGAGTCTTCATTTAATAAAACGGATTTGCTGAATAGGAGGTTTTATAAAACAATTTTTATAATATACCATTATATAACTTTGGCAACCAAAATGCAACCCAAAGAATATTGATTTAAAATCTATAATCCATTAATATATGATAATGCACATGTTAGTGTTTCAAATTTTAACGTCCCTAACATTTATAATCCATTAAAATTTTTCTAAGCCAATTTTTCAACTTTTAAAAATTTACATTACTGTGAAATACAAAAACATTTGAAAAATTAAAAAACATATAAGGTTTTATTAGCGGAATCGTATTTTAGACAGTTCAGCATGAAAGAGTCTTCATTTAATAAAACGGATTTGCTGAATAGGAGGTTTTATAAAACAATTTTTATAATATACCATTATATAACTTTGGCAACCAAAATGCAACCCAAAGAATATTGATTTAAAATCTATAATCCATTAATATATGATAATGCAGATTGTTAGTGTTTCAAATTTTAACGTCCCGAACATTTATTACGCATTAAAATTTTTCCAAGCCGATTTTTTGACTTTTACAAATTTACATTACTGTGAAATACAAAAACATTTGAAAAATTAAATAACATATAAGGTTTTATTAGCGGAATCGTATTTTAGACAGTTCAGCATGAAAGAGTCTTCATTTAATAAAACGGATTTGCTGAATAGAAGGTTTTATAAAACAATTTTTATAATATACCATTATAGATTGGTAGAGTTTTGTATTAGGAATAAGCTAGTGGTAGCAAACACGCTTTTTCAGAATCACAAGCGCAGGATATATACGTGGAAAATGCCAGGAGATATAGGGAGGTATCAGATAGATTACATACTGGTTAAAGAGAGGTTTAGGAACCAGATTAAGAATTGTAAGAGTTACCCTGGAGCAGATATTGATAGTGACCATAATTTAGTAGTCCTGGACTCAGAGGTCAAATTCAAGAAATTACAGAAGTCTAAACAGGTCAGAGTAGATGTCGATAGGTTAAAATTAGCTGATGTATGTGAAAAGTACAAGCAGAAAGTAGAAATCATGGCTAATGGAACATCTAGGAACGACATAGATTGCGAATGGAGGGAAATCAGAAATGGGTTCACTACAGCAGCAAATGAAGTATTAGGCACAAAGAAAAGGGCAGGTAGGAGGGAATGGATCACGGAAGAAATAGTTGAAATGATAGAAGCAAGAAGGAAAATTAAAATTGGAAACACAGAAGCAGGACAGAAAAAATATAAGGAACTAAGGAACTTAATTAATAGGAAATGCAAACTAGCGAAAGAAGAGTGGATAAAAGGAAATTGTGAGGATATTGAGGAGGATATGAGAAGAGGTAAAGTAGATTTGGGCTACAGGAAAATTAAGTCACATTTTTCTAAAGTAAAACCAAAGGGTAACATTATATGTGATAAGCAGGGTAAGGAACTCACAGAAAATAAGGAAAAAGCTAGAAGATGGAAGGAGTATCTTGAAGATTTATATAAAGGTAGGCAGGACATGGAGGAGCTAGAAAATGTGGAACAGATAGATGAGGATGACTTAGGTCCTAGCATACTTAGGTCAGAGTTTCATAGAGCATTAAATGATTTACGGAATAACAAAGCAGCGGGGATTGATATGATACCAGCCGAATTAATAAAACACGCAGGGGAAAAAATGCAGGAGCGATTATACAGGTTAGTTTGTAAAATATATGAGAAGGGAGAAGTACCACAGGATTTTCAGCGTAGTAGAATAGTAACAATGCCGAAGAAAATAGGAGCTAATTTGTGTGAGAACTATAGGACCATTAGCCTACTATCACATGCATCGAAGATATTGTTAAAGATTATTTATAGGAGATTAGAAAATAAAGTAGAGGAAAGGCTAGGAGAAGATCAGTTTGGTTTTAGGAAAAACAGAGGGACGAGAGAGGCGATTCTAGCACTAAGAACGGTAGTAGAAAAAAGAAAGAGGGTAGGAAAGGTAACTTGCATAGCTTTTGTAGACTTAGAAAAGGCATTTGACAATGTAGATTGGGACATAATGTTTAGAATTTTAAAAGAAACGGGTATAGATTATAAGGATAGGAGAATAATTTTTAATTTATATAAACACCAAACTGCCTTAGTTAGAATTGAGGGGGAAGAAGAGGTAGCAAAAATAGGGAAGGGAGTTCGGCAGGGATGTACACTCTCACCGTTATTATTTAATCTATATATAGAAGATGCAATAAACAAAGTAAAAGAAGAGTATAGTGTAGGTGTGAATGTACAGGGAGAGAAAATATATATGCTGAGATTCGCCGACGATATAGCTATATTGGAAGAAAGCGAAAAGAATTTAGAAAGGGTATTGAATGGTATGCAGGCAGTATTGACTAGGGATTTTAACATGAAAATAAATATAGGTAAAACTAAAGTGATGAGGTGTGACAAAAAGGAATGCAGCAGAAAAATGAGGATCACAATAGGAGATAATAGAATCGAAGAAGTGTCAGATTTTTGTTATTTAGGCAGTAGAATCACAAAAGATAATCGAAGCAAGGTAGATATAAAGTTTAGGATAGCACAGGGTAGGAAGGCATTCGTAGAAAAAGAACAGATTTTAAGATCAAATATTGACTTGGGTATTAGAAAAAGATTACTGAAGGTATATGTTTGGAGTGTAGCACTGTACGGGTGTGAGGCGTGGACTATAGGAAAGGAAGAGAAGCGTAGATTAGAAGCACTTGAAATGTGGTGTTATAGGAGGATGATGAGGATTGGTTGGGAAGATAAAGTAACAAATGAAGCTGTACTAGAGTTAGTAGGGGAGAAGAGAAGTATTTGGAGAGTGTAACAGCGTAGGAGAGACAGATTAGTAGGGCATATTCTTAGGCATGGGGGGATTATGCAATTGATCATAGAAGGTAGAGTGGAGGGAAAGAGAGGGGTAGGTAGGCCTAGATTGGAGTATGTGAGTCAGATAGTTGAAGACGTTGAGATGAATAGCTATAGGGAGATGAAGGGATTAGCTCAGGATAGATCGGCATGGCGTGCTGTTTCCAACCAATCTTTAGGATTGCGGACTCTTTAACTAACCATTATATACCTTTGCAACCAAAATACAACCCAAAGAATGTTGATTTAAAATCTATAATCCATTAATATATGATAATGCACATGTTAGTGTTTCAAATTTTAACGTCCCTAACATTTATAATCCATTAAAATTGTTCTAAGCCGATTTTTTGACTTTTACAAATTTACATTACTGTGAAATACAAAAACATTTGAAAACTTAAAAAAATTATAAGGCTTTATTAGCGTTATCGTATTTTAGACAGTTCAGCATGAAAGGGTGTTCATTAAAAAAACGGATTTGCTGAATAGAAGGTTTTATAAAACAATTTTTAAAATATACCATTTTGCAACCCAAATGCACTTAGAATATAATGCAGTTGCTATTGGCTTTTAAGACCCGAGTAGAGCATTATAATTTGTATTGATTAAATATAATTCACAAACAATTTATAGTGCCTGGACACAATTGAGTGTTTCTATTCGATTAGATGCTTGGAAACTCAGCCACACTAAAATCACTTCATTGCATTTAATTGAATTTCAGCATGGTCTGAAAGTATTGCCATATTTCATACTTTTTCGAATTGTAGTAGAATATATGTTTTCAATTCAACCTTACCAGAGTTTTGGCTTTCGAAAGCAATTATTAAACCCATAAATTGTAAAGAATATCAGCAATTAATCATAACTGGACAAATTTTTTACTTGATATGCATTTCGATGTACACATATTCATTTGAATTTAGTATTGTATTTATATACAAAACGATGAATCACTAAATAAAAATAAAAATAATTCATTATTAAGTAATTATTATTATTATTTTCTAGCCGTACTATGAACTGTATATTCAGAAACTCGATAGCAATATTATAATTACGATTTCTTCAAAATTAGCATTATTTAAAAAATACTTATGCCAGGAAATTAAATAACGTGCGCATTATATTTACCCATTAAAGAACTCATTAAAGTCTTCGTGAATTTAGAAAAGGCAATCGATAATGTAGATTGGGATATAATGTTTAGAATTATAAATAAACAACTTCAATTCACTTTAGCTAGAATTCAGAGGCGGAAGAAGAGGAAGATTGATCCCTTTTCGTTCCCTCAAAGGGTATAGTATAAGCGTGAAAATTCAGGGATAGAAATAGAAATTTTATAGTTTGCAGATAATCCCTTTGTAAGAAAGGGAGCAGGATTTAGAATAGGTACTAAATGTATAATAATATTAAGTGAAACCAAAATGATGAGGTGTGATAAGAGAAAAGTAGACCAAAGATGAAGGTGAGAATAGAAGAGTGGATGACGTGTAAGATTTCTGATATTTAGGAAGTCGAATTTCGAAAATCGAAGTACATGCTATTACAAACTAATCCCTATGATTGATGACTAATTAATTAAAAGAAGTCGTATGTTATATATAATCTTTCGTGCCTTTTATTGCTTTCTCGATTTCTTTAGGAAAACTCTTTGGTATTAACACCATTTCATACAAAAGTGAACAATGTACTTTTATGTTAACGTTCAATTTAGAATAGCATATAAGGGAAATTGAGAAATCCTCTGGTTTAAATTACTGTTAAAGGTTACGGCCCTGGTTTAAAATTTTATAAAGGTACGGCCCTGATATGAGATGTGTTCGCGGCCGTTATGAATTTAATATGTCCATAAAGTAAGGATCTTATGCGAACTTCCGTAAGGACCACCTATCAACGAACGCGTTTTTAAATTCAGCGTTTTATCGGTTTTCTTAAGGACTTGAGAGTAAATGCTTATATCTAGTCATGGCACAGAAATACTCTCTTCTAAGCCATATAAAATATGTATAACTTTTAGGGAACAGGTTTGATAGTTTTTATAGTTTCAAGACTTGAATACTTTTTGCAGAATTATATTTTATGCAAATGGAATATTTTACTCTTGGGAATCAGTTAATTAACTTAATAATACAGTTGCAATAAAAAGGTATAAGAAGTAGATTTGAAATTAAAATTATTTCGTTTGAAGTCTAAATTTAAATCCAATCTGTATACAATTGCAGTCCTTGCAAGTGAAAAAGGTATATTATTTGTTCGGTTATTGTGATACTGAAGAAGAGTCTTCAAAACCGGCTAAGTTACGATATTTGTTGGATATTATATAAAGCCATTAAAAGCCGTAGTGAGTAATTTACGATTTACGATGAATATTTTAATGTAATTTATCCTATTTATATTATTTAATCAATTATATTTGTTCATCAAATATTTTAATTCAGACAAATTGTGAAATAAATTTCGATTTGGATGTGATAAAATGCGTCCTTACGAGGATATGGAGACCCTTCATTAAATTTTTATATTTTTAGAACATATTCGGCAGAGGTATGGGAATATCAAATATACCAATTTTTCCGCTATGGCGTTAAATATTGAACAATTTGCATGAAGCGGACCATTTTTTTGGGACATATTATTGGAAGCCTAGCGGAATATACATAGATAATAAAAGTCCCACTCTTTATTATGAAATTTGTATGGGAAATCACGTTGAAAACGAATGTATTTTATGACGGATAACTTTTTTAGGGGAAGTATAATTGAAATTTTTGCATAATAAATAAATATTACGTTCAACATTGTTTGGGACGTATACTAGATTATTGATTCGCCAACATTGAATATAAAATTTTATTTGACGCATAGCATTTCCAGGATTTTGTGTTCGCCTTTTTGCTAGGTCACACGTTGGAGTTTTTATAGTTATGGTATAATAAAAAAATCAGTTTATTTGAGTAGACAGTCCAACCAACATTAAAGCTCTATATGGTAAAGGGAAATATGAAAAATAAATGTCGTGATTTACAAAAGAACAGACAAAAAATAAACGATAAACTGGCATATCTTCAGTTTCTTATTTCTCTCTACAGTGTCCAATATTCTTCTCAATTATTAAGTTTTTATCACTTTAATATTATAAATGTATAATCTATAGTATATGATGAACTATAAAAAAAATGTAGTATAGAATATCAACCAAATACCGTAAGTTAAAGCATTATGTAGCTAGATGCGTATTTTGAAGGCTATGCCCCCATCTTCAGTAGCACAAGATAAAAACTAAATAAAATACATGTGTCACGAATCGTGATTGATATACTATTAAATAAATAAGTCAAAATGACAGAAGTATTTCAAAAATGGCATTTTTAATCTATTAAAAACAATGTAAATTAGTAATGAACGAAGATGACAAGATGAAATTGGGCCCGAATCTAAATTTATTGAATTTGATTTAGATTTATGCATGTATATACTTTCATTATAAGCATTTAACTCGGAATAATTCAAAACACTTTTAAGTAATTTAAGTGAACTAATTTGAATAGGATGACCTTAGTTAGTTAAAAATATGCTCGGCTACAGCACTTTTATGTTTTCTATTTAATTTTAAATGAGCTAAATCTAGTTTCAATTGAAGGGCTTGGTGCAAAAACCGGTCAGATCCATTTTTATCAATTTTACAGTATTGACAAAAAACTGTTTTGCCAATTATAACCACTGAAAAAAACTGGAGAAAATAACTTAGTCTGTTTTTTACCCCAAAATAAAAATATATATAATTCTGTAGCAAATCTCAGTTTTATGAACTATCAAACGTACAAAATGACTTTTACAATGTTAATACATTTCTACTTCAACATCCTCGTCCTCGCTATCCAGATCTTCTTGAGGTATTTCTGGTCCCACAGCATTATACACAAGATCGTAATACCATTGATCATTTTTGGGCACATACTTTTCAGCCAAAGAACGGACGTTTTCAAGTTTTTTTCTGCTTGATGGGTATGGGGTAGTTTTTGTAAAGTTTTTTTCCGTTGGTATTGAATATGTAGCTGATGATTTCTTGAATGAAAATCGGAAAACTTTACAATCCCTATGGTAATACTGCATTTTACTACATTCGTTTTTTCGTACTTGAAAACACGATATTTAGACACGGAAAACTTTTTCTTCGCATTGATTGTAACGGTCTTTTTAAAAATCCTTTTGAAATGTTCGGCGAAATTTAGTATAATGTCTTGATTCACCACAACTACTGTAAATTTTCCACATGTCTTCTTTACCAAATCGATCCAACCATTAGGCGTATACACTATTTCTTTGTTTCTTTTCTCGTTTTCTATTAAATCGAAAGATCGGTTACATGACAAAAAGATCGGTCACTCCATTCTTAGCAATATTTCCCATTATATGCTACAGAGCTGTCCGTTTTTTTGTACCAAAAGATGCCCAATGCCAAGTACATAAGATTCCACATGAAAAGTCAATTTTGCACAAAAATTGAGCTGATAGGTTTTTGCACTCAACCTTTCAATTGGTCTACGTGTTTGTCTTCTATATATACTTTAGGACAACTAGAACAAGATATTTCATAAATACCAGATTTTTTATTGAAATCAATCAAATCTTTGGGGTTTCCTAGAAAATTAGCAACACTATTATATGTTACTTTAAAATTATATTTATTTAAAAGACTATCTAAACCACGTGCAAATATAAGATCAAATAGTAATTTAACAAATTTTGGAGTTGAATTATTACTTTGTTCCAAACCACTAATATTTTTGATATCTCTTGTTCTTTTAAATTTTCTTAATATCTTATTTATAATTTTATAAGAATAGCCATTTTGTACTGCTATATTTCGGATATTATTTAATTCAATGTTATATTTATCATTATATATTTTTTAAATCTAAACAATTGCTTTATTTATTTCAAAAAAAATTATTAACCATTCGCATTGACAGTGATTAAAAGAAGGATGAAAATAGATGAAGTTTCTAATTTTTTTGGGTGATTTTTGATGTAAATTACTATCGTACATAACATCATTTACATACAATAATATAACATGAAAGAAAATTTGTGCATTGATTAATGCAAATTAGTTTATTTTTATGTCTAAAATATATTTAAAATTTTATTAAACATAATTGAATTTGAATATTGATTTTTCGGTTGAAATTTTAGTTTAGGTAAAATTGCGCTGCAGATTTAATTAAAAATACAGTATGTGTATTTTATATTTTGTTCAAACTTTGATATAAATGGAATGCTATTGAGTTACATTCATGTTATTTTATGTTTCGTTTATTGTAAACAAGGATGCTATTTAAACCGTAGGATATATACGCAGGAATATTTTTCCCGAGATATTTGTGTGGAGATGCGAATGTAGGTTGCATCGTATATAATAAAATTTTAATTAATCTACCAACTTTTTTATAACGTCAGATTGCATTAGAAAAGTCTTTGTTAACAAAATGCAGAATTCGTAATATATTCTCTTTGCATCGCCGTAATATCGGTATATTTTCTACATCAGTGTTTATATAAATGAAAAATAGGAAGCTTGCTATATTTTTATACATTGTATTCTGTATTTCTTTTAATAAAATAGAATTCAGAATGCGGATAATAAAACTACAAAAAAATATGAAATTTTTAAGGAATTTACGGATTATATTTTACCATCTCTTTCAAAAGTTGAAGCCTTTGAAGCAAATAATTAGTAGTTTCGTAGGAAAAGTTAGTTACTTTATAATCGTAATTGAGAATTTTTTAATTAACTGCGTATAAATAGGGAAATATACTGCCAGTAAAAAAAAATGGCTTTCTATAGCAATCTATTTGAATAGGTTTGCTCCTTTCTTGTAGCCTCCACATCTTTAATAACTTTTTTTAATCCACTTATAAATCCTAAATCAATATTGCTTTTTTCTTCGAAAACTTTTTAAAATTTATCCTATATATATTTTTAATTAGTTTGCTTTGATTGCCCTCTATAATTTTATAACTCCTTAATAGCTAAAATCTGCAACTCAAATTACATTATCATCTATCTTCGCCCTTTTCACATATCATCGCTTTCGTTAAGGCCCTAGAGTACCATCACGGGTACTCAGATTTGAAATCTCCACGTGGGGTAAACGTCTCCGAAAGGTGGAGTTTCGCAGCAGAGAACAAGCATCATACGATAGATAAGGACATTAGACCTATACACCCCTAGAAGACGATTTTACCTATTTGATTCGTGGTACATCTATAAGCTCATGCAAATTTCTTTGTAATATTATATACCTACAGATTTAAAACTTTTATTGCATTTCAAATTGGATAAATATATAAAGTATGTGACAATGGATTTTATCTCATATTAGATGGAACTGACTAAATATTTGATACGGATATGGGAGTCGTTAGCGAAGAAATTTTTAAACCTATTATTACAGTAAATGGTTCCAATCCATTATATTTTTAGGTTTTAAACTTTCGTAAACAGGTTGACTTTAGAAACCTCTCTATGGATAAATTTTTCTTAGTAAAAAATTATCTATGTTTAGCAGCAATTTTTGAACTAATTAAATCTTTCTTCTAAAAACGACAAGCTTAGGGGCAATTTAACATCTATAAACTGCAATCACAAGAAAATTTGAAAAAAATCGATCCAAAAATAAAGGTGTAATTTATAAAATAAATGACACTATTTTTCTTATGGCATATAAAAGTGCTCTATCTCCTTAAAAAAAGGCCTATGTTTAGCAGCAATTTTTGAACTAATTAAATCTGTTTTCCAAAAACAAAAAGCTTAGGGGCAATTTAACATCTATAAACTGCAATCACAAGAAAATTTGAAAAAAATCGATCTAAAAATAAAGGTGTAATTTATAAAATAAATGACACTATTTTTCTTATGGCATATAAAAGTGCTCTATCGCCTTAAAAAAAAGGCCTATGTTTAGCAGCAATTGTTGAACTAATTAAATCTTTTTTCCAAAAACAAAAAGCTTAGGGGCAATTTAACATCTATAAACTGCAATCACAAGAAAATTTAAAAAAATCGATCCAAAAATGAATGATTAATTTGTAAAATAAATGACACTATTTTTCTTATGGCATATAAAAGTGCTCTATCGCCTTAAAAAAAGGCCTAGGTTTAGCAGCAATTTTTGAACTAATTAAATCTTTCTTCCAAAAACAGCAAGCTGAGGGGCAATTTAACGTCTATAAACTACAACCACAAGAAATTTGAAAAAAATCGATCTAAAAATAAAGGTGTAATTTGTAAAATAAATGACACTATTTTTCTAATGGCATATAAAAGTGCTCTATCCCCTTAAAAAAAAAGCCTATGTTTAGCAGCAATTTTTGAACTAATTAAATCTTTTTTCCAAAAACAAAAAGCTTAAGGGCAATTTAACATCTATAAACTGCAATCACAAGAAAATTTGAAAAAATCGATCCAAAAATGAATGAGTAATTTGTAGAATAAATGACACTATTTTTCTTATGGCATATAAAAGTGCTCTATCGCCTTAAAAAAAGGCCTAGGTTTAGCAGCAATTTTTGAACTAATTAAATCTTTCTTCCAAAAACAGCAAGCTTAGGGGCAATTTAACGTCTATAAACTACAACCACAAGAAATTTGAAAAAAATCGATCCAAAAATGAATGAGTAATTTGTAGAATAAATGACACTATTTTTCTAATGGCATATAAAAGTGCTCTATCCCCTTAAAAAAAAGGCCTATGTTTAGCAGCAATTTTTGAACTAATTAAATCTTTTTTCCAAAAACAAAAAGCTTAAGGGCAATTTAACATCTATAAACTGCAATCACAAGAAAATTTAAAAAAATCGATCTAAAAATAAAGGTGTAATTTGTAAAATAAATGACACAGTTTTTCTTATGGCATATAAAGGTAAAATTGTACGCAATCTAAGTTGAGAAATGTACAAACTGAGCTTATGGCTAAATTTTAATACTTGGACCTTAGATGGGATAGTTATTTTCCACCTGCAGATAAATTTATAATTACAGTATACAGTACACACAACTACAAGTATAATTTTTTTTTTTAAACATAGCTCTCAAAGTGGGTGTAAAAAAAATAAAGTTGTTAAATGTATCCGTACGTGACGCTAGCGTACATAACAAAAATAATCTAATTCATTCTGCGTTTTACGGATTAATTACCAGATAGATTTCTACAAAATTTTATATTTAGGACCATATTACACATAGAATTGCCCCTACCTCTTGGAATATTGGATTTCAATTAATTTATCTCAATAAAAAATGGCCTATGTTTAGCAGCAATTTTTGTTCTAATTAAAACTTTTCTCTAAAAACGGTGAGCTTAGGAGCAATTTAACATCTATAAACTGCAATCACAAGAAATTTGAAAAAATCGATCCAAAAATGAAGCAGTAATTTGCAGAATAAATTACAATGTTTTTCTTATGGCATATAAAGCTGCTCCATCCCCTTAATAAATAATTTACAGCAAAGAAAGAATTTTTTTTGCTTTATAACTCACATAATTATATATATGAGGAATATTATGTTTTTACATGGAATGAGCATTCTAAACCGAAAATTTTATCAATATCAAAAAGGCCAAGGTTACATATCGAAATTTTGTTTCATAACACAAACATTTTTATGAAAGTAAGATTAAATATGGGGGCATTATATGAGATAACATATATATGTCATGGATATATAATTCATCATACATTAAATAATCGTTATAATACAACAGAAAATATTACGAAAGACATTTTTGTATATTAAGTTATATATTATTTAAATATAATAATAAAATGGAACAATATTGTATATATGATTTTTTTTTCAAATAATTTCTGCATATAGGGGTATATTAGCTTCAGGGTTTTCTTGTTTACTAATTTATGACATTATAAAATAAGCATGAAATCGAAAATATATCACATACGTCAGTCAAAAAGACATGAAAAACTGAGTTTAATATTATTTGGACAAATTGAAGACATTTTATTAAATTAATATCTTAAATAAAATTCACTAAATGAACTTATATGCGTGAAATAGAAAGTCCAAATTGTTTAAACATTACAAGGATCTGCCTTTACTTTTACAAGAAATAATAGAGCGTAAGAACCAGTTAGGTGCGTTTAAAGTGCTATTATAATTGTACCATAATTTGCAGAATACTAATTCGTATACATAATGATAACATTACAAATAGTCTTTAGATTTATTTAAATTTATTCATGCTCTATTTATAATATCGCAATAAACGTCACTTGTATCCATTTGAAATATTCAATGAATAACTTGAAAATAACTTTGGATATTTAGTAAATATTTTTAGTATTTACAAAATAAGTGAGCCACGACTTTCGATGATAAGTGACAGTGCGATTAGTCGATTCAAGGAATATCCAGCTTCAGTGTCGATAATATTAAGTGATTCCATCGTAAAATCACAAGCAGTTGCAGCTGCGATCTGGTGATCGTTGTGATCATCGCGATGCTCTATTATTATTTGGTGTCATTGGGAAGAACGGGAAGTATCTTGCATCAATTGCTTCGACTACTACCACGTTGCCAGATCACAGATTGCCATGCGTGCTAAGGGCCGAACAACAGGAGTGCAGATGTGCGCAAATGCAGGCCCCTGTGCCCTATGGATAACGACGATCGGAACCATGATAGTGTTAATATTTACCGGTATGTAAAATAAGGGACTAAAAATAATTATTTATTAATTTGGAAAAAAAATTGTTTAAGGATCGGGAAAAGAAAGGAATGGAAAATGTTTTCAGTTCAAATGTTGATAATTTAGAAAATATAATAACAACTATATATATAATTGTATAGAATATCACCCAAATACCGTAGCTTATAAAATTATAAATGATATATTAAGAAAATTTAAAAGGACAAGAGATATCAGAAATATTAGTAGTTTAGAACAAAGTAATAATTCAATTCTACATTTTGTTAAATTACCATTTGATGCTATAATTGCACGTGGTTTAGATAGTCTTTTAAATAAATATAATTTTAAAGTAGTGTTGCTAATTTTCTAGGAAATCCCAAAGATTTGATTGATTTCAATAAAAAATCTGGTATTTATGAAATATCTTGTGATAGTTGTCCTAAAGTATTTGAAACTAGTCGAAGTGAAACTAGATTTAAGGAGCATTTAGCTCATGTCAGATTAAATAGAAAAGATAAAAGTGCTGTACCCGAGCATATTTTTTAGTTATCATTTTAGCTATTATCATTATCACTTATTATATTCTGCTCTAATATTTTAATATTTCCGAGGCAATGTATACTCGTATGTATATATTATATACTACGCATACTCCAGGATTATTAAGGGTGGTTTAAAAATTGCATTTTTTATAAACAAAAAAGTTACGCTATCAATGAATAGATCAGTAATAGCATCGAGATTATTACTACGCACTTTTGCAAAATACATTTAAATAATCCCGTTGAAATAAGTATTTTATTTGTGTGATTCTTATGCTACTGAAGATTGAGGCTTTGTCTTCGAAATGCAGGTAACACGTTTGATGAATAGGTTATAAGCGCGGCGTATAATTTTATTTTAAAATTATGAATTTCTTAATGTTAGTGACACAGGTATTTTATTTCGTTTTTATCTTGTGCTACTGAAGATGGGGGCATAGCCTTCGAAATGCGCATCTAGCTATTTAATGCTTTAAGTTACGGTATTTTGGTGATATTCTATACTATAATTTAACACCGTAGTGACCATTTAAAAACAACTATATATATATAACTTCGACACAAGTAAAAATTAACATAGTCAAAGCGATAAGAATATGATTTGAAGTATGAGAAAAGCCATTAAAGCCATCTGATAGGCCATTAAATAATAATGTTTTTATCACAAATTCTAATGATACGAGTAAGAATAATTTACGGTTGATGCAATTTATATAGAAGCCGTTAGAAATGAAATTAATTTTGTATGTCAATTTTTCGATGGTTGAATGTTACAGTAACAGAATTTAATCTTAATCTAAAAACATTTATATATGTGGATATATTGTATATAATTTAGGACAGTGTACTAATTTTTATTAACGAATTTTTAGCTAGTGAACAATAAAAGTACGAGTAAAAAATTCGAAGGTAAATCAAATATGGTTTTTCTGAAATGCAAACGTTCAGCTTATTAATAATTAAACCAGTTTGTTTAATTTTGACAAAGAAATATGCCTTCTTGTATGAAACTTGTATTTACAATTGTTATTATCCTTAATAATTTTTTACATAAATATAAATTTTACGCTCGAACATACGTATAGTTTTTAAAAACAACTAGAGTAGTTGTATAACATTAATATTTTTATAAAATTTTGATCACTCATTGCATTTCTTCAGTCATTAAGATTAATTAATTTCTAATATATATATTTTTGGTAACTTACGTTAAGTAAGTAATGATAATAATCTAAGTAAGGTTATAATACGAGAATTATTAAGAAAATATCAAGTAAAAAATCCTTTATTTCTTTGGGGCGAAGTTCAATCCCTAACGAATTTTAAATATAAATTAACAATGTTGCTGGTATCCAACACTTATTAATTTAAATTATCTGTGGTTGTGAACTTTCTTACTTTCGGGTAACTTAACACCATCACCATTCGTATTAGTCTTAACACTAGGCGGATTACTGACTGCAGTGTTGAATTAATAACGTAGTTTTAATTAATTCCCGTTGTCCGATTGAAATTCAAAAATAGCACGAACTCTGCTAACTAGATCCTCTGGCGCGACAACTCGAAGAAAAATGAACTCCGGACCCGGAGACCCCCAGCATTATGACTATAATATATGCAATAAAATCAGGAACAAGGATATCACTATTACCGCTTTATTTTATGAACAAAAGCGTGATAGCGTTCAATTTGCATATTGTAAGTAATAATAATCGGATTGCCAGAAATCTGCATCTTCGTTAGTCGCCTCGTTGTATTCAATTCTGTATTGCTAATTCTCATATTTTGTAAATCGGGAAAATATGTAACTATGTTCACGAAACTAAAATTTCAGAATCGAAATATATTTGAAAATAAAATATTGAATAGAATATCACCCAAATACCGTAACACAAACCATTTAATTGCTAGATGCGCATTTTGATATCTATACCCCTTCTTCAGTAGCACAAGATAAAATAAAATAAAATACCTCTTACATTCACCTGGATTGCTATACAATTGTATTGTATAGTATACAATTCTAATTTTATAGCAAACAATCGTAAAAAATATTTTTTTAGTTAAATTATTTGCCTTAGATTATATAGCGTACAAATGTATAGCAATTCCAGTTAGTGACAGAAGTATTTAATTTAGTTAAAACTAAAAATGGCGGCATAGCTTTCGAAATGTACATCTGGCTATTCAATGCTTTGTGTTACGATATTTGTATGATATTCTATACAATAATTTAACATCGTATTATTATATTCAATATATATTATATTATATTATATTTAACATTTAGTTAGTTAAAGAGTCCGCAATCCTAAAGATTGGTTGGAAACAGCACGCCATGCCGATCTATCCTGAGCTAATTCCTTCATCTCCCTATAGCTATTCATCTCAACGTTTTCAACTATCTGACTCACATACTCCAATTTAGGCCTACCTACCCCTCTCTTTCCCTCCACTCTACCTTCTATGATCAATTGCATAATCCCCCCATGCCTAAGGATATGCCCTACTAATCTGTCTCTCCTACGCTGTAACACTCTCCAAATACTTCTCTTCTCCCCTACTAACTCTAGTATAGCTTCATTTGTTACTTTATCTTCCCAGCCAATCCTCATCATCCTCCTATAACACCACATTTCGAATGCTTATAATCTACGCTTCTCTTCCTTTCCTATAGTCCACGCCTCACACCCGTACAGTGCTACACTCCAAACATATACCTTCAGTAATCTTTTTCTAATACCCAAGTCAATATTTGATCTTAAAATCTGTTCCTTTTCTACGAATGCCTTCCTACCCTGTGCTATCCTACACTTTATATCTACCTTGCTTCGATTATCTTTTGTGATTCTACTGCCTAAATAACAAAAATCTGACACTTCTTCGATTCTATTATCTCCTATTGTGATCCTCATTTTTCTACTGCATTCCTTTTTGTCACACCTCATCACTTTAGTTTTACCTATATTTATTTTCATGTTAAAATCCCTAGTCAATACTGCCTGCATACCATTCAATACCCTTTCAAAATTCTTTTCGCTTTCTTCCAATATAGCTATATCGTCGGCGAATCTTAACATATATATTTTCTCTCCCTGTACATTCACACCTACACTATACTCTTCTTTTACTTTGTTTATTGCATCTTCTATATATAGATTAAATAATAACGGTGAAAGTGTACATCCCTGCCGAACTCCCTTCCCTATTTTTGCTACCTCTTCTTCCCCCTGAATTCTAACTAAGGCAGTTTGGTGTTTATATAAATTAAAAATTATTCTCCTATCCTTATAATCTATACCCGTTTCTTTTAAAATTCTAAACATTATGTCCCAATCTACATTATCAAATGCCTTTTCTAAATCTACAAAAGCTATGCAAGTTACCTTTCCTACCCTCATTCTTTTTTCTACTACTGTTTTTAGTGCTAAAATCGCCTCCCTCGTCCCTCTGTTTTTCCTAAAACCAAACTGATCTTCTCCTAGCCTTTCCTCTACTTTATTTTCTAATCTTCTATAAATAATCTTTAGCAATATCTTCGATGCATGTGATAGTAGACTAATGGTCCTATAGTTCTCACACAAATTAGCTCCTATTTTCTTCGGCATTGTTACTATTGTACTACGCTGAAAATCCTGTGGTACTTCTCCCTTCTCATATATTTTACAAACTAACCTGTATAATCGCTCCTGCATTTTTTCCCCTGCGTGTTTTATTAATTCGGCTTGTATCATATCAATCCCCGCTGCTTTGTTATTCCGTAAATCATTTAATGCTCTATGAAACTCTGACCTAAGTATGCTAGGACCTAAGTCATCCTCATCTATCTGTTCCACATTTTCTAGCTCCTCCATGTCCTGCCTGCCTTTATATAAATCTTCAAGATACTCCTTCCATCTTCTAGCTTTTTCCTTATTTTCTGTGAGTTCCTTACCCTGCTTATCACATATAATGTTACCCTTTGGTTTTACTTTAGAAAAATGTGACTTAATTTTCCTGTAGCCCAAAACTACTTACATTTACGTAAGTAGTTTTCATTTACATATTTTCGGATTAGTTAATTTTGTGTTAGTTCCTCTCAACATTCAGTAACAGAAACAAACGTTTTTATACAAAGTCGGACGTCAAAGTAATGTCCAGAAATTGAAGATATAATTCCTTGTATTTTTCGCATAACGACGCCGCCATTCAATTAGTGGAAAATCATATAATTGGCAAAATAAACTACCAAGCTGAACACGTCTATATCCGTTAACCCAGAATTCTTTTGTCATCTGCAATGAGGTTTGCGGTTTAGTGTGGGCTCATTTTATAAAAGTAATAAAAGAATGGACCGATACGATCGCAATGTCTCAGACTATCACCCGGAGTTATCGAGTCGTCGTAGTCATCTTCTCTTGTCTGTTATTCATGAGGAAGCGAGTATTTAGTATGGAAACGTATTCAATTTAGACCAAATATGCAATTATATTGATTTAAACATTAGACGTCATCGCAGATTAATCATTTGAAATAAATGTGGTTTAGTAATTGGAGAATTAAATTTTAACGTTTTGATTGTTTTCAAAAATATTTTTTTTTAACTCCATTCTTGGTGGCTAACATCTTTTGTTCGATCTATATCAAAATCTATGTTAATGGATATTCAATTTACTTAAAAATATATTTATTAGTATTTTTATTGCTTGATAATAACCAAAAATTTCCTAGTAACAAATTTAGTCCATGCTACTTTTATATCTAGAAACAAAAGTACTGCTGTTACAAAAGTCACTGTTTCAATAATTTGTTTACGCAGTAATAATCGAAAGATATTCTTTTGATAATGTACTGAACAATAGTATAGAATATCACCCAAATACCGTAACTTAAAGCATTAAGTAGCTAGATTCGCATTTCGAAGGCTATGCCTCCATATTCTGTAGCACAAGATAAAAACTAAGATAACACTTTTAAGTAGCACATTCTGTAGCACAAGATAACACTTTTAAGTAATTTAAGTGAACTAATTTGAATAGGATGACCAGAGTTAGTCAAAAATATGCTCGGGTACAGCACTTTTATCTTTTTTATGTAATCTGAAATGAGCTAAATGCTCCTTAAATCTAGTTTCACTTCGTCTAGTTTCAAATACTTTAGGACAACTATCACAAGATATTTCATAAATACCAGATTTTTTATTGAAATCAATCAAATCTTTCGGATTTCCTAGAAAATTAGCAAGACCTGGTAAGTGACCTGCAATTATATTATCAGTTAACAGTACTGCGAGAGTACCAGGTAAGAATAGGAGGAATTCCTTGAGGAACTAAATGAGCAAATATATGAAGAGTATTGTTTAATCATCCGTAAATTATAAAACTAAGTCAAACAGGAAGAGTGAACATTATATGCCTTGATCTTGTACAAATGTAAGGAAATAAACCTAAGGAATTATTTCATAAAATGAATCTGAATAAGGAAATAAATATTAAAGTTAATCCTTTTAAAGAATTATTATTAGTTAGAGAAGAAAATTCTCTATGAAGAGTGAGATTTATTTTTGTTCCAAAATCATAAACTACCCTTAACTACCCTAAACTACTACAAATATTATATGTTACTTTAAAATTATATTTATTTAAAATACTATCTAAACCACGTAATGGTAATTTAACACATTTTGGACATGAATTATTACTTTGTTCTAAACTAATAATATTTCTGATATCTCCTGTTCTTTTAAAATTTCTTAATATGTTATTTATAATTTTAGAAGAATAGAAGAATTTTAGAAAATATTTCGAATATAATTTAATTCAATGTTATATTTATCATTATCTAAAGGAAAATGTATAGGTCATATTATATGCCATTTTTGAAATACTTCTATCATGTGAAATACTTATTTATTTAATAGTATATTAATCACGATTTGGTAACAGAGGTATTTTATTTAGTTTTTATCTTGTGCTACTGAAGATGGGCCTTCGAAGTGCGCATCTAGCCACTTAGTTGCGATATTTGGGTGATATTTTATACTATTATTTAACACCGTAGTGATCATTTTCAAAATGTACTGAGCAATCATAATAATTTATAGTCTACATTATCCCAATTTTCATTTGATATTTTCTTGGCAATTTTATTGAACATATTGCTGAAAAATAATGATTTCCCATACTGTATAATGAAATTGATCAGGATATTTTTTTTTTCGATTAGAAGCTGCTCTTACCATATACCATTGACTGATACCTGCCATGGTGAAGGAAAAACGCAAAGTACTTGTTCAACTCAATTAAATTCTTGTAGTACACTTCCACCGACGGAGCGATATAACATTTCAAACTTTCAACTTTATACCAGTTGGTCCCGTTCAACGAATTCTTCAAAAACAAACTAAGCTAAAACAGATTCGAATTAGTATAAGAAGAGTATTGATCGGATAGAGCGGTCAAGATAAAAGTTATTTATCTATTTAGAATGTTGAGTGATCAAATTGTCATTTTTAGTATTTTTAGATTGCATAATTTTGAAATATCAAATAAAATTTCCGCGATTGTTAAATTTTTGAATACTACAATTTAAATCACACATACACATGGTGATTCGAAGTATTTTAAATCAAATCAAAATTGGAATTTGCAGAGAATGTATTGAATGAATTTATGATTTTTTTCCGATTAATGAAATCTTTCAAATATATTCGTGAATTGTGTGAAAATAACACCAATTTATTTCGCGTTTCATATACTTTTTGATATAATAAATATTTTACCTGTAGATAGCGATCCAGAATACAATTCATATCTGGACTAGTTTGCAGTAACATGTAGAATATACTCGTAAGTTGAGTGGAGTATAATCGTATAATACTTCTTCGTTCTCACCCGAATTCTGGTATTATTGCAGTTGAATATACTTGTTTCCAGAAGTGCAATTCACCCCTGAAAGCTTCGCTATACTAGAAATTTAATAAGTTCTGGGTAAATAGATACGCTGAGTTGCCGGTTTTGTTCTTCTGATGGAAACGATCAGTTAAGTGTTATGTGTACATATTGTATCGAGAAATAAAGAAGCGATATGTGTCGATAAAACCATTCCATAGTGCAGATGTGGATCAAGATCAAGCGAGAGATATATTTGAAGAGAATCAATATATAATTTAGTTAGTTAGTTAAAGAGTCCGCAATCCTAAAGATTGGTTGGAAACAGCACGCCATGCCGATCTATCCTGAGCTAATCCCTTCATCTCCCTATAGCTATTCATCTCAACGTCTTCAACTATCTGACTCACATACTCCAATTTAGGCCTACCTACCCCTCTCTTTCCCTCCACTCCACCTTCTATGATCAATTGCATAATCCCCCCATGCCTAAGGATATGCCCTACTAATCTGTCTCTCCTACGCTGTAACACTCTCCAAATACTTCTCTTCTCCCCTACTAACTCTAGTACAGCTTCATTTGTTACTTTATCTTCCCAACCAATCCTCATCATCCTCCTATAACACCACATTTCGAATGCTTGTAATCTACGCTTCTCTTCCTTTCCTATAGTCCACGCCTCACACCCGTACAGTGCTACACTCCAAACATATACCTTCAGTAATCTTTTTCTAATACCCAAGTCAATATTTGATCTTAAAATCTGTTCCTTTTCTACGAATGCCTTCCTACCCTGTGCTATCCTACACTTTATATCTACCTTGCTTCGATTATCTTTTGTGATTCTACTGCCTAAATAACAAAAATCTGACACTTCTTCGATTCTATTATCTCCTATTGTGATCCTCATTTTTCTACTGCATTCCTTTTTGTCACACCTCATCACTTTAGTTTTACCTATATTTATTTTCATGTTAAAATCCCTAGTCAATACTGCCTGCATACCATTCAATACCCTTTCTAAATTCTTTTCGCTTTCTTCCAATATAGCTATATCGTCGGCGAATCTCAACATATATATTTTCTCTCCCTGTACATTCACACCTACACTATACTTTTCTTTTACTTTGTTTATTGCATCTTCTATATATAGATTAAATAATAACGGTGAAAGTGTACATCCCTGCCGAACTCCCTTCCCTATTTTTGCTACCTCTTCTTCCCCCTCAATTCTAACTAAGGCAGTTTGGTGTTTATATAAATTAAAAATTATTCTCCTATCCTTATAATCTATACCCGTTTCTTTTAAAATTCTAAACATTATGTCCCAATCTACATTGTCAAATGCCTTTTCTAAGTCTACAAAAGCTATGCAAGTTACCTTTCCTTCCCTCTTTCTTTTTTCTACTACCGTTCTTAGTGCTAGAATCGCCTCTCTCGTCCCTCTGTTTTTCCTAAAACCAAACTGATCTTCTCCTAACCTTTCCTCTACTTTATTTTCTAATCTCCTATAAATAATCTTTAACAATATCTTCGATGCATGTGATAGTAGGCTAATGGTCCTATAGTTCTCACACAAATTAGCTCCTATTTTCTTCGGCATTGTTACTATTCTACTACGCTGAAAATCCTGTGGTACTTCTCCCTTCTCATATATTTTACAAACTAACCTGTATAATCGCTCCTGCATTTTTTCCCCTGCGTGTTTTATTAATTCGGCTGGTATCATATCAATCCCCGCTGCTTTGTTATTCCGTAAATCATTTAATGCTCTATGAAACTCTGACCTAAGTATGCTAGGACCTAAGTCATCCTCATCTATCTGTTCCACATTTTCTAGCTCCTTCATGTCCTGCCTACCTTTATATAAATCTTCAAGATACTCCTTCCATCTTCTAGCTTTTTCCTTATTTTCTGTGAGTTCCTTACCCTGCTTATCACATATAATGTTACCCTTTGGTTTTACTTTAGAAAAATGTGACTTAATTTTCCTGTAGCCCAAATCTACTTTACCTCTTCTCATATCCTCCTCAATATCCTCACAATTTCCTTTTATCCACTCTTCTTTCGCTAGCTTGCATTTCCTATTAATTAAGTTCCTTAGTTCCTTATATTTTTTCTGTCCTGCTTCTGTGTTTCCAATTTTAATTTTCCTTCTTGCTTCTATCATTTTAACTATTTCTTCCGTGATCCATTCCCTCCTACCTGCCCTTTTCTTTGTGCCTAATACTTCATTTGCTGCTGTAGTTAACCCATTTCTGATTTCCCTCCATTCGCAATCTATGTCGTTCCTAGATGTTCCATTAGCCATGATTTCTACTTTCTGCTTGTACTTTTCACATACATCAGCTAATTTTAACCTATCGACATCTACTCTGACGTGTTTAGACTTCTGTAATTTCTTGAATTTGACCTCTGAGTCCAGGACTACTAAATTATGGTCACTATCAATATCTGCTCCAGGGTAACTCTTACAATTCTTAATCTGGTTCCTAAACCTCTCTTTAACCAGTATGTAATCTATCTGATACCTCCCTATATCTCCTGGCATTTTCCACGTATATATCCTGCGCTTGTGATTCTGAAAAAGCGTGTTTGCTACCACTAGCTTATTCCTAATACAAAACTCTACCAATCTATCCCCTCTATCATTACGTGTTCCTATTCCATATTCTCCTACTATTGAAACTTCCTTTCCCTTACCTACTACGGCATTCCAATCTCCGGTTACAATTAGATTATCCTGTCCTTTAACGTTTGCTAACCTAGATTCAATCTCCTCATAAATGGATTCTACCTCCTCATCATCGTGACTTGAAGTTGGCATATATACTTGCACTATAACTGTGTCCGTTGGCTTCGTGTCTAATCTAATAGTTATAATTCTATCACTAACTTGGCAATAACTCTTTATTCTACATCCCAACTTTCTATTCATTATAAAACCTACACCGGTATGCCCATTATCTGATGCTGTGGTTATTAATCTGTTACAGATTAATAACATTGTAGTAGATAATATATTAAAGTTTTGTAATTTCAATGAAAATTGAAAAATATTTTAGGATAACGAAGGACGAATTTTTTTTATACAATAGCAGGTGAGGTGGTAAATATAATTATCTCCTAATCAAGCTAAAATTATGATTTTTTAATAATTTTTACTTGTATATAACGATATAAATAATATATAGATGTACTGAAACGTTTAAAGCAATATTTTTCTGCAAATTTTAGTATAAATGTTATTATTGTTTTAATTTAAATTAGTGGCAATTGCTTTACATGAGTAATTTTACTCGAGGTTATTCTCAAATATATGAAATTTTCATAATATGTTGAAATGAATGTGGAAATTGGTTAAATTTATTTTAAGCCACTTTTGATTTTCGCTCCTCATAATGAATAATTTGTGTACATCTATGTCAATGAATTCGTTAATGTAGTTAATTAAGAGTAATGTATTTTCGATGCTTTGAGCCGGGACGTAACATTAATTCAAAGCTCTTAAGTGAGTCATTATTTAAATTCGAATCTTGCAAACGGCCAATGAGTATGATTCTTGGTGTATAGTAAAACTTCAAGTCAACATGCAAAAGAATACATTATTATGTATAGTTCCCGCAATTTCTTTTGTATGTTGACTTAAAGTTTTAGTACACACTGACACTAAAATGAAAATCATGAATGTACGTTATATTTGAAGTAAGGTTCTATTATTGGAAGTAGAGGTAAATTGAAAAATATCTTTCGGTTTTTAAGAAAAAAAAATTGTAATAAAATATAATTTGATTAAAAACGATGTAGGAACAAACTATTACCATTAGTATGAAAGTTCTAAATTTAATTAATTTGATAAGATTATTGATTACAAGATTAAAGATTAAAGAACCTTTATTGCTGCCTTGTTATTCGCACTTAAATTTCCGTACAAGAATAAATATAAAACAGCGAGTGAGGAAGTGAATAAATCAATGCATTGCATTCATGAAACTGAAAATGCTTCATTATAATTTTTTCTAATTATATAACAATGTTGGCAAATAATATATTGTGCATATTCTTAAACGTATTTGATTTTTAATTGAAATTATGAATTATGAACTAAATTTAACATATTAACATATTGACACACGACATTTTAATTATATTTCAGCAAGGATAATTGAAGGATTAAGACTGACCAATATGACTGTGCCAAAATTCGTAGACTACCGAGATACAATGGATTTGGATTGCCAATTCGATATGGGAGAAGAAGAATTGTATGCTGTAAAATGGTACAAAGATGATCTAGAATTCTTTCGGTACGCATATCTTCGGGTATATTAATTATTTATTTAGCTTTTCTGCTTATATAAATTACTTACGCGTTTATAAAATAATTTTTTATAAATTTCTAGCAGCAAATATTCTTTAAATTTTTTTTGTTTCATATTAAAGTCGTTATGAAATGAGTTTTAACAATTTATCTCATAAAGACTAACCAATCATAAAATACAATGAGGATGTCGAATTAATGATCCAAAATTAATTTATATGAATAAATATTAAGAATAATTATTTTAGTCATTTTATGTATATACGTAAATCCATGTGTATACGAACAATAGTTACTTAAATCTATTCAACGATTTTGACGTCGAAGTCTATTTCCTTTTTCAACTTGTTGTTTTATCAACAGGTATATTCCACAACAGCAGCCAAATTTCGTAATATTCCCAGTGACAGGTGTTAATATACGGGAAGAGGACACGCAGTGTGGTCCTTCCCGTTGCACTTTGCACTTTTCCCACCTGGAGAAGATCCTTAGCGGCGGTTCGTACCGCTGTGAGGTGTCCAGCGAAGCACCCGCTTTCCGGCTCGCATCAGAGACACTCAATGTCACTGTGGCTGGTAAGGTATATTTATTTACTTCTTGTTATATATAAATCAAAAAATCTTGCGTTCCTACAATTTTTATTAGCTACGATGGATATTGAAAAAGAAATTGAATCTTCAGTGCTTCAAAACGATATAGTCACTTCATTTATAAATTTCTTTATATACTTCTATTTAGGCTTCCTTTACATACTTTAGTTAATTAATAATACGTATTAGCTATAAATATAGAGATCTATTAACATTTATCACAATCATTACCAATGGTACAATCTGGTATATTGTTTTTCAAATTTAGTTTATTTCAAAAAAATCTATTACTAGTATAATTTGAAGCAGCAATATGCTAATTAGGTAGATAGTCCTCAATCCTGGGAATTGATTGGAAACAGCACGTTGAACCGATTTGTCCTGCATTAATTCCTTCATCTCCTCATCCTAACGTCTTCCACGATTTGAACCACATACACAAAGTTAGGCCTACCT
Organism: Leptodirus hochenwartii; assembly: GCA_947310635.1. NCBI lineage: Eukaryota > Metazoa > Arthropoda > Insecta > Coleoptera > Leiodidae > Leptodirus > Leptodirus hochenwartii. Next base: position 10,286,647 of record OX371180.1, on the reverse strand, counting down.
ACCCCTTTCATTCCATCTACTTTATCTTCTATAACTAATTACACAATACCCCCATGTCTAAGAATATGATCTACTAGTGCATACTTCTCTTCTTTCTTACAAACTCTAACACGGCTTCATTTATTACTTTATCTGCCCAAGCAATCCTCATCATCCACCTACATCACCTCATTTCGAATGTTTATATTCTACCATTCATATAGTCCATTCATATAGTCCACGCCTCACACCCGTACAATATTACACTCCACACATATGCCTTCGGTAATCGTTTTTCTAATACCCGAGTCAATATTTGATCCCACAATATGTCCTTTTTCTACGAATGTCCGTGTGCTATCCTACATTTTATATACACCTTACCTCAGTTATCCTTTGTTACCCTAATTCCTAAATAACAAAAGTCTAATACTTCTTGTATTCTATCATCTCCTCTTCCAATACACATCTTTCACATGCATTTCTTTTTGTTACACGTGACATTTTGGTTTTGCTTATGTTTATTTTCATGTTACAATCCCCACGGTCATTGCTTTCCGCATACCATTTAATAACTTGTTCCAATAGCTACATTGTCGGCGAACCTCAATATATATATTTCCTCTCACTGCATTTTATTGAGGTAATTTAATTTTATATATTAACAGTACGCTATATTAATTAATCTGTTTAATAAATCTGTTTAATTGGTGACAATGTCACTGCATTCTTTCATTTATAGTGTTATTTGATTCTATTCATTTATGAAACCTACGTATTGAAAATATTTGCGCTAGTATATATTGCAATTGACGTAACAATGAATACCCTCTTTACGAAAAATAAATTTTCATTAATTACATCAATAAATCTTTCCCTCGATCATTTTTCTATTATCGGTATGGTGGTACAAAATGAATTCCTCTCCTATATTCATGTGTAGATTAATGAATTGCGTGTTAAACTTAGCGCTTCTTTTTGTGGTATATTGTCGATTTCGCCTATAATTTTGGGGATGAAGGGGGTGTGGGTTGCTCTACCAAGCAATCAACGGATGCATGCTGTTTTTTATCATGTACCGTGGCCGTCCATAGATTCCATTATTGTTCTATTCATCATATTGCAGCATTTTTTCTATTATGATAAAGTTTCTATACAAAAACCTTTGAAAGGAAACTTTTCTAATCGGCAACAAAAATAACAAAACAACCATGCACACAGCATAGTCTGTTAGTCGTAGCTTTTTGTAATTTTATATTTTAATTTTTAATTATTTTTATACCGTACCTTTTCGAGTAACAAATATACTATTCAGAGTTAAAAATATTTTTTGTTGTGAAAAATACAGTTTAAATCTGCGAAGCACGAAAATGTCTAAAAACGCTTATATTGGTTGAAAGTAATCGTTTTTAGACGTTTCCAGCTCTCTGACGTTAATCAATTTATTTTCACACATAAAAAATATTTTTTTGTCGTGAAAAATACATTTTTAATCCGCGAGGCACGAAAATGTCTAAGAACGCTTGTTTTATTTGCAAGTGACCGTTTTTAGACGTTTCCAGCTTTCTGACGTTAATAAATTTATTTTCACATATAAAAAATATTTTTTTGTCGTGAAAAATACATTTTTAATCCGCGAAGCACGAAAATGTCTAAGAACGCTTGTTTTATTTGCAAGTGATCGTTTTTAGACGTTTCCAGCTCTCTGACGTTAATAAATTTATTTTCACATATAAAAAATATTTTTTTGTCGTGAAAAATACATTTTTAATCCGCGAAGCACGAAAATGTCTAAGAACGCTTGTTTTATTTGCAAGTGATCGTTTTTAGACGTTTCCAGCTTTCTGACGTTAATAAATTTATTTTCACATATAAAAAATATTTTTTTGTCGTGAAAAATACATTTTTAATCCGCGAAGCACGAAAATGTCTAAGAACGCTTGTTTTATTTGCAAGTGATCGTTTTTAGACGTTTCCAGCTCTCTGACGTTAATAAATTTATTTTCACATATAAAAAATATTTTTTTGTCGTGAAAAATACATTTTTGATCCGCGAAGCACGAAAATGTCTAAGAACGCTTGTTTTATTTGCAAGTGATCGTTTTTAGACGTTTCCAGCTTTCTGACGTTAATAAATTTATTTTCACATATAAAAAATATTTTTTTGTCGTGAAAAATACATTTTTAATCCGCGAAGCACGAAAATGTCTAAGAACGCTTGTTTTATTTGCAAGTGATCGTTTTTAGACGTTTCCAGCTTTCTGACGTTAATAAATTTATTTTCACATATAAAAAATATTTTTTTGTCGTGAAAAATACATTTTTAATCCGCGAAGCACGAAAATGTCTAAGAACGCTTGTTTTATTTGCAAGTGATCGTTTTTAGACGTTTCCAGCTCTCTGACGTTAATAAATTTATTTTCACATATAAAAAATATTTTTTTGTCGTGAAAAATACATTTTTAATCCGCGAAGCACGAAAATGTCTAAGAACGCTTGTTTTATTTGCAAGTGATCGTTTTTAGACGTTTCCAGCTCTCTGACGTTAATAAATTTATTTTCACATATAAAAAATATTTTTTTGTCGTGAAAAATACATTTTTAATCCGCGAAGCACGAAAATGTCTAAGAACGCTTGTTTTATTTGCAAGTGATCGTTTTTAGACGTTTCCAGCTTTCTGACGTTAATAAATTTATTTTCACATATAAAAAATATTTTTTTGTCGTGAAAAATACATTTTTAATCCGCGAAGCACGAAAATGTCTAAGAACGCTTGTTTTATTTGCAAGTGATCGTTTTTAGACGTTTCCAGCTCTCTGACGTTAATAAATTTATTTTCACATATAAAAAATATTTTTTTGTCGTGAAAAATACATTTTTAATCCGCGAAGCACGAAAATGTCTAAGAACGCTTGTTTTATTTGCAAGTGATCGTTTTTAGACGTTTCCAGCTCTCTGACGTTAATAAATTTATTTTCACATATAAAAAATATTTTTTTGTCGTGAAAAATACATTTTTAATCCGCGAAGCACGAAAATGTCTAAGAACGCTTGTTTTATTTGCAAGTGATCGTTTTTAGACGTTTCCAGCTTTCTGACGTTAATCAATTTATTTTCACACATAAAAAATATTTTTTTGTCGTGAAAAATACATTTTTAATCCGCGAAGCACGAAAATGTCTAAGAACGCTTGTTTTATTTGCAAGTGATCGTTTTTAGACGTTTCCAGCTTTCTGACGTTAATCAATTTATTTTCACACATAAAAAATATTTTTTTGTCGTGAAAAATACATTTTTAATCCGCGAAGCACGAAAATGTCTAAGAACGCTTGTTTTATTTGCAAGTGATCGTTTTTAGACGTTTCCAGCTTTCTGACGTTAATCAATTTATTTTCACACATAAAAAATATTTTTTTGTCGTGAAAAATACATTTTTAATCCGCGAAGCACGAAAATGTCTAAGAACGCTTGTTTTATTTGCAAGTGATCGTTTTTAGACGTTTCCAGCTCTCTGACGTTAATGCAGCGACCATATCGGCGTTGAAAGCACCGGTTCCCATCGAACACCGAAGTTAAGCAACGTCGAGCGCGGTTAGTACTTGGATGGGTGACCACTTGGGAAAACCTCGTGTCGCTGTGCTTTATCGTGTAGTGCCTCTGGCGGAGCACGTTAACAAATATATCTCTCTGACGTTAATAAATTTATTTTCACAGATAAAAAATATATTTTATCGTGAAAAATTGACTTGAAAAATTAGCATTTTTGAAATAATGAGGCTGGAAAAAATAAATTATTATTATTACTAATAGCTATGCGGTTATCAATGGCAATTTTTAAATATATTCAACTAGAAGATTATTATAGAAGGACTTGACAAAATTTGCATTTTTTGCATTTTTCACACAATGAGGCTGGAAAAAAATAATTTAGAATGTATGGAATATGATATAATTAAAAATTAATTTCCAAATATAATGCAGCATACTAATTATATTTTGAAGATGTACTAACAGAATTTAAAAAGGAAGTATGTAGAATATATATAATAATTCTGCATTATGAAGCAGGCTAAAGGTATATTTGGTGAAGAATTCAACATTGTTGTGTACTTCATAACATTATGGAAATAAGAGATATGTTAGCATTTTTAATTTTTTTGAAATATCCGATTTCAGTAATTATTCACAAATCATTTCATATAATCATTCACATAAATCCAGAAAATATTGCTATAACAGTTTTAACACTAAAACCATTATAACATCTAATTCGACTGGTTAATTATTCATAAAAAAACTGCTAAAATATCAACATTAACTCTTGTTACGGATAACAAGGATATGGATATCCCATTTTATTGTTGAATCCAGATATAAGTATAGATTAATTGTTATCGTTTGTAAAAACTTGGAGGCAAGCAAACATCGAAGATATTTGTAACATACTAAATTGAAAATGCAGTTTACTATTACAGTAATAATGTACTATTATAGTTTCTACAATTCCACAGTTAATTCATATTATAATGATTGTTCTTTACTCTATTAACCACTTCTGAAGCCCCGATGAAGCAACATGAAAATAGTTTTTCTGGAATCATCTTTGTTCCACTACGATGTGATAATCAACGATAGAAATTGAGGGAGTTAATTATCTGATTTATTATTATATTATTCACTAAAATTGCATTGATTATATTGGATTTTTTATTAAGGTTGTTAGGGGAAAATGATTTTTTTTTAAGGTTAATTTGTTAAATAGTCCTCAACAGCATGACAAGCCGATCCTTTCTGAACTAATTCCTTCATTTCCCTATATCTATTCATCCCAGCCACGTCCTCCACTTACTCCAATCTAGGCTTACTTTTTTTTATAAAAAACCTGGATATTTTTAGTGGTTTTACACAAAAAACTAGGTAGTTTTTAGTTTACTCAGTAATGTTAGGAATCTACTTTACAATCCTTCAAGGATATGAATACCAAGAAGCCTCTTTTACAATTTCAGATTCGTTGGGTATCTATATTAGGTATTTAAGAGGTATTCCTAGGTTTAGTTGAGTTTTATTTAAGGAGGGAAGGACCAGCTACACACTAAATAAGATTAACTGGAATTGCAATCAAAGGATTGGAATAAAAGTACTCTTCAGAGGATCATAGGCTAGGGGTAATCTTGACAACTATTTTCCGATATTTCTTGTTTTTTTTTTATCGATATAGTATGTAAAAATATGTGTTACTCAATATAATTAAGTTTTCTTACATTATTAAGTTAATATTAAATTACCATTTGATTAATTAATTAATAATACTAATTCACATATTAATTAATTTTTAAGTTACGGTATTTGGGTGATATTCTATACGTTTTTTATGTGAAAATTAGTTCTTTATATATTGCACATAATATAGTATATTGTTGATACAACGAGCGATTCCCTCCTAATGTATGGTCGAGAAGGGATTTGCGTCAGATAATTCAATTCCCACCAACTGACCCAAAATAAACGGTCGTCGCCCTCGCTGTACCGTGCAGATCTCTGTGGGCCCTCCATCGCTCACCCGTGTCTCTTGTATCCGTTTCGGATGATCGGTCCCAACCGAAACAGTGTAGTGTGTTATCCTTGGCGCATTTCTGACTTCCGATCAGCGACCGACTCGTAATCTTGAGAAAATGGATTGACTCTCTAGGGAGAAAGAAGGGCCTATCAGAGATATCAAGACCTTCTACTTACTGTATCATATGCCTACCTACTTACGTATCATTTTTGAAATTTGATTGTCTTTATAGCGCTTAAATTAGCACTTAAAGAGTCGAGCATGGTAAATTCCTATAAATATGGGGTCAGGTAGAAGAAACCGAAATGTGTATGGTCAAATTCCTACAAACGCCTGTTGTCCATCGCCTTCCTCTTGCACGAAGCACTTATTTCTTGCACATGTGACTTTGTTTCCTCGGGATGATCACGCAATAAAATGCATTCTGAATTTCTGTACTTTCACCAACTGGGTCATCTGGGTCATTGTTAATTGGGTAATTGTCACGATCGTTAAATATATGGGAACCTATATCTATGTCTTCTTCTTCAATGTTTGATTTCAATTGGAAATATGATAGGAAACCTTATAGGAATTTACATCTACCTTTGTAGGAATTTGACCATCATTAACTCGACTACCTGTAAATTATAGGAATATATATACACCCTAACTTAGAATAGTAAAGTTCCAATATTAATGAAGATCATTCAAGCAACAAATCTTGAAAAGTTCATCTTAGAGGTTTCGAATAAAAAAAAATTGTTATTTGATTAGAACGAGTGATATTGGATGATGTCAAGACTGCGAATTAATAAATCATAATTATTTAAATAACATAAATCTGATTACATATCCTGTTATAAAAATACGTCAAAGCAATTTTGATTATGACAATCTTAAAATAACTATAAAAAAATTATTTCAAGTATATTAGAGAATAACAACAAAATAAAAATAAGTTAAATTAAATGGAAAATTTATGTTTTTCGTATAGTAGAAAGGAAAGCACATTCTATAAAGATACCTTTATCTAAATATGAGTAAAAGAGCATATATATTATAAGTGACACTTTAAAGAGTATTGAGAAAGAAATTGTGTAATAATAAATATTTAGAAATCAATATATCTATATAGGAACATTTAATTTTTTTTAAATACGATTAAATATTGCAACATCATTGCCTTTACTTTTTTACTTACTCATTTTAAGATTATTATTATACATTTCACTAAATAGTGTAGAATATCAGCCAAATACCGAAATATACCCAAATATACTATCATTTTATTTAATAGTATATCAATCACGATTCGTGACAGTGGTATTTTATTTAGTTTTATCTTGTGCTACTGAATATGGGGGCATAGCCTTCAAAATGCGCATCTAGCTACGGTATTAGGGTGATATTCTATACTAATATTTAACACCGTAGTGATCTTTTTTTAAATTTCACTAAATAATTATTCATTTTTCAACAATTTTCATTTAATCCACTAAATTCCATTCATCTTCGATATAAAAATTCACGAACTATAGGTCGTGAACTACTACATCTTTTAAAAATGAACTAGTTCACGACCTATATGAAATACATGCACATACTGAAAATAATCTCTTTTTTTCTCAATGGTAAAATATTAAATGGTAAAAAATAAATAAATTGAAATATTACAATACTTATTTTGAATTATGAATGAGGAAGAAAAGACAACAATGTTTATAATTTATACAAAACATATATATAAAGAAATATAATCTTCTCTAGATACTCACGATTATTTATATGAAGTTCTAAAATACTTATTGGTAGTTAGTGATGAAAATGTTTACTACTTTACTAACACTTGAAAATTAAATGTACAAACTATAATAAAATGAACTAGATAGAATCGTTTTGTTTGGCGTTATAATTTATATTTTCTATTCCGAATCTTCTCTGTTCAAACTTCAAAGCTTTGATTTGATATTAAGTGATTGCATTGCACTCAATATAAAATAGAAGAACTATAAGATTTAGATGTTTATTTTTACATTATTGCAAAAATTAGCTATGGCATGACATATTTAATCTTGCGAATATATTAATTATATTATTCCAAATGAAATCTGATACCAACATATAAATTGTGACTCAGCTCGGCAAAGCTGCTGTTGCAATATTGCATCGCGTTTCCTATTTCGTTCCGTTCACCAACAAACTATCACTAAATAAATGTTAGTACTGTATATGTAATGTATACTATATTGCATCGTTTACGACTCGTTGTCATTCATGAACGGTTTAGTACACGACGGGTTCAGGACCTAGTACAAGTACACCGTGCACCATCTAGTTTATAGTTCACGAACTAGGTCATAGTGACCTATAGGTCGTTGCGAAACATCGTCACAGTACACCCGTCATTTGATTGAACCGTTCAGAGTGAACGGTTCGCGAGTGAACTACACATCGCTACTCTCCAATTGTAATAAACGATTCATGGATTATATATTGACGTAGATCCTTGTGTAGTATAATTGCATGAAGGTATCAACTTTCCCTATATGTTTCAATACATGTGTCCTTGCAGCGATACCGGGGACGGGTCCTCGTGTCGAGGGTCTCGAGGACAGCTACTACGAGGGTGAGATCCTCAATGCCAAGTGTGTATCAGCTCCGTCCGACCCTGCTCAAGAAATTACTTGGTACATCAACAACGAAGAAGTGAGTTTCGCTTCGCAAGCACGTTGTTCTGTTTGTTGTATTATTTTGCATGACATATGAACTCTTCGCCTCAGTAGATCCAGTATTTATATAATATCTTGTCAAATGTTGATGCGCCTACATTTCGTTAATCGAAATTTACATTGTTAGATGAAAGGATATTTACAGTTTCAATATTTTCCTCTTGTACAGAACCCGTTGAGTTGCATTAATAATCGAAATTAGAACGCTGTAAAAAATTGAGTGTAAAACTTTTTAATTTGCGGGTAAAATTATGTTTTGATCAAACCCTTGAGAGCCTTAATTGACCTTATTTTCGCCAGTAATTATTTTTTTGTGTAGAACGTGATGAAGGGAATTTATTTGACGTTAATTTATGAAGAGCTTTTCTCATCGATCACACAAATTCACGTTCACAAGGAGGTAGCAAAATATGCCTATTACAAAGGCTAAATTGACCTAAATATCGAATCATTTGTACGAAATTGCTATTCATAAAATAAGATTTTTGCTTTAGGCAGATATTTGTAACCTTTATGGCAAAATATTTTTTATATTATTATTTCTCTAAAATAGTAACCTAATTAAAGTTTCTTTTGATGTTTAATTGTCCACAAACAGTCGATAATGGTTCACGTTAAAAGGTATAATTATTAATTATGGTATAAAGGTATAAATATACCTTTATGGTTTAGTTAAAGAGTCCGCAATCCTAAAGATTGGTTGGAAACAGCACGCCATGCCGATCTATCCTGAGCTAATCCCTTCATCTCCCTATAGCTATTCATCTCAACGTCTTCAACTATCTGACTCACATACTCCAATTTAGGCCTACCTACCCCTCTCTTTCCCTCCACTCTACCTTCTATGATCAATTGCATAATCCCCCCATGCCTAAGGATATGCCCTACTAATCTGTCTCTCCTACGCTGTAACACTCTCCAAATACTTCTCTTCTCCCCTACTAACTCTAGTACAGCTTCATTTGTTACTTTATCTTCCCAACCAATCCTCATCATCCTCCTATAACACCACATTTCGAATGCTTGTAATCTACGCTTCTCTTCCTTTCCTATAGTCCACGCCTCACACCCGTACAGTGCTACACTCCAAACATATACCTTCAGTAATCTTTTTCTAATACCCAAGTCAATATTTGATCTTAAAATCTGTTCCTTTTCTACGAATGCCTTCCTACCCTGTGCTATCCTACACTTTATATCTACCTTGCTTCGATTATCTTTTGTGATTCTACTGCCTAAATAACAAAAATCTGACACTTCTTCGATTCTATTATCTCCTATTGTGATCCTCATTTTTCTACTGTATTCCTTTTTGTCACACCTCATCACTTTAGTTTTACCTATATTTATTTTCATGTTAAAATCCCTAGTCAATACTGCCTGCATACCATTCAATACCCTTTCTAAATTCTTTTCGCTTTCTTCCAATATAGCTATATCGTCGGCGAATCTCAACATATATATTTTCTCTCCCTGTACATTCACACCTACACTATACTCTTCTTTTACTTTGTTTATTGCATCTTCTATATATAGATTAAATAATAACGGTGAAAGTGTACATCCCTGCCGAACTCCCTTCCCTATTTTTGCTACCTCTTCTTCCCCCTCAATTCTAACTAAGGCAGTTTGGTGTTTATATAAATTAAAAATTATTCTCCTATCCTTATAATCTATACCCGTTTCTTTTAAAATTCTAAACATTATGTCCCAATCTACATTATCAAATGCCTTTTCTAAATCTACAAAAGCTATGCAAGTTACCTTTCCTACCCTCATTCTTTTTTCTACTACTGTTCTTAGTGCTAAAATCGCCTCCCTCGTCCCTCTGTTTTTCCTAAAACCAAACTGATCTTCTCCTAGCCTTTCCTCTACTTTATTTTCTAATCTCCTATAAATAATCTTTAGCAATATCTTCGATGCATGTGATAGTAGACTAATGGTCCTATAGTTCTCACACAAATTAGCTCCTATTTTCTTCGGCATTGTTACTATTCTACTACGCTGAAAATCCTGTGGTACTTCTCCCTTTATGGTATAAAGGTATAATCCTTTGCAGTGCAAAATTTAAAAACCTTGGCCGAAAATGGATGCCGAGGATAATTTTTACTGGCGTAGTACTGTAACAGAAAAATGTGTATTAAAAAAATTTAACCAGTTCGAAAAATTTGCTACAGGCAATTTAGAATAAAGAAAGGAATTGACAGAATTGAAAGAACATCAACTGAAAGAATATGTTAAAAATGTGACCGAAATAATATCAACGATGAATCTATATTAACTTTATCTTTATAACACCTTCAGGACTATATTTAATCAGTAATTAGTATCGTATGAAGTTATTGTAACAATACAACTTGAACTAAGTAAAGCTGGGTTGCTGATTATTTTAGAAGTAAAAATAAAAGATGTCATTATATTTGCTGTATATTGTTTAGGTAAAAATGAGAAATATATATTTTTTGCATTATATTAAAAAATGGTACACGATATTGATGTTCGATAAAAAGTGTAGTGAAAAATTTTAAATCCGCAAATTATGAGATAATTCAAACTATTATTCGAAAAAATATTGATACTCCTGTGCATTGTTTGCTTGTTAACATGTAATGTCAATTTGCTCAGATTTAAATAATTTATTTTCTTGTGAACCTTGATTCCAACTTGTGTATTTGTTAAAAATTTACCAATAATATTTATCAAGTTGTAAATATGCCGGGTAGTTTTTATAGGGAAACAAATAATAAATAATAAAAATCGGTTATTTACATATCCATTTCTACAAAGTTAGGCAGCATAAAGGCTCAAATTGAGTAGTTTATTTGCTGATGTGTCATTTGAATGTAAACCCAGAGGTTGCTGTAACTTGACTGAACAATGTAAATCTTTAATAAAATTTATAAACTATCTTATCTGACGCGAGGAGGAAAAAGTCAAAATTTTACTTGTACATGTCTTAACTATTTATAAAAATGAACGATTTATAAAAAATATAAAATGATATCATCTATAAATCCTTCGGGTGTATACATATTCTTATAATTTTCAGGTAGTCGAGTTAATGATGGTCAAATTCCTACAAATGTACATGTAAATTCCTATAAGGTTTCCTATAATATTTCCAATTGAAATCAAACAATGAAGAAGAAGACACAGACATAGGTTCCCATATATCGTGACAATTACCCAACGATCGTGACAATTACCCAATTAACAATGACCCAGATGACCCAGTTGGTGAATTCAGAATGCAGAAGCCTGCATTTTATTGCATGATCACCCCGATAAAACAAAGTTACATGTGCAAGAAATAAGTGCTTCGTGCAAGAGGAAGGCGATGGACAACAGGCGTTTGTACGAATTTGACCATACACATGATCGGTTTCTTCTACCTGACCCCATATTTATAGGAATTTACTATCCTCGAATCCTTCAAGTACCCAAAAAATGCTTGCACGTGTCACAGATTCGTTATATCCGGCTGAATCTATTCATCCACACGTCCTGCACCATCTGACTTGCCCATACTTGTTTTTACTCCTGCTCTACCTTCAATAACTATTTGCATACTTGAATTACGCAATGACTCCAACCTGCGTTCTTGTTATATCCACCCGTAGGCATCAAGTATATATGTCCGCGGTACAAACTACACTCGGCTGCCCAGTAATCATCCTCTTGCTACGGTCGGCCTCCGTAAGGAGGCTGATGGCTACAATGGCCGCGACGACAACCTGCTCAGTAGTTGGCAGGTCCTGAAGTTCGTCCCGGGCAGCTTAAACATCAGCAATAGTAGCAGCACGCCCGGCCCTGTACGCAGGATACACCTCAGTTGTGTTGCAACCCTACCAGGTTTGTATGAGGTTTATACTTGTATAAGAAGGCGGAGTGAATGGTGGTTGATGAAATTAAACCCTTTGGATGTATATATAATGTTTGAAGGTACTTCTGCCATGTACAATTTTGTTCATACCCGAATATAATTGCTAAAACAAACATTTATAATTAATATATTAGATTTGACAATGCGTTAAACGTATACATCGTTTTTTTTAAAGTGGCGGACCTGTATCGTCCACTACTGCGCATAAGGGCTGCACTTATATACATCACTATATACTTATATACACAAGGTACTCAGCCACACCTAGTTTTTCTATATGACAATACACAAGCGTACCCACAGCACAGCATGCAATGTGCCGTACGACTGACGCCATACTGTTTTGAATAGCACTGCTCTGTACTGTATTGGTCAAGCCATTATACAGGTCTCGATTTATGATGCGTGAACTTCTGTCACTTTCCTGCCACTTTCAATAAAACGGTGTATAATTGTAGATATTTTGATACGTTTATTATACAATACCTGACGTATAAAATAACTTTTACAAAAGAAAAAAAAAATTCCACAAACTCATTATTTGCGTTAAGATAGTTTTAAATACCCTTCAGTATACATAGTGAAAGAGAAATTTTAAATTTCATATATATATTATATTTTTGATTCAACTTAGTCATTTATTAAAGTTATAAAAGTTTAAAATGTGCGTAAAAGTTATGTTAAAAGTTTAAACACTAAATCGATCAAAAAAAATGTTCGTTCGCATTATATCAAAATCAAAAATTTGTCAATATCATTAAAAAATGTTTTTTTTTTTAAATATTAAAAGAAAAAAATATTGTTGGCTAGTTTTTCTCCGTCAATGGGTTTAGAGAAAGAATATCCTCAGATCAGCAGGTTGACTTATTTTCTTTTAATTTAATTTTTATACACTAATCATTTAAAACATATTTTGCAGTCTAAGAAAAATATCTATTTCGCTTAAATTTAAACAAAATTTAATTCATTAAGTGATAAATTTTATTAATTACGCACAAAAAAAATTCTGTTCTTCAAAAAATCTTCTATACCTCTGTGTTCTACGTCTCTTTCTAAATAAACATATAAATACATCAGAAAAATAAATCGGTGTCTTTGCCCTAAAAAAATTTATTTACTACATATATAAATAAATGAATAGAAAATTTTCTATTAATTTATTTATCACAGAAGGGAACCCTAGTAAAGTATAATTAAAACAATATTTTACAATCTAAGACAAATATTTATTCAAATAAATTCAATACGAATATTTTTTAACAAAAATTTTACTTACATTTCGAAGGAAAATATTTTTTTCAGAATTTTTGAGAACCTCAAACGAGTGGCTTGTTTTTATTATTAAAAGTAATATTTCCTACGCTTATAAAAGTTCACCCTTAAAAAAAATACTATCTGATATAAATATATATTTACATTTTCTTAATCCAAGTCTTCTGTCGCAATATTTTAAAAATATATGTACAATTTAATAAAAATGTACATTTAAACAAAAACGAATTTTGTGTTGGTTAGTTTCTGTATTAATTCTGTCTTATAACTTCTTTCTTCCACAACTTTTCATTAAGCAGAAAGAAAAAGAAAAAAATTATATATTGGAGAAAATTATATATTAGCAAATATATGTTAGATTAATTTCATTATGTTCAATAATATTTTATCTATTTAAGAGTTAAATAAGAAGCTTAAAATGAAAAATAAATTATCATCAATTATGTCCATATTGCCAACTATTATATGTAAAATTGTTCTCTTTGATATATTTCTTATTCATTTTCGAGAACATAAAATATTATTTTACACGAACCGAATTTATTCGACTTTGGTCATTTATTGAACTTATTATATGGTAGATATTTGAATTTAATACTAATTTAAGTAAGGTTGAAGAAAAATACGAAGTTTTAATATCACGTAAAAATATTTTAAATATAATTAAATATTTATTCGACTAGTTTCGCTATAAAGCATTGTCAAGACTAAAGAATAACAAAAAAGGGGGGCAAGTATATATAAACAAACAAGATTTCATCTGCGCACAATATCGAATAAGGGACTATAGATCAAGTCTAATTGGTCGTTAAGTAGTGTATAATTGGGATTTTTTCGGTACTTATGAATTTCCAATGATTCAAGTAAATTTAGTTTTGGGCTTTTTGAACAAATATGCAAGATCGTTAAATTATTAATACAAGGAAAATTATGTTGAGATTCAATACTATGATTTGCAAAATTTGAATTATTTTTTTTAAATTTATAACTATTAAAATGTTCATTAAATCTAATTTTAAAACTACGGCCTGTTTGGCCAATATATATTGCATTGCAATCTGGACAGTTTATCTTATATACTCCACTCCTGTTCATTTTATCTGTTTTATCTTTATGGTTAAACAAAAGATTTGATAGGGTATAAGGAGTTCGTTGTGAAAGGCTTAGGTTGTAGTTAGATAAAGTATTGGCAATTTTTAATGTGTTCGTGGAAAAAGTGAAGGAAATATATTTAATAGTATTAGTAGTCGTAGATACAGGGTAGATAGAGTTGAAAATCAGTTGTTTACGTTTTTTATGAATTAGATTAGAAATTGAGGTTTTTGGAAAACCATTTAATCTAGCTATCTCAAGGATATTTGAAATTTCTAGGTTAAATAGTTCATTACTAAGAGGGATAGAGAAGGCTCTATGAATTAAGGATTTGTACGCTGCAAGTTTATGTTTTAAGGGATGCGATGAGTTAGCTGGGATTGTTATAGGTGAGAAGATGGGTTTTCTATAAATGTTAAAATTTAGTTTGGAGTCATGTCTATTAATGGTTAGATCAAGAAAGTTTATAGATTGGTCTATTTCAATTTCTAACGTGAATTTAATATTATTATGTTGTTGATTCAAAAATAATAAAAAGGAATTTAACTGTCTGGTAGTCCCATTAAAACAAGCTAAAACGTCATCTACATAGCGATACCAAAAAGTGATATATTTTTTCCCCAATGTAGAGTTTAATATTTTTGATTTAATGAACATTTTAATAGTTATAAATTTAAAAAAAATAATTCAAATTTTGCAAATCATAATATTGAATCTCAACATAATTTTCATTGTATTAATAATTTAACGATCTTGCATATTTGTTCAAAAAGCCCAAAACTAAATTTACTTGAATCATTGGAAATTCATAAGTACCGAAAAAACCCCAATTATACACTACTTAACGACCAATTAGACTTGATCTATAGTCCCTTATTCGATATTGTGCGCAGATGAAATCTTGTTTGTTTATATATACTTGCCCCCCTTTTTTGTTATTCTTTAGTCTTGACAATGCTTTATAGCGAAACTAGTCGAATAAATATTTAATTATATTTAAAATATTTTTACGTGATATTAAAACTTCGTATTTTTCTTCAACCTTCCTATAATATGGAATATCACAACGTAACGGCCAAATCTATAACTAATTTAAGTATATGGCAGATGAGGCGCCTCAAATAATTTGCTTCCTTTTTTATGAAATTAATATAACAGATTATATCTAGTTTGCAATACAGTAAAGAAAAATATTTTTAATGAAGGTGGCTCGGGCTTACGCTTATTTGCGAACCACAGTGTCACATTCTACGAAGCCGGCTCGGAGATAATCAACCAGAAGTACTACAGATTTAGCAGTTCTACAAACAAGTTACTGCTTCGGACTGATCTACTTCTTATTGTACTATTGTTGGAACGAATTTTCCAAATATTATGAATATAGGTGAGTTTGGACTTGACTAACTATTTTATTCAAAAATAGTGAAAATAGCAACAGTATTTTTCATTTTATGCAAGAACTTGTAAGTATTTTATTTCCAAAAGTCATCGTACTTTATCCTGAAACCTTTGCATCAATTTAGTGATTAGGAAATGGTTACTTAATTAGGAGAAATTAAATTAACCATTTCTTTTTCCGAGCAAACGTATTATTTCAGTGAAATCTTATCAGTTATCAGTTTATGGATTTTATTATCAAGACCTATAAATTTTGTAATATTGAATCTTTTATTATAAGCATGTACGTGTAATATTTTAACGCTACTATTTTATAACAAGGTTCGTTATATACATAATTATTATCAAAATAAGTATTAAATTTAATATCAGTGCTTTATTTCCATTTCAAAATATATATTAAAACGCGAGTTTATTATTACGTAAATATTTAATTGCATTATATGCGTGCAAATTAATATTATTTGCATAAAATCATGGAAATAAAATTTTGGAATTTGCAATTAACGGCCGGCGAGTATCATGTTATTATTTGTTTAACAAATTTAATCTGGAATGTGATACCATTTTTAATTCCAGTGAAAACTGTTTGAAAACCATTTATAGCCGGTGCGGAAACAAAATTCTGTAGAAACAAAAAATAGATCCGTATTTCTTCGTTTTTGTTCAGTCGTAATGGTCTCAGTTTATCTCACAGGCTGCTTTAATCCATTTCGTTAGTGCGTAGCATCTCATAGTAACATAATTTTACGGTAGAATTTTTTATTTAATATTCAAAATATTTCAAATATATTATAAATTCGAAATATTACGATATTTTAAGTTTAATTTTTGTAACCAGGAAACATATTTTATTTTGTAATATTTTATATTATATTCCAAATATTAATTAGTAATTGTTTTTATTACTAGATGAAATTTAAAACATTTCGTGGCAAAAATCCTAATGTACCTCCGGACACTGATGCCAAATTTGAACCAGTTGATAACCCTGTTTATTCTCTCTAAAATTTCTCGACATATAAGAAAATATTTTACGACTGTCGTATATAATTACCTACACCGTGCACATACCTGCCTATACACATTTCAACGTTGAATGAATTTATAAAGTTTAATTTATATTTATTACTACTGAAGAACAAAAGAAATTGTTTAGCAATAAATACATTCTGTTTTTGATTGTTATAATGTACATGTTCGATAAAGTTGCATTTATTCTATGGAATCGCAGACAAAGTAATATTATCTTTTCTATCGATGCAAATACAAGTCAAACTATATACTGTTAATGAATTTAAGCAAGAGTAATATTGTAAGAGCTACTCAATTAATTTACCATGAAAAATAAATAAATAATATTAACATAACATTGTGCCAGTTGTTTATATATTTCCTCAATTGTGTGGAAACTCAAGATAAGGTAAGTTTTTAAAATTAAATTGAAAATTTGTAACATTCGTCGCTTCAAATTTTTAACATGCTCACCTTAAAATGAAAATTGTTTTTTATTTGGACCAGCATTGGATGTAAAAATTCGCTGGAAAAACTTCGCACATGTACATGATTTTTTAATACGAAATCTGCAATTAACATTTTATTCGTATTTTCTCAATAATATACCAATGGTAAGTAATATTATATAAACTGCCCATATCAAAATTGTATATAAACTTTTTTAAAAATGATCACTACGGTGTTAAATATTAATATAGAATATCAATCACGATTCATGACAGAGGTATTTTATTTAGTTTTTATCTTGTGCTACTGAAGATGGGGGCGTACCCTTCGAAATGTACATCTAGCTACTTAATGTTTGTTACGGTATTTGGGTGATATATTCTATATTAGTAAATAAACTATTCTATCAGATAGATTACATACTGGTTAAAGAGAGGTTTATGAACCAGATTAAGAATTGTAAGAGTTACCCTGGAGCAGATATTGATAGTGACCATAATTTAGTAGTCCTGGACTCAGAGGTCAAATTCAAGAAATTACAGAAGTCTAAACAGGTCAGAGTAGATGTCGATAGGTTAAAATTAGCTGATGTATGTGAAAAGTACAAGCAGAAAGTAGAAATCATGGCTAATGGAACATCTAGGAGCGACATAGATTGCGAATGGAGGGAAATCAGAAATGGGTTAACTACAGCAGCAAATGAAGTATTAGGCACAAAGAAAAGGGCAGGTAGGAGGGAATGGATCACGGAAGAAATAGTGGAAATGATTGAAGCAAGAAGGAAACTTAAAATAGGAAACACAGAAGCAGGACAGAAAAAATATAAGGAACTAAGGAACTTAATTAATAGGAAATGCAACCTAGCGAAAGAAGAGTGGATAAAAGGAAATTGTGAGGATATTGAGGAGGATATGAGAAGAGGTAAAGTAGATTTGGGCTAAAGGAAAATTAAGTCACATTTTTCTAAAGTAAAACCAAAGGGTAACATTATATGTGATAAGCAGGGTAAGGAACTCACAGAAAATAAGGAAAAAGCTAGAAGATGGAAGGAGTATCTTGAAGATTTATATAAAGGTAGACAGGACATGGAGGAGCTAGAAAATGTGGAACAGATAGATGAGGATGGCTTAGGTCCTAGCATACTTAGGTCAGAGTTTCATAGAGCATTAAATGATTTACGGAATAACAAAGCAGCGGGGATTGATATGATACCAGCCGAATTAATAAAACACGCAGGGGAAAAAATGCAGGAGCGATTATACAGGCTAGTTTGTAAAATATATGAGAAGGGAGAAGTACCACAGGATTTTCAGCGTAGTAGAATAGTAACAATGCCGAAGAAAATAGGAGCTAATTTGTGTGAGAACTATAGGACCATTAGTCTACTATCACATGCATCGAAGATATTGTTAAAGATTATTTATAGGAGATTAAAAAATAAAGTAGAGGAAAGGCTAGGAGAAGATCAGTTTGGTTTTAGGAAAAACAGAGGGACGAGGGAGGCGATTCTAGCACTAAGAACGGTAGTAGAAAAAAGAAAGAGGGTAGGAAAGGTAACTTGCATAACTTTTGTAGATTTAGAAAAGGCATTTGATAATGTAGATTGGGACATAATGTTTAGAATTTTAAAAGAAACGGGTATAGATTATAAGGATAGGAGAATAATTTTTAATTTATATAAACACCAAACTGCCTTAGTTAGAATTGAGGGGGAAGAAGAGGTAGCAAAAATAGGGAAGGGAGTTCGGCAGGGATGTACACTTTCACCGTTATTATTTAATCTATATATAGAAGATGCAATAAACAAAGTAAAAGAAGAGTATAGTGTAGGTGTGAATGTACAGGGAGAGAAAATATATATGTTGAGATTCGCCGACGATATAGCTATATTGGAAGAAAGCGAAAAGAATTTAGAAAGGGTATTGAATGGTATGCAGGCAGTATTGACTAGGGATTTTAACATGAAAATAAATATAGGTAAAACTAAAGTGATGAGGTGTGACAAAAAGGAGTGCAGTAGAAAAATGAGGATCACAATAGGAGATAATAGAATCGAAGAAGTGTCAGATTTTTGTTATTTAGGCAGTAGAATCACAAAAGATAATCGAAGCAAGGTAGATATAAAGTGTAGAATAGCACAGGGTAGGAAGGCATTCGTAGAAAAGGAACAGATTTTAAGATCAAATATTGACTTGGGTATTAGAAAAAGATTACTGAAGGTATATGTTTGGAGTGTAGCATTGTACGGGTGTGAGGCGTGGACTATAGGAAAGGAAGAGAAGCGTAGATTACAAGCATTCGAAATGTGGTGTTATAGGAGGATGATGAGGATTGGTTGGGAAGATAAAGTAACAAATGAAGCTGTACTAGAGTTAGTAGGGGAGAAGAGAAGTATTTAGAGAGTGTTACAGCGTAGGAGAGACAGATTAGTAGGGCATATCCTTAGGCATGGGGGGATTATGCAATTGATCATAGAAGGTAGAGTGGAGGGAAAGAGAGGGGTAGGTAGGCCTAAATTGGAGTATGTGAGTCAGATAGTTGAAGACGTTGAGATGAATAGCTATAGGGAGATGAAGGGATTAGCTCAGGATAGATCGGCATGGCGTGCTGTTTCCAACCAATCTTTAGGATTGCGGACTCTTTAACTAACTAAATAAACTTCATATCGTAGTAATATTAAGCTAACGCTATCAATCGAATGCGATTTGTATTCATCTAGCAACTAAGGGAATTCTGATGTTATTCTGTAATATACGTTTAATTAAATTTTAAACAGGGTACCTAAATAAGCAATTTTCGTTGTAGAATCCATAATATTGGATGTATCTCAAGCGAATGTGTCTTGTCTAGCTAGCTTTGGTTTAATCTGCACATCGGAGCTAATATTAATATGCATATATTCGTGTTAAATTACATAGTTCATATCGACTAAATTTGTTATTAAAATTTATAGAAGAGCCCTTTATGTTAGTATACAGATAACATGTCAAATAATTAATGCGACTTGGTTATATTGGACTGTTATTTATGTGCGTAGATTATGGACGCATTATTGCCAGTATATTGAATTATAATCGGAAGGAATTTAACAGCAAATTCAAATATGTATAAAATAATTTATATTGTCTTGCAAGTATCGAAACGATACGCTCAAATAATATTTTTATAAGTGTTGATATTTCATTTTATACTTGATCTAATTTTTGTGTTAAGATAATTAGTTAAAAAATTGTAATAATTAAATTTATATGCGAAAAATATATATTGAAGAAAAAAAACCTTGTAAAGAAAAGTTGTGGCCAACGTCTTTTAATATAATTGGCGAATTTAAGTAATAAGTCGAAATAGAATTTTAAAAACGAATACAAAGTGTTGTAAAATAATTACATTTAGTAAATAATTCATTTTTAATTCGTTTTAAAGTAAGTTATACAACACGCTAATTTATACCATTATTTAAATTTGCTATTTATTTGCTCGTTATGCAATTTGCTGATATTAATTCAATTTATATAAAATTATATATGTGTATGCTCCAATTACTAATGTTGAATTTTGATATGTAATAACCAAAAATCGTATCCAGAAATATTTTGAGAGTTGACGAGATTAGTACACTTTGAACAAGTTGGAAATAGACAAGACAAAATGATTCATGTTTTGATATACTTTGAAACATTTATTTATAAAAATAACCACACGCATACAGGACTGAAGTGTAAATTTCTGATGGTTTTTTTATGACACGCAGAGAAATAATGGGCAATTTTCTCCATGGACGAGAATCGAACTCGCAAGTTAAAGATTGTAAAGAGAGGACTAAGGTAATCCGGCTCAACAATTATAATCAACAAAGATAAGTAAATATTAAAATATGGAATATAAATACGAAATAAATTAAAACTGAAATGAACAAATTATAACAAATTATTAGTTTGATGATAATTCTTAATATATCTAAAGGTACGATTCCATCAACAATCTTTAGCAAAAATAATACGCCCTGTGAAATTCATAATAAAAATAATAAAAATTTATTATCTTTATTAAATACTGCCAATGAATTTTTTTAAATAATTACACAGATAAGAAATCTGCAGACACGTAAGGCCGAATTTCAGCTTACAGAATAATAATTTAAAATGAATACTTGTTAGCAATAACTCGCTGTTTTTACAGTATGTAAACAAAAAGAATTTTTTTTAACTAAATATGATTTCGTAGTGTAACTAATAAAAACATAACAAAATTTGAAATATAATATAAAGGATATTCTTTTATTTATAGAGAATGTAATGAAAGAAAAAGGAAGTAATGGTATGATTATATATACGAAAGAATTTATATATGTATATTGTTGGTTCTAACACATTGACATTGACCGATTTTCGGTAAAAACCGCTTTATGGTGAAAACCGATTTTCGGTGAAAACTGGTTTTCGGTTTGCACTGGACTACTGAATCTTATCAAACCGCGTTGCTTCGAATCAACGCACTGCTTTGAAGTAACGTATCAATTCAATTTTTCAACACGTTGATACAGTGGCGTAGCTTCTGTGCAGTACACTGCACTGTGTAAAATAGATGATGAGCTTGGCGCATATACTGAGTCTAGGATTGCAAAGAGCTTGCGCCAGTCACTGGGCAATGTGTAAAATTCCGCAATTTTATATCGAAAATTAGAAAAATTCTTTAGAAACGCGTAATTGTTTATAAATTTAAAATGAACGTAAATCAATATAATTTCAAGTGTACTTTAGTTTTCAAAGTTCTTTAAATGCATTCGATTGTAATGTTCATGCAGTTTCCAACTAATCCTTATAGTTGAGGATAAATATATATAATCAGTGATTGCATATAGCGGACATGACTAAAAACAATTTACAATTTCAATATTTTTACAAAATAATTTCGCCTTATATCTCTTTATATTCGCACTTTTATATTGGGAATTGAGTAGAATTTATTAACATGTGTTATATACTTTTCACCTATTTAGTTTTTAAATATTTTTCCTACCAATGTACTTATTCAATTACTTTTATACAATACTATTACGCTTTTATTATTTATTTTAATTATTTACAAAGAAGGTATATACCTGTCGAATTTTTTAAATTATTTACAAAGAATTTTTGTAATTTTGTAATATACCTGTCGAAAATTTTAATTCTTTCGTCGATTTCATCAAAATGATCGAAAAAGTACAAAGGTATATACCTGTCGATTTTCATCAAAATGATCGAAAAAGTAAACAGGTATATACCTGTCGATTTTCATCAAAATTATCGAAAAAGTAAACAGGTATACACCTGTTGATTTTCATCAAAATTATCGAAAAAGTACAGAGGTGTATACCTGTCGAAATTTTTTAATTATTTACAAAGAATTTTTGTAATTTTGTAATATACCTGTCGAAAATTTTAATTTTTTCGTCGATTTTCATCAAAATTAGCGAAAAAGTACACAGGTATATACCTGTCGATTTTCATCAAAATTATCGAAAAAGTAAACAGGTATACACCTGTTGATTTTCATCAAAATTATCGAAAAAGTACAGAGGTGTATACCTGTCGAAATTTTTTAATTATTTACAAAGAATTTTTGTAATTTTGTAATATACCTGTCGAAAATTTTAATTTTTTCGTCGATTTTCATCAAAATTAGCGAAAATGTACACAGGTATATACCTGTCGATTTTCATCAAACTTATTGAAAAATTACACCTGTCAATTTTCATCAAAATTAGCGAAAAAGTACACAGGTATATAACTGCCGATTTTCATCAAAATTATCAAAAAATTACAGAGGTGTATACCTGTCGATTTTCATCAAAATTATCGAAAAAAGTACCCGTCGAAAATTTTAATTCTTTCGTCGATAATTGAATAATGAAACCGTTTTTCGGTGAAAACCGGTTTTTGGATGAAACCGTTTTTCGGTTTTACCCGAAAATCGGTGAACCGAGATTGTCTTGGTTGCCGGTTTTCGACAAAAAATAAAACGGTGCACCGGTTTACCGGAACCATTCCCAGCACTATTTATTAGTATTATTTCACAGTTAATGCTGGTATAAGAAGAGAACACTTGTTCTGCACTATACATGTGATATTTTACTATTATCTTCATATTTTTATAAATCAACAATATTTTAATTACTTATTCAGCACGGTTAAACGTTTTCAAAGTAACGTAAATAGAATAGACAATTAGTTATTAATTATTTCGATGGTATTTAACATATTAGTTTCAAACAGCAATGCAGGTCAAAATTCATTACTATTACTGATTCTTTAAGAGGCACATCTGTCTCTCATTTCTATAATGCAATATATAAAAATTAATAATTTGTAACGAGCCCTTAATTTACTATTGAATTGCATCTACCGCCAGAAGGATAGTTCATCCAATAATGACAAAGATAATGTATATATTATTTATACGGTAGAATACAGGGACATCGGAAACAAAAAACCAAATGTATAAATATTTTAAGTCGTGTCTATCAATATTTATTTGATAATTGCAATTATCGACATTTATTGAGAGTAACCAATTAAATTAGGTTAATTTGAAAATCAGCAAAATAAATATTTTTTTAAATATGTTTGTTAGTTCCATCTCCAATTCAATTTATTCTTCTTATTGATAATTTACAATTGAATAATGAAAATGACCACTTATAGGCTAAAATTAAAATCGTGCAAATTAGGATTCATTAAACAATTAAACAGTTAAAAAAAATGTTTAAAGCTGAAATTTTAAAAGCTCAAACCGTTGGCGACTAAAATATAATTCTTCACATTCTAACATAATTAAAAATAAATATTTTAATGCAGAAAGAGTATGATATGATTTAATAATATATGTACAAATATATTAGTTGAATGAGGCTACTTTTAAGTTATTTGAACGATTCAAAATCTAAATAGAAAATGTATATTACTTATACTGGTATACTACGAGTAATGCAAGTTCTAACACCCTGTATATAATGTACATATAAGCTGCGGTAATTGGATTTCATCGGTTGGAGTAAAGTTCGGCGGGAGAAAATTATGGTCGCGTAATTCGGTTAAACTAGTTCTGCTCTCCGAATGGCGTCTAATAAAATTATATCTTCCGCAAATGTGTTCTACCGAGCACTGATATCTTGATACATTGCAGAATGCAACATGCAATGGCCGGATCTACAGCGAAGATGCAGCAGAAATGAACGGAGACGTAATTCTAAAGAGGATTTCAGGATAATGGACTTGCCGACATGTTTCATGCAAATTCTATTTTATAAATATTATTTGACAAAGTACGAAGGTGTAGCAAACAATATTTTGACAAACCATTATAATTATGATGCTTGTTAATTACAGAATCATCTAAATGTTGTTAAATACTATATTTAATACAAAATAGATATAAGTAACATTTCTATTATAAGAAAGGAAATTTAGTATTATTATTTTTTTGGTAATAAAGTTTTTTAAAAATTTGCGCTCATTCCAATTTTCTTATAATCATTAAAAGAAAAGTTCGGTTCAAGAAAACGATAAAATTATATGTGCATTTCTTAAGATCGTAGGATTTTCTTCTTAAAAGTTAATTGCTGTACCCTTCCTCAACATATTTTGAATAATTCAATTTGCGAAGGCTAATATGCTATTAATTATTGTAAATTAACTTTAATGCCTAAATTCCCCGCTTAAATCAAAACTTACTTATACCCTTTGTGCTTTGATTGTAAGTACCAAAGAATATTTGAGAAAAAAAGAAATTGGGGAAGAGAAATCAAAATACAATGGTTTATACCACAATTAAAAATGAATAAAACTAAGAATAAATCCTCGTTTTTAATTGTGGTATAAAATATTGTATTTTATACAATATTTCTTCCCTAATATGGAATATCACAACATAACGGCAAAATCTATAACCTATTTAAAAAAGAAATTATTTCTAGGCTACGAAAATGACGAAAAACAAATATTTTCTGCAAACGAGAGATTTTGGACGTTTCTATATATTTTCTATATATTTATTTTATTTTATTATATACCGAATGTAAAGCTGGATTTATAAGCAATTAAATATGATTTAAGATATCTTACATGTTAAATTAAACTTGTTCGAATATTGGCTCCCCTGATTATGTAAAAGCAAAATTGTAAATAGAGAATATCTTCGTAATTGAAGAAAAAGTACTTTTACAATCGTTTATCACTTTAGCGGATGTGCGAAGAAAACTGCTCCATGAATGGAAGCTCTTAAGCCATATTAGCCTTGATTTTGACAATTTATAGTTATTCTTTCTGTCATTAGTTATTTTATTTTCGTATGGAAAATTCCTAATTCTTGTCCAATAATCTTATCTTCCGCAAATTTGGCTAAAACTTCAAAACTGCTGTCGTCTTCCCTCATAGGTTTGGTATTAATTTAGGCGAAGATATTTGCCGATTTGGATAAAATGCAGAGAATATATCTCCTTAGCGAATTTCCATAAAAATATCATTGTATAAATTTTCTCATCTGTTTTATAAAATGTTTATAAATGTTTTATGTTTTATAAATTAGTTTAAATTAAATTAATCAATGTGAAAGTAATACTACCTTCATATAATTAAAATTTTCGTTTAACTATTTAGAAGTCGAAATAATAACCAGTGATGATAGAAACAATTACTTTAAAATCTAGTAAAATCAAGGCTATTTGGACAATAATAATATTAAATAGTATATTGACTGACTCTTTAACATGATTTTTGATCTAAATTTCTATGCATCTCCTCTATTTTCTCAAGAATCCTTAATTATTATTATATATACAACAACACTGATTTGATTTACTTAACCATTATCTAATAAAACTTTTTTAAGTTGATGATCCATCTCATACAATAATTGACACTTTTGCTAGTACAGTATATGTTATTAAATGTCATAATGGAAAGGTTGCAACAAAAACTTTTCTAATACATCAATGTGCTTACTAAAACTTTGTTGGAAAAGTTTCTATTGATTACGAAGTTCGTATATACGAAGACTTCATATGTGTTGATATAACACATGATAATATAAAGAAGTACAGGAAAATAAAATAAAATAAAATAGCTTTTATAAAATCGAAAAGATTCAGAGAAAGGCGGAATAAAGTATTTTATTATAAAGTGTTTATTGTTGATTTTTACTAAGTTCGCTTATTAGTTAAAGAGTCCGCAATCCTAAAGATTGGTTGGAAACAGAACGCCATGCCGATCTATCCTGAGCTAATCCCTTCATCTCCCTATAGCTATTCATCTCAACGTCTTCAACTATGTGACTCACATACTCCAATTTAGGCCTACCTACCCCTCTCTTTCCCTCCACTCTACCTTCTATGATCAATTGCATAATCCCCCCATGCCTAAGGATATGCCCTACTAATCTGTCTCTCCTACGCTGTAACACTCTCCAAATACTTCTCTTCTCCCCTACTAACTCTAGTACATCTTCATTTGTTACTTTATCTTCCCAACCAATCCTCATCATCCTCCTATAACACCACATTTCGAATGCTTGTAATCTACGCTTCTCTTCCTTTCCTATAGTCCACGCCTCACACCCGTACAGTGCTACACTCCAAACATATACCTTCAGTAATCTTTTTCTAATACCCAAGTCAATATTTGATCTTAAAATCTGTTCCTTTTCTACGAATGCCTTCCTACCCTGTGCTATCCTACACTTTATATCTACCTTGCTTCGATTATCTTTTGTGATTCTACTGCCTAAATAACAAAAATCTGACACTTCTTCGATTCTATTATCTCCTATTGTGATCCTCATTTTTCTACTGCATTCCTTTTTGTCACACCTCATCACTTTAGTTTTACCTATATTTATTTTCATGTTAAAATCCTTAGTCAATACTGCCTGCATACCATTCAATACCCTTTCTAAATTCTTTTCGCTTTCTTCCAATATAGCTATATTTAAGTTTAATTTATATTGTTTGCGTGTATGCATTTGCATTAAATAAGAATATTTTCGCAAGAGACAAAATGAGCGACAGTTTGTTGAATTGTTTGCTTTATTTCCAAACTATCTGAAAAAATTTGTTAACAGAATAAATGTCCCGAACAATATGTTAAGGAAAATATCAATACTATATCTAAAGTTCAGAAGTTTTATTTAAATGTGCTCCATACGATAAACGATAAAACGAATAAAAAAGATATATAAATGTATAATTATAACGTATACAATATATTTATAGTGTAAGGTTAATTAATTTGCTTTATTAATTTATTTCATCAATTTATGCAGATGAGATGTATTTGAATCTCCTGTATATACCATATTCATAAAAATTTGAAAATTTACATAGGAATGTTTCAAATTATCTTTAACTTTTAATTTATGTTGCTCTATGACTTTCCATAAAGTCCTGCAGATGTCCATTTTTTAGAAAATATTTAATTACCAGAAATCCATAAATTGAAAATAAGAACATTGGTACATCTTTGCAAAGCAATTATATATATACCGGGTGTAGACTTTTTTTGGCACATTTATATGTAAAATGCAACTATTGGTTTTATGCAATTGTTTCAAATAATCAAGGCTACTACTCTCCAAAGTTTATGTCTTAACTTGTCTTCGTTTCCTTGCAAACTATTGAAGCTACAAAACCGCAATAAAGTCTGTCAGATGTAATTTTCAATTCTGATTTTCTTTTGTATTCACATATTTTCTCTAAAATAAATAGGAGATCTAATAAGTGCAATAATCAAATTTTACATCTAAAACGCTTATGTACCAAAAAAAATGTACACCCGGTATATACATACACACCTAATATCACCTATATATACCCATATATATCACCTAAAATTATAGCCTTAATGTAAACATTGTGAGAGTGGAACACTATGTATATTTAAAATATTTTTTGTAATAGAAAGCTCGAAGCTTAATATGTGAATTTAAATTTTTAAATTTCATCATTTAAATTTAAGTCATTATTAGTTTATAGTATACAATATTTTATTTTATACTATAAACTTGTTATATTTTATCTTGTGCTACTGAAGATGGGGGCATAGCCTTCGAAATGCGCATCTAGCTATTTAATGCTTGTTACGGTATTTGGTTGATATTCTACACTATTTGAAAAATATGTTATAGATAATTTGTTAATTATTATATAAAGTTTGGCAATTGTAGAATGTGGGGCGTTTTAATACTCGCAAGATAGCTGTTAAGACAAAATCATATATATCCAAAAAAAGAAGCATTATTATTTTGCTTCGGTTGAATAATGGAGCTAATATGACACATGTTAGATTTTCGAAATAGTCAGAAATTAGAACGTCTTGGCTCGATTTTGATTAAGTCTGTTTTTAATTCAAATTATACTCAGTCAAGTATAATTATGTTCAAATGTATTTATAAGAAAATTTCATTTGTAAGGCACGGATTAATATGTTCCGCAATCATAAGTATTTTTGAATTAAATGAAATTTTAGCCTATCCATTATCCTGAAAAAAGGATTCTTTTACAATATAATATATATACTCTAGTGAGATACATAGGAGAATATAGGAATATATGAATATATAAAATATACATGTGAGAACTATAGGACCATTAGTCTACTATCACATGCATCGAAGATATTGCTAAAGATTATTTATAGGAGATTAGAAAATAAAGTAGAGGAAAGGCTAGGAGAAGATCAGTTTGGTTTTAGGAAAAACAGAGGGACGAGGGAGGCGATTTTAGCACTAAGAACAGTAGTAGAAAAAAGAATGAGAGTGGGAAAGGTAACTTGCATAGCTTTTGTAGATTTAGAAAAGGCATTTGATAATGTTGATTGGGACATAATGTTTAGAATTTTAAAAGAAACGGGTATAGATTATAAGGATAGGAGAATAATTTTTAATTTATATAAACACCAAACTGCCTTAGTTAGAATTGAGGGGGAAGAAGAGGTAGCAAAAATAGGGAAGGGAGTTCGGCAGGGATGTACACTCTCACCGTTATTATTTAATCTATATATAGAAGATGCAATAAACAAAGTAAAAGAAGAGTATAGTGTAGGTGTGAATGTACAGGGAGAGAAAATATATATGTTGAGATTCGCCGACGATATAGCTATATTGGAAGAAAGCGAAAAGAATTTAGAAAGGGTATTGAATGGTATGCAGGCAGTATTGACTAGGGATTTTAACATGAAAATAAATATAGGTAAAACTAAAGTGATGAGGTGTGACAAAAAGGAATGCAGTAGAAAAATGTGGATCACAATAGGAGATAATAGAATCGAAGAAGTGTCAGATTTTTGTTATTTAGGCAGTAGAATCACAAAAGATAATCGAAGCAAGGTAGATATAAAGTGTAGCACAGGGTAGGAAGGCATTCATAGAAAAGGAACAGATTTTAAGATCAAATATTGACTTGGGTATTAGAAAAAGATTACTGAAGGTATATGTTTGGAGTGTAGCACTGTACGGGTGTGAGGCGTGGACTATAGGAAAGGAAGAGAAGCGTAGATTACAAGCATTCGAAATGTGGTGTTATAGGAGGATGATGAGGATTGGTTGGGAAGATAAAGTAACAAATGAAGCTGTACTAGAGTTAGTAGGGGAGAAGAGAAGTATTTGGAGAGTGTTACAGCGTAGGAGAGACAGATTAGTAGGGCATATTCTTAGGCATGGGGGGATTATGCAATTGATCATAGAAGGTAGAGTGGATGGAAAGAGAGGGGTAGGTAGGCCTAAATTGGAGTATGTGAGTCAGATAGTTGAAGACGTTGAGATGAATAGCTATAGGGAGATGAAGGGATTAGCTCAGGATAGATCGGCATGGCGTGCTGTTTCCAACCAATCTTTAGGATTGCGGACTCTTTAACTAACTAGTGAGATACAAAATTTCTTAATTGAAAATTGTTTAATCATAATCGTTTGATTCATAGCTCGTAAATAATTAGAATAAATTTTAATGCACGTCAAAAAGATCTATGATTGGAAAATTCCTATCCTTCGGTAAATCTTAATTATACACTTAGCAAAAATTGGTCCATGGCCCAATTATGTTATAGTTTAAAGTTTTATGGATAAATAAATATTGGAAATTTATTCAGGACTGTTTGGCTTTATGTAAAATGAAGTGAACGTCCATCCTTTATGTATTAGAAACAGTTAGGTACTCGATGGACTTAACTAAACTCCATCCCCTCTCTCAAATATAGTTAACTCTTCAGGCGCTGAGCTGGAGGTTATAAGCAGCAGTCTTCTGATCGAAGTAACCCCAAAGTAAAAGTTGTTTTTACACTGGCGTTTGTCACAAGAACACAGCGCACAGAAATGAAGCGTAAAACCTTAAAATAACCTTCGAAATGCGCATCTATCATAGCTACAGGTAAATTTTTTTCCAACTGGCGACCGATAACCGCTGCACAGACATCAACAACCAATAAGAGGATGTTTACATGCGAACGCTTTAGAGGCTGTGCTTACTCCAGGGCTGTAAGACGAGTGCGCATACCCTTACAGCCGCGGACGTTCGCCAGTTGGAAAAAAAGTACCAATACTTAAGGTTCTTAGATACGGTATTTGGGTGATATTCTATACTATAATTTAACACCGTAGTGATAATTTTTAATTTTATTATTTTATTCAGGAAAATCGACGGCTTCACTGATAGACTACCCTGTATAGTTAGTATCTAGACGCTAACCGAGATGCGATTGTATATAAAATATACATATATACAGTGCAGAAAACCTCCACTCCAAGTTCCTATAATATTGTATACGTGTGAAGCACTACAGAACCAATTACGGAGTCTTCGATCTTCTCGCCGCTTCCGCTCTTACCGCCGCCGCCGCCGCCAATACTCTGCCTGGTGGAGGCGAACCGCTGCTGGTAAAGAGCAGTGGTTGTAATTCGATTGTCGTGCGCTCTGAAGAAGCAAACTTATATAAGGCTTGCTGAGCTGATATCTTTCTTACCCCGTATGTCTTACCAATCCCTCTATCTATTTACAACCTCCTTTCGTTCATATGAAACCCTAAACTAATGTTGAAATGCCCCCGAACGTGAATGTAGTGAGCTGGGAATTAATATTACAAATATATTGTTGGGAAGACGTTGATTTATTAGTCGCATATTAGTGTGAGAATTAATTAATTGTCCTTTAAATTAAAATACATGTACATATAAGACGATTTTATCGAAATAGACTGTCAAGGTAGAATTGGGGTGTTCTTAAAATATATATTACCTAAAATATCTAAAATAACTATCATCTATAAATATATATCATCTAAAATCTTTGTATAATTTATCCTTTTCATATATACAGTTTGTGTTCACCATCACCACATTCAATGTAATTTCTTTTAATATTAAATTCATCATTAAAATTCTTAAACTGCTTTTTAAATTATTTACGATATATTTGATCAATAATTAGTTGAAGACTATAAAAATGCCAGCGGAAATGCATATTCTAAAATTGCTTCCACGCAATTCAAATTCAATTTAAAACAATTTCGCTTTTGTCGTATTAATTTGAGTAAGATTTAAATGTTATAAAATGTTAATTAAAATGAATACAACTCAACTGGAACTCACGAATGTTTAAAAGAGTTCGGATAAGGCTAGTGCTTTGATCAATATTTCAAAAAAATTGAAGAAACCTGGCTAATATAAAATGAGGTCACCATTTAAATGTATAAATATAAATCATAAGTGTAAAAACTTAAAAAGACCCAAAGAACCATATTTTCAACCTAATTACGGTTTCATTATTGCCTACTTAGATCTTATTGCTTTAATTCGTATATTACACTATATCATAATATAAAATATGGTAAACAAATGCAATTTTGGAATAAAAGTGGTTCATTTTTATTCATTTACACGATTAAAATTGGTCTAGTGATTTCTTAAAACATGCGTCTGAAGTAAAGGGGACGACGTTATTTAAAGCGAGGATGGTAAATTCCTATAAATATGGGGTCAGGTAGAAGAAACCGAAAATGTGTATGGTCAAATTCCTACAAACGCCTGTTGTCCATCCCCTTCCTCTTGCACGAAGCTCTAATTTCTTGCACATGTAAATTTGTTTCCTCATGGGGTGATCATGCAATAAAATGCAGACTTCTGCATTCTGAATTTCTGTACTTTCACCAACTGGGTCATTGTTAATTGGGTAATTGACACGATCGTTAATATATGGGAACTTATATCCATGTCTTCTTCTTCAATGTTTGATTTCGATTGGAAATATTCCTTTTGACCGAACCTGATAGGAATTTACATGTACCTTTGTAGGAATTTGACCATCATTAACTCGACTACCTGAAAATTATAGGAATATGTATACACCCATTTAAATGGATAGATATTTTAAAATATGAAGGGTTATGTTTATGACAATGAGCGAGGATGGATTTCATATAGGGTTTATGTCCAACAGAGACAGTCTACGCAGGACGAAAGCACTTTTATTTTTTTAGCGAGGACGGAGCTGTAGCTAATGATCATAAACGTGCAACGGTGGCACCAAGAGCTGACGATTCCAACTGAGAAGATTTGCAGAGGCACAGCAATTCACGTTCAGCACGATGCGTGCGAAGAAACGAATGGTTATGATGGAGCGGTTGGGTAATTGAGATTATGATGGTGTGTCATCAGAGCCAGAACGGTTGTAGCTGTTCTGTTTGATGACGGCCTGTAATTAGGACTTTTGTGGATTGTGTTTTTCTTGACTTCGCGTCTGAAGTTCGCTATACGTGCGATATTTTCGGTTCTTTCATTTCTGTCATAACAATGTGTGTATGGAAAGTTACGAGACAAATTATTTGTATGTAGGTCTCACACAAGATATAGTTTTTTATAAATATAAATGTTTTTTAAATTTAAAATTTAAAAAATATTAAAATATAATATTAAAAATATAAAAAATTTAAATATAGATTCAGTCGTTACTTTGTGACAATTCATTGTAGAAGCGAATAAAAAACGCTATTCAGTTTCTGAAAATAATACTTTAATTTTAAACAACCAGTTTCGCTCTTACGAGTATCTTGTGGATTTTTTTGTATTAACACAAATATTGTTACTATTGTATATAAACCACGTATGTTTTATTATTACAAAGTATTGTGATATAAAAAACTAAATAATGTTTTTTTTATCCCCATCAATTATACATTCATTTTAGCAACTATTAAGAACTGATAAAAACAATATTCTTGAATATACACACCTTGAATACTTTTTTTAAATTTATAACCCTAACAATAATATTAATTATAATGCTTCGCTCTCAAATGCGTTATATATTACTTTGTAATATTGTTTTAAATTTATATCTTGATATTGTGTAATTAATAAAGACCATTTACTATTACACTTTTAAACAAGATTTATAATAAACTATTTGTTGAGTAAATCCTTACAGGTTTTTAATTTTTAATTTTTATTTTTTATTTTTTTAATACAATAAATACAACATGAAACAACATCAACCATGAGAACATATCAACTTCATCAACATATACATCAAAGAACAGCTGACCCCACCTTTGCAAAAGTTCCAAAATCCTTAAAACTCACCAACTTGCAAACCAAAAAATTAACAAGAGACATCATGAAAATAGAAAGAAGGAAGCAATACTCAAACTTACACCAATACCAAAATTATTATCTGAAGTCTGATGCTGTTTAACAAAATGTATATGATCTTAACAAAACCACTCAACATGTTGTCCTTAAAGTAATATCTGACACTTTTTTCACCTGATGATGGCCAAAAGCCGAAACTAGTCGAAGATTTACATAATATAAATTTAAAAAAACCTGTAAGGATTTACTCAACCAATAGTTTATTATATTCAACCTTACAAAGTTGGACTTCTACAACTTTTTAAGATTTATAATGATGTAAGCAGTCGATACAAGAAGATTTTCTATAAATACGTACAATTGAGTGTTTACATATCATTCTATATACATATGTTACAATTTGCTTTTAATTGTTATTTACCTATTGTTTTATTAAATTTTATTTTGGGCAGAACACATTAATCCTGCCCAAAATTAATAAAATACGCAGCCAACAAAATTTAACACTAATTTTCATATAAATATGTATATTTGTAAAATATATACTCGAATTTCAAAAGTGAAAATTTTTTGTTTACATATTTCACGATAGTATTGTAAATATTTTACAGGCTTTCCTGAATATATAACAAAAAATATATAATTTACCTTAAATGATTAAAAATATCATAAAATTGTCAGGTAGGATGTCTTATATGCGAGTAACTTCATTTTTGCCGGGTGCTAATGAATATGAGTGAAAAAAGGTAATGAGATGCTTTATATTAATAAAAAAAAATTAATTAAATGTCTAAACAAATTATTTTTGCTGGAAATTTTTATTGGACACTTGTTATCTTAGATACAACAAAAAATATTTGCTATATTGTCGTCAATGCTATTTTCTTTAAACAATTATATTTCGATTAGGGCAAATTAAACGATTGGTAACTTAATATCATTAAATAATTGTAGAATTGTTAGAATTGATCGAATTGTAGCTGTTTATTTTTGTGTTTTGAAAGCATCTTAAATAACTAAAATCGAAACTTAAGTGCAAATTTGAATCCAATGAATTATGCAGAGTTTAAAATAGTTTGAATTCGTTCTGAGCTTATTCACATTGTTCTTCATATTAACTTTATGTATAAAGAAAGTATTTTCTTGCTACGCCGCTGTAATGAGGAATTGGTCTAACGACTTCTGTTCTACACATAGATATAAGCCTCGGTATAACTATACTACATAGAACCAGATCTATAAGAAGCGAAAAGAAAAAAATGTTGGTGCTACCAGCGTCTGACAGAAACTTTGATGGCATGATGGGAAATTCCGCTTTCAGGAATTGGTTCTCCCGCTTTTCGTCGAGCTGATGTCTGGTCTCAACAACAGATATATAGTATTAGTTGCCATTTTTAGGAGTGGAAATTCTTGCAGAGGAGAATATAATCTTCTTGTTCTATTTTCATTTGGAACTGATGGTAATTGCGCAGCACGACTTTACACGAATGGCGGAATGTCAATGGGAAAATTATGTATATTAATGCTATATGTAGTCGCAGTTGCAGTATAAAGATGCTAAGAAGTTATCGGTACGTGAATGTAACTTTCAATATAATATAAATGAACTACGAGCAGTTTAATATGATTTATATACTTGGATATTGCGAATATTTGGATACTCGAACCTTTTTGAACATATATACCATAAAGCTGTTCTTTAGAGAATATTCTTCATTCCATAAAATTCCCTTAGTTAAAGAGTCCGCAATCCTAAAGATTGGTTGGAAACAGCACGCCATGCCGATCTATCCTTATCCAATATTTAAAATTATTCATTTTTTCGGCATTTTACGCTAACTAATGATTAGTTAGATTCGATTAAAACAAGCATCGCGAAATAATTATTTGAAATTAATAAAAATCATCGCTAAATAAATTGCAGCTTCGATGTTTGTCATATGCAGGAAAATTGGAGTTAATTTTTTGATATAAGTCAATATTGATTAGTCAATAGTTTTTGATATAAGAAAATCTTAGTTTATCAAATTTTACCACCGATTTTTGGCTGTGTAATCTTATATACGGAACAATTGCGTTCAAGAAGATGATATAAAAGTGACATGGCAATGAGAAGAACGGTAAATTCAGAATAGTTTATGATATATCCACAATAAAACATGAAATGAAACGTGGTGGAAGAAGGAACGATCGAGCGTGTTAAAGAAAAAAAACATCAATCCGAAACTACACATCGGAATTAAAAAAATAGATTAATGGTTTATT
Organism: Leptodirus hochenwartii; assembly: GCA_947310635.1. Lineage (NCBI taxonomy): Eukaryota > Metazoa > Arthropoda > Insecta > Coleoptera > Leiodidae > Leptodirus > Leptodirus hochenwartii. The sequence continues at coordinate 10,250,414 of OX371180.1, read as the reverse complement.
CGGTTAAATTCAGATGTCAGAAGCTTACTATAAATTTAGATATCGAAACAATTGTATTTGCTATTTATATACTACTGCGAAAGCGAAAAGATGTTAATGAGAAGGAAAATGCAATATTGAGAAATACTTATGGACCCAACTAGCTTAAATATCATAATCCTTTTGCCAATTGCTTATAAAGTCATTTTCCGACGGCGGAAATGATAATAATATTTTTAGAGTATACAAAATTCGGAAATCGCTTTAGGTAAACATTTTTTAACACAGTTTTTTTAAACTGAAACTTTTGAAGTGAAACTTCTATAGGTGCGATAGGGAAAATTGGCCTGAACATCACGAAAAGTGAAACGCATCCGTCACGAAAAGTGAAACACGCTACGCGCATGCGCCGCGTGTACTGTGTGTGTATACGTAGCATAAGGCAACCAGTAGACGCTTGCGTATTTTATTATATATTACACAAACACAGCTTAATCTTTTAGCTAACAATTTCCATTGTGTGAAAAATGAAATGGAGAAAAAGACGAGTACAGACAGAGTGCGAGCCTTTAGAGAACGGAAGAAAGCGAATAAACCGCCAAGAAAAGTGCCAACAAGTACCTTGGAAAGAAGTAGAGAGTATCGAGCCAGGCAAAGGGCGTTAAGGAAACACGGTGGACAACATAACCTTCCAATGACCTCAAATATACTGGATGAATCGATACCGTCGTTAATTGAGGACACAGTGAGTGTTATAGAGAATTTGAATGCAACTGATTCAGGCGTGCCGTCTACACGTGAAGATACAACACTTGGTGTGAGAGATCGACGAAATGAATCTGATACAGCTGAGCGAGCCATCGACAAATAGAAATGCACCCACTAGTGCATTATACACTAAATTTACATTCTTTCAACTTTATTTCAACCTCAAACAATTTTTCAATAATCTGCTAGGTACAGTGTGTTCCATATGTGATCGAATATGGTTTAAGAACGATGTGAAACCTGTTGATCCTAAGCACGAGCAACTTTTACATACTGCCTTTCCAGCCATTATCATTGAAGATGTGATAGCGTGCAATTCATGCCGAAATGTTGTCACTCAGAATACCATTCCAATGTTATCGAAGTCAAATGATTTTGTCTACCCAGAATTACCTGGTCATCTACCAAAATTAGATTTAGTGTCCGAGAGGATAATTTCACCCAGAATTCTATTTATGCAAATTCGACGTTTACGACATGTACATGGACAACATGGGATTTATGGGCAAATTATTAATGTACCAATATCTGTGAATAGGATGGTGAATCATTTGCCAAGAGATATTGATGATGATCATTGTATTAATGTCCACATAAAAAGAAGAAAAATACACAGATCGAGTTATTTAATCGGTTTGGCGAGAAAAAGAAATATAAAAATATGGCTACAATATTTAATCCAAACTCCTCTTTATAGACTGTACGACATTACAGTTAAAAATGCTTTCTTTGATGATCAGAGTGTCAATCAAAATCAGTCAAAATCAAAATCAAAATCAAATCGTTAACAAATGGAAAAAAGCAATGCATAAAATCAACTTTTCCTAGGAGCTAAGAAGTTTCACTTCTACCGCGCGAGAGTCTCACGCTTTTTCTTTTATTGTCGTTGCGTTGAAACGTGCAGCATTGTTGAAACATCATTTAATTAACACTTTGATGAACAAATATGATTATGGTGAGTAATATCAAAATATTCACGGACAAAATTGTATCCGCATAATTAAATACAGAAATTATTGTACAGGCAAATTGGAGGAACAAATATATATTTTTAGGTTTACATCTTCCACAACGCCGCTAAATAAAAAATACTGTAGTATTTTTATTTGATATCTTGAAAGAGCGGAGCATTTATTATAAGAACTACTCAAAGTATTTAAAATACTTTCTTCCAAAAATGACTCGATGAAACTCCAATGTTTGTAGAGCAATGTTTGTAGACTCTTTACAGCTTTGTGCAAATTGAAATCATTATCTTGCTAAAGGGTGGCAGTATGAAGCTTCTTCCTTATGCTTCAAAATATCGCCTGAAGAATTAAATTTGATGGATGTCTTAGAAATTGATATCCTTCACATGCATAAAATTATAAACAGGAATATATCGATTATTGTAGGTAATTTGAAATATGGATATGAGAAGTAAGTAAAGGATTTAAATTCGAATGCGTAAATTCGATAATTTATGTTTTTCATTAAGACCTTTAATATTTCGATCTATATGTAAAAAGATACAAGGCTGAATGAAATGCAATCAACATGCAGTTATGTCTTAAAATACTAATTTAGGACACTGTGATTTGGCTGTTGAATATACATTGAAATTTTGCCTGTAATTGAAATCAAGTAGTCATTGCAATATTTAACAATGTACTTTTTTGAAACAGACATTTTTAACGTATATCTAGTTTCATGACAGCTAGACATTTAAGACGCTTAAAGTATACATTTGCAGTCGAATCATTCAATATGTTGACAACATTATTACTTTTCGTGTGTACAATTTTACCTTTAAGTAGTGCTAGTGTGGAGAATGTACTAAGCTTGAACGACACAAGCTTCCATGAACAATTAGATGAACATCCTAAGATGTTGGTGAAGTTTATGGTATCATGGTGCCGTTATTGCGAGGCACTAGCACCCATATACGAAGCGTTAGCTGAAGAACTGTTCTATAATTCATCATCCATACGTTTAGCCGATTTAAATTGCCACAACAATAATGAAACATGTCATTTGTACGATATTGAAATATATCCCACCATGATATTATTCAAAGGAGGATTAGAATTTTCAAAATATGGTGGTGCTCATACAAGGGAAGGCTTAATCGAATATTTAGAGCAGGAGTTTCGAAGATCATATAACTACGTCGACACACTTGAAGATTTTGAGAAGGTGAAACAGAATGATCGTTGCTTAATTGTTGGATATTTCACCGGTACCTCTACAATGCGATTTCTCTTTGAACACTATTCCGACGAACTAAAAGATAAGTACGATTTTGCTGTAATTGATAATGCCACGCGATTTGATTACAATGAGGAATACTTGGAATTATTTCGGCCAGAATATTTACGTAATAAATTCGAAATTGAGCCCGTTATCCTGCGGGGTGTGAAAATAAATTCGAAAATAGTCAAACACTTCATAAATGCAAACAAACACGGGTTAGTTGGAATAAGGAATGAGAGTAATATTAACGAGTTTCAAGCGCCATTATTTGTACTTTTCTATAACATTGATTTTGAGCTAAATGCTAAGAAAACGAATTATTACAGAAATCGTTTATTACAAATTGCATTAAAGTATCCAGAATATAATTTTGCTATATCTCATTTCGATTTGATTGGAGATGAAATTGATATAGATGATTTAAACACGACAAGAACAGCGATTCTAATGCAGGTGAATGAAAAATATGTAATGGATAACGAATTTAGCACGGCAAATATTGAAGAGTTTCTTAAAAAATATAAGAATGGCGAATTAATTCCCCATTTAAGATCGCAACCAATTCCGGATGTAAGTTCTACGAATGTGAAAATAGTGGTTGGTTCAACTTTTAACGAAATGGTTTATCAGAACTATAAGGACATTCTGTTGGCATTTGTATATGACGGTTGCAAATTTTGTCGTGAACTTTCACCGTTCCTAGAAGATTTAGCAACTTTATTGGTACATGACAACATTGACATAATTAAAATAGATGTCAAACACAATGATGTACCCGACATCTTTGATATTGACTCTTATCCAACGTTGGTCTGGTTATCACGTGACGACAAAACTGATTTTGAATATTATTTGCAAAGTGACAACAGTTTGCAAAGTTTATTAGCGTTCATTGCGAAGCGAGCGACTGTTGAACTAAAGCATTACGACCGTTCTGGAAGAATTAGAAAGATCAACAAGAACTCCAAAGAGGAATTATAATTTACAGAATTTCAGATTTATTTTAAGAGAACAGAATTGTATTAAGTGTTGTAGTTCATTCGAATATAAAGAAAAGTTTTGACTATTAACAGTACTATTGTGTTTCTTCTTTCTTGTTTGAATATATTGTTACAATTTGTGTAAGCTGCTTTTGTACACATTTCCGTTGTAAGAATTTTTCTCCAAATAATAAACAGGAACTAAATTTTTAAAGAGTATTGATGTAAAATGCAAATATGTCGAAAAGCAGGAATTCTTCATGGTCACAACACATCAAATAATTTTTTTTTAATCGATTGGTAACAATTTTTGCATTAATCAAACATCGTTTTATCAAATTCGAAAAGTGGATGTTTATGAAAGATTTACTTTTCGTAGTAAGAACATAACATAATTAAAATATGTAGTATAACGAAATTGTTCTTATTTCCCTTCTATATGTATAATACATTCCTGACGCAACAGTAGATGAAATTTTGTATTCATATAATTTGAAAATTAAATGTATAATAACATGCGATGGTTTGCATAATAATGACAAAAACCACGAACTAACTCTTCGTTTGCGTGGTTATGTCGAAATTAAATAATTTGTGTCAAAATTATTGTTTCAGCGATTATTTCTTATAACAGGTCACAAATTGAAATTTTAGTATTGACGTGGACAAAATATTTACGGGAAAAGATATTTTTTTAAAGAAAAATTATATAAATTTTGTATTATGCAAATTAATCTATAGATGGTTATCATTTTTAAACTCTACGCAAGATTAACGCAACCAAACGAATAAAATATGGTAATATTTGTTTATTTTTATTTAACAGGCCCAACGATTTATCTTTTAATCTCAAAGTCCTCCTTTGACATCTGCAATCTCCTTTAATATTGATCATATTTCAACAATAATACAAGAATGTTATCACATGGGAAAAAATCCATATTTTATTTGGAAAGTACTAAACGTCAATATTGAATTAAATTGATTTATTTAATTATAAACAACGGGATATATAATTTGATAAGCTTTAGTAAAGATTGTTCTAGATAGTATTTCCAGTCCTAATTATTAGGCACCGGAGATATCATTTGATCAATATGAAAGCATTGTGCTCTTGCAAATTATTAAATTAATAAATGTCACCCTTGTTGCTAAAAATTACACAATTTGGACGCTCTTTATGGCAATAATGTTCAATTCATTTGCACGACAACAATTTGTTTTGAAAAGGGTAATTAAGTTGTATCGCAAAAGATATTTGCTTCATGAAAATATTGTGTTAGTAAAATGTTACTAAATTTGGACAATGGCACGACACGAAAATAATAGATATTGTCCATTTAACATGACAATGGACGTCTAATTATTTGTCTTCCTCAACTTGCATTTTTGGAATTAGATTTTTGATTCGCAAAAATAACGGCACTTCTTATTAGCGATGTCTAGTTCACTCGCGAACCATTCACTCTGAACGGTTCAATCAAATGATGGGCGTACTGTGACGATGTTTTGCAACGACCTATAGGTCACTATGACCTAGTTCGTGAACTATGAACTACATGGTGCACGGTGTACGTATTGATGTACTTGTACTAGGTCCTGAACCTATCGTCTTGAATCACAACGACTCGTAAACGATGCAATATAGTATACATTACATATACAGTACTAACATTTATTTAGTGATAAAGTGTTGGTGAAGGGAACGAAATAGGAAACTCGATGCGATATTGCAACAGCAACATTGCCGAACTGGGTCACAATTTATATGTTGGTATCAGATTTCATTTGGAATAATATAATTAATATATTCGCAAGATTAAATATGTTCTTAAATATGTCATGTCATAGCAAATTTTTGCAATAATGCAAAAATAAACATCTAAATCTTATAGTTCGTCTATATCATATTGGGTGCAATTCAATCACTTAATATCAAATCAAAGCTTTGAAGTTTGAACAGAGAAGATTCTGAATAGAAAATGTAAATTATAACTCCAAACAAAACGATTCTATCTAGTTCATTTTATTATAGTTTGTACATTTAATTTTCAAGTGTTAGTAAAGTGGTAAAAATTTTCATCAGTAACTACCAATAAGTATTTTAGAACTTCATATAAATAATCATGAGTACCTAGAGAAGATTATATTTCCTTATAGATATATTTTGTATAAATTATAAACATTGTTGTCTTTTCTTCCTCATTCTTAATTCAAAATAAGTATTCTAATATTTCAATTTATTTATTTTTTACCATTTAATATTTATATTGAGAAAAAAAAAGATTATTTTCAGTATGTGCATGTATTTCATATAGGTCGTGAACTAGTTCATTTTTAAAAGATGTAGTAGTTCACGACCTATAGTTCGTGAACGGTACATTGAAATGAACTCCGAACTACGAACTAGGTCCTCAAAGTGACCCACAATTTGCCATCGCTACTTCTTATTTAACTGACATGGATTATTATCCAGGACAAAACTATTTTATAAGCTTTTATTTACCTTTACACTTGTTAGTTACGGTGAATGTTTGAAGCTAATTTTGACCCACTCCACAAAGATCTATTACTAAAAAAGAACAAGACGAAAGAGAGATTTAATATCCATTGCCTTGCAGAACGGGTCACAATAGTTATTTCCACAAGAACTCGTTAGAAAAAATTATATTAAAATAGTTAAGAATTATATATAGTAGTGTAAAAACTAATCTTTTTCTTGAAGATATGCTGAAAAATAATCCTGTGGATGATGTTATTATTAATGAATACTTAAAACTTACTAAATTATGTTTTTTTTCAGAATTGGAAAAGAATTGTCGGAATTGTTTTTCCTTAAATGGTCAATTCTTTGAGCAAAAAGAAGGTACATCTTAATTCTATTTTACTAGTTAATTTTTACTATGTGACAGAATATCTATTTGTTACTGACATTTATCTAACATGAATACATGTTAATAGTTAAAACGTTTAAGACAACAGGAAAAAAGCAATATTCTCTTTTGAGACTATCCCCCTGTAGACAAATTCAGTCTAATGATTTTTCCTGTTAATTACAGTGCGATGGTAATTATTATGCAAGGCTTTTGACAGATAAACAGACATATATATATTTCTACAAGTGATGAGTAGCGAGACACTCGTGTGAAGGACTTTCCGGGATGGAGCGGGAATAACTGTTCCCACAGGATAAAATCGCACGGAAATGGTGCTGCAGAGTTCACTCTATTATCCAAGTTGCAACGTTGATATTGTCGTCCTTAGAGTACTTCACACAAATGCTGCTAATTGCAGTCCATTTGTTATATGCGATGCTTTATTTTATTATACTACGAGAGTATTGCTCTCTATTAGGAACAAGAGCACGAATTTGTTCTTATTGAGTGGAGCTGTTAAGGTAAATGGATGCAATTAAGCAATCCCTCTGTTTAATTGCCTCAATTGCTTATTTTTTATTCAATTACTACTTATAATTAATATTTGTAAATATTCTTCAATATGGTTTTAACAAATTCGAAGCGAAGCATTTATAAGCTAGACGTGTATTTCTAATACTAAGCCATCCGCAGTAACACGTTTATTTAAAAACGAATTCGTGATTAATTTGCATCATATTTGCTCATTTACAAAACAAAATATGCAAGAATACAAAATATTAAAAAATATAGTAAAACGCATGTCATGTTTCATACGTCGGAACTTCACGAAAATTGAATTTTTCAGTTAGAAAATATAGTATACTACCAGATAATTTTTTCATTGATTCCAACCTCAAGTTGTAGGCACAGAGATGTTATAAACGAGGAAAACTTCACCGCAAATTCACTTAAAATATGAGAAATGTTCATCACAGCTGTTGCCAAATGGGAAATCCTTTAGTGATATTAATCATTTGTTATGTGAATTTATTTTAAATTGAGACTATATTTTTAAATAGTGTACACATAATGTAATGCAAATGTCTTACAAGCTACAATATGGTCAAAGCATTAATAAAATATGCGTGAGACTCGCGCGGTAGAAGTGACACTTCTTAGCTCCTAGGAAAAGTTGATTTTATGCATTGCTTTTTTTCCATTTGTTAACGATTTGATTTTGATTTTGATTGATTTTGATTCACACTCTGATCATCAAAGAAAGCAATATTAACTGTAATGTCGTACAGTCTATAAAGAGGAGTTTGGATTAAAAATTGTAGCCATTTTTGTATAGTTCTTTTTCTCACCAAACCAATTAAATAACTCGATCTGTGTATTTTCTTCTTTTTATGTGGACATTAATACAATGATCATCATCAATGTCTTCTCTTGGTAAATGATTCACCATCGTATTCACAGATATTGGAACATTAATAATTTGCCCATAAATCCCATGTTGACCATGTACATGTCGTAAACGTCGAATTTGCATAAATGGCATTCTGGGTGAAATTAACCTTTCTGACACTAAATCTAATTTTGGTAGATGACCAGGTAATTCTGGGTAGACAAAATCATTTGACTTCGATAACATTGGAATGGTATTCCGATTGAGAGCATTTCGGCATGAATGCACGCTATAACATCTTCAATAATAATGGCTGGAAACGTAGTATGTAAAAGTTGCTCGTGCTTAGGATCAACAGGTTTCACATCGTTCTTAAACCATATTCGATCACATATGGAACACACTGTATACCTAGCGGATTATTAAAAAATTGTTTATCACATTCGCGATGAGCAGGTTGAAAGAATGTAAATTTTGTGTATGATACACTAGTGGGTGCATTTCTATTTGTCGATGGCTCGCTCAGCTGTATCAGATTCACTTCGTTGCTCTCTCACACCGCGTGTATCTTCAGTGGCATTCAAATTCTCTATACCACTCAGTGTGTCCTCACATAACGACGGTATCGATTCATCCAGTGTATTTTAGGTCGTTGGAAGGTTATGTTGTCCACCGTGTTTCTTTAACGCCCTTTGCCTGGCTCGATACTCTCTACTTCTTTCCAAGGTACTTGTTGGCACTTTTCTTGGCGGTTTATTCGCGTTCTTCCGTTCTCTAAAGGCTCGCACTCTGTCTGTACTTGTCTTTTTCTCCATTTCGGGAGAATGTTCAGGCCAATTTGGCCTACCGCGCCTATAAAAGTTTCACTTCAAAAGTTTTACTTAAAATTTTAAAAAACTCTCTTCAATATATGCAAATTAAGTTAGACCGTTTTTGCGCTATTTGAATATTGTTTCATTTGTCGTATATTCCATTTCGTGAACTGCTGATATAATTCCAGTTATTTCTTCGAAAAATCGATTTAAAAAAATCCACGTTTAAGAAACAGCACCACAGCTGATAGTGGGTAATTGGTCGCAGAAATTCAACTGTTCACGTCGTAAAATAGGACGTTTACTTCAGTGAACGTGAGGCAATTGCATGGGGCATTCGAATATGTTTCGCTCGTTGAAGCTATGTCCATTTATTAAGCGCAACATGTGTCTATTCCAGGACTCCCTTGACATTAGGAGCTGAAAGTGAGCAAGTCATATTCAACAACAAGGTTGAACCCGTACGTAGTCGCGTTCAGAGTCTAGGCAAATCCTTGCTGAAGAAGCATCGAGCGGTTGACTTAACAGGATTATTGTAGTTCCAGTAGATACATAAACTGATACAAATACCGCTCAGCAATGCGACTTTGTCTTTCGTGCTCATATTATAATATATATGTATATATTATATACATACTGGAGGAGCTTGTGCCATTAATATATGTACACTGCCATTAACATATGGATCAAAAAGACAATATCATTGACGTCACCGCTGAAGTGTGGCTTAATATTATTAAACTCACGTTCCACGTATTCTCGCAAGTTGTTTTGTTAATAATTTATTCAGTGGTTGCTTTAATATTTGTAATTAATTTAAAGTTGAAGTTTTGACAAGCGACAAGAAAAAACCTTATAGGAAATGTTGTATCTAGGAAGAACAGTTTTCATATACACGGTGTATTCATCTGAGTTTGGAACCTATAATCAAAAAGAGAAAATATATCTTATTCACATCTTGTACGGAGAATTAATCTTCCTTGATAAATTGGTTCTATTATTATTGCTAAGTTAAAGTATTGTGGTAAAGTCCTTAAAGATTTAGTTTATTTATACATACTGATATTTCGAAATGAGAGCATCCTTAAATTTTCTTCTTGAAATCATTTATTTCTTCATATAATTTTATCATTATTTGGTAGTTGAATGGCTGCAATTACGACACTATCCTTCGTCCATGTAAGAAGAATTAAATTTGATATACTTGAGCCCATATCTGTATCATCGCTAGTTTAACCCACACACTGTATTGTTGTGCGCATCTTGTTTTTATGTCCCTTTTATTGCATAAGTCAAGATGTTGGTGGAATATTTTTGGACCACCATGAAGATTAACACTTCTTATCCCCCGCGCGATAAATCGTGTTCAGTCAACGCAAGCTCCAGCAAGATTAATATGGGTGAGGAGGTAATGTGATATTGTTCTTGTTTCCTGATTATGAGGTTGGGGTTGATTTGTACGACGAATTCAAAAAGAGAAATTTTCCGAGTTAAATTTTTTTTTACCATTTAATAGATATGACATTAGCAAAAAGCTGGATTTTGCACAAACGAACCTTGATGGAAAGACAATCAGACTTACCAATAAGCTTTTTTGAATTTAGAAAAGAAGTAGCATTGTGTCTACTTCAAGTTGCCTGAACTAGTGCTACCAAAACGGATCGTCCAAGCAGTTCTTCTTTAGAACAAATGATTAATCATAAGAAAAGATGCGGTCCTCCACAATATGGTCCACCAAAAGATGTCCGAATCGACCAAGTTGGTCTTTGGCTTATCTGGTCAGAAAAACGTGCCAGGTGTAAGTTTCCAGGACGTCAAGGATTTGCGAAAAATGTGGAGTTAGTTTATATTTTAGTAAGAAGAATAATTGCTTTAAAAATTATCACACAAATTCTTAAATTGCTATTTTTATGGTACTCTGATGCATAATGTTGCATATGTGCAACAGTTATATTTTTAATTGTATCTTGTGACATGTTTGAAAAAAAACCTATTTTGTATTTTTAGGTAAATAAACAATAAACGTTAATATCCCACATTTTTTTAAATAAAAAATAAAAAATCATGCATTTAAGGGTTAAAAAATTCAAATATCGGAATATCCATTATGATAATGAATTTTGAATCCTTAAATAATCAGATCGGTCACTCTCAGCAGGGTAAAATTTCGGGGTGATAACCTACAATGTACGCTGCAGATTAATGTCTTTTCCATACTCGAGTTAATTACTGCGCATCGTGTAAAACGATCTCTTCATGCCGAAGTTAGCTTTCCGACAGGTTCGTACGGAGAAAGTGTAAATGTTGTAGAAGCTTCTCAAAAGCCGCATAATGCGTAATGAAAAATGTATATTATAATATGATTATTTCGTTGATATTTTATCATAATGAATTTTATATTTAAATATGAAGGCTATGTAAATAATGTTAATTTATAGCTTTTAACTGAACAGTTTTAACCATTTTTGTAAAATCAGTTTAATATTTATTTATTATCAATCGAGTGTCAAAGTAATTCTTTACATATTCACTCAAATGCCATCAAATAATAAGCCTTATAAGATTTAAGGCTCATCCTTGCTCTTCCTTGGCACTCCTGTATTTTATACAATTTCTTTCAATATTTTAGTTACACTTGCATATTAATTTAATTCTAAAGTAAAAAATTAGCTGTCCAATTGGGTGTAATGCAAATCCCAAAGAATAGCGACCGCCAGTGCATAAGGCAGCTATTGTTTATAAAATATAGTTATCGTAAGTCAGTTCTTCTTCATTCACGCCAAGACCACACTATTAAAAACAGACAAAACACCAGAGAAAGAAACAGACGTTTGACACTCCACACACACACACACCTAACAAGCCACCATATACAAAACGCAGTTCTTTTCAGAGCAGGAATAATTTTTTTGTAAAATCTTTATTAATGGCAACTCTGAAGTGCAAATCTCTTGTATTCAGTAGTGCTACTAAAAGTTTTATAAACTTCAATTAATGATTTTAAACTACTTTTCATGTCATATAATCAATCAATATTTAATAATCCGCTCTTTACGAATAAAAAATAAGATGCTACATTTAATACGCAGTACTTATTTTTCCTACAAGTTGTTATATAAACTAAATAATAGTGAAGTGTTCATAAGGATCCTGTATTTATCTGTTCATAAGTACGTTGCGGGATTGTCTCTCACTCGTTACTAACCGAAGAAATGTTAGCAGATGCAAAAGAACGGCGGTAGCTAATATAAAGGGTTACCGTGAAAATGAGCTAGAATATATATGACTTGCATTACCACTTTGTACTTTGTACTACTCTAATATATACATTCTATTTCTTAGTTGTTGCAGTAATTTTTTTTTTTCTTGATCATACGAACTGATGAATTGAGTTTGAATGAATTGACTTCACATTCTGAAGCGAACTGTTTTGGAGAAGTAACTTTTAGAATAAGAATCACTAGTCTAGTTTAATGTTACTATAGAAAGTTTATGTAATAGTTTTAATTGCAGCGGGACACTTATTCAAAGATAAATTTGTAAAATGTTATTAAAAAAATCCAAATTGTTTGTCGTACAGTGCAGTTTCAAGAAATAAATACATATGGAATATTGAATGCAATCTAAAATGGATTTTTTCAAAAAATTGTACGATAATTAGTGGATGGAATTACAATAAAAATTGTAGATTTATATGACCGTAGCTTATTTCGAAAAAAAAATGAGAAGGATGTAATTAAGGGCCACACAATGGTTTATAATATGGCCACGTGCAATAAATATCTACAAAAAATCATCTCAAATATCGGTAGGTAATGATAAAACAAGTATTAAAGAAATAGCTATGAATATGTAGGAAGAGTAGGAAGCACGTCATGTTAAGGGATTTCAAAATAATTTAATCAGGAATTTTGTAATGTCCGTTGTAATGGCCGTTAACTCGCAGTGAAATATACAGCGAAAAACGTTAGTAATGTTAATGATTTAAAATTTAGTTGCAACCTAATAATGATATTTTGTTTCATAAAATCCATAATTCAGTTATTCTTTAAAAACTTATTGATCAAGAGATCAGTATTGCAGATTATTGATATTATAAAATAAAAAACGACTTTGTGTTGGACTTTGTGTTGTGCCTTATTTTTTTTATTATGAAAATGATGAATACTAATATTTTGTAAATAGAAATAATAATCTCAACTCATTACTTGTATAAGAATTTATGAGAGAATTTTATTATAGCAATCGTGACAGAGTTATATATCATACATTAAAATTCGTCAAAAATCGAATGTGTCAAAATAATTGCACCAAATTAGTAACAAAATTTACAGTATAAATGAAGTTTTAATTTCTCTAAATGAGCACATATAATCATAACAAGAGATGGCAGTACATCGAATGATGAATTGAAGAAAACACTCGCAAAATTATACTGGAGCTAGATGACACTAAAGCCGATTTAACAAATAAGATCAATCACTTCAATTTAAAACTGGAACGAACTGAATTAGTAAACAAGAAAGAACACGAAGTGCTGCCACTATTATAATATATAGTATGGACGAGGTTGATGAAGAGGACCTTATAATCACCGCTAAGAAGATCTTTATGGATTACCTCCAGTCTGAAGTAGAAGATATTCAGTTTGGTAACATATTGAGACTATATGCTATGATAAGCAGCGACCTATACTGTTAGAATTTACTACTCATATTTGCAAACAAAGGATTTTATAACAAGCATCTAAACTCAATATACAATATCGCAAGATCTTACAGAAGAAGATAGACGGCATTACAAAATATTGTTGCCCCATCTTACAAAAATTAAGATTGTTAGGAAACAATGTTAAAATTCAGGGACAATATTTAATTGTATATGGTAAACAATTTACTGATCAGACGATTAATCTAAAAACTTCTATGGATGGTCAAGGGACGTCTTCATCTTCTCAAGAGTCTAAAAATCCAGCATCAGATTCTACTGGAAAATTGCCTATTCAAAGTTGTGAATCTACTAAAGTGAAGCTCTGAATCTATCAGCAAGGAGTTACAAGACGAGTATGAAAAATGCTGTAGGAACTTTGGGCCACAGAACCTCAGGAACTGTGACTGGAACACTAAAAAGACAAGCAATTTCCCCAACAACTATCGAATTGGAGAATGATGCGAATGTTGGCAGAAAGGAACACATCCTGTTAGCATGCGCATTACATGATAAATACAAGAGGAAAGTTATGCTAGATACACTAAACTGTTCAATCTCCAAGGAATACTAGCAAGTAATATAAAATTATATACGAATTTATTAAAAGTGTTAAGGGCAACCAATACTTATTTTAAGCGTATATGCTGGCCATGTTAATATTGTCCCATGGCAAAGTCAAACTATTTGCACCAAATAAATGAAATTTTAACGGAAATTAAAATGGTCCTTTCTACATAGAAATACGTAGAAAAAATCCTATTATCTTCATGTAATTAAAAGATAATTAATTTTGTATATAACACCATTTTGCAGTGACTTCGTGACGTCCTATTTAAATTTGGTCCATGTATTTGATCGCGCAATAGTCTCATAAAGTATTATACAAAAAATTAGATCTCTATATAGCTTAATTAAGCTATGGCATGATATAATAATTAGTATAGGAAAGTAGTGACACCAATTTAATTAAATATGGAAAAATGAATTGTGCAAAGATATATATTCTTAATTTTTATTGCACAACTTTAATGTATTTCTTGTGCTATTTTCTGAATACTAATATAACTCCTTTTTGCAGAAGTTCAAAAAATAAATTAAGAGTTATAAAAATACCACATAATTAGTGTTCAAAGAAATTTGTATGGCTTATAAATATTTTAAAATAGTATATTGGTTAATTACGATATAGTATATATAGAAATCTTAATTTATTTCCTATTATCTGTTGTGCAAATATATAGTTTAAATATAGCTTATTTTTTTGCATGACATATAGCACCTATTTTATTCTAAAATAATAATTATAATAGCATAATATTGTTTGTTTGGCGTGTATTTAGTAGAAGAAGAAATCGTTTTGGACGATCGTCGTCGTTTTCCGTAGTTTTTCTCCTAGTGGATGAATGATTGTTGTAATACAAAAAGGAATGGAGATACTATAAACGCCAAATTCACGATGGGATATATTGTGTTTTTTACACAATACCGTAAGAGATGCGTAATATAAAAACATTCTTTGGAACCCGATCTGTAACTATATGTTATGTCAACAGAATATTCTATTTCGGATATTGATATATTTTATATTGTGGCCACATTTGACACGTATTCAATTGATGATTTCGTCCCCATACGATAAAGTTTCAATAATGCGTCACCACACTATGCAATTTTTTTTCTAAAGGTAAATATATTGTTGTAAAAATAAATCAACACATAATACATGTTTGTAATGGTATTGGAACTTGTAGTGAAACTATTAAGAAAATGACGCTTGATAAAAAATAAATACTCACATAAAATAATATTTCCGTTTCAATTCTTACATTCTCTGTTCATGCTAAAATCCAAATATAAGCGAAATAACATAAATTTATATCCGCTTGTAGAGTTATTGTTCAATGAAAACTAAAGACATTTTAGTCATGAAATCTGCAAAACAGTAAGAAACTTCCTGAACCATATAATCCTGACGATTTAATACCGCCGACAAAAGCAAACAACCAGAACACACAAACATATAGGTACATATATACAGTTTGACTAAATAAATAGTATCTGTAAGGTGGAACTGTAATATTATACGTTTTTCGTTATTGATGAACTGTACAATTTTTTTAAACATAGCAAGATATAGCTGGAAATGTGAGGAGACAAGGAAATAACAACCATAAAAGGCAGTGCGATTATTTTATGACTATCATTTAAGGACATAAACCGATAGCGTATTAAATCTTACTATTAGAATTGAGCAAAATTACCCTACTTTATATTTTCATTAAATTTTCCAGTGCATGTGAACATCTTGAAGTTTTTGCTGTAGAGAAACGAGGCGGGTTGTGGCTTGAATGTCCTTTAATGATGCTATCGAGAACCGTCGAAGATGCGAGATTATACGGCCCGTATAATCTCGGCCCGTTCGACAAACATTACACAAAATTGTCCTAGATCTGTCTTCGCTTCGGCCCCCATATACCAAATACAGTTGCAATCGCACTTATGTAAGAAAATAAGGGCTATATGAGAGTTCGTAACGATCCTAAACCTTGCTTACTAACATTTTTATGCGTCTTGTACTATATTCAAGGACCATAACTTAACCATTTTGCAAAATTAGAAATCTAAAAAAAAATGTTGAAGATCAAGAAGAGCGTATTTCCGAAGAGATTATTAAGCGTACCTTATAAATACGGTATAATATCACCCAAATACCGTAACTCAAAGATTTACATAGCTAGATGCGCATTTTGAAGGCTATGCCCCCATCTTCAGTAGCACAAGATGAAAACTAAAGAAAATACTATTAATTGATATACTATTAAATAAATAAGCCAAAATGACAGAAGTATTTCAAAAATTGCATATAATATGACCTATACATTTTTTAAACAATACAAATTAACAATTAACGAAACTACAAGTAACAACAATAAATATTGCGTTGTCAAATCTGAAATTAAATAATTATTTAATACCGTAGTGATAATTTTAAACTTGTAAATACGAATTTAACTCAATTACTTTAGAAATATACTGATTTATATAAATATTTTTAAATTGATTTAGAAATTTAAAATCATACACTTATGCAATAATAACAGGACCACGATATAAAATATATCGAGAGCAGAACGAATGGTGGATAAATTCACGAACTAAATAAAAATTGCCGAATTCCAAAAAAAAATCGATGAAAATATTAGATTTTTCTGATAATTATTTAAGTTGCCGTAGATAATGAAAAAAGAAAATTACTAAGAACTGCAATTAGCTGGGATTCTCATATTAATTGTATTACTTAAATTTATTTTAATGTAAATGTAGAAAAGATAGAATAGTTAAAAATATTCTTGCGTTTGTAAAATTGTCTACTATAAATCTAGACAATTTTACAATTTACAAAATATTGTATTTATTGTATTTGTAATTTATAGTCGATTTTATTTTATTTTCTTCCGTTCTTACAGTTTTATGCTTTTCGTGTATTGCATTTTTAACAGATCCAGTCGTTGTGAAAGTATTTAATAAATGTTGAAATCTAGTTGAATTTGCATGTCTTCTATTTGGAAAATTTGCAATCTTTATCTTCCATGGCAATCTTAAAGATTTATATTAATTTTAATTGAATTGTTTGTTTGGATGCTGCCTTTTTCAAAAATATGTCAATATCTCAGGAACTACTAGTTTTAGGTATAGGATATATTTAATAAAAATGGTTGTATTATAATCGAGTTATCGCTCAGAATAATAATATATGGGGTGTTCTATTTAAAAAATCGGACGTACCTCTCAAGGAAAACGCCCCAATTGAACATGACTCTTACATACGCCTGTATGTTTCAGGAGAAAAACCGATTTACAAAAAAATAATCCCATCTTAGTTCCTACTCAGATTTAAAACTGTGCTACTTAAATTCGCTATCTAAGTAAGTTATGATTTTTTGAAATTGGGTTTGCAATGAACCAATTTTTTACAAAATTACTAATATCTTGGCAATGCCGCATTCTAAAAAAATACAATTGACGTGCTCATAAGTACTTGAATGTCTGCTATGAAATGGGATGAAAATATACGTAGTGTTCTATTTAAAAAAATAAGACCAGTTTTAATTGTGCTTTCACGCTTCATCCTGTATACTTGAAATTAATTTTGGAGTATGCGACTCATAATTATATATAAGATTGCAATTTTTCGCATTTCTATTTGAATTAGTTTAGGCAGGGGTTTCGGATTCGTTAGAACTGCCCAACCCTATATATATATATATATATACATGGGCGTCAAATTTCAACGGAAAAAAAATGTTGAGGTTCGCAGATGCTGATGTTTAGGGCAGATATGATCAGATCAGGTATTAAAAGGTGCATATGAATTGATAAGCAAGGATTATAATATGAGAATAAATATTAGCAAGACCAAAGTGATGAGTGTGACAAGAAGGAATGGAAGCGAAAGTTGAGGATTCAAAGGATAACTGAAGTAAGGTTGTTATAAAATGTGGGATAGGACAGGGTAGGAAGGAATTTGTAGAAATGGAGCAAATTTTAAAATTAAATCTTGATATATATTAGCACAGGGTAGGAAGGCATTCGTAGAAAAGGAACAGATTTTAAGATCAAATATTGACTTGGGTATTAGAAAAAGATTACTGAAGGTATATGTTTGGAGTGTAGCACTGTACGGGTGTGAGGCGTGGACTATAGGAAAGGAAAAGAAGCGCAGATTACAAGCATTCGAAATGTGGTGTTATAGGAGGATGATGAGGATTGGTTGGGAAGATAAAGTAACAAATGAAGCTGTACTAGAGTTAGTAGGGGAGAAGAGAAGTATTTGGAGAGTGTTACAGCGTAGGAGAGACAGATTAGTAGGGCATATCCTTAGGCATGGGGGGATTATGCAATTGATCATAGAAGGTAGAGTGGAGGGAAAGAGAGGGGTAGGTAGGCCTAAATTGGAGTATGTGAGTCAGATAGTTAAAGACGTTGAGATGAATAGCTATAGGGAGATGAAGGGATTAGCTCAGGATAGATCGGCATGGCGTGCTGTTTCCAACCAATCTTTAGGATTGCGGACTCTTTAACTATTGGAAAAAGATGACTGAAGGCATATGTGTGGAGTGTAGCATTTTACGGGTGTGAGGCGTGGGCTATAAGAAAGGAAGAGACGTAGAATAGAAGCTTTTCGATAAAGTGAGAAATGAAGTCGTGTCATAGCTACGAGGGGAGAAGAGGCATTTGCAAAGCGTAGGAGAGATATATTCGAACAAATTATGTGAACATTTTTTTATAGTGGTCACCGGAATTTACTATAAAATACTGAAGGTGTGCATATTGAAATTTTTATTGTTTTTGAATCAAATTTCTGACGTTATGAATGTAATATAATAGAAAAGTCACATTTAATTGTCAGTTTCGTTATTTTCTATTATATTTATTAAAATATTAAATTAAATTAAATTAAAACTTGCGATTGATTGACTCTAGCAAATTGAAGATGCGCTCAGCGAGGACAGCTTATATAACAGTGAAGCAAAGGGGTGCTTTCTGCTATTGCCATATAGCGCTACTTACCCAGGGATCAATATTTCTCTTCATCGGATATTGGAGTGTAATTAGACATATACAGTACACTTTAGCCGTAGCGTTGGGGATTTTTATGGTTTACCTGGCGCTATTTGGATTTTACGAAGCCTATATGCAGGGTCACATGATCGTATTAGTGTACATTTTCTTGGTGGCGATCATTCTATTCTCTCAAATCTGTTGTGGCATTGTGAGTTTTTGCTTCGCATTAGATAGCACTAGACTATCGGAAAAATCTGATGACGAAATGGAGCGCATGTTCAAGTCGCGGCCATTCGACTATATGGGCTCTATTCAAAGATCGTTGAAATGTTGTGGTATTGCAAATCGACATGATTATATTGATCTTGACGAATATCCAGAGAGTTGCTGTGTTAAGCTAAACTGCGATGAAGATTATATGCACCCATACGGTTGCAAACAGAAATATATAGATGGTGCGAAGACGATTGGACTTATATATGGTACCATATTCTTAACGACAATAATAATACCTATCATAGCTCTTCTGAGGGCCGTCAGACGTTTCTTCGATATATATGACTCACTGGTGGATTGAAATAATTTTGTCTTATACAAGATTTGTGAATAGGTCCACTATCACAAGCATAATTGTAACATGTGTGAAAATAAATTTTGGCAACTAGCCAGTCATTTATTTAACTAATTATTGCGTATGCGAAAAAATTCGCTATAGATAACTAATTCTTAACATCATTAACATTTAGGGGCGATGGAACTTGAATAGAGGTCAAGGGGAAAGTCAGATATATATTGCAAGGATCAGTAGAAGTTTGTATAATTTTCAAATACATCAATAATAACAGCCATGTGATTATTTCATTCACTGAATTAATAATTTCCAAACTATATCAATTGCCAAGCGACGCAATTTTTTTAGCTCGATTTTATAAATTATTTATTTAATAATGCATTTGATATACCTATTCCTCAAAACGAAAATTGAAATTATCTAATCCCAGTAAACATAGATATCAAATCAGTTTTATATATTATCTTTGTAAAAATTGGTGATGTTCTGAAACTTTCAAATATTTTCAATATTCCGTCATTTAATTGGTGTAGGTGAAACTCACGTCTACTTTCATCAATTCGTAAACAACCTCTACAGATAACGGAGAAATTGGACAGTCCGAACAATCGGAGCTAACCAGGGGCGGTTCCTTATACAGGCCGCAGGGCCGCGCGCCCCTCCTGAACATTGAGCGCATCACCGTAGATATATAATTGTATTGCGATATTTATCTCGGCATTATTTTTCCTAAAAGATAAAGCCTGCGCCGCGAACATACATAACACTCATGACTCAACACTATATGGCAGCTAGCAAGTACCAGTCAAATGCATATGCACTCATCCTATCTGTTGGAAGCGCTAGAGTGAGAGTGACCGTATGCAGTATAGCATCTGTTTCTATCGTTCGCATATCGCTATACATTTATCGACTAATGTAACGCACATTCCAGCGGCAGTCAGCTACCCATACGGGTAAAATGCACATGCACTCATCTCACTCTATTGCAAGCGCTAGAGTGAGAGCGACGGTGTGCAGTATGTTTTCTGTTTCTTTGGTTCGCTTGTCCCATATAACGACTAATGTAACATACATTCCAGCGACTTGAGATGAGTCATAGCAACGTAATTTCACGCTTCAAAACTAAGAATATATAGTTGTTTTAAAATATTGAATGCCACGATACTTTAGCGCCGAACAGCCATAAAACCACAGTTCAGAGAACAGAGTAGTCTAGTATATATATGTATATAAATTGATATAGAATAGTCAGATAAGACAGTAGCATTTGTTCTGTGTATGTACGATATGTACGTATGTACGATTTTGCCACGTGTTTCTCCAAGAATATATTTAATAGAAGTAATTGAATAAAAATGAATAGTGTTAGTTCTTTATAGAGTTTTGTAGACTTTCTCTTGTGGACAAAGTAAAAATTAAAGAATTAGGTAGGCCATTGCCTGATTTAAATTTATCGCAAACTTGTGCAAGGAGTGCTCAAAACCGGACATTTATGCGGCGTTTTACAAGAGACATTTACAAAAAAAATAAAAAATTAAATTAAAAAAATTTCACACAATTTCCATTGTGTGAAAAGTGAAATGGAGAAAAAGACAAGTACAGACAGAGTCCGAGTCTTTAGAGAACGGAAGAAAGCGAATAAACCGCCAAGAAAAGTGCCAACAATTACCTTGGAAAGAAGTAGAGAGTATCGAGCCAGGCAAAGGGCGTTAAAGAAACACGGTGGACAACATAACCTTCCAACGACCTCAAATACACTGGATGAATCGATACCGTCGTTAAGTGAGGACACAGTGAGTGGTATAGAGAATTTGAATGCCACTGATTCAGGCGTGCCTTCTACACGTGAAGATACACGCGGTGTGAGAGATCAACGAAATGAATCTGATACAGCTGAGCCATCGACAAATAGAAATGCATCCACTAGTGCATCATACACAAAATTTACATTCTTTCAACCTGCTCATCGCGAATTTAATAAACAAATTGTTAGCTAGAATATTAAGCTGTGTTTGTTTTATATATATAATAAAATACGCAAGCGTCTACTGGTTGCCTTATGCTACGTATACACACAGTACACACGGCGCATGCGCGTGGCGTGTTTCACTTTTCGTGACGTTCAGCCCAATTTGCCCTACCACGCCTAAAGAAGTTTCAATTAAAAAAAAAAACAGACTAGAGGTACACCAAGGATTAATAAAAAATCGTCGAAAGTGATCGTTTTTAGACGTTTCCAGCTTTCTGACGTTAATAAATTGACTTTCGATCACTAAATTTGAGAAAATGAAAATTTCTAAAAAACTCATAGAGTATTCTTAATAAATTTACACCCACAAAGGATGAATATACCATTAGGTAGATGTACCTACTCGTATCATTTCCATGAAATCTCTGTTGTGCGCGCAAAGGTCCGTTTTTCATAACTTTGTTAACAATGACCTTATCTGTCAGCATTAGGTATTATTTTACGAAACTCGCCGCTTTTCCTGTTTCTGCAAAGTAATTTAATATATATCATAAGCTAGATGCTTCGTGCCTACAATAAATAAAGAAAAGTGTGTAAACAGAATGGTGTAGGTATATATTTCTATTGTTTTTCACTATAACAAATAGACATATACACGGTGATAAAATAACAAATATACTTTCTTTAGTAAAAACCGTTAAAAAATGTTTATATATGTTATATTAAAACTTTAATAATCCTATTTTTTACTACTACTTAACTTTGGCAAACATGATTGAAATACGTTTTTAAAAGAAACAATTATACACAAAACGGATGGTCTTGGTAATTGAATGAAATTTATTTCAAGTATATACATAAATATAAGATAGTTTTATGCCTGTAGATAATTTTGTTATAATATAGGATTCTTGTCCGAGATATTTTCCAAGTTTTTCGTACTTATAACATTATGGTGTTGTATTAAAATCTTTTGAAAATATATTAGGTATTTCTCCTCTAAAAAGAGAACAATAAAATGTTTAAATTTATAAAATACAGTTCAAATTTATAAACAGAATCTGTAACTTACTAGAAGTTTATTTTAAATATAAATTGAAAAACGTTGCGATCAAGATGCTTGCTCACCTTCTATGGAGATCGCAACATATAAATCTATTGAAAATTATATTCAAGCAGTTAATATTTATTTTATTTTTAAAACACATTTGTAGAAACTTATTTATTCACCAATACCATTTTATTTTTATTTTAACGTAAATTATATGGAATGAACCTAAAATTTTAATACTCTCCTATTTAAAGTTTGTAAACACAAATTATAATATTATTCAATACGTACAGACACTATTAACGAAATTAGTTGATAATATTGCATTTTCTTGCATGAACTCGCATATTAACATATTAATCAACTTTTTGGTTGCAAAGTGGAGTTTCATCTTGTCAGTTAAGTGTTTTGTAATGACAGTAATCTAATTTAGGAAGATTCACCCGATATATACGTCTCTATATAAGATGATATTCCAGAGAAAGTCATCCTCGGACGAATTTTCATTCCAGCAGCAAAGCTGTAACAGCAACACTAACAGTTTAAGAAGTGGGAGTATACCTAATACTGCTGTTGCACTAAACAGAGCCGACTTTAGGATTGCTTTTACAAATATCAAGCCTATATTTTATATGCATATATTAAAAGATTGAAACAATTTTTTTATGGCCTGTTTCCATTAGAAATACAAAGTGTTAATGCATAAATTTTTCAATTTCACTTTTATTTTACTTCATTATTACCTAAGTATTAAGGAGCATATGCTTTTACCTATATATTTATACCTATATATGTAAAAATTAATTTTCAAACAAAATGTTTTTCTTTATTACAGACAGAATTCCTGGAACGTAAATATTTACAATAAAGCAAATTATTGGCTTTCCATTTACATTTCATTTCATGTGCACGAATCTAGTTTCCATGTTTTTATTGTATATCCTCTTTTATAAAATATTTCTTCAAATTACGTGAGTTTGCAATTTGAGCTTAATCAGTTGTTTCTTAAACTTCTGAGCTCAGTTAAGCGTAACTTAAAAATGTATTGAACCTGAAGTTTTAGCCGAATTAATAAAACACGCAGGGGGAAAAATGCAGGAGCGATTATACAGGTTAGTTTGTAAAATATATGAGAAGGGAGAAGTACCACAGGATTTTCAGCGTAGTAGAATAGTAACAATGCCGAAGAAAATAGGAGCTAATTTGTGTGAGAACTATAGGACCATTAGTCTACTATCACATGCATCGAAGATATTGCTAAAGATTATTTATAGGAGATTAGAAAATAAAGTAGAGGAAAGGCTAGGAGAAGATCAGTTTGGTTTTAGGAAAAACAGAGGGACGAGGGAGGCGATTTTAGCACTAAGAACGGTAGTAGAAAAAATAATGAGGGTAGGAAAGGTAACTTGCATAGCTTTTGTAGATTTAGAAAAGGCATTTGATAATGTAGATTGGGACATAATGTTTAGAATTTTAAAAGAAACGGGTATAGATTATAAGGCTAGGAGAATATTTATTAATTTATATAAACACCAAACTGCCTTAGTTAGAATTGAGGGGGAAGAAGAGGTAGCAAAAATAGGGAAGGGAGTTCGGCAGGGATGTACACTTTCACCGTTATTATTTAATCTATATATAGAAGATGCAATAAACAAAGTAAAAGAAGAGTATAGTGTAGGTGTGAATGTACAGGAAGAGAAAATATATATGTTGAGATTCGCCGACGATATAGCTATATTGGAAGAAAGCGAAAAGAATTTAGAAAGGGTATTGAATGGTATGCAGGCAGTATTGACTAGGGATTTTAACATGAAAATAAATATAGGTAAAACTAAAGTGATGAGGTGTGACAAAAAGGAATGCAGTAGAAAAATGAGGATCACAATAGGAGATAATAGAATCGAAGAAGTGTCAGATTTTTGTTATTTAGGCAGTAGAATCACAAAAGATAATCGAAGCAAGGTAGATATAAAGTGTAGGATAGCACAGGGTAGGAAGGCATTCGTAGAAAAGGAACAGATTTTAAGATCAAATATTGACTTGGGTATTAGAAAAAGATTACTGAAGGTATATGTTTGGAGTGTAGCACTGTACGGGTGTGAGGCGTGGACTATAGGAAAGGAAGAGAAGCGTAGATTACAAGCATTCGAAATGTGGTGTTATAGGAGGATGATGAGGATTGGTTGGGAAGATAAAGTAACAAATGAATATGTACTAGAGTTAGTAGGGGAGAAGAGAAGTATTTGGAGAGTGTTACAGCGTAGGAGAGACAGATTAGTAGGGCATATCCTTAGGCATGGGGGGATTATGCAATTGATCATAGAAGGTAGAGTGGAGGGAAAGAGAGGGGTAGGTAGGCCTAGATTGGAGTATGTGAGTCAGATAGTTGAAGACGTTGAGATGAATAGCTATAGGGAGATGAAGGGATTAGCTCAGGATAGATCGGCATGGCGTGCTGTTTCCAACCAATCTTTAGGATTGCGGACTCTTTAACTAAGAAGTTTTATAAAAATCATCAATCTTCCTTTCTTACTTTTAATTTTATTGTTAAATGAAAAGTATTTTACCGAAACGATTTATTTACATCACAAGAAAGATCATATATAGTTTTGTTGTTGTTGAATTTGATTGTTACAACCATCACAGAAAGTAGATCTAGAACCAAATACGAAAGTTAGATATCGCTGGATGATTGGATAGGGAAATGAAGGAGTTAGCTCAGAGTCAAAAGGTGTGATGTGTATCATAGCTGCAAAATATGTATCGTAATTGCAACATAAAAATACTTTTACTGCGACAGAATAAAACTGAAGAACAATTAGCTGGCAAACCCAAATTTCTTTATGCAGTAGAATGTCGCAGATCGATTTAAGTAAATATAAATCATGCAAATTCAAATTTAAACTATACAATGTAATGTGCAGACCTTTTCGACTAATAAGCCGCAAGTGTAGCCGAAGTGCGGCACTGTTAAAAGATAGAGAGTATATTCACAGTGTGGACGACAAGAATATAACTCTGAAAGTTGTGATTTATCTCTCAAATAATAACGAGTTACGTGCCAGGAATGTGTTCATGCAATTGTTCAAATTGTATATCATATGCTCGGATAGGTAGTTACTCTCTTCTTCGCGGCGTGGCGTCGCGTTTCTCGCGAAGAGCGTGTGTTATCACTCTTATATATCAGCGGCACATGGAGCTCCAAATGGCAGGACCAGCTCCGGAATACAGGCGCTGCAGCTGGAGACAATATAACAACACATCCTTTGCAACAATGATTTTCAGAAGATTCTGTAACTGTGTTTATTAGAAAAATATTATATTTCGATTGCACGGAGAGCATCTCTGGAGAAAAGGTTTATAATTAATAACTATGGTTCGATTTTAAACTATAAAAACATTTAGCAACCGTCACTCAAAGCTAAACGTACATTTCAAAGACTAAATCTCAATCCTGTATATAAATTATTACATAATCCGCAATGGTTTACATATAGACTATCAAGCACATACCATAAGACCAAGCGTTCAAAAACTAGAAACGCATTTTGAAGGCTTCCCATCTCCCTATCTTCAGTAGCACAAAAATCAACAAAAAAAAAACCTCCGTCACTTACTGCGTGCGATTGCTATACAATTAATTTTTATACGAGGAAAATGTACAAATTGCAATTTTGATATTACTTATATATATAAGCACTTTAAAATTGATCACTACGGTGTTAAATAATAGTATAGAATATCACCCAAATACCGTAACTTAAAGCATTAAGTAGCGAGATGCGCATTTCGAAGGCTATGCCCCCATCTTCAGTAGCACAAGATAAAACTAAATAAAATACCTCTGTCACGAATCGTGATTGATATTCTATCGATATCGAATATACTATCGAAATGTCGAAAAAAAATTGGAAAAAAGCAAAGGTATATACCTTTCGATTTTCATCGAAATTATCGAAAAATTATTGGAAAAAAGCAAAGGTATATACCTTTCGATTTTCATCGAAATTATCGAAAAATTATTGGAAAAAAGCAAAGGTATATACCTTTCGATTTTCATCGAAATTATCGAAAAATTATTGGAAAAAAGCAAAGGTATATACCTTTCGATTTTCATCGAAATTATCGAAAAATTATTGGAAAAAAGCAAAGGTATATACCTTTCGATTTTCATCGAAATTATCGAAAAATTGTTGGAAAAAAGCAAAGGTATATACCTTTCGATTTTCATCGAAATTATCGAAAAATTATTGGAAAAAAGCAAAGGTATATACCTTTCGATTTTCATCGAAATTATCGAAAAATTATTGGAAAAAAGCAAAGGTATATACCTTTCGATTTTCATCGAAATTATCAAAAAATTGTTGAAAAAAAGCAAAGGTATATACCTTTCGATTTTCATCGAAATTATCGAAAAATTATTGAAAAAAAGCAAAGGTATATACCTTTCGATTTTCATCAAATTTATCGAAAAATTATCGAAATAAAGGCTATATTTATATGTAATGTTGACCTCTCGAATGGATCATTAACTAACCATGACTTAACTATTTACATATTCCGTATGTAAATCAATTGCGTTGACACAATCCTGGGGTTAAAAGACGAAAGAGCCTGTTCAACGTTTGTATATTTTATTTAAGGATGTGTATAATCCTATATAGTATCGAAAAAAAATAAAAAATTTGTGGTGCATGTTTGAATGACGTTTGTGCATCGATCATTGCTAAAACCACCTTATCTCTATGATATTTTTGGAGTAAATATAACTTATAATAATAGAGTCGAATAATAATAATAATAATGAAAACATTTATTGATATAGTACTTTTTTATAAAAGTATTTAGCAGTTTTTTTTATAGTGGCATGTTCATATTTACAATTTATTTCAATATTGTATTATTTAATTGGCTTTAATTGCATTTTTTATTTTTCAAAGAATGAATTTTTTTCTGCACATCTCTTATGGTGTAGTAACCGCAAGCGCTGCTGCCGATGCCAACGTCCTATATTTATTCAACCACAACTTTATCAAAGAATTGTGTAAAATTTTATGCCACGGAAAAGAAAAGTTTCCAATTCATAAATTTCACTGAGCTCAGACACATAATACAATAGCGCGGCTTCTTCGCGAAAGCTTTCGGTAGATATAATAATACTGTTCAAACATTATAACCAATTTAAATATTGATAAATCATACACTTCGCCATTATATTATTAACTTGTGAACCATGATTTTTTGATGATTTAGATGTCTGCTTTCTTTACACTGTACTTCTCCTCTCAAAAGTATTCTTGGAAAACAAAACTTTCAGTCATGAAAATTCCTACAATACAACTTCTTTTTAAATTGTAAATATATTATATGTTGAACAAATATTCGTTGAAATATATTATTATCTAAAGAAACCAAAATTCGATATTTATTTAAGTAAATTGCACAATTGGAAATATGAGCCCTTATCTTCACTGGTACTATAATCGTATAAGTAAAACATTTGTGTTTGTACACATTTTGAACCATATATGCTGACAATGTTAAACGAGGTACAGTTTTATTTTCAAACAATGCGAAATTTATTTCGCACTATGAGATTTAAAAATTTTCTTCTAAATTAATAAATAATCGACTTACAAATACATAAATGCGTATATCAACGATTTTTCGTATTTTTCTGTAACCTCTAAATATAATTTTGATATTTTTGCTTTGGCCTTTACATATACAGAAATACTTCCAAATAGGGGTTTATTGTATCGTTTAAATATGCCCTATTTTTATACCTAAATTAGTGTTTTTGATGTAGCGGCATCTGTAATATTTACATTTATTGTATATATATTTATATATTGATACAAAGAGTATATATACTTTATTAAAGTATCATATTTGTGGTCATCTTAAAATAGATGGGGTTGAGAATTGCAATTAATTTCAGACTAAATTTTATTAGTGCAAAATTCTAGTTGTTGTTGAGGAATTTTCTTTAATGTGTTTAAAATACATTGTCGTTTTTAAGGAATACTTATATATTCACGCGAAATTTATTATAAATGAAATTCCTGTCACGTCAAAAATATATCATTCATACTTTGCTTTGCACCTTTCTTCAGATCTTCTGTAGGACATAACTATACAATCTGTGTTAACTTGCTGGTGAATATATATATATATATAGTTGGCATATAAATGTGTACACGTAGCGAATGAGCAAATAGCGAATACAGATCTCTCGGAGGGTTATGATCGACCGTGTAATTTGCAAACAAGTCATTTGTCACGTTGGCAGGATTCGGTCTACAGCAAGTTAAAGGACTACACACGAAAAAAGACTTCTAGCTCCTACGTGTCTTTACAGTCATGCAATGAAATACCATTTTACAAATTATTCATTCGTACTATATTCACCTGTAGAAACATTGAATCCTTTTGGTACTATTCCATTGTACAATTCTTCAATTGATGGGTTATGAACTTACTAGCAATGGCCTAGTTCGTAGTTCGTAATTCATTTCAATATACCGTTCACGAACTATAGGTCGTGAACTACTACATCTTTTAAAAATGAACTAGTTCACGACCTATATGAAATACATGCACATACTGAAAATAATCTCAATATAAAAATATTAAATGGTAAAAAATAAATAAACTGAAATATTACAATACTTATTTTGAATTAAGAATGCGGAAGAAAAGACAACAATGTTTATAATTTATACAAAACATATACATAAGGAAATATAATCTTCTCTAGGTACTCACGATTATTTATATGAAGTTCTAAAATACTTATTGGCAGTTACTGATGAAAATGTTTACTACTTTACTAACACTAGAAAATTAAATGTACAAACTATAATAAAATGAACTAGATACAATCGTTTTGTTTGTCATTATAATTTATATTTCTATTCCGAATCTTCTCTGTTCAAACTTCAAAGCTTTGATTTGATATTAAGTGATTGCATTGCACTTAGTATAAAATAGAAGAACTATAAGATTTAGATGTTTATTTTTGCATTATTGCAAAAATTAGCTATGGCATGACATATTTAATCTTGCGAATATATTAATTATATTATTCCAAATGAAATTTGATACCAACACATAAATTGTGACTCAGCTCGGCAATGCTGCTATTGCAATATCGCATCGAGTTTCCTATTTTGTTCCGTTCACCAACACACTTTATCACAAAATAAATGTTAGTACTGTATATGTAATGTATACTATACTGCAAGTATATATATAGTACAAGTACATCAATACGTGCACCATGTAGTTCATAGGTCACGAACTAGGTCATAGTGACGTATAGGTCGTTGCAAAACATTGTCACAGTACGCCCGTTATTTGATTGAACCGTTCAGAGTGAACGGTTCGCGAGTGAACTACACATCGCTAGAACCTACGACTTATCCAATCTCTTGCATTCCCTATTTTCGTAAAAAAATAAACCGCTGAAACCATTTTGAAATGTTACCATCGGTTTACTTTCTGATGTATTGTACAAATATAAAAATAATTGAATTAAATAAGGGCATTCGAATTTTTATTTTTATTTTTCACGCGTATACTTTGGCCTCAATCACGCAGCCAATAATAAAAATAAAAATGGAATATTGTTGAAAGCAAGTACTAGTCTTGCAAAATACTGGAGCATCAACTTTTTTTGAAGCTAAATTATTTTTTAATCGTTTGATTATAAAAATAAACTATTATTCTCATAAAATCATACAGAATTTTTATTTATTTTTTAGATTTTTTAAATTAAAATTCAATGCAACACATTAATAATCACAAAACATTAGTCGTGTATTTTTCACATGGTAATATATAGATTTAATATGAGCAAAATGACAGGAACGAATCAAATATTTGATGTCAATAGTTATCATGAACCGATAATATAAAAAAATATAAATTTTATGTTGTAACAAGCATAAATAATTTTAATATAAACAAGCCAAAAATACTTTTCCGGATAAAGTGCTGAACTTCCTAATTTTTATAGATACAATTTAAAATTATATTCATTTTCTGGAGTTTAATAAATTTTAAAAATCAATTTTCTACATTTGAATAATATACAAAGTCATTTCATTCGCACCTTTCAAAATACACTCGAGTTAAACATCTCGAATTCAAATCTTCTTACGAAAAATTAATATTTCCTCAAGAACGGGGTATTAAAAATCAACATTAATATTCACAAAACATCAGTCGTGTAATTTTTACATAATAGATAGATTTAATATGAGCAATGAAAGAATCCCATATTTTATTTATCATGAACTGATAATATTTAAAAAAGTAATTTTATTTATCAAGTTTTAACAAGCATGTTGTAATAGGTTTCTATCGAGCTATTATAAATAATTTATTAGGGTAGCTTGTAATTGCAAATTTCCTTTAAATTTATTTGCATAATATTTGCAATCATTATAAATATCCTGTTTTGTAAAAGTCCTGTTTTTATCATGTAAATACCCTGTTTTTTTTTCTGTTTGGAAAATAAACAAGGCAACAATTACCGACAAATACTTTTCCAGATAAAGTACACATTTTCATACAAACAATTTAAAATTATATTTTGAAAATGAATTGAATTAGACAATATATATAATTTGCAATTTATATTCACTTCTACAATGGTAAATGGAGGGCGTTGCATTTTGATTTGTTTCTTGAGTTTAATATATTATTATTAATAAAATTGTAAAAACCAATTTTTTACATTTGAATATAAAATCATCTCCCCACCCTACAAAATAAATTCGAGTTAAACAGCTCGAATAATTCAAATCTTCTTACGAAAAATAAATATTTCCGCAAGAACTAAGCCTTCTTCGTGTACTGTTCAATATAGCTATTCACTATGAACAATATATAGCGTACAATGTACTTATATCGGTTGAGATCTTTGGAGCTGGTTTTCATGCCGTCTGCAACGGAAGAAGACGGAAGAGCAGCGAACCGTCATTGGCGGCAGCAGCGGCGGCTAAATTCAATGTAAGCAAACTGTTAAATGCTTCTTATATATAACGTCGCCTGTTCGAATTAATAAATCAGATACATTAACGTAACAGCGAATACAAGAGCGTTTAAAAAAAAAAAATAAGTAATTCCTTGGTATTACGGCAAGATATAAATAATAATGAACTGGACAATTTATATTAAATTGCTTTGTATTATATAAAAGTCAGCGATGGCTATTTTTACTACATTTCAATTCCAGCAGGTATCGTATTATAAAATGATGTTGCAATTTTTTTTTTAATTGAATTCATCACGCAATGTAAGCAATTACGAAGGATAATTAGTAATAATTTTGACTTTTCTGATAAATTTACACAGCTGTGCTGAATTTGGAAAATCTGCTATTTAAACTAGATATGTTCTTATTCATATACATGCATCGAAGATATTGTTAAAGATTATTTATAGGAGATTAGAAAATAAAGTAGAGGAAAGGCTAGGAGAAGATCAGTTTGGTTTTAGGAAAAACAGAGGGACGAGAGAGGCGATTCTAGCACTAAGAACGGTAGTAGAAAAAAGAAAGAGGGTAGGAAAGGTAACTTGCATAGCTTTTGTAGATTTAGAAAAGGCATTTGATAATGTAGATTGGGACATAATGTTTAGAATTTTAAAAGAAACGGGTATAGATTATAAGGATAGGAGAATAATTTTTAATTTATATAAACACCAAACTGCCTTAGTTAGAATTGAGGGGGAAGAAGAGGTAGCAAAAATAGGGAAGGGAGTTCGGCAGGGATGTACACTCTCACCGTTATTATTTAATCTATATATAGAAGATGCAATAAACAAAGTAAAAGAAGAGTATAGTGTAGGTGTGAATGTACAGGGAGAGAAAATATATATGTTGAGATTCGCCGACGATATAGCTATATTGGAAGAAAGCGAAAAGAATTTAGAAAGGGTATTGAATGGTATGCAGGCAGTATTGACTGGGGATTTTAACATGAAAATAAATATAGGTAAAACTAAAGTGATGAGGTGTGACAAAAAGGAATGCAGTAGAAAAATGAGGATCACAATAGGAGATAATAGAATCGAAGAAGTGTCAGATTTTTGTTATTTAGGCAGTAGAATCACAAAAGATAATCGAAGCAAGGTAGATATAAAGTGTAGGATAGCACAGGGTAGGAAGGCATTCGTAGAAAAAGAACAGATTTTAAGATCAAATATTGACTTGGGTATTAGAAAAAGATTACTGAAGGTATATGTTTGGAGTGTAGCACTGTACGGGTGTGAGGCGTGGACTATAGGAAAGGAAGAGAAGCGTAGATTAGAAGCACTTGAAATGTGGTGTTATAGGAGGATGATGAGGATTGGTTGGGAAGATAAAGTAACAAATGAAGCTGTACTAGAGTTAGTAGGGGAGAAGAGAAGTATCTGGAGAGTGTTACAGCGTAGGAGAGACAGATTAGTAGGGCATATTCTTAGGCATGGGGGGATTATGCAATTGATCATAGAAGGTAGAGTGGAGGGAAAGAGAGGGGTAGGTAGGCCTAGATTGGAGTATGTGAGTCAGATAGTTGAAGACGTTGAGATGAATAGCTATAGGGAGATGAAGGGATTAGCTCAGGATAGATCGGCATGGCGTGCTGTTTCCAACGAATCTTTAGGATTGCGGACTCTTTAACTAATGTTCTTTGGTGATGCCCTTTTTTTATAGGAGCACGAAAACTTACGGCAAATTATCGCTATCTTATTATTATATTAAAATTAAGTTGAAAATATGAAAAAATTAAATTCATCAGCCAATGTACAAAATTTTCTAGATACGTTATAGATTTTGCCGTTATGTTGCGTTATTCCATATAAAGGAAGAGAAATAAATTACAATGTTTTATAACACATCAATTATAAGTTATTTGGTTATTAAAAACTGGTTAGTAAAAAATTATTGGTCAGTAGTAAAAAAAAACGCTAATTAAAATTTACTTAATGACAAATTAGACCTAATCTCGTCCCCATTATTCGATATTAACTGAAGGTAGATTGTAAAAATATATAAATGTGTTTTATAAATGAATAAATCCTCGTTTTTTTAATTGGGATATAAAACATTGTAATTTTGTCTTCGTTAACTTTAGTTAGTTTATCAATCCAAGGGATTTGTTAGAAACTACACCTGATTCTTTCCTAAATTAACACCATATCCTTATTGCCATTTATCCTGCTGGTTTTATTGTAGATAAAAAAATATTTTTTTTTACTTTTCAAGTATTATTTTATTAATTTTCTGAATTAAATGGTAGGCCAGTTTTTTGCATTTACTAATTTACATTTCCTATTAATTAAGTTTTTTGAAATAAATAAAATAAATAAGTTCCTTACTTCCTGTGCCCCGCTTCCATATATATATTTTTCACTTTCCTTCTTGCCTCTACCTTGTTAGCCATTCTTTTCTTCTCTCCATTCCTAATACTTCTTTTGCAGCCGCAATTGACCCATCCCCAATTCCCAAAATGATCAAACTTTTTTTTTCGTTTCGTTTACGATCGCTGTTTGAAAAGACCCAGACATTAAATTTCGCGCGCGATAATTTTACTTCTCTACAATTAGAAAAAAATCCATATTAAGCCCCCTGCAAATTTTACGTACGACCTACGAAAAAAAAGTAGATATTAACGATTTTTGCGAAGATTTCGAATCATGTCAATCAATAATCTCCAAAAATCTTATTTCGTTCAACATTTGGATACTTGCCGCGTATTCTAAGAATACAATGATTTAAATGCTACACTATATACACGAGGATGCAAGAAAAAAAACAACAAAAAAGTACGTTCGAACATATTGTGCCACAAGCAAGCTCGAAACAGATAAGGTAACTACAATTCGCAAATTTGTAAAATGATTGAATTAATTTTAATTAATAATGTGTATAAGCTGATTGAGAAGATTTGATATAAATTGTTAATTTATGTATATTAGTTTATTTTGAAATAAATAGTTTGTCTAACTCAATATATTTGATTATTATTATCATCAAAAGGTTAAATGGAAAAGTGGCATGGATGTCCTATGACTGAAATCCAAACTTCGCCTTTTCGTGGCCATGTTTTTTCCATTATTTATGATATATATACAAAAAAATATCATCCTTTATGTATGTATAATATTTTACATCAATTTATTTTAATTCATATATTTTTTATTGATTGTGCGGTGATATACTAGTGGCAATGTACTACCCATGAGTTTTTCCACGTTTTCTCATATTGCATTGGATGGATATGGACACAACTAGTGTCATAGCCCATGTATTTATTATTTTTTTATTTGAAAGGATATGGCCATGAATAAAGACAATTAGTATTATTATATATATCTCGTATATAGACTTATATAATTTTAAATAAATCATTTAGTACACGCCATGCATAAAGTATATCACTTAAACCAAAGTTGCTTTAATTGTGAGGTAACTAAATGGTATTTGTTGGATTTTTTCGAAATTAATATACTTCGTTCATGGATATGTAGATGGTACCATACATTATTCACGGTTGTAAAAAGTGGGCGATATCTAGGGCATCGTTGGAAAACATGAACTAATCTGAAATTTATGCCCTGATAATTTGACTATCGTGGCCCGGAGAATTTGCGGTTGGTTGATTCGCTGCTCTGCTGAACTATTGTATATTTACGTGTGCATGCTCTGCATGCAATGCAATCGTCTTGTACCTACTAAACTGGCATTCGTCCCAGTCGATTGTCAATTGTCAATTCCGCCAAAAATATTTTTGGAAAATCAATTATAATTGCTTTTTGTATCTAGCTTTTGGTACAGATATAATCAGTTATAAAAGTTTAACGAGTACGAAGTTAAAATATGAAAGTAAAGGAAATGCGAAGAATTTTTGTCATTACCCAAATCTGCAAGGAGTTGTAATATGATCAAATTTGGTCAAAGTTAGGAAATATGAAATGAAAATTATTTAGCAATCTTCAACTATGTTGCGTGGCATATCAAGAAATTTCAATTTAATGCTCATAGCTTTTGTAAAAGTCAATTAAAAATGCCTGTTGTGTCTATCTTTTGGTATATATACAATCAGTTGTAAATGTTTAACGAGTAAGAAGTTAAAATATGAAAGTAAATGAAATGCGAAGAATTTTTGTCATTACCCAAATCTGCAAGGAGTTGTAATATGATCAAATTTGGTAAAAGTTAGGAAATATGAAATGAAAATTATTTAGCAATCTTCAACTATGTTGCGTAGCATATCAAGAAATTTCAATTTGATGGTCATAAGTAGAGACCGGATTATAGGCACTAAAAATCTTTAAAGAAAGCGCTGAAGAAGGCATTTCTTAATTTGAAAAAAACTCAAGAAAGGCATGAAAAACACATTAAAACAATCAAACCTTACAAAATAATATTATACCATCACCATTAAAAATATTAGAGCCGAACTCCCGAATTATTTTTTGGATCTTGGATTCATCTGAACTGCTAATTTTATACATTTTGAATTTA
The DNA here is from genome assembly GCA_947310635.1 of Leptodirus hochenwartii. Lineage (NCBI taxonomy): Eukaryota > Metazoa > Arthropoda > Insecta > Coleoptera > Leiodidae > Leptodirus > Leptodirus hochenwartii. The sequence continues at coordinate 10,213,989 of OX371180.1, read as the reverse complement.
TTTTCGAATGTATTCGTGTACTAACTAAACGCAGACTGAAGAAATGAAGCGTGAATTATTTATTTGAAATAACAGTTGTTACAAAATAACCACTATTGTACCAATTGTACCCTTAAGTACCTACTCGTAAGTACCTTACGACTAAGTACTTAAGAGTACATTAAGAACGATTAGGGATTTTTCCTTTGGTAATGTAGCAATGACACAAACAATTTAAGAAGTTTTTATCATCGAAAAAAATAAATTATGGTAAAAAGCAAAATAAATATGAAAAAAAGGCGCGAATGCATGAAAAGTGTCGAAATAGGCAAAGTAGGCGCTAAACTGAAAAATAGGCAAAATTTGATTAAAATTGTCGAAATAGGCAATTTAAGGCATTTTGCCTAAAATCCGGTCTCTAGTCATAAGCAGTTTATCTGATAATATATCTTAAATTTCTTATTTTTAATTGTTTTAGATTAATAAAAATTATAAGCTTAACCTTATGGTAAAGCGGTTTCATCAAGATTCAGTATATTTCAATGCGATATATTTAAACACAAATTGGGCCTAAATAAACAATTTTAGTTCGAAATATACTGATAAATATATATATATAGCATAGCTTTTGTAGACTTAGAAAAGGCATTTGATAATGTAGATTGGGACATAATGTTTAGAATTTTAAAAGAAACGGGTATAGATTATAAGGATAGGAGAATAATTTTTAATTTATATAAACACCAAACTGCCTTAGTTAGAATTGAGGGGGAAGAAGAGGTAGCAAAAATAGGGAAGGGAGTTCGGCAGGGATGTACACTCTCACCGTTATTATTTAATCTATATATAGAAGATGCAATAAACAAAGTAAAAGAAGAGTATAGTGTAGGTGTGAATGTACAGGGAGAGAAAATATATATGTTGAGATTCGCCGACGATATAGCTATATTGGAAGAAAGCGAAAAGAATTTAGAAAGGGTATTGAATGGTATGCAGGCAGTATTGACTAGGGATTTTAACATGAAAATAAATATAGGTAAAACTAAAGTGATGAGGTGTGACAAAAAGGAATGCAGTAGAAAAATGAGGATCACAATAGGAGATAATAGAATCGAAGAAGTGTCAGATTTTTGTTATTTAGGCAGTAGAATCACAAAAGATAATCGAAGCAAGGTAGATATAAAGTGTAGGATAGCACAGGGTAGGAAGGCATTCGTAGAAAAAGAACAGATTTTAAGATCAAATATTGACTTGGGTATTAGAAAAAGATTACTGAAGGTATATGTTTGGAGTGTAGCACTGTACGGGTGTGAGGCGTGGACTATAGGAAAGGAAGAGAAGCGTAGATTACAAGCATTCGAAATGTGGTGTTATAGGAGGATGATGAGGATTGGTTGGGAAGATAAAGTAACAAATGAAGCTGTACTAGAGTTAGTAGGGGAGAAGAGAAGTATTTGGAGAGTGTTACAGCGTAGGAGAGACAGATTAGTAGGGCATATTCTTAGGCATGGGGGGATTATGCAATTGATCATAGAAGGTAGAGTGGAGGGAAAGAGAGGGGTAGGTAGGCCTAGATTGGAGTATGTGAGTCAGATAGTTGAAGACGTTGAGATGAATAGCTATAGGGAGATGAAGGGATTAGCTCAGGATAGATCGGCATGGCGTGCTGTTTCCAACCAATCTTTAGGATTGCGGACTCTTTAACTAAATATATATATATATATATTATATGATAATGTTTATATGATATATGATAATGTTTCATGTATATCATATCACAACCATCATCAAAAATAAAAGGTTGACGTAATTGAACAGCATATCTTCATTTCGACGAAAGAGTTAAAATGGAAATATTCGATATAAACTGATAACTGATATTTATTGGAAATCAGAAATGGAAAGGGACTGCTCCTATCTTTATTAATAGGGATGAGTTAAATATTATTACTAGAGTAGTATTTCTATATAAATATAGTAGAATAATTGAAAATAATAAGGTTCTTGAAGATAAAGCTTGAACAAAAAAATATTTAATTGAAGATTCTGATCTTAGTAAGTTTTTTTTATTATTTATTAGGGGGATAATAGATGATATGTTTATTTCTAGACCTATTCATATTCCTATTCAAGAATATGATGAGCTTGCAATAACTATTGCAATAATTGGAGTAAAATTATATAGTATTGTATAGATTTATTCACTTGTTGAATATTTTAAATAAAATACAATCACAAAAGCCGATCTATCCTGAGCTAATTCCTTCATCTCTCTATACCTATTCATCCCACAATATCTGCCTTATAAAATCTATTTTGGGCCTACCACTTCTCCCTTTCCCTCTACTTGACCTTCTATAACTAATTGCATACTATATCTATATCTAAGAATATGACCTACTAGTCTATCTCTCCTATGCTGTTTTACTTTCCAAATACGTCCTTTATTAACGGCTTCATTTATTACTTTATCTTCCCAACCAATCCTCCTATAGCACCACATTTCAAATGATTCCATTCTACGTTTCTCTTCTTCACCTATAATCCACGCCTCACACCCGTACAAAGCTCTACTTCACACATATACCTTCGGTAATCTTTTTCAAATATACATGGTATAACTCTTAACATTTGGCACTTGATCATTAAAAAAATATTCTTCGTAATAATTGAAACGTAATTTAAAATGTTCAAGTTATGTACTTTCTGGAAACTTTATGTATTGCAAATAATATTTGGAGGCATTTACATCGTGGTAAAATTATACACTGTAACATTATACGCCAAAAAAGATATATCATGGGCGAAAGAGGAGAACGAGCACGAAACGGGAAGAGTTGTGATCTAAAATATAAAGGAAGGGGACACAACATTGCTAGGGTGGTAATACTAACAGCACTCGGTGGGGGAAACTCGCTTGGAACCAAACATTATTCTTCATGTAATTAATTATCGTCCAAGATGAGTATATCTGCATTTTCATACCGCAGGGTTACGCAAACATTTCATGACCCGTAATACCCAACTATACCGTGTGATCCATGTATATTTAGGAATTAATTTTCGTGTAATCAATGAAAATGTGTATATTAAATGCTGTCTATTCTCCTAAATAATAAATATAATATAAATTTAAAAAAAACTATTAAAACTAATGTATTGTATAGGATATCACCCAAATACCGAAACTCAAAGCATTTAGTAGCAATACGCGCATTTCTAAAACCATACCCCCATCTTCAATAGCACATATATGAAGATGATGGCATAGCATTCTAAATGCGTTTCTTGCTATTAAATGCTTTTAGTTATGTTATCTGGGTGATATTCTATACAATTATTTAACACCGTTATAACAATTATATAAAATTACTAATGCAATTCAATTATATGTTGTCATATCAAATTTTTAAATGTGCCTAATCCGTTTTCGTTCTTAGATTGTTTTTTTTTAATAATTACTACCATGTCTAAAATTAAGGAAGTGTGAAAATAAATCTTTTATAATACATTGAATATACTGCGTTTGTTTCATTACACAAGGATTTACAGCGGGATTCACCACTGATATATTGCTAAGCTCAAATGCAGCTTCCACATTATTTGAGATAAATGTAAGTGTCAAGTTTTCTTGTTTCTGACTTATGAAAGCACGAGCTGTAAATTAGGTATTCATAATAATAAATCAAATACTATTATATATAATGAATCAAGGAGGTTTTAAGCAGAGCTTTAGCACTGAAGAAATAATTGACGATAAAAGTCGGCATTGAGGCCGATGCTAAGTACAGCAATGATAGATAGATAGATAGATAGATAGATAGATAGAAACATTATTTTGTGTTTGACCAAATTTGGTATACAATAATGGCATATAACAAGCAAAAGCAAATCAGAGATTAAAGTATTAAATATATCACCATATCAATATATCACATAAAATTAAAATTAAATATTAAATAGAGAATCATTAATTAAGAGTAAACATAATAAATATGAGACGCACATAGCAAAGAATTTAATCAAATATACATCATAATTAGAAAATGATATCACACTGAATTTTGTGATTCAATGAATTCTTCAATTTAATAAAAAGCACCATGAGCAACAAGATTTTCGTGAATGAACTTAGAAAATATTTTAAATGTAACAGCTTGTTTAATATTGACAGGTAATAAATTAAATGAACTATAAAATATACAATTTTTTAAATTATTGTTTTTTTAAATTTGGTCTTTCCGGTATTAAAAGATCTTTATGACGAGCTGTGCATTGCACAGCAGATGATAAATTCTTCCGTTTCTATTAGTATTTATTTCGTGCCATGGATTGATATCAGCTATAGTTTGTACATGTTATTTGTGGCTATGTTTAGTCAGGATGTGTTTATGTGCAGGGATGTGTTTACGTGTTGGCACGTACAATATGTTTCGTGGTAAATGCCATCTATGCATGGAATGACAACGGTTATAGGTCGGTGGTGTGTTGCACGCACATTCTGCATGTGATTTATGTCTTCGATCTGCTTTAACATCCCTTTAAATAGGTTACTAATAGCATATACCTGTCTCGCATAAATCCCCGTCATGCATAAACCGTTATACTATATTATATCGGTAATTATATAATCAAATACAATTGCGTCATCTCTATTTCATTCATCCCAAATAGAATCGCTTTAAACTTATATACCGACATATTTTTTGATACGGGCGAAAATTTATACTTAGCGAATGTCAATGGCATTTGTTTCGTAAATAAATATATTTATAAACACAACGATAATTAATTCATTTGTTAATTCAAATTATATTTTTAAGGTGTTGCCATTAGAATACTATTCGACAAAAAAGTACCAATATGACGAGTATAGTTTATATTATATTAATTTAAGTTATATTAATGAAATATTGCGCAACATTTCAAATAAATTTCATTTCATTTCATTTCATTTCATTTCATTTCATTTCATTTCATTTCATTTCATTTCATTTCATTTCATTTCATTTCATTTCATTTCATTTCATTTCATTTCATTTCATTTCATTTCATTTCATTTCATTTCATTTCATTTCATTTCATTTCATTTCATTTCATTTCATTTCATTTCATTTCATTTCATTTCATTTCATTTCATTTCATTTCATTTCATTTCATTTCATTTCATTTCATTTCATTTCATTTCATTTCATTTCATTTCATTTCATTTCATTTCATTTCATTTCATTTCATTTCATTTCATTTCATTTCATTTCATTTCATTTCATTTCATTTCATTTCATTTCATTTCATTTCATTTCATTTCATTTCATTTCATTTCATTTCATTTCATTTCATTTCATTTCATTTCATTTCATTTCATTTCATTTCATTTCATTTCATTTCATTTCATTTCATTTCATTTCATTTCATTTCATTTCATTTCATTTCATTTCATTTCATTTCATTTCATTTCATTTCATTTCATTTCATTTCATTTCATTTCATTTCATTTCATTTCATTTCATTTCATTTCATTTCATTTCATTTCATTTCATTTCATTTCATTTCATTTCATTTCATTTCATTTCATTTCATTTCATTTCATTTCATTTCATTTCATTTCATTTCATTTCATTTCATTTCATTTCATTTCATTTCATTTCATTTCATTTCATTTCATTTCATTTCATTTCATTTCATTTCATTTCATTTCATTTCATTTCATTTCATTTTAGATAGATAGATAGATAGATAGATAGATAGATAGATAGATAGATAGATAGATAGATAGATAGATAGATAGATAGATAGATAGATAGATAGATAGATAGATAGATAGATAGATAGATAGATAGATAGATAGATAGATAGATAGATAGATAGATAGATAGATAGATAGATAGATAGATAGATAGATAGATAGATAGATAGATAGATAGATAGATAGATAGATAGATAGATAGATAGATAGATAGATAGATAGATAGATAGATAGATAGATAGATAGATAGATAGATAGATAGATAGATAGATAGATAGATAGATAGATAGATAGATAGATAGATAGATAGATAGATAGATAGATAGATAGATAGATAGATAGATAGATAGATAGATAGATAGATAGATAGATAGATAGATAGATAGATAGATAGATAGATAGATAGATAGATAGATAGATAGATATTATATAGTTAAAATCTAAAAAATAAAATATTGTATTCTACTATCAAAACAATTGTTATTTAATGAGGAAAAATATACATTACCTTACTTACATTACTTTACTTTCCTTCCTTTTAAAATGATAATATTCATATAATACCTGGTCAATGAATACCAACTATAGAGTGAGTATTCATTGCCTTTGTGCTTAATATAAAGTCACAAAGTAATTTATTAATTTTAGTATTTAATTAAAATAATTTAGAATTTATTAATAATATAATATATAATATATTATTTATAAATATAATTAAACCTAGTATAGAATATCACCCAAATACCGCAACTTAAAGCATTAAGTAGCTGGATGTACATTTCGAAGGCTATGCCCCCATCTTCATTGTGCTAGTTGTCCTAAAGTATATATAGGACAAACATGTAGACCAATTGAAACTAGATTTAAGGAGCATTTAGCTCATTTCGGATTAAATAGAACAGATATAAGTGCTGTAGCCGAGCATATTTTTGACTAACTTAGGTCATCCTATTCAAATTAAATGTTTTGAATTATTCCGAATTATTTTTAATTAAACCTCTTGGCAAATGTATACAAAATAATTGCAATATAGTTAAGGGAGCTAGAAGTTAATGGAGCTTTACGTACAGACTGTATTTGATACAATGACGTATATCTAGTCCAGCTGAGGAGATATACATTTCAAAAATAAAACACAGGAGAAGATTTATGTGTTTCTAAATACGAACGGACACGGCTCTGCACTCTAGGCGGCCATTAGTGGTCGCACTGATGACAATAAATGTGACGCAATAAATTCAGCGGACAGAAATTCAGACATATATACACGAAAACACATCCTTTCGTACAAACACAATACTAAAATATATATACATAGAACACATAGATAGATAGATACAGAAAATAAACTCTGACAACACTGGAAAATGTTGTTCTCTTGAAAAAAAGTGATTTCACATTCAGCACTGTTCTTTTTCAGTTTCTAAACAAATGAAGACATCAAACCGTGTTTAAGCAACCTTTTTGAAGCGAACACGCAAATATGAACGGACACTTGATGTTTTATGCATTTAATGATTCGCATTTCGAAGGCGAGAGCTATATAATTATAAAGCAATCGTAATTAGGCACAGAGGTGTTTTATTTAGTTTTATATCGTGCTACTGAAGAATGCGACATAATCTTCGAAATGCGCATCTAGCTATTTGTTACGGTATTTGGGTGATATTCGCAAAGTAAAAAAATTTTGAACGAAAAATTATATATCAATTATATATCAATATATTTTGATATATAATTTAACGATATTAGAGAGCACTGAAGAACAAAGTTATATAAAAAAATATTTTTAAATTAATATTAGACAAATTGTTTTAGATTCCATCTCTCTTTCCTATAATTAACAATTACAATGTAATTACGAAACAACTAAGTCACTTCAATGTTCTTTTGTCATTTTAAATATATTATAAATACGGGTGTATACATATTCCTATCATTTTCAGGTAGTCGAGTTAATGATGGTCAAATTCCTACAAAGGTACATGTAAATTCCTATAAGGTTCGGTCAAAAGAAAATAAGCTCCTTAATCCCTCGTTACTGATATTCAAACGAAATATTTCCAATTGAAATCAAACATTTAAGAAGAAGACATAGATATAGGTTCCCATATATTTAACGATCGTGACAATTACCCAGATGACCCCCAGATGACCCAGTTGGTAAAAGTATAGAAATTCAGAATGCGAAGCCTGTATTTTATTGCATGATCACCCCGAGGAAACAAAGTTACATGTGCAAGAAATAAGTGCTTCGTGCAAGAAGAAGGCGATGGACAAACAAGCGTTTCTAGGAATTTGACCATATACATTTTCGGTTTCTTCTACCTGACCCCATATTTATAGGAATCTACCATCCTCAATAACAGATTGAAGTAAGAAGGTATACCCTCTTTCTTCATATATGTTAGTATAATAGAAGAAAGAATGAGATTAAGCAAAGGAACTTATCTATCATTCATTGATTTAGAAAATGAGTTAGATGATGTAGATTGGGACATAATGTTTAGAATCTTAAAAGAAACGGGAATAGATTATATGGATAGGAGGATCATTTTCAATTACTATAGTCGGTATAGTTAGAATTAAGGAGGAAGAGGATGAAGCAAGAAAAGAAACTGAAGAGAGCCTGAAAAGGGTCTGAAAAGAGCTGATCAAGATCGTATACATAGAATAGATGAAGATGCTGGAAAGGATTGACGCGATACAGTTAGTTGAGAAAAAGAGAAATATTTGGAAGGTATTGCAGCCTAAGAAAGATAATCGATTGGGTTTTAACTAAGACGAGGTGGTGTTGTGCAATTAGTCAAAAGAAGCAAAGCAGAAGGCAAAAAAGGAGTAGGTTCAGACCATATTTTTAAAATGGTTTTTGTAGAAAAAAAAATGTATCAAAATTTTTTGTGTAACAAAACTTTTGTATTAAAAATGCGTTTAGGAAATAGCATGTATACTATGATTTAGCTTAGCTATAGTATGAATTTAGTTGCGTACAGTGGATAATTAGATTTCTTTCTGAACCTGCTATATAAAGATCTTCATAGTGCCCAGTGTGATCCATTTATGTCGGAGTGTTAGTGAGAAATTGGCTGGAAATAAATCTATGACGGTGCATGTAACTATAAGGACCTTATTTACAGTTAAAAGAACAAAAATATTAGAAATTAATTTTATCTTAATTATTTTTGTATCGAATAATTAAAGTATTAGTATAGAGTATCACCCAAATACCGTAATTTAAAGCATAAAGTAGCTAGATGTACATTTCGAAGGCTATGCCCCCATCTTCAGTAGCACAACTAAATAAAACACCTATCAAGAATCATGATTGATATACTATTAAATAAATAAGTCAATATGACAAAAGTATTTCAAAAATGGCATATAATATGACCTAGAAATCTTTTAAAATAATATAAATTAATAATTAACGAAACTGACAAGTAACAACAATAAATAAACATTTGTTTATCAAGCGTAAAATAACTAAAATAAAAAAATATATATATTTTTTAAATAGTTCTTATTAAATAAATTTAATAGACAAGATGAAATTGGGTCTGAATTTAAATTCATTCAATTTGATTTAGATTTATGCATTTTACAGGACCGGATGTTTCTGGAGGTTTTTTGAATTGTCAATAAATCGTTGAAACGAATCGATATGTCGTAATGAATATCGATTGACAATCCCACCGACTGCGCCAATTATAGTTCGATACTGTGATAGTGCGTTTAAAAAAATCTATTTTATTAATCGATTCTAATTTGAACAATACTTCTTAGACGCTAGATTAAGACTGACTGCGAGATGCGCTGTATCTGTAGCAAAATGTATCTTTATATTAGCTTAAATAGTATCTTATATAATATACCTTGCATGTATATACTTTCATTAGCATTTATCTCGGAATAATTCAAAACATTTTTAAGTCATTTAAGTGAATTAATTTGAATAGGATGACCTGAGTTAGTCAAAAATATGCTCGGCTACAGCACTTTTATCTTTTCTATTTAATCTGAAATGAGCTAAATGCTCCTTAAATCTAGTTTCAATGGGTCTACGTGTTTGTCTTCTATATATATTTTAAGACAACTAGAACAAGATATTTTATAAATACCAGATTTTTTATTGAAATCAATCAAATCTTTGAGATTTCCTAGAAAATTAGCAAGACTATTAGAAGTATTATATGTTACTTTAAAATACTATCTAAACCACGTGCAATTATAGGATCAAATGGTAATTAACAAATTATACTATAAACGGAATATTTATATATGAGAAACGCGTGTTGTTAAATGAACTACATTTTGTAACTATAGCAAATTAAGGTTATCTTTGGGTAATTTTAACTTTCTCGATAATAAAGAAAGTGTTTGAGGATCTTTTATCCAGTATTTGGTATATCCTGTATTCGATAAAATATAATAATAACGACAATACGATAGTGTCGACGTGGTGCACTGAGAAAGTTATGACAGTGGCCCATTGAGGGAAATTATCTCGTATATTATGATATAGTGCTGGTGTTCCAATGCTAAAAGCAAACCGCAAAGGCTCGGCTGCACATATATACTGACATACACCACAATGATAATAAAGACGTGTGCCGTAATTTACCGTCTATGAGACAATGCGACAATAAGACTAGCTTATTGTGTATTAGAGTGGAAGAGGAAAATGATGCTTCATAAAAACCTCTACTTATCTCTATGAGCTGGAAAGTAGCTTTTATACACATGACTATATACAGTGGTGTGCGAATTAATGTGAACTACAAATTTATTTTTATTTTTTGAACATTATTATTATTTCACTTTTGACGTGCGTATGATGCCATTCATCTTAATCTCTAATTAAGTTATTGAATTTGCAATTGTCATAAGGTACTTTTAGTGGTATATGTATATGGAGGTAATTCGGTATTGTTTTGCATGATGGATATTACGCCAATGAAGCGAGAGAAGCGAGAGACATTAAGTGAGCATACCTCCATGATATAGAGAAAAATTGCAGAAGAGTGTGGTGTGAGTTTGGGGGCAGTAAATAAAATCCTAAAACAGAAAAGGGAAACTGGGTCAGTTGAAGTTCAGAGGAAAGGAAAATGTGGGAGAAAGAGGAAGACAACTGCAAGAGATGAAGCATTTAAAATCAGGAATAGTAAAATAAATCCTATGAAAACAAGTTTTGACTTACAACAAGACTTGACCACTTCTGGAGTCAAAATCCATGATTCGACAGTACGGAGAAGGCTCTTGGAATTGCGAAGAAAAACACTCAGACCTCAGAAAAAACAATTGCTCACTGCTCCAATGATGAAGAAAAGGCTTCTTTGGGCTATAAAATATGCAAGTTGGACTGCAGATGATTGGAGGAGGATGTTGTTCTCAGATGAGGCACACTTTTTAGTGCAGGGGCAGCGGTATATCAGAAAATCAGACAACGAACAACTAACAGCGGCCCATATTGACCACACAACAAAACACCCCCTGAAGAAGATGTTCTGCGGTGGTTTTTCTTACATAGGACGAGGAGCTCTTGTGCCAATTGAAGGAATGATGAATAGTGACAAATATAAACAGTTACTGGAACGTAAACTAGGCAGCAATTTGGAAAAAGTGATTCCCAACGGTGAAGCATTTTTTCAGCAAGATTCAGCTCCGTGGCACAAATCAAAGAAGATGATGAAATATTTTAGGGAAAGTAATATTACATGCCTTGACTAGCCTGGGAATTCACCATATTAAAATCCTATAGAAAATCTGTGGACTATTTGCAAGGCTAGGCTTCGAAAGATGGACTGCACAACAAAAAAAATCTGATAATAGAAGCAGTCATTGGAGTGTGGCTTCGGGACGAGCTGTTACTGGAAAATTGCAAGAAATTGGTCGTTTCTATGCCAAATCAAATTCAACAAGTAACAAGAACTAAAGGGGGACACACTTCCTAAATAAGGACTTATGTGTATGTAATTACTTATTTCTAAAATTTTATAAGTAATAAATACTTTTTTTTCAAACATTTTACTTCTGTTCACATTAATTCGCACACTACTGTATGTTGTTCTTTGCGATGTGCTGTTCTAGCGCAAGACTTGAGTTCCGACAATAACTTGCAAAAAGATTTTTAAATTTTGAAAGCATAGTTGTAGTTCTGTAATGCAATTTGGATAAAGCAACATTAAATATAATTGTATTATTGTAAGTATAGTCTTGTGTGTCAATTCTTTTATCACAAAGATTGGTTAGAAAAAACACGTTAATGTTAATGTTAATATTTTCTCGGGTGATTTCGGACATTCAAACAAAATAACTTCTTCTTGAGCAACGTTTCGAAATATTTTTCAATTTCTTCACCAGGCTTAATCAGAATTATCAATAATCATAATTTACAGTTGATAAGTATTTGCTGATTATTAAAATAAGTTACATCCTTGACCAATACAATTATTAATATCAATAATTAATCAATATTGACATATACAAGGACTACTACAACCATATCACAATTTTTGGTAGAAATTTCCATTTTTTTATAACTTTGAGGATATCGTATTACACTTGTACAATTGTATTGCTAAAATTTTTTAAAATTTATAAATACTCACATTTCACAATATTCAACTAAATATATTTGTTACTTTACTACATTTTCTATTGTTATACCTAATTTGCTTTTATATTTTAATATTTGTAACTGATCATTTGGCAAATTTTAGACATTGTTTCGTAGTACATTTATTATTTGCTATGTGAACTTGATAGTGACAGATGCGCAAACAAAAGTTGCTCATATTAATAGTTGTACAATTCTACACTCCCGTACATATAGTTGTCTAACTTATTTCTTACTTTATTTTGTAAACCGAAAATACAACACACCGCTATAGATAAAAAATAAAATATATCCAAACTAATTTAAAAAATTGTATCAAACAACATTTCTTAACTTAGTTTATATAGTTTTAATCACTAAATTGTAACTATCATGTGAATTAAAAGTATCTGATCTTAAGTTGCATGAATTATTGTGCTTTTTTTATAAAAATCATTTCACTTTTTTTTTAAATTTGTTTTACTTGAATGTCCGAAATCACCCGAGAAAATGTTCACATTCTATAAAAATATTTTCAAATACAAATTTTCAATAATACATCTTCTCCTTATTACATTATTATATGTTCATAATTGTTGAAATATGTTTGTACGCAAATAAAAGGCATTTATTATTATTATTATTATTATTATTAATAGGCCTTTTTTTCTCATTTTTCTCATATCCTAATATAAATTTAGTTTTTGATGTTAATATATTCTACGATAATATATAAATAAAATTATTCACATTTAGTGCAATAACTCCTCTGCAATATTGGCCGCAAAATTACTGATTAATCCAATTTCCTAATAACTTTCAATATAATATTACCACATCATAATAAACATTGATGCCCGGATGTACGGCAACCATTCACAATTTGAGGTTTCCCCGTTAATGATTGATGGCCCGTAATGAAATTATTGTTGCCCGAATTTACGTTATCACACATCCTGTTGAATTTTGAATACGCGAGAGGAAGCATGCAATTCTAAATTGTATGCAAATAGTATGGGAAAATATATTTTACACATTGGCTAAGTTTATTAAAAGCCCTCACTTTTTATTATAATTTAAAACTGGGCTCCGCTTTTATTTGATTTATGGTTATTTTATTTTCTCTTTTGCGGTTACCTCTTTGTGTGCGCACGGCGGGAAAGAGTATAGGCCACCGTAAAAAAGGGGTCAAAATAATGCAAATGAAGATGGGATTATATGGAAACGCTTCGCAAAGTCGGATAGGTAAAAAGAAAACAGCTCAATTGCTTGGTTTAATTTTAAATGCTGGTCATTATTACCCTGCTAAAAGGGCCGCTATTTAATGACTTTATAATAAGCCTGCAGACGATTACCGAGTATTTATTTAATAAAGCGTCCTTCAGTTAAATGTACACGACCATCCTCGACATCTAAAGAGATAACATTTCATGATCTTTTGACAATAATGTTCCAAAATATTGCATTACGGTTTCAGTTAAATTCTTTTTGTAGACTTTACCACACATTTAAACGTTTAATTTAGCATAAATATTCAATTGAGTGTATTTTTTTTTTTAATTTTACACATTGCTGCCAAGAAATGCATTAGCCGAATAAATTTTCGACATTTTAAGGTTTAGCGTTACTTTTACCATTGTGCTACAGAGATGAAGAATAAAATATATAGCGGTACATGGAATTGAAAGTAGATATCTGCTCCCTAGATTTAGCATTATATTGCTGCTGAAGATGCGACTCTCCAGCTCAAGTCGAAGCAAAGGAGTGATTAACTTTTCTATAAATAAAGTTTAAGTGGTATGCAGAGCGCGCAAGAAGATAGATAGCAGGACAGAGATGAGGGTAGCGAATGGACTTGCGATAAAGAAGAGAATTATATTTTTTCAGCGATTTTAATATATTATAGAATCAACAATCGTATTACCTTATAATATAGAATATCAACCAAATGTAACTTAAAGTAGCTATATAAAATTATATTTTACCAAATAAAATATAATTGGTTCAAATTGGTTCTATAATTGGTTTGAAATATTGCACCATAAAAATCCATCTTGAGCTAATAGCCGAGAAAATATATTGAACCTGAAATAATTTTTGGACAATTAGGCAGAGGGATTGCATTGCTTCAGTTTCAAAACACTTTTTAGTAATTTAAGTGAACTAATTTGAATAGGATTCAAAAATATGCTCGGCTACAGCACTTTTATCTTTTCTATTTAAGCTAAACGCTCCTTAAATCTAGTTGCAATTGGTCTACGTGTTTGTCCTGTATATATACTTTAGGACAACTAGAACAAGATATTTCATCAATACCCGATTTTTTATTGAAATCAATCAAATCTTTAGGATTTCCTAGAAAATTAGCAAGACTATTAGAAGTATTACATGTTACTTTAAAATAATTATAATTAACACCGTAGTGATACTTTAAAAAAAAGAACATAAATTGATTTTTAAAAGTTGATATATCTAGAAATAAAATAAAAGGATATAACATATGTAGAATGAGAATTAAATGATTGTGTAAATTTTTTCCAAACGAAGTATCAGTTAGTTAAAGAGTCGGCAATCCTAAAGATTGGTTGGAAACAGCACGCCATGCCGATCTATCCTGAGCTAATCCCTTCATCTCCCTATAGCTATTCATCTCAACGTCTTCAACTATCTGACTCACATACTCCAATCTAGGCCTACCTACCCCTCTCTTTCCCTCCACTCTACCTTCTATGATCAATTGCATAATCCCCCCATGCCTAAGGATATGCCCTACTAATCTGTCTCTCCTACGCTGTAACACTCTCCAAATACTTCTCTTCTCCCCTACTAACTCTAGTACAGCTTCATTTGTTACTTTATCTTCCCAACCAATCCTCATCATCATCAAGTATCAGTATGATGTATATTTCGAATATATTGAAAATTTTATTGATAGTGCAGAATATAGATAGGAGCAATTTGATAGTTTCTGGAAACAAATAGCCCTAATTATTAAGTTAAGTTATAATATAGAATATCATTCAAATACCGTAACTTAAAGCATTAAGTAGCTAGATGTACATTTCGAAGGCTATGCCCCCATCTTCAGTAGCACAAGATAAAAACTAAATAAAATACCTGTGTCACGAATCGTGATTGATATACTATTAAATAAATAAGTCAACATGACTTTATTTTTTATATACTTTTACATATACTTTTTTATATACTGTTTAATTAATGCTGTTAATAATATGGTCATTTAACGAAAACGCGTAAATTTTCTGAATTTTCCTTCGTCTTCAATTGACAAATTTTATTGAATTTTTCTAATCCGAATGAGATCAAATCTTCCAGGAGTAATAAGACGAAAATAGTTTAATTTAACGGTTGAAAATAATTAAAAATAAGTATTTGGGTGATATTCTATATTATAATTTAACACCGTAGTGAAAATTTCAAAAATTAAATAAAGTGTATTTAATTTAATACACTTTATTTAATTTTTACATAATCAAACACAACTTCTACAAACAGCCTGTATTTTGTGTTTTTAATTTTCATTGAATATTTTGCGTTCAAAGCTCGAATTCGGATAATATTCGAAAAAATGCTAAGAATTGTCCCAAACCCGAAATTTTACATTTATCGGGAAGAGATTGTTTTAAAATACTCAGGGCTAGTGTTGCATTTTATTGAATGAGCAGAACACGTTTAATGAACATTTTTGTTGTCTCGGACCTATACCACTCCGTCGGTAAGAATCAAATATTTTGTAGCATCCTAATCTTGCTTGTATTTTGGAACAACTTTATCAATCTGCAATTTCACGATCATAAGAAACAAACGTAAACAAAATTCTTATTAAGTCTTTGTATGACTGTTAATTGACCACAATTAATATTGGTGATTTAAGAATGCGCAAAATTATCTCAGATTATTTCGGATTACCTTTAACCCGTTTAATAATAAAATTTTGACTTTGAGAAACAGTCCGAGCATTTTTTACACGCTGATGAGTCCATCATCAATATCATATTGAAGTCAGTGTAAATTACTGTTAAAATTGACTTAAATTTCCTTATTTATATCTCCAATTAGAATGAAGAAAGGAATACCAGTAAATTGACCCTTTGATCAAATAAATTGGATAAAGTATATTCTCGTATTAGAAAGAGGGTTTAGCGTACGATGAATATTTTCAACTCATTGGCTCGGCTCACATTTTTCGATTCAAGTGCGAACGGAAATAATAATGTGTGTCTAGAATAGCATCAAAGATCTCTGAAGAGATGAGGCCAATGGTAAATACGCTGATAGCGCGACCTCTGCTCAACATACGCACATAAAGACAGAAGTGTTGAGAGTGCAGGTTATAACCGAGATTCTTTAAAAAGTGTTGATTATCTGATGTAAGACCAACTGTGCGACCATCACGGTTTATAGTATTTACAACATCATGAAATAATTCTAGAATATTGGTACGGTACTCTTAAGTAAACAAATCAAATTCCATGGTATGTTCTTCTTCCGTACGTATCATCCCCTAGTGGAAGTTTGCAATCATAAGGGCGATGTATATTTTTGACGCGCCTGTTCGAAATAGTCTTACGATAGCATTCTCTGAGGTTCCTTAACCAAGAGGTCCTTCGTGGTAATCGTTTGCCTTTATGTTTCGCTTAGATTGCTAGCTGTAGAATTCTGCATTTGGAGTTATGGACTGAAGTAGCAGTGTTTTGATGATATTCAACACTTCCGCTATCTTGTGCAAACGAGTGCAGCTTTCGAGTTCTTGAGGTGCTCTGTCCAGGAGATGCGGAACATTCGCTTGTATGCCCACATCTCAAATGCTTCTAGCTTTTTGCATAGGGCTTGAGTTAGTCCACTCTTCGACTCCAGTAGCGTTGCGAAAAACATAGCACCGAAGCATGTGAAGCCTCAGTACAAGACTTGGTACTGAGGCTTCGCGCTACCTAAACAAGGTAGCGCTTGTAAAAAATCTCTGCAATATTGAAGCTTTTGAGAAACTAATTTTTGAATTTGGTTGTAGTGATTTCCTCTATATCATTGTAGAAATTCCAAAAATAAATCAGTCAAATTAAGTGTCATAGTTTACACATAAATTCAATATTCTGATAATCGGGCACTGTTCAAACCTGTACTCTCATTGCGTCATCTTCAACAGAACTGTAGAAAGCAGAAGCACGGACGAACACCACCAAACTCACGAGGAAGTCACTTAAAATTTCTACTGGAAAACAATTGGACGCTGGGCAAACATCCTGCAATTGAATACTGATTTCATTACATCGTTTACTCACGCACGGAGCCTTTAATTATTTATGACTGGCTTCATTTCGAACTTTGGTCCCATTTAGGTCTCTCCGATGTCAATCTGTTCCACGTATACGTATATATAATCATAAAAAAATCATTTCCTATATAAAACTCATGTCCTCGATAGATCTGGTTTTGGCCTCTTTAATTCTCTTCGTTCTTTCTCTTTCGATTGTCTTTATTATGTCTAAAATGATATAGAGATATCATTAGATTATAGTTTCGCAATAAAATTTCCAAAATTAGTTATGAACAAGTCAGATTTTCAAACTGAACTAAAATAAAATAAAAATAATTCATATTATATGCCATTTTTGAAATCATGTTGACTTATTTATTAGATAGTATATCAATCACGATTCGTGACAGAGGTATTTTCTTTAGTTTTACTGAAGATGGGGGCATAGCCTTCGAAATGTACATCTAGCTTTAAGTTACGGTATTTGGGTGATATTCTATACTAAGACTAATACTATTTGGTTTAAATGTAGTGTAAGTTATAAATGAAAGTTTTCTATTATATTTGTATTTTTTAACAAAAAGTTAAACCACGTGCTGAAAGTGCAACCATTTCCACAGGTTCTAAATTGAAATTTGCTGCCAAATTATAATTCTTCTAATATATCAACGTGCCGAAGACTGTACTATTATATTAATTAGAGCAAATTGTTAAAATTGGCTATGTAAAAAATATAACTTGAAAAATTTGAATGAATTTTTGGTTGTGAATCTTCAAGCTTTGATTCTGTTGATTGCAGAAATGGTTGGTCTATTAATTAGTACTTTATATTTTTTGTTGGACATGATTCTGTTATATCAATGGTTATATATTACATCAAATATGCATTAAAATATTGAAAACTATATCACCTCGCAAAATAATCTTGTATAGTAATACTATATAGTCGTACACTAAGAGTAGAGAGGTGTAAATACATTAACTCAGTTTATAGTTATGTATATACCAGGCTGTCCCTAAATTCCTGTTATCAATATAAACAAACCACTTTTTAAAGAATGAAGTTACGTAAGAGCAAAACCATTATTATGATAAGTTTTCACCTGAAATTCAGTTTAAAAATAAGTAGACCGTGCGTTGTTTTTTCGGTTTTGTTAACTTTCACCGTATGAAGTTATATTAATATTTGTTTTAAAATATGTTTACTAAAACTTTCCTAAAGGCACTCTGCTCTGGTGTAAGTACATAGCAAAATTAGCTTTGAAAAAGTTTAAAGGTTATTAAACTATTCGATAATTATTTATTTCAAAATGTTGACAATTTATGATTAATCGTAAAAATATAAATAAAAATAGAACAGAAATCGATATATTTTATTAAGGATGCAATATGATTTTGAAAAGTTCAAAGCTATACTTTTTCAAAAAATAAAAAATTTTCAAATTTTTTATTATTGTGCTTGTACAACAACAATAATATTCTAATTATTTGAGTTATAAAAAACATATAATATATTATAAATTCCAGCGAAAAGTCTTTCGTTTGAGTTACATACAAGATACAAAAATGAACCATTCACATCCAAGTTTAGAACTGTAGATCAAATGTTAAAACTACATTAAAAATCGAATATGATGCACCCTGTATGCTTCAGTATACATATAGAATACGTGAAATATTGTTTTATTCAGTTATGCTTTGTGAGGGTATAACAAAACTTTACAATCTGCACTTAGATTGCATCACCAAAGTACGCGTGGCATATTCTTAACATTGCCGTAATATTACTTGCATCTTCCCAGAATGTAATGGATGCAATTATATAAATACATATTAATTTCTAGAAAATGCTTCGCTTTAATATTTCACATAGAATGTTTGAAAGAAGTAGAAATAGCGCCGCTATTAAAATTTACTTTTTAGCAAATTAGAAAAGCCGCATTAATTGACGTTTTATTCGCAATTATTATTTACATGACTCATTCAATGATTCAATCATCGAAGATTTTGAGCAGGAGGGACAATAATAGTAGAAGCATGGTATTTATTATGGCCATCCGCGTTTCTTTTGTCCAGAGGATCATAGAATGAGAAATCTTCGTATCCTATAATTGACAATGATATTTTTTCAATTTGATACGTAGTAATTCCATTGGAGCTTACTAAATTTAAACTTATGTTTAAGGATTTATGAAGGGTACCAAGCTGATGATAGGCTAAGCAAATGTGCATCATGTATTTTTATATTACAGCCTCAAAGACATATTTTATAAGTTGCATAAAATGTTTTTTTTTAAGTCGTCCCTATACGCGAAATTTACAGTTGGTGTCCAAATTTTTTTCGATTCGTGGTGTAAGAAACCTGACTTGGGCTATGTTGGTGTTGGTTAATTGTTAAATGCTTTCATACGTTTTTCTCAAAATTTGAAAGTTCTCATGCCTTTCTTCTTGGGAGAATGTAATCCTATATGCATTATGTTAACACTCCACTAGAAAACAATTGTCGAATTTGTTTCTAGCACTTCAGTCAAAGTGATTACGTCATTGAACATCTGCCTCATCTTATTATGGACGATGGGCCACCACAAGAGTTTGCTCTTTCAATTTCTTGCTTATATAAAGTGCGTAGCGTGGGGGTGTTTGTGTCTGCGACTGTCATTTAGAATTTGAATAAATCTAATGCGACACAAAGGACTCTGCGTGTCCTGTTGGCTGTTAGATTGCATGTATACATGCTCGTGCTGCTTGTAAACTGAACTGTCTAACGGGAGATATTCGCTCATTTACTAGTTGTTTAACGATCCTTGAAAACAGAAGCCGGAATGGCTGTACGCCGCACGGACAGTGAATTTTCTCTATATAAATGCACCCTCAGCTTTCTACAGAATGTTTCTAAATTGTGGAATTTGAGGATATCATCGAAAATTATTGTTATTTTTATTAACGAATCTTACGAGAGAATACTTACGAGAAAAAAGAGAAGAACGCAAAAAGCAGTATCACTTTCTATATTGTATTGAACTATTAATAAACGTAACACTTCTTGTAAAATAAATTTAGTGCAAAGGTAATGTTATATTTAAGAATGTCCATTTCGTACGCATTTTTGAACATATCTCTAAATACAGGCACAACAATACAATGAGCTACTCTATTATTTGATTATTTTCAAAATTTTTATCCAGATGGATTCGAATATTTTGAAATTTTCCCTCATTACTTCCCCTTTTTTCTATAAATTATTATTTTAGATGTTCATTTCTGTATTAAAGCAACACATTTTGATGAACACCTTATAAACAAAACGCAACGTAAAAGAAGATTTATTTTCGTGAATTTAATAATTTATTTAATGAAGCCAGCAAATACGTTTTAATCAGGAAATGACACGATATTCCTAGCACATTAAGTTACAAAAGCAAATTAATTTCTTTGCAACGTTTCATCTAAAATTGAATTGATTTGTAATAAAATTATTTTGTAGAATAATAATTGTGAATTGGATTTAAATTATATGTTAGAAAAATTGATTCTGCCTCTAAAATTTAACGCACGCATTAGAAAGGTAGCCATTTTAGAAAAAGGGAGCAAAATTTAGAACAGTATTAAATTATATGTCTGGATTGCTATGTAAATATAAAGGGATGTTGAAAAAAAATGAAAGTTGAAATAAGAACATAGAAATTTAAGTTTTTAATTAGATACTTTTTTGATACTTAGAAAGTAGAATTACTAAGAAGAATCAACCATCGTAGATATAACACACAAGATAGCTGAAGAAAGTTAAAGAAAGAATAGAGATAAGTTATTAAAAACATACAAAAAATAAAAGATTTTTCTAATAAAAACTCTAGACTAATTGATAACTAATTAATTAGGGTAAGCTGTGTTTTGTTAATAAAGTTAGTCGATAATAAATTAACCTGGTTGCTTATTCGTCTAGACATATAATTATAAACTTATTACAATAAGTTTTCTGAACTTAGAGACTTATATAAACGCAACGTTCGGATTTCTTTAGAATCAACCATTAAATTTATTTAACACCGTAAATCACCAATATAGTGAAGGTAATCTTTTTTAAACATAATACAAAAATCAATTTTACCGATTTTCATAGAATATCGTTCTTCCTTAAATGGATTAATCCCTTTTTACTGCAATGGAAAATGATACTTTATTCTTCGTGCGACACTTAATCAAAAATGTAATTGTGAAAGCCATAATTTCTGTTGAAATAAACATACAGTATTCATCGAAACGAAGAAGTATGTTAAAATACATGGCCGAAGCAATGGGTATATTCGATGGGGCGGCTCTATAATTGCAGTAATTTAATTAGCGAGTCGGTAACGAACTGAATTTAAATATTGATTAGATATTTGAGAATTTTCCGCAAATAAGACCTTCTCTTTAGTGCTAGTATGATGTGGAAATCACATAAGAATATATTATGAAAGAAAACATGCAAAGATAAAATTGAAAACATAGTAGGAAAAATCTTCACATCTTAACATTCACGTAGTAAAAAAATAACACATTTTTTTTTTTCAATATCTTCACATTTAATTATAAAATGTTATTTACGTAATTATTTTCTTAATGTTATTTATGTAATAGCGATTTTTAGAGTTTTATAATTTATATTATATTATAATTTTATATTTATATTATAATTTTGTCAACAAATTTCGTTCATCTAGTTTGTTTTTCTTATTTCATGTTTTCTTCAATAGAGTATCTGTTTAAATAAATATATAAAAAATTGATATATCAATTATTTCGCATAATTAAAAAAAAGAGTAATCTGTAAAATATTAGAACCTAATTTTGTAATTATAATCTTTTAAATTTAATGCCTTTCTATGTTTTTATATTGCAAAAATTTCAAAAGTAAAATACTTCGTAAAAATAATTAAAATTTATTTAACTTTCTGTTTTAAATAAATGTAATATTAGTGGCTATGATAAAAATTTTTTTAGCAAATGATGAACGTCTATGTTTAAACTAATGTTTGGAATGTTTATATGTTCATTTTTAGTACTCTCAGAACTAGCATTGTGAATATGACTGATTGAATATCAGTTTTTTGTTCTAATTTGTTTCTTCTTGCTGGTAGATTTTTATAGTTGGCTGCACACGGCGTTTTTAGAGCTGCTTGTTTTTTCCGATGTTGGCATTAAAATGTTATTGCGCTATTTCGATCGAATGTGTAATTATTTTTTGCGTTTGTTATTAGTTCATGGCTGTTAAAATAAATCATATGCCTAATTAGAATTTTATGCATACTTTTAGTGCCACGTCTAACTTTCTTTCATAGTTTTCATTCAAGTATATTTCATACTCGTTTTTAAAGAAAACTTGTCGGCATTTTTCAAGGTTCTCTAATTTTTTAAGTAAATAAGCATTATATAATTGAAACCAATGACTTTTTAAAAATCTCCCGAAATTTTACGCATGATTTACATTTATATAGTCGTATTTATGTTAAAAGTAATCTAATGTAAACTTTTCTTTGTGAAATAAGATTTTATTACTATTAGAATTTTCAGGACGGCTTGAGGACGTCCAAAATGATGATACTTTTGATTTTGCGGTTTCTTCAATTTATGGGTCAAAAATCTCATCACATTGATGTTGAGATTATTATTTTCTTTCGCTCAGGATATTGTTGTATGTAATATATTTTTATAGGAGATATTAAGCATTGGATTTGTTGCTTAACTATCCTATAATACTGGAAACTTTTCCTGTCAGCTATTATTTCATTAATTATTGCTTTAAAAAACCCTTCAACTCCAAAAATATATATACTAAATCGTGATAATGTAGTTTCCAAAGCAAAATTTCACAATATATAGATTTACCACCCATGCTATAGACATTTTTACTGTGTTCCTGAAGAATGTTCACTTTAATAAGAAGTAGCTCTGTCAAGTACCAAAGAAGTACCAAACAAGAAGTATCTTTGTCGCTATAATATAAATTGCGTTAATCCGAATTTATTTATGACTTTTTGGTGGAGCTAGGGCAAAGAGTAATTGAAGCTTCTTTAAAAAAGTATAGGGCAACTACTATGTTGATTATGGTGTCTACTGGTATAGGCTATTTAATTAATCTTGGCGGAAACTTGAGTATAGCAAATTGAGATAGTATAAACCGATACCTTTTTATGTTTTATTTTTATTTTTTATCCTTTTTTATCAATTATCCTTAAACTCTCGACTCTTATTAATATTTTATTACAATTAACATTTCTTGCAGTCTAATTTGATTGAACAATATTTCAAACAATTTTGATACGTTGCGGTAATTTATTGCAGAACTCAAAGTAAATTAGTTCTCAACTATTTTTAATCAAATAATGAATGTGCGAAGATTCAATATATTTTTACGTCGCGTTCCAATACAATATATTGCCTTTATTTTTATTAAATATTAATTTCGTTATGCAGGACAGTAAATTAGAATATATAATCAAAAAAATTTATGCAAAAATTTTTTTTTTTTTGCCCCGTTAATACACATTATGTGCAACTTTGTATTTAATTGCAAATAAAATGTTTAAATTGAAATAAAATGTTTAATGTTGAAATTAACTTGAAGACAAGTACCTTGAAATATCATATGCAAGGAGTTTAATATTAGTGTTTAATGAAATAAAATGTTTGACGAAAATAATTATTCTAACTTACTTAAATGCTCAAAAATGTAGCTCAAAATTGCCTCAATGTTCTCGTCCATGTAATGAAATAGTTTTACCAAGTATCATACTAATACTATTGCCTTTAAAATTCAATAGATTATTTATTTTTACGTTGTAAAAACAATAAATTCTTAGCGCTTCAAACCTCAATTAGGAATGAATATGAATTTAATGTCTTAGTTTTGTAAGATCGATGGCACGGTAAGATACATTTTTTTTAAATTATATTTTATTATTATATTTTGTATTTCTATTCAACATTCAAAACGAATAATTCGTTTTACATAAAATAGCATGCATAACGTTTTAGAGCAGCAAAATGCTACACCAACAAAATATGATTACTCGAGCAGGTTACCTGAAAAGTACAAAACAAAACACGTAGAAAAGAGGACGTATTTATTACGGCATGTTCTTTGATATACATTTTCTAATGTCGGAGATGAATGCAAATGCGATATTAAATGCGATCCTAACTTAAAAATGTAATAAAAAGGCAATGCGCCAAAAATATACGCGGGAAAGAAATAGAAGGGCAAGAAAAAAATGATTGGACGTGGAATGCAAAAAATGCGATTAAATTATGTGATATATATTAATATAAATATATATTTCGTAAGATTAAATATTCAAATAATTCACTAAGTTTAGGCATATTCTGGCAGTGTCCATATGATTTAATAAAAATCAGTTTAAGAAATTTTTTGTATATATAATAATATTTTTTTTATAAAGAGTAAGAACTGTTAAAGCCTAATGAACGAATATTTCTTTCGATATGAATTGTTATTTTTGAATCGACCTTTTATCAAGTTCATTCTCCATTTGGAAATATAAACGACGATCAAAAACGAAATCTTTACTCAAATCTAAAATAAATTTTTCGTTATTTGAATAATAATATAAGGCCGCAAAAGTCCCGCAAAAATACGCCCTTTAAATGTCCCATACTCGTTTGCGTTTGTGGTCAGAATGACCGCCAAATAAAAGCAAGTAAGCAATATGCAAAGCCCTATTCTAACAATTCTTTTATACCATATGGTAGCTATCGAAAATAGTTACGGAGCTTAAGTTAACAATTTTAGGACCATTTTTATTCTCCTATTTAATTTTTCAGGTGCGCTATACGGGCTAAACAAAATCCCTAAGGATATTGAAGTCGTTTCGAAAAATTAACAATTTTGACGAAGCTTAGAATGAACATTATTCAAGTCGCATTTTATTGATTCTGGTGCTAGTTAAAGAGTCCGCAATCCTAAAGATTGGTTGGAAACAGCACGCCATGCCGATCTATCCTGAGCTAATCCCTTCATCTCCCTATAGCTATTCATTTCAACGTCTTCAACTATCTGACTCACATACTCCAATCTAGGCCTACCTACCCCTCTCTTTCCCTCCACTCTACCTTCTATGATCAATTGCATAATCCCCCCATGCCTAAGAATATGCCCTACTAATCTGTCTCTCCTACGCTGTAACACTCTCCAAATACTTCTCTTCTCCCCTACTAACTCTAGTACAGCTTCATTTGTTACTTTATCTTCGCAACCAATCCTCATCATCCTCCTATAACACCACATTTCGAATGCTTGTAATCTACGCTTCTCTTCCTTTCCTATAGTCCACGCCTCACACCCGTACAGTGCTACACTCCAAACATATACCTTCAGTAATCTTTTTCTAATACCCAAGTAAATATTTGATCTTAAAATCTGTTCCTTTTCTACGAATGCCTTCCTACCCTGTGCTATCCTACACTTTATATCTACCTTGCTTCGATTATCTTTTGTGATTCTACAGCCTAAATAACAAAAATCTGACACTTCTTCGATTCTATTATCTCCTATTGAGATCCTCATTTTTCTACTGCATTCCTTTTTGTCACACCTCATCACTTTAGTTTTACCTATATTTATTTTCATGTTAAAATCCCTAGTCAATACTGCCTGCATACCATTCAATACCCTTTCTAAATTCTTTTCGCTTTCTTCCAATATAGCTATATCGTCGGCGAATCTCAACATATATATTTTCTCTCCCTGTACATTCACACCTACACTATACTCTTCTTTTACTTTGTTTATTGCATCTTCTATATATAGATTAAATAATAACGGTGAAAGTGTACATCCCTGCCGAACTCCCTTCCCTATTTTTGCTACCTCTTCTTCCCCCTCAATTCTAATTAAGGCAGTTTGGTGTTTATATAAATTAAAAATTATTCTCCTATCCTTATAATCTATACCCGTTTCTTTTAAAATTCTAAACATTATGTCCCAATCTACATTATCAAATGCCTTTTCTAAATCTACAAAAGCTATGCAAGTTACCTTTCCTACCCTCATTCTTTTTTCTACTACCGTTCTTAGTGCTATATTTTTTTTATTTATTCTGGTGCAATATTATAAATTTAAGTCGATTTAGGAAGAATTAAAATTTGATTTATAGACTTCGTCATAATATATCAAAGAGAAAAATTTACTATTTAGCCATGAAACGTGGGTTGTCTAAAAATATCACGAAAAAGCAATAAAATTATAATTAATTAAAATAACAATTACATGATTAAAAGAATATCATAAGTAATTTTAGATGAAAATATATTATACAAAATTTGGGTTCCTATTTTAGCTTTCGAACTATGTCACTCTGCACAAGCATATATACATATTCAAAGTCACATTTCGATATAAATTCAAGTCAAGCATGAAAGAGGAAAGAATGCACAATTCGCTTTTATGTTCAGGATTACAGGATACGTAGACCTCAGGATTGTATGAGAGAAGTGAAGAATTTTTCAGTAGTTCTTGTTTGTCACTAATACTGCAATAGGCAGTATAAGATACATTCGAATTAATTATCGCGGAAGAATAATATACGTGAAAAAATTCTTTGAAAAAATGAATATTTCTTAAATTGCTAACTTATATAGTGTAATATCAAAATTAGGTTATAAATAATAAATACTTTTAGTTACGATTTTCGGTGGTGTTTGATACAATAGTACAGCTCGCCTTAATACAAGCAATTTGATGCTACAAATGATTTTCAAATCTATAGATGACTTTTTAAATTTTCCTTTATCTATTGATAAATATAACATTGAATTAGATAATATCCGAAATATAGCAGTACAAAATGGATATCTTTATAAAATTATAAATAACATATTAAGAAATTTAAAAAAGCAGAAGAGATATCAGAAATATTAGTACTTTAGAACAAAATAATAATTCAACTACAAAATTTGTTAAATTACTATTTGATCTGTGGTTTAGATAGTATTTTAAATAAATATAATTTCAGAGTAACATATAATACTTCTAATAGTCTTGCTAATTTTCTAGGAAATCCAAAAGATTCGATTGATTTCAATAAAAAATCTTGTATTTATGAAATATCTTGTTCTAGTTGTCCTAAAGTATATATAGAAGACAAACACGTAGACCAATTGAAGGGATTGGTGCAAAAACTGATTAGCTCCATTTTTGGGCCAAATTGACTTTTCATGTGGAATTTAATGTAATTAGCATTGGGCATCTTTTGGTGCAAAAAACGGGCAGATCTGTGGCATATAATGGGAAATATTGCTAAGAATGGAGTGATCGATCTTTTTGTCATGTGACCGATCTTTCGGTTTAATAGAAAAAGAGAAAGGAAACAAAGAAATAGTGTATACGCCTAATGGTTGGATAGATTTGGTAAAGAAGACATCTCGAAAATTTACAGAAGTTGTGGTGAATCAAGACATTATACTAAATTTCGCCGAACATTTCAAAAGGATTTTTAAAAAGACCGTTACAAACAATGCAAAGGAAAAGTTTTCCGTATTTAAATATCGTGTTTTCAAGTACGAAAAAACGAATGTACTAAAATACAGTATTACCATAGGGATTGTAAAGTTTTCCGATTTTCATTCAAGAAATCATCAACTACATATTCAATACCAACGGAAAAAAACTTGACAAAAACTACCACATACTCATCAAGCAGAAAAAACTTGAAAACGTCCGTTCTTTGGCTGAAAAGTATGTGCCCAAAAATGATCAATGATATTACGATTTTGTGTATAATGCTGTGGGACCAGAAATACCTCAAGAAGATCTGGATAGCGAGGACGAGGATGTTAAAGTAGAAATGTATTAACATTGTAAAAGTCATTTTGTATGTTTGATAGTTAATAAAACTGAGATTTGCTACATAATTATATATATTTTTTATTTTGGGGCAAAAAACAGACTAAATTATTTTCAGTGGTTATATTTGGCAAAACAGTTTTTTGTCAATACTGTAAAATTGATAAAAATGGAGCTGACCGGTTTTTGCACCAAGCCCTTCAATTGAAACTAGATTTAAGGAGCATTTAGCTCATTTCGGATTAAATAGAACAGATAAAAGTGCTGTAACCGAGCATATTTTTGACTAACTCAGGTCATCCTATTCAAATTAGTTCACTTAAATTACTTAAAAGAAAAGTTGTGGAAGTCCACCTTTGTAAGGTTGAATATAATAAACTATTGGTTGAGTAAATCCTTACAGGTTTTTTATATTATGTAAATTTTCGACTAGTTTCGGCTTTTGGCCATCATCATACATACCACTACATCATTTTAATACAGATTTAACCTATAATACCACATGCTTCCTTTTTTATTTATATAAAATACATTTTTTATTTTTTTTAAACAACTTACATTTAAGCTCAAATCTTTATACTGTAAAACATCTTTGATTATCAACCACGACATATATCTTACATTATCCTAGGCTAAATAAAGTTCTTTTCAAAATTTCAAATAATGTTCAAATACCCAAACAAATGTTAAAACCTTTGTTTAACAATGTAGCAATGTAAAATAAATGTAATTTTATATTTATATACTTTTTTAGAATTATTATCTGAAGTCTGATGATCTTAACAAAACCACTAAACAACATGTTGTCCTTAAAGTAATATTTGACACGTAAGTGCAAAATTATTCACAAATGAAGATTTTCTCCCAGAATGTTCTCTCAAAAAATTATTATATTTTTAATTTTAAATTTTAATTCAATTTATTTTTTAACTTGTACATGATTTATTGCAGTTTTTTCACCTGGTGATGTTTATTATATTTCATATTGTATACAATATATTTCATATTGTCTATTTAATTTGCTTAATAAGAACTATTTTTATGTTTTATATTGTTTATTTTTAGTTATTTTAGGTTTGACAAATCAATGTTTATTGTTGTTACTTGTCAGTTTCGTTAATTATTAATTTATATTGTTTTAAAAGATTTATAGGTCATATTATATGGCATTTTTTAAATACCTCTGTCATGATGACTTATTTATTTAATAGTATATCAATCACGATTCGTGACAGAGGTATTTTATTTAGTTTTACTGAAGATGGGGGCATAGCCTTCGAAATGTACATCTAGTTACTTAATGCTTTAAGTTACGATATTTTGTTGATATTCTATACTATAATAGAGGACTATTTTCAATATTGAAAAATGTATTATGTGTGCATAATGTGCAAGAATATCTGTTCATATGTTGATATATAGGTAAAAATCCTAACATGTTTAGGTAGCAAAAATTTGATCAATACAAGATCAACATGAAATCGTGCGGAATAAGAAGCCATCAAATGTCGTCGTGCATTGTAATGAACTTTGTTCCGCTCGATGTATTTAGATATAAGGAACATATCTGTGATATCAAGATATATCCTGTTTGTGTTTGGCTGAACTGCGGCTATCTACATTTCTACTTTTGCTCACATCCTCCTCGTGTACTCCTTGGAGGCTTTCCTATGCTATTCTCAGCACGCTATCATTGCCGATAGTGTTTGGTAACTGTAAAGCCAAGTATAGTCCTGATGGTTGCACAAAAAAGGGTTCAACTGCCAGCCACATCTTGGCTCGACCTTATATCTTCCCTTAACGATGACAGGGATATATCGGTATTAATTATATATTTACATGTCAATGCACATTTGTTTCTCCAGTAGAAATGAGTTGCATATTAAATTGAAGCAAATATTTTAATATTATTATATTTATAAATAGTCACATTATTAAATGATAAGTTCGGAAACAAAATTATAAATTATTTACACAGATTTGACAACATATTTAAGGCTAAAGAATTAAATTTCAAATCATAATTTTCAATTCACACAATGTGCATATCATAAATACACACGATAAGATTTCTTGTTCATCAACATTGTGCTGGTATTGCCAAATTAATAAAATTTTATATTTTACAAAAATATAATAATTGGCATGGAGAAAAGTCTTAATAATGACCGTGATGTAATGAGAATTGCTTAACGATATAAAATTTTATAAGACTCGTTAACATTTTGCATTATTTTTTAATTGGCGGAGAATTTTGGTAGTCATCTGCGCATAGGGTTGTGCTTATCGGGGTTATACAGTACCAGTGGTGCCAGACAACAAAAAATACTCTAGGTCTAAGAATTTAAATTTGCCACTATTTTATAGCTATCGTACAAATTAATTATGACATAAATATGATACTATAACAAGTATTTATCAACATTTCTTATAATCTAGTATAACTTTTCTGCATTTTGTATTAATTTCAAAGAATTCATTCTAATTGCCTAACTGTGCGTGGTGATTTGTCAACATTGCATTTCTTAGGACGCACACCTTCTGCACTTAGATACACCTACTTATTCTTTGGTGAAGACAGAAGCGTAGCATAATTGGTCAAGCCATAATGCCGGTTTTGATTTATGATGCGTATACTTCAGTAATTCTCCGCCAATTTAAAAAAAACGAGCTGTATATTCGTGCAATTTGTATAATATCGATATACACGTAATTTCTACCACCCCTATTTTTATACCGGATCAGCAACATCTATCCTCACAGCTTTAGCAGACGAGAGAAAATCGACTCGGGAAGGAAAATTTGCTTGCTTTCTCGGTACTTGCTCTATAGAGAGAAGCTAAGATAAGCTTCAAGCAGTGTACAGGAAATCTCAATTAACGTGGTAGGTTGCAAATGATTTATAAGACATTTTTTGTACAATAGCTGAGGGCGTGTAATATGAGATGAACAAATATATTAGATATATTACTTTTCTTTAAATAATATATATGCTAAAATAGAGATAAAAAATATCTTTTGTCGTGAAAAATATAGTTTTAGTCCGAGAAGTACGAAAATGTCTAAAAACGCTTGTATTCGTCGAAAGTGATAGTTTTTAGACATTTCCAGCTCTCTGACGTTAATAAATTTATTTTCAGAGATAAAAAATATTTTTTTGGCGTGAAAAATGCAGTTTTAGTCCGAGAAGTACGAAAATGTCTAAAAACGCTTGTATTCGTCGAAAGTGATCGTTTTTAGACGTTTCCAGCTTTCATGTTATTTTATGCGAAAGTACAATTTAACATGGATTTTATCTAAATAAATTGATATATGCCCAACAATGATATACCAAGTTTTCCAAAAATGTTCACATTTATACGACTAGTAAAAAAATTGAGAAAATTTTGACACATGAGTAAAAAAAAATCGCATAGTCATTTTCTTCATTTGTCATTTCATGAAGCGGAGATTTCAAATATTTTTGTAATTTTTTATTATTCCTTAAATTATATGGATTCCTCGAAATCATTTCTTTAATTTAATTTAATCTGTTTGCATTAACAATTTCAATGTGATGATGGTATATGGTATAAATAAAATGAAAAATTACATTACTTTGTAATTTGATTGTATGAAGTCAATATGTAAAAAAATTATTCTATCAGTGCGCGAATTTCGCCTTTCCTTCTATCCAATACAATACTTTTATATATGCTACAATATTCCAGTTCCTTCATGTATAAATTATTCTGTCATTATAAATCTCCGCATTTGCATTGCTCCCCAAGTTCTGTATTTTGCATTCTTATCTCGCTTCATTATCTCTTTCAAGACGTTCCTACAATAAGCCCATAAAGATACAACCCAGTGCTTAATCACATGGAAATAGATTATACGCCGCCCATAGCATATGCAGATTGAACGGCGCTACATCACCCTTTCACCACCGCAATCACGACGTTAATCGGTGACTTCCTGTACGGGGGATGGCCTCCTACTCTTCCTTTCACCGCCGGCATGCGTAGGGTCGTAACAGGGGAGTGATATACCGCAACAGTAGCTGATAGCTTTGCAGAGAAGGTTGCGACAGCGCTCGAGAAATTGTATTCCACGAAAGGAATGATGAGAAAGTGCACAGATTCGAAAAGATTTGATGAAATTGTTGTTTCAAACTTGTCGTCGCCTTCTTTTTGATATATTTTATTGGTAACGGTTGCAGGGTCAAAACATTTTGTTTGTGTTAAATATGCTTATTTAAATAAAAGACATGG
Source organism: Leptodirus hochenwartii (assembly GCA_947310635.1). Classification (NCBI taxonomy): domain Eukaryota; kingdom Metazoa; phylum Arthropoda; class Insecta; order Coleoptera; family Leiodidae; genus Leptodirus; species Leptodirus hochenwartii. Next base: position 10,181,298 of record OX371180.1, on the reverse strand, counting down.
ACAAAAAACAGAATGTGGTCTATGATTTGATCTAACCTCACCTAATTAAATTGGCACTCGATGTAGAAAAAGTATAAATGATGTGATATAACAGGAAGATTCAAATAAATTATGTGTTTTTAAGTCTTTGTATGTTGTTAAGTGACCCGGCTTGTGCAAATTTGGCAATACCTACAATAGGTTACTAATCCACGAGTAGATATAGGTACCAGACAGTGGTACGTGACAGTATGAAGGATAGAAACACGGTAAGTAGCAGAAGGGCGCAATTGTGGGAGGGAATCTCAAATAATAAATTCTCGGAGAATTGGGGGCAATCGAAAATGGGAATCCGGGGAGTTAAGTTAAACAGCAGTCGATTTCCTCCAGCTGCTTTAGGGGATGGTGTAGATAACCAGTTTGGGATCGGAAAAGAAATACATTTGACATATACACGGTGATTTTGTATGTTTGATTGAATAATTGCCATGGGAGAGCATAATTATATTAGCAGTAGTATGATTAATATATCAATATATCAAACAGTTTTTAAATTAATGTAACGTAATAATTCTTATTTTTTTTATACAAGTGGATATAAGCACTACTTTCTTATTTTCATTATGGTCTTTTATTTACTAATGTTACTTAAGAAATTATAGTACTAGTGATTAGATTTTTAATCATATCCAAAAAATGGTGATATGTCAAGATCAGAAATATATAAGATTGTATTTAAAAACTTTTCCATTTTTTGTTAATGTCATCGCTTCAATATTGTAACTATGACAAGTGTACCTCTAACAATATTGTGATAGAAAAATAATTGAATATTATTTAATTTCAAAATATTTGCCGACTTTCTAAAAAAATATGGTTGCATTCAATAACTACTTTGCAGATAACTTTACATATACACTTTCAATGAGTATCATAGGTTAAAAATTAGAACGTATGTTCTTCCATAATAATTGTTGAAAAAACAACAAATTCAAGTTCCGAAATTAATTACAATTGTAAATCTATCAAAAAGGATTTTTCTAATTTGCGTTTCAAATAGAGCTGTTAACGAACCTAAATGAGTTCGTTTTAGCGATGTGTAGTTCACTCGCGAACCGTTCACTCTGAACGGTTCAATCAAATGACGGGCGTACTGTGACGATGTGTTGCAACGACTTATAGGTCACTATGACCTAGTTTGTGAACTATGAACTACATGGTGCACGGTGTACTTGTACTAGATCCTGAACCCGTCGTCTACTAAACCGTTCACGAATCACAACGGCTCGTAAACGATGCGGTATAGTATACATTACATATACAGTACTAATATTTATTTAGTGATAATGTGTGTTGGTGAACGGAACGAAATAGGAAACGCGATGCAATATTGCAACAGCAGCATTGCCGAGCTGATTCACAATTTATATGTTGGTATCAGATTTCATTTGGAATAATATAATTAATATATTCGCAAGCTTAAATATGTTCTTAAATATGTCATGCCATAGCAAATTTTTGCAATAGTGTAAAAATAAACATCTAAATCTTATAGTTCTTCTATTTCATACTGAGTACAATACAATCACTTAATATCAAATCAAAGCCTTGAAGTTTGAACGGAGAAGATTCGGAATAGAAAATATAAATTATAACGCCAAACAAAACGATTCTATCTCGTTCATTTTATTATAGTTTGTACATTTAATTTTCAAGTGTTAGTAAAGTAGTAAACATTTTCATCATTAACTACCAATAAGTATTCTATAACTTCATATAAATAATCGTGAGTACCTAGAGAAGATTATATTTCCTTATATATATGTTTTGTATAAATTATAAACATTGTTGTCTTTTGTTCCTCATTCTTAATTCAAAATAAGTATTGTAATATTTCAATTTATTTATTTTTTACCATTTAATATTTTTATATTGAGAAAAAAAGGGATTCTTTTCAGTATGTGCATGTATTTCATATAGGTCGTGAACTAGTTCATTTTAAAAAGATGTAGTAGTTCACGACCTATAGTTCGTGAACGGTACATTGAAATGAACTACGAACTAGAGCCTCAAACTGACCTACAGTTTGCCATCGCTAGTTCGTTTATAACGAATTTGAGTTCTCTTATAGCATAGTGCAATTTATTGTTTCAAAGTTGGTAGCTCTGCTTGCCAGTTGTCAAACGTCAAGCTATAAAAGAAAGCAACAAATAGTTTAATTTAAATGTGTTTGACAATTTATTTCAAATGTATCAAATATGTCAATAGTTACTACCAACAGTAAAAAATTCCCTAAATTTTGAAATTTCGATTTTTTTATTTAAAAGGGGCATAAAAGCCGCAAATTATAAAAAGTAGTTTATCAAATATTTGTACAGATACGAGTATTATGGGCACTTGTTTCACTTCCGCATTACAATACTAGATAAATCGTTATTTTTGCAAATATTTTTATAATCTTAAGTCTATTAATAATTGTATTACGATTGCTCTTTCTCTTTTTGTTTATATTTAGCTTTAGACACATTTGGACCTATTTGAAAAGGCTGGATGAACAATTTACATCGCAGCGTTATGTTTTCGAAAAATTCATTACTCCAAAATTACAAAATACTTTTGACGTTAAAAATTTACACTTTTTGGCATTTATTATATCAAATATTTGACAGAGGGTCATTAGAAATCATCGTAAATTCTTGACTGACTAGTTTATTGTCAAACACGAACAAAAGCATTTTATGAACCAATCGCATTCTTAACTTAAACAATTGCACATATGAAGACATCAATATGAACTTTATTATATTTCAAGTTCAAAAAGATTTATGCGTTGGACTCGAGAACATGAAAAAAATGCAAGGGTAGTGGCAAAAAACATATTAACAATGCAATCAAATTTTAAAGAACAATCTTACATATACATGTTTTTTTTTAATGAGACCATCGCGTATTTCGTTTACTGTTATTTTAAGCCAACGATGAGAAATTACTTTTACGAAAACAAATTAAATTAGAAACCATACCGAGCTGTTTATACAGTGCGTTTAAAATGATATACAACGCTGCGGGCATATATGATATTAGTATAGTAGAAAGGACGATATATTAGGGTACGATATTTGACACTAGCACGTAAAATATTATACTCCCTTATAATATAGGTATACCTACATGGACACCTGTAAGCACATACGGGAAATGGGACTCACTGAAGCTGCATCCCATTTAATACCGATTCTATATACCTGAAGATTCTGAAATATAATATACATAGGGTCTTCCAATTGAAGTTAAATACATGAGTATATTAGATGACTAATACTACATTACTATTACAAAAAAATATATTTTTCATCTATTCATCTATTTTTTCATCTATCGATGGAAAAATAGTCATACAAACAAATATGTATAAATACAATATCTTGAAGGGAATTTCCTTTGACATCTGCAATTAATATGCTTAATACGATGTTTTTGATGTTTAAAACCATGGTTAGGAGTTTGTATAAAACTGTATAATTAATTAATAAAAAAGAAAAGTGAAATAAAAGTGATAAAACAACAATAGTAATAAGTGTGGTACTGTCGATGAATAATGTAAATAATGAATCATTTTCGCGTCAAAAACATTAATAATAAATTAATAATGCACCAATTTACTTAGCCTAAAAATGTATGGAGTCGAAATTAAATTGCATAAAACTATGTATCAAAGTATATAACATTTTTACAGCATATATCGAATGTAATATAGTTTCTAATTTATAAATTACGGAGATTTAATTAATTGGAGTAAATTTAAATTGATTGAATGGTAATATTTTTAATAATGCATACGCGAAAACGTTTGATATCTTGCTAGATTTTTATCCACTTTTTGAAATATAATCCCACGCATTTTAATTATCCAAATCTTTCATAAAGCAAATAGTATGTTCTTACATCAAATGCTATTTGTCTATTTCAAAAAAGTCATTCCATTCTGATATATTTAGTAAAGAAATGACAAGCAAATGCATCCGTATTGATGCTAAATATTTGGCAAATATTTAGGTAGCGTTATTTCTCTTTAGAACCAGTCCTAGCAGCAACGTTACATTACGTCACGTCTTCATTACTTGTGGATAGGGTTTCCATCCACATAATGCCATATTTCTTCTCATTTCTTGCACTATATGCATGTGTGAATAGCTCTGCTCGTTTGGCAGCCACTTATCTGCACAATATCCCTCCAGTAGAGCGCAACCGTTCGTTTATATAACGGTCGAAGGATTTTCTATACATCCGCAAAATATCTAGTTTATAGATTGAACATTATAGCCGATATATTGTTCGTATTCATTTAAATAAATGTTCTAGACTTGAATGCCGGTGGCACAAATTGTTTTTTTCAAATCAGCGGATACCAAATTCGAGTATTCTTTGACTAATCTTCATAGAAATCCTTTTTATAAATGCGATTGTTTCACTTTTGTATTCACTGTAATCGATTGATATAATCACTGTGTATTCCTACAATATCTACCAATATTATTATTAATCAAGCATTCTTTTTCGAACGTGGTTTATACTTTAAATAAATGCAATTCCATGACGTCGTGGTGGCTTTTTTTATACTTCAGATGCTGCCGCTAATATTATCATAATAAATCCTGACAGTCGATTATTTTATAAATCAATTATTGCATATTTCAAATAACTAAATATGTAAAGATGGAACTATTAATAATGGTTCCAATGTCCTGGACACTGGCAGAGCGATGAAATTCTTGAATCGGGATATGTCGGGAGAGAAGAGAGAGAATACATTGAGGAAATGGATATCCAATATAAGATAAGTTGTATCGAGGAGGAGGAACAACTATAAATTCTCCTACTAGTTCGATTATTTTTTATAGCTAAGGGGGATTTTCGATTTTAAATGGAAAAGGTCGCAAAACAGTTTATTGAGTGTAACGTGAGCTTCCTGTTCGATTTACGCGTCAACACAAAATAAATGGATACCATTGCGCTGTGGATATAAAAATGTAATGGCATCTTATTAAAAAAATGTTGAAGTAGCTAGTATTTAATAGCTAGTATTTAAAAATACTTAGAATCGGTCAAAGTATCTTCTAAAGTAGTGGATAAGGCGAGGATTTTAAAATTATAAATTTAAATATCCAAAGATTTGGTACTTGATGAATTGCTATATATAAATTAGGTAAGCCAATATATATCCAAGGTTCCGATTAAACCACTAATATTATTTGTTCATAAATTGTATATATATGCCAGTCGAGGATTCTAATAAATAATTTGAAGATTATTTCTCCTCTAAGGCGTTACGGCTGATGAAATCAAAACGAATTGAATGGCACGGATAATTTTAAATGACTGCAAGAATTTTGTCGAGATGCTGATACAAAGTATTTTAATATTTTCTATCTATTTAACGAGAAAATTACTTTATTTTATATGAACCATTTACTTATACACTTGTGTATATTATATTTGATGTATATACAATTTTTTATTCGATTTTAATAGGTAATAAAATAAAATTGTTTTAATATCACGAATAAATTCACACTCACTCAATCAAAATTTTCTTCGTGATATTAAAACGAAATAGTTTTATTACCTGGTTCATTTATTAATATGAATTATCACGAAGTAAGCCTGCAACATTTCAATTATTTCTATTTCAATTTTCTTAGTTAAAGAGTCCGCAATCCTAAAGATTGGTTGGAAACAGCACGCCATGCCGATCTATCCTGAGCTAATCCCTTCATCTCCCTATAGCTATTCATCTCAACGTCTTCAACTATCTGACTCACATACTCCAATTTAGGCCTACCTACCCCTCTCTTTCCCTCCACTCTACCTTCTATGATCAATTGCATAATCCCCCCATGCCTAAGGATATGCCCTACTAATCTGTCTCTCCTACGCTGTAACACTCTCCAAATACTTCTCTTCTCCCCTACTAACTCTAGTACAGCTTCATTTGTTACTTTATCTTCCCAACCAATCCTCATCATCCTCCTATAACACCACATTTCGAATGCTTGTAATCTACGCTTCTCTTCCTTTCCTATAGTCCACGCCTCACACCCGTACAGTGCTACACTCCAAACATATACCTTCAGTAATCTTTTTCTAATACCCAAGTCAATATTTGATCTTAAAATCTGTTCCTTTTCTACGAATGCCTTCCTACCCTGTGCTATCCTACACTTTATATCTACCTTGCTTCGATTATCTTTTGTGATTCTACTGCCTAAATAACAAAAATCTGACACTTCTTCGATTCTATTATCTCCTATTGTGATCCTCATTTTTCTACTGCATTCCTTTTTGTCACACCTCATCACTTTAGTTTTACCTATATTTATTTTCATGTTAAAATCCCTAGTCAATACTGCCTGCATACCATTCAATACCCTTTCTAAATTCTTTTCGCTTTCTTCCAATATAGCTATATCGTCGGCGAATCTCAACATATATATTTTCTCTCCCTGTACATTCACACCTACACTATACTCTTCTTTTACTTTGTTTATTGCATCTTCTATATATAGATTAAATAATAACGGTGAAAGTGTACATCCCTGCCGAACTCCCTTCCCTATTTTTGCTACCTCTTCTTCCCCCTCAATTCTAACTAAGGCAGTTTGGTGTTTATATAAATTAAAAATTATTCTCCTATCCTTATAATCTATACCCGTTTCTTTTAAAATTCTAAACATTATGTCCCAATCTACATTATCAAATGCCTTTTCTAAATCTACAAAAGCTATGGAAGTTACCTTTCCTACCCTCATTCTTTTTTCTACTACTGTTCTTAGTGCTAGAATCGCCTCCCTCGTCCCTCTGTTTTTCCTAAAACCAAACTGATCTTCTCCTAGCCTTTCCTCTACTTTATTTTCTAATCTCCTATAAATAATCAATTTTCTATGTTCTAAAATTTGAAATTTCTATTTTGAATAACTGTTTTAATGTAGAACAAAACGATTTTTCAAAAAAAATTTTAAATCGACTATATTCTGTATCATTTTGTATCGATTCTTATTTATCATATAATCCTTAGAACGAAATTGTGCCATCAACGTTAACATTCATATAGGAATAAATTTTTTTTATACATATTATATATGTTATATATTTATAATATATATAAAATAAATAAATTACAAATCATTTTACACACACACACATATATATATATACTTCATGGTTGTATAGACCTTTTATTTTCGTATTTTTATATCTACACAAAATATAATTAATATATAATACTTGCGGTCTACTTTTTATAATAATTTTAGAAAAGTTTTTATGTAAGGAAAAAATTATTAGTTGATCAATTAAAAAGTTAATTAATTGCCAATTAATGGGCTTACATTTGGTTATTAATAGATCAATTTCGATGAAATTTTACAAAACCATTGTTCAGAACCATACACTTAATATACTATATTTTGATTTTGAAAATTTTTAATGGAGTAATAATTATTACCTAATTTAAATATAACAAAAGCGTATTTTAATTAAAATATTATCAAAAAAAAATTTGACATTAAAAAGAAATATATTCCACCCAGCGCAATTTCTCAATCAATTTCCCCCCAAAAAAAAAAAAATAAAAATTGAAACTGTAAAAATATAAGCCCATTAACTTAATTATTTCAATTTATGATTTGCCTTACTCTTACAAGTTGCCTATATTAAATAACTGAAGTGCCTAGATAAAGGAAACGCATTAAGGTACCTAGAGTACCTGGTGATCCTTCAAGTTGCTAAATTTTTGGAGGTACAAATCTATTACAGACGATTTATTGTGCATTCTTAAGCCCGGTATTAAAACGTACCTGTACGCTGCACTTCATAAAAGCTTCGGTAAAATTTGATTTTATATTCAGATAATAGTAAGCTCATACATCTAGGCACCAGTTCCAAATTATATTTATTCGACCCCAGCGGCTCTTCTGCCTTAACCCAATTAAGGTACCGAAATTCAACTTTGTTAATACACTTTAATTTATGAAATTATTTACGTTCTCGATTACTAAATTATTACTGGTGGAACAAATGCTACCTTATTATAGATTTATTGATACAGAGGACATATAGGACTTAATCAATAATATATTTAATATACAGGATGCAACAATTACTTACAATTACTTATAAGTTTCCGGTGCATTGTAAACAAAATAAATAGTCGTCCTTAAAAAGTTGTACAAAAGTCTTAAAATTGTAGTACGCATAAATGTGTAAGATTAAGATATTGAATGAATTTTTGAATTCAATATTATATATATATATAATGCGTGTTTTCAAATTTCGAAAGAAATCACTTATCGATTAAAGTATCTGAGATAGAAATAACGCAAATCATTGTTGTGACAAAAATATTAGTAATCTTTTTTATTCCTTTAAGCTTTTTGCGTACTCTGTACCTGAGCATTGATTATATTAATATAGCTCATTTGCCAATTAATGCATGAAATTAAATATTCACGCAATCATATAATAAAAGTGTCTTAGTGCCATTCAACTAGTACTCTATAATAATTTAAAATAATCACCTACTATGCATAATATCTTTTTCACTTATAAAACTCTTTTTATACAGGGCCGGTCTGACCACCTATTATAAGCGAGTATTATAAATTGTATTTTAGTTTTATTTTACTTTTAATATGTGTAAAATATTTTCAAAAGTTAATAATTTGTAATTATATTAGTCGATATTTTGGATGGTTATTATTTCATATAATTCCTATCGAATAAGGATGATGATAATAATAATAATATTTGCGATTTTTCAAGTTTGTCATATTTGAAGATTCTCTTAATTAAAAAAATTGTATAAAGACGCTCTTTTCCAAGCAATTGATCTGTCAATGTGTCTGCTACGTTTGTCACATTAACTGTTGAGACTTTTCTTTAATATATTTTTAACAACTGCAGCTATATCAAATATGAAGATGATTTTGTATGACTTAGTTTTTTAGGTTATTTTTCTCAGTAACAAAATATATCTCTAGAGTGCATATTATGTCTCAAATAGAAAGGATCCAAAAGAAAAAGCAAACCACTTGGAATGCTTCCAAATGGCTAGATTCGTCCCAGATCATTATACCTATACTAGAGCATTTATTACCAAATCCATGACGGAATCTGCAGACGACCTTTATATCGTTATCGAATTGTCAATACTAAAGAACTAATTGCAATGAGACAATAAAATATAATAACTGCGGCAAACAGCCCGTCCGTTTTTATACACAATTATTGCTATAAATGATTATGTATAACATTGCAATTGGTTTAGTTCGTTCTAAATCACTTAGCGAAGTAGTTTTCTAGAAAGAAAATGTATTTACCATTAAGTCTTTTAGTTTTTATCAGTATTGTCGAGAAGGGTAATTGTCGAAATGTGCAAGAAATGTATGACCTTACTTGGGGATATGATAATAATTCGATTGCTTGGCCAAATACAAAAGAATTTGAAATTGCCAAGAGGAATAGATTTGTTGTAGAAGGACAATGGTAAGTACACTTGTTTTGCTTTGATGTTGTGTCTAATTTGAATTTTCATTGACTACTGTTTAAGACAATGACGAAGTATTACATTGCCTATTTATTATACAGACCAAGAATTCAGAAATTTTATAAATATATCAATTTTATTCATTTTACCAATCTTCATTGGTTTTTCTTTCAATGAAAGATTCGCTTCTTTTTTAATACTTTTCATGTGTTTATTAAGTGGACCAATTTAAGGAATACATTAAAAAATAAACCAATATTACATAAAAAGTAAGACCAATATATAAACTTTAGCTATATTTTTGGTTTTTATATATAATGTAACATTCAATTAATTAATTTAGAATAAAAATATAGGGACCCAGTTGCCAAATATTTGGAAAGATATGTATGAAATATTTAGTGAAATATTTATATTTATTGGCTAAACTGAAGAGAAAAGAATCAATAGCGGTTGTAACAAAAAAAAAAGTAAATAAGCACGGTCGATGATTCGTTTTAGAAAATAAATAAATACGATGAGTATTTTCAAAATATTAATAGGTATTATTATCATCATTAAAATTTGTCGGATATAATTCTAGCATTAAGGGATATTTTCATCTTCAATTGAACAATAATTAAAATAAACAATTCTAGTTGTTTACTAATTAATTATTTTCTAAAAAAATGGACGGCTGCAAGGTTTTACGAAAAATGCTGCAATTTCCATATTTAAAGTTATGGTAAATTCAAACTTTCCTGTTTCAACAATAAGATATTGCTATTATGCTAAACATAAAATATTTATATGCAAATATATTTAGAAAGGTTATAAAATTCAGTACATAGTCAGGCTAATAATATATTTGTTAAATATTAAATATTTTCAACTGAATATACAGCGACATTACTTTTAAATCAAAGATAAGACAACAATAAATCGTTATACACCAATTTGTATGTGTGTAGTATATGGTAGAAAAAATATTATATTGCATTTAAGTTTCTAAATATATTTAGAAAATAGACCTCCAAATTTTATATGTATATAAATCAAAATTTTCTAATTTCCCTCTTTATTAGTTTATATACAAGTGATTCCTCTGTAGTATTGGTGATCCACCATGTATAATAACCAATTTAATCTCAAATGTTGATATTGAAATCATATAAAATGATATCTCCTCACTAATACAAATTTAATACAGCAAAGAGTTTTGGTATATTAAATTTGCATTTGATTTGATTTGATTTGTAACTAATTTGAAGCTTTTCTGTATATACATCCAATTTGATTGCGACTTTGCAAGATTAATTTATAAATCATTTATAACTGGGGTTATGCAAATTTATAATTCCAAAAATATTTTTTCAGGATAGCGTCGAATGAATTTTGTACGAATGAGCATACAGGAACTCACATTGATGCTCCGTTTCATTTTTATGAAAAGGGTAGTAAAGTAGGAGAAATGCCAATTGAAAAGATGATCGGACCAGGTAATATTAAGAAGGTTTCAAGTGTTTATTGAATATTTCAGCGCGATCATTTTTCTTGCAGGTATTTTGTTGGATATGACGTACGAAACTGCCTTTAGAGGGGCCAATACAACTGTCGAACCATATCACTTAGAAGAATGGATACAAAATTATGGATATATGCCGAATAATTGCTATCTTCTTATTAAATTCGGTTGGTCAAAGTTTTATAAAAATCACGATGTCTATTTGGGCAGAGATGCAAATGGAAAACTAAATTTTCCAGGTAATTTACCTATATCATTTAGTAGAATTAAAAAATCTCTTTGAAAACAAAATCCGTTAGTTTGATTTATCTTGAATATCTTCCATATCAGAATATTAAAATATGTTTTTAATTTTCTTATTAAAATATCGTAAATAAATCTTTTATTAAAAAAAAACATAAATTGATTCAACAGAAAAATATCACGCTATTTTCTTCGCACGTTTTCTTAAAACGCGCGAAAACATTCAATTCTTAATCGAATCGAGTGCAATAAACGTAATTTATTAACAATTAATTGAAATTCATAAAAATGTCATTCAATGTTACCTTGAAGGAATTTCCAAGGCAGCAGCAGAGTGGATAGTTCGGTCAGGAAATATAATTGGAGTTGGTGTTGATACGGCCAGCGTTGATCCTGGATCAGCAACTGTATTAACCACCCACGTGGTTTTTGCTGAAAATAATATTTACGGCATTGAAAATATTAATATTGTCGATGCAGTTCCTAGTAAGTTAAACATAGCATTCTTTTAAATTTATTTAGCAGCTCTAGCTTCTTGTAATTTTTATTTTTGGACGTTACAGCGACTACGCGTTTATGATTAGTTAACATTAGATTATTTTAGTATAGAATATCACCCAAATAACGTGAAAACCATTAAGTAGCTAGATGCGCATTTCGAGGGCTATACCCCCATCTTCAGTAGCACAAGATAAAACGAAATAAAATTAATTCAGATTAAATAGAAAATCGGTATAATTCAAAACATTAATAAGTAATTTAAGTGAACTAATTTGAATAGGATGACCTGAGTTAGTCAAAAATATGCTCGGCTACAGCACTTTTATCTTTTCTATTTAATCTGAAATACTCTTTAAATCTAGTTTCAATTGGTCTACGTGTTTGTCTTCTATATATACTTTAGGACAACTAGAACAAGATATTTCATAAATATCAGTTTTTTTATTGAAATCAATCAAATTTTTGGGATTTCCTAGAAAATTAGCAACACTATTATATGTTACTTTAAAATTATATTTATTTAAAATACATTTCTATATATATATATCAAATTCTAATATATTATTCTTTCGAATGACTAAAACATCTAAGAAAGGTAACTGATTATTATTTTCTACTACTATTTTACTTTCGAATATTTATGGAATAATGTTGAATTTTATAGAAATCTATTTTACTTCGTATCGCAAAAAATATAACTTTACATTCTTTTTCTGTGGACTTTAAATAATTGTTCATAAATTTCATGAACATCGAATATTAATAATTCAAAATAATTGACACTTTTTTTACATTTACATCAAATATCATAAATCGATTTCCAAAAAATAGAATAATGAATTAATTATTGTGTCCACAAATAAATTAAAGTTTCATAAATTAATACACAGTCTTTTTTATAAGAGCAAACGATAATTATGCCAAAAGTGTTGAATATAGAATATATATTTAAAAAATTATCACTACGGTGTTAAATAATAGTATAAAATACCGTAACTCAAAGCATTAAATAGCTAGATGCGCATTTCGAAGGCTATGCCCCCATCTTCAATAGCACAAGATAAAAACTAAATAAAATACCTCTGTCACGAATCGTGATTGATATACAACTATTAAATGCTTTAAGTTATGGTATTTGGTTGATACAAAACTTAATACAAATACTTAGCCATTGACTTGACTTTGATCTTTGCAGTTAGAGGTTTCACTCTGTATGTAATGCCTATGAAGATTGTTGAAGGAACAGGTGCTCCAGTGAGACTAATTGCCATGAAAGATTACTACTTTTACTCTTTCAATCCGTTAAATAATTTGTAAGAACATGTATTCATAATTTATTCATTAAAAAATTTAAACAAAATGTAATGGAATAAATGGAGCAAAATTATTAGATATATATGACCCATTTCTATTCTTGCTATTCATTGCGTTAGATATTTTATTTTTATTATTGCCCAACCACCAACAGGATCAAAGTCCCAATTACAAGTGTAAAAAGAAATGATTTATACATTTTCTGTCGTGGCGATAATAATTGAAAAAAAAAACATAACTAAAACTGAATTGAACATTGTAAAAATAAAATAGTAAGTAAAAACTACATATGAAAATGGTTGACCAAACCATGTCATGTTCTGTTCAAATGCCAGCATTTTCTTTCGTATTTAACAATAAATTGCTTAGAAAATACATTTGTACAATTGTACGAATTATGTAAGAAACATATTTTTACCATTCTCTATTCCAATTTTCGATTTTGCGACTTATGTCTAATAAGCGCATTGATTTCAGATTAATACGTTTGTTTGGTTTTTTCTGAACGGTCGCGTTCAAAAAATTTCTTTCGAATAAACCTTGTCTATTCTTAACACATATTCTTTACATGGCCATCCTCAATTGATGAATTTATTGTTTATATCCCTTCTTTCAAATCAAGAAATAAAAATTGTTTTATATTCCACGTAGAACTTCTAATACTGCAATAAACAATCGAATGATGATGTATAATAAATTCTCTAGTATCGATTTATTTTATGATAATCTATATATTTTTATAAAAATCGTTAAAAGGGAAACAACCCATAATAATTATTGATTTCGTTAATATTTAATATTTTACTTACGATTTGGGTTTTTAATCTGATATTGTTAATATAGTATTATTGTTATTAATATTTGCTTATTCGCATTGATTTATGAATTTTTAATTTCTGTTTTAGCCGTTATATTATTTTTGATAATTTTTGTACTTCGGCTGTTATTGGGCTTGCAACCGGCTCTGTAATGTATAATAAATAATATTGCTATTACAAGTAAGAATTCGTATTCTGCGAGTATAAATTAAAAAAAAAATACATTGGATTAAATCATTATCGACTTGAAAATTGTAACGATTCTAGTGTACATATAAATCATACGTCCCTGATTTCATATATATCTAATTTTAAGTTTGAATTGACCCAGCATTTGGCCCAATAACAATAATCTACGTGTATACATGTCAACGTCAGTCCAATGTTGATTTAATTATTATAATTCTAACGAATATTGCTTAATGTATAATGATAAGTTATATTGTACTTTAGCGTCAATCTGCTACTAACTGAAATATGTTTGCATTTTGAAACATTTGTTGATATTGTTAAGTAGTGCATTCCGAAAACAAATTTCTTTTTAATATTAAGAATGAATAGTTACGTTTGCGTTGTGTTCGTAGTGATTTTAACACTTATGTATATAGTAAGAGGAAGACCAATGCGAGAAGTGTTGGATTTATCTTGGGGAATTGACGAAAATACCATTTCTTGGCCAGGGAATCGACAATTCGAAATTACGAAACGAACCGAACGAATTTCTAATGGTCAATGGTAAAAATGATTCCTTTTTTTTATAACATAATCGTAAATATTAATCGTTATAGTATCAATTTATAGCATTTATTTATGTATATATTTTTGCAAAAAATTTATTCATTTTAAATGCAACATATTGCAAAATGTAACATAATGATTTAGCTATTGAAATAAAATTATTATATATAGCTAGTGAATAAATTTGATTATAAATATATGTGAACAATTTTTTGAAAAATTTATAAGTTTCCATTAAGAATATTTGTTTGTTTATTGTTAACCCACCATTGCGAGACTGAAAATTATAATTTGATGATTAATTTTTAGTATGAAAAATGTTGATTCTTGTTAAAATGAATTAGCGATGTGTAGTTCACTCGCGAACCGTTCACTCTGAACGGTTCAATCAATTGTGACAATGTTTTGCAACGACCTATAGGTCACTATGACCTAGTTCGTGAACATGGTGCACAGTGTACGTAATGATGTACTATATATATACTTGCAGTATAGTATACGTTACATATACAGTACTAACATTTATATAGTGATAAAGTGTGTTGGTGAACGGAACGAAATAGGAAACTCGATGCAATATTTATATGTTGCTATCAGATTTTATTTGGAATAATATAATTAATATATTCGCAAGATTAAATATGTTCTTAAATATGTCATGCCATAGCAAATTTTTGCAATAATGCAAAAATAAACATCTAAGTCTTATAGTTCTTCTATTTAATACTGAGTGCAATGCAATCACTTAATATCAAATCAAAGCTTTGAAGTTTGAACAGAAAAGATTCGGAATAGAAAATATAAATTCTAACGCCAAACAAAACGATTCTATCTAGTTCATTTTATTATAGTTTGTACATTTAATTTTCAAGTGTTAGTAAAGTAGTAAACATTTTCATCAGTAACTACCAATAAGTATTTTAGAACTTCATATAACTAATCGTGAGTACCTAGAGAAGATTATATTTCTTTGTATATATGTTTTGTATAAATTATAAACATTGTTGTCTTTTCTTCCTCACTCTTAATTCAAAATAAGTATTGTAATATTTCAATTTATTTATTTTTTACCATTTAATATTTTTATATTGAGAAAAAAGGAGATTATTTTCAGTATGTGCATGTATTTCATATAGGTCGTGAACTAGTTCATTTTAAAAAGATGTAGTAGTTCACGACCTATAGTTCGTGAACGGTACATTGATATGAACTACGAACTAGGTCCTCAAAGTGACCTACAGTTTGCCATCGCTAAAACGAAAATTATATTTGCTATGGCATGACATATTTAAGAACATATTTAATTTTGCGAATATATTAATTATATTATTCCAAATGAAATCTGATACTAACATATAAATATTTCATCGAGTTTCCAATTTCCTTTCGTTCACCAACACTTTGTCACTAAATAAATGTTAGTACTGTATATGTAATGTATACTATACTGCAAGTATATATATATAGTACAAGTATTTTCAAATGATACAGTTTTAATTTGGAGAACTTAATAAACTTTTTTTTACACGGCGTAATAATTTAGTATTACTAAATTAATAATCTGATATGTTTGCGTTACTTAACAATTAATAATAAAAAAAATTGCTTTGTTCAGATAGTATGTTATTCATTATTACATAGTTTATTTTTCATTATGTATTTGTGTATTGATTAGTGGATGTGTCCTTAAAAATAAAATATAAATTTTAAAGCTAATTCACATATATTAATTATACAAAAAAAAACCCAATGTAAATTATTTCGTGTTAGGATAAATATTGATATAATATATTCGCTAAAAAAAATTAAGGAACGTCAATATTTTCCCATTGAATATAATATGTTTGTTGACAATAACAGTTCATTTCTGATCTGATAAGTTTCTTAAAACAATCTCAAGTCTACATACGATTTTCACAATTTTTTCAGTTTCCTAGCTCAGTATTTGTATATTATGAGTCACCTTGGTCTTAAGTATAAAGAGTGTCGCCCCGTAAATAGCTTGTGACACTCACCTTATTTTTGTAAAACATCTAAATCATGTTGCAAATCAAATTTGTAATTAACGCCAAAAATTAAAGCAAAAAAAAAAATTGTTGAATGAGAATTTATTTATTTTCATCCAACATAATGTAGTATAATATTGAATGTATATGTAGGTATGCCGCTAACGAGTTTTGCATTGCAGAGCATAGCGGTACTCATCTGGATGCTCCCTATCATTTCAACAAGGCTGGATGGAAAGTAGGAGAAATTCCCATTAAAAGGTTAATTGCGCCAGGTAAATTAATTTCTCTAAGCAGCCTTTGCACTTTGAACATTCAAGTTAGCTTCTACACTATGTACACCAACGACAAGGGTGCGGTTTAATTTAGGAAATTATTTCTAGTATAATTAGGAATCTGCATCAAGAATTTTATCGGTGCCTATGCAGAGTACCACGATATTTTTGTATGAGAGCTAGAGAGAAATTTAAGTCGTATTTGATTGAACGGAAAATATAACGACGCTTAGACATGGGATATTATGCAATTAGTTATAAAAGGTAATGTAGAAGGTAAGAATTGCTATGGGGACATGATGGAGTTAACTGAAGACAGATTGAGGTGGCTCTATAAAATAGCACAGATCGAAGAATACCCAACAGAAAAATAAATATATTTTTAGATTATAGGTGAAATATAAAATTTGAAATTATGTGTGTAGAAAGTTTACGTTTAGACATTTTGATAGAATTGTCGAGAAGCTCACAGTACAATGTAAAGCTACGAGAAAGAAAGCACTTCTTTGCATTTTTAGGGATTGTGATTGATATGCGCAGTGAGGTTTTTCGCTTTGGTGCTAATACAACACTTCAAAAGAAGCACTTGTTGGACTGGGAGCATCAGAATGGTCCCATACCAGATCAAAGTGTCCTCTTGGTGCGGTTTGGTTGGTCCAAATATTACAAAGATAAGGATGTTTATTTGGGTGTAGACGATGTAGGTGAACTGAATTTTCCAGGTACAATAACTTATAGTAGAGAACACAAACGTAAATGTCATATGACCGATAAACAATAATAAAAACTCAAACGATATTTATGGCTTTTACTCCGACCAATTTGCACCTTTGAAACGAATGAGGGCTAACTTCAATACATGTCTTCGAGATTGTTGACACTAACATACTAAATCCCAGTATCATTGGCCTCATTTTCATTGATAATATAAGTCATATCATTGATGATATTTAAGAACATTAGGTTTACCAATTTTTGACCATAATCATGTTTAACAGCAATTTTATTACATAAACTGACATTTATTCCATTATTTCTTTATTGAAGAACGCTTCTTGTTTCCGATAGTTTGATATTGTTTATAAATATTTTTTCTATGGAATTCGAGGAGATTTTATTATTTCGCTAGGTTCTGTTCCTGAATGTGCTAATTAAATTCTTGTATTTTTTGATTGAAAATCTTCAAATCAAGATACACGGCACTGCATACGACGAAGTATTTACTTTAGTTAAATATAACTTAAAGCAACACTTTACTTATTTTTCACCTTATATATCATTGATTAAGTAAGTCATAAACAATCATGATATTTTTTATGTTTACCAATTTTTGACCATAACCATATTTAACAGTAATTTTTTTACATAAACTGATATTTATTCCATTATTTATTTATCTTCTTGTTTCCGATATTTTGATATTGTTTATAAATATTTTTTTCTGTGGAATTCGATGAGATTTGATCATTTCGCTAGGTCCTATTCCTGATTGTGCTAATTAAATTCTTGTATTTCTTGATTGAACATCTTCAAATCAAGATACACGGCACTGCATAAGACGAAGTGTTTACTTTAGTAGAATATAATTTAAAGGAACACTTTACTTATGCCTCGATAAGGTATTTCAGGGGAGGCTGCGAAATGGATCGCCGATACTGGGAAGGTAATTGGCGTTGGCGTTGACACAGCCAGCATGGATCCTGGCAGCTCCACGGATTTCGCCACGCATGCCATCCTAGCCAACCATAACATATACGGCCTGGAAAATGTCAATATTGTTTCCGATTTGCCAGGTATTATGGGATCCAATATTACTTTCTACTATTATCATTAACAAGTACTTGTATAGAATATCACCCAAATACCGTAACTGAAAACATTTAATAGTTGTATAATGCGCATTTCGAAGGCTATGCCCCCATCTTCAGTAGCACAAGATAAAAACTAAATAATATACCTCTGTCGCGAATCGTGATTAATATACTATATTATATTAATGAATTTGATGATACGCTTATATTAGATAATATTAAAATAGAAATGTATTTCAAGGTATACATATATATGTTCAAAAGAACGCATTTTGCATATTACTTGTTTTGAAACCGACATTGTCTTAATTAAACCGTGGTACTCTTTTTTAAGAAACATTTTAATCAAAGGCACAATATCGAAAATACAAATAGGCTGCATAAAATAATTCATCCTTGTATATATAGATAAATATTGTAGATTCCTGTATTTTTAGTAGGACCTTCAGAAGATACATTTTAAAATTACACGATACACTAGAAACAAGTTTAGAATAGTTTAGCCTTCATGGATGTTTATTTGTTTATAGATATATTTTTCATAAAAAAAATGGTAAAATTGTTTCTACAAAACAGAAAAGTTTCAATCATTTTTACCACCCACTTTTGAGTATCTGCAACTTGAAATCTTTACCTATCTTGAATATAATGTTTTAAATACCGCGGTGGATAAATGATGGAAATATAAATAAAGTGGAGGATTTATGGTATATGGAAATATGAATTTATACAAACTTACTTATCTAATTGCACCTTACAATATAAAAATAAATTCTGTTCTTGTTACTGTAAAAATCAGTCTATACTGTCTAGAAAGAATGTCTTCAACATGAGTAAAAATTTCTTAAATCAATTTGATATTTTTGAGAGGTTAAAGTGTCCTTAAAAATGTTATTGATGTAAAATATAGTAAAATATAGTACAGCTCATAGAATATGTCGATAATGGATACATATTAATTGTTATTAAAATATTTTAAATTCTTGTTTTTACCCATTAAGTAACAAATTTCAACAAATTCCATTATGTCATATAATTACAAATGCCGCTCTTTCTATGATCTAGTCTAGAAAGAAATAATCGCCAAAATTCTCTACCGCCTGTTTCAAATAATAATATGGAATATTTTTGATGCGTTATAATTTAGTATAGAATATCACCCAAATACCCTTCACAAGCATTAACTAGCTAGATGCGCATTTCGAAGGCTATGCCCCCATCTTCAGTAGCACAAGATAAAAACTGTCAGGATTGATATACTATTAAATAAATAAGTCAACATGACAAAAGTATTTCAAAAATGGCAAATAATATGACCTAGTTAGTTAAAGAGTCCGCAATCCTAAAGATTGGTTGGAAACAGCACGCCATGCCGATCTATCCTGAGCTAATCCCTTCATCTCCCTATAGCTATTCATCTCAACGTCTTCAACTATCTGACTCACATACTCCAATCTAGGCCTACCTACCCCTCTCTTTCCCTCCACTCTACCTTCTATGATCAATTGCATAATCCCCCCATGCCTAAGAATATGCCCTACTAATCTGTCTCTCCTACGCTGTAACACTCTCCAGATACTTCTCTTCTCCCCTACTAACTCTAGTACAGCTTCATTTGTTACTTTATCTTCCCAACCAATCCTCATCATCCTCCTATAACACCACATTTCAAGTGCTTCTAATCTACGCTTCTCTTCCTTTCCTATAGTCCACGCCTCACACCCGTACAGTGCTACACTCCAAACATATACCTTCAGTAATCTTTTTCTAATACCCAAGTCAATATTTGATCTTGAAATCTGTACTTTTTCTACGAATGCCTTCCTACCCTGTGCTATCCTACACTTTATATCTACCTTGCTTCGATTATCTTTTGTGATTCTACTGCTTAAATAACAAAAATCTGACACTTCTTCGATTCTATTATCTCCTATTGTGATCCTCATTTTTCTACTGTATTCCTTTTTGTCACACCTCATCACTTTAGTTTTACCTATATTTATTTTCATGTTAAAATCCCTAGTCAATACTGCCTGCATACCATTCAATACCCTTTCTAAATTCTTTTCGCTTTCTTCCAATATAGCTATATCGTCGGCGAATCTCAGCATATATATTTTCTCTCCCTGTACATTCACACCTACACTATACTCTTCTTGTACTTTGTTTATTGCATCTTCTATATATAGATTAAATAATAACGGTGAGAGTGTACATCCCTGCCGAACTCCCTTCCTTATTTTTGCTACCTCTTCTTCCCCCTCAATTCTAACTAAGGCAGTTTGGTGTTTATATAAATTAAAAATTATTCTCCTATCCTTATAATCTATACCCGTTTCTTTTAAAATAATAAATATAATAAATATATATAAAGGCCCTATTGGGACTTTTATTTTTGAGCGATGTTGAGTGTCTTGTAAACCACAACCTAACTATTGTGGGAACGATAAAAATACGCGAGAATTACCAAGTATTTTTTGGAAAATAGAGGAAAAGATATTCATGCAAGCATGCTTGGCTTCAACGACAGTGGTGTTTCACTAGTTTCTTATATTCCAAAAAAGGTAAAAGTGGTAATCCTGCTGTCTACGATGCATAAAGATTCAAAAATAGATGCTTCCACAGGCGATCTGAAAAAACCAGATATAATAACATTTTATAACCGCACGAAGGGTGCTGTCGACGTTCTTGACGAAATGAAAGGCAGTTACTCAGTGGCAAGAACAAGTAACAGATGGCCTCTTACTATGTTCTTTTCCATACTGAACATAAGTGCACAGATTATTTGGCAAAGTAACAATAAAATAAAAAAGTGAAGACGCAGTTATATGAAAGAACTTGCTTTAGAATTCCACAAAGAACACGCAATACTCCGTTTATCGTGACCAAATTTGTCAGTTGATTTAAAATCAAAAATAAAAGGAATCTTTGGATTTGATCTTGAGGAAAGCGAAGAACCTCTCGTGAAACATGCTAGAGGAAGATGTGACATATGTCCAAGGGCACGAGATAGAAAAACAACAAAATCTGCAATTATATGCTCTGTTCAGAGCACATGAATTACATATGCGAGAATTGCAAAGGAAATTTGGGACAAGATGATATTTCCGAATAAATTTGTATTATATTATTTGTTTTCTATATGTTCAACAATAAATTAATAAAAGATAATATATTTTGCTTTTCATTTCCTGCATATGGCGATTTTATTGCTGGTGTCAAAATATACCCTAAGCGACCTCTAACTGTGTTTACGCATGCGCGACCTCTCCCGGGTTAAATAAATTAAATAGACAAGATAAAATTGGGCTTGAATCCAAATTCATTAAATTTGATTTAGATTTATGCATGTATGTATATGCTTTTATAAGCATTTAACTCGGAATAATTCAAAACACTTTTACGTAATTTAAGTGAACTAATTTGAATAGGATGTCCTGAGTTAGTCAAAAATATGCTCGGCTACAGCACTTTTATCTTTTCTATATATTCTGAAATGAGCTAAATATATATTCTATACAATTATTAAACAAAGTAGTGATAATTTTTAAAATGTTACAATTTGTTTAGCATCCGAATTTGTACTGATCATAATGCCTATGAAAGTAATGGAGGGAAGCGGGGCTCCTGTTCGAATCACTGCTTTGCCCAGTATGGTTGCCCTCAAGTATCCATCCGCAGATTACTACATGATCGCCTCACATACTACACCCTGGTATGGGCATACGTCTGTTGTCATGGGCTCTATTGTCTTGCTAGCTATTTATATTATTGATTACTTTTCAATGTAGTAATGACCAGATTTTACCAGATTTTACAGAAGAATAAATTAGACACTTCTCTTTATAAAAGTTCTTCTTATTGCATCAAAATTCGCCGTATGATTCAAGGCGAAAAACTTTCAGCAAAAGTTAATTTTTTTTTGTGGAAAATGATACATTTTTATGGAAGAAGATCGTTATAAATTAACAAAGGAATTGATTGCTTTATGGCCTAGTTCCCTACTGACATTCACATTCGCATGTAGGCTGAAGTTTTATTGAAAACTATCCATGTAGTTTAACATTAGACAAATTGAGAATTGTGTTATACAAAAATTGATATCGATAAAATAAATTTGTTATGGACAATAGAGATAATAATATACCTAGACCAACTAATATCAATTAAAATATTGTTATATACATTTATCATAATTATTGTTGCTTATTAGTTCCCGTTTTTCAAATATAATTGAATTTTACAAATCAATAGAAATATGGAACTGTTTAAATATTTCCTTATATTAAATTTTTAATTATGATGAAGTTATGTACGTTTTCTATGCAAATGCTATTAATAAATTTTTGTGTTTTCAGAAAATTTAATCCATATACGTGCCGAGAAAGAAGTCGCTAAAATATCGTCTTCTTTTAATAAGGTGATATTCGGCAAATAAATATTATTTGTTATTTAAATATTTTAACTAATTGTGTTGCGGTTTTTGAGGTTATTACGTTTCCTTGTTGAGAATTATAAATAAAAGATATAATAGTAACGTTGAATCAATTAAATTACAATGATGTACGTCATGGTCCTGCATCCTTCACACAAGCAATTATATATTTAGTACCTAGCCATAAATAGGCTGCTATTCGTTTCTAAATTTGGAAAATCAATCCTTTTTACTACAAATTTAATATTCCACGGGGGGGATTTCATTTTTGAGTACAGGCGATATCGGTCATATTTAAATCAGTTTATAACGCATGGTAAAATATTCCATCTTTAACATGTCAATCATGCGATGCATGAAGACGTTCATATATGTTGTGTGAAATTGTCAATTTCACACCAACGTTCAATATGGTATCTAATTTAATAAAAAAATGATTTTTTTTTATTTGATATATAGAAATGAATGAGCAGAATGAAGGAGTTTAAATTATATTCTCTAAACATGATTAATAAAGATTTCATTTTGCTTTAGCGTTTAGTACAGGACCTAATTATAGTTTCAAATGAAATAATATACTTAAAATATAAAAAAGCTATTGTATGTAATATTTATGTATGTAAAATACTTAAAAATATACAGCAACACTCCAAAATAAGCGAATTCGGTAATTTTAGACAAACCTTTCCTTGTGTATATATTTCGTACAAATTATTTACATTTTAGTTGTAAGTTTTCATAATTAAATTTATTAGTTAAATGGTACATCGAAAATAATGACTAGGTTAATTTAAAAATTTTAAAAATACTACTGTAATGACAAAAGAAGCTACATTTTTCTTGAGATTATCACTGAGATGTTACCAATTAATTTTCGCAATATGAAATATATATTCCAGACTTAATTTATTGTAATAGCTTACTTATAATAGATTACAAGGGCATTTGAACATGCCAAATCAAGGATTACGTTCATTTCACGAATCAAATAATCGCCGCTGGAGTTTCTCTTCTAATTTTCTTTAATTCGTCCAAACGGTCAGATTGTTTCAGTCGAGAAAGTACAATCACAGCCCACGGTAATAAGAAAAAGTAACTTTCAATTATCCTTAAGTCTTCAATTACAGAGAACAATTGTTCCTATAATATTGCATACAAAATTATTTTTCCATTTTCTTCAAAAAATGTGCAGTAAAAATATTTATGTATACAAATTTGATTCTCAAATTAAATATTATAGTAACTATTATGTGATAAATAGTACAATTTTCATAAATGTTTTAGCTCTTGCAGTTTTTAAACCAGTTTCTCTAAATTTTAAGTAATTATAAATCATCATTTACCTCTCATTCACATAGTCACCTAATCAAAACCTTTGGTATAAAGAAGATGTTAAACATAAGTATGTGTTTATAAATAATATTCATTCAAACATATTCATTTTTGACCTCTGTTCCTTTTTCTTTTTTTCAATCGAAGAAGTGTCAGATTTTTGTTATTTAGGCAGTAGAATCACAAAAGATAATCGAAGCAAGGTAGATATAAAGTGTAGGATAGCACAGGGTAGGAAGGCATTCGTAGAAAAAGAACAGATTTTAAGATCAAATATTGACATGGGTATTAGAAAAAGATTACTGAAGGTATATGTTTGGAGTGTAGCACTGTACGGGTGTGAGGCGTGGACTATAGAAAAGGAAGAGAAGCGTAGATTAGAAGCACTTGAAATGTGGTGTTATAGGAGGATGATGAGGATTGGTTGGGAAGATAAAGTAACAAATGAAGCTGTACTAGAGTTAGTAGGGGAGAAGAGAAGTATCTGGAGAGTGTTACAGCGTAGGAGAGACAGATTAGTAGGGCATATTATTAGGCATGGGGGGATTATGCAATTGATCATAGAAGGTAGGGTGGAGGAAAAGAGAGGGGTAGGTAGGCCTAGATTGGAGTATGTGAGTCAGATAGTTGAAGACGTTGAGATGAATAGCTATAGGGAGATGAAGGGATTAGCTCAGGATAGATCGGCATGGCGTGCTGTTTCCAACCAATCTTTAGGATTGCGGACTCTTTAACTAAACTCTGTTCCTAAAATTCTGCATTTATTATTTAAATCTTTCTGAAGTTTTATTTTCATAGCAAAATGAGAACTAGAAGTAAGATAAACATTTATCACATTTTCTATGCAATTCCAATACTCGCCATCTGAGTAGAGGTCAATTATTTAATATAAAATAAAATAAAATAAAATACAAATATTTATTTATTCTATGTTTGTTTTCCGTTTTGTTTCTCGAGTCTATATTAAGTCTTAAAATTTCAAACAGAAAAATTTTCTGCTATGATATTTTAATTACTCTGAAGTATAGTAATGCAAATATCTAGTACAATTTCACTTATTAAAAATTGATAACAAATAACTCTTTAGCTGCATGATTAATTGTACAGGTTTTTTGAAAGTGTGAGTTAGTTTTATTATTTGTGTAATGTTTTTCGACCAGAGTAGAAGTCTCTACGTTTCTTGAAACACTATAGTAGAAAACATTTATGTTGATTTCTTTTGTTTGTCTTATATTATATAGGTCAGGACAAATCAAAAAATATATGATCACATATTTATGAAAATACTATGTTTAAATTATTAAAATATTTTTATTTTCTTTTATATCCTCCATGGATTTTGCAACCTTTACGTTGTTCGTTCATTTTATGTTGATGTTTTTTTTTATATATGTGTCCTGTTACTCTTACAATAAACTTCTGCAATATGGTTGCACTTTCCAAGTACACACAATTGAATTACTGCAACATATTGTATGAAACAGTGTTGATATACTTGTTGTAAAGAAAATGACACATATCTAGCGTAAAATTGAAAAAAGCTCTTGGAAGAAATTAGAAGAAAAAGTTCTTATTTATTATCGCAATATCCTAAAAAATATAAGTAAGCTCCTGGGTGCACAAATTCATATAGTCGTCTAATCCTACGATCTCCACTTTTAGTTTCTTGTCTTTTATTTCCAAATTCTTTCATTCTTAGGGTTCGTTTTCTTATTCTGCTTTTCATCTACTCTTCGCTTCTCCGAATTTTTTCTGGTTTATTTTATTATATATATTTTTTTGTCCCTCTCTAGAACATTCACAACCGCAGGCTGAAGGACCTCAGGTCGATGGCTAATTGAAGATGAATAATGGCGTATACGAAGGAACATTTTCTGTTACTATATAGTATATTTTAATCGCTGTAACTTTCTTCAATAAATTATTGAATTAAATTGAAGCGGCAATTAAATTGTAAAGTATTTAAACTATTAATATTTACAATACAATTTTTATTTGTCAATAAAGAATATTTCTAGCTTATTTACGAAAATCAAACGTCAGCAGATTATTAACGAAAATGCGATTTTTTAGATAATTGCATGTACCAAATTTTTAATTTTTCGTTAGCCGTTGCAATAGTAAATTGAAGAATTTATAGTTTTTGCATAAAACGGACGTAAAAGTCTATAAAATCCAGTTAGACGTCGTAGGAGACTTAATTAAATATCTTCGACTTACAACGCGACACTTTCGGAACTGCGACGACTTCGGAACTTTTTCAATTAATTCAGATCCAGGATGGGGTTCTTTACTTTTTTCCCAATTAGTCGATAGATAAAACTGTTTTAATTCAGCGACTTCCTTTTGGTACCCTCTGCCGCTTACTGACGTTGGTCGTGATGGCATTGGCATCGTGTAAGCTGCACCAAATCCAATTTAGTGTCGCTTTAATCGATTCGAAGAGCTTGCCTTATATTGGACGGCTTCGATGTCTTTCCACGCACAGATAGCCGCAGCACCAGCGGCAAGAATTCTGCCATACTATCACTGACATATAAGACTTTATCGTAACGTCCTTCAGTAGATTTTATCCTGAGTATTAACTCACTTTAACCATATATTGAAACTATGCTGAAATTGCTCTAACGCTGCGGTGTCAAACTGAAACAAACCCATATGTCTTTTGCAATCAGCAATTTAATTTGTGCCAAATAAAACCAAATTCTGCCATTATAAACATGTTTTTTTGAATAAAATTCGCAAGGACTGTTTTATAGAAATGGGCACAAATATGCGGACGGTTTATTTTCGAATTATTTTTTTTAGTTTCATGGGCAATTGAAATTTATGCTTTCGGAAAATACCAACGAATAAATTGGCCGTGATAGCGTATTTATTTTTCCTACATAATATTTCTCACTCTGTAATGTGGAGACAGGAATTAGTCGCATTTTTATTTTAGCTATGTTATTATATTTGCGTAAGACTTGCGAAAAAATCGATTCTTGTTTAAAATGTATCCAAGAAATATATGGAGGTATAAGGCAAAATTGAAAATATATAATTTTATAGCAGATTTCTGTTCGCATTGACAAGCTTTTGTGTCGTAAAATTTATATTCAAAAATTTTCAGAGGATTGCTTATGCATTGTTGTACATACATAATAACTCAGTATAAATTTTAAGTTAAATTAATTCCGAAAAAGCGAGTTATAAAACAATATTATTCTGTCCCTATAAATTTGCTAGTAAATATTTACTAGCAATTTGTCGCACTTATGCTCCATTAACAGCGAATTACATTCATAAATCATCCATGTATTCCGTTTCCTAAACAAAGTAATAGACTTTCAATTTACAAGAAACTAAAGCATTTATCATGTGTATTATTTTTTGAATAACAATGCAATATATATTAAGATTAATAACCCAATTAAAGATGAAACGATCCGAGATCCGTTTGAATAATGTAAATTATAGTGCAACAAATCATCGTTATTATAAATTGTATGAATGTATGATAAAATGGAATTTCAGAAAAAAAATTCTGCAGCACGAATATTATTAATTCAAATGCTAATAATTACATCGTTGCATTCTCTTAATAAAAGTTTATTTGTACAAGACGATTCAAATGAAATGTTGCAGGATCAGTGCCTCTTGAGTGCTATTAAATGCTCTTTCCACGCTGAAGAAATTATCTACATGTACAAAAATAACAACCAAATAAATCTTGTTAATAAATTTCGATTACCAATGAAACAATATATTATTGCCAATACGTTTGAAATAAACAACGTAACTACAAATGGTTATATATTATTAATTAATAGTTTCGATGAATTGGTCAAAGTAATTGATCATTTAAGCACTAGTAAAAAAGCTTGGAAGAGTGATGCAAAATTTATTATTGCAGTGATTAAAATGAATGTTGAATTGAATCAATTAATTTTTAAGTATTTGTGGAGTCGTGATATTTACAATTTTGTAATCACGGCTCGAAATAGTACAATTTATAATTTCAATACATGGTTTCCTTATCAAAATAATTGCGCTGACAATTTTAGCTTGATTACAAATTTAGGACCGTGTTCGGATAATATGAACTTATTTCCTCAGAAGATCCCGAGCAAATTAAATAACTGTATCATTAAAGTCCGCACGGATGCATGGACGCCATTTGTTTACCCAATGCACAATGGCACGTTCAATGAAGGATTTGAAATTGATTTGATTACAACAATTGCAAAGCGTGCTTTTTTCAGAATCGAATATTCGACGTCATCAAATTCTGGAGACTGGATTGAAACACCAACTAACGTTACAGAAACAAATCATTTTTACTACGTTTATCGTAAATTAGCGGATATATTAATGTGTTCGACAATAAACACCTTAAAAAGAAATAAAGCCTTCGACATTTCACCCTCGTACTATCAAGACTTTGACTTATTTTGCGTTCCGATTGCTTCCCGTAAACCCGAATGGCTAAAATGGACTCAATTATTCGCGTTGATTGGAATGTTACTGACGATGCAGTTGATCTTCTTGGTCTTAATTTGCATTACCGCATACAACGATGCGAACGAAATTGATGGATTTCGACGTCCAATAAGTTGTTACCTTTACTTAATATCCAGTGCCTGCAATGTTTCGCTTAAACGAATGCCAAGAAGTCAATCAACGCGAATTTTTTTTATTCTATCTCTACTCACAACGATGCATTTGCAAATGGTTTATGTTTCGGATTTGACTAGTGTAATTCAAAGTTCCGTATACGAAAAACAAATATCGGATATTCCATCATTACTAGACAGCAATTTACCATTGCTATTTATGGAGCATTATAAAAGGTATTTTGTTGATCAGGATGGGGATAAAAACCGTAAAATTGTAAATAGGATGGTTAATTGTGAAGATGCTACAGTGTGTTTGAAGCAGATCTCAAAATATGGCAATGCTGCTATGGTAAGACATTTCAAAGAAATCTAAAATTAATTTCAAGTGACTTAAATTTAACTGTTAATAAGCAATATACCCAAGTTCCCAAGAAAATTTTCAATTTAATGGCAATACTTTATCATCGTATAGAATATCACTCAAATACCGTAACGTAAAGCATTAAGTAGCTAGATGCGCATTTCGAAGGCTTACGTTTAGTTTATAAAAATATGATTCTACAGTGTTTAGGCTTTGTACAAAAACCGGTTTCCAAAAAAAAACTGTTAAAACCGGTTAAAACGATTAAAAATGTATTTTTCACGACAAAAAATATTTTTTATCTCTGAAAATAAATTTATTAACCTCAGAGAAACGTCTAAAAACGAACACTTTCAACGAATACAAGAGTTTTTAGACATTTTCATGCTTCGCGGACTAAAACTGTATTTTTCACGACAAATAATATTTTTTATCTCTGAAAATAATGTTATTAACGTCAGAGAGCTGGGTACGTCCAAAAACGATCACTTTCAAAGAAAACAAGCGTTTTTAGACATTTTCGTGCTTCGACGATTAAAAATCTATCACTTCAAAGAAAACAAGCGTTTTTAGATATTTTCCTGCTTCGATGATTAAAAATGTATTTTTCACGACAAAAAAATATTTTTTCTCTGTGAAAATAAATTTATTAACCTCAGAGAAACATCTAAAAACGAACACTTTCAACGAATACAAGAGTTTTTAGACATTTTCGTACTTCGCGGACTAAAACTGTATTTTTCACGACAAATTATATTTTTTATAGCTGAAAATCAATTTATTAACGTCAGAGAGCTGGGTACGTCCAAAAACGACCACTTTCAAAGAAATCAAGCATTTTTAGACATTTTCGTGCTTCGAGGATTAAAAATGTATTTTTCACGAGAAAATTTTTTTTTTATCTCTGAAAATAAATTTATTGTCAGAGAGCTGGAAACGTTCAAAAACGATCACTTCAAATATTATTCAAGATTCATAATATCATAAATATCAATAATCATAATATCAAAATATCATAAATGATATATTAATCAAAAATATAATCAAATTAATCAAAAAATAATAATTATATTATCAAAAAAATTATATCAAAAAATAACAAGTAAAAGACAATTCAAAAATTCTTAGAAAATATATACAGTGCATAGTTTGCAGATCGGTAATACGTTTTTAAGTTTAAAAACCGGTTGTCGAATTTGACATATTCAGTCAAAAAAACCGGTTTTTAAAACGGACAAACCCTAATGGTCTTTCTGGTGCTAGGTGGCTCAGAAATCGTATGTTAAATATCGAATGGCAGAGTTTACGGATCCTGTGTCCCGACGGCCCGAAATCTACTGTTTCAAAGAAAGTATTTCTCTTTCACCGATAGTGATGATTATGCGAAAGGGACTACCGATACGAAGACGGCTGGAGTTTCTGATTTACCAATGCGTCGAAACTGGATTGGTCGGCAAGTGGATCACAGAGCACTTCTTTGACTCGTCGAATGAAGGCTCTGAGAATACAGTCCTGCAATCTTTAACATTGCAACATTTAATGCTAACGTTTACATTCTTGTGCATTGGATTAACTGTCGCCCTTATTGTATTTATAATCGAATTTCTTGTACATCACAAAATTTGTGTGTTTCATAGGAGGATGTAATTTAATTTGAAAATGAAATGAAGATTTAATTGTTTGATAAATGTAGATATACTGGAAGTCTGTATAGGTTCATGTAATTATATCTAAAATTTTATATAGATAAACTGACAATTATTTAGTATTAGCAAAAAACTCGGTGGGTTTATTCCTTAAAATTCAGTCAAGTGGATAAATTAATGTATTGTATTTTAAGGATTAATTTAAAAAGTTGCATTTGTAATAGGAATTTTAAAAAATGAAATTTTATTTGCAAACAAAAATTAGTTTTATTTTATAAAATATAGTTTAGACTATATAGTCTAAACTATATAGGACTTTTATGCTATATAGTCCTATATAGGACTAAAAGTCCCATATAAAAGACTTTTTAAATGAACTGAATTTATTATTTGTGGGTTTATTATTGAATTATTTATTATTCAGTCGAGTCGAGTCATTTATATAATATTAATATATAATTCTTGTTTTCAACACATTATTCGCATAATTGGAAAATATGACTTTGATTTTGTAATACAAGTAATAAAATACCTGTGGATTGATTGTATACGTTTTCTTTCAAATCTTTTAAAAAAAAATCGCAAATCAGCTCGCATTTACGAAAAATACTTTTACATAGCTTAATATATCTGTGGCATGAAATCTTAAATGCTTAGACATTAAGATAAACGCAGTACATTCATTGACAAGTATGATTATTTTTTAATTTTGTCATAAATTTTATTTTATTTTCGAAAAATCTTTAAATTTAGATTTTAGTAATCAATAGTATTCTTAATTGAAAAAAGATCAATTATCAATTGTACAATAACGTTGAGATTAATTAATGTGTCAATACATAAAAATATAAACTACAGGATTTAACCATCACAGGAGTAATGGAAAAATCGTGTGAGTTAAATATATATACTAAATCTCCAGTTTATCATCCTATACAGTTTAAAATATTTTTAGAATATAGAGATCTTTTAAAACACAAATTTGTAGGCTTTTTCTATAGGTATATTATTCAAGACATTCTATTTTGCCGCAGTTGATCCACCCTATATATTGCTTAGTAGTTTTTTAAGTAACAATTGCTGAAAGAGTATTATTAAACCTAGTTCATTTATTATCTGTTTGACATTATGCTTATATTATGCCTCGTCTATTTAAAAAATACGACACATCTGCATACTATTCCTTCGCATTTTTTAAATTTTATCACGAACTCATGTGTGCAAATTTATATGCTTAATCTCATTAAGGACGAAGTAAATTATCATATGAAGGTAAATGTTTGCTTTAATGGAGCTCCTTGAAACTTATGCCTGGAGTTTATTTGAGTTTATCCGTGTCACTTCATTTTATTTTGTTATTTCACTCCGAGGAATATATATACCATCTTTTCATTTACTCTTACGTGCCTGTACAGTGTGTATCTTCGGATTAAATTAACTTTGAAAGATTTACTGCATTCAGTTTGATGAGAAAATAATTAGCGAACTGTTTACTTTAACTACCTCTATCATATTCTCTTGGATGAATATTTCAACTCGCAACTTACAGTGAGATGGAGGCTTTAAATTTTCACGATATTAAAATACTATATTCAAATTAAGAGTGTTACGAGTTATTTGCCGCGTGAACAATAAAAATGTGAAAGTCTTTATATTATATATTTTTCTAAACAAATCAAAAAATACACTAAAATTGCAACTTTTTTAAAGTATGAGTTTACTAAGCGACACAGTTCGTATTTCCAAAAAAAAAGGTAATCTGTCAAATCATTTACTAATTAAATTTTGTATTTCAGTAATTTTCTGCTTTTTAGAATAATATGAAATATTTGACAATGAAGAATAATTTTTTGAACGATTTAACTAGAAATATCATTGTTTTTAATTTTAATTCGTAATATGTACTTTTTTGGTAGTTAAAGAGTCCGCAATCCTAAAGATTGGTTGGAAACAGCACGCCATGCCGATCTATCCTGAGCTAATCCCTTCATCTCCCTATAGCTATTCATCTCAACGTCTTCAACTATCTGACTCACATACTCCAATCTAGGCCTACCTACCCCTCTCTTTCCCTCCACTCTACCTTCTATGATCAATTGCATAATCCCTCCATGCCTAAGGATATGCCCTACTAATCTGTCTCTCCTACGCTGTAACACTCTCCAAATACTTCTCTTCTCCCCTACTAACTCTAGTACAGCTTCATTTGTTACTTTATCTTCCCAACCAATCCTCATCATCCTCCTATAACACCACATATCAAGTGCTTCTAATCTACGCTTCTCTTCCTTTCCTATAGTCCACGCCTCACACCCGTACAGTGCTACACTCCAAACATATACCTTCAGTAATCTTTTTCTAATACCCAAGTCAATATTTGATCTTAAAATCTGTTCCTTTTCTACGAATGCCTTCCTACCCTGTGCTATCCTACACTTTATATCTACCTTGCTTCGATTATCTTTTGTGATTCTACTGCCTAAATAACAAAAATCTGACACTTCTTCGATTCTATTATCTCCTATTGTGATCCTCATTTTTCTACTGCATTCCTTTTTGTCACACCTCATCACTTTTTTGGTAATGTAGACTATTTAATTTTATATTGAAGTATCTGTCTAGCTTAATTTTAATGATATATTTAAATATCTTACAATATTTCGCAATCATGGTCACTTCCATTCCTTGATCTAATATAGCTTCTTCGCTGTGCTTTCCTTATTTACAAAAGTAGAATAAATGCAGGATCTTACATTCATTGGATAATTATGAAAATTACTTGGAGTACGAACAATATAATTCGAGGTACTGATTAATTGAAAAGTACCGTTGATACATCTTGCAATTTTTGAATCACTAGGTGTATTTTCAATATATAAATTCCAATAATGAATATCGTACTCGTCATTAGAAGGATATTATACAAACAAAGTTTGTTTGCATATTTCGTACTAGTGCTGTCAAATTCCGTCTCAAGAACCGGTAACCCGGTACATTCCATTGTCACCGGTGCACTGGTGCACCGCTTACCGGTGCACTGGTCCGTACCATACGTACCGGTACGTAAAAATAAATCGGTGCACCGATTGGTACATTGATGCACTGGTATGGTACGAACCGGTGTATTGATACGTACGGTACGGACCGGTGCATCGGTACGCATGGTACGGTCCGTACCATACGTACCGGTTTTCCCTAGTATCTGATAGTGGTCTCCTATAAACTTAACGAAAAAGGCGAAAGAGCGTGGAACGAATAGAATGAATTCATCCTCCTCAGAAAGCTAAAGCAACTGTGGAATCTATGTGCTCATTTATTAGCCGTTTATTATATTTTTGTGGGTAATTGACATAAAAAAATAAATGATGTTAATAATTGATATAATGAATGAATAAATGATATTTATAATTTATAATTGTTAAATGTCTCTTGATGACCAATCTGTTTTTGTTTCATGGTATTAAAATTTAGATTTAGGCGCTGCTTCATTTCTAGTACTTTCAAAATTTGTACTGAAATTTCGAAACGGCTCATTTTTTGTAGACCGCTGTACCGGTGCGCAGTGCGCTGCATTAGCGCGTTGCAGTACACACCGGTTTGGTGGTACACACCGGTACGGCAGTACACAGCGGTGCGGCGGTACACAGCGGTGCGGCGGTACACACCGGTGCGGCGGTACACACCGGTGCGGCGGTACACACCGGTGCGGCGGTACACAGCGGTGCGGCGGTACACAGCGGTGCGGCGGTATGTACCGGTACGTACTGGTGTAGCACGAAAGGAAAAGTAACCGGTCCCCAACAAAAGTTGGACCGGTGCACCGGTACACCGAATTACGTGTCAGCACTATTTCGTACTGTAATATGATTCATGGACTAGGGCTTTATTGGTTGTATGAATTAGTAATCTTGTAACAGCTTTAACTTGTCAAAAAACCAAGGATTTTATGCATTATTTTTTCCAATTAATTTTTATTCATAAAATCAGTAATAAGTGATAGTATAGAATACCACCCAAATACCGTAACTTAAAGCATTAAGTGACACAGGTATTTTATTTAGTTTTTATACTGAAGATGGGGGCACAACCTCCAAAATATACATCTAGCTACTTAATGCTTTAAGTTACGGTATTTTGATGATATTCTATACTATTATTTACCACCATAGTGATAATTTTTAAAATCAATTAAGTAGTTCATTGTTCTGCGACTTTTGTTGCTTTGGTTTATCATAAAAGTGGTCATCAAAGATTTATACAAATATCTAATCATATCGTTATTAGAGTCACTATAATTGGTTATAAAAAATGTCTTTGAAAATTCATTTATACAGGATTATGCTTGGGTTTCTACAAAACTGTAAAATACTGATATAAACAAATTTAGCTTTGAGAGTAACATCTTTCCCTTCGCAATGATTTTCTTCTGATTTTTATTATGTGCATTTATATTATACGAATAATAGAAATGTCTATTATTATTTTTTTTTTATATTTAAATATTCATGGCAACCATAATCATGTATTTTATTAAATATTAATACATCCTTATCTATTATTAAAAGATATTTTTTTAAATTAAAAGATATTAATTTATTCTTTCGGTTTGTCGTATCTAGATTTATATATCTTAATATAATTCACAATGATTTCAATAAAGAAGCATAGAAGTGCGATGCTTAATCCAATAAGTAATCCCATAAAAATTGATAGCAAGTGTTCAAAAGTAAGATCAAATACATTCTCGTCTTCATCCTCCGGGACATTTTTCATCTTTCGCTTTGTAATAAAGAATCTCTGCATTCTTTGATGAAATATTTCTTCTATCCATTTATCTTGTAATCCCGCTTCGATCATTCGTAGAACGTACTTATCAATCACATCACCTAAATGATACCCCCTTCTATAAACCATCACCAAGCGATACGTAGCAATACCTTCCTTCATACAGGATATTTGGGGCTGCAAATTTTCATTATAGTACTCACTCATATTATATCTGAATGTACTATATTGCTGTAATACGGCAGCGTTTCTTTTTTCAGCCACTTTTGCTGTGCAGATGTTTAGGTCGTAGCAAGTCCTTACTTTCTTCAAGATTTCCTTATCCTGTTCGGTGACTTTATCACCTTTAAAATACCGCTGATACGAATCCATAACGAGCAATTCATAATTGCTACGGAGCAAATCTTCAACGCTTTGTACTTCTTTAGAGTATTCCTGCGTGTTTAACAAACCAGTTAATGTTGTTTCATAATTGAT
This sequence comes from Leptodirus hochenwartii, assembly GCA_947310635.1. Taxonomy (NCBI): domain Eukaryota; kingdom Metazoa; phylum Arthropoda; class Insecta; order Coleoptera; family Leiodidae; genus Leptodirus; species Leptodirus hochenwartii. The sequence goes on along the minus strand of OX371180.1, from coordinate 10,144,928 downwards.
GTTAATTATCATGGAGAAAACTATCCAAAGGAACCAAATTAAAGACACTGTTCGCGTACGTGGTTGAGGTGCGTAATTTTTTGTTAATATAGCGAAGGTGTGCATTATACGGTTTGGTGTTAGTTTGTATTTATTACTTTCGTTGGTAGATAATTTCACCACGAAGAATAGTATTAAATTTACGAGAACTAAAGCGATTAGCATATAGATGTATACTTGAGCCACATGGAAAATTTTCATCCATTTTGGAAGTTCTGTTGCTGATGGTACACAGAAGAGATGGATGTCTTGGTAATAATATTGGCTGAGCTCATGCACATTGTACCTTCAAAGCAAAAGTTTATTTGTTACTAATTGCAAGATTGTTTCTCTTTTGCAATTAATTTGTAGTCATATTTGATAATTTTGTGCAATATAGTGATAAGAAGAAGAATATTTCCAAGTTATTTATAATCAAAAAACACGATAAATTGTCCGATTATGTTAATATATAATTTATACCACAACTTAAATAAAGAACAAAACATTTCTTCAAGCAAATATCCAAGAAATTAAATAGAGTGTAGAATTTCACTTAAAATTTAGTTTGCTTATCAGCTTGTCATAAGAAAGACTAAAATTTAGTTTTATTAAGGCGATATATTTTTTATGTTGCCAGATAAAATTGCAATCTGATAAATTGGGTAACGGATGGAAAAAGGTACAATAATAAAATATAATTTCGGAAAATAAAAGAATATTACTTCATTGTGGCATCACAATTATTTGATTCAGAACTCTCTAAGAATTGTTATAAAATTTTTGATACAGAAAACTATCAATTATTTGAATTAATACGTAAAATACAAAATTTCAATTTTTATAGTAGCATTTTCTACATAATATAATAAATACTTATTACCTTAGTACAGTGGCAGAAATTGAGCACATCAACAAATCTACAGACTTATTGACCAAAGCCATATAATTAGAAGTACTCGTGCCATTAGCATAAACTATTCCCCAAGTAGAATCACTTTTGGAATAACTTAAAACCAGCGTAGCATTCATATACTTAGCAATATTCCTCATCATAGTGATCTCCAATCCCTCGTGCTGTAATTTAGTTCCTTTACTTATCTTATTGACAAATGGAGGCCATACACCAGTCCTCACGTGAATCGGATATTTTTGGAAATTCTTTTGTGTACTACCAAGTCTTTTGGGATCGACGCTGAATTGAAGAACACCATCGCTACAATTGCCGATGGTCTTATAATATGTTGGGTTTTGTTGGTATAAATCCCATTGGTAGAAATCGAATTGATTACTAGTTTCATTTTGCACAACCAAAATGTGTTTAAAGATTTCGTAGTACGTTAAGGCAGTCCCCAATTCATTAACAATTCCCTCATTCTTTGTAAGTAGCAGAAATCTTGTTGAAGCTCGAACAGCTTTCGTATTTTTAATATGGTCCATTCGTTTTATAAACTCGGGAATTGTTTCAATTTCAATTATGATATCTTTAGCGCGATTTAAACTTTTTATTTTATTTTGCATGAAGGTTGCAAATAGTGATGCGTGCATATGTTTTAAAATATCGTCGTTTCTAGTATACATAATTATTGGATAAAAATTATAATCCCTGAAGTAAAGCCGACTCAAATGAATAATACAGTTAATGTGCTGGGCAAAAATTGCATTAGACATAAATACCAGGACACTTGAGGGTAAGTACATAGTTTACTGTAACGAAACATTTAGTCGAACGTGAATTTTATAAGTGTGAATGAAATTATTTGTTATGGCATTAAATTATCAATTATTCAATATAGCTGCATTTTCCTTCATCAATTATTTAGTTCGTATACACCTTTAGACAATACGTCTACTTTAGTAATTGTGAAATTTTTTTTTATGATTTATGAAATAAAGATTTTAAATAGACATTTGATTTATTGGCTTGAGATAACCATACATTTTTTTAGAGATTATGCAATGCAAGAAAATATTTGTTTAGTATAAAACAATACAAAATCTACTTTTTATTGTTGTGCTAATTTTAAATATTTTTATTAGAAATTTTATTTAATGAAATAACATTTTTTGAATTTTTTATTTCGAACATAACGTTGTTTAAATTAATACAATAAATCTAAGATTCACTAATTTTTTTATGCTTAATGTGAATCGTATACTAAAATAATAAAAAAAAATTTAGGTACATATGAATCTATTATAAATAATCAATGGCTTCTATATTTTTTCTATTTTAAATATCTTTCTTTTAAATATTTTCATCTAGTCAATCGAAAATCTATGTTCAAATTTTCACTCAATGCTAAATATATATATATTTATATACCGTAACATATGGCACTAAATATATTGAAGATGGGGGCATCGTCAACGAAATGCACATCTAGTATTAACTCTTTTGTGTTACGGTATTTCGGAGATATTCTATATAAGGATTATACAAGATTTCACGACCAACTGAGACGAAACAATTTTTATACTAGTTTCGTAAATTCACTTATAGAGATATTCATAAAATTTATGTTTCCTTTTAAAATTGTATATATATTTTTTAAATTATACAATTTTTTGAACTGCCTAATACTGAGAAGTTGAGTTTTTAGTTTTAAGATGAACGATATATATTATCTGCAATGTTTTTTATGAGTAATTTGCATTGATAGGCAAATATTCATTCACAAATTTAGCAAATATTTAGTAATTTTCGCAGAAATATCTTTTTGTATTTGCTTCTACTTTACAGTATATTTACAAAAAGTAGATAATTTTAAGTGTTATTATAATTTTGCACCAAAAAAATAAAAAAGAGTATTTATATATAATCTTCAGAATTGGGATTACGCCATTATGATAATGTACCATAAATGATTTTGAAAAATTAAAATCCCTTGCTTAAAAAAATATTTTCTTAATTATAGCTATATTAAATTATGATGATTATTCTCGACTAAACTGTATATTTATAATTTCACTATTTGCACAATTATAAAACATAAAAATCCTCCTCATAGTTGGGACGTAAACACATTTTAGAATTTAGTTATCCATTTTTCAATTGTGTCAGAAAACCAATTATGTTTTTTACATAGAGTCTAAAAAAGATTTATATATAAGTCAAGCTAAATGGATTGAAATTATAATTTCATTCACATGTCTTTTTTGATAATAATCCAGTTAGAGCAATTATTTCTATTTTCTATAGCTATTGATTTATAAAGTTTTAACGGATATAACATAAAGAAGAATTTTTTAAGTGAAATCTTTTGATATATAATATTATTTATAGAAATATTTGCAGTTCGTTTTTTTTCAATTAAACGGTTTCAAATGCTCTCTGTGATAAAATCTAACATCAGTAAACATATTCTAACAAAATTTCAGGATGTTAATTACGTAATATGTATTCCATGAAATAGCCAATCATGTATTATTTATACAATTTGAATACATACGCATAATCCTTATAATCTGCTTGAAATGATTCCGAACTTTCCAATTATGAAATAATTGTACTATGCGCAGATAACTTTACGATTAATAAAATCACATGATTTTATGTTTAGTTTGATGGTTTCATCGCAAACCTGATTTATGTATGCACACCAATTAGATGTATAAGTATATGTTTGGGATTAGTTACTTTTATTTCGCTTAATTTGTTTCGTTAAAATTGTTGATATGATCTTAGGCCCTTTAGAAAGCTTCCATCGGCACTTCAATCACGTCTAGTTAGTTAAAGAGTCCGCAATCCTAAAGATTGGTTGGAAACAGCACGCCATGCCGATCTATCCTGAGCTAATCCCTTCATCTCCCTATAGCTATTCATCTCAACGTCTTCAACTATCTGACTCACATACTCCAATCTAGGCCTACCTACCCCTCTCTTTCCCTCCACTCTACCTTCTATGATCAATTGCATAATCCCCCCATGCCTAAGAATATGCCCTACTAATCTGTCTCTCCTACGCTGTAACACTCTCCAAATACTTCTCTTCTCCCCTACTAACTCTAGTACAGCTTCATTTGTTACTTTATCTTCCCAACCAATCCTCATCATCCTCCTATAACACCACATTTCGAATGCTTGTAATCTACGCTTCTCTTCCTTTCCTATAGTCCACGCCTCACACCCGTACAGTGCTACACTCCAAACATATACCTTCAGTAATCTTTTTCTAATACCCAAGTCAATATTTGATCTTAAAATCTGTTCCTTTTCTACGAATGCCTTCCTACCCTGTGCTATCCTACACTTTATATCTACCTTGCTTCGATTATCTTTTGTGATTCTACTGCCTAAATAGCAAAAATCTGACACTTCTTCGATTCTATTATCTCCTATTGTGATCCTCATTTTTCTACTGCATTCCTTTTTGTCACACCTCATCACTTTAGTTTTACCTATATTTATTTTCATGTTAAAATCACATCTGTAGATGACAAATGAATGCATTGAAGACAATTCGATTTCAAATTTTTCCCATATTCATATTTTAGTGAAAATACAAATGTATAAATATTAGGATTAAGTTTAATTATTAGTGACAAAGGGATAGAAATAAATTTCATTCTAAAAATGTCTTAATAGTAGAGAAATTTGTTTTTAGGATTATTGTTGTGAACCACAGGACATTATTATATATAATTGTTTTGTATAAAATTGTCAAATTGAAAAAATATCTGGACAAATAAATGGTAATGTATAATTTGTAATTCATATTTTCGTCAAATCGAAACTAGAAAGTTTACCCTTAAATCATTATAACTGTTCAGATGTTGTTAGAGAGAAATTCCGTTGAAATCGTTTATAATTGTCCGAATTGGTGAAGCAGACATGTTATTTAACAAATTTCGCACTGGTAGTTCATTAAATAGTAATACGAGCAAGGATGCAATCACAGCTCCCATGTAAAGGCGTATGTGCGTATTATTATAAAGTTTATGGCGCAAACATAAAGTGATTTATACACATTTTAAATTGTAAAGTAAATATTTGACTTCGCCGCAGATTACCTATGGTTAAGTTAACATCAACTCCAGAAACGCATTAATGTGTAACTTTACGCGAGGCTTAGGGGCGTTATCCAGCAATAGTTTATCGCAGTTTACTCTATTATTTAAATTGTATATAGAACAAGGCAAAGGTTACGCAGGTATGGTGATTATAATCTAATTAGTATGTAATACCTCCTAACAGAGCCAACTGAACAACATTGTGAACTCTGGGAAGAACGATATACTGGAAACTTACCAGCCAAATGTAGCCCGAGATAAAAAATTTAAGGGGCCAATAAAATTAACTAACTCAACAAACATTTTTTAATGAAACATCGCAATTTTAAAATGGGATTTCTAAGATAGTTTAAAGGCCTAGAACACCTTTATATGCCATAATAAAAATAGCCCACCTTATTTAATAAATTGCTCCCTTATTTTTACTAAAACTTTTTCAAATATCATATAATAACAGCTTATAGATATTAAATTGCCTGTAAGTTGGACGTTGTTAGAAAAATCACAATTAATTAGCTATAAAAAACTATAGAATTAATTATTTTGTTCACAAATTGCCGTTAAACATTTTTAATTTGGATAAAATTATCCTTAAAAATGAAGATTATTAAAGCAGGCAAATTATTGATCCTTCAAGGAAACTGTCTTTGCTGAGGAGTACCTATATCCTTTAGGATGATGCAAAATTTAATGGAATATAAATCTGGTATTAACTAAAAATTCCCTTTGAAGTTTGAAGGTAAGATAGCCGACTTTCGATATGGTAAATATAAGAAATATTTAAAAAATCGCTTTATGTATTATATAATATATATATATTTAAAAAATCTGTGTGCTGTCCTACGACTAGATAAGTTTTCTTTTAATTATGTAAATTTATTTCTCTAACAAAAAATTAGAAATAAAGATTTGCTATGTACATAAATACATATTTACTATATTTTTTTTTCTTCTGACGTTAAGCCAACAACATCGTCAGTCGCTTTTATAATCTTGTTAGAAAATGATTTATTATAGGCTTTTAGAGGTTTCAGAAATGGTATGCAATCGGATAAATATCTTCCCGAATATTTGTTCGCTTTTGGGTCATATGCTGCAAATAATGTTGTTTGACTTCCTTGCTCTGCAGTCTGGAACATGAGCGTAATTGTTTAAAATAATTTATATATAAACCGCGAATACAATTAAAATTGAGCCAAAATGGTGAAATTTCTTATGCTAAACGCATATTTTGAAGAAGTTATAGACAAATTAATCCAAAAATGATATACCGAATTTTCAACAGATATTTATATTTTACGTTTTATTCCAAACGAATTTATTTTACAAAGTCGTCTAATTGTCTGTTTGAATTTGATCTTTTACCAAGTATCTGTTTGCCAGTCTCTGCTAACCGGAAGTAGAAACAACTTTCAATTAAATGAACTTAATTAACAACAGTGACCGATATAAATGATAATATCTTGATGATACTATATATTTTTTTTTCTTTTCTTTAAAATTTGTGGATGTACTTAAAAATGATTGACTAAAGTAGGCTCTTGAATAAGGAAATGTACAAAGTGATATTAATATCAGAAATTTTTACAACACGTCAAAATTGTATGGTGAATACAATTACCTTAGCATAAGGCCAAATAACAATAATATAAAATAGCCACTTCAAGAATATGAATCGCTTCTCATCGAAGAATTTGAAATATAAAGGTGTCCTGACCAACCCGGGATGGACACTATTTGAATTCACTGCATAATTTTTGAATTTTTCACTGAAATAATCAGCTGCTATGATTAAAGCTAGTTTGCTATTTTGATATGAGCACAATCCAATAGAGGACTTTAAGTTGTTCGTGCTTAAATTATTGAAGAATGCCATTAAAGATGACACGAAGACTATTCTAGAGTCGGGTGTCTTCTTTAATAAACCTGAAATAATATTTCCAAGTTAGTTTTTTTCGTTCATATATAGTAATATATATAAATATATAGGGTAGGAAAGGTAACTTGCATAGCTTTTGTAGACTTAGAAAAGGCATTTGATAATGTAGATTGGGACATAATGTTTAGAATTTTAAAAGAAACGGGTATAGATTATAAGGATAGGAGAATAATTTTTAATTTATATAAACACCAAACTGCCTTAGCTAGAATTGAGGGGGAAGAAGAGGTAGCAAAAATAGGGAAGGGAGTTCGGCAGGGATGTACACTCTCACCGGTATTATTTAATCTATATATAGAAGATGCAATAAACAAAGTAAAAGAAGAGTATAGTGTAGGTGTGAATGTACAGGGAGAGAAAATATATATGTTGAGATTCGCCGACGATATAGCTATATTGGAAGAAAGCGAAAAGAATTTAGAAAGGGTATTGAATGGTATGCAGGCAGTATTGACTAGGGATTTTAATATGAAAATAAATATAGGTAAAACTAAAGTGATGAGGTGTGACAAAAAGGAATGCAGTAGAAAAATGAGGATCTCAATAGGAGATAATAGAATCGAAGAAGTGTCAGATTTTTGTTATTTAGGCAGTAGAATCACAAAAGATAATCGAAGCAAGGTAGATATAAAGTGTAGGATAGCACAGGGTAGGAAGGCATTCGTAGAAAAAGAACAGATTTTAAGATCAAATATTGACTTGGGTATTAGAAAAAGATTACTGAAGGTATATGTTTGGAGTGTAGCACTGTACGGGTGAGAGGCGTGGACTATAGGAAAGGAAGAGAAGCGTAGATTACAAGCATTCGAAATGTGGTGTTATAGGAGGATGATGAGGATTGGTTGGGAAGATAAAGTAACAAATGAAGCTGTACTAGAGTTAGTAGGGGAGAAGAGAAGTATTTGGAGAGTGTTACAGCGTAGGAGAGACAGATTAGTAGGGCATATTCTTAGGCATGGGGGGATTATGCAATTGATCATAGAAGGTAGAGTGGAGGGAAAGAGAGGGGTAGGTAGGCCTAGATTGGAGTATGTGAGTCAGATAGTTGAAGACGTTGAGATGAATAGCTATAGGGAGATGAAGGGATTAGCTCAGGATAGATCGGCATGGCGTGCTGTTTCCAACCAATCTTTAGGATTGCGGACTCTTTAACTAAATAGTAAAAACATGAGCTTTGTAGTGGTGCTACAATTTTCTTGAAAGAATTGAAGTTCTTCACAATTTATTAGATTTAACTATCCTTATAACTACTTTGAGTTATCTTAGTATTTAAATTCAACGAATTGAATAGTGAAATAAGCTAAAATTTACAATTTTAGCACACTACATTATTTACAAAATGCTTTATTTTGAGCTCTCGACAGACACACTTTATGTTTTTATTAATATAGTTGTTTTGATTCTTACTTGCTAATAAATGGGTTAATAAATAGTGGCCAAAGTAATTAATCTGCATTGTCTTTTGTATTCCATCCTCAGTGAGTTCGTTGGTATTGATAGTAGCGACACCAGCATTATTGATAAGAATATCAAGTTGTTCTTCACCGCGGTTAATCTCCTCTGCGAATTGTCGCACCGAAGCAATAGATGCTAAGTTTATGTACTTATAAGTGATTGCATTGTTTTTAGTGATTTTAGAGATTTGGCTTATAGATTTTTGACTATCTGCTACGTCAGCGATAATCACACGACATCCCTTCGTCGCTAAGTGAAGAACTGTTTCATATCCAAGACCTCGAAGATAAATAATGTAGATGTAATTTAATAAATCATCATAGATTACCGAGTTATCGTATATCAACGAAATTTTTTTTAGAAATGAAACGTTTATTTTTGCATGGAAATCCAAGTGCTTCATATGTTTAAATACTTTTCATTCTTACCGGAATTTCCACCTGTTACGATGGCTGTTTTTCCAGCCAACGTCACTTTGTTGTTGCATTTCCCTTGGAATAATTTATTAAACGCCCTTATAAAAAATAACGTACATAATAAGGTTACTAATAAGAACGTCCATCTGTTTTCAAATTGAAACATTCTGGAGTAAAAAATATTTTTATACATTAAATTGTTTAAGCTTGGAAATGTTTAGTTCATTTTATCATTAGTTAAATGTATCTCAACTTAATATCACTGCACATATTTTCACCATACACGTTATTATTTTGAAAAATTTTCACGTATTACTTCCTAAACTGCAGTGGCTAATTTGGAGTGAAGAATTCTATATATAAGAAATTTTTCTATATATAGGAAAGACTCGTTAGAATGAGCAATGCTATAGAATTTGTAATGTTTATTAATTTTAAAGCAATAATTTTGCAATACGACATTTCACGCAATTAAAATATAAACTAACATACCAATATAATTAGTAATGTAGCAATTTATATCCAAATGAGACAATACAGAATAATTATAATAATTATATTATGGCTGTGGTAAAAGATTTGACACGAGAGTGAAAATACAAACAAGCTATTAAAAAATTTAAATTATCAACTACAAACAAATAAATGATTAACTGGGCAATTATATTAATTATATGTACAAGCAATATTGTATGGTATACAATCTTACAGAACGGACAATGCAATTTTGTTTCCAAATTTTTAATGAACGTGTTATATAAATATGTAACATCGTAAATATAATTATTTCACAAAAGATTACAAGGAAATATGATATAAAATTATTAAAATGATGAATAAGTAAAATTATGAATAGGATTAGACAGATTTAAATACCGAATAATAATACGAAGCCAGTAGGGTATAAAAACATGAAAAATATGAACCAGTCTATGGTGATTCTAGATGAAACGAAGAAGTGTGTCAAAATAGGGAATTATAAAAGAAAATAGTAAAGTAAAGATACTATAGGCGGCGAATCATTTTATGTTTGTCAAAAATCACAAATAATATTAATGGAGTCTAGTGTTAATAAATATTTGACAGTTTTTAATAGGACTGAAAAATACTTATTGCATATTGTCATTTATACATTATTCTTCGTGAAGAAGAACTGACACCTGGCAATAAACGTAGTCGCATAACAAATCAATATAATTTTTTGTAAGATTTTTGTTTTATATTTTTTAATGTATTTCTGAAACTATTGAATGAAATTCAAACAAATAAAGAAATAAAAAACAATAGTATAGCCGTTGCGATTTTTTTAACAACTAAAACTTTCAGGAATGACATTCCACGAACACATACGTTCCATTGTTGCATTCTTCATAATTACTAGAGACCGGATTTTAGACAAAATGCCTTAAATTGCCTTTTTTTGCCTATTTCGACAATTTTGATCAAATTTTGCCTATTTTTAGTTTAGCGCCTATTATGCCTATTTCGACACTTTTCATGTATTCGCGCCTATTTTTCATATTTACCATAATTTATTTTGTTCGATGATAAAAACTTTCGAAATTGTTTGTGTCATTGCTGCATTACCAATGGAAAATCCCTAATTTTTTTTATTTTGTAACAACGGTTATTTCAAATAAATAATTCACGCTTCATTTCTTCAGCCTGTGTTTAGTTAGCGCTTAACATTTGATAACCTAAGAGAAATTCTAGTTGTAACTTTTAATCAAAATTAATCGTATTAATTAATATAATATAGTAAATATTACATTAATATAAATTAATTATTAAATTGTATAAAAATTGTAATAATAACTAATATGTGTATAAATAAATAGAATCGTATAACAAATAACTAAATGAAAAATGTTGTTTTTCATGCCTTTTCTGATTTTTTTTCAAAATAAGAAATGCCTTTTTTAGCGCCTTTTTTAAGGTTTTTTAGTGCCTATTTGCCGCCTATTTTGGCATTTTTTTAGTGCCTATAATCCGGTCTCTAATAATTACCATTAAAATAAAATTTGCAATTCTTTTCAAGTCATTTTCTAAAACGACAAACATTTGTTTCAACATATGGAAACAGAAGTTTTTATATATAGAACTGATTCAAAAATCGTTATTTCAAAATCCAATTTTTATACCTTTATACCTTTAAATAGATAATTCGCTGAATATAAAATTAATTTTTGTGTTTGTGAAAAATTGGGACGTAAAAGAGTATCCGAGAATCTAGTTCTAAAATAAATTTCAACATTTACAGAAATTGACAGAACTGTGTGAATCATAAAGAAACATCCTTGATTATCAATAATATCATATTATTGTCATATTACTGATTAGTTTTTTTTTTAATTAAGGGCAACCAATACTCATTTTAAGCGTATATGCTGTAGCGAAGTGTAGTTCACTCGCGAACCGTTCACTCTGAACGGTTCAATCAAATGACGGGCGTACTGTGACGATGTTTTGCAACGACCTATAGGTCACTGTGGCCTATAGGTCATGAACTATGAACTACATGGTGCACGGTGTACGTATTGATGTACTATATATATACTTGCAGTATAGTATACATTACATATACAGTACTAACATTTATTTAGTGATAAAGTGTGTTGGTGAACGGAACGAAATAGGAAACTCGATGCGATATTTATATGTTGCTATCGGATTTTATTTGGAATAATATAATTAATATATTCGCAAGATTAAATATGTTCTTAAATATGTCATGTCATAGCAAATTTTTGCAATAATGCAAAAATAAACATCTAAATCTTATGGTTCTTCTATTTCATACTGAGTGCAATGCAATCACTTAATATCAAATAAAAACTTTGAAGTTTGAACAGAGAAGATTCGGAATAGAAAATATAAATTATAACGCCAAACAAAACGATTCTATCTAGTTCATTTTATTATAGTTTGTATATTTAATTTTCAAGTGTTAGTAAAGTAGTAAACATTTTCATCAGTAACTACCAATCAATATTTTAGAACTTCATATAAATAATCGTGAGTACCTAGAAAAGATTATATTTCCTTATATGTATGTTTTGTGTAAATTATAAACATTGTTGTCTTTTCTTCCTTATTCTTAATTCAAAAAAAGTATTGTAATATTTCAATTTATTTATTTTTTACCATTTAATATTTTTATATTGAGAAAAAAAGAGATTATTTTCATTATGCGCATGTATTTCATATAGGTCGTGAACTAGTTCATTTTTAAAATATGTTAGTAGTTCATGACCTATAGTTCGTGAACGGTACATTGAAATGAACTACGAACAAGGTCTTCAAAGTAACCTACAGTTTGCCATCGCTAATATGCTGGCCATGTTAATATTATTCCATGCCAAAGTCAAACTATTTGCACCAAATAAATTAAATGTTAAACGAAATAAAATTGGTCCTTTCCATATATAAATACATAAAAAAAATCCTATAATCTTCATGAAATTAAAATATAATTGACTTTGAATATAACACCATTTTGTAGTAACTTCGTGACACAAAATTTTACTTGGAATAAACTTTTTTAAACTTTACTTTTAATCAACTTTTTACTTTTAATAAACCATTAAAATTTTATAATTTGTAAGAGTATAAAATGATGTCACCACTAAATCCTTGTAGTGTAAATAATTTTTTTTACATGCCATCTAGTACTCTTTAACGCTATTTATAAGTTGACACTATTATATTTTGTTTATTACAATATAATTCACTACATTTATAAAACTAATATTACAGAGATAGTAATAAAAGGGAAATTTTGTTGAGGGAAACAAAAAATAATAATAATAACAATAATAATCATTAAAAATAATAAAATTTAAAGAAGATACTATGTACACTTTCACCGTTATTATTTAATCTATATATAGAAGATGCAATAAACAAAGTAAAAGAAGAGTATAGTGTAGGTGTGAATGTACAGGGAGAGAAAATATATATGTTGAGATTCGCCGACGATATAGCTATATTGGAAGAAAGCGAAAAGAATTTAGAAAGGGTATTGAATGGTATGCAGGCAGTATTGACTAGGGATTTTAACATGAAAATAAATATAGGTAAAACTAAAGTGATGAGTGTGACAAAAAGGAATGCAGTAGAAAAATGAGGATCACAATAGGAGATAATAGAATCGAAGAAGTGTCAGATTTTTGTTATTTAGGCAGTAGAATCACAAAAGATAATCGAAGCAAGGTAGATATAAAGTGTAGGATAGCACAGGGTAGGAAGGCATTCGTAGAAAAAGAACAGATTTTAAGATCAAATATTGACTTGGGTATTAGAAAAAGATTACTGAAGGTATATGTTTGGAGTGTAGCACTGTACGGGTGTGAGGCGTGGACTATAGGAAAGGAAGAGAAGCGTAGATTAGAAGCACTTGAAATGTGGTGTTATAGGAGGATGATGAGGATTGGTTGGGAAGATAAAGTAACAAATGAAGCTGTACTAGAGTTAGTAGGGGAGAAGAGAAGTATCTGGAGAGTGTTACAGCGTAGGAGAGACAGATTAGTAGGGCATATTCTTAGGCATGGGGGGATTATGCAATTGATCATAGAAGGTAGAGTGGAGGGAAAGAGAGGGGTAGGTAGGCCTAGATTGGAGTATGTGAGTCAGATAGTTGAAGACGTTGAGATGAATAGCTATAGGGAGATGAAGGGATTAGCTCAGGATAGATCGGCATGGCGTGCTGTTTCCAACCAATCTTTAGGATTGCGGACTCTTTAACTAACTATGATATAATTTTATGTAATATAGTTACATAATAAGTATAGGTATAACTATTGAAGATATCTGAAGAGCCATAATGGTTTTTTAAACAATTTATTTTTCATGTTAATCTTAAAATATATGTTGGCCTAAGTATAAAACCAGGTGCCATTATCATGTCATAAAAAAAAACTAATATTATATGAGCAATAAATTATATTATCGCCCATTATACTGTCTACTTATGAATCGTTATTTTACAGACATCAATATGCTTTCTTTTTACCATAAGATTTTTACTTCACCCTTCGGTGCCAGTTTTTCATACGAAATTTTCTGACGCCGTAAAAGTGTCTGTTTTCTTCGGAAAGTGTTCGGTAGAGCATTATGTGTTAAAAACGTGAACAGTATAAATCCTGCATATATCCGTCAATATGATTGATGGACTGGCAAAGAATTATACGTTCTCCAACATATATCAATGCGTGTATATACCAAAATATCGCTTAATACAGGACCAACGTAGCTAATATTATATTAAATGCGAGCACATTATTGATTATTAATTAATAAATGGATACATTATGATGTAATAAGCAAGGAAACTTCAAACGCTACCCATGATTTTTGAAAATGGTTACAAATATCTACCATAAATAATACTATATTATAAAAGTATATCTACAGTGCGGCTCACGTGATACCAAATGTGGGCATTGATATACCCAGATAGACATAATTTTCTTCTAGTTATGTTATTTTTTGTTACTAATATAACCCTATCAACACCCTGTATACAAGTACGATTCAAGTTTCGTCCAGTATGTATTGATACGATCCTCTTTGCAGTCTATCGTTATATAGCATTATCACATGGCTATCGAATGTACTATATAGACCAGCAGTCTAAAACTCAGAGCCCCTGGTACCTATAAATTTATTGCAAGACATCAAATGATTTTAAAAATTATCACTACGGTGTTAAATAATAGTATAGAATAATATTATGGAAGTACATAGTTATATGCGCATTTCGAAGGCTATGCCCCCATCTACTTAATGCTTTAAGTTACGGTATTTGGGTGATGTTCTATACTACCAAATGATTGATCTTTGAACAATTTTTTTAGGCGACAATATCGAGGTTTGTAAAAAAATTATCAGTACAATGAAAAGTATATGCACAAATTACCCAGTATTTCATAGTACTTATACGATAGATGCGTATTTCTAACAATCAGCATGATCATCAGTGCCGCAACGATCGGATAAATAAAACAGTTACTATTAGATACTGTTAGTTAAAGAGTCCGCAATCTTAAAGATTGGTTGGAAACAGCACGCCATGCCGATCTATCCTGAGCTAATCCCTTCATCTCCCTATAGCTATTCATCTCAACGTCTTCAACTATCTGACTCACATACTCCAATCTAGGCCTACCTACCCCTCTCTTTTCCTCCACTCTACCTTCTATGATCAATTGCATAATCCCCCCATGCCTAAGAATATGCCCTACTAATCTGTGTCTCCTACGCTGTAACACTCTCCAAATACTTCTCTTCTCCCCTACTAACTCTAGTACAGCTTCATTTGTTACTTTATCTTCCCAACCAATCCTCATCATCCTCCTATAACACCACATTTCGAATGCTTGTAATCTACGCTTCTCTTCCTTTCCTATAATCCACGCCTCACACCCGTACAGTGCTACACTCCAAACATATACCTTCAGTAATCTTTTTCTAATACCCAAGTCAATATTTGATCTTAAAATCTGTTCCTTTTCTACGAATGCCTTCCTACCCTGTGCTATCCTACACTTTATATCTACCTTGCTTCGATTATCTTTTGTGATTGTACTGCCTAAATAACAAAAATCTGACACTTCTTCGATTCTATTATCTCCTATTGTGATCCTCATTTTTCTACTGCATTCCGTTTTGTCACACCTCATCACTTTAGTTTTACCTATATTTATTTTCATGTTAAAATCCCTAGTCAATACTGCCTGCATACCATTCAATACCCTTTCTAAATTCTTTTCGCTTTCTTCCAATATAGCTATATCGTCGGCGAATCTCAACATATATATTTTCTCTCCCTGTACATTCACACCTACACTATACTCTTGTTTTACTTTGTTTATTGCATCTTCTATATATAGATTAAATAATAACGGTGAAAGTGTACATCCCTGCCGAACTCCCTTCCCTATTTTTGCTACCTCTTCTTCCCCCTCAATTCTAACTAAGGCAGTTTGGTGTTTATATAAATTAAAAATTATTCTCCTATCCTTATAATCTATACCCGTTTCTTTTAAAATTCTAAACATTATGTCCCAATCTACATTATCAAATGCCTTTTCTAAATCTACAAAAGCTATGCAAGTTACCTTTCCTACCCTCTTTCTTTTTTCTACTACCGTTCTTAGTGCTAGAATCGCCTCCCTCGTCCCTCTGTTTTTCCTAAAACCAAACTGATATTCTCCTAGCCTTTCCTCTACTTTATTTTCTAATCTCCTATAAATAATCTTTAACAATATCTTCGATGCATGTGATAGTAGGCTAATGGTCCTATAGTTCTCACACAAATTAGCTCCTATTTTCTTCGGCATTGTTACTATTCTACTACGCTGAAAATCCTGTGGTACTTCTCCCTTCTCATATATTTTACAAACTAACCTGTATAATCGCTTAGATACTGTAACTTAAAGAAATTGTGATTTAATTACAATTTAAACATTCGAAATATGTATTTTGTTTAGAAATGATTTGGGTTACATTTTTTGGCAATATCTTTTAAAATAACAATAAATATTTAAAAATGACAATGCAAAAATCCGCCTGCGGCGCAAAAAAATCCTACATAGTAAAAATTAAAGGAGTTTCACTCTTGATATTCCTTATATAGCCAAAAAACAAAGTTCTTCATCACCTCACTGTTTTCAAAAGATCCAATATAAGACGATAATTGCGATAATTGAGTTTAGGTTGCCTGGTATATAGATTTAGGTTATTATGACAGGAATGTAATATATTATCACCGCCCTATAATAACCCAATCAAACTGTTCCGGTTCGCATGATATTCATCTCAACTTTCATGGGTAATTTGTAGCATTCAAGAGAGCTTTGAATGAATATTTCGCGCACGGGGAAAGCATTTATTATGTGGTGTTAGCCAGATGCGCATTATTTTTCACATCATCATAATCAGTGGCGTTTTTTTTGGAGGCCGCACAGCCGCGCGCCGCCCCCCCCCCTGAACATTGAGCGCATCACCGTAGATATATAATTGTATTGCGATATTTTATCTCGGCATTATTTTTCCTAAAAGATAAAGTTTGCGCCGCGAACATACCTAACACTCATGACTCGACACGATATGGCAGCTAGCAAGTACGACTCAAATGCATATGCCCTATCTGTTGGAAGCGCTAGAGTGAGAGCGACCGTATGCAGTATATCTTCTGTTTCTTCGGTTCACGTATCGCCATCTATCGACTAATATAACACACATTTCATTATCTCGGCATTATTTTTCCTAAAAGATAAAGCTTGCGTCGCGATAGCACTCAACACAACACGGTGTGGCAGCGAGCAAGTAAGAGATAAATGTATATGCACTCATCCTATCTATTGCAAGCGGTAGAGTGAGAGCGACCGTATGCAGTATATCTTCTGTTTCTTCGGTTCGCTTGTCGTATATATCGTCTAATATGTTGCACACAATCCAGCGGACTGGAATGAGTCATAGAAACGTGACGTCACGCTGCTTCTACAGCTAAGAATATATCGTTGTTTATGCTATTGGAGGCTGTGATTTTTTAGCGCCGGACAGAGAGTAAAATTGATATAAAATAGCCAGATAAGACAGTAGCATTTGTTCTGTGTATGTACGATATGTACGTATGTATGATTTTGCCACGTGTTTCTCCAAGAATATATTTAATACGAATAATTTAATAAAAATTAATAGTGCTAGTTCTTTATTGAAAATACAGTTTTGTAGACTTTCTCTTGATGACAAAATAAACATTAAGGAATGAAAACATAAATTAATGAATTATATTAAATTTATGAATTAATTAATTAATTAATATTAAATAATAAAATTAATAAAAATTATGTTACTAAAAGGCAGTGTCGTAGTGAGATTATTAAATATACACCCACATTATAATTTGCAACAATATATAGCTAAATATGCTAGAATGAATATTGAAGCGTTGAATCCGTTCTGAGTCATAATATATCAAGTAGAAAAATTTGAGCTCTTAGCACATGTTTTCCAACTAATTCTCTTTAATTTTTATTAACTTTACAATGTATTTTATTAACCGTTCATTTTTTAAATAATTCTTTACACGTAAGTTACAATTATGGTTTTATAAAAAAAACATTCTTCATCAGTCGTTACACGTTTTAATTCGCGATTTTTCGTAAATTCGATCACACATAATTTAAACCAAAAATTCTAACATTTTTCATTCAACTATGATAGTTTCTAATTTGTTAACATTATTTAATTATGAACGAAAATGTAATAATATTGACTCTGTAAGTACTCATATTATTTGTCAAAATATTATTGTTTACTATTAACTCTCTTATATAATAAAAACCACGCTTTTACATTTTTACTGCTAAAAAATACTTTTACATTTAGATTATACCTATTGAATCTAGGTTAGCAAACGTTAAAGGACAGGATAATCTAATTGTAATCGGAGATTGGAATGCCGTAGTAGGTAAGGGAAAGGAAGTTCCAATAGTAGGAGAATATGGAATAGGAACACGTAATGATAGAGGGGATAGATTGGTAGAGTTTTGTATTAGGAATAAGCTAGTGGTAGCAAACACGCTTTTTCAGAATCACAAGCGCAGGATATATACGTGGAAAATGCCAGGAGATATAGGGAGGTATCAGATAGATTACATACTGGTTAAAGAGAGGTTTAGGAACCAGATTAAGAATTGTAAGAGTTACCCTGGAGCAGATATTGATAGTGACCATAATTTAGTAGTCCTGGACTCAGAGGTCAAATTCAAGAAATTACAGAAGTCCAAACAGGTCAGAGTAGATGTCGATAGGTTAAAATTAGCTGATGTATGTGAAAAGTACAAGCAGAAAGTAGAAATCATGGCTAATGGAACATCTAGGAACGACATAGATTGCGAATGGAGGGAAATCAGAAATGGGCTAACTACAGCAGCAAATGAAGTATTAGGCACAAAGAAAAGGGCAGGTAGGAGGGAATGGATCACGGAAGAAATAGTTGAAATGATAGAAGCAAGAAGGAAAATTAAAATAGGAAACACAGAAGCAGGACAGAAAAAATATAAGGAACTAAGGAACTTAATTAATAGGAAATGCAAGCTAGCGAAAGAAGAGTGGATAAAAGGAAACTGTGAGGATATTGAGGAGGATATGAGAAGAGGTAAAGTAGATTTGGGCTACAGGAAAATTAAGTCACATTTTTCTAAAGTAAAACCAAAGGGTAACATTATATGTGATAAGCAGGGTAAGGAACTCACAGAAAATAAGGAAAAAGCTAGAAGATGGAAGGAGTATCTTGAAGATTTATATAAAGGTAGGCAGGACATGGAGGAGCTAGAAAATGTGGAACAGATAGATGAGGATGACTTAGGTCCTAGCATACTTAGGTCAGAGTTTCATAGAGCATTAAATGATTTACGGAATAACAAAGCAGAGGGGATTGATATGATACCAGCCGAATTAATAAAACACGCAGGGGAAAAAATGCAGGAGCGATTATACAGGTTAGTTTGTAAAATATATGAGAAGGGAGAAGTACCACAGGATTTTCAGCGTAGTAGAATAGTAACAATGCCGAAGAAAATAGGAGCTAAATTGTGTGAGAACTATAGGACCATTAGCCTACTATCACATGCATCGAAGATATTGTTAAAGATTATTTATAGGAGATTAGAAAATAAAGTAGAGGAAAGGCTAGGAGAAGATCAGTTTGGTTTTAGGAAAAACAGAGGGACGAGAGAGGCGATTCTAGCACTAAGAACGGTAGTAGAAAAAAGAAATAGGGTAGGAAAGGTAACTTGCATAGCTTTTGTAGATTTAGAAAAGGCATTTGATAATGTAGATTGGGACATAATGTTTAGAATTTTAAAAGAAACGGGTATAGATTATAAGGATAGGAGAATAATTTTTAATTTATATAAACACCAAACTGCCTTAGTTAGAATTGAGGGGGAAGAAGAGGTAGCAAAAATAGGGAAGGGAGTTCGGCAGGGATGTACACTCTCACCGTTATTATTTAATCTATATATAGAAGATGCAATAAACAAAGTAAAAGAAGAGTATAGTGTAGGTGTGAATGTACAGGGAGAGAAAATATATATGTTGAGATTCGCCGACGATATAGCTATATTAGAAGAAAGCGAAAAGAATTTAGAAAGGGTATTGAATGGTATGCAGGCAGTATTGACTAGGGATTTTAACATGAAAATAAATATAGGTAAAACTAAAGTGATGAGGTGTGACAAAAAGGAATGCAGTAGAAAAATGAAGATCTCAATAGGAGATAATAGAATCGAAGAAGTGTCAGATTTTTGTTATTTAGGCAGTAGAATCACAAAAGATAATCGAAGCAAAGTAGATATAAAGTGTAGGATAGCACAGGGTAGGAAGGCATTCGTAGAAAAAGAACAGATTTTAAGATCAAATATTGACTTGGGTATTAGAAAAAGATTACTGAAGGTATATGTTTGGAGTGTAGCACTGTACGGGTGTGAGGCGTGGACTATAGGAAAGGAAGAGAAGCGTAGATTACAAGCATTAGAAATGTGGTGTTATAGGAGGATGATGAGGATTGGTTGGGAAGATAAAGTAACAAATGAAGCTGTACTAGAGTTAGTAGGGGAGAAGAGAAGTATCTGGAGAGTGTTACAGCGTAGGAGAGACAGATTAGTAGGGCATATTCTTAGGCATGGGGGGATTATGCAATTGATCGTAGAAGGTAGAGTGGAGGGAAAGAGAGGGGTAGGTAGGCCTAGATTAGAGTATGTGAGTCAGATAGTTGAAGACGTTGAGATGAATAGCTATAGGGAGATGAAGGGATTAGCTCAGGATAGATCGGCATGGCGTGCTGTTTCCAACCAATCTTTAGGATTGCGGACTGTTTAACTAACTATTGTCTTATATCCTTTTCAATCGCCCAAAACGTCTTTGTTAAGCATAGATTCTTACAAAAAAATTCTAAATTAAAAATCAATTTTATCCAATTGTTAGCTAGTTGCAGAAATTATTCCACCTCATTTGACTTATCTCACATTCAATTAAAAAACATTTGATCTAAAATTGAATTAAATTTATACCAAATACTATTTTATTTTACTATGTTTTCTTGTAGTGCAAAAACTATTATATAGGCTGAAGATGAGAAACCACGTTTTCTCGAAACAGGTACCTACCGATGCTTTAATAAAGATTTTCAAAAGTGTAATATTTGGTTAAATTTTTCTTTCCTACCATTCGGTTAGAATACTGAGGGTAGATCAAAGGAGTTATACAATTTTTCTACATTGCATATTGAAGCTTTTAAATTAAGAGTATTCTTGGTTTTTTGCATTTGCCAAGGTATATAAGTAGTTTTTAATTTCCCGCGAAGCCAAGCTTCATTTTAATATTATTCTTGTAAATTTGTCACTATAAATAATTATAGAATATCTTTTATTAGACCGCAGCACAATTAATAAAATAATTGTAATATTTTAAGCTTTAAACAAATCCGCAGTATGCAATTCGTAAATTTGTAGGTATCAATTGGATCTTTGAAAGAACTGAAATTATCATAATTAATGAATATTGAAAAATATGTATTAATGAGCTAGAAATGGGGTAAAATTAAAATTAATTTGATTGAATATAAGATATCGAAATCTACATGTAGAAGAAACGGATGCATTATAATGAATTCTAATTAATATTTAATAAATTTGGTTTTGTTACATATTCTGTATGTCTTTTACCTGTGTTTATAGTTTATAGTAAAGTAATCAATATATGTTTTCTATTTTTATAAATAATATAAATTTCCAAGCTTCAAGAACGAAGATAATTATTTTATACAATTATATTACATACAATATTCAATATTTTATCTCTTGCTTACTTCCATTATCCTTAATATCTACTTCCTATTAACAAACAAATGATAGTTCATCTACTTCATTATCCCTTATTTAACTTTGTCTTTATGTTTTCTATAATTACTTGATTTAATATCCAGTCATTACTTTTTGCATTTCATTTAAAACGCGAGTTTTAAAACAACCTAAAATCTGTATTGCAAACAAACAAACAAACAATCAAACAAACCCACTGAACAATAACCATATATTCCCACTACATATCCCACATGTCCAAGAGTTAATTGGTGTGATGACGTGTTTTTTTTTTCGAAACGATTTTTTGCTGAAATTGTTGCGAAATTGCGCATTGGTCCTGAATCATTGATGTCATGAACATGCTTGTTGACACAATTTACAATGTGTTTCTAAATTTATATCGTAATCTAATCTTTAGGGATATAAATCAGACACCGGAGATTCAGGGTCCCTCAATCATTTCAAAAAATATATGCGAAATAATCGTATTTTAATTGAGAGCGATATACATTTTCATATAGATTATGAAACGATATAAGAAAATCTACCGTATATAAAATTTTATAAAATATCGAATCTTAACAACGAAAAGCAAACGCATTTTGCGCATTTCAAAAAAAATGTTTAAATGAGCCTTACTATAAAATTTTATTAATAATGTAATCTAGTAAAATAAATATATTTTAATATCGTTTTTTTATGAAACGTTTATGAACAGTTTTGTACTTCAATTTCATATAAAATAAATTCATTTTAATTGGAAGATATTAATTATTTTTAATCACAAATAATAATTGTCATTACTAATTTAAATAGGTATATATTTTGTCGATTAGGACTTTAACTTCCGACATTTTAATCGTCTTAATTAACAAAAACGTTCATTTCATATATAGTCTGCATATATTTACTTCACCTGGGAAAAACGACTCATATTTATTATTCGACGTCACAACCAGATTTTTGCAGAAATACGGATATTTTTTCTTGTTGCTGATTTACTCATATCTGCAATCTCTGAAAAAAGTTTCATTCAATCTACGCAATCTACATTTACCGATAAAAGGAGACTGAAAGTATTCTTCGCGAAAGCGAACAGCATCGATTTAATTTGCATACAAATCGATGTTTAGAAAAGTTTGATTCCATAAAAAATCCGCTTATAAATGACACTTTAATTATCAATTTAAAGCTATGAATAATATCAATTTCAAAAATAATAACGATTTCGATGGAATATTTCTGTTTAATATTAGATTTAAGTTCGTACATAATGACTACATAATTAAATATTTAATAAGAAAAGAATGTATAAAACTTACTTTTGAACTGATCAAAACACCGAGTACAAAAAATATCTTATTAAAATGGTTAAGCCAAATTCCTACATGCGAAAATTAAGAAAAACACAGTAATATTTTATACTGCGATGATTTCTGCGATTCTGCGATTTAACGAAAGCGTTCGACTGTGTTGAACATGAAGTCCTAGTTAATAAGCTGAAATTTTATAATTTCGACCCTACGAGTATAAAACTAATAGAAACGTATCTATCATGCCGAATTCAAAAAGTAGCTATAAATAATAAGTTATCCAGTGCGCTTACTACAATGTTGGGAGTGCCACAAGGCTCCGTCCTTGAACCTCTTCTATTTTTAGTATATATCAATGATTTTTGTACTTCAGTAGATTTGGAAGCTTTACTATATGCTGATGATACATCCCTAATAACACATTCACATAACATACATTTACTAAATGAACATATGGAAGAAGCACTAAGGGAATCATCGCTTTAGTTTAAAACTAATAGACTTGCTTTAAATGAGGCCAAAACGATAACAATTATATTCAGCAATAAGCATCTAACCTTAAATAATACGTCATTTCTGGGTATAGTGTTGGATTCCAAACTGTCTTTCTGTGATCATGCTGATTATTTATGTAAGTCGCTTAGCAAAAATGTATATGCCTTAAGAAATCTGGTACGCATTGTATTAACAGAAGTTGCGTTACAAGCCTTCCATGGCTTAATACAAGCCAAAATAAGCTATTAGTCTGGGGCCATTCCGCACATGTTAAAAGTGTTTTTAAATTGCAGTGAAGATCACTAAGAATTATTGCTAAACTAAAATACAGAGATGACTGTAGACTATTCTAAATATTCTGACAGTACCCTGCATGTATATTTTACTCGCGCTGCAATATGTAAGGAATCAAAATGATTCCAAATATATTCTGCAAGGTGAAGTACATCATCACAACACACGTCATAATCAAGACATAAGGTTAAATTTTAATAGAATCTATAAAGCAAGAAGCACTACGAATTATTTTGGTCCAAAACTATTTAATAAGCAACCGACTGAATTGAGTTCATTGGATCCATACACCTTTAATCGGATTATGAAAAATTACCTTTTGCAAAAGTGCTTTTACTCCATTGAGGAATATATGTGTAATAATTTTAACGATTTATGTTTGTCATTTATTAAGTGAACGTGCAAGTTTCATTCATATTATACTAGACCAACAATTTATGTCGTTGACCTGCGTAATTACTTTATTGTAAAAAACACCAATAAACTAAACTAAACTAAACTAAATTATGTCTTGCAATTTTATTATTCTATCTAACTTCTTATATTTATAGAGGCTAAAAAAAATTATTCATTACTCCGTATTTTGTTGCTTGGATTTCCACTTTTAATTTGCTTTAATGGCATAATTGTTATCATTTATTGTATACAATATGTTGGCATTTATAGCCATATGTTAGTATTAAACAGAAAAAATGTAATAAAAATATGTGTTTTTTAATTTACGGTATAACACGTGAAATTAGTAAAGCGTATACCTCAGCAAAGTTGACGTAGCCAAATTATATATATTATAGCAGGTAATATAGCTGTGGTAAAATAAAATTTACTATCTCCAACGAGCGTAACTTTTTTCGTTTTGTCCATTCATGCCTTCTTTCTCCCGTGGACGTAATTATGAAAGTGTTAAAATGTTAACGTGGCTTTATGTGGTGGTTATAAACCCGGTCGTTCCTCGATTTGATTTAATAGAGCCGAAGCAAAAAATAATAGATCACCTCTACATCATAGAAAGATAAGTTAAACGAGTTCCTGAAATAATGCGATTTGTTAGGAAGATAAAAGTCATGTAACATAAAAAAAAAATTCAATGAAATCACATGTTGTGTGAAGTGTAAATTAATTATGAAAGTAGTACTGGGATGAAGGACAACAATTTTTTTAAACAAACGATTTAAAGAGCTAATTAACGTTTCGATTTTTATTTCAAAATCTTTTTCAAGGCTTTGTTCCATGTAGATTCTCCATAGGCGAATTTAATCTTTTCGTATAACCCCATCTTATTAGTTACAGTTATGTTTATTTATCGTCCGTTTTTGATATAATTTTGAATATAAGCCTTGAAAAAGAATTTGGAATAAAAATCTAAACGTTGGTTCTTTAAATCGATTGTTTGATCGATTGTTGTCCTTCATCGCAATACTTCTACTTTCAAATTTATAAAAAAAAAGAAGACGATAAATAAACAACTGTAAATTAATATTTCCTTTTTTTATATACCAAATCTGTGTTTACCAATTACTTTACGGATAATAAAATAAAAATCCTACACACAATATTTTCAGTTAACTAGCTATTTTTTTTATAAACTACAATATGATATAAAATATTTTTGTTTTGGTAGTTTCACGAACATATGAAATATTTTGTAAATTACAAAATATATGTGAAGTACCAAACGTGTCAATTTTAATTGATTTTTTTTATATGACCGTAATCTAAACACTACAAACAGACAAATTTTTTGCAGCTTTTCTATCTACTGTAGCATCAGTGTGGTGTGCATGATAACAGTTCAAGAAAAAATTATGATATGGACAAATGTACGCAAAAGCGCAAAGCCATAAGGATCTTTAATTATAAATGAAAAAACGATCCTCTTCACAAATGGAAATACTTTATATAAGCATTTGCAGATTTAACAAATCATTAGATTCTGTTCCCTCAATCTAATCCTATTTACTTGCCGTGACGTAATAGTTATTTACAATATAAGTGTTGTAAAGATTCATATTACGACACGAGATGTTGAGTTGTCAACGCCTCATTTGACAATACGTCGAGTGTCGTAATATGAATTTACAACTCGAATATTGTACGAAATTTTATCTACTTTCGTAAGTAATCCGAAAATTACAAAAAAAATATTTGACAAGAGTTGTCAAAATAATTTTTTAAATGATGTTATATCCTAAACAAAAATGATACCTGCTGTTATAAGGATTTAAGTTTTCTAAGTAGTCTTGAACTGTTTGTTGTTTCTGAGTTGTCTTGGTTACTGTTAAACACGTCAGATTTATAGCAAAAGTTTGCAAAAAAAGTACTTTTTGAAAATATCTGATTCTAAAGAAAGTTTACCCTCGGAAGTAGAGGAAGCTGCAAATGGAGCAATTTCAAGTCTAATTCCGGCAAAATCAAAGTTACGATAAGAACTGGAATACCAGAAATTTGAAAAATGGTGTGATTCAAAAAAAATAAAATATGTATGGGAAAAAATTTTGTTGGCGTATTTCGCCGAAAAGCAACAATCACAAAAGCCGTCAACGCTTTGGACGCACTATTCCATGTTAAGAACCACGATTTCACTAAGAAAAAGTCAAGATATAAGCAATTTTATACAGCTAGTTGCTTTTCTCAAGAGAAGTTCAGACAGATATACGGCAAAAAAGTCTAGCATTTTTTCTAAAGAAGTATGTAAGTTTTGGGGCACAGCAGGGGATGAATTGTTTTTGCTTATGAAAGTTGTGATGATCCTTGGCATTTTTGGGGCTTGTAGACGAGACGAACTTACGAAGTTAATGTTAGATCACATTGAAGACAAAGTATCATATGTTAAAATCGTGATCCCACTTACAAAAATGAAAATCGTATGAAAATTTATAGTTACCGAGGGAAACCTGCCAGGTATTAACTTTTTAACAATTTTTCGAAAATATGCTGAGCTTTATCCTCCTAGTGCTACTCACAGGCGTTTTTTTGTCTTCTATAAGCAAGGGAAATGTACCTCGCAGCCTGTTGACATCAGTACCTTTGGAAATATACCAAAATTAATTGCGAAGCAGTTGGGCTTGAAGACACCCGAAAAATATACGGGGCACTGTTTTCGCAGGTCCTCTGCTTCCATGCTGGTAGATGGTGGTGCGGATATACAAATGCTTAAGCGTCACGGAGGGTGGAAATCCTCTGCTACTGCAGAGGGGTATGTTGAGAGTTCTTTAGAAAATAAGAAAGAAATAGCAAACGAGATTATGGGTTCCAAAAAAACCATGACGGTTCAAAACGCCAACCTGAATAATTCAGTGATGTCCAACTCTGGTCTGCAAATTTCAAATTGCAAAAAATGTGTTATAAATGTATATAATAATAATTTTAAAATGTTACTCTATTAATCAAAAACTCATTACAGCACTAGTGCTGTAATGGTCATCATTACAAAACTTTCTTTTAAACTGTAATATTTACTTTACTGAATGAAAGTAGATAAACAATAATATAATTATATAATCACTTTGACCCACATCATTAAATTTTCTTTAAATCGAATATAGCAACAAGATACGAATGACTAAAATATGCTTGAATTGTTTTTATAACGCTATTCACAGAATACTAAGAAGAAAACTAAATAAAATGAAAGAAACAAATTCTCAGGAACATTAAATTTTCATATAAATCGATTTAAATAGTGGTTTCTAATGGTGGATTCTAAAGTGGACAATCATACTTTAGTCGTGATTTGTTTTATTTTATTCTCTGTCGTAGTACTCAATAAAAGAAGTATGTATACAGAAAAACAAATGCGATCGCAAATTGTTTCTTGTATAGTTCTGCCATACATCTTCAACTACGTGATCGCAATAGCGAAAATTAGCTACAACATCACTAATTAGCAATCGTGCCATCGTGTGCTAACAATTTTTAATTTACATCTAGTCTACAGTTTTTTCCCCCATACTTCCAGAAGCTATCGTGCCGTGGTTATCAACCAATGGCGTATTTGGGGTTGTTCAAAATGGGAAATATCATTTTCTTATACTTATTATTTTGCTACTAATATATAAATACAATTGCATTTTAGTAGTATGTAACATGATTCATATTAATTTTTATTCACGAAATTTTAAATAAATCTTATCGCATAATATGTAAGAATTTGACATGCTAGTTTCTATAAAACAACATGTCACCTTCAAAATGCTTCTAGTGGCATTATAGCTAAATGTTTTATGTATTCGTTTCATTTTCTCAATTCACATAATCCATCAACATTCGAATATTGCCATACGAACCATTATATATATATATATATATGTGTGTTTTAATATCATTTTCCTGGTTTTAAAATCAATGTTATTATATTCGTACTCTGCACAATAATTTATAATTTTACACAACAAAAATTTGCTTATAAAGAGTTCGCAATACGTTAAAGCCAATAAATATATGATTGAAGATGCACAGAGAATAATATATTATTAAAATTTCCATTATAAAATTGCGAATTTTACAGTAACTGTTGGGACACAATAGTAATATTAGTAACATACCAATTTAGTAATAGTGTGATGAAATTAGCCATGTGTAGTTCACTCGCGAACCGTTCACTCTGAACGGTTCAGTCAAATGACGGGCGTACTGTGACGATATTTTGCAACGACCTATAGGTCACTATGACCTAGTTCGTGAACTATGAACTACATGGTGAACGGTGTACTTGTACTAGGTCCGGAACCCGTCGTGTACTAAACCATTCATGAATCACAACGGCTAGTAAACGATGCAGTATAGTATACATTACATATACAGTACTAACATTTATTTAGTGATAAAATGTGTTGATGAACAGAACGAAATAGGAAACTCGATGCAATATTACAACAGCAGCAATGCCGAACTGAGTCACAATTTATATGTTGGTATCAGATTTCATTTGGAATAATATAATTAATATATTCGCAAGATTAAATATGTTCTTAAATACGTCATGCCATAGCAAATTTTTGCAATAATGCAAAAATAAACATCTAAATCTTATAGTTCTTCTATTTTATACTAAGTGCAATGCAATCACTTAATATCAAATCAAAGCTTTGAAGTTTGAACAGAGAAGATTCGGAATAGAAAATATAAATTATAACGCCAAACAAAACGATTCTATCTAGTTCATTTTATTATACTTTGTACATTTAATTTTCAAGTGTTAGTCAAGTAGTAAATATTTTCATCAGTAACTACTACCAATAAGTATTTTAGAACTTGATATAAATAATCGTGAGTACCTAGAGAAGATTATATTTCCTTATATATATGTTTTGTATAAATTATAAACATTGTTGTCTTTTCTTCCTCATTCCTAATTCAAAATAAGTATTGTAATATTTCAATTTATTTATTTTTTATCGTTTAATATTTTTATATTGAGAAAAAAAGGAGATTATTTTCAGTATGTGCATGTATTTCATATAGGTCGTGAACTAGTTAATTTTTAAAAGATGTAGTAGTTCACGACCTATAGTTCGTGAACGCAACATTGAAATGATCTACGAACTACGAACTAGGTCCTCAAAGTGACCTACAGTTTGCCATCGCTAGATTAAATACAGATAAATTGGTAAAGTTTTTTTTTGTATTATAATCCATACACAAAACTACTGCGATTTCTTCAGTAGTTCCAGTTATGATTTTTATACCAACTTTCATACCAAAAAATTAACAAGGACATCATGAAAACAGAAAGAAAGAAGCACTACTCAAACTTACACCAATACCAAAATTATTATCTGAAATCTGATGCTATTTAACAAAATGTATATGATCTTAACAAAACCACTAAACAACATGTTGTCCTTAAAGTAATATGTGATACTTTTTTCACCTGATAATGGCCAAAAGCCGAAACTATTCGAAAATTTACTTAATACAAAAAAATAACTTGTAAGGATTTACTCAACCAATAGTTTATTATATAGATATGTGTTGTGCTTTATTATTATTTTGTAAATTTATCTTATTGTGCAAATAGTTGTTTATGATAATATTATACTTATTTCTTCTAACTGTGGTATGTGCAGGTATATAGTTTTATGAATTAATAACAATCTCTTATACGTATAGAAAATGATAGTTGATTTTTTGTGTTTCTAAATTCGCTTAATTTATTTCAGTTATGTTTTTCTTCTCAGGGTTAAGTGGAAGAACAATATCACCTTCCATTCCCATTTTATAATTACTCTTATAATTTGTTTACTAGCCAAAGATTGTCTTTATGTTTATGGTATATAAAATTGTATTAAATTTTTGTGTTCTATTATGTACAATTTTGCGATCAATAAAGTTTATTATTACTTTTTTTGCTACTATTTATACACCGTTTTATTGAAAGTGGCGGAAAGTGACAGAAGTTCACGCATCATAAACCAAGACCTGTATAATGGCTTGACCAATACAGTACAAAGCAGTGCTATTCAAAACAGTATGGCGTCAGTAGTACGGCACATTGAATAGTGCTGTGGGTACGCTTGTGTATTGTCAATAGAAAAACTATGTGGTGGCTGAGTACCTTGTGTATATAAGTATAAAGTGATGTATATAAGTGCAGCCCTTATGCGCAGTAGTGGACGATACTGGTCCGCCACTTAAAAAAAAACGATGTATAAGTCCTACCATATTACTTAACCTTGGACTAAAAGATAATATAGATTTCTGAGATTTCATTCGATTTATTATTACACTATCGCTATTATATATATATATGGAATTCAAGTGTCTACCAAGAACTATAACTTTCCAGTTAGAATTATTGGCTACGCCACTGGTACAAACTATAGCCACTGGCAGATAACAAGGTGCAGATTTATGTAGGGGAGCAACTGAGTGAAAAATGGTGATTACAGTATCTAATGAGATTACGGTGACTGCAGAGGAATCTGTCTGTACTGTACTGTTTCCACTAACTTTTTAACGTACCGTTTCAGATCGTTTTTACGCATTATTCATTTACAGCACATTCCAATGAAAATTGGCAGCTAATTTAGATTCTTTTCGATTGTATTACGAATAAGTCATAAGTCATAAAGTATTACATAAAGTCATCTTATTCTTTTCTTCTTGCAACGAAGAGCGCAAATTTTTAGATCTATCATTGACTTGGATTTTCAGAAACCACTACGAAAGGCATATGTTTAAAGTATGGAATTCTTTGATCGACTCAAATTTAGTAGGAATTTCGTGATGTTTAAAAGCAGATCGAAAATTAAATTCCTTTACTTTATGTCTTCCGGATTTTACTAGATATATTTCTGAATGGTTAAAGTGGCAAATAATTCACAAGATATATTATAGAGCCATATATAAGTCTCATCATATCATTTATATATATTCAGCATAGAGAATAAGATTTTTTAATTCCTCGATATAAAAACATAAAAAAATGCGTGTCTCTACTTAAAATGACGATCATTAGTGTATTTTTAAAACACAGAATTTTTTTTCGCATGAAATACAAAACAGCGGCGCAGATATATTAAATGCTGATTTCGAAATATATTAAATATATATTAAATGAAATGCGCAAAAGCTTATAAATAATATAGGATATATTTTTTACGAGCGCAATGATTTTTTTTAAAAACAAGGAATGATGGCAAAAAAATAGAAAAGCTAAAATATAAAAGAAAAGATGTCCTTATTTTCAAGTTTTTTTATACACTAATCATGAAGACATATAAATTCTTACACAGATATATAAAATTAACAATATTTGTACTCAAATCTATAGTCACCGATTTGATAGACTTTCATATTCAGTTAGTTAAAGAGTCCGCAATCCTAAAGATTGGTTGGAAACAGCACGCCATGCCGATCTATCCTGAGCTAATCCCTTCATCTCCCTATAGCTATTCATCTCAACGTCTTCAACTATCTGACTCACATACTCCAATCTAGGCCTACCTACCCCTCTCTTTCCCTCCACTCTACCTTCTATGATCAATTGCATAATCCCCCCATGCCTAAGAATATGCCCTACTAATCTGTCTCTCCTACGTTGTAACACTCTCCAAATACTTCTCTTCTCCCCTACTAACTCTAGTACAGCTTCATTTGTTACTTTATCTTCCCAACCAATCC
This sequence comes from Leptodirus hochenwartii, assembly GCA_947310635.1. Classification (NCBI taxonomy): domain Eukaryota; kingdom Metazoa; phylum Arthropoda; class Insecta; order Coleoptera; family Leiodidae; genus Leptodirus; species Leptodirus hochenwartii. Next base: position 10,112,989 of record OX371180.1, on the reverse strand, counting down.
TCATCATCCTCCTATAACACCACATTTCAAGTGCTTCTAATCTACGCTTCTCTTCCTTTCCTATAGTCCACGCCTCACACCCGTACAGTGCTACACTCCAAACATATACCTTCAGTAATCTTTTTCTAATACCCAAGTCAATATTTGATCTTAAAATCTGTTCTTTTTCTGCGAATGCCTTCCTACCCTGTGCTATCCTACACTTTATATCTACCTTGCTTCGATTATCTTTTGTGATTCTACTGCCTAAATAACAAAAATCTGACACTTCTTCGATTCTATTATCTCCTATTGTGATCCTCATTTTTCTACTGCATTCCTTTTTATATTGTATTTTATATTTAATAATTTTTTATAATTTCATATTCAGATTTTTAGTTAATTAAAAAACTTTGTCTAAGAAATGTATTTTTCAACTTGTTTCAAATAAAATTGTTTCATTTTGAGCATTGATGCATGCTTTCGCTTGCTCTATCCGATAAAAGTATCCTCGTGTGAGTAAAACGTTTTATAAATCTAAGAACATTCCAAACATTCACCAAGCGAAATAAAATGCTTTGCATACGCCACTTGAATCATGGCATTTGTCAAGGCGCTGGGATAAAGTAAAAAATTGTATTCTTAGATCCGTGTGAAGAAGAGAGTGTTAATTTAACACGTGCACACCCTCATATATTGTAGCTCAAAGGAAACGAATAGGTTCAACGTCAGAAGTAAATGATTAAAGGAATACGTCTCTAGAGAAATTGTTGTTATTGATGCTGTTGTTTATATTATACGAGTATTTACCTTTTTTGCGTCAAATAAATTGCTATGAATATACCATATTATTATCCGTATAATTATAAATATCTCAATGGCTTTTTTGGTTTTTATTGTCAGCATTTAATGTCTCAATTTGTCTAGCTAAATGTGTAATATATGTCCTAAATATTTGGAAAATATTCAATATTTGCATTGAAGTAGGGAACTATTTTTCCAATAATTTGTACCAAAATAAAATATTAATCCCCAAAAATTTGAAAATTTTTCATCAAAAAATTCACCTCCATCACTCAAGAATTTAATGCATTTTTTTAAGACCTTATACTACACTTTATATGTACCTTACTTCGATTATTCTTCTTCATAAAAGTTATAAGCTGATAAATCTTTTAACGTATCCTTTAGGTTAACGTTCATCTTTCGCTTATTCTTCTTTTGCTAGTTCAGCGCTAATGCAAAATATATTTTTTAACAATATACCCATTTGGAAAAAATACAAATTTTTGAAAATTTTAGATCACTTATATCGTTAGAGTTAAAAAATATCAATATGCTTACGTTTTGTAAATATTAATTAATTCTTCCCTCATTGTTAAATAAAATAAAAATAAAAATTTGCGCAGATAAATTGACTCTATATCTATACCGTCAAATGATTGCTTTGTATTATTTTTTTTTGATTATAAGTATAGCAATAATATAGCAAATAAGTCACTGTAATATATGTATATATAGATTACGCTGACTTTTGTAAATTTGATATTATAAATGTAATATCTTTCCAACTAGAAATAAAAATCTTCTCTCGTTCTTAAAAGATACGAAATATTTTTCTATACATACATCTATAATTAATTTTTATTTTATTTTCCATATTCATATTTACTTATTGATCCTAAATGCACTGAAGAGGACTGAAGAGCATATTTTAAATCCATTATAGATGAAATTCGCTGAATAATAAATATCTTTGAAAAATTGTATCTAAATAAGTGACCACAGTTAATCCAGCTATAAATTTGTAATCATAACCGTTTTTGTATATACATTATTATTTATTTAAAAGTAAATTAATATTTCATACAATACACCCACAATGATTTCATTGTTTGTTGAATAGCCTATATATAATAAAAAAAATCATTTCAAAGAATATCGTTCAGTCACTTTCTGGACAAGGCAAACTTTTCTTTTGAAGTCATTTTCTCCCACATCCTTTGCACACTTACTTGTGAAGTTCCTTAATAATATTTTCGAATATACCCACTCAATCTTCTGTGTTAAACGGTATCATAATTGCTGCCTTAATCTTCGTCTGACCATTAAAAGACATGGACGTAAAGCTTAATTATGAAAAGTTTTACGTGTTTTATCTATTCGAGGTAAAAAGTTATTTCATACAGCTGATGAATTATACTTCGTTTTTACAGTTCATTGGGCTGTGTTTTTTAAAACGAAATAGGTAATGAAGAAAATTTGCATATTGTAATTATGAAAGTCCACACATTTGGGATTACAGGGAGCACTTAAGTAGCGATACTAAGAATAAGGACATAGAAAGGATGTATATTCAAGGTCCAGAAGGCACTTTTCGTCTCCAAAAAGAAAATTTTGGTAGTAAGATTCGAACCTACGACCAGAGTGTTAGCAATCGTTGGTACTTTTATTTTAATTAGTTTAGTTAAAGAGTCCGCAATCCTAAAGATTGGTTGGAAACAGCACGCCATGCCGATCTATCTTGAGCTAATCCCTTCATCTCCCTATAGCTATTCATCTCAACGTCTTCAACTATCTGACTCACATACTCCAATCTAGGCCTACCTACCCCTCTCATTCCCTCCACTCTACCTTCTATGATCAATTGCATAATCCCCCCATGCCTAAGGATATGCCCTACTAATCTGTCTCTCCTACGCTGTAACACTCTCCAAATACTTCTCTTCTCCCCTACTAACTCTAGTACAGCTTCATTTGTTACTTTATCTTCCCAACCAATCCTCATCATCCTCCTATAACACCACATTTCGAATGCTTGTAATCTACGCTTCTCTTCCTTTCCTATAGTCCACGCCTCACACCCGTACAGTCTACACTCCAAACATATACCTTCAGTAATCTTTTTCTAATATCCAAGTCAATATTTGATCTTAAAATCTGTTCCTTTTCTACGAATGCCTTAATACCCTGTGCTATCCTACACTTTATATCTACCTTGCTTCGATTTTCTTTTGTGATTCTACTGCCTAAATAACAAAAATCTGACACTTCTTCGATTCTATTATCTCCTATTGTGATCCTCATTTTTCTACTGCATTCCTTTTTGTCACACCTCATCACTTTAGTTTTACCTAGATTTATTTTCATGTTAAAATCCCTAGTCAATACTGCCTGCATACCATTCAATACCCTTTCTAAATTCTTTTCGCTTTCTTCCAATATAGCTATATCGTCGGCGAATCTCAACATATATATTTTCTCTACCTGTACATTCACACCTACACTATACTCTTCTTTTACTTTGTTTATTGCATCTTCTATATATAGATTAAATAATAACGGTGAAAGTGTACATCCCTGCCGAACGCCCTTCCCTATTTTTGCTACCTCTTCTTCCCCCTCAATTCTAACTAAGGCAGTTTGGTGTTTATATAAATTAAAAATTATTCTCCTATCCTTATAATCTATACCCGTTTCTTTTAAAATTCTAAACATTATGTCCCAATCTACATTATCAAATGCCTTTTCTAAATCTACAAAAGCTATGCAAGTTACCTTTCCTACCCTCATTCTTTTTTCTACTACTGTTCTTAGTGCTAAAATCGCCTCCCTCGTCCCTCTGTTTTTCCTAAAACCAAACTGATCTTCTCCTAGCCTTTAAAACTGAATATTTTTTTGAAATATAATATTTGTTATATTTATTTTTATAACTGCTTATTGTCCATTTTTTAATATTATCGTTTGAAAACTAGGAAACGATTCCTCGTGATTTTGCAAAACTTATAAATTCCGCGACAAAAATACTTGGAAATCATTATTCTAGGCCATTTAAATACCATACATACAAATTTACAAATAAACAATATTTTTCTAAATCTACTGTGTTCGCAAAAAGGTGCTTTGAAATCTGTGATAATTTTTATATCGAAATGACAATATTTGATGAATTCAAAATAGAGATAAAGAATACATTTTTAATCTTGTTTAGGTTCATAAAATTGGATAGGTACAAGGTACATATAAAGCTATAATTGTAACTTTCATTGTGTTTTATAAAGTTACTAATTTCCACCAAAATTTATGTCTGCACAAATATACAATAGAAACTTTAGCGGGCTTCCGAATCTAACAAGCTATATTTATACTCGTCCATGTAAAACCACGCCAAACTTGATTAAATTTCTAGCTCTTTCACTTGCGCCTCTCTTGTCTGCATATAATTGAATTTTATAAATGTTCCAAGCGCCCCGTAATTGTTTTCGACGTTAGACGTAATAATTATTACTTTGATAAATTAGGCGCGGCTTGTTAAAATGTACAATAAAAATGTCTGCACGAAATATTTTAATATCCATCAAGTGGCTAATAAACAATATACCAGACGAGCCAATTATTCGATGAAAAGCATTAAAAAACATTTTCTAAATGATATCAAAACATTTTTGATGGATAAGTTAATTATTTGGCGTGCAATAAGACAATTTTCACTGTCAAATTTTCTCACGTTTCCAATTACTTAGCAATTATTCTCTATAGATTAAATATAATAAACAAATTTATCACCATTTGGAAATATCGTATGTAATTACATCGGAAATTAATTAATAGAATTGTCTATTTTCCAATAATATTACATGACTTTATAAAATACTGCAACATGCAATTACTTTTCAATATAAACTTAAGAAATATGTAATTAAGACATATTTTCCAAAGTCGGTTTCATTTTATATTAATTAAACTACGTTTCGAGTTTTTGATAAAAATACCAATCAACGGTCAAATTTAAATTAACAAATTTTACACATTTTGTAAAAAAAATTTAATTGAGCACGACGTAGAAAATAACCGTATAATGCATAATATTTCAACTTTGGCTTTTCATCCCTATTGTTAGCCTGAACAACTAATTATTTTTTAATTACGCTTCTCTTTCATCATTTTTTTTCCATTTTCGGTAGGTGTGATTTATTTCCAAATATAATAAACCGCAGTTTCCTTTTATATATATATATATATATTGCGCCTTCGTCTTATATAGATAAAACAAAATATCTCGAAAAAATTATAAAGTGTATTTAACATTAACTATTTTAAATATAGATAATAAAATGCCTGTAAAAATTAAATATAATAAGTTAGAGATAGCAAAAAGTATATAGGTACTTATATTTTTTCCAAGCAAATTTTATTTCAAAAAATCGTTTAAATAAGTTAACCTCGACAAAGTAAATACAGGATTGGGCAGTTCTAACGAAACGGACTCCCCTGCCAAAACTAATCCAAATAGAAATGCGAAAAATTGCAATCTTATATATAATTACGAGCTGTATTCTGTAAAATTAATTTTAAGTATACAGGATAAACGATGAAAGCACAATTAAAACTGGTCTTATTTTTTTAAATGGAACACTATGTATATTTTGATCGCATTTTATAGCAGACATGCAAGTACTTATGAGCACGTCAATTGTAATTTTTTTAGAATGCGGCGTTGCCAAGATATTAGCAATTTTGTAAAAAATTGGTTCATTGCAAGCCCAACTTCAAAAGATCATAACTAATCATAGGTAGCGAATTTAAGTAGCACAGTTTTAAATCTGAGTAAGCCAGTAAGATGGGATTATTTTTTGTAAATCGGTTTTTCTCCTGAAACATACAGGCGTATGTAAGAGTCATGTTCAATTGGGGCGTTTTCCTTGAAAGGTACGTCCGATTTTTTAAATAGAACAACCCATATATTATTATTCTGAGCGATAACTCGATTATAATACAACCATTTTTATTAAATATATCCTATACCTAAAACTAGTAGTTTCTGAGATATTGACATATTTTCGAAAAATGCAGCATCCAAACAAACAATTCAATTAAAATTAATATAAATCTTTAGGAAATATATGATAGTATATCAATCACGATTCGTGACAGAGGTATTTTATTTAGTTTTAACTTGTGCTACTGAAGATGGGGGCATAGCCTTCGAAATGTACATCTAGCTACTTAATGCTTGTTACGGTATTTGGGCGATATTCTATACTAAAATTAAATGTGTCACTAATAAAAATAAATTTATTAAAATACTGAGAGAATATATACTGTGTATTCAATATACTTGTTCAATATTTTTAAATAATCTTTGTAATTTAAATCGTTCTAAAGACTTCCGTCAAAGCCTATAAATAAATATATAAAATACTTTGTCAAATGCTATTTGTAATTATAATTAAGTTTAATTAACATGAGTATCTAACACATCATTATGAATTTTATATTTCTTCACAAAGTAGAAACTATGACAATGGTTAAACAATAAATACAATGGTAACATTAACACTGGAGGACACGCACAGGATTTAGTTCCTCTGTGTCCGCTATTATACAAAATCGTAAAATCTGTGTAATAACTATAAAATTAAATAAACTATAAACTAATAATAATCTGAGACTTCCATGTCCCTCTACTCTACTTGTCTAAGAATATGGCCTACTGGTATATCCCTCCCACGCTGTAATATCTTCTAAATACTTGTCTTCTCCTCAATTAACTCTACCATGGCTACATACTCTATATATCTATCCAATCCTCATCATTTCCTATAGCACCACATTTCAAATGCTTATGTTCTACGTTTCCATTCCTCTCCTATTGTACAGCGCTACAGTCAATACTTTTAGTAATCTTTGTCTAATACCGAAGATAATATTTGATCTTAAAATCTGCTCCTTTCCATACGAATAATGTCTTCCTACCCTGTGCTATCCTACATTTGATATCTACCTTACTTCGGTTATTCTTTTATTCTACTTTCTTCATAACAGATATCTGCTAAGTCTAAACATTGACTAGATTGAATAATACTTTCTTTTACTTTATTGTAAGACACTGTGTAATTATGCTGCAGGTAAATAAATACACACCGCAGCCGTAATTTCCGAAATTATTATAGACTATACATTCTATGGATGCGCTGCTCAAAGACACCCTCGCGTATACAACGAAGGTATTCATAAAGATATACATTCGTAAAATATTTACAACAAAATTTATAACGAACTTGTCCTTTGAATGCATTTTTATAACGAACCTGAATGCATTGTTCTTAGGTACAATTTACATCTTATTAAAGTTATGCTAAAATATTTTGTTTTACATTTAGTTTCTAAACGCTTCGAGTTCAAGAATTTGGATACGTTCTACAGAAGTCATGGTGAGGATTTCGTAACCCATAGGTCTAACGTTTGATTATAACTTAAATGAAAATAATCGAGTTGATCCTAAACCTACAAATTTAGGGGTTGTATCGAGCAATTTTTTAAATTTCATATCCTAGTATATTATAAAAGGGTTGCCAATTGGATTTTGTTTCGATTCGCGATATTCTTTCTTGCGAAAATAAAATCAGGTTACAATAATTCCGATTGTGATTACATCAGGTAGGTTGATATCATTTACAGCAAGTACTGCATTGATAAATACTCTCACCGTTATTATTTAATCTATATATAGAAGATGCAATAAACAAAGTAAAAGAAGAGTATAGTGTAGGTGTGAATGTACAGGGAGAGAAAATATATATGCTGAGATTCGCCGACGATATAGCTATATTGGAAGAAAGCGAAAAGAATTTAGAAAGGGTATTGAATGGTATGCAGGCAGTATTGACTAGGGATTTTAACATGAAAATAAATATAGGTAACACTAAAGTGATGAGGTGTGACAAAAAGGAATGCAGTAGAAAAATGAGGATCACAATAGGAGATAATAGAATCGAAGAAGTGTCAGATTTTTGTTATTTAGGCAGTAGAATCACAAAAGATAATCGAAGCAAAGTAGATATAAAGTGTAGGATAGCACAGGGTAGGAAGGCATTCGTAGAAAAAGAACAGATTTTAAGATCAAATATTGACTTGGGTATTAGAAAAAGATTACTGAAGGTATATGTTTGGAGTGTAGCACTGTACGGGTGTGAGGCGTGGACTATAGGAAAGGAAGAGAAGCGTAGATTACAAGCATTAGAAATGTGGTGTTATAGGAGGATGATGAGGATTGGTTGGGAAGATAAAGTAACAAATGAAGCTGTACTAGAGTTAGTAGGGGAGAAGAGAAGTATCTGGAGAGTGTTACAGCGTAGGAGAGACAGATTAGTAGGGCATATTCTTAGGCATGGGGGGATTATGCAATTGATCATAGAAGGTAGAGTGGAGGGAAAGAGAGGGGTAGGTAGGCCTAGATTGGAGTATGTGAGTCAGATAGTTGAAGACGTTGAGATGAATAGCTATAGGGAGATGAAGGGATTAGCTCAGGATAGATCGGCATGGCGTGCTGTTTCCAACCAATCTTTAGGATTGCGGACTGTTTAACTAACTAACTGCATTGATAGAATAGACACGATTACAATGCAATGCATTGCATACACTTTAGTAACTGGATTAAACCACTCATTCGTCTTCTACTTGATTGAAAATTAAGAATGACTATTTTGCTTTACATTCATATAGACTTGTATATCATAATCAAAGGCATAGCGGCCATTTGTCATGTACAATCGAGTCAAAGAAATAGTCAATAATTGTGGCTTAAAGTGTCCGACTTAAAATTATTCTAGGCGAGACCTGGCGATGCTATATATATATATAAATAATTATTTTTTACATACATTTCTTATATTTAAATTTTTTTAATATTTTATTTTGATTTTTGTCAAATATTTTATAGCAAATTATGTTGGATTTATAAATTACAAAATAAATACACAATAGCGTCCTCAAACAATCGGTCAATAATTGTATTTAGATTTTTCAGTTTTTAAACTATACATTTATGTCTGATTTGCCATATTCTTGGCAGTAGGTGTACTAGTGTATAGATAAAATTCCGATAATAAAAACGCGTTTCTTGATAACGAATACTCCACTAGAGCGAGAACTTTCTCAGAAAACGGCGAAAGTCTCGCTTCAACCAACGCAATCAATTTTTTCGAGTTTATATTCGTCGCTTCAACTTACCGTTCAAGGTGCCATTGAAACTGCCCATATAAAATAGCATGTGCATAGATGGGATTGCATTCACGTAACCATGTAGTTAGACTTGAATTTCTCGCCGCGTTCGTCGCGAATAAATAGTGTGTAATCTGTGTGTGTGTTTATCGTCGTTGTCGCACACACATCTAATATTAAAATATGTAGATGGCGATACCAACACGATCAACAACTGTAAATTAATACGCGATGTTAATTGCGTGTTCAATTTCAAAGTCAGCATTTAGAAACGTTTTTATATGGACTGTCCATGCTAAAATTTTCAATTTTTATTTTCCGCGAACAAATAATTGAATGGGACATTTTCTAATGGGAAATGATCTGTGGATTCTAAATCGCCAACTTGTTAAATATAAAAAGCATAAAATGTATAATGAATGTAAAATAATATTGGACAAATTCGTGCAAAATGTTGTATGAAAATTTAATTAATAATCCGAATCTTTTGAAGAAAATCCACCATGTGTAACAAAAACAAGGCAACTTATTTATACGGTAAAGATTAATAAAGTAAACTTTTTTCTAGTTCCTAATATAATACTTTTACAACACCCCGGGGGGGGGTTGTAAAAATATTTTATATATGTGTGGGGCGCACACACATATAAAAAAAAATTAGCGTCCCACTTTGTCTGTCGCGAAATATGGTCACTTTAGTCAACAATTTCATTATTCTCTTTTAAATCTCTTTTCAATTTGTCAAGAATAGATTATCAATAGACATTGGATGGAAAAATCCAATATTTTTATCGTCTTGGCTTTCCAAAAATACATAGTATCAATAGTATGGACCAATATCAGTGGCGTAGCTAGAAAATTTGGGCCCTAATGCAAATGTGGGCCAAGGGCCCTCCCCGTCAAAAAATATAAAACTGTAATAAAGAATTTAAAAAATATGTAATATAAAAAACCCTGAATGCCGAGGGCCCCAATGCCTTGCATCGTCTTGCCTTATGGTAGCTACGCGCCTGACCAATATCCGTTATTTTTTAATTATTTGTAATATACATATATCTTACCTATTCATCCGACTTTGGCGGTATAACAACATTGTTATCTACGATAATACTGGTTTTAACGTATTGTTTAGATTACTACAGTGTGGAATTATATATTTATCTACTGTACTTTGACCACTATTGTCAATTTCGTTACATATATTAGAATTGCATTTAAAATTAAAAAATTCGCTAACGCATATGTATTAATACTTTGATTGTTCTGATTAATAATTACAGTCTATATTATTTATAACTCAGAACGACTACGAAATTAACTTATCGCGTTCTGATCCCGATGGACCAGGAATATTCTCCTGAGGAATGCTTGGAACAATCCCTACCCCTCCTCTATCTTGAAAATATCTGTTTTTACACGTCCCAACACCATGGGCTTTAATTTATTATTAAAGCGCAGAAAAAATACGATTTTTAATTATTTATAAATTTAATACGCACTACGATTTAAGCAATGTCGACTAGATTTTATAAATTACCATCTGGTCGCGAACATATACACTCTCTTCGACGTCTAATAACTGAATGTGGCATTTGAACTCAATGTGTCGTTCGTTGCCCAATTCTTCGAATATGAAGTGAAGTACGATTTTTTATAAATATTTATATTGTGAAATTTATTGATGCAAATTCACTTGTAATTTTAAAAAGACTACTTCAATGCAACACCAATTTAATGCTTTATTCATTGTTATTCGAAAGGAGATTTTGTACAAATTGTTACCTATACAATTAATTGTATAGCAATTTTTAATTGTATAGCAATCCCGGTGGGTGACAGAGGAATCTTTATTTGTTTTATGATTGTGCTACTGAAGATGGGGTGTATAGCCTCCGAAATGCGCATCTAGCTTATAAATGCTTTGTGTTACGGTAGTTGGGTGATGTTTTATGCAAAATACTAATGGTTTTCAGTTTCAAATTTAGGATATTAATGAAAATTAGTGAGTTAAATCAAATTTCCAAGATATGCAAAAACTGTTGGGGACACACAAAAATATAAATTTTCAAAAAGTATTTCTTAAAATACTTTTTTATACATGTGAGACGCTTTGCCTTTGATGAATTGCATCTGTCAAATTAACTTGTGATGATATATATGAAATAAACTCCACACCGATGCGGAAAAGTTTGCAGACTCCCATCTTACCCAGTTATCCAAAATCAATATCTATTTTCCTGTTGAACTTTCCGATATCATCTCCTCAGACCACATTATCAACATGCGAATTTTCCATGTAAATATTCTTAGCATAAACTTGGTCTCCAGTATTTCCAAATATTTTGAACAGGCATATCGCATTTTTGGATCAGCCTCCGATTCAACTACTACAAAACTTTCAAGTTATATTATTAAATCAACCCTATCGAATAATAGGATATTATAATACCCAAAACTGGTGATCGATCTCTTAGTTCTGATTTCGATATGCAATTTTTAGGTAATGACATTTTTTTTGGTTTTTATTTCGATGCTTTGGAGGTACCGTCTAATATAATCAAAATCTATCATACCAGTTAATTGTGTACAACCAAAGTGAAAAATAGAAAGTAGATGAATATTGAAAATTAAAAATTAGCAAAGGATTCATCACTGCCAAAGAATTAGAACAGCATTATGATTTTACTGATTTTTCAAGCATTATCATAAAATTGCCATTTCCAAAATCAATGCAGCATATTACAATATAAATAAATATATTTTACCAATAGATAAATTGAATATAAAACTAATTTCAAACACAAATACTTACAATATTGAAATAGAAATAAATACATAAAAATGCAGATTATAAAGAAATGTAATAATTTAATACATAAATGATATAAATATTCTTATTGTTGTGTTTATAACTATAAATACTTATGAAAATGACATAAAAATATTATGTTATTGCTTGCAGATCCCTTATTAATAATAATAAAATAGGCTCCCAGTTTTAAGACATTTTTGTATATATTATAAAGCAAATGAATAGTTGTGCAAAAAAATGGCAAGAAATAGAATGAATGGTTATTGGAAAATTAGTTAATTTGAGATTATGAAAGACTATCGTAATATACTATTTCCACCGAACCTGTTGGAAATAGTATATTTATGAGAAAAACAAGAAAGTGACAGGTTATTAAATTATGGAACGCTCGAAATAAAGTTGTCTAAGACTAAAGCGGCTAGTATGGTTACTTTATTTACTATTACTTTTATTATTATTTATATTTGGAAAATAATGGTAAAATTAAAACAATTGTATAAAATTTAATTATTTGCACAACGTGTATATCGAACTACTCACTTTATAAATTTCTTTGGTTTAGTGTTATTAATTTCGCCCTCTACATACTCAAATAACATATTTGACCTTACTAATTGATTCTTAATTTAAAAGCATAAATTTTTGTTTGCTAATATTTTAGAATGAAAGAAATTCACGTTCGATAATTTGCATTGTTGCAAATCTTATTTTTAATTTAATACATACACCCCCTAAAGAATTTCTCTAAAGATAATTGTAAAGATTATATCAGATTTACTCTTATTTTATTATGTTTAAGCGTAAAAAAACAAAAAGTGGGTTATATAAAGTGCGCATCTAAATAAATATAATAAAGTATAAAATAAATAACAAATAAAATTAACAGCAGCAATTTAAAAGTCTCTAAAAATGAATATATAATGTCCTAAATTTAATATCAGTCCTGCGTTATGTCTCAAAAAATAATAATTTGTCCGAAATAGTCATTGGTTTGGGTACTTCTTCCGTGCAGCTGTCTACATCCTTACAATAGAGTATTTCCATATTTGTTGGCAGAGTTATATTTTCCAATTCATCATAAATATGCCAATCTCTAAAAATACATATTAATACCTTTTAACTATTTCTTTATTACAATCAATTTGTAGCTACATTTACTAACTTACCGACTCTCTTTAGGTATAACATCAATTTGTATCTTGTCATCAATGTCGAAATCAATATGATCATTTATTCCCGACCTTTCCATGAAATCATCCAAAACTAAATCTAAATCACCTTCCTTTTGTTGAGCAACATTAATAATTGGACCCTTATTATTAGAATTATAAAACTTATCCCCTCTAATTGAGGAAATTTTAACAAAGCTCTTTTCACCGTGATCGCCGTACCTGTCGTTCATCGTCAAGTCATCAATAGGAACTTTATAGGGCTTGTTACCTATATAATATAACTTATGATCTGTTTTCGAACTGTCCAATCCTTGAATGTCCGTAAAAGAATTCTTGTCATTGTGCAATATCTGAGCGTAAATGCTTTGAATTGAATCAGAATTTTTGTAATAGGGATCAGAATTGAAAAATTGAAAATTTGCTATACTTGGTCGTTTTGTCGTTACCTTCTCCACATAACTGTTCACGTAAAGTGGTTTAGGTCTAGTCGGTCTAGATGTAGTCGTCGAATAAATGTCTTGGAATATGGAATAATAATTACTGGACGGTTTGTAAATATACGGTTTCTTGGAAGTAGAAAATGGTGAATTACTAAGGGTTGGTGAGCTGGATCCGTATCCATTACCATTCGAAATTAAAACTGGTACGTCATATCCAAATACAGTCTGCGTCGGTTTGTTACCTATAATCACTGCATCGTTATTATTGTCCTGTGCGTAGTAATAGTTCGTTGGTCTTTTGGTCGTGGTAGTCGTACTCGTGTAATCGTATTGACCGTTTGTGAAGATATATCCGGGTATATTAGTCTGAGGTCTATGCGGTCGTGTCATAACATGTTCGTCAAAGTAACTAATACTTGGTCGTTTATACGGTATCTTGTTCGTTTGTGGGTATAAGTCGTCTAGGTAGCCATATGGTCGCTTGGTTGTAGTTTGCGTCGGTCGATGATAGTCAGTATTGTGAAAAAATTCCACCGCAGGAGGTTTGTTTGGTCCGTATGATTGTTGTCCGTAACTAATGTCGTGTATTAAGTTCGGTTTGCTAGATGCCGTATTTGTCGGCTGAGGTCGTCTTGTAATGTAATTTAAGTTATTCGGTCTGATTGGATAAGCAGTCTGCAGTTTAGGTGGTTTAGTCGTACTTAGTACATACTGTATGTTAATATTAACATGTGATGGATAACTTGGAGAAGGTGTCGTGGGTTGTCGATTTACAGTCCCGATTAAATGAGTTACGTCTTTGTGGTCATTTGTTGTGTGAAGCACAAACTGGTCACTATTTCCATAAGCACCGGAGGAAGCGTGAAACTGGTTATTTTGAAAGAAGCTATTTCTAGGTGGCTTTTGAGTAGATATATGATTTATCATTACTTGAGGTCTGTACCTCGATTGAGTTAATTGATCGTATTCGTCCAGGTTAAAGTTATCGTCGATACTTATGCTAGCTGTCGATATATTTGTAATTTGTATTTTAATTGGTGCTTCAAATGCGTCTTTAGCTTTTTCACCCTTGTGTTTATTAACAGGTCGTCGGGTCGTGGTAGGTAGTTTCTTTTTCTTATTTTCATTTTTCTTTCGTTCTTCTACAACAATATCTAAGTAATCTTCGTCTGTATCTGTATCATCGTTATCATAGTAAATGATGTCTCGTTTTCGTCTGTCGAATATGCTGTCAATATTTGCAGTGTCTTTCTTAATTTTACTCGTCTCGGGTGCATTGAGGAAAATAACATCCGTATCAAAGTCCAACAAGTCACTAATAGTCGCTTTTGTAGTTGCCTCCATCTGTATTTGTTGATTTAGCTTGGTCTTGTCATTTCCAAAATCCAAATTATCATTTACTTGAGTCTTAGTTGTCAAATTAAATCCTGTAAAGTCGTTTAATTTAACTGGTTTCGTTAAAGTCACGTTCAAATTTTTGGTTTCACCGCTGTTGTCATCTTTATCCAAGTCAAGCTTATCATTTATAATAGATGGGGTCTTGTCAATGTCCAAATCGATTCTGTGATTATTGTTAAGTGTCCTTTTTTCATCGTCCAAGTCCAGTTTGTGATTTATATTTAGAGGTGTCTTATGTTCGTCCAAGTTTGTAATGTGATGTACGTTCAGCGGAGTTTCTTTGTCCTTCAAGTCAAGTTTGTGGTTAACGTTTAATGGTGTCTCTACATTATCCAAGTCAAGTTTGTGATTTATATTTGTAGGTCGGTCATGTTTTATTGGTCTAAACATATTGAAAGGTTCAAAGGAGCTAGCAGAAACGTCCAGTCGGTCTATAAAGTTCGTGTTCAAGTTAAAGTTATTGTTACTATTAAAATTGTTGTTATTGGTAAAATCGGTCAAAGGTCTAGTAAATGTCACTTTCTCCGTAAATGAATCTAAGGAAAATGTATTCATGTTGGGACTGTTACATAGCACCCTAGCATTTCTAAAATTGTCGGGGGTAAGGAAAACAAAAGGTTGTACTGTATCAACGTCCGGTAATGTTTGGCAAAGTATTTCACCAAAGCTAATCCGCCTGATCGCTTGAAGTTGCGCTGGTGTAAATGAAGATTCAAAATCACCATTTTCATACCAAAATCGATCACCTCGTCTTAAGTTCATAAACTGCTGCGCTATAATGCAAGCAAATGTAGGGCCAACTAAACCGCCCCTGACGGGTCTTTCAGCTAATCCTCCAGTATATAAATCAATATCGTCTACGTGTTCGTATAAAGACTTAAACCTTTGTATGGTATCAAAGGTCATAATGGCATCCAAGTCGCGCCATTCGCGAATTGGTACCAAATCGCACGGCACCCTCCAAGCGGTGTAACTTGGCAACCCATGATCTCTGCCTCTCTGGATATTAATAGCAGCTAAATCCATTCCAAATGGTGAACCAGACGATTGAAATAAATGATTGGTTAGTTCTGAGCTAATGAATTCATCTGTTCTCTGACAAGGCTGATTTGCGAAACCCAATAACAAACGATCTAAAGATGCGAAACTGAATATATTGTCGAAGTTTGTGAATTCATCGTGTATGGAAACGTCTAAAAAGTTTTATTCGGTCATTTGCAATGAACAAATATTTCAAAATTCAGCTACTGTCGAATTCGTATTATCATAGTTACTGTTGAAAAGTCTTCTGTGATTCCGGTCCGTTCTCATGAAACTGCGCTGTACTAAGCTATGTCCAAATCTAAATGCGGCTGTACTAAAAGCGTTCGCAGGTGCCACATTAACACTGGGGTTGTATCCGGTATAGTAACCTTTCCGCACTAAAGATAAACCAAAAAGTTCCATTACTTCTTGGCCGAGAACTATTGGCAAGAACTCCCTGTAAGTGATGTGTTGGATCATTGCGCCTGAAATAGAGCGAAAGTATCTTAATAGTCCAAGCGTAGGTAATATAAAATGATTCTATATATAAGAAATAATTTTCCAACATAAAATTAATATAAAGCCAAAATATTAATATTTGACTTGATATGATATCGCCATAAGTAACTACACCATTGACCACTACCAACAGTTCGAAAAAGCTTAAAAAAATGAAATTGCTACCACTTAATTTTATATAAGCAGACAAACACTGAAGAACCTATTCTCCAAAATCACTTCTACGGATTCAATATTTTTGAACGTATGCTTATTTACTCGGTAGGAAGTTATTATAAAATAAACTGAACATTTTCAACAGTGTGCTTACCAATAATGCGTCTAGTTTCTTGATACACTTTCTCATCACTCCAATGCCTATTTATTCCGGCTATTGTTGCCGCTACCCGGTTATGATATCGCAACCATACTGTGTGGAAAGCGGTTAAAGCAGGCTGTTCACCAAGTCGGGCATCGCCACCAATGAAGCATTGGGTGGAAATCGCTCCAAGGCGGCAGAGCTCGCCATTTGGTGGGTCCGGTGGGTTGAGTTGTCCGGTACGACCATACATAAGGAGACCTGGAGATGGATGTAAAGAATTAATACATTGCAGATATATTCGTTAATACAAAACGATGTTGTAGAATTCTTTTTTATCTTAAGCCTGTAACAGTTCTCAAAAGTTTATGAAATTCAGAGTAGTACAGGAGTTTATATAGGACCAAGAGGGATGATTTTTTTTTAACTGGTTATATCGTGAATTCATTATATCCAGATGTATTGTTATTATTCAGCCTCAAGCACCATTTGCAAGTATTATTGATATAACCGGATATTAAACGGAAATCAAAATCTGCAATGTTATAAGAAGATATACCGTTTTGAAATGAGCGCAGCGAATCCGCTTTTTGCGAATCGCTACCATAAACGGTTGAAGCATCAATGTATGAGGTAACTTGGTTGATTTGCTCTCTCCAGCTCAGTTTGCAATTAATTCTGGATGACGGTGCACTTCTCACAAATTCCATACACGTCAATCCGAAGCTACTGAAGAATGGATCCTCTGTTGACACCGCTATCGGCAAACAACTAGGATGCTATAATAGATTTACCAATTATTATTTGGAGAGACCGATTGATTAAAAAGCGGTAGGTAGAAGTGAAATGTTTTATTATAACTATTCTTATGATTCAGTAATTGATATGTTTATTTTCAAGTTTGACTATGTTAGCGTAGTCGTTTCAATTTGTAATTTTAACTGAATAATAACTGAAAATTCAAAATAGTAGAATAGTAGTAATTCCATCAGGGCTAAATAATTGATTTCGTATATATATTTTACAGATTTGTATAAAAGCAATTACAGGGTTGTATAAACTAGATGAGTAGCTATAAAACTAATAAAAAATCTTCAAATTTAAAAATATACAGTGCCAAAATACACATATAGAAACAAATGTGAAGAGAGTGAGCTTACTTCTAAGTCAGGGGGTAGGAATCCTTGACCATTTCCGGAGCAGCATCTCGGTACCGTCTCCTCGAAAGCCCTGCTTTGAGCCGTGGATGTTATGTCGTGATCTACGAATTGACCCCATTGTACAAACATCATTGTTACTGTGTCCATTTCGATGTCGCGATCTCGATGAATAATCACGCTCACATCTCGAGCGGATGGCAGAATTCTACCTGACACCGATCTGCGAATGCTTTGAACACCTAAAATACATACGTTATCGTATATAAAAAATACGAAATTATTGCTACATGGATCTATTTTAATATAAGAGATGTACTTTTTGGGACATCCGAAGTAGAAAGGAGCAGGATTTTGTGCACTTATTGATTGGGGAATTTAATATGAAAAAAATATAAGTATAAAAAGTGATGTAATACGAAAAGATACAAAGCAGGATAAAGATAAGATAAGAAACAATTAAATAGGAGATGTTTATGTATAGTTTTCTAATAATTAGGAATTTATTATAATTGCCCTGGGATTTTAAAGGGGAAGAAAGTAAGTTAGATATTTCATGTAGATAGCGGATGGAAGAAAGGTACTCGTAGAAAATGAGGTAATTTTAAGATACATAAAGTGGTGGACAACAATTGACGCATTGGCATCTCCTGGAAAAGATATTTGAAAATTTAGATTCGCATATAGACTCTTACAATTTAGATTCCAAAAATATTTTTCACTAAATAGGGTATTCTACTTTCGCAATGTAAAAGTCAATTATTTATATGTAGATATATAAATAAAGTATATATTGTTGTAACCTATATTATGCTACTTAAGAGTAGCTCTTAAATAATGTAATATTTCCTTACTTTCGATTTCTGGTTCTCACGATATTAATTCATTTCTAAATAAGGAAAATCTGCAAGATTGCGCAAAAAATCCTACAACTACAAAATGAAACGTTACAATAAATTGTAACTTATTACTTTCTTCAATAAGATGTGAATGTTATGACAACACGAAATAAATTTCGAAACTTCCTATACAAAATTATTTTACCTCTTTGAAGGAAAAACTCTTTGTCATAAACACAACTATTGTAGCACATTGAGTAGGGTATTCTTAAATAGCAAAGTAAATAAAATCTTAACTAGAGATTCGTGTTTCACAGCCTATAGGATAATATTGGAGCAGAGATTCGTTTATTTAATTATTAATTATTTAAATTGTTTGTAGACGTTTATACACGTTTAGAAAGATAATGAAATTCTGCAATAGATCGAGTTATGATATATATGGTGTCCGTTGAAAAAAAGAAATGTTTGCAAAGTTATCGTTTCCCTTTTCAAGAAAAGAATTAAATTTCACATTGAAACGAAAGCAAACGAGTAGTGAATAATATTCAGAGCTGTTTTTATTAACGCTAATTTGTAGATTACTATTTAAATTGAACATATTGATGCTTAATTAAACCTGTAAAAAATATAAATTGAAATTCATCATTAAATATCAACTTATTTTTTTCAAATGTGAAGATCATTTCATAATATATACGGTGGTTTTTGATGCTTGATTATTTGATATTTCAAATTTCTTTTAAAACAACCGAAAATTGCTGGCTCCACATGTCTTTACATTTTCTAATTGACGGTAGAGAAAAGATATAATTTGACTAACGACATTTGCTCTATCCTATTATAGAACCAATCGTTAATTATTTAGAGATTTAATAATTGTAGCGGATATGAGTTTTAACAAGATATATATAAATATATATATATATATATAGTAGGAGAATAATTTTTAATTTATATAAACAACAAACTGCCTTAGTTAGAATTGAGGGGGAAGAAGAGGTAGCAAAAATAGGGAAGGGAGTTCGGCAGGGATGTACACTCTCACCGTTATTATTTAATCTATATATAGAAGATGCAATAAACAAAGTAAAAGAAGAGTATAGTGTAGGTGTGAATGTACAGGGAGAGAAAATATATATGTTGAGATTCGCCGACGATATAGCTATATTGGAAGAAAGCGAAAAGAATTTAGAAAGGGTATTGAATGGTATGCAGGCAGTATTGACTAGGGATTTTAAAATGAAAATAAATATAGGTAAAACTAAAGTGATGAGGTGTGACAAAAAGGAATGCAGTAGAAAAATGAGGATCACAATAGGAGATAATAGAATCGAAGAAGTGTCAGATTTTTGTTATTTAGGCAGTAGAATCACAAAAGATAATCGAAGCAAGGTAGATATAAAGTGTAGGATAGCACAGGGTAGGAAGGCATTCGTAGAAAAGGAACAGATTTTAAGATCAAATATTGACTTGGGTATTAGAAAAAGATTACTGAAGGTATATGTTTGGAGTGTAGCACTGTACGGGTGTGAGGCGTGGACTATAGGAAAGGAAGAGAAGCGTAGATTACAAGCATTCGAAAAGTGGTGTTATAGGAGGATGATGAGGATTGGTTGGGAAGATAAAGTAACAAATGAAGCTGTACTAGAGTTAGTAGGGGAGAAGAGCAGTATTTGGAGAGTGTTACAGCGTAGGAGAGACAGATTAGTAGGGCATATCCTTAGGCATGGGGGGATTATGCAATTGATCATAGAAGGTAGAGTGGAAGGAAAGAAAGGGGTAGGTAGGCCTAGATTGGAGTATGTGAGTCAGATAGTTGAAGACGTTGAGATGAATAGCTATAGGGAGATGAAGGGATTAGCTCAGGATAGATCGGCATGGCGTGCTGTTTCCAACCAATCTTTAGGATTGCAGACTCTTTAACTAATATAAACAAATAAATGAAATTATTAAGAACCTGTATAGAAAATGTCAATTAATGCGATGTCTTTAAAACTTTCTAGAAATTATAGAGATGAAACGATCGATATAAATGAACAAATAATAATTTAGGAATGCAGTTAATTTAATGCACGAAACTTCCTGCTGTATCGTTTATATTAAATGTTTAGAATGGTTTGCTAATTTTGTAATTTAACGCTATTTAGTACTAAAAAGAAAATCATGGGAACTAAAAACTTACACGTTTTTTAGGAGGTGATGTTAATGTAGTAAAAGTTTTATAGATGGTCACATTTAATTAGTCGCAATGGAGAAAGCTTCTAAGTAATTAAATTATTTAATTATGTATATTTTGATCGCTTCTTTAAAATTATAAGTGCGCATTCATTTAATAAACACCTTCAATTAATTAATTAATATATTTCGTGTAAAGCGAGATATTAGCAAAACTAAATAGTATAATAAAATCAAATACTTCGTCTTTTTATAATCTTACTACATGAAACAATTTCGTTTTCGGAAAAAAATATTATATATCATTATAAATGTATTTAGAAATTTTATAAATCATGCAAGAATGTAGAACCACCTACAGTATTTAGTGCTTTATATTTATCGGAAGAAACAAATTTGGTGCGAATTTAGTAAAGCGAACATAAATGATGTATTCAACACATATTTTTATATCTTTCCACATATAACTAATAGATTTTTCGTGGTATGATTGTTGACATGAGGTTAAGATCTATCTATCACGTTTAACCCAGTTCTGTAGCGCATTCAGAAGATGCTCATTGACCTTATAAAAATATAATTCGATCATTAAGATTTCCAACCAAGAAGCGTTTATCGACTTTGCACAATATTCCAAGATGCTAGAAACATCTTATACTTATAAAATATAATTAAAATCCTATGTTTTTACATTGCGATTTTATTTTATTTTGCTGACTGCAGTTCGCAAAAAAATCGATATATAAGTTTATAACTTGTATATGAAAAGATAATACCTAGTTAGTTAAAGAGTCCGCAATCCTAAAGATTGGTTGGAAACAGCACGCCATGCCGATCTATCCTGAGCCAATCCCTTCATCTCCCTATAGCTATTCATCTCAACATCTTCAACTATCTGACTCACATACTCCAATCTAGGCCTACCTACCCCTTTCTTTCCCTCCACTCTAGCTTCTATGATCAATTGCATAATCCCCCATGCCTAAGAATATGCCCTACTAATCTGTCTCTCTTACGCTGTAACACTCTCCAAATACTTCTCTTCTCCCCTACTAACTCTAGTACAGCTTCATTTGTTACTTTATCTTCCCAACCAATCCTCATCATCCTCCTATAACACCACATTTCGAATGCTTGTAATCTACGCTTCTCTTCCTTTCCTATAGTCCACGCCTCACACCCGTACAGTGCTACACTCCAAACATATACCTTCAGTAATCTTTTTCTAATACCCAAGTCAATATTTGATCTTAAAATCTGTTCCTTTTCTACGAATGCCTTCCTACCCTGTGCTATCCTACACTTTATATCTACCTTGCTTCGATTATCTTTTGTGATTCTACTGCCTAAATAACAAAAATCTGACACTTCTTCGATTCTATTATCTCCTATTGTGATCCTCATTTTTCTACTGCATTCCTTTTTGTCACACCTCATCACTTTAGTTTTACCTATATTTATTTTCATGTTAAAATCCCTAGTCAATACTAATAATAATAATTAAAATCCCTAATAAATAAAAAAGAAGAGATTATTTTTTTATATACATACTCACCATCTTCATAGTGAGGATGTAAGAATCGTTGAAGAGGTAACATAGAAGCTCCCTTCCATGGTTGATCTGGATTGTTGCAAGTGCCATCGGATGTTCTGTATCGCTTAGAAGCAGCACTGCATCTTGGGATCCCTCGCAATGGGCATTGTTCATCGAGGATTGTTGCTCGTTTAAAGATATCGTGGTTGGGATTTTGTCTGCTCTCCGTTAATCTGCAAGAGAATAAACGCATGGAGAATGAAAGTGAAAGCGATGGTAATAACAAGATTATTGAAGATTTGAATCGAAGAATTTAATACAAATGGACACTGGTTATTGAAAAAATTCTCGTAGAAAGTTAAACAGGTGTGACATCTGCGTGGATTATTTAGACATATAAGGAATGTTAAATTGCCACAGATGTTGATAGGTAGAAATATTAATTTCTGCATGTGTTTTAGAAATTTGAATTAATATATTTCAAGGGACTTTTTAGAATCGATTAAATTAATTATGAATGAAAATAAGTTTTATGGGTATGATATATTCATATATGAATTAAATATGTGTAATTAGATGGAATATATTTTAGTACCACTTCGAACATTCGTTCTTAAACCAATCGTTTTTAAGTATCTTCTGCAGAGAGACATAATTATCGCTTCTAATACTAATTTTATTTTTAGATGTTATACATATATCAAAAACGCATTTCGTTAAAATATTTATTTAGAACACTTTATTAAAACTAAACATTGAAGGAAAAATAATGAATAAGTAAAAAATTAGATCAACAGAATTACTTCTAAGGGTAACATAAACTTGATTTAAATTTAGCAAACGGTGCCCGAAATATAATTTAATAAATATTTAAGTTTCGCTTTTAATTTTACTTATAAATTTTACAAAAGCTAAGTATAATATATATTAATTCTACAGCAAAAAGTAAAATATACCTAAATATTAAAATGTCTCAAATAATATATTAGATTCATCAACTGTAATGAATATATTAAAAAATAATATTAAATTTAAATCAAAAATATATATTACGCAAACCTAGATATATTATTTACATTTATATATCCCATTTAATAAATTATCACTACGGTGTTAAATGATATAGAATAATTGTGCTACTGAAGATGGGGGCATAGCCTTCGAAATACACAATGGTTTGAGTTACGGTATTTGTGTAACAATAATAAAATTAATTTCACTACAAATTGAATTGCTTATAAATGCGATAAATTATTGTTTGCTTAACCATAATTAAACGTGATTACCTTAAAAACACCGCGTTTGATCAGACACAAGCAACACACTTTCTTTTAATTTAGCAATCCGTAAACATCTTATATGTAAACTTCCACTTGGTAAACTAAACTCTCCATCTCGTCTCAACTTTCTTTTCTTTCGCCCGCGGATTGAATGCATACTGCAAGAAGCAGCTGCTGGTACGCGAGGACCGTCGCGACGATACAACTATTCTATGGGCCGTCGCGGCCACTGTATCCGCCGTGTCTTTCTCTTCTTCATATCGTATATTCATTAGTTGCCAACATACTAAATCATCGGCGACAAAAACAATCTCTATATATATAAGTAGTCTTAAAGTGAAACTTGAGCCTATCACCAAGAATCGGGTGATGGGTGGAAGGGAATCCATTCTGCACACTACAAAATATCCTACCTTGGCGCGTAAAATGCAGATATGAAAATGATACAAGAGTAACAAATGCAAACAAATTGAGGCACTCGAAATCGTTTTAAGCGAGGGATCGAAACTTTCACAGACCGATTTGGACAATGGCACGACACGAAAATAATAGATATCGTCCATTTAATATGTCAATGGACGTCTAATCATTCGTCTTCCTCAAGTTGCATTCTTGGAATTAGATTTTTGATTCGCAAAAATGACGGCACTTCTTATTAGCGATGTGTAGTTCACTCGCGAACCGTTCACTCTGAACGGTTCAATCAAATTAGGGGCGTAATGTGACGATGTTTTGCAACGACCTATAGGTCACTATGACCTAGTTCGTGAACTGTGAACTACATGGTGCACGATGTACGTATTGATGTACTTGTACTAGGTCATGAACCTGTCGTCTACTGAATCACAACGACTCATAAACGATGCAGTATAGTATACATTACATATACAGTACTAACATTTATTTAGTGATAAAGTGTGTTGGTGAACGGAACGAAATAGGAAACTCGATGCAATATTTATATGTTGCTATCAGATTTCATTTGGAATAATATAATTAATATATTCGCAAGATTAAATATGAGAATAATTTTTAATTTATATAAACACCAAACTGCCTTAGTTAGAATTGAGGGGGAAGAAGAGGTAGCAAAAATAGGGAATGGAGTTCGGCAGGGATGTACACTTTCACCGTTATTATTTAATCTATATATAGAAGATGCAATAAACAAAGTAAAAGAAGAGTATAGTGTAGGTGTGAATGTACAGGGAGAGAAAATATATATGTTGAGATTCGCCGACGATATAGCTATATTGGAAGAAAGCGAAAAGAATTTAGAAAGGGTATTGAATGGTATGCAGGCAGTATTGACTAGGGATTTTAACATGAAAATAAATATAGGTAAAACTAAAGTGATGAGGTGTGACAAAAAGGAATGCAGTAGAAAAATGAGGATCACAATAGGAGATAATAGAATCGAAGAAGTGTCAGATTTTTGTTATTTAGGCAGTAGAATCACAAAAGATAATCGAAGCAAGGTAGATATAAAGTGTAGGATAGCACAGGTTAGGAAGGCATTCGTAGAAAAAGAACAGATTTTAAGATCAAATATTCACTTGGGTATTAGAAAAAGATTACTGAAGGTATATGTTTGGAGTGTAGCACTGTACGGGTGTGAGGCGTGGACTATAGGAAAGGAAGAGAAGCGTAGATTACAAGCATTCGAAATGTGGTGTTATAGGAGGATGATGAGGATTGGTTGGGAAGATAAAGTAACAAATGAAGCTGTACTAGAGTTAGTAGGGGAGAAGAGAAGTATCTGGAGAGTGTTACAGCGTAGGAGAGACAGATTAGTAGGGCATATTCTTAGGCATGGGGGATTATGCAATTGATCATAGAAGGTAGAGTGGAGGGAAAGAGAGGGGTAGGTAGGCCTAGATTGGAGTATGTGAGTCAGATAGTTGAAGACGTTGAGATGAATAGCTATAGGGAGATGAAGGGATTAGCTCAGGATAGATCGGCATGGCGTGCTGTTTCCAACCAATCTTTAGGATTGCGGACTCTTTAACTAACTAAATATGTTCTTAAATATGTCATGCCATAACAAATTTTTTCAATAATGCAAAAATAAACATCTAAATCTAATAATTCTTCTATTTCATATTTAGTGCAATGCAATCACTTAATATCAATTCACAGCTTTGAAGTTTGAACAGAGAAGATTCGGAATAGAAAATATAAATTCTAACGCCAAACAAAACGATTCTATCTAGTTCATTTTATTATAGTTTGTACATTTAATTTTCAAGTGTTAGTAAAGTAGTAAACATTTTCATCAGTAACTACCAATAAGTATTTTAGAACTTCATATAAATAATCGAGAGAAGAATATATTTCTTTATATATATGTTTTGTATAAATTATAAACATTGTTGTCTTTTCTTCTAAATTCTTAATTGAAAATAAGTATTGTAATATTTCAATTTATTTATTTTTTACCATTTAATATTTTTTTATTGAGAAGAGATTATTTTCAGTATGTTCATGTATTTCATATAGGTCGTGAACTAGTTCATTTTAGAAAGATGTTAGTAGTTCACGACCTATAGTTCGTGAACGGTACATTGAAATGAACTATGCACTACGAACTAGGTACTCAAAGTGACCTACAGTTTGCCATCGTTATAATACATTAATTTTAGATTAACTTAACTTATTATACTTGTTGCATTTAATGTTTTTTGTTGCCCAACTTCCAATACAAAACTAACAATATCTGTATGTATACCTCCCTATTTATTTCAGAAGAATTGCTCAGCATTTGTTATTTTGTATTCTAATTATGTTTCAGTTAGTGAAATAATTTTGGTTCATGAATGTACAATGTATTTCACATCGTAAGCAATTAAATGTGAAAAACATAAAAACGAAAATTTATATTTACAGGCACAATAGCTAAGGAATTCTATCGCTAATAAATTCCTTCCAAACTTCCGTAATTCAAACATAAAATATCGTACTCTGCATTTATGATCAATTTTTAATTTAAATAATTTGAACCGAAATAGAAAAAAAATTGTAAAAAAAATTGTCCTTTGAAAAAATTTCGAAGTTTCAAGAACGACTTCGCTTCTAAGTTTCAAGAAGTAGAAGAACTTTCGCTTCTAACTTACTAATTATTTTATTACATATACACGGACTCACAGATGTCTGTTATTGTATCGTATAATTGTGATTGGATGTAGGAAACGCCGCAGGTAGATTTTCTTCCGTTTCATTATTGTTAGTGGATCAAGAAAAAAGGCCAACACAAATGCGCATGATGTATTGTGTCAGCTCGCTTAATTAGTGCTTTATCATTCTTAGAAAAAAGATTATATAAACGTGCTGCAGATCATTCCTCAAGGAAGAGAAATATATAATTTACATAGCATTGACTACTACATCTCAATATATAATATTATCTTAATCACTGTAGTTGTGGTAAAATATCTCGTGATAGATTATGCAGATACGATTTTTTAAAATATTTGTGCGAATAGTTCTATAGAATGTATTTTATACATTAATAAGTGGCCTGGCAATTTATTTTGCTATAGTTATAAATATTTCATCTTTGATGTTTAAATAAGACGCACTTCTTCGTTTATCATTGTTTTCATCTTCTATTCATCTCCTTCGTTTATCAAGCAGTAAAATTTATGAAGAACATTTTAAAATTATCACTACGGTGATATATAATAGTATAAAATAAAATACTCTTTGAATAATACCCTTTACTTCTGACCACCTCATATGAAATATTAATATGAAACGTTAATTATTATTAAATATTAAAATACGGAGATTTATCTCACGTTTAATATTGTATGATATAAGCTTTCTTTTGCACTACTCTTACTTAATAATCAACATTATATAAATATTGTTTCCGATACTTCGCTATTGTTATAAAGAGTGAAGAGTGAGGATATGAACCAATATTAACAAAGTTTTTATAACTGGTAATTGTATGCCAAATCTATATATACAAATATATTTATATCATCAACTTTCTTTTTCACTTTAATTGGCGGAGGAAAGCAAAAATAATGTTATTGATTCTGAAGTGGGTCAAGTAAAAATGATTTGATTCTGGGTAATACGTGTCTTGACTTCTGAATGTCCTGTTAATTATTTTATTATGCTATAAACATAGTATTGCACTCACTAAAATGGCAATTTAGTATAAATGTTCTTAAGATTCGCTCCATTGGATTCGAACAAACTGTGAATTAGATTAACCGATCTACTTCATAATTTTTAGTTAGAGATAATAGCCACATTTTTTTATATCAATTAGCGATGGCAAACTGTAGGTCACTTTGAGGACGTAGTTCGTAGTTCATTTCAATGTACCGTTCACGAACTATATGTCGTGAACTACTACATCTTTTGAAAATGAACTAGTTCACGAACTATATGAAATACATGCACGTACTAAAAATAATCTTTTTTTTCTCAATATAAAAATAGTAAATGGTAAAAAATAAATAAATTGAAATATTACGATAATTATTTTGAACTAGGAATGAGGAAGAAAAGACCAAAATGTTTATAATTTATACAAAACATATATATAAGGAAATATAATTTTCTCTAGGTACTCACGATTATTTATATGAAGTTCTAAAATACTTATTGGTAGTTACTGATGAAAATGTTTATTACTTGAACACTTGAAAATTAAATGTACAAACTATAATAAAATGAACTAGATAGAATCGTTTTCTTTGGCATTATAATTTATATTTTCTATTCTGAATCTTCTCTGTTTAAACTTCAAAGCTTTGACTTGATATTAAGTGTTGCATTGCACTCAGTATGAAATAGAAGGACTATAAGATTTTGATATTTATTTTAGCATTATTGCAAAAATTTGCTATAGCATGACATATTTAAGAATATATTTAATCTTGCGAATATATAAATTATATTATTCCAAATGAAATCTGATACCAACATAAAAAAATGTGAATTAGCTCGGCAATGCTGCTGTTGCAATATCGCATCGAGTTTCCTATTTCGTTCCGTTCACCAACACACTTTATCACTAAATAAGTGTTGGTACTGTATATGTAATGTATACTATACTGCATCGTTGTGATTCATGAACGGTTTAGTAGACGACGGGTTCAGGACCTAGTACAAGTACATGAATACGTACACCGTGCACCATGTAGTTCATAGTTCACGAACTAGGTCATAGTGACCTATAGGTCGTTGCAAAACATCGTCATTTGATTGAACCGTTCAGAGTGAACGGTTCGCGAGTGAACTACATATCGCTAATATCAATGGCTTCGTTTGACTTTGTCATTTCAATAGCCATTTTATCCCATCGCAAAGTTTATTTATTCTGATATGATTTATGGCTTGAACCTTAATTTTTCACAAACTAATTAATATATAAAAACTTAATTTTCGAAGATGTTATAGTAATATAACTAAATTGATCAGTTTTCATTCATAGTAAGCTCATGATTTCATTATTGATATTTATATCTCAAAACAATATAGTTATATGCACTCTTCATGAACCTGTTTTGGCTCGTTTCGTTTTATAAAAACCTTCTTAAAATATGTACGTTAAACGTAAAAATTTCACATATAAATTGTCCATAGCATCTTTTCAGTGAAAAATATTTTTACATATAAATCGTAAGGATATAACATTTTTAACACACATTAAGAGTTTTAGTTCAAGTTATAACCGATCTGGAGATATTATCTATATTACACACTATAAAGAAATATCAAAATTCACCTTCTTTTCTGTAATGTTTTTCTACTATGAGACTGGGAAAAAAAAAACCATTTACTCAATTGGTAATACCTATGTAGGAATATTTGATATGTTTGGTAGACAAATTTATATCACTAGACTATGTTTTCCAAAAAAAAATCTTGATTCAGAAATTGTAAATCGCCTTTGAAGATAAAAATGAAAATTATATACTTTTTGATACTACAAGAAATATTTGACAAAGAGTCCTTAAAACACGTAAATTGATCGATTAATTCTAATAATAAAATAAGTTCAATTTCGCATAAATATATTTTATTAACAGGTGCTACCAATCGCTCCATAGATGAAATTTTAAGATTTAATTTAATTATAATTTAATTAATTTTATTTTATTTAAGGGAGGCGATTTTAGCATTTAGCACAGTAGTAGAAAAAAGAATGAGGGTAGGAAAGGTAACTTGCATAGCTTTTGTAGATTTAGAAAAGGCATTTGATAATGTAGATTGGGACATAATGTTTAGAATTTTAAAAGAAACGGGTATAGATTATAAGGATAGGAGAATAATTTTTAATTTATATAAACACCAAACTGCCTTAGTTAGAATTGAGGGGGAAGAAGAGGTAGCAAAAATAGGGAAGGGAGTTCGGCAGGGATGTACACTTTCACCGTTATTATTTAATCTATATATAGAAGATGCAATAAACAAAGTAAAAGAAGAGTATAGTGTAGGTGTGAATGTACAGGGAGAGAAAATATATATGTTGAGATTCGCCGACGATATAGCTATATTGGAAGAAAGCGAAAAGAATTTAGAAAGGGTATTGAATGGTATGCAGGCAGTATTGACTAGGGATTTTAACATGAAAATAAATATAGGTAAAACTAAAGTGATGAGGTGTAACAAAAAGGAATGCAGTAGAAAAATGAGGATCACAATAGGAGATAATAGAATCGAAGAAGTGTCAGATTTTTGTTATTTAGGCAGTAGAATCACAAAAGATAATCGAAGCAAGGTAGATATAAAGTGTAGGATAGCACAGGGTAGGAAGGCATTCGTAGAAAAGGAACAGATTTTAAGATCAAATATTGACTTGGGTATTAGAAAAAGATTACTGAAGGTATATGTTTGGAGTGTAGCACTGTACGGGTGTGAGGCGTGGACTATAGGAAAGGAAGAGAAGCGTAGATTACAAGCATTCGAAATGTGGTGTTATAGGAGGATGATGAGGATTGGTTGGGAAGATAAAGTAACAAATGAAGCTGTACTAGAGTTAGTAGGGGAGAAGAGAAGTATTTGGAGAGTGTTACAGCGTAGGAGAGACAGATTAGTAGGGCATATCCTTAGGCATGGGGGGGATTATGCAATTGATCATAGAAGGTAGAGTGGAGGGAAAGAGAGGGATAGGTAGGCCTAGATTGGAGTATGTGAGTCAGATAGTTGAAGACGTTGAGATGAATAGCTATAGGGAGATGAAGGGATTAGCTCAGGATAGATCGGCATGGCGTGCTGTTTCCAACCAATCTTTAGGATTGCGGACTCTTTAACTAACTAATTTTATTTAATAAATAATTTAATTTTAAATTAATTTTTTAAATTTTAATTTAAAAATAAAAATTAAGAAGGGATAACTAAAGAAAATAATAAATCACTTTAATAAATTTTCTTTTAGAAAACTCAACCACATTATTTAGGCTTGTGAATTAAATAGTAGTTATTCCGAATTTATAACTCGATTGTAGCATATAAGATTTAATAATTTTTATGTACACAATTAATTGCAAGACTTTGTTTTCAACATGTTTCAAAGTATTTCTATTGTATTTCAATAAGATGGAAAACATATTGCAATATTCCATATGTAACAAATGTGTGTACGTGCCACAATTTTGTTCGTGCTGCCTTTGTGGCATTAATTATGGCACCCGGATTGCTTCAGCTAGAGCTAAATAGTTTTAGGTATTGTATTAGATAATCTGCTTTCCATTGTAAAATCTGTTAATAGAAATAATCAGTTATTCACGGCATGTGCAAGTAATAACTTTAATACCTACACCATATGACAAGCAGAAGGTGCATTCATATTTTCATATTAGTGTCGACAAATTTATAGATAATAATATCTACGTATAAAAGTAATATCTAAAGAATATTTTTAAATACTGTAGTTTTTAATTGTATTTCTGTTAATTATAATAGTATATTATCGATTGAATTCTCGTTACGAAAATAGTTTCCAAAACTGGGAAAACCCATATGATTTATGTTGCTTTAAATTATTAATATTCGCTTATATCTTTAGTAGCATATATTTCAAAAAATACTTACTTTTTCATGAGGTTTAATTTAGCTTGGATGGCAGCATAGCCATATTTAGATTGAATTAATGCTGCTTTTTTGGGTGCTCCAAAACTTGCCACTTTATAAGCTGGATCGTTTTCATTAAGATATAGACCTGTAAAAATTGTATGAAATAATCAATAAATAAAAAATATTTACGTACAGTTTAATAAATTCATCAAGGTTGTATAACATGAGAAACGAATTTTTTAAACCTAAATTTACTTTTTGTATGTGATTTTGATTTGGCTATGATAAAATTATAAATTTTATTCCCGTTCTCGTTTCAAATTCAAGTTAAATATTCCGTTCAAAATATATTTCAATATAAATGATTCAATATGAGTGTAAAATTATTATTTGCCTCGGTCCAAATGAAATTTAAATAAGTACAATTATGAAAGCGAGTTTAAATTATATATTAGAGAGGAGATTGAGAATTCGGTATATTTGGGAAAATGTTTTTTTTTGAAAATAGAAAATGTAGTTTACTTTTATAATTTTCACAAATGCAGTAATAAGCACAAGTAATATAAAAATGTCTTCAACCGTATTGTCAGAAAATACTATATAAAATCATTTTGCAAGCAATTCGTATCTATCGCTTGTGCAATCGAATTAATTTTTAATAGTAAATAAGTTAAATTAAATTTTTAAAATACCAATACGTATTATGTAATTAAAATCTTTAACTTAATAAAAAGTGACAAATAATTAGAGCCCGACATAATTTATTATGGAACGGACGTTAAAGTGAAAACTATTTTATTCCTTTTGCTCATTTTTAGTAATCATTATTACAATTTAATTATTAACACTTTCTTTTAGCAATTTTGTTACGAGACCAATTGATGTAATGATGCAGCTGTTGATAATTTTGAATCAATTGAAGTTAGAAAGCTACCACAAGAAGAAAGACATCACATCGAATACATCAAAAATATTCAAACAATCCAATTAACGATTTACAAGAAAATAATGTTCCTGTAAATCCTTAACAACGTGAAATGGCTGTTCTTTAATAGAAAATATGTTTTTCAAGAAATAAATCAGTGTGAATTGTTCTATACAGAGCTCGAAATGTAGTTTATTAAAACTAACAGTGAATTACATGGTTAATTGTATTGTTCCGAATGTTAAATGTATTTAATTAAACGTGTAATTTGTTACATTTAAAGCAGGTTGGTTGATTTCATTTACTAAATGCTATTGTTCACTTTAACTTCTTCCTCTAACAACTAAATAGTAGATTTCAATTCATAAATAAGTAATTTACGATATTTAACACTATTAATATAAAAATTATAAAAATTAATAGATAAATACGTTTAAGAATTGTAAAATTTAATATTTTCCAAAATATTTTCTAGTTAGTTAGTTAAAGAGTCCGCAATCCTAAAGATTGGTTGGAAACAGCACGCCATGCCGATCTATCCTGAGCTAATCCCTTCATCTCCCTATAGCTATTCATCTCAACGTCTTCAACTATCTGACCCACATACTTCAATCTAGGCCTACCTACCCCTCTCTTTCTCTCCACTCTACCTTCTATGATCAATTGCATAATCCCCCATACCTAAGAATATGCCCTACTAATCTGTCTCTCCTACGCTGTAACACTCTCCAAATACTTCTCTTCTCCCCTACTAACTCTAGTACAGCTTCATTTGTTACTTTATCTTCCCAACCAATCCTCATCATCCTCCTATAACACCACATTTCGAATGCTTGTAATCTACGCTTCTCTTCCTTTCCTATAGTCCACGCCTCACACCCGTACAGTGCTACACTCCAAACATATACCTTCAGTAATCTTTTTCTAATACCCAAGTCAATATTTGATCTTAAAATCTGTTCTTTTTCTACGAATGCCTTCCTACCCTGTGCTATCCTACACTTTATATCTACCTTGCTTCGATTATCTTTTGTGATTCTACTGCCTAAATAACAAAAATCTGACACTTCTTCGATTCTATTATCTCCTATTGTGATCCTCATTTTTCTGCTGCATTCCTTTTTGTCACACCTCATCACTTTAGTTTTACCTATATTTATTTTCATGTTAAAATCCCTAGTCAATACTGCCTGCATACCATTCAATACCCTTTCTAAATTCTTTTCGCTTTCTTCCAATATAGCTATATCGTCGGCGAATCTCAGCATATATATTTTCTCTCCCTGTACATTCACACCTACACTATACTCTTCTTTTACTTTGTTTATTGCATCTTCTATATATAGATTAAATAATAACGGTGAGAGTGTACATCCCTGCCGAACTCCCTTCCCTATTTTTTCTACCTCTTCTTCCCCCTCAATTCTAACTAAGGCAGTTTGGTGTTTATATAAATTAAAAATTATTCTCCTATCCTTATAATCTATACCCGTTTCTTTTAAAATTCTAAACATTATGTCCCAATCTACATTGTCAAATGCCTTTTCTAAGTCTACAAAAGCTATGCAAGTTACCTTTCCTACCCTCTTTCTTTTTTCTACTACCGTTCTTAGTGCTAGAATCGCCTCTCTCGTCCCTCTGTTTTTCCTAAAACCAAACTGATCTTCTCCTAGCCTTTCCTCTACTTTATTTTCTAATCTCCTATAAATAATCTTTAACAATATCTTCGATGCATGTGATAGTAGGCTAATGGTCCTATAGTTCTCACACAAATTAGCTCCTATTTTCTTCGGCATTGTTACTATTCTACTACGCTGAAAATCCTGTGGTACTTCTCCCTTCTTATATATTTTACAAACTAACCTGTATAATCGCTCCTGCATTTTTTTCCCTGCGTGTTTTATTAATTCGGCTGGTATCATATCAATCCCCGCTGCTTTGTTATTCCGTAAATCATTTAATGCTCTATGAAACTCTGACCTAAGTATGCTAGGACCTAAGTCATCCTCATCTATCTGTTCCACATTTTCTAGCTCCTCCATGTCCTGCCTACCTTTATATAAATCTTCAAGATACTCCTTCCAACTTCTAGCTTTTTCCTTATTTTCTGTGAGTTCCTTACCCTGCTTATCACATATAATGTTACCCTTTGGTTTTACTTTAGAAAAATGTGACTTAATTTTCCTGTAGCCCAAATCTACTTTACCTCTTCTCATATCCTCCTCAATATCCTCACAATTTCCTTTTATCCACTCTTCTTTCGCTAGCATGCATTTCCTATTAATTAAGTTCCTTAGTTCCTTATATTTTTTCTGTCCTGCTTCTGTGTTTCCAATTTTAATTTTCCTTCTTGCTTCTATCATTTTAACTATTTCTTCCGTGATCCATTCCCTCCTACCTGCCCTTTTCTTTGTGCCTAATACTTCATTTGCTGCTGTAGTTAACCCATTTCTGATTTCCCTCCATTCGCAATCTATGTCGTTCCTAGATGTTCCATTAGCCATGATTTCTACTTTCTGCTTGTACTTTTCACATACATCAGCTAATTTTAACCTATCGACATCTACTCTGACCTGTTTAGACTTCTGTAATTTCTTGAATTTGACCTCTGAGTCCAGGACTACTAAATTATGGTCATTATCAATATCTGCTCCAGGGTAACTCTTACAATTCTTAATCTGGTTCCTAAACCTCTCTTTAACCAGTATGTAATCTATCTGATACCTCCCTATATCTCCTGGCATTTTCCACGTATATATCCTGCGCTTGTGATTCTGAAAAAGCGTGTTTGCTACCACTAGCTTATTCCTAATAGAAAACTCTACCAATCTATCCCCTCTATCATTACGTGTTCCTATTCCATATTCTCCTACTATTGAAACTTCCTTTCCCTTACCTACTACGGTAAGGGAAAGGAAGTTTTAATATTTTATATTTTAATATTTTCTAATATAAATTTAATTATATCGAAACATCTGCCTATTATATTGAAACTATATAGTTTTTTATATCGGAAGGCAATAAAGTACTAAAAAAAAAATAGTATATTATAGGGTGTTCCATTTAAATATTGTAAAATATCTGTATTATATAGACTTTAAAAAATCCAGTTCCAGAACCAATATCCTGTATAATTATATCGCTTTAACATAATAGCTATTAATATTGACATTTTATAAAGATAATGTGTGGTTTCATTTCATTTCAACAATTAATTTTATAGTTTTCGTTAAGCATTCCATGAATCACTATTTTTATAAAATAATAAATTTTAAGACAATGAGAAAACGAATGCAATAAGCCACTGACATATTGTAAAGCTACTTTTACGTGGGTTAAAAATATTATATTGTATTTAATTTTTTTAAATAATAATGCATACATTTTGAAAATAGAAAATGTCGATTAGTTTAGTATGATTTTATGAGTTCTAAACTAAAAATAAAAACTAATTTATACCTTCACATTTACTGATCTAATAGTTTTATAAATATATCACCTGATATATTTATTACCATAACCTCTGAATTAATAAATTTTGTTATCAATTGAGGTATTGAAGATGTTAAGGTGTCTTAATTCGTGTTTCAATTCTTACTTCATTTTTATACAAAATGCATTTGTTTATTACCCATGCTATATAGTTTCGGTTCCTTCACCATAATAAGTTCCTCCATCATACGGATTCCATGTTCGATTGCGTCGGATAAGTCTCTGCGCATGAGCGCATCATCGTCCTGTGCGTACGTTGTCAAATTCTCACTCACCGATTGCTGAAACTGTTCTGCTAGTCCTTGTCTTTGGTCCGAAAGTATGTCATCTGTCACTCGTCCAACTGTCACTTGTGATGTATTGTATCCGGTAATGTCCTGGTGCTGTGGTCGTTGTAGTTGTGGTGACGATCTGGCAATTGTAATGCGTAGAAACATTACAAATGTCCATATTGTCGTCCGTGCTTGATATCTGCAAAAAATATATATAAAGATTAGTATGTATAAATGAATAGATAAAAAAGTTTCGCAATTTATACCACTGTTTTAATAAAATTTATAATAATAAGGCATTCTTGTAATGTAAAGGATAATATATTTGTCAAATCAAAATTGTCATATATAAAAAGTCAAAACATAGACACACTTTTATCTTTTATGAGCGCCGTATTAATCGGAAAGAAGCTGAAAGGGGGAGCAAGATTTGCTGACTTAGCTTTATAAATATTCTATTAAATGTTTCTAATTTAATTTGATCAATTTTAACCGATTTTAAAAAGGAAATTAAAAATTTCTAGCTGAGTTGGCTTTTATTTCTATACTGGGATTTCTGTAACCCTGCGAGTATGGACATTATTAACTCTTGGCTTCACTAATTATCCAATAGCTTCTCGAGAACTGTTGTTTGGTTCAATTACCCTTTAAAAAAGCAGATTTAAAGGCGATCATCATTACAGCAAGACGCGTCTTGCGATTATCCACTACAATTATCGTCAACGGCGATATTATCTTAGCAGCGAAAAACATTTTGTACATATTTGTTTTAGGTATTAGTATTAAATGGGATGCATTGAGAATAAACCGAAATATTAGAATTTGCTTTGTAAATACGTTCAAGGATGCATTTTACCACCTGCAAACGTGAATTAGTACTGATTTTTTGGTAGTATCATATTTGGTAATTACGATTTATTAAGTTTACATTAAATAAATGCACGTTCCACAACAATACGAGTTTCTATGATAAAAAAAAATTTATATTATATGGGATTTCTTGGATATAAAAAACTGTCTATCAAAATTATTTAATTATGCTTTCGTGGTAACACCGTTTTTTAAATTTATTTATATTAAATGAATAAATGATTTTTTTTGTAATTACACTAAAATATACACTTTAGTGAGAACTGGGATCTATTATTGTGTCTTTTCTAGTACATTTCTGTTTATATTTTCCACAAAAGAGTTGCTTGCAATGTTCTTTATTGTTTTATCATTTATGCAAGCGGCAAACTAAATTCATTCGTTATACTAAAGGTGACAGAAATGAGTAATACAAATTGCACTGCATATCTTAATTTAATCCAACTGCATAAAGCGTAGCCTGAGAAAAATAAAAACAAAACTATTATTCGTAATTTGCTTGAACGAAAGAGCGCGGTAACAAGATTTAGTCATGCTTCTTATATAAAACTTATATTATTCGACATGGAACTAACCAACTAAATAGTTGCAATAATTAGTTTTCTGGAATTGTTAGGTGAATTAAGCACTTTAATCCAACTATCGTTGGAATCTAAAATACATCGTTTCAAGGATTTTTTTTATCTAACTATTAGGAACAAAAAATATAATCACTATACATCTGGACAATATTTATAATAGAAACCTAAAATAAATAGACTTCAAAAATTATTATATTTAAGAAAAATGCGTTAGCATCAAACATTTTTCATCCATTTAATGCACGAAATTCAAACCAACTTTTAGACGTATTTCAAAATGTTGTTTAATTTTACTTTCGTAGAGGCTTGAAGATGCTACGAAAAAATTTTAGTAGATTTTTTTAAAAGATTTAGTAATTTAGTATATCAAAACCTCTTTTTCGCACGAATTTTGTCTAATTTTATTAATGAACAGTTACATTTTATGTGCAGTTTTTTTAATTGCTGAAGAATATCCATATTTGCTTCGATAAAATAAATTAACTAAATCTTAATTATTTCTTGAACAGCATTGTATAAATTGTTATGGTTCGTGTAGCAAGAATGAAAAAAGAAATTAATATATATCTTCAATGTTTTATTTTATTACTTATATACTGGTTAATAATTAAAATCTATTCATATTCAACTGAAAAGATTGTTTTAAATCATAAATCAGTATATCTTGTCAGTTGGAATTTCCGAATACAATTTACATTTGTTTAAAAAATATATTTTAAATATTAAAAGAGCAGTATGTAGAACACGCGATTTCAAAAACTATTATTATTAAATTATTAAAAATAAGATTAAAGACCAATATATTATAATCAGAAAGCAAACTGTATCAAAATTTTTAATAATGTTTATAAAATATTTTAGCAAGAATTCATCATAGAAAATATAAGAAAAATAAAAATAATTGATATATATGTATATAAAACTAGTTTATTCAATTTTTCGTAACTAAATATAGAATATAGAATTTTATAGACCGTAGAAGTGAAATTTGAAATTTCATTTTCGACCGTAGAAATTTATATCACTACGTGATTATTATTTAATTACATGGAATTGGCAAAATTATAAATTAGTAAAATATCTCCAATAAATTACTAAATGCGTATTAATGAATAGAATAGTTTCGATTTTTGGGATAATTCATGGATAACGAATATAAGCGTACATAATTGGCATAAGAAAAAGTAATAATTCAAAAAAATTTGAAAATTGTACGACATTATCAGAGATTTTTATTTAATGCACATCCCTCTTATTTTTCCAGTTTTTCTACATACTTTTAATTAAGAATATTGCGGATAGTTCTATTGAATTCCTTTACAATTACAATTCTTTTTCTGATTGTGGCGCTACTGAATAAAAATTATACTAATTCATTTAAGCAAAGTTAAATATATAATAAATCTTAAAAATTAGGTCATTATATAAATTTAATATTATTTATATATTGAATAATTTTTATTATTATTAGAATATATATACAACATTATATATTAAAATATGAAAATAAAAATACTTTTATTTTCATATTTTAATCTCAATTTTGTATTCTACATAATAATAATAATAATAATAATAATAATAATAATAGACTTTATTTATTATACATTTATTTATTATTTATTTATTTATACATCTTGAGTACTATTTAATAATCCATATTATACTCGTATATAAGACTAGTAGTTCTAATTGATAGGATCTTTTCAATACGAAGGAGAATGACAATCATTGGTATATTAACAGTAGGCCAAAACAAAAATACAACAGAAGACTGTGAACTAGATTTTAATCAAACCAGATCATATCTCAATAATAATGATCACTTCAAGCAGATCTTATTAGTTTGAAGATACTGAACTTATTCGCTACGTACATTCGAATAACTTTTGTTGCCTATTATTTAAAAAAAAATAGATATATATATATATATATAGTATCGTTTAATTTAACCGAAAATGTATGAAATATTTTTACCATCTTTTTTTAAGTTTCAACATGATTTTCTCATAATTTTTACATGAATTTGATTTTTATTTTTATTTGATTTTCTTGCATTTAAAAAAAAATCTGCATACAATTTAAGATTCAAAATAATATAAAATATTAATATAAAATATATATATACATACATACATATATATATATATATAACAGTCACGTCTATGGTATAAATAAGCCTATTTTAATTTTGTTTTTCCGTGCTAGTTCTTAAAAATAAGATTCATCTTGTCCTACCTATTTATATATATTATCTATTTATATTTATATATATTTTTATATTTATAGTGGTAATCTTTGTGCAAAATAGTGATAAGAATAATTGAGGACCGCGTGTTGAGGTAGCTCTTGATGCTTCCATAAGTAGGTGCAAAGAGTCTTATGATTCTCAGAAACGAAACCATTAAATATGGCAATAATTAGTACAGAATTTATTGAATGCAAGTTTCAAATAGTATAGAATATCAACCAAATACCGTAACAAGCATTAAGTAGCTAGATGCGCATTTCGAAGGCTATGCCCCCATCTTCGGTAGCACAACATGTAAACTAAATAAAATACCTCTGTCACGAATCATTATAATTTTATAATCTATTTTAACACTGTAATTATCAGTACAGGACTATATATAATATATATAGTCCTGTACTGATAATTTTTAAAACAAGTTTGCCTTTATTTTGATATAATAAATATATGACGTTTATATAATATCTTCACTAATATTATTGTTTGAAAATTTGAAAAGATTATATTTTTTAGATACATGTTCTAAGAACAATACAAATTTATTAAAAGTTTTTAAGTTCTTCATGGATTCGTATTTCTTAATTGAAGATAATAATTGAAACTTGTTGCTATTTTCTCATATCGTTTTTTTCTAGAATTTCTAACAATATCGAAATTTCAAATTTCTTTGGTCGAAAAGCGACCAAATCTCTATAAATTAAAATGATTAAGGACTTTATGGGAAATGTACCATAATATACTTTGCATGCGACAAATATACATCATTTACTGGTTCTTTCATTAACGCTTATTGCATAATAGTCACTTGTGATTTCTGCGCAAATAGAACGTGCAAATATTTACCTCATTTATTACGAGGAAGCGCCAAGGTACAGTACGTATATACACAAATGATCAAAACAACCAAAAAATCGTAGAGCACAAAAATGA
This sequence comes from Leptodirus hochenwartii, assembly GCA_947310635.1. Taxonomy (NCBI): domain Eukaryota; kingdom Metazoa; phylum Arthropoda; class Insecta; order Coleoptera; family Leiodidae; genus Leptodirus; species Leptodirus hochenwartii. The sequence goes on along the minus strand of OX371180.1, from coordinate 10,071,999 downwards.
CAATACACTTAATATACAACTCCTAACATTAGCTAAGTTTATTAAATCATTTATCAGCCAGAACACAAGATATACTCCTGTACAGATTGTGCACCTGTTTCAATCTCGGACCGAACTGAGTCAAATGTACATCATCGAAACAAATAAAGGATCATCACACACATACACGCTATCCATATGTACAATCGTAGTTAATGAGAATGTCCGCAACTATGAAATACGTCAGAAACATATCAAAGTTGGTTATCGTATACTATGGCTATATCTATTTTGCCACATCCGCTTAAAATATTAAAATATAAGAAATATGGTGAATTCGCTATTTTAAACAATAGACGGTTTATTTTTACATGTAGAAGTTGATCGAATTGAAATTGAAAATGACGATTAGTTAAAGAGTCCGCAATCCTAAAGATTGGTTGGAAACAGCACGCCATGCCGATCTATCCTGAGCTAATCCCTTCATCTCCCTATAGCTATTCATCTCAACGTCTTCAACTATCTGACTCACATACTCCAATCTAGGCCTACCTACCCCTCTCTTTCCCTCCACTCTACCTTCTATGATCAATTGCATAATCCCCCCATGTCTAAGGATATGCCCTACTAATCTGTCTCTCCTACGCTGTAACACTCTCCAGATACTTCTCTTCTCCCCTACTAACTCTAGTACAGCTTCATTTGTTACTTTATCTTCCCAACCAATCCTCATCATCCTCCTATAACACCACATTTCAAGTGCTTCTAATCTACGCTTCTCTTCCTTTCCTATAGTCCACGCCTCACACCCGTACAGTACTACACTCCAAACATATACCTTCAGTAATCTTTTTCTAATACCCAAGTCAATATTTGATCTTAAAATCTGTTCTTTTTCTACGAATGCCTTCCTACCCTGTGCTATCCTACACTTTATATCTACCTTGCTTCGATTATCTTTTGTGATTCTACTGCCTAAATAACAAAAATCTGACACTTCTTCGATTCTATTATCTCCTATTGTGATCCTCATTTTTCTACTGCATTCCTTTTTGTCACACCTCATCACTTTAGTTTTACCTATATTTACTTTCATGTTAAAATCCCTAGTCAATACTGCCTGCATACCATTCAATACCCTTTCTAAATTCTTTTCGCTTTCTTCCAATATAGCTATATCGTCGGCGAATCTCAACATATATATTTTCTCTCCCTGTACATTCACACCTACACTATACTCTTCTTTTACTTTGTTTATTGCATCTTCTATATATAGATTAAATAATAACGGTGAAAGTGTACATCCCTGCCGAACTCCCTTCCCTATTTTTGCTACCTCTTCTTCCCCCTCAATTCTAACTAAGGCAGTTTGGTGTTTATAGTTAAAGAGTCCGCAATCCTAAAGATTGGTTGGAAACAGCACGCCATGCCGATCTATCCTGAGCTAATCCCTTCATCTCCCTATAGCTATTCATCTCAACGTCTTCAACTATCTGACTCACATACTCCAATCTAGGCCTACCTACCCCTCTCTTTCCCTCCACTCTACCTTCTATGATCAATTGCATAATCCCCCCATGTCTAAGGATATGCCCTACTAATCTGTCTCTCCTACGCTGTAACACTCTCCAGATACTTCTCTTCTCCCCTACTAACTCTAGTACAGCTTCATTTGTTACTTTATCTTCCCAACCAATCCTCATCATCCTCCTATAACACCACATTTCAAGTGCTTCTAATCTACGCTTCTCTTCCTTTCCTATAGTACACGCCTCACACCCGTACAGTGCTACACTCCAAACATATACCTTCAGTAATCTTTTTCTAATACCCAAGTCAATATTTGATCTTAAAATCTGGTCTTTTTCTACGAATGCCTTCCTACCCTGTGCTATCCTACACTTTATATCTACCTTGCTTCGATTATCTTTTGTGATTCTACTGCCTAAATAACAAAAATCTGACACTTCTTCGATTCTATTATCTCCTATTGAGATCCTCATTTTTCTACTGCATTCCTTTTTGTCACACCTCATCACTTTAGTTTTACCTATATTTATTTTCATGTTAAAATCCCTAGTCAATACTGCCTGCATACCATTCAATACCCTTTCTAAATTCTTTTCGCTTTCTTCCAATATAGCTATATCGTCGGCGAATCTCAGCATATATATTTTCTCTCCCTGTACATTCACACCTACACTATACTCTTCTTTTACTTTGTTTATTGCATCTTCTATATATAGATTAAATAATAACGGTGAGAGTGTACATCCCTGCCGAACTCCCTTCCTTATTTTTGCTACCTCTTCTTCCCCCTCAATTCTAACTAAGGCAGTTTGGTGTTTATATAAATTAAAAATTATTCTCCTATCCTTATAATCTATACCCGTTTCTTTTAAAATTCTAAACATTATGTCCCAATCTACATTATCAAATGCCTTTTCTAAGTCTACAAAAGCTATGCAAGTTACCTTTCCTACCCTCTTTCTTTTTTCTACTACCGTTCTTAGTGCTAGAATCGCCTCTCTCGTCCCTCTGTTTTTCCTAAAACCAAACTGATCTTCTCCTAGCCTTTCCTCTACTTTATTTTCTAATCTCCTATAAATAATCTTTAACAATATCTTCGATGCATGTGATAGTAGGCTAATGGTCCTATAGTTCTCACACAAATTAGCTCCTATTTTCTTCGGCATTGTTACTATTCTACTACGCTGAAAATCCTGTGGTACTTCTCCCTTCTCATATATTTTACAAACTAACCTGTATAATCGCTCCTGCATTTTTTCCCCTGCGTGTTTTATTAATTCGGCTGGTATCATATCAATCCCCGCTGCTTTGTTATTCCGTAAATCATTTAATGCTCTATGAAACTCTGACCTAAGTATGCTAGGACCTAAGTCATCCTCATCTATCTGTTCCACATTTTCTAGCTCCTCCATGTCCTGCCTACCTTTATATAAATCTTCAAGATACTCCTTCCAACTTCTAGCTTTTTCCTTATTTTCTGTGAGTTCCTTACCCTGCTTATCACATATAATGTTACCCTTTGGTTTTACTTTAGAAAAATGTGACTTAATTTTCGTGTAGCCCAAATCTACTTTACCTCTTCTCATATCCTCCTCAATATCCTCACAGTTTCCTTTTGTCCACTCTTCTTTCGCTAGCTTGCATTTCCTATTAATTAAGTTCCTTAGTTCCTTATATTTTTTCTGTCCTGCTTCTGTGTTTCCTATTTTAATTTTCCTTCTTGCTTCTATCATTTCCACTATTTCTTCCGTGATCCATTCCCTCCTACCTGTCCTTTTCTTTGTGCCTAATACTTCATTTGCTGCTGTAGTTAACCCATTTCTGATTTCCCTCCATTCGCAATCTATGTCGCTCCTTGATGTTCCATTAGCCATGATTTCTACTTTCTGCTTGTACTTTTCATATACATCAGCTAATTTTAACCTATCGACATCTACTCTGACCTGTTTGGACTTCTGTAATTTCTTGAATTTGACCTCTGAGTCCAGGACTACTAAATTATGGTCACTATCAATATCTGCTCCAGGGTAACTCTTACAATTCTTAATCTGGTTCCTAAACCTCTCTTTAACCAGTATGTAATCTATCTGATACCTCCCTATATCTCCTGGCATTTTCCACGTATATATCCTGCGCTTGTGATTCTGAAAAAGCGTGTTTGCTACCACTAGCTTATTCCTAATACAAAACTCTACCAATCTATCCCCTCTATCATTACGTGTTCCTATTCCATATTCTCCTACTATTGGAACTTCCTTTCCCTTACCTACTACGGCATTCCAATCTCCGATTACAATTAGATTATCCTGTCCTTTAACGTTTGCTAACCTAGATTCAATCTCCTCATAAATGGATTCTACCTCCTCATCATCGTGACTTGAAGTTGGCATATATACTTGCACTATAACTGTGTCCGTTGGCTTCGTGTCTAATCTAATAGTTATAATTCTATCACTAACTTGGCAATAACTCTTTATTCTACATCCCAACTTTCTATTCATTATAAAACCTACACCGGTATGCCCATTATCTGATGCTGTGGTTATTAATCTGTATTCTCCTGACCACGTATCTACTTGATCTTTCCTCCTAACTTCACTAATCCCTACAATATCCAGTCTAAGTCTCTCCATTTCTAATTTCAAATTCTCTAACTTTCCTATCCTATTCATACTGCGTATATTCCACGCTCCGACTCGTAGAATTCTCGACGCAATCGATCTCTTGCCCGCCCCAGAAACCGAGGGCTTGCCTGCTACCGAAGTAGCAGGATGAGATTCTGAGCCATTGGCTCTACTCATCTGGGGTATTATATTTGAGATAATCGACATTTTCATACTGTAATTAGTACAGTACTAGTACAATACAATACTGGTGTTTATATAAATTAAAAATTATTCTCCTATCCTTATAATCTATACCCGTTTCTTTTAAAATTCTAAACATTATGTCCCAATCTACATTATCAAATGCCTTTTCTAAATCTACAAAAGCTATGCAAGTTACCTTTCCTACCCTCATTCTTTTTTCTACTACTGTTCTTAGTGCTAAAATCGCCTCCCTCGTCCCTCTGTTTTTCCTAAAACCAAACTGATCTTCTCCTAGCCTTTCCTCTACTTTATTTTCTAATCTCCTATAAATAATCTTTAACAATATCTTCGATGCATGTGATAGTAGACTAATGGTCCTATAGTTCTCACACAAATTAGCTCCTATTTTCTTCGGCATTGTTACTATTCTACTACGCTGAAAATCCTGTGGTACTTCTCCCTTCTCATATATTTTACAAACTAACCTGTATAATCGCTCCTGCATTTTTTCCCCTGCGTGTTTTATTAATTCGGCTGGTATCATATCAATCCCCGCTGCTTTGTTATTCCGTAAATCATTTAATGCTCTATGAAACTCTGACCTAAGTATGCTAGGACCTAAGTCATCCTCATCTATCTGTTCCACACTTTCTAGCTCCTCCATATCCTGCCTACCTTTATATAAATCTTCAAGATACTCCTTCCATCTTCTAGCTTTTTCCTTATTTTCTGTGAGTTCCTTACCTTAATGACGATATTAATAATAATTAGGTTATAGATTTGGCGTTGTGATATTCCATATTACGGAAGAGAAATAAAAGTACTATGTTTTATATCACAGTAGGAAGGAATAAAAATATATATCTAGATTCTGAATTAGATTAACAAACGTAATCATCGAAGAAACAAACAACCTTTAGTTACTAAAACTAAGAACTCTTATACTAATTTGAAATACAGCTTGATAAAAATATATTTCGCTCACATGAAGCACCAAGCGTAAAATAAATTTGACGTAAAATTCGAAGCGTTTTACATATTCAGAAAATAAAAAAAATAAAAAAATATGTCAGCGAAAAATACGCAAAATTTATTTCCACATGAAAAATACGTTTTTTTTATAGTAATCAAGCAGACCCCTATTAAACGCAATATATAATAAAAATGAAAAACGAGGAAATACTGGTATTAATAAAGAGCGTTTAAAAGAGGTTAAAATCGAGATTGGTTTACACGAAAAATTGCGATTATGAAATGTCTTATCTTAAAGTTAAACAAGAAGCAAAATTAAACGTTTTAAAAATAAGTCAACACCTTCAACGTACAAAAATATACATTTGTGATATTGGCGAATTTAATTTTATTTCACTAATAGCCATTTAGGCAATAGAATCACAAAAGATAATCGAAGCAAGGTAGATATAAAGTGTAGGATAGCACAGGGTAGGAAGGCATTCGTAGAAAAGGAACAGATTTTAAGATCAAATATTGACTTGGGTATTAGAAAAAGATTACTGAAGGTATATGTTTGGAGTGTAGCACTGTACGGGTGTGAGGCGTGGACTATAGGAAAGGAAGAGAAGCGTAGATTACAAGCATTCGAAATGTGGTGTTATAGGAGGATGATGAGGATTGGTTGGGAAGATAAAGTAACAAATGAAGCTGTACTAGAGTTAGTAGGGGAGAAGAGAAGTATTTGGAGAGTGTTACAGCATAGGAGAGACAGATTAGTAGGGCATATCCTTAGGCATGGGGGGATTATGCAATTGATCATAGAAGGTAGAGTGGAGGGAAAGAGAGGGGTAGGTAGGCCTAAATTGGAGTATGTGAGTCAGATAGTTGAAGACGTTGAGATGAATAGCTATAGGGAGATGAAGGGATTAGCTCAGGATAGATCGGCATGGCGTGCTGTTTCCAACCAATCTTTAGGATTGCGGACTCTTTAACTAACTCACTATAGCCGAAGATTTCCGAAGCTGGTTTAAAACAGAAAATACTACCAACGAAAAATCATAGCGCTTTTTTCCACTGTATATAGCCGTACAGTAAAACAAATGTCAAAATGAAATGGAAATTGACAAGCAGCAGCGCATTCAAATAAATGCAGGTAACTTCAATTGTGGGTGGAAACAAGTGAAAATCGACCTAATGTTGCGATTAAGGCACTTTATTGCGATTAGGCAGTTAAAAGCGAGGATTTATTCGACTATAGTTTCGCTTATTGTAGCGATGACAAACTGTAGGTCACTTTCAGGACCTAGTTCGTAGTTCGTAGTTCATTTCAATGTACCGTTCACGAACTATAGGTCGTGAACTACTACATCTTTTAAAAATGAACTAGTTCACGACCTATATGACCAAATACATGCACATACTGAAAATAATCTCTTTTTTCTCAATATAAATATATTAAATGGTAAAAAATAAATAAATCGAAATATTACAATACTCATTTTGAATTAGGAATAAGGAAGAATCTTGCGAATATATTAATTATATAATTCCAAATGAAATCTGATACCAACATATAAATTGTGACTCAGCTCGGCAATGCTGCTGTTACAATATCGCATCGAGTTTCCTATTTCGTTCCGTTCACCAACACTAAATAAATGTTAGTACTGTATATGTAATGTATACTATACTGCATCGTTTACGAGCCGTTCATTCATGAACGGTTTAGTAGACGACGGGTTCAGGACCTATTACAAGTACATCAATACGTACACCGTGCACCATGTAGTTTATAGTTCATGAACTAGGCCATAGTGACCTATAGGTCGTTACAAAACATCGTCACAGTATTAGATTGAACCGTTCGGAGTGAACGGTTCGCGAGTGAACTGCATATCGCTAGCTTATTGAGCATTATAATGAAATGAAAAACGAATTACAGACAACTTATTTATATGTAAACAATCTACCTAAGTTAAATTAATTAACGTTGTTTTATGTTTTTTTTTATTAGTTTTATTTATTAATGTTACAAAATTAGGACTTGTTACTTTGAAGGGATATTAACTGCCTTTTTAATTTAATTTTTAGCCTATTTGCATTTCAATACTTTATTCCTATCTTTAAATTTAGATATTCAGCAATATTTTGTACGTGGATCGTATATCGAGCAATTGGCGCCAAAAAGGACTAAATTTTTATTATTTTTATTTCTAATCCTCTTCTATTTATTACCCGCTATTTAAATACGTCAGTATCTTCCACAATGATGATATGATATGACTATCAAAATATATTATTATTAAACGTAGCAAAATGAAAGCAATATTGTATAAATGATTTAAATATAACAAATTGTTAGTTTTTCAGATGAAAAAAAACTACAATACACTAGATAATATAGAATATCACCCAAATTTTATATTATAATTTAACACCGTAGTGATAATTTTTAAAATACACTAGATGGTAAAAATATGATAAAAAAAGTACAGTTTCGAATCACGTAAATTACAAATTTACCAACATCTTGTTCCCTATATATTACTTTATATAAGTGTGATTTTATTCTCTTTCTACCGAAAATATGACATAAATTATGAGTTCGTTTGAACCACTACTAATAGACACACTATATCCATATGTACATTATTAGTTGCATGTCTTTCTATTGTGCACGAGTGTACAACTAGATCTTCTTTGCAAGTCGGATGTGTTGATCTCGAGTTGCCATTAGATGGTCTAAGATGGAATAATTGGCATACCGTGCGTTGCATAATGCCCGGATATTCAATTATATGTGCTACCGCAAAATCATTATTATACGATCAATACAACAGTCACCTCTATAATATTAATAATGTTATACTTTCTGCACGATTTGTTGTTAAGGTCACAAGCGAGTCCAAGTACGTTGCATAATTGATGGTAGATATCTTTCTTAAAACAAAAAATGCTTTATTATATTTATTTTTTAAGATATCCATATGAAATAATCATACTTTATACTTCGTAAACATAAATAATTATGTTGGAATATCCTTATTATAAGTTAATATTTGTGATAGGGTAGAAAGAAGTCTTATAAGAAAAAATCTTATAAGGACTTACTTCTTTCTACCCTATCACACATAAATAATTATAGTCCGTTCCGAAAGGATTTTTATTTAAACTTCCTGCATCGACAAAAAATGTAGTAATCTAAAAGAACTAATAAAAATGTTGGAGTTAACTTTGGTGAAGTTTTCTTAGTTGATCTAATTTAAGTGAGGTATTCCAATAGCAATCTGACATAGTTTAAGAAATCTAAAACCCAATTCATTTCTTTTCATTATGTATGTTAACACAATTAACACAATGTAAATACAATTAACATAACACACATACATAATACGCGGTATTTGGTTGCCTTAAAAGATAATTATGAAAATAAATCAATGTCTCGTATCAAAAATTCTCTTATATATTGTAAATTGGAAAATTTCATTCAAATTTTACTTGAATATATAAGTACTTTGGGTGATTATTTGCGAAATATACATATTATTTTGCATATCATCCTGTAGATTGTTCATAAAGGCTGAAGAACAGTTACGCAATTATCATCGCCCTCGAGGCAATCTATTTATTATTTGTATTTATTCCGGCAACTTCGTGCACAGTACGGCCCATTAGATTCATGTGTTTGCGACAACGACTAATTATCTGAAATGCACATTATAAGGTACAGTTTGCAGTAAACAATTAGTAGAAATTTACTCAATATCAACAATGAACATTACATTTTATTTATTTATTATTTTATTTATTATTATTTCTAGGGACTAGCCCAAAACAGTATCTTATACTATATATATATATATATACAGTAAAATGTTTTCGATTTATATTAAAATATCGAATGTAAATTTTAGTTATATACAAAATATTGTGCAAAGAAATTTGCACAAGATAAATTGGAGATGTAATAAAGGTCTTATGAAGTTCAATGCATCAACTATTGTGGTTTATCCTAATATTGAATATGCCATAATTTGAAATTTAAGATTATTTGGCTCTTAATTAAATGTTTTCGATTTATAATGTAAATTTAAATTATATACAAAATTTTGAGCAAAGAAATTTGCACAAGATAAATTGGAGATGTAATAAAGGTCTTATGAAGTTCAATGCATCAACTGTTGAGGTTTATCCTAATATTGATTATGCCATAATTTGAAGTTTAAGATTATTTGGCTCTCAGTTAAATGTTTTCTATTTATATTAAAATATTGAATGTAAATTTTAGTTATATACAAAATATTGTGCAAAGAAATTTGCACAAGATAAATTGGAGATGTAATAAAGGTCTTATGAAGTTCAATGCATCAACTGTTGAGGTTTATCCTAATATTGATTATGCCATAATTTGAAATTTAAGATTATTTGGCTCTTAGTTAAATGTTTTCTATTTATATTAAAATATCGAATGTAAATTTTAGTTATATACAAAATATTGTGCAAAGAAATTTGCACAAGATAAATTGGAGATGTAATAAAGGTCTTATGAAGTTCAATGCATCAACTGTTGAGGTTTATCCTAATATTGATTATGCCATAATTTGAAATTTAAGATTATTTGGCTCTCAGTTAAATGTTTTCTATTTATATTAAAATATTGAATGTAAATTTTAGTTATATACAAAATTTTGAGCAAAGAAATTTGCACAAGATAAATTGGAGATGTAATAAAGGTCTTATGAAGTTCAATGCATCAACTATTGTGGTTTATCCTAATATTGAATATGCCATAATTTGAAATTTAAGATTATTTGGCTCTTAATTAAATGTTTTCGATTTATAATGTAAATTTAAATTATATACAAAATATTGAGCAAAGAAATTTGCACAAGATAAATTGGAGATGTAATAAAGGTCTTATGAAGTTCAATGCATCAACTGTTGAGGTTTATCCTAATATTGATTATGCCATAATTTGAAGTTTAAGATTATTTGGCTCTCAGTTAAATGTTTTCTATTTATATTAAAATATTGAATGTAAATTTTAGTTATATACAAAATATTGTGCAAAGAAATTTGCACAAGATAAATTGGAGATGTAATAAAGGTCTTATGAAGTTCAATGCATCAACTGTTGAGGTTTATCCTAATATTGATTATGCCATAATTTGAAATTTAAGATTATTTGGCTCTCAGTTAAATGTTTTCTATTTATATTAAAATATCGAATGTAAATTTTAGTTATATACAAAATATTGTGCAAAGAAAATTGCACAAGATAAATTGGAGATGTAATAAAGGTCTTATGAAGTTCAGTGCATCAACTGTTGAGGTTTATCCTAATATTGATTATGCCATAATTTGAAATTTAAGATTATTTGGCTCTCAGTTAAATGTTTTCTATTTATATTAAAATATCGAATGTAAATTTTAGTTATATACAAAATATTGAGCAAAAAAATTTGCACAAAAAAAACCTATGAATGTGGATTTTTTTAATTTATACAATCAATTTTTAAAAACATCCAACTTATAATTAATCACCATATGCTTATAGAATAAGTTTAGCAGATAACATAAAAAACGTGAACCGACTAGTAACGATTTTCCCAGATTTCGTTGATAATTGAAGGATGGATTTGAATGCAGAGGAAGTATCAATAGCCTCCTGAAGCTGAATTATATGCAAGTGCGTGATACAAAAGACATGTATGGTCAAACAATGCTCATCCAGCAATTATCTACTGTTCTAAGTGAAATATTAGTTAATGACGTTTAAGTACTTTTATTACGTGGGATTTTAAATCCTAGAAGAAACCTTACTAAAAAAAATACGTGAAAAGAACAGAACCGACATTTGTGGACAACATTTTTGTTTCTTACAAATATCCTAGAGTAATTTTGATTCACTTCTTTTTCTTCACACAAAGGATTTTGTCGATAAATGATTCTAGTAAGATATCAATCAAGCACATGAGTTCTTATAATACTAAAAAAGCTCTTATATCAATTTTGTCAATAATGTCAATGTGTATCTATATTTTTTTACGATTAAGTTCCTACTATACTTATGTAATTATGTTAAAAATCGAAATATAAGGAAACATAAGTGTATATTCTAATTATTTGTTATTTAATAATTTATTCATATTAAATTAATTTTAATTCGATTTTGAAATGCTTATTTAGTGTAAAACACGAAATTTTAATTTAGCAGGCAATAATTTTAATTATTAACTGACAAAATTAATTAAGATACATTTATGCAATCTTTAGTGCCTCATTATATTTTGTATCTGTTTTGGATAGATAATAATATGAAAGATGAAAGACTATTAAATATCACACGTAACAACTATACACGAGTAACACCATAAGCTGCTTTGAAAATCCCACAAAGGAATCTTCTTATAAAATTTAGGGCAAACAATACCTCGCCTAAGATTGTCAAGAGTTTACTTCCAATTCCGGTGTTATGCATTACCTAAGCTCTTAAATACCATGTTATATAACATCTGCAATTGTTCGCTACATCAGTTTTCTTCTTTTGATAGCATAATTACAGGAATAATTACAATTTGTAGCCGTTATGAAAGCGATATAATACAAGATATTGCCACAAAGATACGTGGTATCATCATCATCCAGCAGGTCTGTTTTGTTAAGGCCTGATTGATATTCCTATTATACTGTAAATGAGATTCGACATGTAATGCGTTTCTGTATGCTCTGGTTCACAGGTAGCTATTATCAGACGATCTTCCGGTATATATTTCATAAGCGAAGATTGGTACTTAATATCATAAATAGCTAAGACATGAAAAGTTTGCAGTTCTTTTTGCCACTAGGAAAGGTAAAATGAACAACTATTATCTCTATCCCCGTTATTCCCTATAAGTTACGTTTAGAATAAGTACTCGTTTTAATTTGGAGAATAATATGTATACATAATGCCATGACTAAGAAAAATATATATAAATTATATATATAATAATATAATTTATATAATTATAATAATATATGAAGAGCGAGACTTGTATAAAAATAAAATACAAATGACTTCAAGTAAATGTAATTGTATAAAGCAGATTTGCTTATTCTTTATGTTAATAGTTATTCTTTTGCTTAATAGTTATGCTTAATAGGGTCTATGTGACAATACTTATATTACTGAATTTTTATCAAATTTTCCATACTAATATAATATAAGTTGTTGTCCTGTTGTTATAAGTCCTTAAAAAACACTAATCTACCACTAAACCTTCACAATAACAACTATCTGAGGAATACCTTAGAATTTCTTTCTACCTATATGGTCAAAAACAAATGCATCTTTACCCTCCAGACTGCGAATGTATCTAAATTAGCCCTAACAACCCTACATGTATAAAAAAAAATGCGTGAGACTCTCGCATGGTAGAAGTGAAACTTCTTAGCTCCTAGGAAAAGTTGATTTTATAACGCAGTATTTCAAAGTTGCTCGTGCTTAGGATCAACAGGTTTCACATCGTTCTTAAACCATATTCGATCACATATGTGGAACACACTGTACCTAGCGGATTATTGAAAAATTGTTTATCAAATTCGCGATGAGCAGGTTGAAAGAATGTAAATTTTGTGTATGGTGCACTAGTGGGTGCATTTATATTTGTCGATGGCTCGCTCAGCTGTATCGGATTCATTTCGTTGATCTCTCACACCGCGTGTATCTTCACGTGTAGATGGTACGCCTGAATCAGTGGCATTCAAATTCTCTATACCACTCACTGTGTCCTCACTTAACGACGGTATCTATTCATCCAGTGTATTTGAGGTCGTTGGAAGGTTATATTGTCCACCGTGTTTCTTTAACGCCCATTGCCTGGCTCAATACTCTCTACTTCTTTCCAAGGTACTTGTTGGCACTTTTCTTGGCGGTTTATTTGCTTTCTTCCATTCTTTAAAGGCTCACACTCTGTCTGTACTTGTCTTTTTCTCCATTTCACTTTTCACACAATGGAAATTGTTAGCTAAAAGATTAAGCTGTGTTTGTGTAATATATAATAAAATACGCAAGCGTCTACTGGTTGCCTTTTGCTACGTAAACGCGCGGCGCATGCGCGTAGTATGTTTCACTTTTCGTGACGTTCAGGCAAATTTGCCTTACCGCGCCTATAGAAGTTTCACTTCAACAAACCGATATGCTCCTATTATTAGTTAGTTAAATAATATCCCACATTAATCCTCTTGAGCCAACATTTCTTAATTATTCTATTCATCCATCAATGTCCTATTTAAAGACGAAATTTAACGATCTATATTTAACGAAGCTTTCTACTCTTTTGCCTTTTGCCAACTCTACGATATTTGTAAAAAAATAAAAATGCTGTTCATAAATTTCGGTTTTATGATTAATGACTATCTTATCTTCCATAAGTAGTTAATACCCATATCTCCTTTGTACTGTAATATCTGCTTATTTTTAAAATTAATCTATCTACCAAATTTTGATCATCTTCTTACAGCACCACATTTGATAAGCTCTTATGCAATATACATTGGTTTTAATTAGTCTGCCTAATTCATAAATCAAGGTTAGTCCTCAAAATATTTTTTTTCTACAAATGTCTTTCTGATCAGCGCTGCTATATATTTCGTATGTAGGTTATTTTTATTGTCATTTGTATTTATACATTACTAATTTTTAAAAATATGCTGCTTCATTTATTTTATGATTTCTTATTATTTAATACCGCTTCTACATTCTACAATTCTCAAAATGCAACTAATTCCTTATTATAACTGCATACTTCTTTTTTGGAATTCTCAAATTGCGTTGGAACCTTATACTTATTTGCGCAAGAGCAGTATTTCTTTCTATTTTTGTGCATTAAATAATGAAATGGTATTAGTACGAAAAATGTTTGGAGATGTTTGAATGGATCTTCTTACTCGAAAGAAAACTTCAAATTAGTCATTATAAGTGAAGAAAAATGGTACCTTTATGTGCAAAAAATATCCTTTATCATTAAACATTTACTTAAAATTTGTTTAAGTTCATATGTCACCTTATATGTTTGCGCAATAAATAGCAATATAACTTTTTTAGTTAAAATCTCTTTGCTACATTAAATTCTAATGCCATTGTCCTCATCTCAACTATTAAAGATCGCCTTCTATATAGTACTTTTATGTATTGTAGAATGCAATAATTTGCGAGAACGCTTCCGTATATCATTCAGAATGTAAATGGAAAACAATAATCCTCTTTAGCTCTTGGCTCAATCCGTCAACTTCGTTGCGATGTGAGATGGAACCGGAACGTGTTAGGTGAGTGCCGCTTGAATCGTTAATTCAGTTACAATCACCGTTAAAGTCAAGTAGAATCAATCTTCTTCTATCACATCCAACAATTCGAAAGTGGTGAATGGATTTATCGAAATTCAATGTTCGATTTGATTCAAAACACCGAATATATTCGATTCGATTTTTTCAAATGATACGGATTTTTAGAACAGCACAGATATAAATATTTCGTTAAAAATAAATTTCGGAAACATTGTTATACTTAGTCTCGGGACAAGGCACTGAATTTTTTTCCTAATTTTTATATACAAAATATGGATTAGAGCACGATTTATAAACTTGGGAAAAACTTTCGACAAAATATTTGATTGTTCATATTGTATAATATATGACAACAAATTATCTAAACGAACAATTCGTTAAGGGGTGTATTTTTCTTGCATTAGGTAATTGTTTGGCACTCATGGAATAAAAATTCCGTCCTGTTTGATAATTAATAATCGACTATTGCGGATGAATATTTTTTTCCCTTAGTATTTACATGGCATCGTGATAGAAAATATAATTTACTTAAATACTTCGATATAGAACAAAAGGTAAAGACAAAATATCCAAAGAACCCTGCTTAAATTTCAAATTCTTAATTATTTCAGTTTAAATTTTTGGATGTATTCGGTACAATTTAAGTCAATTTATAAACCCGATGCCATGAAAAGGCGTTGGAATTATTATTCTTGAATTCTTTGATAGGCACCATAAAAATTGTTTGTCAGATTTCTTTTCATATATTAAAAATCTCATTTAATAAAAGCAAGAAACAGTTCTCCTTGTAAAAGTGGATAAGGTGCGTTTTGTTAATGTAAAGGCAAATATCATACATCAATAGTGGAATATATCAGCACTATTTATTAGAATAATTGCAAAGAACTAACGGGTTTTATTATTAGAGTGTGGTAACTTTCTCGACACTCGACTGCATTATCAAGGTGAAACTGTATAACTTCAATACTTTACTAAGACCTTTGAAAACACTATAAACATAAACTGGAAGCAGAATTTTCTACCATCATTTTTTATTCGTACTGGTGCTTTCATTTACTGGAATGATTGACATCGTTATAAAAATTGATCTGGCGAATATTTTTTCAGGGATTAATCTTCATAATATTGTAAACTTTTCATAACTGCAGTAAAATTTCATAACAATTTATCAGATAACTCTGTCACATCGAATTATATCAATTATTAAATCAATTAAATATTAATATACTTCACTGTTTATTAATTGCTTGATTTGGCACATTCTTTGTTGTTAATATTTATTCACATAAGTGATTGATAAATTGATTTAAACTTATCGCAGTTGTGTCGAAAAAATCGGATGGTACTTATCTTCGAAGGAAATAAAACACTTCTTTTATTATTACTTGAAGTTTGAGCATTGTAAACAGAATATTATTATAGTGAACGAAAACTACACTATTCATTTGATTACAGAATATTTAACATTTAATTTACTTATAAGTATTTTTGAAATATATTTCGCAAGTTTATATTTTCAGCATTGCCAATTTTATCAAAACATAAAGCAAGCAAATTTGATCAACTTTCGCTTCAACTGTTGAAAAAATAGTTTGCCGTAGGCAAACTGACAGAGAAAGTTTAAATATATGAAGATATCGTATATTTCATCTTACAAATTAGCGATGTGTAGTTCACTCGCGAACCGTTCACTCTGAACGGTTCAATCAAATGACGGGCGTACTGTGACGATGTTTTGCAACGACCTATAGGTCACTATGACCTAGTTCGTGAACTATGAACTACATGTACGTATTAATGTACTTGTACTAGGTCCTGAACCCGTCGTCTACTAAACCCTTCATGAATCACACCCGCTCGTAAACGATGCAGTATAGTATACATTACATATACAGTACTAACATTTATTTAGTGATAAAGTGAGTTGGTGAACGGAACGAAATAGGAAACTCGATGCAATATTTCAATAGCAGCATTGCCGAGCTGAGTCACAATTTATATGTTGGTATCAGATTTCATTTGGAATTATATAATTAATATATTCGCAAGATTAAATATGTCATGCCACAGCAAATTTTTGCAATAATGTAAAAATAAACATCTAAATCTTATAGTTCTTCTATTTCATATTGACTGCAATACCCAAAGAAGATTATATTTCTATATATATATATATATATGTTTTGTATAAGTTATAAACATTGTTGTCTTTTCTTCCTCATTCTTAATATCTTTTATATAATATGCATTTAATATCTTTATATTGAGAAAAAATGAGATTATTTTCAGTATATGCATGTATTTCATATAGGTCGTGAACTAGTTCATTTTTAAAAGATGTAGTAGTTCACGACCTATAGTTCGTGAACGGTACATTGAAATGAACTACGAACTAGGTCCCCAAAGTGACCTACAGTTTGGCATCGCTAACACAAATGATAATTTAATTTGATACAATTTTAAAATAATATGCAAAATTTCGCGGATTGGTTTGCCAAAAATAAACAAACTTAATATTAAAAGCAGATACATAAAAGTAATAATAAATGAGCATTTTCAAAATATTATCGTCTCGCGGTAAATGCCAAAGTAGATTATATTAAACAATATTGATATAAGAAATCTGCAACTAATTCCTTAATTGTTATCTTTAATAACTGATTAATCTGCCTATAATTAATTATATTTAAATCAAACCTTTTTTAATTGAAAATGTCACAATTGGCTCAAAAGAAGCATTAACCTAGTCGATACGAATGCAATTATTAAATTTGAGATATCCATACCAGCCTAAATAGTTCTCAAGACATAAATATATATCATTGTGGTAGATTCGATGAGCAAAAATCCAACTGATGAACTAGCAGTTAAAACAAAGATAATTTTACTTAATTTATTTTATTTTTGACACTTTGCGGAATAATGGGCTCTTGCACATCAATTTTTAGATGAACGAATGGATGAATATTTAAATTCTAATGCCTTTAGATTTGCAGGACTCGCAATTTAATGAAAAATGTACGTAAACTTCTTTTCTTATGAGTTTTTGTAAAATTTGTAAAATAAAAATATATAAGAATACTTATCTAGCTTCGTTACCAACAACATATAAGCTATTAATTTATGAACGAATCTGCAAATATGTATTAAAGAGATGTTATATATTTACTTTACGATGTTTAAGTTCGCCATTTGCTTATATTACATTTTTTATTCAACAATCCTTCATTTTTAAAAGCAACTTACGTAAATTACTTGTATTAACAGTATAAAAATAAGAAATGATAAATGAAAACTAAGAGAATTTTAAGGTGTATCTTATATGGTTATAATTTTAAAAAATGCCTTTCTAATCCGCGTGTAGTATGTTAGATATACTTATAAGTATTTTTGAGATGCAAAGCCCACATTATCTTATAATATATGATAAAACAATATGATCATTTCTAGTTATACCAATAAAAAAGCAACAACGATTCAAGATCAGTCACGCATCCAAATCATATATCACGTTATTATTGACCAAAACTGCTTCAACAAGATATCACTTCTCAATCGTTAACTTTCTCTTGGACTGGAGACTCAGCATCTGCTATAACACTATTATTATACGTAGTGTTGAAGATTTCTACAAAATATTTTATTTTATCATTTTCTGACTTAACTTCATAGAAAACAATATTCAAAACTGAAAATGCTATCTTTAGATACCTTTTGCTTTCGTAAGTTTGCTTTGTTTTTTTCATTTTTTATATGAGCAAAGGTATAATTTTAGTATCGTATGAGTATATATTCATAAAAATTCAATATAAAAAATATATCAAAAATATAATGAAATAATTCAAAAATCACTTCATTCATTAATTGTTTATATAGGCAGTTGTCATTTTAAAATTGCCACTTAAAATGGCAGATTTAAATTGTATAATATTATATAGAAGCATTTACTATTATAGAAATACTATTATCAATAGCCACGACTTTGATAAAAAGGACATGATTCGATCGTAAATTTAATGTTGAGAATCTCATTTTTATATTTTTCTTTTAAAATTTTATAAAATATTAGCCGAGTTAATTTATTTTATCTACCTGAATACCCTGTATATACATATGAGTCGCGATTCATTTAACAACCAGAACATTTTTCATAAAAGAAGTGATTTTAATTGGCACAAATAAACTATTATTTTGTGACTATATAAGAAAGTTTGGTCTATAGTGTACGGCTTTGGTACCTCAATGTCTTCAAATTACCGTTATTTTTAATAATATACAATCTATTATTCTTTTCATGTAGCTATTAATCAGAATTCTATTTCCGAATAGAATAGTAATGAAATTAAGTAAAGTTGAAATAGATTTGCGTTTTATATTTTTCATTCTTTGGTAGGATTAACATTATTTTTAGGGTCATAATATATTCATGTTATCATTGATTTTTTTTGGTAATATAAAGATAGATATTTTATTATTTGAAAAATATGTAAAAGTTATTTTAACTGATACTTATTATAAAAAATTTCATAAAGTAACTAATTCGAACTGAGCATTAAAAATATTTAAATTGCCATTAATGCCATGAATCTGTTTTTTAAGGTCTTGTAAATATAATTTTATAATAAATTTATTTAAGATCAACTCATTTTTTCTATTTTATTTTTATAATCAACCATTTCTCTCTTTTAAACGCACTTCAACACATTATCTGTGAAAGCAGTTTACGATAATGAAAATATGAAATTTTTATCATGGATTTTCTTCTTAATGTTAGAGAATCTATACTAACTATTATCGCGAAAAGAAAAATTAATAAAACTAATTATATATAAATATAGGTGTAAAAAACATTAATTAAAATGAAACTAGATCACTATTAGGATGTTTATATGAAATCTAGTTATGAATAAATTATAACAATATATAATATATCAAAGATATGCAATAATTAGTTTTAATTTATTAAAAAAAATTTCTCATCTAAAAAATCTTAACGACTTCACTGCTCCTAACTGCATTAATGCAAAAACATTGTTATTTGATTTTTCACAAATTTTCAATTCAACTTTTGTGTATTGTTAATTGTTAATTTATATTTTGTATTGAATGAGTTACACATATCTTCAATTGCTTCAGACTTTTATGGATGGCCTAATGTAGGACCCAAGCTAGTGTTTTGTAAAGACACTTAGAATGTTATAAGAATTAATAAATTACACATGCAACGGCAAAAGCAGAACAAAAGTTAAATTATACAAAGAATATTTTATATCCTTCAAATTAAACTGTATACCTGGTTATGATGAAGAATCGAATGTAATAAGAAAAGTTGCTGAAAAGATGCTGAATTGTGTCTTCTATAATTTGGTTAATTTCGTAATTTTGCTCGTTAAAAATATAATTAAATACGATGAAATAAATCAAAATTAAAGCGATATAACATTGTGTTTAAATATTTCGAGAACTGTTTTTATACAAGGCTCGTAAGGATTTATAATTTTACTTGTCATGTCACCATATACAAGTTTCTTAAAAAATACATAAATCTTGCATAATATTGTATAATAATGAAGCTGTACTAGAGTTAGTAGGGGAGAAGAGAAGTATTTGGAGAGTGTTACAGCGTAGGAGAGACAGATTAGTAGGGCATATTCTTAGGCATGGGGGATTATGCAATTGATCATAGAAGGTAGAGTGGAGGGAAAGAGAGGGGTAGGTAGGCCTAGATTGGAGTATGTGAGTCAGATAGTTGAAGACGTTGAGATGAATAGCTATAGGGAGATGAAGGGATTAGCTCAGGATAGATCGGCATGGCGTGCTGTTTCCAACCAATCTTTAGGATTGCGGACTCTTTAACTAACTAAATATTGTATGAAAACTTGGGATCCAAGTTGCAGGAAATGGTGGTTTTACAAGCTACTCTTGTACATGTCTTATGCCCTACGACCATAACACGTACACCGCTCATGTATATTTCTTCAGATATTTCCTACCCTCGGTCCTAAATAATCAAGTAACTGTGATTGTGCTTCCAAGCGAGAAAATATTCAACGTTGGATAAATTGGCAGAGGAATTTATTATGTAGTTTTTCTCTTGTACGTTAAAATCTTTTTCGTGTCCTTTTAAAGACAAGCTAATGATTTAATATCATTGAGATTACTTTGAAAAACGTATTCGATATTGTTAAGGATGGAATTATTTTTTAATACACAAAAATTGCGCAAATCTGGAAATAATCAATTATTAAATGAGCTATCAAGAAAATTCTAGTATCCACTGGTATTTTATTACATCATTTTTTGACAAGGTTGGCTATGATAAAATGGTAGAATTTCATGGAGGATACACTAGAATAAAGAATGAGGTGAATTGAAATTAATTAAATACTTCTAATAGTCTTGCTAATTTTCTAGGAAATCCCAAAGATTTTATTGATTTCAATAAAAAATCTGGTATTTATGAAATATCTTGTTGAAATTGAAACTAGATTTAAGGAGCATTTAGCTCATTTCAGATTAAATTTAAAAAAAGCAGGACATGGAGGAGCTAGAAAGTGTGGAACAGATAGATGAGGATGACTTAGGTCCTAGCATACTTAGGTCAGAGTTTCATAGAGCATTAAATGATTTACGGAATAACAAAGCAGCGGGGATTGATATGATACCAGCCGAATTAATAAAACACGCAGGGGAAAAAATGCAGGAGCGATTATACAGGTTAGTTTGTGAAATATACAAGAAGGGAGAAGTACCACAGGATTTTCAGCGTAGTAGAATAGTAACAATGCCGAAGAAAATAGGAGCTAATTTGTGTGAGAACTATAGGACCATTAGCCTACTATCACATGCATTGAAGATATTGTTAAAGATTATTTATAGGAGATTAGAAAATAAAGTAGAGGAAAGGCTAGGAGACGATCAGTTTGGTTTTAGGAAAAACAGAGGGACGAGAGAGGCGATTCTAGCACTAAGAACGGTAGTAGAAAAAAGAAATAGGGTAGGAAAGGTAACTTGCATAGCTTTTGTAGACTTAGAAAAGGCATTTGATAATGTAGATTGGGACATAATGTTTAGAATTTTAAAAGAAACGGGTATAGATTATAAGGATAGGAGAATAATTTTTAATTTATATAAACACCAAACTGCCTTAGTTAGAATTGAGGGGGAAGAAGAGGTAGCAAAAATAGGGAAGGGAGTTCGGCAGGGATGTACACTCTCACCGTTATTATTTAATCTATATATAGAAGATGCAATAAACAAAGTAAAAGAAGAGTATAGTGTAGGTGTGAATGTACAGGGAGAGAAAATATATATGTTGAGATTCGCCGACGATATAGCTATATTGGAAGAAAGCGAAAAGAATTTAGAAAGGGTATTGAATGGTATGCAGGCAGTATTGACTAGGGATTTTAACATGAAAATAAATATAGGTAAAACTAAAGTGATGAGGTGTGACAAAAAGGAATGCAGTAGAAAAATGAGGATCTCAATAGGAGATAATAGAATCGAAGAAGTGTCAGATTTTTGTTATTTAGGCAGTAGAATCACAAAAGATAATCGAAGCAAGGTAGATATAAAGTGTAGGATAGCACAGGGTAGGAAGGCATTCGTAGAAAAGGAACAGATTTTAAGATCAAATATTGACTTGGGTATTAGAAAAAGATTACTGAAGGTATATGTTTGGAGTGTAGCACTGTACGGTTGTGAGGCGTGGACTATAGGAAAGGAAGAGAAGCGTAGATTACAAGCATTCGAAATGTGGTGTTATAGGAGGATGATGAGGATTGGTTGGGAAGATAAAGTAACAAATGAAGCTGTACTAGAGTTAGTAGGGGAGAAGAGAAGTATTTGGAGAGTGTTACAGCGTAGGAGAGACAGATTAGTAGGGCATATTCTTAGGCATGGGGGGATTATGCAATTGATCATAGAAGGTAGAGTGGAGGGAAAGAGAGGGGTAGGTAGGCCTAGATTGGAGTATGTGAGTCAGATAGTTGAAGACGTTGAGATGAATAGCTATAGGGAGATGAAGGGATTAGCTCAGGATAGATCGGCATGGCGTGCTGTTTCCAACCAATCTTTAGGATTGCGGACTCTTTAACTAACAGATTAAATCATAAAATAAAAGTGCTGTATTATAAAATAACTATTTTTAAAAATATCAATTTTTCGCAGATTTTTGTCAAAATTTAAAAAGTTTCGAAAACAACGTAAAATGACTGTAATCAGGTCATCCTATTCAAATTAGTTCACTTAAATTACTGAAAAGTGTTTGAATTATTCCGAGTTAAATGCTTATGAAATATCATTTTATAGATTAAATAAATTATAATTAAATAATTCGATTAAAATTTTACAGGTTTTACAATGTCGAAAAAAAAATTTGCAACGAAAAGACATCTTTAAACACCAAAATTTAAATTCTAGATCGTCTAAGTAATGGAGAAAGAGTAACATCAAATACTATCGAGTGAGGAAAGTGAAATATCCCACCAACCAAGAACAAAAGATTAATAATTTATGATAGTGATAATAATAATTAAACCTATGGACTAATTTTTTATGAATTTTGTATTTCTAGTTTCTATAAAATGAATTATATATAGTTTTGTATATATATTTGTTATTTCATGAATGGACTGATAATTTTTATTTTTCATTTGTATATTTTTCACGAATTTAATTAAACAACTGACTAAATTATGCGCATTTTGGTGGTTTTTTTTCGATTTACACGGTTTTTCATACAAAAAGCAAAGACTTCGATTTACGCGGTATTCTGAGGGACCGTGTAAATCGGGGGGATAGCTGTACTACTAAAACGATTAATATTATGTTAACTAAGACAAACTACTCACAATTATATGCGTTTGTTCTCCCTAGCCGCCTTCTCTTCCTGCTTGAGGCGGGTGATGGCGTGCACACTGCCGAATAGTACCTTGGCGGTGACCTGAACATTCCGCAATTTGGAAATAGTGCCATTAGCGGTTGGCACCAACATTGTGGCAGCACCACCACCGTGTTGCGACGCCATGCCACCCCCGACATTTCCATCTGGGTAAGTGTTATTGTTGTTCGCGTCGCGCAAGGGGCCGCCAGACTTGCAACTTCGGTGCTCGGGCATCGTCATATGGAATATCGGGCGTGGAGATGGTCACAGGCTGGAAATGACATTTGGAACATTTATTGACATTCATATAAAAACTAACGAACGTTTTCTATTTCCTTCTAAACTGGATAAAAATTATATATAAATTATATAAAATTATTACAAAATAATAGACTGAATCAATTCAATATTTAAATTAAATTGTTAAAAATTAGTTACCTCTTCTATTCGCTAGTATTGCCATATACTACGAAAACAAATAAACGATTATAAAATATATAAACAAATACAAACTGTGGATTAATTATCTATGGTAATGCGATAAATGTAAATTTATATTTCAACATTTTCCCACAATTATAAACAATGAAGTAGATAATACTACAATTTAATTGTATTAGAATTGCGAGCAAAATATTAGCAAATAGTTATGACCTTAAATATAAAATGAAAGCAATTTAATTATTTTTTTATGGTATAATTTCAAGAATTTAAATTGTGTTTGTATACAAAACATTCTCATAATATTTATTGAAAAATATGTTAACAAATGAATTATTGTTCCTTCCCGAAAAGATATTTTATCTAACATTTATTAAATATTTAAAATAAGATAATTTTATTCAATTTTTTTCCATTCGAAGAAATTCTTAGGATTTTAATATAAAAAAGATAAACAGAGTAGAACGAAAGTGAGATGTAGTGTGAAAGTAAAGGAGATAGAGATAGCTTAAGGATGATTAAAATTGATGATTAAATAAATGTATAAACATATCAAATTTCTGTAGTAGAATTACGAAGAAAAACTAAAGAAAAGTAGATATAAAATATAGAAAGAAAATAGGTTCGTAGGAAAAAAGCAAATTTTTAGAATATGGGTATGCATATGTAAATGGAATGCAAGCGAAAAATGAGTATAAGAATAATAAACGATAAAATAGAAGAAGTGTCAGACTTTTCTTACTTAGGAATTAGGATTACAAAGAATAATCGAAGTAGGGTAGATATAAAATGTAGGATAGCACAGGTTAGGAAGGCATTCGTAAAAAAGGAGCAGATTTTAAGATCAAATATTGACTTGGACATTAGAAAAAGATTACTGAAGGCATATGTATGGAGTGTAGCATTGTACGAGTGTGAGGCGTGGACTATAGGACAAGAAGAGAAATGAAGAATAGAAGCATTCGAAATATGGTGCTACAGGAGGATTGGTTGAGAAGATAAAGTAACAAATGAAGCCGTATAAGAATTAGTAGTAGAGAAGAGAAGTATTTGGAGAGATAGACTCGTAAGTGATATTCTTAGACATGGGGGTATTATGCAATTATTTATAGAAGGTAAAGTAAAAGGAAAGCACGGGGTAGGTAGGCCTAGATGTGGGTCAGATGGTGGAGGACGTGTGGGATGAATAGCTATGGAGAGATGAAGGAATTAGCTCGGGATAGATCGACAGATGGCGTGCTGTTTCCAACCAATCCTTAAGATTGAGGACTATCTATGGATATGTCTAATGCGTAGCATTGGGCGGCTTCGAGGAATGGACAAAGGAGATAAATTTAGAATAGAAATAGTTGAAATAGATATATAAGGAGATGATAAGGATCATTTGTATATAAAAGTGTTCGTGAATGAATTGGGAAATAATAGAGTTGCTTGAGGACTGACTGACGTGATGTATTGTTTCTAACCAATGTTTTGGATCGAAGAAGTAACTAATCCATTTTTTTTTTAATACGTCATAAAGTTGTGCAGAATTTGAGCTATTCGGAAAGTGACCTGTCAACCTGTTTTCGACTAGCAATTTTCTAAAATAATGGGTTAATTAATATTATAAAATTAATTAGACAGAATACTGGTTATTAAGCACAAATATTTAAGTGTAAAAATATATATATTTTTATGTAAACTTACCCGAGTATAATGCAGCTGCGTAGAAGTTACCCGTTGTTATTGTTATTGTTGTTGTTCTGTTGCAATATTATCGTGCGTCGCGTTGCGTTCTTGTAACCGCACACTTGATGGCTTGTGCCAGTCACTAGGTCTGTAAAGTAACAACTTTGCTACTGATCATACACACACGTACACACACAAAACGTGTGTGGATCAAATGTTTTTTAACGAGCGCACAGTTGTAGACTATCGACATAGTAACTGAGTTTCTCGTCTAAAGTAGGTTTTACTCTCACCAAAAGGTAAAATATCTTTTGCGGCTACCACTACTATGGTCATTGGGTATACACATAGAGCCGGATGTCCGTTTACGTTTAACAATTTGTAAAATTCGAGATGTAATGAACTCATAATTAAAGAGGTGTTTAACATCTGATTGTGGGAAATTAATTTATTCCTTAAAGATATCCAGATTATACGAAGTTCCTCCTCTAGTTGGTCTTTCCTTTCCATAAAATTACAAGGAGGATATTCTTGAATAGCAGGCCTTTAAATATTCAATTCACTTGTCGAGACACTATCATTAACACACCATCTCATTATACCTGAATCATTGATAGTTATTTGGTATTGCAACAAAATTGATGCACATTTAACAATAACGTATATAATTTGTCAGATAAAAGTCATGCTTTTAAAAAGGTTAAAAAGAAACGTAAATTACACATGTATTGGGGTAACTCGTAAATAATTAGACCAGAATATTGATATTTAGATAGAAATTTTCGACATAGAAGTCATCATAATGCTACATTTTAAGAATTCTTACAATATTTGGAAACTGGTTGAGTTTTATATCTTATTCTCTAGTAAGTACTTTTCTTTAAATCTTCGCTGTTAGAAAGCCAACTGAAATAATTAAAATTTAATAGTATGACAATTTAAAACCCATCAAATTCGGTAAGAATAGTGAAAACAAGCATCCTCTACATATTCTCCAAAATTGAACCACAAAGAGAAACCTCATATAATAATATTCGCGAAACAACATTGTCTAAACAAGATCACTTCATTTCCTTAATATTGATGGAGAATTAGTACGTAAATAATCAATTAGACTCATCTTGAACATTCTCTTCGTTGAAAGAAGTCTATCTCTATTAGCGTTGCACCTTGTGCTGCTTGAAGGAGTGTGCTCAAATTCTCATCTTGCGTCAGTTCATTCTCTTTGCAGCTAAAAAGTCAGTGTAAAGTCGAATGATAACTGCTGCCAGAATTCCCAATGGTGAAAGGTTGAAAAAGTCCATGCGAGAGCAACAAAATCATGATCATAAATTAAAAAGAATACGAGCAGTCGCGTATTTAGTAGCCGTAGAAATTTCATGACCAAAAGAAAATATGCAAAATTATAAAGGCCATCTGATTGCCTTTTAAGATTGTAGTTAATGAATGAGAAAGTACGAGTTTGTACATGTTGAAATGTAATAAAATTTAGAAAGGCATCTGCAAAAATATAATAAATTTCCACTAAACTCCAACGTGGATTTAGAAATTAGAAAATGACTATTGAAACCATATGAGGGGAACGTGGCATTATGCAGATGTGAAGCGTGGAAAATAGGAAAGAAAAATATATTAGAATAGAAACTTTTCAAACGTAGTGCTATGATGATTAAATAATGAATGAAGAAGTATTAGAGTTAGTTGAGAAACGGAGAAACATTTGGAAGATACTACAGTGTAGAAATGTCATATTATGACATACATGACATACTTGTACATAGAAATGTACAAGTACGTCATATTCCTAGATATGAAAGTATTATGTAGGTAATTATAGAAGGTATTAATAAAGAACCTCGGGTGTAAGTAATTTAATCACAGATTAGACTAATTCAGATAGAGCAGAACGATAGGATGACTAAATTACAAGAAAATGAAGGAGTTAACTCAGAAATATCTAGATTATGTAGAATATCGGCATTGAATGCGTATTTTGGTATAATATCGTAAAATTTAATACATGTACATTTTTCATTCTTTTGATTCAGAACCCTTGACATAGTCATTTAATAATTTAATCATTTTGCCTGTATAACTGGTGATCTACAATTAAAATAATTCACAGATAATAATAGCAGTGGTAGGACAAATATAATATAAATACAGGTTTAATTGCAAATCTATAAAGATTTCATATATTGCTCTACTATACTTTACAGGTCAGGTCATGGACAAAATGTTTATAGTAAAATTTCGTATCGAATCAGAATATAATCTATTCTATACACAACCTTGCCTAATTTCAATAGAAAAATATACGATTTAATTATTTCAATATCTATACTTTCACATACACCTATTTAGCATAATTTTCCATTTTATTACTTACTTATTGACAGCCGAAAACAGTATTAATTGTTCATAGCATTTTATTATATGCAAAATAGTTTAAATAGGATTTTATTTGATAAATGTTTTTTGAGAATATAATTATGGAGAGATGTAGTACGTCAATTTTATATAAATTAAGTCGCTCAGTAATTATTTCAATTAATTCTATTGGGTAGAGTTATAATGACTAATTGATAATCTAAAAAAATATGTATCCAGGTGTCACCTACACCGTTCTAGATTAAACCGTGTAATTCTGCAGGTAGATAGAGAATTGTTTATAATTTCCAATATATTTGCATGTTAATTAGGGACGTCATTATTTTATAATTCAATGTCTATTTGGTAATGAATAGAATTTGGCAAGCTAAAGTCAATTTGTGAAAATGCAAAATGATTTTTTTATTGAATAATTAATTATTAAGACCAGAAAAGAACAGAAAAGGAAAAAATAAATTCGTCTCGTCAACTATTAGCACAACATCATTTGTCAATGTATTTAAACGCCCTATCCTCAGCACCCTCCTATAGCATCACATTTCGAATCCTTCTATTCTACCCTTTCCCCATTTCCACTATTTGTCCTTAATATTTGTTTTTATGAAATTCTTCCTACCCTGTGCTATCCTACATTTTACGCTTCTACTTTACTTCGATTATCCTGGTAATTCCTACTTCCTAAATAACAGAAATCATATACTACCTCTATTCTAACATTCATCTCTTATCTGCTTTCCTTCCTATCACTTTGCTTTGGTCTATATTTATTTTCCCACTCCTTTCTTCCTGCATACAATAAAATACCCATCCTAAATTCTGCTCCCTTTCTTTTAACATACGTATATCGTCGGCAAACTTCAATATATCTATTTATTCTTTCTAAATTTTCACACCTACAGTATACTCTTCTTTTATCTTGTTTATTGCTTTTCTATATACAGGTTAAATAACAATGGCGAAAGTGTACATCCCTGCCTGACTCCCTTTCTTATCCCCGCCTCATCTTTTTCCTCCTATATTTTAATTGATGTTTATATAAATTACAAATAATGCTGTTATCTTCAAATCTATTTCCGATTCTTTTAATATTTTTAACATCATGTCCCAATCTACATCCACATCGAACGGATTTTCTAAATCCACGAAATATATGTATAAGTTGCTTTTTATACTATCATTCTTTTTTCTACTACTCTTCTTAGCTGTTGGCATGATTTAGAAATTGCCACATTATTGAATGAAATAATTATGATTATTACTTTCGATTAATTCAGAACGAAGGCAGAAAAATTTGCATGTGTGTCAATGGGGCAATTTTAAATTAAGCGCCGGATCAAAAATCAAGTTTAATATCGTGAATACTTATTTATTGTAATATAATTTTTCAAATTATTCTTTACATACTTTATACCAGCAGATTAACGATTTATATTTGGCACTCGAATTGACACAAATAATCACTGTATTAAACAGGATCTTGCATTTAATATAAGGTTATACATATTATCGATGGTTAACTGATTACAATTAAATTACAGAATTATACTGTCGCAAATGCGTCAATTTGAAAATCGAATAAATTAAAGGAATGCTAACTAAGTAACGGACAAAATATACAGGGTATATATCTTTAATCAAGTATATTTAACTAATTGAATAAATTTTATATTTCAAAAATGTATCCAAAACTAGGTCATATTTGTTTAAATATAGCCAAGTTATTTTATTTCACAGATATATAAGAAAAAACCTGCGTGTAAAATTACGATTTTAATTAATATATATTCACTTCAATCAATAGCAATGCATCACATACCCAGAAGATATTTTCACTCAATCATTCAAGATTTTTTTTTTCCAAAATTAGTCACAACATTTTTTTTACCAGCTTTTTTTATAATTTTATGAAGCATGTATAAAGCATGTATCCTGTATAATGTACATTAGATCTTTATAACGCCAGTTAAACCAGCCAGAATATGTTTTCTTGGGAAGAAGAAATCCATTCACACGATTTGCTCTAATAAACTTGTGAGTTAATTTGACATTGTACAAAAGAGGCGAAGAAGTAAACGTGATTTTTATTTTAAAAACCTTTTATACTATTTATAAATCAGGCTATCGGGTCATTTTGTCGATACGCGTTTCAGTAAGGCATATTATACGATATTATTTATAAATTAATTAAAGTATACAATCACCGAAATTATTTTTAACCATTATGAATCATATGATTATGTGACACTACTTATTCGTGCAAATTAATTCGAAATTACATTCAGTTTTGTTAAAATGCGCGATTTATAGTAAACATAAATGTATATAAAGGGTCGACTGATATTTTGCAATAGTTGCAATATATTATGCTTGTAATTTTCGAATTAATTTATCTATTTAATACGAGGCATATATTATATATGATTTTCACCACCATGAGATAAAATTCATTTTAGAATGCGTATGATATAATTTTTTATATTCCATTACTTCATTTTTCATTCTAGATTAATCTCTCGTGTATTATATGGATATTTAATAATTAGTTTTTTCAGTTATCGGTAAATGTATTATTAATAATTGTTATATATTAATTATTAAAAAATAATATAATAAACGCTATTTTTAGAGCTTTAAATTCTGTGCAAATTCCATTGGTGTATTCTAACACAAATATCAATAATAGTGCATAATCATTCAAATTTTTGCAAGGCATTGTAAAAGTTATGGACCCAAAAATTCTCACAAATGTGAATATAAGCTAGAATCTAAATTTATGAAACTCTATTTTGATTATGTATGCAATTGTAAAGACATATATATTCAGTTCAGAAATATTCCTATTACATTTAAGTACTTTCGATAAAGAAATTTGAATATGATAACCAAAATCAAAAATATGGTCGTGTACAGACAGCAATTCTTTTTAATCTTTTCTGTTTTTCGTATATACCTTAAGACAACTACAAGAGATATCATATATACTAAAATATTTTTTTTTTAATCAACTAAATCTTTGACATTTCTTAAAAAAATAAGAACACTAGAAGTATTATACTACGCTACTATAAAATTGTATTTATTCAATTTTTTTTTTTGCGAACTGTAGGAAATAATAGGGTCAATAGGCAGTTTAGAGGCACTAAACTACAAACATTTGTGGTAATTGAAGGTATTTTTGATGTAATATTATTTGGTATTGTATCGAATTTTCAGGATTTAAATGATTAGTCCTTTGTTTTATTTTTTTAGTGTTTTATTTTGGAAATACCCCAGACAATTTGTTGAGAGTAAATATTCTTAAAGTATATACTTATTAATCTATACATAATCCAATAGGCAATCACGAATTGCACCAAGTCGTTCCAATTGGTTTTTAGAATAATCTTTGTATTTCGTTTGTAACAAACGAAAGAACGGATTAAATAGAAGTTCATTGTTTACGCATTTAGAATATAATAATTTATGAATAAGAAGTAAATTCCTTGTAATAATTAGAATATTCGGCTAAACTAATTTTTTTCCAATATAATTTTTAGATGATATAATATATTATTTTTGGTAATCAGCTGCATTTGCATTACCACTTTCGTTTCTAAGTTAAGATAGCTGCTACTAGTAAATAGTTTAGATTTGTTAATAATAATAGAGTTTCAATGTATACAATCTTAAGTAGCTTAAAGATTACACACATATACATAATTTTATACCGATATATTATATAGATAAGCTTTTAATTGTCCTTTTCAATAGTGAAACAGTTAGAAGTTTTAAAATATTCGTGCTAAGTTATTCTATCTATACAAGAATAAAATGTGCGGTCATAGTGCCATCTCGCATTATTCTTCTGATGAAAATTATTCTATGAAGCGTTTCGATAGAACTATATTATTATTGATTTGCATTAGAAGCGAAACACATACATACCCTTCAATTATAATGAATATATATTTATGAATTTTAATTTAATTTTTAAATACATAGATTCACTGACAGCTGATCTTCGTCTCTCTTAATGATTTATATCTTCGCATATTTAATTTTCTTTAAATTTATTGGATTATATATTTTATTTTTAGTTTAAGCGCAATAGGCACTATATGATTTTTGCGTTTAACATGCACAACTACTAAGTTAATTTTATGTGTTATTATTATCCTTTTGTTTGTTATTAGTTTGCTACTGTCAGAGTTAACTGTATACAATATGTTCTTAATATAAACGAGTTTTTTTAGCTGGTAGTTAAGAAACAACAAAAAGCGTTCGTGATGGAAAAAGTTCAAAGTTAAGGTAGATGGAAGATTGGAAGTTGCTCAATTTTAGTTGCTCACTTAACTTTAAACTCGAGTCAACTGCGGTCTAATTGTTTCTTAACTACAATTCACATGCTGATTTCAATAACATGCAAGTTTTGTACTTATATATATATACTAATTAATGTTTGATAAAATTCTTTGTAGCTTTTGATTTTGATTCATGAACTTGCGACAAATAACTTTTACATCTTCAATTCGTGATTGCAAATTGTATCGCTCCATTTAGATTAGATTGACAGTTTATTTTCATTATTTTAATCTATTAGATAAATAAATATACATCTAGTTATTAAACTAACTTAAATATAATTTAAAGAATCTCGGAATTGAATATATTTTTCTGGTAGGAACGTTCTGCGCAAGTATCGTATATTTAAAAAATGGAACGCAGAATTTTTCTTAATTACAAACTACTATTGAAATGAGACTTACTTCTTACTTAGATTAATAACATTGACTAGTAAAATACATAATTCAGTTTGGCATATATCAAAAATTGAACATTAACTAAAAGCAGTTGCCCATTATTAAACGTCCTACTTTTTCGGGTATATTTATACTTTTTCAACTGACTCTTTATTCACATTTTCTTTATTGTTGCTGACTAGGTTCCACTTTATTTGATATCAAATATTTTGTCTTAATTCATTTTATATTTTACTATAGAAAATCGATTACATCTTAGTTAATCGCTAGCTGACAAGCAAACTACGATATTTTGGTTTTATCCTCAAACTACATAACAATATTATCGCTTCTGCTCTTACAAAAATGCAATATTCAACATGGAAATGTTTAGTGAAAAGTAAACGATACTTAAGTACTGCTTCATTTTAAGGTGACGCTCCATCCAACTTCGAATTTTGCAAAATTAATTAGGAATTATAGAGCCTCGAAACAATGAGATACTAGCAGACAATGTTAAGGTATCTTCGACAAAGAAACTCGTGACTCGCTTGGACAGAACACAACTGAAGTAGAGTGGATGAGGGGTACGTACCCCGAATATATGAAAGGGATGGGGTGATGATGCGGTAACGGTTATGCACCGGTCCCGCAGCCCGAATACTGATAATGAATATAGAGCAGCAGTAGCAAGGGCCAGGTGAGGATGAAGGGTGCCGTGATCAGGTGCAGTTGATCCGAGGACAGATGCTGGTGGTACTTCTACATGATGATGCATTTTCCCTTCTCTGCCCACGGGTTGTTTTTCTTGTCAGGCGCGTGGATCAATGGGTCGTTTTTCTCGTTCTCCTCAACGTATTCTCGCATCCTACAAAGAAGTATATAATATAGTTATTCGAATAAAATAGTAAGAAATATTTTAAAAATTATCACTACGGTGTTAAATAATTGTATAGCATATCACCCAAATACCGTAACTTAAAGCATTAAGTAGCTAGATGCGCATTTCGAAGGCTATGCCCCCATCTTGAGTAGCACAAGATAAAAGCTAAATAAAAGCTACTTTATGCTTTAAGTTACGCTATTTGGGTGGTATTTTATATTATAATTTAACACCGTAGTGATAATTAAAAAAAAAATTAAGTGAAATGTTTATATATATTATCTAGAAGTGAAATAACATATACTTTACTAAATAAAAATACTAAGACAGATAAAATACAATTTTTCAGTTAACCTAATATTCATACAGAGCGCTTTTGCGGCTGAAACATTTCAAAGTAAAAATTTCAGCGTACAGCAAGGAGATTTTAAAGCTTTTAATAAATAAATCGCAATCATTTGTACATCTTTCTAGACATTAATATTATACATGCATTTGTCCACTTGATCGATACCAAGCCATCTTTCTTTCCATCTTTTTGTATGAATATTGAGACCAATCACGTTCTCAGAAGAATACGACCTTTAACACAATTTAAAAAATGTATAATTTTGTAATTGACTCTGAAGATAATGTACATTCGATTTTTTGACAAAAATATAAATCGTTTTCTTCTTTTATTCAAGTCATTTATAATTATATAATTTATATGATCTAAGTAAATTCTGAAGAGTAACTAACTATATATTATACTTGTAAGTAATATATAAGATTTGCATTTTTTAAATTCTAAACAACTTATTCACATATAATTATGAGTGAGTTGTTCATTTCTCAAATAACCAGCTTTTTAAAAATTTCGCGTTTTAAAAATTCTCCAATATTCAAAAGGTAGCAGTAAAAATCAAGCATTTTTCTAATTGTCTAAATTTTTCTTAATTGCATTAAGTTTTGACATATTTTTATAATTTAAATTAATTCTATTTCAATATTCATTGAATAGAATTTGAAGGTTTTGTGCATTTCTACCATTATTTTATTGATATTTTCTACAAATGAAATGAAATTTTAGTATTTAGTATTTGTATTCCAAATAAAATAATCGATTATTGATGGCATTAGCATGGCAAATTTATTGCTGTAACAATGAACTGGTACTAATAATGTTTATGTTAGTTAAAATTAATGAATTCAACGTTCAAAATTCAACGAATTCAACGTTCGAATTCAAAATATGATTTATGTTGCGCACGATTTAGTTGAGTAGATTGTAATATCATATTACCCCAACTTTAAAACTACACAGTTTTAACAAAGTTTTCCTGTGATTTATAAGCTACAAATTCAATAGAAATACCCTACCATATCAAATCGTAAAAAGAATACTTTTCTACTTGCTATAACGGTTAAAATGAAGGAGAATGAACAGTTGCTTCAACTAAGCGTTCCAAGTGTCTCTTCTAGGTTCCTGAATTCTCACGGACAGATAAAAACTTTTGCCAAGCTAACAAAAACTATCAAAATTTACCCCATTAAACTTTGAAGATGTTACATTTCGATTAAATCTGTTTCTTTGGTGTTTTAGATCAGTTTAAAAATGCTCTTTTTGGAAGATGTTACATTTAGATTAAATCTGTTTCTTTGGTGCTTTAGATCAGTTTAAAAATGCTCTGTATCCTATAGAAAAATTAATATCCTTACAATCTAGATATCTGCTAAAACGCATTGTTTTATAAACGTTTTTTTAAAACGATTTTTTTCTTCTTTCGGCAATTGTTATACTTGGCAAACCATATTTTATATTACAGCGCGCTTTTGTTAAATTATGCAACTGAATTCGTAATAATGAAAGCATATAGTTAGTTAAAGAGTCCGCAATCCTAAAGATTGGTTGGAAACAGCACGCCATGCCGATCTATCCTGAGCTAATCCCTTCATCTCCCTATAGCTATTCATCTCAACGTCTTCAACTATCTGACTCACATACTCCAATCTAGGCCTACCTACCCCTCTCTTTCCCTCCACTCTACCTTCTATGATCAATTGCATAATCCCCCATGCCTAATAATATGCCCTACTAATCTGTCTCTCCTACGCTGTAACACTCTCCAAATACTTCTCTTCTCCCCTACTAACTCTAGTACAGCTTCATTTGTTACTTTATCTTCCCAACCAATCCTCATCATCCTCCTATAACACCACATTTCGAATGCTTGTAATCTACGCTTCTCTTCCTTTCCTATAGTCCACGCCTCACACCCGTACAGTGCTACACTCCAAACATATACCTTCAGTAATCTTTTTCTAATACCCAAGTCAATATTTGATCTTAAAATCTGTTCCTTTTCTACGAATGCCTTCCTACCCTGTGCTATCCTACACTTTATATCTACCTTGCTTCGATTATCTTTTGTGATTCTACTGCCTAAATAACAAAAATCTGACACTTCTTCGATTCTATTATCTCCTATTGTGATCCTCATTTTTCTACTGCATTCCTTTTTGTCACACCTCATCACTTTAGTTTTACCTATATTTATTTTCATGTTAAAATCCCTAGTTAATACTGCCTGCATACCATTCAATACCCTTTCTAAATTCTTTTCGCTTTCTTCCAATATAGCTATATCGTCGGCGAATCTCAACATATATATTTTCTCTCCCTGTACATTCACACCTACACTATACTCTTCTTTTACTTTGTCTATTGCATCTTCTATATATAGATTAAATAACAACGGTGAAAGTGTACATCCCTGCCGAACTCCCTTCCCTATTTTTGCTACCTCTTCTTCCCCCTCAATTCTAACTAAGGCAGTTTGGTGTTTATATAAATTAAAAATTATTCTCCTATCCTTATAATCTATACCCGTTTCTTTTAAAATTCTAAACATTATGTCCCAATCTACATTATCAAATGCCTTTTCTATAAAGGCATATAAAGTAGTAAATTTTGTAAATTCAAATGATTTTTCAGAATAAAAGCACAAATATTCCGACACAACGTGGGGATATTATATGTTTTCGCTAAATGAATTTTCCCGTGGAAAACAACCATTATTGAAATAAAGGGGAAAATTTACTACAACGCAAAAATGTGAAAAGGATCCAAATGAATTTCTATAGTTTTATATACAAACTTTCTATGAATATAGACTTCGGGGATATATAGAATTCTGATACAATACAAAATTCATATATGATGACGTAATTATTTGTTTTTGATTGTTAAATGTTTTTAACAACTAGTGTATAGTTTTGAACTCAAATCGTTGTAGTTAAATCTAATTGTATTGAATAGTTTATTATATTTAAAATTAAAAAGTTAATTGCGACAGGGGATACCCTGTATATTAAAAATATTTTAAAATGCAGAGCTCCTAGCCTTATATGTGAATCCAAAATTTCAAATTCCTATTTTTATCACATAACTTATTCGTAATTGCAGAAATATCATTAAATAATATCGCTTCAAAATGATTTTAGATTTAATTAAGGATCTAAAACGTATTTAATTATTAAATTAGACAATATAACTTGTCTAAATTAACAGATTTATTGAAATTTTAAAACTCTCTGGTTCTCAAATACGATCATTTACGAATATATACGAAATACAAATCATTTAATTTATTGAGCGAAATCTTATTTTTGCCAACTAGAAACGTATCTTTAAATCCATGGCCAGAAAATATCTATATCAAGGTGAGCTTTGCACCGACGATGGTCTTGTACGCTTAACTTTTGCCTACTCTAAATTTATATATGCTAATTCTTTGTTAAAATACTTCAAATCCGCACATACTTCTTTTCTGCAACAAAAATGTACTTAGGTATATTTTTGTGCTTATTTTGAATTATTTTGAAGTGATTTTTCTATACATTTTCAAACATTGAAGGAGAGGGATGGGGATAAAGAGAGAAAGAGAGAGAGAGAGAGAGAGGGAGAAAGAGAGAGAGAGAGAGAGAGAGAGAGTCTTCGTATACTATTGCTCATTGGTTTTTGCAATAAATATAATGAAAAATTATAAAGCTGTATATAAATACTTCAAGAGTATCTACAGATTTTTAATTTTTTTATATAATTTGATAACTTATTTCCTCTAGCAATTTATATATACAGTCGAACTCGGTTATAACGTCATTGCAGGGTCCAAGCAATTTGGACTTACTTAAAAACTGAGGTGACTTATTATCCGAGGTAGGGAAGAAAGAGTGAATTAGATTTTTAGTTTTATTTTATTTCAATAATACCTAACATTTAAATAATATAGAAATATATTTATAACATTTAAATGTTTAAACATTTAAACATTAAACATTTTAAAAAATCTTTTATCATTGTCTGCTTTTTTCTTGAATTCCAAGTTATTGTATCTAAATCCTCTTCTATTTTATATAAATTATCTAAATGTAGACTTTTTTCTTCCGCTTCATAATATGTAATTAATTTACGAACAAGTAACAATGCTTCAGAGGTGGTAGGTTTTGGGTCTGGCATTATCTCTTCTTCTTCTTCTTCTTGTTCGTCGTCTGATTTTTAATTTGTCGTCTGTACGTCTCTTACTAAATGGAGATCAGACATTTCTCCAGTCGATGGAAGGTCTTCATCCATTTCGATAAAATCTTCTAAATTATTTGAAATGGGAATATCGAAAGATTGTAGCCAATGTTTCAGAGGTAAATCATCTTCCTCGTTAATATGATAGTCGCATAAACCCATATGCCGGAAGCAGTTCCTAATTGTAACATCGGTGACGTCCTTCCAGGCTTTTTTCATAATTTTCAGAGCATCAAGTAGAGTTACTTTGCTCAAGTTAAAGTTTGCGCCGTCGGTTTCCATCATTTTCAAAACCAGTCTTTTTCTGTACGCACATTTCAGGCTTCTTATTACTCCTTGATCCATCGGCTATAGAATACTAGTTGTGTTTAAAGGCAAACACTTCAAAGTTATAAATTTTAAGCTTAGTATGCGAGGATGAGCTGGACAATTATCCAAAAGTAGAACGATTTTTCTCTTTGCGTTTTTGCGGTCCTCTTCCCAACGTCCGATTTCTTTTTCAAATAACTCACTTGTCATTCAAGACTTCTTATTGGCTTCATAGGTCACAGGCAAACTTGTTACATTTTTGAAGCATCGTGGGTTTTTTGATTTACCGATCACTAACATTTTTTTTTTTCAGTGCCGCTTACAATAGCACAAACAAAAACAGTGATCCTTTCTTTTGGCAGTTTGCCGCCAATGCATTTTTCATTTTTGAACTTTAAAGTGTGGTCTGGTGTCAGCTTGAAGAAGACGCCTGTCTCGTCCCCGTTAAAGATGTCTTCGTCTTTAAAATTTTTCCGGATTTCTTCCCACTAGTTTTTAATCCACGCACTGGTGATATTCAAATTGACGTCTTTGGATTCGCCAATCATTTTCGCAAAATTGATTCCATTACGTTTTTTTTTTAAACGGTCTATCCATGCCGGGGAACATTCAAACCTTTCTATTCCCAACAATTCAGCCAATTTTCCAGCTTTTACTTGGAGAATAGGTCCGCTTACCAGTAAATTGAGGGTTCTTTATTGTTTAAACCAGGTCAATAAAGCAGCATCTACATCCTCGTGAGTAGGTTTCCTCACAGGCTTCACACTTTTGCTTCCTTCATTTTCTTTGATTTTATTTCGAGCCGTCCATATTGAACCCACCGATGAGTTTACTAAGTTGAAATGCTTACACACTTCACTTTTCTTTACACCGCTTTCTAACATATTCACCACTGCCAGTTTTGTTTCTAAGGATATTGCTGTACGCTTAAGGCTTGCCATTTCGTTTTCTAAGACATCAAACTCAAAACTGAATTGATGTTTCTGCTTGCATTTTGCTTGCAAGCTATTAAACAACCTCATTAATCGGTAATTACCAGAAAACCCGTCTAATCTCCTAAACGGATGAAATTATAATGTCGTCAACATAATGACTTATTAAGCGAGGTATGATGACTTATTATCCGAAGTCATAGTACATAAAGTATATGAGCCTTGGGTTGGGACCAAGCCATTTTGACTTACTAACCGAGTTCGACTGTATATGTACATACATATATATAATTTATATATATTTTACGTGGTACCTACCATACTATATAATTCAAAATTAAAAAATCCACTATTACAACCGATTATTTTGCCTGGTAAATTTCTGCAGAGTAACATTTCATTACATAAATTATGTTAGTTAAACTTCTGTATTTATTTATTTTCTAACATTATTAATACATTGTTAATAAGATATATAATGCAGACTGCCAATTTCTACGTAATTATTTCTACGTACAAGTATACTAAAATATAAATTAAATATTTAAACAATTTAATATTAATAAGATAAATATAAATTTAAAGTTGAATTTAATGTTTATGAAAAGCTTCAAAAACCCAGAAATACAAAAAAATATTGTATAATACGATATGTTAATTTATTACCTAATAAAGAAAATATATTGTTAAAGATTATTTATAGGAGATTAGAAAATAAAGTAGAGGAAAGGCTAGGAGAAGATCAGTTCGGTTTTAGGAAAAACAGAGGGACGAGGGAGGCGATTCTAGCACTAAGAACGGTAGTAGAAAAAAGAAAGAGGGTAGGAAAGGTAACTTGCATAGCTTTTGTAGATTTAGAAAAGGCATTTGATAATGTAGATTGGGACATAATGTTTAGAATTTTAAAAGAAACGGGTATAGATTATAAGGATAGGAGAATAATTTTTAATTTATATAAACACCAAACTGCCTTAGTTAGAATTGAGGGGGAAGAAGAGGTAGCAAAAATAGGGAAGGGAGTTCGGCAGGGATGTACACTCTCACCGTTATTATTTAATCTATATATAGAAGATGCAATAAACAAAGTAAAAGAAGAGTATAGTGTAGGTGTGAATGTACAGGGAGAGAAAATATATATGTTGAGATTCGCCGACGATATAGCTATATTGGAAGAAAGCGAAAAGAATTTAGAAAGGGTATTGAATGGTATGCAGGCAGTATTGACTAGGGATTTTAACATGAAAATAAATATAGGTAAAACTAAAGTGATGAGGTGTGACAAAAAGGAATGCAGTAGAAAAATGAGGATCACAATAGGAGATAATAGAATCGAAGAAGTGTCAGATTTTTGTTATTTAGGCAGTAGAATCACAAAAGATAATCGAAGCAAGGTAGATATAAAGTGTAGGATAGCACAGGGTAGGAAGGCATTCGTAGAAAAGGAACAGATTTTAAGATCAAATATTGACTTGGGTATTAGAAAAAGATTACTGAAGGTATATATTTGGAGTGTAGCACTGTACGGGTGTGAGGCGTGGACTATAGGAAAGGAAGAGAAGCGTAGATTACAAGCATTCGAAATGTGGTGTTATAGGAGGATGATGAGGATTGGTTGGGAAGATAAAGTAACAAATGAAGCTGTACTAGAGTTAGTAGGGGAGAAGAGAAGTATTTGGAGAGTGTTACAGCGTAGGAGAGACAGATTAGTAGGGCATATTCTTAGGCATGGGGGGATTATGCAATTGATCATAGAAGGTAGAGTGGAGGGAAAGAGAGGGGTATGTAAGCCTAGATTGGAGTATGTGAGTCAGATAGTTGAAGACGTTGAGATGAATAGCTATAGGGAGATGAAGGGATTAGCTCAGGATAGATCGGCATGGCGTGCTGTTTCCAACCAATCTTTAGGATTGCGGACTCTTTAACTAACTAAAGATAATGTGCTTTACCACAATATGGAACATTTATATATTTTCCAACGAACATTTGTTACATTCGTTTTACAACTGGCTTAAAAATAAAAGATATTAGTTAAGTAGTTGATAATATAGATATAATATCTATTGCCAAAGCGTATATTACAAAACGCAAAACAATTTGCGAACTGAGATTATTGTAGTTTATAAATATAGACATACACATTTCCCCAACAATTTAAAGACTCGAGAAAATAAAATATTTAGGCATGAATTTCAACTGACAATTTCAATAGACCTTCGTTCAAAAGCATAAAGAAGACACTGATGCATGCGATTCTATATAGACAGTGTAATAAAGCACCGTAGAAATGTTCTTAATACATTCTCTAAGAATATTCTCCGGTCGTTCTACAAGCTTTCGTGCTACGCTATAAACTTAAAACCGCTATAAAATGTTCGCAATGTTTCATGTAAAAGAACCAATTTTCAAGAAAGGGGTCGTTAGGTCACCCTCTAGTTCATTTACGCGCCATTCACACACCATCATTTTAAGATTTGAAGGAAAGACATTTTCACATGTTCAGACCATATTTTTATTAAGTTAAGTAAAAGGGCAAAACTATAAATGAAATATATTATTTTTCATTGTCTGTGATTTCTTCTAACATAGGTTGTGCAATTAATAATATTTAAACTCAACATTTACGAATAATGTATGACTAATAAAAAAGTTATAGTGGAGATATTAGAACATTTTGTTATTAAAGTTATTAGTTATTTTTAACCATATTAATCTGCAATTTCTTTACTTACTGCGATGTTATTTAACTATGTATATTAATGTCTATTCCACATACTATATTGTATCTATATTAGTTGGTCATCAATCCCAGAAATTCTCATCCCATATGTTCTTCACTTACATATTCTAATCTGGGTCCACCTTTCCCTCTATTTTGCCTTCGATAACTATTTGCTCAATACCCCATGTCTAGACTACTGTAATATTTTGCAAATACTTCTCTTCTAACGCCAGCACAAGCTTTATTTGTCACTCTATCTACCCAACCAATCTTCATCATCCTCCTATAGTATCACATTTCAAATGCTTCTATACGACCTTTCTCTCCTTTTCCTATTGTTCCGTATGTTCCCTATAGTCCTATAGTCCCTTACATATAATTCACATGTATGTTATTTTAAAACTCTGCAATAAACTAAATGCTGAAATTTTAAGATTAGAAAATCCTTTAAAAATGAACATCGGTTTGAGATTAATAAGCTCTAAAAATATTAACTATTAGCTATTAAAAATGAAAAATAACAAATCTTCTGTTGAGAAAAATTGAAGAATATTTATAGATATAATAAGCTGATTACTTCCCTCCTATATATTTTCACGAATG
This sequence comes from Leptodirus hochenwartii, assembly GCA_947310635.1. NCBI lineage: Eukaryota > Metazoa > Arthropoda > Insecta > Coleoptera > Leiodidae > Leptodirus > Leptodirus hochenwartii. The sequence goes on along the minus strand of OX371180.1, from coordinate 10,029,284 downwards.
CTACTAAATATGTTAATTTTTTACTTTATATTTTTTCATCCCGAAGAAATGCAGAAATTGAAGGGTTTGGTGCAAAAACTGGTCAGCTCCATTTTTGGGCAAAATTAATTTTTCGTGTGGAATTTAATGTACTTAGCATTGGGCATCTTTTGTTGCAAAAAACGGGCAGCTCTGTGGCATATAATGGGAAATATTGCTAAGAATGGTGTGACCGAACTTTTTGCCATGTGACCGATCTTTCGATTTAATAGAAAACGAGAAAAGAAACAAAGAAATTGTGTATACACCTAATGGTTAGAACGATTTGAAAAAGAAGACATCTCGAAAATTTACAGTAGTTGTGGTGAATCAAGACATTATACTAAATTTCGCCGAACATTTCAAAAGGATTTTTTTTTAAACCGTTACAAACAATGCAAAGGAAAAGTTTTCCGTGTCTAAATATCGTGTTTTCAAGTACGAAAAAACGAATGTAGTAAAATGCAGTATTACCATAGGGATTATAATGTTTTCCGAATTTTTATTCAAGAAATCACCAGCTACATATTCAATCCCAACGGAAAAAAACTTTACAAAAACTACCACATACTCATCAAGCAGAAAAAAACTTGAAAACGTCCGTTCTTTGGCTGAAAAGTATGTGCCCAAAAATGATCAATGGTATTACGATCTTGTGTATAATGCTGTGCGACCAGAAATACCTCAAGAAGATCTGGATAGCAAGGACGAGGATGTTGAAGTATTAACATTGTAAAAGTCATTTTGTATGTTTGATAGTTAATAAAACTGAGATTTGCTACATAATTATACATATTTATATTTTTGGGGCAAAAAACAGATTTTCTCTAGTTTTTTCAGTTGGCAAAACAGTTTTTTGTCAATACTGTAAAATTGATCAAAATTGAGCTGACCGGTTTTTGCACCAAGCCCTTCAATTGAATTAATACCAATATTTATACGAATAGTCACCAATTCGTATAAACCATATTGGCTCTGGTTCGATTGATTGGCTATAACATATGAAATTTATAATCCCGTAAATATGAATTTCTCAAAATATCTTAAAACATCTTTCATCGCGGCATCGACGATACCAATGAAGCGAATGCTTTCACATTTGCCCCCATGTAAGAGGAAATATGTTTCGTATTATCCGTGCCGACAATTGAGATGGTGAGTAGAGCATTGAAGGGCTGCGACATGATAAATTAAGGGCCGTATTTCATCGGAATTATATTATATTTGTTATAAATGTCTATGATCCTCCGGGAGTAAGCGGACGCACGCTTGAACGCTGACAACTCAAGTAGTCCAATTTTTTCCAACTAATACCGGCAATTACTCTTCCGTAAGAATGGTGCGACATCTCATACTCTTCTACCGTCGTCTCTTTAACGGCTCTCTAGGACTTTACTATGAAAACTCGTAAGAAAGCTACTGCCATGATATATTTACGTAATTCAAGTAAAAGCTGTCACAGATGGAATGGATTTATTGTTGTAGTTTTCTTCAGACAATGTAAGTGCGCGATATTAATATCAGTATTATACTGAATGTTGCGATTGATATGGGGATTCTAAATTTGTAGTGTTTGTGTAGAAATTTTGTCGTAAATATAATAAAATTTAAACAACTGGCAAGATTTACATATTTTCGTATGTCTATTCTACAAATAGAGGCATAGATAGAAGAAGGTTTTATGTAGAGGACTATTAAATGCATTTATAAATGTTAATATTACGAATACACTAGGAATTTAAATTATATAAAGAAAAAGTTGGCATTTTTACAAGAAAAATACAAGTTCATATACCAAATAACAAATCGTACTTGGTAATATTACCATCTTATATTACATCGATGTAAAGGTGATTAAATACATTCCTAATTTTCTTAAAATAATATAAAATGCGTAAAATTAAAGGATTTTAAATAATATAAAAAATATTTTTTATTAACTGACGATATTCCTAATTGTAAATGCAATGGCAACGTCATATAATAGTATAAATTTACCAAAATTGTCGCTCTACTGAAGATCGGGTATAGCCTTCGAAATGTGCATCTAGCATCTAAAATAAATTCATTGTGTTACGATGGTTTGATCATATTCTACATAGATAATAAAAATGTTTGTTAATCTTACCCAAAAGAGGTTTTTCCATTGATTGGATAATTTAATTGAATTATTGAAGTGAAATTTCTATAGGCGCGGTAGGGCAAATTGGCCTGAACGTCACGAAAGGTGAAACACGCTACGCGCATGCGCCACATGTACTGTTTGTATAGGTAGAATAAGGCAACCAGTAGACGCTTGCGTATTTTATTATATATTACACAAACACAACTTAATCTTTTAGCTAACAATTTCTATTGTGTGAAAAGTGAAATGGAGAAAAAGACAAGTACAGACAGAGTGCGAGCCTTTAGAGAACGGAAGAAAGCGAATAAACCGCCAAGAAAAGTGCCAACAAGTACCTTGGAAAGAAGTAGAGAGTATCGAGCCAGGCAAAGGGCGTTAAAGAAACACGGTGAACAGCATAACCTTCCAACGACCTCAAATACACTGGATGAATCGATACCGTCGTTAAGTGGGGACACAGTGAGTGGTATAGAGAATTTGAATACCACTGCTTCAGGCGTGCCATCCACACGTGAAGATACACGCGGTGTGAGAGATTAACGAAATGAATCTGATACAGCTGAGCGAGCCATCGACAAATAGAAATGCACCCACTAGTGCATCATACACAAAATAATAAAGAGATATATGATTTTAAGGAAAACAAATTCAGTATAAAATATGCACTAACAGCCATATATCCAATGAATAAAAGGGCACATATATTTTTCGAATTATAGTGAGATTTATATTTCGGCATTAGATAAAAGCCCGTATATTGTTCTAAAAGAGCAAAATGATGCAAGAACTTTGTATATATTTAAAATATCAAGTTTAATTTTCAGCTAAAACTTTGTTAAGGCGCATATAAGCTAATTTTTGGCCATTCAAATATTAATCAAACAAAATAAATAATGTATGGGCCCAATTTAACAAATTCTTGTAACTCAAAGCATATCGTCAGACCTCATTTACATTCTTACACTGTTGTATAGTAATGGAACTCAATGAATACCATAGATATTTTATTTGTCCACTTTTTGTGCTATTAAAGTTGAGGGCTTTGTTTTCGAAATAAGCACGTAACTTGCAGATTACGATTTACAGTTGCGCTTTAAATTACAAATAAATATTTAACACCATCGTGTTTTAATCGCAAATTCGAAAGTTTTGAAAATTATTCTATTGCACAAAATTTTTTTTTGGACAATTTTATTTGTCGCTGTATATTAAATCCTCTAATATATATTTAACGTGCATCTATCTCATCATCATTTAATCAACATATTTTTTAAATTTAGGGAAATTGCAAATATAATATTCTTATACTGTCTAACGATGTGAAAATATATTTATATATTAATATAATTCCGATGTATCTCAATCATAAGAGAGATTATTTCGCGGCATTTTGCCAAATATAAAAAAAAGTATTTTCTGACTACTGTATATTTAAAAAGCGGATATGTTTTATTTGCGTAACAATTCTGGTGAGTGACAGAAGTATTTATTTGGTTGATTTTTGTGTTACTGAAAATGGAACATGGCCACCGAAATGCGCATCTAGATATTATACGCATTACGGTATTTTATATTTTCATTTTGAAATAGAATAAACCGATTGATTATGAGCAGTATATTAAAGACTAAATAAAATATGATATTTAAATATTTTATCAATTTTTTTAAATAAAATAATACAAGAAAATTAAGATCCCTTTAAATTTACTCAATTTTCTGTTCATATAATAAATGGATAGCATAAATTAAGTTTCGTTTCTTATTTTAAGATTATACGCTCTATTCATATAAAGTATAATAAGAGATAAATGAATTAATGAACATATTTGAAATGAATTGTTGGCACACTTTAAAGTACCAATATTTGAGATGTACATTTTTGTATTGTTTTTTTTTTATTAGATGTAAATAAATGTATTTTTGAGATGTAGAAATGCAGACATACTATACACAGTTTTTTTTTCAATTGCATAGTAGCAGTGATAGAGAATCTTTTTTCTAATTTCCTCTTTTGCAGTCAAAGGAACGAAAAGATTGTTTCCTCTGTGGACCGTTAAGGACCCGATGGAAGGAAGAGTCCACCGGCTGCACAGTACGTGCCCTAACTACAGATTTTAACAATTGCGCTTATTCGAGGAAATAGGAACAGGAGATGCTCAAAAATATCATTCAATGTATTTCACTTAGATTGGCGTCCAGTTGCATTATATGGGAGACAGGCAACATATGTTGCCAGTTACCTGCCTGATATCTACCAATTTCAAATGTCAAAACACCACGTAAGATATATACCATACAACGCGAAGGAACACCCGTCTAATGAGTTATTGGTGAACACTCGGTTGTTGGCATTATACGAAAACAGCGCTGTTCCTTTATTTATATTTGCTTGATAGTCAAAAATTGTAATGAAGGAGTGATGATAAATGAGCCAGTTGTATATTATAGGTACGAAAAATCTGGGCCACTACATTTATCAACTTGATTTGAATAATGAAGATTTTTATTAAAAAAAAAATGCCACTTTAATTTATGGGTGTATTTTTATGCTTATATACTAAATTTGAATAATTAGTTCGGTGACATCGATCATTTCTGTGTGATCAATGATATTTTTAACATTTCTTCAAACAATCTTCAAAAATGCAATCACTTGCTTACATTACACGTTAAGTTTGGCAACTCTGGTACTAAGCACCCTGCAAATACTTAGTACCAGAATCGTACAAATGGAAAAACATATTCTGGACAACTGAAAGATAAATATTTTAATATCGGCTTTTACCTCCTTTTCATTTTTTATCAATTCTTCTACTTCACTAGAGAGTTCCTGAATTTAGTAGTGCCCCGGACCTCGCGAGCATTTGTTACGTCACTGGTTGGTACTTATATGTGCGCAAGGATAATGGAAACCGACAGCGAGCGACAGCAACAACGCGTCAGGACGACTGTCTGATTTATGGTGGTAATTAATATATGAGGAATAGGATAGTTAAATAGAATGGTTGCCAACCGGCATACATAGGAAGTCATTTGCTATATGCTAGTGACACAAAGCAAAACCACGATATTAAATGGCATTAATGGATGTCAACAAATAACATTTCGAATGTAGTAAACTAACAAAATAATAATGCTCGAAGATATATTATACGTGATGTCGTAAATGTAATGTAATGAATATTTTTGATGGTAAACAAGAAAGGAAGATAAATATATAGCAGTTTTTAAAATGCGGTTCAGAGCCATTTGAGGAAGAGAAAGTAATACAAAATATGGGGCCAGTCAGAACCGATTGGTCTTTTAATCTTTTTTTTTTGAAAGATCACGATCCTGGATCCACGATAAGGATCGATCCTTAAAATCAAATTGACAGTATCGAAGGATCGATTATATTGATTATTTATGATTTATTTTTATATTTTAATTATTTACAATATTATCAGGTTAAAATAGAATTATTTAGTACATTGAATACTATTACAGTTAAATATTGTACTTGTAAAATTATACTGTCAAATTCAAAATAGAGTAAAACTACTATTTTTCCGGTAATCTTAAATATTAATTTAATTGAAATCTTTCTAAGAATATCTCGGTAGAAAAAACTGATTATTTGTCGAGCCACTAATAGCACACACAACTTTCGTTTTTTTATCATATAATTAAAACTATTTATGTGGACTCTGAGTTTGCGAAGTGATATTATGTAAACAATTATACATATACAAGAACTGTTTTGCGAAACACTAAAAGTTTTGGTTTACATCGTTTATTTTGAGTTTAGGAAATTTATATTTATTGCCATACGTATATGGAGATAAACAAGAATCGATGCTCTTTAGATGCAACTTGAAACTATCCCCTATCACAAACAGATAAAATGTTGACCATAAATAATAGGTTTTAGTACAATAACATTACGTCTGTTGTATTGTACAAGTACAGCAGTGGCGGTTCCTTATGCAGGCCGCAGGGCCGCGCGCCCCTCCTGAACATTGAGCGCATCACCGTAGATATATAATTGTATTGCGATATTTTATCTCGGCATTATTTTTCCTAAAAGATAAAGCTTGCGCCGCGATAACAATCAACACAACACGGTGTGGCGTTCGTTGTGGTAGCCGTTGCAAGTCACAGCAGCGACCGATGCTGTATCTATCTGTATCTATCGTTCGCGTGATATATATATATCGCTAATTTGGTGCCGCTGCGTGTTCAGCGCCACCCAGCCACACAGTACAGGTTAAATGCATATACACTCATCTCACTCTATTGCAAGGAATCGGTGAGAGCGACCGTATGCCGTATATCTTCTATTTCTTCGGTTCGATCCTTGCTTCATTGTTTAATATATATCACAGATTCCCAGCGGCTATCCATTGCCAGTACAAGTTAAATACATATATACAGTACATATGCAATGAGATGAATGTATCATAGAGTGAAGGCGACCGATCTATTGGATGTCGCGCTTCTTTAACGGCTTAGAGAAATTCAGAGAGAAGAGAGAGTAGTATAAATATATACAGAGAGTATATATATATGTATATAAATTGATATAGAGAGTATATATATATGTATATAAATTGATATAGAATAGCCAGATTAGACAGTATCATTTGTTCTGTATGATATGTACGTATGTACGATTTTGCCAGGTGTTTCTCCAAGAATATATTTAATATAAATAATTTAATAAAAATGAATAGTGTTAGTTCTTTATTGAAAAGTTTTGTAGACTTTCTCTTGTAGACAAAGTAAAAATTAAAGAATCAGATAGACCATTGCCTGATGTAAATTTATCGCAAACTTGTGCAAGGAGTGCTCAAAACCGGACATTTACGCGGCGTTTTACAAGAGACAATTACAAAAAAAAATTATAACATAGATGAAGGCAGATTCTCATATCGTGGCCATCTACAAGCCGCTGAGTTATTTAACACGAAATCGATGCCAACATTATCTAAACAATTTCCAGTGGACCTTTTGGAAACCGTGTGTCATGCGTATCCATTTTTGAATAAAACCAGATTAAAAACAGAATTAGAAGTCATTTACTCGCGTGCGGATTTTTATCAAATAATTGGAGCCACACATTTTCTTTCGTTATTGCTACAAAATAATCTCAGTGATACTTTCCCGGAAACTATAAAAATACTTAAAATTATTTTAACAACCCCGATGACCACTGCTGAATCAGAGCGTTGTTTTTCAACACTTAAAAGAATCAAGACTTTTTTGCGAAATGCTATGGGTAATGATCGTTTAAACGCGTTGGCGATGATGTGTATTAATAAAAATGTGGTGCGAGATATTTACAATTTGAACGAAAAAGTTTTGGAAAAGTTTATATCAATGAAAGATAGAAGAGTGGCAATCACTTTCAAGAAATGATTGGATTTAATCATTTTGCATCCATTTTAGGTAAGATTTCTCACTATTATGCTATTTTTTAAGAAATGCCCCCCCCCCCCCCCCCCCCCCCCCAGATTGAAATGGCACGAGCCGCCACTGAAATACAGTGACAATTTTAGAACGTAGAATTCAGGATATTTTTGTATACTGCTAGATAATCCTTGCTCTATGTCGACACAAACTATTGACTACGTTTTCTTGCTTGTATGTCTTCTTGTTCGCATTTTTCTTACACTGTAACAAATGAATATTTAATCTAACAGTGTCCAATGAGAAACAATAATTTGCTTCATATATATTGCCTTGCAAAACTTGTTTGATAAATTATGAACAGCTTAAAAATGCAGTGAAGAATAATATTCAGACATGCAATAATTACAACTTTGTAAACCATGCGACTATTCCGGTTCCTTCGATAAAGTGGTCCGAGTTGGATCAATTTTCGGAACGTTTTCAAATAGCGAATAAATTCGACCTAGTGTAGGACAAGTATACAAGAAAAGTCGACAGTCATTATGTCATCGTTATAACAGTTTACAGCTAGGATCAGCATCGTACGACAAACGACGTCAGAAAGAAAAAAGGAGCAAACCAGACAGGTTCTGCCTAAACTGGTAAAGTATTACGGCAGTCGGAACTTTAAATCCCTAAAGTTGAATGCGGGAAGCTGTGCCGTAACTTCTACAAAATGTTTTTACATTATATATCACTTGATCTGGCTTTCATCCCGGAAAATTAAAACCTCTTCTTTGGTTTGACGGCTATTGGGAATCTACATTTTATATAAAACGAAAAAGTTCTTTACGATGTTATTGATAAATGCGAGATCTTCCGCTGTTCAAAATATAGTTTCTAAAAATAGGCTGTAATTAATTAACGGTGTTGATTTTTATTGTAACAAATCGTATAATTTAAATTTAATATAACGCGATCCAATTATTATTAATAATAAAGCCTACTCAAACCCGAAATTATACTTTAAATAATGTAATGTACAAAATAATGACTACTTTTACGAATTCTTGATAATTCTGCACATTAAACTGTTTATGTACAATTCGAATTAGAAGACTGGGTGCCCCGTGATCATGAATTTGCAGATTAAACATTGAATTTGTAAACTCGAGGACGACTCATGCCATTATCACTATCTTTTCCTTACTCATGACAGAAATAATCTAAACGCCTGTCTAAGTCATTTAGATCTAATTACTCAACATTGTAGAAAGCTAGTTTTGATGATTTAACACTATTAACACTTAAAAATTAAAATATTAATCTAGGAATACGTTTCGTGTTCGAACTAGTCTTTAACATTTTTTCAGACATGGTCTGAACTTGGTTTTGAGCGTAACATAATATTAAATAAAATTTCTATGTCTTAGTAATACAACTCGCACCAATAATTAAGAGAAAATTTCTAACAGGACGCTCTTAGTACATATAAAACCTAAAAAAACATTATTAACATTAATGAAGAAATTGCTAGGATAAATTACTTAACACTATAGATTTATGCTTAATATATATATATATATATAAAGAAAATAGGAGCTAATTTGTGTGAGAACTATAGGACCATTAGCCTACTATCACATGCATCGAAGATATTGTTAAAGATTATTTATAGGAGATTAGAAAATAAAGTAGAGGAAAGGCTAGGAGAAGATCAGTTTGGTTTTAGGAAAAACAGAGGGACGAGAGAGGCGATTCTAGCACTAAGAACGGTAGTAGAAAAAAGAAAGAGGGTAGGAAAGGTAACTTGCATAGCTTTTGTAGATTTAGAAAAGGCATTTGATAATGTAGATTGGGACATAATGTTTAGAATTTTAAAAGAAACGGGTATAGATTATAAGGATAGGAGAATAATTTTTAATTTATATAAACACCAAACTGCCTTAGTTAGAATTGAGGGGGAAGAAGAGTTAGCAAAAATAGGGAAGGGAGTTCGGCAGGGATGTACACTCTCACCGTTATTATTTAATCTATATATAGAAGATGCAATAAACAAAGTAAAAGAAGAGTATAGTGTAGGTGTGAATGTACAGGGAGAGAAAATATATATGCTGAGATTCGCCGACGATATAGCTATATTGGAAGAAAGCGAAAAGAATTTAGAAAGGGTATTGAATGGTATGCAGGCAGTATTGACTAGGGATTTTAACATGAAAATAAATATAGGTAAAACTAAAGTGATGAGGTGTGACAAAAAGGAATGCAGTAGAAAAATGAGGATCACAATAGGAGATAATAGAATCGAAGAAGTGTCAGATTTTTGTTACTTAGGCAGTAGAATCACAAAAGATAATCGAAGCAAGGTAGATATAAAGTGTAGGATAGCACAGGGTAGGAAGGCATTCGTAGAAAAAGAACAGATTTTAAGATCAAATATTGACTTGGGTATTAGAAAAAGATTACTGAAGGTATATGTTTGGAGTGTAGCACTGTACGGGTGTGAGGCGTGGACTATAGGAAAGGAAGAGAAGCGTAGATTACAAGCATTCGAAATGTGGTGTTATAGGAGGATGATGAGGATTGGTTGGGAAGATAAAGTAACAAATGAAGCTGTACTAGAGTTAGTAGGGGAGAAGAGAAGTATTTGGAGAGTGTTACAGCGTAGGAGAGACAGATTAGTAGGGCATATTCTTAGGCATGGGGGGATTATGCAATTGATCATAGAAGGTAGAGTGGAGGGAAAGAGAGGGGTAGGTAGGCCTAGATTGGAGTATGTGAGTCAGATAGTTGAAGACGTTGAGATGAATAGCTATAGGGAGATGAAGGGATTAGCTCAGGATAGATCGGCATGGCGTGCTGTTTCCAACCAATCTTTAGGATTGCGGACTCCTTAACTAACTAACCTACAGCGTGTAATAAATCAATGTGCATGAACAATAAAATCCCTGGGGTTTATAGAATATCAAAGTTTCCTTCTGTGTTTCTGACCAAGCGTATTTTAAACTTAATATCGTTCGAAATTATTAATATTTATTTCACTTCACTAAAATGAGAATTTTTCGCATTTACCTTTATACTAAATAATTGCGCATTAAGAAAATCATTGAATTTTACAATATTGTTGCCTTTATTTAGAATAAAATTCCCTATTCAATATTTAATATCCTTTAAAAATCAAAACAGGTCGAACGGGTCACCTAAATTTATATACACGTGCATATTGCCATAGAAAATTATAACTATAAAGTAAAAATAATAATTTTGATTTTTTTCGGTGGCGCCATATTGTTTGCTATCGAAAGAAATAAATCGGTTCAAAATGTTAATTGTCATTGATGAAATTATCCCGAATGTAACTTCAATACCATGATCTAGGTATTTTTAAATGTGATATCCTTTGATATTTTAAAATAAATTGAAACTATGTTACAAAGAGTCTGGGTAGTTTTTAGACAAAAGGGTATTGTCAATTTAATTTAAGTAACTTTCTAATATAGAATAAATATCCCTTTTAAATGGTCAGGACTCATTTAAACATTATAATATCTAGAAAACAACAAGTTAGTGAACGCATCTAAAAACAGCTGTATTATTTTATGTAAGGGTCGTGTAAGAAGTATACCGAAAATATAGACATGAAAGGAAAATAGGAAGTGCTTAGTAAAGAATAATGGAAGCCCAAGGTACTTATTTAACCTGCAATGGAGATGTAACTAGAGAATAACTTCATGTGATAATTTATATTTAGTATGTTTATTCAAATCGAAAATAACAAAAAATTAAAGGCAGTTTCTTGACGGAATTGTTAAGAAATCACATTTTCAGAAATTTGCTTAAAAACTTTAAGAACCTAAAACATATGAACTTTTCGTTTAGTCATTACATGCGATCAAATATGTCAAAATTCATAATTTGTTCAGATACGTTGTTGTACAACATAAATAAAATCTGTATAGAATATCACCCAAATACCATAAAAGTCTATGCCTACATCTTCACTAGCGCAAACTTAAACAAAATAAAAATTAATTACTATAAACTCACGATTTCTGACATTTGAGGTATTTTATTTAGTTTTTATCTTGTGCTACTGAAGATGGGGGTATAGCCTGCGAAATGCGCATCTAACTATTAGTATTCTACATAATATTCTTCAACAACAGCAAACTTTCTATATTTCTCAACTCTTAGTATATATATCATATCCTCAATGACTAATATGGACTAATTTATTAACAGAAATTTATAAACATATAAAAAATATGTGATATTTTTTACAGGGCCAATCTTCCTTATTCTACAAATACACGTAAATGTAGAATAGTTCAAGATATATTAAGAAAGGTTCACTACGTGAACGTTACGAAGAACGAAGTTACCGAACTCGAGTATTTATTTTCAAATCCCCATTCATGATTATTAATTGGAATATCGAATGGCTATTTCGTTATATTATATAACAATTATGCTGCAAGTCTAATATTTTCTATAATATTTTTTCCAGATATAATTGATAAATCAGTAAAACAATTTCCAATTTTTTATTGTATACCTGATTTGATACAAAATTCAGGTAAGCAGATAGAATTTTTCAACTTTGAAGAATCTCAATACTATTGATTTTGATTAGTTTTAAAGTATAACAAGTTGTTATTAACATTACTTTTATCCAATAGGTTATCCTTGCAAAATATTTGGTATTTATTGTACCTATTTTTGTTTGTTGGAGATAAATGTCCCTTTTTTTATTTTACAAAACACCAATTCTAGTTTTTTAATTGTAACAAATTTCCCAGTATATTTTATGAGCTGGGCATTATCTAATAAAATTTATTGGTCTTTTTGGTTCCCCAAAAGGGAACCTATCTATAAATACTAGCGAAAGGTTTTATATTACATTCAATAGCATATAACAAATTGGTGAGTTTTCTATTGTGCAATATAGCAATGTATATTATATTTCATCACGAAGAAGCTAAAAAAACGTGACAATTCTTTGATAAATATCATTTCAGAGATAAAAATAGATCGCTTAGTTTGGAAATGTATTGAACATTATTGGATAATATTTTCTATTTGCGCAGAGTTCCAAGGAAACACATTTTCATCCCTTGAACAAAAATAGAATAAGAAGTTAATCTAAAAAAATACGCAAGCTTCTTCGAATCAACCTTTCAGCATGCGGATAGATTGTTGCATGGAGTAGCTGCTGGCTGTATTTCATGAATATTAAATATTCACAACAAAAAAAGGATTTATTTTCATTATAAAATATTTTCCGTTTCACATAGAATTGTAATTGCTCAAGTCCAAGCACCGGTAGCTATTGCAGAGTTGTGTACGAATATGTTAGCATCGAAACATACAAATCTCTGCCATGTCCGCTTATAAATTAGTTAGAATCCCAAAGAAAAGTTAACCACTGGCATCGCTTGTAATAACATAAAATCATGTAATTTGACTTATTTATTCAATAGTATATCAATCGCGATTCGTGACAGAGGTATTTTATTTCGTTTTTATCTTGTGCTACTGGAGATGGCGGCATAGCCTTCGAAATGTGCATCTGGCTACTTAATGCTATTTGGGTGATATTCTGTACTAATATTTAACACCGTAGTGATATTTTTTAAAATGTAATCTGTTGTTTTATATCACAAAATTCTAACAAATAATTGTTTCGCGATATGTATGACGAAACATGACTATATTTTTTGATTTGTATGATTATGAAATTTTTCTTACAATAGATATTCATTGAAAAAATATAAAAGCAACATACAACAAAAATTGACGTATGCGTTTACAACTATTACTCATTTAAAGTGAAATTGTTTCAATAATCGGAAAAGTTTATTTAAATTGAAATGCACAATCTTTTCGGTATTTATTTATGTATGTAACGAATTGTGCCACTCCAGAAGCTAATAAGGAAATGTAATAAAATGAAATGGATTTTTGGCACGGTAAAATGAAATTGGCACGGATAAAGGAATTTCTGGGAATTGGGGAAAAAATGGAATCATATAAACAAGAATAGGTTAAGATAATTGGGCCACGGAAGTAATCAGTGACAAGGTTCCTTGGGTGTGTGCATTTTTAAATGCAGTTGCCCAAATTGCTTTCCTCACTTTTGATAATCATTTTTGATCAAATATCATCCAAAATCCTAACTTAAAACTGTTATATATTACGATTTCTTATAGCAATCTTTAGTGAGTTTAGGCAGTTTTTATATAATAATGCAATTGCATTTTATATCCAATTGTTATGCAATGATTATGGGGGCTTAAGTTTCGAAATGTACATCTAGCTAATAATTGAATCAGTTTCGGTTTTAGACAATATTCTATAAAATTATTTAATGCAGTTGCAGATTAATTTGTAATTATTTCTGTCTATGCGCTACTATCGAAAAAAAAGTAACATTTTATAAAGCCATCAGCAAATATGCATTGAATTTTTCTGAGCTATGAATAATTCAAAATGCGAATGTAATACTTATAAAGCTTGATATTATAATCTTATATATTGTAACTTTCCAACATCGGGTCATGTAGACAAAATAAATATTGGCTTCGGCTGCTGAAATGGTAAAATGAAATTTTCAATTCTTCATGTGTCTGCGCTTTAGTAGCATGGGGATTTGATTGAACACGGACTTTAAAGCGTGTTGTATGCGGACGAAGAGATGAAAATGCCATTTACATAAATTTAAACGCTAATATGAGCACATCGATATCATGTTCTGTTACCCATGAACAAACGCTGGTTTTTTTTATGGTATCGTGTTTTATTAGGTATTAGAAATAGATTTGTATTGAAAAATTACAGCGAGCGTGGGATCAATACAAGAGAAATTGAAATCCTCGTACATAAACGCATTTTTCAGAAGAAACTTATCAATCTTAAGCATTGTAACATCAAATATATGCAACTTACTCTGCTCCTGAGAGTTGAGCACTCTAAGCAAATATTCATTCCATTGTAAAATATATGGAGGGAAATCAGAAATGGGTTAACTACAGCAGCAAATGAAGTATTAGGCACAAAGAAAAGGGCAGGTAGGAGGGAATGGATCACGGAAGAAATAGTTGAAATGATAGAAGCAAGAAGGAAAATTAAAATTGAAAACACAGAAGCAGGACAGAAAAAATATAAGGAACTAAGGAACTTAATTAATAGGAAATGCAAGCTAGCGAAAGAAGAGTGGATAAAAGGAAATTGTGAGGATATTGAGGAGGATATGAGAAGAGGTAAAGTAGATTTGGGCTACAGGAAAACTAAGTCACATTTTTCTAAAGTAAAACCAAAGGGTAACATTATATGTGATAAGCAGGGTAAGGAACTCACAGAAAATAAGGAAAAGGCTAGAAGATGGAAGGAGTATCTTGAAGATTTATATAAAGGTAGGCAGGACATAGAGGAGCTAGAAAGTGTGGAACAGATAGATGAGGATGACTTAGGTCCTAGCATACTTAGGTCAGAGTTTCATAGAGCTTTAAATGATTTACGGAATAACAAAGCAGCGGGGATTGATATGATACCAGCCGAATTAATAAAACACGCAGGGGAAAAAATGCAGGAGCGATTATACAGGTTAGTTTGTAAAATATATGAGAAGGGAGAAGTACCACAGGATTTTCAGTGTAGTAGAATAGTAACAAAGAAAATAGGAGCTAATTTGTGTGAGAACTATAGGACCATTAGTCTATTATCACATGCATCGAAGATATTGTTAAAGATTATTTATAGGAGATTAGAAAATAAAGTAGAGGAAAGGCTAGGAGAAGATCAGTTTGGTTTTAGGAAAAACAGAGGGACGAGGGAGGCGATTCTAGCACTAAGAACGGGTATAGATTATAAGGATAGGAGAATAATTTTTAATTTATATAAACACCAAAGTGCCTTAGTTAGAATTGAGGGGGAAGAAGAGGTAGCAAAAATAGGGAAGGGAGTTCGGCAGGGATGTACACTTCCACCGTTATTATTTAATCTATATATAGAAGATGCAATAAACAAAGTAAAAGAAGAGTATAATGTAGGTGTGAATGTACAGGGAGAGAAAATATATATGTTGAGATTCGCCGACGATATAGCTATATTGGAAGAAAGCGAAAAGAATTTAGAAAGGGTATTGAATGGTATGCAGGCAGTATTGACTAGGGATTTTAACATGAAAATAAATATAGGTAAAACTAAAGTGATGAGGTGTGACAAAAAGGAATGCAGTAGAAAAATGAGGATCACAATAGGAGATAATAGAATCGAAGAAGTGTCAGATTTTTGTTATTTAGGCAGTAGAATCACAAAAGATAATCGAAGCAAGGTAGATATAAAGTGTAGGATAGCACAGGGTAGGAAGGCATTCGTAGAAAAGGAACAGATTTTAAGATCAAATATTGACTTGGGTATTAGAAAAAGATTACTGAAGGTATATGTTTGGAGTGTAGCACTGTACGGGTGTGAGGCGTGGACTATAGGAAAGGAAGAGAAGCGTAGATTACAAGCATTCGAAATGTGGTGTTATAGGAGGATGATGAGGATTGGTTGGGAAAATAAAGTAACAAATGAAGCTGTACTAGAGTTAGTAGGGGAGAAGAGAAGTATTTGGAGAGTGTTACAGCGTAGGAGAGACAGATTAGTAGGGCATATTCTTAGGCATGGGGGGATTATGCAATTGATCATAGAAGGTAGAGTGGAGGGAAAGAGAGGGGTAGGTAGGCCTAGATTGGAGTATGTGAGTCAGATAGTTGAAGACGTTGAGATGAATAGCTATAGGGAGATGAAGGGATTAGCTCAGGATAGATCGGCATGGCGTGCTGTTTCCAACCAATCTTTAGGATTGCGGACTCTTTAACTAACTGTAAAATAATTAGTTTTTGTCTTCAATGGATTGGGCGATTAAGATATCTAATAATTTTTTTTAATATTTCACTAAATATAGATGAACCTTCACGTGTGATTTCGTGGCAAAGAAGAACCTCAGCATATCAAACAAACATGTTTTATGCAATATATGTTCATAAAAATAGTAGCCAATATATTTATATCGACTGCGAAATTCGTAATTTTGTTAAGAATATAATAAACATAGGATTGTCACTAATGTTTGTCGTAAATAAATTGTAATTCAGTTGTACAATAAAAATTATCTGTAACACCTCCAAAAACCATTGTTGCAATTATCCTTACACTAATTGCTATTCACTAATACACACGAATAATATATTCACCATTTTTTTCTGTAATAAACACTTTAATTTTTTTTGAACATATTAAATTCATTTTTACATTAACCGATATATATTAAATAAAGATGATATATATTATATAATTGTTTCCCAAAATTCAAAAATTTAAACGAATTTTACAACAACAGATGGTTTCTCCTACAAGGATGAGTTTATTTCTAATAACTTCTGAACAAAATCTTAACAAGTTACTAATATATAAGCAAATTCTTCAATATTATATATCAATAATAGAAATTGTGTGTTTCAATTATTCAGATCCTAATTATAAAATATGTAAATATTTTCTTTTTGATAAACTTGCTACACAATTGGAAGAGCTATTTCATTGTTGACGCTGCACGTAAAAGTGTATAAGTTAAGTGCTGTTCTAGTTATTTTGAGTTTATTCGGTATAAATCTGAATTTTCACTCGGCACACAATTTGATGAAGAATGGTCGAATGACGTCATGTTTACACAAGATCCCCGTTTATTAAATGTAAATATCCTCATCAGAGGAGCAATGAATTAAATAATTATAATCTTCTTGTTGTGTAATGTTAAATCTACTTTCGTTCAGTACTCAACATTCGTTCATAAAAATCTCCATAACCATATAAATATATTAATATAGAATATCACCCAAATACTGTAACAAAAGCTTTAAAAGCTCCGAAAGTTTTGAAAGCTCTGGAAGATTTGAAAGCTCCGAAAGTTTTGAAAGCTCGAAAGTTTTAAAAGCTCCGAATGTTTTGAAAGCTCTTGGAAGTTTTGCAAGCTCTTGGAAGTTTTGGAAGCTCTTGGAAGTTTTGGAAGCTCTTGGAAGTCTGGAAAGCTCCGAAAGTTTTGAAAGCTCCGAAAGTTTTGAAAGCTCCGAAAGTTTTGAAAGCTACGAAAGTGTTGAATGCTACGAAAGTTTTGAAAGCTCCGAAAGTTTTGAAAGCTCGAATTTTTTAAAGCTCTGAAAGTACATCTAGCTTAATGCTTGTTACGGTATTTGGATGATATTCTAATTAATATTTAACACTGTAGTGATAATTTTTAAAATTATAAATATAATTTTAGTATGGTCATTGTTAACCGTAATTTAATTGCCTCAAATGTGTCCACACTAAACTTTCTCAATGAAAATGAAATAAACAATGAATTACAAATGTGCTTCCAAAATTTTAATGTGGTAATAAGTACGGCCGTTAGCAATAGTATTATTTATAAGGAATATCAATAAAGCATTCAATTCCTTATTTTTCCTAGAACTGCAATAAACAATACATTATTCAAAGGACACTTAAATATGTATGTGCTACGATATTTAATACAAATAACATTGACTGTGAATTTTCTCCATAGGATTTCTCTTTTTTTTTTGCATGTGAGGTTGTGCTGTTGTTATGTAAATGCTAAAATTGACCTGCCCTAGGTCAATAATATGCTACAATTTGAGATTACAAATTAAATTTTACTATAAATTTCTTTCCTTATGTGTAAAATTTCATTATATGTTAGAAACTGCGAAAAAGATACTGTGCCCAATACAAATACTCAAACTGTTAATATAAATTTGAATTCATCTACATACTACCGATTAATTGCCAAGTAATTTTCGTTATACGGTTCTTCCTGTTGTATACCAAGTTGTTTATTGTGTACTAATATTATTATGGCCAATTTCCGTTGCCTGCTGCAAATATGGGAAAGCATTAATGCCTCCATATTCATATCAATAATTTACAAGCTTCGGTTAAATTGGGATTTCTGTGTCGCATCTGCTGGACTCGCTTTATCCCATAGGCATGTCTGGTTCGTATTAATCAGTGGCGTACCTAATATTGTGCTTAATGACAGTAATTGGTAGTAATAGTAATCGGGGCTGGATTTTATGAGCGATGAGATGAGATGAGACTTGCATCCATTGAACAATATGATATCGTCCTTTACGCCAAGATAAGCAGCAGGTTATATGAAATATTGCTGTTAATATTCATTATAAAATATTGGTAATAAAATAAATATCATTGCAGTAGGATATAACATTGGACACCCCACTGGCTACGCCATTGATATAAATCCTACCTGGAATAGATTATAATGACTTTGAGCATTTTCCTTTATGTAGGAATCAATAATAAATCCAGAAGTGACAATATAACTATAAACAATGAAATTGTTTACAATTTACAATGAAAAATTTCCAAATCAACAGATTTGCAAAATTATTATACTTGTCGACAAAGATCTTAACAAATTTCTGGATTTTCTCAATATCCATTAATTAGAAATTAATAACATTAATTCGTTAAACAATCAATCATTTAAACGTCAATAACTTGTATACAATTTCCATTGAGTGAACATTGATATATAACGACAACGATTTGGAAGTTTCCAACGGTTTGGAAGTCGCCAAACGAGACTCTTGAGAGATTGTGACATTTATTTATTGATTATTTAAAATAGTTACATTTGGATTTTGAGCAAGATTAAATGAATTATTGCGAATTTCTATTTTTAGCTTTAAAAAGAGGTATGTGTGATGGGTGTATACATATGCCTATAATGTTCAGGTAGTCGAGTTAATGATGGTCAAATTCCTACAAATGTACATGTAAATTCCTATAAGGTTCGGTCTCCAAGAAAATAAGCTCCTTAATCCCTCGTTACTGATATTTAAAAGAAATATTTCCAATTGAAATCAAACATTGAAGAAGAAGACATAGAAGTAGGTTCCCATATATTTAACAATCGTGACAATTACCCAATTAACAATGACCCAGATGACCCAGTTGGTGAAAGTACAGAAATTCAGAATGCAGAAGCCTGCATTTTATTGCATGATCACCCCGAGGAAACAAAGTTACATGTGCAAGAAATAAGTGCTTCGTGCAAGAGGAAGGCGATGGACAACAGGCGTTTGTAGGAATTTGACCATACACATTTTCGGTTTCTTCTACCTGGCCCTATATTTATAGGAATTTACCATCCTCGTGTGTGATCACCAATGTTTCTGTCATCACTTTTGTAGAAATATATCTTTAACTATATATATATTCGTATTTTAATTATTTATTCATTTTTAAATTTTGTTTCAAATCAAGAAAAATTAATTTTCATCGAGTATTTTACTTTTTTTGCTCTTCTTGAAGGTGCTGGTCCGATACTATTCAATTGTATAAATTTGCTTTTCAAATTTGGTAAGGACAGTTTCTGCATTACATATTAGGAATAGGCACCTCCATCAGGTTTCTTTAGCGGACCTCAAATTACGATTTGTTTAAGATTATATTCTATATAGTATCATTAGAATATAACGCCATGCAAATTGCGTAGAAATGCTTTATATTCGGTGATATTCTATACCACCATAATTGCAAAATTTCGCTCTACTCTGCAATATCTTCTCCTACCTTTAATCATCTTAAAGCGAAATATACTTTGATGTCAGATGCCTGTTACTCATTATGTAGTAGAATTACGAAAAATAATCGAAGTTTTCTATAGAGGGTTTACAGTATTTTTAATTAATCTCTATTAGTTATGTAGTAACTTATCAAAAATATTATAGCAGCTTATTTTCTTATAACTTTTACGTTAAAATTGATTTTGCAGTCAGGGATATAAAGTAAAGATATATATTTAAGAATAAATGATATTGTTTGGTGTTAGAGATAAAATAATCTTTAATTTAATATAAAGGATGTTCAAGTAATTGAAAATTTAAAGTATTCCCGCATTATTAAAAGAACTTAATGCCGAATTTAATTTAATTTAATTTAATTTAATTTGTAGAATAAAATTGTGCATTACAAAGAAATGGGAAATATTTGACGAAGACAAGAATTTTGCCCTACAAATGCTTTCGTTTTTCGTCTATTTTATCTATTGTGATAAAAACTACTAATAAATTGATGGAGAAATTTTTATTATTCAATTCAAAAGCGCTATTCATAAAAAATGAAAACATTGTGAGCTTGCATGTTTTCATACCAGCGATGGCAAACTGTAGGTCACTTTGAGGACCTAGTTCGTAGTTCATTTCAATGTACTGCTCACGAACTATAGGTCGTGAACTACTACATCTTTTTTAAATGAACTAGTTCACGACCTATATGAAATACATG
Source organism: Leptodirus hochenwartii (assembly GCA_947310635.1). Taxonomy (NCBI): domain Eukaryota; kingdom Metazoa; phylum Arthropoda; class Insecta; order Coleoptera; family Leiodidae; genus Leptodirus; species Leptodirus hochenwartii. The sequence continues at coordinate 10,008,415 of OX371180.1, read as the reverse complement.
CACATACTGAAAATAATCTCTTTTTTTCTCAATACAAAAATATGAAATGGTAAAAAATAAATAAATTGAATTATTACAATACTTATTTTGAATTAAGAATGAGGAAGAAAAGACAACAATGTTTATAATTTAAACAAAACATATATATAAAGAAATATAATCTTCTCTAGGTACTCAGGATTATTTATATGAAATTCTAAAATACTTATTGGTAGTTACTGATGAAAATATTTACTACTTTACTAACACTTGGAAATTAAATGTACAAACTATAATAAAATGAACTAGATAGAATCGTTTTGTTTGGCGTTATAATTTATATTTTCTATTCCGAATCTTCTCTGTTCAAACTTCAAAGCTTTCATTTGATATTAAGTGATTGCATTGCACTCAGTATGAAATAGTAGAACTATAAGATTTAGATGATTATTTTTGCATTATTGCAAAAATTTGCTATGGCATGACATATTTAAGTACATATTTAATCTTGTGAATATATTAATTACATTATTCCAAATGAAATCTGATACCAACATATAAATTGTGACTCAGCTCGGCAATGCTGCTGTTGCAATATCGCATCGAGTTTCCTATTTCGTTCCGTTCACCAACACACTTTATCACTAAATAAATGTTAGTACTGTATATGTAATGTATACTATACTGCAAGTATATATATAGTACAAGTACATCAATACGTACACCGTGCACCATGTAGTTCATAGTTCACGAACTAGGTCATAGTGACCTATAGGTCGTTGCAAAACATCGTCATAGTACGCCCGTCATTTGTTTGAACCGTTCAGAATGAACAGTTCGCGAGTGAACTACACATCGCTATTTCATACCTTACAATTTTATATGTCAAAAACAACATATCATATTTCCAAAATAAAGAAATTTTATTCGCAACGTAACTTGTATATATTTGTAACGTCTACTCTATTTTTATATATTTATTTCTATATATATTTACTCTTTGGAAGAAGAGGTAGCAAAAATAGGGAAGGGAGTTCGGCAGGGATGTACACTCTCACCGTTATTATTTAATCTATATATAGAAGATGCAATAAACAAAGTAAAAGAAGAGTATAGTGTAGGTGTGAATGTACAGGGAGAAAAAATATATATGCTGAGATTCGCCGACGATATAGCTATATTGGAAGAAAGCGAAAAGAAATTAGAAAGGGTATTGAATGGTATGCAGGCAGTATTGACTAGGGATTTTAACATGAAAATAAATATAGGTAAAACTAAAGTGATGAGGTGTGACAAAAAGGAATGCAGTAGAAAAATGAGGATCACAATAGGAGATAATAGAATCGAAGAAGTGTTAGATTTTTGTTATTTAGGCAGTAGAATCACAAAAGATAATCGAAGCAAGGTAGATATAAAGTGTAGGATAGCACAGGGTAGGAAGGCATTCGTAGAAAAAGAACAGATTTTAAGATCAAATATTGACTTGGGTATTAGAAAAAGATTACTGAAGGTATATGTTTGGAGTGTAGCACTGTACGGGTGTGAGGCGTGGACTATAGGAAAGGAAGAGAAGCGTAGATTAGAAGCACTTGAAATGTGGTGTTATAGGAGGATGATGAGGATTGGTTGGGAAGATAAAGTAACAAATGAAGCTGTACTAGAGTTAGTAGGGGAGAAGAGAAGTATTTGGAGAGTGTTACAACGTAGGAGAGACAGATTAGTAGGGCATATTCTTAGGCATGGGGGGATTATGCAATTGATCATAGAAGGTAGAGTGGAGGGAAAGAGAGGGGTAGGTAGGCCTAGATTGGAGTATGTGAGTCAGATAGTTGAAGACGTTGAGATGAATAGCTATAGGGAGATGAAGGGATTAGCTCAGGATAGATCGGCATGGCGTGCTGTTTCCAACCAATCTTTAGGATTGCGGACTCTTTAACTAACTCTATTTTATGTAATTTTTTTTATCTATATTCAATATTACACCTGCCTGTGTCTAATCTACGTTGTAAAATTGTAAAATCAATTTGCTGCTGAGATATTCCCGGTATTTGCCATTTTCAAACTCCACCATGTTCGCACTTTGCTGTTTTTCGCTGTGTTAGTAACATCAAGAAGAATTTCAGGGAACATTTCAGGGAAATGCCGCCAGCATTTTGACATCGTAATAATCTGCTCATGGATAGATTACGATGTAAACATGATGAATCGACTAACATCTATATACCATACACTATGCAAGTGTTTCTATCAGGAGCCACGTCACTCAGGGAGTATAGAGTAAATAAATGAACCACTAAGTAATATCGAAATATATTATAGCCACAACTTCCGTAGATATTACAATTATCTCTATATAGCATCATATTGGTTTTGGAACAAACGCATTAACTTTAATTTACTTCTTCAGTTGCTTGATGCTTCCGTCATCATTATTTACCCAAAAGTACCTCCTAATATATGGATGCACAAATTATAAAATACGGCTATTTATTATACTGTTATATTATTATTGTCTTTTTTTTTAATTATCACTACGGTGTTAAATAATAGCATAGAATATCACAAAAATACTGTAACTAAGTAGCTAGATGCGCATTTCGAAGGCTATACCCCCATCTTCAGTAGCACAAGATACAACTAAATAAAATACCTGTGTCACGAAACGTGATTGATATACTATTAAATAAATAAGTCAACATGACAACTAACAAGTAACAAAAATAAACTTTGGTTTGTCAAATCTAAAATAACCAAAAATAAATAAAATAAAAATAAATTAAAAAATAGTTCTTTATTAAATAAATTAAATAGACAAAATGAAATTGGGCCTGAATCTAAATTCATTAAATTTGACTTAGATTTATGCATGTATATACTTTCATAAGCATTTAACTCGGAATAATTCTTTTATATTCAAAAATATGCTCGGCTACAGCACTTTTATATTTTATATTTAATCTGAAATGAGCTAAATGCTCCTTAAATCTAGTTTCAATGGGTCTACGTGTTTGTCCTAGGAAAACTAGAACAAGATATTTCATAAATACCCGATTTTTTATTGAAATCAATCAAATCTTTGGGTTTTCTTGAAAAATAGCAAGACTATTAGAAGTATTATAGAAGATAGCCTTCGAAATGTACATCTAGCTACTTAATGCTTTGAGTTACGATATTTAGGTGATATTATTGTCTTGTCTTAATTATAATTTTAAATGGTTTATTGTAACTATTTTTTACACATTCAATTCATAAATGAGAATGTGTTAGTATTCGAATTTCATACTACGACTAAAAAAATGATTGCGCCAATAAAATAAACTTAATTTAATTCGAATCGACTTAACGTGAACCCGATAAAATCAATTTCGCCTATTCAACTTATATTTATTCCAACGATTCATTGATGTTTCTTCAAATCGTTATATGAACTAATATTTGTGAAATAAAAAATTTTTGTTGGTTAATTTTTGATCAAACCTATCTTTTACTCCTAGTTAGTTAAACAGTCCGCAATCCTAAAGATTGGTTGGAAACAGCACGCCATGCCGATCTATCCTGAGCTAATCCCTTCATCTCTCTATAGTTATTCATCTCAACGTCTTCAGCTATCTGACTCACATACTCCAATCTATATATATATTTACTCCTATATATCGTTATTCTAAAAATTAATATATGTGTTCTTATTTATAATAAATTATTAGCCAAGCTATAAACCATATAATAATATATTTATTGTACAAGTATTAATAGGGATTTGCATAATCCTTCACCTTAATATAAATTTAACCGTATAATTTATCAAAGAGCTTTTTGGAAGATTGATATGGGTCTGAAAGGTAGATTTTAGGTTATATTTAGTAACCTTAAACCACTTTGCATGTACATGTTGTTAACATTTTCCATTTTACTAGCATTAAATTTGAAAAATCTATCTATAAAAAGACTCTAATGAGATATTTGAATTTTATCATTACTATCGACAACAATCTGTTCCTAGCAAAAGTAATAACAAAATATTTAGTTTTCTATAAAAAAAAAGTAAAAATCTGTTAAACGCGCTTTATATTTGCAAATCAGTAGAAAATAGATTGAACTGTAACATCAAAAAGTGTGTAAACTTAAAAAAATTGTAAACTTAAAATGAAAATTACAAAGCTGGGCATGTTACATTTTAAATAGAAATGTTCACAACATTTAATCTTCCATCTATACGAGAAGCTCATCCCACATCTAATCCAGAATGATGGTTCAATGACATTGCCCATTAATAATGAAGACTGCACACAATATACAGAAACAAGTACTTGAGATGGGATGCGTGATAACGATAATAGACATTAATTTACCCAGAAACACTAGATCAAAGGTGTTAAACAAGCGACCCGAAGGAAGGAAAGCATTAATTACCATTTGTGAGTGCACATTTTAGCACATATTTGTGCTTCTTTATCCGTTTAAATTTTTCGAAATCATTTCCTGAAATTGGAACTTGCTCCATCGAAAAATACACGCCACATGAAATGAGTTTTGACAAATAATAAAATGGATTTACAGCCCCAACTAGTTAACATCAATTTTACATTCCGTCTGATTATATATCCAATAATAAAATGATGTTAATTAACAAACTGTTGTTAGTAAGCTTTAAACAATTTTACGGACTCCTAAACTGTGGTATGAGGATGCACAATAAACAGGAAATATATGCAATTAATAACAAGAGAGTGGACGTTTATAATTATATAACAAATAATCGAAGTTGTTTTAGAATGTGTTCGGTCAAATAAATTTTGTAGCTTACTTCATCGCCGAATTTTTATTATCCAAAATAGCTATGACTAATTTTATTAAAAACAATTATATCAATACTATATACATTACCTATAACAAAAAATTGTTTAATTGATTAAACGGAAGAAAAAATCGCGATTAGTTGATAAGTGGATTTGGATTGATTATTCTTAATTTATTATGTATTTGATGAGAACTGTTAAGACTAACTATAAGAGTTTTAACCATATTTTTCATCAGCTCTAAATACATCTCAAAGTAAGGAAAAATAGGATTTGCAATTTACAAATTTCGCAATTTCATAACTTTAGCTAAAATAGCTAAACTATTGAACAATAGATCGACGCATTTTCTGGCGTATGTAAAACACAATATCATTCTATTTATTTCCTAAAATAATGAAGATATTAAAAATATTTGCTAATTTCTTTTCAATAAAACTGTAGTTTCTTTCAAATGTTGTGCTTTCTAAAAAAAACATATCAAATTTCTAAATGATATCAAAATTATTGTCTGTTAATATTAATTTGAATATAATACTTGATGCAAATTCATGGCCAGCTAATATTAAAATTAATTCGAAATGTATCTAAACATGTATTTGAAAGAATGCTAGTTCTAGCTTTATAAAATAAATTATTTACTAAAAGGAAACATTTTTTGATCAAATTTCTTCCCGTTTAATTCAAAATAATATTGTTGTTAAAGAGTCCGCAATCCTAAAGATTGGTTGGAAACAGCACGCCATGCCGATCTATCCTGAGCTAATCCCTTCATCTCCCTATAGCTATTCATCTCAACGTCTTCAACTATCTGACTCACATACTCCAATCTAGGCCTACCTACCCCTCTCTTTCCCTCCACTCTACCTTCTATGATCAATTGCATAATCCCCCCATGCCTAAGAATATGCCCTACTAATCTGTCTCTCCTACGCTGTAACACTCTCCAGATACTTCTCTTCTCCCCTACTAACTCTAGTACAGCTTCATTTGTTACTTTATCTTCCCAACCAATCCTCATCATCCTCCTATAACACCACATTTCGAATGCTTGTAATCTACGCTTCTCTTCCTTTCCTATAGTCCACGCCTCACACCCGTACAGTGCTACACTCCAAACATATACCTTCAGTAATCTTTTTCTAATACCCAAGTCAATATTTGATCTTAAAATCTGTTCTTTTTCTACGAATGCCTTCCTACCCTGTGCTATCCTACACTTTATATCTACCTTGCTTCGATTATCTTTTGTGATTCTACTGCCTAAATAACAAAAATCTGACACTTCTTCGATTCTATTATCTCCTATTGAGATCCTCATTTTTCTACTGCATTCCTTTTTGTCACACCTCATCACTTTAGTTTTACCTATATTTATTTTCATGTTAAAATCCCTAGTCAATACTGCCTGCATACCATTCAATACCCTTTCTAAATTCTTTTCGCTTTCTTCCAATATAGCTATATCGTCGGCGAATCTCAACATATATATTTTCTCTCCCTGTACATTCACACCTACACTATACTCTTCTTTTACTTTGTTTATTGCATCTTCTATATATAGATTAAATAATAACGGTGAGAGTGTACATCCCTGCCGAACTCCCTTCCCTATTTTTGCTACCTCTTCTTCCCCCTCAATTCTAACTAAGGCAGTTTGGTGTTTATATAATTTAAAAATTATTCTCCTATCCTTATAATCTATACCCGTTTCTTTTAAAATTCTAAACATTATGTCCCAATCTACATTATCAAATGCCTTTTCTAAGTCTACAAAAGCTATGCAAGTTACCTTTCCTAATATTATAATATTAAAATATTATATTTATAAAACGGCTTTTATTCATTCATAATCTATTTTGCATTAATTGCACTTTCTATGCCTATAATCTATACTTGATTATTTTTAGGCCCACGAGCACTCACATTCTTCCTTTACGAGGGTAATAATTTATATCATAATATATATAATAAATTGTAAAAGCTTCCAGTGAAATATAACTTTTATTTAAAGAAAATTGTTACGAAAACAGATTTATAAATTTTAAATATTATGAAATTAATATTCTGTTGTCTTTTTGCAAAAATTAATGGCGCGAAACTTATCATAAGTATTCGCCTTATAAGACAAATGCAGAAAAATTCGTTGAACGTAATAAAGGTCATTATTTAAATATCCTTAGTTTATTATATTTTATTTTCGATTTTTTTCAACTTTTGGATTCACACAATGGGAAAATATTCACTTTTCTATTCACTTAGAATGGGAAGATATTTAAGCAATAATTTTAAAAACGTGTGAGAATTAAAACAATTATTCGCTAGTTATCTTAGATTGATTTTATATTTACGGTTTGTATAGAAATTATGTTTATTTACGGTAAATTACGTTATAGCTGAATCTCGGCAAATTATTTGCATATTAATTGCATATTAATCTTAATTCATCGAGATACTGTCATATGAATTAGTATTTCAAATAGTAAATTTGTCAATACGATGTTAAATAATTGTATATAATAACACCAAAGACACAAAGCATTTCATAGCTAGATGCGCATTTCTAAGGTCATGTCCCGATCATCACTAGCGCACGATCAATCTAAATATAAGACTGGTCTCACTAACCGTTATTGAATTCTTGTATGTTACAATCATTAATTTTGTGATATTGAAGATGAGATATATCCTTCAAAATACGAACAATATAATATTAAGAGTATTCAATATAATTTTATGTGTTTTTTAAATATTTAGAATAATCACAATTCAATTATTTTCCTAAACACAGTTTAGGATAAAATTGCATGATTTTAATTATATACAAGTAGGAAGTAAAAAAGGTAAGAAAAATTAAAATATATATACTATTAATATGTAGGGTGTTCCATTTCAGAAAAGTGATATAATTACTATTATTATTATTATTTAATTAGTTAAACAGTCCGCAATCCTAAAGATTGGTTGGAAACAGCACGCCATGCCGATCTATCCTGAGCTAATCCCTTCATCTCTCTATAGTTATTCATCTCAACGTCTTCAGCTATCTGACTCACATACTCCAATCTAGGCCTACCTACCCCTCTCTTTCCCTCCACTCTACCTTCTATGATCAATTGCATAATCCCCCCATGCCTAAGAATATGCCCTACTAATCTGTCTCTCCTACGCTGTAACACTCTCCAGATACTTCTCTTCTCCCCTACTAACTCTAGTACAGCTTCATTTGTTACTTTATCTTCCCAACCAATCCTCATCATCCTCCTATAACACCACATTTCTAATGCTTGTAATCTACGCTTCTCTTCCTTTCCTATAGTCCACGCCTCACACCCGTACAGTGCTACACTCCAAACATATACCTTCAGTAATCTTTTTCTAATACCCAAGTCAATATTTGATCTTAAAATCTGTTCTTTTTCTACGAATGCCTTCCTACCCTGTGCTATCCTACACTTTATATCTACTTTGCTTCGATTATCTTTTGTGATTCTACTGCCTAAATAACAAAAATCTGACACTTCTTCGATTCTATTATCTCCTATTGAGATCTTCATTTTTCTACTGCATTCCTTTTTGTCACACCTCATCACTTTAGTTTTACCTATATTTATTTTCATGTTAAAATCCCTAGTCAATACTGCCTGCATACCATTCAATACCCTTTCTAAATTCTTTTCGCTTTCTTCTAATATAGCTATATCGTCGGCGAATCTCAACATATATATTTTCTCTCCCTGTACATTCACACCTACACTATACTCTTCTTTTACTTTGTTTATTGCATCTTCTATATATAGATTAAATAATAACGGTGAGAGTGTACATCCCTGCCGAACTCCCTTCCCTATTTTTGCTACCTCTTCTTCCCCCTCAATTCTAACTAAGGCAGTTTGGTGTTTATATAAATTAAAAATTATTCTCCTATCCTTATAATCTATACCCGTTTCTTTTAAAATTCTAAACATTATGTCCCAATCTACATTATCAAATGCCTTTTCTAAATCTACAAAAGCTATGCAAGTTACCTTTCCTACCCTATTTCTTTTTTCTACTACCGTTCTTAGTGCTAGAATCGCCTCTCTCGTCCCTCTGTTTTTCCTAAAACCAAACTGATCTTCTCCTAGCCTTTCCTCTACTTTATTTTCTAATCTCCTATAAATAATCTTTAACAATATCTTCGATGCATGTGATAGTAGGCTAATATTTAATACCCGGTATAAAATATTATAGTTTAGAATATTAGCTATTAGTAACCAACATTAATATTTTATTAACAAAAAAACTTCAATATATAGAAACGGGTTAATTTTACAGCTATATATTTTTTTTTATCAAATTGCAACTTCTCCCTTTTACAAAATAATTAATTTCTACCAAACCTCAAACTGATACATAGTACTATATTTTTATAAGGCATGTAGTTAGTGTGGGACAAGCAATAAAAAAATATACTGCATTTAAAATTTTAAAGTTGATATTTGTATCGCGAATATAGAACAATTTAAAATATTTTAAGAATACATACATTTAAGCATTGCGTGTTGATTCGAATTTGTGAATTTTTAACTTTAGTCCTTTATTTGAGAGATTATATAATGCGTCCCTATAATGATTCACCCTGTATACAGTCAATTGGGTAATAGGATAGGGTCATTTACTGATTATATAGGTTGTGGCAATGATCTATTATTTTTTTGATTTAAAATGAATTCAAAAATTGCCGTGCTATCTGACAATATGTATTTATAATATTAATGACAATTTATTTTATTTTTTAAATAAATATGATATTGCAGCTGGACCTCTTCGTAAATATTTATTTTATTAATAATAATTTAACGTTACATATAAAATTTTCAAATTATACAATAAATACTTAAAATATGCAGTTATTGTAATTTTGTGCGATCTTCATTTCTGGAAGAATGCGTTTAAGAAATTTATATTTCTACATTTTAAAATCCATCAAAGTTGACAATTTTATAACTTAAAATAATTAACTTGCCAATGAAAAAGAAAAACGGCCAATTTATCTTTTTTTAACAAAAATGAATACCTTTTTAAATGAATTCCTTAACTATATATTTGCAAAAACCTTCCATAGTGTTTCCATTTGCTTTATTTTATTTTTTTAATGAGCGCGGCTTTTTCTACGCAATATATAAATCAATGTTGCTATAAATTTTCGTACACTCTAGTCTAGTGTAGTAATGAAATTTATTATAATGTTATTCTGGCAACAATGTCATTATTTCAATTTTTTATGGTGTAAAATAGTTGACAATTGTCCGATGGATTACAAACACTCCATTATGAAGTGCCTACTCGAATACCCGATTTAAATATACACAGTGATTGGTGAGTGCAAACGAATAGGTGAACATATCAAAGTACAGATAACAAATCAAGATAGCGCTTGTGGATTTGTATGTGCATTCAATGAAATTGTGTTTTTTTTTATCAAATTAATGTGTACTACAAGAAATTCCTTAATTATGTATTTGCAAAAATCTTCCATTGTTTCCATTTGCTTTATATTTTCCATAATTTAATTTACATCTGAATTGACGCCTCCTCCATGACTGACAATTTAACCCATTAAAATGTTGTTCTTTAGGGTCCCAAAAATAAAATTAAATGTCCCTCGCAACTTTCTAGATAACTTTATATTCAGAGTATTTGTTATATCGAATAAAAATGCATTGATTTATTTAATTTGCACACAAATTTACAATTACTATTAAGTATATATAAAGTTTTGAAAATCTAAAAAAAAAATTGTTTAATTCAGCATACTTTATCCAATAAAAAAAAACAGGATATAAAAAATGACGCTAAATAAAAATGTTTTTCCTAAGTGCTTAATGCTTGGTGGAATTTCAACTCTAGCTAATGGAGGCAGTATTATGCGAAAGATAAAGCAATTTTCACTAACATCATTTTAATCCTTGTTCTTAATGCAAAATATAAGAGTGGGTATTTCTCTTTCCCATTCACGAAGTAATATTTCTATTAATATTTCTGTTCCCTAAAAAAAAAACATGTTGCTCTCATAATTTATTTTGGCATTAATAATAAAATTACACGAAGATGCGAAATATACATCGCGCTTCCATATACCGTGCCTGTACGTATATTAGTGCTAAAATGTCTTAAAATTATAGTACGCTAAATGAAAATGTTTTTCCTAAGTGCTTAATGCCTGGTGGAATTTCAACTCTAGCTAATGGAGGCGGTATTATGCGAAAGATAAAGCAATTTTCACTAACATCATTTTAATCCTTGTTCTTGATGTAAAATGTAAGAGTGGATAAGCATAAAATAATATTTTTTCTCATGAATATATAGAGTAATGCAGAAAAAAAAATATATAGCAAAATTTAAGCTAGATATTAATTTAAAGTTTCATGGGTGATCTCCTTAATTGTAAAACTTAATAGGGAAAATTTTGTGGCCCATATACAATTAGTCAATTTATTTTTATATTTGTTTTTATAGTCACCGATCAAAGAATCGTCATCAATTCTTCCAAGTCAAGTTAATTTTTAAATAAATAATAAAATGGCAAAAGTAGCACAAATGACGTCATAGTCACTGTTTTGTGTTTTTGATGCATCACCTTTGAAAAAAATTAATTAGTTTTCTCATTTTTATCATTCTATGTAATCGTCAAGATGAGCAAACTTCTAAAACAGACAAATAGGCACAGGAATATATAGAGTATTGATTTTATCCAAGGACTTGATATAAGCAAATATTTAGATATTTGAAAAGAACTAATCTATTTTCTAAATCTCAAGGTACATATTAAATTTGAATACAAATTGGTTAGATCTACTTTTAATGAACAATTACAAGGCAAGCAATGGTTCTTGCTATAGCCTTGTTCGCCTTGGCAGTGAGGCTTTAATTTTGGCACCCGATTTCGTAAACTTCGTTGCGACTTTTTAGTTAACTGTGACACCATGACAAAAAGCAACGCCATTCCTCAAATATTTCGCTCACAGGGAGTCATACATATTCATACACAAAATATGACTATTGGAAACGTGAATTATATTACAAATTAAATAACCAAGACGAATTTTGTGTTTAATATTTAAAGAATACGTCTACCTGTTAATTACTGATAGTAATAATAAAAATCCATCATTTTTGTAGACAGCAGCAGAGGAAAAGCAATTTCTTGTATTGATTAATTTTAATGATTATTTCTGTTATTGGTACTGATAAATATTGAAATTATTATCCTTGCTATCGAAATTGATATACAATAATATAGCTCATTGATAAGGATTTTTACATATTTTGTAAGGAATCATATGAAATTTTTATAAATCTCTTCTTATATTTTCCTAAAATATTTAATTTAGATTTAGAAAAGGCACTTGATAATGTAGATTGGGACATAATGTTTAGAATTTTAAAAGAAACGGGTATAGATTATAAGGATAGGAGAATAATTTTTAATTTATATAAACACCAAACTGCCTTAGTTAGAATTGAGGGGGAAGAAGAGGTAGCAAAAATAGGGAAGGGAGTTCGGCAGGGATGTACACTTTCACCGTTATTATTTAATCTATATATAGAAGATGCAATAAACAAAGTAAAAGAAGAGTATAGTGTAGGTGTGAATGTACAGGGAGAGAAAATATATATGTTGAGATTCGCCGACGATATAGCTATACTGGAAGAAAGCGAAAAGAATTTAGAAAGGGTATTGAATGGTATGCAGGCAGTATTGACTAGGGATTTTAACATGAAAATAAATATAGGTAAAACTAAAGTGATGAGATGTGACAAAAAGGCATGCAGTAGAAAAATGAGGATCTCAATAGGAGATAATAGAATCGAAGAAGTGTCAGATTTTTGTTATTTAGGCAGTAGAATCACAAAAGATAATCGAAGCAAGGTAGATATAAAGTGTAGGATAGCACAGGGTAGGAAGGCATTCGTAGAAAAGGAACAGATTTTAAGATCAAATATTGACTTGGGTATTAGAAAAAGATTACTGAAGGTATATGTTTGGAGTGTAGCACTGTACGGGTGTGAGGCGTGGACTATAGGAAAGGAAGAGAAGCGTAGATTACAAGCATGCGAAATGTGGTGTTATAGGAGGATGATGAGGATTGGTTGGGAAGATAAAGTAACAAATGAAGCTGTACTAGAGTTAGTAGGGGAGAAGAGAAGTATTTGGAGAGTGTTACAGCGTAGGAGAGACAGATTAGTAGGGCATATCCTTAGGCATGGGGGGGATTATGCAATTGATCATAGAAGGTAGAGTGGAGGGAAAGAGAGGGGTAGGTAGGCCTAGATTGGAGTATGTGAGTCAGATAGTTGAAGACGTTGAGATGAATAGCTATAGGGAGATGAAGGGATTAGCTTAGGATAGATCGGCATGGCGTGCTGTTTCCAACCAATCTTTAGGATTGCGGACTCTTTAGTTAGTTAATTTTTAATATTTAATTTTAATATTTAATCTCCTATAAATAATCTTTAACAATATCTTCGATGCATGTGATAGTAGGCTAATGGTCCTATAGTTCTCACACAAATTAGCTCCTATTTTCTTCGGCATTGTTACTATTCTACTACGCTGAAAATCCTGTGGTACTTCTCCCTTCTCATATATTTTACAAACTAACCTGTATAATCGCTCCTGCATTTTTTCCCCTGCGTGTTTTATTAATTCGGCTGGTATCATATCAATCCCCGCTGCTTTGTTATTCCGTAAATCATTTAATGCTCTATGAAACTCTGACCTAAGTATGCTAGGACCTAAGTCATCCTCATCTATCTGTTCCACATTTTCTAGCTCCTCCATGTCCTGCCTACCTTTATATAAATCTTCAAGATACTCCTTCCATCTTCTAGCTTTTTCCTTATTTTCTGTGAGTTCCTTACCCTGCTTATCACATATAATGTTACCCTTTGGTTTTACTTTAGAAAAATGTGACTTAATTTTCCTGTAGCCCAAATCTACTTTACCTCTTCTCATATCCTCCTCAATATCCTCACAATTTCCTTTTATCAACTCTTCTTTCGCTAGCTTGCATTTCCTATTAATTAAGTTCCTTAGTTCCTTATATTTTTTTCTGTCCTGCTTCTGTGTTTCCAATTTTAATTTTCCTTCTTGCTTCTATCATTTCAACTATTTCTTATTATTATTATCCTAAAATATTATTCATTATTATATATTCATTATTCAATATATTCCACATAGGTATCGCAAATAATTCGTATCAATCATGTGTTTTGACAAAAATGTTGGGATTTTGTTTATTTTATGAAATTTTTTGTTCAAAACGTATGTAGGACGAATATATTCGTTTCAGTATTTTTCCTTCACGTGTCACAAGTTCCATAAATATTATAAGAACCGTAAATGAATCAAATTATTATATATTCGTGAAAACAGAAAAAAATCGCTTATGTTAATCATGTTAGCAAATGAAACGTTATTTAATGCAAAATTATTCATATTTTGTTTTATGATTACAAAGGTGTTGAATTTTCACTAAAATATCTCCAAGTTCAAGATGTAATGAAGAATCCTCAATTCTTTAATTCTGTTTGGTTTTTTGGGCGGTTAAAATTAGAATAATATAATATATATATAAAAAACGGTATATATAACCTACTCTTATAATATCGCCAGATTACTCCCTTTTCGACTTATTTATTATTTAATAATTTGAAAATAGTCCTAACAATTAAATTTTATATTAAATGCATAGCCCTGTAATTATTATAAAATATCATATATATATATATATATGTGTGTGTGTGTGTGTGTGTGTGTGTGTGTGTGTGTGTGTGTGTGTTTTGTGTATGTGTGTGTAATTATATATATAGGTAAGTTATAAACAAATATTGACATATTTATTCTATTTAAATCATCTCTTTTATTTTCACGTGACTTAGAAACATTCATTTCAATATATTTCAGGGCTTCAAAAAGGCCAAACATAATTCGTATTATTGCATATTATATTTTAATTTTTTAAATTGTACATTACCTCTTGCATTGTTCCCTAAAACCCTTGTACCCTAAATTACATGGTAGATGCCAATCCAGAACAGTTTCAACAATTTTACTAAAGATATTTTAAAAAATACCAAATATTTTTCTTGTAATATTTGACGCTATTTGGATTTTTATAGTTAAACTAAACGAATGTTGTTCTGATTTTATCAAACTCTATTAATCATCTTTATTACTCGTATATAAAATACAAGAAATAATACGGAATATTTATTACAATGAACAAAATGAAGATAATCAAAGGATGGTTGGCAACAATGTAACGAAAATGGATGTACGGGGGAAGAGAAATAAAAATACGATGCTTTATTACTCTTCCCTAATATGGAATATCACAACATAACTTAACAAATTTATCAAATAGGACACGAATGGTTTTACTTCTAAATTGAAATCACTTCAGTAGTTCCGCAAGGTTCCAATCAAGCACCTCTATTTCTTTATTATATTCATAAATGATGTGTCCAAACGCTTTGAAAGTTGTCAATTTTATGTACGCCGATGATATTAAAATATACAATAAAATATCTACTTGGGACAATTCTTCGAATTTACAGTTAGATTTGGATAATTTTCGTTTGAGTAATAAATTATTCCTTATAACTTAAATAAATGTAAGTAAATTTCGTTTTCTCGAGCAAAATTACCTTTTGTATATAATTATAAAATTGGAAACTCTTCTCTCTAAGCTGTTGTTACTATCAAGGATCTAGGCATTGTGCTCGACAGTAAATTATTGTTTAATGATTATATAAACTATATATGCAAAAAAACCGAGCATAAGTTTCATTATTAGAACATCTAGAAAATTTTCCAATTTTATGGCATTGAAATTTCTATATTGCTCCTTAGTTCGTTCAACTCTTGAATTTGGTAGCATTATCTGGAGGCCTCAATATTATATTCGAATTCAAAATTTCTTTATTTATAAAATGCATTAATTATACAATATAATTGAATAGGTGCAATATATCGTATCTAATAGAGTCTTAATATGGCAGATCGTAATATTTCTGGCGATTTTTACATTTTTTAGTGATTTAAAAAATTTGCTTTATTTTCAGGAAAAACACGCTTGTAGAGTAATGTTCCATTTCAATAAGAATTTTCAAAATTTGATTTTTAAATATTAACATTTTTTTTTCTTCACCTTCCACTCGAGTCACTCGAAATATGGATTCCTAGACATTTTACAGATCTTGAGTTATTCAAACAATTATTTATTAGATGTATGTTTCTGTAATATATTATATCAATATTTGATCCGAAAAGTAGAATTTGTGTCTATCCCGTTAATATTCAAAGAATTGAACGGATTCAAAGGGAATATTTTAAATATGTCTACAGAAAAACAAATAATCCAATACAACTTCCTTCAATATATCGAAGGCATGTTTGCATTGATTTATTAGTATAGATTATCACCCATTAAAGCATTAAGTAGCTAGATGTACATTTCGAAGGCTATGCCACCATTTTTAGTAGCACAAGATAAAAACTAAATAAAATACCTCTGTCACGAATTGTGATTGATATACTATTGAATAAATAAGTCAACATGACAGAAGTATTTCAAAAATGGCATATAATATGACCTATAAATTTTTTTAAACAATATAAATTAATAATTAACGAAAGTGACAAGTCTAGGTTTATCAAACCTAAAATAAATAAAAACAATAAATAAAATACAAATAAATTTAAAAATAATTATTACTAAATAAATTAAATAGACAAGATGAAATTGGGTCTGAATCTAAATTCATTAAATATAGTTTAAATTTATGCATGTATATACTTTCATTAGTTAGTTAAAGAGTCCGCAATCCTAAAGATTGGTTGGAAACAGCACGCCATGCCGATCTATCCTGAGCTAATCCCTTCATCTCCCTATAGCTATTCATCTCAACGTCTTCAACTATCTGACTCACATACTCCAATCTAGGCCTACCTACCCCTCTCTTTCCCTCCACTCTACCTTCTATGATAAATTGCATAATCCCCCCATGCCTAAGGATATGCCCTACTAATCTGTCTCTCCTACGCTGTAACACTCTCCAAATACTTCTCTTCTCCCCTACTAACTCTAGTACAGCTTCATTTGTTACTTTATCTTCCCAACCAATCCTCATCATCCTCCTATAACACCACATTTCGAATGCTTGTAATCTACGCTTCTCTTCCTTTCCTATAGTCCACGCCTCACACCCGTACAGTGCTACACTCCAAACATATACCTTCAGTAATCTTTTTCTAATACCCAAGTCAATATTTGATCTTAAAATCTGTTCCTTTTCTACGAATGCCTTCCTACCCTGTGCTATCCTACACTTTATATCTACCTTGCTTCGATTATCTTTTGTGATTCTACTGCCTAAATAACAAAAATCTGACACTTCTTCGATTCTATTATCTCCTATTGTGATCCTCATTTTTCTACTGCATTCCTTTTTGTCACACCTCATCACTTTAGTTTTACTTATATTTATTTTCATGTTAAAATCCCTAGTCAATACTGCCTGCACACCATTCAATACCCTTTCTAAATTCTTTTCGCTTTCTTCCAATATAGCTAGATCGTCGGCGAATCTCAACATATATATTTTCTCTCCCTGTACATTCACACCTACACTATACTCTTCTTTTACTTTGTTTATTGCATCTTCTATATATAGATTAAATAATAACGGTGAGAGTGTACATCCCTGCCGAACTCCCTTCCCTATTTTTGCTACCTCTTCTTCCCCCTCAATTCTAACTAAGGCAGTTTGGTGTTTATATAAATTAAAAATTATTCTCCTATCTTTATAATCTATACCCGTTTCTTTTAAAATTTTAAACATTATGTCCCAATCTACATTATCAAATGCCTTTTCTAAATCTACAAAAGCTATGCAAGTTACCTTTCCTACGCTCTTTCTTTTTTCTACTACCGTTCTTAGTGCTAGAATCGCCTCTCTCGTCCCTCTGTTTTTCCTAAAACCAAACTGATCTTCTCCTAGCCTTTCCTCTACTTTATTTTCTAATCTCCTATAAATAATCTTTAACAATATCTTCGATGCATGTGATAGTAGGCTAATGGTCCTATAGTTCTCACACAGATTAGCTCCTATTTTCTTCGGCATTGTTACTATTCTACTACGCTGAAAATCCTGTGGTACTTCTCCCTTCTCATATATTTTACAAACTAACCTGTATAATCGCTCCTGCATTTTTTCCCCTGCGTGTTTTTACTTTTTTTACTTTCATAACTCGGAATAATTCAAAACACTTTTAAGCAATTTAAGTGAACTAATTTGAACAGGATGACCTGAGTTAGTCAAAAATATGCTCGGCTACAGCACTTTTGTCTGTTCTATTTAATCTGAAATGCTCCTTAAATCTAGTTTCAATTGGTCTACGTGTTTGTCTTCTATATATACTTTAGGACAACTAGAACGAGATATTTTATAAATACCACATTTTTTTATTGCATAGCCTTCGAAATGTACATCTAGCTACTTATTGCTTTAAGTTACGGT
The DNA here is from genome assembly GCA_947310635.1 of Leptodirus hochenwartii. Taxonomy (NCBI): domain Eukaryota; kingdom Metazoa; phylum Arthropoda; class Insecta; order Coleoptera; family Leiodidae; genus Leptodirus; species Leptodirus hochenwartii. Next base: position 9,990,071 of record OX371180.1, on the reverse strand, counting down.
ATTTCGGTGATATTCTTTACTAATATTTAACACCGTAGTGATAATTTGTAAAAAAGCAAATTTATTAGCAAATGTAACAGAAATTTTAGAGTTCCTAATCGTGTAACTAGAACTAATAGCATTTTCCATACACCATTGTGTAATAAGAACTCAGCTATACACTCGCCTTTACTCGTATATGTAGATTGTATAACTCTTTATGTTCCATTAATCCTGTTGTAGATATTTCTAATTCCAGTCGCACACAATTCTTAGATTGCATTAAAAACGTACATTAATTAGAACATAATAGTCCATCTCTAGAGCACTGCTGCTATAACGTTAATTATAATATCTTGTCTGATTCGTGTTTCAATGCTTCATTGTTTTTAAAAGTTCTTTTTAATGTTTTCTTGTCCTGTAACGATTTTATCACGATGGAATAACCATCTTTTAACATGGGATCAGCCCATTTAACTCCTGCTTACCGACAATGTACCTGATGATGTTCGACAGAACGAAACCGGTAGTACAACTCGAATAAAGAATTTTACATTATATACGAAGTACGCAAATAATTCACAAACAGTATTTAGTTATATTTTCTTAGTTGGTTCTTACACCACGTGTTTCGCATGTTATAAAAATTATTTTGTTATTGCGGCTCTACTTCGATTAGCAATGATATATTGTTGAAATTATATTATATAAACAATTCGTTAATTTTGTTTTATTTAAGTATAATGTGTACTGTTATTTGAACTATGTACACTAAGTATGTAGTTCTGTTGTACGCTGTATGTATGAAATAAATAAATAAATAAATAAATAACGGCAAAATCTATAACCTATTTAAAATAAAAAATTTGACTTTATTAGATTGTACTCGAACCGGATATTTTTCAAAAAACAAACGAAAATAGAAGCCGGCATTATTTTTTATATAATTTTGTGAATTCGGTAAAGGTATGAAATATTCAAATCGTAAACAAAGGGTTGTGTACAAAATGCTGCCGTCGGCAAATATTCGGTCAATATACTATTTTTAACACATGTGTTTCGTAGCGTAGAATTATGTATAGATTTTCGGCAAGTGTACAGTATTGAATAAATTTTGTCCCCTCTTACAGCTAGTTTATTTACATGACGTTCGCAATCTAACCCACAATATTATTTACAGGTGCAGACACGCTTAGATAATTCGCAACTCAAATACTGTGCCTTAATTACGCACATAACTCAAATCGCAGGTTAATATTAAGATAAGAATTATTCACTTACGCGGCGATGCTTTTTGATAGGGGCCAGCGTTCCATGGACGCCTGGTACTTCATGTTCTCGATCTGCTTCTTCAGTGCATCTTTGTCCATGTTGTTGAGCGAACTGCCGTCCATGGAAGGGCGGGGTTGCCGTCGCGACGGCGACGGCGACGCTAGCGATACCGGCGGCGCTAGTGGGAATTACGGTGGGCGTCGCGACGCAGGCGTCGTACGTGACGCGGCATGCACAAACAGTAGCGTGCCTGCAGGTGGCTTGAGTAATGACCCTTCGTTGCAGAGGGATGGATAAGTGCGTTCTTTTTTGTTGAAGCCTATTTAAATTTTTAAAAATGTTATTTCGCGAAGTTTTACGCGAATATCCTTCAAGGATAAAGCCTAAAGATGAAATTGTAATACATTTCGAAATGTCGCTTTAGAAGGAGGTGGTTTCATTTTGAATTGTCCGAGAATACCCGATAACTACAACATATCCTTCGAGGATTTTCATTTTTTTTTCTAGTGTATAGATTTCTTCATTTATTTTTTAATGTGATTGAAAAGATTGAAAATCCTTTATGAATTAGCAAGAGGTAAGTGATAGGAGATTCCCCATTAAGTAACGCGAATAAGAGGTTTTATGATTTTGGAAATTTAACATATTTTTTCAAATTTGTTTCAAATTCCCCAATTTAACTTTATTTAATTTACGAAATTTAACAATTCCCGTTTAACCCTTTTTTCTAGAAAAAATATCACTGGAAATTTTCAAGGACTGATAAACACAGTTTGTTTATCTAAAAAAATCAGGATATTTATATCTAGCTAGAATTTTCTTTTTTTTTTCATTCAATTTTTTGTTCCAAAATTATTTCGGATATATTTGTTAAGTCCTACATTAATTTTGCGGTATGAAATTAAGGAAATAAAATAATAAAATATATGCTTAATAATTGATTTGTATTCTCGACACGTTTCGTTAAATTAATTTAACATCTTCAGTTGAAAATTGTCAATAAAATGTTTGTGTTTTTTTTTGTCCTTCATGTTTTTTTCAAAAAAACATTTAACTATTTACTTTAAAAACATTTTTCTAAAAACTATTTTCAGAGATAAAAAATATTTTTTGTCGTGAAAAATGCAGTTTTAGCCCGAGAAGTACAAAAATGTCTAAAAACATTTGTATTCGTTGAAAGTGATCGTTTTTGACGTTTCCAGCTCTTTGACGTTAATAAATTTATTTTCAGAGATAAAAAATATTTTTTGTCGTGAAAAAATAGTAAAAAAATTTTAGTCCGCGAAGTACGAAAATGTATAAAAACGCTTGTACATACTTTTACACTTCATACTTATGATTTTAATAACTGTGATATATATATATATACATTTTTATTTATTTATCTTTTTTTTATCTTCTTACGTTCACAAACAATTTTTTTTGCTATTACTTATCCTTAATTGAATAACGTTTCAAATAAAATATACACACCACAATAAATGTAAAATTAAATCAATGCGTTTAAATTTAAATTTCACAAAATAATTGATATTATTCTGAACCAACATTTTGGTTTCAAAAAAACAATTTAAATATTAAAACTATTTTGTCATTGTAAAATTAAATCAATGCGTTTAAATTTAAATTTCACAAATTAATTGATATTATTATGAACCTACATTTTGGTTTCAAAAAAGCAATTTAAATTTTAAACAATTTTTTTCTAATAAATATACACTTTCTAATTAATTCTGGAACGTAAAACATGACCATTACTTACGTTTCGCTTACTAATTCCACGTTAATGATTTCAAGGTGTCTGTGTAATTTATTAAACATTATAGACTCGATTGGCGAGTCTACCTATTAATAGTACCTGTTATTATTATTGCAGTAGGCACATTAAAAGCAATTTAATGCTCTTTGTAAGTTAATAATTAGCTACTTCAAATGCACTATGATGTATTTACTTATTCACGTGATTTATATAAATTGAAAAACAAATAGCGCTGTGCTGCGACGGTAATGTATCTACACTATACACCTCTTTACCATCGGAATAATATATTTTAACTAGGCGCGAATCGTACACATAATTCACCTGTTCGAATACGCAAATGCCTAGTTGTTGTCAACCCAATGGCAGCGACACAGAAGTCAATAGATAATGAAAACGTGTCCTAGATTGTAATACCAGCCAGCAATATTATAATACCTGCAAATAATGGGTTCTATTTGAATTGACAATATATACATTTTAGAAAACTATACAACTGTCATTCGGATACCAAAAGTCCCTTTTACTATATTATATCAACTAAACATATTATTTACATAGAATGTCAATCGAACAAGCATAAATGCAAAGCTTTTATAAACTAGATGCGCATCTTAAATCTAAGATCGTAACAAAATAATATGTAAAGCAGACAACTTTTTGAGACACGTTATAAAATAATTTACTGATTTTTTTCTCAATATCGTGCCATCGTCTATAGAGCCACTATTTTTTTTTCAAATATGAATTCAGATTTAACTCTGTATCTGGAATTATCATATAATTGTAAAATATGCGTTTCTCTTAATCCATTCTCAAATATTCATTCTATGCCTAGTCAGCGATCAATTAGGCAATAGTTTTTTTTTTAACGTGATAATGGCACTTGGTTTTATCCTTAAGTCAACATATATTTTAAGAAAAATAAATTCATTAAAAAACCTCTTAAGATACCTTCAATTGTTATGCCAACTTATTATATAACTATTATCTATATTCCTTATAATTCTATTCTATAAACATCTATATATCATATATTATACATAACCATATCATACTTACAATTGCAATTTTTTTTCCTCCTAATTTTCTCAACTAATTTTCCCTTTCATTCTTATCTCAGAAGGGAAATAGACACGGACACTTTTCTAATTTGACTATAGGTCCGTCTAGTCTTCTACGTAACACACTGGAATTAGACTATGGATAATAAATACGCAAAAACACTAGGAAAATAGTAAATAATACACTGTTGTCAAATTATTTTTTTATTTTTATTATTATACTAGATATTTTGTTTTGGAAATCTCTAGTAAAATTGTTGAATTATACAACCAATCATTTTATCAATTTCTTCATTGTTAAGTTTAATTGACTGTTCCGATTTCTAGTAAACAATATCATCTGTGAACTAGCGATGTGTAGTTCACTCGCGAACCGCTCACTCTGAACGGTTCAATCAAATGACGGGCGTAATGTGACGATGTTTTGCAACGACCTATAGGTCACTATGACCTAGTTCGTGAACTATAAACTACATGGTGAACGGAGTAAGTATTGCTGTACTTGTACTATATATATACTTGCAGTATAGTATACATTACATATACAGTACTAACATTTATTTAGTGATAAAGTGTGTTGGTGAACGGAACGAAATAGGAAACTCGATGCAATATTGCAACAGCAGCATTGCCGAACTGAGTCACAATTTATATGTTGGTATCAGATTTCATTTGGAAGAATATAATTAATATATTCGCAAGATTAAATATGTTCTTAAATACGTCATGCCATAGCAAATTTTTGCAATAATGCAAAAATAAACATCTAAATCTTATAGTTCTTCTATTTCATACTGAGTGCAATGCAATCACTTAATATCAAATCAAAGCTTTGAAGTTTGAACAGAGAAGATTCGGAATAGAAAATATAAATTCTAACGCCAAACAAAACGATTCTATCTAGTTCATTTTATTATAGGTTATACATTTAATTTTCAAGTGTTAGTAAAGTAGTAAACATTTTCATCAGTAACTACCAATAAGTATTTTAGAACTTTATATAAATAATCGTGAGTACCTAGAGAAGATTATACTTCTTTATATATATGTTTTGTATAAATTATAAACATTGTTGTCTTTTCTTCCTCATTCCTAATTCAAAATAAGTATTGTAATATTTCAATTTATTTATTTTTTACCGTTTAATATTTTTATATTGAGAAAAAAATTGATTATTTTAAGTATGTGCATGTATTTCATATAGGTCGTGAACTAGTTCATTTTAAAAAGATGTTAGTAGTTCACGACCTATAGTTCGTGAACGGTACATTGAAACGAACTAGGTCCTCAAAGTGACCTACAGTTTGCCATCGCTACTGTGAACGTCTTTTAGGCAAGTATTTAATAATATTTTTAGATACCTTCAATGGTGTTTCCAACCAGTATTTATGATTGATGATTAACTTACTTAAACCAACTAAAATCATTATCCTGTGATTTCATGTTCAGTTTTTTATCTGACCGATTAAATTTACACGTTGCAGCGAATAAATGTGTCCAAAAGAAATTGCTAAGAACGCAAAGGTTTTTGTCGTTCTAATCGATTAAAACAATTTATTTATTTTCTACAAAATTCTCCAAAATTTCGAGCAGTTTGAATTATATTCATTGATGGAAATATATAATAGAATATACTAAACTATTATTATTAAATATATTAATTACTGACTCACTGGATAATGCCCAAGAACAAATCAGAGAATTGCAGAAACAAGCAGCCAAAGTAGGATTACAAATATCATTTTAAAAAACACAGTTCATAACTAACATCAGTGATGCCCCTCAAAAGCTTAAATTTCATAACAACACAATATCTCAAACAAATTGCTTTAAATATCTAGGAGAGTTGATAACGAGCAACACAAAAGAAAAGGCAGCAATAGAAACTAGAGTACACAAAATGGAAGGGGTGTTTCATATGACAAAAAACACATATAACAAGAAATCTTTATCCTGGAACACAAAACTAAGACACTATCAAACAGTGGTTGGACCTGAAACATTGTATGCGGCAGAAACACTTAAACTAACAAGAACTGGAGATCTTGAAAAACTAGAAAAGGTAGAAAGAAGAATTTTGAGAAAAATATTGGGACCTAAAAGTAATAGTAATGCAGAATACAAATTAAGATCAAACAGAGAGCTATATTTGAAAGTTGAAAAACTAACTGATGTAATGAGGAAAAAAAGACTGCAGTTTTACGGACACATATACCGAATGGATAAAAACAGATTAACCAAGCAGATCTTCAACTTACTAAACAGTTACAAATCCAAACCCACATGGTTCATTGAAATTGATAAAGATATGAAAAGTGCTGGAATTAAAAGAGACACAATAAATAACAGAAAACGTTTTAGAGAAGTAACTCAAAAGGCAGGATTTAAGGAAAGAAAGAAATCAACGAATGGAAGAAAGTGGACCAAAGAAGAAAAGGAACGACATTCTCGAAGGATGAAGGAAGTCTGGGAGCAAAGAAAATTGAATACAAAGAAGTATAGCCAAAGTTGATTTATCGTACCCTCCAAAAGGGTTATTCGAAAGAAGAAGAATAGTAAATAGAACGCAAATAAATAAGTTCTGCCAAAGGGAAGCTTCTATTTTTAATGGATTCAACACGAATTTACTAAACATCATATTTATACCCGCTATGTTTAAGTTCATACTTATCATTATATGAAGAGTATATACTATTATATAAACATGAATATTATTCTACTTTTAATTTTTTTGATATTGCAAGAATTGTAATATAAACTTCTAATTTCGTGTAACATTTTATTTAAACATTTCTCTGATAGTTCGCAATAACAAACTTGTAAACATAAACTATCGTTGCATAATGTGTAGCTTTATTCCTTAATTATTATGAAACAAGAATTAAATTTTACCAAGTCCCAAAAAGATATACAACCATATCTACAAAGTGTACTTGTATATATTTTTTTCAGATTTCATTTCTTATCTATATTCTCAATATAGTATTTTATATTGCATAATATGATACATATTGTTGTTAAAAATGCAAACGCACATGAGGTAAAACAATTAAAAATAATAATTAAATTTAAATGAATTAAATTAATTGGTGGATTAATTTGATTTGATGACACCATCATCGGCTGTTTATCATTGTACTATAAATAAATAAAATTTTCTACTATAGCCAAATGAGAATAAAATTACTAATATTCGAAAAGAATTTTTTGTTTCGGCTTTTTTATGATCGTATTAACGTAGGGCTGTTTGGATTCAAATCAGGATTCTAAGAAAGTGTCGGTACGATATAAAGGGTGTATACATATTCCTATAATTTTCAGGTAGTCAAGTTAATGATGGCCAAATTCCTACAAAGGTACATGTAAATTCCTATAAGGTTCGGTCTCCATGAAAATAAGCTCCTTAATCCCTCGTTACTGATATTCAAAAGAAATATTTCCAATTGAAATCAAACATTGAAGAAGAAGACATAGATATAGGTTCCCATATATTTAACAATCGTGACAATTACCCAATTAACAATGACCTAGATGACCAAGTTGGTGAAAGTACAGAAATTCAGAATGCAGAAGCCTGCATTTTATTGCATGATCACCCCGAGGAAACAATGTTACATGTGCAAGAAATAAGTGCTTCGTGCAAGAGGAAGGCGATGGACAACAGGCGTTTGTAGGAATTTGACCATACACATGTTCGGTTTTTCTACCTGACCCCATATTTATAGGAATTTACCATCCTCGGATATAAAATACCGAACCTTAATCGGAGGCTTCAAGTTCAAAAATAATGCTTAGCAATCACGTGAATTGAATCTTTTAAAAACATTTGTAGACTGGTAGCAAATATTACTATAAGTAAATGTAATATCAAATTAATTTTAAAAATATATAACTATTTTTGAATAAAACTAAAATAAAAATATAGACCTAAGAATTAAAAAAAGATCCATATCAATGTGTGGATGTAGACGTTGGTAATGGAAGTGTTCAAAATATGATGATGTAAGCAAATGAGAAGTGGATAGATAAATTAAACAAGTAATACGTATTGGAGTTAGTCGACAAAAAAACTAAGGTTTAGAAAAATTTGCAAGAAAATTACATTCAATAGTTTACATTAGTTACTCTTTTCGTTAATGATTCAAAATTTATCGATGATTGCTTTAGCTTATAATTACAGTTGGAAAATAATTTCTTTGCAATGTTTCTAGTTGATACGCCACTGAAGTGGTAACGCATTATGGAAATTCTAAGCCGGTATTTATATTACTGATTATATACTATAAATTAGTCACAAATTATAAAGTGTTAAAGATAACAGCTTATACTACAGTAAATTTTGAAAACTTACTTAAAAATATAAAAGATAAACATTTATTATAAAAATACTGTATTGAGGCTACTCACATAAGTCACTGTTTTGTTGCTAGTTTATTTAACGAACGAATTAAGTGAATTAACGGCAATTATAAAGTTGAATGAGGTGAAGTCGTATATATATCTCTGACTAATTACGAGATTTGTGTTGATATTGCCTATATCTAAAAAACTGTTCACTTCATATAATTCCCTAAAATATATATTGGTATTAAACATTTGGTCACGTTTGATTACATTTTATCAGGCCTTAACAGAGATAAGATTTTAAAAAATTGTAAATATGAGTGCAGGCGATGAAGCACATGGCTCTGAGAGTGCAATGCGTAGTTTTGCAATGATATGGCATCATTACAGTCCTACCTCGCAAAAGTATGTGAAACTCTTAGGTCAATTACAACTAATACCATTCGAATACAGATAGCGGTACATGTCCTAATTCAATAATTGAAATAGATGTACGCTGTTCAGAAATTCGAATCATGTAAATGTAAAGTAAATCGCCCCATGTAGTAGCGATGGCAAACTGTAGGTCACTTTGAGGACCTAGTTCATTTCAATGTACCGTTCACGAACTATAGGTCGTGAACTACTAAGATCTTTTAAACATGAACTAGTTAACGACCTATATGAAATACATGCTTAATTAAAGTTAAAGAGTCCGCAATCCTAAAGATTGGTTGGAAACAGCACGCCATGCCGATCTATCCTGAGCTAATCCCTTCATCTCCCTATAGCTATTCATCTCAACGTCTTCAACTATCTGACTCACATACTCCAATCTAGGCCTACCTACCCCTCTCTTTCCCTCCACTCTACCTTCTATGATCAATTGCATAATCCCCCCATGCCTAAGAATATGCCCTACTAATCTGTCTCTCCTACGCTGTAACACTCTCCAAATACTTCTCTTCTCCCCTACTAACTCTAGTACAGCTTCATTTGTTACTTTATCTTCCCAACCAATCCTCATCATCCTCCTATAACACCACATTTCGAATACTTGTAATCTACGCTTCTCTTCCTTTCCTATAGTCCACGCCTCACACCCGTACAGTGCTACACTCCAAACATATACCTTCAGTAATCTTTTTCTAATACCCAAGTCAATATTTGATCTTAAAATCTGTTCCTTTTCTACGAATGCCTTCCTACCCTGTGCTATCCTACACTTTATATCTACCTTGCTTCGATTATCTTTTGTGATTCTACTGCCTAAATAACAAAAATCTGACACTTCTTCGATTCTATTATCTCCTATTGTGATCCTCATTTTTCTACTGCATTCCTTTTTGTCACACCTCATCACTTTAGTTTTACCTATATTTATTTTCATGTTAAAATCCCTAGTCAATACTGCCTGCATACCATTGAATGCCCTTTCTAAATTCTTTTCGCTTTCTTCCAATATAGCTATATCGTCGGCGAATCTCAACATATATATTTTCTCTCCCTGTACATTCACACCTACACTATACTCTTCTTTTACTTTGTTTATTGCATCTTCTATATATAGATTAAATAATAACGGTGAAAGTGTACATCCCTGCCGAACTCCCTTCCCTATTTTTGCTACCTCTTCTTCCCCCTCAATTCTAACTAAGGCAGTTTGGTGTTTATATAAATTAAAAATTATTAAATTAGAAATACATGCACATACTGTAAATAATCTCTTTTTTTCTCAATATAAAAATATTAAATAGTAAAAAATAAATAAATTGAAATATTACAATACTTATTTTGAATTAATAATGAGGAAGAAAAAACAACAATGTTTATAATTTATACAAAACATATATATAAGGAAATATAATTTCGTTCCGTTCACCAATACACTTTATCACATAAATGCTAGTACTGCTATTGGTACTGTATATGTAATGTATACTATACTGCATCGTTTACGAGTCGTTGTGATTCAGTACACGACGGGTTCAGGACCTAGTACAAGTACACCGTGCACCATGTAGTTCATAGTTCACGAACTAGGTCATAGTGACCTATAGGTCGTTGCAAAACATCGTCACAGTACGCCCGTCATTTGATTGAACCGTTCAGAGTGAACGGTTCGCGAGTGAACTACACATCGCTAGCATGTAGCCTCTAAATGCTTCGATTCACAATAAAAGTGTTAATATCTAGACAAATGCTTCGAAAAATTAAAAATTTCAACAGAAGTTTATTTAGAAGCGGTTCTATCTAGCACAATTTTTTAGTAGGTCTTCAGAAATTTTTGCAGAGGAGTCTATATATTATCACTATATAATTATTGTGATAGAAATTTAATTAGGTTAATTAGTATGGTATCTATTATCGCTTCGTATTGCAATGGTTGCGTTTTTCAGAAAGAATATACTCGCTATGAAAGTGTATTTAATTATATAATATATTTACATGTTAATATAGAATATCACCCAAATACCGTAACTTAAAGCATTAAGTAGCTAGATGTACATTTCAAAAGCTATGTCCCCATCTTCAGTAGTACAAAATAACACTAAATAAAATACCTCTGTCTTAGTTTTATATTGTGCTACTGAAGATGGGGGCATAGCCTTCGAAGTGTGCATCTAGCTACTTAATGCTCGTTACGATAATTGGGTGATATTCTATACTATAATTTGCCACCGTAGTGATATTTTTTAAAAAGTTATATATAACTTTGTTGTTCATAATCTAAAATATTTTGTCAGTCGAAACCAGATTTACTATATGCCACTATTCATGTAAAAAATATATACAGGAGGTTAATATATAAATTATATTGATATAAAATTATTTAGCCTTTGATCGGGCCAGCTTCTTTTAAAACATTTTTTGAAAATCTGCAAATGAAGAACAGATTTGTATTGCAGATGAATAAGAATCTATTTTCCAAAAGCATTTAAATGGCAAACGTTATATCGCTAGCTGAAGCAACTGTTAGATCAATATAAAAATTGTCCCACTGTTGCTTTCAGCTAATGATATTATTAAATTTGGTAAAATTGAACTGTCACTCATGTCTGAATACATGATAATTATTTAGAAGACAAGACATATTGATAGATAGAGCTTAAACCAGTATTGTAGGTTTATGCTTCTTGGGCTTCTTCAAAACGCAATGCAATGTAGAATAAAATGTAATGTAGAAATTTATGCTCTTAAGCTTACATGATTTCATAGACAAAGTTATAAATGTCCGCGTATCAAATAATTATCCAGTACAGTCAGATATCTAGAGGGGGTAAATGAAGATCCCAACAAAAGGCTAAATCTATTTCATAATTGAATTTAAACAAATTGACGTACTAAAAACATTTAGATATACTATTAATAGTATATCAATCACGATTCGTAACAGAAGTATTTTATTTAGTTTTATCTTGTACTACTGAAGATGGGGGCATAGCGCTTGAAATGTACATCTAGCTACTTAATGCTTGTTACGGTATTTGGGTGATATTCTATATTAAGTTTAATAAGTTTAATTATTGCACTAGGTAAAATATAATTGCTTCGTACTATAGAATTTCAAAAATATGTTATATTACTCACACTTTTAGAATATTGATACATGAAAATGTAATTGAATCGTTTATTTTGAAAAGGGGATAAGTTAAGAAATCAGTCAAATTTAAGTTATATATATTATTTGTTGTACATCCCTAAATATTGTATTATAAGGACACAAGTCTTCACCCAACCTATTATTTTATTAATGCATTTACACAAGTTGTTTAAGTATATTCTCCTTAATGGTTAGTGCTAGACCGTTTTTCCAAGTTCCTAAAAATATTTAATTTTTTGACTTATCCCCTTTTCAAAATAAGCGATTCAATTGATGTGGTACTTTTTTTCCATCACTACGGCGTTAAATTAATATACGGAATATCACGCAAATAACGTAACTCAAGGCGATTAATAGCTAGATGCGCATTTCGAAAAACGTGCCGCCAATTACTGTATGGATAAATGATATTCTATACAATTAGTATCCTAATATTTCGATATTTTTGAATCATATAATGTAATATAATCTCTTAGTTTCAATAAAATATGAATTTGGTTAAATCGAATGACATAGCTGAAAAAATGTATGTTTATATATTTAAAATTAGAATTTTTTTTGGTGTTACGATGACATGGTTTGACTTACTATGTTAAATGCATATGACAAGATATTTCGAGATTTTTCAGTTCTACAATTTCTCATTATAACACAAATCTGGGTCTGCCTACCCCTTGCTTTCCCCTCTACTTAACCTTCTATAACTAATTGCATAATACCCCCATGTCTAAGAATGTGACCTGCTAGTCTATCTCTCCTACGCTGTAATACTTTTTAAATACTTTCTTCATTCCTCTAAATCATAACTCTGCACGGCGTCATTTATCACTGTATCTACCCACCCAACCCTCAGCAACTCTTCTTTTCTGAATTTATTTATTTACTATTCATCATCCCAGTATGAATTTTCAAACCTATACACTCATCTTTAACCTTTCTTATTACATCTTGTATATAGAAATTAAATAATAACGGCGAAGTATACATCCCTGCCTGACCCCGTTCCTATTCTTGTTACCACTTCTTCCTTCTCAATTCTACAAAAATTTAAGTAATTCTACTATCCTTCAAATTGATTCTTTTAAGATTCTTAAAATTTTCAGCGTAGTAGAATAGTAACAATGCCGAAGAAAATAGGAGCTAATTTGTGTGAGAACTATAGGACCATTAGCCTACTATCACATGCATCGAAGATATTGTTAAAGATTATTTATAGGAGATTAGAAAATAAAGTAGAGGAAAGGCTAGGAGAAGATCAGTTTGGTTTTAGGAAAAACAGAGGGACGAGGGAGGCGATTCTAGCACTAAGAACGGTAGTAGAAAAAAGAATGAGGGTAGGAAAGGTAACTTGCATAGCTTTTGTAGATTTAGAAAAGGCATTTGATAATGTAGATTGGGACATAATGTTTAGAATTTTAAAAGAAACGGTTATAGATTATAAGGATAGGAGAATAATTTTTAATTTATATAAACACCAAACTGCCTTAGTTAGAATTGAGGGGGAAGAAGAGGTAGCAAAAATAGGGAAGGGAGTTCGGCAGGGATGTACACTTTCACCGTTATTATTTAATCTATATATAGAAGATGCAATAAACAAAGTAAAAGAAGAGTATAGTGTAGGTGTGAATGTACAGGGAGAGAAAATATATATGTTGAGATTCGCCGACGATATAGCTATATTGGAAGAAAGCGAAAAGAATTTAGAAAGGGTATTGAATGGTATGCAGGCAGTATTGACTAGGGATTTTAACATGAAAATAAATATAGGTAAAACTAAAGTGATGAGGTGTGACAAAAAGGAATGCAGTAGAAAAATGAGGATCACAATAGGAGATAATAGAATCGAAGAAGTGTCAGATTTTTGTTATTTAGGCAGTAGAATCACAAAAGATAATCGAAGCAAGGTAGATATAAAGTGTAGGATAGCACAGGGTAGGAAGGCATTCGTAGAAAAGGAACAGATTTTAAGATCAAATATTGACTTGGGTATTAGAAAAAGATTACTGAAGGTATATGTTTGGAGTGTAGCACTGTACGGGTGTGAGGCGTGGACTATAGGAAAGGAAGAGAAGCGTAGATTACAAGCATTCGAAATGTGGTGTTATAGGAGGATGATGAGGATTGGTTGGGAAGATAAAGTAACAAATGAAGCTGTACTACAGTTAGTAGGGGAGAAGAGAAGTATTTGGAGAGTGTTACAGCGTAGGAGAGACAGATTAGTAGGGCATATTCTTAGGCATGGGGGGATTATGCAATTGATCATAGAAGGTAGAGTGGAGGGAAAGAGAGGGGTAGGTAGGCCTAGATTGGAGTATGTGAGTCAGATAGTTGAAGACGTTGAGATGAATAGCTATAGGGAGATGAAGGGATTAGCTCAGGATAGATCGGCATGGCGTGCTGTTTCCAACCAATCTTTAGGATTGCGGACTCTTTAACTAACTAAGATTGTTAACATCATGTTCCAATCTATAATAGCGAATGTCTAAATGATTAAAAAACAAAAGTTAAAATGATTTGTGGAATTGAATTGCATTACAATTCTGACGAGTGTCGCAAGTGTATTAAATTACGTTTGCTTTTGATGATACGGAGTTTCCCTTCGAAATGTAAATCTAGCTTTTAAATATTTACAAACACAATTCTCCATTACCTTAGTGATTATTAAATTTTAATCTACGATTTAATTGTTCTGCATTGGTTTTAGTGCAACTATAAATTAAATTGTATACATGAAAACGGATAGATGGTACATTATGTAGGTGCAAATTAACAAATAAACATCAACAGTGAAAGTTATGGACCTGCCGTGAGTGAAAGTAACTAAAATTTAAAACTGAAGTTTACCTTGATTATGTCAATAATTCATGAGTTCAATTTACTCCATAAGATAATATAAGATGTACATTTTGAATGGAAAAAATGCATAATATATATTGTTAATAAGGCGATTGTAATTCGTGCGCTGGCAAACTCTTTTATCTCATTGAAAACTGAACACACAATAGAAAATGAAAACAATAGAACTGAAATGATTATTATATATACACCAATCTTATCTTCTGATTGCTTCTATAACATGAAGGAAAATGATTCGTTAGTTTCAATATCGATTTAATATTAAACAATATTTACGTATAATATAAAGATTAACTTTCAATTCTTGAATTTGTTTAATATGAATATTTTTTTAAACTTTAGTTATAGTTAGATAGTCCTCAATTCCAAATCTATCCTGAGCTAGCTCCTTCATTTTTCGATACAATCCCTATCATATAGAATATAGAGAAGAAGTTCTTCCAGCATAGTAATAACATATATTGTATTTGTTCAATTATTACTGTTTTTATTTAATACAAGGGTTAGTTATGTTGTAACCTTAAGCAACACCCTATATATTTTTATACCACAAACGCCAATCACTATCTTAAGTCAATTTCTTAAAATGTTTCCATGAATCCATGCGCACAATTCATGTATATTCTCTCTATTGCTCATTTGAATGGAACTAAAAATATTTTTTTAAATAAATCAGAATAAATGATGATTTACGTCATCTAATCACACGCTGAATCATGAAAATCATGTGTACATATTTCATCATTATAATCAAATAAAATCAAATTAATTAACGTTATACGGTTTAATAAATTAATTAGAGAAGAAAGTTTATAAAAACGATCTGCAAAAGGGCTAAGTTTCGTATATATTTAGAAGTTTTATATATAAATATGATTTAAAGTTTTCCTCTGCATCACTTTCTTTAAAAAAGTATTTTTAATTAATCAGCATTATCAGCAGATTACGAATTTAAATTTAATTTTTTACCGACAATTAATTTATCCTTACGTTCAATGCATGAGGGGAATTTTACTTTTTCGAAAAATCCCCTTCTATTGCGATTCGAACCCACGCCATCAATTATGCAACCAACATCACTAACAGCTGTCGCAGTCGATATTAAGTAATTTCTTTTTTTTCAATTACGTGTTTAACAATTACGTGTTTTCTAATTTCTAATTTTCTAAAAATGACTACCTTAAAATATTTCAATATACCGAAATATCCTTATAGTTATAGTTTCAAGGATATTCATTGATTCGTATATTAACTTTATTAATAATGCTGAAGCATTATCTTAATTTTTATTCTTTGTTAAAGACAAGTAATTTGTTTTTGTTGTAATTATTACAATAGTATAATGAAGCGTTTTATGCCAACTGATTCGTTGTTGACATAATATGATCTATTTTTTTTCAAATATTGTAGCAATTTCCTTTAGTTTATTTGTTAAGCTTCCGGGATGAAATATTATGTATATACTTAATAACTACAATAACTAAGAGTCCCTGCTTAATGTAAAACTAATTATTTATCAATCATCTGAAAGTATATTTTTCCTCTGAGAACTATATTTTAAAATGTATATATTATAAATTTTCTGCCTAAGCTTTCCAGAATAGAAATACATTGAAAATTCTCATATGTTTATAACAATAGTCATAGTTGTGTGGGAAATAGTGAAAAGCAAGTTTTTTATGTAAATATCTATAAAAGTGAAAGACTAATGATATTTACTATTGCGAAGAAAGTGAAGAAAATTTTCAATTGGACAAGGATTCTCATAATGAAATTATGCATTTAATCTAATAATTATCTATTTTATAGAATAAAAATTTTAATTTGCTAGTACATAATATGAATTTATTCTCATAGCATTTTCTACGGTGCTTTTATTAAATTTTACTTGTTTACTATTTATTTATTTATTTTACTATACTATTCTCTATTTAGTAATATTTTTTAAATCTGAAACTGATATAAGGAAAAGAATGATTGATATATCGAAAATTTTGACCTATTGATTTACTCTTCCACCTTGAGTCCAATTTTAAATTCTAAAATATATTCTATTTTTTAACAACTACAATATTTCATTTTAAAAATTATCACTACGGTGTTAAATTATAATATAGAATATCACTCAAATACCGTAACTTAAAGCATTAAGTAGCTAGCTGTGCATTTCAAGGGCTATGCCCCCATCTTCAGTAGCACAAGATAAAAACGAAATAAAATACCTCTGTCACGAATCGTGATTGATATACTATCAAATAAATAAGCCAACATGACAGAAGTACTTATAAAATTGGCATATAATATGACCTATAAATCTTTAAAAATAATTAGTTAAAGAGTCCGCAATCCTAAAGATTGGTTGGAAACAGCACGCCATGCCGATCTATCCTGAGCTAATCCCTTCATCTCCCTATAGCTATTCATCTCAACGTCTTCAACTATCTGACTCACATACTCCAATCTAGGCCTACCTACCCCTCTCTTTCCCTCCACTCTACCTTCTATGATCAATTGCATAATTCCCCCATGCCTAAGAATATGCCCTACTAATCTGTCTCTCCTACGCTGTAACACTCTCCAAATACTTCTCTTCTCCCCTACTAACTCTAGTACAGCTTCATTTGTTACTTTATCTTCCCAACCAATCCTCATCATCCTCCTATAACACCACATTTCGAATGCTTGTAATCTACGCTTCTCTTCCTTTCCTATAGTCCACGCCTCACACCCGTACAGTGCTACACTCCAAACATATACCTTCAGTAATCTTTTTCTAATACCCAAGTCAATATTTGATCTTCAAATCTGTTCCTTTTCTACGAATGCCTTCCTACCCTGTGCTATCCTACACTTTATATCTACCTTGCTTCGATTATCTTTTGTGATTCTACTGCCTAAATAACAAAAATCTGACACTTCTTCGATTCTATTATCTCCTATTGTGATCCTCATTTTTCTACTGCATTCCTTTTTGTCACACCTCATCACTTTAGTTTTACCTATATTTATTTTCATGTTAAAATCCCTAGTCAATACTGCCTGCATACCATTCAATACCCTTTCTAAATTCTTTTCGCTTTCTTCCAATATAGCTATATCGTCGGCGAATCTCAACATATATATTTTCTCTCCCTGTACATTCACACCTACACTATACTCTTCTTTTACTTTGTTTATTGCATCTTCTATATATAGATTAAATAATAACGGTGAAAGTGTACATCCCTGCCGAACTCCCTTCCCTATTTTTGCTACCTCTTCTTCCCCCTCAATTCTAACTAAGGCAGTTTGGTGTTTATATAAATTAAAAAATATTCTCCTATCCTTATAATCTATACCCGTTTCTTTTAAAATTCTAAACATTATGTCCCAATCTACATTATCAAATGCCTTTTCTAAATCTACAAAAGCTATGCAAGTTACCTTTCCTACCCTCTTTCTTTTTTCTACTACCGTTCTTAGTGCTAGAATCGCCTCCCTCGTCCCTCTGTTTTTCCTAAAACCAAACTGATCTTCTCCTAGCCTTTCCTCTACTTTATTTTCTAATCTCCTATAATTAATCTTTAGCAATATCTTCGATGCATGTGATAGTAGACTAATGGTCCTATAGTTCTCACACAAATTAGCTCCTATTTTCTTCGGCATTGTTACTATTCTACTACGCTGAAAATCCTGTGGTACTTCTCCCTTCTCATATATTTTACAAACTAACCTGTATAATCGCTCCTGCATTTTTCCCCTGCGTGTTTTATTAATTCGGTTGGTATCATATCAATCCCCGCTGCTTTGTTATTCCGTAAATCATTTAATGCTCTATGAAACTCTGACCTAAGTATGCTAGGACCTAAGTCATCCTCATCTATCTGTTCCACACTTTCTAGCTCCTCCATGTCCTGCCTACCTTTATATAAATCTTCAAGATACTCCTTCCATCTTCTAGCTTTTTCCTTATTTTCTGTGAGTTCCTTACCCTGCTTATCACATATAATGTTACCCTTTGGTTTTACTTTAGAAAAATGTGACTTAATTTTCCTGTAGACCAAATCTACTTTACCTCTTCTCATATCCTCCTCAATATCCTCACAATTTCCTTTTATCCACTCTTCTTTCGCTAGCTTGCATTTCCTATTAATTAAGTTCCTTAGTTCCTTATATTTTTTCTGTCCTGCTTCTGTGTTTCCAATTTTAATTTTCCTTCTTGCTTCTATCATTCCAACTATTTCTTCCGTGATCCATTCCCTCCTACCTGCCTTTTTCTTTGTGCCTAATACTTCATTTGCTGCTGTAGTTAACCCATTTCTGATTTCCCTCCATTCGCAATCTATGTCGTTCCTAGATGTTCCATTAGCCATGATTTCTACTTTCTGCTTGTACTTTTCACATACATCAGCTAATTTTAACCTATCGACATCTACTCTGACCTGTTTAGACTTCTGTAATTTCTTGAATTTGACCTCTGAGTCCAGGACTACTAAATTATGGTCACTATCAATATCTGCTCCAGGGTAACTCTTACAATTCTTAATCTGGTTCCTAAACCTCTCATTAACCAGTATGTAATCTATCTGATACCTCTCTATATCTCCTGGCATTTTCCACGTATACATCCTGCGCTTGTGATTCTGAAAAAGCGTGTTTGCTACCACTAGCTTATTCCTAATACAAAACTCTACCAATCTATCCCCTTTATCATTACGTGTTCCTATTCCATATTCTCCTACTATTGAAACTTCCTTTCCCTTACCTACTACGGCATTCCAATCTCCGGTTACAATTAGATTATCCTGTCCTTTAACGTTTGCTAACCTAGATTCAATCTCCTCATAAATGGATTCTACCTCCTCATCATCGTGACTTGAAGTTGGCATATATACTTGCACTATAACTGTGTCCGTTGGCTTCGTGTCTAATCTAATAGTTATAATTCTATCACTAACTTGGCAATAACTCTTTACTCTACATCCCAACTTTCTATTCATTATAAAACCTACACCGGTATGCCCATTATCTGATGCTGTGGTTATTAATCTATATTCTCCTGACCACGTATCTACTTGATCTTTCCCCCTAACTTCACTAATCCCTACAATATCCAGTTTAAGTCTCTCCATTAAAAATAATACAAATTAAAAATTACAAATTACAAATTACAAATTATAAAACAAGAAAATAACAAGTAACAGCAAAAAATATTGGTTAAAAGAAAACTTGAACATTTTTAAAAAAATTGGTTCCAATTTAAATTTATATATTAATATTAAATTACATAAATACGTATTTTTAATTGGCATTTGATGAATATAACTTTTATCGTGCCATATCAACTTTTTGCTACCATATAATTATTAAAAGTAATTTAGCTTACATGTAGGTTAGATTGCACAAATATGTAAAACATATCTTAATTGCATGACGATCTAATCACCATGAAATCTGTCGAAGAGTACTCTGTAAACCAGTGATTCCCAATTTTCTTTTGTTCATGACTTCCTTTAAAACGAGGATGGTAAATTCCTATAAATATGGGGTCAGGTAGAAGAAACCGAAAATGTGTATGGTCAAATTGCTACAAACGCCTGTTGTCCATCGCCTTCCTCTTGCACGAAGCACTTATTTCTTGCACATGTAACTTTGTTACCTCGGGCTGATCATGCAATAAAATGCAGGCTTCTGCATTCTGAATTTCTGTACTTTCACCAACTGGGTCATCTGGGTCATTTTTAATTGGGTAGTTGCCACGATCGTTAAATATATGGAAACCTATATCTATGTCTTCTTCTTCATTGTTTGATTTCAATTGGAAATATTTCTTTTGAATATCAGTAACGAGGGATTAAGGAGCTTATTTTCATGGAGACCGAACCTTATAGGAATTTACATGTGCCTTTGTAGGAATTTGACCATCATTAACTCGACTACCTGAAAATTATAGGAATATGTATACACCCCTTTAAAGATATATTTTTCGCTGGCCCCTTTATAATTATTCAAATCTTTAGATTTATAGTGTACTAACTTAAGTTATATTGAACATTTAACTAATATTTAACATAAGTTCGTGTCATTATATTAAGAAACGAAGATAATTTCAATTTCAATATTAGTTCATTTTTAATGTGATGTTTCTGAAGTTACGGAATCCGTTTTGACGCATTTTGGTAGATCAGGAAATAAGGTGTTGTTAGAACCGCGTTTTTCACTCAGTATTTAGGTAATAAAACGAATGTTAATATATTTTTATAATTGATCAGGTCCCGATTGTCAGGTCCCTTTCGTTTTCAAACGTGGTGTGCAGAATTATGGTATGGCCCATCGGGTAGGGCCCACGCTGACAAACATTGCCTTAAACCAAATGTTGCACATGTCAATGGTTTGTAGATTTGATATAAGCATAAAAAGAAAAGAAAGGTAACACAGAGGTATGGGTGAGCTGGTAATGCAACGTTGCAAGTTCTATGCGAACCAAAGAGCCTTCGAGAACTACAGAGATTGTGACGGAACCGTATAGCACAAACCTGAAGTATAGGCAAAGACAAAGGCCACGCGACACATGCGTGAGCGTGTGTGTATGTATATAAACACTAGTTTATCCTTCAAACTTTCCAATTTGGTAATGGAACAAATATACAACCACCGACTGAAATGTTAATTCTTCCAAAGATACAGTTAGAAAATTCAATTTAGCCAATTGTTATATTGTTTAAAATGTTATTAAGACTTATTCATATACATAAGTCTTTGACGATGACTTTGACAATGTTCTCAGCAAAGGTTTATATAAATTTCGAATATATATCATTTAAATTGATATAGTACAAGATATCTTCAATTGTTACTTAACCATTTTATGAAAATTTTATTATCACTTCGCTATGTACCTTAATAAAGGGATAATGTGAATTATTAATCCTTTCAAGAACCGTCCCACTATCGATACTCAAACCATCGTGCATGTAATTGAAGTTTCTACTCTTGTTCTTCAGTGGCGGTTCCTTATGCAGGCCGCAGGACCGCGCGCCCCTCCTGAACATTGAGCGCATCACCGTAGATATATAATTGTATTGCGATAATTTTATCTCTGCATTATTTTTCCTAAAAGATAGAGCTTGCGCCGCGATAACAATCAACACAACACGGTGTGGCGTCCGTTGTGGTATCCGTTGCAAGTCACAGCAGCGACCGATGCTGTATCTATCGTTCGCGTGTTATAGATATATCGCTAATTTGGTGCCGCTGGGTGTCCAGAGCCACCCAGCCACACAGTACAGGTTAAATGCATATGCACTCATCTCACTCTATTGCAAGCAATCGGTGAGAGCGACCGTATGCAGTATATCTTCTATTTCTTCGGTTCGCTCCTTGCTTCATCGTCTAATATGTGTCACAGATTCCCAGCGGCTATTCGATGCCAGTACAAGTTAACTACATATATACAGTACATATGCAATGAGATGAGTGTATCATAGAGTGCAGGCGACCGATGTAGTATATCATCTATTGGATGTCGCGCTTCTTTAACGTCCTAGAGAAGTTCAGAGAGAACAGAGAGTAGTATATATATGCATAGAGTATATATATATATATATATATATATATATATAAATTGATATAGTATAGCCAGATTAGATAGTAGCATTTGTTCTGTGTATGTACGATATGTACGTATGTACGATTTTGGCCTATGTTTCTCCAAGAATATATTTAATAGAAATAATTTAATAAAAATGAATAGTATTAGTTCTTCATTGAAAATAGAGTTTTGCAGACTTTCTCTTGTGGACAAAGTAAAAATTAAAGAATTAGGTAGGCCATTGGCTGATTTAAATTTATCGCAAACTTGAGCAAGGAGTGCTTAGAACCGGACATTTAGGCGGCGTTTTACAAGAGACATTTACAAAAAAAATTATAACACAGATGAAGGACAGATTCTCATATCATGGCCATCTACAAGCCGCTGAGTTATTTAACACGAAATCGATGCCAACATTTTCTAAACAATTTCCAGTGGACCTTTTGGAAACCGTGTGTCATGCATATCCATTTTTGAATAAAACCAGATTAAAAACAGAATTAGAAGTCATTTACTCGCGTGCGGATTTTTAACCAAATAATTGGAGACACAAATTTTCTTTCGTTATTGCTACAAAATAATCTCAGTGAAACTTTCCCGGAAACTATAAAAATACTTAAAATTATTTTAACAACCCCGATGACCACTGTTGAATCAGAGCGTTGTTTTTCAACACTTAAAAAAATCAAGACTTTTTTGCGAAATGCTATGGGTAATGATCGTTTAAACGCGTTGGCGATGATGTGTATTAATAAAAATGTGGTGCGGGATATTTACAATTTGAACGAAAAAGTTTTGGAAAAGTTTATATCAATGAAAGATAGAAGAGTGGCATTCACTTTCAAGAAATGATTGGATTTAATCATTTTGCATCCATTTTAGGTAATATTTCTCACTATTATGTTATTTTTTAAGAAATGCCCCCCCCCCCCCCCCCCCGATTGAAATGGCACGAGCCGCCACTGTTGTCCTTACAAATTTTTAATAGTTCTTTAAATCGATATATCAATAATACTTTTATAGCTTGATTACTTGACAACGTTCATGCATTTTCGACACAAGATCTCATATATCCAGGAACGCACATCTTCAAATGAATTATTGTGTTCTAAAATAATCACTTCTTCGTTGCAAGTTTCATGTAACACTTTGGTGGTATTAACAGCGTTACAGCTCGACATAAGAATAATTCTTACACCATACGTCATATACGATATGAATAAAGACGGATAACTAACGACCAAACCGAGATCAAGAGAGAAAGCTAGATGGAGAAGTCGATGGTTCATGGTAAGGTTTGATATGATTGCAGGTGGGGTGCTCTAAGTAGTTAGAAGCAAAGGTGGTGCCACTATCAACTCGCCGCGAGTGCCTCTTGTCTCTACTACTCAGAACATATACTCAGCGACTTCGCTGACGGACTCCTTCTGTGCTTTGGTCGCGCGCGATTCCTCCGCGATACCAAAAGACAAACATTCAGCTAAAGATATTACTTCGGTGAATTGTGGCGATTAGCTGTGCCTGATAACTCATTTTGGATTAAAGTGATTGTACGGTCTGTGGTAACGCTTCATTGTTTTCAGTTTGAGTGCCAATTGTGGATAATATTAATTTTCTACCTTAAGAAACCACTTCATCTAAAGCGGATTAATATAACCTAGATATTAGTAAAATGGTATGTGAATTTTTTTTTGCTTTTATACCCCGCCATATGATTCGTATGGAACTTTAATGATACGAGTGAATTCGAAAGCTAATGAATATAATAATTGTAAATTCCGCGAACGTTTCTAGGCTACGTGCACTATACCCTGTATATTGTTACATTGAGTGGCATATTAAGAGTACAATTGAGGACAGTAAGAATGGTATATATACACTGTTTTTATGTTGTTGGAGGTACAGGTTTGCATTTGTGTTTTTACAGAATCTATATAATCGAAATTACTTTTGTCATTGATTGTATCCAGGAATGACAATATATAAACGAATATTTGCATAAAAATAATGAAGGGTTTCTCATAACTGAATAAATATTTATAGAAAGTTGTATAATAATACATCTGTTTTCAATTATATTTTATGTTATTATTTTAATTATTTTTCTATTTATTATGAAAGATTTGCCCTTTCGTGTACATACTAATGTTTTTTTCAAAATTATACATGAATATTTATGCTTTTTGTAACTAAAAGGGCTCAAATAAATATGCTACCTTTTCTGTTATGTTGATTTTCTATTTTTAAACATTAGATCTTGTAGATGTCATATACTTTTAATTAGAAAATCTCAGTTTTTGCGATAGAATTAATAAAATATTCAAATGAAGAATGTTAAACTATTACATGATATCAATACCCATCTTTTACACATAAAATCAATGATGTAATACTTCAGATGATAGATATCAAAGAACATAAATTTTGTTACCTTATTAAAATATCTGCGCATAGGAAACAACGTGCAAAACTAATTAATATTTCATTACATAAACGAAAATCTTACTGGTAAATGTCAATATTGAGTGATTTTGCAAGTTGTCCCGTGCAATACACATCCATATGTTTATAGCTTTTGAAGATTAACAAGTTATAAAATGGCTCAAAGCCAACAGCTGACGACATAGTTCTTTGATATAAACAAAACTATTTAATTTAAAAAAATATCACTACAGTGTTAAATAATAGTATAGAATATCACCCAAATACCGTAACTAAGTAGCTAAATGCGCATTTCGAAGGCTATGCCCCCATCTTCAGTAGTTTTATATAATAGTATATCAATTACGATTCGTGACAGAGGTATTTAATTTAGTTTTTAATTAATGCTTTAAATTACGCTATTTGGGTGATATTCTATACTAAAACTATTTAATACAAGTAATAGTAAAAGTAGTAATAAAGTGAAATTATTATATTTAATTGTGTCCAAAATATTGCCCAAACTTTTTTGCTGTAAAGTATATAGAATATTTGCATATGTTTAATTTTACATGCTAATTCCAAATGTATCAAATTAGATGCAATACGGAATATAAACTGTAACTGAAGATATTTATTTCAACTCTATAGATCAAATTGTCGCAAGTTGAAAATTAATTTTCATTGTCGTATGATTTATACATTACTAAGAACTTAAAATTACTATGTACAATGGCATGTTGGAATGCAGAAATGTAAATTGATTTTGCAACTTATTTTCTACATCATATTTATTAGAATCGGATATGTACAAAAGGTCTTATTAAAATTAATTAGTTTGAAGTCAATATTTGATTCGATTCAATGCTGAAAATATTTTTGTATAACGTAAGAACATTGATATATTCTTGTGAAGAAATTCTAAAAGTTTTAATACGAGACTGAAAAAAACTGAAAGAAAGCTTTAAGATTTAAAAATATATATATATATATATAAGTGAAAGTTATTTTTATTTGAAATGGATCAGTTAAAAGTAAAATTTACCAATTGAAAAATAAAAAAAATCCACTTTCATTCTTCGCGGTACAAAAATAAGTTCCCATGTCCATTTGTTATATTATATCGGTGGTATAATTAGTTGGATAACTTTTGAACGTAAATGTCAACTGGCCATACAAAACTTGATGTAAATATGCCTTGCAACTAGTTTACGTCGAGAAAAGAAAAAGCCTTGAGCGGACGGCGAAAATAAAGTTTTTGCATATCGCAAAAAGAGTTATTTATATTTAGCGGTTTATTCGCCGTAGATTTAATCTTTTTAAATTTAACATATCATATATAATTTTTGATAAACCAAAACTTTGACATTTTAATTAATGCTTGGTCGAGTTGATAAAATGAAACATTTAAGGTACATATAAAATGTACGTAATTGTAAAATATATGTAAATGTCGATGAAATAAAGTAAACAATTATATTACAGACATTTCCTAAGCAAATGTCATTTTATTAAATCACAAGTCATCACCCACATTATAATTTTTAAATTGTTGATATTTTGCAGGCTTACTTTGTGATAATTCATACTAAATGATATAAGTAATATAACCACATTGTTTTTAACATCACGAAAATTTTATTTATTAACACGACTAGTTTCGAGCAAAGCTTATTTGCTGCAACACTATCTAGTTTATATTATACAGGACAAGCCATAAAAATATTCAATTTTCATGGTACAATGTTTTCAAATTATATTTTCTATTATCACCTATTTAATTTTTAATTTTCTGGTTTCAAGATATACATCTTAGTCAATCAAAATTATGATTAGGATTGTATATGTTTATTTTTCATTTATATAATAATAAAATATTGAAATAATAAAACCGTTAAAAAAGTTCTTCAATTTGCTTTAATTCAACTATAAAAACCGTTTACAATATCATTATATATTCTTTCATCGTTTTCACTAGTTTGTATAAGCTAACTTCCTATTAGAAGTGCATTTAGAATTCTTAAGTACAAGTATTCAAACGTGCCTGAGTTTATGTTTTAATACTGTTTATTTTCTGTATTTAAATATCTGAATTAAATAGTTTTGAAATAAATTAAAATTGTTATATTTCATCCATTATCATCTGCCTTAAAAATTATCATATGTTGTATGTTTTCTATAATTTGTTGTAAAAAAATCAACATGCTCCTTAAGACTCGTTTTTCTATATTTCTAATTTATTTTATGTTAGTCATCGATGTTATATTGCCATTATTAAAAGGAAATTTATTTTACTATTAAAGGCAACTACTTGGTTTTGCTGAATTAAAAAAGATTGGTATTCGAAAGCATAAGTCACTTTGTAACTTTTCCTTTAGCTATTAATTACCAATAAAATAACTTCTTGTATTAATATGTACACGCACGTACTATGAAAATACATCCTTAACTATATCTTCTCAACATTGCTTTCAATCATTGATCCTTCTTGCCCGTCGCTTTGTAAAAGTTAAATGTCAGTTCTTGTACACGATATTGTAAATCTTTCGTAAGTGATGCCTAAACACGTATTGTACCCATTATCCATGATAATTAGGTGAAAAAATCTGCAATCAACTATAAATGGATATTTAATATGATGAACTACTACTTTTACTTTTATGATTCACGTTGTTATGTTTGAATAAATCCATTATAGATACATCAAAGAATTAGAATGTCATCTTGTATCCATATTTTATGCCGTAAATGTGGAAAGATTTTATGTATTTTTTATTATGATATTAGAGCCCTTTATTCGCGTTATATTATCTAGATAGATATTTTCTAATTTTTGAACTATTTCTAAATATACTGAGTTGAATATTAATAAATTTCTCAATTCCCTTCTTTTGTTATCAATTTTCCGATGACTAGTATTGTATATAATATTGTTTTTTTTTTTTTTCAAGACGTATATATTTTTGTCGGGAAATTACGACAATAAATTACAATTGCCTTATACAATTGCCTTATATTGGTAAAAGTAATATGGCCTCAAAAATATTCCAAATGAAAATTCAGAATACGAATAAGATTTTTATGAAATAATTGTGACAATGAACCTTTTAAATATCATCATATGAGACCTTCGCACTTGTATGCAAAAACAACTCGTAAATTTTTTTTTATTATTGCGAATACATAGAAATATTAAAACTTTGCAACGAACGTGAGAAATTCAACACCATCGTGTGGTGAGCTTTCTAAATTTTTGGAAAAGGCGTTGCATGCAAAACTTTAATACCAAAATAAGTACATCAAATAAATTGATTAAATATTTTTATTTATTCCATAGATTTTTATGATGAAACATTTTATGATTGGGCAAAATATTTACTCGGGTCCCAATCTGATTTACATATGCGTCAAATTTCGCAAAATGTGCCATATATCGATATTCCGTTCGTATTATTATTGTAATTATTGGAACACAATTTATATTGAATAAAAAACTTCCGTTCAACAATTTAATAATAAATTCAGCTTTAATAATCTCTAGAAAATTACATCTCACAGATATAAAGCTCATGTAGAAATAAAATTTTGTTATATTTATTACTACCTTCACGAACCGCAGATGTTTTATATTTTAAATTATATATATTTTAATTTGCAAACGATGTCGTCACGTAGACCATAAAGACAAATTGTAATCGTGTACATATACAATTTCATGTTGTCCTACTTGAAATTATTGTTTTGAAGGTCCATGCTCAAAACTTTTAATTAGTAATTATATGGTTAAGATTTTTACTAACTTCGCATGCACAGAAAATGTATCTAGGAAAGGAAATATATCCTATATAATTTAATAATCAATTTAATATGCATAGGTCTTGAGAAAACAATAATTGAGCGCAATTGTAAGAAGGGAATTCACGATTTGATGATTTATTTCGAGAAGCGGCGATATGACTATTGCCTATTGTTACTGAAGAACTTTCAATGGCTAATTTGAATAATCATGTACTACAAACCACAAATGGAATTTAAGGATAATCAAATCAACAATCCTCTAAGCATAAAAACTTGATAATACAAACATGGCAAATAAAAGTGTCCACTTATTAACTTATTTTCTAATTATTAATGTTAATTCAAAACAACTTTGACATGAGCTATTTTCGACTGCTGCAATTTAGTAATTTTATGTACAAAAATTTTCAAAGTCATTAACGACCTACTTCGTGCAGTTTAGTAAAACTAATATTATCTAATATTATCTAATATATCTATTAAACTAAAAGTTATCTACAGTTTCGTATATAAAAGCTTGACAGTGTGTTATTATTTACTTCAGAACTTTTTCGGAATTATGTAATTATTAAATTTAATCAATTATATATTCCAATTGCATTTCTACCTGCAATTTGGTACCGTTACAAAAATTACGTTCCTAGAACGTAACGTCTAACAAATATCGTGAAATGTCGTAGGAAAGTTTTTAATTTTGGGAAATAGCTTCTTACTTGGCAAATACTTTTCGTTTTCATTGCATTGAAAATCCATATTAATAAAAATATTATTGCTTCAAAAGAATTCATGCCGATACCATTTGCATGAATTTTCCGAAGATACACGAAGCTTAACTAAAAGGACTTAATTATAAATTAAGAAACTATTGGGCGATTCAATTAATGTCAAACTAAGTCTTTACAATGACTTAAATTGTAAGTTCCTGTTCATTTAGGTAATAATATGTGAGAAATTGACAAATCTATTCGTTCATTTATAAATAAGCAGCAGCAATATTCATTTTAAACTCATTTGTTGAAAAAATATTTACATAATGCATACCCAATGCAATGAAATAATTTATACATTTAAAAAAATTACACTCTTTCCTTTTAGCAACATATTAACTATAATTTAAAATATTTTATATTGCTACATATAAAAAAACAATACTACAAATTCAATTTTCTTTCAAAACGTTCTATATTATTATAAAAAATATAATGAACATCTATATGAGCTATTGAATAATACTAAAAACTCTTAAATATTTATTAAACTGAGTACTGGTTCAGTAACAAATGATAAAAAAAAATATGGATTTCAATAACAATAAATGTATATACTGAAACCAAGTGTGCGGAATTTTCATTTAAATTTATTACATAATTAAAATTATATTGCAATATTTAATAATTAAGTACGTATATAATTTCGAAAATGTATTTTACAAAATTTTTGCAAAACCCATTTATTCTTGGATGTATTTATCTACAGTCATATTAACTTCTTTAATCTCACAAATTTATAATAAGGTAAATTTGTTTTATGGAGGATGATAGCATTTTATGATTTAATATTCTTGCACAGTTTAAAAAGTATTATTAATACATTCATGCAAGAATAATAATTTTTGCTTAATGCCATTTATTTTTATATAACATATCTTCAAAAACCATATATTCATTCCACTGCTAGCTTTATATAATTATTATTTTCAGTTCTGTAGTAAATATATACAGTTGGATGCATTTGACCGTGGCTTGTTCCATTTATTCAATTAAAATTTGCTGCTCTCTTTGCTTCATGTCTCCTTCGTTATTATTCAATTAACTTTCGACATTAACATTATCATTAAATACTTTTACAGTTATAATATAAAATTGTGGGTATAATAGCAATATACCATATGACCTAATATTTTTATTCACTTCTTAATAATCTCCAAGTATAATTGAGCAATATTGATCTTATTATATTTTCTTTAGCCATGATAAATCGTAGACAGTCGTGAGTGAGTAATCTAGTTTACGAAATCTTTAACACGAAGGCTATTATCTTTGATATGAAAGAAGTTGACATTTATCAGAAAACAGATTGAGAATACACTTTAACTTATTTACAATAAACTGACTTTAAATAAATATACATTGTATATTTAAATATAAATATACACTCAAAGAAATGTAAAACTAAAACAAAGTACGTATATTGTTTTGAAATTTTCAAGTATGGGATATAATATTTTTATTGGAATATAAATTATATATATATTAATCCAACAAAAATTGTAGCAAACTAAAAAAAGAATCAATTAACATCACTGCATAGCGAAACCGTTGTCTTTACGCATTTATTTGAAAGATAACTTTAAAGATAAATTAAATTCTTCAGGATCCTCAAACAATACATAGTATCTAATAACTATAATAGTGATCTATAAAAGTGAGAAAAATTCACTTAGTAAGCAAATCTATTCTTTAAATAAACATTTTTTTATTTAACTCGACAAAACATTGGGATGTGAAAAATCCAAAATATAATAATAATAAATTAGAATGCGAGGTATAAAAAATATATATATAATATGAAAGTAATGGCATTCCATTTCTAATTAGTCAAGCAATTATTTTATTTCTAACAAATGTATTGTTTTTTAATTAATTACATTCGTTTCTTCAATTATTAATGATTCATAAAATTTTCTGTGTGGTGAAAGGTCTGATTTATCAAACAAAGAGAGTAAAATAAACTATTTAAATTAGCTAATTAAATCAATTTATAGTGATAAATTATAAAATATTAATCTTCATGAATACTGTTTTATTATTTTTTCAATAAAGAGTAAAAGGACGGCGACGTTAGATTAAGACTAAAGTACGTAAAGTCTTGTAGAGATTGATGAGTGAACAATTTTAGTACATGATCGTTCATTTCTTCGAGGTAAATCGAAAACAAAATAATATTTCAATACGAGCTCGATATTGCGATGCGACTAGAATTGCAACTTTCTCTAATAATTGATAATTTTGCAAGGCAACAAATATTTAAAATGGAAAAAAAGTAAGAAACTTAAAGCGATATAATCGTTACAATGAAATGTGTGTTTCTTGGCCCATATAAAATATACTACCAAAATAGTCTTTAAATTCCAATGGTAATTTGTATGGAATATATTGAAATATCTTGATTTTACTTGAAATTTTATGTTTTTATTTTTAATTTACTAATATATTGCTATTGGAGTTTTTCCATAAAAAAAAAATTGGAATTTTAAATTGACCATTATCAAAATTAAATCATTTTATAAATATTGCATATAATTTATTTGATTATAACGTTTATAAGAAATAATTTAATAGTATATCTTTTAATAATATTCTTTCAACCTTTTGATAATATCCAGGAAATTAAATTTTGACTTTTAATATTATTTCTCGCCTTTAATCTTTACACACACAAAAAAACGCAATCTAACTTGTAAAGTTATATTACGTTAGTACATATAAAATGATTTGTAATATATTATTCGATTATTCTGTATATTTATCATTGTTATGTCCACTTGCATTATTGGTGCAAAATTGCAAGATACATATTTTATTTTTGATTAAGAATCGCCACACCTTTACGTGCTTTATTATGAACTAGTTTGCCTTCTAACTTTTTTATACTTCACCGCCATCGTTGGTTGCTTGGTCACAATTACTCTTAACCAGTATATTCATGCAATGGGAAATGTTTACATTCCTATTCTTTAACAATAGTCAGGTACAAGTATATAACAATAGTATAATATTTTATATTCTGATTTAAATTGTGTAAAACTGACATAATCTTTATTGAAATTGCACTATGAATTAAGCACATTTCGTACAATTTGAAGATAGTTGAAATATAAATGTGCATGTGAAAAGTAAAACATAAAATATTCTAACTGTTTGTAAAATTAACAATACGTTTACATACGAAAAAAATTATAAATGTGTTTATCGTTCAATAAAGGATTTTGCGAATTATGTTAAAGCTAAATCCCTTTAAAAACCTGTGGACAAACATTTGATACAAGTACATCAATACGTACATCGTGCACCATGTAGTTCACAGTTCACGAACTAGGTCATAGTTCGTTGCAAAACAT
Organism: Leptodirus hochenwartii; assembly: GCA_947310635.1. Taxonomy (NCBI): domain Eukaryota; kingdom Metazoa; phylum Arthropoda; class Insecta; order Coleoptera; family Leiodidae; genus Leptodirus; species Leptodirus hochenwartii. The sequence goes on along the minus strand of OX371180.1, from coordinate 9,957,305 downwards.
CGTCACAGTCATTTGATTGAACCGTTCAGAGTGAACGGTTCGCGAGTGAACTGCACATCGCTATATTGAATGTGTTATTATATACTGTGGAACTAAATTACGTTAAGTGAAAAATGTAATTTAATTTTTTTTGTTTTATTTCTTGAAGATGGTGTATTTTCCGCTTCACAAGGCAAAAAATCAAAAAGAGATGTTACAAGAATGATATTTATGCGATATGAATTTTGTTATACATGTGGACAAAAAATGATAATTAATACACCTGCATATATGAGACAATCTTGAAATATATATTTCTGAAATTCTCAGAATATTTTCTGTGGACCTGCAAAGAGCAGTACCTCCTACGCAACTACTAATATCTAAAATCTGCACGTGTGATCGTGAGTTTGCAAACACATGCAAACTAGAAAGTTATATAGACATATTCTTCATTTCTATATTATTTTTACGCAGCTTGAAAACAATACATACACATAAATATTTGCTGAAGTGTGTATTATTACCATAATAAAAGCCAGCTATATGCAACTACATACGACAACATTGCGGCCATTCGGTCTTCTTCGTTAAATCAGAAAGATTTTTTCAAATCGTTTTCAAATAGAAGAGAAAACCCATCTTAACGCTACAAACCACATACTTATCACTGGCATGTAGCACTACATTTCACAATTCAAATTTGTTGTTTACATTATGTAAAAAATTATTTAGACAAGAGAAGTGACTATCATGAATATGACACCAGTTTCAAGAATAATTTGCAAATTTACTTTACCAGCTGCTAGTTAATTCTATAATAATCGTCCTATAATGATTCATAATTTGAATTATTATAATTTTAAGTCCAACGTGAAATTATTACTCGTCGAAATTTGTTTTTATTCGTTTAACGAATTTTTTGATTTTAAATGTGAATTTTAAATTTGAAATTGTTACTACTTACCATATATACATATAACTAAATGTAAATTTTTGATATATATGTTTTTTTTTGTGTATAGTATTGCCAGTGCTAATATGTTTCCGAGATTTGTACTTATAGTTTTCTGCATTTTTATTTTTGTTTTTTATTATTTATTTAGTTGGTTAAAGAGTCCGCAATCCTAAAGATTGGTTGGAAACAGCACGCCATGCCGATCTATCCTGAGCTAATCCCTTCACCTCCCTATAGCTATTCATCTCAACGTCTTCAACTATCTGACTCACATACTCCAATCTAGGCCTACCTACCCCTCTCTTTCCCTCCACTCTACCTTCTATGATCAATTGCATAATCCCCCCATGCCTAAGGATATGCCCTACTAATCTGTCTCTCCTACGCTGTAACACTCTCCAAATACTTCTCTTCTCCCCTACTAACTCTAGTACAGCTTCATTTGTTACTTTATCTTCCCAACCAATCCTCATCATCCTCCTATAACACCACATTTCGAATGCTTGTAATCTACGCTTCTCTTCCTTTCCTATAGTCCACGCCTCACACCCGTACAGTGCTAAACTCCAAACATATACCTTCAGTAATCTTTTTCTAATACCCAAGTCAATATTTGATCTTAAAATCTGTTCCTTTTCTACGAATGCCTTCCTACCCTGTGCTATCCTACACTTTATATCTACCTTGCTTCGATTATCTTTTGTGATTCTACTGCCTAAATAACAAAAATCTGACACTTCTTCGATTCTATTATCTCCTATTGTGATCCTCATTTTTCTACTGCATTCCTTTTTGTCACACCTCATCACTTTAGTTTTACCTATATTTATTTTCATGTTAAAATCCCTAGTCAATACTGCCTGCATACCATTCAATACCCTTTCTAAATTCTTTTCGCTTTCTTCCAATATAGCTATATCGTCGGCGAATCTCAGCATATATATTTTCTCTCCCTGTACATTCACACCTACACTATACTCTTCTTTTACTTTGTTTATTGCATCTTCTATATATAGATTAAATAATAACGGTGAGAGTGTACATCCCTGCCGAACTCCCTTCCCTATTTTTGCTACCTCTTCTTCCCCCTCAATTCTAACTAAGGCAGTTTGGTGTTTATATAAATTAAAAATTATTCTCCTATCCTTATAATCTATACCCGTTTCTTTTAAAATTCTAAACATTATGTCCCAATCTACATTATCAAATGCCTTTTCTAAGTCTACAAAAGCTATGCAAGTTACCTTTCCTACCCTCTTTCTTTTTTCTACTACCGTTCTTAGTGCTAGAATCGCCTCTCTCGTCCCTCTATTTTTCCTAAAACCAAACTGATCTTCTCCTAGCCTTTCCTCTACTTTATTTTCTAATCTCCTATAAATAATCTTTAACAATATCTTCGATGCATGTGATAGTAGGCTAATGGTCCTATAGTTCTCACACAAATTAGCTCCTATTTTCTTCGGCATTGTTACTATTCTACTACGCTGAAAATCCTGTGGTACTTCTCCCTTCTCATATATTTTACAAACTAACCTGTATAATCGCTCCTGCATTTTTTCCCCTGCGTGTTTTATTAATTCGGCTGGTATCATATCAATCCCCGCTGCTTTGTTATTCCGTAAATCATTTAATGCTCTATGAAACTCTGACCTAAGTATGCTAGGACCTAAGTCATCCTCATCTATCTGTTCCACACTTTCTAGCTCCTCCATGTCCTGCCTACCTTTATATAAATCTTCAAGATACTCCTTCCATCTTCTAGCTTTTTCCTTATTTTCTGTGAGTTCCTTACCCTGCTTATCACATATAATGTTACCCTTTGGTTTTACTTTAGAAAAATGTGACTTAATTTTCCTGTAGCCCAAATCTACTTTACCTCTTCTCATATCCTCCTCAATATCCTCACAGTTTCCTTTTATCCACTCTTCTTTCGCTAGCTTGCATTTCCTATTAATTAAGTTCCTTAGTTCCTTATATTTTTTCTGTCCTGCTTCTGTGTTTCCAATTTTAATTTTCCTTCTTGCTTCTATCATTTCAACTATTTCTTCCGTGATCCATTCCCTCCTACCTGCCCTTTTCTTTGTGCCTAATACTTCATTTGCTGCTGTAGTTAACCCATTTCTGATTTCCCTCCATTCGCAATCTATGTCGCTCCTAGATGTTCCATTAGCCATGATTTCTACTTTCTGCTTGTACTTTTCACATACATCAGCTAATTTTAACCTATCGACATCTACTCTGACCTGTTTAGACTTCTGTAATTTCTTGAATTTGACCTCTGAGTCCAGGACTACTAGATTATGGTCACTATCAATATCTGCTCCAGGGTAACTCTTACAATTCTTAATCTGGTTCCTAAACCTCTCTTTAACCAGTATGTAATCTATTTGATACCTCCCTATATCTCCTGGCATTTTCCACGTATATATCCTGCGCTTGTGATTCTGAAAAAGCGTGTTTGCTACCACTAGCTTATTCCTAATACAAAACTCTACCAATCTATCCCCTCTATCATTCCTATTCCATATTCTCCTACTATTGAAACTTCCTTTCCCTTACCTACTACGGCATCCAATCTCCGATTACAATTAGATTATCGTGTCCTTTAACGTTTGCTAACCTAGATTCAATCTCCTCATAAATGGATTCTACCTCCTCATCATCGTGACCTACCATATATACATATAACTAAATGTAAATTTTTGATATATATGTTTTTTTTGTGTATAGTATTACCAGTGCTAATATGTTTCCGAGATTTGTACTTATAGTTTTCTGCATTTTTATTTTTGTTTTTTATTATTTATTTATAAATCATATATTACTGTACTTAATCAATTGATGTGTGTAAATCCTAGCAGATATCACCAATAAATAAATAAATAAATAAATAAATAAATAAATATAAATTTCACTATATTTCCATCTTATGTTTACCGTCCATGTTAGTTGGGACCCAACTCGTACGTTTCTTCGATATTTTCACGAATATTTTTATGAGGTATACTGCATTTTATATCTCTAATTTGCTTAATTTTTGTTTGTAAATCTACTAACGAATTTTTGAATATCCACTATTTAATCTATTTTATAATGCCCTTTTTAAATTTTCATCTTTGACTTGCTTTACACATTTATTTTCATATTATAATCCTAGTAATATCTAGTATTTATTTTCCACTAACATTACATTTTTCTTAATTTAAAAAATATTTACTTACAACTATTATCACAACAAAATGATTCACGTTCAAATAAATAATTAATAAATTGTTTTTTTAGCATATACATAATCTTTTGCATCTATAATAATAAATATTAATATTAAAAATCCCTACTTTAAAAAGGTTGTACGCCTTTTTTACGGGTTAACGTATTTCTGTCAAACCCATTTTAAACTTACAAAAATATCGCAGTATATCTTATTGATTTTATCTATTTAGTCGATGTTAATTCTGCAGTTACTATGATACAAAGGATATATATATTTTGCACAAATTTTATATTAAAAATATATATATTTTGGATATCCCAAAATCTTGCGTTTGCCCTTTTCTTAAGAATATAATGTTAAAAATGCAAAATCGTAGAAGGCGCGGAGTCAAATGATAAAAAAAACATTTTTGTTTGGCATATCCTTTCAGGATCAATAGCAGCATGCAACAACAACTCAGCATTAGTGTGTAATATTTATTGGTGTTGTTGGGTGTCTTCTGGAAGTTTATGTGCTCCTTTTATTAGAATATGGTACATTGAGGAATGTCTAAAATATGAAACACGGGCTTTAGTATGTGGTAACTTTTACCATGGATAAGAAATATCGCCGTAAGGAAGTTATACATCTTTAGCAAATTTATCTTATGACACTGACAAGGCTTACAAAATTTATGTCTGTATACCGTGTAAAATGCATGTCATATGTTGCACCCATGTTTGTTTACTTTAAAGAAGAATTTTATATCAATCATGTTAACCTGAAAGTTTTAGTACCTATACTTTTTTTATCACATCCACCGCTTGCACAAAGATTGAGAATATAGTAAAAATACAGCTTAGAAATCAGACTAATAACTCACCAACTACTTTAATATTCTTTAGAATTATAAATATAAGTTTTTCGTAATACTATGATATGGCAGTGATCCTTTTTTGGAGTCAAATACTCTTCAAAATCGGATTAATTCTAATCTGCAGATAAATCAAGAGTCGAACAAGTCAACAAAATAAAAGCTTGATGTAGAAAATCAACGATTTTTTTGACATATCATGTAATGTTAATTGTTTAGTATAGCATTGCTTCATTACAAAGAACTAGTAATGAAAAATATCGCATAAAATAATTATGAAATAACTGTTTATTAAATTTATTACTACGATGTTAATTATCGTAAAAATATTACCCATGTATCATTTTGAAGGCTATTGCCATGTCTAATTAAAAAAATAATTATAAAAAATCGTATTAAGCTTTTGAGTTATATATATTAAATACTATTGTATCTCTAGAACTATATCTGGTTTATAATTAGATATTATAAAATGAATATTGTTGCGTAATTTTGTTTAGTTTGGTCAAACAAAACGATTCATCAAATTAGGCAACAAATTGTTTGAATGAACCACTATAAAATGTAATATGGCAAGGCAAATGTGCCTTTTAAGTTTTGCTGGATTCATCTTTGTGGTCTAATTAATTATACAAGTAATTAAAAAAATCAATTAAAATGAAGACATTATATAAACTGCAAAATGTGTGGTATGGTAAAAAATAATGTCAACTACTAATAAATTTGTAGCAAAATATTTTTAAATAAAGTCAAAAGATTAGCTGTAAATCCTTCAACGAAGTTTAGATAATAACCTCGCTTTGTGTAATATTAAAAAGAAAAGGCAATAATTAGCCAAGAGTTTTTATGAAATACACTAAATTTTATAGAAACTGCAGAAATTTGATTTTTAATTATTAATTCAACGTACTCATTTATAAGGAATTTTAATATGATATGATATGAGAATATTAAGGCCTATATTCATTTACGAGTACGCTTGATTTATCTTTATTAATTTGGTGCTTTTTAAAGAATTAATATCAACTATTTTAAACACACAGAAAAGGTAGCAGCAAAAATAAGTCGGAATATATTTGTTTTGCATCGTCTTGCATCAAATGTTACCCAATCTGTTCTAAAGTGCGCATATTTCGCTTTGGTACACAGTCACATGAGTTATGGTAACATAGTTTGGGGAAATTGTGCTTCAGCTAAGAGATTATTTGGGCTCTAGCGCAGAGCAATCCGAATTGTTGGTAATATTGGCTACAGAGAGGATTGTCAGCATCTGTTCAAACAACTGGATATATTAACATATATATTTTAAATTGTATACTTTATGCCAAAGAAAATATTGATAACTATCAGTGTAATGATGACTTCCATGACCACCTGACCAGGCAAAGACATGATATTCATATACCTAACTGTTAACTATATCACAAAAAAGTTAGAATACCAAAGTAAAATGCTGTTTAATACGCTACCGATAAATGTAAGAAACTTGAGTAAAAATGAAATAAAAATAACTGTAAAGAAATTTCTTTTATCGAAATCGTTTTATAATATTAACGAATACATGAATTCAATATCAAATAGTCCATGTTCTTAATCTCTTTTAACGTGTATAAATAATGTGTATTTTACCTATTATAATTGTGATGTTTGTAAAATATTTTTATATATTAACTGCAATAAATAAAAAAAAATTAAAAATTAAAACTAATCAGTACGGTGATATCGTATATAAATAATAAATGTTACTTTCAATATTGATCGATATATTTAAAATTCTGAAAATTTCGAAGTTTTTGAATATTATAATATCGCTATAACTTTTAATTTTTTCTATATTAAATTATATGCCTATCAATTGGTCGATGGGCGATTGGGAATGGAGCTGGACCACCTTACATTATTTTATATTATAAAATTATTGTACTATACTTTTTATTTTTTTGGAATTTTCCAGCACCCAATAAAGCTATTCTTATACATATATGCCTATCAATAGTTTACATTCGTTTAATTGAACCACTGATGAAAAAGGCATTAATTTCATAAATACATTTTATATTTATATGACTATTTTCACTTTACTAGATAATTTAAAATATACTAGTTAAAAAATGTATCGCAATGGAGTTAAAATCTTTCTACAATTATCTTATCTCAGGCAAAGGTAGTTGGAATTTTTATGAAAGTAAACATTTATTTACTGAAAAATTCTAAGTACAGTGTATTATTTAACTTGATCTTGGTATATATTTGTTGCAATAACGTACTATTATAAAACTTTTATACAATTTCCATTAATTTTGATCGTCCCTTGTCTCATCTAGTTTGCTTGTGTACATTCTAACCAAACCCATTCATTTGAATGTATTTATTGTTCTTTGAAAAACACGTTAAATTACAATAATCGCAACAAGTAAGTATTTGAATAGCTCTTCACGCACAACTATTTGTACTGTCTGTCATTATAAAGACTCACTATAATTATCCAGCCATTAAACCGGGAAAATATATACTTATACCTACAAATTACAATAGATGCATAAAATACAAAATAATGACAGGCATTCATCAATGAATCGTGATAGAATTGTTACAAAGCTAGGCGCAAAAATCCGACGCTCTTGACTGCAATAAGGAACTGACGCTATATCTTATTTTTTATCAACATAATAGATTGTAATGAGCTCAAAGTTATTAGTCAATATAATTGATGAGCTAAGATTATACTAGCGTATAAATCGCATAGTTCACTTGCGATTGCATTTAGCAGTGAGTCATTGCATGTCGATGTAATACGATAAATAATTTTGAAATAATAACAATACGTATCTTGCTGTGTCCTCCCCTTAGGCAAAGAGGTAGGTATAAATGGTGAAGTCTGTAATTTTTATAATAAATGCGCTACCTTTTGTATTAAAATTTATAAATATGTGCAGTTAATTACGTTAATTATGAATGGTAAACATCCTGAAGTGCAAATATTTCCTGTTCTCTAATTACAAAAATAAATATATAACTTATTCTAAATATATTTGTCCTCAATCCCAAAGATTGTTTGAAGTAGCTATCCTGAACTAACTCTTTCATTTCCCTATAAGTATTCATCCCACACGTCCTCCACTATCTGATCCGTTTACTCCAATCTAGGCCTACCTTCTATAACTAATTGCACTATATTGCCTTGTTTAAGAATATAACCTACTAGTCTATCTCTCCTACCCTTTATATAATATTTATTTTCATTAACTAACCCTAACACGTCTTCATTTGTCTAACCATCCAATTCAAATATGTATAACTTTATTTGGTTGTTATATTTAATTATCCATTTTATTTCATTATTTACAACGATTCAATTATGTTTGGTAAAGTGTGTAAATGATTCAAAATACTCTTATTTTCCTCGAAACTTATTTATAGCAAAAAAATTAAATGCAGCTATCAAAAAATCTTAATTTAGATCATTTTCCTTATGCTCTACTTTCAATTCCACAATACCCCCATGTCTAAGAATATAACCTACTACTATATCTCTCCTACCCTTTATATAATACGTTCTAAATACTTCCTTTCTTTAACTAACCCTGACACGTCTTCATTTGTCTAACCACCCAATTCAAATATGTATAACTTTATTTGGTTGTTATATTTAATTATCAATTTTATTTTATTATTTACAACGATTCAATTATGTTTGGTAAAGTGTGTAAATGATTCAAAATACGCTTATTTTCTTCGAAACTTATTTATAGCAAAAAAATTAAATGCAGCTATCAAAAAATCTTAATTTAGATCATTTTCCTTATGCTCTACTTTCAATTCCACAATACCCCCATGTCTAAGAATATAACCTACTACTATATCTCTCCTACCCTTTACATAATACGTTCTAAATACTTCTTTTCTTTAACTAACCCTAACACGTCTTCATTTGTCTAACCACCCAATTCAAATATGTATAACTTTATTTGGTTGTTATATTTAATTATCAATTTTATTTTATTATTTACAACGATTCAATTATGTTTGGTAAAGTGTGTAAATGATTCAAAATACGCTTATTTTCTTCGAAACTTATTTATAGCAAAAAAATTAAATGCAGCTATCAAAAAATCTTAATTTAGATCATTTTCCTTATGCTCTACTTTCAATTCCACAATACCCCCATGTCTAAGAATATAACCTACTACTATATCTCTCCTACCCTTTACATAATACGTTCTAAATACTTCCTTTCTTTAACTAACCCTGACACGTCTTCATTTGTCTAACCACCCAATTCAAATATATATAACTTTATTTGGTTATTATATTTAATTATCAATTTTATTTAATTATTTACAACGATTCAATTATGTTTGGTAAAGTGTGTAAATGATTCAAAATACTCTTATTTTCCTCGAAACTTATTTATAGCAAAAAAATTAAATGCAGCTATTAAAAAATCTTAATTTAGATCATTTTCCTTATGCTCTACTTTCAATTCCACAATACCCCCATGTCTAAGAATATAACCTACTACTATATCTCTCCTACCCTTTATATAATACGTTCTAAATACTTCTTTTCTTTAACTAACCCTAACACGTCTTCATTTGTCTAACCACCCAATTCAAATATATATAACTTTATTTGGTTATTATATTTAATTATCAATTTTATTTAATTATTTACAACGATTCAATTATGTTTGGTAAAGTGTGTAAATGATTCAAAATACGCTTATTTTCTTCGAAACTTATTTATAGCAAAAAAATTAAATGCAGCTATCAAAAAATCTTAATTTAGATCATTTTCCTTATGCTCTACTTTCAATTCCACAATACCCCCATGTCTAAGAATATAACCTACTACTATATCTCTCCTACCCTTTATATAATACGTTCTAAATACTTCCTTTCTTTAACTAACCCTGACACGTCTTCATTTGTCTAACCACCCAATTCAAATATGTATAACTTTATTTGGTTGTTATATTTAATTATCAATTTTATTTTATTATTTACAACGATTCAATTATGTTTGGTAAAGTGTGTAAATGATTCAAAATACTCTTATTTTCCTCGAAACTTATTTATAGCAAAAAAATTAAATGCAGCTATCAAAAAATCTTAATTTAGATCATATTCCTTATGCTCTACTTTCAATTCCACAATACCCCCATGTCTAAGAATATAACCTACTACTATATCTCTCCTACCCTTTATATAATACGTTCTAAATACTTCCTTTCTTTAACTAACCCTGACACGTCTTCATTTGTCTAACCACCCAATTCAAATATGTATAACTTTATTTGGTTGTTATATTTAATTATCAATTTTATTTTATTATTTACAACGATTCAATTATGTTTGGTAAAGTGTGTAAATGATTCAAAATACGCTTATTTTCTTCGAAACTTATTTATAGCAAAAAAATTAAATGCAGCTATCAAAAAATCTTAATTTAGATCATTTTCCTTATGCTCTACTTTCAATTCCACAATACCCCCATGTCTAAGAATATAACCTACTACTATATCTCTCCTACCCTTTATATAATACGTTCTAAATACTTCCTTTCTTTAACTAACCCTGACACGTCTTCATTTGTCTAACCACCCAATTCAAATATGTATAACTTTATTTGGTTGTTATATTTAATTATCAATTTTATTTTATTATTTACAACGATTCAATTATGTTTGGTAAAGTGTGTAAATGATTCAAAATACTCTTATTTTCCTCGAAACTTATTTATAGCAAAAAAATTAAATGCAGCTATCAAAAAATCTTAATTTAGATCATATTCCTTATGCTCTACTTTCAATTCCACAATACCCCCATGTCTAAGAATATAACCTACTACTATATCTCTCCTACCCTTTATATAATACGTTCTAAATACTTCCTTTCTTTAACTAACCCTGACACGTCTTCATTTGTCTAACCACCCAATTCAAATATGTATAACTTTATTTGGTTGTTATATTTAATTATCAATTTTATTTTATTATTTACAACGATTCAATTATGTTTGGTAAAGTGTGTAAATGATTCAAAATACGCTTATTTTCTTCGAAACTTATTTATAGCAAAAAAATTAAATGCAGCTATCAAAAAATCTTAATTTAGATCATATTCCTTATGCTCTACTTTCAATTCCACAATACCCCCATGTCTAAGAATATAACCTACTACTATATCTCTCCTACCCTTTATATAATACGTTCTAAATACTTCCTTTCTTTAACTAACCCTGACACGTCTTCATTTGTCTAACCACCCAATTCAAATATGTATAACTTTATTTGGTTGTTATATTTAATTATCAATTTTATTTTATTATTTACAACGATTCAATTATGTTTGGTAAAGTGTGTAAATGATTCAAAATACGCTTATTTTCTTCGAAACTTATTTATAGCAAAAAAATTAAATGCAGCTATCAAAAAATCTTAATTTAGATCATATTCCTTATGCTCTACTTTCAATTCCACAATACCCCCATGTCTAAGAATATAACCTACTACTATATCTCTCCTACCCTTTATATAATACGTTCTAAATACTTCTTTTCTTTAACTAACCCTAACACGTCTTCATTTGTCTAACCACCCAATTCAAATATGTATAACTTTATTTGGTTGTTATATTTAATTATCAATTTTATTTAATTATTTACAACGATTCAATTATGTTTGGTAAAGTGTGTAAATGATTCAAAATACGCTTATTTTCTTCGAAACTTATTTATAGCAAAAAAAATAAATGCAGCTATCAAAAAATCTTAATTTAGATCATTTTCCTTATGCTCTACTTTCAATTCCACAATACCCCCATGTCTAAGAATATAACCTACTACTATATCTCTCCTACCCTTTATATAATACGTTCTAAATACTTCCTTTCTTTAACTAACCCTGACACGTCTTCATTTGTCTAACCACCCAATTCAAATATGTATAACTTTATTTGGTTGTTATATTTAATTATCAATTTTATTTTATTATTTACAACGATTCAATTATGTTTGGTAAAGTGTGTAAATGATTCAAAATACGCTTATTTTCTTCGAAACTTATTTATAGCAAAAAAATTAAATGCAGCTATCAAAAAATCTTAATTTAGATCATTTTCCTTATGCTCTACTTTCAATTCCACAATACCCCCATGTCTAAGAATATAACCTACTACTATATCTCTCCTACCCTTTATATAATACGTTCTAAATACTTCTTTTCTTTAACTAACCCTAACACGTCTTTATTTCTCTAACCACCCGATTCAATTATGTTTAAGTTTTTATTGTTGTTATATTTAATTATCAATTTTATTTAATTATTTACAGCGATTCAATTATATTTGGTAAAGTGTGTATTTTCTTATTTTCTTCGAAAGTAATTTATAGCAAAGAAATTAAATGCAGCTATTAAAAAATCTTAATTTAGATCATTTTCCTTATGCTCTGCTTTCAATACCACAATACCTCCATGTCTACGAATATGACCTAGTAGTCTATCTCTCCTACGCTGTAATACTCTCAAAAATACTTCTCTTCTCCTTTACTAACTCCAATACGGTTACAAATCGTCATATTCCTATAGCTGGACAGTTCAAATGCTTTTATACTAAACACTTCCATCCTACGTTTCTTATAATGCATGTCTCACAACCGTACAATGCTACACTCCATACTTAACATATATATAATATTAACAATCATTTGCAAATACTGACGTCATTATTAGACCTTAAAATTTGCTACTTTTCTACAAATTCGTTCTTCTCTGCTATTCTACATTTCATATCTAACTTACTTCGATAATTAATCTTTTCTTAAGTACCAAAAATCTTAAACTTCTGTTATTTCATCATGTTTAATTCGAACATTAATCTTTTGCTTGCTTTCTTCCTTGTCGTTTTACTTATATTCATTTCATATTATAATCGTTAGCCATTGATACCTTCCCACGATTTAGAACCGGTTCTAAATTCTGTTCCCTTACCTTTAAGATAGCTGTATAGTCAGCAAATCTCAACATTGAAATAGGTGTTGCAATCTCGCAATAACGAGATGAGAAAGAATAAACTCTCGTCTCGATCTCGACGATATTCAAAAATTGTACGTCTCGAACTCGTGGCGAGTTTTATCGAAAAATCTTAAATGTTTGACGGATCTTGTCTTAAAACATGCCCGACAAAGAATAATGTGGAATAAGAGCTAGCGCATATTATAATATTTAAATATTTTTGTAAATCACCACTGTTTTCTAGATACTAGCACACTAGCATCCAGAAAAAGCTAGCTAGCTTCCACTAGTTGGCATCACTAGGAAAAATGTGAAGTATACGAGATTCGAACCCTCGACCTTTTGATTTAATGGCAGCTACTCTAACTTCTAAATCAGGAATCCACGTATTTGTTAGAAGCAACAGAAAGAGTCGGTACACATTTTTTTTGTAAATGTCGTAAATAAACCTAAATAAAATATATGTTACATTTTATATATTTATAATTATATATAGAAATAATTATCATCCATTTATGAATTATAACACATCGTTAGAGCTACCCGGTTCGATATTTCAACATTGACGACAAATTTCATTTCCATATCGTGTGCCAATAAATTGCGGCCATAATCACGTTTAAATTGGCGAACTGGTTGCGTGTATTCAAATTAGAATTTACAAATTCAATACACATTCATTATATATGTATTACACTATACATGAGTTAGCCATAAACCATTATGCCAGTATTGGCCATTTTATTGACCTCAAAATATTACGAAATTGTGTGTGTTGAAGGAGATGGATATATTAGCTCGGATATGTAAATGATCGCTTAGAATAAATATTTACAAAAGTTCCCAAACACCGATCTTACAGGCCAATTAAAGGTAACGTCTATCAAGAAATAAGTCTCTAAGTGTTTCGTCATTTAAAGAAATTATGTAGGATCCTCGTCGTCTTCAGTTACGTGTTTATTACTTCAGCATCAAATCACAGTTTCGAATTAGATACTCCGATACTGCCTATGTTCTGACAAACGTGATTTTCGCAATCAAGTCCGTAATTTTAATCATCGTGATGATCATTGTGTTGCGACTTGCAATATCTGTGCAAGGCTAAAGATACTCACAATACTTCATGCTATTTTACCACCGTGACGTTACAATACACCGTTGCAATCTGGTGCACAATTTAATTAGAGTAAGAAGACCTAGATTTGATTTCTGTACATTTATTTGAAAATATTCCTAAAAAAAATCTTGAGTTGCACTCAGCTAATTCTTTTAAACTACGTAACGGTAACTATAAACTGGAATATTGGCAAATCCTTAAAAACTCTTACGTTCCATCGACATTTTTTTCAAATATTTAAACTTTTACAGAGATAGAAAGGATATAGAGTTGAATTTTTCGTAAATTATCCTCTGGTATTTATGCCAGATGATCTGCAATGAGCAAAAATATATACAATACCATACAAGTAATTTAAATTTTTCAATCTTCATCTGAAACTTAAACTTATTTTAATAATTGACACAGTTTAAGATATTTCGTTTAGTTTTAGTTTTATTATTTGTAGCTTATAACGGTAAATTTTATAGCCTGGGATACTTTGGAAAAATTTGAAAAAATTATTATACAAGGATCGTCGACTCTAAAAAAAAATACTCCTAGATGTTAGACTTGAACAAAACTGAACACAATTTAGAATGTTGTTTTACAAGTTTCTTTTTAAATTATCACTCCGGCCATAAATAATTATATAAGATATCCAAAAATCGTACCACAATAAAATTTTAAACATTTTCACATCTAATGTTTTGACTCCAAATTAGATTCAGTCGATTTATGATGTAAAGGAATTTTAACCTGACCTAAATGTTCTTAAATCTTTATTCATAAGTGTAACTTTTATGCCTGTCAATAAACCACAATTCCCATTTGCATGCATTTTGCGAAAGTCCTATATCGGAGCATTACTATTGTCTTTGAGTGTACACAATATATGAGAATATTATATTATTAGCTATTACCTTATGAATTCTCTCGGATAATGACATAAAAAGTAGTTGATCATCTGACCTTCAATTTATTCTAATCTAGATTTTAATTGTTTGTAGATTATCAGCAATTTAGCTATACGCTCTTGTATTTCTTATTACGAGAAATCGCAATATATTAATTCCTTTCTTATCGAAGTAATATTTAATCTATATTAAATGTGCATCTAGCTACATAATGCTTTAAGTTACGGTATTTGGGTGATATTCTATACTATATAATCTATACTTCGTTTTTTCCACATATAAAAATTTTTATATGTGGAAAAAATATAATTCGTGAAAGCATATATTTTTGAAAAGTTGGAAGAATGAGAAGTAAACAATACATTACTGATTTGGATAACTCTTTGGATTTGGATAAATGATGATGTTATGTTTGATTTTTAATTCCAAGATTTTATTTGATACTATTCTTCTTTAAATTATATTAATATTTTCCAATGTAGTTATCAACATTTCTAATCATTTGATGTTAAACGATGTCCGTAGAATCAGCTATTGTGATGTTGAATTGGTGGTAGGAAAAAAATAGGTATGAAAATATTTAAAAATTACATTCTTCTTAAAATCTAAAGAAAATAACAAAATTATTAAATTACGAATTATATTGTCTTTGTATATATAAAAATATAATCATTTCGGAAAGGCCATATAATTTCAAGTTTCGGTGACTCATTATAAAGTACATTAATTAGTGAAAACTCGACAGCAAAAACGAAAACATTTTAATGATATTCCTATATTCTGTTATTATCGATATAGTTTTTATTTTATTTGTGATTTTAAGAACAGACAATCTGTTCAATTTGGTATTACAGGAAGTATTTTGCATTACAATATGTTATTATATCTATATATAAACACGAAGCAGGTTCAGATACTTTTTACTAAAATTTATTACAAGAACTAGTAGATATATAATTTATTTTTTATGGAAGGTGCAAGGTAATGTGACAAAAAGATAAGGTCAAGTAGGTACATGATTAAAATCTATGTAAGATATTATTGATAATAAATTTTTTTTCCAAAAACGACAAGCTTAGAAGCAATTTAATATCTATAAACTGTAATCACAAGAAATTTAGAAAAAATCGATCCAAAAATGAAGGTGTAATTTGTAGAATAAATGACACTATTTTTCTTATGGCATATAAAAGTGCTCTATCCCCTTAAAAAAAAGGCCTATGTTTAGCAGCAATTTTTGTTCTAATTAAAACTATTCTGTAAAAACGGCGAGCTTAGGGGCAATTTAACATTTATAAACTGCAATCATAAGAAATTTGAAAAAAATCGATCCAAAAATGAAGTTGTAATTTGTAGAATAAATGACAATATTTTTCTTATGGCATATAAAAGTGCTCTATCCCCTTAAAAAAAAGGCCTATGTTTAGAAGCAATTTTCTAACAAATTAAATCTTTTTTCAAAAAACGATAAGCTTAACGACAATTTAACATTTATGAACTGCAATCACAAGAAATTTTTTTAAAAAATCGATCCAAAAATGAAGGAGTAATTTGTAGAATAAATGACAATATTTTTCTTATGGCATATAAAGGTGCTCCATCCCCTTAAAAAAAAGGCCTATGTTTAGCAGCAATTTTCTAACTAATTAAATCTTTTTTACAAAAACAACAAGCTTAAGGACAATTTAACATTTATGAACTGCAATCACAAGAAATTTTAAAAAAATCGATCCAAAAATGAAGGAGTAATTTGTAGAATAAATGACACTATTTTTCTTATGGCATATAAAGGTGCTCCACCCCCTTAAAAAAAAGGCCTATGTTTAGCAGCAATTTTTGAACTAATTAAATCTTTTTTACAAAAACAACAAGCTTAAGGACAATTTAACATTTATGAACTGCAATCACAAGAAATTTTTAAAAAATCGATCCAAAAATGAAGGAGTAATTTGTAGAATAAATGACACTATTTTTCTTATGGCATATAAAAGTGCTCCATCCCCTTAAGTAGAGCGCATGTATGAACAGATAACTTGAATTATCTAAAGAAAAGCACACGAATAATATAAATTTTTAAAAATATTTCGTTTTTGTATGTGTGTGTATGTATTATACATAAAAACTAAAAAAAAAAACAGTAAATGTATTACACTTGCACGGGGATGAAATTTAATTATTATATTAAATAGAGATAAAATGAAGGATAATTATATACCTACATGTTTGTAGACTAAAAATAAAATAATGTGCTTTTATGATAGAATTATTGAAATGATTTAGGTATATGGTAATAACAGGACTGATAGTAAAAAACATGGATTTACATTTGGACTAAATAAATCAATAAATTTTCATTACTAAAATTTCATTAATGAATTTTGGATCGATTTTTTCACGTCTAAGCACTAATCTTCAATTTATCCTATGCTAGAGTCAATTTAAGAATAGATCTGTCTATATATTCGTGAATCAAAATACAAAAGATTATAAATATTTTAATAAAAAATGATACAATAATTAAGGAACCGATCTAACACTTTTATGAACGCGCAATTTTTTGTTTTCATATGATGATATATGAAAGGTATAAGGAGAAAATAGAAATCATATATGGTGAGATACCTAAAGAAGACATATATAGGAAAGGGTGGAAAATTGAAACTGGGTTAACTACAGTAGCAAAAGGAGTATTAGGGATAAGGAAAGGGCCGGTAAAAAGAATAGATAATTGGGGAAATATTTAGCAGCATAAAGGACAGAAGGAAAGTTGAAAATATATACATAAAAGCAGAGCAGAGAGGATATCGAGAAATATGAAAATTAATTTATGGAAAATGTAAATTAGCAAAAAACAATGGTAAAACAAAAATGTGAAGTTATTGAGGCAGATAAGAAAAGTATCTAAAGGTACTTTCACTTATAAACATGGCATTAATGTTATCGCATAATAATCATAATATACGAGCACAGATAAGGATATGAAATAAGGATATAAAAACAAAAAAAGGATATAAGAAAATATTGGACTTATTGTACGACTTCTGTTTATTTTCATTTTATTCTGAGCTTGTTTTGAGCTCCATTACAAGCCTAAGATAAAAGCAAAACAACTGCTTACATTTTATTGTTTAATATATAAACTAAAGTGGTGAGGTGCGGAAAAGATAACAGAGAAACGATGAAGATAAAAATATGATAATTTCTAATGTTTTAATTATACAATTATGAAAAATAATAGAGGCAAACCTTTCCTTTGAAAAAGAGCAAATTATAGGATAGTGTGTTTATTGACCCAATAAACTTTGTAGTATGAATTGTATTAGTAATAGTAAAATATTTAATGAAAAATAGACTTAAATATAAAATGACATTTCATTAAAATATTAATTTAAAATAAAGATTGGATTAGTCATTTATTATACAAGATGTAAGTTAAGTTGTTGTTCTTGCTATACTAAAGTAAAAAATTACTGTTTGTCCTGTCGTAACAAATCTGTTTTCTAAAGTAACACTTTTTTTCTATAGTAACATTTTCTCTAAACAATGAGCGGAAACATTTACGTAGAAAACCTTCGGTTCCTTGTAAATTTACGACTTCCCTATTTAATTCTCTACTATTTATTAATTCTTTCTATTATTTTAGCTGGAAACTTCGTCGTTCATTAATAGTAATTAAAAATTTTAGCACAGCCTGTGGCCAATGATCTAGCGATGGCAAACTGTAGGTTACTTTGATGACCTAGTTCGTAGTTCGTAGTTCATTTCAATGTACCGTTCACGAACTATAGGTCGTGAACTACTACATCTTTTAAAAATGAACTAGTTCACGACCTATATGAAATACATGCACATAATGAAAATAATCTCTTTTTTTCTCAATATAAAAATATTAAATGGTAAAAAATAAATAAATCGAAATATTACAATACTTATTTTGAATTAGGAAGGAGGAAGAAAAGACAACAATGTTTATAATTTATACAAAACATATATATAAGGAAATATAATCTTCTCTAGGTACTAAAACCAAAGGGTAACATTATATGTGATAAGCAGGGTAAGGAACTCACAGAAAATAAGGAAAAAGCTAGAAGATGGAAGGAGTATCTTGAAGATTTATATAAAGGTAGGCAGGACATGGAGGAGCTAGAAAATGTGGAACAGATAGATAAGGATGACTTAGGTCCTAGCATACTTAGGTCAGAGTTTCATAGAGCATTAAATGATTTACGGAATAACAAAGCAGCGGGGATTGATATGATACCAGCCGAATTAATAAAACACGCAGGGGGAAAAATGCAGGAGCGATTATACAGGTTAGTTTGTAAAATATATGAGAAGGGAGAAGTACCACAGGATTTTCAGCGTAGTAGAATAGTAACAATGCCGAAGAAAATAGGAGCTAATTTGTGTGAGAACTATAGGACCATTAGTCTACTATCACATGCATCGAAGATATTGTTAAAGATTATTTATAGGAGATTAGAAAATAAAGTAGAGGAAAGGCTAGGAGAAGATCATTTTGGTTTTAGGAAAAACAGAGGGACGAGGGAGGCGATTTTAGCACTAAGAACAGTAGTAGAAAAAAGAATGAGGGTAGGAAAGGTAACTTGCATAGCTTTTGTAGATTTAGAAAAGGCATTTGATAATGTAGATTGGGACATAATGTTTAGAATTTTAAAAGAAACGGGTATAGATTATAAGGATAGGAGAATAATTTTTAATTTATATAAACACCAAACTGCCTTAGTTAGAATTGAGAGGGAAGAAGAGGTAGCAAAAATAGGGAAGGGAGTTCGGCAGGGATGTACACTTTCACCGTTATTATTTAATCTATATATAGAAGATGCAATAAACAAAGTAAAAGAATAGTATAGTATAGGTGTGAATGTACAGGGAGAGAAAATATATATGTTGAGATTCGCCGACGATATAGCTATATTGGAAGAAAGCGAAAAGAATTTAGAAAGGGTATTGAATGGTATGCAGGCAGTATTGACTAGGGATTTTAACATGAAAATAAATATAGGTAAAACTAAAGTGATGAGGTGTGACAAAAAGGAATGCAGTAGAAAAATGAGGATCACAATAGGAGATAATAGAATCGAAGAAGTGTCACATTTTTGTTATTTAGGCAGTAGAATCACAAAAGATAATCGAAGCAAGGTAGATATAAAGTGTAGGATAGCACAGGGTAGGAAGGCATTCGTAGAAAAGGAACAGATTTTAAGATCAAATATTGACTTGGGTATTAGAAAAAGATTACTGAAGGTATATGCTTGGAGTGTAGCACTGTACGGGTGTGAGGCGTGGACTATAGGAAAGGAAGAGAAGCATAGATTACAAGCATTCGAAATGTGGTGTTATAGGAGGATGATGAGGATTGGTTGGGAAGATAAAGTAACAAATGAAGCTGTACTAGAGTTAGTAGGGGAGAAGAGAAGTATCTGGAGAGTGTTACAGCGTAGGAGAGACAGATTAGTAGGGCATATCCTTAGGCATGGGGGGATTATGCAATTGATCATAGAAGGTAGAGTGGGGGGAAAGAGAGGGGTAGGTAGGCCTAAATTGGAGTATGTGAGTCAGATAGTTGAAGACGTTGAGATGAATAGCTATAGGGAGATGAAGGGATTAGCTCAGGATAGATCGGCATGGCGTGCTGTTTTCAACCAATCTTTAGGATTGCGGACTCTTTAACTAACTAGGTACTCACGATTATTTATATGAAATTCTAAAATACTTATTGGTAGTTACTGATGCAAATGTTTACTACTTTACTAACACTTGAAAATTAAATGTACAAAGTATAATAAAATGAACGAGATAGAATCGTTTTGTTTGGCGTTATAATTTATATTTTCTATTCCGAATCTTCTCTGTTCAAACTTCAAAGCTTTGATTTGATATTAAGTGATTGCATTGCACTCAGTATAAAATAGAAGAACTATAAGATTTAGATGTTCATTTTTGCATTATTGCAAAAATTTGCTACGGCACAACATATTTAAGAACATATTTAATCTTGCGAATATATTAATTATATTACTCCAAATGAAATCTGATACCAACATATAAATATTGCATCGAGTTTCCTATTTCGTTCCGTTCACCAACACACTTTATCACTAAATAAATGTTAGTACTGTATATGTACTGTATACTATACTGCAAGTATATATATAGTACAAGTACACCAATACGTACACCGTGCATCATGTAATTGATAGTTCACGAACTAGGTCATAGTGACCTATGGGTCGTTGCAAAACATCGTCACAGTACGCCCGTCATTTGATTGAACCGTTCAGAGTGAACGGTTCGCGAGTGAACTACACATCGCTACAATGATCCAACCGTATAATGTTGGCTTTATACAGGAATGCAATATCATACCTGTAAACTGACTCAAAGTGAAAGTAATGCAAAAATAGAACGTCAACTCTCATACGTGAATATCTGACGTATAGCTCACTCAATACTTCGTGATTCTGTAACATGTTCAAATAACACGTGCAACAAAGTTCGTAATAAAATAAATAGCATTCACTTACTAATTGGCGAACAAGTCTTGTATATTGACTTGATGCGCGAAGTTGTTAACTATCAAAGAATTAAAAATGATATAACGCTCGCTAAAAAGTTTCGCGTGAAATTATACCGCTTTTTATATTGAAATCTGAAACACTGCAGAAATAACAACTATTTATATCTCCGAATTTTTACATTGAATTGAATTAATGATATTAAAATACTTGCTTAAATTTTTTTATAAACATTTCATTTTCAATTAAGTAAATATTGAGAATTTTTAACTGTTTTTAAATAAATTTAAAACTATCTCACGCTGGTTTTCATTTTTATGGCCTATAATAGAGCCTATTTTGTAAAATAAATATTCAAAGCCCTTCCTCTTCTACGATTGTAAATTAAACAAAATTTTTGCAAAAATTAATATGTCTATTCAAAAATGAAAATTTAGATAGAAATTCAAATCTTTTTATGTATTTTTACAATTTCAATTTAATTATCCTCTATCATTAACGAATAATATCAAAATCAATAAAGTTGAAACGGAAATATATAAAAAATAAACCGAAAAAACGATGCCATTTAATAAATATTTTGAAATATCGAAAACTAACCTTAAAACTACTATATTGACATCAGCAATGTGTCTAAAATTTTATTAGTCCAATTATTACATTCAATTTAAATAAGGCTTTTTATGCTTATAATGATTACTTTATTCTTTATGTAAGAGCAATTTTCTTTTACGGTCAGAACAATGGTATAATAGCTTTTGAATGATATAATAGCGCGTATTGAATCTCTTATTATGTGTTGAATATTTTTCTGGTTCGATAGGTGTTTTAATAAATGTAATTACCTAATTCCAATTGATTGTGTGCTATTGTTATCCTTGAGTATATCTAACGCACTAATCTCCTTTGTCTTATTACAGATACACTTACGATGGAACAAATTTCGCAACTTGGCTGTTCTAGGATTAATATTGTTAGTATTAGTTCAAATTTCCACATCAGAAAAAAGTAAGTAAAATAAGAATTTATCTTGTACAATACCGATTTATCTTAAAACGATAGCTCAGAAAATAGTGTAGTCTAACGATTATTTATCTAGTCCTGTAGAGTCGGGAGTAAAATATTTTATTTTTGCCAATTGTTTTATACCAACTAACAAATATATTGTTAAAGCGGCTAAAACAAACTAGAAAAACAATGCTTGACTACGAATAATAAAAATGATTGAACATACTGTCTAGCAGAAAGCATATGTTTATGAAAAATATTTGCATATATCAGAAAAAATGAACAACGTTGTTAAATTTTGTGCTTCAGAATAATTAATTGCAAATTTAATTTCACAAGTTCCGCATAGAATTTTAAAGGTATTCTTTAGGACCTGAAGCGCTTTTCCTGCCAAACTAGAAATAATCCTTAACAGATGTGCAAATAAATATTTTTCTAGTTACTATCTTATCAGTTTACATAAAAAAAAACGTGCCGCTTGAATTTAGTTAATCCTTTTTCGATAATAATGTCAACAATTTTTATAATAGCTGTCAATCCAATCTACTAAAATTCAAGCCATAAAAAAATTCTATATAACTTAACCCCATTCAGTCAGGGTTAATTAATTTCAAATCGTAATTGGTTCTACTTTTTATCCTGCATTCCACGGGAATTGTTGATGATCCTGTATATACAATACAAATTGAAGAATTTGCATTTTATTGTATTGTTGTATTTACTGTTTTTTTTTTAATTGGACGCGTACTAAAAGACGCATCGAACTAAAAGCATTTTTATTTAGTTCAAGGAATAAACAAAGAAAATCCATTATTTTCCGTGCATATTCTTAAGCAATAATCTAAAGCATTACGATCGCATTCCGTACTAATCAGATTTTGATCGACGATTTGTCAAGCTGGATATTTGCAAGCGAAAAAAATCGATTAATGATACAATCGGGCTTCCATTAGCAATATAGCATCCTGCTGTATTGTTCGAAAATTTAGTTCTTGTATCAGACTTTCGAAATAATTGCTTCAGAGCACTTTAAGTTGATTGCAAACGTTTTCTGGTAAATGCGATACTTATTTAAGGCATTATTGATTAATTAATATTAATAATAAACTGGTTCATTAATGCGTTTTGTTTAATTGCTTATTTATATTTGGATATATTCATCAAATTAGTCATGAAGTAAAATGAAAATTACTCTCTTTCAACCTGAATGGAAAAATGTATTTTTAAGATATTTCTTGCCTATTTACATTTCATCGTCGTCTTATAAATCCATATAAATTTAATAAATTAAAATAAACATAACACACATATATTAAAGTAATGTGCGTAACAATAATTAAAAAATAATAATCGTCGATAGCTATTTTAAGAATTTAAAGATTTAATTTAGTTAAACTGTTTATATATTCTTTTTTTTTAATAATTAGCAGACCAAAAAAAAATTTTTTAAGGTTTTTATTAATCAACTTATCATGTAAAGTTCATTGATTCATAAATAAGTTTTCTTTTGAAGAAATTTGTCACTGCAAGATTTTTTTAGAATTTATTAAGTTATTTAACGTAATTTTGTTTATAATTTATGTACGATTATTATAGATTTTTATAATAAAATTTAAATAGTTTTTTTAATGTTAGATAAAATGTCTAGGCATATTAATGAAAACGTGGTCAAAGAAAATTTTCTTCTTCTATATGTAATTACTTTTTGGATGACATTTGTAATTATAATTAACATTTCTCTGTATATTTTATTTATTAATTTAATTTTCTACCATTCACATCTTTCATCTGATTTTATTTACTTTTAATATTGCGGCTAAAATAATCAATTTAATTATTCAATTATTTATGATTGATTATTTTTCAATTCCATAAATTTTCATAATGAACACTAAATTATTAAGCTTTCCTCACAAACGCACGGAGGTTTTTTATACAACTTTCCATTGCAGGAATGTATGAATAATGATATTTATCTACTTAGATATATACCTCTTGGAAGTTGGTATTAATGTTATTATGTGGATCATTGTTTATATCTTGCATTGTTGCCATGATGGGTTGAATCACGACATGAGCGTTCAACATTAATAATACACTCATTTTGAAAGTATATAAGTTCTAGGTCATGGGTTTCATATATCTCATTTTCATATAATTTTAATCTACATTGTTACAAATGCTGCATGTCCAAATATAATACAATGGCGTACAGATACTGATACTTATATAACAACGTTGGAAAAAATGTTTTATAATTTGTCACTGAATTCGCATTTACATTTATTCTGATGTGCAACGAAACAAAGAATTTGCGCATTATAACAATATATTACAAACTATATTGTACAAGTAAAAGTGCGACAGCAAACTGTTGGTATATCTGATCTTACAGAAATATTCTTAAGTAGCTTCACTTCACTTTGACATAATAAGGAAGATGTCAAAACATGATAACATTCGTAATAACTCTTCGTTCATTTGACTTGTTTTTAATTTAACGCTACTTCAAATTGCTTTGGATTACGTGCTGAAAATACCATTAAATACTGAGCGTTTAATTTTTAAACTATAATACTATAATATACCTTCTTCACAAACGATATAAAATTTTTGTAAAATTAGAGAAAGTAGCTTTATCTACTAAATATTTTTTATTTACTTGATATAACAGATGAATTCTTTCAATTTTACATATATATAAATTACATGATCTTATTTTGAAGAAAATTATAATTTTTGTTCATCTTCATCTTTTTTTCAAACCATCGTACCGAATTAATGGGTACGTTGGGCTAGAAACGCTAAGGTCCTGCCCTGCTAAGGTCCTACGTAGTTCAACTACTTTTATTTATCATTTAACGTAAAAAAAAATATTATGTATGATAATAATTAGTTTTGAATATAATCCATATTTTCATTATGGAATTTTTTTAATTCGATCCTAGCAAAATATAAAATTATTAAAATGTATGCATGACCACTTTTTAATTTCCATTTAGTATATGTTACATATAACAATTTTCTCTACAAAAAAAAGTACTAATAATTAAACTTTGTACGCCATCATTGATATGATGGATTGATATGATACCAGCCGAATTAATAAAACACGCAGGGGAAAAAATGCAGGAGCGATTATACAGGTTAGTTTGTAAAATATATGAGAAGGGAGAAGTACCACAGAATTTTCAGCGTAATAGAATAGTAACAATGCCGAAGAAAATAGGAGCTAATTTGTGTGAGAACTATAGGACCATTAGTCTACTATCACATGCATCGAAGATATTGTTAAAGATTATTTATAGGAGATTAGAAAATAAAGTAGAGGAAAGGCTAGGAGAAGATCAGTTTGGTTTTAGGAAAAACAGAGGGACGAGAGAGGCGATTCTAGCACTAAGAACGGTAGTAGAAAAAAGAAAGAGGGTAGGAAAGGTAACTTGCATAGCTTTTGTAGATTTAGAAAAGGCATTTGATAATGTAGATTGGGACATAATGTTTAGAATTTTAAAAGAAACGGGTATAGATTATAAGGATAGGAGAATAATTTTTAATTTATATAAACACCAAACTGCCTTAGTTAGAATTGAGGGGGAAGAAGAGGTAGCAAAAATAGGGAAGGGAGTTCGGCAGGGATGTACACTCTCACCGTTATTATTTAATCTATATATAGAAGATGCAATAAACAAAGTAAAAGAAGAGTATAGTGTAGGTGTGAATGTACAGGGAGATAAAATATATATGTTGAGATTCGCCGACGATATAGCTATATTGGAAGAAAGCGAAAAGAATTTAGAAAGGGTATTGAATGGTATGCAGGCAGTATTGACTAGGGATTTTAACATGAAAATAAATATAGGTAAAACTAAAGTGATGAGGTGTGACAAAAAGGAATGCAGTAGAAAAATTAGGATCACAATAGGAGATAATAGAATCGAAGAAGTGTCAGATTTTTGTTATTTAGGCAGTAGAATCACAAAAGATAATCGAAGCAAGGTAGATATAAAGTGTAGGATAGCACAGGGTAGGAAGGCATTCGTAGAAAAAGAACAGATTTTAAGATCAAATATTAACTTGGGTATTAGAAAAAGATTACTGAAAGTATATGTTTGGAGTGTAGCACTGTACGGGTGTGAGGCGTGGACTATAGGAAAGGAAGAGAAGCGTAGATTAGAAGCACTTGAAATGTGGTGTTATAGGAGGATGATGAGGATTGGTTGGGAAGATAAAGTAACAAATGAAGCTGTACTAGAGTTAGTAGGGGAGAAGAGAAGTATCTGGAGAGTGTTACAGCGTAGGAGAGACAGATTAGTAGGGCATATTCTTAGGCATGGGGGGATTATGCAATTGATCATAGAAGGTAGAGTGGAGGGAAAGAGAGGGGTAGGTAGGCCTAGATTGGAGTATGTGAGTCAGATAGTTGAAGACGTTGAGATGAATAGCTATAGGGAGATGAAGGGATTAGCTCAGGATAGATCGGCATGGCGTGCTGTTTCCAACCAATCTTTAGGATTGCGGACTCTCTAACTAACGCCATCATGCCATAAATTTTTAGATTCCCTTAAAATTACCTATCACATTCTAATACATGATAAAGTGTGTTGATGAACGGAACGAAATAGGAAACTCGATGCAATATTGCAGCAGCAGCATTGCCGAGCTGAGTCACAATTTATATGTTGGTATCAGATTTCATTTGGAATAATATAATTAATATATTCGCAAGGGATTAGCTCAGGATAGATCGGCATGGCGTGCTGTTTCCAACCAATCTTTAGGATTGCGGACTCTTTAACTAACTATTCGCAAGATTAAATATGTTCTTAAATATGTCATGCCATAGCAAATTTTTGCAATAATGCAAAAAAATAAACATCTAAATCTTATAGTTCTTCTATTTCATACTGAGTGCAATGCAATCACTTAATATCAAATCAAAGCTTTGAAGTTTGAACAGAGAAGATTCGGAATAGAAAATATAAATTATAATGCCAAACAAAACGATTCTATCTAGTTCATTTTATTATAGTTTGTACATTTAATTTTCAACTGTTAGTAAAGTAGTAAACATTTTCATCAGTAACTACTAATAAGTATTTTAGAACTTCATATAAATAATCGTGAGTCCCTAGAGAAGATTATATTTCTTTATATATATATTTTGTATAAATTATAAACATTGTTGTCTTTTCTTCCTCATTCTTAATTCAAAATAAGTATTGTAATATTTCAATTTATTTATTTTTTACCATTTAATATTTTTATATTGAGAAAAAAAGAGATTATTTTCAGTATGTGCATGTATTTCATATAGGTCGTGAACTAGTTCATTTTAAAAAGATGTTAGTAGTTCACGACCTATAGTTCGTGAACGGTACATTGAAATGAACTACGAACTACGAACTAGGTCCTCAAAGTGACCTACAGTTTGCCATCGCTACATAGCTTGGACTTTCTACTTTGGAATTTAAATAGTAACAAAATTAATATACATATAATTAAGGTAGCCAGATTTCCAGCTTAACACACCAATATTTTTAAACACTTTCTAGAATTGTTAAATGTCCTGGTAGATTCGCGCACCATTCCTTTATTTATTACTTCTTTTTAATTAATTAATTTGCTGCTATTTTTATAAAGGCTTTATTATTACATTTTTGTTTGAAATAAATCGAAATCGAGCGTTTACATATTCCTAATTCTTTATTACAGAAAACCATTCAAATATTTGAATTAAATCCGAATTATATTATAATTGTTTTTAGTAGCATATAAAAACGCGAATGAAAAAAATATTCAAACGCTATAATATAGTGACTGAGTTATTATTTTTTTAACGAATGGACATTCTGCAATAATTTTTACATACTCTACTTTGCTTATAACAGTTTTTTATCATAGGTATATGTTTCTTTTCCACATCGCACACGAATTTTTTAAACCAAAGATCAAATTTAATTATTTTAACTAATATCAACGAATAAGTCGCCAAATTGATTTCTATTATTTATTGATTTTTAAGCTTCATGTGTGACAATCGCAGATATTTAAAAAAATCAGGTCGCATATGCTGCGTGATTTTCTGTTATTTAAATAATTACAAATTCATTTATCGAATAATCCATTCACATCTTAAGACGACCATCCGGTAAATGAGAAATGCAAACAGAAAAACATTCTTTATATACAATATCGTAAGTCCATATTAAATTGTGTTGTTTTACGTAGATATTGTATACATATACAAATGTTACCTTGACACACTTCCTCTCCACCAGCTTGTCTTTAACTCAAGTTTGGATATTTTCTGTTTGAATATTTTATGTGATTCCGACGAAGGTACCCCCAAGTGGAATGTGGCATAGAAACGGTTTTTAATCTCCCTGGAAACGAACATCCGAAGCCCCATGAATATTTATTAAATCGCATTGCCAAAATCATTCGTTCATTATACAAGGGATGGGATTTAGACCAGGCATCAACATAATCTAATAATTATTATACGACTAATAATGTATACCATAGAAAAAAAATTTTAAAAAATAAATATAATATAATATATTTCTCAATATAGTACCACTAAATTATATATCAAAAATTATATACCACATTTATATATCAAAAAGCTTAACACTAACCAAAAAGCTAACGTGAGTTCATATAGTATATGAAAGAAGCATATAAAAAAATATTTAAACCTACTTGCCAAAATAGGGAAATCGAGTGATATAGGATACTATTTAATTACCCTGTATTAAATAATCATTTCACATTTAATTTAATTTATGATGATTATTGGACATATCATGTATGTTTAACATTGCTTTATTAAAAATGTTTAAAAAAAAATTATTTATTGCGTACTTTATTTAAAATATCCTCTCAAACGTATGGCCAGAACTTAACTTTTTATTGATTTTCCTTTGTAATAATTAAGTTATTGTCCCGATTGAGTTGCATGACTAACTTTGAGGCAATCCCATTTTTTTTTGTAATTCTCTTTAAATATTACTCGATTTTTTATATAATAGACTAAATTCGATTTTGTATTAGCAAAATAATTTTATTCTTTAAACTAGGAACTAATGTCTTGTGGATTTACATATTTAAACAATAATTTCTTATCAGGCTATTAACTAATAAATAAGCCATATAATTCAATAGAAAGAATCAGTATTTAACAGTAATATTTCACAAATATATAACGAAGATGCTTAGGGAAAGTATTCTTTTAGAAATTGAGTAGCTTGATGATAGAATTAATTCCATAAATTGCATAATAATCAAATAGAATCTTAATTACATATTAAAAGTATATTGACTGTTAATAAATTTACAACACCCCTTTACTTATTATTTGTTTTCAATTACTTTCTAAAAATGAAAAGGAAAGCAAGTGAAGTTAAAACGACCAATTTTCATCAAAGGAACTATATATAAAAGAATTGATTCGGAATAAGGATAACGAATAACACAAATTTTTATTTACCTCTCTTGTAATCTGAACTGCAGTTTTTGTCCTTGACTCAACATTAAATGCACATGTTTAAGAATATCTAAACTAAAGATGTGTGTAGTTTATTATCATGTAGTAAATTGCTCACTCTTTATAGATTATATTGTTTTTAAATGGGTGTTAATTTTATTTAATAATAATTATTATAATTATTAATTTGAATTTTCAAGCATTTTTCGAGAATTTAATTTTTTGAGATAATTTTAGACTTAATTACATGGTCTAGAAATATATTTGCTAGTATTTAAAATATAGAAAATACTATTAAAGATTTCGAGCTATTCTATTACATAAAATTACATTCATTGTATATTTTTGGTGAAAAAAATTAAATATTAAATAGTTTTTCAGGTATGAATATTTAGCAAAATGTATCTTATTTAATTAAAAATAAAATAAATAATCATTAATCCGATTTAAATTTTAGAGTAATAAAATATTGCTATGTTACAGTTAATCCATATTAAAAACAATATAAGAACAAAGTCATTTTGCACTTTAAAATAAAGCCAATCTTTCTTCAAACCTGAAACATTAATAACACAATCATAAAATATATTTTATGTATATTTCTTGAATAGTAATTATAGGACGGGTTCTTTATATACTTGATTTTTTATGGACTATTAAGAAGTAAAATTCCCTAATCGAAAATTAAATCGATTTTACTTTTACTAAACGCGAATTTATAATCGAATATATGTACACATATATAACCGAAATCAACAATAAACTAAAATATTGATAAAAAAAAACAATGCTATAAAAATTTTAAAAACTCCCAAGAATATAGATTCCACCACTTTACAATTATCAACAATAAATTATCTAATTTTTTTATAAAAATAAAAATATTCAGAAATTAATCACCTGTACTAAGCCGAAATAAATATTACAATATACGAAATTATACTACTTTGGATATTCGTGAGGACTAATCAATATACGAGGATATATTTTTTAAGTAATAACAATTGATTGAAAAAATAATTTTGTGCAAAAACATAAACCGAAAGACGAATTGCAAATATTGGATATTTAATGGTAATTTGAAAAGTTATAACGAGATACTATGAAAGAATTCTACTTAAAAATTACTGTTATAATTTGTTGATTTTGATCATTCTTGCGGACATTATTATCCTGCATATTATGTTCCATTTGTTGAGGATCATGAAATATTTCTTGCTAGAATAAAATATGTGACATCAAGAAATCTACACGAGAAAATAATTATAAATAAAGT
Source organism: Leptodirus hochenwartii (assembly GCA_947310635.1). NCBI lineage: Eukaryota > Metazoa > Arthropoda > Insecta > Coleoptera > Leiodidae > Leptodirus > Leptodirus hochenwartii. Next base: position 9,925,962 of record OX371180.1, on the reverse strand, counting down.
TGAGTTGTAGAATCTCTTCATTTTTCGTGCAGTGTAATACAAGGAGGTAAAAAAAGGAGTGTTTTTGCACTTCTGCGCGTATAATTCCTTTATTGACCATAGACTAGTTTCGGCTGATGGCCATCATCAGTATTTAATTAAGTACTGATATGTAATTAAATACTGATGATGGCTAACAGACGACACTAGTCGATTATCATTAAAATAATTATACGTGCAGAAGTGCAAAAACACTCCTTTTTTTACCTCCTGATAAATAAAGTTGTTTAATTTTTATGGGTAACATAACTACATATAAACCCACAATACAATTATATATAGCAATGTACGTAAATATCGATGCTTGAGGCCTTTAGCATAAATCTTTGTCTGTAGTTAGCAGACGGAGATTGCGTCGGCCGTCCAAAGCCGCCGCGGAACAATTGGCCAGCAGCAAGGGCGACCAGGAAGTGAGCTCAAGCGTGAACCGTTTCCGGCTGAGACAGCGACCTAGCTCCAACAAGAAAACATCCGACAACTCTCTTAATGAGACCACTAAACGCGACAAGGATGGTTACAAGGTATATAATCTACAGAGTGATATCTCTTATATAAACTAACGAAAATAGATTGCACAATTGCATTAAGTAAGTTTATTTTTGTGCTATTACAAAGTACAGAATAATAAATAGATATGCTTACGCAACGTCAGGTTAAAATTTGAGAGTACAATAAATCATCATAAAAAGTGAGTGATTTAATAAAATAATAATCTATAGCTTATGTAACACAAGTTAAAATGATCAAGAATCAGTTGCACTTCGAATAAAAATTGAATATTGTATAATCATATTTTAAGAATATCTCTCCCACTTAAGAATATCTACTGTCAATGGAAAACTAACACAATTCAAGATTGGTTTGTTTAGAGGAAGTTTTCGTAATTGCAAAAAATAACATAGAGTGGCCCTTATGTTTTGAAATTTTCACAAATTTTCCACAAATTCAGTGGATAAAGAAGTGCAAGCTGAATATTTTTAAATATATGTCTTAAAGCTATTATTTATAAAAAAATAATGCAAATTTTTAATCATGGTGGTATTGCATTAACAAATTATCATATTTTTGTGTTATGAAATTTAGTAATTTAACCAATTTTATAGTATTGAGTTACTTTTGCATAAGTGAAAATAAAAATACTCGTCTCTGTAAAACAACACATTTATTGTTACGGAGGTTTATAATTACATACCCACAAAATTAACAATGTAACAAATGTAACATATTTGGTGTTATGTTACTTTTAGACCACGAAATTACCAACATATTTATTTATAGACCAAACCAACATATTTATTTTTCAGGTGATATGTAGTAATATTTGAAGATGTGTTGGTTTATCAATAGATAGATTGAACATTCTAATGTACAGATACAACATAAACGTAATTTTTGCCTTTTTTGACTTGTGTTGGTATTCCATTGACATAGCGATGTGTAGTTCACTAGCGAACCGTTCACCCTGAACGATTCAATCAAATGACGGGCGTACTGTGACGATGTTTTGCGACGACCTATAGGTCACTATGACCTAGTTCGTGAACTATCAATTACATGATGCACGGTGTACGTATTGATGTACTTGTACTATATATATACTTGCAGTATAGTATACATTACATATACAGTACTAACATTTATTTAGTGATAAAGTGTGTTAGTGAACGGAACGAAATAGGAAACTCGATGCAATATTTATATGTTGGTACCAGATTTCATTTGGCATAATATAATTAATATATTCGCAAGATTAAATATGTTCTTAAATATGTCATGCCATAGCAAATTTTTACAATAATGCAAAAATAAACATCTAAATCTTATAGTTCTTCTATTTCATACTGAGTGCAATGCAATCACTTAATATCAAATCAAAACTTTGAAGTTTGAGCAGAGAAGATTCGGAATAGAAAATATAAATTATAACGCCAAACAAAACGATTCTATCTAGTTCATTTGATTATCGTTTGTACATTTAATTTTTAAGTGTTAGTAAAGTAGTAAACATTTTCATCAGTAACTACCAATAAGTATTTTAGAACTTCACATAAATAATCGTGAGTCCCTAGAGAAGATTATATTTCTTTATATATATGTTTTGTATAAATTATAAACATTGTTGTCTTTTCTTCCTCATTCTTAATTCAAAATAAGTATTGTAATATTTAAATTTATTTATTTTTTACCATTTAATATTTTTATATTGAGAAAAAAGAGATTATTTTCAATATGTGCATGTATTTCATATAGGTCGTGAACTAGTTCATTTAAAAAAAATGTTAGTAGTTCACGACCTATAGTTCGTGAACGGTACATTGAAATGAACTACGAACTACGAACTAGGTCCGCAAAGTGACTTACAGTTTGCCATCGCTACATTGACAGTGCGATATAATTAGATTGTTTACTTGAATTTACAAAATACTCATGGTGGCTATAGAAAGCGATATTTATTAAGAAACATTTAACAGCATTTTTGAATTTATTCAATTTATTCCTTTATAATGTCAGGCGGAGCGTTGTAAAATTTAATAGCTTAGAAATTCGGTCCATTTTATGACCTAAGAAAATCTGGCCTTATATTAATTCTTATTTCGTGTGTCAAATGAGTGGTATTCTTTATGCAAATGAAGCAGATTCAGATTATTCCTTACGTAGAACAGGCAATGAAGAATGAACAGACTTGGGAAAGTTAGTATAGACAATTTAACAAATGATTGTTTCCAATCATCCCTATATCCAATCCCATCAATAATTCTCCTCACTGCTCGTCGATGTAGTCTGAAGATTACATCTTTATTTGCGGAATGACGCCATGATAATATTACATAAGTCATAATTGATTCGCATAACGCGTTCTAAATTTCTAAAATTGTATCGATTATTATTATGATGTGCAAGAGAACTTGATGCGTCAATAATGGCTCACCCTGTATATTGCACAAATGAGATCATAAAGCTACAGTAGGAAGTAGGTTTTATGTTTTTATAATTACCCAAAACTGTTCCTATGGATAATTTCAGGAAGAAGATATTCAGTCTTTTAGAATTATTCGAAACTATTCGCACAATCCTTTCTACATAAAACAATCTTATTTTTAATGTTTTATAGAATATATTCTATTCATAAATTGTTAATGGAAATGTTGGTTCTTTTCCTCAAAACAGCTAGCGAAATTAATAAGGTACTATATATTTAAAAAATAATTCATTATGCAACCTATATACAAGCATCTATCAAGTGGGATGGTAATGAATGTAATTACTCCCCCAGGTAGCAAACTATTTCTAAATATAGTCAAATAACATGGAAATTTGGTGCTAAAAATATTTAGTCTAATTTACCGCAAAGAAATTTCTATAAATCAAATCATAGACACGTAAAAAAATCGACGTTGTAGTCTTTTAGGTTTTATGAAATATGAGTGTTTATGAATTATATTTATTAATTAGTCCCTAGCACTATACTTAGGTAAGCCCCTGCCTAAATAGTTCCTTTAATATACAAAATTCTAACACTCGTTTTCATGTTTCGTTTTCAATTAATGTTTTCCTATTATTATCCTCCATAGATTGTTTGCTATTATACCAACTGGTCACAGTACCGACTAAAGATTGGCAAATTCTCCCCAGAAGATATAACACCAGATCTTTGTACCCACATCATCTTCGCCTTCGGTTGGCTGAAAAGGGGAAAGCTTTCCAGCTTCGAAAGTAACGATGAAACCAAAGATGGCAAGATCGGCCTCTACGAACGTATCGGGAAACTAAAGAAAGTCAATCCAAAACTTCAGGTAAAAGCCATGAAATTGTTTGAATTTCAATTCACAAGTCGATTGTTGTAGTGCACATTTTTATTATAATTATCAACACTCATTTCATAAGAAATATGTCCACTTTTATGCTATGTAGCCATTTTTCAATTTTAATTTTAATTTTAATTTTAATAGGTCTTGATGGCAATTGGTGGATGGTCCTTTGGTACGCAAAAATTCAAAGAAATGTCAACCACGAGATATGCTCGCCAGACTTTCATCTACAGCGCTATTCCTTTCCTTAGAGATAGAGGTTTCGATGGTTTGGATTTGGATTGGGAATATCCCAAGGGTTCAGATGATAAAAAGAACTACGTGCTTCTTCTAAAAGGTAAAAATACCTAAAACTATCTTTCGTCATATCGTTAAATATCAAACAAATCTTTGCTAATTTTAGAAAAACTGGTTTAAAAAAAGGCCATTTAAATATCAGGCCCGTATTTGCAATTTAGGTTGAATAATGAATTCAGATATGCAACCTTTTTTATCTAAAGTTGATATAAGATTTAAAATAGGAATTTGCAAATTATGCCAACTGAATAAAATTCGCATTTTGTGGATTCCTGAGTCAACTAAAATAAATCGACTGAAACAAATCGGCTCCAAATTATGAATTATATATTAGTAGCTAAGAAAATATAATCGCGATGAAAATGTAGCAAAAATGACTGGGTTAGAACCAAAGGTGTAATACAAGTGACATATTTGCAGTTCTGAGTAAAGTTTTTTTGTTGTATTTATTTTTAGTCTTAAGTAATTTGATTGTTTTTTTATTTAGTATGTATGTTAGTCTATTATAATGTCTTTTGCGCAATTAAAGTAAAATAAAAAGAAAAGTTATATCCTATATAGTTATAGTCCTTTATAGTTATATATATATATATATATATATTATAAAAGTTTTAAAAAGTTAGAGTGCGGTACTGTCTAGGAAATCAGTTATTATATCCTTCTGGCAACAACATTTTCTAGTTTCCATTACTGCACTTATCACCATTTTTTTAGAAAATGTCATTTAACAGGTTCTAAACCAGTTAAATGAAAGTACATCTTTGATGATCATTTTACGCTTCTCTCATTTAGTCACGTATTATAATTTTTCATAATGAAATTCTGTACACATGGTGATACTTATCAAAAATAATCCTAGCGGAAATTAATTATTTTTATATTAATTCTATACATTTGGTATTTTGATGCTTTAATAAACATCTGGATATTGAACCTCAATTAAAACAACTTATTATGTGCCGCATTTTAATAAAAAAAAATCAATAAAAATATGTTCGTAATAATAAACTTTCTTCGTACCAAAACTGAAGTACCTCTCGCAGAAAATATTTTTCGACATTATAATATATATCCCATTGAACCGTACTTGCATTATTTGTCTATAGAAGTATTGTTTTATATTAAATTTATAACTTATACGGACATATGCACACTTTCTTTGCCCCAGATATAATTTATCTATATGTATATATGCTACTCACTTCTTGGCAATAGAAAGCGCCGCACATTTACCATAAAATTTTATAATCGAAGCGTATTATATACTTATTAATTTCATTTCGTTTCATAACAAGTCTCAATTAATCTTGTAAGGTCAATCACCTAAATAAATACATTAATCTTAATGAACATATGTTCATTGAGATTCGTGAAGAAACGGCGAAGAATTTTTAAGAAAATTTAAAAGAAAAATGGACAATTTAATGAACTGTCGATCACACCATTATTGCGTTATAATATTTTTTTAAATTTCGCATAAAACAAGTAGATTACGAAATTAAGTAACACATATAAGAAGATATAAAAATAATCATTTCCTGGCGATTATAAGATTATATATCTCTCGTAATGTATGTATAGAGACCAAGTCAATTTATAAAATAGGTTTTAATATTACAAATTACCTTTATCAATTTGTTTAAAGCGAAACGAGTTGTGCGATAAATATCCATTATAATATGCATAGCATAAATACGGAAGCACATTTACAATATCTAGATATAATTTCATTTTTTTTGTATTTACAAAAATGCTGTTACTGTGCAATCAAAATATTGTATTTATTCATATCCTATAATTATTATAAATTAATATAATAGTTTAATGTAATACTACAATTAAAACAATTATTTATTGATATATTATTGTAGCATATGGCGATTAAATAATATACTTTACTATGCAATAAGGAGATAATATATGCATTGAAACATACAAAGTATAATTTTATTGTACTATAGAATAATTATTACGTAATACTATAGAATATACGTCAAATACCATTCTTCAGTCTTCTTCAATCATACAGAATTTTCAAGAACCTGTAAACAAGTTGTAACACATTTTCTACACTAAAACGTAACATTTACTAATTTTCCTCATCTAAATAAGAGGGGTAGATTAATTAAGGAATATAAACTGAATATCATAAATTTTCCAAGTCGATTTATATATTTTATTAATATATATTAAAACATGTGTCAATTTTGAATAACAGTAAAATAAAATTCAAAAATTGCATATAATATGACCTATAAATCTTTTAAAACAATACAAATTAACAATTAACGAAAATATTGATTTGTGAAAGTTCTATCCCGTGCCACTGAAGATGAGGGCATAGCCCTTGAAATGTACATCTAGCTACTTAATGCTTGTTACGGTATTTGGGTGATATTCTATATTAATCATAGAAAATTGATTCATTTCTGTATGCGTTTTGAAAAAAATGTAACTAAAGCCATGAAAATTTCATTTTTTCCTCTTTGTAATCACTTTTAATATACATAATGTGCACTTTTTTCAACTAAATTTCGTTTATATATAAATCAATACCGTAATTAATTCACCTCCCTTCTGAAACTATAAATGAAATATAGTATACATACTAACGAAATAAAATAATAAATATGAGGCAAGCGAACTTTCCAATCTTCACAATAATTACCGGATTTATTTCAAAGAATAATCATTAACTCAAATCCATTTTAATGTATCTTTGCAATTAGCTAAACCTAAATTCATTTTTAAAGTGATCTCCCTGTATTCTCATTTTTTTCTTTTTATTTTCTCCCATAGAATTGCGAGAAGCTTTTGAAGCGGAGGCGCAAGAAATTAAAAAACCGCGGCTTTTGCTAACGGCTGCAGTACCTGTTGGTCCAGACAACATCAAAGCTGGATATGATGTGCCAGCAGTTGCGAGCTATTTGGACTTCATCAACCTCATGGCGTACGACTTCCATGGCAAATGGGAAAGAGAAACGGGCCACAATGCTCCACTATACGCTCACAGCACGGACAGCGAATGGAGGAGGCAGTTATCTGTAGATCATGCTACGAAACTCTGGGTCAGCAAAGAAAAGAACTAAACCTTCGACCATAATATGCCCCCTGATAAAGCATAAATGAACTAATTTCTTATTATTACAGGTAAAACTGGGCGCTCCAAAAGATAAACTAGTAATCGGGATGCCGACGTATGGTCGCACGTTTACATTATCCAATACATCTAAATATAGAGTGAATGCACCGGCAACAGGAGGCGGCAAAGAAGGGGTTTATACGAAAGAGAGCGGCTTTCTGGCCTACTATGAAGTATGCGAAATGTTGCGAAGCGGAACTGCTACGTAAGTAAAGAAACTAAAAAACCTTTTTAAACGCTGCAGAGTCGAGGAACAAATCAAGTACACCCAAATCTTTAAACTAACATTGCAACGATAAATCATTAAATAAAATTTAAGATATAGTAGGCGACTTTGTTAACAAATTTCGATACTTTTAAACGAAGTGGTATTACATATTACAGTAGTAGTAAAGACTAAAGATTTAAAATAAATCAAAACCACATGTACATTCTTTTGTGTAGTTACATATGGGACGATGAAATGAAGGTCCCATATGCTGTACAGGGTGACCAGTGGGTAGGTTTCGATGATGAGAAAAGTATTCGTCACAAGATGCGCTGGATAAAGGATAGCGGTTATGCGGGCGCCATGGTCTGGACAGTGGACATGGACGATTTTACTGGCACAGTCTGTGGTGGTGGTGTGAAATACCCCCTTGTTGGAGCCATGCGGTGAGTAGTTTTTTATAATCATATTTGTTGGAATTATGAGTGAGTATATTCATAAATATCCTCACATCCATGTGGTGATGATAATTTCTTATAATCTAGGGAAGAATTGAGGGGAGTATCTCGAGGTAAAGGTTCCAAGGATGTGGATTGGTCTGAAATTGCTGATACAATTGTGATTGAAGAAGAAACTATGGAGAAACCAACTGTAGTGAAGGCTGCCTCTACTACCACGTTAATAAGAAAGAAGCCGGGAAAGAAAATATCGAAAGGATCTGCCAACAAGCATTGTGAGTTTTTTTAAAGAAAATATGAATGCGTTAATCACAATAACAATTATTTTTGTTTTGTATTGAATAATATCTGCATTTAACATCTAAATTTACTTTACTGTACTTATTATTTATTAAAATTGGTAACTAGAATTTCTTCAGTAATAATAAGAAAGGTACCACAAACCACAAACTTAATTTCGTGCAAATCTCGTGTTAATCCACAATGAGAAATTGATAATTTCAATGCAATTCAAAATAAAAGCTGTTCATGTAATTGGATGATTTATCATTCAACTTACGCTCCTAATCATTAGTTAAAGAGTCCGCAATCCTAAAGATTGGTTGGAAACAGCACGCCATGCCGATCTATCCTGAGCTAATCCCTTCATCTCCCTATAGCTATTCATCTCAACGTCTTCAACTATCTGACTCACATACTCCAATCTAGGCCTACCTACCCCTCTCTTTCCCTCCACTCTACCTTCTATGATCAATTGCATAATCCCCCCATGCCTAAGAATATGCCCTACTAATCTGTCTCTCCTACGCTGTAACACTCTCCAAATACTTCTCTTCTCCCCTACTAACTCTAGTACAGCTTCATTTGTTACTTTATCTTCCCAACCAATCCTCATCATCCTCCTATAACACCACATTTCAAGTGCTTCTAATCTACGCTTCTCTTCCTTTCCTATAGTCCACGCCTCACACCCGTACAGTGCTACACTCCAAACATATACCTTCAGTAATCTTTTTCTAATACCCAAGTCAATATTTGATCTTAAAATCTGTTCTTTTTCTACGAATGCCTTCCTACCCTGTGCTATCCTACACTTTATATCTACCTTGCTTCGATTATCTTTTGTGATTCTACTGCCTAAATAACAAAAATCTGACACTTCTTCGATTCTATTATCTCCTATTGTGATCCTCATTTTTCTGCTGCATTCCTTTTTGTCACACCTCATCACTTTAGTTTTACCTATATTTATTTTCATGTTAAAATCCCTAGTCAATACTGCCTGCATACCATTCAATACCCTTTCTAAATTCTTTTCGCTTTCTTCCAATATAGCTATATCGTCGGCGAATCTCAGCATATATATTTTCTCTCCCTGTACATTCACACCTACACTATACTCTTCTTTTACTTTGTTTATTGCATCTTCTATATATAGATTAAATAATAACGGTGAGAGTGTACATCCCTGCCGAATTCCCTTCCCTATTTTTGCTACCTCTTCTTCCCCCTCAATTCTAACTAAGGCGGTTTGGTGTTTATATAAATTAAAAATTATTCTCCTATCCTTATAATCTATACCCGTTTCTTTTAAAATTCTAAACATTATGTCCCAATCTACATTGTCAAATGCCTTTTCTAAGTCTACAAAAGCTATGCAAGTTACCTTTCCTACCCTCTTTCTTTTTTCTACTACCGTTCTTAGTGCTAGAATCGCCTCTCTCGTCCCTCTGTTTTTCCTAAAACCAAACTGATCTTCTCCTAGCCTTTCCTCTACTTTATTTTCTAATCTCCTATAAATAATCTTTAACAATATCTTCGATGCATGTGATAGTAGGCTAATGGTCCTATAGTTCTCACACAAATTAGCTCCTATTTTCTTCGGCATTGTTACTATTCTACTACGCTAAAAATCCTGTGGTACTTCTCCCTTCTCATATATTTTACAAACTAACCTGTATAATCGCTCCTGCATTTTTTCCCCTGCGTGTTTTATTAATTCGGCTGGTATCATATCAATCCCCGCTGCTTTGTTATTCCGTAAATCATTTAATGCTCTATGAAACTCTGACCTAAGTATGCTAGGACCTAAGTCATCCTCATCTATCTGTTCCACATTTTCTAGCTCCTCCATGTCCTGCCTACCTTTATATAAATCTTCAAGATACTCCTTCCATCTTCTAGCTTTTTCCTTATTTTCTGTGAGTTCCTTACCCTGCTTATCACATATAATGTTACCCTTTGGTTAATATATAATCATACAATACATGAATAAATGTCATCATGATATATTATTATAATAAGGTACATTTGTCTCTCGTGTGCGACTTTCAATGTAGATAGATATATAATAAACGTTATTCATTGAATAACATTGTATAAGTACATATTCGCAAATATTTTCAATTAGTAACAACGTACAGGTCTAATACAATTTAAATTAAGTATATTACTTTATAACGTAATAGAGTAGAGATTTTTTACAATTATTGCTATAGGTAGTCTGAATCACATTAAAAGATTTTTGATTTTTGATTTTGTTATCAGTTCCAGTTCAAGATAGGAATCGTGACTTATTTATTACTTAACTTATAGATACCCTGTATAGACGAAAAGCTTTCCTAGCACTATAATATAACAATTGAATGTAAAAGCGTACAAATGCGACCGAATAAACATATATGGTTCGTATCGTAATTCCAGTTACCTGTCACAATATCTTTTGTCACCTTAAATGCTAGAATCTACAACAGAGCGTCAGTTGAAACGGCCAAAATGCAAATTTAAATTGATTTTTTGAATGATTAGAGAGTGCTTTGTTTTTTTTAACATAACATGCAAAGGAAAACTAAAATTTTTGTTAACCAAACCTGTTGATTATACATACACATACATACATAAGAAGGTATGTAAACAATTCATTCGTTTTAGATTGGGGAGATCATATTTAATTTGGTGTTATTATTGAAAAATCTCATTTCTTGTGATCATCTTGGTTTTTTTCTAAATACTTGAATTATCACTTCACACTTCAGCACTGTTATTGAATTTATGAATAGTTTCTTCATACAATTTTTAAATAATTATTGAAGTGAAAATAATAATGGACATAGGAAAATGTTTCAATACTAAATAATATTATGTGGTTTAATCCCTAGGCGATTTTTTCCGTGTACATCATATTTTGATCATCCTCTTTATGAAACCTCAAAGTATACAAGAGTCCATGGAACTAAGGGAGAAGAGGGTGGGAAAACAACATCAACTGAATAATTCGCATTCATACAAATATCAGTAGAATCACAGAGCCTCATATGACAAACATCTGTTGTAGAATTCTGTTGTGTTTTGGGCTCTGTTCTCTTTAACACCATGTGTATCGCTCTGTGTCTATTATATGCATTGAAATAGAAATTTATGTGGACATCTCTTGCGAGTTATCTACATTTTCAGGTATTTCCGCTATTGCGTTTACAAAACACCAAACATACTTTGAGCTTCAACGAAATGCAGTAGAAATGTGTATTTGTTATCTACTTTCGACATTTCAACTCATAAACGTTGTTTAAAATCTGTAATATCAGTAAAAAATATACGTGATTAAAACAATAGGTTTCTCAAATAACTTTAACTCTTTTTGAAATAAGACGCCACATGTAAGCAATAACACCACAATTTTTGTAATGTACATAATACATATTTTCAAAATTCGTAACCATTAATACGTTTAAAATAAAATAAAGTTTTACTAAGCGTCTTAGGCTCTGCTTGATTATCAATTTACGTTTTTTTTTTGGCAATGTATGAAATTATTTCCTGACATAATGATTATTTTTACCATGACATGATTTTCAAATATTCAAATGTGCATTTGCTTATGCTTATTTTCATCTAGATAGACTACTAAAAAATAAATGTTAATTCAAAAATTATATAAAGATATCAACGTGAGGCGATTCTAAAAAGAACTTTGAGAAATTTATCTTTAATATTACCTTAAATAAGTAATTCGAATAAATTCTTGCAGGAAATTACTTTCTTTCTAGGTTATAAATTTTTTAAAGCATAAAAATGACAAAGTTCGTTTATATTTTAATTTCACACAAATTTGCTCAAATGTTGGCATTACAAATAGCGGTCCAACTTTTAAATTAAATTACATAGATTCTATAGAACAGCTTTATTCAGTTTGTTTCTAAATTGAGCGGTTGCAAATTTGGACTGAAAATTGCCTTACGGGATTTCCATAAAAAAAGTTATACAAAACAGAACCAACAGAAACAATTGTGACGTATGTGGGTTTACTGTATCGTTTGCACTAAATTGGTGCAAATCGAATTACTGGTTAAAAGTAGCCGAGTGCAATTTGTTAGATGTCGTTGATGCTAATGGTAACAAATTGTGTTTCAGACTTCCTTCGCATGTACTCTGTTGAGAAGTATAGGAATTTAAATTAATACTTTCTAAGCAAATACATAGCGATGTGTAGTTCACTCACGAACCGTTCACTCTGTACGGTTCAATCAAATGACTGTGACGATGTTTTGCAACGACCTATAGGTCACTAGGATCTAGTTCGTGAACTATGAACTACATGGTGCACGGTGTACGTATTGATGTACTTGTACTATATATATACTTGCAGTATAGTATACATTACATATACAGTACTATCATTTATTTAGTGATAAAATTGCAACAGCAGCATTGTCTAGCTGAGTCACAATTTACATGTTGGTATTAGATTTCATTTGGAATAATATAATTAATATATTTACAAGATTAAATATGTTCTTAAATATGTCATGCCATAACCAAATTTTTGCAATAATGCAAAAATAAACATCTAAATCTTATAGTTCTTCTATTTCATACTGAGTGCAATGCAATCACTTAATATCATATCAAAGCTTTGAAGTTTGAACAGAGAAGTTTCGGAATAGAAAATATAAATTATAACGCCAAACAAAACGCTTCTATCTAGTTCATTTTATTATAGTTTGTACATCTAATTTTTAAGTGTTAGTAAAGTAGTAAACAGTAACTACCAATAAGTATTTTAGAACTTGATATAAATAATCGTGAGTACCTAGAGAAGATTATATTTCCTTATATATATGTTTTGTATAAATTATAAACATTGTTGTTTTTTCTTCCTCATTCCTAATTCAAAATAAGTATTGTGATATTGCAATTAATTTATTTTTTACCATTTAATATTTTTATATTGAGAAAAAAGAGATTATTTTCAGTATGTGCATGTATTTCATATAGGTCGTGAACTAGTTCATTTAAAAAAATGTTAGTAGTTCACGACCTATAGTTCGTGAACGGTACATTGAAATGAACTATCAACTACGAACTAGGTCCTCAAAGTGACCTACAGTTTGCCATCGCTACAAACACAGAATCGTTAGCGCATAACAAATAGAATATAGTGTTCAGAATATCCATTAACTCAAAATTTGGCATTTATAATTTTTATATATGTTCACAGCTAGCAAATCATCTCACGTTGATATCTTATACCTAAATAAACAACTTTATTGCCTTCTAAATATCTATTCTAATAACTGCGCTTTGAATATAATCTTTTTACGATTTTGCAAAATCATATTGCTTGGAAAAAATTATATCATTTCACAATACATCTACCAATTGCTGAACAAATCAAACAAACATATATCTCGAGTGAAAAAATCAAATTTTTTTCATTCTTAGGTAGGTACCAGCATTGTTTAGTACTAAAATACAAAAACATGAAAAAAAACAAAAAGACTGCGTCACATTGATATAATATTTTCAGCTATACATTAGGAACTTAAAAGTTTATATATATCCACACTATATTTACTTATTGTTAGTTTGTACCTTAATACTGCGTTGGTAGGTAAAGTTTAGTTCTAGAGCTACTAGAAACTAACTTGCCAAAATGCAATTATAAAGTTTTAAGTAATACCGACAAACTATATATACATATATAGTATATATTTATTCCTTGTGTATATAGTGTACCAACCATGAAGGTTTGTACATTAATTCGAACTCTAATTAAGGAGAAATTGTATGATTTGTCATAGTTTGTACGCAACTTAGTTTTGACACAAATTCAATCATGATTTATTAAATACATTACTTTAAATTGTTATAGAAAGTGTCATGATTAGTACAATGCATTTTAATAAAATAATAATAATGGTTATAGTAAACTATAGTCTGAACTATAATTTTAAATTTTGAATTTAGTCACATAGAAGTTAGCGAATGGGAATCTTGACCCAAAGAAAATATTAGGAATTTTACGATATTAAACCATTGTAAATTTTTTTTTACAAATTTACTTTAAATTTAAAAAATATTCTATATAATCATTAAAAGAACACAGTTGTTTTTATAGAAGATACTCGCGCTCTTAGAATGGTGTAATAAATCATTTATACCGCTATTTTTATTCAAAGCAAACTTATAAATTACTCAAGAACAAAATATGTTATCTGAACATGTTTCATAACCATATATGAACCAACCTTCTTCTAGAGTTAGTATTAGAGAAGATATATACAATATTTAATATATACATGGAACATGAATATTTTCTAAGAAAAAGTAAATGTATAATATATCATTTAGAAATATAAATTCATTTTTATTTTTAATTCATTTTATATATATAAATTAATGAATATTTTTTACTTTTTAAGGTAGATTTAATATTTTACTTTTACCACTTTACAAGAAGAATACAACACTTACATATGCTGTAAGTTAAAGTTAACTCTTTCACGGAATGAACAACGATATAAACCCTAATTGATATCCTTTACCTAAAAACATATTAAGTAGTCAAAATATTACAATTTTTATTACTTTTATGACATGGATTCTGATATCGTAGCAATAGTTTATTGGTATGCACTCTTTCGCAACCGAAAACGTAGATTTATAAGAATAAACATGTTTTGCATTAACACTTTTTCAAACACAATTTTAGTAGCAAGAACTCGGGTATAATGAATTCTCTTTTAAGTCAATTGGACATATAGAGTTGTGTCCTTGGTAGTTTAGTTAATCATCAATCCCGGGGATGTGAATTAACACACGTCACGCATTCTTGTAGAATCGAAAGAAATCCTTAAATTAGACAATTTCGTTTTTAAAGCGCACAAGTCTATGGAATTTGTTTCGAAGTCGTATCCAAATTAAACACAATGTTTAAAATTGAAATTTCTACCAACATGTGCCACAAATGATTAATATTATCAAGTATATAAATCTAATTAAACTAATTTTAAATAAGTTTAAATTTCCGAGCTTTCCATTTATTCTTATCCACGCTAAAATACATATTGCAACTAAAAACCTTCCCCATTAATCATCAACTATTCTCTCTATCAAATACATTTATTACTCTACCCAAATCAGACCGGGAGCCGCAAGTGTTCTGCTACATTACGAGTTGGTCGCAGAAGAGGCCAGGTGCTGGCAAGTTCGTACCAGAGGATATTAACGCATCGCTTTGTACACACGTGATCTATGCCTTCGCCACGCTCAAAGACCACAAACTGACGGAGGCTGACGATAAGGATGAGGAAATGTACGAGCGCGTGATTGCGCTGAGAGAGAAACATCCAGACTTAAAGGTAAGTGGTAAATATGATGGAAGGCCATCCATTTCAATAATATGAAATAAGTGCATGCCCTTGTAAAAGAAACTATCAGATATATTTAAATTCACGTCGCTATATTAGAAATAAATAATAAGTAAATACTAGAAGTAACACATTATTGTCCAAAGCAATCGTTCTATTTGTCAATCTTATATTATTGATGAAAAAGTGTTTGCGCAGATCATTTGTATCGTACTATTGCTTATCACAGATATTTTTACATTTATTTTTATTTTAATATTTTTACATTCAAACTTGCAGAGCTTTTTGTAACAATTAGAAGTTTCTGAATTTATTATACTATTATTTTTATTTATCGTCCTCTTTTTTTATAAATTTGAAAGTAGAAGTATTAAGATGGACAACAATTTTTTCAAACAATCGATTCAAAGAGCCAACGTTTCGATTTTTATTCAAAATCTTTTTCAAGTCTAGAATATACGTCGAAACTTAGATATACATCGGAAAAAAATATCATCAATTTATACTTTAATTCCTAATATTGCTAACTAATATTTTTTTGGCCAATTATTAAGTACGATTTTTTTTTTTATTATACTATCTCTGTCCATGCAGTTGCATTTAAGTCAGATAGTATATAATTATCAATAACGTTGAAATTTTTTTAAAACTTTGGAAAAGATATTGATGGCTATCCAATAGCTCATCATATTGTATTTATTGTAATGTCTTATACACGCTAATGAGCACAAGCAACATGTACTTCTTTAGCATAGAGATAAATATGGTTTGAAATTTTAATACATCTACATTTATACTTTTAAACATTGAAATGTTTGTACCCTAAGATTTTACTTGCTATTGGAGGCTGGGCGTTCGGATCCACTCCATTTAAAGAACTTACCAGCAATGTCTTTCGAATGAATCAGTTTGTGTATGATGCAATCGAATTCCTGCGGGACTACAAGTTCAACGGGTTGGACGTAGATTGGGAATATCCACGAGGAGCGGACGATCGCCTAGCTTATGCGAATTTGTTGAAAGAATTACGATTAGCATTTGAAGGTGAACTAAATATTTACAAAAAAAATTGATTATTGCTACAAATTCGATTGGTTTCGTCGCCTATTGTATTTATTTATTTTGGATTTTTTCTATTTTGTTAAAAATATACCAGTCTCTGCAGAAGTTGCAATATTTTTATAAAACACTGGCTTAGAAAGTTATGATCAACCTCAAAGTCGACAATATATCTTATGATCACAATACCTAGGTGAGGCAAAGACTAGTGGACAACCCCGACTATTATTAACTGCTGCTGTGCCGGCATCATTCGAAGCCATTGCTGCCGGCTATGATGTGCCAGAAATTAGTAAATATCTGGACTTCATCAACGTTATGACATACGATTTCCATGGACAATGGGAACGAACTGTAGGTCATAATTCACCACTATTTCCATTAGAAAGTGCTACCAGTTACCAAAAGAAACTTACAGTGGTAAGTTAAAAAGACACGTTTAGAAGTGATTATAAGTAGAAGAAATAGTAAACTTTTCTTTATTTCTTAATTATCCAAATGAAAAAAAACTTGTATTATTTACAGTTTGCAGATCGCTCAATCAATTTAAATGTTTAGGATTATTCGGCAAGAGAATGGGTGAAGCAAGGAGCCCCCAAAGAAAAACTTATGATTGGAATGCCTACTTACGGCCGTAGTTTTGAGCTAGTCAATGCAACGCAATTTGATATTGGGGCACCAGCTTCCGCGGGTGGTAAAGAAGGTAAATATACTAAAGAAGCTGGATTCATGAGCTTCTATGAGATCTGCGACTTCCTGCATGAGGATAACACTACATTGGTTTGGGATAATGAGCAGCAAGTGCCGTTTGCATACAGAGATAAGGAATGGGTTGGGTTTGATGATGAAAGATCATTAAAAACGAAGGTAAAGAAATTGTTTGATAGTTAAATTCTATAATAAAATAATATAAATAATATAAATAGTAGCAAAAATAGGGAAGGGAGTTCGGCAGGGATGTACACTTTCACCGTTATTATTTAATCTATATATAGAAGATGCAATAAACAAAGTAAAAGAAGAGTATAGTGTAGGTGTGAATGTACAGGGAGAGAAAATATATATGCTGAGATTCGCCGACGATATAGCTATATTGGAAGAAATCGAAAAGAATTTAGAAAGGGTATTGAATGGTATGCAGGCAGTATTGACTAGGGATTTTAACATGAAAATAAATATAGGTAAAACTAAAGTGATGAGGTGTGACAAAAAGGAATGCAGTAGAAAAATGAGGATCACAATAAGAGATAATAGAATCGAAGAAGTGTCAGATTTTTGTTATTTAGGCAGTAGAATCACAAAAGATAATCGAAGCAAGGTAGATATAAAGTGTAGGATAGCACAGGGTAGGAAGGCATTCGTAGAAAAAGAACAGATTTTAAGATCAAATATTGACTTGGGTATTAGAAAAAGATTACTGAAGGTATATGTTTGGAGTGTAGCACTGTACGGGTGTGAGGCGTGGACTATAGGAAAGGAAGAGAAGCGTAGATTAGAAGCACTTGAAATGTGGTGTTATAGGAGGATGATGAGGATTGGTTGGGAAGATAAAGTAACAAATGAAGCTGTACTAGAGTTAGTAGGGGAGAAGAGAAGTATTTGGAGAGTGTTACAGCGTAGGAGAGACAGATTAGTAGGGCATATTCTCAGGAATGGGGGGATTATGCAATTGATCATAGAAGGTAGAGTGGAGGGAAAGAGAGGGGTAGGTAGGCCTAGATTGGAGTATGTGAGTCAGATAGTTGAAGACGTTGAGATGAATAGCTATAGGGAGATGAAGGGATTAGCTCAGGATAGATCGGCATGGCGTGCTGTTTCCAACCAATCTTTAGGATTGCGGACTCTTTAACTAACTAGTTAAATTCTGAAAGAATTTATTCAGATATGTACCACTAATATTACAAGTGAATTCCTTTAACCAAACCAAACTGGAAACTTAAAGACCATAAACACCTTAGTAGTTTTTAGTCAATATCGTGTAGCCGAAAATGCTAATTACTTTAAAAAATCAAACAAAACTAAAGACTTTTTATCGGAATGAACAGCAACTGATGAATATTCAGGATATTGTATAAGGTGCCAGAGATAAATACAATGTGAGTTAACCTATTTGTTATATAGATTGCGTGGTTGAAAGAAGAAGGCTTTGGTGGTATTATGGTTTGGTCTGTTGATATGGATGACTTCCGAGGTCAATGCGGAAGCAGCAAATTTCCATTGATTAATGCCATGAGACAAGAATTAGATGGTTACAAAGTAAAACTAGAATATAGTGGTCCATATGAGAGTTTGAATCCAATTGGACAATATACAACCAAAGATCGTAAGTTTACAGATTGAAATAAATTATTTTATAGCGTGTAATTTTCAAAATCGTTATTTCTACATTCGCTGTGTTATTTTTTATATTTTCACAATGTAAAACATTAATATGACAAGGTAGTTTATTTATTGCCGACGGAATGACCCGTTGGAGAAAACTGCATTATCGTTTCTACTTTAGATTCTTTACTTCAATTATAAATAATTTAATTTACAGCTAATGAAGTGACCTGCGAAGAGGAAGAAGGTCACATCTCTTATCACCCAGATAAAAACGATTGCACAAGATACTTCATGTGCGAAGGTGAGAGGAAGCACCATATGCCATGCCCATCGAATCTCGTCTTCAATCCAGATCAGAATGTCTGCGATTGGCCAGAAAACGTAGAAAGTTGTTCAAGTCATACAAAAGCTCCCCCTACTAGAAGATAATAGGCTTCATAGTGACATAATTTGATTTTAATGATCCACCTCGAACTTAAGTAAATCGAAAATTTAATTTCATATTTGATGGGGATTTTTTTTAATTGCGTAGACTACTCTTATGGTTTAGAATAGTAAATGTGTCATTTCATTTTGTCTAAGAAATTTCAGGTTTATGAAAATATTGCCACTAATTTATTACAGAAGGAATAATATTTGAAATACTAAAAACGCAAAATATATTTTTGTGATTTCTGATTCAAATTTCTTTTAAGTATTTTTAATCTATTAGTACCAGAAAAAATAAGAAGCGACTCTCTATAAAATAAATAGCAAAACATACTGCCCATAGTTATTCTTTTACATATATATTTTAAGCTTATATTATATACAATTTAAAAGCGATATTGAAAATGTTTTTTTTGCGTTTATACAAACGATTCCTTGATAAATCAATAAAAGAAGAAAAACGTTTATTTAACATATTTCTTGTAGACCAATTCCAATTAAAGAATGATGATTTATGACAAATGCTAATTTTAAATATAAATTTGAAGAATATTTCTACCTAGGATATATATATATATATATATTTCTATACTAAAGTTACGTAGGTATATTTTACTTGATACTAGATATAAAACTTAAATTATTTGGATATAATTATTATGTATAAAATTTTTGTAAATAAATGTTGAATTAAATAAATTATCTCAAATCTACAAATACATGTCAATATATATGTTCAGGATAATAAACTTCTTTTAATGAAATTCACCGCAAAATCTATGTTCTCTCATTGCTTTCGCTATTTTAGCAAATATTGTGACGACAATGGCAATTCACTGTCATAATATACACACTATTGTGTTACATCCAATAAAAATATTGGAAATGTTGAAAGAAGATAATACTTTATATGTAACTTTACATTATACAAAATGATTTGTATACCGAAACGGAATATATAAATATTGATAATACAAACGTTTCGAATAGATTACGATATGCAATATAAAACTATATCCATCCACTTTTAACGTCTTTAAATTTTTCTTTTGTCTGCAATGCTTACACTAATCAAAAATATATTTTCAGAATGTTATCGGTTTGTCCAGAAAATTTTACTCAAAAATTTTTTCTGCAAAAAAGCCAAAAATACTTATAATATAGCAGCTATGTGGGACACATAAAGAAGAAATATGCGGCACAAGTTTGTGTGGTGGTATTTGGAAACTACGTTATAAAACATAATAAGAAGTGTTCGTTTGTTCGAGCTCCTTAAGCATGTGTTCCCATATCCTAGTATATTTTTTACGTAAAAAAGGAAACTAAAAAAGTTATCCTCTACTAACTCACAACCATTCGTTAAATACAAAAATAATTTAAATGACAATGCAATATGTAAAACTCTGTTTGCATTAGTAGTATAGAGAAATTGTTTTTTATTTGCGTAATCGTTAGAGTGCCTTCTTTATCACATTGCTTAATGATCTTAATTGTATTTAAAATGGCATCAAATTCACCCTATTCTATATTTGCATCCACATCGAAGTGATACGTGCAAATATAAATGAATTCCGTAATCAAAAGTTATATTTTTTATAATTTCCTTTTATTTTTATAAATGATATTGATGATTTGTTGGTTAAACATTTAAAGATTAAGCTTATTTGCTGTTCTCTTATTCTGAATAACTCACCCTGTATAATGCATGTCGGCGCTCGTCCATGATCGGCATTGGTCGGTGTACCAGCGAGAAATAAATAAGGCCGTATCATTGCACACTCGTTTGTTGTGTACGATGTTTTCTTATTGGTGCTTGTGCACAGAGTGGTATACATACAACGACCCAACAGGTTTATATTAGGTTCGAATACTCTGGTTTTAATATTACACTAGATTACACATATTAAACGCACGTAAACAACTGAATCACATGATTAAATCAGAATTTTATTAAAAGAACATGGGATAAGCGACATTTGTGAGCTGCTATTATTTAGTTAGGCTATAAATCGTGGATTAATTTCTACAGCACTCGCCATATAGCCAATGGGGCATGTAAAATAGATGCCCAGACAATTAGAAGACAATACAATTAATACTTTTCCTAAGTGCATTCAAAATCCGACCTATAACACTCATGGGCCTGAGCTAGAAGTCATATGAAACACGCCATACTACTTTAATATATGTTTTGTATTATACTTTTTATAATTATTAAATTGTATGACTGTACAGAACGGTATATAAATAAATTCAATATATGTTGGTTTAAGTAAGAAAGAGATTCAAATTCTTTAAATGATGTCATCTGTACTAATTTCATCATGTTTGAAATTTATTGTAGAAGGAAAGGGATGGGTGAGTAGACCCAAATTAGACTACGTAAGTTATATACTGAATTATGCAGTACGTTTGGATGAATAACTAGTCAAATGAAACGATTAGCCCTTTATCATAAGTCTTCTTTCTATTTGAATTATTTGATTAACTATCACCTACGTTAATTCTTAAACATCGATATGATGATTTGCATATTTGCAAAATTTTCACAAAACAAACAATATCTATTTAACCTGATATCCGTCTGCTTGGACTCGTATGCATATTGCACACATATATTTGATAATAATACTTTTAATTATTGCTCGAATCACCGCCGAATATATTTAAATTAAACCAAATTTTATAGATTCGATACATTTTTCACGGCTCGTTCATGTTTAACACATTTTACTCGTTGTTTTACCGTTACTAACATCACAACAGCTGACAGTGGCCACGTAGCTTCAAACGTACGGTAATCGAATGTATTAAATAAGTGGGTAAAAAAGGGTGCTTTTGCACTTCTGCGCGTATAATTATACGCGCAGAAGTGCAAAAACTCTCCTTTTTTACCTCCTTATATTACACTGCACGAAAAATGGATAGATTCTACAACTCAATATTAAATAAGTGAATTTCCATGCAATACGCGTTCGATACACTTTTTTTCTTCGATATTCGATATCGCTATCTATATTCGAATTCGATATTCAATTAGCATGTTGCTTATGGTGAGACAGTGGTGCGAAAGTAAATGACAAGTTGTCAAAATTTCGCTGCCGTGTATTTGGTCAATATATCAACACAATCTTTAGTTATCTTATCAAGTTCAGTGTTTGTAAATAGACTTGCAACGTCTATATACATTGTCATTGTCTTGTCATTGTATACAATATCAATATTTTAGTATAGATTAGTATAGAGTAACGAAGTGATATGCCGCTTAAAATATTAAACAAAATCACTTTGTTAGATGTTTACTAATTGTTGAAACACCGAGAAACAGAATACCAGTTTTAGTGTACGAAATGGACAATAATGTTCTGTGCTGGAATAAGTGAGTATTTGATTTTCACATGAAATAAGCTGATAATTCTTACCGCTGTCGTGACATCCATAAAATAACATAACCATATGTATTTTATTTTAACCTCACATAATGGACAACTACAATTATATAGCCTTACTTGTGTTTTAATTGGTTTTTTCTAATTTGCATTTCTAATAGAGCTATTAACGAACCCAAATGAGTTCGTTTATAGCGAATTTGAGTGCGCTTATAGCATAGGGCAATTTAGTGTTTCAAAGTTGGTAGTTCTGTTTGCCATTTATCAAACGTCAAGCTACAATAAAAAGCAACAAACAGTTTGATTTAAATTTTGTCCCTGAATTGTACAATTGTACGTCAAACTACAAAAGAAAGCAACAAATAGGTTAATTTAAATTTATTTTACAATTTATTTCAATTGTGTCAATAGTTACTACCAATAGTCAATAAATTCCATACATTTTTAAATTTCGATTTTTTATTTAAAAAGGGCATATAAAAGACGCAAATTAGAAAAAAATAGTATAAAAAACTCATTTCATAAGTCATTTACAACACTCGTTCTTTAATATATTATTATGGAAAACGTAAATAATATTCAGCCATAATCAAAATCATTGATCTAACATCTAAATCATTAAATTCAAATTGATACCGAAAATGTCCAAACTGCTTGAAAAGTATATTTTTCTGAGACGAGACTATTTTTTGTAAGGCATTTTCGCAATTGCTAGCCGTTATTTCAATATTTTAAAGTTATTATAGATATTATTATATTAATAATTAGGAACTAGGCACTAACAATTTAATGTTTCTCTATCACTATTCTTGATATATTTAGATAATATCGTTATCATTTTAGCTCAGTTATATTAGATTAATGTTTATACTATTGCAATTCCTTTTACATAAATGTCATACCGAATAATGGATAGTAATATTGTTATCTACAATTATTATTATTTTATACCTACCCGAATTAAAATAAGCTGGAAATAGTTATGTTTAATGATGACCATTAAAGTTAAATATGCAATTATCTACAAAGACTTACAATTCAATCTTTGAGCTGCCTTACAATCCAATTGAAAATTATATATTCATATACAGTAGCATAGTGCAAACCTATATTTTATGTAAATGTATCACATTTCAATATATAATTGAAATGCATTCTGTTCTGCGTGATTTTAGAAAACAGTTAGATTGAAGTACTAATTAATAGTACTAATAACCAGTGGCGTAAGCAGGTCGTTCGAAATTAATCTACCCCGTTTTTATTTTATTACGGTATATAACAATAGATATATTTTTATTATTCGTACTCATAATGTGTTTTATTGCACTCGTAATTATTTTGCCCAATTGCATTTGTAGAAAAACCTGTTTGCCGTGCTGCGATCTTTCTCGCACTTTTTTTTTATTCAACTACTAAGTCATATTCCTATATTAAATCCGAGGATGGTAAATTCCTATGAATATTGGGTCAGGTAGAAGGAACCGAAAATGTGTATGGTCAAATTCCTACAAACGCCTGTTGTCCATCGCCTTCCTTTTGCACGAAGCACTTATTTCTTGCACATGTAACTTTGTTTCCTCATGGGGTGATCATGCAATAAAATACCGGCTTCTGCATTCTGAATTTCTGTACTTTCACCAACTGGGTCATCTGGGTCATTGTTAATTGGGTAATTGTCACGATCGTTAAATATATGGGAACCTGTATCTATGTCTTCTTCTGCAATGTTTGATTTCAATTGGAAATATTATAGGAATTTACATGTACATTTATAGGAATTTGACCATCATTAACTCGACTACCTGAAAATTATAGCAATATCTATACACCCATTAAATCCTAGTTCTTCAACTACTAAGACAGAAAATTCGCTTGCAATACAATTTTAAAAATATTGCTTATGCCAGAAAATAATAATTATTAAAATGAGTTAGTTATATAAATGAAATTATCAGCACGACATCTTCATTGTCACATTTTTCAATTGATCTCTCTCACTGCGATTATAATCTTATTCATCTAATTCCTTTCAAGATTCATTCACTCTCTCCAACTAATCCAAGCATGTTGTCACACTATTTGCCCACCCAATCCTCATCATATTCCTATAGCACCATATTTCAATAAAATGCTTTTGTACTTAGTATATCTCTCTTTACTATTATCCACATTTCATGTCTCTAGAATGCTAGGATGTCAAATATTTTTTATGTAAAAAATATCGATATCAGTCAATGATATTGACAGTGATATAGTCAATATCAAATCTTTTTTCTGCGCACGATTCCTTATCGCGTGCTTATATTATAGTATAAGAAAAAATCCATGGGTCCCTTTATGAATTTTACAAATAAAGATTTGACTTATCGAATTCTTGAGTACAACCACTGGTAGTTGTAACTCTTCATATTTTTACTTGGTTCTAAAGTGCTTCCTTTAGACTTTCGAGAACAGCATATCTAGTCAACCATCTAGTGTACATTAGTTTACCTAATTTCACTGTGCAAGAAGTGTACATGTTATTTCGGATTATTTCATGTTTGTTTTGTAACAGTATCTGCGGATTAACATATTTTATATCGTGGATGTACTGAAGCTAAATACCAGCTAAAAAAAAGCAAAAAATAATGTGCGAATATATATTATATATGTACTAAGTATAATGAGTTTATTAAAATCACACTATTAACAAAACCATAGTCAATATTCCACGCTTTTGTTGATTACAGACGTTCTGTGTATTTATATTTTTATTACAAATTTTAATTGTATTGCAATAACAGTTTCCAGGGGTGTATTGCTAAAAAAAGAGGTGGGGGCTCTCACTGCCGATCAAAATGTGCATACTTCTCAAGAATACTTTGAGAGAAAGGGGGTAATACAAGGAATTAATATTAGTATTTAAATGTCAATATTTATTCTGTCATTTGAAAATATTTATTAAACAAAAATAATTTCAAAAAATTTATTGATGCATATTTTTATATAAAAATTAGAAAATATTTACATAAAAATTAGAAAATATTTACATAAAAATTAGAAAATATTTACAATAAATTTCAAAATGTCTGTGGGACAGTTTGTTCAAAACCTGCAGTGTATTAATTTACTTTCTTGGGGTGTACTACTGATGATGGAAGCATAGCTTCCGAAATGTGCATTTAGCAAAATATTAAATATTGTATGGTGCAAAGGGGTCAAATTATCGTTCTACATTCCTGAAAGAATATTGATTCATGTTTTCCAATTCTATGTTGAATAGAATTTCTCTTTTCCCTTGTTTCTTCGATTTATATTATGTGGGTAAAGGAACGCGAGCCGCTTGCCACAAAACGGTGGGGGGACGGCGATCCCCCCTGCCAGTTTCTAAATATTTAATTAAAAGCATTTTTGGCTACATTAATTTTAAATCTTATAACTAAACGCTTAATGCCATAATTATTGTGTCATTAAATTGCACATAATATATAATAATTAAATTTTGTGATTCAATTGCTTTAAGTCAGTTAATTTATATTTTTTTAAACAATACATTTCTATTATTTTTATGGTGAAAAGAGATATATCTAATGCTATGTTTCTCTTTTCAATTATAATTTCGGTATATGAGATTTAACTGTTGGAAAATTTATATGTAGGAACTCAAGATATTCTGTTGAAAAAAAAATATATATGCCAAGAAGTATATTAACATTCCCTTGGAATAAAATACTTTGTGGAAGTAAGAAACCTCGTAAGTCAAACCTAAAGAAGAATTTAAAGAACATATTATAAAATTTTATAAGGTACATTACATTTAATATAGAGCTTTGTTTTGTTTGGAATTTAATCATATAACTTTTTATATATTGAAGGGTTTATTAAAAAAAATACCTTCATCATACAATATACGATTCTAATTAAAAGCATTAAAAATATATAATGAAAAATTTGTATTATAAAAACATATTTCCGGCCAGGTATCGTATATCAAGTGCAAATAAGCTGTCGTTAATATTTTAAATAATATGTCAACAATAAATCCTTCAATATTACGTTTTAAATTCGATAATAGATTGATTTGTGTTCAAACCATCGAGGTGTGTACAACTATTGTATTATTTTTTATAATACGTTATCTTTTCAAATTAATTTAACATTAATATTACAAATTGTACCATAAAAATAAAATTACAGTGGTGTATATGCAAAGTGCGATCGCTGAACCTCCTTTTGGTGGCATTTGAAATCTCAGGGAAAATAATTTCATTAGTTTTAGTTAAAGAGTCCGCAATCCTAAAGATTGGTTGGAAACAGCACGCCATGCCGATCTATCCTGAGCTAATCCCTTCATCTCCCTATAGCTATTCATCTCAACGTCTTCAACTATCTGACTCACATACTCCAATCTAGGCCTACCTACCCCTCTCTTTCCCTCCACTCTACCTTCTATGATCAATTGCATAATCCCCCCCATGCCTAAGAATATGCCCTACTAATCTGTCTCTCCTACGCTGTAACACTCTCCAGATACTTCTCTTCTCCCCTACTAACTCTAGTACAGCTTGATTTGTTACTTTATCTTCCCAACCAATCCTCATCATCCTCCTATAACACCACATTTCGAATGCTTGTAATCTACGCTTCTCTTCCTTTCCTATAGTCCACGCCTCACACCCGTACAGTGCTACACTCCAAACATATACCTTCAGTAATCTTTTTCTAATACCCAAGTCAATATTTGATCTTAAAATCTGTTCCTTTTCTACGAATGCCTTCCTACCCTGTGCTATCCTACACTTTATATCTACCTTGCTTCGATTATCTTTTGTGATTCTACTGCCTAAATAACAAAAATCTGACACTTCTTCGATTCTATTATCTCCTATTGAGATCCTCATTTTTCTACTGCATTCCTTTTTGTCACACCTCATCACTTTAGTTTTACCTATATTTATTTTCATGTTAAAATCCCTAGTCAATACTGCCTGCATACCATTCAATACCCTTTCTAAATTCTTTTCGCTTTCTTCCAATATAGCTATATCGTCGGCGAATCTCAACATATATATTTTCTCTCCCTGTACATTCACACCTACACTATACTCTTCTTTTACTTTGTTTATTGCATCTTCTATATATAGATTAAATAATAACGGTGAGAGTGTACATCCCTGCCGAACTCCCTTCCCTATTTTTGCTACCTCTTCTTCCCCCTCAATTCTAACTAAGGCAGTTTGGTGTTTATATAAATTAAAAATTATTCTCCTATCCTTATAATCTATACCCGTTTCTTTTAAAATTCTAAACATTATGTCCCAATCTACATTATCAAATGCCTTTTCTAAATGTACAAAAGCTATGCAAGTTACCTTTCCTACCCTATTTCTTTTTTCTACTACCGTTCTTAGTGCTAGAATCGCCTCTCTCGTCCCTCTGTTTTTCCTAAAACCAAACTGATCTTCTCCTAGCCTTTCCTCTACTTTATTTTCTAATCTCATTAGTTTAAATTGAGAAAAAGGCCATGGAGAATTCGATGAGTCTATTCCAATTTAATGCATGTAGTAGTGAATTAAATAAGGAAATCGCATGAGAAAATATGAATATAAAAACATGACATAATTCGGATAATAAAATGGTCAAAAAATTAATCCCAATAATGGAAACGTTTCCCAAATAGTGATTATTGAATATAACAATAAGGGTCAGAATGATATCAACAATAGTTGAGAATACTCAAATAAATACTATGAGATTTGAAGTTGTAAATATCTTGATTTTTTTTGGATCTCAGACTATTGGCAAAGTTGCTTATATTACCATGTAACAATCGTATATAATTTTTCGATTAAACCAATCATTATTAATTTGAGTAATGCTTGCCCAGGGAATTCCTGGATGGCTACATTCACAACGTCCGAAGTCCAGAAGGGATTTTATTTACAGAAATACCCCGACCGTTAAATAAATTTTTAAATAGCGTTTTACAAAACCGTTTTATGTACAAACGTACATACCAAATTTTACCGTATAGCTTGTTTGTTTGTAAAAACAGTGCAGACACTATTTTTGGAAAAGTAGGGCAAAATGGAAAAAAAAGTATATACAGTTGAACAAAAATGTACTTAGGTATATTTTTGTGCTTATTTTGAAGTGATTTTTCTATACATTTTCAAACATTGAAAGAGAGGGATGGAAAGAAAGAGAGAGAGAGCGCGAAAGAGAGAGAGTCTTCCTATACTATTGCTTATTGATTTTTGCAATAAATATAATGAAAAAGCATATAATATATAATATATATATAATAATATATATAATATATAATATATAAAGCTGTATATAAGTACTTCGAGAGTATGTACAGATTTTTTAAATTTTTATATAATTTGATAACTTATTTCCACTAGCAAATTTATATATACAGGCGAACTCGGTTATAACGTCATTGCAGGGTCCAAGCAATTTGGACTTACTAACCGAGGTGACTTATTATTCG
This sequence comes from Leptodirus hochenwartii, assembly GCA_947310635.1. Classification (NCBI taxonomy): domain Eukaryota; kingdom Metazoa; phylum Arthropoda; class Insecta; order Coleoptera; family Leiodidae; genus Leptodirus; species Leptodirus hochenwartii. The sequence goes on along the minus strand of OX371180.1, from coordinate 9,896,683 downwards.
AGGTAGGGAAGGGATACAAATTTAATGAATTAGATTTTTATTTGAATTTTATTTCAATAATACCAAACAATTAAATGTTTAAACATTTAAACATTAAAAAAAGATCGGGTATCATTGTCTGCTTTTTTCTAGAATTCCAAATTTTTGTTTCTAAATCCTCTTCTATTTTATATAAATTATCTAAATGTAGACTTTTTTCTTCGGTTTCATAATATGTAATTAATTTACGAACCAGTAACAATGCTTTAGAAGTGGTGGGTTTTGGGTCTGGCATTATCTCTTCTTCTTCTTGTTCGTCGTCTGATTTTTCATTTCTTGTCTGTACGTCTCTTACTAAATCGAGATCAGACATTTCTCCAGTCGTTGGAAGGTCTTCATCCATTTCGCTAAAATCTTCTAAATTATTTGAAGTGGGAATATCGAAAGATTGTAGCCAATATTTCAGAGGTAAATCATCTTCCTCATCAAAATGATGGTCGCATAAACCCGCATGCCGGAAGCAGTTCCTAATTGTAGCACCGGTGACGTCCTTCCAGGTTTTTTTTTCTGAATTTTCAGAGCATCAAGTAGAGTTATTTTGCTCAAGTTAAAATTTGCGCCGTCGGTTTCCAAAATTTTCAAATCCAGCCTTTTTCCTTACGCACATTTCAGGCTTGTTATTACTCCTTGACCATCGGCTGTAGAATACTGGTTGTGTTTAGAGGCAAAAACTTCAAAGTTATAAATTTCAAGCCTAGTATGCGAGGATGAGCTGGACAATTATCTAAAAGTAGAACGATTTTTCTCTTTGCTTCTTTGAGGTCTTCTTCCCAACGTCGGATTTCTTTTTCAAATAAATCGCTTGTCATCCAAGACTTCTTATTGGCTTCATATATCACAGGCAAGCTTTTTACATTTTTGAAGCATCGTAGGTTTTTTGATTTACCGATCACTAACAAATCATTTTTTTCAGTGCCGCTTACATTAGCACAAACAAAAACAGTGATCCTTTCTTTTGGCAGTTTTCCGTCAATGCATTTTTGATTTTCGAACTTTAAAGTGTGGTCTGGTGTCAGCTTAAAGAAGAGGCCTGTCTCGTCCCCGTTTAAGATGTCTTCGTCTTTAAATTTTTCCCCACTCATTTCGAATCCACGCACTGGTGATATTCAAATTGACGCCAATCATTTTCCCAAAATTGATTTCATGACGATTTTTACTTAATAAGCGAGGTATGATGACTTATTATCCGAAGTCATAATACATAGAGTATATGAGCCTTGGGTTGGGACCAAGCCATTTGACTTACTAACCGAGTTGTATATATTTTTAAAAAGTCAAAAATACAAAATGGCATAAATATCTTCAACAAAATATATCTTCCTTGTATTGCCATTATTATTATGAAGCAATATTAACATAGTATATAATAGGCAGTATATTATTGGCCTGATTAAAGGTTCAGTTCAAAGTATTGAGGCCATCACACGAGTCTTAGTTCTTAAGATATCCTAGTTTAAATTCTGCGAGGTCTATTACGCGACAGCCGTGTTTACTTTCTTAATTGCACGTTATACCACAGAACCATATCACTCTGATACTATCAGACAATGTGCATTTACATATATGCACTATTTTACTCATTTGCTTGGTATTTACTTTACGTTCTAGTGCCTTCAAGCAAAACAATTCGTACGTAGCTTCTGCAGTTTGTTGCAATAAAATAATGCAAAAGACAAAATACATGCCAGAACGTTGTTGTTAATAATGATAATTAAGCAATGATAATAAAACGAAATATATCTTTGCATAACCCAACGCAATAAGTTATTTTGAATTAAAGTTCGTTAATGAACTTATATCCGCAATATTACGAAATCTTTATTAAGGGCGAAGGGTGTCTCGCAAGTTTTCGGCGCTGATAATTTTATTAAATCAAATACATGGACCAAATTTAAATAGGACGTCACGAAGTTACTGCAAAATGGTGTTATATTCAAAGTAAATTATCTTTTAATTACGCGAAGATAATAGGATTTTTTCTATGTATTTCTATGTGGAAAGGACCAATTTGATTTCCGCTCAAATTTCATTTATTTTGTGTAAATAGTTTGACTTTGGCATGGGATAATAGTAACATGGCCAGCAAATACGCTTAAAACGAGTATTGGTTGCCCTTAAGCTTTTTAATTTTAATATTAATGGAAAAATAATATCATTGTAACGATATCATAAAAATATATATCATTTCTTTGGAGGCCCCAAAGCAGCTCCCCATTAAATGGCAGTATTCCATAATATCTCGATAAGGTACCCCAATTGTCTATAAAGGGGACCCAAGGTAAATGTATCCCACTTACCCATGTAAAATTGGGCGTATTTAATTATTTACGCTAATGGCTGGTTACAATAAATTAATTGGCGCAGAGAAAACATAAAATTGTTGATCTTTTGAACGGAAATATTATGAACATAAACTTTCGTCAACTTTTTTCTACCCACTGTTTTAAAAGGAAAAATTATGGTAAAACATACAAAATCGTATATAAATCCTAATAAAATCCTAACGCCTTTAGTTGCAATTGCCTTTTCAGGCGAGGTATATCTTCATATTTATTAATACATCCCCAAAATTTAGTTAATAATGGAATACGTTGTCGTTGAGAAAAAGAAAAAAGTACCGTGGTAATCGATAACTAGATTATTATATTGAAATAAAATAATATTATATAATTTATTTATGATATATTAATTATATTGGTATTATATTTAATGGAAAATCACACCGACCTTAATAACTTAATAATTAATAACTGAAAATTTGTTGAAAATCGCATATATTATTAATATACAAATTTTTCAAATTACCAATCTTCAATTGCACACAAATATCAAGTTTGTTTAATTCATAACTTCGTAATAATTGCAAAGTGAAGGTTTCGAATAAAAATAATAAATTCCTTAACAAAATGTTTACCAAAAATCTATTACTTCTACATTTTATTAAAGCGGGGATCCCTAAACTGTGGCCCGCAGAGGCTTTTAAAAATATTACCTATGTATGTCACATATAAACTACATCCAAATATAATTTGTGACAATTTTTATTACAAAAAATGACTTTAGAATATACGATCTTTTTAAGCAAACATATTCGCACGTTATTTATTATCTCAATATTAAGAAAAAAATATTAGTTTAATTATATATTGCAATTATTAGAGTTTAAATCTTTAAATTGTTGTTTGTAGTTTTCTATGTGAATAATTTTTTTTAAATCGACCCACTTAGCAATTTCAATACTCTTATATGGCCCTATTCTTAAAAGGTTTGGGGACCCCTGTATTAAAGCATCCCGTATAAATTGGATCCTGGAAAATATTTAAATATATTCAGAGTATTTGTTTCCAGCAATTCATCTCTAACAATTTATGCCTTTGAAAATTCGCCTAACTCAATAGAACTCACCTTCAATTTAATAAGTAGTAATGACATTTACTGATTTTATTTACCGTATTTTTCGGACCATAAGACACATTTTTACATAGAAAAATCGAGTTAAAATTGGGGTGCGTCTTATCGTCCGAAAAATATGCGTTAATCCTCTTTGAAGCGAATTCTCCTGATGGTGAATAATTGAAGAGTCGTAAATGGTAAATTACCAAAAATGAATCTTTCAAATAGGTTGTTTAAAATACTGTTATATATAGAGGTCCTAAAACATAACTATACTTCATATTTATCATCCCGAAAAATATTATCGAAGATTTATGAACTTCCTCACAAAATGATCTTTTTTATCAAAAGTACTTCACATAGCTCCTGTTTTTTCGGTGTAAATACTAAAAAATTCAGTTTGTAGCTATAAATATCTGTTTTTGCCCATGATGCATGGCTTGTACAATTCCACATGAGTTGGTCGCAACTACCGAGTCTTTGGTGAAGAAGTTAACCTAGTGCTGGCGGTGGTTAGCCACTGCAGTAGGTAGATGATTTTATATATTTATATATTGTTCACCTATTGAAGTACCTATTTATATTGTACAATCCTAGCGGTACATCTGCAAGTAATCAGCCACCATCAACGTGTTCTTGTATACCATTTAAGTCTTCATCGTGGGCAGTAGCAAATTGCACCGAAATTATGAATATATAACTGAAATTCTGCTTGCAATAACAACAACAAATTACAAGTCGATAGCAAATATTAATATCTCATCCTTATTTGATTTGGTACTACCTACAACCTGTATAATTGCAGATGTTTATTTTGATTTGTTGTAGATATTTTGTTATTTTCCATTTGAAATGTTAGTTTAGTTTAGTACATATATTTTAATTTATCTTTGGCTTAGCTTAACACTGAAATTACACGTTTGTGTTTTAATTTACGAGGTAAGTTTAAAAAGTAGTGAGAACGCATGCACAGTGCGTGATTTGGCAACATTGTAAGTTTTCCCGCCAGTTAACCATTTAAATAAACATTTGATCTACCTCCAGTACGAGTCTCAACTACCCACTGCCACTGCACTTTTTTTACTATGTGTTCTTGTGAAGCTAGTTTTTTAAGTGTGTCACGGAAATGGACGTAACAAAATTGTAGCAACGTTATGCGATAAAGTTTTGTGTCAAACTTGCCAAAACCGCAACGGAAACTTTTCAAAAATTGACTCTAGCGTATGGGGAGCAGGTCTTATCCAAAGCTCAAGTTTTTAGGTGGCACAAGGCCTTTTTAGAGGGACGTGAAAACGTTAATGATGAAAATCGGAAAGGACGACCGCGCAGTTCAAAACCCGACGAAAATTTGGAAAAAGTGCGAGTTTTTATGATCTCTGATCGACGAATGACTGTCAGAATGATCAACAGTGAATTGAATTTGAACATTGCCACGTTAACCCAGAATTTGGGCATGCGAAAGGTGTGTTCGAAGATGGTTCCCAAATTCCTGACACCTGAGCAAAAACAACATCGGATAGATGTGTGTTCAGATCTTCTGCAGAACATTGAAACTAACAAAATTTTTCTAAAAAACGTGATCACAGGTAACGAATCCTGGGTACTTGAATACGACCCTGAAACGAAACGCCAAAGTCAGGAGTGGCACACCTCCGACTCACCACGTCCGAAGAAAGCACGGATCAGCAAATCCAAGATTAAAACAATGCTCATTTACTTTTTCGACAGTCAGGGGATTGTTCATAAGGAGTTTGTGCCTCCAGGGCAAACTGTCAATCAGCAGTTTTACCGCGAAGTTCTCGAGAGACTAAGGAAAAGAGTTCTTCGAGTCAGACTAAGCATTTCTGAAAGTTGGATGTTGCATCATGACAACGCACCTTGTCACACAGCACTCTCTATTGGGCAATTTTTGTCACAAAAAAGGAATTTCAGTGGTTCCTCAGCCCCCCTACTCACCTGATCTATCACCCTGTGACTTCTTCCTTTTTCCCAAGTTGAAAATTCAACTCAAGGGACATCATTTTGGCACTATAAACGTCATTCAGAAAACCGTGACGGACCAACTTCGTTCGATTCCACTTAACGACTTCCAACACTGCTATGAGCAGTGGGTGCAACGTCTCCGACGCTGTGTGGCCTCAGAAGGGAATTATTTTGAAGGTGATAAGGTTGAATTGTAAATATAAAATGAATAGAGAGTTTTATTGAATCAGTCTCATTACTTTTTAAACACACCTCGTATATTCTAGTTCCAATAGAATTTTATGTATTAATAATACTTTAACATATTTTCTAAATCAATGCGAAATATCTTGAATCATTTTTCTGGTTTCTTGCCGAACGAGAAATGTCTTTTGTCAGTGATATAATTATTGTGAATATAAGAAGAAAATATCGATAAGAATAAAGATGACGCTATAAAATTTTTATCCAATATTTTTATATTCTTAAGAAAATTAAGCTAGAATTTAAATACAATCATAAACTTCGTGATTTTTCGCAGTTTATAGAGAAATATTTTGAAAATTATATTATATGAGAAACATATAATAAAAAATATATATTAGCCTTAGTCCTTTTAGGGTTACATTCCTACTGTATATTTGGCGCTATGTTTTATTTGAAAATACAGTTAACGGATAAGCAAATTACGATATTTCAAAAGTCTTTCAGACTCTCCAAATCTATAAATGAAGAATAGAGCAAGGTTGGAAGTCATTCATAGAAAAAGGACCAGTTTGAAATTATAAAAATAGTGTTAAGGATAGTTATACATAGAAGGACATTTTACGATTACAAGTCATGGAATGGAAGTTAAACGTAGCATTGAATCTGTAGAAATTCTTTAAAAAGTTGATGAGAATTGGCGGAATACATACAACAGAAAATGAAATGTGTTATAATTACTTTAGGAAAAGAGAATTCCTTTATATGGAAATTTATTTCCCGCCATTCTCTCTGATTGAAGGGGTGAGTTAATGATGGTCAAATTCCTACAAAGGTACATGTAAATTCCTATAAGGTTTCCTATAATATTTCCAAATGAAATCAAACATTGAAGAAGAAGACATAGTTAAATATAGGTTCCCATATATTTAACGATCGTGACAATTACGCAATTAACAATGACCCCCAGATGACCCCGTTGGTGAAAGTACAGAAATTCAGAATGCAGAAGCCTGCATTTTATTGCATGATCACCCCGAGGAAACAAAGTTACATGTGCAAGAAATAAGTGCTTCGTACAAGAGGAAGGCGATGGACAACAGGCGTTTGTAGGAATTTGACCATACACATTTTCGGTTTCTTCTACCTGACCCCATATTTATAGGAATTTACCATCCTCGGATTGAAGACCATCAAAAAACCACATCGTTTATAGCCCTAAAATAATACAAAAAGTCATCACTCATAATTGATTTAACTCTGGCACTAGTACATTTCTTTTCGATTCTAACGAACGCACAAGGCCAATTTGCCATTACAAAGTTAATCCCTCCAGGTAAAGCACCTTCACTAGAATTAACTTATAATACAGTAGCGCAACAATTTCTTAATGTCTTTACTCTTTCCCAAACGTTTCTTGGATGGAATTTATACGACCGCATCGTAATCAAGACTGACAGCGACCATGCTGTATCAATGGTCAGTACTCAACAGTCTTCAGCTGCTATCTGGTTGGATAAGCTCAACTAACACATAAACAATATATCGTAATGAGTCTAACAATCATAGAACAAGCGAAAACGAACATAAGAGCGAGTCAATTTAAATTACGTAAACAATTTAATGAATCGTGATCTTACATTCAACTCAGTTCAGTAATTTGTGTTTGTACATGTACAAGTGAATTGTTTAGTGCAATAATTGAAAGTAATAAATAAAATCTACTATATGTAAGGATTTATAAGGTACCACCACCGAGTGTTATCCTGATTTTTTACAGATTCATTTTTTAGTGTAAGTTTACTTGTTTGTTATTTCTTGTTATCCGCAATCAAGTTTCTTGAAATAATTAATATTAAATGATTTATATTACTTCCACTTGTAATAAATCCTATACAGATATATACTAGGTATTAAATTATACGGTATATATAAAAAGTCGTTATATTTTCCACGTTTCCTTCTAACAATAATTGTAAATATGATTGTTGTTGCAATTAAAGTAATATAACTTGTAATGGATTTGTAGTATTTTAGTGTGAAAGCTGAGATAGTTGTGACATGCCCGGCTAATAAATAACTCTATAAAATAATTCAAGAGTACTTTCGCCTATCATATATATATTTTTCCCGAAATGTAAACTTTTTTATTTCTCTCATGCTCAATGCGAAAATTTCTCCAGCAATTATCATATGTATACACGATATTAAATCTATACTAGATGATATTTACGTATAATGATTGCATCTCATTAAGACCTTTTTAAATTTTTTTTTTAAATTCCGTATTATTTATATTTTATATAGATCATTGTACAATACGCTTTGTCGTTTATCGTATATGAGTTAATTTATGTTTGACGGTCGTTTCAATAGGTCATTATTATTATTGTTGTTAAATCTTCGTTTCTATTCAATTTAATGTTTCATTCTACAATAAATTTGGCAATGGTTTACCTATTATAAACCTTGGATAGATAGAATTATAATAGAATGAAGATTACTCGCTTCATGCGAGTTATAACATGTATATCATTGTTACTTCTGAATTTAATTTATTGTCAATTTCAAAATTTAACAGTTAAATATTTGTGATTAAAAAATGCGAAAAAAAAGTGTAGACTTAAACGTCAATTCGCTATTTTGATCATATATCTTAGGCCAATTCATATTTTAAATTAATAATGACAAATTCTTAGGGTCAAAGACAATATGTATATAGAATGCGAAGGCATATACAAACAACTTTTTTATAGTTAGATACGTTAGATGATATCCAACTTTACCAATATAAAATGGGATTTTTAAATTATTTTTAAAACGTCAACAGAAACAATGCTTATTTATACTGGTTGAAGACCATATTTATAAATTTGCCAAATTATTAAATTACACATTTTCCATATACAATGAATTCAATTTAAGATTAACCATCCAATAAATCACGTAATATACAAATATAACAATAATATTTTTAAAGCTTAACAATAAATATACCTAGTGAAAATATTTATTCGTTGTAACAAATCTTTTTGGAAATTCAAAATATGTAAAATCTTATTGATTTTAAATAAATTGGTTTGGTTTTTTTGAAACGGAATTGTTTTAAATCACAAGCCCATTAAAATTACTAAAAATTTATAAATTGCTTTTCTATATTACAATTCAATTTGCATAATGCGAATACTTTCGTCTATTATTATTAGATCCACTTATAAAGTCAATTTTCAATTAGTGATTTAAATAAATAACTTTCTTATATTAAATTATTTAATAGCTTATTTGTAATTTAGAAAATATATATAGCATTTTAAAGAGTATTGCTTCTAAAGGTTAGTTGTCATCTAAGGGTTATTTTAAGTACCCTAATAAAGTACCCGAATATTAAAAAATATTCTAAAATTATTATATATAATTTCTTATTATTTCAATTTAAAATGATAAAAATATAGTTAGTTAAAGAGTCCGCAATCCTAAAGATTGGTTGGAAACAGCACGCCATGCCGATCTATCCTGAGCTAATCCCTTCATCTCCCTATAGCTATTCATCTCAACGTCTTCAACTATCTGACTCACATACTCCAATCTAGGCCTACCTACCCCTCTCTTTCCCTCCACTCTACCTTCTATGATCAATTGCATAATCCCCCCATGCCTAAGAATATGCCCTACTAATCTGTCTCTCCTACGCTGTAACACTCTCCAGATACTTCTCTTCTCCCCTACTAACTCTAGTACAGCTTCATTTGTTACTTTATCTTCCCAACCAATCCTCATCATCCTCCTATAACACCACATTTCGAATGCTTGTAATCTACGCTTCTCTTCCTTTCCTATAGTCCACGCCTCACACCCGTACAGTGCTACACTCCAAACATATACCTTCAGTAATCTTTTTCTAATACCCAAGTCAATATTTGATCTTAAAATCTGTTCTTTTTCTACGAATGCCTTCCTACCCTGTGCTATCCTACACTTTATATCTACCTTGCTTCGATTATCTTTTGTGATTCTACTGCCTAAATAACAAAAATCTGACACTTCTTCGATTCTATTATCTCCTATTGAGATCCTCATTTTTCTACTGCATTCCTTTTTGTCACACCTCGTCACTTTAGTTTTACTTATATTTATTTTCATGTTAAAATCCCTAGTCAATACTGCCTGCATACCATTCAATACCCTTTCTAAATTCTTTTCGCTTTCTTCCAATATAGCTATATCGTCGGCGAATCTCAACATATATATTTTCTCTCCCTGTACATTCACACCTACACTATAGTCTTCTTTTACTTTGTTTATTGCATCTTCTATATATAGATTAAATAATAACGGTGAGAGTGTACATCCCTGCCGAACTTACTTCCCTATTTTTGCTACCTCTTCTTCCCCCTCAATTCTAACTAAGGCAGTTTGGTGTTTATATAAATTAAAAATTATTCTCCTATCCTTACAATCTATACCCGTTTCTTTTAAAATTCTAAACATTATGTCCCAATCTACATTATCAAATGCCTTTTCTAAGTCTACAAAAGCTATGCAAGTTACCTTTCCTACCCTATTTCTTTTTTCTACTACCGTTCTTAGTGCTAGAATCGCCTCCCTCGTCCCTCTGTTTTTCCTAAAACCAAACTGATCTTCTCCTAGCCTTTCCTCTACTTTATTTTCTAATCTCCTATAAATAATCTTTAACAATATCTTCGATGCATAAAATATAAGGCACAATTTATTAATTTTTTTAAAATTTATTAATTATTCGATATATTGTAATATATCTTCAATTGTTTCGTTGTAAAATTTGAAAGCAAGCTCATATTAACAATGTATTTTAATAATAATTTTTAAAATCAAAAAACATTATTACATTAGTGTACTATCGGGAGATAAAATTTATACCCCTTTAGTTCCTTCTATTTTGCACTTTATAACTAATTGCATAATACCCCCTTTTCGTTAAATAAAATATCTGGAAATATTGTCTTTCATTTTGGCCTACGGAAATTGCATATACATTCTTTATCCTGCAGTCTGGTTTATATCCATAATTATCAATATTAATATTTCGACAATTTCATTATCCTTATTTTATAGACACCATTGCAAGTGTTTTGTACCATCCATTAAGAATATTTGCACAATTCTAACGTTCGAAAGAAAGCAACTTTATGTTTTCTTTTATAAATATAAGTATTCAGCCTTAATTACATAATGGCAATTTCACGACGGTTATTGAAAATAATTCATTCGAAATTTTCCGATATCATATTTTTATCGATCGCTGTTGTGGCTCTCAATGCAATTAAAAGATCTATTTTGGATATATGAATTTCGCTATTTCATAATCGTTAAAATGAGTTTATATGTCAATATTCATCCATTTTTAACGTAACCCATATTTGTACTGATTAAGCATATATGATAATTAATTTGTTGGCATTTACCAATGTTCTTACTAACACTAAAAGCTGTACATTTTTTTGGCACCTCAAGAATTCGTTTAATTAGTATTAATAGGGCCCAAATTACCAAATCAAACATGAAAGAGGATGCTCTTTCCACATACATTTCCGTTCTGATTTAGATCTCGTGTAAAATATTCTTGCGTAACAATTAGTTTTATTAGGACATTGGAAAGAACAATCATTTAGAGTGCTTTAGTAATTATGAATTTTAAATAATGTACACCGACACAATTAAGTAACTATTACATCGATTATAGTTCTTGTGCTTTATAGAATAATATATCCGGCTCGACGTACGTTCACAGAAGGACAGAATTAACATTGAAATATATTCTTAAGCACGCGGTCGGCAATGTTTATTAAGCATATTCTCTAAAAAGATACGAATTAAAAATAGTATAGGAGATATTATGCACTTATACGAGTATGTTTTAATCATTGTATTGAGTATTATATTTATATCTTATATTTTCAATATATCAAATGGATTAAATAATAAATTCGTCATAAATAATTTAAATTGTTTTTATTTTTTGTATAATTACTTACTTTTATCTCCTTCGCGTTATATTTTTTATGACTTATTAGTGTAATCATATCATTAGCATAATAACAAAATTAAATAAAAAATCTGCAATGTCTGCTTGGGTTAAATTAAAAATAATTCAATAAATTTTCTATTATAGTTCACGCTGCATTATATTATACATCCTTGCAAATATTACTTACTAAAAAATTAAAAATTACTTATTAAAACACTTGACTATTTCTACTCCATGTCAAACAGAACCAGTTTTATTGAAATTTTAGTTTCATGGGTTTGTTCTGAGTTAAAAAAAAATTCAGGAAATGTTCTTCGCAATTGCAACGTTATTTCTAACATTTCCTGTGCAATTACATGGCATAGTTAACCCGCTTCTAAATAATTGCATATACTATGCGATACACCACTGTTAAAATCATATATTTTCTGGTTGATATAAGAAATAGGTCGTCTGATTAGTATGAAACAGTTAGACGACGACGACTATGGCATTATAAATCAGATAATAAAATAAGAAATAATGGTTAGCTGCACATCTTCTAATTATACGGCTTCGCAAAATAATCGAGTATGGTCTAACTACACTGTGCATAGAATAAGCTGCATTACGTGTTTAAAATGTCAATAATAATCAAACTTAATAAACTATAATATACACAGGGTGGGTCAAGTACAGCTCACAACATTCAAATGTTATTTTGGAAAATCTGCTGCCCGTATATTCTAAATTGATTGAAAAAAATCGGTATGTACGTCAAAATCCATAACTTTGCTTATATTATAATATAGAATATCACCCAAATACCGTAACTTAAAGCATTAAGTAGCTAGATGTACATTTCGAAGGCTATGCCCCCATCTTCAGTAGCACAAGAATTGGAAATTTTTAATATTGGAAACTGAAATGAAATTCTTAAATCCCGTAATTATCGAAAAAGAGCAAAGGTATATAACCGTCGATTTTCATCAAAATTATCGAAAAATTATCGAAAAAGAACAGAGGTCGATTTTCATCAAAATTATCGAAAAATTATCGAAAAAGAACAGAGGTCGATTTTCATCAAAATTATCGAAAAATTATCGAAAAAGAGCAGAGGTCGATTTTCATCAAAATTATCAATTCCCATTAGAAAATGTCCCATTCAATCATTTTTTCACGTTTAATAACAATTTATAATCTTAGCATGGACAGTCCATATAAAAATGTTTCTAAATGCTGACTTTGAAATTGAACACGCAATTAACACCGCGTATTAATTTACAGTTGCTAATCGTGTTGGTATCGCCATCTACATATTTTAATATTAGATGTGTGTGCGACAAAGACGATAAACACACACACAGATTACAGACTATTTATTCTCGACGAACACGGTGAGGAATTCAAGTCTAACTACATGGTTACGTGAATGCAATCCCATCTTTGCACATGCTATTTTATATGGGCAGTTTCAATGGCACCCTGAACGATAAGTTGAAGTGAATAATATAAACTCGAAAAAATTGATTGCGTTGGTTGAAGCGAGACTTTCGCCGTTTTCTGAGAAAGTTCTCGCTCTAGTCGATTATTCGTTATCAAGAAACGCGTTTTTATTATCCGAATCTTATCTATACAGTAGTACACCTACTGCCAAGAATATGGCAAATCAGTCATAAATGTATAGTTTAAAAACTGAAAAAAAGAAAATACAATTATTGACCGATTATTTGAGGACGTTATTGTGTATTTATTTTGTAATTCATAAATCCAACATAATTTGCTATAAAATATTTGACAAGAATCAAAATAAAATATTTAAAATTTTAACTATAAGAAATGTATGTAAAAAATTATTATATATATATATATATATAGCATCGCCAGGTCTCGCCTAGAATAATTTTAAGTCAGACACTTTAAGCCACAATTATTGACTATTTCTTTGACTCGATTGTACACAAATGGCCGCTATGCCTTTGATTATGATATTTATTTATATATTTATTAACATAATTGTAATGTCAACAGGCTAATGCCCAACATAGACATCTCATAATTATAAAAATTTAGAGCAATTAAAACGTTCGTGGTACAGATAATGATACATATGTGATAAACAAGTTAATGACAGTATTAGAACAGTTTGTGCAACACTGGGACAATATTAAATGTGACATATAGCTTAAATTAATAAATTAAAGGTTATGCACAGCTCGGGATTGATGAAGTCTATTTATTTGAAAAATGTTGGTATGATAGTTATCCATAGTTGCGCATATTGAGTTTAGTGTGACAATTATTCTATATATCGGTGAGTTTTGGTAGATGTTAGTATTAAAGGTTGCCAACTTAAATTGCGGCACGATTCTCAATGTTCTAGGCGATATATTAAATGGTATTAAGTATAAAATTTCGAAACTATCAACTAGATTTGCAAGAATTTTATATCCGTAAATCTACAAGTCTATATGAATGTAGAGGAAAATTAGTCAATCTTAATTTTCAATTTCCGACCAATTTAGCAAATACACTTAAATTTTGTACAAAATGGGCAAAAATAGACATAATCGCTTTAATATAACACCAAAATCATTGAAATCTGTCGAGCCGTTCCGCAGAATTTTTTTTATACGGGTAAATGGTAAACTTTTGTAGTAAGCATGGAAATAATGATTTTTATCTTTAAGCGGGACAAATTACCGAAAATCGGGATTGTCCCGCTAAAAGCGGGACGTATGGTCACTTTACTTATTTGTGTTATTAATTTTATCCCAAGAAAATTTTATATAAAATAAAATAAGCAAAAATCTGTTACGTAAGCTGTTCATCAAAATTATCGAAAAATTATCGAAAAAGAACGATTTCCATTGCGGCGCATTTTAGGTGGACAATACAATTTTTGCTAACCACTCTTAAATAGTTGATACGCCACTAAAAATCCCATAGATAATGAATTGATATATCAAGATGCAGCTTAATGCACAAAGCACAGTGCAATATACTCATTGCTCGACGTATCAATACTGTATAATTGTGGAATCATATCTTATCTACATGTTTATTTTGTTACTGCGATTTCGTCTGCAAGGGATAAATAAATTGCATTTTTAATCAAATTCTACATGCTTAGAGAATAAGTGAATGTAAACTTATCTAAAATTACTCTCTATAACTCTATCTGCATTATCATTTTGCGTGGTCAACTGTTTTTTAATTTTTTTTTAATTCTGATACCAACACTAGTATAATGAGCTTGAAATTTTATATTTTTCAATTTGCTAATAGCATATTTCGTTTCGTTTTTCACTTTAGATCAGAATCTTTGCTTTGGAAATCTACCTTAGGATTAAATCTTTGCATAAGATTATTTAGGGGATTTTAAGATTAAGTTTTTTAAGATTATTTTAAGTTCAAATGGTTTAAAATACTTAATACTATCATATTATTTAATATTTAATATCTACTAGAGTACTAACTATGGTAGATATTAAAAACCGGTTTTCACCGAAAATCGGTGAACCGAGATTGTCTTGGTTGCCGGTTTTCGACAAAAAATAAACCGATGCACCGGTTTACCGGAACCATTCCCAGCACTAGTAGTTAGCAACCGAATAAGCAACACTTGGAACATAAAATTGCTACACATAAAATCTTTTAAAAATATTATGCAGAAGTTAATATTACAAAAAAACACCACTAATTGTTTTCTCTGTAAGAATCAAAGCAATACTATGATATAAAATTTGGGGAAAAATTCCAATTTTATAACGAATGTTCTTTTTTATCCAAAGAGGCTAACGTAGTTATCACATGTTTTTTTATGTTCAATTTCAAATAATACAAATTTACTGTAATACAAATAAAGTGTTGTTAAGCTATGACATACTTAATTCAATTTATGATATATTTTCATTAAATGTCATAATTAATTCAGAATAGACTTAGATGTTTTAAACCAAATAATTGTGTTTTTTAAGACATGAGCCTGCAACCTTTGCAAAGTGTTATGAATACCTTTTTTTCATAATATCAAATAACATTTCGTTTATATTCTCGATACTGATTTTATTTTTCTCGTTTGCAGGTCCCATGAATACTCTCTGCAAGAACTAGTGCAAAATGGGTGCAGGTAAACCATAAATTTAATTTTAAATTATGAATGGTCTCCTTATTATTGATGCCTTGTGTAAAATATACACCAATGGTGCAACGAATTCTTTTGAATTCTACAAATTTGAGTTTTAAAACTAAGTCTGAGTTCGGAAGCTAGCAGATAACTAAATTTTAGAAGTATTTGTAATCAATAATGATAAATAGTATATCAATCACGATTCGTGACTATTTTTTATTGGTATTTTAGAGGTATTTTATTTAGTTTTATCTTGTGCTACTGAAGATGGGGGCATAGCGCTTGAAATGTACATCTAGCTACTTAATGCTTTGAGTTACGGTATTTGGGTGATATTCTATATTAATATATCAGTATATTTTTTAGATATTTAAATATTAATGTTTAAATTTTAAATAGTACATTATATTTTTTGTTATCTTGAATCATATTTAAAAAATAAAACCCACAATGATGTACCACTGCTTTATCATTTTTGACTGGTATCAAGATTTTTCGAAATTATTTGTTAAAAAAAGGGGCTAATGCAAAGCGCTACAAAACAATAAAATTAAATGTAACATTAAATTTAAACTTTTCTATTTCATTAATAAATTATGCGTGTCAGTAACTAATATGCCAATTATTTTAAATAGGTCATTAGTTACGCTGCTCGAAAATTTCTAAAATATAATTGCAAATTTTTTACTTAAATGGAACATAGAAAATGTATTATTACTTCTTGTGGAATTTAATTACCATTCTAACTAAATATTAGTTGTT